>CP098387.1:0-4800000 GCA_039634405.1 Penicillium herquei | reverse complement strand
ATGCGCCAAACGTGGTAATTTTCGGTGATGGGTTCCCAAAGGTCACATCGTCATCGTCCACTTGAATAGTGTTCTGTGCATTAATCCCGAGTGTGATAGTTCCCTGTGGGATAGAAATGACATGTTAGTAAAGAAATTGCTCCTCAAATAATGATGCTTTCGAGGAATTGGAACACACGCTAGATTCAACCAAGCTCTGCACGGCCTTCCGCTCTCTCTTCTTCATTGTCTTCAAGAACCATTGCCGGAACTCATCCGGCGACATCGTCTTAACGCCGACCTCTTGTGTCTGCGCCTCCCCAGCCTCACCCATTGCACCTCGGTGGCTCCATTCTTGCTTGACACCTTCTGCTCCTAGCATATCATACACAATGCGCTTTTGAGGGTCAATCAGAGTATTATAAGCCTCCTGTATCAGAGTAAACTGATTCTGCGCAGCCTCTCGAAGGTGCGGCGGTTGTTTATCCGGATGAAAGCTGAGCGAAAGATTGCGATAAGCCAAGCGAATCTCGGCTTCGGTTGGAGGAGGTTTCTGTGAGAGGCCGAGGAGGGCATAGTAGTCGAGTTCTTCGGGGTAGTCGTCTACAATCATGCTGTAGTTCGCGTCGAGTGCGTCATCCTCCACCTTTGCGCCGAAGCTTCGAGCCGCTGTAGTAGCGGTCTCATCGAAGGATGCCATTACCGCTCACTGGCTTCTGGTTGTATATAATTGAACCTTCAGGTGCGACAAAGCTCCATGGTCTCCGATCAAGGGCAGTGGTACGACAGCGAAATTCCATCGGAGAAACTCTCCGGGTCTCCGCAGGCCCCGCAGGCTCATAGTGGGATTTGGCGGGTTTTATTTTACCGCTTTTGATACCGCCTTCCAGGAATCATGCAGGGAGAAGGCGGTGAACCCTTGCAGATATACTAGGTAGAGTATGATTCTTATGGAGTGAGCTGTTTGCATCGGTGGTATTGGTTCTTATCTCAATTGAGGTTAGATGTAAGGAAATCAAATACATATGTAAGGAACCTTGGAATATTTCGAACTAAGACTGGTACTCATCCACTGGAGTAAACTACATAGTCGAACTCCAAATTCAATGCACATGTGATAGGCTTCAGATCATGTTTATTTCGGATTGATATTACAGTTGCAAGTTTGAGCCTTGGAACTGCACATGTGTATCCCGAGTTGTGGGACTATAAGCTCTATGACAAATAAAAAAACCGACTAGTCGATAAAACTGAACATAGAACAACTTGAACAGCCCGGGAAACTTTTATGCTTGCCCGTGAGAATTGGCTACTAGTAGTAATGAAAATAGAATGAAGAAGCATCATGTTGAACAGAGAGAATAATATCTTCTATACAGTCTGAGCTCGAGTCTATTTGGTCTTATTTTCTTCCTCACTAAAGCTATCTAATGGGTTAGTTGTTTTATCATATTAGACACTGGGATACTAGTGATAGCCTATACATCATGAATGACTAGAGCAATGTAAAGCCTCTTTAATTTTTCTAGTTTAACGGAAACTATATCCTCAAATCTTGTTGACGATCTGCACGAAATTAGGATGAATACGAGCATGATACATAGTGGGGAACAAACAGCAGAGCCTCATCCCCGCTTTCTAGGCAACCTTCTAAAGGTTAAACACCGGACCCAAACACTCTCTCTAACATAATACCAACTCCACAAAAGCAAACATGGAAGACTCCTATGAGCTCAGCCACTTGGGGGATAAACCTCCTATCTTCAGAATCAATCTTTCACTCCCTCCATCCGAACGATATGTCAGCCTGGCAGCATTATACCGCGACCGGATGCGCGCCCTACGGGGAATGTTCGACGACCTAGTGGAATCCCTTTCTCCCAAAATCCCAGTCAAGCTCATTCACAAACTAGCATGGCTTTGTCTGCACAGGCTTCATACGCGCGAAGAAACCCAAGAACTGCGCGGGATTAGCCAGGCCACCGATATCGACATGTACCTTCTCATCTGTCTCAATACAGTCCTTGATCTACTTATGGGTTGTACAAGTGGTGGCGCCAGAGTCAAATCAGGCTCATCGCAGACTAAGATGCTTCACTTTCGAACACTGGATTGGGGGATGGACCCATTGCGCGACTTGATTGTTCAATTGGAATTTATTCGAGATTCCGACCCAGAGAAGGTCCTCGCTACGAGTATCACCTACGTGGGATTTGTGGGTGTTCTCACAGGCGTGAGAGAAAACTTGAGTGCATCGCTCAATTTCAGACCCGTTCATGATACCACGCGGAATTTTACATTCTATGCTAATCACCTCTTCGTACTTCTGGGGTTACGACAGTCCATCTCCTCGCTTCTCCGACAATGTATCCTCCCTCCAAGTGAAACCAATGATCAAAGTTCACCATATGAAACTCTGGAGGATATCGTGAAAAATGTCCCTGGGACCCCTACCACAGCAGCGTACCTTATCTTCTCAGACGGATCAAAAACAGTAACTATGGAGAAAGACCATAGAACTGCAGTCGTGCGCTCATCATCATCATTCATCGTCACGACAAATCATGACCAGGGACCTAACTCAGAATCAACCGAGGAGGTGGCTCAAACAAAACGAGAGAGCCATCGAGGTCTATCACTTGTCTCATCCAACCTACAAGCGATGGAAGATTTAATTGAAGACAGTAACGAGCGCCGTGATTGTATTAAAGCGAAGTGGGATGATGAGGTTCGGGAACAGAATGAATCGAGGAATACGAGGCTCTCTGCGAGAATTGAGATTCGGCCTCATGCCGAGTCATCGGGATCAAGATCCTCGGTGCGGTTGAGGAAGAAGAGAGAGGAGGAGGAGCGAAGGGCGGAAGATGAGGCAAGTCGAATCATTTTCTTAAATCCGGATGATGATTCTGAGGTTTCTATTACAAAAACTACTTTGATTAAATGGCTTACGACATTCCCGGTTGTGAACGAAACGACTCACTATGCCACCATCATGGATCCGTGCAAAGGGGAAATTGCTTGGATAAGGCGGTATAACGTTGATGATTGGATTGAAGAGGAGGGTTGAGAAAGAGGAACTTCCAGATAGCTGTATTCTTAATGGAACTTGAAACTTCTCACTCAAATCGCTCGGGCGAAATTGAAGGCACAGGGTTGGGCTTTCAAGCTTGAAATATTCCAAATGAATAATATTTGCTCTTGAAGACTCGAAGTCGAGCGGGATTTTAGAACCTTGGGAGAGACTGATGGCTCTCCATGTATGGGAAGGTAAAGATGTCTCTGAAGATATATGTGAATTTTGAGAAGAAACCCCAACCTCCAGACCCGACTTATCGTCTTGACTTTTTAATATACATATACAAAGTAAGGAAGTGTGGAAAGGGCATAAAATCGCCGGAAAGATACAAGCCAGAAAGATTTGTGATCGCATATACCAGTCCGCGCAGATGAAGCAGTCTAACATGGATACCATCAAGTCATAAATAAAGACAAGCAAGAATAGATAGATACCGAAGCACAGCTTGGCATCTTTTGATCTGAATGTGTTCAGGGTTATGAAGAATGCAAATGGGACAAGATCTCTTCTATAACGCTCACAGAATGAAGAAAGTTCAAATTGCCACCGCATTGGAAAATAAAAGGGAAAAGAGGAAAACGCTTTGCTTGAAAGAAAGGTAAAACGAGAAACGGGAAAGATTTTAAGTATCCTTCAGCCAGATAATTCTTTGCTCGGCAATGGCGATATCGTCAACGCGCATGCCATTCAGGAGCATTTCTCTTGGCATCGAGCCGAAGAACAAGTCCTCTTCAAGAGGACCCGGGGGATGAGAGGCAGATGCATTAGCATGGACTTTGCTTTCCAGTGAGGACCCGACCAAAATGAAGCCGGTTTTGTCTTGAGTTCGAACTCGGTCGTTCAAACAATCAGTCAGGACGTCCAGTCGCCTCTGCATCAAGTTTGCTAAGCTCATAGAGCTATCCCAATGACGACCAAGGACTTTGACTACCTTCAGAGCACCTCTGAGTAAAGGTACACAGTCGGGGAGTTCTTCGATCAATCCAGCTGCGCTGAGAACGTCCACGGCAGAGAGAATCAAGTAGCCCAAAAATGGACTAAGAAGTGTGCCATTGATCCCCGGGATATCGTTGCCAAATCGAGACGTTTGCACGATGTCGAGATATGGCATACTTCCCATAATAGCTCTCAGAGTTCCCACCGCATGGTATCGGGCTCGATGAATGTATTGAACGAGAATGTCAGATCTCAGATTTGAAAATCGGGCATATCTGTAGACTTTCATCAAGGTGGCGTGGTAGAGCATGTGGATCGAGATGAAGGTATCGGCCTTCCTGCTGTATATGGCTCGTTCTAAGTTGATCAAAGAGAAGGTCAACTCTTCAGGGAGCCTTTTCATCCATTCCTCGGTGCGAACAGTGATGATTGAGTGAAATTCTTCCGCGAGTCGAGCGTAAGTATCGGATGGAGTATGTGCGAGACGGAACACATTCAAGGAAACGTCACCCCAAAGTGCCATAATCTGAATCAAAAATGCCATCGAACTAAGAGAAGACCGATCATCATCTGCGCCAGAATTTTGGTTAAGAAATGGCTGGAAATAAGGCGCTGTTGCGTATTGCTGCGCCTCATATATCTCTTCACGGCATGGAAGTCGGATCAATGCTGATTCAGGTGGTATGAACGTCGAAGACGCTGAGAAGAAGCTTGAGACTCGGTCTAGAATAAAAGCAACCCAATATGTCCGTCGACGACATTCAATCAATGCCTGTGGATGCAATCCATAGTCGCAGGCTTGATTCTGATCCACGATCACGCCTCCAGACTCCACATTGTATCTTAGACCACTCACTGCTCGTCCTGCTGCCCCGATCGAGTCCCAAAATCCAACCAAGGATCCTGTAGCGTAATACAGAAGGCTCATAATCAGGTGGCTCTGGGCAAGTTGCAAAGTCAGCGTGTGCTGGCTTTTGCGAATAGCGAAACGTGCTACCCGAGCGTATCGTTTCAATGCTGCAATCTTGTCAGGCCGGTCGGAGAAAATGGCTCCCAGAGCCATCATCGCATAGACCACCATCCTGTCCTCGGCAGACTTGGTATGGCAAGACTTCACCCACAAAATGAACCGAGCATGGGGGAAGATGTGATAAAGCCCATCGTTGACAGATGTCAAGTATGATTCCAGGTAGTGAAGTGTGACCTCTGCATCGTACTCATATGGATCCACGCTCCATGACCCTGCGAGTGGATCATCGGCATTCGTCTCTCCAATATCTCCAAAGATGTCGGAATATTCTGGTCGAGAATTTTCAAATTGATCGGCTAATCGTGTAGCAGTGTCTTCGCCAGAACCTGCTGAGCGGGGGTCTCTGTACATGTATGATGATCCATGCGTTCGTTCGACGTCCAACATAGAATCGGACCTGTTTTCTGTCATGGCTACGCTGGTTGGTTGCCCTTCAGAGCTGGGTGAATGACCGCTGGCTCCAGGTAATGAAGTAGCACTAGTTGAAGCCTGCGGCATATTGTAGAGGGAGGGAGAAGCGTCGGAGGGAACATGCGGACCGGGAGAAAGGCCTTCTCTCATATCGTAATTGCTCAGTGGTCCTGTTGAGTGCGATCCTCTCAGGGAAGAACGAGTTCCGCGAGGGCTTGAAAGTATGTTAGTGTCAATTCCACTTATCAATCTTGTTTTGCAGAATCTGGTACACGACGAAAAAAACTTACGCACTCTCAAATCTGCACTCACGCCCAGATTTCTGACATTGATCACACTTGGGTAGGTTTGGATGGCACTTAATCTTTTTTTCCCGGCAGGTGAGACAGGCCTGCGCAAGTCGTTTTCGTGGTTTTCCTGCTTTGGTCACTCCCCAATTCGCATTGACCGGGACTCCATCAATCAGCTTCGGAACGTGTGTGCCATCCGCATAGACGTAACAAATTCCTTCTCCTTCGACATAACGTTCGTCAATCACATGTGGAAGCACTGACTGGCCCTTGGTTCGGTTGGCGTTCTCAGGAGATGAAGCATCCCCTACACCAAGAGACGTTTCGTGGTACAGCGTCCTGGGATAATTTATTTGACTGTGTTGAAAGGATGATGCTAATGGATCACTTCGTGTCGCTAGATGGTGTTTCACGTCTCGAGGGCTATGCGAAGCTATCTGCGAAAGTGGGGGAAGGGTGCCCATCTGTGGTTGTGGGAAAGATTCGGAGCGCCCTTTGGCTCTATCCTGTCCAGGTATAGGACTAAACTGGGATTGAGGGAAATTGTGCTGTTCATGTCGACGGAAGGGATAAGAATATTCACGATGATCTATACCGGCTGCCGGAGCTGCGAATGGTGGGTGATAGGTCGGAGGGGAGGTTGGATCGGCATTAGGCGTTAACAGATGTCGGAGAGAAGGCAATTGCTCATTTCTTTGAGGTTGAGGGGAAGGTTCAAGTGATGTCGAGTCTTTCCCCGATTCTGCACTTTCGCCCTGTCGTTGCCGTAGGAGAGCGTCTGTTCCGAATTGCGAATTGCCTGGTGCACGTGGAGGTGGGAGCTTGTATGGGTCATCCCCAGATTCTGATTTATTAGCTGGGCGTTCCGGGGTATGCTCGGGTGCTGGACTGTCGCTGGCGGATAACATACGACCAAAGGGGCCTGACATGACAGGCGTGTGGATCGAGATCGTTGAGCTGTGAATCAAATGACAAGGCAAATAATCATCGATATGAAAATGCCACGTAGCGTAGATGAAGGCGATGTTGTGTTGTTCCCAGTATTCTAGCCACAGAGAGAAGCCTGACCAGTCTATCTCTGACAGTAGTTCGCTGTCTTCTCAATTTCTATTCGATCGAGAGTCCAAAATCCTCGATAGAACGGCTGTGTACGAGATCTATTCATTGGAAGCGTGAGTTAGCAAACACACCACCATGTTTTTTTGTAGAAACTAACCATGAGCTATTCAAGCCCAGCAACCTCCAATTCTCTGGACAAAGTAATGGACAGTGGTTCGAGGTAGATAGAACTACAATCGTGATGACAATAGCTTGGCCTCTCAGAATGTAGAATGTGGTTCAGGCAATAACTCAAAGGGTCCAACTGTGGGTTCAATGAATCGTCAAGTCCGTTGATAAAGTCGAATTCGTGGATCGCAAGATGTGTCAACTCCGTTTTCCTTGAACGCCTGACACTGAATCGAGAAGAAATCGAGTATAATTTAAAAACGCATGTCGTGAATGGATGGCTCTTTATGATCTTCAAGTTGTTCGCTTGTTCATGATACCGCAAACCTTGGAAGTCCCAGTGGATTACATAAACCGAGAATTGCGACAGGAGTCGAGATGTAATCAGCAATTTACTCCAGCGGTTGTAGAGTTTCAGTCAATTTCGTAAAGATGCAGATGAAGAATCTCTGCACGTGTAGGAAGCAATATCACAGAATTGTGTTGATCGAAAACCACGGGATGTACCGGGTTAGGCGAAGAACCTGCAATGTCTCCAATGGGCGCCCGAAAACTAATGAATGACGAATGTGACATAGGCAGAAATAAATCGAGAGAAAAGCCGTTATGTCTTAGAAAATAATGAAAGAAAAGGTCGGGGGCGTGGAATGGAATTAAAGATGTTCAAGTTCTGAAGATATTCCGAGACTCCTCGATGCAGCGTTGGTGGCACACAGACTTGACTATACTGGGAAAGCAACCTGGTCGTGTGCGTCGCTTGCCACAGGTTAATGCAGGGAACCCTGGATAGGAGACACTGTCCTTGTTCAATGCAATACACTAGCAGGAATTGAAGGACTCCGTGAGATACCGGGGCAGGTTGAGTCCCGTCGAATTCTTTAGTTGACGTCTTGGCCTTTTTCCCCCTCCCCAGACAAACAGTATGGGGCGTAAAATTCCTCGGGGAAACGGCTCACGGCCCGGAAAGGGAAAATGAGCGAGCAATGACAGCTGAAAGAAGATGTAAATAACAAAGATAGAAAGAAAAGAGAAGGAGGGGTTCAACCACGATGCTTCAGAAAAGGACCAAGACCGTTTGTATGGATACCTAAAGTACTCCATACATGACAATTACCACTCGGGGATACAGTATAATTTTTATTTTTATTTTTATTTATTTTATTTTTTTCACTATTTTCAGTATTATTATATTATATTATTTTTGTTTTTGGTCTTATTTTAATTATTTTAATTTAGCTATTTTCGACTCAAATCCGATCGACGAGAAGTGGAATTGATCTATTCTATTCTAGGTGACCTCGTCCGTGAAGGTCAAATTCAATTGAACTCCATGGTAAGGGGTAAATCGATTCAGGTGTATATTAAAGGAACACTACTGAGAAGGCTAAAAAAAAGTCACATAGGAATGATCTGGATTTGCTTTCATAAGGGAAATGCCTCTAAGAGGCTCTCCCTGAACGCCACACGGCCAATGCCCGAAAGCCTTTGGGTCGAAGGGGGCTCATAGAGTCATACTAGTACCTAGTCAAGTACCCAGTCAAGTACCTAGGTCCAATTCTATAGCGCCATCGGAGAAAAAAAAAGTATTGACTGAGGTCATCTTTGTACACCTACGTTACTCCAAGTGGATACCTCCAGTACCGTTCCACTGGAGGAATATGGTGTTTTTCTTTTTTTAATTCTGGTGCCTTTTATTGACATCGGATCCTGTGAGAGCTGGCGTAATCTTGATCCGAATCCACCGGCAATTAGAACGCACTGCCGTGGAAACCCATGGGGGAGGATCCAAACATAGAATCTGGACGGGATGATCATTGTGTGATGGTGTACGGGATAGTGGAGAGAAGAAGGGGTTAACCGAAACCACATGTGCACTAGGTTCCGTAGTTTCTCTCTAAACTCCATAGATTAATTGATTCCAGGATCAAGGATTGTAAGGTAAGCATTCGGGACAAAGCGCAGACCTCTCTGCTGATCGGCTTTTTGCTCTTTGTACCAGTCCGGGGGAGCACTGAGAAAAAAATGAATGGAGAAAAAAAAAGAAAGAAAATTATATAAAAATTCTGATTATATTTGACCAGTCTCATGCTTAAGAGACATTTGAACCAAAATCCATGAATCAGGAGAGAGATGCTCGGAATTTGATGTCCGAGATCTGTCTTCATCTCATGTTCTTTTCTTCCCCCCACAGGGAAAACGGAGTAAAACGGTATGTCCGTTGACGACGCGCCAGAATCTTTTTGATCGGCTGAAGAAACGCTTCCGCGGCTGACCCTCTTTGAAGTCCCAGTGATCTGTGACTATTTCGTCTATGAGGAGCTTGTTTTGGGATCCGGAACCAGGGCCACGAATATGCTCATTGTGGGTCTTCTTTGTGTAGGATCGTTCGGCCGACAAGTGGCGCAAGCGACTAGATGCCTGGGCACATCCTTTCCCAGTGTTGGGGCCGCAGTTAGCTTATCGCCTTCTCGGACAGCCTCTGGAAGATCGCTGGATCGCGTGGTCGTGCAGGGTGGACCGGGTGGACACGCGATTTGCAATTTTTGCGCAGGGCCCTCGGTTAGGTTAGCTCGGATGTTTCTCCATAATAATTAATATTTTTTCTCTCTTTTTTTTGCTCTTAGTGTCTGCCGTTTAAGTCCGAATCGAGAGTCAAAGCCGAGACTTGGCTCCTCAGTTGAGGAAATTGCTGAATATTGGGTCTGAAGGCAGTGGATAGCCTTGAGAGAAAAGAATCCACTCTGTTCGGAGAAAAATACCTAGGCTGGCATGTGCAGATTCTGCAAATCGGCTCTTTTCAAGTTCCTAGCTGTTACATCGGCGTTTATCTGTTACTTGATATGATCTTGATATGATCGTCATTACTGTAATGGGATGGTTAGCTACGTGTTCTCCAATCTTTAATATCTTTAAGGGAGAGGTACTTGAATATTGAACTTTTAGGATGAATCAAGTATTCAATGTTACATTCAATTGTACTAAGTACTAATTGACACGTTCAAATTTCATACATATCATGCCTCTTTTTCTTACTAGGATCCCTGGTCGTCACGGAATGTCGGTAGTACCTGCTCAACTGCACCCCCCACTATAAGTATGCTAATGTACTCCGGACTCGACCACGTATTACTATGTCTCAAGCGCATGGCGATCTGATCTGCACGCCTTCATTCGGGATCGCCGCCTATTTGGACATTCTCAAGCCTCCCTGCTTTTTCTGTTCTGGGTATCGCGTGAAAAAATTAAACGAGATTCTCCGAAGTTAGACCAAATTGATTATCATCTCATCCGCACTTGCATAATCAACATGAGATAAAATACAAATAAATTGAAATGGAAGCTTAAAGTGATATGGGAGAAAACTAGTCCGGGACTTCATGAGCTTCTACTCCAACCCGGCAATTAATGGAGTCTGTCCCATCTGGTATCTGGTATTTCCACCCGAAAACCTCGCACACCTGGCTCATCACGGCTAGAGGATGATCATACCATTGGTTCATGTATAAGAGGACCCAGTTTTCTTCCGAACAAATACCGACAACTGTGACCTTAAACGGAGTAGGCTACCTCTCTCATTCAAATCCTAAATAAACCCACTTATGGTACCAGTGCGTATAACCTCTTTAGGGTCAATTGACGTCAATGTGTACGAATGCACGTTAATTAGTACATGTAGCCGTAGTTAAATTTTTCCGGATGCCTTTTCATATGTTTCGATTACCCATGTGCATAGACATCTGGAAGTGGAAAAACAATAATCTGATAAAAAATCCTGATATGGAGACTCGGAGGCGCCACGCCATTGCATCCGCGCATCCACAAGTACAACGATTTTATACGAAATAAGTGGAGGATTGTCACTGTAGACCGCAACATTAGAATAACTGAAAATTAGAAAAAAACGGGAGTGAAATAATAAATTAATTCATTTGAAATGTTCGGACCTCGCATAAGTCTCGGCGGATGAACCATGTCTAGTTCTCGAACTATCAAACCCTACTGTTATTGCAACTCCAAACTCCGAGTCGGTATTTGCATGGGTTCAACTTGAAGTTAGTACAGATTTGATGTTTTGCATCGCCCGTGCTCCCTCCACACTATAGCGTCTCCCGGCTGACACCCGGTAATGTATCTCTCTGCGCCCCTGAATTCAAGTTGTTTTCGTGTTAGGTGAGACATGCGTCTTGTACAAGAGCAAATCGAGGTTGACCTAGGTATGGATCCCGCTAAATGGAGACTTTCCCTTAACGGGACTTGGTTTCCTTTTCCTTCATCCGTCAATTTTTATGTTCGGTTCCGTATGGATCTATCAAAGCCTCCAGAGCTAATCCATATACCGCCATTCCTAACGAGTACGGTTCGAACATGTGTCCAAATCATTAATTTATTACTGCACATCCGAGGTTCAAATGTTTAAATGATAAGTACCTAAATTAGATGATCATCCTAGACATACTAGCCCACTGATCCTCCGTCTCACCGGATGCCTAATATCGGACCAGAAAAATTCTCCGATTCAATGTCTCATGAGCGGTGATAAAGTGGCTTTCCAAAAGGAGAAAGGATCTCGGTTAATTCATATTGCAACGTGGATCTTTATTTTTTTGAAGTCTCCCCCTGTTCTATAATTTTAACTTAATAGTGGGCTCGCTAGTGAACCCGGTACATCTCACGAAGCTTTCATACACGGCTCGTACTACAATCCAACCAGTAACAGAAGATAGAAAAAATACTTCGTTCTCCAAGGATCTTGTCTTACCCCATCTACTCCATAGCTCCAAAACTCAATTCTACTTCAATCCCGCTCGGCTATGGCAATGGCATTTCTCTCATCGAAACGCGGAACTTCCGTGCCGCCCGAAAACTGACGTACATTGATCTCCACCTTGCACCGAATCAGGCCCCTCCGTGCTGGCGACTATCGTGGACCCTGACTGTGTTCTTGGCGTCGTATGTTTGTGAATCTGATCGTCGCTTGGACTTTCGGTCGACTTTCCCGAACATTAGCGTTTGTCCGCGTGCGCATATTGTGTCGAACTTTTCAGTCTTGCCCTATGAGTACCTAGGTATGGAAAAAGACTCCTTTTCCATGTCCACGGGGCCTCCTGTCATCGATTTTATTTTCCCGGGTATGAATTTGTAAGATCAGCTCAAGTCCCGGTATTCAAAATGTTGGATTCACTCTCGGCATACTTCTGCATGTGGCCTATGACTGATCCACTCTCAGGAATGCTGGGAACCGGCGCCAACCGAATAACAAAAAAAATTCAAAAATTCAAATAGATTGAGGTTCTAGAAGTAAAAAGAAACATGTGAATCCGAGTTCAATTAACGCAATTTAAGATTTTCCCTCCTAGTCCGTCTCATTTAAAGTATAGTTGAACAAGGATGATGAGCTTCAGCCTCAACGTGGATGATCGCCCTCCGTGCTCCGTGTATAATCCGGATCGCCAAGTAAATAGGTTGACAGCCTGAGGTTACAGTTTTCATGTTGATCCAGATGTCCTCAATTTCCGAGTGGGCTAGTTGGACTCCGTTTAGATCAAAAGTACGAAACCCCAATCTATGTCTCACTGGTTATTGGTGTAGGATTTCGTCCCAACTTAAATGAATTACTATTAGCTCTCAGCTTGTTCCTGTACTCCGAACACAGCCCCCGGATCAACGGTATGCATTTGTACCCAAAATTGAATTTGAAAATTGCGGTATAGAATTTAAGACATGTGTAGTATGGAGTACAGCCTGAGAGTACTAGTAAATTCAAGTTCCGATTCCGATTCCGAGTCTCGAGTCTCGAGGCCTAGGCAACGCCCACTGTCTCTGGCAGCGCAAGGTGCATGTGATAAATATACTGAGGTATTACATTAGTTTTTCCATGAATTCCACCTGAACAGGTTCTCGACCGGAAGAAACTGTCAAAAATATGATACTTGTCACCTCATATATGTATGTACAACGTGTGCTTACAGGAGGCGTATCTAGATCGGGGCACATGGAAGATCCGAGTCGAAAGGATCTCCAGGGCTGGCATCTGGGGATATGCCAATGAATCCCGATATGGATTGTGCTCAGGCGTTTTTTCACAAAACTGCCACTGGCAGTCCCGAGGTCTCCTCAGACTCGAACAAGGTGCACTGTTCGCTGCGGATGTATGTAACAAGCCAAGCGATACACCTCAGTTTAGTACAACCTTGCAACAAGGTGAAACCTCACGATCCAGATGTCTCTCAGAGCTCAGCTCCTAACTTTCGGTATTTACAACGGGTCCTGGCGTAGCACGTGAAATATTCTTCGATCTGAAGTACCGATGTAGCGCCGTTAATCCCGATTTAGCCTCTCGCATGTCAATAGTGGAGTCACGGTCCCGACGTTCAACGCTTTTCAGGGGATCGACCATGTAGTATTATTTTGTCTGCGCGTTGTTTTCAGCTGGCATAATTCTATGCCTGTTCGTGGAAATGGAGGTGAACAAGTTCTAGAGTATGTACATGTGTCATGATGCCCAAAGCGCATTCGGATTGCTCTGGACTCGGGTTCTCCAAGCCTTGTAGATCGGAGGCTTCAGGTCTATAGAAGTATATTCGCGACGAAAGAAGGCAACCTTGGAAGCTCCGGATCTGGGCAGTCAGCCTCAACGTCACCAGCACTTGAGTTCCAAGACTGCCACTTGGGCAGTGGACCAATAATACCTACTGACCACTTCGTAATATGTAGTGTCAGTACCTGGGTATATATATGAAGTATCAACAGTGATCAACAGTCAAGGTTGAATATGCGCGGAGATGCTCTCAATCAATAGCTCCATTGCACTAGTGATATCCCGAGGGCCCCGGTAATAGAAGATCATGTACCTACTGCTACTATTAGCAAATGTATTGGTTCTGGCATATTCAAGTGTTATCCCCGGGCCACTTCAGCTCTGGAGAACAGCAGTCCGAGTCATACCTCAGGCTCAAGTGCTGACATCAAGACTTCAATGTTCAAGTCAACTGGCTGTGCCATTTGCCACTGGCAAGCCCCGGGCCTGGAGTGAACATTCATTGGAAGCTGGCACTGGAGTCAACTGGTAGTACATATCGATAGGTACCAGTAGTTTATAACTACATATATTCAGTCACCCGAGTCTCAACTTTGGAACTTGAAATCGGACAGATCATGATAGTACTCAGACGAATCTGAGATGGAGGGTTCAAAGACACATAGTATGCAATTGCACGCTGTAGTCACGGTCGAAGAACCCGCGTAAACGTCGAGTCTCCGGGTCTTCTTCAATTGTTCAGAATGAGCTCGTCATGAGAGCTGGAAACGTGTCAACTGGTCCTCGTAACTTGAATCCCCATGTCGATAAAAAAACCTCAACTGCGTAGATTCGGATTTCATCATTGTGTCTTCCCTGGAAGTTCAAGCGGCGGTAAAGAGGCTGTAGAAGCTCGGGTGTTTGTGATGCGACACTCACTGCTCGTAGGTGATTATTGAATGATAGTACTGGGAGCCCTGGCGCTGTAAGTAAGTTCCATTGAGTAGGACAGCAAGGGTACAGCTCGAGGGTTACCAATAGACGACGACAGGAGAGTACTGGGGTAAATTCCATGCAGTCGTTGTTCAATCCTTGGGAGACAATAATCCTCACACTGTTTCAAGTCGGGCCATATACGATGCTACATTCTTACATTGACGGGCAACTCACCATCTGTATACTACAGTTGCAAGAACGCAATAAGATCATAACATAACCATCATATTATACTCCGAATCCAGAGCCAAAGGGGTATTGCAAAAAAGGGCATTGATTCATTTTTGCTCAGAGACTACCATTTTTTCAACCGTAAAAACCCAAAAGAGAAGAAAGACAACGCTTACTCCTCAGACAGAGTGTTGAGGAAAGTGGCGTTAGCGCGCTCAGGCTTGCCACCCTCAACAGACTGCTGGCCAAGCTTCTGCTTGGAGTAAGCACCGGCGTAGGGGTTGAGACGGAGCATGACCTGCTTGTTGCGGAGAGGGTTCTTCTTCTGGACGTTGGTACGCTTGGTACGGGCCTCACCCTTGGGGGCGCGGACAACGGACTGGATCTCAGAAGAGTTGATGAGACGGGCAAGGTCAGCGTTGGCAACAAGGCCGGAAGGAAGGAGGTAGTCCTTCTTGAGGGCAGAGGGGCTGGTGGTGGTGCCGTAGACCTGGTCAAGGGCCTCGAAGGCGGAGGAGGTCCAGACGACGAAGCGGCCGAGGTGACCACCGGGGGCGAGCTGGAGGAGGTTGAGGGAGAAGACGGAGGAGGTCTCAACACCGGGAATGTTGCGGAAAGCACGGACAAGCTCCTTGCCATCGGTCTCGGGGTTGTAGACAACGAGGGGACCGCGGCGCTGGCGGAAGCGGCGGTTACGGAGCTTACCCTTACCAGCACGGAGCTTGCGGGACTTGGAGACCTTGACGAGCTCCTCACCGGCACCGAGGGCCTGGAGAAGGGCAATGGCGGCCTTGGTCTTGGTCAGGGCAGCACCGGCGAAGGTCTTGGACTCAACAACGAGGGGAACCTCGGGGACCTTGGCGACACGGTGGCCACGGGCGAAGAGGAGGGCAGGGACGGAAGAAGCAGCAACGGCGGAAGCAGTAGCGAAACGCTTCTGGTTGAGGTTGATCTTCTGGTGCCACTTGCGCCAGACCTTGGTAGGAGCGAACATACGACCGGAACGGCACTGGTTACCGAAGGCAGCCTGACCGGCACGGTGAGTACCACCACCAGAGACACGAGGAATACGAGCAACAGCACGACCTATTCAATTGAAAATGATTCTCGTTAGCGGCGTGTCCAATTGAGCCATTGAAGTTCCATCTCCCATGAAAAATTCTTCCATTCCACATCCCCACTTTTTTTTTCAATGCCCCCTCGAAGAATCCCATCGCATATCGAATCAATCAAAATGAAGGTTTTATTTAAACGTACCGGTACCCCAGGACTCAGCAGAAGTCTGCTCACCAGCCTTCTCGCTGACGGCGTAAGGCTGACGCTTGTTCTTGGCCATGCCGGTGTGCACCTGCCTGTAGAGAAATCATCAGCATTTCCACCTCGAACCAAATTTTCATCTAAGAGAAGTCGTACTGGACAATGTCCGAACGGATGGGCGCAGTGAAGACAGAGGGCAGGGGGTAGGTGGCCCCGGAGGGCTTGCCCTCAGCGGTGGCGATCGAGACGGTAGGGCGGGTGGCCATTGTTGTCGTTCGGTGTCGTTGGTGAGGTTGAAGATCAAGAGATTCCCAGTATAGCCTGACCTGTGGATTTTTTCGCTTAGTGAGCTAAGCCTAGTCAGTGCGGGAGCAAACCCTAAGCCCTGGTTAACTACATTTGGACATGCCCCACCTCGAAATGTTATGTAATGCATGTGACCCCACCCGAACTTTCCTATTTGGGATTGTTGACAATCGATTTCGTGGAGAAGGTGCGATCCACCATCCATCCATACATCCACATTCTACCTAGAATGCAATCTCAAGCTCGACCTACGTAGCCCTGAACCTATGAATTCATATCAGAATTGACAATTTTCATGGCTCAGCCTTTGAGACTCCCGAGGTCGCATGAATAGCACCATGACGTCGTGTTCAATTTACCACCACTTACATCTAGCTCTCATGCACTCTCGCATAATCCTCCGAAATACTGAAAGGACATTTGACAATCAGACAAATTGAATTTTTGGATTGAAGACACTTGATCTCACAATGATTCATAAAGACGATGATCCTCCCAATATAACCCCTTCTCCTAAATATACAGAACAAAAAGGCGAGAAAAGAATGACTCCTCAAGAGACAAAACGAAGGCGGTCCGTCCTAGGACACTGAACTAGAAAACGGAAACGAAGCG
The DNA here is from genome assembly GCA_039634405.1 of Penicillium herquei. Classification (NCBI taxonomy): domain Eukaryota; kingdom Fungi; phylum Ascomycota; class Eurotiomycetes; order Eurotiales; family Aspergillaceae; genus Penicillium; species Penicillium herquei. The sequence continues at coordinate 4,783,189 of CP098387.1, read as the reverse complement.
AATGGATGGAGAAAGAGCAAAACATGGAAAGGAAATGAAATGAAGTTCAAACAACACCCGAGCCAGCAGGTGTTGTATCTGTATCTATCTATGCGTGGTGAGAATCACCGATGGTTCGTTTGCGGAAGCGCAACTCGGAGATGGCACGGGCTCGTCGACTAGCGACTACAGACAACTCTGAGCTCGTACCCGAGGTGCACTTAGTACCTGATGCCATTTGCTGAGCAGCGGACCAGACGCCACTCGCGCAACGTTGGAATGAGGTGCCGGCGATGCAATTCCATTCACCCTCGGTGCTGCATGAACCGCTAAGGGTACCAGAGCTGGAGGTGGTCGAAGATGAGGACGAGGAAGGGCTTGCGGGAGAGGCAGCTGAAGCAGTGGGTGCTGGTGCGTATTGCTGAGCAGTAGAGGAGGTAGAAGGCTGAGCGGGTTCAGGGGCTTCGCTTGAGGTCGGGGCGCTGTATGATGGTGCAGAGGTTGTTCCCGAGCCCGAACCTGAGCCGGAGCCTGAGCCTGAGCTCGAACCAGAACCAGAAGCGGAACCAGAAGAGCTAGAGCTGGAACTGGAGTCCGAGTTGGTACCAGTGGCTGAGTCACCAGCACTGGCAAAGGTTGGAGTACCAGTGCAGGCAGCTGAACCCGCCTGGGCCAGGTTTGATGGCTCGCCAAGATATTGAATGTCATCACCAGGCTGAGGGAAACGAATGTCAACATTCTCCGAAGTAGTGCAGCCATTGATATTGGCAACAAACATGGGCGGGAAGCTAGAGGAGCGCTTCTCGACCTTCTCGACAGGTTCAACATCCTGGACAGCGGCGTTCTCAGATCTCTTCGAGGAACTGCTAGCCTTCACAGTCACTGGAGCACAGTTCATGTACATCTCGCGGTTACCGACGCGGTTGAACCAGGTCCAGGCGAGAGTGTACTTGCCGGCAGAAATGCCATCAGGGATGGTGAAATTGAATGTGTATGGGTCGACCATAGTGGAACCACCAGAAAGGTTACCCTCAACATTGGCAGGGCAGCCACCTTCGAATGACTTGATTACCTGCCATTCAGTAGTCTTCGAAGGCGTCAGATCGGTGGTAAGACTGATCTGGCATGATCCACCACCGTGAGTAGCACTGCCCTCGAATGTCAAGGGCTGAGATTCTCCGATAACCATTTCGTTCTCCTCGGTGACTGCGTAAGTGTCTGAACGTAGCTTACATGGGAAATCGCTGCCATCAGCAGCCAGAGGAGAATTGTTGAGTGTGTCTTTGCCGTAAGGAACAGGCTTCGTCATAATCATGTGGGCATGGGCCATAGAGGCGCCCAGCACACCAATAAGGAACGATTTGGCGTACATGCTGAAAATGGGTAGAAATGCTTTTTGAATAGACGGATTGTCGTGTCAAGAATGCTATGTAGGATCTTCTTCGTACCAGACGAGTAAGATCGCACAGAAAGGATTGACTGGTAGTCGCAACGAAATGGAAAGGATTGTAGATGGCCAGGAGACTCTGTTTTCAAGGATTAGTGATGGAGAACTTTTCGAATTTTGGTGGACGAGCGGTTTAAATAGACATCTTGACGACCAGTGAAGCATCATGTACCCCGGATCCTCAGAAATGTAAACAATCCATATTCACCACTCCATTGAATGGGACCAAAAAACAGACAAGCAGTGAATCAAGGGCGACCCACCAGTATTTTCAGACTAAGTCAAACAAGAATAGGCAAATCTCTTTGCTATGCTCTTGTTTCAAACAAGCTAATTGTCACGTACTCTGACAGATGGATTTCTTGAAAGAAAATGAATGTATGAGGCTGCCACAGGCAACGACTACCGGATGAATGAAAAAAAGAGAAAGAAAGACAGGACTAGCCTGCGAAAGGTGTCAAACCGTATACTGAGGAAGAGAAAAGACTGAGATGTGCAAGAAAAAAAAAAGGGTCTCAACAATAGGCGCTGAGGGTCTTATATTTACTCTTAGCCTCTCAGTCTAATGTCCCTGCATTGTACCCTTATTCTTTCAAGTTGTCAGGACCCTGGATCATGATGCAGACCCAATGACAGGAACACATCACAATCAATCAGAGACTCGTAAAGTTTGATCTCCTCCACACCTCACTAACTCAGAAATGGCTCGAAGATCTCATTTTGCCAGACTCTAGGACCCATCATGGTGGGGGGAGAAGCATTTCCAGAACGCTGGGGTGTTTCATATCTGCTCCCTTCACTTGCAGATGCATAGATCAGACGGTGAGTGGTGGCAGAGGGTAAGTATGCTCCAGCCAGTCAGATGCCAGAAGACAGAACCTTCCAGGGTCTGCGATCTACATGTTCCAACTAGGCTGGGCGGCTGGTGAGGGAGCCAACCACCATTCACCATATCGCCGCACAGACCGACCGCAAGGTGACCCCATCTACCCCTGGTAGCAAGATCTCTTATGTCGCACCATTAACCTTGGGATCCCAGGGATGCCATGTGCTCAGTCCTCCCGACCAGCGGACCAACGGGATTGGCTGCATGAAATCACCCCCTTGGCGCGTACGGTTTCTAGTCAGCGGGTCGAGCGCCAATCAATCCACGAGAAATGCCGATATGCCACGGCGGAATCGAAATTGAGGGTTACAATTCCCATGAGCGGTGCTCTCGTTTCAGCGGTCTTCCTCGCATGGCAGCTCCACTACAAACTTGGTCTTCTTCAGCGAGGACTCTCGGTTGGGCATCCGGTTACCCACAATCGGCATGTCCATGCAGTCGTGTGCACCCTTGCGACCTGTAAAAAAAGATTCAGAGACACCTAACGATGACGTATATGTTTTACGCGCCCGAAACATCCAGAATTGGATTGTGGCTGACAGGAAGAACTCATCGTCTGCATCCTACGAAATACATGTCTTCTGCATTGAATCATGCACATGGAGATATCATGGTGCTGATTGCGACTCATATTCCCTCACAGTCAGATGCGCTGATCAGGGACCTCGCGCCCCAGAATGACAGGAACAATGGCCAACATGGTGCGGCTTAGCGCGGCGAAGATCTTGGTGGGTACTCCGGGGAGAAGGGAAAGTATCAACCGATCCCTGTTTCAGGGACACCCATGTCTCATCTGTCATTCGCAGACGTCATCTTTCTTTGCTTCTGCCGAGATCTGACCGGAGAATTTGATCGATGCCATATTAAAAAAGATCTAAGGAAGAAATTTCACGTTCTCTGTCCTTATCTACTGCTACCGGTGGAACTATCTGATAGTGGTACTACTAGCATCCGCCACGATATATTGCCATTGCAGCCACCCGAGATTTTACTTGAATTACCGGTTCCAGTAGGTTCATGACGCGTTTCAGAATATGAACTCACAGTGGAGAGCACTGGCATCCACTGTGATACCTGTCAACGCCCCCAGGGCAACCATGAACTTGCTGTTTTGCTCAGACCCAACTCGGGAACTAAAGAATACGACCTCGGGAAGGGCTCCAGCATGAACATCCTGGTAATTTCATGTGTCTTGGCATCAATCGTCTAACCTGGACCATCTAAGCGAGGAAATTGGCCAAGGAAAGCCCAGCTTCTGCCACCTGAGAAGTAAATATGTGAGATTTGGAGAGGCTCCAACACCAAGAAGGGTTCTGACTCGTTCCATGGTATGGTGAAGTTTGGCCGCAAGGTTCAAATGTTAAATTCGATGTTTTTAAATTAAGGTACAAGCTTCCACATGTGCGGGCAAGTTCAAGTTTTCAAATATATGATGTATCAACACAAAATTGAAATGCTGCCCACTGGCAGGCCTAGATGTTGCCTCTCCAGGGATTATGACACATCAATTGATCTAACTAGTATCTGCCTCAACATCGACATCTGGAAGTGCTAGATTCTATTCGTATCGATTGATGTCTATTCTATCTAACTTGAAAAAAAAAACGTCAATGCTAGTACTAGTACACATATCTGCATCCATCCGGATCCAGAATCATACTACTCCCTCACTTATAGCTCATGTGCTGAGCCAGATCGATGCTCAGGCGAGTTGACTCGTCTTCAAATTCAAGTTTCATCCACCCATAATGAGATATGATGCCTGCACATACTATAGCCATGCAAAAACTTTGTTAATGCAGATTGGCTTGTATCGGATTCTGATCTTTGTAGCAAATGATATCCGAATTCCCACCTTGCCTGGGGATGAAGTCAATGCTCATATCGGGGAAGATATTCAGCTATTCCGACACTAGGCAGATCCATTGAATTCACCTAGCAGTGGGATTTCAAATACTCCAGTGATAGGCTCATGCTGGTAGATTCATAGCATAGTGGGTGCAATGAAGTGCAATAATCCTGCCAAATGACAGCTTGTTACTTCTTTCCTTTTTTCTTGCCCTTGTCAGAGCCGGCAGAGTTCTCGCCACGGACAAATCCACCCTTGACCAGAGCGTCTCGACCAACATCGTTGATGAATCGGAATCGAGCCGGCCCAAGGTGAATTCCACCGTACCAACGGGAAACCACTACTAGGACGTTCCACACATCCATCAACTGCATGACATGTAGTAAGCGACCACCAGCAGCAGTCTCGCCATCATCATCATAATCTTGTATTTGCGTTTCAGCAGCATCTGCTCCGGAGGAACCGTCTTTCTTCTGTTTAATGCGCCAGGCACTGATATTGTGTGTGGCTACCGCAACTTTCTTATCAGTTGCGGTCAGATAATCCAAGTAAGCTTGTGCCTCTGCAAGGGTTGATACTTGCACCGCTCTAGCAAGAAACACAGATTTCTTTTCCGTGACGACGTCTGAGAGGATCCAGTCTGGAGGGTTGTCAAGTCCCACGGAGTCTTTTAATGACAAGCGAGCAAAGCTTTCAGCTGTATGCGCTGTTGTTGAGTGAGGTTCATCGGAAAGAAGTGCTTGGTTTGCAGTTGAATCTGACTCCTCAGCGGGGCTGTCCTTGCTTCCACCGATATTCAATTCAGGAAACACTTCTACAGCTTCACTGATCACATCAAACAAACAGACAGCGCCTGCCTGCCATGTTCGTTCCACTATATCTTCCAACACATCGACTGCGATTTTTCCCTCCCCGCGCGCAGCAGTTGAAGCTGTTCCGAGAATTTTGGGCCGCGACTCTGGGTATTTCGCATCGAAGCTAATAATAAAAGACAGATGGGCTTGCCCGGGAAGTCGAAGCGTTATCGTGGTCTGCGGATCGTCTGTGGAGGATGTGGTTCCTGTAGGGTCTAATACGATGGTATCGGGTTCATAGATAGCATTGATGGCTTCTATTTCTTCGGCCAAATCTCTGTTCTGTAGATCGTCTAATTGCGACATTTTTCTGTATGACTTTGAGGAAGAGTGGGACTGACTGCGGAGAAGTTTTGAGAAATCAATGGTTTCCCCGCAGAGTCTTCCTCAGGCCACAAGGCACCAATTTACAAGCGTTTGCACATCTTTCGGGATTTTCCAACTTTTGTTTGAATACTAAGATAATGAAACATGAGGGTTTGAATTCCTTGAAATTTTCATACTGAGAATGATTTGTAAAGCTTCTTAGCTTGGAGCCTTCAAGTTTCAGCTTGGATGTTGGCATTCAAGTGGATTTGCATAGATACTATTCAATTGATTATATTCAATCCTTAATCAAATGTTTATGCACATACGAAAAGAGAATAGTAGCTTGAAGTTCTGGACTACAATTTGTGGGCAATATGCATGTGTGTCATACTCATACTAGTAATCATTGGGGAACATTAGATTCTTGGACATCTCCCCTCCACCGGTAGTCAACTGGTCTTACATGCATGCCCAGCACTTGAGGCTTGTAGAACAAATCGATATTGATGCTCACTGGCATGTGACTAAAGTTACATTTATTTCTCATTTGCAAATTTAGAAGGCCAATAATTACTTTCCAACTATCTATAACTAGGATATTGATAGGAATTTCAACTTGGAGTTCACACTTTTCTCATGAACGAAGGTCTGCGCTGGAATTTACTATAAGTTTCAAAATTCAATTCTGGAGATGGCAGAAACAAAACATTGAATCATCAAGTCATGAATAATTGCAAAAAGAAGCCGATAATTGGGAGTAGTCGTACATACCAGGTTCTTCTGTATAGTCCTTTCAAATGTTAAATGTATGATCAATAGTAGGATATGCTCAAATGATCTCAAAAATACGACCCGAAAGTTGGACAACATTGGTTCAGACAGTGAAGCATCTATGGATGACAATGACTTCATGAAAGTTGGATGTTCAAGTTCAAGTTGAAACTCGCGATGACGGATTAAGATTCTCAAATATTCGAAGTTAGTATGTAGATCTATCCAATCAGATTTCCATCGCATCTCAATATTATGTCCAATGACATCCTCCTAGAGGTAACCTTGAAAAGGTTTAATCCAAGTGATCGTAAGCTGTTAGTTCATCTGCAGTGTAATCCCCCGCAAGTTCGTCCTACCAACATCTGATCAGTCCTTACTGCTACCCCTGTAGGGAGGGATCTACTCTATCCATGTGAGGGAACTGCCAGAGAAAGTTCTAAATCCGATTGAAGCACAAAATCAGCCAGGCTCTACCAAAACCTGGAATCTACTAGTGATGTGTCGCATTCAAGCTCATATAATGACTCAGTACAAGTAATACGACTAATGGATAAACAATTGGAAGAATGGGCGCATATGATTAATCTGCCAGTGCTACACCTGGTGTATGGACAGTGTTTGGCTGCTCGGATTTCAACTCGAACTTGCGAGTCAAATCATGTCTTGTGCCATATTGGTTACTATAATAGTACATAACATGGAGTCTCAACCTGGGCAGTCAACATACCCTTGCCATAAACGTTGGAATAGTAATTCCCTCATGTGAGATGTTAAATATCACACAGAATTGCAATTTCCGCCGCTTTATTTCAGCTTGAACCTTGGAGGTTGCCAGTGGCGGTTACATGCCTTCCCATAATCGAAACCATGATCTTGATTTCAAAGGTTAGGAATAGTGAGAAGGGGAAAGAGCTTGAGATTGCGGGGAAATTCATGCAAGGTAATCCTTTCTCAACATTTGAAGTTTGACATCCACCGGAAGAAGAGGAAACAAGTTAACTGGCGTTGAGTCTGATAATCTCGGAGAATATTGAGATTGCACTAGACTCAATTGCAGTCTAGAACACTGGCAGGTTTCCTCCGAACTTGATAATGAGACCTGCGTGTGTAAATAAAAGAAAAAGAAAATTTGAACCACTGGCAGTCTATATAATGGGCTTGTAAACTCCCCAAGAACGATAGGAATAAGATCAAATTATACTTCAGAGCTTCCTTCTACTTCCAAAACCGAAGTTAAGACAATCCCGAAGCAAGTTATTGATTGATTGATCCAAAATGCGATTGGGTATTCTTCTTACCGTATTCGGACTGGCGAGCACTGCCTTGGCCATGCCGGCACCTGCACCTGAGTCAGGTAGGTCCTATTTCAGAAAAATTCTAATACTCAAATCTTATTAATGCTAATCACACGCAGAATTTGAGGTGATGGCTCGGGCTGAAGAGGTGCAAGAACAGCAAGCGGCGCCTGAAGCAACTCAGGATGGTGAATGGGGGCCTGGAAGAGGAGGCGGATGGGGAGGAGGCCGAGGGGGTGGATGGGGAGGAGGTAGAGGAGGAGGATGGGGAGGTGGTAGAGGAGGTGGATGGGGCAGAGGAGGTGGATGGGGCAGAGGTGGCAGAGGCGGGTGGGACTGAGATACCATAGCTTGAAGATGAAACTATATTGAGCTAGGGATATAATGATCGGAGATTGGGAGTCAGAGCAAAAGCCTCTGGAGTGAGAGGCGATGCACCTGTGGGGAGATGAAAATTACCAGTCTTTACAGACATACTGCCAATATGTTGACTGAGAAATTTGCTTGGAGCAAAATATCACTATCACTATCATTGAAAGCCCTGGAGCTCTCTTTTTGATCAAAATGAAAAACAATGTATGTTGAAGGTGCAAAACCATTTCTCGTCACAGTCATTACTAGGTACTAGGCAAGGGAATCTCAAAAGAAGGCATTAGTGTAAGCATAACCGACCATGTATAATCCATGAGGGCTCGAGGCACCCCAAGAAAGAGAACAGACAACAAATCCTCTGGATCTCCTTAGAACAGATCAACAACCGGTACCCAAAAAGTTGGCACCGGGACCAAGCTGGCGCATGTGCATCTCCAACGTTGGTAGATCATCGTCCAAGCCTTCCAGATCCTTGCGACGCCAAAATGATTGAAAGCCTTCCACAAGTCTGTGTGTGAATGGAGCCACCTCATCAACATCCATAGGCGCGAAAGAAAGACGGAGATACTTGTGAGCCTCCGCGACGGATTTAGGAGTAGGGGCAAACATGCTACCTGGTCCAACTAGGCACAGAGCTGGCTTCTGGGTGAGATGAATCCAAAAAGCCTTGGATAGCTTTTGGGCGCTATACTTAGGCCGAAGAGGGTGAGTGTCAAAATCAACTTTAATCCAGGTGAACATTCCTGCCTTTGGCCAGACAAAATCAAACATTTGAACTCGGTCTACTACCTCCCAATCTTGGGCCTGCGTTATGGATGTAGAGCTGCTGGACTCAGATTCCCCAGAGACCAGAAATTTGTTCACCTCTAGAACATTGCACATGGCCTGCATGCGCTTCTCATAGCCGGCTCTCAGTCCTTCAAGCCAACGTACCCAGCCATCCAGCTGCCAGCCACCAGAGCCTTGCGTTTTAAAAATACGAGGCTGTTCACCATTCTGCTTTCCCATAAGCATTTCTGCAATCACGGATTGCACAAATCCCGAGGGCTGTTGCGTCGAGACTTCGGTAATCCGAGTGATACGCTCAATAATGGCGGGTTGAGCGGTGATCCAGCCAAGACGACTCCCTGGAGCAACAGTCTTGGAAAATGTATCGAGTCTGACAACCCGGCCCTCTGTATCAATAGACAGATATGAAGGTGCCAACGAATCCAAGAACTGATAGCCCGAAGATTTTCCATTCACATTATAGTTTTGTGGAGGCTTTGTTGGCAACCCACGGTAATTGGCCTCCATCTCATAGGCAGATGGGAATTGTAAATTCCAGTAAGGTTCATCTTCCACGATTATCACGTCATATTGCTGGCAAAGTGCGTATATGGCTTTCTTGCGTTGAATTGAGAGCACACCACCGGTGGGGTTCTGTCCGATTCTGTTCTTGAAAATTAGTTTGAAGGCTCAATATGTGTTTTTCGCCTTTGAAATTGCGTAGAAGGGTGGGAGCGTACGTCACAGTGTACATGAGATGGGGTCGACGGCCTTGTCTAGCATCCCAATTTTCCAAGATATCCGCCAGACCTCCTTTACCGAACGCACACATTCCCTCTCCATCCATTGCCACACCAACAATATTCAGTCCTCGTGGTTTAGCAGTTTGAATGGCGTTCATGTAAGAAAATTCCTCACAGAGGACTCCTTCCCGTTGGCGGATCCAATCTCGATCGGGGTTCCAAACATTCGTGAAGAGTTCAATGGCCTTTGAGAACCCATCGGTATTACCACAGCTCAAGACAATGTCCGGGCCACCTTCGTAGGGGACATTGGGGTGAAGGTGTTCGCGTACAAACTGTCTTAGGAAAGATAATAAGGCTGGATATCCCTCTGCAGTACCATATTGAAGTGCGGTGGTCAAGTCGATACGTCGTTGAACATCAGTGGTTTCAGATAACTTAGGGACGGTTACTCGTTCCGGCTTCGAGTCTCCGGCAGTGACGGGCTGCAAGCGTTGTGGTCGAGCGACATTGGCCTCCAATGTGTCATAAGGGAAGTATGAAGCGTGTGGCAAGCCTGTAGAGAGCAAATAGTTAGGGACGATCGTATGAGATGACTTCATATGCTCATACCTCCGGCAAAATTGGCAATTCCTGGGATCTGATAATACTTATAAAAGGCTTTAACGAAGCTGGCCGCGCGATTTTTGGCAGTGTAGGAGTAGTGATGTGACAAATCTATGGGTGGAGCTGTCATGTTTGCTGATCGCTGCACCTCAACGGTTGCGTGGATATCAACTTCAACAACAAGCTAGACACCCCAAGTAACAGGGGAAAAGACAATTTTGATCAAACAGGTAAATTGCCAGTGGATTTCTATTTCTAATCTGCCATGGGACCCACGAGACCCCCGGAACCTCTAAAACACCCCCCGCACGAGCCTACGTCGCGTGCTTGATAAGCAGTGCCGTTAGGATCCGGTCTTTCGCCGAGATAGTCAAGAACCAGTCGGATAGGACCGATTAGAGCGGCCCTAGAGTCTAGACAAAGAAACAAGACTGGGATTGGATCCTGCGAGTCATATCTTATCATGGGTTTGGGCCCAGCCTTGAAGATATGAGGTGTGCCAGCAAGGCTATTTTCTCCGCCTTTTCAGGCGAGATTATAAGGACCAGGGATATCTATGCCCAATCGAGAGGGAGGTTCATGGCAGTAAGCTTATATAGTTCATAGATTACTCACCTTGTCAAGGTGAGCACGGCCTCCAGATGTCGGGGGTTAAATATGCCAAATTCTCTGTTGCACCCGCCCCCAGGGCTGCATTAGTGCAGGGTTGGCGGGAGGTTATGAAACTCTCATTCCCCAGAAGAAAAATCGACCCGCTTCAAGTCGATCTGGGAATTCTAGTGATCTAGCCACGATCTTCATTGTGTAAATATTCAGGAACCAGAATGAAGGGGAGAACCACAATGTTAACCACTTTTTGGATCTTGCCACGTTCATTGATGCCTTAATGCCTTGATTCACCGCCCTCGACATCATTTGGCCCCTTCTACTCTGTGTTTCTTGCTTCTCTATTCAGCTTCGTCCCAATATCCACTCTCTTATATATTAACCACCCCAGCACACATCAAAGTTGGCCTTGTATTGATATTATCCAAGTCCCTCGTTTCCTAGCGTCCTTGCATGAGTATTCTGGTGCATCGTCCCTGTTGATCTCCACCATTCAGGGAAACCCACTTTTTGGAGAAAGACCCCCACTGTTTTTGACTAGCGTGCCGACCGGTCCGGCATCGACATCATAGCTTTCCCATTCATTCATTTGTGTCAGAATACACTTTCCAACACTTCCAGCTTCCTAGCTATCATATCATGATCGGAGAGGGTCGTGATGAGAGCGGTAGGCTATATGTCGGTCCTCTGTTAGAGGACGACGAACGCCTACTCAATCCCGATGCTTCCGAGGATTTCCCGCCACCCGATGTGGAATCAGGTAGCGCCCTTCCCATCTGGTTACAGGAATCATCCAAGTCTTTTCGCTGGGGCTGGGTCCCTTTACCATTGCGAAAAGCAGGAAGAGCGACAGCAGATTGGATTAAAGGGCCTGATCCGTCGCATATGCTTCTATTGAAGCCATTGTTTCCGCGCGTACAGGAACTGCCTGTCCAGTACCTTGACCGATTCTTTCCAAAGCGCAAACAGAAGCTGGTTCTTCTTTTAGTGTTATATGTATCTTGGTTCTTACCCTGGTTTTTGGTTCTATTAAACTCCCGCTCCTCGGGCTACATAGAAGGATACGGGCAGCTCCAGACACTCTCTTGCTCTTCTAATCTTTGGTATGTGACAGTATAATGTGCAAACTCGTGGAATGTGACTAACTCGGGCTTTCTTCTGAACTGAAGGGAATTTGATAATGGATGTGGCATGAATGGTAATGACTGCCGTCCATTCACGGAATCGACTATTGCCTTTCGTTGCCCCGCAAATTGTCGCGACACTAAGTTGTTAGAGCCTCATGTTGTAGGCAACCAGACCTTCAACTACCAAGGTCTCGTCATCGGAGGCCCACAGCCGCATTCCTCGGAACCAGCAGTATACCGCGCTGATAGCTTTGTATGCCAGGCGGCGATTCATTCTGGAGTTATCTCCAACGATGGCGGTTGTGGTGTTGTACAACTCGAGGGCGCGGCTCACTCCTTCCCGGCAGTGAAACAACACGGAATCCAATCGGAATCATTCCCATCGACTTTCCCCAAGGCATTTAGCTTTCTGCAACTATCTTCTTCGCAAGCTAACTGTCCAGCCGATCCTCGTTGGTCTCTCCTCGGGCTCACGGCTGCTGCGATCGGAGTGCTATGGCTTTTCTGTACTTCGCCGCCTGTGCTTTTCTTCAGCACATTCTTTATCGTCTTTTCTCATACAGGACTTGTCGCCGATCCGCCTTCCTATCCAGGACTTGCCGATCTTGTTTCCACTCTGTTGTCTCGGATGCTCCCTGCATCATTTGTCGTATATGTTCTATACAAGTTTTGCGCTGCTCCTCTCTTGATGCCCATCAAATCACCCATATACCAGCTTGAGAAACTCCTTTTATACTTGCCAACGCTGTTCATCGGAGCTTTGAACAATTATACTTTCGCGCGACTGATTCCCCTCCAACGCCTCACGCCAATGGATATCCAGCAACAACCTGGCGCGAAGCTGGCACTGGCATTCGTTATTCCAATTGTCATTACTATTGTTTTCAGCCAAGCCTGGCAGATTCGTCAGGGTGGTCTGCTACCTCGCTACCTCAAGATTTATTGCAGCATGGGTCTTATCATCCTGATCTTATCCCCGCTTCCGGGCCTGCGACTTCGAATCCATCATTACATTCTTGCTATATTACTTATGCCGGGAACTGCTTTCCCGACGCGCCCTTCTTTGCTCTACCAGGGCTTGCTCCTTGGACTGTTCATTAATGGCATTGCCCGTTGGGGATTTGCCTCCATCATTGAAACACCTGCGGCTTTGGGAGAATTGGCTCCTGGCCGTGGTGGAGACCATGGATGGTGGGGATCAACCTACCCCAATGTCACTGATTCTTCGGTACATATTTCTTTGCCTGGCGAGGGCTCCTCTGAGACTCACCATGGAAATGGTAACATCACCTTTTCTCTATGGGAGAATGATCGAATGTCTGAACTCGCCGTGGATGGAATTTCTATTCTGCTCAACGATGTCGAACGTTTCCGGGGTTATATAGATGAAGACAAGCGAGGTGAATTCACATGGCATCGCCATGGTCATGATGGGTTGGAGCTGCAGCATCCGCCCATTTTCGAACGCCGGAGTCTCCAGACATCATTCGACACCCAGAGCAATATCCTTGCTGACAGTGATCCTTCCGACGTGCCTGATGATCTGTTCTTCCGGTTCGCGTTCCTGCGTGGAGCCCAGCCCGGCAATTATGGACCCACAGGTGTCTGGCGAAGTGATGGGTCTTGGGTTTCTCCGGCTGCACCTGAATGGTAGAAGCTCTGCCATATTGCTATATGCGCTGTATTTCTTTCCCGTCTGATTTGCCCTCGCTTCCTCTGCTCTTTTTCTGCTGGATAGAAGATTATACATTGGTGGTATGTGTATACTGGATGCGCTCTTCCCCTTTAGTGGTAGATACTGAGGGGCGCTTTACTCCACAACACTCCTTGACGAACCCGACACGCCGAATGAACCTGATGAATGTCGATAGCTTCTTTCGAGATTTCATGTATTTATGAATTTAACATACCGTAGAACATCCAAGTGACTAAACTGATATTAGTTGGATTTTGAGTAGCGTGCACGTGATCTCCAAGGCTTCTAGGCAGCACCGCTTTTATCCGATGATTAAATTTACCAAAATGCTAAGCCAAGTCTGGTCCAGATGTGGTATACCTACCTTCCTTGTTTAAAAGGCAACATTTGAAGGCACTTGATGGGAATTGAAGGCCAACCTTGGAACTTCTATCATGGAACCCGAGGGCTCCGAGCATGACGAGAGAGTGCCAAGCAGCACCCTAGCTCGACGCGCGGTATGTACAGTTCTCCACCCCTTGAGGGATTTACCACCACTTCGGCCATAATGAAAGCAAATTATACAACATTTGAATATCTTATACTGAAAATCCTCTAGTGTGATCAATGCCGCACGCGAAAAGTGAGCAAAATATTATTGTATGACATCTTTTGCAGAATTGACAAAATTGGCAGATCCGCTGTGATAAGCGCTCGCCTTGTTCAAATTGTCGCAGTTCAGGCATTGTATGCCGCTCCACGGGGGAGGGTCAGAAGCCGTCTGAGCCCAGAAGGCGCGTCCTCATTTCCAGTCAATAGTAAGTACCCACTATACTACTACTTGATGGATTGGGAGGTTAGTCCAGTTTGTGGTAACAGAAACCCACAGTGAGAAAAAGATAGATTTGATCGAAGGCCGACTGGGAGGCATTGAGAAAGCGTTGCAAGAGTTACTCACTGCATCACGATCCCAAGGATCTGCGTCAATGAGATCGTTTGGCTCCTCCCATCAGTCACCATTGTCAGTTGCTCGTGTCAATTCTCCTGCGATAAAACCTGACCATGCAGGGTTGAAAGGTCCTGGGTATACTTCCAACTCCGCCATTGAGCAGCATGACCCAAGTTCTGGGTTTGAGGGAAACTCCTCACTCAGTGCTCACTCATTATATGCGAGGGACTTCCTGGAGTCGGCAGTCTCGCATAGTACACCCGAGGTTTTGTCGAGTCCGAAGATCAATGAGGCACTTTCCTCTTTGCGACAAATCGTGAAGATGCAAAATAGGCGCCGAGGAGCCGATTCAAGTTCTCAAAGAGCTCAGTTTTCTAATCAAGGTAGCAAACAAGGTGATCGATGTGATATCCGAGAACTAGAACTGCCGCCTTTGTCAGTTGTTCTGATGGTATTGAGAAAAGTTAAAGGTATGAATGGTATAATCAACATGGAAGAACCAGGCTCATTTCTTATCCTAGAAAATCCACCATCCTCATTTGGCGGCTATCTTCCATTCTTCGATGTGGATGTCTTTATTGAGAAATGCCGAGAAGTCTACTTCTGCACCGAGGATTATTCTGATGCAACATTCATTGTCACGAACTTTGGGTTCTATAATATTTTTATCGAACTTGCATTCGGAGAAAACGAGAGAACAGTCCGGGATGAGTATCAACATTATGTGCAGATCTGCAAATACAACCTGGAAGCGGCGTTGGCGAATTTGAACATTTTAATGCCGGCAACTTTCGATTCGATCTTGGCACTCTCTCTGGGGGTAGGTCATTACATCTCGCATTTTGACTAGCGAATATTAATCTTCATGGAAAGCTAACATTTTCCCTGTTCAGGCAATACATGGCATCGAAATCTCTAAGCCATTGCTGGGATGGACATTAGCTTCAACGGCAATTCATATGTGTCAAACTCTGGGCTATCACCGTATGTCTTCCATGGAGCACGACCCTCCGTCAGTTCAGAAACAGAAGCAAAGCATATTTTGGTCTGTGTACACTATTATGAACATGATGTCCTTAAGACTTGGTCGGGCGCCTGTTGTCCAAGAGTACGATATCGGTTTGCCTTCCCCTCTTGAGACCTTTGCGGACAGAGGAATATGGGGCAACGTATGTGCAATATGGACAATACAGGCCCTTATACAGGGTAAAGTATATACCCTTTTGTATAGTCCAGTCGCCTTGAATCAGCCAGAAAGCCAGCGAGTATCCCATGCACGCCAACTTGCTGCTGAGATGAAGTCGGAGATCATCGAACCATTTGAGGTAAGCCGGTTGTGCCAAACATGATCTAATGCAACAGAAGGACTGATTTCAAGACAGAGTATCATGTCCTCCTCGGAGGCCGAACCGGCTTTATCTGATGTAGACATGCTCTATCTTCGAACCGACAAAGTTAGCCGACTGGCAATATTGACGCTCATATATCGAGCAATTCCTGCGTCAGCCGAATCCGGATCATCAAGCACCTTCATACCAGAATGTGTTGAAACAGCTCGAGCCGCGTTGGAACACCACCAAGAGTGTGTTGGATCTTTGAAAGAAGCAAGCGAAATCATTCGATGTTCATACATGCATTGGTAAGCGTTCATCTAAGAATACTTTTTATCCAATTCTCTCTGACAAAAACAGGGCAATTCTTCTCTCGCCTTTCGTTCCCTTCATCGTCATCTTCTGCCATGTAATCGAAACCTCCGATACCGAAGATCTCACTCGACTAGAAGACTTCATCGCTTCCCTTCGACCGTTGTGCTCCTTTTCCCAATCCGTTGATCGTCTTCATACAATCTGTTCCGTCCTCGGTACCGTTGCAAGACTATATGTCGAAGCCAAGACCAGAGGGAAAGTGGGAGAAGACGAAAGCCTCTTTTCCGTTGGCCAGGAGTTTGATACATACCTCAGTGCTCTGGGACTTGCGCCTGGCAATGCAATGATGGGAAATCAAGGATATTTTCAATCCGATATGTTGAATATGCAAGGTGGAGCCCCAGACTCTACCTCACAAATACCCGGGCTGGCTCTTCCTGTCGCTCAATCACAGAGCCAAAATCATGAGTCTTTATCTGTGACTGAGATGTCACAGGCGGCCCAACTGGGAAATTGGTTCTCTGGAAACCAGTATATGATGGGACTGCTCGAGGAAGATGCGCTTCAATTTGGTCCTACTGGGTGATGAGCATTAAATGACGGGCACCCGTGGTTCTACGGGTTGGAATAATACAAAAAGATACAACAAGCATTTTCTAGAACTTATCTAGTATGCACACCCAATAATAATCAAAACAACTTGAATCAGGCAGTTTGGGCCGAGAGAAGTGATTTGACAGTTGCGTTGTGGGGCTGCTTATAGAGCCTGCAGGGTTGACACTTGGGCTGGCTGTGGTTTGCTTATTCCGTGAAGGCGCTTTGATGATTCCTGGTGAATCCCCTTATTCTATTGGCCACTTGTCGGCGCCCGTGTTTATATCTGATCGACCACGTCAGCTGTGCTAGATCCTTGAAAGATCCCCCGCTCTTATCTTGAACTCTCGAATAGCAAAGTCAACGCCCAAGAAATTCCACACATCCGCAATGCGTTTCAAACGAGTAAAGGCCATTCTTTCGGGGAAGCCCCAGCCTGAAAGCAGTGATAGCTCGAAACCGAAAATTCTCAACTTAAAGCAAAAAGCCCCTGCCGACGAGGAGAGGAAAGATCCAGATGCAAAACAGCAAGAAGCAGTTCAGACACAACCTATCATAGAATCCGATTTATCTGCAAATTCCGAGGACCTGTGGGTCATAGCTGAGACACAGCTCAAAGATGACGCAAAAGTTAAACAACTTCTGGAGAGAGCTGCCGAGATCGTGAAGGGCTGGGGATTCGAACTGGCAACCGATGGAAAGGATAGGCGTCAAAAACTTACCACGTTTCTGGATGCCAGAGTTGCCGACTTGGAAGACAAGAAATGGACTATTGGTGACCACGGTGCATCAATAAAGGAACAGACTGCAAAGGTATTCCAAAAGGTCTTGATGCTGAAAGATGTCGTGAACACGGCTGCATCCTCGAGTCCGCCGGCTGCCATAGCATGTGCAGGTGTGGCAGTTGCTCTACTGGTAATGTTCTTCAACATGGGATACTTTGAAATATTCTAATTGGTCTGGATTCAGCTATTTATTCAAACCGTCGAGCACCAAGGGAGTCTCCTAAAAGGATTGGACGTCCTCGCTGCATTAATCCCGCGCATCTATATGCTTGAGAATCTCTACTTGAGTCCAAGTATCACACTTTCGGGGAATTCACAGAAAAGTTCAAAGCAGGGCTTATCTCTCTGATTTGCAAAGTCTTGGAATACCAAGCGAGAGCATTGTGCTATCTAGACAAAAACTGGATTTTACAATTTGCAAGAGACTTAGTGAAAAGAGATCCCTGGGAAGAACTCTGTGAGGGGATGAAAGGCCTCGAAGAGGAATCACACAAGTTTACGATCTTGATCGATGCAGCCGAACGGAAGGCAGACCGCAAGGCCAGAGAACAGGAGTTGCAGAACACCATGGAAAAATATCAAACTTGGCAAACTACATCAAAACGAGATGAAAGCATCAAGAGAACTCTCCGAGATCTCTATACTTGTCCATACCGAGACCGGAAGGACAGAAATGGTCGTCGCGTACCTGATACCTGTGAATGGTTCACAACCCATACTATGTTCAGAGACTGGAAAGAGAGTCACACTGGCACTTCCAGTCTTCTGTGGGTCTCTGCCTATCCAGGCTGTGGTAAATCCGTTCTTTCAAAATATCTTGTTGATGAAGTTCTCCTTAGTGCAAGGACGAGGACAGTCTGCTACTTTTTCTTCAAGGATGACTTTCCTGATCAGAACAGTTCTGCCAGCGCAGCTGCAAGTATTCTGCGTCAGGTTCTCATGGCTCGACCCTCTCTTTTCACCGATACGATATTAGAGAAGTTTGAAACTGACGGCCAACAACTTCTTGGTTCTTTCCAGAGCCTGTGGGAGTTATTCATTACAATAGCGGCAACCGAAAATGCTGGCGAGATAGTCTGTGTGGTCGATGCTTTGGATGAGTGCCGGGATGAGGACCGTATTCCCTTTATTCAAGCCATAAGCAGAATTTATCTGGAGGAAGACCCCAAATCAAAGTCCAACCTCAAATTCCTGGTCACCAGTCGGCCATATGAACACATCCGCAGCGCATTTCACGCCTTGGAGACAAATTTACCCACAATTCATTTGAGTGGTGAAGATGACCTGGAAGTGGAGAAAATATCCAAGGAGATTAATCTGGTGGTCACAAGCCGAGTTCAAGAGATTGCGGCGACAAAGTCTCTAGAGGACCAAGAATCCGTCTTTCTCCAAGAACAACTGAAAGGTGTTAGCAACAGAACATACCTCTGGGTCAGTTTGACCCTTGACTTCATTGAGAAAACGCCAGGTTTCACTAAAGGAAATGTTCGACGGATCATACACGATGAGATACCGCTTACTGTGGACGAGGCCTATGAAAAGATTCTCAACAGAAGTCCAGACCATGCCAAGGCAAAAAGATTACTTCACATTGTCACTGCTGCAAAGCGTCCTTTATCTCTGGAAGAGATGTCTGTTGCTCTGGCCTTCCGGCCCGGTGACGTTGATCAGGCTTATGACGATATCGTCGATGAGATGGAGCCCGTGGAGCGTCTCAGAACGTCGCTGCGAGATCTCTGTGGACTTCTTTTGACCGTCGTTGACCAAAAAGTATACTTTCTTCATCAGACCGTCAAGGAATTCCTGGTGAGAGATTCTGCAGTAGACACCACGCAAACATCAAACCTTTGGAAGCATTCCATTGATCCTAAAGAGTCCAGTCGAGTTCTCGCCGAGATAGGTGCATTGTTTCTTTGCATGAGTGAGGGGCTACGTATTTTGAGATCTCTCTATGAATATTTCGTTGAATTCTGGCCGGCTCACTTTCGTGAATCTTGTGTCAGGAAAGAAGATCAAATTGTTCCATTGGCAACTCAGTTATGCGATTCGACAATCATGGAATCTGCGAGGTTTCACAATTTTTGGAACTCCATGGGACGACTTCGATTTTATTATGACCACATGCATGGAGACTATCCGCTCGACGTCTCAATATTGATGTGCGCGTCGTATTTTGGATTTTCGGCAATTGTTGAGAATATTCTTGACGGTAATGAGGCTGATTTGAATGAAAAAGATACAACATGTCAAAGAACACCGATGGGTTGGGCAGCAGAAAAGGGTTACGATGACATAGTCAAAATGCTCCTGGAGACTGGTAAGGTCGAATTTGGTTCTGTTGACCGCGATCAAGCATCACCATTGTTATGCGCGTCTCGGAATGTACACACGGAAGTCGTGAGAGTCCTCCTTGGTTGGTGTTCAGATAACGTGGACTGGCTTGATGTGAGGGGACAAACACCTCTTCTCTGTGCAGCAGCTTTTGGTCATCATGAAGTAGTAAAGCTTCTCTTGGAGACCAAGAAGGTGGATGTCAATTCGGCTATTGGCGGTACGAGAGCCCTTGATAGGGCTTGCGATAACGAGCATAAGGAGGTTGTCAGGCTGCTGCTGAAAATGGGCCACGCAAGCGCCGACAGAATCCCTGGTCACCACCATTCACCACTACATATCGCATTGATAAACAGGCGTGAAGCTATCGCCATATTGCTTCTGGAGACTGGTCGTGCTGATCCAAATTTGAAATGCGGGGATGGGCAAACACCACTCTCCTATGCGGCGCGGTCTGGACTAGAGACTGTGGTGAAATGGCTGCTTGACAGTGGCAAAGTGAATGTTAATTCAAAGGACCGAAATGATCAAACACCTCTTCATTTTGCTGCAGAATCCGGAAACGAAAATGTTGTGAAAATGCTTGTCGACACTGGAGAAATAGATGATATCGACCTAAAGGGTTACAAGGACCGTTCACCACTGTGGCTCGCAGCTTCTGATGGCCATGCAAGTGTTGTGAAGTTTTTCTTGGGTACTGGGAAAGTTGACGCCGACTCGAGGGACTTCCGAAACTTTTCGCCGCTTCTTGCAGCAGCAGCCCATGGACATGTGTCAATCGTGAAGTTGCTTCTGGATACGAAGGCCGTGGAAGTTGACGCAAAGGAGTTGACAGAGCAGCGCACAGCTTTATCTATGGCCGCAGAGGATGGGAACCCGGCTCTAGTCAAGTTGCTCTTAGAGACTGGAGAAGTTGACGTCGAAACAAGAGATCCCCGACACGAGCGCCCGCCACTCTTATGGGCACTATGGAATGAAAAGTGCCTCCCAGAACAAGAGTCTGTGGTTCGCATGCTTGTTGAAACTGGCAAAGCAGACGTGAACGCACGAGATTCTGTGGGGTTGACGGCACTATTGCTTGCAGTCGGTAGAGGTAACCCAGAAGTCGTCAAATATCTACTTGAAACTGGTCTAGTAGATGATGTGAATGCCCGAGGCTATCGTAATCGTACGCCATTCGGCATTGCAGTTTTCAATGAACACCGCGAGGTTATGAAGCTTCTACTAAGCACTGGAAAAGTTGAAGTTGACACGCCATTCAACGATGGGCTCATTCCTCTGTTGTGGCTAGCGAAATGTGGATTCGAAGATATCATTCAGTTGCTAGTCAATGACTACGGAGCAGACTGCAATGCTCGAGCTCCTACAGGAGATACTGCACTGTCAATAGCAGCCTCTAATGGACACCTCAATATAGTCAAATTCCTACTTGACACCGGCAAATTCGATGTGAACTCAAGAAATGACTTTGGCGACACAGCACTGTCACTCGCAAGTCGCAATGGCCACAATCATGTAGTTCAGGCCCTGCTTGACACACTGGCAGGAAATGTCGAGGCAAAGGAAGATTCATCCACAGATCAATTTTGGGCATCTAGTCGGCAGCAAACCCAGAGCAAATAGATCACCAGATGTTGCAGCCTGAAAAACAGGGCAGTCTTGACAGATCTGTTCCAACCCTACATGACACATAATTTACATTTCAGTATACCACGTTCCTCCAACTTGAACATTTGAAGGCTGAAAGCGCTCCTTGTTCTTCTTATCTTCTTCTCATCTGTAGTCCAACTAGAACATACAGATTGGTACACGTGCAGACAAGTGTCCATCTTGAAAAATCACGCATCTGGGTCCAGACCCACTCATACTAAGTGGAGGGGAAGAGTTTTACACTGATCAGAGCCTTATTCGCGTCGCCGCGCCTGACGCCCGACTACAGCTTCAATCTAGACCTTGCGGGCAGTCCGGAAGTCGGTTCACTTCCGATCGGAAAGGGGCTCATTCCTTGGACATGCAGAATAACGTCAGTCTCCACATCGAATCGACTAGCCTAGATACCCCTCCAGGGCTGAAAATGACTAGAATTACTAAGAACAGAACACCCTGGAGTGTCTGGATGCATGGCTATTGTCATAATTGCTTCCAAGGTTGATCTTGGCAAGGTGATTAATTTCTCATCAATAATGGGTTCTATAACCTCCTAACCCGAGGTCATGGAGCATGTGGATTTGCGATAGCAACGATATCTACCAATCATTTATTCATCCGAGTTAAACGACGTTGAACTTGAAGTTCTCAACGTGAGTCTGCAAAGGACTATCCCATGTGGGACACGATTCGTCACGGTGGCAGATATCCCGCAGTTTCAAGTTAGAGCCCCCTTGACCTGAATAGTAGGTTTGACTTGCAAATCTTCAAATCTTGTAAACCGTTTCGAAACAAATAATACACATGTGTTGATAGTAGTCAGTCCCGAGGTCGAATTGGCAAGGCCATGGCTTTCCCTTTAGGTCATCATGATACTATTTTTAATCTGTCAATGCTTCCTTGGTATGTTTAAGTCACGGCAAATGTATGGAGACCTATCTCAGTACCCACTATGTATACTGGTGAATGCTCATGCAGCTGTCAACTGGTCTCTTTTATAAAGCACTTGAAATGTTGAGATTGGGATTCAAGTTGTGATGTACTTGGCTCATAGTATTACACGTATAGGGGCATACAAACCGAGCCTGATGCATAAGACAAGATCATCCAAGGTCTGATATTTCAATGCTGTCGCATGGGACTTCCATTTTCATCTTGAAGTTGCTTAAAATCCACTTGTCGGACCTGTATGCCATATTCAAGACAGTGTTCCCTTTTCAAGTATCCGAATGCTTCTACATAGTAAGAATTGATCCCAACACTTACGCCATCAGACCGAATGATCTCGAATACTATAATCACGATAACCACCAAGATGAGGCCGATCACGCAACCCTTGGAACCCCAATAATCCCATCAGTGCCAATAATTGCGTTTTTAGATTTCGCCTACGTTAATCGAAATTAGCACTTAGACGCCACTGACACTAACCACACTCTAATTCCATCACATGATACATCTACCAATTCATGATAACCTTGGAACATTCGAATGCAATAATGCCGAGACCATTTGATCCCCATAGAGACGAAACTGTGCCTGACAACCAGCATACGTCTCACTCTGCAGGTAGTGGGAGTCTGTGCCCTCCGACGATCCGACATGCACATCTCCAACCACCGGTCACCGACGGCGAAACCAATCTACCAAAATGCCCAGAGAGAGTATATTATCCCGCAAGGCTACCACCCAACACCGCCATCTCAACTACCTAATGCAGTCTAGGGAGACTGAAAGCAAATGCCGGCGGGGACAAAGCTCACCGGAGAACGCCAACGCCATCAAGGGGGGCTGGGGTGAGCAAGGCGTGATATGCTCACATGCCTCTCTACCCCATTGACTCCAAGCCGGAAGAGTAGTTCACATTATGGTAGTACAAGTGTAAGCGCAGTGATCACGCCAGAGAACTCCATCGAACCATTCGGGGATTCCCACGTCCGCGGAGATCTTGCCGATGAGGGGGGTAAGAAGCCACCAAGTGGGGAATAGGAGGAAAACGCGTTGTTTTATTTTTTTTTTTCTTTTCTTTTCTGGGGTCACCGCATTTTGTTTGGCCCTTGCGCCATTATTCACGATGTTTTAGGTGTCATTTCTGATACATGTGTTCATGGAATGACGTATTTGGGATTTTTTGTGTATTTCGTCCAAGTGGAGGTTCCTTGTCACATCGATGATCCTTGAAAGTGCAATAGATTTCTCCTCGGAATAGACCGTTCACAAAGGTACTTAACTCGGAATCCTCGGTCCATAGCTGGGAAATGTTGAAATATTAAAATTTGCGGGGATTAAGTGGGTGATGCTAGGATGCATGGACCAAGGTCCTACTTGACATCCGGAGACTATTGCCTACTTAGTATAGCTCACCTATAGGAAAGCATCCAGAAGCCATAAGGAGGTGGTAGCTGCGTTCTGCACAGTGGGGCGTACCTTTCTGAGATGTTGCTGCTTTTATCTCTGCAGATGAAGATCCCTTGAGTAAATTTCAGTCTGGAGAGGGCGATCCTCGGGGTCTTTATTAAGCACTCAGTCCGGTGGCTAGCGTCAACTTCAATAGCATATGGGCTTCATGATTTTAATATGATATTGCACACATCAATTCGAATCAATTTTCTTATATTTGTTTCTGTTTTTGTTCGTTCTTTTCAATTCGAGGTCCATTGGTTTTGCTCAGCATACGTTGTCAATGATCCATTCGTCCCATTACTGCGAAGAATGCACATGCGGTTAGAGGAGCTTTAGTTTAAGAGGAATCCACAAAAGCGAAAAGCAATAATAAAAAGAAATTAACCTTGGAAAGCTAGAGACTCACCTGCATTAGCTCATCCACATTGTGGAGATGGTCCGCTGTCAAGTCTGCCATATAGAGATTCATCGTCGGATCTACCTGTGGCAAAGATTGAGCGGACATCTGACTGTCAAATTCTCCAAGTGAGGGAAACCCCATGATTTGTTCTGAAATTATCAATATTTATCTCAGTTTACGAGGTAAATTCAAAGTTCTGCTCACCTTGATAGTCGTTCCAGGTGAACGGATCGAAAGACATGGTCGAATCGGCATACAAGCCAAACTGAGAAACAAGGGCACTATTTCCAGAGTTTTGCTCATGATGCTGTAAACTACCATCCAAATCGTTTTTGGGTCCTAGTCCCAGGATAAGACTCAGATGCTCTGCAGCCTTTTGAGCCTCACGGGATCCAGGACTCCAACGCAGCCAGATGGGGTATGTGCTGCGCAGCAAGTCGTAGATCTTTATGGCCATTTCATTATCTGAAAGACCATCTGGGCCTTTCTTCGACAGTTGCAGATAATAGCAGAGAACACTCATACCGAGTAGAAAGACAAATCGGCTGAGCGAAGTCAACATCCATCGAACTGGATACAACATACCATCCGACTGCGTTTCATCGTCTAGTAATTTTTGAAATTCAACTATTTGGATGGCTGCTTGGATGCACGCTTTTCTCGAGTATTCATATTCCCCGTTATCATATGCCGAGCCCAGGTATTTCCGATGCAGCCAGATCGTCATCCGCGGGACAGATAGCTGGAGCCAAATACGCTGCATGACAATCTGAGGTGGCACCGTCAATGACTGACTGAGAGGCTGCCATTGAAAAGAAGGAGGCAATAATTTGTTGGCCCCTTGAAGCTTGTCGTCCAGTCTCATAACCTCGGTATATGAGTGCTCTTGAGTGTTTGCAAGTAGATCACTGACTTGTCCACTTATATGATCGATTCGATTCCTTGCTATAAGATAAAGAACGGGGGTGTTGTCGCTTTCCGATCTTGATGGTGGCATCTCCATAGTAGTTTCATCAAAGTCCGAATCAATGAGATTCAATGGCTCAATTGTATCGCACTGATGCAACTTCAGGAGGCGTGGAAATCCCATTTGACTCGATATACGGAGATCCATCTGCACTATGACAGCCCATACACGACGTCGCATTTCCGCATCAAAGGGTGATATTTTTGGAAAGTTCTGAGGATCACGATGGTATCCACGACTCAGGGCAAGCTGCAAAATTAAACCCATTAATAACCATGCCCCAATGTCTGCATCTTTACACAAAAGCAGCTCAAGAGTGGCGTAGTGAATGAGGGTTTCTAGGACATATTCTTTGCCCTTAATAAACTCGCCGAGGACAAGGCAATGAACAATTCTCTCCCGAAAAACGGAGATGCGGGCTAAAGCCTCGGTGTCTGGAGTATCGTCTATCAACTGCTGGTGTTGTGTTGAAAGAGCCATCATGCTGAATAAAAGGCCGAGCCACAATAAAGATGCGGAAGCGGGATCTTGCCAGAAGTTTTCATACTAAACATCGGTCAGCTCTACCAAGGGTTGAGGCGAGGATCCCCACGTACCTGCTTGAGGAAGTGGCCACTATGGATGACGGGTATTGGTGCGCTGTTTTGAAGATTAAAGTATCGGGCCACTATACGATCCGTCACTGACCGAGGAGGTATCGAGGCTAGAATCTCCGCTTTTGTGGTGTGAACAGGTTGGTATAGAAGGAGAGGGCCAGGGATACGATAGGGAGCCGGGTCATTATTGGCCAGCATCCTTGCCTCTTCCTCCTTTTCGTAATGATCCTTGAGCTCAGAGATACTGTCAAGCACGGCAGACCAATGAATACTTCCGACATAGTTTGCACCATGAGAGTGGTGGCGCATACTGCCGTACTCTGACGAAGCCGGTGAGTGCACAAAAGGCTGATCGTGGTCTTTTTCGTAAGCCAAAGGCCCGTCCATCGGAGAAGATATTGTGTGGCTATCGGTGGAAGTCATTGGAGTCACCATACCTGGACCTTCAGGTACAATACTTGGTGACTCTTTTGGTGTGCCTTGATTGAGACTGGTCGGGACATCCGTCGCTCCTACATCTGGACGGACTGCCGAAACGCGCGAGTTATGAGGCTGCTGGGCAAGCGATCGAACTAAACTCTCAAGCTGCTCAATGCGATCCCCGACGCTCACTTTGTTTTGTCGTTGCGGGCCCGGTGTGTACCTGCACGAGTGACCGATGCCCTTGTTTGTACAGGTGTTGCATGGCATCTGACGATCACATCTCACTCTTCATACTCAATGCTCTCATTAGCATGTATCTAGTAGCTATCAATATTCAGAAAGAGTGGGAATACATACTTGCGAGCTCTGCAAAATGTACATGACAGTATTGACTTCTCTCTTCGGCGGTCTCGCAGTCGCTGCGACACATCTGTGGCGGAGCCAGTATGCAGTATTGAGGGTTCCATGGCTTTCGAATCAATTGACAGTGGCTATTTACTAGCGGTTTTTGATATAGGGAGACCAAGTGGGTCCGTTTAATTCCCTTGCTCTTTGCTTTTTCCTCGTGGTGGAACAGTGATGAGGTCACTGAGGTAAGGAGAGCTTCCGCCAAATACAACCAACATTTGAAGGAGGTCAAATGGTAGAGGCTGAAATACTCGATCGTGAATTGAATAATTAAAATCGGAGATCTTCGTCGATTTCAAGAGTGGATGCTAGGTCAACTCTGTGAGCGGAGCATTTGAGGTGTTCAAGGACCAAGCGACGGAGCAATCGACGGAGCTTATTTTAACCCTTCAAATGGGGGCCAAATTAAGTACTGCATCCCACACCGTCCTATTCACAATTCTTATAACTATCGACTTGAATATTATTACAAAAAATCTATTGAGTTATCCTGTTAAAATATTATTCATAAGAAAATGAAATATCAACTTAATCTGTCCTCGAGACCAGTGCAATCATGTATAGTCTGATGACGGAGCAATTTCGGACCAAAGAATGTCACTATATGATCAGCCCTGATCCTCATCCTCCGTGTCTAGATCCTGATGTATCCCCTTTCTCCGTCTAGCTCGTGATCATATAAAAGCCAATGGACATACTTGAATTGAAATAAATCACCAAATTCCTCCCTTTTGTCATTCTACTCTCATAATCCTCCTATTCATCTTAAATTCAGCTCAACATTTCATGAACATGCTAGAGAAAAAGATCACACCGACAAACTGCGATGCAGACAAGGACATCGAAAAGAATTCCGTTGATGAGAACTTGAAGCCCACCAACGCCATTGACCAAAACATCATCGACTGGGATGGACCCAACGACCCTCAAAATCCTCGAAACTGGTCGAAGGGACACAAAAGATTCAACGTGATCCTTATCAGCGCATCGGTCTTATACTGTAACCTTGCAACAACCATGTTTTCACCCGGCGCCAACATCATGGAAAAAGAATTCGGTTACGATAATTCAGAAATCGAGACCTTAACAGTGACCATTGCCTCGCTCGGTTTTGCGTTTGGGCCGCTATTTATTGCGCCTCTTTCTGAGGTTTTCGGACGTTTGCCTATCTACCGCGTGGCTTGTATCTGTTATATGGGATTTACTGTCGGATGTGCACGCAGTACCAATGTCGCTCAATTTCTTGTCTTCAGGCTATTGACGGGATTTGCAGCCTCTCCTTTTATGACGACTGGAGGTGGTACCATTGCGGATCTATTGGATAAAAATGAAAGAGGCGCTGCGATGGCTATGTTTACTTCAGGACCTCTTATTGGGCCGGTACTTGGACCGATTGTTGGAGGGTTTGTGACCCAGGATCTGGGCTGGAGATGGTCATTCTATCTAATTCTCATGCTGGTGAGCTATATCCATATCCCAATTCTTACTGAGTGGATGATGAAGCTAACAGAATATATTATTTTTTGTGTCAATAGGCCGGCGCCGTCTCCATCCTTGGCTTCGTCTTCATGCGTGAAACATCCGCCTTGGTGATTCTGAAGGCGAAAGCTGCTCGTCTCCGCAAGGAAACTGGAAACCCGAATTTACGTGCCGTTGGCGATAAACAAATCCCAATGAAGAAGCTTGTCACGCACGCGTTGAAACGCCCAATCATGATTCTCGTCACCTCGCCCCTTATTCTCCTTGCAGCAATCTACCTTGCCTTTATCTTCAGCGTGATCATGCTTTTCTTCTCCACGTTCCCGGGTGTCTATGAAGATACATACGGGTGGAGCGTGGGGGTAACGGGTTTAGCATACATTGGGATCGGAATCGGCTGCGCGATTGCTATATTTACTTTTGGCAAGTTCAGCGATCGGATAGTACGAGGCAAGAACTCAGACTCGACGAGTGAACAGAAATATCGTGCCGAGCGACGAATGATCCTGGTGATGTATTTCTGTTTTCTTGTACCCATTGGCCTCTTCATTTATGGATGGACTGCCTATTACCAAGTCCACTGGATTGCACCCATCATTGGGACTGGGATCACGGGAATGGGGATAGTGATGATCACTTCTTCATGTCAGACGTATGTGATTGATCTCTTTGGGCCTCAGGCTGCAGCTTCTGCTCTTAGTGCTATTACCTTGCTGCGGAATGTGTCTGGGGCTTGTCTTCCTCTTGCTGCTTCTGCGCTTTATGATAGGCTTGGTTTGGGCTGGGGGAATAGTGTTTTGGCTTTTATTGCTTTGGGGTTTACTGTGGTGCCTTTTATCTTTTATTTTTATGGTGAGAGGTTGCGAGAAAGGTTTCCTGTGAAGGTGTAGTAGTACTGGGCATGGCGGCCTGGGGTTGTATAGATATACTGCCAGTGTGGGCATTTGAGGGATTGTCAAACATTGAATATTCGAGTATTTGCTATTTTTATCTCAAATCTGCATTTGCGGTCTATTATTAGAAGAAATTGAGATAGCCATCGAGATTAATTTATTTAATATTTGAAACAAGACCATACATATTCCAATTGACCTGTGTCTATAGGGGCATTTTATTGAGGCTGATGAGTCAGCCATAATATTACCGTGGACATGGCGTGGAGATGGCGTGCTCTCAATTACTCCCACTTCTTTTACCTCAAAAGCGGCACGAGATACACACCAAAGGGGAAAGGGAACCCCCCATGAAGATACGCCAGATACAAGTATATTCGTACACCTCGTACAGTACAACCCCGTATATCGCGTTAGCCTAGGCCGGGCTGAAGGCGTGCGCTGGCCACGCCCACCTTGTCCACCTGATCAAGAAAAAAAAAATGCTAAGTCGGACTGAAACTTCCAACCATTCAAAGATTCCACCAGGGGCATGAGAGTGAAAAAAAAGTGACTACCAGGACTCCATAACCAGAACTTGGTCAACGCCAATTGGAGCCCAAGGAATCCACCTCCTAGGACCACGTGAGCGCGCCCCTGACAGGTTGTTGGTGGAACAGTTGGTGCTTGCATATACTCACCTCAAGTACTCCATTTTTCTTATACTATATTGCTCATTCACCTCCCTATTTATCTCATCGTGCGTGATTTATTGTTGTTTAATGGGACTCCCACGACTTGGCGTTAGCTTAACCTTTAACCGGGCATTTATTATTATATTCTTTTTCCTTTTTACTAGATAAAACTGACAATGGGGCCGTCCCGATGGCCGATTCAGGATCTTCCCGTCTTAACTGGTGCCGACAAGGTGCCGATTTTACGTAAAGAAATAAGAAGCACGAGAACCCAGACCCCCGAATGTTTTATGGGCTATGGTGTCATGGTTCTTTTAGATTCTTTTTATGGATTTTTTGATTTTTACCATTTTTACTATTTTTCAATTTTTTTTCTCAATTTTTTTTTTCTAAATTGAATTTTTCTTTTTTTATATAGCTCATAGTACTATATACTCCTACTACCTAGAATCATAGTATAATCTTATCTTATCCCCTCCACGTTTCCCTCGGAACCATTCTTCTGTTCCAAAAAATCTTTAACTCTGGTCTGTTAAAGAATTTTCATTCCTTCTCCTTCTCCCTTTTCTCTTTGATGCACATAAAAAAAATTTCCTGGTTTCCATCACCTAATCCGCCCCGGTGGAGCTGGATCGTCCCCGCCGTCTGATCGCGATTCTTGTTACATACAATTTTCTGCCTCCCCTCCCAGGGTACCCCACTATAAGCCCTCACCTCCATTTTTTTCTCGCCAAGGCTCTTACTCCGGATTTTCTTTTTATTGCCCTGGCCCTCCTCGTCCAGATCCACTTCGAATTCTCTCTTCCTATAATCCCCCCTCCTCAATACCCCCCTTATATCTCTGAGAGCCACCGGTTGGCTACCCGAATCCCCGGATGACACAACCGCAAAAGACCATTGCCGTCGTGAACGCGACAGGACGGCAAGCTGCTTCTTTGATTCGTGTCGCATCAGCCGTAGGATACAGTGTACGCGCGCAGATTCATTCCCTGAAAGGTCTCATCGCCGATGAGCTTCAGAATTTGCCGAATGTCACCCTACTCCAAGGCCCGTTACTGGGAAATGTCCAACTGATGGATTCCCTCTTTCAGGGTGCTTCCTTGGCTTTTATCAATACCACTTCTCAGTCTGGAGATGAAGTTGCCATTGGACGTGCCCTAGCGGATGCTGCTAAACGCGCCGGTTCGATCACACACTATATCTATAGCAGTATGCCGGATCACTCTGTTCATGGTCCTTGGCCTGCTGTTCCGCAATGGGCTCCGAAGTTTACCGTGGAGAACTATATTCGTCAGTTAGGTCTGCCGTCTACGTTTGTCTACGCGGGTATCTACAACAATAATTTCACGAGTCTTCCTTATCCACTCTTCCAAATGGAGGTCTTGGACGATGGCTCCTTTGAATGGCGTGCACCCTTTGATCCGGAAACTCCTCTACCCTGGCTAGACGCTGAGCATGATGTGGGCCCTACACTCTTACAGATCTTTAAAGATGGGCCCAAGAAGTGGCACGGACACCGGTAAGTTCGAGTATATCAGAGATAGGGCAAAGAAAGGGTAATCTAACAGAACTCCTTTATGCAGAATCGCTCTCACATTTGAAACACTTTCACCAAATCAAGTGTGCGCCGCATTTCATCGTGCTCTCGGCCGACCCTGCCGATACGTACGCGTGCCCAAGATTGAAATCAAGGTCAATGTTCCTATGGGATACCGGGAACAACTTGAGGCCTTGGAGATACTCTTTGGCGAATGCGATGCCCCTTACTTCCCGCAACCCGAGTTCTCGCAGCCGGCTGCAGGCTCACCCAAGGGCCTGGGCCCAGCTGGAGGAAAGGGTGCTGGTGCGGGTATGATGCAGGGGCCAGGTGGTGTGGTGTCTTTGCGAGTGACAGACGAGGCTCGGCATCTGTGGCAGGGTTGGCGCGATATGGAAGAGTACGCGCGGGAGGTATTCCCTGTAGAAGAGGAAGCCAATGGACTTGATTGGATGCTTTGAAAGAAAAGCGTTCGATTCTAAGTCTAGTGGGGCCTTCTCTCTTTTACACTGAAATATGACGGGGGTTCAAGGAATTCTTTGTGGAATGTGGTTGCTGATGATAACGCAACTTTCATTTTTCGTTCTTCCTTGCTTTTGTTTGTTTTCTATGGGCTTATCTGTTTCTTTTTCTTTGTCTTTTTACGACTGTTCAATCCCCGGCAGACGTGCATGGTGATGATGTCTATGCATGTTGATTTGCCATGCGGTGTTTTCTGCTTTATGTTTTTGCTCTAATTATTGCATTTTTGGCGAATGGGCATGGGAATTATACGGGACATGACCTTTTTTTCTACCCTGTTCTTAATCGGATGTCCTGGAAAAGGACAATGGGGATCTATCTCTGCTCCCACCAAAAAAGTTTTTTTACCTTTGCTCTATGTTTTGCCCGGGATCTATCTATCGAATACCCGATCCAAAGCAATCCACCTGATCTTTTTTTATATGAAAAAGAGAGAAAAAAAAAATCAAATGACAGATGACGACGAATTTACTATGAGCAGAAACGCCACAATTACCGAATCTTGAATGACACCATTTCCCCATTCCCCATTCCTTTGACATTTATTCGTATAGATAAGACCGGAACCTCAACTTACGCTTTGACGTCTCAACTGCATAACCTCGGCTGTACGCACCACGACCTCCAGAAGTATGCTCAAGTAAGGACCTTATCTAACCAATCGCCGGTTCCTACAGACCGCTCCTTTATCCGACTCGCTCTGAGCTTCACCCGGGGACGCGGATACAAGTGGCGAATGCATGAAAGAGACGAGATCCAAGCGCGGAGAGGGGACAGGAACAAAGTACCCAAAATAGAAGATTGAATAGCCCCAGATCTGATTGAGAGGGCGTCAAATTAGAGTGGTTTATTTGCCTTTTGGAGGGCCCGCTTGTTTTGCCATTCAGGTACAGTAAACTTTAGAATTGAGGGTCGGAAAAAGCAATGTGATGAATGGTGGCTACTAATTGAGCTTAATGGTACCTGGGAAGTTGGGAGGAGTGGTTATTTGGATGGGATGGATGAAGATCAATTGTAAGCAGTTGATGTTGGGGATTGAGGGGCTTGGAATTCCCTAGTCTGGGCATTGCATGTCATCGGGCATTAAAGTAGATTGCATGATTGAAGGGTCCTCAATATCTATACAATGGGTGACAAGGTCCCCATGTTTAGGTAGCATTGGATCCTGGGGAGAGTCAACTGGCGTGGAGCTCCATGTCTTGGCTAGATGCAGTGTATGGCCAACTGGTTCAATTGAGTTCTATGAACCTGCCTACAGTCAATGCAGACTAAAAGCAATAGTAGATCGTCATTCATACTAGCCCTAGAGGTAGTTAGAGGTAGTTCAGTCTAATCTACCATTTAAGTCATCGAAGTTTAACTATATTTGCTAAAATCTAGAGATCAGACCAATTCCAAGGTTGGCTCTCACCGCATTTTATTTCTTTTTCTTGCCTACGTAGTCCAATGCTATTGGTTGTGGTCTATGTGCTCTACAATTTCCTTATTTATTGACCGATAGGACCTAAGTATCTTATACATTGCCCAGGTACTTGATGCGGCAGTGCAACTCTGCCTCTGGCCCAATCCGGCAATTCAGTATTCAGTTGCCTGTTTGCGTTATGTCCGAGTACTAGCTGTACAATGATCTAAATTGACAATATAGATTACTCTCTATGAACTGTTTATTTCTGTATAGTCTTATATTTCTTAATATTGAATATTAAACAAGCGGAACTAAAAGCCGTTCTGTGTATCTCTATTGTAGAGTGTCTAATTCAGTGTACCTGGGGATGACGTATGTACGATGAATTGATTTTTTCTTATCGACACCTGAATCCTCAGGCCTCACAGTCCCACCGCGTTGCCTGGTGTACCACATGGAGCCAAAGAACAAGCACTGGCAAGTGAGCCGTGTTGTACTTTCTCACTACAAGAAGATACTTCTTTCCCCACTACATGCCCCACCAAAACAAATGTACCTTCTCTGTCACTCAATGTACACCTTAAGCTCGCCGGAGTTCTTCTGCGCGCGTCGAGAGCTTTGATCTGTTTTAGAATTTTTTTTTTTTTTTAATCTCCCCCTCTTTCGATTTTTTTTTTCTTCCTTCCTTCCCTTCTACATCTACTTTCTATCTGATACCCCCTCTTTCCTCACTTTCTTCTCTTTTCCTCTCTCTTCATTTATCGGAGAGCTGTTTTCTTTTTTCTTAATTCTTATACCCCATCTTATACATCATGTCTAACGGCGAGGATCAGTCGCTCCTGGAGCGCATTGAGTTCCCTTCTATCCCTGTTGAGGCCCAGTCCAAGATTGCCCTTCTGCAAGATGAGTTCATCCGTGCTGAGGTTGAGCAGCGTAAGTTCTCATTCTTTATTCTTCGTTTCTGGTTGTTTTGGTGGATATAGTCTCTATGATTGGAGCTTGGCAGAAGCTAGGAGAAAAAAATCTGCATCACTATGATTCCTCAGGCCATCAAAAAGATGAAAAGGATTCAATTCGGATTCAAAAAAATCTATCATGAAATGAGACTGGGGAAATTACTCTATTCAAGAACTCCAAGCTAACTCACTTCCCCTTAATAGTGCGCGCCTCAGTTCCTCTCCTGACCCCGCTCTTCAAGAAGCGCAATGAGATCATCAACCACCCCGAGGTCCAGGGCGACTTCTGGATTCGCGTCTTTTCCAGTGCTCCTGAAGAGATCGATGAGCACATCCTGCCCACCGATGCCGCCGTTCTCGGTGCCGCTCTCAAGAACATGAACGTTGAGCGATTCGAGGTCAACGAGAAGGGTGAGGGTGAGCCCCGCAGCTTGCGCTTCACTTTCGACTTCCAGACCGGCGAGGAGAACCAATTCTTCACAAACGAGAAGCTCGTCAAGGAGTTCTACTGGCGCAAGCAGATCACCCGCACCCCCAAGGGCAAGCGTCGTGTCTGGGAGGGTCTCGTCTCCGAGCCTGTCCGCATCAACTGGAAGAAGGATATGGATGTCACCAAGGGTCTCCTGGATGCCACCTGTGACCTTTTCGAGGCTGAGAAGAAGGCCTCTGGCCCCCGCGCTCAGCTTCCTGAGTTCGAGGCCCTTGTTTCCAAGATCTCCGAGCTGGAGGCTGAGGCCGAGGGTCAAGATGAGGATGAGGATGAGGAGGACGAGGAGCCCATGGGCCCCGTTGGTATTAGCTTCTTCAACTGGTTCGGTTACCGTGGCCGTGATGTCACTGCTGAGCAGGCCAAGGAGGCTGCTAAGGAGGATGAGGAGCGCTGGGCCAAGATCGCCAAGGGTGAGAAGGTCGAGGATGATGACGAGGATGAGGATGATGATGAGGATGACGATGAAGATGATTTCTACTTTGAGGAATCCGAGGCCTTCGCCGCTGGCGAGGAGCTCGCCATTGCCATCGCCGAAGACCTCTGGACTGACGCCATGAAGTACTATGGTATGTAACAAGTCATCAAAGCCGAGAACCAGATCATTTTCCAGCTAACAGAATTTCTCCAGTCGCATCTTTCGAGATGGGTGAAGACCTTGAAGACCT
Source organism: Penicillium herquei (assembly GCA_039634405.1). Lineage (NCBI taxonomy): Eukaryota > Fungi > Ascomycota > Eurotiomycetes > Eurotiales > Aspergillaceae > Penicillium > Penicillium herquei. The sequence continues at coordinate 4,748,129 of CP098387.1, read as the reverse complement.
CGATATGGAAGAGCTCGAGGCCGATATGATGGAAGAGATGGAAGAGGATGAGGACGACAACTCATCTGAGGATGAACAATCCCACCCCCGCAAGAAGGTTCGCACTTAAATCACGACAAATCCTATCGTCATACGAACGCCCTTGCTCCTGGTGACGCTGGTGGTTGTTTTGCTTTGATTTTTTTTTGGGCCCCCTCATTGATGATGTACTATCACAGGACAATAACGAGAAATAATAGTAGCACAAGCGCGAATATGAGCGCGGCTATGCAAAAGGAGGACCATGTATCTAGGGTTTTAAAAGTGTCAGTTATGAAATCGTGATTCCCATGTTTTAAAATATCCATATGGATCTTGCGCAAGACGTAGCCACGGAAGTAGGAGTAGAAGTAAAAGAAACATCAATCTCACCTTCGTTCTTGCGAACAATATGTCTAATTCGCGCCATCCCATTCGTCAACTTCCCCCCAACCCGATCAGCCAACGTATCAACCTCATCAATCATGATAGCCTGATCCTCCAACTCCCTCCCCATATCATTCGCCTGCTGTCTCAGGTTCCCCACTGTTCTAAAAACCCCATCCAACTGCTCATCCTGCTCATGCATGAGCTCCGTCTGTCGCTGCTGCTCCAAGGAGGCATAGTAATCATCACCCCGATTCTCCTCCTCATCTAACGCAGCATCGAACTCTGTTGGATTCGGTAACTCCGGAGCAGGCGCATGTGACACTGTCGCTTGCAACTCCTGTCGCATCTTCTCAACCTCGGCCCCGACATCATCGACTAGCTTCCGACGTCGTTGTACCTCCTCTAGTTCGAGACCGAAGCGGTAGGGGTCTTGTTCGATGGCGCGGACACTCTCGACTAGATCGTCGAGGTCGGTGCTTAGTTCTGTTATTGTGGTTTCGAGCTCGGAGCGGGACTGCTTTAGCTCGGGGTTATCGGGGTTCTTCGCTAGGGAGCGGATGCGAATATAGGAGGAGAAGAGTGGTCGACTAGCTTGGAGTGTTGATATGACGTCCCTGATGTCATGGTTAGCGAGGTTGCTGCTAGTAGTGCGCTGATAGTACAGCTAGTTGATGGATAAGAGGTGCCCTTACGACTGGACTTGGAGGAAGGGGTCTGCGTTCTCCATGGTTGTGGTTGTGCTGTAGTGTACTGTGTAGTGTAGTGAGAGTGATTGTTGATTAATGCGGAGCTGGCAGCTTCTCGGCGGATCACGTGTTACCGAAGTATAAAATGGGATAATCCAAGTTGTGACGATTCAGAGTGATTCTTGATAATCTGGTGATTTCAATCAAATAAAAATATTTATACACTCTAATCTTCGAGTGATATTGCAGAATTAACAAAATGAAGGCATTCATCTGATCACTTGAATCCATCAGAGCAATACAGTCATGACTCAGCGGGTGGATCAACGATAAAAAAAGATCAAAAAGATAACGATTTCCCCACGATCGACTGACCAAGACTGACAAGGATCAAGTTCGGGTCAATCGCATCCCAGCTCCTTATATGGCTCGCGAACGCCCCCTCCCACTCGCAGATGAGTGGGACAATCCCGATACCTACATCGACGCCCTCCTTTCCTTCTCCACCTCTCACACCCTCTTCATCAATCTATGTGGCGGGGTGCACATTCTGGACTTCTTAACGCGCGAACCGGATTTATATACAACCATACTCCCAGAGAACTGGGTCGCATTCTTCGAACATCATGATATACACGACATCATCCATTTACTACTACGCGAGGATATAGAACCTCTTCGAGAACCAGGTGAACCGAATCGAACATGGAACGGAGGCGCATTCCCACCTGCAGATCTACTGGAGTACATTTACAATGTGCGCCGCTTAGTTTTGCGACGCGATTTCTATTCTCCCCATTTGGATAAGAAGAAGACCAAATTGCCAAGACACATTGCTGTGGGTATGAACAAGAAGAAGGTTCATGAGGTGGAATGTTTTTCGCGCTACGTTAGTGAGCTATCGGATACTGTGACGGAGCGACGTGGTGAGCCTGTTTCCCATATTGTGGATTTTGGTTCTGGACAGAATTACCTGGGACGAACGCTGGCTAGTGCGCCTTACCATAAGCATATTATTGCCATTGAGCGGAAACATCAATATATTAGTGGAGCTAAGGGGATGGACGTCACTGCCAGATTGGCGGAGAAAGAGAAGAAGGAAAAGACTTTTTATATCAAAAATAAGAAGAAGTCTCAGGTGAACGGAGCTGGAGACACTGCAACCGGTACATCTGAAGAGACAAGCGCTTGTGAGACCGGAGAATGTGTGGCCAAGTTCGAAAATGTCCCGGCGAGAGAGGTCGAGGAGAATATTGAAGAGACCACTGTCTTTAAAATGCTTGGAGAGATCAGTCTGCAGCCGGGTGAGATATTTGGCGCCATGGAAAAAGGACCTCAACCAAGGAAGAGCAAGGCTGGAGAATATACCATCGATGCTCGTGGCACGCTCAGCTATATTGAGCATGAAATTCAAGATGGGTACTTAGAACCCATTATTGAACATGTTGTCAATCCATCACCAGAACCAACACAAAACGGCACTGAGTCAGAAGAGGGACAAGTTGCTCTCACGCAGAAGGACAAAAAGGAAAGCCACACCAATGCACAGGTGATGGTAGTCTCACTACACTCATGCGGAAACCTCGTCCACCACGGCGTGCGCTCCCTCATTCTTAACCCATCAGTGGTAGCAGTTGCCATGATTGGATGTTGCTACAACCTGGTCACTGAACGTCTTGGTCCCGCCACATTCAAACTCCCCATCCTCCGATCTATACATCCACGTCTATATGAAACCGGCACATCCTATGATCCGCACGGATTCCCCATGTCAAAGCGCTATGAGGACTACAAAACCGCCAACACTGAAGGCATCAAGTTGAACATCACCGCTCGCTCGATGTCTTGTCAGGCTCCGTATAACTGGGGTCGCACCGATAGCGAAGGCACCTTCACACGGAACTTCTACCGTGCCCTTCTCCAACGCATCCTTGTTGACCATGGCGTCATAGCTAAGCCAGGAGCAGTCACGGATCTATACGAGGAATCGAACCCAGAATCTGGGCCAAAGGCTCTTATTGTCGGCTCACTGCCCAAGGCTGCGTTCACATCTTTCACGGCTTACATGCGCGCTGTTACACTTAAGTTGAGCCGCGATGTAAACTACGGCTCCAAGGTACAGGAGCTGGTTGGGTCGATGTCAGATGAGGATTTCCAGCGCTATGAGGCGCAGTACTTCTACGCAAGGAAGAACCTCGCTGTTGTGTGGAGCTTGATGGCGTTTAGCTCGCAGGTGGTTGAGAGTATTATTGTTGTGGATAGATGGCAGTATCTTCGTGAACATGATTCTGTTAAGGAGTGCTGGGTTGAGCCGGTGTTTGACTATAGTGAGAGTCCCCGGAATCTGGCTGTGATTGGGTTGAAGAAGTGATAAGTGATGTTTGTACATTTATGAGATACGATTTTCAAAAAGGATCACTCACAATAACATCAGTCATCTGCGGCTTTTGACATAGAAACTTGAAGTTCCCCGGTAACTCTCTGACCTTGACCGTGTACGAGCAAAACTTGAAGTGAAGACCTTAAGGAAGCCCTAGAGATCTTAACCACGAGTCTTCAATTGATACCTTTGAATTTAATTATTACAGTTGGAATGAAATCGTGGTAGACTCTGGCGTTAATTGATACTAGTATTTTTTTGCATCGCAAACAGTTTATTTAAAATAACGATTTGGAATTGGATTCTCCATGTGTTCTAGATAACTTGCTTGTTATATTCGAGTCCTTGAAAATTGCATAAATTGACCTTGAAACGAGTGAAACCAGATAAGAAACTCTGCTCAAGTGCTGACTCGAGTCAAGCCACTGGCTTAAGGCACGGGCCGGCGAGGACTGTGATCTATCATTTTGCCCCGCACAGGATGATGATCCCCCAGACATTGAAGAATGATTGGGCCTCAATAACACGCTATAAATTGAATTGAAGTTAATAACACAGTTTGACGAAAATGCTGACGATAATGACCCCTCATTCGAATCCTACATGCGCCTGTATTCCTTCACTCACTTCTCCTCCTTATCTAACTCATAATCCTCTTGGTGATCAATTTTCATTCATCATTTCCTAGTTGACGACTATGTCTACCGGTATCACTGATTCGAATGAGTTTATCTCAACTCTGAATCAGCTGTCTCAATCAGCTGATGACCTCAAGGGTGGATTAAGCGAGTCAGAGCGTGTCGCAGCCATCAAGGCTGCTCGAAAGCTCGCTCAATCACTTGAGAAACCACGAGATGCTATTCTCAAGATGTCATATTCTGTATGTGCTCTTATCTACTGTTTATCTTGATGACAAGAAGACGTCATTACCGTTGCTAACCTCTTGCGCTAGCCTGTGGAGATTGCATCTGTGAGAGTTGCCATAGATTTGGGAATTTTCACAGCACTTGCAGAGAAAGATTTCCCCATGACTCTAGATGAGCTCGCAGCAATCAAAGATGCCGATCCTATTTTTACAGGTACGTTTGATTGATCACTTATCTCCTAATCCAACTCAAGTTGAACATGACTACTCACCGAAAGACTCACAGAGCGATTGCTGCGCCTACTTTCTGGAATAGGCTACGTCGTGGAAGATGATGTAAAGATCTATTCCGCAAACGAGATCACTCGACAAATGGCTATACCGCGATATAGTTCCACTATAAGGTTTATGTGAGGCTCCCTACTTCCCGGGTACTATCAGTTCAGTCTTTTTTCACGGCTTCGGGCTCGCTATCAATGCGCGTTTTGGGGACCATAATGATTTTTTGGGGGCGCTGCAAACAAATTATCTAGACCTGAGGGTGCCACCTCCCTTCAGAGCTCTGTCGGTACGTATTTAAAAGAATATGAATACAGCTAATCAAGGTGAAACTGAGCTAACGAGTAAAACAGTGGCAGCCCCAGGAACTCTGATGGCTCAGTTAGCAGTCAACTATGTATGTGGATATATACAGTGTTCCTTCACATTAGACCTTGACTAACCTTCACTTATCTCTCAGGACACAACCAACAAACAACTTGTGAAGGTGGCATCAAAGGGCTTGAATGAGGCCTGAGATACTGTCCACTGCTCTCCTGGGCGAATCAGGATGTGGCCACGAGCGTAGGCGAGGCATGCAACGCTGCGAATGAACTGTTTCTGAATAGATACAAATACTTGAAAGGTGCTAATCATTGCTCGATGAATAGGTTTGACTGCGGCTCGAACGGCGTTGGCGCTCTCCCTGAATTCTTTCGTGCGACGCAGTTCCAAAATCCTCCCGAAGCGAATAACGGCCCATTGCAATACGCCAATAAGAATAAAGATTCTATGTGGGACCTCATGTCTAAGAACCCCCAGTTTAATGACGATTTCAACGCTTTTATGGAGGCCAGTGCTGGGGATCGCGGATATTGGGTAGATTGGTTCCCTGTACAGGAGCTTCTGCTAGATGGGTTTACTGGCGGCGAAGAAGACGTCCTTCTAGTGGATATTGCTGGTGGGAGAGGTCAAGATTTAAAGGCATTTGAAGCTAAGTTTCCTGAGACACCAGGGCGGCTTATCTTACAGGAAAGGGAGTGCATATTGGATGAGGCTAAATTAAGCCATAAAATCGAAAAAATGGAGTTCGATTTGTTCAAGCCTCAACAAGTCCAAGGTAAGTCATGGCTACTAACGGAATCAAAAGTTGTTATAAAGCAATTTGATTTTCTAACATGTATTTAGGTGCCAAAGTGTACTACATGAAGAAAATCCTGCACGATTGGACAGACTCGCAGTGCCAGGAGATCTTGCAGCATATTGGAAGTGCAATGGTGAAAGGCTATTCCAAGTTGATTATCGAGGAGTTCGTCATGCCCGAAAAAGATGCCCCCTTACTCGCTACCCTGTGGGACTGGAATATGCTAGTCTTCTGCAGCACGATGGAGCGGACTCAGAGCCAATGGAATCAAGTATTGGCCTCTGCGGGGTTCCAAATGGTGAAGGTCTGGTCTCCTCCAGGTGATAGTCAGAGTATTATCGAAGCTGAACTTAAGTAAATGGGAGCTTGAATCCAAATCATTATAATTTCGAAATAAAACAACAATCTGATCGTGTCAACATGTAGAAGAACACATGGAAATTAAAATAACTGATATGGCCGCACATGCAATTTGTTTTCGTCGCATTCAAAGGCTCATTTTCTCGTTAAACTCATCACTCTCGCATCGAAGGCTTAGATGTATCGGAAAGCACGGAAATTGCGAAAGATTTTTCGGGCGCCATGTAGTGTTGCGGCCATACCACCACCAGCGGTCGCCCATGCAGCTCCTTGAACTCGCAAGGAGTTAGCAGGTATGCGTCTCTGTGTGTTTGCGTTTGGATTTTGAGTATCTTGGACTAGTATTATTAGTGCAACTGATGCTAGAGTGGAACTCAAGTCACCCTAGTCGCATAGCTAAGCGGGGTATTTACCTGGCAGTGGGGAAGCTGAAGGTGGCCATGATGAAGGCATCGTGATAGTTCCAACCTGCTGATCCAGAAGGGTTTGGAAGTTGTTAAAAGGACTTGAAGACATATTGAAGTCAGAGATTCAATATCAGTGGTTTTTAATGTGGTAAAGGCAGGTTGTTTGCCTCTGAAGGCGATTTAATAGCTGCCAGGCTCGAGCCACATGAGATAATACATCGATCAGATGATGGACGCTTAATTAGGAAATTAGTCAAGAGCATTCCATTGGGCATGGAAATACTGGCTCTTCGAGTTATAATTCGTTCCTCCAGTCATGTTCCTTGGAACATGCATGCGCGGGCTCCACTGACGATCAGTTCAGGCGAAAAGTGGCAATAGGCGTCCCATGCGTAGTCTGGAGTATAGAGAACGATAATCTTTCACTTATTCAATATAGAATAGATGCAATTGACAAGAAAACTTGATTCAAGATTCCACAGAAGCTTCGTTATTTCGAAATATTCGCTGTGTTAAGAAAAAAAACCTGGGGTTCAGTGGGGACGAGACCCTGACGCCAAGCAACCATTTCCGGACAGGTTCATCCAGCTATGAGATCATCGCAAGATTCAGTCGCTTGGCGTGAACGGCATTTATCCATTTAAAAGGAATACGATTCGCAATTCTTCGCATTCTTTGACCTCAATCGCAATTGAAAAGATTATGTGCTATAGTCAAATACATTATCCACCTCGCTATCTCAACTCCGACTCGGAATTCCAATGAAACACACCTCCTCATAAGACTACACCAATGTCCCTCCCAGACTCCATGTTCGAAAAGAACTCCAATTCCAGTTCAGCCTCATCATCACGCATCAAAAAACCCGACCTACCATTACCGGACCCTGCCTTGAAATGGGGTATCACTCCCACCAAGCCCCTCGACCCGAATGAAAAACCAGGACCCGACCACCCTGTTCATCAAATCCCAACGGAAGAGCAAGAAAGAATGCGAGAGAAGGGTATCAACCCGGTTCTGAAGGCTGAGATGGATCAAGTCTGCAAAGGCGAAGGGAGCTTCTGGCAAAAGGTCCGACAAACCTCTATGGGAGGTGGTTGGACACGGTAATTTGACACAATTATGGATGGTATGAATATGGACTCGATATGCTATAACTCAAAGTAACGGGCGATCTAACAAAGTCCAGGGCGTTTTATTCTCGAATCACGATACACGACGATATTGCATATACGGCTGGACCAAACACACGTTTTGATTTTTCTTTTTCTTTCCTTTTTTCGCATTTTATATCATCAATTACTGGAAGGCCCACCGGCGATATATGGGACAAATGGCTTGACGCATTGAACACGGATTTGCTGAATAATATCCTTCTAGTCTGGAGGGAGTTGGGAATTAACCATGAGCCCCAACTTTCTCCAGGTGGGCCCTTCAAGTTGACGCTCAGAATCCAAGAACCAAGTTGGAACTCGGAGTTCAAGTTCTGGCACACTCGGACTCGGAGTAGCCCGACGTGAAAAATAGATCATGATAGATTAGCGAATGCATTTAATAGAGATTATGTACTCTCCATCCAGGAATACTAAACTGTTCTATGTGTCATCAGACTTACGCGTAAAGAGATATCAAGATATCGGATATAATAACTTGTTCATCCTATCTTGAGTAATTAGTGGCGTAATACAGGGTGCGGTGAAAACTGCAGAATTTCCACAGATATCTGACTCATAGCCCTTATAATAAGTCTCATTTAATCTTGCTGTAGCCGGTAAGAGCCGATCGGTTAATGCGCATAAGTTATTCACGGTAGTGTTATCGGGGTTACTAGTAGTACTGAGTGTGCATGACCCCACATCATGCAACCAATAATATAGATTAAGGTAAATGAATTATATGAAGTAATGAGATCAAGAAAACTGAAGAAACAAGGATGCTTACCAAGATTATACTCCTCTACTCCGCACCTCCATCAACTTTTTGTGAATAAATCTCTTGGACCAGTCAAGCCGCGTGGAGACATCGGTTGAAGCTTAGAAAGGATAAGCTTCGCGGAGTTCAACCACAACATCCCCGGCGGACTCCGCGGTTTATCCAAGCGAACACAATTCCCCTGCCGATCACCATCTCATCACTATCGTCATTTGTGAGGAATAATTCTCGGGTCTCTTCACCAGGTACGATGTTTTGTTGCAGGGAATTGGGAACAAATGTGACGAAATCAGCGCCACAATCCCAGTGCGCACTATGCAAGGATTTAGTAGTGCCGATAGACCGGGGTATACCCTGGTCATTCCGGAGCACGGCCCACTTTGATCCTGTGCTTCTGATGAGGAGATGAGGAGGGGCGAAGCTCGCATCACTGATAACACCTGTGGCGACCTCCCCACAGGATGTAACCTGCTTTATCATGCTGTTGGTTCCTGACCCGAGGAGGTGGAGATCCGTCGGTCTAATCTCGATGAGGTGAGCGATGGTGAGCTTTGAGTGGAATGAGTGGAATGAGTGGTGTGTTGTGGCAGTCGGAGCGGGGATTAAATGAGGAAAAACAATTTGCCAAATTTGCTAAAAACCTGAGATGGCTGCAATGGTAATGAGGCACGAGGCGCATAAGTAGTGCTGCCGATCCCTGCCTTCTATTCTTTTCTCTGTGTTTTTTCCTCATTCTTCGGAGCTTAATCGTTGTCTACTATACCTGTAGACTGTTCGTCATGCACTCCATTGTTTACACCGGGCTGCTTTGCTCCCTTGCTGCGCCTGCACTGGGCGTTGTCTGGGAGAGCCTTTCTGGCGGCGTTCCTAGCACATGGACCCTCTTGGATGAGCCCACAAACGGTACTATGTCTTTGGCCATTTCCTTGAGCCGTCAGAACATTGACCAGCTGGAGTCAACTCTGACCAAGGTCTCCACCCCCGGCGAGTCGGAGTACGGTCAGTGGTTGGAGAAGGACGATGTTGAGGCCCAGTTCCCTGTTGTGGATGAGGCTCCTGTTGTCAGCTGGTTGAAGAGCGCTGGTATCCAGAACTACACCCTCGATGGTGCTCTGCTCAAGTTCAGCGGTAACGTTGCGACAGTCAACAAGCTGCTGAACACCACCTTTGGAGTCTACGAGAAGGAGGGATCCGTCAAGCTGCGCACCAGCGAGTACTCCATCCCCAGCAGCCTGGCCAGCTACATTGATGTTATCTCGCCTACTGTATACTTCGGCAAGACCCGCAAGGCTCTTCCCTATCCTACCAAGGGACACCTGAAGGCCCGTTCTGATATCTCTGCTTCATGCTCTGACGAGATTACTCCTGAGTGCATCAAGGAGATGTACAACGTGGGTGACTACACACCCAAGGTTTCATCCGGTAGTAAGATCGGCTTTGGCAGCTTCCTGAACCAGTCTGCTTCGGAGTCCGATTTGGCCGACTACCAGAAGCTGTTTGATATTCCAACTCAGAGCTTTACCGTCACCACTCTCAACGGTGGTGTTAACAACCAGAGTGACTCTCTTGATAATGTAGACGAGGCCAACCTGGATGTGCAGCTGATCAGCGCTGTCTCCCACCCTCTGCCTATCCATGAGTTTGTCACCGGTGGCACTGCGTATGTATTCATTCGTTCTAAAGAGGGATCCAATTGCTAATTATGAACAGTCCTTACCTCCCTGATGCCGATGAGGAGGACGAGGATGAGAATGAACCTTACCTCATCTACTACGAGTACCTTCTCTCCAAGACCAACTCTGAGCTCCCTCAGGTTATTTCCAACTCTTACGGTGACGACGAACAGGTAATTAAGCATTTATGACGGCGCTATTTGTGGCATTTACTGATCTTCTACTATAGACTGTCCCCGTGAAGTACGCCAAGTCTGTCTGCAACCTGATCGGTTTGAACACTCTGCGTGGTCTGACCATCCTCCACTCTTCCGGTGACGAGGGTAAGTGAATCACCAGCACCATCGAGTATTATCCCAACTAACAATATTAGGTGTTGGCTCTGCTTGCCAGTCTACTGATGGCACTAAGGCCCAGTTCAACCCTATCTTCCCCGCCACCTGCCCCTACGTCACTGCTGTTGGTGGTACCTCCGGTGTGAGCCCTGAGTACGCCTGGGAAGCCTCCTCCGGTGGTTTCTCCAACATCTGGGACCGTGCTTGGTTCCAGGATTCCGCCGTCGAGACCTACCTGACTCACGTTACTGAAGAGACCAAGAAGTACTACTCCCAGTACACCGACTTCGAGGGCCGTGGATTCCCCGATGTCTCTTCCCACAGCTTGTACCCTGAGTAAGTACTCTATCAGAACCCTTAGGAGATATACCTGATACTAACACTTTACCAGCTTCGAGGTCATCCTTGGCGGAGAGGCTTACCTCTCTGGTGGTACCTCTGCTGCCTGCCCTACCTTTGCTGGTATCATCGGTCTGCTCAACGACGCCCGTCTGCGTGCTGGCAAGCCCGTCCTCGGTTACCTGAACCCCTTCTTGTACTCCAAGGGCTACAAGGCTCTGAACGATATTACCACTGGTTATTCCTACGGATGCACTGGTATTGACCCCCAGAGTGGCGAGGAGGTCGATGGTGGTCTGACCATTGCTGGTGCTTACTGGAACGCTACTGAGGGTTGGGACCCAGTTACTGGTCTGGGTACTCCTAACTTCCAGAAGCTTAAGGAGCTTGTCCTTTCTCTGTAAATAGAGGATAGGCTACATGTATATATCTCGACGCTAGACTATGTGTAATATACTAACGACTCGCACTGGTAATTACCATGTGCAGAACAAATATGATCAATCCAATGTTTGAAGTTGACATACCTACTAGTACTAGTGAATTCCGAGTCCCTTATCAGTGCCGAGCTTAGTAGATACTAGGGTTGAATTCATCTCATCTTAGGCGCCGGTTGACCTGAAGTTCAAAGACTAGGTAGTCATAGCATCATGATTGTTTTTCGACTTATGGTATACACACGTACTTCTAAGTGTACTATTTCTACAGTATGTACACTCAATATAAATCTCATCTCATACCAGTGTTCCTCCAGGGCTCTGACCATGATTGATCTCAACCAAGCTCAACACTTCCCTCGGGAACACCCTGTCTACTCCTCAACCTCCTCGCAAAGAACTGCATAACAGGCAACATCTCATCCCGATTACTCGGCATGCCATCACCCTTCCTCGCATAGCGACTAACCTCCACAAACTCAAAGACCTCCTTCGTCCTCTTCACCGCGGCTTCCGAAACATCTCTCGAATCCCGCCCAGAAACCAATAACACAGGTGTGCGATTCTTCTGACCAGCTCTAGACCCCGAAAGCGGATACGGCGCTCCAATAGAGATGACACCAGCTAAGGGCTCACTAATCACCTCACCATTGCCATTTTTACTCATACCCAATTCCCTCGCAAGACTCAACCCCGCCATCCCACCTTGACCGAATCCCAGAACCAAGATCTCGCGTGGTCGGTACCCGCATTTTTGTATAAGGACGTCGCGCACGAGATCTCGGATGAAGGTTGTGCTTTTTCCTAGGCCGGCGTCCATGTCTAGACCACCTGTTGAGCTGTCGAAGGCGACATCGTCGCCCCAGTGGAATCCGCCGAGGTCGAAGGGGAGTGGGGCGGGGGCTTGGAGGGTTAGGACTGTTGTCTCGGGGAGATTTATAGCGCGGCCGAAGGGGGTGAAGCCTGCGGCTGAGTCGCCGAGACCATGCAGGAGGAGGAGGATATTTGGGGAGGGGGTTGAGGTGGGGGTTGGTGGGTTGGTGATTGTGATTGTGAGGTTGGAGGGGAAGTCGGATTGAGAGGGTATTTTTGTAGGCATTGTGAGGTTTGTTTTTCCAATTGCTCTTTTCTTGCTGCCCTTTTTTTTTCTTGTTCAGAGATGCTCGGGTTCGAGCGTTGGTCTCAATTGGGCTTTCGTGGCTGGCTGGAGTTGGGTATCCAGATTTGTTTTGTGATGGTTGGGAGCCCTGTGTGGAGCTTCTCGAGCTCGTAAATCAGATAGTAGCTCGGTCTCACCGACCTTGTTTAAGCTTGAGGTGTTGAGGCTAGTCTGGAGCTAGCTGGATTGGATTGTGGCTGCTTGTGGCTGAGTGATAGTGAGGTGTGGCTTGGATATCTCGGCACAAGGTCGAGTTTTGCCCAGGTGATGTCGTGGATACCAAGGAGGATCTTGCCTTGATTGAGAGATGAGAACCCTGGAGCCGAGTTGGAGGGGCTGTACCAGTATGAGCTGGGTCAAACAATTAGTGGTATTGTTGTCGTTGCCTAGGAAGCGCCTAAAGCGCATGAAGTGATATCCACTGCCAAGACTTGCGTTGAGGAAGTTTCCAGTCACTTCGAGCGGCACTTTATGAGATCATAGTCAGTTTTCCGGCACTTGGGCATTTTCAGGCGATGCAGTTATCTACTCCCGGCAGTTAAACAATTGAGGGTTCAAGTTTGTGTAGAAGCTTGTCTAGCATAGACCTCGACGGGATGGGGCTCAGAGATTCTATACCTAATTTGGGACTGTATATGTTGACTATAATGAACACAACACCGTGACTCTGTGCACTCGCTATACTTGCTATCCTAGTAAGCTATGGCCCTGCATCTCTTTGACAAGGGAAATATCATGAAACTCCATGTCAGTTCGGAGTTAGTCCACCTGAATCGGATGTGGCGGATATACCAGCGACGCCACATGAGGCGGTGCACGTACGTAATGAGAACCAGATCTCGCAATCACCAAAAAAAGAAACAAAAACTTCCGAGCCGAGTTCTGGTTCTGAATTGACTTTATCCGAAAATCATTCCTTTTCGACGATGGTCTCTTCCGTTGATCATGGCCATCATGGGCAATACACCGCTACTTGCGTGGTGATGCCAAGCACCTCTCCTGGTAAGGCAATGACAAGCCTCTGACAAGAAGCTTGGCCCGGACACACCGGCTGCATACAATCATCGGGCATCATTTGGATACCGTGTTGTCCGGGGGATACGTGGACTTACCACTATGACTGGTCAGGTCTAGTCTCGGACTTGTGGTTGATTCGATTCGTCCGTCATCAGGCGGAGTAGGGCTGAACAATGGATCGAAAAAGACCCCTCCGATCGGCGAGCCATTGAGAGTGGTGGGACGCGTACCTGTACGCTTCTCTGAACCGTGTATCGTGCTGGGTTTCGGGGTAAAGTGATTAAAGCATGGGACGCTTTGTTTCATCCGAGTCCGTGGCATAATTGTAGCCTTCGAGTTCACATATCCAGAGTCATTGAGGGTGTATAGTGAACTACATAGTATAATTAGTATACCGATGTACATCGTGACGTACGCTCCCACCGGTTCACAGCCTATAAGGTTGTCGAGATCAAATCTCAGCCAAAAATGAGACTCTTGGCTGGCGTTAAGTTGTTTCCGAAAGACTATGCCCAGAGTCTCGGCGAAGTCGGGGTCTCGCACATCGACACCACGGGATCATGATAGGTCATCTCAGCACAAGGGTCACCCCCTGATGATTCCATCCGATTTGGACTTCCCCCACTTACCATAGGCATCCGGGGGTCGGATGGTACGTAAACAAAGGCTGAGGCGGTGCGATGAATCGGACTCCACTTTGAAGAGGGGCAAATACTCAGGTCATTTTCAGAATCCATGGTCCGTCAGTGTTTGGAGGGGTCCTCCATTCTGCCACTATCCCAATATAGCACCTGTAAGAAAATCTGCCTCAGCCACGCTGTCCACATCTGGTGGGGCAGCGCCAGCTGAGACAGGTGCTCCTGAGCATCCTGAGCGGAACACGTACTCCGGACATAGTAGACTTTCTCGACTGTTCTGTCAGGTGGCTCGGGTATAAGATGCCCCTCATCTCCCTCTCGGACTGACTCTTTTCTCTATCCACATAACCTTCTATACCACTCTACCTTCTTCTTATATACACTACATTCACAATGGCTTGGGGCTGGGGTAAGTTACACTACTTCTCACTACTTCCTTAAACTCCACTCCCGTCTGGCACGCTTGCATACGCATATGCATGGCCCAGATATCCAAACTTCCTACTGGGATACCTTGTATATTGAATGGCAGCTGACATTTTTCACTAGAACAATCCGATGATGCTCACCGTCAGGTTTACGGCGGCCAGGAGGAGCCACAGCATCACGAGGCTAAGTTCTCTCACGAGCTGATTGCCGGTGCCGCTTCCTTCGCCGGTATGAAGGCTTGGGAGGACCACCAGCGCAAGGAGGGTACGTCAGCTTCCTGCAGCCCATATTGAAATATATCTGTTGTGTTTGGAATACTGTATGCTAACTGAAAGTTTCTTATCTATAGGCAAGCCTGTCAAGCACGCTTTCGCCAAGGAGGCTCTCGCTGGTCTCGTCGGCGCTGAGGTCGACAAGCTCGTCGAGTCCAAGGGTATGGACGAGGTCGACAAGATCAAGGCCCACCACCACGCTAAGCAGAACGCCGAGAAGATGTACGAGGAGCACTACGAGCGCGACGGTCGTGAGGAGTGGCACTCCGGCTACGAGCGCCACGAGCGCTTCGACCGCTTTGACGGACCCGGCCGCTTCGATGGTCCCCCTGGTGGCCGCTTTGACGGTCCTCCCGGTGGTCGCTTCGATGGTCCTCCTGGTGGTCGCTTCGACGGTCCCCCTGGCGGCCGTTTCGATGGTCCCCACGGTGGTCCTCCCGGTGGTGGCCGCTGGTAAATGCAAGTCCGTGCAGGCACAATGGACGATGACATGATTTAATATTTTGTTTCAATAAGATATCCTGGGCTCCTTTCTTCCCCAGTTTGTGTATACAAGCAGAGCCAGACAATGATGATCACGAATTGCTGGAATGTTCTAGTTGCTGATCTACGTAGTACCTTACGGGGTTGATTATCTTGATAAGTCCCTTACTGGCGTAGGCCAAGCTATAGCTTACGTAGTAGTAGACCTCGGCGAGAAGTCCATGCTCATTAATTCCGACTTATAGCTCGGGCAGGATTGCAGGGCTTGGATTTTTCGGGTTTTTGTACATCTCTAATCCTTTCAGCCAGTTATCACCATGAGAACCCGCCGAGCAGCATTCCACAATCCCCACTATGCATTCCTCAAACGTTGCAGATCCTGGGATTTCGTCGTTTTCTGATATTATTTCGTCTTTGGTATCAATCCTGAATCATGAACCATGTAATCAAATATCCATCCATGGATGTAAGATAGATACTATACCAGTTGTAGTCGCAATCCAGAGGGATACTCCATCCAGATGCTTCCAATGATTCTAGATGGGTTAGTCCAATGTTTATTGAAGTGTAAATAGTCCATCCACCAATCACCAACTCTCGATGGCTGACCAATAGTGGGGTTCCCCGCCTGAGAATCCAGGAATCCATGAAATCATCTGTTTGCACGTGCTCTAGACCTCGTCGGTGATTGTTGCAATTCAGTTCAGGATCAATAGGGATAACACCGAGAATCTGGTACTTAGGTTCAGCCCTAAGAGGAATCTTTATGAGAATCTTGGGGATGAAATCTCATACTTCTCTCTTATCACGGATCTTCCGAATTCGCCTCTGCAGCTTATCTGCATAGACCGGGGCGACTGGTCGCATTAAGTCCTAACTTGGATAGTGTCTGGACTGTGCTTCCATTGGCTAGTCTCCCATACCGGTTTTTCTTGTCTTTTCTTTTTCTTCCTTTCGATTTTTCTTCTTTTTTTCCCCAGCCACCCTTAGGCATGTCATGACGGAGACTCGTTGGCCAGGATGAAATTCGCGAAGTTGGTTTTGCCCCCGTGACACATCTGGACATTCCAATCACTAACCGTTTTCCATAGAGAGCTGGAACAGGAACTGGTTCCTGAGTGGCGGGCGAAATATCTCGACTACAAGGTATGATCTACCTTTTGCTGTATCCTTGGGTGTCGGAAGCATGGCTAATCGCGCATCTTGTTATAGACCGGTAAGAAGAAAGTCAAGGCCATCACGAAAGCGATCCAGAAAGGAAATCGTGGTCCTCAAACTCCGTCGTTTCGATACCCAACCCCATCCTTCCACGAATCGCCAATTCTTGAGCGGTCCAATACCAAGAAGCATAGCGATGGAGCGGAGGAAGACGATGTGTTGAATCACAATGCGATTCGCAGAGGCTCCAGTCCCCTGCCGATTCCCCGCTCGAGATCAACGCCCAGACCGGAACGACAGCCGTTGCGCAACCAGACATCACGACTTCCTGACACAGTTGGGAGCTATGGGAGCATAATCGCGACACCGCCAAATTCGGGGATGGTGGGATCGGACAGGGCTTCGTTCGAATTGCCAGATCCCTTGATGGACCCAAATGAGGAATATGTGCCGCCGGGGCAGGACCCAGGCTATCAAAAGGAAGTCCGGACTCCGTCTCCCGTCGCCAGGCGTGCGACTTTCAGTGCTCCGGCGCAGCCTATGGAGGATCGCACGATGATCCCAAGGACTCCGACGGTTCCTACCTTGCACAGTGCCAGCACCCATGGAACAACATTGACCCCGACGAATTCACGAAACCGTACCTCGCAACTCCTTCGACGAGTTTGGTCCAACGCGGACGGGGAGGGGGCCGGAAAGAGAGCGGCTGTTGATCTTGCCTTGGAGGCACAGAAACGTCAAGACGAATTCTTTGAGTTTCTGGACGCCGAGTTGCACAAAATCGACTCCTTTTATCGGATGAAAGAAGAGGAAGCCAGTGTCAGACTCAAAGTTCTTCGCCAGCAGTTGCACATCATGCGAGACCAAAGAATCCAGGAGGTGTATGAGGTCAAGCGAGCCGCCAAGATCCTTAAGGATGAGCATCCCGATCGTACAAACATGCTCGGCAAGTTGAACAGCTCCAGAATTAAAGACACTCTCACTGGAAAGACGAGGTTTGGAAAGAACACTCGGGCGTTGGAAGCGATGGGAACACCAAAGATCCCTGAGCGAGACAGTGAGTTTATTGCCAACCGACGAGACTTTATGCGGCGGCAAGATCCACAGAACAACGAGGTGTCTTACCGATCGGCGAAACGCAAACTCAAGCATGCATTGCAGGAGTTTTACCGAGGAATCGAGTTGCTGAAAGAGTATGCTCTCCTGAACCGGAAAGCTTTCAGCAAGATCAACAAGAAGTATGACAAAGCCGTGGATTCTCGGCCTTTGTTGCGGTATATGACCGAAAAGGTCAACAAGGCCTCCTTTGTGCAGAGTGAAGAAATCGAGCACCTGCTGGTAGCAGTGGAGGACTTATACTCTCGTTACTTTGAACGCGGCAACCGTAAAATCGCCGTGTCCAAGCTTCGTCACACTGTTAACAAGTTGGGAGGAGATTACTCGCCCAGCACTTTTCGGGCGGGCCTCCTACTTATGGCGGGCGTTCTCTTTGCAATCCAAGCGTTGGTTTACGCGTCACAACGTTTACACGCCGCCAACGTGGCGGAACGGACTCAGACTAGTTATTTGTTACAGGTTTGTCCTCCCTTGCGTCTCACCCTGTGCAACCCACACGTCGCTAACTCGAACCAGATCTATGCAGGCTACTTCCTGATCACATTTCACGTATTGCTATTTTGCGGGGATTGTATGATCTGGACGAACTCAAAGATCAACTATGCATTTGTTTTTGAATATGATACCAGGCACACGCTGGAGTGGCGCCAATTGCTAGAAGTGAGTTTCTATCCGGAGATGTTCATCGTGTTTTTAGCTTTGGTCTCTTCTAACCTCGTATTTCCAGATCCCTGCTTTTTTCATGTTTATGTTGGGTCTTTTCATGTGGCTAAATTTTTCATGGATGAATGCCATGTACATATACTGGCCCGTCGTATTAATAGGGTTGTCTGTCTTCATCATCTTTTTGCCAGCCAGAGTACTGCATCATCGCAGCCGAAAATGGTGGGCCTTTTCAAATGTGAGTTCATTTCTATGTCTACTTCCATTTATGCAATCTAACAAATGCAGTGGCGACTTTTACTTGCCGGAGTGTATCCTGTTGAGTTTCGAGATTTCTTTCTGGGTGATATGTATTGCTCCCAGAGCTACGCCATGGGGGTAAGTTATCTGGTGTATCTCTTTCCATATTAACACATGGCTAACCAAGATCCTCCAGAACATTGCACTTTTCTTCTGTCTGTACGCCCAAGCTTGGGACAACCCACCTCAATGCAATTCCAGTCATTCGAGGCTTCTTGGGTTCTTCACTTGTCTCCCGGCAATATGGCGATCTTTCCAGTGCATTCGTCGATATGTGGACACGAAAAGTGCATTTCCCCATCTCTTGAACTTGGGCAAGTACATCTTCAGCATTCTATACTATGCTACTCTCAGCATGTACCGTATCGAGCGGCAGACCCGATTCCAAGCCTCCTTTATCACATTCGCACTCCTGAATGCTGTTTATACATCAGTGTGGGACTTGATAATGGACTGGAGCTTGGGTAACGCCTATGCGCCGCATCCCATGCTGCGTGAGATGCTCGCTTTCCGACGAGTCTGGGTGTACTATGCGGCGATGGTTTTAGATGTCATAATTCGATTCAACTGGATCTTCTATGCCATCTTTGCCCGTGATATGCAGCATTCCGCCTTCTTGAGCTTCGCCGTCTCTTTGTCAGAGGTCTTTCGTCGAGGTGTATGGACTATCTTCCGTGTGGAAAATGAGCACTGCACCAACGTGACCTTGTTTCGCGCATCGAGAGATACTCCTCTACCTTACGAAATTCCTGCAACACCAGCCTTCGATGGCGCCCAAAATGACGATGTTCCACTCCAGGAACAGCCAACAACGCCATTCATGTCGCCAGGAGATGCCGAGCTCGGGCCATCATCGATCTCGGGCCATCGCGTCCGGAATCGCCGACCCTCGGCCAGTGTCGCTCGTGTTGGAAACAAAGTTGCAGGCGCTCATGCCCAGGACTTTGAGCGAAAGCGTCTACCGACGTACTTCTCTAGTACTGCTCTCGCGCACGGACATGGTGTTACACACAGTACTGAAGACACGTCTGATGAAGAAGGAGAAGAAGGAGATTTGACGACCGATGAGGACGAATCAGGCTCCACCATTGATGGTGCCCATGATGACGCACAGGTTGCGGATGGGCGATCTCCAATGCACCGCATTGCGGAATAGATTGATGACATGACTTGCTTGAACAAAACATAATTAATTTCATGACTAGCTAGACATTTGTTGATGAATGGACATATCAATATTTGCTTCATTTTAAATGTTTCACTTTAATATAGTACATAGAAGGGACTCAGAGATTGGCTGATCGACTTTCTCCCGCATTTGCACTACCAATTTGTAATATGTCTTTAGAGCTCATTAACGAGATATACAATATTAACATCATCTTAGCATCCACCTACACTCAAGCGTTGCCAGTGGTTGGCATCAGTTGGAGCAAGCTCCTTGATAAGATCAACGATACTCCACTTCGTTATCGATAAGACGGCACGTGACTTAATTGGAACGTCACATGGCCGACGCCCCCATTGTCATCTAGGCTTCAACGCATCTTCATACTGATATCTCACTTCTATTCCATCGAGCCAGGAATAACGACGTGACATTCATAGCTTTCAATACTTGAACGCCATGGCTTCAAACGCCCGATACGAACCCGCCCCACAGCGGGACTCTTTTGAGGACCAGCATCAGAACTACACTCAAGCGCCGCCGTCTTACCAGGCTACAGCCGAACCGTCGCAGCCACGTTCGGAGAACGATAACCTGCCTGATGACTTCAAGGTATGTGACGCGCCATTTTGAAGCTCATTTATCTGCGAAAATCGTACAAAATACTTACCTGTATGGTTGATAGTTCGGTGGTACCGTGGCTGAGGGAACGATTGATATTCGCATGCAGTTCGTCCGCAAGGTGTACTCCATTCTGTAAGTCATCGGATTCTTGTCGTCAGGAAACGACCCAGTAACTAATGATTCGATCTACGCAGCACCGCTCAAATTCTCCTTACAACAATCCTCAGCTCTATCTCTTTCTTCAACCAGTCCTACCGCACATGGATCCAATCCAACTTCTGGCTGATGATAATCTCCATCTTCGGTGCTCTTGGTTTCATGCTCGCAACCTTCTGGAAGCGCAAGTCCTACCCATCGAACCTTCTCTTTTTGTCCGCCTTCACAGTTACCGAAGCCTACTCCATCAGTGTCGTAACATCCTTCTACGATGCCCGAGTTGTTGTCCAGGCCCTCGTCCTGACTCTCGGTATCTTCGTCGCGTTGACCCTTTTCGCGTGCCAGACAAAGTATGATTTCACGAACTGGATGCCGTACCTCTTCGGCGCACTCTGGTTCCTCATTCTCTTCGGCTTTGTCGCGATGTTCCTGCCCTTCAGCAGCGCTACCGAGACAGTCTACGGTGTTCTTGGCGCTCTGATCTTCTCTGGATACATCCTTGTTGATACACAGATGATCATGCGTCACTACCACGTCGAAGAGGAGATTGCGGCCTCCATTTCTCTGTACCTGGATGTGCTGAACCTTTTCTTGTCCATTCTGCGTATCCTGAATGGCCAGCATAACAACTAGGTGCTGTAATGTTTTATGGCCGGGCAGGGACTATTACTATTATCTGCTGTCATGATGAGTCTTGAACTGTGGGGTATGAGATTAATGGCTGGATGATGAGCTAGGAATTGGGACGCTCCTCCGAGCTGGAATCTTGAGTATAGTTGTCTTTCAGTTTGTCCTTCCTCTGTAATCTTTTAGCTGGGTTTATTTGCTGTTTATAGCTACTTCGGACGTTCACTCTGCATACATTACATTATTATTCAAGTTAAAGTCTCCTTCTATATACCAGTATTCCAGTCTCATTGTAGTGCGGTCGGTCCTTCCCGTAGCTGCCTTGACAGCTGCTTTCCCACCTAAATTTCCACCAATGAAAACTCAGTAGATAGTATAACTATAACCTTGGAAGGAGCAATTAGCCAGCATATTTCCGAGAAACTCAAGTGAAAACATTCGACGAAAACAAAAAAAATGATTTCATCCCAAAAAAGAACTTCATTTTTAAAACAAAACAATCGACTCCGCCGGGGGTTGAACCCGGGATCTCGCGCTAACCATAACTAGGAGGCGCGCGCCTTACCACTTGGCCACGGAGCCAATTTATAAATAGAAATGGTGTATTTTAGAGTGATATTCGGAGAGTTGTAAACTTACCACTTGGCCATGGGATTTATAAATAGAACAGGCGAGGAGGCCATCCTCGGCCATGCACAATCAGCCTGATATTAAATGGCCAGTCACCTTAGAACATGAAGAATTGTTGTTTGTTCGGTTAGCTGGAAATCGCTATTCTAATTAATTTGCAAACATGTCAAATGTTTCGTCTGGATTGGACTAACAAACAAAGGATATTTACAATGGCATAGTTGGGGTTACCCTATACTATAAGAGCTCCACGGTCAATAATTCAAATTGGTCCTGATGTATTCAATATGGATGTAGCAATGACTCAAGCTCTGACAGTTTATTCAGAACAATTTGAAATATTCGAGTAAAGTATTTAGGTACTAGTAGTAGTTTGTCACTATCTGAAACCCTCACGCAACATAGAGTAATTAACTCACACTTCAAATTCTACCTGTGGACACAAATTATTTTCTCAATTAAATTCCGACCGAAATTACTTACTGAAAATATTCTACCTAGAACTGATGTCCTGCGACAGTGAGCTCGGAGAAGAGAATGTGATATAATTCGCACTTCCACTGGCAGATTATGATCTACAAACATTAGCTATATGCAAGCAAGCACCGAGCAGATAAAACATCCGAGTCATATCGATTCATTACTATTTGCTAACAGAAAGCGCTATGAGTTAGGACGAAATTACAACTTCGATCGCCCCCATCCTTTCTGCGCAAGAAGCTCAAAGCTTTCTTTCTCCACAGCCGCATGGTCTGAAGCCGTGTTACCTGGTCGGTCTCCAGGACCTTCATCATTAAACTGCTTCACTTCCCGCACCGTCTTGGACACTTCAAGGATCGTTCCTCCCTTGACCTGGTATTGTGTTCCCCGACCAGAGCGATCTCCGATAACCTCGCTAACCTGATCCTGTTGCACCAATGCCAGCATCACCTCTCCGACTTCCTCAGGAGTCACCCAAGCATCCGCTGAAGTATCTATCATCTTCAGCTTCTCGGGATGATCCGTCCACAGAGGAGTCTTGATTACGCCCGGTGCCACCGCTGTAACACGGATGCCGATCTCCTCCAGCTTGGCTAACGACCGTACCAAGCCGCTGATGGCGTGCTTTGTGGCAACATAGATAGGAGCGGAAAATGTGGCGTTCTGTCCAGCAATGCTTGAAATATGTACGATATGTTTCGGGCGGCCGTTGCCGCGGTACTTTAGGAAATGCGCAATCGCTAGTTGTGTTGCACGAATTGGGTGGGTGACATTGATATCTACCAGGGCGTATCGTCCACCGGATGGTGAGTCTTTGCTTGGGGCTGAGCCTGGTGGACGCCAGAAGTTGCTCCAGTGCTGTTATAATCATTTCTTTAGTTGATTGGCTCTTCGCTTGCGGCTACTGACCAGACAGTTAGATCTTTCATTTCGATACATACCGGTTCATAGACACCCGCACCAGGGCAAACAATATCAATCTCGCCAAACTCCTTCTCTGCTACTTCAAACATCTGCTCAAGCTGAGTCCAGTCACTAACATCGGTCTTCTGGAAGACAACTCTCGCAGAACCACTGGAATGCTTCTCGACCAATACCTTGGCCTCAGGACGCAAGGCCAGGTCAGCAATCAGGACATTACATCCATTTTCAGCCAGGAGCTTGGCGAAAGCGAAATTAATTCCTGCCAGGAAGCAGTGTAAGCAAATCAATTACAATTCTCAGCTACATGCCGATGAGAGCCGGTTACATACCAGAGCCTGCACCAGTAACGATAGCAGTTCTGCCTTTAACTGAGACAGCCATAGTGATTATACAAGAGAGTGAGAGCTGAAGAAGTTAAAACAACTGCCTGGAACCTTGGAATGAACTATTATTTTATGGCTACGACCTTGTGGGACCTCGGGGTAAAATGCAGCGGGTAGCATAACCGTTTTAGAGAAGAGGGGAATCGCGGGGATTTAACCGGTGATGCAAGCTGGGCCGAGACCGGTGTGATCACCGAAATCTATGCAGTTCGATCAGCTTCATTTTTGGGTCTGCTGGGTACTTGACCCATCTGGCAGGCTGGTTCAAGGGTCAATCCTGCTTAGGCGGTTGATATGTGTTCATCCCGAGGTCCTCGAGTCCAGCGGATTGTGGACCAGTAGTCGCCAGACTTACCTATTTGAAATGTGAGTCGCTTAAAATGCTCTTTTTGGGAGATTATGGATCAGGAACTGTATGCAGATCAAAATTCTTCTAGTTTGTTTCTAGTGTCAACTTCTTAGGGGTTTCTATATCAATTTCTATTGATCGGTTCGGTGTAACTCCGAGCGACACTGCTATGACCTCATTTATCCACCATTTATGCATTCTGCCCTCCAAATAGTCAATGTAACCGCTTCAAATGTGATATGTACACATGCATTATACCATTGAAGTTATGCTTTTCGATCACTCCTATCAGAAGAAACCCCTAGGAACCTTGGACTTGCGGTTTGGCTTTAGTCTTAAAAGTGTCAAGAACTCCACATGGTCACACTCTAAAGTTATGACAGATGGGTACTAGCAAAGACCAATTTGATGAATTGATTTTATTCTTTTGATTGGTTGAATGTGGAATGAATGATGTATTTTAAAATCCCATGGTCTATTCAATTCTAAGGTCTTGATGTACAAATCCTTCATCATTTCACATTGAAAGAACCAACAACTATAGTCGGGCCTTGATAGGCTCAACCTCAGCCTGAATTTCTGCTCGCGACCGTGCTGTATCCCGCTTTACTGCTTCAGCGTACAGCTTTTGAATCCTCTCAGTCACCGGCCCTCGCTTCCCATCTCCAATTTGACGTCCATCCACCTCACTAACATGGATCTGTGATGGGAATGTGCCAGTACAGAAAGCCTCATCTGCACCGTAGACTTCCGTCAAGGTAAAATCCAATTCCCGGATGGGGATTCCATTTGCGCGACAAACATCGATGGACTTTTGGCGTGTGATACCTTGCATTTGATTATTCTTCGTAGGAGCCCATACCTCTCCATTGCGGACGATGAAAAAATTGACCGAGTTACATGTTTTGACGAATCCATTCAAATCAAGCATGAGGGCTTCATCGGCACCCGCCACATTTGCACTGATGCAGGCTTGTACATCAGTTGCCTTGGATATATGATTCCACATCTCATCTTTCACATCAGGTGGTCCACGACGAATATGGGAGGTAATCAGTCGGAGTCCCTTTTGTTTAACACTAGGATCTGTGGCTTTGATTTCGGGGATGATAACAATCAGAGGGAGTCCAATGTTCACGGATGGATTTTGGTATGGCGTCGACTTCAATCCTCGGCTCACAACCAGTCGTATATGGACATGTGCCTCGTTTGACAGGTTGTTTGCATCGATAGTGCGGTGCAGAAGGTCTAGCAGTTGGCTTTTTGATAGCCCGAGGTCCATGAGCATAGCCTTTGCTGACTGAAACAGTCTATCGATGTGATCTTTCGCGAATTGGACTCGGCCATTGTTCGCACGCAGGCCCTCCTGGGTTGTTTTTCAGTAAGCCTGACACTCCATGGAATAGTATCGTATTCAGGTGAATCGACATACCCATATACCGTCGCCGATTAAGAAATTGGAATCAAAGACAGAGACGACGGCGTCCTTTTTGGGTACCAGTTTGAACTCTGCACTCACTCCATCTCTCATTCCAATCTATTATCTGTCAGATAAAGCGATAGGAATTGAAAAATGGCTGGGCTTACCAAGATATGCTTATTCTTCTCATTGGGAACTGTGGCGTGAGTAGCGCCTCTCGCATTCTTGCTAGCTGCCATAACGATAGGAGTATAGTAGTTAAGAAGGAGTAAATAAAGTAAGTGAAGTAAATCGAACCTTTGATCATTGGAGAGCTTATCACGCCATCGTCCTCGTGAGTTGCGTACCTGGCACCATAGGAGTGGGCCGTGGTGGGGCCAAGCTTGTCCAAGATAAGTGAACGAAGTATAGATCCACGGGATTTTGTATGTCAAGATAATAGGTTGAATAAAACAGAAGGATCATCCCTTGAAAAAGCCGTGAAACCCCTGTAATTGAATAGAATATTATGAAGAAAAGGTAGAAGGTACTACAAGTGTCCTGTTGTTAGACCGAGACAACTTTGGAAGACCAACACTCAAAAGAGGCCGAGTTTACCACCAGGTGCTGAGTGGCGAGTATAAGAACCTGTAGCTTGGGCTAACAGCATATTGAACAATTCGAATTCAATCTCAAACATTGGATAGTCCGGAAGTAGATCTTTCATCTGAAGAATAACAACGATAAAGTATTTCATCTAATCCTATCATGACTGGTTAACTAACATCTGAATCCATCTTAAGCTACTAAACGTTTCTTGAAAATGACTCCCAGTACATTCGAGTTGATCGTTTTAATATTAAACCAAAACAGTCGTTGGCGGTTTATACGAGGTACTGCTGCCAGTGGAGCCTCTCGTCCCGTGGTTGAGTCATACCTGGACATCTACATAAACGACCAAAGCTCAAAAGGTGAACCAAGAGCCATATAAGTTCGATACTCAAGGGTCTCCAATACTACCAAAGCTCAGGTAAGAGCTGCATTGAGACCACTTAAATTGCCAGAATATTTGAAATGGAATCCGCTTATCACAGAGAAAGATATGTACAGATCCACAACTTGAACACTTCATCTCAAGTGCAGTTCAATCATGGCACCAGAACCATCCTCGACAAAGCAATTCTATAGCACTTCCTCCCCTTGGGAGGCCCGTATTGGGTATTATCGTGCAGTTCGCCGTGGCAACCAGATCTATGTCTCTGGATCAACTGCCGCGGATCCCGATTCACCACCAGAGGCACCTACCGTCCGCTTTCCAGGTGATGCTCTACAGCAAACACGACTCATCCTGAACGAGATAATCCAAGCCATTCAGGCTGTTGGAGGGAAAGGCGCAGAGAGTATAGTGAGATGTCGGATGTTTGTTAGCAGGAAAGAAGATTGTACTGCGGTTGGAGAAGGCTTCAGAGAGATCTTGGGCAAACAACATGGAGGGCAGGTTGGTGCTGCTGCGACGATGATCGTGGTGGCCAATGGCTTTGTTGACGATAACATGCTTGTGGAGATTGAGGCTGATGCCATAGTTGAGGAAGAATGAACTCTTACTAGTAGAGACCTATACTGATATCAAGATTCAAATTGAATTATTCTCGTAGTGGGCTTGCATGTAGGTTAAAAAGCATCACATTGAGCTCCCAGTTCAGAGATTCAGAGCTTAATAAAATATGATAATCATGAATTCATATTAGATAGATCTTTGACTCCAAAAATATCAAATAGAATAGAAGAAAGTGTACGGAGTGGTGAACTGTCAGATCGAGCTCTGGAATACGTTGTCCGCTTTAATTGGGTCCGGGGGCAGATCACCGCCCGCGCTCCGAAGCTCAACACAACACAACCTCGCCTCAAGTCGGCTCATGCTCGCTCGATAGCAATATGAGGCTTCAAGCGGCCCTTTTCGTCGCGGCATGCGTGTCGCCTGCTGCGGCAATTTATCGCGATGAGGTCAATCATATTGATTTCCACCATGCCCTCCTTGGTGCCCCCTCTCCCGACTCGACCTTCTTCCTAAAGCCCTCCTCCGCCTCAAATGCCTCCCTCCTCTACACAATCTCCGATAAGTCCATTCTGGGTGCTGTCAACCCCCGGGATGGTGCAGTACTCTGGCGCCAGAACCTCTCCCGGGCTGGTTCTCCTGCCGGTGCTGGTATTCTGCGCGGCTCTGATGGAAATAATGCTGTCGTCGGCGCGGCCGGACAATATATCTCATCTTGGACAGCCCAAGATGGCAAATTGATCTGGGAGAACCAGTTCCTGGATGGTGTGGTGGCAGACTTGGAGCTGTTGGAGCTGGAAGAGGCTGGTGCGACATCTGGTAACCGAGATACCCTGGCCCTCATTGGCGGCGAAGGTACCGGTGCTGTGAGGCGGTTGGATGGTGCTTCTGGAACGATTAAGTGGGAACACAAGGATGAGAGGTTAGTACTGGCAGATGATATTTTGGGGAATTGATAATTGATAAATGGTTATAGTGGTGATGTTGCCTTCCAGGTCTCATCTTCCCCCACAGAGGTCTTCTACATTTCGCTCCAATCGGCCTTGTTGAAGGGATACAAGATCAAGGTTACTGCACTGGACCCGGTGACTGGTCGTCAAACCCGCCAATATACCCTGAACTCGGAGAACGATATCCCAACCCCCGAATCCGTCCTCTTCGTTGGCGCCAACGTCGCCTCGCCCTTGATCGCTTGGGCTGACAAGACACACAAGACCATCAAGGTCAATGTCATTGGCACAAAGCAGGTTCAGACAATCAACATTGAGAACGCTTCTGGCCACGAGATCCGTCAGATTACGATTCACGCCCCCCACAAGCTCAACTCCCTCCCCCACTTTTTGGTCCACTACGTGACTGACAATGGCGCATGGGCGGATGTCTATCACGTTGACCTCAAGTCCTCCGCTGTTTCCAAGGCGTACCAGATACCCTATATTCAGGGGCAATCTGTGGTGGCTACTAGCAGCATTGATGCCAACGTTTACTTCACCCGCATCACTGACTCAGAGGCTGTCATTGTCTCCTCTGCGTCCCACGGCATTCTGGGTCGCTGGAATGTCGAGGCTTCCTCAGAGGCCGCGTTTTCTGCTATCTCCGAGGTCATTGCCAAGGGTAAGAACGTCGCTGTCCGTGCTGCGGTTCTGCGCGAGGCTGGAGCTTGGGAGTTGATTCGAAACGGTCAAACTGAATGGACTCGCCATGAAGCTTTGATCGACGCTGTGGCTGCCACCTGGGTTGAGGCCGATGCCCAGGAGAACCTGGTCCACGAGCTTGAAGTTGAAGGACACGAAAGCATGGTTGGCGCATACCTCCACCGCGTGAAGCGTCATGCTCGTGACCTTCAACACCTCCCAGACTGGCTCAAGGAGCTTCCTCAGCGAATCCTTAGCAGCATTCTGACTGATGAAGTCACAAACCTTGATAGCTTCGGTGTGTCTAAGCCAGTTATTGTTGCTACTAAGAGTGGTCGTCTCTACGCCTTGAACACCGGCAAGCAAGGCAGCGTTATGTGGAACACCCAGGTGGAGAAGACCTCCGAGTGGGACGTGAAGTCGATTGTGACTCGGCCCGGTGAGGTGACAGTCTATGTCGGTGATGGAAGCTCTGTGACTGTGAATGTCTCTACAGGAGAGGTCATTTCGCGCTCTATCCCTACAGAGGTCAAGCTCCAGGCGATCCTTTCTCTTGAGAACCAAGAAACTATCGGTATCAAAGAAGACGGATCGCTGAGTGGCGCTTTTACCGACGCGACAGGTTTCCTCGTGACCACGAGTTCCGATGGACATGTCCTTGGCTGGAGTGGACGTGATAGTAAGTCACCTGTCTGGGAGTTCGTTCCACCATCTGGACAGAAGGTTATCTCCGCAACCTCTCGTCCTGCTCATGACCCTGTTGCCTCTATTGGTAAGGTTCTTGGAAACAGATCTGTTCTGTACAAGTACCTCAACCCGAACCTCGCCCTGGTCACCGCAGTGAACGAGAAAGACCACACTGCTGGTTTCTACCTGCTGGACGGTGTATCTGGAAATGTGCTGTATGCAGCCAACCAAGCTGGCGTCGACCCATCGCAGCCCATCGCCTCGGTTATGACTGAGAACTGGTTCGCATACTCCTTCTTTGGTGATGTTGTCGATGAGTCTTCTGCCAAGGGCTACCAGCTCGTTGTTTCTGAGCTGTATGAGTCGTCTGCCCCCAATGACCGTGGTCCTCTGGATGCCGCAGGAAACTACTCTGCCGTCGACAGCCTTCCTTTGCCTCATGTTATTTCTCAGGCTTTCGTGATTCCCGAGCCAATCTCCCAAATGGCTGTCACTCAGACTCGCCAGGGTATCACCACTCGCCAACTTCTCTGCGCTCTTCCCGAGTCCAACTCCATTGTTGGCATTCCCCGTCCAGTTCTGGACCCTCGCCGCCCGGTTGACCGAGACGCGACTACTGCTGAGGCCGAAGAAGGACTCTTCCGCTATGCTCCTTTCCTGGAGTTTGATGGCAAGTGGTACCTCACACACTCACGAGATGTCTCCGGTATTAAGACCGTTCTCTCGGAACCTACCCTTCTGGAAAGCACCAGTCTCATTTTCGCTTTTGGCGGTGATATTTTCGGAACTCGTGCCACTCCTAGCCAAGCTTTCGATGTCCTTGGCAAGAGCTTCTCTAAACTGCAGCTTGTCCTTACCGTGGTAGCCTGCGCAATTGGTGTGGCCTTTTTGGCCCCCATGGTAAGATCTTCCCTTTCTCCCTTTCTTGCCACTTCTATTGCATCACATTTACTGATTAACTTTTCTATAGGCTCGCAAGAAGCAGGTCAACCTGTTGTGGAAGGCAAACTAAACAAACTAGATTTTTGTTTCTATGTTCGTGAATGCATATACTTGATATAAGCTTGTCTCTACTATATAAGAATGTAATCCATGTTTTTTTTACAATTTCAAACCTCGTTTTTTCTCGTGCTTTTTAATTCCAGCGAACAAGCTCATGGGCCTCATTATACATAGAATCCTGAAGTAGACAAGACTTCACTTAAACCCCACTGGAACTATTTTTGGCTAATCAGAAAGTCGAAACATACTCAAATTTGGAATTAAGGTGGGTGAATTTGCGGTACTTCAGGGTGCGCAATTAGCGCGGAACGAGGGCACAGCCTTTGGTGCCGATCCCACCACCACTAACTTTATGACGGTGGAGTGCTCTATCGTGGACATGCTTTTCTATAGGTTGCAAATTCCACGTTGTCAATCACCACCAAAGTAAGTATGCACTAGGAACCCCTGGTGTGGATCTTGAAGGTGGTGACGGGGGATGATAAATGGCGATAGATCCCTCGGTCTGCACTTTGACTTATTTTGTTCTTTATCTTCTGTCGTGAACATTGTGAAGCTCGATTCGATCTATCGTCCGAAATTATGTTACTCAAGAAAGGATTACCGAAGGTCCTTGGCTTTTCCTCTGAAGCCATTCACGCCTATCGTGGTCGCTCGAAAGGCACACCCAAGCAAGATAGTACAACAGCTGTTCAACTACCTCCTGGAACCTATGCACCCAGCTGTTACTATGCAGAAAATGGCTCGGAGGCTCCAAATGGTTATACTATTGCAGATGGAACATGGATTCCAGCCTACTTTTATGCTCCAGATGGGTCCTGGATTCCCAATGATTCCAATCTTCCTGCCGAGTCGGTAACTCGCACTTCAAATACGCCTTCCAGTGGAGCCCAAACAGAAGATTTGCGTACATTGAAGGCAGCTGAGGCAGGATTGGACACGAATGAACATTATCCAGATGGCATCCATGAAGATGAAGCTGTATGGCAGCTAGACGAGATGGCAGAGAGCCTAGAGCCTCCTGGCTATGAAGAGTCTCTTAATAAAGATAATTTCGAAGAAGCAAAAGGGACAGAGCAGACTGAGGATGAGAAAATTAAGAAGCGTGAGAGGCTTGTCCGCGAACTCATGAATATGGCCGGACCAGCACCAAATCCTCCTCGACGCCTGCCCTGTGCTGTGATTATTCCTCAACGTCGCCCTGGAAAGAAAGATCGTGGATTCTGTCGTGCATATGCCCCCATCCTGGCCGAAAGTGGCATTGATCAGGACACATTCTTGCAATTTATCCAAAGCTTTGACAAGGCCAACACCGTATGCTTGTCTTTCTGATTTACCAATGAATTTACCTGCTGACTTATACTTAGGCCAACCCAATGATCGAGGTTACTTTTATCGCTGCTGGTATCCTAGGATGCGTTCCTAATGCAACAGCCCAAATTGTCGGCGCGGTTGTTCAAGTAGCCGCTGGTATCGCCAAAGAACTACAGGCACGAACTCGTGCTAACACTTTTCTCGACCGAGTCAACCAAGAGGTTTTTATGCCTCGTGGTATGGTTGCTATGATCATGTCATTCAAGGACGATGACAGTTCCGGACTGGCAAGCCTCAAAAAGCTATTCCATACTGAAAAGATCGATATTAATGATCCAGATGCTGGAAATCATGATCCCGTTCAGAGCAATCCATACGACCATCTCAACGAAGCAGCCACAGCTCACAACATTCCCCAGGAGGGTGAAGGATGGTGGAAGAGAAACACTAAGAAAATAAGAGAGACAAACGGTCAGACTAAGGGAGATGTTCAATTGCCAGAATCAGCTCCACTGGTCTACCCATATCTGGATGCAGCAATGGAGCAGAATGCGGAAGCACCACAAGGATTCACCAAGAAGGTGGGCGCTGCAGGCGATTGGGTCCAAGATTATATGGATAGAAAAGCCCACGCGAATCTGGTATGTTCTTCTCAATTAATCTCATCTTACAAAATCACTAACAATTTGTTAGGAGTATAATAAGCCAGGTACTTCTCTGGCAATGTCCTCAGATCAACGCAAGCCCTTCAAGTCCCGCTTTAATGACCCCGATCACCCCGCAAATAGCGGCTCATTAATCTCACTTGTTACGGGTGGTGCTATCGCTATGCCTAGTCGCCAACAAATGTTGACTAGCCAGTTCCGCAAGCTTAAGGGAGGAGCAGACGAAGAGCAGACGGGGCGACGAAAAAATTCGGATATAGGTTTTGGTTTGATGAGTACAGTCAAGAAGATGAAGAAAGATGATATTTTCTACCTCACAGTGATCAATATGCCTACTCAGGAGGAAATTGATGCTGCGACTGCTCAACTGGGCGAATTGGGTCAGGACATGCCCACCCAGGCACAACCCGCTGCGGAAACGATGCGACCGGCTTTTGAACCATCTCAAAATACTGAGAGCTATCATCCCATGCCCGGTGTCTCATCTGAAGCTCCAGGTAATCAGCTTGCACAATCGTCCGTATCTCCTGGTGTGGGTGAACAACACTGTGCAGCTGGTCCTCCTCCCTACCCTGCTCAACATCCCCAGTATTAGTTTCTACTTAATAGTCCGAAAATATATATCGATCAGATGAATGCAAATATATATCTTTAGTAGTGGGCGCCCATAGTATCCATTGTCTTCTATAACAACTACTATATGTAAGTAGATCTTAGATCAACAACTTGAACCTTGGAATCTATGTTATGAGTCTCTACTAAGCAAAAAGTAGCCAACAGGGTATTCCAATATTTGGACTTGTCATTTTCGAGTTCTCCACCACGGATATGGAGGAAAAAGAAACCAAAAAGACAAAAAAGAAATGTGCATCATCCGTGAATCGAACACGGGCCTCGTCGATGGCAACGACGAATTCTACCACTAGACCAATGATGCTTGGTTTACATAATCAGCTTCAAACTAGAGAATTATATGTGAGAATCAGGTAGAGTTGCTCAAAATCAGTAGGCGTTAGACCATACATGCAGTGAAAGCGACCACAACATTTGAACATTTGCACATTGTTTCGTTCAGATTGATTGAAACAATTGAAACTTTCATGATTCCATAGATTCCACAGCTTCTATCGATCCCACCGATTTATCATGCTTCCGAGTCCATTTAAGCCGCTTGATAAGTGGCCAGAGAGGAGCTATGCTGGTAGTAACAACCAATAGCCATGCCTCACCATAGAAGAAGAATGCAACCGAAGGTGGGATAGCTAGAAATTTCAATTTATCCATTTTAGTCAAAATTCCATCTTCCAATGCCAAATTATTGATCACTACCTAGGGTATAGGTCACTAACCTTTCGTTCCATTATGGATGTCCACACTGAGCCAACCCACTTTACCAAACCCAAATGCAGATGCGATGACACCAAGACCCATCAAACAGCATGTTAGTATTTTGGTTTTCAATGGGATTCGAAGATTGCGAATGAGGAATCCAGGGTAAATTCCGAGCATGAGGTCGGTCATGCCACCCCAAGCTAAAAATGTTTCATCCGTCAGTAGGTACTAGTAATAGTAGAGAGTTGAAGTTCAAGTTGCCAGTACTGATATACCATTCATGACAATCAGAAAGGGATTTATTTTCTGTCCAGGGCACACGATATGAGGGCTCCAACCGGGCTTTCGTCTGAAGGCAAGGCAAACAGTCTTGAGCCATATGGCAACCGCATAAAGGCAAAATAGGACGAACTAGTCAGTAAATTCTGTTCAGCACATGTCACAGCAAATTGAAAGTCTAAGAATCTCAATGAAATAATAAGAATTATATAGAAGGACTAGTTTCTGGGCATATGCAGACTCACATTTCCCATTACAACGCTCCCAATCACATATTTCCAAGTCCTATAAATCTGGGCTTGCATCTCGACGATATACGCTAGTATACCAAGCCTCGCAAATGAAGCGCTGAGCTGCAGTAGAACAAAGCCTGTTGTGAGGTAAATCGAGTTCCAATTGAGCTCAGGATAGTATGTTCCGAGGTCCATGATTAAGATGGAGGGAATGCCGATGGTCTGTATAAAGTTAAAACCTGTCTCGAAGTTTACCATTTTCATTCGTGCACATGTGTACGTGATATCATGATCTCAACTTCAAAACCTGAAGTGAGCTTGAAGTGATAAATATTGGAATTCGGTCCATATTGGCAACGCCAGCCTTGGAGCTCACATACCCAAGCAACCGTTGTCCATATCAGTGCCCAGCCACCCTTCCTTTTCGTCAAACACAGATAGGTGTAAAGTCGTAATGGAAGTGATGCCGTTGCAATAGAACATAGTATATTGACCAGAATGAAATTTGCGAGACCTGGCCAGTATTCAAGACTCGGCGGTAGACTCTCTACCTCTAACCAGGTCATATTTGAAGGAATAAGTTGATACATGTTGCCCGTAGTGCATGCTATTTTAGAAAGGAACTTGTCAATCCTTAAAGTTAATCAGTTGAGCATTCTCACGGAGCGAAACCCCCAAAATGCACACGTGGATACTAACAGGTTTTATAAGATGCTGTGGCGTATATGAGTTTGACGAAAATTACACAGCCTTAAGTGCTGACAAAAACCCTTGAATCTCACTAAGCCTTGACTGCTGAAAATCTTCGTGTATAAGTATAGGATCCTATATACTGTGCAGATACTCTGCTTATAGTATGTATTGGTGGATAAAAGATTAATTGGTTGAAGTTCAAGTTGCACATTAGCATGCTCATGTGTGACACGAGCGCCCCGGGGAACAAGCTATTTCCCTCGAACTTGAAACATTCAAATGTTGAATTCCATTCGTCTCAAAGAATAATATATTGTAATATTTATGCCCAGTATCAATTCACAAGCAACACGACCCTATCGTTCGATATTGGTAGTATTTATTAAGATCCAGTCAATGATGTGATTTTACATGATTATGTTCTAAATAATCTACACTAGCTCGTTATTTACACCTATAGAAGACACTGGCGTTAAGATAAATACCTAATTCCAAGGTTACATACTACTAAACAACGTCCGAGCGCAGATTATTACTAGTAATTCCGAGTCTTTAACTTAGGGCTATGATTGATTAATTTTCGAAAAGATACCAGGTGAAATCCTTTATCTTTCCAATAGCTTACTATACACCACTTTACTAGGACTAGTAATAGCCAGTAATGACTAGTAATTGATCCCTGCTGCCAGGATGACCTGCTGACCTCGCGGACCCTCTCTTAATTAATGTAAACCAGGTCTGGTGACCTCGCCAGTTTTTATATAGTTCCTTCTGCGTTTTTTTATAAATAGCACTAATTCAAGTGGACATTGATCGTTCAAATGCACATATCTCAAATTCTATCAATTCAAGCGACTCAACATTCCAGCAACACTGGCTCAAGTGTCCTCGTTGCATAGTTCAAAATGGCACTACGACAACCACTTCCTCAGGTCTTGACCACCGAGGAAATTGTTCCAACGATGCAAAAAATCATCGAAAAATACAATACCCTTCGGGCTCAAATCCTTCAAGATGTGACCCCTGCAACCGCAACATTTGATAATGTTATGTTGCCGTTAGCCCAGCTCGAGAATGCCGTTCAAGGGGACTCTGATTTAGGCATGATATTGATGCTTCAATACGGAGCACCGTCCCTTTCAACCCAAGACGCAGTTGACAAGGCTCGGAAACTATACGTTGAAGCCTCTGCCGGGTGGACTTCAGATGAAGCCTTTTACGAGCTCCTCCAAGCGGCAAGAGAAAAGCCTGATTTTCAGCAGCTAGATTTAGAATCACAGCACTTGCTGGATAAGGAGATTCTCGAGTATAAGCATAAAGGATGTGGTATCCTAAAAGAATCGCAATCAAAGGATGCGTATTTCAAGACTCTCATGAAGGTTGAAAGTCTGAAAAAGGAATTCCAGCAGAATATTTCCAGAGAATCTGGTGGTGTGAGTTTTACACTGGCTGAGTTGGATGGAGTACCGGATAACGAGTTGGCGAAGTGGAAAGATGAACCAGAAAAAGAGGAAGTATACGATGAAAGCCAGGAGCGATGTTCAGAGAAGAGGAAGTTTGTACCTTTCGCAAATGGAGGAAAACTCGCTGTGATAACATATGCCCACTCTGCTGAAACGCGAAAGACCATGTTCCTGGCTGACAACCAGAAGCTTCAGCAAAACAAGCCTCTATTCCAAGAGATTGTCAAACTTCGTGCTGAACAGGCCAAAATTCTGAATTATGAGACTCATGCCGAATTCAGAATAGAAAAACGGACTGCGCCGAGCACAGATAATGTGAAGCACTTTCTGGATGAGCTACAAACATCGCTTCATGTTCTTGGTCAAGATGAAATCGCACTTATGCAAACCCGACGACTAAAAGATCTACAGGAGGGAGGAAAAGACACCGAGGGTTTCATGGACAAAGTATTTCCTCAGTGGGATAAGCCGTACTATGGGCGACTGTTACAAGAAGAATTTGATATCGATCAACTGAAGATCTCAGAATTCTTCCCCTTGGAGAACACGGCAGTTGGAATGCTGGGGATTTTTGCCTCTTTTCTGGGTCTTCGATTTGACTCTGTTCCAGCAGAGATGCTCGAAGGCAAGCTCTGGCATGATACAGTCCAAGCATTCTCTGTTTGGGATACGAAAAATGAGGCATTCATGGGCTATCTGTACTTTGATTTGTTATGGAGAGAGAACAAATATCGGGGCAACCAATGTGTCAATATCCAATGTGTACTCCTTCCCTTATCCAATTTACTCTTGTCTACTTACTGATCGAATATCTATAGGGCCATTTACGTGCAGATGGAAGCAGACAATACCCATCAACAATTCTGATGTGTTCATTCCCAACTCCCACACCCACAAGCTGTGCTCTACTCAAGCATCGCCAGGTCGTGACGCTATTCCATGGTAAGTCTAAATCAGAACTACCTCTGGAGGATCTAGTTCCTATACATGATATCTTACAATTCACATTAGAAATGGGCCATGGAATCCACGACCTCCTAGCTCAAACCAAATACGCTCGCTTCCATGGCTACAGGCTACCCCCTGATTTTGGTGAAATGCCTAGTCTCATGTTAGAAAACTGGTGCTGGATCAAGGATATTCTCAAGGGTCTGAGCTGTCACTACACTACACTTGATGAGAATTATCTCGCAGATTGGCGCTTGCAGCACCCCACTGAGCCAAATCCGCCAAAGACCATTCCCGATGAGTTGGTCGACAATGTCATCAAGCATCGACATTTCAATGCGGCACTTTACTACCTAGGCCAGGTGTAAGTTGAATTCAAATCCTCGATTTACTAGTTCTACCAAGCTTGGAGCATGCAAGACTAATTCTCTGGATAGGTCAATTGCGAGCTTTGATCTTCAGATCCATTCACTGAAGACAGATGAGGATATTGCAAATCTCGACGTGCAGAAGCTGTGGTATGACCTCCATGAAAGGATTGTGGGTATGGATTTCTCGGAATGTCGAGATGGATATGACTTTGGGACTTTCACCCATCTAACGGCTGGTTATGATGTTTGTTACTATGCCTACCTCTAGTATGTTCCAACGCATTCCCATATGTGATAGCCTGAAGAGATGAGCTGACACAGTAACCCTGAACTGAAGCTGCACAGCAATGGCTCAGAGCCTGTTTACCTCGGTGTTCGCAAGTGATCCGTATAACAAGGATAAGTGGATGGAATACCGACATGGTGTTTTGGAGTACGGAGGGAGTCAAAATGATTTACTGGGCATGTTGGAAAAATTCTTAGGACATCCACCGAACATGAGAGCACTGGTCGAGGAGTTGACAGGAGCAAAGACCAGGATTACACCACTGGCAGCTGCCAGTGAGGATGTTAAGGTGTCAGTCTGATGAAGTTGCTGCATACTAGACACTACAGGTCAAGGAAATTTGGACAAGAGACTGTTTTGACAAGGGCATTGCATCATTCAATCATTGATATGGTATCTAGTATGGTATAGAACAAGTATATACTAGCATAAGAAGAAAATCGAGAAGACATAATATCAAGCGCAAGGCATAGGCAAATCGTCCACTCCACTCACTCCATCCCACGTTTTGTGACAAGAGAAAAGGTTTCGCTCCAGGGCATGATCATATGAAATATCAGATGAACTTCCAGAAAAAAGAAGGATCCGCACCAACTTGAACTTGAACTCCACTCCACATAACTCAAATCAAATCAGAGGCATGGGCGACTGATTCACATAATCGATATTGTTCTCCACAGACTCGATGCGATCACAGCAAGTACCGAAGATGCGATCCCAGAGCCGAGTCTGCTTCCCATAGTTATAACTCTTCTTCCACCCCTTCCGGTGATGCAAATCATGATCCTCAATAACAAGCTCCGCATTGAAATAGCGTAGCAACCAGGTGATTGTCGACGGTGGAGTAGCATGAACCCGTAAGCCAGAGTGTCCCGCAAGCTCAGCATACATGACATACTGATGGCAGATCCACCACTCATAGAAGCCCATGGGCATACCCATTAACCGCATGGTGAAGTAGGTCGCCAAGGGGATACCCGCAATATCAAAGAACTCCTGCTCCAGATCAGCGTAAAGAGTTAGGAGCGGGTTCGGGTGTTTAGTGAGATGGTGAGTTCGGTGGTATTGCCACAGAGGCTCGAAGTCGTGCATCACACGATGATACCAGTAGAACCAGAAGTCGAGGATAACACCGTATAATCCTACTTCTAGGAATAGCCATGGGAAACTGATATCGGCGGGTGTTTGACTAGCACTGTAGGCGAAGAAGACCGTGAACATGGGCCGGAACGTAGATGTTGAGAGGAGAGAGCGAACAACTTTCGCAACCCCGATGTCTGGGACGCCATCGCGGGCGTGCTTGTCACCATCCAGGAAGCCGTAGATGTGGCCCAAACGGCGGAGAACGTGTAGTTCATGGATGGCGATTGCCTTGAATGCGAAGCTGTAGAAGATGAAAGCGGCTATGGCGCCGAAATTGTGACCTGTCCAGTAGATGTAGGCTTGCTGGATTAAGAGTGGAATCACGGAGTGGACGATGACCCAGCGGTGCATGGACCAGTCTGGGACATAGGGGACTGCGTCTTCTTTCAAGTGGACGGGGACTTCTTGCTCGAGGTTCTCTGGGTGCACGTCGATTAATTCGAAGAACCAGTGGAAAGGCGTCCATTCTGAGCGGGCCATACGGCGCCAGGTGGACTTCATTGAGTCCTTAGGGTTTCGTTCGACCATGGTGTACTAGTATCGAGGTTGCACATAGGTGAGTGCGCACCAGAACGCTTAAATTGGGATTATTGAGTCCAAGTGTGTCGATTGTTTGAATTCCGGGGGTTCAGTGGTAAATCCGGGGTGGCGTGGGTATTTAAAGAATTGAAAAGGAGTCACTAGTCATGATAGAGTGTCGATCCCCTGAACCACGGCATCATGTGAATCTCCACTTCACCCGCAAAAAGGAGCCTCGGAGTCTCGTCTTGTCGATCCTATTTGATGGAATTCGCTTCTTTCCCAACGTTTCTTTGGCGCTTAGACTCGAAGCTGGTGGATCCTAGACTCATGCACGGAGCATTATAACCACATTGGGCCTAGTTTGGGGGTCATGTTCATGTGGGTTCATGATGTGAAGATGAGACCATCTGATTATGTTGAAGCCTGGACATTGGATGTTCTAGGATTATTCTCTACTAGCGAGATACAACTTGAACTATCTATAGACAACATTGGGTTATACTAGGTCTTGTCATGTTAACTCATAGTCACACAGGAAATACCCGATGCCCCTGCATTAAACCAGGCCCACGGGATGATTGGTGGGAACATTGAATGATCTCGATTTATGACAACATGTATTCTGCTTAATCAGATAAAATGCTAGAAATCAACAATGATATTTCGAACAAATATGTACCTAACACTTACGATGTGTTGGTCCAGTCCCGACCGACCCTACTAGACAGTGCACCATGTGAAAAGAGACTCGGAATTACATGATATCATAATATGCAAATGTAGATGGAAACCTAGATTTTTAGATCAATACTAGTACAAACTTGAAACAGTATGGAATTAAAGTTGAGATCGCTCACTGGCAAGAGGCAGGGAATCCATTCAAACAGAAAGGTGCAGCGTATATAGCACGCAGACTAACTATCCCAAACTTGAAGAGAAACATTTTGAAGAAGTTGAAAGAAACACCTGAACTTGAAAGACCAATGCAATGGGAAACAAACATAGACAGATTCTATTGACCGGAAATTCAAGTGCCACCAACTCAAGTGCTGATAACTGGGAATATAACATCATGATAAACGTAGCCGAAGGAAACAATCATAACCCCGACAATCAAGCCCAACGTATCCGTATCTAGGCAGAAAGAAAAGAAAAAAGAAACAAGAAAAGCAGATGAATCATGATCATATGAAAGAAGCTCATCAACGACATACAACAAAGATGGAGCCTGAAGAAATTAAGGAAACCCGAAACAACAAATGAGAAAATGTTGGTACCTAAACCACTCCTTCAGTCTAATGCAACTGCACATGCAAAATCCCAGAAAGTAATCAGAAAAATCAAATAAGCTTCAAGGCAGACACAAACTCATGAAAGCCTCGGCGGTTGAGATCTGTGATCTACATCTGCGGAAACTCGTTTTCACCTGCGGTTGCTCTATGCGTCTATGCCGCCACAGTGGTAGTCTGAGTCTCCTCGGTAGAGACCTGATCAACGTTCACAGCGATCTTCTCGTTCTCCGTAGGAACGGGTGTGGAAGCATCGCTGCTTGAGGACTCTGCGGGGGCGGGGGATTGAGGAACGGGCACGGTCTTCCGTCGCTCCTTGCCGTCTTCGGTACCAAGGACCTCGATCTGGTCACCCTGGAACAACATCGGACCCTTGAGAATGTCCGTCTTTTCGCCTGTCTGCACACCCTTCAGGAGTTCGCTGGCTGGTTCATCCAAGTTGGGAAGGTCGCCCCATTGCCACTCCAGATCGCCACCATATTGCTTTGGGAAACTGGAAGGGTCCATGAAGGATGCGAGCGTGGGCTTGACTTCTGCGGCGGAAAGAATGAAAATCTTGGAGGTAGTGACGGGGTCGAACCAGCGCTTAATCCAGCCCCAGACGGTAGGGAAGAAAGCAGGGGCACCGATAATCTGATACATGTTAGCCATCTTCCTCTTCAAAATAGGAATGAGACTGCACTTACGAAAATCCGATCAAGAGTCTCGGGGTAATGAGCTGTGGCCAACACACTCGCATCCTGCATATGGCTCTTCAAGTTCCAGAACTGTTTCAAGCCAACTCCACTAACATCCACAATGTTGGTCGAGGTAACGATAGGAGTCTCGGGGTTAGGTCTGGACAAAGCAGAGCAGAGAGGCATAACGAAGCCAAGCAAGTTCTCATACAAAGCGAACAAGTTGAGCAGGCGCGCGGGGACGGACGAGGACTTGTGAGTTTCGGGTGTACCATTATTGATGTTCGCATTATAAGCAGCCATCTCCTTGGAGTTCAAGTGACGGATTTCGAAGACGTAAACGGGGATACCACGGCGATCACGACGACCAGTCCATTGCGGGTACTATAGAATCCCAAACAAACATTAGCGATCAACATTCAACCATCTCAAAACATCCAACATAAATCAGATAGGTGTGTAGACCAATTAACTCACCATGCGTCTGGAAGCCTCATACGAGTCCACGCCAATATTCGCATAAAGCGACTCAATGGCATTATCCTTGCGCCAGTCCTCGGTATCCTTAAATTGACCCCACGCACCCTCGAC
This sequence comes from Penicillium herquei, assembly GCA_039634405.1. Lineage (NCBI taxonomy): Eukaryota > Fungi > Ascomycota > Eurotiomycetes > Eurotiales > Aspergillaceae > Penicillium > Penicillium herquei. Next base: position 4,706,246 of record CP098387.1, on the reverse strand, counting down.
ATCGAACTTCCGGGCTCGCAAGAACCGACTAGACAAGAAATAAATTAGCATCTGATCCCAAGTAATACTTCAGACCAATACAAATGCGGCTCGAGGGTTCACCGCATCAATGTAGCGATAGAGGTACAACATACAGCATTGTCGCATCATCATGGCTAGGAGGCTTCTCCTCGACGCCTTCAGCCGGTTCCACAGCAGCAGTATAGTAGCCACGCTCAGCACAGACCTTCTTAAACTCTGCCAGTTTCTCCTCTTGTTCTGGTGTAAGGTGGTTCAAGTGACCGGCCAACCACTCAGTGCCCGCCGCCGCGGTGGCGGAGGCCGCAGGGTCATTCTTGGATGCGGACGCGGTCTTGGAGAGGGAGGCGTCCTCGGAGGCCTGGCTGTGGTGGGACTTTGTTCGCCAAAGCATGATGTGTGATTTTCTTTTCTTTTAATCTGAAATTTTATTATGTTTTGGGTTGTTGATCATTCATGGAGGAGTAGTTGGGGAGGAAAAGAGGGCGGTCAATCACATAATAACTTGAAATTTGCGGAGTTCGGACATTGGAGTAAAAGACCCCTAGTATGCTGACCCCGAGATCTCGGATGCTTCGGATTTGTTCATGTATGGGATTATAAGGTATATTATGGGGTTATTATACTCGGGGATTATTCTACATTCTTGGGCAATATAATTTAACTCATATTAGTCCTTATATTATCAAATAAAGAGTCATTGTTCAACGGGTCTCAGGCTGCATAGATCTACAACCAAACCTAATCGGAGACCCTGTATCAAGAAGAGATCGACCAGTTGACATCTCAAGTGCTGAGCCTATGATATTGAAGTATGTATGGACTTCAAGTTAAGGCTGAGTTTACTCCTTAAATTCAAGTTACTCGAGAATAGATCTACAAAATCACCGGACGGAATGGTGCATATCAAGTGGCACAAAAGAGTTCTTTTCTCCCCAGAGGAGGATTAATTCAGAATAACATTGGAAGATTTTGTACAGAACGCGCTACTAACCCCAGAAGCAATTTCTCATCATGGATGGTTAGAGGGTGAAAAATAAATTGGAAACATTGGAAATTTAATCCTCGGTCAGATCACCGTACTCCCACATACCACGACGCTCGCTCTTAGCCTCATCCTCCAAGGAGTGAAGTGTCTCCAGAGTATCAGGTGAAGCGCGCTCCCAGGCCTTCAACTTGCGGGGAACCATAGCCATACCCTCGGCGATAATGTCAGCGTTGATGCTCTGGTCAATGCTCTTCGACACAGCCGGGTCCAGGAGAGTAACGTGCAGGGTGTTGTCGGAGTCAACGTAGTCAACGTTGGCAACAAGTTGACGGTCGAAGGTCTGGTCAGTGACAAAGTTCACAGCGTCCTCAAGGTAGTCAGGGGCGGTAGGGAATTGGCAGAAAGACAGAACAGCATCGACGGCCTGAGGACGGAGCTTCTGACTTGAGAATTGGGGCTGAGTGAGGGGGCGGAGGCTGGACCAGGGCAGGGTCTCGGAGTTACCGAAGTCAACGTACTGCACCTCGGAGGTCTGCTTCTCACGATCATTGCGGCGGACACGGCCACGGTACCAGTTGCCATCTTCGGTGAACTGAGCAGCGACCCAGTCGCCGGCCTTGGGAGGACCGGGCAGAGGAGTGTCGTTGGACTTGTTCAGGTGGAATGAACGGAAAGCGGACATAAGCTCAGTGAGCGCGCTGGTACCAGTACCAATCTGCTGGAGCTTGAGACGACCGGAAGCAGGGTCAACGAAGGTGACGGTAACATCACGGTAGTCCTTGCGGCGCTGAGTAGTGGCAGCCTCGCTCTCGTTGCCAGTGCCGTTGGCAGTCTCGGATTCCTCGGCCTCGGCGGCCTCCTTGCTGGGGTCCCAGTCATGCCAGAGACCCTTGCGAGCCTCCTTGGCACGCTCCTCGGCGGCGAAGTATTCGTTGGCGTGACCAGACTTCTCAGCAGAGTAGGCGTGAACAGTAGCCAAACCCTCCTCCAGCAGAACCTTGGTGAAGTTTTCCTTGTTCACGTAGAGGGTTCCGATGAAACCACCGACCTTGTCAACGGTCTCAACGTCAATCTCAACATCGCGCTGCATGCAGCGGCGGTTGGCCAGATCATGGGCCTCCTGGCCGAAGGGCTCGCCAGCATCGCCCGGCCCGCGGGCAGATTTGGGGGCACGGATGCCAGACAGGACAAGAGTCAACTTGGCGTTCTCACGGGGGACCAAGACGGTGAAGCGGGAGCCAGACTTGACAAAGTCGACAACAGCAGGAATACGCTTAGAGCGCTGCAACACACCAACCTCAAGCTTGGCCTTCTGAGCATTCTCGGAGTAATCCACGATCTGCTTACCCTTGGGTGGCTTGGGAGACCACATACCGCGGGCCTCCTTCTGTGCATCAGCCTCTGCAACAAGCAGAGAGTCGTAGTCGGGGGATCGGTCATCGTCATCCATGCGGTGGCGAATCACAGAGGCGTAACCGGCCTCAACGAGAGACAGACCAACATTGACGTTGCCCTGAACCACAGTAGCGACTTCGCGCTCCTCGTAGCCCTCAGTAGCAGGCTTCTTGCCGTTAACAGTGACCTTGACGTGCTTGGCAATGACGAGCTTTCGCAGGAACTCCTTAGCATCAGCAGCGAACGGAGCCTGCTTGGGGTCAGATGGCTTGGGCTGACGAATGCTAGTGAGGCTAATCTTCTTCTCATCACCAGCCTTGTTGCGGACAAAGATAGTATCGGCATTCAAGACTCGAGTAACAGTGTAGTCGGCAGCGGCGGCGCTAGCCTTGGATCCGACGTGGCCAGTGAAAAGACCCTTGCGAGCATCCTTGGCGGAGTTCTCAGCCTGGCGAAGAAGAGCCATATCGGCGCCGAGAAGAGCAGAGTGGTGGTCTTGGCAACGAGCCAGACCCTCTTCCAGAACGAATCGCGCAATGTTGCCCATAGGGTGCAGTAGTGTAGCGACAAGCTGGCCTTGTGGGGTAACGCCGAGCAATGAAACCTTCACCTTACGCTGCAGCAATCGAGTCTCCACAAACTGCTGTGCCTCATCACCAAATGGCTCACCAGCCTGTTCCTTGCCCTCAGCGGTTGTGCGCTTAGCTGCAGGTGCCCGGATACCAGCCACAGCAACCACAGCCTGCAGGTGCTCCTCTGGAGACAGCAGCAGACGCAGTACAACACGGTCACCGTTCAGGACCTTCTCAATAATACCTTCTAGCTGCTGGCCCTTGTACTGTGATACCAAAGCTGCACCATTTGACAATTCATAGCTGGTCTCAATCTGGCCATTGGAAGAAGATGCCCAAACACCCTTGCCTTCCTTCTGAGCCAGTTCCTCGAGGGCCCGCAATCGACCAAGGAGCTCAATTGTTTCCTCTGATTCATCGCTGCGCTTGCCTGCCTCCTCACGGACTCGACTCCATCCCTCTTGGACACTGATATCGGGCAATTGAGCATCAAAGCCAGGCAGTTTGATAATGCCGTATTCGCGCTTGGCGCCCGTGGGGATAGTGTACACGACGTGGAACTGAATCACCTTTCCGACCAGGAGTTCACGGAGGAATTCACGAGACTGAAATCCATATGCCTGCACCAATTGAGAAGAATGGTTAGCTCAATCACGCTCAGGAGATTGTGAATAACTGGGGGATCTGCATCTCTCAAAGCTCCTGGTGACGGGAAGCCCCGTGCAAAGAATGGAGCTAGAATTGCGGTCGCAATTCCACGGCATGCAATTAACAGTACAGGGTTTACTACATACCTCGTCACCATCTCGCCTTAATCGGGGAGCGGACACATACGCGAGGCTCAGAATGCGCTCTTGTGTAGGGTTGGTCACATGCGACAGCACGACAGTGTCGCCTGAAAGGACAGACTTGACGCGAGCTTCGAAAGGCATGTTGAGGCAAAAGGGGCTGTTACCACAAATAGGTAGCAAACAGTTATGGAAGAAAAGATAAAAAAACAGAAAAAGAAGGAGAAATTGAACCCTTAGAACGAAGTTGGAGAAAAGGGAGCTTCGGAGGCAACGTGGCCGGTGTTGTGGGGGAAAGCGGTCTGAGCACTGACCACACCATCTAAGGAAGTATAAGGGGAGTTGAGTCTATACAATGGCACGTGCACTCAAGAATATACTATCAATCGTAAATAAATAAATGGCATTCAATTCATCTCATCCTAGCCAGGACTATCCTGAACTTTTCATCTTGCTACAAGATGGTGGGATATCAAGAGCCCAACTACATGGGGAGAAGACTCGAGCTTGTTCAGTTAATTTAAGCGGCAATACCGATGACACCTATCATATACATTAGTACATCATTCTGCAGGGGTTATATACTCAGAGTGATCATGACTTACCGCAAGCAGGGCGGGGACCAGCGTTACCAGTCTTCTTGGACTCCTCGTTACCACCCTTGCCAAGGTCGTCAGTACCGGCGTGGACGACGAGGGTACGCTAAGATATTGTGTTAGTATTGATTCCAATCACGCAATCCAGATTAGAGTATATCTGGAATGCAAAGATGAGAAGAACTTACGCCCAGAACGCTCTCGACACCAATCAGCTTGACGAGCTTGTCCTGAACGGAGCCAACGGCGTTACCCTCAGCATCGGTCTTGAAGTTACCGAGGTCACCGACGTGACGCTCAGAGTCGGTGGGAGCACCGTGGGTCTTTCCGTGGGGGTTGACTATAGATCGTTAGATCGGATTTTCGAGCTGTAGTTGACCAGGAACGATTGCGAATGGCTTACAGTGGGGACCAGCGGAGGTGCAGCCGTTGGTGTTGTCACCGAACTGGTGGATGTGGAAACCACGCTCAGCGTTGGCGTCGTGGCCGGTGATGTTCCAAGAGATGGTGGTAGCAGCGCTCTCGTCGGCCTGCTCGAAGGTAACAGTACCGGCGATCTTAGAGTCACCACGGATAACAGCAACTTATGGTTTTATATATTAGCCTGGGATTCCATAGAGCGCAATTCAATTGGTAAATAATGATAGATAAGCTTGTACAAGCTTCCAGAAGGTGATCCATCCCATCACAATCTGAACAATCTATCTTCCCCCGCACTCACACACCAACCAGCGCTCTACTTGTAGCAGGAGTAACCTGGAGAGCATATCTGAGCTGGTGGAGCTGTTGGGGAGCAAAGCCGATAGGCTCGAGCTGATCCCCAAGGTGCTCAAATGTGCTCACTCTCCAAGGTCCTTTCGCCACGAGGAACGTGGGGACGGGGAAGATCCAATAGGAAGTATAAAACAGATCATGCTAGACACTCACCAGCCTTGACCATTTTGACGGTTATGAATTCTTAATTGAATTAAATTGTTTTGAAGAGATGAGAAGAGCTTTGAGGAGGGGAAGAAGAGGAGAGAAGGCGGGAGTAGCAGAATAATAAGTGGATGATGTTGACGTGACTGCGTTACCGGAAGTTCTCCCTGGGTGGCAGGTACCCGGTACTTAGTCATTACAGCTAATTTGGCTGGGGAAAACCTGTATCGGATACCTGATTACCAGACCAAAACATACCCCACCTGCCGTAAAGGGGAATTTGTAATGACATAATTCCGCATTTTCTTACTATACAGACCCCTAGTAGCTACAATCATTTGAAGATGAGTTGATTGGATACACTACACACTCTTATTCGACTATTAATTGAGAGAATCTAGCTACATCTTTCAATTCATGTACTTCATGTCACGCTTCGTCATCGTGGCACCTCGGGGGGTAAGCAACTGCGGGGTTCTGAATAAGCCGACTTGGTCCAGATTCACGGATATGTCAATGCCGAGTGATGCCGAGCGCCGGATATAAGAGAATTGTCAGCTCAACTTGACTCCAGAGCTACTAGTAGGGCCAGTTGACGAGCTTAAGTGCTAGCCATTGAGGGCTAGGTACGGATTGTACTATGCAATGACTCAGATCGACATGTGCAGATGTTATACTACTGGCAATGGTGCTACTAAAGCTACATCATATAAGAAAATAGAAATTTAGCCAGTGCTAATATTGATAACATAGATTCATCAATTCATATCTACCGATTCCAGCATTTTGAGGATCGCCAATTTACAAATCATAACTTAGAAAAAAGGGTTCAAGAAACAAAGGGGGAATCAATCTAAGCCTGGATCTTGGCCTTGAGGAGCTCCTTAAGAGTAACGGCATCAGCAGCGAACTTGGAGATACCCTCACGGAGCTTCTCAACAGCCATAGCCTCCTCGTTGAAGTCGAAGCGGAACTCAGCCTCGTGGTTGAGGTACTCGCGCTTGGGGATGTTCAGGGAAGCGGCGCTAGCAGCATCGAGCTTCTTGGGGACAGCAGCGGTGGAGTTGAACAGGTCCTCCAGAAGGTTGGGGGAGATGGTCAGGTAGTCACAGCCAGCAAGCTCGGTGATCTCGCCGGTGTTACGGAAAGAGGCACCCATGACAATGGTGTTGTAACCGTGCTTCTTGTAGTAGTTGAAGATGTCCTGGACGGACTTGACACCAGGGTCCTCCTGGGCGGTGTAGTCGCGCTTGTGGGCAGCCTTGTACCAGTCAAGGATACGGCCAACGAAGGGGGAGATGAGGAAGGCACCGGCCTCGGCGGCGGCGATGGCCTGGACGAGGGAGAACATGAGGGTCAGGTTGCAGTTGATGTTGTACTTGGACTGCAGGATGTGGGCAGCCTTGATACCCTCGTAGGTGGAGGCGATCTTGATGAGGATGCGGTCCTTGGAGATACCGTTCTCCTCGTACAGCTGTTGTGATTGTCAGTAATTGTCATCTCAAATGATCCAATTACACGAATTCTTTTCGTGTACATACCTTGATGATCTCAAGGGCCTTCTTGACGGAACCCTCGGTGTCGAAGGACAGCTTGGCATCGACCTCAGTAGAGACCTTGCCGGGGATGATCTCCAGGATCTTCTTGCCGAACTCAACCAGGAGACGGTCCAGGGTAGCATCGACCTGCTCATCGACGGACTTGCCGTTCTGCTTGCCGTAGGCAACGGCAGCATCGATCAGAGCAGCGTACTCGGGCTTCTTGGAGGCAGCCAGGATCAGGGAGGGGTTGGTGGTAGCATCCTGGGGCTTGTACTTGCCGATAGCTGTTACATGTTAGCTGTATCCCACATAAGAGTGTAGTCACAATCGATGATTTTTCCATTGCCACATAAGGGGCGGGGAAACACGTACTGGCAAAGTCACCTATAACACGTTAGTGGGGAGTTCAATGCATGCATGGGATGATCGGTGGGACTTACCAGAGTCACAGACGACAACGGTGCCGGTGGCCTTAAGCTGCTCGAGAGAAGAAGACATTTTGATATGAGGATTGGAATTGAAGATGTGGAAGAGAAGAGAGAAAAGTGGCGACGTGAGAGTATTTAGAGGCAATCCATGGGGAACCGAAAGGCGGGAGCTAATACGGGAGGTACAAGTGTAATGTATGGGGATGCCATAGTAAATAGAAGTACCTCCTGGCTTTCTCAACCAGGTGGGATGAGAGTGGGGCAAATATGACGCTGCACAATGAAATCACCGATTTTGCCTTGTTACTTTGATCCTCCTTTTACCCCTCCATATTCGATATAGAACAAATTCCAGGAACCAGATTCCCATTTGGAAAATTCCACTCTAATCCGGATTACCTTGCCACCAATTTACTTCATAATTGAATCAATTCCATATCTTCCTTCAATTCTATTCATTTCTACTCTGGGGAGAGACCCTGTGAGACTAAGAATCGGCGCAGTGTGCTCCGATACTGCCAGCCCGGAGTATGGTCGACCGGCCAACGGCCCACTGGGGTGTACAATGGGGCCTGCACTCTTCCTCACCGGGAGCCGGTTAAATCTCTCCATCTACTCCACGACTGAGGGGATCCGTGGGCAATATGCTTTCCATTTCCCGCTTGGTAGTATGCAGCGCTAAACCCCGGATTGATAGAACGGTCCAGAAATGCGGCTAGAAAATGAATCAAGGACAAAAACAGGGAATCGCCCCGTTGAAGATATTAAAAAACAGGAACAAAAACGCCATGTGCTCTAACGTCACTCCTCTTTTTGTATGTAGGGAATCAATCCCTTGAGAAAAAAGTACTCGTGTACGGAGTAGATGGAGGAAAAAAAAAACAAAGTCCATACACCTTCAATAGCCGCAGTTATCGGGAATTGCACCTCCGCGGATCAACGGCGTTGGATGCAGTTCCACTCATACTAGATCATGTGGTCAGTCTGGGCCAAATAAGGAAACACCTGAAAAGCAAATTAAATCACTCACCACTCGGCCAACCTCATCCCCAGTATAAACAACTTGAGGAAGAGCTAAAATACAACTGATCCCGGCAGAGATGTTGGCTCCTGTGTCGCGGGTGTTGTCTGTATGATGTAGTTGCCGGATCAATTCCAGCTCGAATCGTCCATCATGTACATTCTTGGCCCAGATGTTGACCACGCCTCGATTATGGCCCGTCAGTACAAGCTCTCGCTCGAGCCATTCGTTTTGGACGCCCTCGTAGAAGACGCAGGATAAGACGTGATCATCGCTGGATTCACAAACCGGCTGGTCAACAAGAACCTCGCCATTCAAGGTATACATGGTGATGCGATTGCCTCGACACACAATGATGTCGCCAGTTACGTCGTTGATTCTTGCACACTATAAGGTAAATGATTAGTATGATGATAGAATTTTCATAGTATAAGAACGAACTTACATCAACTGTTCCACTGGCCGGAAGAGCTCGTACGAAGCATCGTCGATTCAGATCCCACAACATGATTTGGCCATCATTGGAGGCTGATAGCAAGGTGCTGAATGACCGGGAAACTGCGAGGACAGAAACTGGAGCACGATGCCCAAAGAGAGACCCGACGGGTTGCAGATCAACGGATCGAGATGTTGAGGTAACCGTCCAAAGAGAGATGGTGCAGTCGGTGCCACATGTAACGAGAGTGCGTGAATCAGCAAAGCTGGCGAACGAGAGCTGGCCAACATGAAGATGCTCAAAATGTCCGAGTAGCTTGCGATTATCCGTGGAATAGAACCGCACGCTGCCGTCAAAGAATCCCCATTCCATGTACTGATCATATGTGGGAGGCACATTCAACCTGAGTGCAGCTGTACATAGGAGACGATCCTGTTTCATAGAAAGTGTGTTCACGCGTTCTTCAATGTCTGGAAAGGGAGAGCATGTTAGTTTAAATCACAGGTAGTGCGTGCTCAGGCCGATACATACCAAGAAGTGAAAGTGGCATCTGGGTCAATGACTCTGCTAGGGTATCCAGTCGAGGAATCCGATGTCTCTGCTCTTCTCTCTGGGGATGAGTTCGCTGGAAGATCTGATGAGGCGTTTGACCAAAGTTATGAATAATACCAATAGTCGCCAGTCTCTCCATTGGATCGTCGATGGCATCCAAATCCTTGGCACCCTTGTACGAGAGATGATGGAAGACATTCACCGACTCAATGGCAGCCTCACCCTTCTGCTTGCTACCGAACACGAGGTCAATCCAATGATGCAGGTTTTCAGATACATACGGGCTCTCAAGAGCCTCGCGATGCTTCTGGATGAAGATCTTAGGATCGCCTTTAGCCCATGGCGGGAGCTCAACCGAATCGATGACTGTATTTGTGTTCTGTAATATCCCGAAATCGTACTTGTTTGAGTTCACCAGGAACTCCGGGAGATAGAAGAACTCTGGAATCAGTTCACGGACATCAGTCATGTTTCCCCGAGAGGCAGATTCCCATGCTTTCCGGATCGAGTAAAAGAGACGATCTGCATGGTCAAATGTGCCACCTTGCAGGAGCAAGTATGACTTGACAAAGGGTTGCAAACGGATAAGGTATGAGCTGACGATCATGGCAGACGAATAATGCGTTCCATAGTGGAATGGCGGAGAATTGTCATCACCCATTTCTGCGAAAGCATTGTATCGTTCACGGAAGCCGATTTCACGATCTGGGGTCTGACAACCCATGGGCTTGGATAGATCGCGGAAACTCTTGGGGTTGGTGAGATCAAGCTCCTCACTCGTGTAGTCTGCGAGGACCCATGGGAAAACTGGATACTGGGTCAAATCGTTGAACGTTCGGCCAGCGAGCGTATTGATCAACATGAGATAATGGAAATTAGAAATTTCGCCACGAACCCATTTTCGCGTCGCTGGGCTGGAGGGAAGATGACCAAATACACTTGCAAACTTAGACCCCAGAGACTGTGGCGCATCATCTTGACTACGTAGGGTCTCGTAACGCCAGATATCCTCGGGCCGCGAGTGTCCAACACTTCCAGTGACCTGAGGAGCCTGATTTCCGAGCTGAGTACATAGCTCATCTCGAACTCGAGCAGAAAAAAAGGTCAACAGGTAGCTCGTGCCATCCGTAAAGAATATTTCGAGAGCAACGTCTCGGAACAAGAAGCGTCTCTTGGAGACGCTGACCAAGTCAGACCATTTCCAACTTCGTGTTTCATGTTCCTGAGAGCGACGGTCGTTGGATTCTCGCCCAGCGATCATCCGCACATAGGGGTCCCGTTCCTCTGAAGGTGCCTGCCAAACATTGACAATCTCGCCATCGGCTCGCTGGAAAAAGTTGTCTAGAATATAGATGCAGTCTTTGCCAAGTATCAAAAGACCCTCGACAGCTTCCAGACCAATGATTCGAGACTGGTTACAGACATTCTGTACCTGGTCCCCTCGTTGAAGCGAGCGCATCACCCTGCGGTTTTTGTCTTCGTACTCTTCGATTTCGACTTTGGGGTCATCGATCATTTCAAAGTTCTCCTCCAGCATGCTGCGGTTATCGGCGTCGGCATCTTGCCCCTCATGTTCAAGGGCCTCTGGCTCCTCTGTAAGTGCCGTTGGTGTTCCCACGGCTTCACCTTCTGACAGCGCCCGCACTCGAGTTTCAATCTTCAGCGCTGGGGGCTCAGAAGCCTTGCGCTTGGGCTGATAGTCTTGGCGGTCATCTGACTCATCTGGAACGACGCGTAATCGCATACGACTGCGGCCTTCAGTCTGATCTAGTCTGTACTTCCTTTCTTTCTTGTCAGATAGAAGACCGCCTGGTCGGCGGAGATCCAGTAGCAGGTTGGACAGTGCAGACCACATGAAAGCTGAGTTATCCTGAAGATCCTGCAAAAACCTTTGGGATTTGAGAGTTTCTGATGATGAAATGTTGGAGACCCAATGAGGCAGAGTGGCATCATGCTTACGAGTGACGTCTTCATCAAACTTCTCCAACTGAGCCCATTGTTTGAGTTTTTCCTTGCGCTTTGCCATTCGGGATTTCGCAGATTCTTCACCCTTTGTATTCTCCTCTTGGACAAATACTTCCCATGACCGAGCGATGATGCCGAAGAAAAGAGCATCGAGGTCATCGCGTTCGTCATCAATCCAACGCAAGAAAGCTTCATCATCCATTCCTGCCAGAGCTTCGAACCCATCCGCAAGCCGACGCTGTAGAATTGGAGGCCCATGGCCCAGTAAATCGGAAACCTCATCGGGCTTTTGTACCAAAATGATTCTCCAAAGGCTAACAGCGGCCAAACGAATCTGCTCTCCAGTACCTATCAATTTGCTGTACAGCAGATAGAAAAGTAGTTGGATATGCTGTGTTTCAGCTTCTGCTGTCGCAAGAAGCACTACCTGCCAATAGTTCAAACGTTTCAAAACAGTCAAAGTCTCATTCTCGTCTGCCTCTGACAGTTGGAGGAGAACAATTCTGTATAGTGCAGAGTGAATAGTTGCAACCGCTTGGTTACATAATCTAATACTCTTCATGCTCGAGACATCCGGTCTCTGGATGTATTCCAGAATCGATCCAAGGAATTCAAGGCTTGTGGTTGCCCCGTCAATGAACCATCCTTCATAAACTGCTTCTGCAAGGTGTGTTGCCAAGCGAGAGATATTGGTAAGAGTACGAGGTTCCTCAAGAAGACGAGGTTTGGTGGTGGGTAGGTCTTTCAAAGTCAAAAGGAGGCGGTTGAAAATCCAAGAGTTGAAGAATGCCTGATGCTCCAAAAATCCAGGTGGAGTCTTATGATAAAGTCCAAAGCCTGAGAACTCTTTCCGCTCTAACAGATGATCTTCAAATATTGTGAGAGCCAAGCCAAATATAGCGTTGACAAGGGGATGACCTGCCGCGGATCCTTCGGGAGAATAGTTGGGTTGAACTACTCGCCGGATACGAGCTGAAGATGGCTGGAATTTCGATTTGTCCGAGGAGACAAGTATGAACGAAGAACCACGGCGCAAAGGACCAGAATTATCCTCAGATGCTGCTGGGAATTCGACTAATGTAGTCTGCAACACATTTGCCGTACTGGTGGCTCTCGAACGTGGCCGCAGCACAAGACTGCTGTCATCAAATGATAGTCCACCATATCGAGTGCTTAATTCGGTGTTTGGACTAATTGGGTCCGAGCTGACAACAGTGGGATAGAGTATTGTCAGTATCTCTTGGACATAGTTGGATTGATCTGTAAACTCTTGAAAGTTCCGTGAGATGGACCGGGCCTGCGCTAGGAACTCGACAACGGACGATAGTATGGAATATCCCTGCGCATGTCGCTGCTCCAGGGAAGCATCTAAGGGGGTTGATGGTTAGCAAAGCGACTATTGCAGTCAAAAATTCATCATGCGTACCTGGGGAGTTAATTGATGACAATGTAATACCCTTAGCATCAGTCTTGTGTTTCTCGGTTGCTGTTCCAGCAAAAGCATCGTCGGTCAAAACGATGCTCTTCAGACCACTCTTTAACAGGCCAGCAATGACAGGAAGCATCTCCGGATAGACTATGCGAAGGTCGCCATCACTCAGGAACAATTTAAGAAGTCCAGGGGCGTCAAACGGCCGTTCGAGGTCTAATAATGCAATGTCTCGTCCGAATAGAATGGCAAAGCAAACGGGCCACAACGCCGGAATATTCCACCATCTTTTCAAGCGATGTTCTAAGATGATGTATCCGCCATTCTTGTCCGAAAACTTCTTGCTGTATCCACTGCCATGGACTACCAGTAGCCGAGCCAGAATCCTAATTGCCAGAACAACAACCTCGGGTTCATCCTCACAGGAAAGATAAAGGAGCCACTTTAGAAAGATTTGTCAGCGAATGGGTTGGGACCTTGGAAAGAAGCCAACTAGGATGACAAACCTTGTTTGTGACTGCTTTCGCGAATTTCTTTAAAGGAGCCGAGTCATGTTGATTGCATAGCACTGCTGCGTACAGCCGTAGCATTTCAATTCCCTGCGCAGTAGCCGAGATGTGATTCTCAGAATTTGACTTTGACGAGCTAGGCCTAGAGGATGCTGTTGCAAATCGCAAGCTTTTTGCTCTTTTCAGGGTAGACGTGGGCTTGGGCAGATGAAGAGTGTATGTTATCGACAGGGCGAAGGATCGCAGGAGATCAGGAGACATGCTGCTCTCCATCAGAGACCGGAAAGAGGAAAGACAACAAGTTAGTGTTTCAGAGGAGAGCTCGCCGCCCTTCAAGGTCTCAATCAATTTCTTGCTGACACGCATCCGGCCAAGCCTCTTTGCATTAAAGCGGCGGTAGGTGCTATCTGTAGCGAAGGTACTGAATTGGGTGTAATACAACCTGAGGACCGGCGCATCTCCATGACGCCATATATCCAGATCAACCAACAACACCCGATATGCAAGCGGGTTTGTGATCAACGAATGGCTGGGTTTCTTAAAGTTGTATCCCACAAACTTCATAGTTAAATGGAGTAGATGGAGAGTCAGCTCAGTTTGCTCCTCATTAGTGGAGTTAGCCACGGCAGACTTAGTTGAGGAGGACTGTGCAAGCTGAACTCCTAGTTTCTCTCGTAGCAAGGCTGCAAGTATTCCATAGCCATTTTCTCGTTCCATGGCTTCGCTATTTCTCCAGTTGTCCTGGACCGCTTCGTACAGGGCCTCTACAGCCAATTCCAGGCTTCTGGGAGAGTCAGAGGCTCGTATTAAGCTGAGATGAACAGCAGCACATCCACCCAAACACCAGCTCGCGTCATCCAATGACCAGGGAACTGCTACTACAGGGTTGCCCGTCAAAACTCCCACTCCTTGTGGTTGAGTCAGACCATCATTAATGGCCGGTGTGGCTCCATTAACAGCAACTGCGTTTCCACCCGCTTTGGTCAGCTGTTGCAAGCTCTTGGCTGCTTGCTTTGACAAGAATTTTATCAGCTGTGATTCATCGACATTGTTGCTGTCGTCATCATCAAGAATAGCAACAGGGGAAACGTTGATCAATATTGAACTCTCGCGCACCAAAGTGCTGGCTCGTTTTCTGATGGCAGTAACGATATCCGATGACTCCTCTTTCCCAGGATGGAGATGCTCGTTACGCAAGTTCAATGTTGCGGAAGCTCGGTAGGTCTGGAAGGAGCCAAGACAATCTTGGAAGTTGCCATAATAGCGAGGCCCTAAATTGTAGAAAACAGCGATCAGATCGTCACTGAAAGCTTCATCCAGAAGTATGCCATTTGCCAGGGACCATTTAGAAGTGGATACACCCTTTCCAAGACGCATGGCCAAATCTTGAGGCGTTCCAAAAAATGCTTGTATGCGGGGAGACTGGCTTGGATGGTTCGCTGTGGGGGCCGTGGGGTAGTCAATCTTCAGCTGCTCCACAAACTCGCCGTCTACGAATAAAGATGCACGGGAAGAAGCTGCAATTTTGGGACGTTTATGCACCAGGCCAATATGATACCAGCGACCAGACTGAAATTTAACAGACTTGAACCGCACACTAGGTCGAGCGCCTCGGATGGAGGTTTGAAGAATGAAATGTCGAGTATCCTTTTCAAGATATGCGAGCAAAAAGCATGTTTGGCTGGCATCGAATGCTCCAAATATTGTGGTATGTGTATTCAAGTCAAATTCGTCAAACCGAACCCATGCTGCCAAAGTGTATCCCGCTGTAGTATTTGGGGGAAATGGACGCCCCAAGGTTGCAAACTCCACTGAACAGTATCCATGCAAAGACAGATCGAACTGAATGGAAGGAGGCTCCTTGGAACATTTGAGGGCAGATACGAGGAATCCCAATGCCTGTGGATTTTCGTGCGCTCTTCGATACAGGGAAACGGCGTCATCCAAGCTAGTGATTCCTTGAACACTAAGAAGTCGGGCCAGATCTTGATAAAGCTCCATCTCAATGGCCGCTCGGCTTTTATCGAATAGGAGTGGAATAATAGAAGTCAGCATCTCAGTAGCATGCAAAGCTACAACATTCCTTAATGACTGAGAGGCCAATTGACAAATAGATGCCGGTATGGCCAATCGCAGAATGTCACTCCCCGCGAAGGAGGCAGACTGGGATACCCAGACACGAACAAACGGACCCATAAGCTCTGCCACTTCTACCGTCTCAGCGGATCCTAGACACTGGTCCACAGCTTTCCGCATTTCCTTTGAAGATTCGCAACCGGCCTCCTGTGGAAACTTGGTGGAGAGTGTGATAAAAATGCCTGCGACCGTTTCCTGGCAAAGGGCTGCAGCAAGAACTGCGCCGTACAACTGGTGTGCATCATTTTCGATATGCTGCACTTTCCCAACAAGCACCGTCAGAGAGCGCTCCAACGCTGCCGTTCCTCCTCCAGCGACGCGACGAGCGAAATATCGTCTGTTGCCAAAATGGTCCTTCAATGCCTCGGCCAGCACTCCCAAGACGTCCTTATATATACCCAGAGTCTCTTTTCTTTCTTCTTTTGAAAAAGCCTCGGCGTCGTAGAGCTCCGCTACCTGGCCTGCCAGGTCTAAGAGGGTTTGAAAACCCCGCAAGTGTCGAAATGCATCCTTGGCGGCTCGTGGGCGGGCATCGTCAATAAATGTATGGCGGAGGCGGAGAAGAGGTTCGGTCGCCGAAAGGGCCTGGGGAAGGGTGATCGAGTTGCTGGTGAGGGATTTCAACTGCTCTAAGGTAGGTGCGAGTTCATCGGCCAATCGCTCAATTGATCCCGAGGGCGAGGGAGTGAGGGGCGGCGGAGCCATAACCAAATCTTATCCACGACCTATCCGATGGCGGGATACCATCAAAGACCGTGAATGTGCGATTGGCGAGTCAAGTGAGGCGGTCTGCATTGGTCTGGGGGGTGATGTTGGTGGGGAATGAGATCAGAAACATTCACGCCATCCGAAGTGGAGTGGAAACCACACGTTTCAATGTTCGGATGATCCAAACAATACACACAAACTCAACGTTTGCCTTATCATTAAAAAAAATGGATCGGCAAGTTGTTTTTTGAGAGGCTCTATTATTGAGCGACGGCGGGGGAGGAACCTATCAGGTGACTTTTGGGGGCGGCCTCTCTTGGGGCGCAATGATGCGATATGCCAAGTTCCAACCTTGGAAGGTTTCAGTTTCCGGTATTATTGAGATGGAGCAGGTTTACAGAGTCAGGTATAAGTTACAAGATAAGGGGAGACCTTGGAACCCCCGATAAAAGATAACTACTAGGTAAAATGTGGAGAAATCTTGTGATCAACCTTGCCAGGGTTAGAATGATCATAACTTCTTATGGAAGTAGTATTGATTCATGTCTATCATTGCCTCCATTCTAGGCTGCATTAACCACCAATAATGCCTCGCGTCATCCGGATAGAAGCACGCGACTTCGGAGGTTCCGTTGCCTTGTTCGTCACGAGAGTTGCTTAGTGGCCTGCCAGGTACCCGATTCCTCATGCTGCGGGCAATATTCGGATTAGGACTCCGTATTGGTCCCTAGATGTTGATAGGAATTAGCATAATAAATTCATTAATTATCATAGTCCCTCCTAGCAACGCAATCCTCGTTAGGTATAATTCATCCAATATTACATCGCCCTTCTGGTCTGCATGATGTGCGATAAGCATCTATCGCGTTTGACTGGGGAAAGCTACAGCACTCAGCTCCTCTTTACCATACGTGACCGTACCGCCCACCCCCGGTCTCGCTCCCCACTTAGCATCTTACGGGATCGACAGCCAGCGTCAAATCGAACAAGTCATCTGCGCCCGTATCAGTAATGTAATCGCCCGCTTGCATCATCCCGGGTCCCCTAGATAAGGTCCACTGACTCTTACCTCCTCATTTCTCCTCACTCTCTCTCCCTCTCCCTCTTTCAACCCTTCTCCCTATATCTTCCCAACACACCCAACCCTGTTCCATCAAACCTACTGATTATTTTTCCTGTTCATTCTCTTTCTATTTTATTTTATCAACTCTCGTTTGAAGTCGATATCGCCCATCATGAAAGGCTTCCTCAGCTTGACGCTGCTCCCGCTGCTGGCAGCTGCGTCACCAGCTTGGATGGATACCATCCACAATGGAGCTGCTCCCATCATCTCATCCACAAACTCACAGGAGATCCCAGACTCGTATATTGTCGTCTTCAAGAAGCATGTCAGCCCATCAGTGGCTTCATCTCATCACAGCTGGGTGCAGGACATCCACTCTACCCACAATAAGGACCGAATGGAGCTGAAGAAGCGTGGGCTCTTCGACTTTGATTTCGAGACTTCCTTCCTGGGTATGAAGGATACCTTCCACATTGCCGGTTCCTTGATGGGATACTCTGGTCACTTCCACGAGGATGTCATCGAGCAGGTCCGCCGTCATCCGGATGTAAGTAGTAGAGCTTACCCCAGTTTCCCCCATGATAAGCTTCCGCTAACCCGATGAACCCTTATCCATAGGTTGAGTACATCGAGAAGGACTCTGAGGTCCACCACATGACTGACCACGCTACCGAGAAGAACGCCCCCTGGGGTCTGGCCCGTATTTCCCACCGGGACAGCCTTTCCTTCGGTACATTCAATAAGTACCTGTATGCCGAGGATGGCGGTGAGGGTGTCGATGCCTACGTGATCGACACCGGTACCAACACCGAGCACGTTGATTTCGAGGGCCGTGCCAACTGGGGCAAGACCATTCCTCAGGGTGATGAGGATGAGGATGGTAACGGTCACGGTACTCACTGCTCTGGTACCATCGCTGGCCGCAAGTATGGTGTTGCCAAGAAGGCCAACGTCTACGCTGTCAAGGTCCTCCGCTCCAACGGCTCTGGTACCATGTCTGATGTCGTCAAGGGTGTCGAGTGGGCTGCCGAGGCTCACATCAAGAAGACCAAGGAGGCCAAGGCTGGCAAGGTCAAGAAGGGCTGGAAGGGAAGTGTTGCCAACATGTCCCTGGGTGGTGGTAGCTCCCGCACTCTGGACCTTGCTGTCAACGCCGCTGTTGAGGCCGGTATCCACTTCGCCGTCGCTGCTGGCAACGACAATGCCGATGCTTGCAACTACTCCCCTGCTGCTGCCGAGAACGCTGTCACCGTCGGTGCCTCTACTCTCGCTGATGAGCGTGCTTACTTCTCCAACTACGGAAAGTGCACTGACATCTTCGCTCCTGGTCTGAACATCGAGTCCACCTGGATCGGCAGCCAGTATGCCATCAACACCATCTCCGGAACCTCCATGGCCTCCCCTCACATTGCTGGTCTGCTGGCCTACTACGTCTCCCTGCAGCCCTCTTCTGACTCAGCTTACGCTGTCGCTGAGATCACTCCCAAGAAGCTCAAGGCCACCCTGATTGACATCGCCACCTCCGGTGCTCTCACCGACATTCCCTCCGACACTCCCAACGTAAGTCATCCCAAAAGGCCCCCATTGACAGCCCATAAATACTAATTTGTCTTTTAGTTGCTCGCCTGGAACGGTGGTGGTTCTTCCAACTACTCTGAGATCGTTGCCAAGGGCGGCTACAAGGCTGGTGCTGCCAGCCACGTCCCCGATGTCAAGGAGATGCTTGAGAACGCTGAGAAGACCGCTCACGCTGAACTCAGTGCTATCTACAGCCACATCAAGGATGCTGTCTCGGCTTAGAGTAGACAATCAGATTGAGCCTTGTCTGTGACTGGGCTCTTTATATGGGCATATGGATGGATGGTTATCACACTGGCGCAGATCATTTGGCTTTTTATCTCGGACTTTTTCTTTGTTTTGTTTCCCGATTTTTCCCTTTGGAGATCCCTACACTGGCGATCAATTCCACACCTCATTAACCAGACTGTCGCTCCTTGCTTGCCCTTTTTATTGTTACCGTAATATACTTCGGCCACAACTATACATTTCCTATGCCATCTAGAATGTGTTTAGGTTCATATACGAGTTTTCGCAGACTTGACACCTGTTATCCTCTGTTGGCTAGTATTGGATCGTAAACCTGTAGTTGTCGGTAGCTCTCCTTATGTCCCAGCTAATACATAGTACCATTCTATAGCACAGTCTTGATTTGACGTACATCTTGGTGCTTCTCCAGGTTCCAGCACCACTGACTCGCATTCTCAGTCCTTTCCTGTCCCAGTACAGGAATGCATTGATCAACGAATTTCTCAACAAGTTGAGCATCAGTCATAGGTCTTTCCAAGCTCCCCACCGCATGATCCACATGCTTCTCAATAGTGACATGCTCCCCATCCTCTTTCTTAAACAAGACCGTAATATGACACTCATCAGCCCGAAGCTTCTCATTAATTGTAGCTTGGATCCGGTCTCGAACATCCACCACTCGTGGATCAGTGACAATCCGATCCTCATACTGTGCTGGAGTCGCCTTCCCAAACAACAATCCAACCGCTCCACCATGATAAACACTAAATTTCCCTTCCAATCCATCCTTCGGTGTCTTCTTCCCCGTTAATTCAAGAACCAACGGATGAACCTGCGCCTGAACTTCCACAATCTGATCAACAGAAAGTCCCATCCGGGTTAGTTCCTCATGAACCAAGACACATCCATCAATAATAGGATGCACAACAATTCCACAAGGGAACGGCTTGAATGCATTCTGCGCGATCTCCCAGCGTCCATTCGGTGCAAGGCTCTTGATTTGCGCATCTAGCTGGTTGGAAGTGCTAACCACATTCGCCCAGCCGCGCTTTGCTTCTAGTGCCGTGGTCGAACTGGTGTAGTCCTCTGATGCTAGGATCGCGGCTAGAAGACCGTTCTGTGCGGCTCGGCCTGGGTGGAAGGATTTGGTGTGCGAACCGAACATCTCCCGCAGTCCGGTCACTTGTGTTGCGGCGAGACCGATTGCATGAGCTGTTTGGGTGGTGGAGAGAGATAGTAGTTTGGAGACTGCTACTGCTGCACCGATGGAACCTGTTGAGCTTGTGATGTGCCTGGAGGGATACGAATTAGCATACCGGTTTACAGATCTCATATATTTGGACTAATGATTATATGGTAGGTGTGTATTGGAACATGGAATGCCTCCAGAGCTCCAGAAGGAAGTAACTTACCAACCAACATCATAATGATCAGGCCAAACTCCTAATCCAACCTTGCACTCCGCTTCCACGCCGGCCACCAGCGCAGTGATAAATTCTTCACCGGAGACATTTCTCTCCAACGACTCCGCAACAGCCAACAAAGCCGATGCAACCGGTCCAGTGGGATGAATGATCGTATCGAGATGCGTATCGTCGTAGTCATGCACATGCGACGCAATTCCATTGAACAGCGCCGCATGCATGGCGTCCACGTCGACGCTTCCATCAGAACCCAGGAGTCGTGAGGTTGGGGGACCGGAGAATCGGGAGAGCGCTTTGCGGGCTATGCTTGTCGCCGGGTGGGCACTTCCACCCACTGTGCACCCGGCCCAGTTGTAGAAGCTGCGGATTGCGGCAGTTTTTACATCGGATGGCAGGGTGGAGAAGGTTAGGTTTGTGGTCCAGGTTGCTAGTGCTTCGGTGGCCATTTTTGAGTTTTTGGGTATGAGTGATCAATCTTGAATAGGGTTATTTGAGATTGTGGCATTTGCACATGTGAGTGTAGTAGGTAGACGGTATCTACTCAAGTGCTAGTGTTCAAATCACCCCCTGTGCAGTGGTTCAATTTTGTGACGTTCGGAGCTCCGATATAGGAACTTCAAGTTGAGGGGTCGATATATTATGTACCCACTTTCATGTTGGAGATGACGGCTCGCGGAATCTACAGTGGTAGCTACATAATCGGACCAATACCAAGGGCTGGGAGTAGTAAAAAATCAAGTTGAGCTCCAAGCACCAGGATGGCTGGAATTTGATGATTTCATGGTATAATTACTATTCAACCCCAGTAAAACTATAGTAGTGTTTATGTGTGGTCTGCAAGTTGAAGCAAAGGAAGCGGGGAAAATTAGTATTGATCCGGAGTCCGAGTAGAGCTGTAGCAGAAAGCATGCATTTCTATCCACAATTTACCGAGTAAGAGTTGAGATATCATAACTGTAGATGTATGTAGCAGTGCCCAACATTGAAGTCTTGAAGCAGTTAGCAATTGAGGGGCATATTCAAGCTATGCCATGGCCGCCTGAGCGCAGCCACCTTCCAAGGTTTAAAGTAGAAGAATCGAAGGATTAACGGCGACGAGTCAATTGACATGCCGAGTTATCCTTGACGGCGTGGGGAAGAGTCAATTGAAGGACCTTTGGGACACGTGAAAAGGAAAGATGTCAACTTTGAAGGATCCAGTGTCATATGCGGAGTTGTCCGCATGACCCGTATATGCAGAGTCAAGCACTTGTAAGCACTTGAGTGCTTTGACATTTAGGTCCAGGGTCAATTGTTCACCGCCTTTCTACTAGCATAATCAAACTTGCATATTCCTGCATGTACCCTGCAGACATGAGAGACAACATTTGGAAGCAACATGTGAGCACATATATTGTCTTCAAATTCTTCATGACTATACCAACTGGCGAGTGGAACTGAAAGTGGCTCCGGACCAATGACATGAGATGAAATAACCACATTTACCTCTTGGAGTGGAAAGTCGATGGAGCTATATTATAGTAAGTTGACTAGTTCGACTAGCCTAAAACTACTAAGAACCAGGGGCGATAACGAATATGTTCGCCGTTTGAAGTAGATCGCCACGCTCGGCTATTTCACCTGTAAGTGCCGAGTTAGAGTTGCCATATCAATGCCTATCAGTGTTAGTCCTTCAATTTCAAATGGTGATAATTGCTAGATGCCAGTGCAATCTCTTCCATTTGCACCTAGCCTAAAGTAGACCCCGATCACAGTTACGCCATCAAGCTCTGCGATAAACAAGTGGGGAACCCGATAAGCAGTCACCTGCTCGGCAGTTCAGATGTCTCAGGTGCTGTACTCAACGTTGCAAGTGAGAATACTTCTGAATGATTGATTGAACACTTCAAGAGCTCTGTTCAAGTTAAAGAACTAGATATGCCTAGTTGATATAGAACAATCCCATTATATTTACCTTGAACTGGTTTCGGTTCCACAGGATGGTACCTGGCTCCACCATGCTGATGTAGTGGTGGACCATGTTACCCTCCCCTCGTTTCCGGATTAAAAAAAAAGCCCAGACCTCTTGAAGGAAAATCCCTAATCCCTGTGATTTTTTTAATCTTTCTTTCCTTGCCATCTATGACTCGGGTTGTGCTCCCCTTCCATCTTGAAGCTTGAATATATCTTGGAGTTGAGTACAACTACAACTTTTCAACGGTCCTCGGTTCCGGACTTTTCCTGTTTCCGACTTTGCCTTCATTCCGCTTTCGCTTTGCGATGCGAGCCTCGTTCGACTCGTGAATCGCTGTTCACTTAGGGGAGGTTCCCGACTTTATTCTTTCGCCTTGTTCATATATCCTTATTGGAATTTAAGCTTCTTCTGATTGTCGCCCGGGGGTGAAAAGCTGTGGAGCTTTGGAGCATTTCCCTCGTTTTCCCTATCGCATTGCTCCGTCATGCTCCCGCAATGTGCAGGCCCCATCTGGGCTGTGGATGATCTCTCTAGATGTTTCCAACGCAAGTAAGTTTCTTGGTACTTTTGTTTTTATTTTTATTTTCCCTCTGCGACCAGCGGGTGGTCTCACATCGTGGTGTTACAAGCCGCTAAGCGACCGTTACAAGATTACAAAAACTGATTGAAAAAACTTATTCCGATATAGCACTCTGCAAGTCACATTGCCCCTCGCAGCTTGCAGCTTATCCCTTCTCTGGATTGCCCTTCGCCTACTCTATCGCTATTTCGTCTCCAAACAAGGTATCGCCTACAAGGTTCTTCCGAACGATGTCTCGGAAAATGAGGCTCCTAATAGCCCGGAATCGGAATCCGACCCAATGCTGTTTCAGGCAGCTCAAACGGAACAATTGAAGCTAGAAATCGATCGCCCGCGTGGACAATTCGTCGTTATTTCACTGGAAATCGCAGCATTGGTAGGCCAGATTGCCGTCTATGTGTGTATCCTATCCACTGAAGCTTGGGGTCGACATGGAACATTCCCCGCGATCGCGGGTTTGGTATCCTGGGGGTATATACTGTTCTTGGTTTTAGTGCGTTTGCTGCTGTCTACAATGGAAATTTTGTCGGCACCGCGCCTGTGGAATCATACTGCAGCGCTATACGGATTACAATGGATTTTCAACGTCATGGTCTTCCGATCTGCCATAATTCACCCACTCTCAAAACACGCCCTTATCCTCAGCAGTATTGGATTTGCGCTGGGCACATTACTGGTTCTAATTTCCTTGACCACTCGCCGTGGCAACAAGCCCGTTTACGTGGAACGTGAAAATGGATTGGAACCTCCACGCTACCCTATGGCCAGTCTCTTGTCTCTCGCCACATTTTCCTGGCTTGATCCGCTTGTCATGAAGGGTTACCGACAGCCATTGGAATTGGAGGATGTTTGGAACTTGACACCACACCAAAAGGCAGCAGCAGTTTTGACTGACTTTCAAAGCCGGAAGATGAAGGGGTCTTTGGCTTGGAAGCTGCTTAGATACTTCATTGGAACCATTTTGAAGCAAGGCGCCTGGACCATCTTTGCCAATTTGTTTGTCTTCGTTCCCAGCTTACTTCTGAAGGCTATCCTTGAGTATGTTGAGGACCCTCGATCAACTACCCCCAATGCTGCTTGGTTGTATGCAATTCTTCTTTTCTGCTCTGCCATTGTTCAGGGTGTCGCCGATGGCCAAGCGCTTTATATTGGTCGTAAGATGGGTGTGAAAATCCGTGCGATCATTATTGGTGAGATCTACTCAAAGGCTCTCCGGCGCAAGGCTGGCGCGTCGTTGGATGCCGTTCGCAAAGCAACAGAGGAACAGCAGGAGGTGCCTAAGGACAAGAAGAAGTCCCTCAAGAGTAAGCTTCTCTGCTTTGGACGGGACAAGAAGTCCTCCAATGAGAATGATACCGAGACAGGTCGCAAGACCGAGGCCGATGTGGAGGAAGCTGCTATGCAGGCTAATGTCGGTACTATCATCAACTTGATGGCCATTGATTCCTTCAAG
Organism: Penicillium herquei; assembly: GCA_039634405.1. Lineage (NCBI taxonomy): Eukaryota > Fungi > Ascomycota > Eurotiomycetes > Eurotiales > Aspergillaceae > Penicillium > Penicillium herquei. Next base: position 4,681,966 of record CP098387.1, on the reverse strand, counting down.
GTCAGTGAGGTTGGAGCTTACTTGCACTTCTTGTGGGCCAGTGTTCCTGTGCAGATCACTATGGCTATCACCCTGCTATACAAGATCATGGGATTCAGCTCATTTGCTGGTATCGTGATCATGGTTTTCATGCTGCCAGTCAATCTCTTCATTGCTCGTCAGTTCAACAAAGTCCAAAACCAAATTCTCAAGGGTACCGATGCTCGTATTCATGCTACAAATGAAGTACTTCAAAACATCCGTATCATCAAGTACTTTGCTTGGGAACAGCGTTTCCAGGATGTTGTCAATGAAAAGCGAAAGGCTGAGCTCAAATCCTTGCGCAAGCGTTATATTCTGTGGTCTTGTGCGGCCACAGTTTGGTACGGTACACCTATCTTGATCACCTTCATGTCTTTCTTCTTGTATACTGTCGTCGAGAAAAAGCAGTTGACTCCCTCAATTGCGTTCCCTGCCCTGTCTATGTTCTCGCTGCTGCGTGTGCCCTTGGACCAATTGGCCGATATGGTTGCACACGTACAAGAATCACAGGTCTCGCTCGCCCGTGTTGATAAATATCTCAATGAAGAAGAGACCGAGAAGTATGAACAGCTCCGTCATACTAGCGGTGTCTCAGATGGCCCTGCCCAGATTGGACTGGAGAAGGCCACTCTCACATGGGGAACCTCCAAGCCCCAGCCACAGCAGGCTTCCTCTTCTGAGACTGGTGCAGATGCGTTCCGCCTCATTAACATCGATGTTAAGTTCCCGATTGGTCGTCTAAGCATTGTCGCTGGTGCTACCGGATCTGGCAAGACCTCTCTGCTCATGGCTCTGCTCGGTGAAATGCGACTCATTGAAGGTCGTGTTCACCTCCCCGGTGGAGTGTCAAGCCGTGCCGAGCTTCCAGTTGACCCCGCTACTGGCCTGATCGACAGCGTCGCTTACTGTGCCCAGGAAGCCTGGTTAGTTAACGACACTGTGAAGGAGAACATCATCTTTGCTTGCCCCTGGGACGAGAAGCGTTACCGCGCAGTCATCAAGGCATGTGCCCTGGAACGGGATCTTGCCATCCTCGATGCCGGTGACCAGACCCTGGTTGGTGAGAAGGGAATTAGTTTGTCCGGTGGCCAAAAGCAGAGAATCTCTCTTGCTCGGGCTGTCTACAGCAGTGCGCGACACTTGCTTCTGGACGACTGTCTCTCTGCCGTTGATTCGCACACTGCCAAGCACATCTTCCGCCAGGCTCTGACTGGTCCACTCATGATGAACCGTACCTGTATTCTGGTCACCCACAATGTTGCTCTCACTGTTCCTCAGGCAGACCATGTTGTGGTTCTTGAGAACGGAAAAATCAGCGCTCAGGGTCGCCCTGATGACGTTGCTGCCACTGGTGCTCTCGGTGATGAGTTCTTCAAGTCTCGACCAGGTTCCCATGCTAGTTCGCGCGGCCTGTCCCGCATGCCCTCCGACACCGAGGCAGAAGAAGAAGAGGCCAATGGCCACGAGCCCGCAGGAGCCAATGGATCAGCCAATGGAACCGCAAAGAAGGACCAGAAGGATGATAAGGGCAAGCTGCAAGAGTCCAAGGCCGTTGGTAACGTCAAGTGGTCAACCATCACCATGTATCTGGGTTCCATGGGCCGTTGGTACTATTGGATCGCAGCTGTTGCAGTATTCTGTTTGCAGCAGCTGGGCTCTGTATCAACAAACATCTGGATCCGAGAGTGGGCGAATGCATACCAGACTTCTAACCGAGGTGTAGAAACCGATGTTGGTCGTTATGCCGCTGCTGCTCACCTGAAGCCCCCGACTTTCAACGTTGGCAGTGTTTCGAAGGTCAGCACTTGGAGTCCTCCACAACTCTCAATCAGTGTCAACCCCACAAGCCCTACCACTCCTGATGGACAGGTTAACGTTGGTTACTACTTAATGGTCTACGCTCTTCTGGGTATCGGTTACATTGCTATCTCTCTGACTCGCGAGGCTGTCCTGTTCTGGGGATCCCTTCACGCTTCTTGGAAGATTCATGACCGCCTCTTGAAGACAGTCATGCACGCCAAGTTCCGCTTCTTTGATTCCACGCCGCTCGGTCAACTCATGAACCGATTCTCTAAGGATGTTGAATCTCTTGATCAGGAAGTTGCGCCTGTGGCTATTGGAATGCTGCACAGTCTCGCCTCCGTGATCATGATCGTGATTCTTATTTCTATTATCACTCCCGGATTCTTGATTGCAGGAATTTTCATTACCCTCGTGTACACCGCTCTGGGAGCCATCTACCTCAACTCTTCTCGTGATCTCAAGCGACTTGAATCTGTGCAGCGAAGCCCATTGTACCAACAGTTCGGAGAGACTTTGAATGGTATTGTTACAATTCGTGCTTATGGCGATGGCCCTCGATTCATTGTTGATAACCACCGCCGCATCAACGCTTACAACCGACCTCACATCTATCTCTGGGCCAGTAACCGCTGGCTCGCGCTTCGAGTGGACTGGACTGGTGCTTTGGTATCATTCTTCTCCGCTACATTCGTCCTCATCAATGTTGGAAAGATCGATGCTGGTGCTGCCGGTCTTTCACTGACCTACGCTGTTACCTTTACAGAGAACGTGCTTTGGCTCGTCCGTCTGTACTCAGAGGTTCAGCAAAACATGAACTCGGTTGAGCGTGTGAGAGAGTATCTGGAAGTTGATCAAGAGGCTGCCCCTGTCATTGCTGAATCCCGACCATCCAAGGGCTGGCCGACCGAAGGTGCAGTGGAGTTCGTGGGCTACAGCACCCGCTACCGACCTGACCTGGATCCTGTTCTCAAGGAAGTTTCCTTCTCCGTCAAGGCTGGCGAAAAAGTTGGTATTGTTGGTCGCACAGGTGCTGGTAAGAGTTCAATTGCCCTGGCTCTTTTCCGCGGTCTGGAAGCGGAGAAGGGTCAAATTTTGATCGATGGCGTCGACATTGGTTCTATTGGTTTGCGAGATCTTCGTGAGGCTATCACGATCGTACCTCAAGACCCTACCTTGTTCACTGGCACCATTCGAAGCAATTTGGATCCATTCGGTCTGTTCAGCGACGAGGAGATCTTCACAGCGATCCGCCGTGTGCACCTCATCGGAGCCACTGGCTCTGGTACCACAACCCCCATGACTGAAAGCACTTTTACAGCTGTCGAAACCAACGGAACTACAGCCAACGGCAGTGCTGTGACTGTCGCAGACAACAAGAACATCTTCCACAACCTAGACAGTCTTGTCTCGGAGTCCGGATCCAATCTATCTCAGGGCCAGCGCCAGCTCCTCTGTCTTGCTCGTGCACTCCTCAAGAAGCCTCGTGTTCTCATGATGGACGAAGCCACCGCTTCGATCGATTACGCCACTGATGCAAAGATCCAGGAAACCCTCCGTGAACTGCATGATAGCACAATTATCACAATTGCTCACCGTCTCCAAACAATCATCGACTACGACAAAGTCCTAGTCCTTGATCACGGCCGCGTCATTGAATTCGATCACCCCTGGACTCTGATCAACCAAGAGGAGGGTCTATTCCGCAGCATGTGTGACAACAGTGGTAACATGGATGTGCTCCTCGATGGAGCGAAACGCGCCTGGGTGCAAAAGCGTCTAGTCGATGATTCCTAATCTTGCTTGATCATTTTGCATTTTTCATATATTTCTTAACTGCGCGTACATATTCATTTTTTCCATCTCCCTCCTTCCTCCTACACTCTTGTTACTCGTATCTTTCCTACGGAAGAGGCATTGGAGAAAAAAGAGTTCGTGTACTTTCTATTTCTCTGGGCGGTTGTTCTGCTTCGTTTGGTCGTCATTTTGGACCATTTTTGTCTTCGGACTTCATGGCGTCATGGGCATTCCTGTCTACAATAAATTATTTCAGTTATATTGAAAATTTAAGCTCATTACATCAATTTCGATCGCTCAGGGTATAAAAAAAGTAATCTAGGTAGTATAATTGGTGAAAATAACATCACACGTAAATGCTACAAGTACAATTGCCAGTGCAGTGAGTAATGGAGGATTCCCGAGTCATGAGGAGTCAGTCTCAGGCATAATTTCAGAGTTCCTAAGCAGCTAGTTATAATAGCCAACTTGATATTCTTGATTAAAACCTCTTGACTCATCCAAAAGAGGGGGGTTGGCCATCACACAACATATTTCAGTATGACCTGGGCATCATGATGCTACCCGACGGAGGCTGACATCAACAGTGGATCTGGCTGCCTGGTCTGACCCGGGTCGATGAACACAAGGTACTCTGCTCTGTATGTAGGTGGATCCGATTGATCAATATGTGCAAGATGAGGTCAGGGCTGCCGCGTGAGTAGACGCGTCTCATCGCAAGGCAGATGTTTTATTGCCCAGCCTCCTTTTTTTCACTTCATTTGCCCCTTTCCTTTAGATCAGGTCCTCCTTAAGAAGTGCTCCACATATAGGGATAAAATGAGGAGAAATTGAAACCGGGGCTGGGAGGTAACGTGTAATTTGCATACCTCTCAGTGAGAGGAGGTGGAGGCTCAATAGCCCGTAGGCAGCCTTGTGGGTTCCCAGCCTTGTGGGGAACAAAACCCAACTTTGAGCAACCTGAATGCATGTATCCGTCGGAGTTCGGAGCATCCGCGCATTTGTACTCCGTGGATTCTGTTCCATCGCACGGAATAATTTGCCCGGTGACCTTAGTACCGATCGGCAAGAAGTCAATAAATGAGCTCACTTGCATAAGCCACAAAATCCAAGCAAATCATAAATCACTCAGCGCCTATATCGGAGCCCACGGACCACAGTGACGATACACAAGAGCGCAGCAATAAAGAATAAAATGAGCATCGATGGGACAAATGGAGGCGTGGTGACAACCATTTGAGAGGAGTCAGAGAGGACCCAATCAATTTGTACAGTCTTGGCTTGGACCTGACTCTGGATGTCTGCTACATGGTTCTGGCCCACATAATGCGAAGAGGAGACCTCAAGTGATTGGGCAAGCTCCGGACTGATGTCCTGATCAGGATCAGAAAGACTCAAAGGTACACGGAGAATGTCGATCTCTTTATCCGGTGTTCCGATTGACTTTAGCTGTTGTGACTGTCCAGTCCTTACCCCCTCATGCACCATCTCATGTCCATTTGGCGAGTTGTTCACAGTGCCTGCTTCATGAAGAGCAAATAATTCATCGGCGATCTCTTCCTCATCTGGGACAGTCTCAGGGAAGTAGTAAGGGGTTCGTTTGGCGAGATTATTGAGCTTGGCTTGGGAGTTCTGGTTGGTGGATTCGGTGGATAATGCCTGGGCGGAGTCGGTGGACTCCCAGGCTGATTCTGATGCTCTAGAATCTTGAAATTTTGCTATCAAAGCAGGTGGGATAGCTGCTGCTGTAGCAATGCTGGTAACACCCAGCAGGATAGGAATGAAAGCAAGCATGTTGATCTGAAAGGATCCTCCGTAGCTCAAAAATGGGGTGGGTCAAAGATGGGGTCGTACTGATAGCGAAGGTGCGGATAAGAATCGATCACATCACTTGAAACAACTTGTGATGTCTAATGTAGGAGGGATCAAAGATGCGAGTCTGTCACCTAGACATGATAGTAATATGAGAAGATCAGATACAACCAAGGAGCGAGAGAGCTTTCGAGTGGAAGTGAAAAAGCGATTCGGATGCCACGGGACCTTCTTAACGCCGGAGCGGGTCGGGTTTAGGTGGTTTGCAGATGCTCCAGCCTATTGTGGGGCTTTTATGCCGGCGGCCTTATTGCACATCACTGGGAATAATTATGCCTGGGATCTCGTCAAGAAAGATACTGTTTAATTTTAAAATAGCCTGTGTATAGTCTATGTTAACTCGACCCGCTATTATCAGCACATGAAAAGGCTGACGAGATCTGTCCATCGCGATATGCCTCGTTGATCTGTACAATAACTCCATAGGTGCCACCAACCGCCATAAACGCCCCAAGAAAGAGCAGGAACACATGGAACCCATACATCAGCTTGCGCAAGAGATTGCCTTTCCAGTAGTCGGCATGGGAGTGTAGCCATAACCATCCAGGGAGGCTAATCGCTAATGGGGCAAAACACAAAGCACCAACAAGAGCAAGCACGTAAGTGAAGATAGGTATAGCACACGCAAGAATGAAAGAGATGGCAGCCATGCCAATGGTGCAACTTAACCAGGTGCACCAATGTACTGCCGTATTTGCTTGCAGATGTCGAGAATTACGCAAGATTCGCACGAATAAGTACTTCGCCGCGACATGGACGTATAGACATCCGCTGATAATGAGTCCGGGAAGAGCAATCCCGTATGCGACCCGTTTGACAGTTGGACCGGCACTACCGAGGGAAGGCGACGCGATCCATTTGCCACACCACGCATAGATGACTAGACTAAATGTCAGGTAGGATGCGGTCACCAGGCTCATGCTGAGGTACACAGCCTTCGGGTAATCCTTTGGTTTGCGCATCTCTGAGATGACTGGTAGGAATGCAGATGTAGCAGAACTCGATACAAAGATGGTCGTTGCCGCAGTGATACCGGTAGTAAAGCTGGGACTGCCGATTACATTGTATCCCAGATCAAAGGCTCCCGTCTGAGGTGCAGCGGCAGGTCGATCCCTTGTAGTGACACCGATACTGGAAAGAATTAGCAGATGCAAAACGTATGAGTTGCCGGCGGTGTGGGTTCAACATACACGATGATGAACACAGCAATATACACACTGGCGAATCCGACCCAGGTAAGCCAGCCAATATGGGAAAACTTCCGGACACTCGCACAACCTGCAATGACCACTGTAGCAATGAAGGAAAACCAGACTGTACAGATGGCATGCAAGGAAAGTGCATTAAGTGCCGTCGAGACACCAATTATCCCAGATGCAGCGACGATAACGTAGCCAATTGTAAATAAGAAGCCAACCACTTCCTTGAGAAGTGGTCCACCAACAACCTGTGCCATATCGGCGATAGAATGACAGCTTGGGTGAGCATTACGGAAATTGCCCTGCAGGATGGCACAGTAGGTATTGAGAAGAGTCCAGCCGATAACATTGAGAGCACCTGGCAGAGCTCCTAGATCGTACATCAATGATGGAATGGAGAGTACACCAGTTGCAAAGATGACTAGATCGGAAAGAAGCCATGTTAGCGGCCCTGAGCTTGAATGACAATGGCAACTGTTGAATCAATTGATAGCTTACTCTTGAGGAAGATCACACTTGCTCGAATCCAGCTCACGGTTCGAAAGTCGACTTGGCCATCACCTCTCTTGAAAACTTCATTTTGGTCCTGTACTTCTGCCTTTTGTGTATCCACCGGGTAGGAGTCATCAGAAAAGTTGGGCGCCTCCTTGATATCATTTTCCATGGTCGACATCATGAAATTGAGAAGCGAATCTTCGCTGTAGAAGATCAAAACTCGCCTATTCCCAGGCTAGGATTCGAGACAATTTAAATCGCCAGGGCGAATATATAGGGGAGTGCTCCACCGAGAGAGCGACTTATCTCTCCCCGAGTTTTCCCATGAGAGACAAGATCATTTCCGGTTTGACGTACGCAGAGGTGGAGTTTTTCTGGGGTTTCAATGCTCCGATTGAGCTAGGGCGAGATAACGGACTAGAAGGAATGGAATGGCTCCACTGATTTCCCCACGAATTCTAGCTATCTGATAACAAACCATGACCCAGGCGAAATGATTGTCATCGACAAATTTTGAAAATTTGGGGAGATCAGTTGGGGTAAACCCGACCGGATTGCCGCATCTGGTAAGGCGTTGGAGTAGGTGATTGCACTGCACAAATGAGGGGGTTGGGAGGTACATGATACACCTGAGATAAGACTGGAAAATTAGCCAAGTTGAACAGTAGGAGTGATAACACGTATGGGTTCAGTCTGGACCAGTTGGCAATGGCTAAACATGGAATTGGAGACGCTGGAGAAGGTTGGAGTAAGGGACTAATGTCAGACAACTGCCCTGACAGATGTTGGAGATTCAGGTCAGACATCAAATAAGCTCATAGCACTACTATAGTAATTGGATTCTACCCCGAATACTGCAGAACCAACTACTTCACCTTGGAACTTGTAGAAATGCTGACAAGCTACGTTGATATTACCTTACTGCTTGTATTACTGGACCCTGACTCAGGCTGATAGTAGTTACAAGTTAAATGCCGTTCCAAGTCTTTTCAAAGTTTTCATAGAAGATAAAAGAATTGAATATTCATACGTAATAACTAATTACTTCAACATTGAGCCAGCTGGGGCAGGCATTAAAGCTCCAGGTGGAGGCGGATTCTTCTTCTTGAACTCATCGCACACTTGCTCCATTGTCACAAACTCCACCCCGTCATGCTTTTTGAAGTGTTCAATGAGTCTGTAAAAGTTAGCAAATGTTGCTCCTGTAATTAAGAGGAGACACAAACCTTTCATGCATTAAGAGAACATGTGGCCTTCCTGAGACATCCGGATGAACAGTAATGGGAAAGATGAACTCATCATACTCTCGATAGAAATAATCGAAATGATCTCGCCAAATATCCTCAACATCTCGCGGATTGACAAAGCCATGGCTATTAGGGGCACTCTTGATAAACATCATAGGTGGTAGATCATCAATATACCAATTGGAAGGGATCTCAACTAGGCCAGTCTGAGGGCCATGTTCCAGGGGCTTCATCCAGGTCTCAGCTTTCTGCTTGTAATCGATCTTGGTCCAGCTGTCACCTGTTCGCAGATAGTATGCTTGGCAATCTTCGTGACTCATACTATGATCATACTCAATACCATAGTCAAGAAGTAGCTGTGCCCCCTCTCTACTTGTTTCCCACCTGCGTATGGATTAGATAACATTTCTGTGAATGGTCTTGTTTCCACATACCAAGGGGCGACGCTTCCTCGGGGAGGTTTGCCCGCAAACTCCGTGAGCATTCGGTACGTTTTGTCAAGCACGTCTCGCTGTTGCTCAATGCTCATGTCGGTTGGGTTCTCGTGAGAGTATCCGTGCAATCCAATCTCATGTCCGGCATCACGGACTGCTGCCATGTCTTCTGGAAACGTCTCCAACGAATGACCTGGAATAAACCAGGTGGTCTTGATATCATATTTAGCAAACAGCTTCAAGAGACGCCGTGTTCCAACAGTTCCAGCCCAAAGACCTGAGCACGCTCATTAGTACAGGTCTCCAGGCCTAATTCCATGTTTAGCTCACCTCGACTAATGTCGTTGGTTGAATCTTCGCCTCCATACGAGCCGAGCCACCCTGAAACGGCATCGACATCGACCCCATAGGTGATAAGAACTCGTTTGGGACCCATTGTTTATGAGATGGGAGATGATGGAATGTGATTCAAACGTAATGTCAAAAAGGGAGTATTTGTACGGATCAATATGCCGGGAATCGATAAGAAAGTTTGGAGTTGTCGGGGTCACAGCAACATAGTCTTGTAACTGATCTTCACGTTTTTAAGTCAGATAACATGGTAATTGAGTTGTAATTTGCATGACTCAAGTGAGCCTTCACTTACTTAGTGATGCCCGCGTATCATCTCGTCATCCCCCAGAGATCGACTACCTGTGTGGGTCAACTGGGTCTGATATCAACTGTTGGAGTCAAGTTGGGGTCAATCAACACCGTCGGCAAAATAGCGATCCTGATCCAACCATCCATTATTAGGTAAGTAGGTGTCGGAGAGTGAACCCCAAGTACTGGCTGTCGGCAAGCGCCGAGGAGGTTAAAGGGAAATTATGTTGACTGTCCTCTTAAATCTCTGTAACCCCAAGGATCAAGTATCAGATACCAGAGGCCCTACTCATCATGTCGGTTCTTTTCACCGGCATATCGGAGTAAGTGTACAGTCGCTCCGTGTTTAGATGGTACATACCAGTGTTTGTACCTGGGTACCTTCAAGTTCCAAGGCTGTGACTTAGATTACTAACCACATATATCAACAGGAACAACCCGGTTAAACCAGGCGATGCGGAGGCACTTATCCAACCCTTGGGTCTGACTATTGATCCATCAGAGTCAAATGACTTCCAAACATTACTAGCCGCAGTTCATGACTGTGCTGAGGGTATTGCTGCTCTTCCAGATTATCAGCCAGCTTCCGATCAAGTCAAGTATCCACGGGAGAACGTCCGACGACCAGGTAAAGATGAGCAGGTCCTGGGACAAGCCTGGGCACACCGATTCCTTATTCGAGGAACCCCGGGAGGTGCATTGACTGGGAAATCAGTCAGCCTGAAGGATGTTATTGCAGTAGCTGGAGTACCACAGCTGATGGGCAGTGATATCATTCCGTCGTGGACCCCCAAAACTGATGCGACTGTTGTGACGAGGCTTCTGGAAGCTGGTGCCAATATTCATGGAACCTCCACCTGTGAGAGTCTTTGCCACTCCACTTCTTCATATACCAGTGCTCAGGGTGTTGTTGAGAATCCACATGCAACTGGCTATTCTGCTGGAGGAAGTACTTCTGGAGGTGCTGCTCTAGTTTCAGCTAAGTTGGTTGACATTACTATTGGAGGCGATCAGGGTGGGAGTATCCGTGTTCCTGCTTCACTTTGTGGATGTAAGTGACACATTGGCAAATATTCTTCCTTCTTGAAGTTCTAGTCTAATTCTCAAAAGGTGTTGGACTTAAACCAACATATGGACGTGTTCCATATACAGGCATCGCCAGCGGTGATGCAATGAATGACCACGTTGGGCCCTTAGCACGAACAACCATGGAAGCTGCAGCATGCCTGGATGTCATCAGTGGCTATGATGGCATTGATGACCGATCTCTAGGTAGCTCAAAGCCAGGATCAACGAGTTTCGCAACCACTCTCGAACAAGGCTCTAGGCGACTAGAAGGTTTCCGTATCGGGCTTCTCAAGGAAGGCTTTGAGCATGGAGCCGTAGCATCCACTGTTCGGCAGTCCGTTCTGACTGCTGCTAAAAAGTTTGAAGAGCTAGGTGCAACCATCGAGGAAATATCCCTTCCAGACCACTTGCAAGGACCGGCAATTTGGACCATCCAACAACGAATAGCCGGTGCACAGACTCTTCTAGGTCAAAATACTGGTCGAAGAGGCTTGTGTATGACGGAGATGGAACGAGCCAGGTTACCATGGACCGATGAAGGATTTCAGCGAGCCTTTCCGTCAACGAAAAATGTGATTATCAATGGTCTTTACCTCATGTCACAGTTTCCCGGCCTCTATGGCAAGACAGTCAACATTGGACGACAAGTCAGTGATAAATACCAAGCCTTGTTTGAGAAGTATGATGCCATTGTGATGCCTACCACTCCAGTGGTTGCTCCTAGACATGGTAAACGGGGCTTGCCTGTGGAGTCTCTTCAACCAAGTATGGGGCTCACAATCAATACTGCCATTTTCAATGTGACCGGGCATCCGGCCATGTCAATCCCCATCGGATTTGTGCCAGCTAAGGATGACGAGGAGATCATGTTACCTGTCGGCATGCAAATTGTTGGTGGCCTATGGCAGGAGGAGAAGATTCTACAAGTAGGACATGCATGGGAGTCTCACTATGAGTGGACTAAAATGCAGTTTACTACTGAGAGGAATTAGACTAAGATGAAGATCACAGCATTCAAATGTTTGTGTGCCAACTTCTTAAAGGTCTACTTCTAGTGCAGCCATTTCAAGTTCTTTGACGCTAGATATAGTTCCACCTTCATATTCCCACTATATCCATTCTGTTTTCAATTCTCAAAATGAAATGCATACTACATATTCAATGTTCAAAAACGTTAGGAAAGAATATTTGAATGGATATTGGATGATATATGATACATGGTACTAGAAGTGCATGCTGCACATGATGAGGTGATCTCAGGAGGCTCGTCACCAAAATAGCCCTGGAGCCCTGGAGTCCAGTTTTCCCAACTAGGTACTAGTGACACATACTATTCAGTCCGGGTCCGAGTCAATATCAATTGATGCCAGTGGTACAGACTCGGATAGGTGAGCTTCAGATGTCACAGGTGCTACACCGTAACAGCTTAGTCGCGGCACTCCACACTGGCAGTCCATATCATGATGCCAAAGTTGATGAAAATACTAGTAGGAGTCTAAGTGCGCTATATATACTAGGTAGTATAGACAGTCGTTGTTCAGGCTCCAGATACTACTTTTCAACCCTCCCACCCCCTTCCAAATCAATGTCACGGTTGCTCCCCTTCGCCCATTTATTCGTGGAAAGAATTAGAATGAAATGAGGTTTCTTTGTTTGTCGTTTTTTTTCTCCGGTGAGTCGCGTTCTTCTGTGTGACACTCAGCCCCATCCATACATCTCAATGTTCAAATGTCGGTCTCACTACCCCCAGCATTCTCCATATCTTCTCACGATTGTGAATGGTAGCCCTGGAGGAAGCAAGGGATTGCTAAGAGACGGGGAACACCTAGAGAAATCCCGCATAACTGGCATGGGACGCCTAATCTTGGCTTAAATTCCAGCGATTGGCCCATATATTCTTTAATTGAAATAAGCCCCCGTAGAAGGTTGGACCCGACCCGGTAGTTTGGTTTGTCACTTCACCTGGGACTCGGAATTTCAACGTTTGAAGCTGGCAATCAACCTGATTCAGGGACCAGTCCCACCATCTAGCTCCGAGTCTTTATTCAACTCAGGCTTCCACTGGCAGCACTCTAATATACTATCAAACAGAATGCAGGATCATCTTGTCTCTTGTTCTTTTCGCACGAGCCTCTACTACACACTCCTTCTATTCGCAACCCTTTCGAGTGCAGCAGTTCCCTGCTACCTTCCAGATGGATTTAGTGAGACCTCACCTGAATACCAACCATGCGACAAATATTCAAATGATGGAACACACATGTGCTGCGCTACAAACCGGCCTAATCCATCAGGAGGAAACGAAAGCTTTGGATATACTGCGGATATATGTATTCAGAATGGCCTCTGTATGAATCAAGGCTTTCATGCCAATGGAGTCAATTGGACTACTTTTTGGCGAGAAAGCTGTACAAGCAGCGATTGGTCAACCGGGGGCTGTCTAGACGCTTGCGCTGCAGATACGGTTCGTCAAAAATCACCACCATGTACCTGTTCTAGAGGTCAATTGCTTATCTCTCATTAGAATGGTGGTAATAGTTCAGACCACGTGATAATGACACCTTGTTCTGATTCTGAGGGTTCTGATTCTCAGACTTCCGATTATTGGTGCTGCGGTCAAACCAAGGATTGCTGCGATACACCAGATATGATTCACGTCAAGCAACTATTCGCTCAAAGCGTCACTAGCATTAGCACTACATCGAAACAAACACCAAGCCCGACCATTTCCACATCTGATTCTCAAAGCACGCTGACACATACTGAATCTGGAATCTCACCCAGTGTTATGGGTGCAGTCAGTACATCAAGCCCGTCTGATTCTCAACAAACACATACAGAATCCGGAATGCCGTCCCGTGTTAAAGGTGCAATCGGTGGAGGTGTTACCACAGGGATTCTTATTCTGTTTGCCTTGATATATGTTTTCTTCTTCCTGAAGCGGCGTGGGAAAAAGGAAACCAAACAGTCACTCGCAAAATCTATGACCAAAGACCCGGTTGAGCTTCAAGTCGACAAGTACTTTGCCCCGGAGATTGGATCGGGGAATACAATTAATAACAGGACAATTGATCCCTCAAGTATTGGGCATGAAATTGGGTCAGTGACAGTTGTACACGAGAAGCCGGCAGACTCCTACAGGTGCTAGCGATGGCCGTATGTAGGAGTACATATCATTTGTGTTTTTAATAGTCTTGGTGTATGGTATAAAATATCCATGGATGCTTTTTATAAAATAAAATGTAATACTGAATCATACAACACTTCTAGGTTTTTACGTAAATTAATTCAACTTAGTGGCCATCTGAGTACATATCATACTGTGAAATCGTGGGTTGCTCATGATTCGAGATCATTATACAGTAATGTATCCTCCATCAACTACCATGGCATGACCCTGGACAAATGAAGCCTGGGTCGAGCAAAGAAAAAGGGCTGCATCGGCCACTTCAGCTGGCTTTCCCATTCGCTGCATTGGAGCGATCTGGGCTGCAAGGGTAATGGCCTCCCGCACTTCTGTTTTCTCCATTATCAAGGGGGTCTCAATCACTCCAGGACAGACACAGTTCACTCGGATTCCGTCTTTGGAATAATCAATCGCGTCTGCACGAGTCATTCCAATTATTGCCGATTTTGACGCGCAATACGCCGCTATGAGAGCCAAATAATCAGAATGTCAACGCACCCAAGTCATGAATAGACAAACTTACGCGCATTGGGCCGACTGACAATACCCAACTGACTTGCAATATTGACCACGGCACCGCGTTGTGCTGGCCGGCTTGGATCATGGCTGGGAAGTGGATCCTGTGCAATCATTTGTGTGAGTTGTGCTCGAGAAGAAAGCCAACATCCTCGATAATTAATATTATTGACGCGATCAAATTCGGCGAGACTGGTTTCATCTGATCGCATAGGTATGCCTAGTACGCCGGCGCAATTCACAGCATAATCAACACGGCCGAATGCCTTCACGACTTTGGCGATGAATGATTCAGCAAACTGGTCATCTGCTACATTCCCAGGATGCACAAGCAGTTTAGCGTTCGGGTGGGTGATGGCGATAGCCTCCTTGGTTTGCTGGAGTGTCTTCTCATTCAAGTCTGTGATTGCGATTCTCTCACATCCCGCTGTCGCAAAAGCACGAGCTACCGCAGCTCCTATACCTATGAGGTTATTGAGTTAGCAATGTCCGGGATCCACATCGGTGATGTTCCCGAGTCTGGATATGATTACCGGTTCCCCCAGCGCCAGTGACCACTGCCACGCCTGGAAAAAGAGTCTTGACCAACATCAAGGTCAATTGGTCAACAATGCAAAGACAAAAAATAACCTAGTCCATTACCAGGACCAGGTACATGGCTCTATTTTTCAATTTCAATACTCACAAATGTGAAGGAGAAGAGTGGAGCGAGCGGGAACTGATAAGAAGTGGAGTCAATTGGAGTCACCGCTTGGAGTAATTATCACTCAATGGATTCTCTCCGAACCAGCTTCCAGGTTGTACTGCTTCCTCCCCACGAGCCCACTTTCCTTTCCTTTCTCCAAGTACTCCGACATGCCATCCCCATCCCTATCACCTTCACCCCAGATTAAAGGCCGCGTTGCAAAAGCCCGGATTTGTCCCCATTGTGGCCGAGGCTTCCGCAGAACTGAACATTTGGAGCGCCATGTGCGAACCCGTAAGCGGCCCATTTGGAGTCTAGCACCTCGAGAGAAAAAACTGACTGTAGTACTCCATAGACACCAAGGAGAAACCGTTCATTTGTTTTTGTGGGGCAGCTTTCACTAGACGAGATCTATTGAAGAGACATAATCGACTTGCACATCAAGATGACCTGTCGTCTACTAATTCTCAACCCGTTGAGTCACCGGTGAAGGCCGGTTCTCAAGCACCCCATGTTGCAGCCCCGGGAGTCATCCCGCAACGGTATGATGCATCTTCCCGGCCAGTAGGATCAATTCCGGGCCCTGCCACAGTGCATCCGTGGCCTGTACCCCAACCGGAACATGCATCGTATCTATCACAAACCCAGGCCAGCGGCATGATGCCGGCTGCCCCAGTTAATCACCACCCGGAGGGGCATCCTGGCATGCATGACCCGGCTATGATCCAAGCTGCGCAGTTGCTTATTCCTGGCGACTACCAGGCCCCTCGTAAGTTCTCAAAAATATCTAAAATGCTTACAATAACTGACACTCTCCCTAGCGCTGTCCTATTTACCAGAAGATCTCAATCATTTTCAAGAATTCACTCATTTTTTGGATTCGATTGGTCTCCCGGCTGAATGGCTTCCTAATGAAGGAGAAGGCATTCAAATTCAAGAAATTGGCCTGGAAGACGTGCAAAAGACCGCACAACCACCCCAGGAGCAACCGCGACCCCAACGAAGTCGAGACGAGTCTCGTGGCGATTCTCCATTCCGGTCATGGTTGCCATCAGTGCCTAGGGGCGACCAGAGCCTAACAACTATTTCGGACACAGGTATGGATTATGCCTGATTCCGACGTGCGATGTTCCAAAAAGCTAACTGTAATTTAGAACCGCCACATGCTGTCAACGCTGGCAGGTTTAATGTTTCTGAGGATCAACGATTTCGACTCGCTGCTTCGCTTGAGGACTTTCGCAATGTTATACCCGACTTCACTCTTCCATCCCGCCACACCTTAACCCGATACCTAACATCCTACTTCGAAGGATTTCATCCTCATATCCCATTCATTCACGTTCCGACATTTCGCTTTAATGAGTGCTCACCGGAGTTAGTACTGGCTATAATGACAATTGGAGCCCAGTATCGATTTGAACACCGCAACGCCGAAAAAATATTCCATGTTTCCAAAGCTATCTTATATGAACGCATGTCCAGAGAAGCTCGCATGGCCGCGCAGGGTTACTCCTCTTCATTGGGCGATATACAATATCCAAATGGGAGAGAAAATCAGCCCGCGACCCTGATGTCTAGTGCGTCGAGACAAATGGAAGTCATTCGCTGTCTGTTAGTGCTCATGAGCTACGCTACCTGGGAACGAGCTGGGCTCGTACAGGAGGCGTTACAACTCCAAGCTCAGCTCGTTCAAATCCTTCGAGATGCGGGGTTGACAGAACCGCAGTCTGATCCGCATGCTTCATCGACAGATTGGTATGAATGGGCCGACCAGGAGTCAATCCGGCGAACCAAACTTATCTCTTTCTGCTTCATACATATACATAGTATCGCCTACAATGTCTACCCATCTCTTCGGAGCAGCGAGATACACATGCGACTCCCTTGCTCTACGAAAGAATGGATAGCTAAAAGTGCCACGGAGTGGGAAGCTGCTCAACAGGAGCGTGGCCCTCAGCAGCTTTTCTTCCAAGATGCTCTCACTCTGCTACTTCAGAAGTCAAGATCCGCAGTTCCGATCAATCCCATTCCCTCGCCCCTGGGGAATTACATGCTGCTTCATGGTCTACTTCAGCGGATCCACATAGTCAGTGAATTATCCTTACCAAATGGAAATCACTCGACTACCCTACCAACCGAAGAGCTCAACAAGATCGAGTAAGTATACCGAAAAAGGCTTCTACTTCCCATCATTGTCTAACCGATTCGTAAATAGACGCGCTCTTCGTTCCTGGACCTCCGTTTGGCAACAAGCTCCCGAATCAAGTCTTGATCCACATAATGCCAATGGACCCATCCCATTTACATCAAGTGCGCTATTAGGTTTAGCCTATGTGCGATTATCCTTGAATCTCGGTCCATATCGCCGACTTGAAACGCGAGATCCATTGACAATAGCGTCTGCCCTTTGCCAATCCCCCAAACCCGAACGAAGCTACCGTCTTATCCCCGCATTGATCTACGCAGCTCACGCGCTCAGCATTCCTGTGCGATTGGGAATTGATCACATTGCCCGAAGCCAAGCCTTTTTCTGGAGTGTGCGCCACTCCCTTGCTAGTCTGGAATGTGCTGTCCTGCTAAGTAAATGGCTTTTCACACTTGCTGAAGCGGCTCCCGATCAAGAACTCAGTGGTAAGTTTACTATAGACAATAGCTATCTGGATTTTATAAAACTAACAGCTGTGCAGAGAATGAAAGTCGCATACTCAGGTGGACCCAATGCATTGTGGAAGAGGCGTACTCTTCAATCGATTTAGAAGATGAACCTGAAAGTCCGCTCAACTTGGATCCAGCATCCTTGGGAATGGCAGTGCTCAGATTATGGTCAAGGTTATTCAAACGCAATGCTCAATGGCCTTTCATCAATGCCCTTGGTAAGAGCTTGGAGAAGTATATGACTATGATCTGATTTAAGTTTTAATTCGTCTTGTATCCCTACGCTTCATGTGCAGATGTTTCTTCCGTCAAAATACCCCTTACGATATTATTTGAATATACTGCTACATCTCAACTTGTTGATATTTTTTGATGAATTACTACTAGAACTAGCTGTAGCGAGTCTTGATTATATGAATGATGCTTAACCTACTCATGCTTATCATGATCTTGCTTTATAGGAAACATTTGAATAACATTTCAACATTGAATGCGGATCGCAACTTGAAATTCATTTCGAAAAATGCCTTAAGCTAAGCACAACCAAACCTCAAGGGCCATTTTTTGCTGTTGATAGAATAAAAATCAAGCCAATACTTCATCGATCAATGTTTTGCAACGGGATCATGCTTACTTCCATCGCCTAGTCCGAAAGGTCAATCAAAGTACCAGTGGGCACCACGGGCACTTCAGGGCCCAGAGGAGCTTGTTGCTCTGAAGGGGCTTTCACAGGCTCCTCCACCTCATCCTCAAAATCAATCAGGTCCGGCTCAGCAAGGTCAAGTTGCTTCAATTTCTGGGCCTCCTTCGCCTCGAGCAACTCCTTTGACAAGAACCCATTGTCAACCACTGCAAGTGCTCGCTGCACCTCCTCCGAGTTAAGATCCTTGGCATTTGCCAGGACTCCAAGGTGATTATCCATCACTTTGGCGCCCCCATTGGCAAAGTCCACCCATCCTTTCGTAGCCTGTTTATTTTGAGCAGGCATAATTCGCGGAGGATGAGCCCGAGATCCATTCTTTGAAGGCGGGCGTCGAGTGTGCAAGTTGCTACGACTGTAAAAAATGCTCTGTCGCGGTGCCGGCGGCGGGGGGCGTCGCTGGTTGGGAGGTTGGTTGGGAGGTAAGGCAGGTCTGCGAGATGGTGCGCCGGATAGAACTGTATTTTGAAACCCCTGGACCATCTCGACAAACCTGCCTTTCGGGACGCACCCGCAACTGTGGATGTGAGTCTCTCCACATGTTTTGTCGCATGCCGCATTACAGCACGGGCGGATATCGTTGCAGGGTTTCTGACAGATAATCGTACTGTGAGAAAACCTAGATGGCGAATCAGTTCTGCTTCCGTAGAACCAGAGCGATGCAGTGACTTACCCATGGCATTTGCGTGGACATACATGGCCACACTTCAGTGTCTCCCCGCACGCCATATCGCAGCCACCACTGATCTGCTGCCAATCACCTGGAACTATGACTTGAGATTAGAAAATGAAGTGATAGAAGAAACTACAGCAAAGCGAGGCAAGTGCGCTTACCTTTCACCTCCATGTGACTGCCATGTCTGTCGCAGGTGAGCTTTAAGGTACCTCCAAGGCGCTTGTTGTCCCCGTCGGCAGCGAATATGTCGATGACTCGCCTCCATAACGGACTCACAGAAGAAAGCAATTTAGAATTTCCAAAAATGAAAAATCCGCGCTTTGCGCGAGACAATGCAACACATACTCGATTATCAACTGCAAGGAATCCAATTCCCTTCGACGAGTTGCTGCGGACAAGTGAGGCGAGAATGATGTCGTTCTCCTCGCCTTGGTAGGAATCTACCGTAACAACATTTGGAACGTGCTGCCCGATAACTCTGTTTGTTCTCAAAAGTTTGAGCAACAACTTTCTCTGCCCGTTGTAAAAAGTCAAGATTGTCACCGCACTGGACGGAGTACCGTTCATAAGGAGATAGGTGTAAAGTCCAACAGTCATGACAGCCTCCATATCATTGAGCTTTGACGAAAGACTATCACCGTCCTCGGGCCACTGGTGGTCGAAGAAATAGGATCGCATAGACCCCATTCCTGGAATAAGAGGATACTCTGTAACTGAAGGATGGTTCTGAAGCCCACCATAAATCGGCCGAAGGAGCTCACTGATTTCTGGTATCATACGCCGTTGCTCTCGTAGCATGATGAATGGCAAGTTATTTGCAACCAACCGTTCGAACATAGATACATCCAGGAAGAATGGTGATCCTGCCATATCATGCATAGAACATTGCCCCTTGAGCTGCTTGTGATCACCAACAAGTATCAACTGTTGCAACGACTCAAAGCATGCAGCTGCAACTGGAGCCTCGATAACTTCGGCTGCTTCTTCGATCACGACTATCTTGGGGTTCAGACTAGCCACGAGGCCACGATATTTGCTCAGACCTGTAGTTGTCATTGCAACCAGCTTGGCCGCTCGTAGAATCTCATGGTCACGTTCCCATCTGCCGATGCGCAAATTCTTTGAAACTTCAGCATAAATAGAGGCCAGTTTACATACGTGCTGTCGAAGGATTTGAAACAGCTTCGCTCGAAGATGATTATAGAGGGAGCCTCGATGTTTAGTCGGGACCTTCGAAAAGTCTGAGCTCTGAAGATAGAGCTCAATTGTCTCCTCTGGCACCACCTCTCGTTTCTTGCCGCAGAAAGATGTCGCGAAAGTCACCGATCTTCCTTTCAGACCCTCGTAGTCTTCATTATCAGGTCCTTGCTCAGCTTCGAGCTCTTGCAGCTGCTCATATTCTGCGTCGATGTCATCCCATATGGAATTCTCGTTCTCCTCACCATAATCTGGTTCAAATAGTTCAATTTGGTCACCAAGCCATTCTTTGAACGGGTCCACTCTTTGATCACCACTGGCAGTCATCCACGCATTGGTCTCCTGAGCCATTGAATCAAATTGCTCCTGGGTCAAGAGACCATATTTGAGGAATGTAGCAGCGCTCAAAGGGCCCATGCAAACCAGTTCATTCTCCAATGGCTTGAAAAGCTCAACAATCTCAGCGGTGATGTGTCGATACTCTGTCATTGCTGGCTCTAAAAGCCCATTTTCCAGGCGACGGGGGTTCAAAGAACGTCTGACGGAGTACAGCGTTCTTTGGCAAATTTCCAAATCCTTGCACCTCCCACCAAGCCGAATGTAGTCCTTTTCAAAGTAAGCTACCTGTCTGAGAAGCTGGTCCAATGCATGGTTGGTATGAGCGGCGATGATGATAGGCGGCTCGCCGGCAATCATATTGGCTAGGAGGATTTTCAGTGCAATGACAGATATATGGGTCTTTCCTGTTCCTGGAGGTCCCTGAATCAGGGCAAGCTTTTGTGTCAGCATCTCTTTTAGGGCTTGCCATTGAAGATCATTGAGACTTCCCAATGGGGTAGTGGGAAGCTCTGTCAGAACGTTGTACGAAGACTTGATTTCAGAAGAGGTCCCAGTCAGGCACTGGAAATCCAATAAGGGATTTTCCTTAATACCGTCAGAGACCGGAATGTTGGTGTCCAAATGACAGATGTGATTGCTCAAAGGGAAGCTATTAAATATTAAAAATCATATTTCAAATGAGAGATTGCTAACATGCTTACCTTTCGTGGTAAAGCTTTTGAAGAGCTGTGAGGGTATGCCGATAGGCTTCAAAATACCCTACTCTAGATTCAACCATGATCCATTCTGTCTGTGGGTCGAAATCGATATCTTCGGGAGTGGCGAAGTAAATATCGACCTGATGAGGATAATTTGAGACCAGATCCAGCGGTCGTGCTGCAACAGTTGCGACCACACACTTAGACTTGAATGAGTCCTTAGCGGGAGACAATGCAACCACAGACCCTGTGAGCAAACGAGAAGAATACTTCCATAGGATCTTTTTACCAGCACGGTGAGTAGAGAATCGTATGCGGAAGGCCATACCGCCCTGAGCCATAGTGACACGACCAATGTGGACCTAAAAATAGTAAATGCAATCATGTTAGAACGAGTCGGATAGAAAAATTATATTTCGCGATGTGATAAATACCTTGTCGTACACAACCACATCCTTGGTGTCAACCATTGAGGGATCTGCACGTATGTATGTCACTGCGTCACGAAGCGGCGCAACAGAATCCTCCCTGAGAAGGGCATAGTGAGCTCTCATGTATTCCCTGGTTGACCCCCAAGGCTGTGTGATGCGATTCGGCTGCAGAAGAACATCATTGTCTGTAATGCCCTCAGAACCCACCAGTTCCTCCTCAGAGGGCAGCTCTGACTTCTCCACCCACTCTGCATTCTGCTCGGTGGCGGGACCACTGACTTGAAAGTATTGACGGACAGCTAGGTTAGCTGTTCGTCTTGTGTTGATTGTGTCCATGCCAGTGTGTGGAAACATGTTGATGGAAGCTTCAAGTTGGTATGTAGCGCGAAGGAAGAGTTCGGAGGTGTGAAGAGTTAAGAAAGGAGAACAGGCTAGTGGAAAAGAGGCGTGAGGTTTCAAGTGCTCCCTGAAAAGTCGATGAGGTTGAAATGACTGATAAGTTGAAAGGATGAAGGTGTAGAAGGAGGTAGTAAGTTCCTGCCATAACTGCACGATATAGACTTAACTTTTCTTTTCATAGCAGCTAAGGACTCCAATGAGAGCCTTATTCTATCTGATCACTTGAATAATAAAGTGGACTATTTTCAATGTCTTCAATGCATCTAATGCTCTGGAACTCAGTGTGCAGTTGACATTTGTGCTGAGATTTAAACCAAACATAGCAAAGACCATTGTGCGAATAATTTAGATCGATAGTGCAAATAAGCCCTAGATACGCACAAACGAATCAAATATTACACTGAGCTCCTTCTAAGTGAATTCCAGTGGTTCTAGAGTTAATAATAATGACTGAATTCACTACTTAAGTGCATTTAAGCGCATTGTGGAATCGATATTGTCGGTATAGATGTAGGATCACGCTGATTGGTCAGATCCAGGCGGGAGATCACTTGACTCCAAGGGCTTCAACATTGAACTTGCGCATTCTCATCTGTGACCACTTTCAAGTCCCCGATTCCTGTCAATTCTCTCCCGATCTTTAGGGATTGATCCCATTACTAAAATCAATTCCTCCTTTTGCAATATTATCCTCGTTGCCAAAAAGCCTTTCGGAGCTTTGTCATACCCTGCGCGGTGCGGAAATCAGCCGCGCGCGCGACCACGTTCACTGGCCTCCAATCACGCTAGGGCAAAGAAGATTCAAAGAAATACGAGTCATTGATAATAATACTCGTAATAAACAGCTCCGACAGCTAGAGTTGGAACTATGACGTCCCTTGAGGAGGAGGAAGACCGGGATTTGGGGGGTAGGTTATATCCCTATAGCTTTCCCCATACCCCACAGAGCGGGCGCATAGCTGACAATTTCTTCGCTGGATAATTAGGATCTCAAGATGGAAGTAGCGATAATGAGATGGACGATAATATGCGCGACATTGACGAAGGCGATGGTGATGGCGATAATGACAATGACAACGAGCCGGACGCCGACCAAGACGCCGACCAAGATCAAGACCCGGATAGCCCTTCAAATGCAAGTCAGGCCTCAGAAGGAGCTGGATTGGCATCGCAGCAAAACCAAGATACAAATATGACATCTCCCGGACATGGTGATACCTCCATGGCGGACTCCTTCTCCATCTACCATCCTAGCGTGCGCGCAGAATGCCTGACGGCCAAAACCTACGATATTGTCCCTACCACCGCCGCCCCTCACAGTACCTCAATCAATGCAATTGCCACGACCGCCGATATGCGCTGGGTTTTCAGCGGCGGGTCGGACGGATACACGCGAAAGTTCAATTGGGCTGAATCAATCAACAGCAAGCTCATGTTGACTGTGGCACAAAGGCACCCCTTTGTCGACAGTGTCGTCAAAGCTGGTGTGCTGATGACATACTGGGAGAATATGGATGGAAATAGTTTGTCGCCAGTTTACTCTCTCGCATGTCAAAGCGAGGGGCTTTGGCTTCTCTCGGGATTGGAGTCGGGCGCTATTAGATTACAGGCCTTGCGTCACGATGAAGGCAAAGAGATTGTACAGTTACGCCAACATACATCAGCGGTTTCTTCTTTGGTCTTGACTTCGGATGAGACATCGCTTCTGTCGGGAAGCTGGGATAAACGAGTCTTCGATTGGGATTTGAATACTGGGCAAGCCCGTCGAGCATTCGGTGGAAGCGCTGCCCAAATATGTACAGTGCAGATTCGCCCAGAATCTAGTCTCCCTGTTCCACAAGATACGATCGATTTTATGCCTAATGGCACATACTCCTCCAATTATCAGGCCCGGAATACGGACAAATTCAATTCTATGGATCAGTCTCAAGACGCAGGAGATGCAGGCGCCGCTGAAAACCCGCAGGCGGGTTCACCGGCAGACTCTCTATTTGGCGGGGGAGATTCATTGTTTGGCGATGCAGATGGTGGCGCTGCTGATGGAGGAGAACCCTCGGGTGGTGTGTTCGGGGTGGATGAGGATGATGAGTTTGGCAAGGCCATGGCAAGTGGTCTGGCAGAAGCAGATGCTCCTGGAGAGGTTGATAATGAGCCTCCACAAACCGACACGAGCCATCAGCCAGATACTGCTGCGTCTGAGCCGAAGACTGGGGCAGATGGCCCGGAGCAAAATAACCAGCATATGGATACCGAGATGTCAGGCACTGAGCCACAGCCACATTTGAATGGACTCCCGAAAGCCGAAGATATCGAATCATTCAAGAACCCAGATCTATCTCAAGCTGCTCCGACCGAGCAGCAAGGATCCGGAACCGACACTACATTCCTGGCAGCATCTATTGATGGAACGATTCGGGTGTGGGATAGACGCCAACCAGATCCAGTGGCTCGTATTAGTTCACGTAATGTTCCGCCATGGTGCATGAACGCATGTTGGTCTCCAGATGGAAACTACATCTACGCAGGACGACGAAATGGTACCGTAGAGGAGTTCAGTTTACACAAGGGTCTGCGAGAGGCCGAACGCACGTTCAAATTTCCACAAGGGAGTGGTCCGGTGACAGCACTCAAGGCGATGCCAAACGGCCGTCATTTAGTCTGGTAAGCTGAAGCCTTTGGTCCATTTTCTTTTCGAATTATTCTAATATACCCCCAGCGCCTCTCACGATATTCTACGTCTTTATGACTTGCAACATGATCACGCATCCCGCCAAGCCACCACTCCATTCCTCATCATTCCAGGTCATCGTACAGGCACCATTTCTCAACTCTACATTGATAATGCGTGCCGCTTCATGATCTCTGCCAGCGGAAATCGTGGATGGGAAGGAAACACCACAGATGTTTTCCTGGGATACGAGATCGGAGTTCCTCAGTGATAGCTCTGTAGGACTTACTCCACCTTATCTCATCCAGCTACTGTGACTGGCTTACTGAGAATAATAAAGAAAACACCATTTCATGGATCAATCAACCCTCGTATATACATCATGAATCCGTAAAATTGAACACATTTCCATCTGGAAATAGAGACTAAACCCGAACGCCAAACTTGAATTCACCTTAAATACGCACATATGGTATATCCCAAGCAAAACGGATCAATCATTCTTCATGTAAAAAGCCATCACCGAAATCCACTTCCGGACAGACATCATGTTGCTGTTTTCGCCAGCTTTGTAACAGTAGGTTTTTGTCCCCACTTCCCATCTCCTCACTTTGTTTTCCAAAGTAAACATAGGCTGGCAGGTCGGTGACCTCCTCGTCATCATCGAACATAATACTCTGTGACCTGCGGACCAGAGCTTTGAAATCGGGCATGAAAGGATTGGGCACATGCGTTCGAGCCTGTACATGTCCACTTCCTACATTGTTCACGGTGATTAGATAGACGGGTGGTAAATCAGCATCACGTTCTGGACGAAGGGTCATCGGTGTCCACGCCTGGTTGTCATATGAATCCTGGCGATCCCTGTCCCAAACTAGCGGCAATGGTTCAGACAAAAGGATATCATCCAATTTTTCGATATCAAGGATCATGCCCGGTGCTTGCAAATAGAGTACACTGTCATATTGCATAAACTGAACTTGGCCCAGTCTGAGCAGCTTGGTGTCGGTCGCCGAGTAGCCTTTGGCAGCAGTCATGTCAATTGGAAGTAACCAAATTCCATATTTAATACTTGCGGCGCGCAGGATTGAAAGCGCCTCTGAAGCAGGCTTCCCGAGCTCTTCTGTGGACATGCGATCCCATTCCTCAGGGTACATGAATAGACGATCCTGGATTGAGGTCTTGCCGGTCGCTAGGTGTTTGAAAAAGAGGATGACAGAACAGATGTCCGAAGGATCGGGTTTTGAAAGAAGCTGAAGGTATGCGTAATTTCCACCTAGATTCTGGCGACGATCGTGGCTTGCCTGTGGAGTGTCGGAGTCTTCCATCAAACTTAGATCTGAATCTGATAAGCCGCGCTTTCGAGCGGAGTTTTGGAATGTAGATCCGCGTGATCCTCCACCATCATGGGATCCAGGGGGCGGGCGTAGCGCATGCTGAATACTCTTCACCGATTGTTGCTGTAGGACATATCCGGCCAAAAATAGCATCAATGAGAAGATGCAGACCACCCCCATAGACACAATGGTGGAGACCGTTGACGAAGAAAGAAGGACCATGGCTGCCGCTTGTGGATGCAAGACATAAGAGGAATGTGAAGCATTGGACAAAATTCAAACCATCTCCTCATAACGACTGGTCCCTGAGACCCTTGATTGCATGTGGGTAACCACTGGGGGTCCTGAGAGGGGTTGGCTCCACGGTGGCCAGGTGTCTAGCCCCGTGTTTCATGACATCAATTGTTTACCATCAGGTTGGCCGTCCAACTATCGATAAGGACTTGGCGCGTCTCTCATCTGCCACTTTTCACCGCCTTGGAGCACTTGATCGTAGATCCTTCCCAAGCTCTCTACTCCACATTTTTGACATCCACATCGATATGGCTCAGTCTCACCGCGCAGACGCTAGCGCGTTCCTCGATAACCGTGGCTATACTGGCCCGCTTGTTCGGGGAGTTAACCCGGTCACCCTATTCGAAAAAGCGGTACGCGACCGCATCACGGACTCCTACTACTGGAAGGAACAATGCTTCGGTTTGAATGCAGCAACTCTCTGCGATCGCGCGGTTGAGTTGACATTCGTCGGTGGTACATACGGTGTCTCCGAAAAGCCATCTCCCTTCCTCTGTCTCGCTTTCAAGCTTCTACAGCTTAACCCCGAACGCGACGTCATCCTCGAATACCTCAATTTCAGCGACCCGGGCAGTGAAGATGATGGTGAAGGCGGCGTTCAAAATGGAATCTTGCAATCTCGTGGAGACTTCAAATATCTACGGGCCCTTGCAGCGTTCTATGTGCGGCTTACATTCAGCGCCGTCGACGTTTATAAGACCCTGGAGCCGTTGCTCCTCGATTACCGCAAATTGAAGCGTCGAATTCGGGATTCGTTCACCCTCACATATATGGATCAATTTATCGACGATCTCTTGACGAAAGACCGTGTCTGTGGTACCAGTCTATGGAAGTTGCCGTCGCGCTCTCAGCTGGAGGACCTGGATATGTTGGAGGAACGAATCAGTCCCCTCGCGGATGAACTGGAAGAGCTCGACCAGAACAGCGATGATGGCGATCGGGATTCCAGTGATAACGATGCTTCAAGTCGGAAGAGCAATGACGATGGTGGCGATGATTGAAAAGCTTTCTCTTGGGCAAACTCGATCCAACATACACCAAAATGCGTCGCAACCATTGTCGACCAATGATCACTCGATGTTGAACCCGCGCCGCTGATAATAAACCTTTTGGCTTGATCAACCCACCATGATGCTGGTCATCTAGTTGAGGTTTACGTGCAGGCATGCGGGACTCACCGCTCCATTCAAAAGATACCCATTTAGCCATTTGTGTTTAAACCATCTGGGCCGTGCCAACAGTAACTGACACTTGACATTCCCCAGAATGTCCCATTTTATGACAGGTCTTTCGAGACTACGCTTGTCATGTATTGTGATAATTGAACAAACAAATTCGCCTCCATTGTATTATAGCTCACAAAAAAACCTCCAAAATGAGTTTGAAATGAAAAGAATAATCAAAAAAATTCGCAACTTAGAACCCTTGCTGTCGATGCCACTTCTCCTCCCACCCTCTAAACCACGGACTATCATCCAGAGTCCCGACCTCCCATCCTTTGGGAACGACACCAGTCTCCTCCTGCTCCTTGGCCCACTCTTCGAGCTTCGGTAAAATAACATGCTGAACATGCCACACACCCTTGTACTGCATCAGGCTCTTCTTCCCCTCCGTCAATACCTTCGCTATTAAAGCCGGAACGGCTGGTTCATCACGGAACTCGGTAATGGGTGTAAAGACGGCCTTGAAGTTGAAGACAACAGACGCGGACAGCGGGAGACGACGAAGTGTTTGCCAATCGACTCGTAGGTAGCAGTCTTCCACGGTAATATTAGGGTCCTGCGACTCCCGAAGGGCCACATGGGGGTCATCAGGTGCCATATACAGCGGTTGGCCGACCTCAAGACCCCATGAAGCTCGTTGAATGGGTTTCTCGGTGGGCATCTTGGTGAAATACCTACCAAAGGTTTGAACAGGTCAGCTCCCACTCTCTCACCTTATGAACGGACCAATAAAAGGACATTCTGCTTACCGGTCCATAGAGAACTGCATCTTCTCTTTATAATCCGGAATGGGAGAATGAATCTCATGTAACTGCTTCCCAATCTTGGTAGCCACATTCCATCCAATGGCTGAGCATATAACCGCCGCACGAAGAATATAGTACCCAGTCTCATCATCCCGCAACATGAGTGCGAAATCTTCAGGTACATGATCAAGAAGAACTTCCAATGGGGGCTTCGCCTTAATATCCACCTCGATTCCGAGAATCCGATTATGCAGTATACGCTTATCAGTCAACGTGAAGTACTGTGGATATCTCGCACAAATGAATTGCAGAACCATCTCCATAAGTTCTTTGCAAGCTAACTCGGATCCAGGTAAAGCATCAAGAACCGCTTTCCCATTCTTCGCGAATAATGCTTTACGCTGGGCAATTCGAGCTCTGTAGGTGCTCTCGAGTTCGATCCACCAATCTGTCTCTAGCTTGGTCAAGGCTGGTATGAAAGCAAGAACCGTTAGCTCAGTTTCTTCTGGTGTGTTGGGAAATTTTCACATACACATGGTTTGATGGTATGCCCATCGGAACGGACGATATGGTCTTGGCTTCGCTTTATCAATATCATGAGCATGGTAGGGATTAGGAAGTGGAACTCCGCTCAGGGTGGCATAATCTGGAAAGTCACCAAGGGCTTTCATTTCTTCTACCGAGAATCCAGTTGGCGTGTACAAGTTGCCCGGGCTGTTCATATAATTGGCGGTCATGGGCAAGAGATTCTGCTGTACTTTGGCTTCGTCGGTTTCGTTCCAGTGAACTGGAACTCCATCTAGCTGGAGGAGGGATTCCCTTCGTTGAGGTGGTAAGGCATCGGTGTAGCTTGAGGGTGATGTGGCGCTGCTGGCATTCTTAGTCCGAGGTGAGACGGACCGCGGTGGCGTTCTAGCCGTTGAGTTCTTGCGGCCGCGTAGGGTCAATCCGTTCCATAGATATTTGCTTGAGAATCGTTGGAGAAGGAAATAGAAGGCGCTGATGGCTACCAGGACCAGACCAGCTTGGGAGGCGCTCTCGGAGATCCTTAGGGTATTCATAGCGGCTTAGTAGTCCATAGAGATTCTTGGCCAAGAAGGCAGGACATGGATATACGCCTAGTGTGATATTTTATAATATGTAAGCACAATGGGCGCACTAGGCATGCTAAGGGCTTTCCAACCTTTGAGCTATTCAGCGACATTCATGAAGTGGGACAGTGGTTTATAAGACCTTGGATCTCTGAGACGGAGCCGGAAGATACACATGGGCACTGGTATTCTTAGATCCGAATCCATGAAGCGGGGAAGCTCAT
Organism: Penicillium herquei; assembly: GCA_039634405.1. NCBI lineage: Eukaryota > Fungi > Ascomycota > Eurotiomycetes > Eurotiales > Aspergillaceae > Penicillium > Penicillium herquei. Next base: position 4,652,325 of record CP098387.1, on the reverse strand, counting down.
TTCCATTCAGATGGATATTATCCACGCATATTATGGCTATTTTGGTTAGTTCAATGTTTGCTGGCTGTGAAACCAGATTGCTTTTTCCTTGTTAGGTGAGAAAATGCATATCTACTCGTGGGCCTCAACTATGATGGCTTTTATAGTCGTAAGATAGCGCGTGAAGTTTTAGTATGTTATCATTAAAGTCTTTTTGTCTACTAGGACGGTATTCAAAACTCGGGCTTTGTCTCTAGGAGAAAGAAAGCCAGAGGCGGTGGCTTTGTTTGTGGCCTATTCATGTAATCCTTAACGCCATCTGAGGAGTCAGCAAATTCCATACAAGTGCATGAAAATAAGAGCTTGACTATAACAACTGTGAGTATACATGATCATACAGATCAAACCTCGAAGGTTCTGGACTATGTGCACAAAATGGGAAGAAAAGGTTTCACTATACCGAAAGAGGCAAAAAAGTCCAGACGTGTTAAAGAAGCAAATTGATTTGATAAGAAAACGTCACTCTTAACCTTGGATAAGAATGATACGTGTATGAAACTTTATCTTGATTACGACATAGAATCTACTCATTAATATGAAAAGCAAACTTCAAGTCATATGACTCCTTAGCCATGTCGTTGCGAGTGTCAGTGGCTTGCATGACGGGCTTGGTAGGCGGGATATGAGATTTAGATGGGAGAACTCGTGATTGATATGGAATAGCTAATGATGATATGAGAGCTAGCTGCATTAGAATTATTCAAGTATTATTAAATATGTGTGATTCAGGTCGGGATAGTAGTAGATATTTCATTCAAGACTAGTCTATCACTATCATGTAGCTACAACTTCGTGTGATAATTGGCAACACTCAAGGTCTTACTACATCCTTTATGTTCTCAATCAACAGCACTTGAAGCTCCGGGTTTCATGGTCTTATCGAATCCTGGAAGCTATCGCAGAACCCCCACATTTCCTCCATCATCCAGTGATCCAAGAGGTTGATTTGGATCACAGCTCATGTGTTGGGCCACCAACTGATAAGGGCCCGTTCTTGGTCATGATGGTGAGAACTTCATAAAGCACGTCGGCAGCCGCCCTATACAGCAATTTAGTTCGATATTTCTCTAACGTCACAAAGGAATTTGGGAATACTTACATGGTTGTCAATTCAGCATTGGTGTCATAAGCTGGTGCAACCTCAACAATATCTGCGCCAATGAAATTGATGCCGTCGAGTCCTCGAATGATTGACCTCAGTTCACGAGTAGACCATCCGCCAGTCTCGGGTGTTCCTGTTGCCGGTGCGACTATTGTTTATTTATTAGATAAAGCCTGGTGACCATTTCTGGAAAACACATACAAGCAGGGTCAATAGAGTCAATATCGATCGAAAGATATACTGGATTCACTGTTCCGACACGGTCGCGAATCTTCTTGATAATACCCTCGACACCTGAAATAGTCAGAGCAAGCATAAAGACAGGGCATTTCGGGAGTGACGATGAAACTCATACCAATAGTATCAATCTCGCGAGCCTCAACTATCTCGAACCCACAGTAACCATCATTCTCATAATCTGATGGCCCAGACAGAGTTGTGCGAATACCGGCATGGATATTTGTATCGTTCTTCAGCAGTCCTTCCATGGCGGCATGATAGAAGTATGTTCCGTGGTTGATAGCTGCAACCTCGCTAGGGGAACCACCAAAGACCTTTGGCTTCCAGGTGTCACTATAGTTTACTCGTGTTAGAATCAGCCTCTTGAGGGAACAGAGAATGGATTATGCGTACAGATGACTGTCAAAGTGAATCACAGTCACTGGACCATAAGCTCTGTTGATGCTCCGCAGCAGGGGCAAAGTAATGGTGTGGTCTCCTCCTAGAGTGATGACTCGGGGGAGAGTCTGGCCAGCCTGTGATTGTCCTTTTTTGTCTGCGTCCGTGAAGGGTCTGCGCATCAACACACTGTTATGTCCTTCCTCAATCTGCTGAATGGCCCAGGCATTGTCGTATCTAAAATCATGTATTAGCGTTTCAGCTCGCAGGAAACCTTCAAACTGTAAGATCACAACATACGATGTGACGGGAATATCTCCGCAATCCAGGATTTTCATCGCCCCAGAGAACGGATTGGCTTGGAGTGGTACGTTGTAGCCTCCACTGGATTCACAGTATTGATTAGCTTATGCTATAATGCCATAGTTAAACGAAGGATGAGGAAAAGGAGGAAGGGAGTAGTGTTAAGAGACAATCAGGTCTCGTCCAGAACCCCCTCCCCCAGCAAGTTCTTGACGTATTTTGATGATCTCACGTACTAGAGGTTTAGACGACGGGAACCTTGTCTAATGCCACTGGGGCCAAATCGCGCACCAGGTCGGTAGGATGTTCCCGTATCAAAGGGAGCACCGAGGAAAGCGATGTCGTATTGCACATCGTCAGTGGCCAAGCAAGGAGAGTAAGGTAGACGACCGAACGTGGATATTCCAGAAAATACTGAGTCTGCCTGAGGAATCAGAGAGGTTAGCAGGATCCAGCAGCATATTGATGTGAGATGAGACATACCTGTGTACCCCCGTCACCTGGGAGAGTATTGTACCAAATGTCCTTGTATGGACCTGCAATGGGAGTTTGATCATGATTCCCATGGGCCGCGGCGAGGCCAATCAAGGCAATAACTCCAGCTATAACCAATCCCATGGTGTTTATAGCTAATATGCTGCAGTATCAGGTATATCACTCCAAATTTCAAGTTCGAATTTGAGTGTGATGAATTTGGATGTATGTTGGGTGAAATGAAGCTTATATTGTTAGATGCTTAAGTTGCCCCCGAGACGAGACCTTCAGCTGAAAGTAAAGAGGCATAACGGACCAAATCGACTATACTATTTTTACTGTTGACTCCTACAAACATGGATCAAGGTATACAGTAGCCTGCTGGTTGGCCAGGACACTCCGAGACAATCAATTGCATCAGACATAGTTCTAGCCTGGCATTCTCTCTCCTCTTTGCCTTAATCCGGCTACTGCTCGGAGAGTCGTAATCCTTGAAAGATAGATCGTCTTCGTATCATTGAGATCCGTTTCTTTGCTTTGTCAACTCTTTTCACCTTCCGGATGAAGAAATTTAGGATGCCGTCGTTGGGCCATGATTCACAGCTGCATGCCATCATATGCAAGGATGTGCAATGCAAACCGAAAAGGGAAGCCCGGGGGAGAATGACATGATAACTCGATCTTATAAACTGAAGAATAAGATAAGATGGTGTTTGAGTTATTGATAGTTGGGCTTATCAGTGGGCGATCAGGGCAAAAGGCCAATGAGGGGAAGATCATCTATCAGCTCAACACTCGTATACAGCATTTTCTCCGAGAACGGACGCATTATGTGGATAATACCCCGCGGAGAATATCTTTATTCTTTCAAATGTTCTATTTTATTTTAAACCCTGTTTGTTTATACCCCAGACTTCTTATCTAAGATTTGCATAGAATTGGGTTTGTGCTGGCATACAGGAAGTCTAGATACGTGCGTGCTTACTTGCGCCCGATAGGTCATGAAACAACAATGTTGAATTCACTAGGAAATCCCTCTATGCGGCTAGAGATCAATGATAACAACATAAGCAAAGATAACTTAAAACTTAGTATTGAAAAAAGTTGCATAGGGTTATGACAGTCCCTCCAATGGCTTCTGCCGTGTTTAGTCTGAAACATGGGCTAGACGTCACTGATAAGGGCTACATTACTTAGATCTTTCTGTCTAATGAGTCTATCGGCTAGTAAGAACTAGAAACATACTAAACAGATGATAGGGAATTATTAAATGGCCTATGAAGTAATTAAACAGACCACGTTATACTCACTTCGAGCTTACGATCATCATCATACATTCATTTTTTCCATATACCTAGTGTCCAACATGGATAACGAAAAGAACTTGAATCTTAAGCACAGCCAAGAGCAGACTGCAAATACTTTTGGACTTCAATCCCCGATAAATGTTGAACATGGAACGCAGGTTGTATTGAATACATCAGCCATCAGTAGAAATGGAGTGAAACTTCATCCGCAGCCTACATCGGATCCTCTAGATCCCTTGAATTGGTCTGATCTTCAGAAACATGTTATTCTTTCAATTGTTATGCTGAAGTATGTATCATTTTTGCTCGCGACTAATAAGAATTAATAATGTTGATTTTGTTACTAGATATTTTCTTTTCACATACCTCACAACTACTACAGTCCCATCTTTCACTGAGATCCAGGCGCAATATCAGATTAACTACTCTCAGGTGAATTGGACAGTTGCTGTTCCCGCGTTGGGCCTCTCTGTCGGTCCACTCATATGGTCATCTTTGAGTGACATCTATGGACGACGACTCATATTTCTGATTGGCACAACTATAGCCTTGGTATCAACAGTCGGAGCTGCAGTTGCCGATACCTACTCTGGCTATATGGCAGCTCGGTTCTTCCAGGGATTTGGTGTCAGTCCTGCATCTACAGTTGGGATGGCTGTTGGTACGTCATGACCCGTTTTTCCTTTGAACCATGTTACTCACTTATCGAAATTAGTAAATGATTTATTTTTCGACTATCAACGCGGACAAAAGCTCGGCTTGTGGGTGTTGGCACTTGACTCAGGCCTTCTGCTAGGGCCGACCTGTTAGTTTTCTTGGCTTTACCTTCAGTCTGTGATGGCTTGAACTAACTGAATCATCTGAAGTTGGTGGATTCCTGAATCTCGTCAGTACACAGTGGATAAATTGGTTCAATGCCATTCTGTTCGCCTTTCTACTGGTCCTTGAATTATTTTTCATGCCAGAAACCTTATACCCCAGACAACAGATGCTCATCGACGAGATGCAGCCGAAGGGCGTTCAAGAGAAAGATGGAGCAGATGCGACAAAAAGCGAAGCTGACGGTCAAACATTGACCCCGAGCACCCCCATTGCAGAAGAGTCATTGCTTTCAAATCTACCCCGAACGAAGAGATTGGCCTTTGTGAACCTACGACCCATACCTGGGATGCGTCATCCAAAGCCATGGGACTCTGTGATTCGATTTGTCCTTACATTCAAAATGCCCGCCGTTGTAATTGCGGTGATCGGGTACTCATTTGTATGGTACTGGTGGGTTCTCTCTGTCATCACCATGGTTCCATCCGCATATGCAGAATACACACCCCTGATACAGGGATTGCTATTCTTGGGGTTATTTCTGGGTACAATTGTGTCGGAGATTTGCTGCTCTGGGCGTCTGAGTGACTACATTGTCGCAAGACTATCGAAACGGAATAGCACTCTACCTGTGGCTGAAATGCGCTTGTGGCTAGCCTATCCTGCTATCTTGATCACAGCTGGTATGTAACTAGCAGAAAGCAAAATCATGTATTGGCTTCTAACTGGTCTCTAGTCGGCTTGATTGTTTGGGGTGTTAGCATTGATCAAAACTATCACTGGATCGTCGGCCAAGTCGCTCTCTTCCTGTGTACGATACCTTTTCAGCTCTCCTGTCCCCAATTCAGTTTCCACACTTTTGGAATTACCAAAGCTAATTTCTCTTTAGTCGCTGCTGGAATACAGATTGGTAATACCGCTGCAAGCAGCTATATAGTCGACGCCTATCCTTTGCAGTCAACCAGTGTTGTTACATTTTACGCTGTTTTTCTCAACCTAAGTGCTTTCATCAACCCGGTACTATATGATTTCCCTGTCTCATTCTCCCTACATGTCTCAGAAATTTGCTAATCCTAATTCAACAGTTCTTCATTGCTTCATGGGAAGCTTCGGTTGGCTGGACTTGGACTTTCACGACTCAGGCACTAATTGTCATCATTGGAGGCGGCCTGGTTATGGGTACTCTACACAAATATGGAGGTTGGATGCGTGAGAAGGCACCCCAGCCTTCTTGGGTAAATCCTGAATTTGATATAGGAGCATAGGTACTACTGCATCTTACACGCATGCATGCATATGTCAATATAGCTTCGAATTTGATAGATAACATTTAGATCAACCACATGCGAGTGCGTCAAATGGGCACATACACTAGCCTTTTTCAAGGTCGAGATCTTTTTATCCAAACACTGGCAGTTCTACGTAGCTTTCGATCCAATTACACGTGTATCCCATAAAATTTCATTACAAAACGCTCGGCCAACATTGAAATCCCTACGTAAATATCTACCTGTGTATGGAAGACTTGTAAAATCGGAATGATGATCATGTACGAGTAGCAACATTTGAAGATATGGAACATTCGGTACACAAGAGGGGCCACGTCAAAACATTGAATTCCGGCCTGTCTCGACCAGATCTCTTATCAGTCTCAATTTCAAATGCTATTTGTTCTGATCTTCACCCCAAGTGTGGAGTAAAATCAACTTTCGGATGAATGTGGAGGCTTACTGTACCAATACCATGATCATCATCTGGCGTGACCTTGGAAATCACGGCACTTGAGCACTCGTGCATAACAATTGCACCTAGCCGTAACTCCTGCTGGCCCGCCCATTCGCCCAGGATTGCCATGAAGCTGACCGTTTCAGTTTTTGTGGCTGCCTCAAGAAGGTTGCAGGGTGATCCTGGAAAAGAATCCCCAATGAAAAGAGAGAAATGAATATGAACAATAATGGGAAGAAAGCCAGTAAGAAGTTGACATAACATGAAAAACAGTCAATATGATGGATCACATTGGGCTGCGTTATGTTTGTCCAACGTGCATGTATCTGACCCGCAGATAGTAAATAGTTGGAGTAGTCGGGCGAGGGTTCCATGGCGGGGATGGTGGGGCTGGAAGAGGAGTAGGGTCGCTGACGGAGATCAAGATGATGTTTCTGATAAAGAATTCGGCAGTCAAGACGTTCATTTCATTTATAAATGGATTGTAGACTGATATGGTATCTCGTATTTCTAGAGTTAGGGTTAGAATTGCCCCTATCTCCCGAGGTCGAATATGATTCCATCCTCCTTCCTAATTGGGGTACTGGATAGAGAACCGAACTCTCTCCATTTCAGCTTCATCATGATGCACAACACTGCTTAGTCCGAGGAGAATTATTCATTTTATTATTTCTCATTTTCGGCTCTTATCATCAAATCTATAACCAATTGCACGTTTACACATACTATGCGTGTTGAGAAAACCGGGATAATGCAAGGACAATGTAAGGCTAACTGTTATGTTCGTATTTATGACACCGAGATCGGATCAAACGGATTATGATCTTTTTGTGATTTTATGAAGAGAAAACTTGAGATGACAGTGGCCGACACACCAAGTCCTAGTTCTGTACATTGCCTTGGTATCTACTGTCAAGCTAGCCCAGGACCACCCGCTGAGGATATCATGAATTTCTCTTCATAAATTCCCCAAATCCTTCCATTGTCAAGTATCGAATAATCATTGTGCCGACCATCATCCCAACCCTTCTTGTTGATGCCGCGTCATGTCGTCCCCCGAACGAAAAGACCAGACCTCTGCTTCGAATAGCAACTCAATCAGTTCACCAAACGAGTATACCTCTCTTCTACCACAATCCTTCCCCGAGAATGATTCCAATACCTGCTCCGACGATGCCTCAAACAGTGAATCTTTCAATCCTCTCCTAAAGGAGTCATGGATATTGCTCAAGGGTGCCGTCCCTGTGATCCTAGCCTATATGCTACAAATGAGCCTGCAAGCCGTCACCGTCATTATAGCTGGTCGTGAATCTGCACTTAACCTAGCTGTCAGTGCGTTCTCCCTTATGTTTGCAATGGTCACCGGGTGGATGATTGCTCTGGGTGGCACTACTGCGTTGGATACTTTGGCGTCATCGACGTTCACGGGCAGTAAAAACAAACACGACTTGGGCATATTACTCCAGAGGGCGTTTTTGGTCCTCGGTCTTATGTATATCCCAGCTGCCATCATCTGGGCATGCTCTAACCCCATATTCCGGGCCCTCGGTCAAGACCCTGAGCTCTCATATCAGAGTTCTAGATTCTTGACATGTCTCATTCCAGGAGGGTTGGGGTATATCTACTTTGAAATTATGAAAAAGTACTTACAAGCGCAAGGTAAGTACTCATCAACGTTTGAAATCTCAAGTTTCGGGTTCTAACACCACACTTTTCTTATTCCAGGAATCATGAGAGCAGGAACATACGTCCTTATGATAACCTCGCCGCTGAATGCCCTTCTATGCTACACTTTCTGCTACACCCTCAAACTCGGAATCATCGGCGCTCCCCTCGCTGCCAATATCTCATACTGGCTCTCATTTATCTTGCTGGTTCTCTATGCAAAATTTGTTGCGGGCTCTGAGTGCTGGGGTGGCTGGTCACGAGAAGCCTTTAAGAATTTGATCCCCTTTACACGTCTAGCCATTCTAGGCATCCTTCACATTGGTACTGAGTGGTGGGCATTCGAAATCGTCGCACTTGCTGCCGGTCGCCTAGGCACAGTCTCACTAGCCTCTCAGAGTGTGATCATGACTGCAGATCAGATCATGAACACTATTCCATTTGGCCTTGGCGTTTCAACATCTTCACGAGTGGGAAACCTACTCGGATCAAGGGATGCCAAAGGAGCGATGCGTTCTTCTCATCTCGCCGCTATTCTTTCCTGTCTTTTTGGTGGAGTAGTACTGACGATCTTGATGGGGACGCGAAATAATTTTGCGAAGATATTCAACGACGATCCTCGTGTTATTGAGCTTACCTCTGAGGTCATACCTTACGTCGCGCTATTTCAGATTGCAGACGGCATAAATGGTAGCTGCGGTGGCGTTTTAAGAGGCATGGGAAGACAGCATCTGGGTGCAGCGGTGAATGTTGTGAGCTATTATTGTTTTGCTTTGCCTTTGGGCGTTTACCTTGCATTTCAACGTGGCTGGGGACTTAAGGGTCTTTGGGTCGGTCAGTGTGTCGCTCTTTACTGTGTTGGTATCTTGGAGTGGGGCATTGTTGCCTTCACTCGGTGGGACGATGAGGTTCGCAATGCATTCAAACGCATGGACCATGCGAGGACGGTGGAGTTCGAGGGTGATGCAGAGGTATCAGTCTGAAGTTTCTTAAATGGCGATCGTTACTTTGATGAGTTGACGGTCAAGTGGTAGATAGAGCTTAGAATTTCAACACATTTAAACAACTCTCGATCAATTGGAATCTTATAACGATAAACTTGATCTATACCACCTCAGTTCGAGTCGATAATGTATTTTGTTGATGTTTCTTGTCCGAGCCAGGATTTGCCAGTTGGCGTCCTCAGCTATGACGTCGGCCGTGAAACAGGCTGATAGATTTGTCAGCACGAGCGGTCAGCCCCGTGAGAATCGAGGTCGAGGACATTGATCATCCTAACAGTAAACTCTCGAATTAAGATAGAATTGACAGTGATTTCTGCAAAAATGTCGACATCTGCAAAGACCGTCATCGCGACCGGCGCATCATCTGGCCTGGTGAGACCCGAAATCTCGGTTGGTCGTATTCTAAACTATTGATTGCTGATACAAACACCAGGGTTTCGAAGTAGTCAAACAGCTACTGGAGCAGTCAGAGCAAGCCTACAATTTCATTCTGGGTGTTCGCAGCACCGAGAAGGTACAGGCTGCATTCAATGACCTTGGATATGACACCACCAAGCACTCTGTCACTATCCTTTCTCTTGATCTCTTGAGTCTGCGAAGTGTACAGCTTTTCACGCAGCAAGCTCTCGCCAAATTGGGCCCTCATCGTATTGATTATCTTTTCATCGCTGCCGGAATGTTAGATAAGGCAGAAGGACCTGGTCCTCATGGCTCTCAGTGGTGTGAGGGTTATGTGGTGAACCATTTGGGTAAGTGGGGAACTAATTACCCCGCCAACCTAAACTATAGAATGAAAGACTGATAAAGGTGTTCAATCAAACAGCGCAACACTATCTTGTTCATTTACTGCGCGAGACAATTATTGCTTCGCAGAGTCGTCTTGTCTTTGTTTCATCTGGCGCAATTCGCAATGTCCGAGGCCAGGATCCAGGTGAGTGGTCAGAATAAGCCCCACCTGTAAGCAGTTTATTGTTAACATGTCTGAACTACAGCGACTCTTGATGTCGACCTGAAAGCCGGCTCGGGCGCTGGCTTTGGCACGGTTTACAGTGCTTCGAAATTTGTAGGACTGTTGGGCGCGCACTACTGGCGTCGTAACCTTCCTCAATGCACTGTTGTTGCTGTCTCTCCTGGTCTGATTCCTAGTACTGGTCTTGCTACCAGCATGGGTTTGAGCATGAACATGCCGGATGCTAAGACTGTTCCCGAGGGTAAACAACTTTTCTGCCATCCCATTCGACTTGACTGTAGTATCTGACATTTTTATAGGCGCCCAAAACCTTCTCCGTGCCTTCACAGTTACGGATTTCCCGGCGGACCCAGACCAAATTTTCCTCACCAGCTGGGGTGAGTGGTGGTCCAAGGATGTCATCGCTCTGAGCCTCGACAAGAGTTTACAGGACAAGTGGTGCCTCAGCAGGGAGGAAATTGAGAAGCAGGAAGGTCTTTCCAATGAGTAAGGCTCTAGAAGTCATATCGACGATCCAACGGGTTAGTAAATAGTGCAATCTAACACCTTGTGATTTATGAATTTATGGGATAGTGGTTCAAAATGACTTTTCATCTCAGTCCTGGAGTTGGTAGATAGGATATATGAGATTTTGGGATAGACCCACACCATATAACGAGTCAAGCTAGATGGGTGATATTCAGTCTCAACATGAACACAGGCTCGACAAAATGTTCGAGTACGCCTCGTCTCCTAGCCACCTACATCACACATCGATCATGATGTGGAATTTTAGGTTTGCACATTCTCTTAACTTAAGGCTCGGGTTACTTGGCGAAATAAGCATAACGCTCTCAAAGTCTAAATTCGACGACTACTGCCCTGGGGGTAAATACTATCCAAGAAGTTATTAGAACACAGGTTCTATGGGATTTGACAAACGTGTATCCTATTTATGGCCGTGGATCGGAAACATTTTGAGGCGCCATGTTGAAGATGTTACGTACAGTCACAGTGAACATGTGAAGCTTCTACTTAATAACCGTGCAAGTTGCCGAGCACTCAACAAGAGCGTTTGAATTCAATTCAAGTTGAAGGATATCAATGTTCGCTCACTTCAAATTCCAAATTTACTCCCAAATCCCTTCCATTGTTGTTGGTAGTTCAAAGATTTCCAAGGTTGGTGCCCAGCTGTTATCCGAGTCGGTGCCTTCCCGAAGCAACACCCACACTGGAGGTGTTCCAACTTGAAGGTTCTTACAAGATTAGTGCCCCTGGCAGTACCATTTATTCAAGTTCGAGTTCTTCAAGTTTTTAGAAAGAAATTTTCATTCCCACTAATCATTAATCAATATATACTACTAGTAGCCATTGATCATAAACTTCCGTAAATCAGTACGTAAATGCGTAACTTATGATCATAGCATGCGATCCACACATTCAAATTACATAAATAAGATAAAAGCCTCAGGCTTTTTAGTAAGCCTTCTCATCAACCTGGTTGCCAGTGACCTCAACCTCGTCAGCGGTGACAGCAGTCTTGATGTCCTCGACATTCTCAATGCCGGCCAGACCAAGAGTCTCGTAGATGCGCTGCATACGCTCGCGGTCAGAGGCGGCAATGGTGGCATCGTCACCACCGAAGAAGATATCCAGCTCCTCGAGGGTCTTGTCCTTAGTCTCGGGGGCGAACCACCAGATGAACAGACCACCGATACCACTGAAGATGGCGAAGAAGATGTAGGTACCGTACTTCATGCTGTTAAGCATATCCTTGGTGGTAAGACCAATGATGAAGTTGAAGAACCAGTTGGTGGAAGCGACGAGGGCAACACCACGGGAACGCTGGCTGTTGGGGAAGATCTCCTGAGCCAAGACCCAAGTGACGGGACCTAGAGATTCAAAGTTAGTAATTGAGCCCTGAGAAAGAAAGGTTTATGGAGAAAAGACATACCCCAGGAGTAGGCGAAGTTGACGGCGAAGAGCCAGATGAAAGTAATGGCCACCCAACCTTGTGGTTTGTCGAGGCCTTCGTTCAGGTTCCAGTTATCCTCGTAGATACCCTCAACGGTAGCGACGACAATGTGACAGCAGAACATGCCGATGGCACCGACAATAAGGAAGGTCTTACGTCCGAACTTGTCGAGCCAGAGGACAGCGGGAAGGGTGAAGGTGATCTGCAGAATACCGGTCACACCAGTAGCGAGGAGATCCTGCTTAGTGGAGCTGAAACCGAAACTCTTGAAAATCTGGGGAGCGTAGTAGAGAACAGCGTTGATACCGGTGAACTGTTGGCAAACCATGGAACCACATCCAAGGAAGAGACGCTTGAGCATGTGGGGAGCAAAGAGAGCCTTCCAGGGACCGAGCTTTCCACCAGCGCCAACCAACTCAGCCTCACTCTCCTCGTCGAACATAACAGCAGCCTTGATTTCGAGGAACTCAGCGCGGATGTTGGGGTCGTTGACAGGAAGGCGGCGGAGCTTAGACAGAGAGGCAAGAGCTTCCTCCTCACGGTGCTTCATCATCAACCAACGAGGAGAGAAGGGGAAGTAGAACATGCCGAAGAACAGGATCCAAGCAGGAATGATCTGCAAGGCCAAGGGCAGACGCCAGGCAATGGTCTTCTGGCCGAGACAGGTGTGGCCGTGGTTTTGGGCGGCGTTGAAGGTTCCGTCAGCGAGGTAGGGGTTGGAGATGCCCTCGGGGTCGCACTTGTTGCTGCCGACGAACTGCATTCCGTAGTCGAGCCAGAAGGCAATGGAGGTACCGATGGTGATGGAAAGCTGCTGCAGAGAGACCAGAGATCCACGCAGCTCGGGAGGAGCAATCTCAGCCTGGTAAAGAGGAATAACCATACTGAACATACCAATACCGATACCACCAATGATACGACCGGCGAAGAAGTAGGCAGGGGTCTGAGCACCAGCCTGCAGACCAGTACCGAGGGTGAAGATAATAACAGCAACCATCATGGCGTACTTTCGAGAAATGCGATCCGCAAGAACACCGTTGATCAGAGCACCAGCCCAAGCACCAAGCTCAAGAGCAGACACCAACCAACCCTGAATGGTGGAACCCATGAACTCGGGGAAGTGGTTCTCGAAGTTCTCCATAACCAGGACAGGACTCATCACACCTTGATCATAACCATACATGATACAACCAAGAGAGGCGAAACAACATGTCAAGGCAACATATGGGTTCTTGAGCATACCCATAAGACCATGGGACTTCTCCGCAGCCTTGCGGCCGACTACTGACTGACTGATCGCCATGATGATAGCGTATAATCAGAAAGAGTAGAGGGTATAAAAAAAGAAAGATGATCACAGAAAAGAAAGTTCTGTGGGGTGGGAAGTGTCAAGACATTTATAGTAAATTTTTCTTCTTTTCTCTCCAATTTTTTTTCTCTTGTAAGAGCTAGTGCTCTGGCCAAGCCACTTTCTCCAGACCACGAAAACGCGGTCCTCGTGCTTCGTAGCCCCAGTCCCCAGTATCACGGCTGACAATGCCCTATGGGGGGACCCTTGGTCACAGGATTCCATGTGCCGTGGCAAGCTAACCCACCCACTAAGATGTAGTAGGTTAGATTCGGGGAACAAAGTATAAGTCGGAAATGCTATATTCCGGGAGATACGAAACACTGGTAGAAGGATGTAAAACTTTCGTCCACTAGCGAACGCCACTAAGCTTTCTGGCCAAGAGGGAAAGACTTGGAAAGCCAAGGTGAGTCAAGCCCACGGCGTTGAGTGGATAGCGAGGCGCCGAACTTTTTGAAAAAACAAGCCTCTTTTCCAAGAAAACGCCACTATTGGCCGGTTACAACTTGCATGACCATCCATTCCTTCAAATTGTCAGCTTAGACAGAGTATTTTCCCTCTAATGACTCTAGGGGCCCTCTTTTTCCGGGGGTGCTTCTCTTCTAGCAGGCTAGTGCTTACGGGGGAACTGACATGCAGGCAATTCCCGACACCTTAATACCCCGCCTGTGACCGATATTTGACCGATGTCCATTTGACGAATGGGAAATTATATTGGGTCGCGTACCGAATAGACGTAGAACATCTGCTATTGGAGATTAACCCGATCAACGGCTTTTTTACGGAGGAGCAATGGTCTGACTGGGGGTCCATAATCGGAAATGCCGTAACAGAATGGATCTGGTGGCCGAGCCGCGTCCTTGTGATGAGAAGAAAAAATTTTCAGTAGCTAATTAAGGATCGCTAAATCGAAGGGGGCAAAAAAAACAGAGACGTCCAGGCGGGGGACTTCCTCGAGAGAAAATAAAGTAAAAAATAAAATAAATAAAAATAGCGGGGATGATTAACCTGATCTAGGTTAAGGTCGTCCAAGATGAACCCAGATTCAGTATGGTATGGCCCTTAGCTCGTACGATATTCGGAGGAAACAAAGAGCGAAAGAGGAACCGTAACATTCTGGAATCCATCTCCATAAGCCACGAGGTTTCGGTACCTCGAAAGGTTCCATGGATTGCATGAGCTCTGGCCTATAATCTTAGCCGTAGTGGCGTTAGTCACCACTTTTTTTCATTTTTCTCTCCGTTGTCAGGTCAAGTGGATATCGGGATCACTGAGCTCGGTATAGATGCCAAGCTTTCGGGGAACCGAATCGCGGAGGGGACGCGTGGCTCAAATTTTGCCCATGGGGGCTTTGATTCTGGAGATAGATCACAGAGCCTTGCCAGTTCCAGACGTCCGGTGAGTGCAAAGTGACACTGTTTCGTGGGGATAGAAATCCGGGGTCAGGAGACGGTAGTTCATCTGGCATTTGGGACCGGGGGCGGAAATGAGAAACACTTGTATTATTTCAATTTTTTATTTTATTTTCTTCGATCAAAGGGTTTTGTTTGGATGAAATTGGATTTTCACTGTCGGCCAACCGAGCCCGCTGATATGCCGGTTCTTCCGGTCTCGGCCAGAAAAGCCCTAGTTCCCAGCTTGGTCCCCTAGGCCTACAAGTCCCTTTAGATTGTAGGGTCTCTCCTAATTTCCTGAACCAATGATTGTACAGTATCCTTGCCCGTCCCTGGCTCGGGTCTAGCCGACAATTAGATGCGAGATTTGCATATCTGGTTAGTGAGAAAGTTTAGTCGGGACATTATGATTGATTCCCTGCATCTCTTATGGCTTTGGCCCCCTATGCAACTAGCAAACCCCGGACTATCTGGGGGAATTTCATTTACTATGGAGTTGTACATAAGACGATTGGGCTCATAGGACCGATGCGCACGGACTAGTGCATGAGCTGGACTAAGACCCAAAACAATATGCTTTTGCGATGCTGAGTCAAGGAATACTCATCCCCTACCAAAAGCACCACATGTGAAGGAAACCGGGAACTTCGAACCTTCCAACGCACAAGCATCCTTTGATCTTGTTTGTGGCGGGCTGGGCAAGCCATTTATGGGTGGTTGTGGGGAGGTGTCACTGTCTACTGACAATTCCATATTGTGACTCGATGCTCCCCACGAATCTTTGTTTCTTCGTTCTATACTGGAAATCTGGGGGTTTTCTGCGCTTACGGTGGGTCATGATCAAGATCTGGGATTTAAGGCCAGATACGGGGAATACTCCTAGTACTCTCACCTGGGCATGCAAGTCATGAATGATACCCTCTACTGTCAATAGGTAACTGGGGTTACCTATTGGTATCGCCGATCATACTCCGTAAATTGTTTCACATGTAGTGACTTGGCATGTCAGCGGTACAGCAGGACATACCCTTTAGTCCGAGCCATTTTATTATATCTCCTGCCAATCTCCTGTCAACAATCCTGAGCACTGACTTTATTGGAACCCGTCTGGGTGCATACGCGTGGATTCTATGGGTAATACTCCACATGAATGAGCCCGATTCTATGGCTTACTGCTTTAATCTGATTTTGGAAGTTTAAGAACTCGGTTGGGATTCCGAGGAAGATAACTCATCCGGGGAGTCTATATTGAGCATAGTGTCTTTACCTTCCGAGGCCCAGACTATACAGTACCAGTTGACCTGTCAACATGAAGTTGTCGTAATTCAGAACTTCATGTTTGTGGCGTCAACAACCAACTGCTAGTACCTCGTCTCATTAATTAGTCCCAGTTGAATGATATATCTTAAATCCGAATGAAGTTTTTGTGGCATTAATGCCACTTCAATGCCCGAACTTCAAGTTGCCCGTAAGGTTAATAAAGCCGAGCGCCATAACCGTCCCACATTGCCAAGGGTGGCGGTCACAAGAATTTGAGCTCAATCAATGTTCGGTCTAATCTCGGTTTCGAGGTCCAGGGGAACTCAATCGCAGGATCTTTTACTATCCCACGATGCTAATATCCCACAAAGTGCTTACGGGAACGAGTGCACATGTCCGATATGGTTCATGCATGTTGAGTCTAGATCTAGTGATAGCTCAAGTGCTTTATCCCACCCAGCCCTGGAGGATCTTCCGAGTCTCTACTCCATCCTCTTTGAACTACAGCCTGAGGCTCCTAGTCATCAGCTAGGTATCCATCTTGGTCCTGAGAGTCTCTTAATTAAGCCTCCTACTCGATCAATATTCTATGCACTATCGATGATTCCAGCAGTATCACTTTTGCATCTGAAAGTTAGATTATTTGTCAATGTGGTCCCTCGGCCATTGTCACTCCACTTGAGCAGCGTGGCACCAACATTTGAAGGGAAACCAGGCACTTGACCGATCTCAAAGATCCGACACATGAGTCTCTCACGTACTAGTAAATTCAACTTCAAATTTTTCACCTGGGCAACACTACGTTGTCAATTGGTAAACCTGTAAGGACTTGAACTCTTGAACCGTGACCCCTTGAACTTCAATGTTGAACACTAGTTCACATGTGCTGCGTGCATACAGTATATATCAGCACTTCAAGTTGTGCTAGAGACCGGGATCAGACCACTAGGTAGTCACCTGATCCCGGAGGATATCTCTCACCTCGCTGGTCCCCATCTCTTTTCTCCTTCCCATGCTCCTCTCATCTCTTGATTTCCCGCTTGCAAGTTGATATTTTCCTCAGCCTCTAGACTCGGAGGTACTAGTACATATGACTCACCTGGGCAGACAACAACACTGGCACTGGCATCAAGTAGTAGTAGTATTCCCCTTGAAACATTAAAGTGCTTTCTTAAGTTATTCCAGATTAAATTACATGTCATTTGCACCATTGAATGAAGTCAGCGCTAAGACTCAAGTTTCAGCAAGCATCAAGTATTACTTTTGTCTTCCCAAACAATGGTGGTCTCCTGGGCACATTAAGAGCTCAGACATGCTACTAGTATCTTGAGGAAGAAACAGCGTTTGAAAGGTAACCTAGTTTCGTTGATCTTTGTTTTCGCCTTTCATGCATATTGTCGAATCCTTTATACTCGTTTTTATTCAATCAAAAGATATTTTGGTCTGGTGAAAGATGACTCATTTATTTACTTGAAGCAAAAAGAAACAATATTTGTTGGTTTCATGTATGACTTTCAGACAGTCACTGTTTCTATCTCACTTCAAATCTTCGATTGTTTCTCAGCTCTGAAATGACCATTCAAGCTTCCCTTTTTCAATAGGCTAATTTCATCTCAGCGTTGAAACTCTTTGTCATCTGCTCCCTGGAATAGAACTCAACCCCACAGCCTTCTCCTCGCCATCCGTCTAATGTCAATAGAGAGTCTATTCCCCGAATTAAACGATTCCTCAGTACCATGAAATACCCTTGAATATGACTGACTATATAGGGCCAACTTCCATCCATATTAAGATGCTCCTGATTGTTCTTCTCGACATTGAAGTCCTTCTAATACTTCCCATACACCTCACATTTCCACCAAATCATGTCCTCTCTTTGCAAAGATCTCGCACAAATCTCCATCCAGGATGCCTTTTCCCTTGGGGATCTGCCCGTTGAAATCGTGATGGCGATAAGTGATTTCTGTGATACCTCATCACTCGTCAACCTCGCCCGTTCAAGTAAAGGATTCTATAAAATCTTAGAATCAGAAAAGAATGATCGTGCTAGGAAGGGATTTTTATATCCACCAGAAAAGCGGTCCAAATATGAACGCCTAGAGAAACAGATTCTTGAAGACAATCCTTGGGGTAACCAGCCCATGCCATGGATGTGGATGTACAAACGTGCATCTGGAGTATCCCTCAACGACACAGGATACCTTTGCCGAGTGATTGAGACCGGTAAAGTCGACGGGTTGGAATTCCTTCTCGATCTAGGAGCTGATCCAAACTGGTACACCATCCACGGAACGACCTTGTTGATTCATGCCGTACAGGAAAACCAGCCCAAAATCGTTCAATTGCTTCTAGAACGAGGTGCTGATGTGACCTATGTATCGTGGGACCAACCACCCCCCGGCCAGATAATTTATAAGTTGAATGCATTTTACTGGGCACAATACCTACCAGATGAAGAGATTGTACAGTTACTACTACGAACTGGCCAGGTGCAGATAATACGTCAAGAAGATTTACAAAAGTTCTTACAGAACCGTCCTCTCGAGACTCTTCGTGTGCTATTTGAAAATTTGACTCCTGCGTTACTCAATGGAAAGAAGAGTTACACAGATTGGACTCTTAGCCTTCTGCACGAATTAATGGACCGAGATAAAAGCCGCGCCGAAGCCATGAGCCTTGCACTCTCTTTCAATCTCCCGAAGGAGATAATAAATGCGCGTTGCATTGACGGACACTCGGTTATTGAAGAGGTCCTGGCACGAAAGGATTTATGGTCTACGCTAATTCCCACTCTCATTACTTGCGGCCATGACCTTAGTGATACATTTAACGCGTGTGTTTACGGGCCTCCACCAGGCTACCATGGGCTCACACAAATCCTTGGGGCCACACCATTGCATGTCATGATCAGGTTTCGTAAATGGGACTTGGCTAATCAACTCATCAAAGCGGGTTGTCGGTTGAATGTTATCGCTACATGTGAAAGGAAAACATGGAGCGAGCTGCATATGGCCGTGGAATCGAACGCTCCCATGGATGTCATTTCTAATTTACTTACTGCTGGTGCAGATATTAACTGCCACTGGGTTCACGATTGGGAGGCGGAGCGCTGGTATCATTCAACGCACGATCATCCTAAATACTTAATGTTTCAAACTCCCCTTTCCTTGGCAATTGGATATAAAAGTCACGGTGAAGCTATGGTTCGCGCAATGCTTACACTGGGAATTGTTCGGCCAGATCTCACGATCAAAAATTGGAGGGATGAGACGCCTATCGAGCAGGCTAGACGACTGGGGAATGTCGAGATTATCCGTATGTTAGAAGAGGAGCTCGAGTCACAGAATAGAACAGGATTGTGATAGCTGGATAGCGGATGGAATGAGTTACTATAGAGGTTGTCGGAGCACTTGAGTGAGGGAGAACCTTGAGAGGTGATAGCTACACCTGGTCTTAACAAATTGAACCAACATTGAACGTTACATATGTGCATTAGTGAGAGAAATTTTGATGAATACTAGATTGCTTTGCTTACGTTAGTCTAACATTGAATTATAAGTTGTGCTGTGAAAGACTGAGAATTTGATGTAAAGCAACATGAGTGCCCAAACGTTCTCGACCATCCCAATACTCATGACGTAGTCAAGTTTCATGAATCACGCCACGTCAGTGAGATCTACAGATCTACATGGAGATACGAGACCATTAGAGTGGAGCGTAGCAGCAGAAAGAGCAATAATTATTGTGATCGTCCAATTCAGAAAGGGTATACGAGCGAATTCAGCTTTCAATCAAGTGATAAGAAGATAATTGTATTTCTCTAAGCATCATGAGTCAAGGCCATAGCAGAAACCCAGATGAGATAGGCACATGAATTAAGGAAAAGAGAAAAAGAAATTGGGATAGGAGCTGGCTGGATAGTACAATAGGTGAAATCAGAATTAGAGGAAAGAAAGATCAAGGAAATGGAGGCGATCTGGAGAGGGTCGGAAGTATGTACTGGAATCATATGGGCTGTGCGTCCATCGTCCACGGTATTTATGCAAGAGGTATGTAATGCTGGGTGCTCGTGAACTCGTCTCGACGGCGAATCATCGCTTCCCCCAAAGTAAATTTTGGAGGCGGGAAAGAAAAAAGGAAAGAAAAAAGTGGGCGCCGCTTAAACTCGTGTACTGTTGTGCCTCGCATTCATCCTTTTCGCATCTAGACAGGGGGAGAGAGAGACCGTGGTGGCATGATGAAAGGAGCTCAGAACACATCCGACTTCAAATGTCTTCCCATCTCGGTTTTCCTCGTGGCCACCACCTTAAGAATAAGAAGGAAAGAAGTCAAAATGACTAATGGGTATCATAACAGAGCTGTTTTGGTAAATTCATGCGGAATTAAGGATGAAGGTAAACTCGGGTAGGGACGAGGGCGGGGAGAAGAAAACGAAGATGGTGATGTAAGACGGATTTAGTCAGGGTTGGTAAGCTGTTATAGGTTAGAGAAGGAATCTTTAGTCACGGGAATTTTCAGGGCAGGCACTTACGCGAAGAACGGGTCGCGAGTAGTCCTCGTTGTCCTGCAGCGAGACACTGCTATCCCGACGACCGTTGTGGTAGAGGACGGTGTCTGTCTTCATGCGGTTATCGGTGAAAGTCGCTTTACGACCCAGACTGGATCCACCAGAGCCTCCAGGGAAAACACCACGAGACCAACTCGAGCCTTGACTAGTTCGATCCGCCATATCCTGGCTAGGAACGGGGCTGGCAGAACGAGCACGCTTGCGATAGAAGAATATGAGGAAAACCAGCGCTGCGATCAAGGCAAGACCTCCAATGACACCGACCACGATTCCAGCAATCGATCCTCCACTGAGCCCAGAACTCTTGTCACTAGTACTGGAGCCTTTGTTACTGTCGGCACTGGATGTAGCTGTAAGGGCAATGGTGACTGTTTTAACTTCTCCATCCGATGAGGTGGTGACAGCGATATGAGCAGAGGTAATAGTGCTTTCAGTAGAGGAGGAAGTGGAGGTGCTAGTCTATAATTGAGAGTTAGTTAGATGTAGCCTTTTGTTAGGGTAGGGTGATCAAAGATGACCATACGATCGATGATGTGCTTGATGATGTGGTAGATGTAGTAGTCCCCTAATCCAGGCATTAAAATCAGGACCCCTTGAAGAGCGCAGATATTTAACCAGGACAAACAAGACCCAGGGGAACAAAGATGATAATTCGGGGGGTTTCTTGGGGCAAGAGCAACTGTACATAACATTCAACTTCAAGGGGAACTTACCGAGGTGGTCGAAGTGGTACCACCAGCAGTGCTGGTCACGCTATTATCATCAATGGCGACATAGGCAAAGACACCCATGGTAGAATTTCCACAACTATCAGAAGGATAACCAGGACATCCACTGTCACATTCGGATGTATTCTTTCGAGTGTCGGCAGCTGGTGCAACGTTGGAGCACCAACATTTCTTTCCTTGAAGGATGCCTAGAGCGTAGCTAGCACAGGTCCCCTCACAAGCGCCGTTAGACTGATAGGTATCGGACACTATTTGAGTCAAAGTTAGCAAGAATGATTTATTTTTTTTCCGTCACCTTGAACTTGACTTCAGTTTCGAAGAATGTCCACGTACCAGCACTGAATGAGGATCCAGTATTCTCGGTCGCACAATAAGCTAGGGTCGAAGCTGCCCAGGCCTGGGGCAGCAAGGCCAAAGCTGAAACCACCAGTGAAAAACGCATGATGGTACAAGAGAGTGGCGTGACGTGACGTGACGTCTCGATATGATGACCTCCTTTTTCTTGATCCTTTCGATCAGGTCCTGATAACCACCGAACTCACGGGGTTTTGATGAGAGCGTTCACGAACGGATAAGTCGAGGGTAGAATGAGATTGAAAATCAAAGTTGTGTGTGCCGACCGAAGAGTGTCGATCGCCCGTAGAGGACACCGGGGTAGATGAGGGTTCGGGAAAGTAAACGAATGCCTGATGATCCCCCACCTAACCACCTAAGAGAATCTTTATTGTAAAGGCCGCAATGATTGTCAGAAGGGCATTCGCATTGTCCTTCTAGGCCTTTATAAAGTTAAGTCGAAAAGTGAGTATGTGTGGGGGTGGGAAACGAGTGTAAAGGGTAAGGGGGGGGGAGAGGGAAAGTCAAGAGGAGAAAGGGTAAAGATCACAAAAAGTCACGGGAATTAGGGAACGTTTCTGCTCTATGGTAATGCCGCTAGCTTTGGTTGTGGATACTATTTGTTCACGCACGTCCTTTTTGGGCTATTTTTTGGGTGTCAAATTTGGGAGAGGGTATGACTAGCTGTAAAAAGATTCAAGATTCTATGTTTTGATTCATCTTTTATTTCTAAATATCAACTGAATTAATTGACCCTGATTTGATCCATAGTTGGGACTATCTAGGGGTTTTCAGGGACGCTCTAATAGTTTAGTTCCTGCACCCTGTTCACTTTGTTTTTTTCTTGTTTCTATGCATAAAAGGACTCGAAACCTGACGCGGCGCACAGTAAACCAAATACCAATTTGGTCTATGGGATCCACATCGGTAACATTGGTTGGCGTGGCGCATTATTCTCCCAGGAGATTCTAGCATTCCCAGCCCTTCATACCTCCATTTTCTTTGTTCTTTTTTGATATCTATGGATCGAATATGTCTTTTAAAGAGGAATTATCTTTGTGTGGGATATTTGAATCCTTTCTATGGATTGAGTCTGGTATCACCGTTGTGTGACCAGAAGGGGGGTGATAACGCGAACTAGAGCGAAGCATACGTAATAGGTGGATAAGAGTTGGTCGTTGGTCTGTCTCAGAAGCTGCACTACAAGCCACACAGAAGCTCTCCCGCAAGCCACATGAAATTATCTCGGGTATTCGACTCCGTGTCCCGATATTCAGTTACAGGTAAAGATGACACTTACACTGAGACTACGGTCTCATATACTCAAGTGGTGTTTCTTGTCCGGAATATCAAGTATGAAGTACGGATTAATGTACCCATATCAACCAGGACTCATGAACCAGATCACAATCAAATGAACACCTGTGCATTTAAATGTTCTCATCACTCTTGGCCCCTGGCCTAATTTGGCAGGGGTTGGAGGTTTTTTCCAGTCAACTGGTGCTGTGGATTGGTCTATCCGATTCCTCGGCGATATCCATAACCATCCTGATTGATCAAAAAAACTGGGCATAGACGCCAGAGGCGACGATCAATTTGTGAAATCCCAGCAGATCCCTGTCCATCCATGGACATCCGAGTGTGACGGCACTTGCATACAGTCCTCAAATCATACAGAACCCCTCTTGGTGCCTGTGTGCCTGTATGCCTGTACAGACTGATGCCGCAGTTTCCGGTTGCCCCTCAACCAGCAGGACTCCTTCAAGATTATTGGATATCTGAAGACCGATTAGGCTTGTTCTGGTAAGGGACTTGCTTATTATTTGCCCCCCGGGCGGGCCTAGTTGTTCTGATTGTGGATGATGTTTTTTTGTTTTTTTATTTTATTTTTTTTTCTTCCCCTGAACCCAGACTGGGGCGTAAATTGTAAATCCAATACAGATACTTCTCCCTGCCCTTGTATTGTGATATCATAAGAGTGGGTATGAAGGGTATCTGCTGTACCATACAATAGCTGTCTGTATGGCCAGCTGTACTCATCTTATGGGATCCAGACGAAGAATCTTGGTCAAAGTGGACCATGGTGGCTCCACCCTGTAAATTGGCCAGGACGTTGATGGAATTTGACACTGCATCGATCGTGATCGGTCTGGTCGATTCATTTATGACCTCTCAGACCATTCCAATATCCTGGATAGATCCGAGTCCTTTCTAATCCTGAATGGAGTACACACTTCGCAGCCTTGGAGCCTACACCTCGCAGTACCTGAGTAGGGAATATTAGACATGTCATCTTCAAATGTTTTGCCTTGAGTCATGCTGAAGACTTCGGATTTCAGATCTCGCCCCCTACTCTCTGCCGATCAATTCCGTTAAATAATCCTCCGTACTCCGTACTAAGACGGATTAACGGGTGTACAATCCACTCTGCCCAGGTGGTGATCACGAAGCTTCCCGAAGAGAGCACTTGAGTAAACAGTAGTAGTAATGCCAGTGACTCTCAGCCTCGAAATCACCATTGAAATTGAACTTGAAATTACTAATGAAATTCAAAGTTACAAGACTCGAGAGTGTTCCCACTACTTGGCAGCTTTATCCACAGGTGCATCTGGATGTACAAAATTCACCCATTCACTTGCAAGCGGTACCTGACCTCCCCACGGCCTCCACAGAGTCCATGAATGATCCATTAATATGCCTGAGACAAGTCCACAATATACTCGGGTGGCGGCAGGGATATGTGTAATCATGTGGGCTGGGTTGCACCAGAGAAAAGGGGATGCATGATCTAGACGCCTAAGGATGAATGATCGCCCGTCAATTTTGAAAAAAAAAAAAAAAAAAAAAAAAAAAAAAAAAAAAAGCTTTCAAGTTTGCTGTCCACGTAGGCTTGTGTTTGGGGGCGATTCCTCCAGTACATGGACTCGGAGAACATTGATCAGACTCGGACCTTCGATATCTGGAAGTGTTCGGCACCCGGTCAAGTCATTTAGGATGATAAGCAACTTGACCTTGGATTTCACTTTCTTTATGATCAGGTGCGGATGTATCCGGATATCTGGTTTGATATGTTTTACAGGAACCATACGTACACATGCCAATATGCATTCGGTGGCTTGCGGATTGACTCTTGGCTACAGCTGCAGTTGATGGTGATTTGTTGCCGCGGTAAAGATTTCCAATAAGCGGAACATTGACGTCGACAACGCTAGCGTGGCTTGCTTCTAAGAATATATGTTGCTAAGAATATCAGTGAAGAGTTTTCTTTCAATGTTCATGGGCTCTTTGATCAGGTTTGGGGTGTTTGCTCCATGTTGACATATCAGAGGCTTGAAAGGGCTTGAAAGTGACCAGGATGTTTCTTAACCGAGAAAGTCAATCTTAAACAAGTCTCACTTGAATAGAGTATACTTCTGCTTTCTAACTTAAATTTATATATAGTGACATCAGAATAATGAGAATGAGGCAGTGTTCATTAATTAGACTCAGACAGCAATCAGGTGTAGGTGATTCAGTCCCTGAAAGACCCCAGTGGCCGCTGTACTGGCATTGAGTCATTATAAGTCATCACTCACATGTGCATGATTAAGGTGAAATGATTTCAAATATTTGATCCTATCTGGACCCTTGAGTAGAATGGAGGTGTTCCAAGGTTGACCTGCATATGCGAGAGATAATACTGACTATCAACTTGAAATGACTAGTTGAACACTAGCCAACGGTATCAAATAAATCCGAGTCCCTAATAGTATGTACGATTAGAACTTCAAGTTGACTTGAGAGACTCGGATCACCCGTGGACCTCCATGACCAATTGACCGCACTGCACATAGACATTACAATTCAATCATACTAGTAGTTTGGATCAATACCTATATGATTACATCGATCTACTATTAGTAATACATATATATAGTGGAATTTTCCACATTTCCTTTCTAAAACATACTATTATGTTTACGTCTAGTGAGAACTATAAAGTCATAATGTCGTATCATATGGCTCATAACGCTAACTAACCATGGGTGCTAATAATTGAAATCCCGAACAACTTGAAGTTCATCGACGGCTATCAATAATCCACTCTCGCTCCTTAACTCTTCGTTCACCACTCCATCGAGGACGGGGAGATCTTCTGTCCACCAGCGAAGGAGAACGAGCGGGCCGAGCTTCCCGTTCGTTGTTAATTTGCTCAATCCGTCGTCGTCGAGCCTTACGGATATCATCAGATAGCTGAATCAGCTCATCAAGTTGGTCCTGTAAAACAATCATGTCAGAACGAGCTCAAACCACAAGTTGAACAGGGGATATTACCGGGTGCAGGTCGGAGAAAATGTAGTAGTAAGCCTTGTACTCTTCAAACTCGTAGCCCAGTCGCTCGATTGCATCACGAACCACTAAGTCTTTTGTGATTTCTGTCCAACGTTCATTCAAATTGAGTTCTGGTTTAAGGGGCTCCGGTTCCAGTAGACGGCCGCGTTCAATTTCAACCTCTGCTTCTGCTTCTGCTTCAGACTCGTCAGAGGATGCATCCTTAGGGGCAACTTCAACAATTTGGAGGGCTCCAGTCATTTCAACCGCATCCTCCTTCGAGGGAGTTTGAACCACAGACCACTCGTCGGTACTCTCCAGCTTCAACTCCTCGGCAAAGGATCGCGGCGTGGAGGGTTTCTCGCGGATTTCTATTCCATCTTCCTCAAAATCACGATATTGCGCTCCCCGGCTACGGGTAAAGCTTTCTGGTTCGCTCTCACCGTCTAAAGATGGGGGGTTTGGTGCACGACGCTGTCCATCAGTTTCCCAGGAAGTTTTGAATTCAACAGGCTGACCGCCAATGGTAGTTGCTTCTTCGTCGAGATGATTGAGATCGATATTTTCTGCCAGTCGACGTCCTCTTCTTTGGCTCCTAGTAGATAAATTAGATGAAAGCCCAGAAAAAAGAAAATTTGAACTTAGAGGAACTTAAAGCTATGTACAATCAAAGCAGACACTTACCGATGGCGAACATGAATTTCATCAAAGCTGTGATGTGAAGGTGTATTTTCTGGGCTGGGTGCACGAGGAGGCCGGGCAATGTCGTATCCTGTAAGTGGGGTTTCAATTAGCCCTGGGTACATAGACAGTAAACCGATGTTTAGTGAACCGACCGTGATCGGTTTGCCGATAGTTCATCGAAATGTCTTGGAGGACTGGGGGTTCCCGCGTTGGGTCAGGGCGTCGTTGCTCTCGGCGAACCTCAAGTTCATCACTTCCTATGCTTAGTCGTCGACGTTCCCTTTTAGATTGCTCCCGCCGAATCAGGATCTCCTTTTCATTCATAAGATCTTCCTCTCTCTGTATGGACTTGGCGCGCTCTCGATAAAACTTATTGAAGTATGGCTCAACATTCTCATCAGGTGGCCAGGCTCCGGACGGTCCTTGATCATATCGAGATCTAGAGTCACTTCGACGACGACGACCTGAGAACATGTCTTCATCCTCTCTCTCTTCTTTGGGTGTAGGTCTGTCCTTCCACTGCATGATTTTTTCATCTTCTCTCGACAAACTGATGGAACGTGATGGTTCGGGGTATTTTGAGCTTGGCCCTGCACGATCAATGATTCCACTTGCCTCCTCACGAGTGCGATACTTTCGGCCCGGCCCATAAGACTGAGCAAGTAATTCATCGCGGAGCTCAGAAAATGATCTTTCTCGGCGGCGTGGTTCGGGTTCGCGATCATGATCAAATGGCGGCACCCGTCCCCGGCGACGAATCGCCGCCTCTTCTTCTCGGTCAAACTCAGTACGGGGTCGTTGGTAGCTACCACGTCGCTCTCGTCTGTCAATGATAATTTCTTCTTCCTCTACCTCACGAGGAGGACGTCGTCTTCTGCCACCATGTGCCTCTCTTTCTTCCACAATGACCTCTTTTTCATCGAAAACGCGAGTAGGTACAGGCCGTGGTCGGGGGTGAGAGAAAGCATCTTCGGCGAACATTACCTCTTCACTAGATCTTCTCATGCGAACAGGTTGTTCAGCTCTGCGTGGAGGGGGAGGAGCAGGAAAATTCTCCGGTACAAATTCTCGCGGAGGACGACCTCTGAGCCGCATGCGTTCCATTTCCTCAATGGGCGGCGATATTCTCCTCCGACCATATTCGATATCATCTTCATATCCACGTCCAGACCGGCGTTGGCGAGGGTATTTTTTGCGATCAGGTTCGACGTCATCTACTTCATAGTAGTATTTTGTGGTTGAGGCTCGACGAGACATGATTGTGGTTGAGAAGAGTACCGAGTCATTCGATGAGGCTGGTGAAATGGGTCATTGGGTATCATCCACTCAGTGCCTAACCATTCAGAAGTTGGAGTAGGTTACTATGCCGTCACCCGAGTGTGAATTCACGCCCAACAGAATATGTGAGTGAGATCAGCGTGGTGACGTGAACCGGGTAAATCTGCAGATCAATGAAGGTTAGATTATCCATCAGACCCAGCTCAGGCTTAGGGAAAGGGAAAAAAAATACGGTGCAACTGGCGTGTTGTTGTTTTCTTTTCTTTTTTTTTCGAGCTCAGATCACGGATGGTGAAGATGGGTTGGTTGTGTTGGATGGTGTGGGTGATGAAGAAGCAGAAGGACAGGCGCTTAGTCTCTCATGCGTTATG
Organism: Penicillium herquei; assembly: GCA_039634405.1. Lineage (NCBI taxonomy): Eukaryota > Fungi > Ascomycota > Eurotiomycetes > Eurotiales > Aspergillaceae > Penicillium > Penicillium herquei. The sequence goes on along the minus strand of CP098387.1, from coordinate 4,624,071 downwards.
CAGTGTCAGGTCGGGCTGAATCATGAGACCAGGCGTCACTGCTTTGGCTCACAGCGAAGGCAGAAGTGTGGATTCAAGGGTTCGAGGTATCGCGGGGTACAAGGAATGGGCACGGCGCGTGCCGAATTCAGCCTTACCAATGTTGCTCTGTTGCTTGGGGAAACAAGAGCTGGCAAAGCGGAAACTAACCCTTCAGGCACAAGGTTGAATTCGGGGTGCAAGGAAAATATCCTCATTCCCAGAATACCCAAGCTTGGAAACCACCTTGGTATGTCAAGGTACATATGTTGGGGGCGCAGCACTATCGCTAGAGAATCCGATGACCCCACTACCCGCTGATGTCACACTACACCGTGGGACTATGGGATTTGCTATGACTTGGCTACAGTGAGTACAATTTCAAGGCTAATGTAAGCTACAATGAGGAGTTTCATTTGTTTATTCAATGTATATAGATCAAGTGGCATGATCCATGGTTCAAAGCGGACTTTTGACTGGGTCAACCATAGTAATAAACCGGGATGACGTTAAAGGCACATAGTTTACATGGGTATATAGCAGGGGTATATTATTCAAAGAATAAACTTGAACTCGTCAATCACATAGTCATAAGGTTGCCACCCAAGCGATATAGAAGTCCAAACGCCATGACTGATCCACATGCGCATGTCGGCTATCACTTGGGCAGGCACTGATATTGATGTTAGCTGACAACCCATCAAAAGGCCAGTCGCATCTGTCCTTTTTCGGACTTTCCACGGCCGCCTCGACCTCCTCGGCCACGATTTGTCGGTCGAGAAGCATTTACAGAGCGTTCCTGTGATTGGGCATTGCGTGCGGCTTGTCGTTCCTCATTTTCCAAGTCCTTGGCAAAATGCCAATCCTCATGTTCTTCTTTCTCATATTCAGGAAGGGACTTGGAACAGCGGGGACAAGTATACTGGGGTATATTGAATTGCTCTTCTGGAGAAGCCATGCCATCTGGGGTGAATGATGCTGAGGTTTCATCCAGTAGGGACTGGGGACACCCATTATCAGATGGAGGCGGCTGGTTGAAAAAGCGTTTAATGCTGTTTTCGTCAAGCTTCCTCTTCTTCTCCGCTGGCGGCTGTTCACTAAATGCGGTGTCCACATCACGAGATCTAGATGCATGAGTCAAGGACTTGGCCTGGTCACCGCGAACCAAAAAGCCTTCAATAGCCCTGTTCTTGGACACACCATCCTCAAAATTGCTCACGCTCAAAGACAAATTTGCACATGGCCATGCTTGTCCATCAGCAAGGACTTGGCGCAGCAAAGTCTGAGCCAGCTCAAAAAGTAAATTCTCATCAATAGTATTAGCGCCCGGAATAGGAATCTGACGAGACCGAGTCGCCACAAGCCGATGGTGTAGAGTAATGACTCGGGGTCGGCGTCTATTTTCAAGTACACCATCCTCGACTAGTCGTCCGTAGATATCAGCTGCGAAAATGTGCAGCCACTTCTCTGCTTGTTCGACTGAATTGATACTTGGGCGGAATGATTTCGCAGATAGCATAGATTTAATCTGAGTTCGTGGGTTGACCTCGCTGCGATCATCTCCGCGGATAACACCGTATAGCCAAGTAGCTGTGTGGTCATCCAGTTTGGCACGAAGTTGCTCCAATGACACGTCAAGAAGACCACTTACTTGCTCGGTGCCAAAATCGGAGGTGATCTGGTCTCCGAGCTTGCCTCCCAGCATCCGAATCTGAGTAAATTTATATCCAGCCAGGAAGTTTTGAACGGCACGATTTCGCACGACTGTTTGTTTATCTGGCTTGTTGCAAGCACTGCCTAGTTTGGCAAGCATCTTATTGCGTGCAACGCCCGCAGAGCATGTATAGTGGAGATTCTCCCACACAGCCTTTCTGACCGATCTTGTAATCTCTGCGGCTACCAGCATGACAACATCATCCCAGTCTGGATCATCTTCCTCGCTTTCCTGGGAATCCAAATCTATGAGAAAATCCTGGTCCCACTGGAGCGCCGTTGTAGGAGGACAAGGTAATTCAAGGTCTTTCTTGTCATCCTTTGCAATCGCCCTAAGTTCGGGATACCTCCGTAGCAGGACACAATAGATGAGAGGAGATAGATCAATGAAGACTTCATCGATACTGGCCTTTTCCAGGCTCGCTGACAGTCCCTGTACGAGACGAATGGTTTCATCATCATCTGAATCGTCTGTGCACCATCTCTCTACCTCATCCTTCATAGTTTTGAGAATCTTCCGCGACTCCGCCCGATAAGGATCCAAGGACACCTTATCGGTCTTGATATTCCGAAATGAATCATCCCGATAAGCCCATCGACCACCCTCGCCCTCTCGAAACGTTGCCACATGTTGTAAAATGATGTTGGGGCATAGTTTTCGGGCCTCTGCTGCGGTAATCATGCGATTGATGCCGAACGGTCTCGCCGGATAGTTCACCGCAATCAATGATTCCCACTGACGTACAGCAAGTGGGGTATCACGCGGTGTGCCCAATCGCACCATCTCACATTGAGCATAAAATGCATCCAGATCGATGTGCGCAATAGCGCGTAGAGGTGTTGCGGTGGAGCCTTGGCGCAGGAGTTGGAAGTGACGGTGGGTGTATCGAGAGCGTTTTACGGCATCGGGAGGCGTGTTGAGCGGGTCTGCAGACGACATATCAGAAGATGCGTCATGGTCAGAGGGAAAGCGAAAGCTCTTTGCGAAAGAGAGTGAGCCCTTAGAGAAGCTTGCACATATGAGGTTTGGAAAGCTTGACCCTTGGGATGAAAGTCCCAATACGGATTAGCGCCTGCACGTGTTTGGCTTAGAGCCTCAGGTTGTCAAACAAACTATGCAAACCACACAAACTACACAAACATCGGGTATGGAACCTTGGAACTACATTTGAGCATAATCTATATCATAACAAACACCCTTGCACTATAATATCAAATTACCCTAAGTCTGTGCTTAGGTGGCTTGATACTAGTATTTTTATGTCTACGGAGTAGTCATGTTGAGAACTTTTCAAGGATCATGGGGATGATTCTCCTTTTTTGCTTTTTTCCCACTTAATTGTTGCCCACCCGAGAACATACGGAATATTCCGTGCGCGGCTACATACACCTTGGCATCGACTCAGCTCACCGAGGTCAAAGTACGGGAAGCACTGTGGCCAACATCTGACCTCGTTCGATTTACAATGTCGTCAGCATCAAAATATATTTTCTTTTTTCATTATCCTTTCATTTCACTTTTGCGCCCACCAATTCGTGTTGGTCAAGACCAACCAAAACGCGCTGTGTGATCTCCTGCCTTGTGCTGACATAGTCGCGCTCTGAGTGGCTCACGGCCCATCGGAGTCCTGCCCAACACGCATTCATGCCCAACGCAACTTCATGCAGTTTGGTGGCAACGGTCTGTCACTATCCCACCGATCTTGTCGCAGATTGGCCCCCTTACTGCAGTATTCGTTGCAGAGGAGGGTGAGGATCATCCCCCGTGGCCCTCATAGGTCCCGATTTGTCCAACCTTGTCATGCTCACGAGTCCGGGACGAAGATTCCCGTCTTTTGCCACAGAGAGAGTCATCCTATTTTGTATAATGCTTTTTTAGTCACTTTTTTGCATGTACTAACATAGGATTGACCGCTTCCTCTCCAGCCCCATGACATACACTAGGTAAGCAATGATTGGAAAAAAGAAAAGAAAAAACGCCTCTCTCACGAGATCCAATATGATGCCCAAGTGGCCCTACCAAAGACACTCGGACCCTTCGAGTTGTATCAAAATAATATGGGGGATCGGCCCTAGAAGTCAGCCTTTTGTGAAAGTTTACGTAGTCTGGACCAAGACCAGGACCAGGATTGACTCTCTAAGGGTTTCTTCATTTCATAAGGGTCTTTTAGTGGAATAGTTTCAGGGCTAAGGGACATATTCGGTTAGAGACAGAGTGGTACAAAGTACATTTGTCCATTGATGTACGGGGAATACCGTAGTACGTGCAGATTTTGCAGAAATTTGCAGAAATTTCTATTTTATTATTTTATTATTATTTTTTTTTCTCATGACTCTAAACCATTTTGGACCGTGCATGCTTTTGACTTGATAAGTGGGGGAGTCGTGGCACCAGCCCAAGAAGAACGGCCCAACCGCCCTGCCCACTTTAGTTCGCCCCTTCTTCTTCTTTCTCTTCCATCTCTCCCATTCCCTCTTACTACCTCCCCCCTATCTTTTACACCTGGTCCATTGGAAAAAAAAAAGGGATATAATTATAAAAGGCCAAAAAAAAGATTCCCGGATACACTTGTGAGGAAGTGTGGTACCCCCAAACTTCCTAGAGGATCCCTTTCCAACCCCGCCTCGGTGTTTCTCTCATTCTCATCTCCCGACTTCGACTTGATTAGGTCGATTCCTGGTTTCTCTCTCAGCAAACTTCCAAGGATTTTGATTTGAAATTTCTTTTTAGCCCGGGACAACCACCACTGGACCATAAGGATACCCCCCGGATATTTTACCTTCCCTGGATACAAAGGACTGTTTTGCTCTTCCGACCATAGGATCTCTTGTGGCCATCTCTTCCGTGGACTTTCGCTCGAACATCTATTTGATCTCTCTACCCAAGGATTCGACTCATTGTCATTTGAAGTGGTGACATTTGTGGCTATCTTTGCATCGATCGCTCCATAGAACTCCAAGAGAACCAAATCTGTACATTTTTCTACCAATATAACGGACACAACAACCCAAGGATTTCACATCTACCCGGACTTTCTTTTCTTTTTCTTTTTTTGGCCCGTCGGACCTGAGGACCCGTTGAAAAAAAAAACACTCCGGATACATCTTATTGCCTCAGGACACATTATGACAGGCCGTCAAAATGAATACTTTATTCCGGGTGAAGGAATCAGCCGCGAGGTGATCCAAGCAGATATCTGTCGGTACCTTGGAAACGACGCCCTTGTGCGACCGGGCAGCCATGGTGTCCGTTGCCCTTTTTCTTTGCTGTTATGTTGATAAACTCGAGCGTAATGACTGACTTCCACCGTACAGGGCCGCCAGGGATTTTTTATCCGTGCCTATCGGAATTTGACATCAGTAAGTTGATATATCGCGATGAATCCAATTGAAAATACAACCCAAAAAACCAGCGACGAGGAAACCATCTGACCAAGGACCATCTGGATTTAACAGGAAATGATTGCTGATCTGAAGGCTGACTCTGCTCGTTGGGAAGCGGACGTCTCACGTCGAGCTGATCTAGGCTATCCACGAGGTAGTTACATTCAGGATGTGAACATGGCCCCTAGCACTGGCGCAACGAGCTATGCCGCTTCCTCTGTCCATGAGGTTCGTCAACAACAGGGGCCATCCCCTACAACATTCAGTGCTGCTCCTGCGCAGACATATATGGACCCTTATTCCCAAGGCCCATATCCTGGAACCCAAAATGCTCCCTACAACCAGCCCCCTTCATCGTACAGCTCCACACATTCACCTTACGGATCAGGCCAAGCTCCGTATCCTCCCCCTCAAGTCACATACTCTGGCTCCACGCAGCCTGTCGTGACAGCTGCGGACATGCACCCTTCTTCCTACACCTACGCGGCTGGCTATGGTTATGAGGGCGGCCGAAACGCCCCTAGATACCCAGGACCCGGCTATGATGACCAGTCGGATTACTCTCCCCAGACAACCGGGATGGCATACCCTACCACTACTGCCCCAGATCCCCGGATAGGAATGGAGCCGAGATACACTCCGGAATACGAGCGCAGTAGACCGCAACCCACCAGAGAACGAGACCCGCATCGTCGGCGGTAAATCCCAGATACCAGATTGGTATCGAGTTTCTGTCTTGTGCATTACATGAATTGCTTCTTCTCCATTATGGCCCACTGGATGGATGAAAAATCTATTTTTCCCTTTGCCGCTCTGGACTGGGTCGAAATTCCTGGAACCTAATGATCTCTCCGATGAAACACAAAAATTCTCAAAAAATTCTTCCTTGGACCTCTTTCACTCTCCTCTCATTCATCGGTCTTACCTTTCCACTCCTTCGAAATAGAGAATACACCTCTTCTCTTGGAATTCCGGGATCACCCCCTTAGGAACAGAACTCTTCTGTTGCATTGATCCAGTCAGGTTCTCCACGTCACCATTCGTCGGATATGAAATGCCATTTCTTTTTTTCTCCATGGATTGATTCCACACTGGATACCATTGGCCACTCGGGTCTGAGACTCGAACATGGTCCCCCAGGATGGTTCTCCATATTTAATTAGTCTGCGCTATCGTGCAGTTGGCTCGTTGGGAGTAGGAGCATTATGCGTTGAACCATGGTTTTATGAAAACGGAGGCTTTTCTCAACTTTGGAGCTGTTTGGGATTTCTTGCTTTTTGCTTAATGACCTGCCGGATATCCACCAGCCACACTGGGATTTCGTGGAATTTCTTTTCTTTTCTTTCTCATTTTTCTTCCTTGGATGTTGATTCGGTGGTGTACAGGTTTTGTGTTTGTGTTTTTAGCAATGTTTGTTCCCTTTTTTCCTTTTCTCTTCATTTTTTTTTCCGTTTGACCTTTTCAGATTGGAATTGGTCTCCCCTTGGTGGGACATACGGCTCATGCCTCGCATGTTTGCTTTTTTCTGGGGGTCTTCCACTGGCTTATGGGAGAGACTGCTTTGATAAAGCGTGCTGATGATTGAACTACATGTAGATATGAGCATATACGGCGTTATCTGCCTTTGTGGTTGGTGCTTTGGTTTTGATCGGTTCTATCATATTAATCGAGCCTTTCGTCTGCCACCACAATGAAACAACAGGCATCATGACCTCTTGAAACATCTCATTATACCTAGAAACTTTCTTCTTTTCGTAAATCCTGATTCAGTAGGGAGTACAGTCGGGCTTTCGTCCGTGGCTGCTTGATTCCGTGGCTAAATGGGAGAAAAAGAGGGTTCATCACTGAGAATTGACTCGGATTTATCTTAAAGTCCAGGTACTGATGATTTGCATTAATACTGGTACTTTCTCTCAGTTAGCCTCAAGTGCTTGGAACCTTTTTAGTGTCCAACTCACCTTGGACCAGTACATCCAGTGCATGCAGTTACTACTATAACCCTGGACTACGATTGCATGCCTGGCATTTAGATGTGTAAATTCGCGCATCATGCCCAAGTGTGACAAGTCGATGGAGCCTTCAAATGTTGCACTTAAAGTTCAAGCGCTGGCATACTCGGAGCCGGCCTTGCCTCACTGTCACTGATCTAAATCCCTGTTGGAATATCGTGATACTTACAAGGTTGTAGCATTCAGCATATCGTTCAGCTTGATAACAGTATTATACAATAAAAACGTTTGCCCCAGCGTGGATATTAGACGATATAAGATGACTCGGATCTGCTGGGCCATGCAAATAGGTGGGATGTGGTCAGACATTTTGTAGTTATTGGTACAACGAGTCCTGAGAGTCGGACGTGTCGTACATCTACAGATGCACATGTGCATGTGCCTACGCTAGATGATTGATACAGATGTCACTGCTCATGCCAGTGCTCACATACTCGTGCAAATGTCCACTAATGCCAGGTGAACATTCCAGCAAATGAGAGTTGATCAATTACCGATCACCACCAGTTGAGTATTTGAATGAAGAACCCGAGATCATGATGAGGACTTGACCAGATCATGGTGCCAGATCTCTCAGTCTAAAACTACTCTCTACACCCGACTTTCATCCTAATAAAAAAAAAAACGAATTGAACACAAGAAATCGACTTGATGTCGTTTATATGATCACTCTTAAACATAGTACATACACTGCAGCGCGATACTCTCGAGACTCGACTATCTCAAGACCATATACGCGAACGAGATTGGTATCAAAACGCCTCTTTGTGGGGAGTAACAACCAGGGATAGGTTCGTTTCTTGCTGGCTCATAGCCGGGGTCGTCGATATGAATCCCCGGCTATGACAGTAACTCCACCCAGATCTCTCCATTTTGCTCAATTAATGCGCATCCATTCAATGACCAAGAATTGCCCGATACGGGTTCTTATGCTATCCGGCAGCTCCGTTTTCGTTGACTTTGGTCATTCTTTACTCGTCATCGAAGCCCTTGGGGATTGATCGCGGGCCCTTCGGGACTATATAAATCAAGCAATACTGTTAGTTTTATCGCTTCAAAGCAGTGAAAACAGCTCAATCGAGGGATTTCCTCAATGATCGGGCGAATTCTTACCGGGATATGAGAGGGGAATAGGCTCCGGGTCAACGTCACCAAGCGCACGGCGGATGGGAGGCAGGGTGACCAGAGCAACGGGGCCCATGGAACCGATCACCAGGGAGAAGAAGATAGCAGGCTTCTCATGAGCGGCCCAGCGAATGTAGCGAAGAGGAGTCGACCAGAACTGAGGGGTAGACATGGTGAATTGACGAAGTCGACTGACGAGACTCGAGGGAGAAAATTTGCGACGTAGCGGTGCAAAGGACCGGAAAACTCAAGACCACAGTACTATGCGTAAGCAATTGAGTACAAATGGAAACCACCTAGTAAGAAACTGTGGTGTAAAAGACGTGGGACCGTTGAAGAAGATCAAAATCGGGAGGCCGTGGGGAAGAGGTGAGGTTCGACCGGAGATGCGCAGGTCCCAGAGTCTTGGCATCCGCCCGATTAACACGTCGCCCTTTCTATCTATACAACTCCGAACTTCTCCCCTCACCAACCAACCCATCCCTCCTTTTTTCTTTATTTTTCACAAGGTATCCCGCTCCGCTGTGCGGAATTATTTCTTAAAATGCGGTGGTGCCTTGCGTTGCTTGTCTGCGCCCTTGTGGCTGCAGTAAACGCTCTTAGTAGCTCTGGAAGCCGCCTGCTGGTGGTGTTGGATGATACCACCGAGAAGAGCACTTACTCGACATTGTGGTCTGATCTTGAAGGTGATATAACCTATCATATTGATTGAGGATAATTGCTGACTTTTTATAAAATAGGCCGAGGATATGATCTGTCCTTTGAGTCTCCCAAGAGTGATCAGCTGTCCCTCTTCGCTCATGGCGAGAGAGCTTATGACCACCTTCTGATCCTCCCTCCCAAGTCAAAGGGTAAGATTCTTTCACCATTTGAAACCTTGAATATCTCAATTGACTCTTCTGACTAGGTCTCGGACCTGCACTAACCCCCAAGAACATTCTGGACTTCCTGAACAAGGACGGCAACATTGTCCTCGCTCTTTCTGGCAAGTCTTCCACCTCCAGCGCTGTTAGCTCCCTCCTCCTGGAGCTCGACATCCACCTCTCCAATGACCGCTCCGCCGTTGTCATTGACCACTTCAACTACGATACCCTGTCGGCCGCCGAGAAGCACGATGTCCTCCTCCTCCAGCGCCCCGATGCTCTACGTTCCGATGTCAAGGCCTTCTTTGATGGCGAGGGTGTGCTTGCACTTCCTCGAGTTGCCCCCCAGACCCTGGGTAGCGACAGCCAGCTTCTTGCCCCGATTCTGAAAGCTCCTACCACTGCTTACGCGTACAACCCTAAGGAAGAGATGCCTTCGCCCGACGACATTGAGTCCACCGGCTCCCAATTGAATGTGGTTTCGGCTGTTCAAGCCCGCAACTCCGCTCGCTTCACTATTCTGGGATCCGTCGAAGCTCTTGAGGACAAGTGGTTCTCCGCCTCTGTCAAGGCTCCCAACGGCAAGAAGGTCCCCACTGTGAACCGTGAGTTTGCCAAGCAGTTGACTGGTTGGACCTTCAAGGAGACTGGTGTTTTGAAGGTTGGAAAGATTGAGCACCACCTGGCTACTGATGGCGAGGTGGCTGCGGAGGACCTGAACCCCAAGATCTACCGTATCAAGAATGAGACCGTGCGTGAACCTTATAAGCTAAAGCTTCTTCTTTATTCCTCAAACTAACCTTCTATCTCTACAGGTTTTCAACATTGAGGTCTCTGAGTACGTTTATGACAAGTGGGTTCCCTTTGAGGTCCCCGGCGATGATGAGCTCCAACTGGAGTTCACCATGCTTTCGCCTTTCCACCGCCTGGCTCTCCAGCCCACCAGCCGTACCGAGACTAGCGCTGTGTACAGCACCCAATTTGTCACTCCCGACCAGCACGGCATCTTCTCTTTCCGTGTTAACTACAAGCGTCCGTTCCTCACTAACATTGAGGAGAAGCATGAGGTGACCGTGCGTCACTTTGCGCACGACGAATACCCACGCAGCTGGGCCATCAGTGGCGGTTGGGTGTGGATCGCTGGCCTTTGGTCAGTCATTGGCGGTTTCCTGGCCTTCGTCGTTGTCTGGCTTTACTCGGCTCCTACAGCCGACAAGGTCAAGAAGACCCAGTAAATTTTGTATTAAATTGTACCGTCAATGATGATGCGAAATATATTACATTTATTTTCAAGTGATTGCATATTCTTAGGCCGAGGTTCAAATCATGTTGACCCGAGCTTTCCATTGTACGACAAATTATTGAAACTTGAATGGTTCGTTGACGTTCTGTCAAAATTCAAATTGAATTATGCTTCGGCGATTTCCAAGGTAAAACGATCAAGTAAAATCAGAACTCCAGACCATGCCAGCATGGATCAGAACCTCTAGTCCATGTAAAATACAGGGCGCGCCGAGTCACCCAAGCATTGCCCGGGTGGGCCCAGACGCTGATTGGGATGCTTCCTCCCAGTATATCCCCCAAGATAAGATTGCTTTCCTTACAGACCACGAGTCTTCTCGGGGTCCATCTGCACCTCATCTCCGCTAATCTCCTTGACGGTTGTGTAAGCCGGCTTTCCAGCGTAGAGCTGCTCGGACTGTGTTGATTTGCCATCCATTTCCTTCGCAACGGAGATTGGGTGATTTCCACGGAAGCGTTTTCGCATATCGATCATTCCACGCCTATTGAGAGAGAATAATCATTAGCCGTAAAATTCTCTGTTTTTCCATCTGTTGCTGATCGTTGTCGTTGTCGGTCCGGTCCGGAATTCGAAAGGAGAATTGACTCACTTGCACTCGCTGAATCCCTTCTTCAATTGCTGGCATTTCATAGGCAGTTCCTCAGCCAACGGAGAGCTTAAGCACTCACGCGGCGTGTGCCGCTGGACCATAATGCAGTCCGATTCCTGTAGGCATTGGGCCAATGCCTCTCCTGCGATTGGGTAGTCAGCGCACCGATCGAGTAGGGTACCATAGCGGGTCATAGGGTAAAAGCGGGCCCTGTCAATGGAATAATCGGCTTAACTCACTGATATCTGCGCATGAACTCGGCATTGTGATCGAGGATATGCAACACGCTCAAGTCGAAGGACAAATTCGGCATCATTCGACTTCTTGCTGATTGGTCTACCCCGGATGAGTAAGCACAGCGTTCACATGTCTGGGATGACGTCGCCAGAACCAATTCGGTCGCCTTTCGACTTGAACACTTCTCCTCTCATATTATAACATTATAACATTGATGGCATTATTTATATTGAACATATGCGTGTATATTTAGCACTATGTCGCGAGTTCCATTTATCGGGAGGTTGTTCTGGTAAGTCCCTGAACCTGGAAACACCATATGCGACAGCCCTGGAGGTATCCAGTACAAGGTACCTTCCAATCCCATAGTAACAACAACAACTCATGTGGTACCATCTTAGGTTCGAATACCTAGCTCTGCTAGGATCCTTGATCCTAGTCTTTCTGGAAACGGTCATTCACCTTATTACTTTCTGTCTCCGTGAGTTACTTCATATATCCCTTATCAGGTACGCGTCGCTAACCAGCTCGCGACCAGCATCACCAATCATTCGGTTCTGCTACGATCAGTCGAAGAAAATATTCAATCTTGTTATCCCTGAGGCACAGGATAAACGTTCGAAGGAGGAAATTCTCGCCGCTTCAATCGCCGAGGCATCGGACTTTACCGAGATTTGTTCGCTGTTTGGATACGAGGCGGAGGAGCACATTGTACAGACTCGCGATGGATATCTTCTTGGATTACACCGCTTGGCCTATCGCAAGGGAGAAGAGGATATGCGCGTCAATCAGGGACCCGGTTCAATCAGCAAGAAAGTTGTCTACCTTCATCACGGCCTACTCATGTCTAGCGAGGTGTGGGTTGCCTTGACTGACGAGCAACGTTGTCTTCCATTCCAGCTGGTTGAAAAGGGCTATGACGTTTGGCTGGGCAACAACCGGGGTAACAAGTACGCGAAGAAATCAGTACAGTTCTCTCCTGGCTCGAACGAGTTCTGGGACTTTTCTATCGACCAATTCGCCTTCCACGATATCCCAAATAGCATCGAGTACATCCTGGATGTAACGAGTCAACCATCCTTATCATACATCGGTTTCTCACAGGGAACGGCGCAAGCCTTTGCTACTTTATCGATTCATCCCTTATTGAACCAAAAGGTCGATGTGTTTGTGGCCCTGGCTCCGGCTATGGCACCATCAGGTCTTCGCAACCGCATTGTCGACTCGCTCATGAAGGCTTCTCCAAATTTCTTATTCTTACTCTTTGGAAGACGAAGCATTCTCTCATCCACTACTATGTGGCAGACAATACTATATCCGCCGATCTACGTTCGCATTATCGACTCGGCATTATCTCTCCTGTTCAACTGGCAGTGTCGCAATATTACTCGAACTCAAAAGCTTGCCGCCTACCTTCATCTTTACTCCTTTACTAGTACCAAGTCTGTGGTTCACTGGTTCCAGATTATTCGCAACAAGAATTTCCAATTCTACGACGACGAACTCCAGACCCCTTTCAGCATTGTCGCCAGCGAACGTTTCTACAAACCTGTCAAGTATCCAACCCGCAATATCAAAACACCCATCGTTCTACTCTATGGCGATAGTGACAGTCTCGTCGATATCAATGTCATGCTCCAGGGCTTACCACGCGGCACTGTAGCCAAGCCCATTCATACATACGAGCATCTGGACTTCTTATGGGCAGCCGACGTGGACAAACAGGTCTTCCACCATGTCTTCGATGCCCTTGAAACACACAGCCCGAAAGGGGTGAATGGTATCGGCGCGGTCAATGGGGTCAATGGAGTCAACGAAGTCAATGGAATTGATACACCCGCTTCAAGTCATTCACGACTAGACCGACCTCCCATTACAAGTCACACTTCGAACAGCTCTCTCCCGAGGCATCATGTTCATCTTCCCAATGATAACGTTCATAGCGCTGCACCATAGTTGGCTTCATTTCTTCATTTTTCTGATTCATTCCTTGCGCTTGTACATTCACACCTTTGCAAAATCCCCATACCCCATGTCATGAGTTCCTTTGATATTCCATTTGCCTTGTTCATTATCTAAATCTAGAAATCAATATACACGACTATTTCTAAGCAAGGAAAGAAAAAATAATGATCTAGTAACTAGTATTCAAAATAAACTCGTGCCTCGGCTCACTAGCAACATGATATTAGACCATATACGCTCCTCCGCAAGCCTGGAAGGTCTGACCCGTCAACCACTGGGACTCTGGGCTTGCAATCAACGCAGCAATATTCGAGACATCCTCAGGAAGCCCAACCCGACCCAGCGGCGACCACTTTGATAGCATGGTCTCAATTTGCTCCGGCGTCATTTTATCACCACCAGGGATGTACTCCGCCGAGTTCTCATCGTACATATCCGTCTTCACACCACCCGCAGCGATACAGTTAACCGTGATATTGCGAGAACCGAAGTCAACGGCAAGGCACTTGGTCATGCCTTGAACAGCAGATTTTGAGGCAGCATAGACTGCATGACGAGGGACACCCTGGAAGAGCCAAGTATCAGTGGATTATTCGAAAACATAAGACTCATCTTAACCTACCTTAACAGCCGAAATTGATGAAGTGAGCATAACACGTCCATAATCCGCCATATACTTATACGCTTGCTGCGCAACGAAATATTGGCCCTTGACATTCACCCCGAAGACACGATCGATATCTGCCCCCGTCACCTCGGAGTGATCCGCGAAATACTCAATCCCCGAGTTGCTCACAGCGATATCCAACCTCCCAAACTCCCGCATCAGCGTCTCAAACATAGCGCTGACCTCTCTCTCCTGGGAAACATCGGCTTGGATTGTTATTGCCTGGACACCATGTGCGCGAACTTGCTTGGCTACTTCTTCTGCTCCAGTCACGGATGAAACATAGTTAATTGCGACGTTGGCGCCGAGTTCAGCGAGCTTGATGGCGATGGCGGCGCCGATACCCCGGCTTCCGCCAGTGACTATATTTGAAATCGTTAGTCTGAGTTTCTGGTATCATTTTGAATGGGTACATGCCAATTGCCACTTTTCCTGTTAGGTGCTTGTTGACAGTCATTTCTGGAGTGTGTGTAGTGACGCTTGGTGGGGGTCGCAAGGGACTCGCCATCTTATCATCTTTTTATACTTGAGTCTATTTTATCTATTTATTATATTAACCAGCCAATCAATCTCTCTTTCTAGGGTTGAACACGTATCGGAGCGGTCTGCCCCGCATCATGGTGGTCGAGCGTGCAGGCCTGATCTATTCCTTTTAGGGCACTGAGCTGCAATAAGTACCATGGTGAAGCACAATTTCGAGAGTCTGAAATCTACCAGCTGCATTCAAACCATGCTCCTGTTGATACTATGTTGTCGATTACTAGCACTCCAGGGCTCTGATCTAGAGGCCACTTGGGAGTTCAAGATTCAAGTTGGAAGAACCACAGCATCTTCTAAGGCTGACACACTGCGTCGGCAGTTATTACTTATGCTATTGTTAGTACTTGTAAGAATCGGTGAGGCCTGCACATGTGCAAGGCAGCTCTTTGGCCTTCCCTATATGTAAGATGACTATTAGAGGGGTATTCTGCATATTTCATCATGCAGCCTCGGCCGTAAGCTATCCCTTGTTAAGTCTCATGAAACCTTGCATCCCATAGAGAACCCTTGGAGCCAAGAAAGCAAGAGGCCATGGTACATTCGAATTTTTATTTATATTGAGCAACTCGTGCGTTATGAATCAAACTTGTTGTGTAATTGAAACTCGTCTTATATAATTCTTTCATCTGAATTCTGCAAAAAGCAAACATCAAAACTTTTAATTCAACATCATAAAAAGAACTTCTCCTCGCTAGACTACTAGATGATAATGCAAACCCTATAAGCGATTTTTGTGAACAAGCCCATTGTTTCTCACAATCAGTAAAGCTCGGAACTGATCTATATGCTTTTGTTTATTCGTCATGATCAATCTCACTCTTCTCTTCCGCAGGCTTCCTACCCACGAGGTAGAAAGTGACAACCAAAGCCGCAGTTCCAAATACTGGTGAAATCAGATCAGTTATGCTCCCACCTCAGAAAATATTATCATATCGACAGTAGTAACTTACATGGCGCAGCAAAAAAGCTCTTTCGGAAACTGGCTTCGACGGAAAGTCGAGCATCGCGTGGAAGGGAACCAGCCAATCGACTGTGCTTCAATATCTCGTTCACCATCTTTAAGTTCTCATGTTAGTCAACGAATCAACAGGTCAAGGGAATTAGCTTGTTCAAAAGCATTAAGCAATCTTACCCTCATGCCTTCAACATCTCCACCAAATATCGTTTTCAACCCACTTCCGAAGAAACTCCGAATGACTCCTGCTGTAACAGATACACCCACAACAGAACCAATTTGCTGCATCAAATAATATGTGGTGATCAATCTCGCAGAATAATCTTCTGGCGAATAGGCAGATAACTCCACAAACTGGGTTGAAAACAATATACCCAATCCAATCCCGTAAGGAAAGGAGTAAATCAGTTCCCAGGTGTAGATTGTGAAGAAGCACCAACGAATCATAATAAGGACGCCGCTCAAGATAGTTATAATAAGACCAACCTGGGTCAATCCATGATATTTGCCGGTGCTATAGCTTCATATTAGCACTAAGTTGACACAGGGTCAAACAATAGGATATGGTACTAACCTTTGGATTTTTCGTCCAGCTATGTATCCACCCACTGCACCTCCAAGTGCCGGAGGAGCTAGACTGGCAGATGCTGCAACCATCGAAAACCCTTTCATGCGAACAAAGAATTCGCTGAGAACAGAAGACAGCTAGAGATAACGACCAAATTAGACACATCTGTATGGGGGATAAGCGTTGAGCGCAAAATGGATGTACTCACAGCTAGATCGGAAATCATAATCAAGATCTGCACAACACAAACAACGCCGGTTCTGCTTGACAGCATAAAAGACAATGGGATCAGTGGTCTTTTAGCCCAAAGCATCTCGTGTGTACAGAATACCAGACCAAGCAATAAACTTGCAGACCCAAGGCCAATGCTAAGGTATAGTTTATTTCCAGGGACTTCATCGGCTTGCAAAACTTGAACCATCATCAAGCCAGATAGAATGGTACAGACGAGCAGGGTCATACCAGAATAATCGAGTTCTGTTCTACTCGATTCCTCTTTGCTTTGGTCTTGAGTTTCTGGTGTGGTAGAGTCTGTCTCTGTGGGTGAGTCTTTTGGAAGTTGGAGAATCGCCATCAGTGTGCAGAGGAACACGATCGGTACGTGAATGAGGAATGACCTATCTGTGTCAGTATCGATACTGAATGTGTCACCTGTTCTTTTGATTCTTACCATCTCCATCCGATTAAAGTGGCTAGCAGTCCACCTATAGCTCCTCCACTGCTGTATCCAATCATGGTAACAGTCATGAAGTAGCTTCGCAAGACTGCGACTCCAGTGGGACCTCCGATATCTAGGCACAAATATTGTTAACAATATGTTGATATTTGTCTCAACTTTTGACTTACCATTCAGAAGGATAGAAGACAAATCCAACATGCCGGAACTGCCAAATCCAGTAATGACTCTACCCAGGATAGCGACGTACATATTCATCGACATTCCCCTGCAAATTCAGATCAGTAATTAGAAATAAAAGTAGAAGGATTATGGTTTGACAAACATAGTAAAGCAACCCACAGCATACACAACGTATGAGAACAAATAAGTATGCTTCCTGCCCCAGGCATCGCAAAGTTGACCATACTAATCATGAGTCATAGTTAGTGTCAATATTTTGAAAGATAGCCAACTGCTCACTGTCGTGGAAGTTCAAATCGACTTACAATTGGAAGGGATATCATGTATCCAAGATTAAATCCAGTGATGAGCCATGTGCTAGCATTCGTGGCATCGAAATTCGCCGCGATATCTGAAGCGGTTGACAGAACAAAGGAGTCATCCGAGGATGCAAGAAAAGATGCTATTGGTTTGTTAGCACTATGCAAAATTGAATGATTCTTCTGTTTTCTCAGTTAGAAAGAGCCATACATATCAACATCACAGTCAGGAAACTCCTGGCAATCTTAGGTTTAGTTGATACATTTTCCAAGTCCTGATCAGCGGCGTCTGGCTTCTGAAGAAGCGGGGATTCTTCCCCTGTCATTCTAGATGTATGGTTGTCGACGGAGTCCAGATGTCAAGGCAAAAATCACACTTTGGAGAACGGGTATTCTTGCAAAATTTTCAAATGTTATTGATGATCTCTGTAGGAGAAGAAGGAACAAATCACTTGGATACCCCAGCATCTCATAAATTCTTATCATGTTAATCTCAAGCGTTTTTATGTGGGGCGACACATTAATAATACGTAAGTTGGGGTTAAGTTGGGGTTATTATCCCCTTTCAAGCTTGGACGAGATATCGCTTGCCGGTATAGCGGGTCTTATCTACTAGGCCCTTGGAAGACCCTAACTTGTATTGACTACCTGTAAAATGCAAAAAGCTGGGAGTTGTATTTACAACATTTCATTTGAAGAAGAGCAAATGGATATTTGTGCAAAAATCTGTCTTTGTTGTTCTATATTAGACGTTGGGATGTCGTAGCAATGCGTGCGCCGCATATGCATGTATCCCCTTGCAGTATGAAAGTGGGAAGTTCAAGTTTTTCTTTTTTTTTTTCAAGTTGGGATTCAGAATTTATAAAAATTTATGGGATGAAAACCACGCAGGTAAACCAGATGGACATTATATAAAACTTGAAAGAAGGGAATGGGAGAATACCACCGACACACATACACCTCCAGAGTGAGCGGATCAGTCAGCTCACTGAGCCTACGCCTGAGCTTACATAAGGCTCAGTGAGCCGACCAGTGAGCCGGAGCCCGTGCTCAGATCTACTCAGGGAGCAAAAGCGGCGAGTCAGTGAGCACTAATCCGGAAAGAGAAACCAAAATTCGCCGGGGGAAATCCAGTATGTACCTAGCCCTGGAGCCCTGGAGGTACCCATGGTTCTAAAACCCATGGGCTAGCGTACCCACATGTGCATGGGCCACCAAACCCATGGGTTACCCATATCTACATATAGTTATGCATACAAATTAAAACCTTCATAGAATCAGAATAACTAGAGGTTTAGGGGTTGTATGACCTAATTGACATAGTTGTTTTTTGAGCTACACCACAGACAGTTAGCTACCTCTTTTGAGGGTTTTTCTGATACTGAGGTCCGCTGAGGGGGTATGTCAAGGACGCGTGATGCCACGTGTGATCACATGCCTCGAGCTATATCAGCGTCCCTCGTTGTCTTTTCCCTCTTCGTCTTGAGAGACAATCCACTCCGTTCCTTTTTTGGACTCCCATCTCCTCAATCGTAGCTGATCCGTCAACCTTCCTATCAACAACAAAAGTCCCATCCCCTCAATGATGAAACCTTGAAACCTCCTCATATCCCCCTCCCAACATCAGGGTCATCATTCCCAAATTCTTCACAAACCCAAGCCCTGACAGCCTTCAAAACCTAAGATGGTGAGACAGGGAGCATTAGTAAAGTGATAGATCACGTGCAAACAATACCAATCATACCTAGAAAGCATAGTCCAAGGTACATGAGCCATCGCAGGTGATCGTAGTCGCTTGATAGTTGCTGTCGCAAGCAGCAACTGTGTCCGTTGTCGCGTATAGAGTATACGCTACTTCGTTGTCCCCATCGCCGCCGATACTGACAATTCGAGTACCTCCTGCAGCGCCGCATGCGGCATATAAATTCTCATACGCCGTGTAGATATGATCCAACGCACAGGTTCCTAGGTCTGTACTTGTCTCGGTTTCGACAATGGCTCGAGTAGTACACTTATATTGGTCATCATCGCCACAGACCATATTGTCTGCAGTGTAGCAGAATCCAATGTATCCTGATTGCCCTTCAGCAGAACTTATCTCTGCAGCCATAAACTCGAACTGATCTTCACTTATGTCTCGATAGCCATCGCTACCAGCAGCGTTACAGCCGGTGCTAATTGCGGTATAAGTACACGAACGTTCTTGAAGAGATACAGCAGCTCCCAGAGATAAGCCTATGGCATTCGCCATAAGTAAACCTGCGTAGATCTTCATGGCCTTCTTGACAACTCGTGAGACGTCCGGGGAGAGCTTTAAGGACTTTGGTAGTCGTTGCTGAGTTTTTTCTTGCTTGAGTGGAAGTTGTCCAGGGGGTTCTTAATGTGAGTATTTATAGTCGCTTGTTTAGGGGCTTTTACCATTAACCCTAAGTGCTAAGATCTATCTCATCCAGATGAAGTTACTCTTGTATCGCTTGTTCTAGCATTCTTGTGGCGCTGGAATCTCCACATCTAAATCCTTCAAATGTTAGTTTTGTAAAGCTGTTACGCGGCGTGAAAGGAGTTTGAGAAAATCGATACACCTGAACTACTTATAAGATCCGCTGCACAAAATTTGAGTAAATGGTGTTGAATGAGGGCCTGAACCACTGGATTCTGAAAATCAGGTGACTCGACATCTTGTCCTATCTAGGGCTCCGAAAGGAAGAAAGGCAAACCGTAACTTATATTATATTCACAGTTTATTCGTGCGAATAAGCCCTATCAATCTGGCGAGTGGTAGTTTACCATTACGCCAAGCTGCTAAAAAATCCTAGAGCAGCCCTCCTAAACACCCTAGGTGAAAGGCCACGTAGAAGGTCCACTCAATTACCTAGATAGCACCCAAGCATTCAGAATACATTGATAGGTTACCTGAGTTTTTGCTTTTGTATTGGTGTGTATCATAGCGAAATCTGGGTTCAAGACTTCCCGACTTTTTTGAACTGTTTTATGCTATAGTAAAAAGAAAATACATTTTAAAGCTTCCTATATCAGACTTTGGGATGAGGATCAAATTTTCAGGCTCGATAATGGGATAATCGTAACACCGCACGTGCGGAATGCTATGTGCATAAGATCATAGGAGCTAGCAAAAGCGCACGCCCGGAGACAAGTGAAGTATATCACCTCTCCGGGCGGGGCCGAAATACTACTAGTAAATATCGCTTAGCTCTTCCCTGGCTTTTCGCCGGACGCTAAGTTTTAATTCTCAAAGTCATTTAGGCGAGCTAAGCAAAATGTTACTATTTACACGATCAATCAAGCCAGCGTTGATTCTCGTAGACCGGCTATGACTATAGAGCAAAGATCTTCTTTAACAACGTCCCAAAATTTTCAGCTCCCGTGTTTCTATATGGGCGATGAAGGCGATGTGGTAGTGGTTCTTGATTCAAGCTTCCGTGCCGTCCCAATGGCTTAGTAGAGGAGTGGGACTTATGTGCATGCACGGTGCACCGTGAAACCCACTTGTCGAGTTCCATAAAGTACCCGGTACATCTGAGTGCCCACCTGGGCACCTGGGTAGTGTACAAGAATGTAAAATTACATCGGGGAGGCTTTAGCCACCAATCAGAAGAACGGCATGGCATGCATGCACTTTCAATCACCGAGGCCATGAACCTTAGAAGGGTCGTTAAGCGAAGTTTTCAGCCTCTAAGAAAACATCCGCGCGACATATCACTAGAGGTATAGCAAAAATTTCATTCAGGATCATGTCGCCCCATAGTGAATTCCACTTTCAATCTACGTGGCAACGGAGTAAAACTATAGATAATTAGGCAGGTAAAATTATTCTCTATTCCTAATAAGCGCTAGTACCCGGCTATTATTTCCTATGTATATGCTTTATCTTCCACTTGGTAAATAGGCATGTATCGGTGTAAACATTTGAAAGTGGATTTTTGGTTAGCAAGATATACGCTCAGACGTGACTTACCTTATTTTCAGGGGATCTAATCTAGGTAGCATCCTATAGAACTCATCATCCAAGGTCTATTTTTGACTTGATATCGGACAGCCAAAACCTCACCGGCTGTTCCGTATTACATGATAGTTACTATATAATAAGAGGCTGTGCGGCCTAATAATTTAGTGCACTAACTATTCTACTAATGTTCAAGCGGAGGGCACTATAATTTTAGTGTAAAATGGAGCTTTTCGAGTCCAGTACAAACTGCCCTTGTCAAGTTTCCAAACTGCCCCACTCCTATGAGACAAAATGAATATTGGCATTGCTTAGCAGGAGTAACGAAAGGTTAAAGTGACTAACTAAAAGGCGAAATCCGGTTGAAAATTGAAATAATTAACATAATGTCATTGATGTAGATTTGGGTACTAAATACGGTAGGAAAATACATGAAACGGCTGGATCCTTAATTGAACCCTTTAACTCAGGGTGAAGGGTTTTCCTAGTGCGATAAAGATCGTAGTCCGGGATGAACAGTAGGAAGTGGAGTAGGCCGCGCGGTCCCGACCTCGGGAGTGTTTTTGGCGCTTAGTCATAAAAGCTTGGTCCCTACCTAGGTATGGTAAGGCTGGGCGCTCCCGAGGTCCGATCCGCAATCCTATCGCCGCACAGATCTCTCCTCGGGGTAGCTGAATCAACCCTAGGTAGGAAATATTTAGCCTAGTATGTAACATGGGGATACACCCAGCTTACAGCAGGCTATACACCCTAAATACAGGGCTTGTAATTTAACAAGAAAAAGAAACTAAAAAAATACGGCGATTAATTTTGAACTCGACCTCTGTAGAAAGGAGACAGCTCTTTGGCGATACGTGGCTTCGCCGGAGCTGATCATTCCATATCTGCAAGGGTTTCGAGATGACTGGCCTGGCCAAATTCATGCTTTCGGTGCAGAAAATTCGAGCGGCTATCAATCACAAAGGCAAATCAGGAGCCAGGCAAACATCCGGATGTGACCTAGATCATCATCCAGCACAGGGGTAATCCTTTGCCATTCCGACATATTGAATAGATTGATGACGTTCTATACTTATTCTCAACAGCCCGCAAAAAGCCAAATGTCCATCAAATTCCTTGAGAGGCCTTCCGGCCGAGATCCAAATCAAAATATTCGCCTGCTGCAAAATTTCAGACTTTTCGAACTTGAAGCTGGCCTGCAGAGCATTCTACGACCTCATTCGGCTCCATGAACACGACATTGCTCGACAGTATCTCTATGAGCTTCGCCATGGCACCCTTCCATCCCCTATTGCTACCGAGCGGATCTACACAGGAAACCCGGAAGATGATGTGATTCTCTTGTCCGACCTTTTCCCACCACACAAAAACACAGATGGATACGTCTATACATTCAAGTATCTGTCCAGTTTGCGTCGCAGACAAAGCTTATGCTTGAGGCTTTGCTACTATCTTGCAGACCGGATGATGGACCGATTAATACAAACCGAGGCTACCCTCGTGAGGTCCTTGTTCCCTACAAAGAAAAACGAAAGAGAAGCATATACTGGTAAAGGCATATCGAACATAGTGTTCTATCTCGCACCACTTATGTGAGTATATGGCCAGACTTTCTTAATACATAGGTTGAGTTACTAATATCCTTCGCAGGTACTATCTGTTGTACTTCTTAGAATCGTATAAGTCAGCTAGGAGTGAGCACAGAAACATGGTCTACGGAGAATATGAATTTGGCCGTCTTCATAGCCCCATTATACAAGAAGTTCGTCAGTCGATGCATCACGAATTACAGATGCAGATTCTTCAATCTCCCCCCTTCACCAACACGCAGACTCTAATCGCCACAAATCATTGCATGCAATTGCTCATTTCACATATTCGCTATACAATGTCAAACGAGGATGTGATTGACGACTCATGGATCAGTTCCTTACTCACACTCTCGCCATTTGTGCGGATTATTGAGTTTTTCTCCGCCGAGATTGGCGACGGAGGTAGCCAGTGGACGCAGCGAAAGGATTTCATGAACAATTTCAACCGCGACATCAAAGAACATGAGCGCGATAAAATAAACTCTAAGATTTTCGCCCGCTCGTCTGATCAACAAGCTCATGGTCCCCTAAATGGTGTTTGGTTTGACGCCACCTATGCCGAAATGTCAGCGAGGGGAGCAATCCCTCATAATATCGAGAAAATATATGTATGGGACGGCATTCCTCTAAATTTTGGGTGTGGAGAGTGCCGCCATACAAGGGAATAGTTGGTACCTAGTATGAAACATCAATTGTTCTAGCAATGTGACATTGTCTTTTCTGTCCTATGTTCATCTGGCACTTCCTTAGATTTGGCCCTACTACTCATCAACGCCCAGTGCATATCCTGCTTTTACTAAATCCAACGTGTGCATGGGTCACGCCCAGCCTATATATCATACGATAATTTCTGGGATCATCCCACCTATCTAGCTTGGCTAGTTGTGCATATGCATGCACATGTGTAATTATCCCCTTGCAGTATGGAAGTGGGAAGTTCAAGTTTTTCTTTTTTTTTCAAGTTGGGATTCAAGATTTGTACAAATTATGAGATCAAAACTACGCAAATAAACTAGATGGACATTATATGAAACTTCAAATAAGGGAATGGGAGAATACCAGTTGACCTCAAATAAACCCTAGCAGAGCCCTGGAGAAAAAGTATACTCCGAGGTACATAGAGGATCTTACTGGTGCCAATGTTGACAATAGACTAGGCAACATTGAACATTGAATCAATTATCTCTATCATAAATACTCGTGAATAGTAACACGATACCCACACGCCTCTGCCGGGAATCGCAACAACGACGATATCCTCGGGTCCGAACTATACTCCAAAAACATACAAATAGCTACACACTCCTTCCTAATCCTTGCCTCAACCCAAGGTTGCCACTCAGAAAGAGAGCACATAAGCCCCATCCAATGCGCCAAAATAATCAGCGCACGCCGATCCCTCTTCCGTAAAAGAGCCAAAAATTCACACTCCAACCTCCCCATGAATGAAGCAACATGTGCTACATTAGGACCGCTCGGCTCCAGTACCATTAACTCAGAAAGGTATCTCAGGGGAGTATAGTAAATATTCGAGTCTTCAGTGGTCTCCTCGTCGATCTCACAAAGATCTGCCAGGTCTGGACTGAGACGTTCTCGACCTTTTGCTTCTTCCTGTTTGAATATCTTGTCTCCTGTTCTGTCAACTTCCTTGAATGCTTCACACCATATACTTTTGGGTAGATATGACGATGTGAGGGTTAAGATACAGCGTAGGCCACTTTGTAGAGCGAGCCAGTTCATGGATTCGGGCTTGTTTGTTAGAACCCAAGAGTCTGTTGGTTCGAATTTCTCGGGGCAGATTGTCATGACTCCCATAAGCATGCAGGTTGATAAGAGAGCGTCCACGTTTTCTTCGTGGATTTTGGATGATAACGCTTTTTGGTAGAGGTTTATGGCGTGCTGCCAGAAATATGATTCTGCAATCGCCCGGTCTTTGCTTGGGGAGTAGCGATTGAAGTGGAGCATTCCGACTCCGAGGATGGTGTACATTAAATGAGGGCTCTTTAGAATTCAATTAGACGATTCTTGAGGGGTATATAAGAGGATGATGCTTTGCATTGTTTTGGGGAACGCACTGAAAATGCGACGCGAATCATATCTGTCTTCATGACATTCCGAATTGCAGGGGCAGCGATTGTACCAGTTGAACAATTGACGAAATGATGAAACGCGACTGTGCTCATCGGTGTATCGGAATTCTTGCTCATCAATGAGTAAGAATTCCATCCCTGATCATTACTTAAGGTTGTCTCGATACTTTTTGTGATATCTTCAAGGGAAAGAGAAGCAAATAGAGAAGTTGGTGGAGAATCAGATATCCATTCAGGAGTAACTTCTTCACGACGCGAAACAACTAGCTCGGATGAATAGTTGCATTGAATCCCTCGAGTATTGCATCTTTGACATTCTGGTTTCCCTTCATCACACTATACAACTCAGTCATGTTTCATATTGGAGTTTCTAGTTCGGCACACCTTGACTTTTCGCTTTTTGCATGTAAGACAACCAGCCCGGGACTTCTTATGAGCTCTTCGGGAGTGGAATTCTTGTTTTCTTTGCCCTGGTGGAGATACCCGAAATACGGTCTGCAGACCCTGGGGACAGGACTTGTTCGAGGAGCCACTGCTATCCGAGTGTGTGCGCTCTACTCGTTTACCATCCACAGGCACGGTCATGTCTGTATTGAATAGCTGTGCTGGAAATAATAAAAAACATGAAGATCAAAATGAAGATGACAAGATGGAGCAATAAGCAGATGTTCTTGAGATAATGATCGCAGTTGGAAATAGAGTTAAGCATCGCCACGCTCAAATCACGTGGCGGGGCAATGCTTCCATGGATTCTCGAAGATATTGAGGCTATTATCTTGCAAAAAAGCAGATACTGATGCAGGGGGCAGTCAAGTTCAACATTAGCTTTTTGACCTAATGCTCAATACTCATATACTCAAGGTGAGTATTTGCAGCTATTATGATCGTTCTTTCGCTCTAGAGCTACAAACTTGTACTACGGCTAGGCATTCTTCTAAATACGAGCCTCGAAAAAAAGCAAAGACATACGTAGGAGAGAAACTTGAAATCATATGAACGATTCAATTGTTAACCGTCCTCACAACTTGACTAGCCATACTGACAGCATACAAAGAGGGTCCTCGACGGATCTAAAGATCGGTTACATGGTGTCAAAGAGTGCCCTCATTAGATAGATCGTTCATCCAGCGGGCAAATCAAAAATCCGCATCTCCAAGTTCGCCCAAATCAAAGCACGATAAACGCCTTTCCAAGACTGCATCAGAGAGGATGGAACAAAAAAAGGTGTAAAGAAGCTGGCAGAGTACATATGGCAGTAAGACAGGAAGAAATGAAGGGAAAAAAAGTATGTATGATGTCGTTTTGTTTTTCTTGTCGTCAACGGGGCATGACAAGGTTAAGACCTCAATCTTCATCAACGCTGAGATCGGCAGCGTTGGTGCTAGCACTGTCGAAATTGGAATTGTTGAATGTGAGCTTTAGCTTTGGCTGAGTTCCAGGTGTACCTGCGGTCAACGGGGTATCAGTGCCAGAGGCGGCACCAGTTGAGTGACCGTCGCCGACAGTAGAGCCAAGATCATCGAAATTGGCAAACTGAGGATGATCAATAGTCTGCCTCTTCAACTCACTCAAGCATTTAGCCTATTAGACATAGTTAGTATCACCCTGTTGAAAAAGTCGAACTAGATGGATTTTGTCAAAACATACCTCAATGTCGTTCGCATCCTGGAACAAAATACTGCCATCCTCATTGTAGGTTCTGGCATTCTGGCAAAGGAGATGGATATCATCTCGGAACTCCTTCAAGCTCTGATAGTCATCGCGCTTCAACTTCTTTTCAATCGCGTCCATGGCGATCGGGTTCTTGATAATCATGTAGTAATCAGGATACTGTGAGCGGGGCGGGGGCTTCATGAATGGCTCAATGATAGCACGTAGAAGGGGACCTTCTTCGCTGTCGGACCCCTCAGCTGGGAACTCCTGCTCCATTTCTTTGAGAGACTGGAGGGTAGTTGACACAATACGAGTCAGAATAGCTCGATCCGAGCTGTTCAGAGTGTCAGGAATCTTTGGCTGGCGGCCACGCTTCTTCTTGGGCTGCGGGGTCTCCTCAATAGGTTCCTCGGCCTTGCGCTTGGGGGCCGGACCGCGACGGCGACCGGGCTTACGCTGAGGAGTTTCAGACTCATCGACAATGGAAGGTTCGGGTGATGACTCCATGCCCTGTGACTTTTTGCTCTTCTTCTCCTTACGAGCAGCACGCTCGGCGGCACGGCGTTCGTTCTTCTCAATAACTTGCTCCAAGGTGAGGCGACCCTCTTCGAGGCCTTCCATGGCATCCAAGAACTGCTGTTCAGACAGACCATCATCATATCTTGTCACCTTGCGCTCACGAGCACCACGTCCATAAACCTCAGGGTCGGCATCTTCAGTGACAGGGTTGTCTTCCTGCAGATAGATATCGGGAAGTTCTTGGTCGCACATGAGACGGGGGAGTTTTTTGCCGGGGCCGTACTGAGAGTTGAGTGCGCGCTCCTTGTCCATTTCCTGGAAGATTTTGATCTCCTCCTCGGAACGAGCCATGATTTCGTTAAGGTCGTCATCATCCATTTCCTCTTGCTCGCCGATTTGATCGGCAGCTTCTGCAGTGTCGAGAAGGGTTCGAAGAAGAGCATCACGTTCCTCGTTGGTTGACTTGTTATCGAACTTTCCGGCTTGGATAACCTTTCCATCCATATCAAGCTTGAACTGCGCACGCTCCAGAATCTTCTCCTCAACTGAGTTGGAACTGATCAGTCGTAAGATTCGAACTTCGTTCTTTTGACCGATACGGTGAGCACGATCCTGGGCTTGCAAATCCTGGTGGGGATTCCAATCCGAATCGTAGATGATAACGGTATCAGCAGTCTGCAGGTTCAGACCAAGACCACCAGCACGTGTGGAAAGCAAGAAGCAGAAGTACTCTGAGTTGGGGTCATTGAAGACCTTCAAGAGATCTGATCGATCATCGGACTTGGTGGAACCATCCAATCGAAGGTACTTAAGCCCACGCATACGAAGGAAATCCTCCATGATGTTCATGATCTGGGTCATTTGGAAGAACATCAAGACACGGTGAC
Organism: Penicillium herquei; assembly: GCA_039634405.1. Taxonomy (NCBI): domain Eukaryota; kingdom Fungi; phylum Ascomycota; class Eurotiomycetes; order Eurotiales; family Aspergillaceae; genus Penicillium; species Penicillium herquei. Next base: position 4,596,272 of record CP098387.1, on the reverse strand, counting down.
CGGTGGCACGGAACTTGGGCAAGATACGATCAAGCAGTTCGAATTTACCAGCAGTTCGCCAAAGAAGATCGTTGGTCATGCGAGTAGGATTCATCTGGTCCTCAACGGGTTCGAAAACAAAAGGATGGTTGCAAAGCTTACGCAGCTGCATAAGCATGTTGCTCAAACCACGCATTCCAGTCTTTCCACCCTTGCCATCGCCGACAGCGATCTTGTTGTGTGTGACAAGTTGCTTGTACAGCTTTGCTTGCAAGGCAGAGAATCGACACTTGACAACACGCTCCTGCTTGTCGGGCAAGTCCTTCTCGACGTCCTTCTTGAGACGACGGAGCAGGAATGGACGAAGCACCTTGTGCAGACGACGAATGACAAGCAGCTGTTCTTCTTCGCTCAGGTCCATTCGGTCCTGGCCACCAGTATTGGCGAATGGAGTGTTGAACCACTCATCAAACGACTTCACCGACTTAAAGATGTTCGGCAAAACGAAGTTAAGAAGAGCCCACAGTTCGGGAAGGTTGTTTTGCAAGGGAGTACCAGTCAAAATCAAACGGTATCGGCTAGTGTAGTAGGTCGACAAAGTGCTGCTCAACTTGGAGTTCGCGTTCTTCATACGGTGACCTTCGTCAACAATCATGTGAGTCCACTTGATCTTGCTCAGAATAGGACGATCCTTGATGATGTATTCGTAAGTCGTGAGGAGAACCTGGAAGTTGCCCCATCGAATCTGTTGTTGCTGCTGCTTTCGCGCATTGGGGGGTCCCTTGTACACAACCTTGTTGACAGAGGGCGCCCATTTGTCAAACTCGATGTTCCAGTTAGTCAGTGTACTCAGAGGCACAATGACCAGGAAAGGTCCGTTATTCCGTTTTCGCTCGATGATGTGGGTGATCAAACTGATAGTCTGGATAGTCTTTCCAAGACCCATTTCATCGGCCAAGATACCGTTCAAGTTGTTGTTGTACAGCGAGATCATCCACTGCAGACCCTTCAGCTGGTACTCCTTCAGAGTACCACCAACCAAAATGGTAGGCTGTTCGGTGACCTGCTCCCGGATACGATGAGCGACGGCATAGTAATCGATCTTCTTCTTGTTAGGATCTTGCTCAGTCTCATCATCATCGCTATCGGCAATCTCCTCCTCTTCTTCTTCGTCTAACTCATCATCTTCGCCATAGCGTTCAGCTTGATTGCGCTGCTGTCTCCTGACTGAGGCAGCAAGTTCCTTCAAGAACTTATCGGTCTGGTTGAGGAGGTGGGAAATACGGGAATCCTTGGCCTGGCCAAGCAGCTTCATGTAGGTCTCCTCATCGTTGGCCTTCAGGGCCTGGAGACGTTGCTTGGCAGTTCGCTCGACGCGACGCTGCTCCTCTCGCTCCATGTGCTGGTGGTGCTGTACCATCATGCGACCCAGCTTCTGGGAACGTGTGCGAACTCCAGCGGAGAGATTAGCAAGCTCAGCACCGTGGCTGAGGATAGCCTGAAGCTGGTCGTATTGCTTCTTCTTCTCCCGAGTTTCACGAGCATCCCGTTGTTGCTTCTCGAGGGTCTCTGTGAGTCGAGCCTCACGCAAGTTAGGTGTCTTATTCTTGCGGTGAACGTAGCGGTTTGCAGTCATTCCTTGGCTGTATTGGAACATCTCGCGAGAGATAATGTCTCGAAGTCGCTGCTGTTTGGCATACTTGTCGATGGCTGCAAGCTCGTTGTAGACTCGAACCTTCAATGAGTCGTCACGAGTCGGGGCGTCGCTTGTCTCAGTATCCCAAACATCAATTGAGGCAGATTGCTCAGCAAGAACTTCACGACGGCGAGCCATGGTGTGCATCAAAACTTCCTGTCGGCGTGCACGAATCTCCTGCAGATCCAGACCATAAGGCCAAACAGCGGGGATAGAGGGACGGTTTTTGCTGATGCGGTACTTGTGGTAGTTGATCTGGGAATGCAATGCTGCAGGAGCCTCGAGACCACTGTACCAATCAGCTTGGGGAGTAACATCTTCATTGCCTTCAGCATTGTCAATTATCTTTTCTGCTTCCGCGACAACAGCCTTGGTGCCGATGCGCGACGGGATAGCTGCTGCGGTTAACTCGCTCAGAGTTTGGAAATCTTGGTTGCTGATAACAGTGCTGCTCTTTGCCTTCTCGTACAAGAGTTGTTGCTGTCGGTACAAACTGTATTGAGCCTTGGTCCATGGTCCAGTTCCGGCAGCAGCAGCAGGTCTTTCGGGTTGGGGCTGGGGTTGGGTTTGGGGTTGGCTTGGCCCTTGGCCGATTCCTGGTGCGGACGGAGTGGCGACATTTTGGCCTAAGGAGGTTTTGTCAGTCAACAAACTGATTCTCATATTGATTTACATCAATATGCAAAGAATGATATGACTGATACTAACCCTGAGCGACGTGAGCCGCGGCGGCCTTCTTCTGTTGGAAAGCCATCACTTGCACATAGACGGACAAAAAGTATTTGTAGGTTTCTTTCTTGTCGTTGGGAAGATCATCAACACGTATGCCTTTCGCATCCATCTGGGCTTTCATTTGGCGAAGTTTCTGAATTTATAGATATTAGCTCTGGTCAGCAGTGAATGAGGGAGGTCCGGTGGGCGGCAGTGAATGATCACCGGAGTGAAGTGGAAGGACCAAAAATCATTGAATGGCTGATATTATGATATCTTAGGATTGGTTACTCACTTGGAGAATCTCCTTCACTTGATCGGCATTCAAGTTTTGCAATGGATTCGCGACCTGGGCTGAGGTCGCGCCATTGGTTGGCGCCATCATTGGCGCCGATTGTGTGGATGCCATAGTATTTGTCTCCTTTTGATTTAATTCATAGGTCGCGACAGAGTAGGCTGCTTGCCAGTCTATGATCAATGAAGACCCTTAGTTTAATAGTGAATGTCGCGGACTCCACTTAATATTTGCCTCTGGCCAGACGCGACCGAAGACGGAAGGGGGTAGAATAGTGGTAAGAGGGTGAAGACGCGATGGTTAGGGTGAATTTTTAATAGTCAAGAGTGGTCGTGGTGGTCGTGAAGGACCAGTAGGATACTCTTGGCGATGAGAGACGCGATGATTAGGCGCGTGGTCGGCGGATCGGGGATGCGATCGATGGAGATTATGGAGAGGGGGCGGGTACTTGGAACAAAAGGGGAGAAATGATATTAATACGGGGGCAAGCCTGATGCGCGGTGCAGGGCTCAAAAAAAAGGGAATAGAATAAATGCGGGGAGGATGGCGCGTGGCCGTGGATGAGAATGGAGATGGAGGGGACCGAGTTGCGCGACGCTCTCACTCGGGGAAACCTGGGTGCTCTCCAAGTTGGTAACAACAGGAAAGGGAGGAGATTTCGTGGGTATCACGTGATGTTTGCTGACTCAGGCCTGGTCTGTGCTGAACGCGCTGAAGGATCCACTCGCAGTAGTATTCAGAACCAATCAGAGTACATATGATTTGAGGCGCTGTTTACTCTACTGCACATGTGCATCTTTCATACATATGTGTGTCCGTGAACCGATCTAGACCCATCTGAAGCAGTGGGAAATATCATCATTACTACTGGCAGCTTAAATTACTCTTTATGATGATTGGGAAAGATTGGCAAATGCCAGTGACGCTATAGTTCCATGTAATTGTAGTTTCACTAGGCAGTGCTGTAATGCTATACGCAGGATCAACTCATGTACGAACCAATGCAGCTCCTACTCAAAGAGACAAACCGTCCCAAGAATCAACTCAAGAAAACAATGCGAAGGGAGGGTCTCACAATAACATGAAGGGAAATATGAGTAAAAAGGAATGGGAAAACGCTACCTAAGTAGCAAGCACTTATAAGATCCAGCGCTAGAAGAGATAATAATGAAGCAAAGAAAAGAAAACCAAACGCTCGTTTTAAATTGCAATGCCAAACATCCCATTTCAACCAACCCGGGTGGAATATACCTCATCTGCTTCCTATGCAGTGGTCAAGGTGCGCTTGACGGGTGGTGGAGGTGGAGGGGGCTTCTTTGCACGGGATGGGGGAGGTGGCGGAGGGGCTTTCTTCGATAACCCAGAGGCATTCAAGGCTGTGGAACTAGGACGGCGAGATGGTACGCTACCATGGGATGTAGCTGGAGAGCATGATCGATCACCGTACATCCGCTCCGGGCTAGAACGACCATAAGAGCCATAGGAGCTGACCTCCGAATCGGCATATGGATCCACAGTGGATCGGGCATTTAGGTAGGTGCTGCTGCGACGGGCCGAGAGAGTGTCACTTGTGGTTCGTTGGATCCATTGAGATGCCACCGGAGATTGCTCCTGTCGAAGCTGGGTTGGGCCCTCGAAAGTGGGGGTTCGACTCAAGACAGGGCGCGAATAGGAATTGCTGATGGGGTAGGCATCTCTCGGGGAAGCATCCGCGTGATTAGACGATACTGTCCGGGTCGGCCGAATGACGGGACGGGCCTCCACAGCGTTCGTCAGCTCCTCCTGCACGGGCTCATACCTCTCTTGGTACGAGTGAGCAGTGTTGGAACGAGCTCGTCCAGGGGGGCGGCGTCCGGGTGCTGGAGCTGGTGCAGCTCTGTAATTGCATATTAGTATAACAGGACATCTAGGGTGAGTGAGTTTGAAGGAAACTTACCCTCCAGGCCACTCGTTCCTCAGTTGCAGAAGGGCCTCCCGGCACCTGTCATGGTATTCCAGCTGGGCGTCCAAGAATGCAGTCAGATCCATCACGCTGTCAACTTCCGCATCCTTAATGTCCTGCATGCGGCGGAGAACATCGTCATTAGCTTCTTCATATTTGACTTTTTGCGTGCGAAGCTCCTCTTCGACCCGGAAGTCCTCTTTCTTCGCCTTTTCCATCTTAGAAAGAGAAGTATCGTATGCCAGTCGTCGACTGTCCAGCTTTTTACGAGCCTGCTGATACTCTTTCATCTGGGTCAAAGATCGCTCCAGGGATTCAAGCCAGCTTGAATTCGCCTGTGTAATGTAGCTTTCTTGGACACGAGCAATACGTTCCTCGGTGCGTCCAAGCACTAAATATAGCAGTCAGAGATCTGGTTCAAGCGACTTTAGTGATATTCACTTACTCAGTAGACACTGCCCGTATTCCGAGTTGACATCGAAGTCCTCTCCATGGCTGACCATGCTGCCTCCCAGATGGGCGACAGGCAAGGTCTTTTCCTTATCGTCACCCTCGGTACGCTTGGAGATGGCCTTGACGTAAGCGGTCATGGACTTGTGAATGCGATCGACGCCTAGAAACCCAACGCATTAGTATGAGGAGTCGATCTCTCATGCAAGTAAATTCGAGCTCTATTTTGCTTACCTTCATGTCGCACTCCCATCTCCGTCTCCAAGGCCTTGAAGTCATCTGATTGGTTTGTCTTGGCCTCGCCTCCCATCCGCTCTCCAGCCCACTGCTTAAAACGTCCGATTCTCTTATTCACGTGCATGATGAAGGTTGATTATTCTCTGGTGAGAAAGATGTAGGTGGCAGAGTAAGTGTTGAAAATCCTCGAAATAGAAAGCCCCTCTTGTCGCAAACCGGCAGCGATTGGGAGTAAATATGTAATTGTTTTGTGAAACGATTGTAAATTCGCCTGGGAAAGACGTACGAGTTCAAACGAAAAGTTGAGAAGGGGGGTGGGGGGAAAAGAAAAGAAAGGGGAGGTTGGGAAGGAAGCCAAGGGGAGTTGTTGATAATAAAGATCCGGAGTCACTCCCACTTTCAGATGGCAAATTCAATTTATCATTCACGCAATTGATAATTTATTTTAGTTAAAAAAGAAAAATAGAAAATAGAAAATATGTATTAAAAAAAAAGAAAAGTAACAAAGCAATCAGAATGTATCAATTAATTGAAGATTTTCTGGAACACCCCCTAAAGCGTTTCACTGCTTGCATCCAGATACAAATGTCGATCGGTGGAGAATGCGCTTCAGCTTTCTCTTTTCTTTTTCTTTTTTGTCTTTTTTGATTTTTCTAATGATTTTTCTAATGAGTTCAAGTTTCTATGGTCTAGAATCCTTATACTGGAGGTGTGAACCAGGAAATCCCCCTTTTTCCTCCCCAAAGATCTGGGAAATTGAAAGTGTTTCATCTAGGCTCGATAATCTCGATGGCGGTTAAAGGTGACACGCGTTAGTGGGCCGTCGGTGGGGAAACGACAATAAGTTCAATTCCAATTGGAAGACCAGGAACTGCGTCCCGGATCGCCTGAGACTATAATTATCTTCTTGACACGCCACCCCTTTACATTGTACAGTGTACAAGAAGAAACAGGGTCTTGTGGGTAGGCCAGGTTCCATAGGGCGCCAATGGAATCACCATACCTAACTACCTGGCTGCGATGATCCCAACGGGATGCGTGTCGCCTGCCGATCGGACTCCATGCAAATCGCTGTTACGACTGGTGTACGTACCGAGTGCACGGAGCATGGTGCATTGGGCACCTCGAAAGTCTGGAGTTCTGGGTTTCGTCCATGTTTCAGTTTATCCTTGCCGATTTGATGCCAAGCGTGCATGGTGGTGGCGATGAAGATAGCCACGTCAAATCATAGTTGAATCTGAAATGCGACTTAATCTATTTCTCCTCATAGCATTCTATGCAGGGTCGCCTGGCTTCTTCAAGGCCTTTATATGCTTATCTTTACTCATGATAGGCACGGAGTTGGATATGTATCATGTACCCTGCCAGGTGTACTCAAGTGCTCCCCACTATGGTGTAACAGACCCATTGCTTGTTCGGAGGTGTCAAGTCATCATGTAAATTCATGTCTCATTGCCGTCATATACATCATATAATGTGATTTAAAAAATAAAACAAATCAGAAGTCTAAAAGACCCACCCCCGCTCCCTCTTTGCCTAGAGGAACCGGTTCGCGACCGTCTCACCGGGGCGCTGAAAGAATCCGGGGGTCAATAGAGCAAGCTTCCCAAGGCTCTAGCCGCCCTTGATCCTCAGCCGCCAACAAAAGATCAAATTCATTCCATGAATAGTTCATGATGACAGGGGAAGTATCCAGCGGAGCCGCTCCCTCAGGAAGCGCGCTGCCTCGCACTAAATCCACATCCAGATCCCAATCCGCCTTCGTCCCCGATCCAACAATGCTCAATGACGACGATTGTAGGGGTGGCGTTTCAAGCTCAGACAAAGTCTCTGGTGATAAAGAACCTGAAGCACAACTTCCATTCTGAGTCACGCTAGTAGCATACTGACCCGGCGTGACGCCGAGTAACTTTTTAAACACCCGATGGAAGTGGCTTGGTGTCAGCCCTGCTTGAGCCGCCAGCTCGTTCAATCGGGGTTTTTGTCCTGCATCAGTTTGTTCCCGGATTTCTTTGCATGCTTTCTCGACCATTGCGGTTTGTGGGTTACTCTGCATTGCGGTACCGCCCATCTGTGGCCGGCAGCGCTTACAGGGCCGGAACCCTGCATTCTCGGCTTGGGAAGGAGTGTTGTAGAATTTGACGTTGGTTCGGCGAGCAAGACGGGCCCCACAGGATGGTCGGCAGTATATTTTTGTGGTGATGACTCCGTAGACGAAGCTGTTCACTGTGGTATCACGCTTGGTGATGGCTTGCCACCGCTCGGCGGAGGTGAGGGTTTCCGTAGTCTGACTGAGTCGAGGAATTTTTTGTGGAGAATGTGAAATCATCATGGGGGATTATATGGTTGCAATATTTTCAAGTACTTGAGTTGAACATACTATAGAATCTCAGAATTTGTGGGTATAATGAGTAAGAGAAGAAAGAATTCTGAATGTTCAATGTTGAATGGGCTTTCAAATGGTCGAATCCGCTGATTGGTCAGTTTGAGATCAACGGGTTTAATCCAATCATTGTATTTGAAGATGCGACCATAAGTGACATTATTTACATGAAATTGAGCCCTGAAGATCTCAATAGCTCAATCATTATTTTTATCTTTAATACTTACGTGGCATTGGCCCTTATTAGGTACGCATCAGTTGCGACACAGTACATTTGACAGTGCTGCACATGTGGTTGGCGCGGTCCTAGATGTATATATCACTTTCCGAGTCGGCAAACTTTTGAACACTTGAAAGGTCGTGCGCGCGCCACACATGCATCGATACCAGTAGTAATGCCCTATGGAGGCTCAAAGACTCTACCAGTGGACTTCGTTTCATGTTTGCTAGTACTATTACATGTGCCTCTAGTGGACTGTACATATACCCATGAGCCGGTGGTTGCACAACCTTCCACGTCGGCCGTTTATATATAATGCATGTGCCAGATACATACCGTGACCGTATTTCCCTACCTACCTAGGTAAGTACAGTGCTGTTAAACCGCCGTCGCGGGCAACATTTGAAAGTATTTGGAACATCTAGTAGATCGCCGGTCTATTGGCCGCCTGCACATGTGGGCATGTAACATCACCCGTGGACGATGCCGCGGCAATTGAAGGTGCGAGTTGCACTGCGCTCAACCTTGGAAGTAGATACTCGAGTATTATTGACCATGATTAATTGCCCAGGTGAAAATTTGAACTTCGAGTCTCCGAGTCAGGGCCAGAACATTCATGACCTCGGGACTCGGGACTCGGAGCACTTGAGTACTAGTACGTTGACTTCGAGTCCTGGAGGTCGAGTGCTGGCACTTCAAGCTCCAAGGTTCAAGTTAAAAGATCCAAGTCCACTAGGTAGCATGCAAAAGTGTAAGTAGTATATACTAAGAAACTTCAAGTCGAACCAATAAATTCCTGTCACGATACCTGGGAAAGAGATCTTCAACTTGGAAGTTGTATCTACAACTTGAAATACTGGTATTTTAGGTAGTCAGTGACATCCGCGCACGTGGAAGAACATTTGAAGGTCTCGCACCAGGTGTGATACAGAGGCATATGTCATCCGTCTATGAATAGGAGTGAACATTTGAACTGGGACCAGCCTACAGACACCCATGATTCGGAAGTCCATATGTATAGACCGGGACTCAACATCTAGACCTCAGGATCAACCTCGAGGATCCACGTAACTAAACCTTACTCAGTAGATATCAACCCTAAGGTCGACTACATTAATGTGTCTACAAGCTACAAGGGCAGGCGTCAGGACAGTTTGAAGTTTCGAAGGTGTATCATTGAGCCCCACTGGGCCATTTTTGATTTTCCATCCTGCCCTTGACAGAGGCCAACCCCGGACCCCATTCCAGCACCCTTTTTTGTTGGTTTGTTCAGAAAAAGGATGGTGGCCACAACCTTAATTCGCTAAGGGCGCATGGGACGCTTATCCGCAGCCGCCTAAGTACATATGTCTCGTAGCAGAAAGCCATTTTCAACCCGTCACAAGAAAAACTCCACAAATCATCACTACCTTTAATCCTTGGTCTTCTGGGTACCACGGAGCAGACCAGTACGGCGGGCAGCAATGAGACCGGCCTTTTGACCCTGGGCGGCGTAGCGGGAGATGGTAGAGGCCTTACCAATGTGCTGGTGGTTACCACCACCGTGAGGCTGTAGAGATAGAAAAAAACCACGTTAGCGAAAACAGATCCTGGAATCCTCTGAGATTTGGAGGGTAAAAGCAGTCAAAACTTACGTGATCCACGGGGTTCATGGCAACACCACGGGTCTTGGGCCAAGAGTTGCGCTTGACGGCGAACTTGTGCTTGGCGCGAGAAGCCTTCAGGAGGGGCTTGTCGGTACGGCCACCACCGGCGACGATACCAACCATACCACGGGCGGTGTTCTTGACGACCTTCTTAGCACCGGAGGGGAGCTTGATGCGGGTCTTGCCCTCATCGGGGTTGTGGCCGATGACGGTAACGTAGTTACCGGAGGTACGACCAAGAGCACCACGGTCACCAGCCTTCTCCTCGACGTTGGTGATGACGGTACCCTCGGGCATGGAGGCGAGAGGAAGAACGTTGCCGACGGTCAGCTGAGCGTTCTTACCGGCGTAGATGAACTGGCCGGTGTACATGCCCTCGTTGGCGATGAAGGTCTCGGTGATCATCTTGAACTTGTAAGGGTGACGGAACTGGACCTTGGCGAGGGGGGCACCGCGACCGGCATCGTGGATGATCTCCTTGACAACACCACGGGTGTATCCGTGGCGCTCAGCGTAGTCGAGGGTACGGAACTGAGCGGGGGCCTTGTTGAGACGGGTGTTGGCCGCTATAGACAGAAAAAATTCGATATCAGCAATCCAATCCAAATTCCCTTTGCGATTGTAGTGTGTAATTTGGTGTGGTGTATGTTCCAGTGTGATTCCCTTCTCTTGCCTGCTCGCGAGTGCAGCGTCGTCCGAAATTTCAATCCAGGATGTGTTTGTGGGATTTTTGGATGCGGTCGCACTCACTGAAAATGGAGCCACGGCCCTTCCTCTGGTTGCGGATCACACGACCCATGGCGACTGTCTGTAGGGAAAGAAGAACCTGTTGTTAGTATAACTGAGGAGGACAGACGAAGTCGGGGACGGTCGAGAAGGAAAGGTCGTACCTCGAATTGAAGATAGGCTTGTCGTTGGGAGGATGAGAAATCGTTGGAGACCGGGACTGTGTGGGCTTTAGGGCGCAGTCGCTAACCAAACCCAATTGGGGTTAGTGGCATGTGACTTATATAATCCAGTCACATGACCCTCCATCCATGGATCCGTGGTACCAGTTGTCTGTACTTAGCAGTTCCTCACAAGACAAATAATTTTGAATCACAATAAGAAAATTAGATCATAACAAGAAAATTACTGCAGCTAAATGCCTTCTTTAATTCCAAAAGAGAATTTTTATCAAATGGGCCACTACATAGTAGATTATTCTCAGTGTCCATATTGAGCAATGTCCAGCCGATGACCTAGTGGAGTCACATGACCCTATCGATAACCCTGAGGGCGCAACTCGTGCACTTGGTATCATCATCCCGACCGTGCTGGATAAGTTCATTCATCTTGATCATAAACCATCAGATGTTCAATCTCTTATATATGACTCAACACACTTCAGATTATTTCCCCATAGTCTCCGACAATGTAATTGAATGTTTGAAGCCCGAGAGACCATCAATAGTACTTCTCTAACGGGGGTTATACTATGAAACCCCAGGGGTTCAATCCTTAACAGCAAGATCATTTTGATTCAATTCTGAAGAATACCTGACTGCTAAACAAGATATCATTGCCCGGAGACAACACATATGCAAAATGACGCCTTGGTACCTAGTTTAGGCAAAACATACCTGGACTTAGTTGATTTAGCGTAGGAAACTCTGTATAGATCATAATAGAAAAGCTTTCCTATTAATTTCCCCTCATTGACATACTCCAAAAGCTCATTGCGTAGAATAATAGGCGCGTAAGGAATCCATTAAATAATCACCTTTGCGGGCGCACCTAGGCAGTTCCCAAGGACCCGACGTGACGTTTCCTTCGCGCACTTAACTTTGTTCTTAGCATCTATCTTAACCACCATCAACACCACCCACCTCTGAACATGGCACATTCAGATTCAGATATTTCTTCGCTCTCATCAGCACCTCCGACTGATGATGAAGCTATGGAGGTCGATGAAACTCCAGTTGGCATTGCAAAGTACTTTAAGAAGGAGTCGGAAACTCCGCCGCCAAAGCGGGAGCCATCACCACCGCATGAATATGTCCTGGCCGATAATCCCAACATTCCCGTGAGTTTTCCTGTCGCTGATATGAGCAATGAGTTATTGTACTATGTTATGTGCATATGACGCGTTTGTTATAACCAAAAACACGTTTGCTGAGCGATCGCATTGTTAGTTCCTTGTCACGTTCCGCGCGCGCTTCCACGATGCCTTTCCTCGAAGCATGCCTCATTTTGGACCACAGGATATCGAGAGAGCTGTAGAAGAGTCAACACCTGGTGAATATGCAGAGCGATTGTTATGCGCATTACTAGGCCTTGTTTTGAACCGCAAGAAGGACGTTGAGTATGGTCGCCACCCGATTCCCATCCCGCAATCCGGCGCAGAGCTACCGATACCCGATCGCTCTTAGCTATTACAGGCGAATGGACACCAGGAGCAAATGAACTGACAAAATACGATTTACAGACGGAATCACTACACGCGACCACTGGAAGAGGCAATTTCGACGCATCAGTCGCAATGGCCCAAGGCATGGGAAGGCAAGAATCCCCTTCATGGGGGTCGCAGCTTTGCGACCATGTCGCCTGAAGAACGTGTATGTATCGGAGCTTTTTTGGTTATGCCGAGATCCTTTTCTGACTTTATTCTTTCTTCTTTTTTTTCTAGCTCGAACTATTAAAAGCATTGGTTCTCTGGTCTCTTTCCTCCTCTGATGCTATTCAGGCCAAAATCAAGGAATCGTACAAACAAGCGCGCCACGACGATGATCTCAACCAACCGCTTTCTGTCCAACCCTGGGGCCGGGATAGCTTGAAAAGGCGATACTGGCTCATTGAAGGACAAGATGATACCCATTTCCGCCTGTACCGAGAAAGCAACCCCTCTTTGAAGAATATCAGCTGGTGGAGTGTCGCTGGTAGTATTCCCGAGATCCAAGCCATTGCCGAGAAGCTTCAGCAAGAAAAGGGAACAAATTCTAAGAAACTTAGTGAGCGGATTCTGGCAGCTATTCCACGATTCGAAGCATCAGAAGAGGTGAGTTTTGTATGGAAATTGTCAACGAACACAGCTGACAGAAAATCTAGAAACGCCGCCGTCGTGATTACCGTCTTGCGCGCAAGGCCGCATTTTCTCGACCTGAGCCTGGCTTCTCAATGTACGAAGGGCGCACCCGTGGGAAACGGTTGAAGTACACATACTCCGATGACGAGGACATGTTCTCCGACGACCAATCTACCAGGCGATCTGCTCGAAATGCCGCATCTAATGCAGCACCTGCTGAGTCTCGTACACGATTTACTGCTAGCGGAAGACAGGTCCGATCTCGCGCTGGAGGCCTATATGGAGAGGCCCTGCTTAGTGGACAGCGAGAAGATTCGGGCGAAGAGGAAGAAGACACTACACGACCACAGAGATCTAGAACATCCACTCATCCTAATGGCTATTCTGGGTATGCGGCTGATGACCTTGATGAGGAATCAGAGGCTCAAGATTCTGGAAACGAAAGTGGCCATGAATGGCACAGTGGAGATGATGAAAACGAATTTGAGGGCGACGATGAAGGAGAAAATGCAAGTGGAGATGAGTCAGTTATTGATGGCGAACCCCCTAGCCTTGTTGTCCAGCTTCGATATGGGAAAGGAAATGCACCAAGTGAACTCAACCCATCTGCTGAGGAACCGCCTCCTGCACAGGATCCTCTGGTGAAACCTGCTAGTCAAGATGGGGCCTCCACGGATTACCCTACTCCCGCGCCGCAGGCTTCACAGCCGATCATTGTGCCTGCGCCTGCAGCTCCAGTGGCGGTGGTAGCTGCATCACCCATGTCAATTGGTGCTATTACTGAAGCCCCAAAGAGCAGTCACCCAGGTGAAGTCAATGGATGGCCTGGACCAAGCCCCCACACTGAAAGTCATTCTGTCGCTGGAGCCCCTCCACAAGCTCCTCCTACCCCATGATTGAACCCGCAAAATTAAGCCTCTGAGATGCCCGTTTTGGATAGAGAGTCAAGAAGTCATTCATGTGCGCTGTTTCGTTCCAGAGGATTATTTCCTTTGATTGCTCAAAATGTATTATTCTTGTGTAATAGAGCGATACGATAGGGTCCAAAATCAGATAATGAGTTGATAGAGGACATACATCCTCGTGTCAAACATTCCAATGTACTAGTGGATGTGGCGTACCCAGGCAATCTGTACCCATGTACATCTTCAGACTACTACCTAGTAAAGAGAGCTTTAGGATAAGAAGAATGTTAATCTAGATATTGGGATATAGAACAGACAATATGGATAGTACAGTAGAACAAAACAAAACCATAAGCCCCAACGCCAAAGAAGTGCTAATCAGACAAGAAGTGACTGGCGTCCGAGCTTATGAACCTGAAGCACAGTCATAGTACTTTTAATCACAAGATATCAATCCGACCCAGCGTTAGAAAACTGAGCTTCATAGAACTGCAAAAACTCCACTAGCATCAGTCGCATTGCCCCTATTCGAAGAGCGAGGTAGAGAGTCCATAACGATGTCTACTCACTTCTTCAACTTGCGATGCCAACTTTGGGCTCCGAGTCCACTTGGGTGGAAGCTTCCAGTTATTGACCTCGTACCACCAGCGACGAACTTTGCTACCAAGCGTTTGTCCACCAAGGGAGGCACTGCGGTTCCAGAACTTCCAACCAGAGAGTGCGAGTGTCCAGACGGTGCCTTGAATAAGTGGAAGGAGGACCTATGAAATGACCAATCATAAGAAAGTGCTTGAAAAAACAAGGCATGTCACAGGTACTTACTTGGTCCCTTATGGTAATCCATGCCACACGCCCCCAGGTATCCGCATCCTTCAGACTAGCTAGATAACTCTGTTCGAAGCGAAGGTCGGGGAGAGGAGGGAGTGTCTGATGGCGGCGCAAGGGTCGAATTACCCGGCTCTCATCAACGATATCCGAGGACAAGCTGCCGGCGTCCGAAGCTGGGGCAGCAACCACGGGGCGTTTCTCGGAGGCCGCAGTGGACGGGTTGATGTCATGAGCAGCGTCGGGATGAGATTGAATTGAGGCGGTTTGAATGATCTCAGGGATCTCCAGTGTATGATCGGCCATGGTGAAGTTATTGTGAGATTAATGACCGGGGAATAGTATTTTGGCCCTTTGGGAATAAAGCAAATAGACTTGTCACGGTTAAACTGATGGAACATATCACATCAAGGTGGAGCCGCTTTCCGCCCGGTGCCCGGACTCTTTTCTGCCGGGCCCCTCCATCCTCTCCCACCTTCAGGTTCTCCTCCTCTTTTTATTTTGTTCAATTCATTTCCCCTTTTATCTACTTTTACCCTTTTTGTCTTCATTTTCATCTCAAAATGGCTGCCCCTCAAGGTTACCCTCTTCTGTGCTTGGAGAACCCTCTCCTCGATATCCAGGCTCGTGCTGACGATGCCCTCCTCGAGAAGTATGGCCTGAAGGCCAATGATGCTATCCTCGCTGAGGAGCAGCACATGGGTCTCTACGATGACCTCATGAAGCTTGATGCTAAGCTCATCCCCGGTGGTGCCGCTCAGAACACTGCCCGTGGTGCTCAGTACCTGCTGCCCGATAACTCTGTCCTCTACATCGGCTGTGTTGGTAAGGACAACTACGGTGAGATCCTCAAGAAGACCTGTGAGGAGGCCGGTGTCCACACTGAGTACCGCGTGGACGAGACCCAGCCCACTGGCAAGTGCGGTGCTGTCATCACTGGCCACAACCGCAGTCTGTGCACCCACCTCGCTGCTGCTAACGAGTACAAGCTCGAGCACCTGAAGCAGCCCCACATCTGGGACCTCGTCGAGAAGGCCCAGTTCTACTTTGTCGGTGGTTTCCACCTGACTGTCTGTGTTCCTGCTATCCTGGCCCTCGCTGAGGAGGCCGCTGCCAAGAACAAGGTATGATTGAATCCTTGCCCTAATTCATAGACCTTCTGCTCACATACATGGAAACTTTCAGCCCTTCATGCTCTCTCTGTCCGCTCCTTTCATTGCCCAGTTCTTCAAGGACCAGCTGGACAGTGTTCTCCCTTACACTGACTACACCGTCTGCAACGAGACTGAGGCTCGTGCCTACTCTGAGAGCCACAACTGGGGCACTGAGGATGTTGTTGAGATTGCCAAGAAGCTCGCCCTTCTGCCCAAGAAGAACACCCAGCGTGCTCGTGTTTCCATCGTCACCCAGGGCACTGAAGCTACCATTGTTGCCGTCGCTTCCACCAAGGGCGATGTTGAGATCAAGACCTTCAACGTCCACGAGCTCCCCAAGGAGGCCATCAACGACACCAACGGTGCCGGGTGAGTTACAAGTCTCTCCGAGTTGATTGAAACATGCAGAATACTAATATATAATCTAGTGATGCCTTCGCCGGTGGTTTCCTCGCCGGTCTCGTCGGTGGCAAGTCCCTGGAGGACTCAGTCGACATGGGCCAGTGGCTCGCCGCCAAGAGCATCCAGGAGCTTGGACCTTCGTAAGTTTGCTCGTCATGCCCTAATCTCTGTAACCATATACTAACGTTGAGCGATCTTATAGCTTCCCCTACCCCAAGCAGACCTACTCCCGCTCATAAATCGGTACCCCTCAAAATTAGATATGATGACTTTTCAACACAAGATTTTCCACCTTGGAGGATCTCGGTGCAACTCAATGCCATTTGACTGAACTTGCACCACCAACCTTTGGATGATTCAACCCTCTATACCCAATTATTTTCTTTTTATATTTTTCTATTTCTTATTATATTTCCCGACTTAACGTCGAAGAATCAAACGCAAAGGCATTTGTCCCTTGGGTGATATTTCTTTCCTTTTACTCGTTTCAATCAAGACAAAATGAGTACACATGTATTCAAAGGACTGCTGCGCTGGGCATCTCATGTCTAAAATGGTGTCTTCAAGTTTGGATCGTTGTGCGACATGGATAGAAAAAAAACTGGAAGTCGGAAACCTGAACTCAGTGGAGATATATCCACAGATAGGTATCGACTTCAACGGGATGGACCAGGGCAGGCCCTGTTTTCAACAACGAAACCATTATCAATGGAATGAACATTTTTCAAACAACTTGACATTGAACATTTAAATAAATCATGATGACTCGGAAGGCATGAGACCGAAGCCTCGTGTTTTCCACAGTTACCTACTACTAGTAATTTCAAGTTCCCACTGCCAGTGGTACATGGTAGGTACAGAGCTACCTAGGTACTACTTATTACAAAAAACTTATAGTGGATACGATCCTCGGATTCAAACATACAACATGCTAATAATATTCATTGACCTTATCATCAACACTAGACCCACCACTTTCTGCATAACACTAACCCATTCCAAAACCCAAGCCCTTTCCAAAGAATCGTATCTTGAATGTGCATCCGTTATGCCACTTCCACACGCTAAAACATTGCAGGAGGAAGAAAGAAAAGGGGGATAAAAAGACAGAAGACTATTTTGGTCATGACTGGACTTCATCTCGCATGAAACAGAAAAGAACAAAGAAGAGGAAATGAAAAGGGAGAAATGGAAACATCAACACATTGACAATCGTTCTAATGTCTCAGTTCATTCTCGGCTGTGTCGAGTGTTGAACGCGCAGTGCAGACCACTTATCTATCCTTTCAGTATGAAAAGAAAGAGAAAGAGATGCCACAGAAAGGAAACAAGGAGTGGTAGGAATCATCGAGAATGGATCCATACATCTCAATGCAGAGCGTAGAAAACCATGAAATCCTAACTTGAGAGGGGAAACAATCCAGATTATGAGAACAGATCGGGTTGGTAGTCCAGGACTCGTAGAATAGCACAAGACCACGACGCTGAAACTCGACGCTGAAATGCAGTTGCATCCATCAGAAAGGAAATATCAAAACGAGCATGGACATCGATCAGATCTCATTAACCATGACATATGAATGCCTGGTCTGTACTGGATAGTTCTTGTCCATGTGAAACGGGAATAGAGCACACCGATATCAGAATACGTAAGAGAATCCAGTTGCGCAGGATTTGAGATAATTTGATATCACGTTCTCGTATAGCTGATACGGGGTGAGTTAAGAATGTGCTGCAGAGCACATAATGCCATATTTTCATACTTGCCGTACTCAAAACAAAAGCTGGGAACATAATCAGCCTCCTTGACCGCAGGGTGGTGTCTGTCCAATAGCGCCAAGTTGAGTAGCCGATTTGCGGTGGCTGCCCAAACCAGGAGGGAACTGACTCGCGCCAGATGCAAGGCTGCTCGCGATGAATGCATCATTCGCCCATGATGGTGCAGGCATACTCGACATAGCTTGGCTGGGCAACTCGTAGGAGCCAAAGGTCATTCGACCGAGTGATTCTCGTTCCCAGGTGTTTGCTGGATAGGGCCGAGTTGGGACCTGAGGCTGAGCCTGGGCTACAGACATGTTGGAGGGTGCCATCCATGAAGGAACAGACGGCGATGCATCAAGTGAATTCGAAAACTGAGTTTGACCCATCATGCTGTGGCGGAGTAGTTCGTTGGCGATCTGGCCTTGAGAAGGAGACCGCTCGGACATGGGATTGACCGGAGGCATTTGCTGCATTGGGGACTGAGGGCCAAGACCTGGTGGAGTACGTGGAGATGTACCGTCTCTTAGCGGGCCTGAAGAGGAAGTGTTCCAGATACTTGGAATACTGGGCAGAGCGGGCAGCGGGGTGTATGACTGAGACAAGGACGTGTGAAGAGCTGCAGCGGCATTGACAGCCGGCGGGCCCAGGCCCGGAGGAGCCCTAGGGGTTCCAAGTGGCTGCACGCCTGGTTCAGTAAAAGGAAAACCATGTGCACTTGGCCTGATATGACCGGGCGGCGTGATCATATCTCCAGTGTCATTTAGAAATGATGAAAACTGATCGGGAATGCCAGGTGCATTCTCATAAGTATCCGACTCGACCAGACGCTCAACGCCTTCCACAATGCGATGCATATTGGCAGACATCGATGCAGAGGCTGACTGAGAACCACCAAACATGCTGCGAGCTTCGGCGACCGAATTTGAATCTTGAGGCGCTGGAATATCCTCACGCTCAATGTTGGCATTTGGAAGAGTATCCGGACGACCCATCGGGCTGGAGAAGATTTGAGAAGGCAGACCATCCTCTTGATAAATGAACGTCTTCTTATCTTCGTCGTCCACCAGGGCAATAGGAATTCTGTTTCCAACAACCAGGTCAAGACCATCAATAACAAATTCGCGAACCCGATAAAGCATTTCCATATTCGGATGGCTTCTTTCAACGCCGGGATCAGTCACACGAGGTTTAAGCTCACCCCCAGGTGTGTAGTATCGGCGAGTGTTGGCTTTCTGATCCAGAGGCGCAAACCCGAGACTCTCTTCGTCTTCCTCCAGAAGGTAGTCAATCTCTGGGAGATGCACAACATCAAAGGTAGACGCAAGAAGAGTCAGGGTTCCAGCATAAATCTTCCAGAACTCCTTAATCTGGATCGAGAGAGCCGAGTCCTTTTCATCCTTCTGAGCAATAAGAAAGTCGCTAGTAGCGAGAAGCCAGGAGCTGTAATGGCGCAGAGCAGGCAGGATTCGACGTGCAACCACAGTCATCTTGTCGGGTCCATTATCAGTAGGCTTGCTACTGGATTCTTCCACAGCAAACCGTTCCAGCTCAACGAGCAAGATTTGTAGCAATGTGAAAAAGGTCTTCACGTTGATACGCTCAAAGAAGATGCGCGCATTCGCTGACTCTTCGGTGGATCGTGCTCGAGCGAAATCCTCGGCGGCAATATTGACAAGGCAGAATTTTTGGAGCGTACCCTCCAGGGATCTCTGTTCTCTGACATCCACAGCCAGCTGGCTCATAACCTCACTCTCTAATTCATCGTGCTCGGAGAAATCACTGCCCTTGTAGCACTGCGCATGTAGATAGACAAACCACGGAGCCAAAGCTCGGCCTGGAATACCGGCATCTTCTGGACGAATCAGCTCTCGCTTGGCCCACGCATTCATAACCTTTCTAAATTCAATCTCCAGGTTTCCCTTCGCCGATGGATGAGGATCCCGGGCTGACAATGCCCTGTAGAGATGATAGGTAGCACGGAAGTGGTTGCCATCAGCGAGCGCAATAACCGCCAATTGGTTGTGTGACGCGCCCGACGTTGGGTAAATGACCGAAGCCAAATCATAATAGCCGATGGCCGGGCCCCAGTTACGATCCTTGTTCACCAATTCCGTTTCCCGATACCGAGAGAGGTCACCGAGTCGAATAAGCGTTGCGTGGCAAGATTGAAGAATGCGCTTCCGTAAGTCCGGCGTAACTGTAATCGGGGGCTGCGCGGAGAGGTCTGGAAAAGAGACAGAATGATTAGCAACTTTTTTTTTTCTAGCCGTCAAGCTGACGGAGAGGTTATCATGTAGGGCATGTCGCACTTTCGAAATTAAACTTGCGCGCAACTTTCTCCAATTCCAGAATGCCGCCGAAGTGTGAAGAAAGATGCTGGATGTATCCGCGGTAGAAACGCTGACTTGATTTGATGAAATCCAGGTAATGCTTTTCGAGCTTCCGTTTCTCGACGGGCTTCTTTTTAACGTTCTCCTCTTTGTGCTATCCAGATTCGCACGTGTCAGCGACCAGAATCTCTATATGCCTTCTTCCCAGATGACCGGCACTCACGCGAGAGAGCTTCTTGCGAAAGCGGGTATTGACTTTCAAGTGTGCTTCCCATAAGCGACCTTCAATGTCGTATTCTCGAGCGGCATCGAAATCGAGGAGGATGGCATTCTGGGATGCAGAGCGGAGCCTAATGTCATGATCATATCATGGTCAGTGTGAACCGAGGGGGGCGCACAGGTAGTAATGTAAGACTGACTCGGCTAGATAGTGCGTAAACTCCACGTAGGTTGGTTCCTTCTCAGCAAGGCACCGCAAGAGCTCCCTTTCAGCATCAAGCGCAACCCTAGAAAGTGACATTGTCAGAAGTTGGATTTCCAATTTTTTGATATCTTGTTCTTTTTCACTGTGTCAAGCACGGAGGGGTGGAGCACTCACTGCCACGCATCCTGGAACGAGGACGCCATAGTCGGGGAAACCCGCTGACTCCAGGTGTCCGTCAGATGAGTCCTAGAAAGACGTCGGACTTAAAACACAGTAGAAAAGCCATCAGGCCTGATGGGGGGAGGTGAGAAAGAGATCTTAAGATCCGATATCAAGAAAAAGCGTGGAGTAAAAGGCACAAGCGCGGCAACTCCCCCTTGGACAGCGGTGATTGGGTAAGATAGAAGCGAGTGGGGATTTTCTCATCTACATTGAACTTGGATCACGTCAACCCTTCAAATTATACTAATATCTTTCAATGATGTGAAGGAGAGTCACTGTGGATTTATTTTCTTTCTATTCAGTTCAATTCATTTCATCATGGAATGACCCCTTATGACTATCTCTCTTGTCGCCACTCCCTACTGCATAAAGCCCCGCCAAAGTGGACCGTGACCGATCACATTAACCAGGCCCGACACCGCAAAGTCAGAGCTGCTAAATATGTCTAAACGCTCTCGGAGCCACTCTGGCTCCTTCTCAGACCTGGACTCGCATCCAAGGTCCCCTGATACAACAGATCAGTCCACACCTCCACCAGAAAGGACGAAGATCGCTCGGGACTCGATTCCCGTCTCTGAGGTTATGCACTGTGCACTACCACCCCATAGAGAGACTCTCTCCTTTACCTCTTATGAGGACTACGAAGTACACTATCTTCAAGCTCATGTCAACCGCTGTTCACAATGTGGCAAGAATTTCCCTACTGGACATTTCTTGGATCTGCATATCGAGGAAAACCATGATCCTCTTGTAGCAGCTCGAAGAGAACGTGGTGATAAAACGGTATGTGATATTCCTGCATATACGAGCATCGAAGATGGGATTGGGCTGAAATTTTTGTCTGAATGGGCAGTATAATTGTTTTGTTGAAACATGCGAGCGACAATGCTCGACTCCTCAGAAACGAAGAATGCATCTGATAGACAAGCATATGTTTCCCAGGGTAAGTTCAGATCAGCCATTCGCTTCTAAAGACATTGCTAACTAGTGGTGACTTTAGAGCTACAACTTCTACATAATTAATGATGGGATCGATAAACACACTTCCCTACTGAGGCCCATGAACAGCGATCGAAACCGTCGGCGCATTTCTACAGCATCTATCTCCTCCATCAACGAAGGACGACTACGACGCCGGAGCTCAGCATCCCAACCAAATCCTGCAACTACTCCTCAACCATCAACAACTCAGACTAAACCGGTCACAGATGATATGGAGATTGATAATTTGGAACGCTCCATGTCGGCACTTCGGTTTGTGCCTGCCAGTGTAACAAGAAACCAGGTGAAGGCGTCTCGGTAAATTCTTGAATATATTCTTAATCCATAAATTACTACTTATGATTAATTGAATCATGACAACCTTGAAATGCATCAATCCTATTTTGTTTTTTGTATGCAGTAAAAGATAAAAATCCGAATCATTGTTTTCAAGGTCCAAGCTTGATTGAAATCAGAATGAAATGCCAAACACATCACTGCTTCTGAAAACCACGCAGGATCGGGTATAGACAACAATTGCAGATGACGATAATACATACAGAAAAGTAAGAATTCTCCCAGTTCCTCCCAACATTTCCAATCCACATGTACAGAACTCCAAAAGATATCCACCAAAGAAATAAAGGGGAAAAAGATTCACAAAGAAGAGAAAACAATGAGACAAAAATGAATCAAAAATTAAGGAAAAACGTCGAGCAATAACGTCATTAAAGTGGCCAAGCCACTGTCATAGCAACTTCATGGGTATCGGAAATGGCGTTCAGATATATGGTTCCCAGAAGCTTCTCTCTTAGCTCTCTAAGAGGTCTGCATAAGCATCCAAGCTTGATCCAACCAGGTCGACAATAGCCCAGCTGGTATTTCCCTTGAAAGTGCGAGCCCAGACGCGGACGATAGCCACGCTCAGCTGGCGCACCTTGAATGGATTAGCCATGAACTCCAAGTCCGGTGCACCGGGTGGATCAACAGCCATGTCGGTTTCATCCATCATGCTCTTAATCCACAAGAGAAGTTTGCGTTCATGTTCCGAAAGTCGCTGTTCGGGTTGCGTCGCTGGAATAGCGAGTAACCAGCGACTTAAAAGGAATGCACATTCAAGACTGCAAAGAGAGTGCTGGATACTCCAGAAAAAGGAATGTGTGCGAGCCACAAAGTCGATACCCAGTCGGACTGGAATGGAGAGAGCATGGGCAGAGTGCAGTAGTGCCATGATTAGTCGTGGGCTGCGAACGATCGGGGGCGATTCAGCTAGGGCCCCTGCGATTTGCATGGGATCCTGGGTGATGAGGTGTCGACATGGACCTAAATCAACGTGCAATCTAATATAAGCAAGACCGAGGAGCGCAGTCGATGTGAATGCGATAGGACCCGCTGGGTTCTGAGGATCGATGCTAGATTCGGGGGTTCGTTTCCACAATGCCTTCCAGGCACTCAAGGAATTGTCCAGTACATTGAGGTCTTCCTGCCTTAAGCTGGTTCCCTGCATATTCGGCGCAGATAGACAGAGCTGGCGGGCGAAGAAAATCTGCTGGATTACGGCATGAATGAGGATGTAGTTGCCCAGAGGAGAGATTGGGGCCGATGGGTGCGAGATAGAGGATTTCAAGAAAAGCCGCGCAAATGCGTCTTGGAAGGAGATATCGGTGCCTTGCCGGGTGCGATACGCTCGACGCCATTGCATGGCGTTATTAGCTTTCCATAAGTCATGGGAGCAGGGCATATTCAGCTTCAGCTCCCCATTTAAAATCAACGGGGGAATGTTGTACATGATGGAGTGCAGGTTGAAGAAACAGTATACAATCATCTTTGTTCGTCTGTTACCTTCTCGTCGCACCCATTCTTCCCAGCTGATGGGATCTGGAGTGGGAGGTGGTTCTGTCAGGCCATGTTCGCGAACGAGTCTGGCCAGGGTACTTTGGAGTGAGAGGATCTCTCGCAACAGTTCTGGGTGTCTTTCCCAGGAGGCAAACACTGTGAGCAGTAAGAAAGTTCGGATCACTTCCATATGGGCATCCGAATCGTCAGGTGTATAGATAGAGGCGTTGACAGGAGGGTTTGGCGGATGGTGCTGTGATTGAAAGGGGCTGCTTGTTGTATTTGAGATCATTGAAGATCCACGTGAATTATAATGCCCTGAAGGAGGCGATATATAGTTCCAGGATGGCTGAGGCACTTGCCGGCTATCCCGACGACGAAGACGTTCTAGCAAGATGGCCTTTGCCGCATGAAACAGGTCGATTCCCCGACCATTTTCGAATCGGTAATGCGATCCAGCAGCGGCGGTCGCCAATGTAAGCTCCGGTGAGCATTTGGCAATAGACAAGGTGGGAACATGTACAAAGGGTAGATGTTCATTTAACCCGTTAATATATCCAGCGAAAAACCGGGATAGGGCGTGTCGGGACGGCGGCACGAAGCCTTTTGGCAGAACAAATGAGAATTCCTCGAGTTTTGAGACAAATATTTGGCGATCAGCATTTGTAATATCCCAAGCTGGTCGAGAGCCTTCATCCTGAAGGCCAATGCGATCTTCAATCTCATGTGATTCGGGCTGCAGCGATGGTAATCGGGACCCGAAGTTGGAAAACGATGGGGGTTCATCCACTTGCATTCGAGGGTCGCTCATCAGATCTCCACCCAGCCTTGCTGCCGAAGTAGTTTCTCTTACTTGTTGTTTCGAATCCATGGATAAACCTGGGGGTAGCATTGGTTCTTCGACAGAGGAAAATACTCCCGAATCCCAGTCTGATGAGAGACCAACACTTTCTAAGAAAACAGTAAAATCCTGGACCGGGTCACCCAAATCTGTGAGATCCAAGATCGAGGGCTCTAGACCATAATTATCGGTGATAGCTCTTTCTGGAACCTGATGAAGGGAATGGGCTGGTGTGCCGACCGAATGCGATGTTTTCCTGATCGACTCCAGACTCTCCTGTTGTCCCTCCAATGCAACATGACTCGCAGCATGCGACAATAAATTCAAGTCGTAGCCCCAAGAGGGATTGAAGTGTGGAGTGTCTACTATCGACGGTGGTTGGATCTGCACCTCGGGAGGTGGAGGGGGAGGGACTTGGGTATGGACGGGAATAGCGTCGGCCAACTCTAGCATACGCGACTCGTGGTGGGCAGGTTGGATAATGGACGACTGAATTGGAATTTCATGGTGACTGTTCTCATTCCCATTCTGTGTACGATGTTCTCGACCAGCTGCAGTCTCAGCAGGATGGACCAAGCGCTCATGTCGCACTAATAAGTCACTGGTTGCATGCGAGTCAGCGATTGGACGGTTAGAAGTTGAGCTTTCGGATAGAAATTACCTTCTCGCAAAGGATTTGGAACAAATATCACATGAGAAGGGCTTCTCCTTTGTATCTAATTTGTCCTACATTAGTCCCAAGGTCACTCCTATGTTTTTGGGGTTACTCAACGAGTGCGGAGATGGCGTTGGAGATGCTCCAGCCGGGCGAAAGATCGGCTACAATATTCACAAGAAAGCGACTTGCGGTGAGCGGTAGCCTTCTTCTTGACTTTGGCAGCTTTATCGTCCTCCATGGTGGGGGGTAAAAAATATCCAGGGGTTGGGGTTATATTTTTTTTACCAGAGAGGGGAAAAAGAATTTGAGGCTTTTGGGAAACTTGGGAACTTCTTTGAGCGGGGAAAAAAATGGACTGTGGGGTTGGACGCGGGTGAGGGGGGAAAACACAGGGTCACGTGCATGTGGGATATACTAGAGGCATCCCATCAAAGACCAATTTCAGGTTGGATGCATCGATTCAAGTTTAAAAGTTGGAGAGGTCCTGGGAAATGGGGGAAATTGATTCGACTCCGAGTTGGTAGCGTGGCCGCATAACACTTGTGCATGGTCTCCACCAACTTGAAGTGCGGAGAGCCGAGTTCAAATGTTGGAGCATGTATAATGTATAAGGTACTTGATACAGGGCTGATATTACATTAGTATTCTTGAGTGCTGATCTTTTAAATTATAGGCTATCACATATCCGTTTGGTCAAATTCAACCGATGTAGACTCCAGGTGAGGTATCTAAATATGTGGACTTGATACCACCTGGGCAGGCATAAGTACGGAGTACATAGTACATAATAGGTTAATACCAACATGCATGGAATGTATCACATTTATTGGTTGGATATGAATGATCCGATAAGGTGTGTATAAACAACTCGAATATAGGATTTGCTCTGATGCATTCAGGATAAAATTGGCTCTATCTAGCGACCAAGAATCACATGATGATCTAAATAGAAAGTGGATGCCAAGATTGAACAATGTGATGGAATTAAGCTTAAATGTGTGATCAACTTGAAGGATATTGGACCTTGGAGCCTGAGGTTTCTACATAATTGTGTAGTAGCAGATCACTTCTACTATGTATATAGTATCTCATGTACTCGTTCTAAAGACACACAGGACATACTTGATGTACTAGGAAGACATCATGACAAATTTAGAACATTTTGAATATGATAGGTTAATAACAGACGCATATAATCTTGAAATTATTGTCAGTGATTAGATAATATACTCAGGCTGTCAATAATCCAACTGTTGAGATATGTAGGACTCAGAGCTATGTGTCAAGGTGCACTCACTAGTAGCAGGCAATATTGATGAAATATATCTTGATTTATTTAGCATCATATCATGATGTACTAAGTCATGAGAAGAGAATTAGTGGTCTTAACCTTGGAAGTGCTCTATCTGCTTATATCCGGATCGATGTATCAGTAAACTCTCACTTCATACCTGCACATGTGAGTACCCTATACATACTCTATACTAGTAGTAGTATAATTTAAGTGCTCTCTTAGGCTGGAACATATCCGAGAGTATAGTAGTCTTACTAAAACACTGAAGTGACTTCTGACAACTTAATTTTAATGCACAAAATTGATTTCCCATAGAGAATGAAAATTAATATCCGAATCCTAGATGGCAGACTCGTCTAGTTCCGGACTTGCTCACCTACTGTGTATCTTAGTGGGGATCCTGGCAAGTGATAATGACAGTGAATGTGAAAGACTCGGTGTCGTTCTACTACTATAAATTTACTTCTACAATAAACCCGTGTTGTGTCGCTTAGATGGCACTTTACCGCACTACACTTTGAAACATCTATTATTATATAGCTCACCTCTGCTAATATTCTCGTTTATTTTCGTACCAACTTTCGCTCACTTGAAACATCACGATGTGGGGATGCCCCTTGATACATCCATGGACCGTTGTCTCACTTGGATCCTGCTACACCACAATTTTTCACCCCGAAAATCCCCCCTGAAAATTCCAATAAAATTGATAAAAATAAAAATGAAATTCGTAGCTCATCTAGATTTATCTAATTACTATTAGGAATAATTTTCAGATCATCTTTGTCTTGGTTGTCAAGTGGAGAGCTAATCGGGATAAACGCCCGATCTCACACTAAGTGGTTCTTCCACCGTTCTTCCACCGATCTTCCCCCCAAAAAAGCTCAGACACCTTCAGTATTCATCCATCATCCATCCATCCTCTCCAACTCCAATTCCAATTCCAATCTCGCCTGCCAGGGACCATTTGTGCTCTTTGTCCCATTGTGCAACAAAGGTCAGTCTTCATCTCTGTCGCACCTCAAATCCCGGGCCCAATAGGTGTGGTCTGGTGGTCGGGCCGGGGCCCGCATATCATCGCCCCTCCTGGCCCCCAGGTCCCATCATCATTTGACAACCCAGGTCAACGAGATCCTCATAGACCACTGACCCTTTGAATAGTGTTCCATGACTATGTGGTGACCTTACTCCTCGAACCCTCCGACTGCGAATCGAGCCCGGCCCCAAACGGCCCTTGTCCGCGGAGGCAAGGGCGTGTGATTTAGCCGCCGAATACCAAGGGCGCGATAAGGATACCTCGTGGCACTCACAGGCACAAAGGCATCATGCTGGCAAAGACGCAGTATCTCAATGGTCCCTTAGGGGTACCAACCCCAGTCACAGCCCACATCGCTACCGCCGCTCGACCTGGAACCGCGACAAGGCTGGATGGATTTGGTTTCACAAGCCCAACCAAGTCGGACTTTTCGGAGGGGCAAGATGAGCTGGCGAATATTCGGTGAGTCGATGGAAGGCCCATACACCAGGCACTGGCGACGCGTACTAACTTGGTATAGGTCGTGGGATGAGAAGAGAGTAGTGGCCTGGCTTCACAGCATCAAATGTGGACAGTACGAGACATTATTCAGAGGTATTTGCTCTTACCGCGTGGTTTGGAGATGGATGGCCACTAATCTCATTACAGCAAATCATTTCACCGGCGACAACCTGATCGACTGCGACCAAACGATCCTACAGGAGATGGGAATCAAGAGAGTCGGAGATCGAGTGCGCATCTTTGCCGCAATCAAGAAGCTTCGGAGTACGGCTGTCGTCAACCCCAGACAGAAGAATATCGTAAGACATCCATTGCTCACTACTTCCTGTGATATGTACGCTGACCGTCTATAGAATCAAATCAATGCATTGGAAACCGCCGCCTTATCCACCGAACCCTCGCGCTTCTCCGGCTTCCCAACATTGGGTCATCGACGTATGTCTCAACTGGCGGAGGAATATGGAAGACCATCTATCGCGACATCCCCAGGGGATTCAGATCGCTGGCGCAAGGATTACATGAACCAGCCATCATCGGGCAGCTCAGGAAATGGTCGCAATGACGGATCGAGCCGACGAAACCTCAGTATCGACGGGTTGACTATGGGTCCCCTACCACCCAATTCGCCAGTGATTCGCGTGATCTACACCGGTGGACAGACCAAGGTCTTGGATATTCGCCATTGCAAAACACCTGATGAGGTCATGGTCGGCGTGCTCAAGAAACTGCAGCTCCCAGAGCATCAATACAGGAACTACTGCTTCTATGTCTTAGATGGCCTAGATCCAGACCTGGCAAATTGCAGGAGGCTGACTGAGAATGAGCTTATGGAGATCTGCGAAGGCGTTGCCAAGTCTGAGCGTGGTCGTTTGATCTTGCGAAAGATCCATGCTGGAGAGCCGGATGATGATGAACTTCGTCGTGCATCGCAGCTGGCCGTGGATGAAAGCTCTGTCACACACCAGATCGCATTGAATAAATCCAGCCGCCGCCAGCAGAACAAGATTCAACAGCTCACGGGTGAATCATGGCAGGTTATCAATACTAAACAGCCAGTGTCACCAATGGGTCCTCGGCACCGTCCTTCTCCATCTAATGACCCAGAACAAATGTCGCCTAATGACCAGCGCAACCCGGTTGCTAAGCTTCGTTCATTCTTCGGCCAGAGACCTCCAAGTGAGATGATTATCCACGAGCTTCCGTCCTTCTTCCCGAGTCATGATAAGCAGGATATTGAGAAGACGATGCGGAGATCACAGCGTCTCAGTCGTGCAGCCAGTCGCCTCAGTGTTGTCAGCAACTACAGTATCGCATCAAGCTTGAAGGATGCGCCGCCCCTTCCACCCTTACCTTCTATCCCTCCCATTCCCCCAATGCCCAACATTGCCGATGCCTGGCTACAGAACCAAGGCGTGGCGCCGGCCGCTCGTGCACGACCTATCTCAATCTCCAAATTCAATCTCCCCCAGGCTTCATACCGCGACTCCATTGCATCAACCACCCTTCAACCACTCCAGGAAGAATCGCCAACATCAACTGAACCGAACCGGAAGTCCTACATCTCTCTTGATAGCGGCTCCGATGAGGCTATTCCCTCGCCTCAGAGCACGGTCGGTGAGACTATGAGTGTGGCTACCATTGAGGGCGATGCATTCAACGATCAAATGAGCGTAATGGTTGCAGAAGACGATGACGAGGAGGACCCCGGCCTGAATGATTTCTTAGCCGGCAACAACTTCGCACCAGCAAACTGGATGAAGGGCTCACTTATTGGTGAAGGTTCCTTTGGAAGTGTCTTCCTGGCTCTGCACGCCATCACCGGTGAACTCATGGCCGTGAAACAAGTTGAAATCCCCTCTGCCACCAAGGGCACAGACTTCGATCAACGCAAAAATACCATGGTCACAGCGCTCAAGCACGAGATCGAGCTTCTGCAGGGCATGCACCACCCGAATATCGTACAGTACCTGGGCACATCTGCTGACGATGAACATCTGAACATTTTCCTCGAGTACGTCCCTGGTGGTTCTATCGCTACCATGCTGAAACAGTACAACACCTTCCAGGAACCCCTGGTCAAAAACTTTGTCCGACAGATTCTCGCGGGTCTATCTTACCTGCACAGCAAAGACATCATCCACCGAGATATCAAGGGTGCAAACATTCTTGTGGATAACAAGGGTGGTGTCAAGATTTCCGATTTCGGTATCTCGAAGCGTGTCGAGGCATCTCACGTCCTTGGATCCCGCGCCAGCAGTGGTGGCGGTGGTCACATCAATCGACCCTCTCTGCAAGGAAGTGTTTACTGGATGGCACCTGAAGTTGTGCGACAAACCGCACACACCAAGAAGGCCGATATCTGGGGTCTGGGCTGTCTGGTCGTTGAGATGTTTATCGGTGCTCACCCATTCCCTGATTGCAGTCAACTCCAAGCAATCTTCGCCATTGGAAGCAACAAAGCTCGTCCCCCGGCTCCAGACCATGTCAGTCAGGAGGCTAAGGATTTCCTGGATATGACCTTCCAGATTGATTATGAGAAGCGGCCCAGTGCTGATGAGCTTCTAAAATGCAAGTTTTTGGCTATGCCGAAACTGGGATGATTGATGCTTTTCTTTTCTTTTTCTTTCGCATTCTGCGCAATGATATCCAGGCATGATGATTTCTGATTTGATGGTTGTTCTTGTTCGGGCTTTTTTGTCTCGTTGGTCATGGAAGACTTCAAGTTTTTTTGTAGACTTAGTCGTCTCCTCGAGCATTAGCTTTGATCTAGCATAGCGAATTCACCATTATTCTTACGATTGAAGTATCTTTCTAGAGTCTATTCGAGGATGGCTACTGCCATGGTTCTTTTTAATGTCTTTCGCTGGATAAAATTGGTAAAAAAAAAATGAAGAGATAATACAAAATGTTGGGTGAATCGCAATGACCACTATGCAGGTCACTTCTAAAGTTACAGGTTTTATAGGAACACAATGTTCGAAGGGAATAGGAGGAACGAAACCACAAAACCAGTATAGTTAAGTGATTAAGTTAGTACCTCAGTGGATGATCTTTCCGTAGAAAGGAATACCCATGGCGCTGAGGAGCAGACGGGCGTCCTTGTCCGCCTTGGCGGTGGTGTGGAGGGTGATATGGCAACCAGGAATCATCTTAGGGGGGTACCTAGAACCGACGAAGATTAGTATCAGATCGAAAGCAACAAATTCAATGGCAAATGGAACACCAGGGATAGAACTTACATATCATAGTTGACCTCAATCTCAGGGAAAAGAGCCACTTGCTCCGGTTCCAGACCGAAGGTAATATTTCCACTGCTGTCACCACTGCTTCCCTTAACACCAGGCCAATCCTTAATGCGAGGGAGAACAACATCAATCAGCTTTCCAAGGAAGTGATACATGTTTTCACCCTGGAGCTCAGCCTTAACAGCCACAGTATCACGACCAGGGACAATGCTCCAGGTAGCGACACTAGACTTGGACTTGAAGGTCTCAACTCGGACGTTGGAAATAGCCTGCACGGCGATACCGGCAACATGCAACCAACCGGAGTGGTCAGAAGCGGCGTTCTTCACGTAACTGTGTATAGTGATGCGCTCAATCTTAGGGATGTTGTTGAACTTGATTGGCTTGCGGAGTAAACGCAATACATCTCCACCACGCGGTCCGCGGAGAGGACGGTTCTTGTGGTATGGGGAGCTGTCATCCCATTCACGGAGACGGGACGCCTTAACTGGGGCCTTGAAGCCAGGGGGAGTGTGCACGTAGCAGAGAGTGAGGATGTCGGATGCGACGGTTGAGTTGTAGGTCTGCTCGGCACGGGGAAGAGCGAAAGGACCGGGGACGAAGAGACGGGATGAGGGATCGGAGGGGGCAGGGGGTTGGTGAGGGTGGAGAGGACCGCGATCATATTTAGGAGAGCGGAATTGGTATCTGCACGTTTCGAGTTAGAATATGTATTGTTCTTTAGGAATGTTTTTGAGAAGCTTCTGTGTCTTTGTCCCGTTGGGAAAAAGAGAGCACCGCGAATGGAGGATACGTACCGACTCCGGGGAAGTTGAGTTTTGCGAGCTTTGCTTCGCGCAATGGGGTCGAATGACTTTGCGTCGGCATCGGAAACTGGCGCCGACAATGAAGACGAGGTCTCTAAGTCCTCGAGCTGGTCTGATAGACGTCGAGCCGGGGCTTCATCGGAGACATTGCGTCGGCCCAAAAAGGCCTGGGGACGGGCAGAAGGGGCGAATGCCCTGGGAAGTGCCCTTGCCAGGTATCTGGATGGCTCTCTGGCAGCCATTGTGTGATGAGATATAAGGTATTGTTGAACTCGAGGTTCTATGGAGCCCAGGGACCTGCGGGAAAATTGTTTGCACTTCGGGGATCGGGTCACGTGGCAAATGACTTGATGCCTGATATACGAGGTGTTCGTGCCGACGACCAACTAGATAATTTACTGATGATGAACAACGTCAATTTTAGGGAATACTAGTGCTTTTAAGTCAAATTTTGTTTGATGTAATAGTCATTTTGTATGAGTCCAAAAATTGACTGGAATTCTCCAAGCTTCAAGTTGAAATAACATTTTGAATGTGTTTCGATACTATATCTTCCACTCATCTACCCGTGGATGTAGCAGCAATAGCCGCAGCAACATTCCAAGGGCTAGATGAACCTTATACTAGTAGCTCTATGTAGTCCTAACTTGAAGAAATGTTCTCAGCGCTAGCTTAACACTATTTGAATGCCCAAGCTTGAATGTCATAATAGACACAAAGACCGAAAGACTGGAAGTCTTGCTATGTTGACACTGGCAGGCTGATATCTCCGATGGAATATAAAATTGACTCATATGCATGAATGAGTTATCATTTTGATACAAACACGACACTGGAATCATTTACTACTTACTCGCGACATGTTATACGGAAAGAGGCGAGGAAACAGGGAGAAAATTGCAATATCGGAGATATCGATTTCGGGTTGGCAAACCGCAACTAACTTTTGAATATCAGACAACATGAGAGTCAACTTGGGAAAATTTCTCATGAGAGGATAGTTCAGTACAATATCCAAGAATTGAGATCTCTACCCAATGCATATTTGAATTCCAAAATTGAAAAATTAGATATGCAAGGCGGGTATGGAGTACAACTTCAAATGTTCCTCTTTGGGATGCGATGATAGATCACCAACTCGGAACAGACCGCCTAACTCACCGCCCGGCAGATTGCATCGTGACTAGACGCTCGTGCCCCGCGAAAGTGATCAACACGTCCGAGCTTCATTCGATCAGCCCGCACCTGTTCCATCGAATCATCTTGCATCCATCTCTTTTGAAGACCTGACTGGCTCTCTTGAGTTACCCCGTGCCCCATATCAGAAGCTGCTGTGGCATATGATGTGCTTTCTACAAGTTCTATGGAAATCCTGCAGCCTCGAGTCCTCCTGCCGTTAGTCTAGCTTCCTTGACTACTACGTAGGCTTCTCCGCATGTCGCCCGCTCAGTGATCCCACCAACCTTTCCAATTTCCCTGTTAACCAGGGAGTTCCTCAAACCCGACACATTCTTTTAAACACGCACATTCACCATGAGCGGGATTCACAGGTTTCTTACTCGCCGCGACCGGCGCCGACCAGGCAAAGATGAGGTATCGTCACAACAGTCTTTTACACCCTCCCAGTCCTTCAACATCTACGAACATATATTAAACAGTCGCTTATATATTTTTATCTTATACATAGAATTATCCTAACCTGTCCTTGCCTATTTTTCGCGGTCTTTTTGAGAAACAAAGCACAGCTGATGATAACCAGGAGCACCAGAAGAAGGTTGGATCCACCATCGATCCCTCCATTGATATCAATACACTAACCAGGACTAATACACAGATGCGATTGATTGAGGCGAAAATCCGAGGAATGGGTATTACTGGCCTTGAAGAGCGCCATTTCAACTATGCTTTGCATGCGACCAAGGAGGATACCGACCAGGCGGTCACTCTGCTGTTGCTCTTAGAGGACTCGATTGAGGGTATCATCAGAAGCTACAAACCATCCACAAAGCTTCTGGGTGCAGAGAATCGACAAGGTGTGACCTGTTACTTGGACGCCTTGCTTTTCGCCATGTTTGCCCGGCTCGACTGCTTTGAAGCGATTTTATACAAAACGTTCAACGATGAGCCCCGACGCAAATTGGTCACTTTGCTGAGGCTATGGGTGAATTTGCTGCGATCAGGTAAATTGATCACAGCCGATATGGTAAGTCAATCCTAAACTTTTCTTTCAATTCACCTTTGGCCCTTTGAACATCTCAAGTCTAACCTTTGAAAGACAAAACATATCCAGGACGCTCTTGCTGAGTGTGGGTGGGAAGATGCCGCTAAACTGCAACAGCAGGATACCTCAGAAGCTTTTACCTTCATAACGGAAAAGCTAGAACTTCCTCTACTCACGCTCAAGATGGATATCTACCACTTTGGAAAAGAAGACGTAAGTGGTGATCACAAGTTCATCAATGAACGTTTGTTGGAGGTTGCCATTCCGCCTGAACCCACCGATGGTCGAATCATCACTCTCGAAGATTGTCTGGAGGCCTACTTCAACAACAGAATTGAAGTGAAAAGATACCTCGAGCGACGAAACACTCTGGGATCTACCAGATCATTTGAATCGCTGTCCACCACCAAAGGCTTCACTTCCCACATCGAGGAGATTGACTCCACTCCAAGACTCTCACCAGTCCAATCAGTTCAATCCAATTCCCCTCGAATGGCCAGATTAGGCTCTTGGTCATCCTTCTCGGAGTTCAACGAATCCCTGTCGTCAGGACGAAGGCTCAGTCGAAAGGATAGCCTGGTTAGAGAGCGGTTTGTTCCCAACGCCTCGGAGAGTCCATCGTCTAGTGATCAGGATCCATTCACTTCAGAGAATGTATCTCCACGAAAGGGTAATTATCGGAAAGAAGTGATGATGCCGGCGTGGCAATTCTTCAGTTTGATACGTATGTGGACCCTCTTTTTGCATCAAAATTGAATATTGGCTAATGAAGTGAACCTGGACAGCATGGTACACTGATAATACACCAACCAGCGATGCTCAAGTTGCAGCACACTTTTCTTCCAAAAGACCTATTCTGGGAATATGCTTGAAGCGCTACTCTTTCCTTCCGAATGGAAACTCTGTTCGACTCAACACGTTTGTTGACATTCCAACTGAAATTGGACTGCCGCATTTCATCCAGGATGACAACATGGATGCGGACGCTCCGATCTATGGGAACTTTAAGCTCTCTCTCCAGTCGATAGTCTGCCACAGAGGAAACTCGGTCGACTCAGGTCATTACATCGCTATCGTCAGAGGTACAAGCCCTGTCCCGCCAGGATCGAGCGATGGAACAGGTCCCATTTCTTGCGAGGCACCTAAACACTGGATGAGGTTTGATGATCTAGCAAAGGAACGGGTGACTCTTATCGATATTGAGCATGCTTTGAAAACCGAGTCGCCTTACCTGCTGTTCTATCAGATTCTTCCAATTGACCAAGATGCATCCTTGGCTAATTACCAACATAAGCCATCTTCCTCAGACGCATCTAACAGTACTTTGGATGGTGACATGACCGATTTCGCTCGAAAGCTCTCCAACTTGTCAGCTGAAGATAAATTGGATACCGGTCTCTTTGAGGATATCTCCTCTGCTCGTCCCAGTGTTGAAATCACCGGACCAGACAATGGCGCTCCAGCTTCACGCAACAGCGAAAGACCAGGTAGCGTTCTATTTTCGGAGATCAGTCTACCCCCACCTCCAACTGCTCGCTCCATGCCATCGTCGTCGCCTCGATTAACACCTATGGACGAAGAGGGCGGCAAAGGATTCCCTTTTGGACGCCGTGGGTCACGCACCACAAAAAGCAGCACAGGAAGCCGTGCTGGTAGCCAGTCCGGAGAAAACAGAATCGGTGCTACTTTCTCACGATTCGCTGGAAGGCTGAGCAAAGACAGATTTACCATTGATAGCGATGGTGAAGGTGATGAGATTTCTCCCGTCGACATGGAGGCTGCCACGCACGAAGACGGCAAGCTGGAACCACCCGTTGAGAGCCGAGATACTAAATTCGGCAGAGGCCGAACCAAGGACCGTGTCCTGAAAGGCAAAAACAAGGAGAAATCGAAGGAGAAGACCCGCAACCCAGACCGAGAATGCGTGATGATGTGAACGTGGTGATGTGGTGATGTGAACGAGGAGGAATTCATGGGTTTTTTATTCCAGCGGATTTATGATACCCCATACCTCATATTGTGTTGTTCCTCAATATTCCTGTTTGTTTTGCATATTTAAACTATTGATACCCAAGGCATATAACAGACATGTATTTTAGAGATATTATCAGAACCGGTCAACTCCAGAAGTTCACTAATTAGGTGAACAATTTTAGCCCATTCTACTATCTTTTTGACCCCTTATAGCCTAGAATAGTATCCAATAATCGTCTTATAGGGACCTTCAGTTAAAATTATGAAATAAAATCGAGTGACCCATTCCTGCTGTTCTCCCTTATCCGACTATATAGCGGCTAGCTTACCTCCGAGTCTTCAGGCATTCCTTTAGGTATTTGCATACATAGGCACCTAATACAGTGGAGTGCCCTGAAGAGAATCCAACTCAGCATTTAACGCACAAATCCCAGTTTTATGAATTGCTACTAGCTGGAGTTCTTATCGATGATTCTGGTGAACTTGGGGCTATGGACGTCATTTTCCCAGCCTCATATTGACGCCTCAGGCACCCACTCACCCTCCGCATTCCACCTTGTCTTGCCAAATCCCCCTCTAACTGAGCTAACTTACATGCAGCTTGCCCGAAGTCGCAGGGTAAGATAGCTGTTTCAAGCTGTCATGGCGCTGGATGGACCTAGCAGTTATGTTGCTCCCAACGGCCTAATCGAGTCTGCAGACTCCCTGCCTATCTTCGATGTGCAGCGGGTGCAGCTCCAATTCCCCATTGCGGCCGACTTCGTGGCGGCGCAGGTCGCCAACAATGTGCTAATATTAGCTCTATCGACCAACCGTATTCTACGGATTGATCTCGACTCACCCGAAGATATTGATGGTATGATATATCTCACTATTCTATTACTATCCCTTCGCTCAATGTTTACTGGAGTGACCGGAGCCTAATTGTGTTTATTCGTCACAGACATCGACCTGCCCAAGAAGTCCTCGGAGATCGGTTTAATCCGTCGAATGTTCCTTGATCCTTCCGCCTCGCATTTGATTATCAGCACGACTCTCGGCGAGAATTATTACCTCCATACCCAATCGCGTCAACCCAAGGCCTTATCCCGCTTAAAAGGCGTATCCGTCGAAAGTATTGCCTGGAACCCTTCGCTGCCAACTGCCTCAACACGCGAGATTCTTCTAGGTACAACAGATGGTAATGTCTATGAAACATACATCGAACCGTCAACGGAGTTCTATCGACGAGAAGAGAAATATGTTACTGCGGTATACAAGGTGCCTGACTCCTCGCCCGTCATCGGGATATGCGCGGAAACAGTCCCGTCGAGAGCCGATCAACGAAGGGTGATTGTGGCAACATATGGAAAGTTGGTTCATTTCCTGGGTCGCATTGGACCGACAAAACAAGGAAGAGAAGGTGGTGGATCTTTATATGCGGATCTTTTCCAGCGTGAGACGCCCCTGATTCATGAGGTAGCTCATCCATCGGGAACGGCACCGTCGACCTTGACAACCTCATCATCTGCGACCAATTCTGGCAGTGGATATCAAATTGATGACACTACCGAGAAAGCGTTTGCGTGGCTCAGCTCACAAGGAATTTACCATGGGAAACTTTCCTCCGGCGCTCCATTTGAAACCGCGAAGATGCTTCCTCGATCGAAGTTTCCAGCCACCGAATCTGCTCGGGGTGGACGAAAGATGATCCAAGATCCGATCACCGCAATGACATTATCCCAATGGCATGTTTTGGCGCTCGTTGAAGGGCGAGTCGTTGCTGTCAACCGTTTAAGCGAGGAAATCGTGTACGATCAAGCTGTGCTGGAGCCTCGGCAAAGCGTCTTGGGTCTTTTAACGGATATAACCCAAAATACCTACTGGCTCTTCACAAACCAGGAAATCTACGAAGTCGTTGCCAACGACGAAGATAGAGACGTTTGGAAAGTTTTCCTTGCTGAACAGAAGTTTGACGACGCATTAGAATATGCCCGAAGCCCTTCACAGCGAGATGCTGTTTTGACTGCCTCAGGTGACTCCCTGGCAAAGCAAGGTCGCTACTTTGAAGCAGCAAAAGTATGGGGCAAGAGTAGTAAGGGCTTTGAGGAGGTCTGTTTGACCATGATTGACAACAAGGAGTACGATGCTCTGCGAAAATACCTTATTTCGCAGCTATCCACATACAAGAAGTCGTCTGTTATGCAAAGACTTATGGTTGCAAGTTGGCTGATAGAACTTTTCATGTCGAAGCTTAATTCATTGGATGATAACATTGCAAC
This sequence comes from Penicillium herquei, assembly GCA_039634405.1. Classification (NCBI taxonomy): domain Eukaryota; kingdom Fungi; phylum Ascomycota; class Eurotiomycetes; order Eurotiales; family Aspergillaceae; genus Penicillium; species Penicillium herquei. Next base: position 4,557,972 of record CP098387.1, on the reverse strand, counting down.
CAAAGCGGAGTTGACCGAGGGTGCCACCACTGGAGATATCAAGGACGAGCTGGGTAGTGTCCGAGCAGAATTTCAAGAGTTCGTCAACAAACATAAAGCGGACCTGGATAAGAAGACCGTCTACGGAATCATCAGCAGCCACGGCCGAGAACAAGAATTGTTATTCTTTGCTACTGTTGCCAATGATTTTAACTATGTCCTATCCTACTGGATTCAGCGAGAGAAATGGACCGAAGCGCTCAATGTTCTTCAAAGACAGAGTGAACCGGATGTTTTTTACAAATACAGTAGCGTGCTCATGACACATGCTGCTACAAGTCTAATCGAGATTTTGATGCGGCAGACAAATCTTGATCCGGAGCGCCTTATTCCTGCGCTGCTCAATTACAACAAGACTACGAGTGTCTCATTGAATAACAACCAGGCTGTCCGATACTTGAACTTCATCATTGTGAACCACCCCAATCCTTCTGCAGCTGTCCACAACACTCTCATATCCATTCACGCTTCCAGTCAATCAGCCTCAGAAGCTGGACTTCTTACATATCTTCAGTCGCAGTCATCATCACCACCTCCATATGACGCGGACTTTGCTCTTCGACTTTGTATCCAACATAAACGCGTCCAGTCATGCATCCATATCTACAGTGCCATGGGCCAATACCTGCAAGCAGTGGAGCTTTCCCTGGAGCATGACGATATAGAGCTGGCTGCCATCGTTGCAGACCGACCAGAAGGCAATGACAAGCTTCGGAAAAAACTTTGGCTCTTAGTTGCCGAGAAAAAGATTTGCCAACCAGGCACTGGTATCAAAGATGCGATTGAATTCTTGCGCCGCTGCGAACTCCTTCGCATCGAAGATCTCATTCCTTTCTTCCCCGACTTTGTTGTTATCGATGATTTCAAAGATGAGATTTGTAGCGCTTTGGAGGAGTACTCCCGTCTCATCGATAATCTGCGTCAGGAGATGGATAATTCAGCGCATACTGCCCGCCAGATCCGTAATGAGATCTCCGGTCTGGATACTCGCTATGCTATAGTTGAGCCCGGCGAGAAGTGTTGGATCTGTTCCTTGCCTCTTCTCAGTCGCCAATTTTTCGTCTTCCCTTGTCAACATGCCTTCCATAGCGACTGTCTGGGTAAAGAGGTCTTGGAGGGTGCGGGTGGCAAGAAGAAGTACATCCGTGATCTACAGACACAATTGAGCAAAGGAGACCTTTCTGCCTCCCGACGAGAAGAGATCGTCAAGGAATTGGATGGTCTTGTTGCTGAAGCTTGGTGAGTTGTCGTCTACCCGCGTAATCCTTGTCCCCCTGTCACTTCCACTAACGTTAAACCTAGTATCCTTTGCGGTGACCATGCTATCAAACAGATCGACAAGCCGTTCATTGCCGCTTCCGAAACAGACGAGTGGGCTCTTTAGTCTGTCGGTCTGATGATATTTACTTTTTTTTGTGTTATGATGACTGCTCCAATAGGAATTTCATGGAGGGGCTGGGATCGGAGCGACTTTCTATTATGCAATACCCTCTTTTTCTTCTCTTTTAGCGTGGTTCTTCCCTGTGTCTTGAGATCCCTCGTAAATAGCTACCAATATACCATGTTGAAATGCGGGCCAAATCGTTATTTGCTTGAGCTCGAGCTCTCAGTTCCACCTCATGGTAGGACCTGGTTCTTCCCCGGTAAACCACCCTTGTGACGTCAGGGCCCAATAAACTTGATAATGATTCCAACCGTCAAACGACGAGTGCGTCTATATTTGTTTTTTGTGCGACATCTACTCTGGACGTGGCGTTCTGCGAGAGACGTGGAGCTTCTGTTGTGGTGTTTGTCTCTAAGCACTAACCCGCTCCCCCACTTCACATCTGACTCCTCTTCTTTGACATGGATACATCATCCAGGAGAAAAAGATAAGACCTGAGTGGAAGCTTCCCACTCCATTGAATATCCAAAGAAAAGCCCAAACCCGAAAATTGCAGTCGAAAAAAAAAACAATTACGAAAAAGAATACCAATTGCTCAAGTATTCGCCACAACAACGATTACACTTGAACTACCAAGGCCCAAGCTCAAGCAAACAATAAACCTCGAATTCAAACCAAATGCAATACAACCTCTCAATCGAAATCTTCGGTACAGGCGAAGACCCCAAACATCGTTCTCACTGGGGCTTCGTAATCCATCAACCACCACGCACATTTGGCGATCTCCTCCATGTCTGGCCTATCGACATCGACAAACTTTGGTATGACTTTGAGCCACGCTTCGGTACCGAGCTCAATATTATGCAGGCGCTTGGTCTGTGCCAAATCTCCACTTTGAGCTCTTCGCAACGAAGACAGGCTATTGAAGTTATTAGCCAAGAGCCTGCCCCGAGAGATGGAAGGAGAAAATGTCAGGATTGGATCTTTAGTACATTGATCTCGTTGGAAGTTGAGGAGCTGGTTCCACCTGGAACTTCGGAGTTTTGGAAAGGAATGGTTGGATTGCCTGCAAAAGACGTTCAGAGCGCGGTTGGGGCTAATTGGACGTCTGTCTCAAGCTGAGTGACCATGGGGCTTTGAGTTCTTGGAATGCACCGAGGGAGTTTTGATCTAAAATGAATGGGCTTAAGCTCTTTTGATTGCTACGGATGATAAAAAATCTAGACACTTGTAATTTGTAGATTTGTCTCCCTAGCCCCTTGTTTAACCGAAGTACATCATGATGTAGTCCACGGATGTACAGGATTCCTCTTGAGTGCTGGTGGCCTTGATACGAATATAGGGGCACAAATACTCAGCTTTATGGAACACAAAGTGTCTAGTATTCGAATCATGTTCAACAATACTCTTCAGATGTCCAGTTCCCGATGTTGGTGCCCTCAATTTACATCATTTGATTTGAAATTTTCTTTACACTCAAAGTTAATTAGAGGCCTCGTTCAGAATTTCATTGCCTTTCACAGTACCTGAGTACCACTTAACACTGGAAAAAATTTCAGGGCTCAGGCTGTTTGACGTGATTGACACTCGTCTTGTCCACATCCAGATCATCCTTCGCTTGCTCAATATCGACAGTAAGTCGACTAGGCTCTACCTTGGCCTTGAAAGCCCAAACGCTTTGGTTTTCGAAGATCTCATCAATCTCTTCTAGAGATTTGCCGCATGTCTCCTGGAACAGGAAAAAGACATGAATTGCGGCAACGATGCAGAAAGTCCCAAACACACAGTAGGTCTATTAAAATTAGTGAGTGACATCGATAGTGCTAGGGCTATTACTTACCTTCCACTGAATGTTTTGAAATGCTGGAGGTGTGAAGAATGTTAAAGCAAAGTTACAACCCCAGTTGAAGAAGGTTGCTAGAGACACAGCTTTGCTTCGAATGTAAAGGGGTATAATCTCTGGTGGGTATGCCCTATGAGTCGAGTCAGTAGCCATCATTTCATTAGTTGATTCACCGATAGACTTACCATCCAAGAGGACTAAAATCACTTTTGTTAGCAAATATTCCCAATACTAGTGTCATGAGTCTGTACATACCCCCATGTGGGCGCGTAGCATGAAATAAAAAGATATGAACACGCGATAATGGCCTTAGAAGCCTTCGAGTTCGTAACTTTCCAGCGCACAGTGGGTGAACCATCTAGTCCACCTGGCACATAGTGTCCATATGAAGCCATGAGTCCTGCTTGTGTGAACTGTAGCACGCCCATTGCGAGAGCCCCAAAAATAAAGAGGCGCCGTCGTGGAAGTCGGTCGATTAGGATGAGGGCAGGCAATGTCATAATAACGTTCAGAATATACTGTATAGATGCCGAGAGCAGAGTGGTGTTGCCAGTTAAACCAGCCATCTAAAAGTTGATTAGCCTTAGCCAAGAACAAGGAGTAGCGGTCGATTAAGAACCCACTTCGAATATGTAGACAATGTAGTACATCATGGCATTGGTTCCGGTCATCTGCGCCCATATGTGGGTAAAGATGCCACAGTGAACTCGAATCAAGTTGCGCGAGTTGAAGAGTTCGAGCCAGGATGTGCTCTGGTACTGTCTCTCCAGTCTTCAGAGTCCTTGTCAGTACATCGGGCCAGTACTAAAAAGGCAAGTGACGACCTACTCTATCTTTTCTTGCATCTCACGAATTTGTGCAACAACAATGGGAGCTAGTGCGTTGCCTTGACCGTGCAATTGTGCAAGGACCTCTGTTGCTTCTTCCCATCTATCTTGTGATGCCAGCCATCGGGGCGAGCGAGGTATCATGGGAAGACAGCTCAGTAATGCAATAGCCGGAATCATTTGTATACCCCAAGGGAGTCGGAACACGCCGTTATTCCCCATAAAAGAGGCACCGTAGCTGATGAAGTACATTATCAGAATCTAAATGTTGAGTTAGCAAAGGCATGGGTGAAAAGTAGAGGACTGAACTTACACCCCAAGTGATCATCCATTGTTGCAGAGAAAGTAGACGACCACGTTGATGAGGCAAACTGATCTCAGCGATAAGAATCGGTCCTTGGCTAGTCAACATACCTACTGCGAATCCGTTTATAATACGGGAGACGATCAGCATGGCAACGTTTTGCACAGCACACATCAACGTGGATCCAACAAGCCATATTATACAAGCGATAAAAAGGGAATCACGACGACCAAACCGATCACTGGTCCATGATGAGAAGAGAGATCCTAACAAAGATCCCCCAGCCATGCTGGCAGTGATACCACCCTGAAGTACTGAATCAGGATGGTTGAAGTATGCCTTGTACGCATCTGTACCGATGATAGCAGACATGCTAGACACATCGAAGCCTTGAATAAGACCCCCGATGGTCGTCATCGCACTGATCACGTACACATTGCTCAGACCTGAAGTCTTTCCCATGACTGTAGGTCAACTTGGAAATAAAAAACGAAGAGCTCTGAGTAGCTCTAGTTCCCAGCTCTGGGGCCCCGGATTTTTATCTACTCCACTCCACCAGAAAAGCTCTAGAATCGCGCGCCAATGAGACCCACGGTTTAGCCGATATCCGTTGAAGGTCCGGGAGCCGTGGAGTTAGATTCGTTGGATGCCAGTTCGTCAACCAACGCTATGATGGTGCCATCCGCACCAACGATCCAACATGGGCAATAATCAGCGGATTAAAGCGAATGAAATCACCCCGTGATTAATTTATTCAGACATGGAAAACGTAATTCTATACGACCATTCTGCCATGGGCCACCGCACCTAGAGCCGTGTATAGCCGAGTGCCATGCGAGATCCGATCTTCCTCTTTCTCCTTGCATCTCTCGGAATTCGCCATGTCGTGGAGTGGAGATATTGAGATTGGCTCAATGCAGGAGAATGTGTCTGAAACGCGAAGATCTAAATCAGGTTAGATCAGCGTGGTGACGCGTGCTTGTTTGAGGCTGAGATGAGCTAATAGTTGAGACAGGATGTACATTATGCCGAGCTCGTAAAGTGAAATGTGATGAGAAGTGGCCCAATTGTCTGAATTGCGAACGGCTCCAGCTCGATTGTCCCGGGCCACCTGCTCCAGGTGCTATTATCCGCCCTAGACCACATAGACAAGGGAATCGCGACACCGAGCTTACCCAAGCAGGCACACTCCGACAAAGAGTCGCCAAATCCTGCCACCCATGTCGCGTTGCAAAGACAAGATGTTCTGGCGGGTCTATATGTGGGCGTTGTGCTAGCAGGGGGCTTGATTGCACCTCCGCCATCAGTTCGCGTCGGACTAAGAATGGCAGAGGTCTGTCACCCCGGCATTTCCAACTGCGTCGCGGTATACCCGCAGATATCAATTCGACCAGCGGGCTCCCTATGAGAGATACTATATCTATTCTACCCAAAACAGTCCCGGGAGATGTACCAAGCTCTTCTGAATGGTAGGTCTATACCATTATTTACGCAACATCATGATCTGTAAAGCTGACTTGTTGAGGTTGTATACTTCGGAGATTCCCAAAGGGGAGAGGCTATACATTTTGGTTGAGGAATATTTTGCACACATTCATCCTCTGAGATGTAATGCCTTCGTGCATAAGCCTTCATTCATGCAGCAACTAGATGAAGATTCCGAATCATGCCGGCAGAATGAATCTTTGCTTCATGTCATCTGTGCTTTAGGTGCAAAGTGAGTCTATTACTGAGTTTTATAGAATGCAAAGACACTGAATAACACAGCTCAGATTCTTTGCACTTAATAACAACTCCCAATTGTCCCCAGAGGCAGTACTCAAGGCAGGCAACCAATGGGCCAGGATTGCCAAAGCACAAATATTTGTGGATTTGGATGATCTATCGTTGGAAAAGCTGATGGTAAGCCTTGTTCATGAAGCATTTAAGCTCTGTTTGTTAAAATTACTATACCCTTCAGACCACAATCCTGCTATATGAGCACGATCTCCGAATCGGAAGCTACGCAAGTGCTTTCATGCTGAGTAGCATGACAGCGCGGATGTCACAGGCATTGCAATTAAATTTAGAGAACTCTGCCGATGTGCTATGTACGAAACCAGAAGCATCTCCAATTAATACTGAAACCAGGCGGCGGCTCATGTGGAGCTGTTACTTGCTCGATAGCTGGGTCGGTAGTGGTGTCAACCAACTTACCCTACTGGAGGACCGAGACTTGAAAATCCAGCTTCCGTGCCACAGCCACAACTTCTCGCTGGGGATCTCATGTATAACAGAAACTATGGACCATGGGAAAGTGTTAAGCTTCATGACCAATGACCATGTACCTCCGGAACCTTCCCAGAATATGGGAATTGAGGCATATTTCATTCGCCTTGTTAGTATCCGGAAGAAAGTGTTGCGGTTCGTGCGATTCTCCAATTTTCTCAGCTCTATCATTCAACTGACAAATTACATCCAGCTACGTCAAGCATTTAGATACAGCCAAGCCTCCATGGCAAGCCGATTCTGAATTCAGCTTACTATGTTCCGAGTTTAACTCGTGGCGTCGCTCTCTTCCCCCGAACTTGCTTTGGAACCCAAGCACAATATATGCTCGAAAGGAGTCCTCTCAACTGGGTGCACTCACCTTACTATGGTGTACGTTTTATCAGACATTAGTCGATCTCTATCGAATTGGAATGCCGGTTTTGTTCCGTATCCAAAAAGAATTTACCTTTCCTCCAGAGCAAAAGCTGTTTCTAGAGCATTGTCAAAAGGTCTGTTTTGAAAATGCTCGCGAAGCATCTACCATACTATCTGAGGCGCTACGACATGGTCTCAAGAATCTTGCAGACACTTGGCTATGTATCATTGCACATGATGGCACGAAGGTGATTTTGTATTATCTGAAACTACAAGAAGCCGAATTTTCGAGCAGCATGAGCCAGAGAGAAAGGGAAGAATCAATTACGTTGGTTCAAAATAATCTTCAGGTGTTGCTGCAAATGAGGTCTCTGGTGAAAACGGCCGAGCATTGTGTAAGTGTCTTTCTGAATTTGCTTTTTGTTTCTGGACTTATTACCCATGGAGACCAATGCTTATGTGTTTTCAGTCACTCTCAGTTTTGAAACTCATGGCTGCAGCGGGGATAAAACCTGATATCCCTTTCGCCACCCTTTCAAATGAAAACCCCTCGGAGATGTCGAAAGAGATGTAAGCTGACTTCCTGAAACATCAATGATTGATACAAGAATGAGTTCTAATAATATTCGACAATAAACAGCTCTCCGTCACCCGAGTCACCAGCCCAGGAGTCACCAGAGAACATCCTCAACCCCCTCGCGATCTATCGCATGGCTCGAACAGCCTTACACGGAAAACAAACAAAATCCCCATCATCATGTACAACGCCAGAGGACCCTTCATCAGCATCGCCAAGGTCCATACACAGGCCAGAAAATACAACCGCTGTACAAGCTTCTGACAACAACTTCAAGAATCCATTGCATATCTCTCAGCACAGCCACCAATGGCCCTTCCAGGATGCAGGTGAAATTTCAGCTAGTATTGACCAAGCTCATGCGACGACTCAAAGAGCTAGGGAATCCCCATCCATTACCACCAATGCCATTACATCCATATCCCAGCCGGCCTTTGGAGACATTTGGGATCCGACAGATTCAGCTCTTATGGACATGTTGGATGGGGGTATGACTCCATGGACAGCGGACTACCTGACAGATGGACAGTCTGGCATTGACCCTTTCCTATTTCCTTTTTGAAAAACGGCCAGGTTAAATCTACAGTCAAACTATGGTTGGCATGATAAGCACAGAAAGAATATTCAAGAGTGATCGACAGAACCATGCCTCACAAGAAATTCATCTGAGGCAAGGCCCAAGTCAAGTCTACAGATCTAGCTCTACGCACTTTGATTCTAATTTAGAATCAACAAGAATATTATTTTCGTCCGTCACTAAGCGAACCATGCACATATCCACACCAACTTGAATCACCTGCGATTAAGAGAGGGTGGTAGAAGCTCAAGTCTGACAAGTGATTGTCATACCAACATCCTGCCTGGTTTGAGCTGCACGACCCGGATAGATATCATCTTTATTGGTGAAGGACCTTCCGAGCTCCAGTTATTGATGTGTACAGCAGCCATATGAGTAACACTCCTCAATAATTCCCAGAGATTCGGATCATTTTCAAATGAGAACTGTTGAGTTGGGAAAATCGATTTCTTTTGCATCTCTCCTCTTCTTTGGTCCCTGAATGCTATATCCCACGCTTGACAAACTGAAATCCTTTTTGCTTCTTTCCCTTCACATGAAGGACTCGAATTCGAGTCTCAACACAAAATCTACCTGCTTGTGACTCCATCATGGCCAACGTGTGGAAAGATCACTATGATTTCATTGTGATAGGAGGTAGACTCATTCGCTATAAAGTCACACAACTGCTACTAACAGCTTCTAGGAGGGACTGCTGGCAATGTCGTTGCTGGCAGGTTAGCAGAAAACCCAAATGTGAAGATACTTATCATTGAGGCTGGTGTCGGGTTTGTCAATCTATGATGAAAACTTCGAGCTTATGCTAAATCATCTCAAGCAATCCAAGGGAACTGCCAGAGATCACGACGCCAGCCCACACATTTCAATCGCATGGTGACAAACATGACTGGTGCTACAGAACAACCTTCGTTGATACACAGAGCTATCGACGTGTTGAGACACCAAATACACGTGGCAAGATACTCGGAGGTAGCAGTAGCCTAAATTGCTTCACATGGGTTCCAGGAAGTAAAGAAACATTTGATTCCTGGGCTGAATATGGTGGAGATGATTGGACATGGGACAATTGCAAGGAATATTTCACGAAGGTGAGACTATCAATTAGTTGAGAATACCTTTGCTAAAACCACAGCAAATACTAGGCTACGAGATACCATGATGATAACCAGAAATATGACCCTGAGTTCTCGAGACTTGGTCGCGATGGACCCTTGAATATTTCCCACGCAGACCTCCTTCCAGAGACGGCGGCCTTCCGACAAGCACTGATAAAAGCCTGGGAAAGTAAGGGCCTGCAATTAAAAAGTGATGTATACTCTGGGAAAATGGAGGGTCTTACGCATTGCGTAACTACTATCCACAACGGCGTTCGATCAGACAGTTCTGTGTTCATAACCAACAAGCCCAATGTGGATGTCATAGCATCTACAATCGCCAGGAAAATCAATTTCGAAGGGGATTCGGCAGTGAGTGTTACTGTAATGAATGAGGATGGATCAGAGAGCACGTTCAAAGCGAAGAAAGAAATTATCCTGTCTGGGGGCGTTTTCGAAACACCCAAGCTACTCCTCTTATCCGGAATTGGACCAAGAACCGAGCTTGCCCATCATGCGATTGATCCAGTGGTCGTTTCAGAGCATGTTGGAGAGAACCTAATGGATCATCCAATCTTACCTCATGTTTTCCGACTGAAGGATGGTCTGGGATTGGATAGCATTCTGCACCAAGATGGGCCGCTACAGGATGATGCAAAAAGACAGTACAATGAGAACAAAACGGGTCCCCTGGCTAGTGGGATTCTGGAGTTAATCGCATTCTGTCGCATCGATGGCCGATTTGAGGGGTATAAAGAGTATCGTGATTCCAAGGAGATGAACGGAGGGATAGATCCATATGGACCGGAGGGCCAACCACACTTCGAAATCGACTTCATGGTAAGTCGAGCAATGCCCGCCAGAATACTATCCACTAACATTTGAAGCCAATCTTCGCTCCACCATTTCAACGGGATTTTTCAGTTCCCGAAGAGGAGGATTGGATGACTGTCATAGTCAATCCAGTCCGCCCACAGTCCAGAAACGGCTTCGTGAGACTCACCTCACTAGATCTACATGAGCAGCCGGAAATCAATCTCAACTACTTCTCCAATAAACTGGATATTCTTGCTCTTAGGGAAGGTGTTAGGTTTATTGATGATGTTTTGATGACGGGCGATGGCATGAAGGATATCATTCACGAGGATTATCCATGGCCAATCCAACGTGCATCTGACGAGGAGATGGATTCAATGATTCTTGACCGAGCCCAAACTGGATTCAGTGAGACTTCCCTGATTCTGCCTCACATGTAGGGGAATATAGTTTGAACTAACGTGGTAAATCTAGACCCGTGTGGAACAGCCAGAATGTCGAAAAATATTGATCAAGGTGTTGTTGACCCCGAACTGCGAGTGCATGGAGTAAGGAATTTGCGTGTGGTCGATGCATCTATCATTCCCGTCCTCCCAGACTGCAGAATTCAGAATGCTGTCTATATGATCGGGGAAAAGGTAAGGACAACTAGTAGACCTGGTGGTACTTGAGTCTAATTCGAGTCTAGGGTGCTGATTTTATCAAATCCTCATACCCGTCCCTTTTTGGGCAATATAAGGATACCTATCTCATATGTTGATAGCCTGTGATGAAACCACCATCGTCGTCATGCTGAAACATTATTATTATGATCGTATCTTTCTTGTACTTCAAGCTCTTTGTATTCATCTTACTGTCGCTATTTGAATCCCAAGAAAAATAATTATTTTTAGCCTGTACTATTGACAGAGCTCGAGGGCGTCTGAGCCTGTAAAGAAGACTATATAGATCCGAGTCTCCAGGCTTCAAAAGACAATGAAACTTCATTTTACTCTCAAGAGATATCATTCATCCTAAATTTATTTTTTCTATGCTGTTGGATCCACATAGTCTCAGGCTTGTTATCCCATACTTTCAGATCCGATATAGGCATCCCGTGTCCGAGTCCGGATGAAAGTCAGAATATCAAGCCTAGAGATACTAGTGTCATGAACTCGAATTACTTGAGAAGATACCTAATCGAGCTTTAGATTATCTGTAGACATAATACTGATACTATCTATATTTACTCTTTTATGTTGATTTAGGAAAGTATAACCGTCACGTGTAGATGCGGGGAAGATAAGCATAATTGCATAATTGAACAGGAATGTGACGCCGACGCTATCTTGGACTTCTATTGTTCACACCAGTGGCTTCCCCATGATGGGATCAGGTATCAGTATGATGACATGAAGATGGGAACTATAAAGCCCTGCTGGTCGGGGACCTAGACGCACTTCAACATTCGACCACTGACATTTGCTCACGAAACCAAGCACCATGGGATCTCTCCAAGTCGAGAAGTATGATGTCCTCATTATTGGCGCCGGTCTGTCCGGTGTCTGCAGCCTTTACCACCTAAGAAAACGCTTCCTCTCCTGGCGTATTCGTGTCATAGAGGCCGCTGAAAATGTGGGCGGTACCTGGAACTGGAATCGCTATCCAGGTGCACGAGTCGATTCCGAATCTCTTACTTATGCTTTCTCATTTGATAAGGATCTCATGAATGAATGGCACTGGAAAGAGTCATTTGCACCACAATCGGAAATTCTTCGGTACATCGAGCGAATTGCAGAGAAGCACGATCTCAACAAGGATATTCAGTTTCAGACCAGGATCAAATCAGCCCGCTGGCAAGATCACGATCGGACTTGGCTATTTTCAGACGAGCGGGGCCAGCAATATCAGACCACTTTTTTTATCAGTTGTATGGGTTTCCTGTCAGCCCCCAGCTTGCCTGCTATTCCCGGGATCGAGTCTTTCAAGGGTGAAGCATTTCACACTTCTCGGTGGCCGCGGAACCTAGATATCACTCGAGATTTCGCCAACAAGCGGATCGGTGTCATCGGAACAGGCGCAACAGGTATCCAAACTATTACAGCTGTTGCAAAGGAACCATCTGTCAAATCCGTCACAGTATTTCAACGAACTGCGAACTGGTCAGCACCATTACGCAATGAAGAGATCACTCTTGAACAGATGAAAGAGCATCAGGAAAATTACGATAATATCTTCCAACTTTGTGCTTCAACTCCAGGCTGTTTCTTGCATCAGGCAGACCCTCGGAAATCTCTGGATGTGACAGAGGAAGAACGCCGGGCCTTGTGGGAAGAAGTCTACGCAAAGCCGGGCTTCGCAAAGTGGCTTGGTGTTTTCAGCGACACATACACTAGCCGCGAGGCCAACAAAATGTACTCGGACTTTATGGCCAGCAAGATCCGTGAACGAATCAACGATCCAGAGGTGGCGGATAGTCTTATTCCCAAGAGTCATGGGTTTGGAACCCGACGCGTCCCGCTCGAAAGTGGTTACTTTGAAACTTATAACAAACCCAACGTTCATCTTGTCGATATGCAAAAGACTCCCGTGGAGAAGATTACTGAGACCGGAATCACAACAACAAATGGGACGCATCACGAACTTGATGTTTTAATCTACGCAACTGGTTTCGATGCAATCACTGGTGCTTTCAGCTCTATTGAGTGGCAAGCTAAGGATGGCCGCCCTCTGCTGGGAAGCAGTGATACTAAGGAAGGAAGACAAGCGATCTGGGTTGATCACCGGCCACAGACTTATCTTGGTCTAACAGTCTGCTCGATGCCAAACATGTTCATGGTTCTGGGGCCTCATCAACCATTCGGCAACGCACCACGCACAATTGAGCATGCTGTTGCTGTTGTGTCAGACCTGCTACAGTACTGCAAAGATAATGACTATAATTACGTTGAACCAACACCTGAAGCTGTGGAGAAATGGACTGAGCATGTGGTTGAGTGCAGCAAAGGGCACCTTTCCAACGAGGTGGATAGCTGGATGACAGGAGTTAACAAGAATGTGAAGGGCAAGTCTGTTCGTAGTGTTGCCAGGTACTCTGGTAGCGCTGTTGAATATCGGCGGCGATGTGCTGAGTGTAAAGAGTCTGGCTGGGAAGGACTGACATTTCATCATAACAGGAGCAAGTTTGCTCCCCAAAGTGGCCTGAGGTCTGCCTGTCTGTAGATAGCACACACCTCCCTGGCCTTCCTTCTCTCCTCATCCCGTCCACACTTTGTCTTTTCGGTATATTTTCATGATTTGGATAAACTTGAATTGAAATTCCCTATTAAATGATTCAAGCTCTCAATATGGAGACATCCTTGATCCGGTCGAGACAGTAGTGCGCCGCCCAGAAGAATCCAACCTTTTTCAATAGCATGTAGAAGGTGCTGATCCCTCTTTGGTGTGCCCATGCTGACAGTCCCCACCATTTTTGGGCCATGGCGAGTTGGTGACCCTTCTTCCGTGGACCAGTCTGTTGATTATTGGAGAATATAGTACCCAGACGCAAATTTGAATGCAAAATATAGGTTCAAATTCAAATCAGCGTCTCCGAGTAATCGGGTGTGTGGATACGGAGTAGATGGAAGACAAATGTCGTGAACAGACTCGAAGGAGGGGTAGATAGAGTCAACAGAAGAATTAAAACCTTTTGAATTCAAAGGGCTGTGTAGTCATGTGTTAATTAATTAATAGATCCTTGGAAATTCTTTGTTGCGGTTGGCCACATATCGCACCCTGTCATTATGGAGGGTTGCTAATCTCAGGTATCCCTGCACAGATCCAAATCATGGACAAGAGTCGTTGACAAAAATTGCTTCAAGACACTGGAGCCTCTGAAAAAGCTCATTATTGCTTTTAAGGGGAAGAAAAATAATAAAATAAGTTGGTGTGTAGCAAACTTGGAACCAGGCATCAGTTGTAAGGAACAGCATGGTTCCTATATAGTTTAGGTAAAGGGGAGAAAAGTAACAACTCAGCCCAGCTGGCTCAAGGGTCAGCGGTCTCTGACTACCCAGGTGGAGGACAGAGGCATTGATCAGGTTGGTCTGGCCCTGATCGGTGGTTGAGTTGGCACCAGAGGGCGGGAGGCTAAAGGGTCATTTTTTTTTCTTTTTTTGAAAAAATCGTTCGATATTTTTACCGATTCTATTTTAAGACTCGCCGCCCCTTTTCTTCTTTTCAGAAATCAAAAATAGTGAAGATTGAGTGAGATACTGGAGATGGTATGGTGGTGATGGATGTATCAAGTGAGGCTATTCGCAGTATCTGACCTTCCACGTCGATGCACCTGCGCATCCAAATTTCCATGTCCCAACTTGTTCCAACTTGATTTCAAAAGTCCCCGGTTCGATTCCAGCTCTGAGCAACATTTAAACTTTTTTTTTCGTGTATTTCCATATTTTCTTACTGCACTCAACTGTTGGTTTTTATAGCCCACAACTTGCCATATGTAACCGCATTCCTGACAACTTCTTCAATGTCAATGTCACTTGAACAACAAGACTCATGATAGGTAATTCAAGTTGCAATATGTTCAACATGTGTATATGCGTTTAAGGCTACACCTCCATCTCCATATGGCCAAGATCCCGGGGATTTGATATTGCCCGAGAAGCAACATGTGGGAGCCAAACACGAGGGATAAAAGTACGTGGCGACTACACGACAGGAGATTGCCCACATATGCAGGGAATTCCCCTAAACGAGTCAAAAGCTGCCTAATTGTCTGCCGTGTCTCCGTTTAACCGTTAACACGAACTTATGGTGTCTGATCAACTGTGGAGCCAACCCCCATTAGCTGCGGGTCCTCAATCCTTCGGTGGAGCATTAGGACCCTGAAAATCGGTCTTTTTTTAGTGGAAATTCTAGGCTCTGAGTGCAACCTAGTGCTTATGGCCCCTGCCAAGAGGGAACTCAACGGTTCAAGTTGAATAAATCAGGAATTTCGGAAATTAACTAGTCTGTTGCATGGAGAATTCCGGGTTGCGGCTCTTCTGGCTTGAGATTATAAGTAACATGATCGAGACGGGTTTCTTACCTTCATTCTTATCTATATCAAGTGATTGAACTTCGAGATGGCTCTTCTTATCGCTGGCTTTTCATTGCTAGCAGCAGCTCAAGCAGCTAAGCTTACTTCAGTCGTTGTTCCTGGTGAATGCTACAATCTACCTGATTATGAGTCTGCTGGTCCGGTTAACGCCGGGTTCGCCGGTCCCTGGGTCGTCTATGTTGATCAATGCGTGAATACGACTGCCCCTGACAACGCGTGCAGCATGGAAGGATTTGGAAGCCAAGCTGTGGCTTGGGAACAGGAAGAAGGAAATACCATTGTTGAAAGAGGATATGTAAGACGAGCCGAACCCACAATTGAGTTGATTATACTAATAAGGTCAAAGATCGGCATTGTTAGGGAGAACGATATGGCCAAGTCTCCACTTCGCTGTATGGATGGCATCGGCTTCCAAGCTTTCGTCCCTGTCGGTGATTCTGCAGAGCACCGGGCAGTGAACATCACAGACATGCCGTACAGCGCTGAGCTTATGTGGAATCTTGGGCAATACAGTGAGCCTATCCAGGCTTACCACCACTACCTGGATGGCGTGAAGCAAGATGGTATCTTCCTTGGCTCCCACAATGTTACCACTTGGGGTATTTCGCTCCAGGAGGGTATGGCTGGGAGTGGTGGAGAGCCGTGGTGGATGATTCGTCTATTGGGTCCAGGAAGTGCGGATCCTCAGACTGGAAATGCTCTGGAGGATGGTGAATATCGTACTTTTATTCGCATCGATGGGAGCTAAGCCTACATAGCCCAGGTCTACGGGTATGTAGCGTCGAGAATTTGAGCCGAATGTAGTAGCCGTCCCTGAGATTGCTCAATTCACACAAATAACACACTACTTGCCCATAGTCTGTCACAATGAATGTTAATTAACGAGTACCCCTTTTTACACCGTGACTGAAGTAGCTGAACAATTCAAACTTGGAATGATCTCGGTGTGGAGCATGGTATGCAAAAATTATAAAATGTAATAATAACTTCGAACTATACATAGAAAGACAGCATTTTTTTAGAAACCGGGTATTGAAATGCTCCTAGCCTCGCCAATTAGGCAACGTCTCTTCATCATCGTCAACAATCACAACCATCCAGACTCCTACCTCTCCATTACTGGCATAGAGAGGAGTGCAGTGAACCCAGCGGTTACGACCGTCTGTGTTAAATCGAGTGACCCACTTGATTCGAGCAGTGACACTGCGTCCGTTCATCATTGCCTGTGTGAGCTCATCCTTTACAGCAGATGAGCTACCGATACGAGACATAAAAGATGACTGGAGCATGCCAGGAATCTGAAGGGACGGTGATGTGAAAATAACTTTAAGGGATGGGTATGGTCGGACAAGCAAGTACTATAATAAACCATCAGTGTCTGTCACAAGGATCTCGAGTGACAACGGAAGAAATAACTTACGTTTTCATAAACACCAGCCAAGGATCCACGCAGTAATGGTGACTTCATGTCTCGCAGTCGAATCGCCTCTGTTTCGCTGTCGACGGAGCCTCCGCGCTGTAACCATGTTCGGTTACCCCGACTAGATGCTCTGCCGTTTGGTGGCTGGAAGAGATCACCGCCATGCTCTTGTGCAGCTGTCAACTCCTTAGGGCTGAACAGCTCGCACAACTGTTGAAACTCGTCCTTGTGTGCGGGCTCAGGCATCTCCGCAATGCTTTCCTCGTCAGGGTCGCGGTATCGGGATTGTAGTTCAATCAGGGATTCCATTTGTGCGCCATCGAGGGTGAATCCTGACACATCGATTTGTGCGCCGATGAAGTACTTGACACGGCCTTGGCTATCGCAAAGAGGGGAGCATTGGAGGAGGTTCATGAATGGGGATCCGTCGCGGCGACTAGATGTGAGTTCATAGGTTAGTTGGTTTCCTTGGTATATTTTGAATATGCGACAGTGATCTCACTAGTTCAGGAAGAGCTCGGAGTGATGCCGGCATTCTTCAATGCCTTCTCGGATACGCCGAACACTGTTTTTGTTTGTCTTGGGCCCCTGCAAGAATCGACAGTTGCGCCCCAGCACGTAGTCCATGCCGTATTGCGTTGTTCTATGGAATTCTGTTCCAGTCAGTAATGAACATTGAATGATGAGCGACAGACTAACCTTCAGATGCAAAAATGATGGGGTTATCAGGGCGCGTCGGGTCTGTGAGACAGAAGACCTCGGCTAGCGCATTGGATGTGTCTCGGAACTTCAGTGGTAGTGTGCCGCGAATGCGCTCTTCCACAATCTTGCTAGTAATGGTGATGCATCGTGCTGCGATGAAGGCGGGGAGCTCTTCAGCTGTCAAGGCATGCAGGCCATCTATGACGCGCTGCTCCAGGACCTGGTTGGCAGTGATTCCGACAGCGTGTGTTCCTGTTTGAACAAGTTGAACTGCTGGAGGTGGCACGTCTGTAGATAATCGGACCAGCGCGTTCGCATACTCAATCGCCTTGAGAGCTTTAACGGCGTTGAGGTAGTAGGTAAGAGTGGAGATCGAGCGCGGCCGTTCTTCCAGAAGGAACTCGCGAAACCGAACTAGGTAGCGCGGATTGTTGAGGATAGTTAACATGTGCTCAGTTCCGAACATGACATCGGAGAGACGCTCCAATTTATGCAGAGGCGCCTCGCTACCCTCAAAGGGCGCGATAAGATCGTAGGAAGCGCCTTCATCATTAAAAGGATGAAACTCTTCTCGGTCCTCGTATGGATTCATCTCCTGCAGCAGAGGCAGATCACTTGTTGTCACAAGATCTGCTGCTGCGACATTGCGCCGAATGTTCTTGATGGAGGTCTGGGGTGTGGGGTAAACTGTCTCTTCTTCAATCGCATCTAGATTCTTGGGCCGAGTAGGCGGATAAGGAAAATCATCCAGGATTTGATCGCTTCTATATTCTTCGTTAGCAATGAGCTGCGCGCATCCTGGGCGTATTGATCGCACCTGGATGTTCTCCCAGATTCTTCTGTAACCCACTCATGGTACTCATCTGGCAACGTCTCTGTGAACGAGCGCAGAGACTCAGCGTCGGGACTGGTAATCCCGGTATTAAGATCTGTACGAAACATGATTAGGGCGAAATGAAGCTTGTTTCTTTCTTTTCTTTTCGCGGTTTTTCTTCTGCTGCGCGACCCTTGCAAAAACCGGGGAATCTACCTTGTCTTTAATACCCAAACACCAACTCTACCAAATGAGCGTGCGTCTTATGCATCAATTGATCGACTATATCCACAAGTGGACTTTTGCGGAAGAAGCATGCGAACACAAGACCTTAACAGGGGGGTCAAGACAAAAATTACGAGAACAATGTGCCAGGTCACAATTGAGAAGTGCACGATCGATCGGTGTGCGGCCGCCGACCTCCACGAGATCGGTGTCATTTCCAAGGCAGTGATGCAATAGTGCAGCAAAGGGTTCGAGTAAGACATTTCCGATGCGAAGAACATTCGGTGATCTGCGGGCCTGTTGAGTCTATCGATTTTTGCGTTCCGCGGCAAGACCTTGACAGAGAGCCAAATCCGTCTTGATTGGCTTTGCAGGATTTTGGATAGATCGAACCGTTAGGCATGCGATCAATTTGCCATATGGGTTCTTTGTACTCCGTAAGTGGAGAATCTGAGAGGAATTTGTTATTCTCCATTTGAAATTCCTTCATCACTTGCATTGAGATATCCGTTATGCGGGATTGGTCAAGGAAGGGATGTTTAAGCATATCCGGGGTGAATCGATCCGTGTTTCAACTTGCAGGAAGGTTTTCCCCCTACTCTTGCCTCCCTGGAGATCTGCCTTATACGGCAAAAGTACGGGGTCAGAGCGCCTTTCGTGGATAGGTACAATGGGGCCTAGATTGCGGCTGGCGATGTTGACCCGACACTTTGGGTTTCCCATTAGATGGAGTCGATAGTCAGTACGAAGTACGGAATAACAATAGGAGGTCTTCTTGACAATCATATAGTCCGTGCTCCGTGGTACGCTGAGATGGTCGGCTGTTCGCTCCATTCTCCACCAGAAGAGCCAGCGATCTGCCGTGAGTGGAGCCAATGCCCGTATTCCAGCTTGCCAAAATGCATTTTGGGATTGTGCCGAGGTGTTTATCGCTCTGCATCTGTAAAAAGAAATAATAAATATATTCAAAGATGTGGGCATTTGAATGCTATCAGCCTGCATATTTGAAATAATTAATTTCAGGCTGTTCTCAAAATTGGGCAGCGAACAATATGTATGAAGTGTGTTGGTGTTGAGTAGATGTATATATCCTCGCGTCAAGGTAAGGGTGATATCGCGATAAGATAAGAACGCCTTATCGATAAGCGAAAATTTTCGGATTCGATAAGCTTCATCTCCGTGCTTCAATGTTGACGTCTATTCAAAATGCCCGAGAAGGTCCATACCCATTTTGGTGACGAAGAGGAGTCTGCTCCGAAGCAGACTCTGCAGGCCGTGCCAGAGCCTACAGAGCCCCAAGATGCTGGCCGCAAGAAGAAGCGGGCTAAGAAACGCAAGCGCGATGAGTCCAATGACGAGTCCCAACCTAAACCACGCGATCAGGAACCTCCTCAGACAGAAAAGACATTGTCAACAAAGACTGCGCAAAAGGAAGAGCCGATAGTCGATATCCAGAGAGAAGTCCCCGAATCGGAAGTAGCAGACGCTCAACCACAATTGGCCAACAATGCGACCAAATCGAGACCGAAGACAAAATCCAAACCTTTGCCCGATACCAAGACGAACTTCACCTCCCTTCGCGAAAAGGCCACTAAGCTTTACGAATTGCGCAAGAAATTGCCTATTTTTGGACACGCCGACGAGATCAGAAAGAACCTCCGAGATCAAGATGTTATGCTCCTGGTCGGTGAAACCGGTAGTGGAAAGAGTACTCAAATCCCACAGTTTCTGGTGAACGAGTTCTGGTGTCGTCCGACCCCAGCCAAGATTCCCCAGAAAGATGGCTCATCTAAGTCCATCAATGTGGGCGGCTGTATCGCGATTACCCAGCCTCGACGAGTGGCTGCCATTTCCCTTGCCCGTCGTGTCGCCGAAGAGATGGGAACACCCCTTGGATCATCTTCCCCAGCTAGTAAAGTCGGTTATTCGGTTCGATTCGATACATCGACTTCGCCGAGTACAAGAGTCAAATTTTTGACTGAAGGAATGCTACTACAGGAGATGTTGCACGATCCATGGCTCACCAAGTACAGTGCTGTGGTGGTAGATGAGGTGCACGAACGAGGTATCAACGTTGACTTGGTTACTGGGTTTCTACGGAATCTAGTCTCTGGCAAGCGTGAGGGACGAGGCGGCATCCCATTGAAAGTCGTAGTCATGAGTGCTACAGCGGATATGGAGAGTCTGCTTGGATTTTTCCAGGATGGATTCAAATCCCAGCCTCAAATCCAGAATGGCGAAACAAATGGCGCGACCGAGGGTAAAGATTCTGTCAGAGATATCTCAGTCTGCCATATCAAGGGTCGGCAGTTCCCTGTGAAAACTATATACTCGCCGGAGCCCGTCCATGACTTCGTGGATGCCGCTTTGAAGATCATTTTTCAAATTCATTACAAGGAGCCAATGCCAGGTGATATTCTCGTCTTCCTGACTGGCCAGGAAACAGTAGAGGCCTTGGAAAACTTGGTCAATGAGTACGCCGTTGGCATGGATCCTTCTTTACCCCGAGTTCAAGTCCTCCCGCTGTTTGCTGCTCTTCCCCAGGCTGCCCAGCAGCGCGTATTTGCCCCAGCTCCGCCTCGCACTCGCAAGGTGATTCTGTCAACTAATATTGCTGAAACATCCGTGACAGTCGCTGGAGTACGCTACGTGGTGGACTGTGGTAAGGCCAAAATCAAGCAGTTCCGTACACGACTTGGCCTGGACTCCTTGCTGGTGAAGCCCATTTCAAAATCAGCGGCCATTCAGCGAAAGGGTCGTGCTGGTCGTGAAGCGCCTGGTCAATGCTACCGTCTATACACCGAACAGGATTACCTGACTCTTGACGAAACCAACACTCCCGAGATTCTACGATGTGATTTGAGCCAGGCACTCCTCAACATGAAGGCTCGCGGGGTTGATGATATTGTGCGATTCCCATTCTTGACACGCCCCCCTCGTGAGGCGTTAGAGAAAGCTTTGCTTCAACTATTGAATATAGATGCGCTTGGAGACGATGGAAGCATCAGTGATGTTGGCTTACATATTGCCAAGCTGCCATTGACTCCTACACTTGGACGAGTTCTGTTAGCAGCTTCAGAACATGGAAAGGAGTGTCTGATTGATGTGATCGACATAATCTCCTGTCTTAGCGTGGAGAATATCTTCCTTAACACCTCATCGGAGGAGAAGAAGGAAGCTGCAGAGGCGGCCCGACGGGAGCTTTACCGCCGCGAGGGCGATCATCTGACCATGTTAATGACAGTGCGTGCTTATGCCGGTGAAAATGCCGATCGAAAAGCATGGGCTGAGCGGCACTTGGTGTCCCATCGGGCGATGCAATCGGTGATGGTAAGTTTTGGATCTCGATGACATGCATAGTACACCAACACTAATGTTGTGACTCTTTTTTCTTTTTTTAGGATGTTCGGAAACAACTGCGCAATCAGTGTCGCCAATCAAAACTCTTGCCCCGTGATGACCGACAGGACCAATATCATGATCCTGCACCTGTTCCCATCTTGCAGAGCTTCTTATGTGGCTTTGCGACGAACACCGCTCGGCTGGTCCCCGATGGTAGCTACCGTACGGTGGTTGGTAACCAAACCGTTGCGATTCACCCCTCTAGTGTTTTATTCGGCAAGAAGGTCGAAGCTATCATGTACAATGAGTTTGTTTTCACCAACCGCAGTTACGCGCGGGGTGTGAGCGCAGTACAGATGGACTGGGTTGGTGAGGCCCTTGCTGGACAATGATTACGTTTGGTTGGTTTCCCTAGATGCCAGAGGACGTCATGCCATATTATGTCTCGTATATACCCTTCAAAAATTCAGCGAACATCATACATGTCAAGTTTTCCTGTCCAGCACTTGGTACATGCATCGGTGATCCGGTTTACAGGTGGGCGATCAGCGCATCCTTGCATTTACCCTGTTGGTCGAGCCACTGGAGATGTTTCGCCACAAACCCCACACCAGACGCTTGGTGACCTATGCCACGGTGTTTTCCTCCGTATTCCGTACTTTTTGTCCTGGTAATCTATCATTTCGGTGTACACAGCACATGTAGTCAGGGGGAAATCTGAGAACTTTCATGTTTATGCACTAGACTCGGGCAATCACACGCGAGCTATCGAGTCGTCTGAGCTGAGAATCTCACTTTTACCACTTCCTCCCGATGTTTATTTTTCTTCCTCTCATGATTCCTCTCATTCAAAAGACATCATAACATTTGTACTGTTTACACGTATGATCTTCCCTCTTGACTCGAAGTATACTAGTCCGATACCGCTACTTGGATCATCCCCACCGCCTTATCGTTATCAACGCATCATCATCCCCCAACATCACGCCTGCCACGTCTACCACGCTTTATTCTTTGTTTCAACCTTCTAAACCCCTCAAAATTTCCGGAATTTCTTTTCATATTTAAACGGACTCTCCGCTTCTGACCGCAAAAGCGGTCTTTTTGTTGCGGAGGAGATCCAGTCCTATTTATCCGCAGCCTAGGAAGGCTTATCTACTCCAGCTGCCCGATCTACTACTACTACCCCAGTCATTACCATGGCCTTCCGTGTCCCAGCTCAGGTTCCACGGAGAAGAACCTCGTACTCCTCTCCACAAGCCCCTCCTCCCCTCGATATCCCCACTCCAACCCCAGAACAACAACCCGATGATACAACACAATGGGTCCTGTTTTCTCCGACCGCCGATACCCACACAAGCTCTACCGATCGTACCCGCACCGCCGGAGCCTCTCGACTAAGTGACTTTGGTTCCTTTGGTACTGCGACTCGCTCTACAGCTGGTGCTGAAGGCCAGGCTGTGGATGAGGATATACTAGAGGACCAGTTGGACGATGATGGCACTGAGCTAGATAGCTTAGATGATGGGCTACATGCGTTTCGCGCCCCATCACTGCCCTCTGCTCCTCCCGCACGTCTGGATCAGGAAACAGCTGCTATACTGCCTACCCATGATGGCTTAGGTAGCTTTCAAGCATCCGGCCAGCTGGCGCAGGAGCAGATCTGGCAGCATGAGCAATTTAATCCGCAACGGCGATCCTATCCCCCGACACAACACCGCCGACGCTCAAGCGTCCTGCATCATTTGGATACAGTCAATGAAGGCGAGGCAGATGTCGAACGGGATCGCTGGCAGCGGATTGAAGAGTGGAGGATGGATCAAAGTCGAGCGTTACTGCAAGAAATTGAACGTCAGACTCGACGGCGCCGCAGTAGTCGTGTTAGTCGGTCTGGCGTCTCTGATTCCATTGATCAGATTTCTCCAGCTCGCATCACTGGAACACTACCCGAGCCAGTGGTCAAATCTGAAGAGGATCCAGAGATTGATGAGTCGTTCTGGCAACGTATTACTCGGAAGGTGATTCGAGATTTGATTGGAATTGATGATACCTTACTTTCTGTTATATTTGGTGAATCGTTACCGGACGAGCCATCCACACCAAAGAATTTTGAAGACCTTGATATGGAAACCGTTCTAGCTCGAGCGCTGGAGCCGGAGCACTCAGATCCGCCCATGTGGCAGAGCCGCGTCCTTCAACGGATCGCTCACGAGCTTGGAATCTTGGTGCATCAGTTCTGTGAGCACCCGGGCGCTTTCACAACTTACTATCAAATGACTAAGGATATATCCGGCGAATATGCGGGCATGTCTTTGAATCGCCTAGCGGAGAGTAATCTTACTCAGAAAGAGACCGAGCACACGGACTCAACGTCTGTAAATACTACGATTGATGATTCCATGCCATCGCCACAATTCAAACCAACGCTCCAAGACGCGAATCGAGAGCATGAAGCTCATTGGGGCATTGAGGAGGATGAACCTACTCCCAGTGGAGGAGACCCAGTCTCCGAATCTGCCCGGGTACAGTCTGAACAAGAATACTGGGAACGCGGACTGGATGTGATGATGGTTTTCCGTTATCTTCGCACCCGTTTCGGTCGCCGAGGATACATGCCAGCCGAAAAGCATTCCTCAACCCCTTCTCCCCGCCACACACAAGATGCTTCCCGTCGAGCAGCTATGATACGTCAACACCACCCCCTTGTTGCTCGAGCTCACTCCAGATCCCAGGCCCAGGCTCGTCGTGCGTCTCAGCTTTCTGGAGTCACAGGTCCCGTGGGCGTTTCATCACCTTTACTTCGTCCCCACCTTCGTCGTCCTAGTTCGAGCTGCGCAAGTCAAAGTGCTAAGCTCTCGGCTATATCTAGTCGTCGAACCCTGACTGGATCTAGCCGCAACTACTGGGATCTTGGCGGCAGTGTTGATAGTAACAGCGTCATTGGCGTCGGAGCTGGACTCGGTGCCTGGGGCGAGACATAATCTTGTGCATTATTCATTTCATCTTGGACATATGGAGTTTTTGGGTGGCCTTGTTATATCATACCATATTATATGTTTATACACTGAGAAACATCATAGCAGAGGAACAAAGCTTGCATCTTGTTTTGAAATTCAATCATCATTTTACACATCTCAGTCGAAGCCCTGGAGGATCTCGGTCATTTCGTCATATATACTAGCTTTTTGTATGATAGGTGAATGATTCAAACTCGAGCCTCTCAATCGGAGTCTAGACTTGCGAGTACACTCGCAGATGGTGCAAAGAATGTGGTCCCCGTCAACGGAGTTGAGAAATCCAACAACCGATCATGCAGTCCCGGGGGATCCCCAAGAAACATCCGCTCTAGCATCTTTTCAATAACCCAAAGTCGACGAGTATACCCAATGAAATAAGTTCCAAACTCCCCAGCACCAGGAGACCCAAATGGCATATTATCACGTAGGATATCATGCTCATCACCTTGCTCATCCTCAATGGTATTAAGGGTCTTGTGCGAACGCTGTCCAGAAACAGCATCATCAAGTTCAACATTATCAAACTTCGTGCGTCCGATAATCTTCTCCTGTTGTTCTACAGGTAGATCTTTCCACGACGCAAGATCATGCGTATACTTCTGAACAACGATATAGCTTCCACCCGACGCAGCCGTATCCTCCTCCGCTACAAGCACGGAAGACGGTACAGACGGACCAACAGGGTTGGCAGTACCATCAACGAAACCAAGAAGATCACGAACATCAAAGTAGCGGAATCCAATCGTCTCATCAATGACGGTCACCGAATCGCCTAGTTGATCCATGAGCTGACGCTCAAACTCAAAGCAGATATCGCGGCGCTCGGCGCGAATATGGAAGAGTAAGTCGCCTGGTGTTGAGACGGCTGTATGTTTGGCACCTTTGACCTCGCGGAACGAATGTAGCTCGGCTGGTCGAGGGAGGTTGGTGAGACCATCCCATATATCGCTGCCGATGCCGACTGTACAGGCGAATTGGGAGCTCAAGTCGCGAATAGAGACATTCTTGGCGAGACTATCTAGGCCTGCAAGTGTGGATCTGATAGTTTGGATTGAATCGGGCTTTTTGGTTGCTGTTACAACGAGGAAAGTTGCGCATTGGGTTAATGGGGCGTCGACACGTTGTGGTTCAATGGGTGTGCGCTGACTGCTCATGGTTGCTTTGCTCAGATGGGAGAGTATGTTGGCACGGGGAGATAATTGAAGTATTTCGTGTCTTTGAAGCCTGGAGACTTTATTTGATAAGTAATTTCTATGGCTTTTGGTGAAGTTAAGGTAAAAAGGTCGTGCTTTGGATGATCCTTGGGCGCGAATTGTGAAGTTCAAGTAGGAGGATGTGAAGCTTCCCACTAGTGCCTTGCGCATATTCAGTCTCACGTCAGATTAGAGGATGGTGATTTACTTATTAAAGAATGAGATAGAGGGGTCAATTCATCTGATCTTATATAGAAATAAGATGATTGGTTCGGCATCAGATGGGAGATGATATGATTTCTCTCTCATGATGTCATACATTCGGAGATCACATCTACTCCAGAGTCCAGACTATAACTTGAATAAATCATAGAAACTGAATAATTTGGATTGATTTAATAAATAAGAGCCTAAACATTGAAAGTTCCTTAACGCGCAGTATATCCACCGTCAACCATCAATGAAGACCCTGTAACAAAAGAGCTGCGTCCGCCAGCGAGATATAGCACTCCATCTGCAATCTCCTCTGGTCTCCCCATCCTCTCCATGGGCACCGCTGTACCAATGCGCTCCATCATAGCCTGCAGGATCTGCGGGGACTTTGTAGTGAGTGGGGTCTCCGTGTAGCCAGGACAGATAGCGTTGATGCGCAATCCCTTGCTCGCATAATCGTCCGAAGCAGTCTTCGTCAGACCAATAACCGCGTGTTTACTAGCCGTGTATGCCGTGGAAAGAGGAATACCAACGACTCCTTGAATTGATGAAAAGTTGACAATAGAGCCGCGTTGCAAGGGTCTTCCATCGATACTAGACTTGATGGGCTCTTGCTCGAGCATAATCCTGGCTGCAGCGCGAAGAACGAAGAACGTCCCTGTGAGATTGATGTTCAAAATCCGTTCCCAGTCGCTGGTTTCACAGAAAGCAGCTCCTCCAGCGTGTTTCATGGCAATGCCAGCAGCGTTGACGACATAGTCGAGTCGACCAAATGTTTTCGCGACTGTCTCTACAACCTCGTTCACTCGAGATTCATCGGCGATGTTGGTAGGAAAGAGTTCGATACGTGTGAGAGTGGCCAAGCCCTTTTCCTTTTGGCTTGCTTCGATCTCAGCTTTAACGGTATCCAGAGCTTCTTGATTTAAGTCGAGGAGAGCGAGACCCGAAGCTCCTTCGCTGGCGAATGCGTGAGCGCATGCTCGCCCAATACCCGATCCAGCACCTGTGATCAACGCGATACCGGGGACGTCCATTATAGATATTGCTTCAAATGAGGTTTTGATATTTGTGAAAACAAAATGATTTTAGATGTGTTCCTTCGTTCTGGAGGACTTGTCTGGGAATAAGTAGATTGTACAGCACCGTGACCCTATACACTCTCCGCAGTGGGGCTGTCGCGGAGGCTTGCCTTAACAAAATATCCTTCTTATCTTTCTCATCACGGTGATCAAAAGAGGCAGGTTGCATATGCATGCAGGAATAATAGTATCAGCAGGTCAAAAAGTGCGGGGAAGTCCCAAATTCGAGGGCATCATGCAGGTAAAACCCATGTAGTGTTTACAGGTGACTGACCAAATACCCCCTCTATGTATGCAAGTACCTACAAGGTTACCTACACGGTTGCCTGGAGGGTTGTCTGAAAGGGAAGGTTAGCTGGTATATGGATAGTATAGGTGACTGATAGCCTGAGGGACAGGCTGTAGGCTACTAATTCTACCCTACCCTAATCACTGCAAGCCGAGTAGTAAAAGAGGTCTACGGTATAATCACCAATTAAACCAAACGTGCCATGATACTCTGAGCACTTGAGAGCACTTGAGATAGGAGATCTGTATTTCAATCTTAGTTGGACCATTCAGGTTTTCCCTACTCGTAAAAAGTAGACTCTATGTGATGGATCTGGGCATATCTAGTGGCACGTACATGTCAACTAGGCATTTTACCGTTTTGAGTTCGTTGTTGACCTTGGAAGTTTCTAATATTATTCAAGCTCTAACAAACTTGAATCATATTTTAAATTTGATAGAACGTAATTTCAAGGTTATGTCTACTAGCAGATCCATCCTCCATCCACATTGTAAACGGCCCCAGTCACAAATGATGCTTCATCGCTCAGTAAAAAGGCAATGACATTGGCCACTTCGATGGGCTCTGCACGTCGCTTCTGGGCAGTAGCTTGAAGACCACGCTTAACATCCTCGGGGTCCTCTCCCTGAGACATGGGCGTATTGACAGAGCCTGGGTGTCTGAATCAGCCTGTGTCTTGAACCAGAAAACACAACGCGAATGCTATCTTGATCTCACCTGGTGCAACGCAATTCACTCGAATGTGCTGGTTTTCTTTCGCTGCAGTCCTGGATAGCCCAATAACGGCAGCTTTGCTAGCACAATATGGCGAGACACCGGGCGATCCCATCTGCCCGAAGGTGCTTGCAGCAGAAACCTGATGACGGTTAACAAGTATCCTCGAATCTTGGATTGAGATACTTACAATACTAGCACCCGCTTTCATGGCTTTAAGCTGTGCTCTCAAGCAGAAGAATACACCACGCGTATTGACTGCGAAGTTGAAATCCCACGTTTCATCACTTATCTCCGTGACAGGCAGCGCTGGGCTAATAATTCCTGCCATGTTCACGGCGCCATCGAGTTTGCCCAGCTTCTGCACGGTTGAATCGATCCATGTATCGACATCCTGACTCCGTCGTACATCGACGACAGTGTATATGTGATTCTTCCCGGACAATGACTCCTGGGCAGTCTTGACAGCGGCTTCGTTAATATCCGCCAAGGATATAATTGCACCGCGAGAAGCTAGTAATTTTGCAGTCGCAAGCCCCATGCCCGAGGCTGCACCGGTGATAGCAATCTGCCAGATAGGATATTCAGCAAGATGTACTACTATGTACAGTTGGTCATACGTACCACTTTTCCCTCAAATGATGCCATTTCTTATCGGATTCGTGAATGTTCAAGTTGCGGTTGAATCGCGAGAGAGATACTACTACGTAAATCCATCATTATTAAATAGATTCTGTTTTCATTACGCAGAAAATCAACGAGGATATCCATGAATACCAACTGAGAAGCATAAATCAGATAGGAAAGTATCCGCGGCTCCAACTTGAATCGGCAAGTCTTCGCTATCTGACTCCACCTCTCCACCTTCACTATCATTCCCCGCAGATCATCGGACTTCACCCGACCTATACCAACTGGTCCAACTCCCCCAATGTGAGCTGTCTGCAATCATTATGGCGACACGTAGTTCTGCACGCAGGGATACCGGTGCGCATACTCGGTCTTTCACAGGATGTGGAACAGTATGTACTTCTTTGCTTTGAACCTATGCCTTGGCTGATCTGAGCAGTGTCGGAGTCGTCACGTCAAATGCGACGAGGGACGCCCAACATGTTCCATGTGTGCATACTTCGATCTGCCATGCGCTGGATACAAGAAAGATGTATTCTTTGATACTAAAAATCCAGACAGTCGGATTCGCTTTCGCCGACCTCTTTTGACTGAGGAAGAGCGACAACGAATGAGTCAATGGCTGGTAGCCACTGCTCCACCAAAGTCAACAACTAAATTACTTTCGCGTATCGATGAAGAGGGTGAAAGACATGCCTCAAGCTCAGAGGATATCGGACTTGTATTTGGCCCCTTTGGAGTTTTCAAAGTGCAGCAACGTCAAGATGAATGTTCATCACCAGGGGAGTCACTCCCGCTTCAAGTTGTGGAGGAACTTGAATCTGAAGATACTTCAACAAGTAGCCCTCCGCAAGATATTTCACAAATCCTGGAAACACTTCCGATGGCATCAAACTTCGCTCAGTGGTCTCCTGAGTTCATGCAATCACTTCTTGAACAGCCCGAGCAAGGTCTTACCCCGACAACTCCAGACTTGCTTGAGATGATAATGGATCAGGGTCATTTGGCAACGCCTAGCATAACTATGCCGCCACCCGACTATCAGCTCACCACATTTGTTCCGACGACATATTCTCCAGTTTCCCCCTTAACCTCTCCTAGCATTACCAAGTCCATTCCCCAGGATGCCGTTTTCCTTCTAAAACACTATTCATCAACGGTCATAAGTCTCATGACCCCAGTACGGCACAAGAAGACACCCTGGCATATCCTATTCATTCCACACGTGAAGGATTCTCTCGCAGCCCTAGCACTTGGCGAAGACCTAAGCCACGCTAGTTTATGTACCTTCTTCGGTACTTTAGCTATAAGTGCTTTCAGCCTGGGAGGAGTATCTCAATCAGAAACTTGGCTGGACCAAGCGCAGACATATCTCCAACGTGCTCACGAGCACGCAAGATCAATGCTGATAACCGCCTATGATATCCCAAAACCAGCAAAATACAAGTCCATATTGATGGCAATCCTGACGATGGTACAAGTGTCTAACTTTTCGGGAAACCGACATCAAGCAGAGGAGTATTTCCTAGAAGCTGAGAAATTCATTCGACTGAGAGGATTGAAGCGAAAAAAGTCGCGCAAAGTCCGCCTGTTACACCACTGTTACGTTTTCGAGCGTATGTTCCACGAGAGTATCTTCATATGTGGTGCCAACTCGATTCAGCGCCGCCATGTCCGTCGAGCGATTGAGTCCAGTGGTCTCTCTCGATGTAGCGTTGACGGTCTTTCTTTTCGTCTTTACAAATGGCAGAATCTACAACAGGAGATGCTACGAGTACGGGATCGGGAAGAAGGAGAGAACGACCTACACCTTGAACGGCCAGGGTTATTTTCCGCTACTCTTTACCCAGAGATCTTTGGGGTCCCTGAACCTTGGATTCTACTTCTCTCTCTGGTGATACGACTCGGAGTCGAGAAGGATGGTGCTGAACAAGATCCGGATAGCAGTGGCCTGAATCTAAAAGACTATATCAGTCGGGCGAAGGCACTGGAAGATTATATCAACCAACTCCAACGACCGAGTGAGATGGCCATCTCCTCTGCAACCCAGCAGTCATCGATTGATCGGCATATCTTGGAGAACATGCTGGAGGCGATGCGACATGCACTAGCCATTTACTTTTACCGACGCATCTATAACCTGAATGCGTCCATGCTACAGGAAAAGGTGGTCAAGGTTCGCGATTGCCTGCTACAGTGCCAGTGCGCTGATTCAAGTGTTGTCCATGGATCTGCAAGTTTTATATGGCCTGCGTTCATCGCGGCATGTGAAGCAGAGGATCCGGAGGTGCAAAAGTCTTTCGCTACCTGGTTTGAGACCTCAGCGAGGCGAAGTGGTCTTTCTTGTTTTAGTCAGACGCTCGGTTCAGTTGAGAAAATCTGGGAAGAGAAGTGTCATGCTTATGGGAAGAGTGTTACTTGGTTGGATCTCATGAGAAGGACTGGTTCTCAGCAGCAGGGGCTGGTATTTTGAAGAGGAAATTGGGTTCCCCATATGTGCAGATGTGCAGGTTTCAACCTTCGTGGTTGGACATCATAATGATCATCGTTGAACGAAGATTTGTATTTATTGAAGCCTTGGAGTTCTTTGGAATTGATGACATTAACGAAATTTAAGCCTCAACATTGAATTGAATTTGGAAAAGTCCCGGAGGGATGGTGTTTATATCTCTAATTCATAAATTTCTTTAATTTGGCGTTTTATATGCATCGGTCATAAATCATCACTTGCCGTCGAGCCCCCAGCCTCTCACACGACTAAAGACAAAGGCACGGTCATTGCGAAGACCAAACTCGCCCAGGTCATCAGTGAGCTTGTTGTAGTTCCAAAAACCTCTCCAGACTAACTTTGTGTTCTTGGACTGGTTCGCCTGGGACTTGGATGCAGATGTAGATCGTAAGGACAACTGCATGAGATAGATGTACTTCTTTTCTACGCCCTCCGTTTCTATGAAAACATCACGTGGGTCATCAGACTCCGGAGTCTGGTTCAGACCTTCAGCGGTTTGATGATATTCGTCCTCGGGAAGAGGCACGGGGGATGTCAGGCGCCAGCGTCCACGATGGCCATGTTGAAGCGCGTTCATTGCGACAGGAGGCAAGGGATCAGTTGCACCAGATAACGAATGGCCTTGGTCGGAAACCCGGCGCTGATGCTGTTTATGGGAGGTAGCCCGGGCAGTCTTAAGGTTTTCCTTGCTGATATAGGGCACCACATCTACTGGCTCGGTTGTTGAGAGCAAAGAAACCACAGTTCCATCAGGGTAGAATCGCAAGTAGCGATAATAAGTCACAATATGAATGGGAGTGTTCCAAGTCACAGTTTGAGTTGACTGGGCACCTGGTCTGGTGTAGTTGACTGTGCTTATATAGATGCCAGTAAACCGGATTCGTGGATAAGACTGGAATACTTGACTCCACGAAGATAGCGGTTTGGGTATCTCCAAAGACACTCCCATTGGAAATGGTGTGTATCTCATGCCGTTGAGATTAAAGATAGGATTTCCAAGAATATCACAGGCATATGTATAGTGCATCCCGGCAAAGCCAAACTCGGGGCTTTGACAAATTCGTTTCCAGATGTGCTGTTCTCGCGAAAAGTGGTATGCAAATCTCTTGCAAACCAGGGCCATCCGACCAAAAGTGGCCGGGTCGCGCAAGCTCACATGTCGTAGGAGTTCCACGATAACCTCGGACGGCAAATTCGCGATGGGGCATGGCGGTGGGGGAGTATTCTCGATAGCAGGTTCGGCTTGTGGGATAGGCAAATTGGCGAATGATTCGATTAATTCCTTTGTGGGCAACAGATCGGCTTTAGGAGGGGCTGGCACCGGCGCAGACACAGTCTTTGATCCGCTTGACGCCGGCTGCGCGGGCTTTTTCCACACGTGGGCAAAGTGCTTGTTGCGATAAGTCTTGTCTACACTAGCATCAAGCTGGCCAACAGTTAGTAAAATATGATGAAAGATGCTATATGCTATAAGCACTCACTCTATAAGCTTTCCGATAGTGCTGTAGACTATCGCCAAGGTTGCCCGCTGCTTCCTTCTCCACTGCCCGCTCAAAATGTTCCAAAGCTGAGTTGGGTTCATGACGATCCTGTCGAATAAACTTGTCCTCTTCATGGGCCTTCTCTGGTTCCACGCTCAGCTGCCCAACCTGTTGGGCAAGGTCCTCGGTATCAAAGGATGCCGGCGGGGCTCCCTCTTCTTCAAGGTCCCTACGGTGAGACGCCGCATGGTGACTTGGAGAAAATCGAGTCGAGTGGGGGTCCCGCACAGATTGAGGGGTACCTCTAGGTTCAGATCGACCAGAAACCTCCTCGCGCCACTGGCGACGGAACGATTCAAGCTCCGGATTGTCTGTCATGGTATGAGGGGCGTCCGGTGTCGGAGATCGATTGCGATTGATAAGCCCACCTGAGGGGTCCACTGGGGCAGAAAGACAGATAGACGGAAAAGAGGGGGGAATAGGAAATCTATACAAGAACTCTTATATGCGCCATTTGATTTCAGCCCTGGTTGACCTGTTTCAAACCTGAAAGGCCAAAGATCGGTGTGAATCTCAAGTTACAAAGAGAGAGAATCGGGAAGCTTATCTCCGCCCGCCACCTCCCGCAAAACCCCGAAAATCTTCTAGACCGAGAGTGACGCATCTTTCTTAACAATCTCGCGTCGCGTCCTTCCTTTTAATCACCCAATCTTGCTATTTAGGCTGTGCCTATTAATTGAATGCCGACCAGTTTGGATTTGAGCTCTTCTTTTAAGTCTCCAGGTATTCCCGGGAGCGAATTCGTTGCCGATATCGATTCCTCGGGGACGTCATGGACGTCCAGTTTTGACGAGACTTCCACGATGGCCACTTCAACAGGGGCCGGTGCACCTCCTCCGGTCGGGAATACGCATACTACAAGTACTGATATTTCGCTGGGGCAGCGAATGATCTCTGCCTCGGCTGGTAATATCTTGACCGGGCTCCTCGGTAAGTTAGAGAAATCGATGGCAAGTACCCTCGGAGTGAAGTCATAGCTAATCCACGATCATAGTCACACCTCTCGACGTCGTGCGCGTTCGTCTACAATCTCAATCTCAAACACCAGTATCTGCGACCTCACAATATACCACTCATACTACTCGATCCTTAAAGAACCTCCCTCCGAATATTGGAATCACCGCCTGCTGTCGGGAAGTATTCTGGGTTGGAGATAATGCGCAAATGTGTATGCTGGGCCCTCAAGGCAGTTCTATCGGAAGTCAGGCACATCCCGCTATAGATTGTGCAGTGGAGGAGACACAGCGACGGACATTTACATCAACCTTGGATGGGTTACGGAAGATTGCTAGGAATGAAGGAGTGTCTACATTATGGCGAGGCCTTAGCGCAACGTTAATGATGGGTATTCCCGCGAATATTATTTATTTCGCTGGGTATGACTGGTTACGATTCGATGAGAACAGCCCGGTGCGAAAGACGATTCCAGATGTCTATGTACCGTTTGTCGGAGGCGCCATCGCGCGGACAACGGCAGCTGCAGCTACCAGTCCGGTCGAGATGTTCCGCACCCGCCTCCAGGCTACCCCGGGGACGGGCGCAGGGCATTTCAAAGCGACTCTGCAGGGGTTGCACCAAATGACTCAAGCGAACGGGTACGCGTCTCTATGGCGTGGACTGTCGCTGACTATGTGGCGTGATGTTCCATTTTCTGGGCTTTACTGGTGGGGATATGAAAAGATAAAGCTCAGTCTGGAGTCAGCACGCCAACACACAACTGTCACAGCCATCGAGGCTGAAGTTCCCTCATCTGCGACCGCGTTTCTGGATAGCTTCATTGCCGGTGCTGCCTCGGGATCTGTGGCTGCATTAGTAACTACCCCATTTGATGTTGGCAAGACGCGACAGCAAGTCTACCGGCACATGGACCATGTTCCTAGCGGATCTGCTAATATTCCTAAGACCATTGTTCCTGAGCAACTATCACTCCCCAAATTTCTCATGCACATTTTTCGGGAGGAAGGTACTGCTGGACTCTTCCGTGGCTGGTCAGCACGATGTCTTAAGGTCGCCCCAGCCTGCGCGATCATGATTTCAACATACGAACTCGGCAAGCGTATGGCCCGAGAAGTTAATGAACGACGACACGAGGCTTAAACATACCTCCTCTCCCTTCTTCTGTACTTTTAATGCATGCGATCATGGTTTGATCGCCTCTTCCTCTACTCATGTTTTCGCGTCTTTTTTGCCACCTTTTCCCCTGGGTTCTGGCGTTCTGTTTTGATACCGCATCAGCCGAACTATAGACACGTGTGCATCGGTTTCTTTTTTTATTGTCTCAAAGCATGTTTGGAGTGGGTTTCTGGGATCAAAAGTACCCCTATTCTTGTATTATACGTTCTCAACAATCTCACCTTGGCAAATAATGTTCAAATCTTGGAAAAAACCTTCGCAGTACCTCCTTATTCTGAGTCACCTGGTCATATTCATGTCTTAGATCGCCCCTAGAGCGAATAAGTGCATCTCGATGTAGAGATGCTGTCGAATACTAACAACTGCTCGACTTCTTGAGTATGTTCAGACCGATGACTTGATTATCTCTTGAGGCTAACTTGACTATCTCTTTCACTTACCTTCTATTGGCCATACCGATATTAACAGCCTCGATCCTGCACCTAGGCCGATGCAAGTAATACACTAACAGAGCCCGGGCACTAATGTGCAAATAGGCAGGGGCATGAGCTGCATGGGGTCTGTTCAGCAAATCCTATTACCCGGGTGCTTTGACTCATTGATCGGCACTGGCAGCCATAGTTGGCTTAGGGCGAACCAGGATGCCCGCCGGGCGTGTTCATCTGATCGCGCATGAGGCTGAAGAATCCCCTTAAGTCCGGCCCCCAACCCTCGTATTATCTCCCTTTTAAATGATCCCTTTCCATGGTTCGCGTTACCCGTGCAATATAGGTCCAGTTTACAATATCGTGAACTATGCCGTTGACCCCAGTTTCTGGTTTAAGGCGCCCGCCGTGGTGCGAGCATATCCAGAACGTGTCCAAGACAAACGTGGAGTAGGTGGACTCCAAATTCCCCGCTCATACGAGGAAATCAGCTAACTGGTCTGCAGTATTGTTGCTGTGCCACCTATTGGAGCGCATCATCAAAAGCCATGGACTGCACATAATAACACCATACCCTGGCTTAAAAATGAGTTGCTTCAACAAGTCCCTAGAGCACGGGTTTTGTTATATCATCATGGACATGTCCACGACCACGACAAGATTGAAAATCTAGGCCAACGCCTGTTGAACATATTGTTAGATGAGCGCAGACAGTACACTAGTCGGCGACCATTATTCTTCATCTGCCATAGCACCGGAGGCCTCGTGGCAAAGTCATGTCTGGCTTTAGCTTCACGGGCCGAGCCGGCACAGGCCATACTAACCAGCTGCTATGGCATCGCATTCCTAGCAACTCCTCACCAAGGGTCGAGCTATCTATCAGCAGAGGAGTATATGCCGAGTATTCATCGCCTCCTTCATCTTGAGCAGGATCTCCCTGTATGTCTTAGGGAAGAATTCCGACCTCGTCGGGACACACTCTGGCATCTTTCGAACCAGTTCAAGGCACTATCAGCTGATATGAAGGTCTGGTCGTTTCTTGAAACTATTGATTCCACCTTGACAGTTTTGGATGTGGACTTTGGGAACACCATGGAGTTTCACGCGCCTATCACATCGATTCGTTCTGGATTATTGGATATTGAACACGAGAATGAAATCCCAATGGCAACAGACCACATCGGAACAGCCAGTTTCCAAGGCCAGGAAGGAGTACGCGATACTTTTCTCGCCGAGTTAGCTGAAGCAGTCAACACGGCTGTGGAGCTCTCTGTTCATACAGATACCGAGTTGAATGTGGAACAGGAGGTGAAGGTTCAGATCAACGGATTTTTCGAGGACCCTGCATTGGGTGTCAGCGATGAGAGTCCTCTTAAACTATGGTCAACGCATGTCTCTTTGGAGGAGTATCTCCTCCGTGGACCTAAAGCATGTCTTCGCGATCGCTTGAAGCATATCCACCCGGGTGGATTTGACGACTCTTCTATAAGCAGCTTTGACAGTCATTCTGTTCCACATGTGGTCCCTACACCGGACCACCTCAATAACAACGAGCATCATGAGACCCACCAAGATACTCACCAGGATCATCAAGACCACCAGGACCACCAAGAACCCAGGCCTGCTAGACCACCTATACGAGAAAATCAAAGTTTCATCTCGCCAGAAAATCAACTTTCTCCGACAATCCATATCACAGAAGCTTCCATCGATGGATATTTTGGGCGTCCCTCAAGTGAAAGTCCACCGCCACCGGTAGAGCGCAAAAGGAAATCTTCTCTAGCCAAAGCGCTTGGGGGTTTAACCCATCTTCGGGCTCATAGACGAAGTGCTTCGGACACAAGTTCTCAAGGAAGTAGCTCACGACCTGGATCGTAAGTACCAACCGTCAATTTGAAAGTCACCGTCCATATACTCATAAAAGTAGGGGATCTACCTCATCACCACGAAGTACCGGACTTCTAGTAATCCCTCCATCGACACGAGACCGCATCAATCAACTCGGCGATGCACCCGACATCCCTCGCTCAGTGCCTCGCTTCGATAGACCTGAGCCCGATAGCGAGAAACTCCTCTGGATTCACGTTCCATATACACATACTGGATGGGTATCTCAGGTAATTCGCCGCGCGTGTCAAGATCGTCAAGACAAGACTTTGTAGGTACTAGGTATTCGTCCCATGATTTTCTGTACTGACTCGCATTATAGTTTGAGGAAGTTTATCAATGATGAGAACTGGTATTTAAATCTCAACCGAGCACGGCATTCGGAGCCTCATGCTCGATTTGTGAAACCTCGATGTATCCATTCTCGTCAGATGGATGTATCCCAAGGAACCAAAGCCGATGATTCGCATGATCCTCAGTTAGCTCTCTATGTAAGTTCATCTTATAATTCAGCTCAACTATTTTACTAATCAAAACTCTGACAGACACCATACGTAAGTCACTAATGACAAACTTGCGTAATGTATACTAATAACCACAGCTTCATTGGGATACGTACCGAAATCTTATCCAGCGCCGCAAGGTAGTTCAAGATCGACTTCGTCAAGGCCGTTCACGCCCGGTACCACCCCGAATTGCCAATGCCAGCCTGGAAGCCCAACTTATATGGCAATACTTGGGCTGTGAACCACCCATTCACTTCAGGCGCACGTTAGATCAATTCGGATACCCGAATTTACGGTCAACAATAGCTCGAGATGATGATCAAATGCTCTGGAAGCGTACTCGCAGGCCAGCTCGTATTGATGATCAACTCCGAGAGTATCTTGATGCAGCGAGTGACGATCCCGACGCAGAGCCAACTGAGTTCATGGATGGTAATGTACTAATGGTTGATCAACTTTGGCTCTGGATTGTTGATCAAAAGACTATCGTTACATTCTTCCCAAATCAGGAGGCTACGACGTCTGAGGGAAAGCTTTTCGAGCAATCTAATCTCCACAGCAGTCTATATAATGAACTTAATGGGGATCTAGCGAGACGATTCGAAACAGCGGGTGATCTTGCCGCGCTGATCATGTTGCATGCTGTGACTGTCTTGTTGGATCGAACTCTCCATCATGATCTTCAGGTTTTGAGAATCTTTGAAGAATCTATCAGTATCTTGGTACTGCTCCTACCCTCGTTCTTGCCTGTGAACTATTAATGTTGACTATTCATTTAGACTGAATCGGTGACGAAATCCTTCAAACGATTCCGCAATCGTGGCTTCGCAGATAGACCTGCCGATCACAATCGTACTGCTGAAGGCAAGATCATGACTTCCACGCAGCGAGATCAACGAGATCGCCAAGTAGCACGACGCAACCGCGATGACCTATCCGTCCTGTTAGAGCTACGAGACATTGAAGATGAGCTAT
The DNA here is from genome assembly GCA_039634405.1 of Penicillium herquei. NCBI lineage: Eukaryota > Fungi > Ascomycota > Eurotiomycetes > Eurotiales > Aspergillaceae > Penicillium > Penicillium herquei. The sequence continues at coordinate 4,519,201 of CP098387.1, read as the reverse complement.
CAACTATCATCAAACTTCTTGATCAGCAAGACGGAGTGATAAAGAGTATGATGAAGTATTTTGACCTAAAGGATGGGAGCTGTGGAAAGATGTTCCTTGATGCTGCTCAGCACCGCATTGATGAGTATCGAGCTCAGATGGGGGATATGAAAGAGAATAGTCATCTCGCTCAGAAAGCGGTATGAAGCCAGACTTCACACGTACATATGACTTTTGTGGATATCAGCTAACTATTTCCAGGTTGAAACACTCCTGGATCTGAAACAGAAACAGGCAAATGTGGATGAAGCCAAAATGGCGCGCTGGCAAGCAGAAGAAACGCAAAACCAGTCTCGATCCTTGATGGTCTTCACCATTTTCACCGTAATGTATGAAACATGCCTCTTAAATGCGTATCCACAGCTAATAAAGAGCTCGGGACAGCTTCCTACCCCTATCATTCTTCACCTCCCTCTTCGGTATGAACGCCCGAGAATGGAGCGGTGTATCAGAGAACTTGCCTCTAGCCGAGATGTTCGAAATCGCAGGTACGAATTACCTTGATTAATCTCTATGAATTTAACCCATCTAATTGAATGAAATAACAGCGCCAGCCTCATTCGCAATCATCGCCTTTGCTCTTCTAATGGCATTTAGCGAGAAACTACGAGAAGCAGTAACGAAATCACACAAGATCGGATTCGGGCTTTGGGGCGACTTCATTTCCAGTCCTATCAAGGATTTCCTACATTGGCGCTCCATCAAGGATAAAATCCCACCGCTTGCTTCCGAAAACTCGCGGATGCGCAAACGATTCGATCAATATCTTGGGTACGAGCAACATCGGGTTAAGTTTGATGAAGACTTTTGGCAAAGAAGGAAAGAAGCTAAGAAGTCTGTTTTGGAGGTTGAGTGGAAGAATTTCAAAGTTACGCATGCTGCGAATGGGACTGCGAATAAGGATGTCATTCTGGAGAAGCCTAAGCCTACACATGGAGGTGAGGGTAGGTTGCCTGTTTGATGATTGTATGATATTGAATATTTGAACGGTGATAGAATGTATAACTACTCCGGGCTAACGTTAGCTACGAAGTGCTATCAAATGAGGAACACTCTACATTCTAACCAGGTTTACTTTTAAGCCCATAAAGCCCTGGCAGATGTGAGGAATATTCGTGGCTGTATAGACCTTATACCTCTCTTACTACTTGGGTTACAGTGGTGTTTCAGGGTCCTTCACCTGGGATAGCCTACAGCTTATACTCCAGCACTTAAGGCTATCAGTTTCCAAGGTTGCTTATACTATTCATATACCAGCTAACTTTCCCTTTCTGTTAACCCTCTATGTGAGCCTCCGGGTAACCCTGTAGGTAACCCCGTACGTACTTGCACACAGAGATGGGGGTTTACCAGTCATTTGTAAATACCACTGACCGAGGACTTCAAATTCTAAGGCTCCAAGGTTAAGTATTTGAATGTTGGCTGTCTGAGAGGGTAGGTACCTTTCCTAAGTTCGCTGCTACAGTGCCGCGCTCCGCGCGGCACGAGGGCTTGTGTGTAATTGACATCGTATTCTGTAAGAAAATTTGCTATAAAGATGAAAGATGTGCGCCGCAAGCATCCGTGGATCACTCAGTGGTATCTACAATTGATTCGAAACCACGACGCCAGCTTTTGAATGCAGGGTCTGGGTAAATAGAAGAAAAGCCTTTGAATTGAGAATACCACCACAAACAATGCATTTCAGACTCAACACTTCAAGGAAACATTTGAACAAATATTCGAGTATAAATGGTAAAGAACTCCCAGTACTCAACTCCGCTCTCAACACATTTGATGCAAATAAAAATGAAATAACCGTCACTGGTCATCGTGCGTGTGATGTACAACCCGGGAAGTGCAGATAACACAAGAGGATCCCACGATCGAGAGCAATGAGAATCAATCAGTCGTCATGACTGGTATTTCCTATTGCCGCTATGACAAGCTCCCTCTCAAGTCTTCCCATTCGTAGAAACTATTGACGATGAGATATTCATTGCGGAATATTTCAAAATAGTCTCCATCATTTGGCTAGGTTGTAATGGCTTGGACACGTAATCATCCATGCCGGATTCGAGACACTTTTCGCGGTCTCCCAGCATGGCATGTGCAGTCAACGCCACAATGGGTGTACGAGGTAGACTCTGGGTCTTCTCATATTGTCTGATTGTAGCTGTTGCCTCAAACCCGCCCATCACAGGCATCTGGATATCCATGAGGACCACGTCATATCGGCGACATTTGACCTCTTTCACGGCCTGTAAGCCATTCCCAACAACGGTGACATGGTGTTTGGCTTTTTCGAGGATGCGGACAGCGACCTTGACATTGACGTCATTATCTTCCGCGAGCAGAATAGATAGAGGGCGACTGTGTCCAGGCTGTGCGTGATTTGTGCGATCTCCAAGGGACAGAAGGACTGCATTCCAAAGGTCGATCGGACGGCAAGGCGTAGTGATATAGGCTGTTATACCAAGAGAGCTAGCAGTTTTAATTGCAAGGGACAGCTCCGTGGCCATGATAACCACGGGGACAGTGGAGAAATGGTCACAGGTGCGCAATGTGAGAACTTCCTCCATTGTTGAGGCAATAATTGCACTGAAAGAGCTTTCCTCGCCATTGCATCGACCCGAAGCAAGCTGCTGTTGCGTGATTACTACTGACTGAAGCCCAAGCTCATGCAACATGCGGACCGCTAGGCATCCGTTTTCATTCTGATCGCTGATAACAAGGAACCGGCGACCTCTGTGAGGAATGAGCTGCTCGGCGAGGGCGACTGGGGGCTCACTGACTTTCAGCTTGCAGGTGAAACCAAAGGTACTTCCCTTCCCGAGGTTTGATTTGACCCAAATATCACCACCCATGAGAGAAATGAGCCTCTTGGAGATGGCGAGTCCCAGACCCGTGCCACCAAAGCGACGTGTCATAGAGCCATCTGCCTGTTGGAAATTGTCGAAGATGAGACCAAGTTTGCTCTGTTCGATCCCGATTCCAGAATCTGAGACCGAGAACTCAAAGGTAGTTTCATCTGGAGCACATGTGTTGTCCTGGATGCGTTTGACCAAGACGTGGATTTCGCCGTGGTCAGTGAATTTCACTGCGTTGCCCACCAAATTGATCATGACTTGTCGAATACGATAAGCATCGCCAATCAAATAGTCAGGTACATTTCCATCAACTGAGTATATTAAGCTTAATGCTTTTTCAACTGTTTGCACGTCGAATGCCTTCAGCACTCGCCATACTGTGGTGCTCAGACTGAATGCAGTCTTTTCGATTTTCATATGATTCGCCTCAATCTTGGAGATGTCAAGGATGTCGTCAATAATGGTCAAGAGGCTAATAGCAAGGCTATGAACCATGCTGAGGGTTTCACGAATCGTTGCTGGGAGGTCGTCTGTATCGAGGGCCAAGCTGGTCAATCCAATGATGCCATTCATCGGAGTACGGATTTCGTGACTTGGAGTAATGTGTTAGTTTTTGTGATCCGCCTACACAGATAAAATTGAAGAAAATACCTTGTGTTTGCAAGAAACTCCGATTTACTGCGATTCGCCAACTCGGCAGCTTCACGGGCAGCCGTATTGCGCTGGATGCTATCTCGTAAACTTGAGATCATCTTGTTGATCTTCTGTTTTAGATCATCCATTTCACCCGATGCCGACACAGTAATCAGGGAGGTGAAGTCACCACTCATGGCTGCTTCTGTAATTTCTCCGAAAGCGCGAACCTGTGATGTGAGATTGTCTGCCATCGTATTGACATCTTCACTGATCGACCTCCAAATACCATGTGAACCCTCCACATTTGCCTGTCCACCAAGCTGACCACGCACACCCACGTCCCTCGCTACCCCTTTCAGCTCTCGTGCAAATTGTCCCAATCCATCCACCATACTGTTGATCGTTTCTTTGAGAGTGAGGATCTCGCCTTGGGCATGGACTTCGATTTTGGTGCTGAGATCTCCACGTGCGATCGCTTGAGTAACATTAGAAATTTGGCGGACTTGCATCGTTAAGTTCTGGGCCATCGTGTTGACGTTGTCGGTGAGATTCCGCCACTGTCCCTCGACATTCTCGACCTGTGCTTGACCACCCAGTGTACCGTCGGTTCCGACCTCGCGGGCTACTCGGCTAACCTCGAACGCGAATTGATTGAGCCGGTCGACCATTGCGTTAATTGTAAGCTTTAGATCCAAGATTTCTCCCTTCACATCCGCAGTCACTTTCATTGTCAGGTCTCCACGCGCCACAGCAGTCGTTACTTTGGCAATTTCGCGGACTTGCTGCGTCAGATTCGAGGCCATGCGGTTCACGTTATCAGTCAGATTCTTCCACGTTCCCTCCACACCATGAACAACTGCCTGGCCACCGAGGGTACCGTCCGATCCAACTTCTCGAGCAACACGGCTGACCTCGAAAGCAAATTCTCGTAGTTGGTCGACCATGTTGTTGATAATGTTCTTCAACAACAAGATCTCTCCCTTACAGTCCGCTTGTACTTTGCTAGTGAGATCACCCTTTGCCACAGCAGTAGTCACAGTCGTAATATCGCGGACCTGGGTCGTAAGATTGTTCGCCATGGCGTTCACGTTGACCGTCAACTCTTCCCAGATACCCTGGATGCCCTCAATCTTCGCTTGGCCACCCAACACTCCTTCCGTGCCAACCTCGCGAGCCACTTTGGAGACTTCTTGACTAAACACCTGCAACTGATCCATCATTGTATTAATGGTCTGTTTGAAAGTCGCGATGTCAGGAGAGATCTCCAATGGGTGCATTCGTGCTCTCTGTGACAGGTCGCCATGAGCGACTTGGGTGATGATCTCTCCGATCTCTCTTAGCTCCTTCTGAAACGCCTCATTGATGTGAGTATGTTTTCGTAGTTCTTTCCGAAGATGGGAACATTCGCGCTCGATCTCGGCGATAGATGAGTGAGCCTCGCGACATTGAATCAGTTCCTCCACAATCTGCGAAATGAACTCCCGTGGGACCGAAACCTCCGGACTCTGTTGGTGCTGTAAGGCCGCTCGAGCCTGAAATAGGTCGACGTCGGCAGCCCGACTCATCTCCACTGCCATGGTGGGTTGACAGTAGAGAAACTTGGGGTAAGAACCCAGAACAGTAGGCCAAAGGGGAAAAGGAAGGTGGGTATAATAAGCAGCAGTGCTCCACTTTCTTTAGACTCGAAAGTCAGATCCAAGTAGAGGGGTTGTAATACCGGGGATGTAATATTATTTGGGTAATTTTCCCCAATGATCCGGGGTTTGCCGGGGTGAGGGAATTCCCCCTGGTCGGAGATGAGAAAAGCAGCGGGGCTTGAGTAGAGTAGGCGCGCTTGTATGCATAACCGACCTCGAGGGTATTATAGAGGAGAGAGAGAGAAAGAGAAAAGGTCTAGGGGGGGAAGGGTCATGTACTCGTAAACCTTGGAAAAGTGTGGGAGTAAGAAAAGAGGAAACACGGGATGAAAATGTTGTCAATATAATTGTAGTCTAGACCGCCGATGGCTGACGCCCATTGGTGCAAAAGGTGCAAAACCAACAAAGTGAACAAAATACCCGACGTATGATCCAATTACTTAGATTTATCGCCACGCACTGGAAAAGGGATATGCATAATATTGCTCAGCTGGTATGAACTATCATACGGAATATGTGGAGAGATACGAAGTAAATAAGGTCTCTGCATAGTTATATGTTTATGCAGATCAGGCAGGGCTACCCAGGTGTCAATGCGGGACGATCCTTAATTACTTGGTCCACCACAAGTCTTGATCATATGTCGATCTCCAGGGCTTGATGGATTATAACGGCTAAATACTCCCATCCAATAATGATCACAATTATGTGCGTGGCAGCGTATGATATCCGGACATCTGGATGTCTAGCATTTAACCTTGGGAAGCACCTGAGCACCTGAGCACATCCATGATGTGCATGACCACTGGCATCTTACCACTGGTGTATACTACATGTCCATGCAATGTTACTGGGAGAGGCAACCTCAGGCCAAAGACACTCGAAACTTGAACTTAAGTTGAAACAAGTAACTTGAACTTAAGTTGAAACAAGTAACTTGAACTTAAGTTGAAACAAGTAACTTGAAAATATTTTATAGCATCAAATTGAATGCATTAGCACCACATGGAGAGGGAATATGTTACAGTGTTGCGCCGGAACCTTTTTCGAGCCCCAGGAGAGTGGAGATGGTAAAAAAAAGTGGAAAAATAAGGAATACATGGTAATAGAAAACAGGCAAAAATACAGGTATAGGAAAGGAACACCAAACCGTTACAAAGATCCAGGGCCGCTGGGGAAGAGACGGCGATGCAAAGAGATGCGCAGGGAAGTCATCAAGAGGACACTAGGGTACAAGGGTGGAAGGAAAACATGGAGCTGGGGGCGCTTAGAACATACCGCCGCCCATGCCACCCATGCCGCCCATACCGCCCATACCACCGGGGGGACCGGCAGGACCCTTCTCCTCGGGAGCCTCAACAATGGCGACCTCGGTGGTACCCAGCAGGGAGGCAACACCGGAAGCGTCAACCAGAGCGGTGCGAACAACCTTGAGGGGGTCGACGATACCGCCGGCGATCATGTCAATGTACTCACCCTTGGAGCTGTCGAAACCCTTGTTGAAGTCCTTGGCGTACTCGTCAGTCAGCTTGCCAACGATGACGCTGCCCTCCAGACCGGCGTTCTCAACGATGGTGCGAGCGGGGCGGGTGATGGCGCTCTTGATGATGCTAACACCGAGCTGCTGGTCGAAGTTGGCAGGCTTAACGGAGTCCAGGGCGTTGGCGGAGGCCTTGAGCAGAGCGGTACCACCACCGGGCAGAATACCCTGCTCAACGGCAGCGCGGGTGGCGTTCAGGGCGTCAACAACACGGTCCTTCTTCTCGCCGACCTCAACCTCGGAGGCACCACCGACCTTGATGACGGCAACACCGCCGGAGAGCTTAGCAAGACGCTCCTGCAGCTTCTCCTTCTCGTACTCAGAGGTGGTGGGGTCAGCCATGACGCCACGGATCTGCTCGCAACGCTGAGAGATGTTGTCCTTGGAGCCCTCACCGTTAAGGATGATGGTGTCCTCCTTGGTGATGGTGATGGAGCCAGTGGAGCCGAGCATCTCGGGGGTGAGCTTCTCGAGCTTGATGTCCAGCTCATCGGTGAAGACGGTACCGTTAGTGAGGACAGCAAGATCACCGAGGATGCTCTTGCGGTTGTCACCGAAGCCAGGAGCCTTAACAGCAGCGACCTGGAGCTGGCCACGGAGCTTGTTCAGGATGCAGACAGCGAGAGCCTCACCCTCGATGTCCTCGGCAATGATGACCAGAGGGCGGCGGAGGGTGGTGGAGGCCTCGAGAGCGGGGATGATGTCCTGGACGGCGGAGATCTTCTTCTCGGAGAGCAGGATCAGGGGCTTCTCGAACTCAACCTTCTGGGACTTGGGGTCGGTGATGAAGTAGGGGGAGGTATAACCGCGGTCGAAGCGCATACCCTCAGTGACCTCGAGCTCATCCTCCAGGGTCTTGCCCTCCTTGACGGTGATGACACCCTCCTTGCCGACACGCTCCATGGCAGTGGAGATGAGCTTACCAACGTGGAGATCGCCGTTACCGGAGATGGTAGCGACCTGAGCGATCTCCTCACCAGTGGTGATGTCACGCTTGTTCTCCTGCAGGTACTTGACAACAGCATCAACAGCAGCCTGGATACCGCGGCGCAGATCCATGGGGTTGCAGCCAGCCGCAACGTTCTTCACGGTCTCGGAGAAGATGGCACGAGCAAGGCAAGTAGCGGTGGTGGTACCGTCACCAGCAAGCTCGTTGGTCTTGGAGGCGACATCCTGGAGAAGGCGGGCACCGAGGTTCTCGAACTTGTCCTGCAGCTGAATAGCCTTGGCAACAGTGACACCATCTATAGAAGAGGACTATTAGTATCGTGGTTTTCCTGTTTTCCTTTCTTCGCGTTTCGCTGCTTGAAATGGTATCGACGAATTGACACGTACCCTTGGTGATCTTGGGGGAACCGTAAGGAGAGTCAATGAGAACATTGCGACCCTTGGGGCCCAGAGTAGAAGTGACGGCCTTGGCCAGGGTGTCAACACCCTTGAGAAGGCTGGCACGAGCCTCAACACCGAACTTGAGCTCCTGTTTGTTGGGTTAGCCAAGGATTTTGGGAATTGAGGCGAAACAGCACCCAGTGCCTCAGCACAAGGGATTGAGGGCTCTACGCACCTTGTGAGCAAAACGCTGCTGCTGGACGCTCAGGGTGGAGCGGGCGAAAGGGGCACGCTTGGAAGCGGCGGACAGGACCGAAGCCCGGGAAGAGAGAGCGCGCTGCATGGTTCAAGAATAAACAATAAAAAGGAAAAGCTGAAAATGAATTAAAAAGGGATTATAGAGAAGTGAGAAAGACAACCCGATAAAGGAGGGTTGATGATGGAGGAGGATGGAGAGATAGAAAGCTGGAGATGAAGCCAAAGTCTCGAAAATTTTCCCTTTCCTTCTCCCCAACCCCGGGAAGCTTGGCGGCAGAAGGAGCTAGAAGATCACATGACCACGGGTCTCCGGATCAACGGGACTATCAAGGTCAAATACAAGTATCAACAAACTCATCATATATCATTAACCGTGGAAATACTGCTGACATTACATTTCTTGCATTCTATCTAGGTCGGTATTGTGAGGAAGACGATTATCTATCGATTTGTTTGCATTTTACATCTCACTTCAAGCTGGCAAATAGATCGGAAAAACAACCCGATGGAACTCCGAGTCCGGCTATGTTCGGCTTCCAAGGTTCGGCACGGTATATATCACCACCTTACTACACAGCAAGAGTCAACTTGAACGCGAATCTCCAGATCCACTGACAACATTCGAACAGATCAATCAAGAGCGCGAATCAAAATTTGAGTCTCAGCGAAACTAATCTTACATTTCAACTTTTAGTAGCTCTTCATTGATAAATGATTTTCAAATTATAATGTTTCCATGAACCGGCCTACTATATTTGGAGTATTCGTTCGGTGCTGCGCGAGCCTAACTTCCAAGGCTACGAATGTTATCGGGACGGGCAAAGTATCCACCGAGGAATCTACTTCAACCTTCAAGCTGGAAGTTGCCAGTGTTTGACCACATGTGCATGAGAACTTGAACTACCTTATGTATCAATCTTCAAACCTTGGAAATGTTCCCACTACATCATTTTGAACCAATGGCACTGCAAATTTCAATTGAAAATTCAATAAATTAACCTTGATTGTGAAGGGCTAGTAAATCACTTCTTACTACTTGAAAAGATCCTTGCAACCTTGAGATCCTGTTGCCGAACTTAGGGAAAAAGTGAAACACCTTCGACTTTCAAGGTATCCGTCCATCGGACGTGAAAAAAACAGCCAAGCTGCCATGACTCCCGAGCTCGAAAAATGCCATTATGGCGGAAAGGAAAAGAAAAGAAATCAAAAACCGCAACAATCGAATGCCAGTGCTGCAACTCCATTCCCATATCATCCGTTCGTTCGTTTCAGAGAACCGATACCAAGTTGACCCTCACAAACAGACTGATTTGAGATAGCATGCAGTCTAAGCGCCGAAGACACAACATCCATTTAGTAGATGTTCTTTGAGTCATAGAAAGTGAACTCTTTGTCGTCGCGCAAGGTCGGATCTATCGCGTCCGTTTTTTCAATCGATCCCATGATACCATCTTCACTAGTGGCCGTGCCATTGAACTCAGTGAACATAGAGTCAGGCATATAGGAGGGAGAATCATGATTCTCGTCCCAATTGACGAATTGACCCCAATTATCCCCACCATTTCCGGTGTTTCCCCCCAAAATGGCCGAGTTCACGTTGCCATGCGGCTCTGGAGGAATAATGCAAGATGGCTGCTGGACGAAGCCAGCCCGGGGACCTAGAAACTGCTGGGTGACACTCTCTTCATAAGGGCTCATTGGGCGAACTCCTCTAGTAATGGCATTGAATGGCGGTCCAATGGGATTTCCAGGGGCAAACCCAACTGGAATTACAGTGCCATGCCGTCCAGTGGGGTAGGTGAGCTGAGAAAGGGCTGGGTTCGAGTAAACATGGAACGGATTCGCACCATTTCCTGGATAAACGGTGTGGGAGCGATAGTGACCTGAAGACATAAGCGGAGGTCCCTGTCCTCCAAGGTTGGAAGGAGAGGAGTGGATGTGCTGGCTGCCCGTGCCTGGGCTGGATTGATCAGGAGTCATTTCCATGGGAGGCCCTCCAACGTGACCAGAAACCGAAAGGTTGTAAAGGGCGCTGGCATCAACAGGCAAGCAGACAATCTTGGATCCCTCGTGCTTCTCGCTTTGATCATTGAAGTTGCTGACTGAGATATTTCCTTCACCACTGTCATAGTCAGGATCTTGATCAGCATTGTCATCAAAATTGAGGAAAGGCGCTCCAACACACATGAGGGCGTCTTCGTCGGAACCCTCATCATCGTCGTGGACGTCGCTGACATCATAGCCCTTGCGCTTCTGTGAAGTGGCGCTGGCACGTTTCTCCTGTCCCTTCAAGCGAGAGCTGTTCTTGCGGGTACCAGAAAGATTCCAAGCTGGGTCAAAGTCCTTCTTGCTCTTGCGTCGACGCTTGGAGTTCTGGTTCTCCTCCTCGCTAGTCCATTCAAGGTTCTCCTCGTCAGTCAGAATATCCTCAGAGCTTTTGGAACTTGGTGCCTGCTCATTATCCTTCTTGGAAGTAGACTTTTTGCGGCTTTTCTTGCTAGTTGGGCCTGCAGCAGCTGGAATGGATCGGCGAAGTGGAGGGGGGACAGGCTTGTTCTCGGCTTCACGGCGGGTGCGCAGCTTTGACAGGTGCTGGATGATAGCTCCTTCGGTGAACTTGGTGCCCATAGTCTCAGCACACAAAGCCCATGGGATCTTAACGCCTGTTGCATTGCACGACTGCTGAACAGTTAACAGCAGCTGAATGTCCAGGTCATCTATCTCTGTCAGTATAGCTGGCCATGTGATTCATGCCTTCAACAAATATATTGGACCCAAGATGGCTGAGAGGCATGTTTGTGAATGCTCAATCACATCCACAATGTCGCAAACAAAGTTTGATCGATGCAAGGTGGTAAGGAAACAAGGCAACCTCAAGGAACAGACAAAAAGCACAAAAGGAAAGACAAAGGGATTGCCATGGCGATTAACTTACTATCCCAGCGAACCAGCTGTCTCGGCTCTCGACCATCCACGCGGACCTTTGCAGGCCGGAGCCTTTTTCCAGGCGCTTTAGCGCCCAGAGCAGGCGAACTCATGATGAGTTTGACACAGTCTGGTAACAAAGAATGTTAGTTCAGATGGTTATGAAGCTGCACAGGCGCCCCATGAGAGAGAAACTCTGGAATCCCAATTCCCGCAGATCTCACAATCCAGAATATCAATGTGAACCCAGGCGAAAGCTCACAGGAGCCCCCAACACAAAAATACTCGAGGAGTCGCTGTCAAAATATTGAGGAAAGACACAACACACAGGAGAGGGGGAACCGAAACAATGTGCGCTCAATCCCGACTCCTCCAAGATGATGTAACGGGTCGATATCGCGTTACCCGCGGGGATACAGCGAGGAAAGATAAACCACCAAACCCTCTTGATGGGAAAGACTATCTGGAATGAGTGAAACTGACCTTGATTGATGAACTTGGAGTGATGTTGGTTAGGAGTTGGATTTGAGGTGAGTGTAAGAATAGCAGATGGAGGGGGGAAGAGAGAAGGTGGAAAAGTGAGAGAACCATTGGGTGCCTTGAAGCTTGCTCCAGGCTCCAATGGGAAGATTATCAGATCTATACTGAGTCGCTAAGGTGACGGAGCGGACGTTCAGATGGTTTCTCCAGAGAGCCACCCAAGGCCGCCTTGTGGCATGGCTAGAGTTGTCAAGACTCTGGTCTTTGCTAGAACCTCCTGGAGACTTCTGCAGTTACATTTACTATATTGGATATGGGCATTTATAGTAAAGGCTATCAAGAGGTATTGGGTTGATTTTTTTTATGATTTGGCATTGCTTCTATTCTTCGCTGAAATTCTACGTCCCTACCGAATTTTCAAAACACATAGCCGTGGCTTCAGAGACCATTGAGGATGTTTATGTCCATAAAATTGAGCCCTGTAAAAGAAAGTGAATGAAGTTTTACGCAAATTGTGTTGTCCAATATGTTATTTTCCGGTTGGCTGTCGAGGCAACCATCGCAAACATGAAGAATCGTAAACATCTACCTTTCATGCCGCCTAATTTCAAGATCAGGACTCCAAAGCTTAAAATATGATAGATAATACAGAACAACGCCTTCTAAAAGTACCAAATGATTTAATCAAACGGATAAGCCATGGTGGATTGGGTCTACGACAGATGCAAAAGATTTATAGATACGGTACAGAGAGCATCAACTGGTTAAAAATGAGGATAGAGTGTAAGCCTCAACAACGCCATGAAATTAGACAAAAGAACACAAAATATGCTGGGAAGAGCGAATAAGCCCATTTTATGAATTGAAAATGTCATACATTGTCTACGAGCGCGTAAACCTTGCAGGGAAAAATGATGGTTTAACGTACAAACTTGACTTGAGGTTGCCGATTGATCCACGTGACAGGTCTTCAACATATTCACGTGATCACCACTCCCGATCCTCCGAAGTCGAACGCTTCCAAACTCACCCGAAGCCGTTTTCACCCCCTTCAATCGAAACACCTCCTCATTCCACTCCATTCAAAATGACTGCCGTCTGGAAAGCCGCTGGCCTTACGTTCGTCCCTCGACATAATCATCTGGAATTATTGATTTACTAACGCCGTGGCAGTTACAACCGTTACCTGGCCATTGCCGCCCGCACGGTGCGCCGGTCTCTGAAGGACGGCCCTCGTCTCGCCTCTGAGCGCCGTGGCCAGATGGACCTCCGTTTCGCCAAGTGGGAGGTTAGTTGATACAGACAAGAAATTTCCGAAGCTTCGAGCCAGAAACTGACAAGATTCCGGCTGCACAGGATGGCAAGCAGGGCACCGTCCGCTCTCTCGCCCAGGCCAACGAGGAGGCCGTTGCTAAGGCTGCTGAGAAATAGACGACCAAACCGCAACAATGCACTCTTCAACCGCGAGAAATTGATGGGGAAAATGTCGGACCCAGGCACGGAAAGCCTGGGGAGGAGAGGATAGACTCCGGGGAAGCATTGAACTTGTACATGTGTAGCAATACAGGCCTGTCTGGGTTTGACAGAGCCTAGAAATCGCACTCTGCTTTTCTTTTCTTTTTATTCCATGAACTCGTATTTGATTGCCATTGAGAAAGTGGATGTTTTCCCTTCTGGTGTATATCGTAAGAGAAATCTTTATATAGTGAACTGTTGAGCCGGCCGCAGCTGCACGTCACAGGTACCGTGCCTGCCCGAATCGCTTTTTCCCGCCCACGCTCTTTCCCCCACTCACCCCTCGATCCGTTCGTTCTCTCTCAACCTCATTTCTTCACGGCCGTTTCAAGCTTCGATTTTGCATGATTTGGATCGGCAGCAGACTGCAGAGCCCCAATTTCCTCTGCGATGCTGCCGAATAATGAGGTTCGTGTGCCCCCGCGGCCACTTGCGCCGTCCGCTCCTCGGCGCGACATTACCGCCGAGTTCACAGAAGCCGCCTCAAGTAAGTTGCTTCGAGTTCTATCCAGCTGGTGGTAATGCAGATCTGACAATTTCACTTGATTACAGAGCTACAGATCGGCGAACTCGTAAAAGATGAGACATTCACGCTATTCGAAGCCGTTGGCGCATTGGAGGTACATATTTGTTACACGGAGCGATCAATGGGCGAGAGGACATTGTGCTGACGGGATTTTGCCATTGATGCAGATTATGGACTCGAAAATGGACAGCGGATACATTGCCCCAGGGGAGAACCAAGCGCAGGCGCTGGAGGACGATTACGATGTGCGACAAGAGTTGTCACCGGAGCAGGTCGTGGGCTTGATGGACCAGTTGCTTTGCCATGAGGTGTGTTTATATCTGGAATTGAGATGTACAATCAGCTCAAGTGGTTTTAATGATAAAATAGATGGCATGGCATATGGGTCATCCTCTTTCCCAGACGTTGTTTACATCCATCTATCTCGACAAGCTACTGTGGCCAGTACCCAGGACAATGGAGGATGCCCGATTTGACCGTTTACCCAGCGAATCGACCCTCGTCAACCTTGTGCTTCGCTCATATTGTCTTGCATTAATCAAGGCTTGCGATCTCGTTCATACACGAGTGGCGGGCGAGTACTACTACGAAGTAAGTAGAAGCTGCATGTCACTTTGATATAGTCTCTGACCGTTGTCATTGTGATTTTAGGAAGAAGACTTCGTCGCTCAGCTCTATCATCGGAATCTGTTATCACCTTTTGACCCCTCCCACTTTTTTCGCCTGCTGGACCAGGCGGTTGCGTGGGTGGATGCACAGAATGAAATGGATCAGAAGCTTCGAGATGCGATTCGGACTCGACTGATGTTTCGGTATGAATTCATGACTGCTCTTGATGGGGACCTCGAGGTTTTGGACACAAGGTCAACAGACAACTTCAAATCATGTTTAGCGCACCTTGATGTTCTGAAGGAGTCTTACCCCCTTGGCAAACTAGTACCAGAAGCTTTCAGTTTGAAGATTCAACGCAAACTTGCCAGCACTGTGCCACCTCGTCCGATCGTCCATATCAAACATGAAGATGCACTTGATCATCTCAAGCGTCTGTGCAAAGATGCTATTGACATGCAGCAAATTCTTGAATATCGGGGACCTACCAACATTAAGGCAAGACCACCCCTTTCTACCGTGACTTTCCCACTTGTTAACATTTTATTTTAGACTGCTATATGGACGCTTCTTTCTCGCAAGCCTCAGCCCTCCGTTTATATTCGCTGTCTCATGCAAGCTTTGATAGTGAGCGACATGACGATTCTAGGCGCAGTAACTGTCAAGAAATTCCTCTATGATGATCTTGTCGAGCTGGTACTACCATCAAGCATTCTTCTCGAAGCCAACACGGATGATGTGGAACTCCCCTCCGATCCTCGATTTCAAATAGCTCGACTCATGGAAGGATTTGTGAAACGATTTGCTCAGGTATGTACATCCTGTGTCATCTATTTAAACAATGAAACTGACCCCTCTTAGCCTTTCGTAGACTCGGTGCGATGTGCTTGCCTAAACCGGTGCCGTGTTCGTCGGACAGTTTGCCATACTGTTGTGGACTGGGACAATCTTCAGATGGAGGTAAGTATTTTCTACCTGCTTTTTGCAATGGATATCATTCTCATCTTAATCCAGGCCGAAGAACTCGATTTACAGCTCCAGGCTCTCAGCAAGGAGCCTCCGCTACAGCTCCATGGCGGTGAACCAACCTACTCATATCCCCTCAGCAGCTGGGCATACCATCAGAAATTAACCCAGCTTCGGATGATCCTTCAAATGGGCTTTGAACTTTGTATCTACTCACCAGAGGAGCTCCCAGGGATGTACTGGTATCTTTCCCACATCTGTTCCACTCACCTTGGCCATCTTGATCGGATACGGACTTTTACTGTCGCAGCTCGAAAACGAGACTTGACCGCATCAAACATCCACGCAGCAAGTAGCAGTCGAGCAGCAGCTGCATTTCACAGATCTTATCGATGCCTAGAAAGACTGACCACGCAGCTCATTGCTGTGGATGCCTTCGCAATTGCCCTCCACGCATTATACGTTCTTCTGGCACGACACAAGGTACTACCCTCTGCTGCCGGGTCTGATGCGTATTCAACGGATAAATTACGCTACGAGATTCGCATGAAGCCCTTCCTCCCAATATCTCTGCCTGAATTAGTTCCGTACGAAGAATACCACCGTGAGGCTACCCTTCAAGGTGATACAGACGCGACAATTTTAGAACGGGCCTCCAAAGCCATCACAGAGGCTCGAAAGGCCTGGGAAGCAACACTTGCCCATGGGGCTTTTGTTGAAGATGTCTCAGCGAAGAAGACTCCACCGATTGCGATTGAGGAGGATTGGCAACGCAATGTGAAGGATACTATGCGTGCCTGTATCGGAGCTAGCATTGCTATTGAGACTGTTAAGAAAGCACTTTCTAGTGATGAAAGACCGGTGAAATTACAGGTCAATATCCCGGAAATCGGGAGCAAGAGCCGATGGCATGATTGGTGGAGCGTGCCGCAAGTTTCGCAGCAGACAGAGTCTTAGTGCAGGTTAGCCTCATTCTTAGGTAGTTTAGCATTTTTTAGCGATCTCTTAGATCGAGCAAAAGACATCATATTTAAGATATTCATAAGAATAGTGCAGATGTGCACCAGTGTAGTTCAAGTCCATACTCTCTACCTCAGTACATACTATACTCTACTGAGGACTAGTGTGTGCTAGATAAGAAACAAACAAACCTAACAAACCCAGCAAACTTCTCTCTACAGGGACTTTCTCTCTTCCCCACATCTTCCCGTCTCTTCATGCAGTTGAGCACTTTTTGTTGACTTTGCAATTATTCCCTTGTTGATTGGTTTTTTGGTTTTTCTTCCGATAAAGTGGGGGGAGAAATGCAAGTTGGATTCCAAGTACTACACACAGTATTCCAACTTTGCATCCTCAACAACTCCGACGGTCCGCTTAAGCCGCTAACCAAGGAACGCGGCCGCGTTATGAAATCATCCATTTTTCTTCCGACATCCAAGTAACCCTTTGTTAGCGCTGTCAATCTGCTAATTGACTTCGCGATCGACACCTCATCCACGCCATTTTCGGCTTCTCGGAAACTTCTATCGTCACGGCTGAAGATCAACAGTTTCTTTTCTTTTTCCCCAGAACAACTCGATCTGGGGCAAGCTCACGGACCTGCCACAGTACCGCCGCCACAATCCCTGTTACTGGTTAGTTGTTTAACCGAGATTCGATACATCTCTTGCGCCGCCTACTATCTATCTTGCTATCTTGCTCTACGTCCTACGCCCAAACCCCATTCCCCGATCTGCCTATGCTGCTCTATCTGGCCTTCCGCTCGCTGCAGGCAGCCTGACCAAGCTCTTTATCCCCGCCCTTACTCTTTCCGAGTGAAGGAGTAAGAGAGTGATTCCATCCCGCGGGGCTCTGAAAACATGCCGACGTATCCTATTCGCCGCCGACCGCGCGAGTGTAAGACCTGCCTGCCATGTCGTGCCAGCAAAGTCCGTTGCGACCGTAACGTTCCCTGTGGGAATTGCGTTAAACGAAACTTCACATGTTCATACGGTCGCCCGTCATCCAACAAGTACTCGGTCCCAACGATATCGCTCAACAACCAACCATCTGCGCCGTCACAGCCGTCCTTCGTCTCGCCCGCCGGCGCCTCATCGTTCCCATACCCCACACAGCATGATCCTTCTGCTGTCGACCACCCCTCCGGCATGAGTGATGAGCCTGACTCAGACCTACCGGAGATAATAGATATCTCCCAAGCTGAGTGGGATGAGATAAACAATAAGATGGTGGCCATGGAAGGTATTCTCGGTAGTCTTTCGTCGCTTTTCAATTCTCATTCCTCCCGTAAACGAAGCGAGGATCAGGGATTGGATCGAAAGGATTCTATCCGGTCGGAAGGTGTTTACGGATCGAACGTGCTTAAGACGGGGGCGGTTCATCTCGGTTCTCGTTCAGCCTTGGTAGATATTTTGGACAAATCCAAGGGTTCGGAGGATGCAGCGCAGGCGCTGCCACAGGAGGATCTTCTGGCCGAATTAGCACTGGGCAACGAGTCTGTTGCATATCCCTTTGTGGATCTTTGGTCGTCCGATCCATACACTTTCAATATTGCGGGAGTGTGTGCGGTCCTTCCAGACGATGCACAATGTCGAAGGTGAGATGGCTCAAGGATCGAAGATGAGTTGGGGAGCCATGCTAACGGTGTGAGTCTCCAGATTCGTGCAATTCTATAAAGATATCGGTGCGGTGTTGTACCCTGTACTACCTGATCTCGACGAGCTTGACCGAAAAACAGACCGGTTACTTCTGGGAAGACAGCGGGCCGGTGGTATCTATAAGCCGGATGCCAACGGATTAGTCAAGCCGTTTGGGATGGATTTGCCCTTCCTCAGCTTGCTTTTTGCGATACTTGCCTCTGGGTGCCAATTGTCAGATCTCCCGGAGCGGGATCGTGAGCTGACATCATGGGTATATGGTGCGACCCCCCAAGTTCCCACGTTCACGCGTTCACCGTGTCGATGACTCAATCTCCCCGAAGATACTGACTCTCGATGCAGTATCTTGCGCGTACCAGTGTCTGCGAATGTTGAATTACGTCTCGCAACCTACAGTAGAGGTTATACAGATTCTACTCATTATCAGCAATGTTTTGTCATATAACATGAATGCTGGCGCATCCTACACCTTACTGGGTAATTTCCACTTGCTTTCGAATACATTTGGCGAGTACCTCCTAACAATCTTTAGGAATGACGGAGCGAATGTGTCTGGTTCTTGGACTCCACGTAGAAACCACAGGGTTTTCACCTGAGGAACAGACTTTGAGAAGGCGCATATGGTGAGTCGTGATTAATATCCTCTTTTCGTTGTTGTCTTATTAACCCAAATTCTCGTCATGTTTTAGGTGGGCAATGGCTTTCCAGAATAGCCACTTTTCACTTGCTTATGATCGACCTTCTATTACTATGGTTAGCCAGCCAGAGATTCCCTTTGATCGTAAATCGATGCCAGGGCATCGTACCTACTTTGAAACTTTGTGCCGTGTGGTGTCTCTTGCATTGGAAGTGTTACGATCACGCATGCTTCCAAACTCCTCTCAGCCGCGATTTCACGAGATTCAAGAGTACAAGCATCGAATCCAGCGTATGCTTGCGGAAGCCACACCACATTTGCGACATCGAGAAAACTGTGTTTCCTTGGCAGAGCACATCGAAAGAACAGAGCTCCGCCTCCACTCTTCATATCTTTTGTCAGTGTTGTGTCGTGTCTCATTAGACTCTCATGCGCATTTAGAGCAACATCGTCGAGCTTTGATTCGGGAGGACTGTATTAGCAGTTTGATTGAGACGGTTGACGCTTTTGTGGAATTGCATGAAATCAACTCGCACTGCTCTCGATCTTGGATTAGTTTGCAAAGATCAATTGCCTCAGCGTTCTTGCTAGTCACGAATGATGATGGGCCGCGAACGTGGGAGCTCATTGATCGACTGGAAAAAGTTCTAGTCGCACATGTATACGCAGACGGGGACGCAGACCATAATAATCGCACCGACTCTGCGAAACATCTCGCCTCCTCTCTCCGTGCCTTGCGTGAAATTCGGGAGGCGTTCCGTGCGCGCAAACCTGCGCGATCGACCGCGACATCGGCTCAACCTCAGTCCTTCTCCCCACTTATCATGCCATCCCCTCCGTCGGTTGATACCACCCCCGACTTGCCCCCCAACTTCGCGATTGCTGGTTCTGCGCTTCCCATGGACGAGTGGAGTATGCGCAATATCTTAGGCCGTGTTTCTGATGTCATGTTGTTCCCGAGCATGAGTGGACAGAGTCCAGCGGTATAGGCCTTGCATTATGGCGTTTCTAGGCGTTTTATTCGGAAAGGAGGAAATTGGGGCCATACATTGGAAGTTTGGACATCGATATACCCTGCATGACTGCATTGTCAGTTTGGTCAAGTTATCCGACCTAACTTGCAACTTTTGTTATGGTCAACATACTGACCTGAATTTTTGAAATTTTTTTTGTTTGGTCGGGAATTTTTTTGGAGGAAGAATTTTTTTTTCTTTGATGGTTTCTTTTTTTTCTCTGCACATACCTCCCACATTGCTAGTACTTAGAGCGCTGTGATATCATCGTCACCGACAATACAACCACAGTCGAGTCTCCGAAACTCGGATGTTTCAAATAAAACAGTCTTCCATCCCCTTGCAACCCATCTGCGCAGAAGGAAATGAACAAGCCCCCTTCAATAAATATCACCGTCAGCCCATACGCAGCGTCCCAAGCGTCGCTTGCAGTGCATTCGCCTCGGATCCGGGGGCATCCGCCTCCCTTGGGTCTGACTCGCTCTATTTAAATCGCTACACCCTTCGGTAAAGTCGGCGCTCGATCCCACACATCATGACCTAGCCAACAGTGGAGATAGCGAGTGGACACTCTAATTCAGTCGGGCACCTCTCTACCCCCGCCGTTCGGCCGGCCGAGAAATCACCGCGGCCCGTTGAGATACGATCGTCTGATCGACCGTGCTTGTCTCCACGGCCCTCGGGGGTTTAACCCAACCCTTGATTCAGCCCAACGATGTCAGCTTTTCCAACTTTTCCAAAGGTCTATGACGCGCTTTCATACTCGTATCTTCATCTATGTGGAGATTCCTCAGGGTGTTTGAAATGATGCAATATAAAATATGCCGATTGACCCATTCTTCCTCTCCACATGGGTCCTTTACTTATGAGCTCCGAACCTTATGCTGCCGCGTTGACGAAGCCATTCGGCACTTGACCCTCGTGAGGGTATCCATCTGGGGAAGCTGCAAGATTGTCCGTTCTATAGGTATATGAGCTACCAATGGGACAAGGGAACCGACTAAGGCTGCACCGCAGCCCATGGGAAAGCGTCCTGCTTATGGCTTGCTGTGGGCCAGAGCCACAATCCTTTAGGCTAGCGATCGCCTAAGAATGCCTTATTTTGGATGGAGACCCGAATCACTAGTACGAGTCTGTCCAGGTTAACCTATATCTTATTTTTATCGTATCTTCCGGCCGAAGGTCTCGGGGTGAAGATTCCTATGCACGTCGTAGCCAGGGCTGATGAAGATTTCAATTTCTACCTTGAATAGGCAGGGCTGGACTTGATTCCTGGAAATGAAGTGGAGTCAAAAGTGATTATCTTAATCTGATTATAGGTAGACCTCCTACAACATCGATGCCAACTGGTTGATCCCTTGAGATGACCAGTAGCAGTGAAATACCACTCATCCTTATGCTTCAAGCCCAGCTTCTCTCCACAGGCTTTTCCGCTATTCCTCTACACTCTCATAATCACCATATCTCCCGCGGCTGATGTTATAAACATCGCGAAACCAACCCAAAGCTGCAGAATAATCCGGCATATATTTAAGCAACAGACCTTTCCACTCCGCATCATCCGAGCCGAATGCAATCGTCGCACCAGCATACTCCCACCAAACAGGATAATACCCAGACCTCTCCCAATCAATAATCGCAGTCAGTTTGAACGTCCCCGGATCAACCATAATATTGCAATTCGTGAGATCAGCATGCGCAAGTGTCCAGGGTAAAGGCGAGGGCATCCTCTCCTTCCAAAGCGCAGCAGTCTCATCTGGCACA
This sequence comes from Penicillium herquei, assembly GCA_039634405.1. Taxonomy (NCBI): domain Eukaryota; kingdom Fungi; phylum Ascomycota; class Eurotiomycetes; order Eurotiales; family Aspergillaceae; genus Penicillium; species Penicillium herquei. The sequence continues at coordinate 4,497,821 of CP098387.1, read as the reverse complement.
TCCTTGAAATTCGCAACCATTGTATCCCACAGCTCATCCTTCGTCGAGAAGGGTCCATGAAGGGAATCTGGATCTCCGCCGAAAAGGAACGCATTATGTAGTGGCTGCCGATCAACACTCTGCATCTTCGGAGAGTGAAACTGTCTCAGTTGAGAGAGGTATTCCGCAGTCTCCTTAGCAAGTTCTTCCCTCTTTTCCTCTGGTATCTTTGACCAGACTTTCTCGAGAGTTTCGCCGGGAACTCGCTCCGCGAGGATAAAATGCCGAGAACCGTCTGTCCATTCTTTCGCTATACCAGGTAGTGGGATTGTGGTGTTCTCTTTGACGAAGGTCGTAGTCACTGTCTCATAGATTGGAGGGTCGACATTTCGATCTTTAAGGATAAATTTGGATCCTAGAGACCATGCTCCCCGATCGCCGGCTTCGTAGAATAGTTTCAGATTACTTTTGTAGCCGCAATATCTCTGTCGTTCTGCTGTCCAGGTGCATGCTAGACAGGGGATTTGATCTTTTGGGTCAGTGGGTTCCATTTTGAATGAAATAGACTTGAAGATGTGGGTACTGAATACTGTGAATGAATGGAGCTGGTCGTTTTATAAAAACCCACTATTAGTGGGCATCATTTTGAGCCGCATCGAGTTCGGTCAAAGTAGCGGTGAGGTTCTATGCCAGGTGTTATATGCAGGGGCCGTGGTCTAGATGAAAGAGATGTGTCACTTTATATGTAGTTGAATGCACTCTGCCAGACCGACAGGGGATTTGATGAAACGCCGTGACCATTGGCAATGGCTCCTTGGAAGAGTGATCTGATGTAGATCGTTTCAAGCCTCCGGGGCGTGGTAATGATTTATTAGTAGTAAAGCTTTGGATTGTTCGGTAAATAAAAATACTATGTCAAGACTCAAATTTCCATTGCATTATGTATGATTTAAGCTTCAGCTTTGGTAGTAAAGATAGTACATAAGGATGGTGTGTTTTACAATAAAAATGGACATAAAGCGAGTGTCACAATGCAGCAGGGTTAGTCTCCTTTGGCCACCACACCATCGCATAAAGAGGTATTCCAGACCCACCTGACTGTCTAGTTGCATCTGCATTGACCTTCCCTTTCCCAAGGATGATTTCGTCAATCTCCTGAAATCCCAACGAGAGATACAAATCGCGGGAACTTGGACTCGTCGCTTCAAGCCAAATGGGAACATCCTCAGCTCGAGCCGTCTTCTGATGCTGTCTCATGATAGCTTTTGCAAGGCCTGGAACTATAAGTAAGTAAAAGATCAAAAGGCAATGATTGTTCTAGACCCACCTTTCCCTCGATGTTCATGTTCAGTCCCGATGCTGAAAATATAGTAGTATAGCTTCTGACCATGCAGACCTTTCTTTTTCGCATTATCTGTCATACCGGAGAACTCTGTCCAAAGACGCTGCTACACTTAGCTTTTCCTCCGACACTCCTTCGTTAAAGGGATCCTACCTTGAGACCTGAGAAACCAATTCTCCACAGAACACAGAGAAACCCAGCATAAAATAACTTCCACGCATTATCTATGTGTTTCCCTGGGGGCACAATCACAGATGCCGCTTTCCACCCATCTGCCTCGGTAATGATTGCATCGTTCAGTAATGCCGACTTGACTAGTGTAGACCAGTAGGTGGGTAGATATGCCAGGCGTTCCTCTTTTGACATTTCGAGTAGCATGTATGTAACAACCGGGTCGGCATCGAAAACGCGACCATTTAAACGGGCGACAGGTTCTAGGAGGGCTGGTCTTGTTAGTGGAGTCAAGGTATGGTCTGGTTAACTCGAAAAGGAACTCACAGTCTTTGCCATGAGTGAGTGAGACGGGTGTCTTCGACATGGTTAGTAATATAGTCTAGACAGAAGACTCCCATATAAATAATGTATGTGCACTTGCAGGCTGAAGGACATGTTCATGATAAGTTGAAGACTCAAGAACATCTAGATGTGTGCAGTTATGGATGTCGCGTGTTGAGACGACGTAATTTGTTATGTAAGCCAACATTCCCCATGGTTCATGGCATTTTTACTTGGGTAAATTTGGAGGAACCCATGTCTTTGATTGTATCTTGATCTTTTCGGATTTTGAAGTGTACGTTGATGTCTGATTTGGTCTAGTTCAAGTTCAAGTTGTTCAAGTTTGGAATATAGCACTAGTATATATTGGGGCCTATCTCCACCTGGATGCCAGTGGACTGCAGCACAGAAGTACTGAAAGGGACCACTGAATACTGCTAGATTAAATCTAAAATTGATACTAGTAGTATTCGAATCAAATTATCTCATCTAACCTTGGAAGCTATCAGGTTCTTACTACTACTTAGGTGTCATTAGTTCTGAAGCCAATGATATGGACAGGTAAAATTAGTGGTTCTTGTGACTTGCATACTTGAAGACTGCCAACTTGATTCTCTGTGATAATAATATCTCGTCTGCTAAAGAATAAAGGCTAGATTTAGCACATGACTTCCTGCTTATCGATATGGGATTAATGAATCATTCAAGTTCAATGCCAGTAACTTGAGGCAGCCCTGTTGCTCATTCACGCAAACAATAAGGCGGTAAACAGCATCGCGTGAATGTTATGATTCACGCTGAAGCTATGGCTCCCATTCGAATACAAAAGGATTTCTTGGGATTAGATGCACCTATACTAGTACACTTCTCTCCTCAAAGCTTTTGTCGCGTCACAATGGCTCCTTTCCAGTCTATCCGCAATGCCATGATTGGCTTGGGTGAGAAGTTCAAAGCCTTTCCCCCGGCCTTTCAGTATGTTCGGACTATGATAGTCTCCTGTGTCAAGAAGATGATCAGATTTTTCGTTCCACCTTTCTTTTTCCGCTTCATTGGTATGATTATTGGAGGTCACGGTGACACGGAGCAAACTGTTGGTTTTGTGTTTTGGGGATTCCGGTGGGGAACTCTCCCTCGTGGGTAATCCCGGTACCGGCATGCCTCGTTTCTCTTATGGAGAGCTCCAAACACCTTTTTTTTTTCTCCCCATACATCGAAAATATCCTTACACCCACCGTCACAATGGGTACTACAACTCTTCTCATCCTGGACATACAAAATGGCGTCATCGATCAACTCGAAAATACCGATTCTTACCTTTCGGGCCTAGCAGAGGCTCTATCTACTGCTCGCAACAACTCTATCAAAGTCGTCCATGTTATCACAGCCTTTCGACATGGATACCCCGAAAACCACCCCAATAACTCTTCAGTGCCTGCCGTTGCAGCACGTGGTCAATACAAAGAAGGCGATTTCTCAGTCCAAGTTCATTCCAAGGTGGCGCCAACTCCTGAAGAACCCATCATCACAAAACGCCGTGTCTCAGCCTTCTTTGGAACCGAACTTGATATGATTCTCCGGTGCTCGAATACCGATCATCTTGTTGTGGCTGGTCTGATTACTAGTGGTGCTGTTTTATCCACTGTCCGACAAGCTATGGACCTTGATTACCGTATCACGGTGCTACGAGATTTATGTATGGATCGTGACGAGGAAGTGCACCGGGTTCTGATGGATAAGGTGTTCCAGAGGAAGACCACAGTTATTTCTGCACAGGAATGGATTTCTCAAGTTAATGCTGCAGTTTAATTAGGTCTATTTGCAATGGACATCTGGACTCGGAATACAAAAGATCTTCTCCCAATGAGCTGCAGCCTGAGTTGATAGTAAGCGGGTAAAGAGATGCAGATGATCGACACCAAATGAGCTAACCCTGGAAGCTAAATCCTTCAAACCCTTTCAGGTTACTCTTAATGATACACACAGGTATGGAATTGATTTTTAATCATTACAAATCACATAATGTAGTAGGTATGGATAATATTAGGATAAATTCTCTTAAAGCGCCATGCTTCCATCTGGTGTATACTTCAAAATATTCATCCTAAGCTCTGAACTTATCCATTCAAATGACCCAAAAATCCAGCCTTTCATGGGTCCTCGAGTCGCAATCTGGAATTGATGGCCTAAAGTTGATTCACGATCACCCAATCCCTGAAATAGGAGACCAAGATGTGCTAGTGAAGCTGCATGCAGCTTCTCTCAATTATCGCGATATACTAATAGCAAAGGTACACAAAGATACAGAAACAATTTTAGATTGAACTCTGGTATTATTCCACGCTGACTTCGAATTCCCAGGGCACCGTGCCACTTCCATTCTTCCGCCCGGGAGTTATACCGGGCTCAGATGGAGCCGGAGTGGTCGAAAAAGTGGGCACCAAGGTCCAAGAATTCCGACCAGGCGATCGAGTTTGTACCCATCTGATCCCTCACATGCCTGCATCCAAGCAAGTGTGTTTAATAGATACTTGCCATGGGCTTGGTCAAGAGGTTGACGGTACTTTGCGACATTATGGAGCCTTTCATGAGACTACGCTTGTGCATATGCCAGAAACACTTGACTTCCTTCAAGCAAGCACATTGACGTGCTCGGGATTGACGGCATGGAATGCCTTGTTCGGAGTTGAAGGATATAAACCCAAACGAGGGGACTGGGTCCTTGTACAAGGTACTGGAGGTGTTTCAATTGCTGCTTTACAGGTAGTCTCCCCTCCTCCTTTCTAAATTCTCAGATCGCTGATTTTAAGATAGTTTGCTCTTGCAGTAGGAGCCACGGTGATTGCCACAACAAGTACAGATCAAAAAGCAAATAAGCTAAAATCTCTCGGTGCCCACCATGTGATCAATTATCGAAAAGATCCAAATTGGGGTGAAACAGCCAGGAAATTGACTCCAGAGGGCGAGGGTGTGCATATGGTTGTGGATGTTGGTGGCTTTTCCACAGTTACACAATCTCTCAACGCAGTCCGCGTTGGTGGAATTCTTGTTCTAACAGGTGTATTGGGTAAATTGGAGGACGGTGTCTCAGCTCCTTCTATCATGGATTGTCAGATGCGTGTGTGTACAGCCCGTGGATTTTTCCTGGGGACGCGAGATCAGTTTCGTGAGATGAATCGATTCATAGACACTCACGATATCAAACCTGTCATTGAAGATCGAGTCTTTGAGTTCGAGGAAGTCAAGGCTGCATATGAGTTGTTGGAGAGACAGCAGCATTTCTCTAAAGTGTGTATACGTATACAACATGAATGAAATGCATTCAAGTCATTGTTTGACTTTACATCGTTCATTTGTCGCTATCTAGCTGTTTATCTCTTGCTATGCAATCCAGCTAACAGACTCAATCGTGAATCATAAAATCCTCCTCTAAATCTAAAGCTTCACCTGGTTTCGATCCTGTGGACCAGAGCAGCATGTTGGCTCTGGATGCAGGGTGGACTTGTTAAAAGACTGCGCAGACTGCGGGACATCGAGCGCAGGGTTCTTGGTGAAGAATCCATCTGGCTTCAGCATCACACTAACACGTTCAACCGGCATGACGGGGAAATCTTCAGGACGAGGGTTGTGGGTAAGACCGAAAGCTAAAAGAGAGTAAGTATAATACATCGATTTGAGCGTCAAAAGTAACTTACTGTGCCAAAGAACCACATCCTCATCTTCAACAGCATCATTTCTGCCAGCCCAGACCTCCACGCCATCGGAACTCTTGCTTTGGTTCGTGAACTCGCCTGCAGCGAATAACTCGTCATCTTGATACTTGGTCACCCAAATAGGGCGAGTCGCAAACTGAGCACGCTTGGTTCCAAAGGACTTCGGAGAAGCCAGGATCATCTGGCTTGGTGAAGTTTGTAGCTTATAAGCAATGGGGTGGTGCGTAACAGGGTTAATAATGTTATCATTGCGGATCTTAAACACCCGATGACGATCCACGCTTGTCCATGCGCTACCGCTTTGCTTGATTATATTCTTCTCGGTTGTGTACCCAACAGACCAAGGGTTCGAGTCATCCTCTGGCATGGGGACACTGTCTTCATAATAGATGGTATTCTTGAAGCCGTCCAATGCAGGATCCACGCGTAGAGAGAACAGGTGCTGATGGAACGGAGCCATCACACCCGGGCCAACATTAGTACCCCATGGTACTGTTTGGCCATTCTCATTATCGAAGGGCACTGTAGACAGAATACCAGTTGCCCGAACCTCGAGTTCAATGTTGGCTGCTTGGTCGAAAATAAAAGCGAAGATGTACTCGTAATTTGCGACCGTGCAAATCATCTGAACGACGAGTTGTCTGTTCCGAACAACTGTAGCAGCGCCACTTCGGTAATTGGTGTGTTTATGCTGGAGACCATTATCCTGCTCGTGCATACAGATAACATTCTGGAGTTGGATGGGAACACCCTGGGAGTCTGTGCGGTATCCATCGAAGTACTTAATGTGGCCTAGACAATCACAGCCTAGGGCAAGTTGGTTGGCTGTGATTCCGAAACCAACATCACCAACATCGAATGCTTGTTTGCGGTGGTAGGGACCGCGAGGATCTAAATAAGTTAGTGATAGATCATAGAAACATACTGATTGATAGCCTTCTTCATAAGATTATCACATACCTCCATATGGAACCGTCATCTCGGAGAAAGATAGACGATAGAATGTGTTGCGACCATCGTAGGTCACGTTATGCAGCACCAATCCCTCACGATTGTTGAATCCCACACGGAAGCGCCACTTCTGCCATGAGACAGCATTTCCGATCACATTAAAGGAGGCACCTTCAGGTTGCTGAACGATATATGGTTTCAGATCAGTACGCAGGGGTTCATCCAGCAACTCATGTGCGTATTGGATGGTAGGAACTGGCTTCCATGGCTGGGTGTCTGTGGTCTGGAAATCAGGCCCCCCAGGGAGGTAGTCCATGCGGACCAGCTGATGGGTGATGCCATCAAAGACGGGCGAAAACTTGCAAGGAAGGGAGTACTGATTATTCCCGGGGTGGTCTGTTGCCACGATATACATGTAGCACTGAAACAGGCGACGAGTCTCCTTGGGATCATCAGTTCCATAGATCCACGGATCAAGGCAGACGGTCATGCCAGAGGGGAGCTTCAATTTTTCAATCTCCGCTTTGACAGCGGGGTGATTCAGACAGACTTGCTCGATCTCGAGCATTTCGTCCACATCAAGGGGACCCTATGACTACTGTTATTATTTATCAAGGAGACTTTTATGAAACGTACATACCTGGACATCTTTCGGCAACTCCTTAGCCGAGACGACGGACTTGGTGTCTGCGTTCAGCAAGGCCTTATAGAAGGATCCATTGTCAAGGCGATGAAACAATGCCATGAGCAATCGTGCAGGCTTCTTGGGACGGGGCTTTCCCAATCTTTCGGCCTCAATGTATGGAATGACATCTTGCTTGATGGGTTCCTGCAGATCAATGCGCTTGTACCGCAATTTGACACCGGGGAAAGCGGATTCCAAGATTGCCACTGCCAATTGAATCTCCCCTGGAGTGATGGGGTCAAAGGGGTGAAGACTGGCCATACTCAAGTTGTCAATGGAGTATTCTTGTGATATGATATGATACAGATCCAGAAGTCAACAGCGAACTTCTTGGTCTTTTATATCTCTTTTTGACCCAATCCATTTTAGGTAAATCTTTCGACAAGCGGGGGTTCAAATGTGATTCGTCGAGTCGAATCCTCTGGCGCATCCTTACCTTTTTACGGTTTAGCGCATGAAGAAACTGATAACTGTCATTTGGTGTGATTGGTTGGATCCTGGTGGAGACATGGAGAGTCGTGGAGACATTGAAGGGTTCATTCAAGGTTGGCGATGATGAAGATGATAGTGATTTATGGTGTGTCATAACACTCGAGAGACCTCGGGACCTGGTGAATTTGGAGATTTCAATTACTCATACCACGTTGATCTTCAGATGAATCTGAATCATTTCGACTTAAAGTTGAACATTCAAATGTTGAATCCATGGATTTGTCCGTACCTTGGCGTCAAACATCTCAACCAACCAGTTTAAAAGACGACTACAGGACCAATTGACCAACAAAATCTTGGAATTGGAACTTGAATGTATGACAGGAGGCACTCTGCATAAATGGCACCTACGCCATTTCAGCCAAACTATTCTTCATTGCAAAATGAGGAGGAACTCCACGTGTAAAACGCGAGCTGGTTGTAATGTAGGGCCGGGAATGTTCCCCAGGGGGTGTACAAGGGGCGTGGTCGACCCCAATTGATTTTGTGAATCAGAATCTTCAATTTATCTAGTATCAACTTGGAAGTTATTGGTAACTCGTAATTTTTTGTTTAAACAGAATGCGAAATTTAAATAATAATCACAGTTGAGCTCAATTTCGAGGATCGGATATCGGACTATTCGCGAGCCAAGATGGGTCGGAATTCGAGGCTACTACACTCCATATCAGATCGGCTTTCCAGATCTGACGCGACTTGACATTCCAGATCTCCAAGGCCCAGACTATCGCGTAGAACTATTTAGTATAAAGCCTTGTCACGTCCCTCGTCGCGTGCTTGACTGACATCCATGAAGCCGACCACACCGATCACCATGTCCCTATAATCGAAGCGACCAGCAATTGGGACAATAATTCTAACTCCGTACACAGCAGATCTGTCATAGTATCCTTGAAATTCAGCCCTGATAATTCTTTTTTTTTCTTTTTCTTTCGAGTACGACCAACTTCACGATACCGACTCCTTTCATAATCCACCATCATGGCATGGAGAAAATCTACAGTTCTACTCTTGCTCGCCAGCATTGAGTATGCTTTGGGCTCTAAAGGCTATCGCCATGCGCATGGGCATCTCATGCCCCACGCCGAGTCCCTAGAGCCTCGAGATATAGCCTGGGCTGATCGAATCCCGGCCGACATGTTCATCGAGTTTCGCACTCTCACGACTACTGTGTATGAAGATTGTAGACCTACCAACACAATCTTTGTTACGACCACCATTACCGAAGATATTCCAGTAGAGCCAACTCAATCTCACCCCGAGCCTACCAACTTTGCGATACACCAGTCTCAAGTAGCTGAATCCGAAGCTACGACCACAATCCACATGACGAAAACCGTTATGGAAGTCATGAGAGAAGACTTGCACACTACCACAACAATTGTTCGCTCTATTTCTGGATATGGCAATGCGACGGTCACTGTAGGACTGGATATCAACACACCATCGCGAGTAGCGTCAGAGGAAACCCTCTCCTCGCCAACGATGACAAGTTCAGTACATGGCACCGAAGATGAATCCTCCAGGGTTGTCTCAGATGATACAGAGCCACTCAGGGAGGCAGACGTCGAGAATAATGTCAACGCTATTCCCACACCAACCGATCCTGCACCTGGGCTCTTACCAAAACTACCGGGCCTACCACAATTACTTCCCGCGACAGCAGTACCCAACCTGTCACAATTGACCCACGCTCTCGATCCACACGGCCAACCTCTCCCATCCGATATTGACTGGACCTCCCTTCCCAAAGACGGCAAATTCTCTACCAAGGGATTCGGAGGTCGCAGTGCACCCAAGGGGACGAATGTGAAATACCGTGGAAATATCGGGATTCCCTGGGGAAGCAACATCAACCTCGTGAGCCCATTCACAGCACACGAGTTTAAATACGTTGTGAAATTCCAAGGTGCAAATACTGAGCCGTGGACAGTGACCATTTGGAATAAAGTTGGACCAGATGGAAAAATGGATGGATGGTATGGGAACTCTGCATTGACGTTTGTTCTTGCACCTGGCGAAACGCGTTATGTGGCCTTTGATGAAGATTCAGAAGGGGCTTGGGGTGCTGCGCCCGGAACGAAGGGTCTGCCGGTTGACCCCTGGGGTGGATATACCTCTACCTGGGGAGAATTTACGTTCGGTGATGTGGAGAATAATGGATGGTCTGGTTGGGATGTCTCGGCTATTCAAACGCAGATTGCTCATGATACGGTGCAAGGGATGCGGATATGTCAGGCTGATGGGAAGGGGTGCTCGATCATTACACCTGGTGCTAAGAAGGTTGTTAATGCTTATACTGAGTCGATGAAGCATCATGATGGGATTGGTGGAGCTGCTGCTCCTGGGCCTGTTAGGCTTGTGGTTGATCTTGATTATCAAGGATAATTTTAATGTTTAATTTGAATGTAAATAAGAGCAAGGTGTTAGGATGCTTTGGAGGGCAAGGTGGCGTTGTTTTCGCATTCATATTCCACGCAATATTTTGACAATTCAATGCTTTCAAGGGACTTAAACCAATACACCAGTAAAAAATCCAAATAAAGTACAAAAAGGTTGCAACTTGAGATGAGCCTGCCATTTCAAGTTGTGTAACAGTCCGCGCAGATCAAAATGTCCATGACTAGACCTTATGCTTAGGTCATGGATGGGATGTTCATAGCCTCGATGGTCCAGATCTTGCCATTCTGGCTTGAGGCCAGTCCAGTGTAGCTGGCACCAGAGCTTGTGGCAATAGTGTCACCGAAGGTGGTATCGCCGGCGTCGAGGGTGATGGTTGTGTTGAGGTACTGCTGGGGAGCGATAGTACCGGTGCAATCATCATCACACTCGGTTCCGGTACCGTAACTATTAAAATGCTCTTATTAGCAAGAGTCAGGTAAAAGATGTCATCGATTCTTACCCATCCATGTAAGGACCAGCAGCAATAGAGTAGGTGGACAGAACAGCTCCAGTCAGATCATTGGTGACGGTTCTAAGATAGTTAGTAAATTGTCAGTGGTTTATTTTCTGAGAAGCCATATACTCACTGGATCCAGGTCTCTCCATCGCTCTCAAGGTTGTACTCAATTCGTACATGATCGTCTCCACTGACAGGGCTGCCATCGCCGCTGTACTGTCCAAAGGCGCCAAAGACACTGGCACGAACACACCACTGTCCGGTTGTCGCGCCACACCACGCGTTGGAGGGCCAGCTCTCCAGGGTGGTTTGGATCAGATCACCTGTACCGTTGGACATGCCAGGCCACAGGAAAAGTTCTCCATTCTGTGTGGAGGGAGCTGTACCCGGGATGATGGTAGTGACGGCGTTGATGATGTTTGCCTTGGATGGACCGAGGGAGACGGCACCACCCCAGCTGTCTCTCTTGACAGTCGGGGAGCCTCTGGGGATTAATCCAGCAGTGGCAAGGCCAGCACTGGCGAGGAGAGGAAGGATGAGCTGCATTTTTGAAAGACTTTTAAGAATGACAAATTTTGATCTTGGGATGATGTCTTTGAATTGAGGATTAAGGGTCTACTATTTATACTTAAGTACCTGGAAAGTGTAGCATAAAATTAAGGGTCAATTTATTCATGTCCTTATAAGGCTTCTTGATCAGCCAAGGAGTCTTGTGTTAACCCAAAACGAACTAAGATGACAGGCTAGTGGGTTGAAACGTCGGCAGTTCCACCCTACAACACCCTGATTGATGCATTAATTCGGACTACCCAGGAACGGACAGGGTCCGAACATGATCCGCGAAGTGGAGATACAATTTAGAAAAGGATAAAATGCCGAATACTCCATTCAGTTATACAGCCGTAGCTAACAATTTCAGTGGAGAATGGAACCTCACTGGCAGGAGTGGAATAGTAGTCTGGTTGCTGTACGTGAAACGGCCCACTGGCAGCATTAACATATGGGGGAATGCGCCCGTGACAATCTGGGATATATTGAATTACTCCAGATATTCCCCATTTGTCTCGCGGTGGATTATATCAAACATTGGCTTTGCACTAAACCACCCAGCCGCGTGGGAACCAATTGATTTATACGTTTCGGCAGCGTCGGCATCGTCGATCTTGACGGTGGCCCCGCCCCGACCTGCAGCAGCGGCATCTGCTAAGAGCTGAGCGTGGCAAGACCTCTCCAGAGAAACGAACCAGAAGACAGCTTCTTCAACAGTTGTACCGACCGTGAGAAGTCCGTGGTTCTGGAGGATTGCTGCTTTCTTGCCGCCCAATGTTTCTGCGATAGCGCGGCCTTCTTCCTCTGCCAGAACAACACCTCTGAATTCTTTATACACTGCGTGGTCCTAGGTTCAATGAAAGTCAGAGTTCATCCCCTAAAAGAAAAGCCCGGGGTTGAATGGTGGAGCTCACATTATAAAAAGCGCAGGAATCCTGCGTGATAATATCAAGTGGTCGACCCAGCGAAGCAAATGCCTTTCCATAGAGACTGTGGCTATGAGCTGCACAGATCACATCGGGACGAGCTGAATGGATCGCTGCATGGATCGTGAAAGCCGCTGAGTTAAGCATGCGATTCGCACCACCAGCAATAACTTGGCCTGAGTGGTCCACCTGGATCAAGTCCGAGGCCTTGATCAATGAAAATGCTGTACCAAAAGGGTTTACCCAGAATGTGGTTGGGTCGATGGGGTCTCGAATAGTGATGTGTCCGGCGACACCTATTGAGAAAGGTGTTAGCTTGAGTTCAATAATAGCAAACTGACAAGCTCTATAGGAATCCGAGTCAATAACGTACCTTCATCAAAACCGAACTTTCCAAAGATGCGAAACGCAGCTGCCAGCTGTCCCTTCAATTGTTCACGCTGCTTGAACTTATCCTCTATGACCGGCATAACCGGCATCGGCAGCACGGCTTTCTTACCGTCGGCTGACTTGGGAAGCACATTGTCGGAGACTGGCTCGATAGCTGCTGGGGGAGCCATGGTGGATATTATGGTAAATGGAATGAGGGGAGAGAAACCGTCGAACAGACATGAGAATTGGGCGTCTTATATGTACCCCTCCCAGTGGGAAGGACTTATCGGCAGTCCATATGAGATGTAAGTCTGATTGGATGAAGTGATACTAAATCAGTGACTCCATTCTTGGATCAGGCTGGCGGAGTCCAAGCGGCCAGTTCCCCGCATCTTACAGCCTCGGTAGCCTACCATGAAGCTCGGATTTGACGGATTGGTCAGACCGAGAAAGCAAAAATGGCGTCGTGTAATGCTGACTACACATTGTGCATAAACCGGAATTTAGAGCTTCAATTTTCATGAAAACAGCACTTGAGTATCATGAACTTGAATACAAATTGTATTGTGGAGAGTCTGCATTTGTACAGGCAGGTATATAATTCCTTCACAAACCTCCCAAAACATTGAACACAGATATCAATATTGGAACTGTAGACGCTGTATTATCTCAAAAAAAAATGGATATGGTAAGTACAAAATGCCCGAAATAGTCATAAATCATTCATGGAAGAGGGAAATATCCCTCTTCAACTTCTTTCATCAGAACTTCCAGCAGATTCCGATCGGCTGCGTTCATGGCTTCACTCGTAACAGGCACTTGACCCACCCGACCGACCAGCGGTTTGAGATCAGCCTGGCAAAGAGTTCCCATTTCTGGAAGAGCTCCAGTCTGGAAATAAGTGCGAATCTTTTTGGCTATGCACACTGATGGTGCTGCTAGCGTGGTATGCTACAAAGAAAGTCATTTTAGATGATGATTAATGAGTAAGACCGGAGTTTTACTTACCCCTTCTGAATCCTGTTCGAGTAGAACTGATCCTGGAAATCGCCATGTCATATGTTGTGCACTGTTCCATATTAGAAATGTTTTAACAGGGATGTGGACAAACGTACCTGTGCAGCGGTGTAACCGGATCGAGGGTATTTGATACAAATAACATTGGATGCGAGGTGATACCTCCCATTGGACCTTGATATTGGTCAGTATCAGAATTGCAAAATAGTGCCTATTCATCACCATACCTTCGAATGGATATTTTGCTCGTGCTTTCCACCCCGCACAAGCGAGTTCCATCTGAGCCCAGTAATCCCCCAAGGTCTTACTATCTTCCTTCATGCCACGCCACATCTCCGTGAAACTGTCAATATTATGGTCGGCTAGGAACTCGGCATCTGTGCAGAGAATAGCAGACATCGCATAGAGAGAATTGTCCAAGCCTTGTGTGCACTGAGAAGACCAGGGACCTGCAATACTGCATTCACTTGATGGGCATGAACTGAAATGTCGTTGATGTTTGAAATCGGCCATAGGAATCGGATTCCCCTCTGCAAGGGCACCAACCATCTCTGCTAATACGGGGAACGCAATCAGCGGTTGGTAAACCGCAATTCGGAGAATGGCCTTAAGGTCTGTCCAAGTAATGACCTCTGGACCTCGATTTGAAGAAGCCGTAACCGGAATAGAAGAATTAAGTAGTTTGTCCTCAAGTGCCCAGTAAGCGGACTTGATTGCGTCGGGGCCTCCGTCCGCATAAAATGGGCACCCGCTTGGTCCAACGGCGTCACAGTAAAGACCGAAGCGATCAAAGATAGCATCAGCATCAACTATGGCATTCTTCCCTTTGCCGGTATAGTACATATCCATATTGACCACGCCATCAAGGACGGCTCGGGATACTCGATCTGGGTAAAGAGCTGCAAACGTCGTTCCTAAGACCGTTCCATATGAACGACCCCAGTACAAAAGTGGCTCTTCGTCTCGATGCCACTCCGTGCGCTTTGCAATGGTGCCCACAGAATCATAACCATGGAGCTTGTCATATGCCGTCTGTGCCTTGAGACCCTCCTTCTCGCGCCACTCTCCATGGCGCTCCACAATAGTGAGCATGTCTCTGGCCACAAGCGGAGTATTGACATAAGACATCATCGAAGTGTTCTTATCATTATTGTATAGCCCGTTCATCTCATATACCGAGCATCCAAGATTCAGCGCCTGCGTACGCTGCCAACTCTTCAGAAGCGCGTTCGGACTGCTGCCAAGCATGCCCTCCGCCTCAACCTGTAGCTCCCAATTCCTCTGAGAAACAGGATCAGGAAAACATGTTAAAGCTGGGGTTGTGGATCCTACACCACGCGGATCAAAGCCGATGATGTCAAAATACTTATCATCGGAGTTCACTGAGCCTGTATCTGGGTCATTTTCTGCATCAACAATTGTTTGGAGACTTCGGCCCGAAAGAACCGCTTGTAATGTCCCGGGACCACCAGGGCCACCTGCACTCCCATTAGTTGTGGCCATCTCATATGTAATCAAGCAATGTCAACTCACCGGGATTAATTAGAACAGCACCACCATAGCGAGGATCGCTAATCGGTACCTTTGCAGGGAGTTTAACAACCGCCAACACGAATTTCCGACCTTCAGGATCTGGGTCTTCATAGTCCATTGGCACTTCCAGACGAGCACACTGAAATCCATCACCGCAATCATGATACTCCAATATCTCTCTTGGTGAAATCTGATCCCATGTCAAGGGTGCCGTGGATGTAATAACCGAAGGTCGACTCTGGAATCTCTCCAGAAACGTGAAATCGGTGCAAGTTTTAACAATAATGACTGCCACCAAAATGAACTCTGCCCAGAGCATCACCCTCCTCCCCCTTTCCCTCCATAATACAGGTTGACGATGTAAAAGCGGGCGCTGTTCGGTAGATTTCCAGTCCTCCATTGCTCATAATCCGAATACGAGCGTTGGGCGCAAGGGGCTCCAACAGCCCTTTTGAATGGAATTCTGACAACTTCAGGATCCAAGATTCGACCACTGAATCCAGAATACAAAGAAGATAATCCACCGACAGTTTCTCCCCGCAGAGCGAAATCTAAGTCAGATAAGCAAAACAAAACTAGGGAAAACCCAGCTGAGCCATGGCTCAACGATCGCAGGGTCCACCGAGTGGGGAATACTGGAGACAAAGCCTATCAATGATTCCGAATGAAGCGGTCGAGCTGTAGATCATTTCCCATACTTCCTCCCTGGATTCATTGATTGGTTTAGATAGAGAGAGGGATGTAGCTGCATGAGAATGAAAAAAAGTAAAAAGTTGATCGGCTGAGAAATCGCTGCATTCTGATGGGCTGACGGGATATCGAGTCCGTGAGGAGTAAATGCCGGGTTATGGCGGGGAACCCAATAATGCCTGATAAGAATAACCTTGGGACCATCTGGTGTTAGTGACGTGCTGAGATAGGTTAAACTCCTACCTACATATACGAATGTAGACTTGGCGTAGCTGGCCACTGATCTGGTGGGGATTCTGGTTTGCTGAAACTGCTGCATCTTTGTTTGGTGTAGGCTGAGCTGGTGGGGCGCCACAGTCACTGACTCACTGAGCATTTGCATTTGCATATGGCAGCCTGGTTGACTCATGTAGTTTGATAGAAAGTCGGAATTTGGACACCTTGCATTGGGGAATTCATTTTGATAAGTTTCGTGGTACCAAAGCATAGTTATTTGCTTCATATATGGTCGTGGATTGGCGGTCTAAACCGGAGAGAGGCATCAATGCAGGGAAAGAAATTGACAAACAACCCAATGTCAGACCATAAGAACACATAAATTGATGTACAGATCAATAAAGAGAGCCGTGGCACAGACACCCTTGTAATAATGCCTGGTGCGTCATCATCGGGTAGATGCTGGTGCACAAGGCCCCAATGTCTGACATGAGGGGCCGCAGAGCCGCAAAATGGCCTATATAACCATACTCATTTCCTCTTACACCACCACTCTCAAAACATCACACTCTCCATCTCTATCGCTTTTATGTCCCATCAAGCATCAAATCAAAATGACTCTCTCACTTGACACCTATATCAGCGAACTCGCCGATCGCCACTTAACTGACACCATCCACGCAATCGCCGAGCTCTTCCCAGGTCTTGAAGGAAACGTCTCCCCCAAATGCAAATACCTCATCACACACCCCGACTACTCAGGCGAAGCACTTCTCAATGATCTGGGCCGGCTCTTCCTTGTCTGTGCGGCCCGTTGCAAGAACGAGCACGCTCCATTCCAGACTCGCTTGCTGCACAACTCCCTGGATGAGCCCTTTGAAAAGCTCTACGGAGAACTGTATACCGAGGCGAGGGAGGGAGTAGCTAACGGTACTATGGTGCCAGAACCAAGTACTGAGGAGGGTTGTGCCTGCTGTCGTGGCGACCCCGACGCAACGATCCTCGCTGGATTTCATGAGGGTAATGCTTTCTATTATCCCGAGGAAGAGTACCGCGGTATTTGGGGAGATCAGAGCGAGCGTGGATCTTCCACTTGTTATGATGATGAGGGAAAATGTATCTCGCATTTGATGGCATCGAGGGAACAGGTTGAGGAGGCGTTGGCGCGGGCTGAGGCCGAGGCTCCGGTGGCTAGTAGACTGTAGTTATTTACAGTCGTTCATGGGGCAATATGAAAAATGTTACTTCAAAAGAAGATTCGATATAAATTTGAATTCTTGATAAATGATAAATTCTCTGAGACTGAAACTGAAACTGAACACCCAAAAACAACGAGGATGATAACGAAAATTTTGAAATGAGGCTGTTAAAATGTTGGCCGACTTACTGTATGTCGTGTTAAAAGAAAGGCAAAACGCATTGACCAGACCTTGACGGAGAAGATTATAAGCCATTTTGGTATAGAGAGCTCAGAATATAAAAGAAGACTTTTTAACGACGTCCACCACGCTTGGCACCACCGCCTCTGCCTTTCTTTGGTGGACCTTTCTTTTTAGATCCACCACCGTGTGACCCAGGCGGTCCAGATGGTCCAGGCGGTCCTCGAGGAGCAGATCGAGAGCCTCCTCGTGGTGCTCGAGAGGGGGCTCGGGGCGGCGGCCGAGAAAGTCCACGAGGTGGTCGAGAAGGCGCACGAGGAGGTGGCCGGGAAGGTTCACGAGGAGCAGGTCGTGCAGGTGGACGCTTGGAGCGAGGCGAGGGGGAAGCCACAACGGCTGGAGTTATAGTAGTGTCAGAATCGGCACCGCCAGATTCAACACTCTGGAGGTATGTAACAAAGTCATGGAAGTCTTCAAAGTCGCGCCAAGTGCGTGAACACTGGTCCCGGATGGAGGGATTAATTCGCTCCCATAGGTGAAGAAGGCGATTGTGATCCTTGGTGTTCCAGCATTTCGCATATCGCAACATAAGGAAGACAAAATCACGAAGTGACTGTCCGTGTCCCTGCTTAACATTGCAGTACAACTTTCGAGACTCCTGCTCAGTTCCATCGGGTGGAAGTAGCTGAACGAGGAACGTGCAGAATGTTAGCCAAGATACCCTGGGAAGTCGATTGGCATAAGCGTTCCACCGAGCCAATAGCGGTTCATGAAGACAAAGTTTGCCAGCTTCGATCTTGCGCTCGTCATCGTAGTAATTTGCGTGAGTTTTGAAATGGACTTCAATGTTGCCCGTGAAGTTCCTGAATTCCCACCAAGAACCCGCCATGTAAGTTGGGACACGGGGAGCTGGTGGTGCAGGTGACATGCGACGCGCATGTGCCGGGGTCTGTCTGCTTGCAGCTACAGTAGATTGGCGACGGGGACCCGTAGGAGGAGTACGTGGCCTTGGTGGTTCAGGAGTGCGTTCCCGGGATCGCCGCGGGGAACGGTATCTTGTCCGTGATGGAGAACGAGATCTGCGCCATCTTGGCGAGCGAGTCCGGTCTCTTCTCGCTGGCGATCGGTTTCCATATGATGACCGTGCTACAGGAGAGGGGGACCTGTATCTTCTAGATGTTGCTGGTCTGGATGGCGAGCGAGGTCGAGCTGACCTGGCAGGTGGCGAACGACCTCTATTCCTGGAACGAGAACGTTCTCTTGGGTGTCTAGAAGGAGAACGATCTCTTGGGTGTCTAGAACGAGATCGATCCCTGTCATACCGGGGAGGAGAACGATCCCTGGGATGTCTGGAAGGTGACCGAGCTCGGGTAGGAGAACGAGGCCTGGGTCGGGATGGAGAGCGGGCTTTAGGCTGTCTTGGGGGCGATCGTTGTCTTGGACCAGTAGGTGGAAGGACCTTTTCAACCATAGGTTGCTGCACGGGTTGCTGCACGGGTTTTGACACAGACTGCTGCACGGGTTTTGGCATAGGCTGCTGCACAGGTTTTGGCACAGGTTGCGCCTTGGGTTGCTCTGGAGGTCTCACTTGAGGCAGTTGCTTGGGCTGCTGCGGAATAACTGGCTTTGACTCTTCAGGGATAATACCATAATCCTCCAATTTAGCAGGGAAGAGATTGCCTGTCAAGCCACTCAGCATTCTCACACGATCGCTAATGGAATTTTCAACGACTTGAAGGTACACCGTGTACGAGATGTAGTCCTTAAATTCCGTATGAGGCTTGGTGGCCTTCGCTCGGACAGATGGGAGAATTCCATTCAGAAGACGCAACTTGTGATCATGAACAGTGAAATTTGGGAGATGAGGCTCCCACTGGATCAGCCAAAGGGCGAAATGCCTAACAGGCTGGTTGGCGAATTGAGCACCATTCGAGAACAACATGGTAGCTGTTCTCTCATTGCTGTTACGAGCGAGGGCATGCGCCAGGAAAGTAAGGTAGGATTTCCATGATCTCCCGCGCCTGTTTGCAAACGAAATCCAAGGGTTTCGAAACTGAGGAGCAAGTAAACGGGCACCGAGCTCGAGTCTAGATTCCTCTTCGGAATAATGTGTGGGGAACTTCTGGAAGTACTCGTCAAGTCCCGCAAGAAAGCGTTGGCACTCATCCCATTTGGAGGCTTGGTACATGCTAACTTTAGGGGGTGGGGGTGGGAACGTGTATGCCTTGTTTACTTGCAGTGCAGGGTTATGGTCTGCAGGCCTGTCGGCACGAAGGCCCCCAGCCGCAAAGACAGATGGAGATGCAGCTGTCGCAGCCTCGTTATTGGCTGGATTGATAACAGGTCCATTGGTTTGCACGCTGGGCGAGTTATTCTGTTTCACCACAGGCACACTTGGTACCTGCCTTGCCGGCGTAGCTGGTCCTGTTGGTGCACCAATAGGCGGTGGCTGATACGACGGCCTTCCCATATGGTCATCTCTCAGTTTCACAGTGGGAATCTGCTTTGTTTGCGGCTGTAACGTCGGCTTGTTCAACTTGTTATCTCCCGGTGTCACAGAGGGAATCGGCTTCGCGGTCGCATTGACCTGTGGCTTTGGTGGCTGGGCGACCACATTAGGAGCCACTGGGGTTGGAGCTGCTGGCTTCACAATTGGAGCAGGTGGCTTAGCAGACACTGCTGGCTTTATAATCGGGGCAGATATTTGAGCAGGTGTTTTCGGGGCCACTGGAGCAGGTGCTGGCTTTGTGATCGGAGCAGATAGCTGAGCAGGCAGCTTAACTGTGAGGGTCGGCGCTTCACGAGGTGGTTGTATCTTCGCAGGGGAGGGAGAAGGAATTGGATTGACTCTCTGGATTTTCGCTGGCGGCACTTCGTTGTCCCCACGGGGGCTTGCTGCGGATGGGCGGACTGCTGGGGTAGGGTTAATGCCATTCGCAACGGAAACCGCAGGACGTTTGGCACTCTGGACTGCAGCCGCTGGAATCGTGATCTGTCCATTCAGTTTTGGCGTCACCACAGGTTGAGAGACTTTTGTGGTGGACATAGATGCTCCAAGGCCAGCCCGTGCCGGATGGATTCCCCCAGAGTTAGTAACCCCACCATTTGGCACAGCACCCTTCTGAACAGGGGGTGCCTGCTCAGACTGAGGGCTCCTAACCGACTCAATAAAAGCAGCCACCATGCTGCCAGTATCGGGGAGGGGAGCCCCTGAGGGAGTCACTGAGGGGGCAGGGGTAACCTCACAGCTCTGAGTACGAGTTGCATTGAGCTTGTCCTCAGCTTCCTGGAGCAGCCTCTCTTCCTCTGCAACTTGGGATTGCAGCTCAAGAAGCTGGCGTCGTTTCCGCAAACCTCCTATTTGAGCCCGCAGACGTGCCATCTGGGCATCCATCTCGGATACCTCATCGCCCGCTGCCATGGTATCCGTTGTTTCCTTGGGTTGAGGGGACTTGTAATGGAGAGTGGTGTATGGTCGGGAGGGGAAGGACCCCCCGCTTTTTGGGTTTGAGATATGATATTTAGGGAAATCACAAAAGCAGAATTGTTTAGAGATCCAAGCCTGGGGAAAGCAAACACTTAAAGGGAAAGTCCACAATCTCGCGTGGATCTCAAAATTGCGTCCACCTGTTAGCAAACCGTGATTTTTCCGTTAAAAGACATGGATATTCTGCCAGCCGCCGATCAATTCAGCCAATAATGTCAAGTATTTCAAATAGCGGTCAAGTATTGTGTTTATCTAATTGGCTAAAAGGGAAAGCGGTGTGGGATAGACCCATTAACGCGTCAAATCAACGTGACTGATCACTTTCTTTGATTGACACGTCTGCACGCTAAAGAGAATAGACAGAATTGGGCTGCAAAGTGGGGAATGAGTGGTTACACGCGTGAGATGAGATAGGTATCTCGCAAAGATATTAAATATTATATATACAGCATATAAAGTATGTCCAATTGTGAATATCGCTCAGTTGACGTTTATTTCCCAGGTGACCCGATGAGGCAGGTAAACTTGCGATTGGGGGTATCATCCAGAGCATTCTTCACCAGATTCCACACATTCAAATCGTATGCCTCGCCAATATGTCCAACTGGATCCAATGGACAGTAGGTCTGAACCCAGACGTTCTGGACACCCTCTTCATCAATAAATGCGGTGGTGGGCGGGGTAACCAGCTCGTCGTACTTGGACGCAATGATGGTGATGTTGTTTCCCGGTTGGGCAATGGGGGTTCCGTCATTCAGTCGTTCCACAGCAGGCCCATCAGGGCCAAGGTCATTGCACGCAGCACATCCGACAGTGTCGAGAACATCGGCGACAACCTCCCGAGTGAGATTACCCAGAACATAAGCAAGCTCGTAAATACCCGCGAATGTGGTTGAGTGTGTGGGTGGGGCGATGGCGACGATCCGATCAATCAGGTTGGAAACACCTTCGAACTTCGGTACATAGAGGGATTGGAAGGCACCTTCAGAGTGGCCAACGAGGTTCACCTTGCTCTTGCCGGTCTTCTCGACGACTTCCTTAATGTATGCAGCGATCTCGGGTGCGGACTCATCGATGGCCTTGAGTCCACCAACGAATGGGAAGCCTTCGTAAGCTCCATAGGTCAAGGAGTAGGTGCAGTAGCCTTCGCTCTGCAGCCAATATTGAAGATAGTTCAGATCTTCATAGTAGGTTGCGCCCAGACCATGTAGCAAAACCACGGGGTTGGAGGAGCTTTCGCAAGAGAAATCATTGATACCCGTCGCTTTGACCGTGGCGGCAGCCACCAAGGCCGAGGTGAGAATTTTGCGAATAGAAGTCATCGAAATGGATCAATAGATGCAGGCTGGGTGTCACAAGAAAAACAAAGCTGCAGAAGCTGAGTTTTATAGGAGCCACATTGACAGCTCATGGCAGCTTCAACCCATGGTCTCCTTTTCAGCTTATTTCCCGAATCGCGTGTTGGATCCATCGATGTCCGGAACTATTGATGTAGATCGTGAAATTGAGGATATTGACTGGTCAGGGTAGTGGACCCTAAGTTCTGTTCCGTCGTAGTGGGATCAATGTGGAGTCTTTTAATCTTGCAGACTTGGAACTTACCCAATGAAAATATTCACAGGATCAAAGGATTGAAGGTTGTCAGATTCAGATTGAGGTCAGAGTGGTGATACGTCAATTTCCATTTACATGTGTAGCGTAGAGTAATGTGAAGTATCGAATCCGAAGATTCGAACATATTCTAATTGGAGAGAAAAGACTTTTGTTATGGAATCCTGAGAACGCCGTATCGTAACCTCGTTTAATAACAAAAAAAAGGTATCTGCCTCATTATGTGACTTTGACCAGAATATAGTTAAATCAGCCGATCAAGGATCCGAATTGAGTGGTGAGTCCTTATGAGTGGAGAGCTCCGACATATTACCACCCCAAAGGCCCAAGGAATGGCGCCTCTCAACCAGACTCAAAACTTCAGCCATAAAAGCTCGCTCGGGACCGCCATCGGGGAAGGCCTCCCATGCCACACGCGTAGGAAACGCCAGGCGATTGATCATATTTCCGGGTGCCGTGAGAATATAGAATTCATATGTGCGACAAATGCCGCATCCAAGCTCGTACTTCTCCAACAGGGACACTCGATCCACCGGACGCGTATCAATAGACGAGAGAATCAAGCGAACAGCATAGTATACACACATAGTTTGTGCAAGGAGAAGGTTCGGATATGTAAGTTTGGTTGCAGCGTAGACAGCGCCAGTCCGTAAGTCTCGTCTTCTGAAAATTGGGAACCCTTGATCACCCTTTTGCTCTGCTTCTTGTGGGGGGCCATCTGGGTAGCATTCAACCCAATCGCGATGCCATTGGTAGAAACGGCCTGTTAGATCGGTAATTCCATTCCAAAGAGCAGTTTGCTTCACTGTCATTTCTTGCGCTCCCATCACAGATGACTCTTGTGCCTCCTGGAATTGATCAGATTGCGCTAGTAATGCAGGAACCTCGGCTGCCAGGTCAAGCAAGTGATGTAGAATGTCCTTCGTAGTGGTTCCGGCCGACCATGGGATTGTTTTCCACTCTTTGCGAGCAAGAAAGGATGGTTGTCGTGTTGCCATCGCACCACCGATCCAGTAAGGTCGTAGCTCAGTGAAGAGAAGATGCTCCACTCCATACATGTGATTTTCTGGCCCTCGATGTTCAATTAATCGCACGGCACCTCTGACATGAGCTGGCACACCACTATGTGTCGTCCTTTCCACACTCTCAAAAGCGAGTAGCAGAGTGACGGTCACCAGTGTTGCTTCTGATTTAGATCGCTCGGGGTCAATCAATGCGTCCTGCAGTCCACGTAACACTCGTGGATACAAGCGAAAGCCCGAGGCCTCGATTTCCTTATTTTGCACCGATCTACCAAAGAAAGCGACTGAGACTGCCTCGAACGCGTCAGAGATCAATGGCGAAAACATTCGAATCTCTGCAGCTGCGCGCAGAGCCCCTGCTCGACCAGACTTGATATCGACCTCCGGACTGAAAGCATCGACAAAACGTTCCACAAATATATCCACGGCTGGTCTTTGCATGCTCATCACAGAGATTGTGCCGGACGATCCTGATTCAGAGCCGCTGGACAAAGACATCCGCTCTTCAAGTTCACCATTATCATCCTCATCTTCGAGCGGATCATTGAAATTGACCTCCCAGCTTGAATCTCGAGTAGATCGTCGGATTGGAATCACAGATCGCCGCGAACCGCCCGTATAATCGTAACCTTCGTATGCTGCAAGAAACCAAAGCGAATGAGCTCGTGCAATCACAATAATAGCGGCGCTGATCCCAACCTACCTTCATGGCCCTCCCACGGCCCTACTTTCACCAGACTTCTCTTTACTCCGCCTTGTGCAGATCGAATCTCGCGCACGAGCTGGTCAACCACGCTAGACGGGGCGGACCGAATAGACTCAAATAAGCCCTCAAGCTGGTCCAGCCGCTCAAGTTCTTGATCTCCAGACCCTGCAGCAAGACAGCGTTAGTGTCAGAACCACGATTGGGCGATTTCAATGGAAATGGGACCCGGAGCCCCGCTGAAGTATAAAAAACGAAACTAGGGGATGCATCCACATACCATCTCGCCTTTCGTCGATTTTTGTTCTCAATTCTCTGATCTCCGCCCGCAAATTCCTAATTTCCTCCGCCTGGGTAATCGGACGAGCTTCCTCGTCGGGAATGTTTTCGTAGACGCATTTCGACGGGTACCCGTGAGCGCAGCATGCATGACAAGGCTTCACACGATCACACTGGAACCGAGCACCGTTAGCTCCGTTTGAATTGAGTAGAATGTGTCTCAGTGGGGGGCAGGGTAGTAGACAGGGGGGCGCTTCGGGTACGGGAATAACGGTCCCTCCCGTCGCAGGGGATCTGAGCGGACAGTACCTTGACTTTACGAATTCTGCAGACCTTGCAGGAACGCGACTGGCGATTAGGCGCCTTCCTGACTCGTGAGTCTGGGGCGGATGGTCGCAATTCACCGACCATGGGGACGCGGCAATGGAGCGAAGGGGGAGGAGAGAATCATGCTGCGACCAACGGCACGGCGGGATTTGAGCGAGTGAGATTTCGTCCGAGATCTCCTGCTCGGGGCGGTGGGGGGCGTCTCACAAGGGCCCAATTTTGGGCCACCGATAGCTCTGGTAGCTGGGGTTCTCAGGGACTCTGGTAGCTCTGATAGGATGGTGGAGATGCGGATCCGGCTCCGCACGTTGCGGCCGAATCCACTATTCAGTGGCCCCATTGGCGGAATGCAAGATGATGAGGCCGCGCAGTCACTGTCACTGGCTTGAAATGGTAATGAGGGGCCGGGCGTTGGGATTAGAGACCTGTAAAAGGACCTATCGGAATAGGGTGGAATGATGCCGTAGCTCAACATAAGCCAATCGGCCTAGATTGAAGATTCCAAAGTCCCTAGGAGTATGGGTATGGGAATCTATCCCCACTATGCACTATGTAAATGTACATTCAGGTTCAAGTTTCTCGGGGGATCAAGATTATGAGGAATTCACCAACTGGGCCAGGAGAGCCAGGACTCAGGGACAAAAAGACTTGCCCTTGAAAATGAGCCAATACGTTGACTCCTTTTCTACCAGTCCAGACAGTTATGTATCATATTCCAATTTCAAAAATGATAATCAAAATGCGGGGTTTCCCATTTAATGGTCTTAAAGGATTCTCAAATTATTAAGCTATATTCCTCTAGTGCTAGGTTAGCATTTATCATTGAGAGTAGATTAATCCAAGTTGAATGCATGATTTATCTAGCCCCTTATCCAGTTCTTTTGGATTCATAATGGGACCGTTCAGATCCGGTCCGATAGTAAGTCTCCAGACCAGGACTACATCTGCTCACGCAACCTGGGGCGTCTATGGGTAAGCCTACAACCTTGGAACTACTATACGACCACTACTAAGTCTATGAAATATCTAGTCTCACTTATAGTAAAATTTACATTTATCAGAAAATACGTGAAACTTCAAGTTGGGCTCAGTGCTATATTTCATTTTGCTATGATTCAACTATACTCCCTTAAGCCCTATCCCTGGAGACTTCAAATGTTCCTTGAAGATGATTGAATTTCTGTAGACTAGGATGGATTTACCACTGGCATGTTCCATTGATAGGTGGCCTACTAGAATAAGTGCTCCCTAGTACTACCTAGTAGTATGATATAAGAGTCTACTAGTAATTCGGGAGCTTTCACGAACTTGAATATACTAGGACTGCCACTGCCAACAATGGAAATCCCCGTCGGCATATTATAGGGTGTCAGTATACTATGATTTCAAATAACATCAACTATTATTTCAGACAAAGAGGAATTATTAAAGCAGATTAAAAGAAGAAACCGGTTGAAAGCGGAGAAACTGCGATGAGAGTACCCCAGGGCTGAGGAACCGAAATACTAGTAACGCGTGGCGTCTCACACGGTGGCAACCAATGTTGAACCTCGGTCGAATCCCGAGGTCCATGAATTCAAGTTATCTCAACGCTGCGTAAACCCCCAACTTCAAATGTTTAGCATAAGCGCCACCGAGAACCTTGAGGCTAATAGCATGAATCATGGTATCGGGGAATGCTTTCCTTCAACAAACTGAGCTATGGTCTCCAAACCTGGAGATCAACGGATCAATAGCCACACAGCAAACATAATACACGGAATAAAGTCAAAAGACTTATCTGAAACTCAGAATCCTGCAAAAGATACCGATGATCTCACCATCTAGTTGAAAGCACGCGGACTTTCTCCGAGGAATACAGGCTGAACTTGGAGTCTGGAGGTCCAAGGCCTAGCACGGTCCATCTGGGGCACCGTGTACACGAAGCTTTACACCAGAAGAGGCTTGGCGCGGTTTAACCCCGGATTTGAGTGGCTTCAAATCGTGGGGTAACTCACCTCCATGGCCCTTTTCAGCCTATCATCCTAATCATATGTACATCACACCACCTTGGCACTTCGTGTATCTCTTTTCTTTCTCCGCAGTCCGCACTTTTTATACCCCGTTAGGTGTGGGTGTGGCTGGTCCCCCCACGTTTCTTCCCCAGACACTCTCATAATAAGTTTGGGGTTGCTTGAGATCGTCGGACATAGAAGCATCCGGAGGTTATCTTATTGGACTGCGTGACGATCAGCACATACACCCCTGGAGAACTTCCGAGTCAAGCTATCTTTCCTGTCTGAGATTCCCCTCTCGAAGATGCAGAGTATAAAGCGACCACCCCGCACAGCTGATCTCTGCCATTTTTATTCTCATCTCTGACTTTTACACAATATTATCGAAGCTAGTACTATTTCAAAATGACTAGCAAGGAGCTGGGTCTCCCTGACCCTGAACTGGTCCAGGAGAAGGGCGAGGTATCCCATGAAGAGGCAGTATACAGGGCTACGCTTTCGGAAGAGGAGAAGATCATTGAGCGCCAATTGCTTCGTCGCATCGATTCGTTGATTATGCCCTTGGTGGTATTGGTTTATCTTTTGAACTACATCGATCGGTGAGATCTCGGAACGCTTAAGCCCCTTATACTCGTTGATAGTCGCTAACTCGGAATCCTTGGATAGTAATAACTACGCTGCCGCTAAGCTTCAAGGTCTCACCGAAGAGCTTCATTTGACTGATACACAATATCAAACTTGCCTGTCAATCCTTTTCGTCGCCTACATTCTCATGCAAATCCCGAGCAACTTGCTTCTTAATTATATGGGTCGGCCTTCGGTTTATCTCGGGTTCTTCACTACAGCATGGGGTCTCGTATCTACCCTTACAAGTCAGGTGAAAGGCTACGGAGGCATGGCTGCGTGTCGTTTCATTCTAGGACTGGTTGGTAAGTCTGGAGCAAAACCATCCATACGAATGCTATCATTGACTGACCATCTTTTAGAGGCTCCTTTCTTTGCTGGTGTGCTCTTTTATCTCTCTAAGTGGTATACTAAAAAAGAACTCGCGTTCCGAATGAGTCTCTTCTACTCCGGCTCCCTAATTAGCGGTGCTTTTGGAAACCTTATCGCCGCAGGAATTCTTAGCGGGCTGAAGGGAAAACAGGGACTATCCGCATGGCAGTGGCTCTACATCATTGAGGGATCAATCACCATGTTTGTTGGACTAGTTATCTGCGTTCTTCTTCCCGATTTCCCAGAAACATGGAAACTACTTTCTCCAGAAATGCGCCGTGTCGCCGAGCGACGTCTTGCAGTGGAAGCTGCCGAAGCGGACGTGGATGAGGAGGGTGGTATGAGTCAGATCAAAGGATTCAAGTTGGCCATGACCGATATTAAGACCTACGCACTTGCTCTTGGCTACATGTGTATCACCGGAGCTGCTGGATTCCAAAACTTCTTCCCAACACTCGCTGAGACACTCGGCTACAACAAAACCATTTCACTGCTACTCGTGGCACCTCCATACGTCTTCATGGTCTTCTACAGTCTCACGCATTCATGGCTCTCTGATAAGTTCGAGAAGCGATTCTGGTTCTACGTTTACCCGATCCCGATCACTATTGTCGGCTTTGTGATTTTCATGACAGTGGGCGAGTTTGGACCCCGATATTTCTCGATGTTCTTAATGATCTTCGTTTTCGCCCAGAATGGCTCGCTCTATTCCTGGATTGCGAACGCCATTCCCCGTCCCCCAGCTAAGCGTGCTGCGGCCTATGCTTTTATCAATGCACTGGGTAACTCGGCTAGTATCTGGACGCCCTATACCTACCTCGAAAGTGAAGCACCTTATTACACAACTGCGTTGTCGGTATGCATCGGTCTTCAAGTGCTGGGTGGGCTATGCGGAGTATTCATGTATTTCAATCTGCGCATGCTCAACAAGCGACAAGAGCGACTGGAGAATGAGGACTACCAGCTGAGCGCGAAGGAACTTAGCCGACTGCAAGTGACTGCGGATCTTGAGGGCATTGACATTGCTGCTGCACGGCAATTGCAGAAGGGATTCCGATACACGCTGTAGTGATATGATGATGATATTCTTTTCTTTAATTCAATGAAGCGATTTGATACCACTTATTGGCCCAGGGTTGCCAAAATTCACCAATAGATCAACTGTAGATTATAAAACCAGGAATGGGCCAAAGTTCCCATGTAGGTCGCACGACTGGTGCCAATCCCTGCCCCACTAGAATCCACTCGAATGCGGAGTAAGTCTTGACAGAAACGGCTCTCATGGAGATCACCTGGCACCTGCTAGTTTAAAAGTTCCACCCAACAGATCAAAAGCTCTCTTTTACTTTCCTCTCAGACTCTCTAGTCTACTTACCAAAAGGCCTGATCAGAATTATCAAAATCAAGTCTCCTCGTGTCTCATTCCAGAGTGATCGACATACCGCGTCCCTTTCTCTCCACCTCCTCTGTCCGACAGTCGCTCGACTCCACTCCATCAGACATCATGCAGTCTGCAATTTATCGCCCGATGCTTTCGCTAGCTCGCAATCCTACAATCACTCGATCGTTCTCGGCAGCACCATCAATTCTGGGAGCTGGAGATACTGGTTCCCCCAAACCACGGGGCTTCTTGGCTGAGTAAGTGACCACCTGGGTGAGCAAGGGAGTCGGTGACGTCATTAGTTCTAACTTGAGCAGAAAGGATCCATTTACTCGTCGAGAGGCGGCCAGCGAGGCCATGTACATTCGAGACCATGAGAGAGAAAAGTAAGTGGTCAATTTGTGATTTTTTATTTGGTAATTTGTTAACTTTTGTGCAGGCTTGAACTGCTTCGAAAGAAGCTAAAGGAGCAAAAGAAGCATACCGAGGAATTGGATAAATACCTGTACGTGATTCTCCTGGGAATTGGCGTATCTGCTAGATTGAGGGTATACTGACAATATTTAGGGAGGAATTGCTTGCAGGTCAAGGTGGCGAGAAGAACTAGATCTTGGATCTATGGTTCGTACTGAGAAAAATGATTGAGCCAGATCTATAGGATATGACTCGGAGTGGCCTCTCCGTTGCAATTAAACATAAGCATTCTTTTGTTATTAACCCCGCGACTGCTTTTTTATTCTGATCTTATTTCAATGGCCATAAATATGCCTGCATTCGCTGCAGCCCTTTAGATTTTTGCCTGCCATCTCCACCGGTAGCTAAGACAAGCCCACCGAGCCATCACAAACATGCCCAATGCAATTATGAGCACGCTACCCAGATATGCCACCATTGCTCTCGATCCAACTGCCTGCAGCATCTCACCACCAATCGGGATACAAATGAGGGTGCTGGGTGTATGGACTGTCAGTTAACTGATTGCACGATTAGGATGAGAGGAACCACTTACGCAATGCTCACAATGGAGTAACAAGCGCCAAATCTTCCTCCAACTTCGCTCGCCTTGGATATCTGTCCAATACAAGCGGGTGCCAAACTCAGGAATGATCCCGATGCGAGTCCGAAGACAATACTGAACATGTATAGACCGGCTAGAGTGCCACCGAAGGGTAACCAGATCACGAATATAGCGAGAACGCCGAGCATGATGAGTGCTGCTTGTGTGTTGATCCGACCATATTTATCGGCGACTCTACCAGCAATCAGTCGGCCTACCGTTGAGAAGCTACACTATTGTTAGTTTAAGAACCATGCCGAGTCCCAAGAAAGTGGATATTCATACACGTTGAGTACAGCCAGCAGGATCACGCTGGTAGAAGTGCTGAATCCCTGCATCGTGACATAGGTCGGGTATAGACCAATGCCAGCGAAAACCTCCAATTCCAAGCCTGCAACGCAAGTTAGCTCCAAATTGCACGTCCGAATCTGAAGTCTGTGAATGAATAACACTTACTGAATGTCCCCAGTGTCAACCAAGTAAACCGCGTATCCTTAAACGCGCGCAAATTGATAGTCGACTTGCTCCTCCCCTTCGGCAGACGAGATCTCACCAACAAGATCCCAAATCCACACAAAATACCCACAATCAATGCCAACAAACGAATTGTCCATTTATAACCAAGGCTAGTAAAAGCCGACCGAAGGATCAAGGGAAAAGCCACACCACCAAGTCCAGCCCCCGCCATCGCGGTACCCATTGCCATGCCAACTTTCTGATTAAACCAATGCGGAACAGCAGCCAAGGCAACGGTACTCAACAGTGCAGCGCCCGTACCCGTAACAATACCCATTGTCAAGAGAAAATGCCAATACAATCGACACTCTGCTAGGATCAAGAGTCCAGCAACATAACAGATTGTACCTGCGATCAGAATACCTGTCGGTCCGTACCGATCGAACATCGAACCAACCTGCGCACTTAATCCCAGTCCGAAGAAAAGGAATAGACCCGGAATCCAACCCACGACACTAGTGGAGTACTCCGATAATTGATGTGTTGCGAAATAACTCTGGAGAACACCAGTCGAGTTCATTAATCCGTAAGTACTCATGAGCAGAAAGAATGAGCCTGCGATGACACTCCAAGACCGGAGACCCCCATCTGGGAATTGATCATCGGGGAATGGATCGAGGATATGGGTTGTTACTGAGGATTGTTGTGCTGGTGGTTCAATTATGGTGAACGCGGACTGTGGGGCTTCGTCGTCATGTACACTCGGGTACCTAGTATTATCATGTCTGCTACTTGATGCTGAGGGTTCTTCGAGATCTCTTTCTCTTGAGAATAATGGGTTATCGGTAACTGTGATTCCAGATTTGAGCTGTGTAGCCATTTTTTTCTGGATGGGGTGGTTATAGTGAGAAGAGAATGGTATTTTCAGGGTTGGAAGGGCGTGAATTGAGATTTATCTATCGATTATCGGATGCCCTTCCCGATTTCGGTGACTGAACGCGACCTGCATTGCTTTCACGGAGAATATTGGTGGTTTCGGGATTCTAGCCGGGGAAAATTGGGTCTGGAGTGTCGGGGTCACAATCGGGGAAGGGTTGGTGGGTCGGGATGATCCTGTGTGTCCAGTCAGTAGTGGCACTTTGGTCCTATCGCTGAAGAATCCGATCTTCGTTCTATCTTATTAAATACTGCATATTGAGTGTTCTTGTGATATTCTAGAAGTTTGGATGAATTGGCTTTAATCACCTTATGTAGTTCCGATGAATGGCACTGTAAAGAGCTAATTGTGACATTGTAGCAGATCACGAATATGTGAACTTTACAGCAAAATGCAGCCAATCAGATAATTACTCCAACATATTAGATATATTAATGTAGTAATCTAATTTGACCCTGATAATGGTTCTCATCGAGGATTCACATGTGTGTGTGTAGTATGTGGGGGGCCGTAAATTCCCAATCTTACCTCTTTGGGTCCCCGCCTATTCAAGCACTCAAGCGCTTGCGTTTAATTTCCCTTCAACTGAAAGTTCACCCTGAACTGAGCTTAGAGATCAAACAACCTAGGATCGCTGAAATGCCTATTCCAGTTGAACAACTCCTCGCACCATATGAATACAAACCCGAGCTCGTGGAGCGCATAGCCTCACGAAAAGTCCAACCCCCTATAACCATAATCAGCCCCAATCCAGAATGGCCACAACGATTTGAAGAGGTCAGAACGCGAATTCAAGAAGCCCTTGGATCCTTCGCTGCGGTGATCACTCATACCGGCTCAACCAGTGTTCCCGGTCTACCCGCAAAAGACATTATTGACATCGATCTTACCGTGAAAGATGCCACAGACGAGGGATCCTATGTGAAGCCACTGGAAGAGGCAGGGTTCCGATTCCTCTTACGCGAGCCGCGATGGCATGAACATCGATTTTTTGTCGAAGATTGGCCTAATGCCTACCATGTTAACCTCCATGTGTGGGGTCCTGACTCGCCTGAAGCTGCTCGTCATCTTATCTTTCGCGACTGGTTACTAAAGTCGTCAGCGGATCGGGATCTCTATGTAAAAGTCAAATGTGAAGCGGCGGAACAAACTATGGCTGGAGAAACCGTTATGGATTATACTCTTAGGAAGGATAAGGTGATTCAAGAGATTTTGGGAAGAGCTTTTCGTGATTTGGGTTATATTGATTGATTGACTTGACGATACTCGGGAAATATGCAAATTCAAGTTTTTTCCATTCTGAAGACTTTGGCCAACTAGCTAAAAGCATTGAAATGAATTGATCGCTAGCTAAGAAGATTGAATGAACTCGATGTGACTTTTAACTGTTTCAATCTCAATCAATCAAAATGGGATCAGAGGCCTTGTCACCACCAACAGGCATATCAGAAATACGACTAATCGACGCAAGCTGAATAGAATCATCGTTTTCAATCTTGATCTTGACGGGTTCAGACGGCTCTGGAGATTTCTTGTGGGGGATTTCCTCTTCGCCGGTCTTCAAGTTTGCAGTATCAGCCTGAGCAACAACTTGAGGATTTCCATGGATGTTTCCCTGCGTATTAGCCTGAGTGTCACCCTTGATAATCTCCTGGACATCGCCTGGGACATCAGATAGCACAATATCATCACCCCGAACATCAACTAGGACCATATCAGGCTGGACCTCTTTGGGGGTATCACCAGTCTTTGTGTTCGCCTGAACGGTTTCCTGAGGGTCTTTCTGAACGGTTTCCTGAGGGTCTTTCTGAACGGTTTCCTGAGGGTCTTTCTGAAGGGCTTCCTGAGGGTCTTTCTGCACCTTGCTAGGAGCATCAAGGAGGATAACATCGGGCTGAGTAGATGTCTGAACAACGCGCTGAGGTTCCTTTTGAGCGTTGACTGGAGCATTGAGCTGGATAATATCGCTCGATGCATCACTCAGATCAGTGTCACTTTCATCACTGTCATCAGAGCTTTCAGGCGCCGTTTCTTTTTGGGTCTCAGGAAATTGCTCATCTTCATCATCCTCTCGGCAATTATTGCATCTCACTTGCTCCACGCCTGTGCGGTCGTAGAAATTGCGTCGGTCTTCCTCGTGATCACAGTACATGCAGTATTTCTGTTCGAATCCGAGGCAATAGACGCAAATACTCTCGTAAATGAGTTTCGTACTGCGAGCAATTTTACAGTGAAGACAGATAAAATATGGCAGTGACGACGATCCTGGTAGAGACGGAGGGGCATTATATTCTGGAGTGCCAGCGTAATGACTGCCAGTGGGATAACTCGACCCAATCACATAACCCCATGGGTTCATCGTCATATGACTCGGAACGGGCATGTACTGTGGCATTGAGATTGGCATGTGCGGCGGCAATGAGGTTGAATACTGGAAAGCCATCTGCCTTTGCATTGGAGGAGCCTGGGGAATTATCTGAGCAGGAGCAGGAGCAGGAGCAGGAGCAGGTTGCGAGATTGGTCTCCCTCTGGACGAAGAAGGGAATGAAGAGCCATGGGTTTGAAGAAAGTTCATGCGATCTTCCTCACGTTGCCTCTCTCTTCTTTTCCGCGTGTACTCGCGATCCGCCTGTCTCTAAGTTAGTCATCAAATCAGAGAAGAAAAAGGATATCAGAGCAAATACTTCTCTGTGGATTTTCCGGCAATCTCCGCACATCTTGCACAGTTGTTTTCCGTTCAACGAGATAAATTCCGATATGCCGTAAGTGAATTTGCACTTGATGCAGGTTTGGCTGTCAATACCTGCTACGGCCGCCTGAAGCCAAGCGCTCATGTTGGAAGGAGGAAGGAATATCTCACGATATTTCAGAGGATGGAATTGGAGGACGGGTTTGAGATGCACCTTTTTCGGTTTGCAATGGAGAAGATGGGTCAGATGTGGGAGACTGACTTCAAGGAAGAGAATCTTTGAGATTTTTCGATCACAGTGATGTTGATAGCGAGCGGGTCTTTGCAGGGGAACTGGCGTGATATCAGTATGCTGAAGTTGGGAAAGATGGAGGAAACAGAAATATGACTGACCAGTGGTTGGAGCTGGATGAGTTGATCGGGACGAAAAAAGGTGTCAAGGAAATTGAAGGTTGAAAGGAGATCAATTCCTCTCGTGCCACTGAAAATGAGAGGTGTATGTAGCCGCTCAAGTGACTTGTGGTGGGAAATTGACTTGAAAAGGTGGAGGTATGTTGGAGATATTGAGAGCGGAATGAAGATAGGAAAGAGTGTTTGCAACGGCGCTGGCGTGGTCTCGAGATGGTCAAGTAGGAAAGATGAGAAGGATGGGAGATATGGAAAGAGAAAGAAAAAAAAAGGTAGGAAGGAGTGTTTAAATAGGCTGCTTGAGGTCTGTTGGCTGTGGGTTAACCTCGAGCTGTGGAACTGTCAAGGAGTAGGTTGGTCAGGAGGAAGATCAAAAATATCAAGAGAACCAGAAATGGTAAGGTTGGAAGAGTGAAAAAGACGAATGGACGAAGAGTTGAAGGGTTGAAAGGTTGAAGTCGAAAGAGCAATATGGTTAAGTAGGAAAGAGTAGGAAAGATGAAAAGGGTAGAAGATATGGAAAGGAAAGGAAGAATGTAGGAAGAAGTGTTCAAATGGGCTGCTCAAGGTCCGTTGGGTGTGAGTTAACCTTAAGCTATGGCTTAAGCTATGGAACTGTCAATGAGTAGGTTGACCAGGAAGAAGATCAAAAATATCAAGAGGACCGAAGACGAATGGATGAAGAGTTGAAGGGTTGAAAGGTTGAAGTCGAAATAGCAATATGGTCAAGTAGGAAATATGAAAAGGGTAGAAGATATGGAAAGGAGAGAAAGGAAGAATGTAGAAGAAGTGTTCAAATGGGCTGCTCAAGGTCCGTTGGGTGTGAGTTAACCTCAAGCTATGGAACTGTCAATGAGTAGGTTGAGTAGGAGGAAGATCAAAAATATCAAGGAGACGAGAAATGTCAAGCTTGGAAGAGTGAAGACAGAAGAATGGACGAAGAGTTGAAGGGTTGAAGTCAAAAGAACGAATGGAGAGCCGCTTGGTGATACCAGAAAACCATACGGGGTCATCGACATAGACGAATGGGTATACTACCACTTAGCCATGGCATCAAGAGGACCGAAGATAGTATGCAACAAGGATAGAAGCAATGTGGATATTATCATGGATGAGTTGAGCCTGTAGCTCAGTCATGAAGTCTCGTTCTCTTCAGCTGTTTACATTTGAATCACAATTCGTCTTCCCAAGTCCAAAAACTCCCAATCTTAAGATTTCACGCCATTATTTAATCACTTCATTATTCGTTCAGCATAATCAACTTTTGATATCATCTGGCCATAAGTAATTAGCAGGCGCTATAAACTGCACTGCGGCCAAACCAACGCACTTACTTAACCTCACATGTCTTTTATTTGTTGGAAGCAGATATACCGAGCTAGTTCTCCTCTTCTACTTGCTGTTTCAAGCTCTGAAACAGCAATTTGAAGTGATTTGAGGTCTAACTCATCTTCTTCGTCGATCAGGGCTTCATCTGCTCCCGGGAGCAACGGCATAAGGGGTATGTCCATCGCACTTTGTAGTGTGTCGAGGCGACGTAGAAGGTCTTGTTGTGCCAGTCGCTGCATAGAAGTACATGCGAGTACATGTCTAATATCCGGTTCACCCGCCCGGGCCTGCTTCTGTATCTTTTGTAGGGAGAGCTCGCACAGTCGGTAAGCAAGTTGGTCGGAATCGGTAGATGGATTGTGTGTAGCGAAGGCTGGATGAGGAGGTGTAGCATTAACAACACGTAGTTGTTTTCGGCCCCGATTCAAACTTGGGGAGAAGTTACGAGTGATCACTCTGCTGGCCTGCATTTTGAGAGTCGTGGAGATACTTGTTTATCGTAAAGAGGATTTTCTCATTGAAGAAGTAGGATCATTTGAAATATGTACTAAAGACAGGGAAAGTTTGATATAATCGACTCATGGTGAGCTCATGCGCAACCTTAGAGGGTCATACCACATTTCCCATCGGTTTGTAACAGTTGGGCGGGCAATCCCGTCGTTTTCACCTATGTCGCCACTGCCAGTACATCATGCCACTGATCACCAACCCCATTAGCCTATCAAAATGCAGAATTGCTCAGGATTTGTCGATCCTCGTGATTGATTGCTTCCATGAAGAATCGGAGATCAACGATTGCCAAATATAATAACTTGATAGGGCCAGTTCTTTTTCGTTCATGGCAATGGTTTCGGCATATACCATGAATCTTCACGGATCCAAGTTAGTGTAGACTCCAGAGCCCACGGATAAAGAATGTATCGGTGAGCTACTATTCGAATCGATCATCTTATCTTTCTGCACGAGGCCAATCACTCTCTTCCCCCGGTCGGCCCATGGAATGATCTCCTCTTACCCCGCCCATACATCCCGGCCTGAAGACAAATCATAACATTAAAAGCAATCAGATTTGTGGGGATTTGAGTCTGTATCTCCCAGTAGAACTTAATTGCGACTTGTCAAAATATTGACTGGAGTTATCGGACTCGGAATCGGAGTGGATTCAGACTACCAGTGGCAGCCCTGGAGATTCACCAGTTGTCCAGAATCTGGAAAGATCAAGATACAATGCTGACTCGGACACTCCTTTCAAATGTTTAAGAGCTTGGTACTAAAAGTCCACCTGGGCACATTGTCAATTTTCTTGAATTGCAAAGTTCAATTTGATCTTGAAGCTCTGAACATTCAACGTTGAATATGCAACTGCAAGTTCAAGTTGGGATGCCCGTTTACTATATATACTACCTAGTAAATCCATCAATTGATTAGGTACGGAGGCCTTCCATACTACTAGTAGTAAAAGCCACACTGCAAAAGTCTACATGTATTTTCAATAGTGAATTTTAACCAGCTCACCGTCCTTTGCTTCAATTTTCAAATTTTGTTATTATTACGCCATGAAAGGTTTGAAAATACTACTAGTACTACATACATACGTGAGAGGAAAGTAAGAGATATCTGGATTTACAATAAGAGATATTTAAAAGAAAAGTGAGAGTTAATTGACCTTGAACTGAGAGCACTTATGTAAGGTACTACTAGTACACCGTGACACATGTGGACATATGCATATGTGTATGGACTCGGAGGTACATAGTATAGGGTACATATATCTAGCTCTGGTGGTATATACTAGTAGGCAAGACGGCTAGTAATTAGTATGTAGCAGCCACATGCAGTAAGTATGATGGTTCTTTTCCCCTCAAGTGCTCACGTTTTCGGCCATAGGTACATAGGAGTTTGGCCTCCGTCAACGGGTAGTATATGTACTAGTACCTAGTGCTAGTAGAAATATATACGGGACTCGGAGATCCCACTAGTACTAATCTTCAGACTCAGAGCACTTGAGTAATAGCAAAAGTTCGAGTTGTAGTATAGGAAGTTGCCATTAGAGAGCTTGGAACATATTCAACAGCCTCCAGTGCTGTTGTTTTGATAGCTGTTTCAAGTTAGTACGACCGGTTGACGGGAGGACTCGGACTTAAGAAATCGGGATCTGTGACGTCTGCCCAGGTGCTCAGATCACATTTGAAAGATAAATTTAACCTTCCAGTTCAGGGTTCAGGCTAAGCTGGAAAGGGATTCTGAAGAGGATGCAAACTTCGAAGTCGATACTTCATAATGTCTGATCTTTCAAGATCTCATGAATGATTCAAGGCGAGTCTCCGAGTTCATTGAAGTACGCACATCTCCTAGTAACAAAGGGGCAACTTGAACTTGAAATTGAATGGGCTGACAGCGCCACACTAGTAGTCCTGGGTAATAGGGATAAATCCTTTACAGCTATCATTTCAAAACACTAGTACGCCGTACTAGCACTGAGTAGGCCAACTAGATGATAATAGGCCATGATGTTGAACTGCGCCTACTAACGTACACTGTTTTCGAATTATAAGCACTAATTCTAATATAATACAAAGCAAGCTCAGGGTCGCTGTATAATTAACTCATGGATACGTAATCAGTTCAATGTTAGGCACAGCTGAATGATCTACCGAAAACCAGGATTATGTTGGGTTACATTGAGCAAGGGTACGGTAGGCATCAGCAATAGAGAATATATGAGAAGATAGGTCGGGAGGATTGAACCTCCGACTGATCCTTATCATCCAACACGGAGTTTAGAAGTAGACTTGCGTAGAATCAAATACGAACATGTGTATGGAGCAAGGTGAAATTGTTTTATAATTCTGGAACAAATTGAACATTTGAAGCCTGGAGCCCTGCTCAGGTGGAGATGGAGGCTTAACACCGCTGAGTCAGCGCACTCCAAAAACCGACCTTACCCGAGAAAACCCTGTTTGTTGATCGGCTTGATCGGTGTTTACAACAACCGATCTTGATCAAATGAACCATCCGGTTACCGGTTTTGGTCTATTTCAGTTTATTTTAGAACTGCAACATTCTCATGCACAATTTAAGTCAACGCCAATGAATATGCATATACCATGTACCGGTCAACCAAATGTGATCAACGATGGTCAATGAAGCTGAACAAACATGGATGTGTCAGCGGAAAAGCCAAGCTCCGGTTTTTCTGGATACCGGGCTTCCCCCTGGAGAGATCCACATCTGGCTCGAGAGCAGAAATTTTGATCCATTATGGCGTGGGTCCCTGAGCCCGAGCAAATAAGGACTCAATATGCCTATGCCAAACCGAGATGATCTCTCCTTAGCCATGGGTCAGCCGCGTGGAAATGCTGATGCCACGAGCCGAATCGGGCCTAAATCTCCTAAACGCGAGCAAATTCGAGCTGTGATTGGAAATCTTTGTCTCGGAGGGACTATCGGAGTGACTCAAAAGCCGTCTGTTCACATACTTCAGATGGAAGACCCACATATGCGCTGTGACTTGCGTTTCCAATACTGTATACATAAAGAGTCTGATAGCCCACATATGACGAAAAAACGTTGAACGCAAATTTCGGTGCCATAATGGAGGGATCTAACCCACCTCCTTCTGAGAAGGTATCGTTGGATATCAGGTATGAGACTGAGAGTACCGGTACCGTGCTTGGGGATGATACTCCTATCAAGAAGAGCATCAACGGCAGCCCTGCTGCGAGCGAATACAAACCCGAGTCCTCTTTGTTGTTACAGATCCAACAACAGAATGAGCGAGACCTAGCTTCCGGATTCAAACGACAGGAGCTGGGTGTTACCTGGCAAAATGTCAACGTCGATGTGATCAGTGCCGACTCCGCCGTGAACGAGAATTTCTTTTCCCAATTCAATATCCCTCAACATATCAAGGAGTCTCGCAACAAAGCCCCCCTTCGTACGATCTTGCACAACAGTCATGGCTGCGTCAAGCCTGGCGAGATGTTGCTCGTCCTGGGTCGTCCTGGATCCGGCTGCACCACCCTTTTGAAGATGCTGGCGAATCGACGAGGTGGATACCAGTCTGTGCAAGGAGATGTTCGATTTGGTTCATTGACAGCCGATGAGGCGGAGGGTTACCGTGGACAAATCGTCATGAACACCGAGGAAGAGTTGTTCTTTCCTTCCTTGACGGTTGGTCAGACAATGGACTTCGCAACTCGTCTCAAGGTTCCTTTCAAGTTACCCAACGGCGTTGAGTCTGCTGAGGCATACAGTCAACAGACAAAGGAATTCTTGATGGAAACTTTGGGCATCTCACACACCCACGATACCAAGGTTGGTGACGAGTATGTCCGTGGTGTCTCTGGTGGTGAGCGCAAGCGTGTCTCCATCATTGAAACTATGGCCACTCGAGGATCCATTTTCTGTTGGGATAACAGTACTCGTGGACTCGATGCAAGCACTGCCCTTCAATGGACAAAGGCCATCCGTGCTATGACAGACACTCTTGGATTGTCTACTATTGTCACCTTATACCAAGCTGGCAACGGAATCTACGACCTTTTCGACAAGGTTCTCGTTCTCGACGAGGGCGAGCAAATCTACTATGGTCCCCGCACAGAGGCTCGTCCCTTCATGGAGGAAGCGGGTTTCATCTGCCGTGAGGGTTCTAATGTTGCTGATTTCCTCACTGGTGTTACCGTGCCTACCGAGCGCCGTATCCGCGAAGACTACGAACACCGCTTCCCTCGCAACAAGGAAGCCCTTCGAGAGGTCTATGAAAAGTCATCTATTCATACACAGATGATCTCCGAATATGACTATCCCAATTCAGATGTCGCTCGTGAGCGCACCCGAGACTTCAAAGAGGGTGTGGCTTTCGAGACCTCCAAGCAGTTGCCCAAGAACAGTGCTCTTACGGTCAGTTTCACTGAACAGGTCAAGGCCTGTATCGTGCGACAGTACCAGATCCTCTGGGGTGACAAGGCAACCTTTATCATCAAGCAGGTCGCCACGTTGGTCCAGGCCTTGATTGCAGGATCGCTTTTCTACAACGCCGCTGATAACTCCAGTGGTCTCTTTATCAAATCTGGTGCACTTTTCTTCTCGCTCTTATACCACAGTCTGCTTGCGATGTCCGAGGTTACCGACTCCTTCAGTGGACGTCCTGTACTTGTTAAGCACAAAGGCTTCGCATACTTCCACCCCGCTGCGTTCTGTATTGCTCAGATCACCGCCGATATTCCCGTTCTACTGTTCCAAGTCAGCATGTTTGCCCTCATTGTTTACTTTATGGTTGGCTTGACTATGTCTGCATCGATTTTCTTCACCTACTGGGCTGTTGTGTTTGGAGCTACTATGGTAAGATCTATGATTCCGTTCCCTGAACAGTACTCCTCGACCAAAGAGTGTTATCTAACTTTGACAATAGACTATGACTGCCTTGTTCCGTGCCATTGGAGCTTTGTTCACAACATTCGACGGAGCTTCCAAGGTTTCAGGTTTCTTGATTGCTGCACTCATCATGTACACTGGTTATATGATTGAGAAGCCCGAGATGCACCCCTGGCTTGAGTGGATCTTCTGGATTGACCCACTTTCCTACGGCTTTGAGGCCCTTCTCTCAAACGAGTTTTACGGAAAGACCATCCCTTGCGTTGCTAACAATCTCATTCCCAATGGTCCTGGATACACCGACTCCCTGTACCAGTCTTGTGCTGGCGTCGGCGGCGCTAAGCAAGGCGCCACATCCGTTAGCGGAGTGGATTACCTTGCCTCGCTTTCCTACCATCACTCCCACTTGTGGCGAAACTTCGGTATCAACTGGGCTTGGTGGGCTTTGTTTGTCGCTGTCACTGTCATTGCTACCTCCAAGTGGAAATCTGCCGCTGAGAGTGGAAGCTGTCTTGTTATTCCTCGCGAGCGTCTCGATGCTCACCGTCAAAACATTAAGTTCGATGAAGAATCACATGTCCAGGAGAAGTCCAAGCCTTCTGAGAATGATGCGCATGACTCCGAGGCCTCTTCCAAGGATATCGAGAACCAACTTGTTCGCAATACATCCGTGTTTACTTGGAAGGATTTGACCTACACTGTCAAGACTCCCACTGG
Source organism: Penicillium herquei (assembly GCA_039634405.1). NCBI lineage: Eukaryota > Fungi > Ascomycota > Eurotiomycetes > Eurotiales > Aspergillaceae > Penicillium > Penicillium herquei. The sequence goes on along the minus strand of CP098387.1, from coordinate 4,455,817 downwards.
CGATCGGGCCTTGTTGAACAATGTTTATGGATGGGTCAAGCCCGGTATGTTGGGAGCTCTTATGGGTTCCTCTGGCGCTGGAAAGACTACACTGCTTGACGTTCTCGCTCAACGCAAGACAGAGGGTACTATTCAGGGTTCGATTATGGTTGATGGCCGTGAGCTGCCTATCTCCTTCCAGCGCTCTGCTGGATACTGTGAGCAGCTCGATGTCCTGGAGCCTTTTGCTACCGTTCGTGAATCTCTTGAATTTTCTGCCTTGCTGCGTCAGTCCAGAGATACTCCACGCGAAGAGAAGTTGAAGTACGTTGACACTATTATTGACCTTCTTGAACTTCATGACCTCGCCGATACCCTCGTCGGTCGCGTTGGTGCTGGTCTGAGCGTTGAACAGCGCAAACGTGTGACTATTGGTGTTGAGCTTGTGTCCAAGCCTAGCATTCTTATTTTCCTTGATGAGCCCACTTCCGGACTGGACGGCCAATCTGCCTACAACACTGTGCGTTTCCTTCGCAAGTTGGCCGATGTTGGCCAGGCTGTTCTAGTCACTATCCACCAGCCCTCTGCCCAGTTGTTTGCCGAATTCGACACCTTGCTCCTTCTTGCCAAGGGTGGAAAGATGGTCTATTTCGGAGACATTGGTGATAACGGTCAAACTGTCAAGGATTACTTCGGGCGTTACGACGCACCATGCCCTGCCAATTCTAACCCTGCTGAGCACATGATTGATGTTGTTTCTGGTCAACTCAGCCAAGGCCGTGACTGGAACCAGGTGTGGCTCGAGTCCCCTGAGCATGAGAGATCTTTCAAGGAACTCAACAAGATCATTGAAACCGCCGCAGCTTCTCCTCCTGGTACATTCGACGATGGCCAGGAATTCGCCACACCTCTCTGGGAACAAAACAAGTTGGTCACCATCCGCATGAGCACAGCTCTGTTCCGTAACACCGACTATATCAACAACAAGCTTGCCCTCCACATCGGTTCCGCTCTTTTCAACGGATTCTCCTTCTGGATGATCGGCGACAGCGTCGCTAGCATGCAACTCCGTCTTTTCACAATTTTCAATTTCATTTTCGTCGCTCCCGGTGTAATCAATCAATTGCAACCACTCTTCATCGAACGCCGATCCATCTACGAGCAACGCGAGAAGAAATCCAAGATGTACTCCTGGAAAGCCTTCGTCACAGCCCTCGTCGTCTCCGAAATTCCCTACCTCTGCATCTGCGCTGTCCTCTACTTCGTCTGCTGGTACTACACCGTTGGCTTCCCCAGTGATTCCAACAAAGCCGGCCCTACATTCCTCATGATGCTTCTGTACGAGTTCGTGTACACTGGTATCGGTCAATTCGTTGCAGCCTACGCTCCCAACGCTACGTTCGCCGCTCTCGTTAACCCTGTTATCATCGGTATCCTGGTTTCCTTCTGTGGTGTCCTGGTTCCGTATGGAGAGATCACTGCGTTCTGGCGTTACTGGATTTACTGGATGAATCCATTCAATTACCTTATGGGTGGTATGCTTGTCTTCGATGCTTGGGATGTGGATGTGAAGTGCAAGGAGAGCGAATTCGCTATCTTCAACACTCCGAATAACACTACCTGCGCTGATTACCTCTCCACCTACCTCGAGACCATTGGCACGAGCATGAACCTGGTTAACCCCAATGCTACATCTGGTTGCAAGGTTTGCGAGTACACCAAGGGCTCGGACTACCTCAACGATCTCAATCTTCTGGAGTACTACTACGGATGGCGTGATATTGGCATCGTCGCCATCTTTGTGGTCAGCTCTTATGCTTTGGTCTACTTGCTCATGAAGCTGCGGACCAAGGCCTCCAAGAAGGCTGAGTAAACATTCTTTCTGATTCATTTTCTTTTTTCCTTTTAACTATATTCCCACGAATTCTCCGATTTCGATGAGATAGACAAGATAGACTGCATTCGGGCATTTGGCACTGGCATCCATGCGATACTATTCTGATCGCACAAAATATTAATTTCCTGTTTATTAATTTTTCAATTTAACTTCATTCTCCATTCATATTAACTTCCATCATTACTTCACCTAGCTACTCCAGAATTAAGAATTACTAGTAAAGGATATCGAGTGAGTAATAATAATATGAGGTCATATGATATGAAGCTGTCCAGCAGAAAGAAAAGTCTAGATACATGAACCTTGGGATCTATCAACGCTAAAGATCAAATAAAATCGCAATCGCTAAAAAACAAGATGAATCCCTCTGAACCAACTCCACAAGAAACTGATGAAATATCTATCGTGTATATGCAAGAAAAGAAATTCTAGAAGCTGAAAAGACCAGTGCGCTTCTTTCCGAAAGGATAAATTATGAGAGCGGACATGAAAAGACCAACGGTAATACCAATCGCAACCTGGATCATTCCATATCCAAGACTGGAAACGGATGTACTGGAATCATCGGTCGAGCTGGTATTACCAGAGATGACCTCGTTGGCGTAGCTAAGACCAGAGAGTAACGAGCCGCTGGATGCAAGGCCAGATGGAACGAGCACGAAGATACCGGGTAAAATAGCAGTTGCGGCATGACCGTGCCACAGACGACTGTACAAGTTACCCAGCAGACCGACGGTGAAAGCACCAACGGTATTGGCGACCTCGGAGGAAGAGCCGAACTTGAGTGTGCTGAAGTAGTTGGCAATGTACCCGGCGGTAGCGATGAAGACCATAACTGGCATCTGTTTCCACTTGGCGTGGTTGACGAGTGCGAGGAATATGGCATAGATGGCAACGAAGGGGAATTTGCGCACGTAGACAGATCCGTAGACGTCGAGATTTGGACATGTGGTTTGGGAAGATGCGCTGTGGTCAATTAGGCCGTAGATGGTAAGACCCACTGTGATACCGTAGCCGAGGAAGAGAGAGTAGATAATAGCGTAAACCATGCGAATCGAGCCAGCGATCATTTGGTGAGATTGCAGTTCCAGACTGCTACAGAGGACGGTGAAACCGGGGAGGATAAGAGCGACGGAGGATTGAGCGAGAGCAGAAAGGCAGAAGACGTATTCCCCGTTGTGGGTAATACTACCAAAGGCGCGTGCGAGGAAGGATGTCAAGATGGCAGCGGTGACTTCGAAGACATTGGAGTAGAGGACTGAGCGAGGGGCGATAACGTGTTGCATGAAACCGACGAGGCAGCCGAGAACAAAGATAATAGGCATGTCGATTGGGCGAGCTTCAAAAGCAAATGGACCGACAGTGGCACTGGCTAAACCGTAGCAAAGAACCACAAGCCACTTGTTGTATCGCGACTTGCGCTGCATGATTTCGTCCAGCTCTTGGCTAGCTTCCTCGACACCAATCAGATCGTGGACGACATTCTTGTACACATTGTGGGTATCAGCAAGTCGGCCTAGGTCGACACCTTGCACCATTCTCACGAGCTTGACCTCGGCAGTACGAGTTGCGGGATCGTCGAAAGACATGATCATACAACCGGGAAGGTAGAGGAACTGTCCTGAAACCTCCAGAACTCGCGCAGTCATCTGCATGTACTCTTCCAAACGGTGGGTAGGAGCGCCGTAGCGCATCAAAGCACGGCACAATTGCATGATGTATCGTTGACGGGAGATGATCTCGGCAATATGCACGGTGACACGAATTTCATCCTCGAGACGAGTCTTGCGCTTGCTCTTCTTGTGTCGCTTGCCAGGTTGGAATGCCTCAGCGGCCGCCGGCAAGCTAGCAGAACTGAAGTTCATGGAAGCATTGACCAGCGAAGAGGTTGATCGGTGGTTAGTCTTCTTGTACCACTTAAGCTTCTCCTTGCGAGGGGTAGCAGCTCCAGAAGTAGGCATAGACGGACCCAGAGATGGCGAGACAGAACCGATCTTCTTCGGGGTGGTCACACCAGAAGAGACCTGAGTCTCGCTGTCCGAGTCATCACTAATGACACTCTCCGGGCGCGAAGAGCCACCATTCTGAACGGCCTGGAGTCTCAGAAGCTGCGACAAAATACCACTGCTACCGCCACCGAATCCACTGGATCGACGACGTGCAGCGGCAGTGTAATCGCGCAGCAAGCCCTCAGGGGTAGTTTGGCCCGAGCGTTGGTATGCACCACGTGGCTTGCGCTTCAAGCGATCTCCGACCGAGGTCATACTGCGCACGAGACGATGCGCCTCAGCGCTGGGCGCAGCCTCAATTGGCTCATCGCCAGCTTCCAAAGAGCGCAATCCATCTGCTTCGCGACGGGCGCGACGAGCCTGGATCTCTTCCAGAGGAATGCTGCCGTCGAGGTCATCGGGAAGAAGGGATGCATGCAAGGCCTCGCCCTCATCTGCAGGACGACCGAGACGTTCGCTCCATTTGACGGTCTTCTGTCGGACTAATTGACGAGCCGCGCGGAATCGCTCACCGACGGATTGTTGTCTTTGCACGGAATCCGGGTCATTCTTCTCTGAGAATCCGTTGTATGAGTCCTTGCGCGTGCGACCGCTACCGTGGCGGGAATGTGCGGGGACCGGCGGGGTGACGCTTCCGGGTAGTGGGACATCGCTCAGCTCCGCTGGCGGCAGTAGAGGGCGTTGGGACGCGTCAGACTGGTCTGAAACGACTCGTAGACTGTCGGATGGGTGTAGATATCGTTCGCTAAGACGACTGATTGAGCGAAAGCGCACACGAGGGGATCGGATACGAGATTCTATTTGGGGTTCCTCTGCTGCGGGTTCGGGTATTGTGGGCGGCGAAGGCGGCGATGGTGTTTGTAATCCGGTCACATATTGAATACTCTCTTCAGTGGGTTGTCGTTCAAAACTTGGACGACTGCTTGGATTTGTAGAAGGAAATGGATATTCGGCGTAATCATCGTTCGGACTAGGGTGTGGAAAAGGAATTGAGTCGGACATGAGTAGAGGGACCGGTCAAGCCGGGATGGACTCTATGTGTGAACGAAAGACAATGAAACGAAGGTGATGGATGAGGTGAAGGAGGAGAGTAAGAATGGAGGGAATGAGAGTATAGTATATAAATATTTTTATTAAAAAAAATTAAGAGTCACAGAGTCTAGACTGGACAGACTGGAGGATCGGGGAGTATCAATGCTCTGAACCACGGATCCAGTATAAGGAATTCGGCCTTGTAACATGTGGGGGTATGAACTTATTTTATTTTTCCTTGTATTTTATGTCGAATTTCATATTTTTTATATTATAATTATTTATTTATTTATATTTTTATTTTTGCGTTGACAATCATAGCCTTTTTTTCCTGATTTTTTCACTTTTTAGTCTCCATCCACCTAGATCAGGGATCGTCAGGATCCGCATAAAATCCCATCGATAAGGGACATGCATGACAGCTAAGAGGTGATTCGCTACAGTAAATTGACTTGCAGAGATTTCTAGCTTTGTCTTTTTATATACTTGGGACTAAAATTGGCCTTATCCTCTAACAACACCTTGATCTAGTATCGGATATCATGATGACCTCTTCCCCCTCCATCTCCGTGGACTCACACCTAATTTTCGGTCAATTCCTTTCCTCTATTATCCTCGGGAGAATTCTAGAATTCTAGAACGAACACGTACCACCCGCACATCATGGTGGGTCGGTGGCAATTCACAATGACAGTGGCACCGGGGGCCGAGCGAACCTACCCGCTCTCTGCTTTCCAAGGTTCCATGGAAAAGACAAATAGTGTCTAGCGTGAGAGGATCTGAAGAACAAAAAAATTCCTGCCCTTATCATCTTACTAGTTTCTCATATCCACAATTAGGTTCACGTTCGCATTCGGTCTTCCCGAGCTGACGATCCCGGGATGCCGGCCCATAAAGCGGTGCCGGTGCCGTATAGCCACCTCCTGAGCTTTGATCCCTAAGTACTTAGGTACATGTATCTAAGATTCAAGTTTGGAATATGATGTTCAATGGATGGGATTACATCAAACGATCGTCAAATATTGCACAGCTATGGAGTCAATAGCAAAGGGGGGTCAAACACATAGCATAGTGGGGGGACTCCAGCAGTATGGAGCTCAAGCCAAGATCTCAAGTGCTCGGTTATACATAGAAACAGCTTTGAAGCTCCACCATGGCAAACATAAAACAAAGATGTCGAAACACATTACGAATTCATTGGCGAATAATTGTTCAGAAGTTCATATCAAACAGAGCGCCACCAAGTGGGTCATTTTCACACCACCTGATCACTTAGTGCAGCGTCCATGTTCTCGAATACCCTTAGTGCTCCCTGAGGCTGCCACAAAAAAACACACTAAGAACTCAAATTCAAGCTTTTCCAAGCTGGAAAAGGGTACATTTCAGGGTTATCTTAGACATAGAACGAGAAAAAAAAAGGTCCAGCCGAATAGTGTCTCCACCATCCCACCTTATCCTACCTAATCTGCAACGTGTATCACACTTTCATAGCACCTTTACTCCGAGCGCTTTTTCTCCGGCAGGGCCCACCCATTCAAGTAGCCTACACCAGCATTGAGATACGTCGCATATCCTAGCCACGCGGCATACGGAGTCATTAACCAGAATGCTGTGCGGTCTGCATTCCACCAGTTGGCCATCAACAAGGCCACATTGCCCACCAACAACGCCATATCGCCAAGGGCCGCGGCCGGTCGCCCCACTCCAAAGAAAAGTGGCATCCAGAGGAAGTTCAGAGCCAGTTGACTCGTGTACAGGGTCTGGGCGCTGTTGTTAGCGTCATGAGCCGCCAGTGAGAGTGATTGAGACGCTGTGACAGTCGCATGGTGAGACGCATATCCCATTAGTCCGTAGAGCACCGTCCAGGCCGGTCCGAAGAGCCAGCCCGGCGGACTGAAGGGCGGTTGCCGAAGATCCTTGTAGGTACTTTGGGTTTTGTTTCCTAAAGATGTGATACATTAGCGTCTCGTCATTTGATTTAGATGGATGAGGGATTTTCGGGATTCTCGGGCCCTGAGACTATTTCTTTTTTTCAGGTACTCACGGTTCACAAGGAGGGCTGTGGCGGTCCCGCCGAGGATTGGCGTGACGATCGATTGTAGCGGTGATGCGAAGACCCCCTGTGGCAGGGCAAAAGACCAAGGCATGATGAGGGCAATCTGATAGTTGATTTATTTATTATGGTGTGATTCAAAAGTAGAAGTTGTGAACGCGCGCGCGAAAGGGGAATTGACCATCGATCGCGATCTGGTGGCTTGCACATCCAACTACGTCACTGGTAACTCGAGAGCTTGGTTATTGACTCCAACCAACCACCAAGGTCAATATCATCATATCAATCTTCTATAACCTGGCAACTACTTGGATGAAGTCAAAGATACTCTATAGTGCATGTTGTTGCATAGTGCATGCATAGTCGGTGCAGGATTCTGCGCGAAATCCGCCTTCCACTTTCCCTGTATGTGTTGGTCAATGCGAAATTTGAAAACACCTCCTTTAGCGGGGCTTTCTATCAACAGGTAATACTCGGTGAATAAGAATCCCCTTTGCTGCCCAACAGGAATATCATAAAGATTAGGCCGTTGAGATCCATCTCGTACTCCGTAAAGGGGTTACCTGGGCTTTGTGTAGTGGAGCGCAAACACGGTCAATCAGCCACATCATCTATCATATGCATGTGAGATAAGTGATAAACAATGCGTTTTTCGCCAATTGCATCTTCTGGAGGTTCCATGAGCCTGCGACCAATTTCAGACTTTGACAAGACCGGGATAACCCCTTGAATACCTTCGGCGCTAAATCTTGGGCCTCATTAGTACACAGTACTAGACAGGGAGCTTATTCCGAACCATTCTAACGGGTTAGGATAGCTAAATGATGCTCGCACGGTCGCTATCCTGAAATGGTAGTGATCAACTGAGCTCTTCGTGACAGGTGGGTAAGATGATCTGCAAGAGCTTCCAAGATTCACATGAATTGCCACTGACTTGAACATGTACAACCTGCATTATGTGATAAGTGAAATCAACTGCAATCTGAATTCAAAATTTGACTGTTTCCAAATAGTCGAATTTCCAGCATTTCCGCGGTAACCGAAGTCAAGTTTTTTACTATGCATCCTACAGATATCCCCGATCCATTAATTATCCGATGAGCTCAGCCCTATTGACTTCGCCTTTTGATTGGATGACTCAGTGGCAATATCGGTATGAACTATTGGTTTGAAATAACTTTTTCGCATCACGATGTGTTACTGGAACGTTCCAAATGTTACTTGCATGGACCGGTAAACGCCGTGGCTTATGCACAACCTTGATTCAATCAATTCATCTCTCTCTAATATTGTACAGATTCTATGTTCCATTTTCTCGAGACATCTTGAAACACATTGCGTCTTCCACTCCATTATCCACGAGTCCCACGAGTACCCACGACAGCTCTTGAGTGGCCCACTCTAAAATAATTATCCGAGCCAATCATTCTTGAGTACTGAGTGGGTCAATGGCGTCTCGATCCAAATTTAGATGTGCCATCTGGTTGTGCCATCTGGTTCTGGATCGAGTCCCGCTCATTGATCAACCATGGATATCAACCACATTCCAGCCATTGCATAACTTTATTCTATCCGGGCTTGCCATCGAAGTCTAGACCTGGTATGAAACAAGCAACGTCATATCTTCCGTATATCACTACATCATTGTGGAGAATGTTATATGTTGTTATTTACAGGCACTTTGTTGAAGAACTATGCAGACAAACAATCCAATCTAGAATATCATGATCACCGATGAATCCAAGAGAGGCACTTTGGAATTCTGAGTCCCACATAGAATATGAACACCGAAGTCCGATTCCTTCTCGAACATACCTTTATGTCCTTTGTGGGAATGTCATAACGTGGAGTGTGCGCCTATTCCAATCCTTTGTGTCGTGTTCATGAATATCAAGAAGGCACAGGGATGGACAACTGTCCCAATGCCAACCAACGTTTTCACCATTTTCACGCCCCCACGGCCTCCGAGAGCACCAAGACGAAGATCAAATGAAAGACAATATCACGAAGAGCGTGTACTAAAAAGATAAAAAAAAACTTCGACGGCGAGTGTGCGAATTGAACCGATGACTTCCGGCCCTCTGGACAAGGCAACAAAAAAGAAAAAAAAAAACAGAACTCAACAGTACTTTGACAGTACTCAGACACGACCAGGTCAGGTGCTAGACCAGCTAGACCACCCAGCCTGGTCAGCATAGGGAACTACTTTTTATCCCTATGAGGGAACGACAGGCATTCGGACAGATCAATGCAGTGCACCCATTCCACATTTTGGTGCCAAAGCCCTTTGGAATATCTGGACCAAGCACAGCGCGATAGAAACTTCATGCTAATAGCTTATGGGCTAAAGACAATGTCTTTACACGTTTAGAAAAAAGAAATAATATCTTGGTACGACTAGCTTCGACTTTATTTACTAACAGTCTATTATACGACACTAATATGGTTAGAGATCAGGGTCTTGTTTTCTGCACGTCATGTACAGCCCTCACCACCAAGAGTGCTATTAGGCTTCATCTATTATGATGCACCACCACGACCAACTATCCTCCCATATATCTCACCACCCCATGGGCCATCTTTTTTTAAACGTGGACCAAATGAAAGCCACTGTTGAGGAGCACCTTTACCGAAAAGATGAAAAAATAAATCGTTTGCGGGCGTGCGAATTGAACCGATGACCTCCGGTCGCCCAAACGAGGAAAAAAAAAGAAAACAGACAGTACTTTGACAGTACTCAGACAGTAATTGTACAGGGCCAGGTCAGGTGCTAGACCAGCTAGACCACCTACCCTGGCCACTAGAGGGAACTAGTTTTTATCCCTATGAGGGAACGACAGGCATTCAGAGAGGATTGTCAGATGCATCTGACTCCACATATTGATGTTCCCGCTAACCAATTTATTGCCTCTGAGCATAGCAGAAGAAAATTGCTATGCCAACATATCTAGAGCCAACCAAGTGTCCTCAAACTCAGAAAATTGAATCAATATGTTGTCGAGGTCGTTATGATGGGACATTATATGGTGTAGTCAGAATACCTAGACCAATGTCCATGCGCAGTCTTGATAGTATAATAAGTCGGCAGTGCAGAATAGGGTAGCGAGAAATTGAAATTCAAATTGGAAAAGGTATGTCCTCACCAAAGTGCTACTCAGCACCCGTGATACCAGTACCGAGTCAGGAGGCTCAGTTAAATAGAAAAATTATAACATTTCAATATCAACATAATCATCTGGCAAATTTAACTCGAGTCATACCTATTGTGACATGGACAGTTCACAGAACGTGGAAAGATATCTATCAAGAAAACGAAAAAAGTACCACTAGCCACGCGCCAGAGCCGATGCCCTCAGCATTGAAACAGATAACCATAAGAGCGAGGAGTTGATTCGAGTAGATCACTCGACCCGACCAGCATCATGAAGTCACTTTTAGCCCCTCGAGGGAACAGTGTGATTCGCAGAGGTTAATCCTTCTTTTGTACAAAGATACTTGCGAGCCGGCATCCTCAACCCTTCAAGTTCCAACGTATCTCCGTGTTTATCATAATGCTTCGACGAGTCTTGGAATATATCGAGTCTGTATCCATGCCGTTGCGACACATCAAAATATCCGACGAGCGATTGTGTAATGTATCGTTGGATAATCTTGTTGGCCGAGTTGCGTATCTGGAAAGAATGGTCTTTCATGTGTCTCATCGGGACTTGAGATTTGGTTGAATTCCGAGATACTTCGTCCCAAGACTGAGTAGCGTTTCATGGAAGCATTTCTGGATAGTCATCTTTGTGTAAAGGATTGAGCGGCCGATTCGATCGAGGATCTCACCAGTAAGCGGAATTGAATCATCGTTCTGCAGTGTTTGGTCATTTGCTTCAGCTTCTTCAGTCCACACAAAGGGCCTCTAATACATTACCCAGTCGCAAGGTGATTGCACGTGCAGGGCTTCATATCTGCGTTGGTTGGCCCGGTCTCAATTATCTTCATGATTGCGATCCTTATGGGTGCGGAGATTTCTTGGTGGGCGGAGAAGATCCGTATTGGTGTATTCGGGGAAGTATGAAGGAGGGAAGTTCTAGTTAGGCGGCCGAAGAACTATGTAGACGAACAGTATGATGGTCCGAACTACACCTTGGATCAACCACTGATAAGGTTGCTTCAAGTTGTCCTTTCCATCTTATGGAAATTCTCCAAAAATTTACCTTCTCCATACGTGATACGGAGAGATAAATGGCGAATCGCGAATCGCGCTTATGTGGTGGTATGTATGTGGTAGCTGTCAGTGGCCACTGTCCCTAGCAGGCCCGCTTGATAAGCCCCTCACGATCCACCAGGATCATGATTCCCCGCTCCGATAGCACCAACTCCACCTTTCAGTTGATAACCTGGTCAATTCCCCGGTTCATTGTTGTTCAATGTGAGAGTGATTTTCACCTATACAGCACCATACTAAGAGCCGCAATAATGACGAAAACAGTGTTGCCAGCTCTACCACACCCGGATTCCACTCTTTCGATATGGCATCGGACCACGCGCTCATTCCCGCATCTGCATGCGAATCGACTCATTCCAGTGCCCGAATCGACGAAATACCTGATAATAGGCTCTGGAATTTCTGGGGCACTGACTGCATGGAAGTTAGTGGAGAGTGGAGTCAAGGGTGAGGATGTTTTGATCATTGAGGCTCGAGAAGCAGTCTCCGGTGCGAGTGGCAGGAACGCTGGACATATTCGACCTGGTGAGTGCTCTGCCTATCATTTCCTTATCGCAGATTCATAACATTCCAGTCTAACCTCGACCTAGACGCTTTTCGTGGGTTCCCTGATTATGCTGCATTTCATGGACCTGATCAGGCCAAAAAAGTCTTGGAGAACGAAAGGGTTGTTCTTGAGAGCGTTCGCAGCTTTGTCAAGGAGCACAATGTCGATAGTGACTTCAACTACGTGAGAACATTTGAAGTTGCCCTTACCGAAGGGTTCGTCGCTCTTTTCGCTAAAGCCATGGAGGATTTCAAAGCTGCTGGCGGCGATACTTCCCACATCAAGTTCTACGAAGGGGAAGACGCAAAGCGAGAGACCAGAGTTCCCAATGCACTTTGTGCTTACGAGTCTCCCGCAGCATCGAATCATCCAGGAAAACTAGTCCAGTGGATTTTGAATGATTTCATCAGCAAAGGGGGTAAGCTATGGACTCACTGTCCAGCAACCAAGATCATTCGCGCCGAGGACTCTACAGCTGGTTTGAGGTGGAATGTCTCTACATCTCGTGGAATTGTCGCTGCTGAGACCGTTGTTCACTGTACCAATGCTTATGCCTCATACCTGTTACCCGAATTGACAAAGTTCATCGCACCTCGCCGATCACAGGTCAATTCATTCGTGCCACCCCTTTCACTTTCTGGTGAATATACTCTGAAGCACACAATGGCATTGAGATATAAAGCAGATCACTTCTTCTCGGTTAACGCCTTGACTAATGGGATGGTCTTACTCGGCGGTACAGGCACTAGAAACAACTCAGATATGACTTCCGAGGATTTGGCCTCCCTTGATGATTCGAAATACAGCGATCGCATTGCACAGAATAGCACGAGGGAGTTTTTGAGCCTCTGTCCAGAGTTTGAAGCCAAACCACTCCGACATGGCGAAGGACTGGATCACGCGTGGACTGGGATCATTGGTATGACAGCGGATCGTGTACCGTTGATCGGACCCATCGAAGGCCTTGAGGGTCAATGGATTTGCGCTGGTTTTAATGGCCATGGTGAGTGTATCTCGACGGATTATTTATCTTGAAATCTCCCCTCTGACTATCAACAGGAATGGCTGGGATTTTTACTTGTGCCCCTGGATTGGTCAAGTTGATGTCTGGTCTTTCTTGGCAAGATACTGGTCTCCCGGAATGTTTCCAATTCAGCACCGAGAGGATCGATCGTTTCAAGAGACGGGCTGCAAAGAGCACTCTTTGATTAGTATTTTATGTTGACAACTTGAACTTGAACTTGAATGTCCACCACATCTGGAAAATTCGTCTGTGGTATTAATCATGGATTGGATACTATACCTGAAGTTCTGAGGCACGGCTGCGCTGCGGTCCATATATACCAACGAATCAATTACTGTTATATTGCACGACGCCTCGTCGATCACGCCCATTCCTCCTCTCATGACCTCAATTTTTCGTTCACACAATAAGATGTTATGACACATAATAACATGCACCTCTTGTCAAAGTCCCCAATTCCCTGCTCAGGTGTCTATGCAAATTGACTAATTCGGTTTAGTGTCGCTATCGTGCACCCGATTGGGGTTAGCGCGTCACGATGGTCATTCGCAGTGGATCCACGAATCTCGACGATCATTGGTCCATTTCAAGTAGATTTGCACCGTCTGATGGAGATGGCACTTGAACATCTACCAGTGATCTATTATTTGATTAATTTCGTCTTCCTCAATACCTTGATGAGGTTCGCTAGACCGATGGTGGGGTATGTTAAACTTTTCCCGGACCTCGCTGATCACAATCGCCACAAAAATTGCCACAATACACCGTCTGAGGCTTGAAGAATCACATGGAATGAAAGTACTTATAGAGGGCCTCAGCTCCCCACCTTGGAAAACATTGAAAATTCTTACACAGATAGCCAGCTAAGTCAGATACCGGCAGGTCCCATAATGAGAACAGTTCTCTCAAACGACTATGTTATCTCAGACCGAGGCGGTGTCATCGAAAATCGACATGTAGTCCACGCAGCAATAGTGGACAGCACCGGCCGCCTTCTATACTCCCTAGGCGATCCATCACGAGTAACCCTCGCAAGATCCGCCGCAAAGCCCGCCCAAGCAGTCGCAATCCTTGAAACAGGCGCATTTGACAGATTCGATTTCGACGATGCAGACCTTGCTCTTATGTGTGCATCCCACAGCAGCGAAGAGCGACATATTTCTCGGGCACGCAATATATTGAAAAAGATTAGGGCGAACGAACGAGACCTTAAATGCGGTGGCCATGCCCCTCTATCTGAATCTGTGAACCGAGCATGGATCAAGAGTGACTTTACTCCAACCGGGGTTTGTAGCAACTGTTCTGGGAAGCATGCTGGCATGATTGCTGCTACGATAGCACTCGAGGCAGATGTTGAGACGTACCACTTGCCCATCCATCCAATCCAGGTTCGGGTGAAGAAAACCGTCAACGAGATATGTGGTCTTGATGAGCAAGATTCAAGATGGGGATTAGATGGGTGCAATCTACCTGCTCCGGCTTTCCCTTTGCTTTACCTGGCTCGAATGTATGCGTCATTTGCTACTGCTGCCTCTGGAAATGATGCTACAACTACGCAGTCTCCTCGAGCTCTAGCACAGGCCCGTGTCTTTCGAGCTATGTCTCAGAACTCTGAGTATGTTGGGGGCGAAGATCGATTTTGCACAATTCTCATGCGTGCATTCCAAGGTCTACTCATGGGGAAACTTGGTGCCGATGGTTGTTATGGTATTGGGATCCAGGAGTCGGAGCAGACGCAACGACTTGGTGGTAATGGGTCAATCGGCATCGCTGTCAAGATTGAGGATGGTCATATAGATGCTTTGTATTCGGCTGTAGCGGAGATCTTCGAGCAACTCCAGATAGGAAATCCTGCTATGCGTCAAGAAGTTGCTAGGTTTCACTCACCGGTCATTAAGAACACCGTGGGAATTGTAACAGGAAAGCTTGTGCCATGTTTTAAACTACGAGAACTATGAAGTCCGGAATGGCACAGGTGTTGTGAATAAAATAAATTTCATTCACTTTCTTTTTGGTGTTTTCTGTTTTCTGTTTGGGGTTTTTAGAATACATGAGGTTTTTTTTTTCGGAGTTTGTTGTTTTCTTCGTGTTTTTTGGGTTTGTTTTTTTTGTCGTTTTTTTGTCGGTTAAGTTTCTTTTTGTTGTTGTTTTTGTTGTTGTTTTTTTGGGTATTTTTCCTTTTTGTATTTGTTTTTGTGAGGGTTTGTAGTTTTTTTTTTTTGGAGAAAAGAAAAGGAAGATCGAAACATAACCAATCGTCGTGTGAAGCATAGATGTATCAGTCATCCATATCACTTCTTCATATCCAAATGACCAGTGCAAACCTCACACGACAATGGCTATTGCCGATAAGTGGGCATACTCAGTAGCTTAGTTGAAGCTAGGCGTGCGAAGGTACTCAAACTTCTTTTCATTGACCTTCACCATACAGGCAATCTCGTTGCCGTCGTTGTCACGGAAGGTTGCATCCTCCTTGTCCCAGTGGATGGCAAGATCCAGCTTGACACGATCAGTGAAGAGAATGTTGACTTTCAGACCCTCGAAGTAGTGGCAATCGAGCACGAGCTCCTTAGGGGTACCATCTACCAAGAGCAAATCAATCTTTGCCTTGCCCCATCCCACGGGGCGAGCCTTGATCACCCCATGCACATATGTAAGCGAGTCATCCTCATAGATCTTATCATTCGGGTCAAAGTCGTGATATTCAATGAAGGCTGACTTCTCAGTGCAGACGTGAGGGGTGCTTCCCTGAACAAGGACCCAAGGAATACCCTTTGGCGCGCGGTTGGTTAGGACGTCAATGAGGGGTGGGGCTACTCGGATTCGGTCCTCGCGGCGCTTGCCAAACACTTTCGCTTCAACCAATCCAGCATCCAGAGTGCTCTGTGGCTTTTCATCTGTGACTGGTGCCTTTCTCGCTTGCTTAGTCGAGACCTGACTTTCTTCCACTACGTTCTCACCACCAAAAGTCGGACTAACAACAGAGGGGACATCGGCAGTCAGACCAGTACCAGAGGGGCTAGCGACAGCCTGAGCAGCATGAAAGACGTTATCAAAAGTCGGACTGGCAAAGGAAGGGGCATCGATAGTCGGACTAGCATCAGAGGGCTTATCAACAGTCAGTCTAGTATCAGAGGGGCCATCAACAGTGGGATCACTAACCGCAGGGGCATCAACAGCCGGACCAGTAACGACGTGACCATTGGCATCAAGCTTTCGTGGTTCATACATCCAAATGCCCGCTACCGGTACCCAGAACGAAGGGCGTGTCTCCGGATTCAGGTAGTGGCATTTGCTGGCAATGTGGAATTTGAATCCACAGTGGGCGCAGGTCTTGTCGCCCGTGAACTGGGGCAGGGTTTCACGCAGCTTCTTCGCATATTCATGCAGATTCACACCGGGAGGGGGCCAATTCTTAGGAACATTCGGCGGGGCCACAGGCAAGGATCTTGGACGCGTTTCCACTTTTTCCATTTCCAAGCGTTCCATGATATCACGGCAAGTGGTTTCAAATTCCTCCATTGTGAAATCAGTCCACATATCGACATGAGCAGCCTTTTCCTTCAAGTTTGTGATGATGGAGGCGAAAAGGGATCTGTTCTTGACGGTGTCCAGCTGGGTCAGGAGGTAACAGAGCGCAAAATAGGGGTGGATTCGGATTTTGTGCATGGTCCAATATTCAATCATCAGTTGCATGAACTGCAAAACAAATTCTTTGGTGG
The DNA here is from genome assembly GCA_039634405.1 of Penicillium herquei. Classification (NCBI taxonomy): domain Eukaryota; kingdom Fungi; phylum Ascomycota; class Eurotiomycetes; order Eurotiales; family Aspergillaceae; genus Penicillium; species Penicillium herquei. Next base: position 4,439,341 of record CP098387.1, on the reverse strand, counting down.
TCGCATATGCAGCAGGCTTCATCGACAGGAACTTCTCCACGCCAGCAAGGTCTGCATAGATACCGGGGTTTTGGAATTCAGCTCTGGCTTCCTGAATGAACTCATCGGCGAGCTTGATACGGTTTCCGCGGGCCAAAATCTTTTGCATTAGCTCATTGGAAATGTTAATGACAAGCCACTTGGAGATGTTGCATGAGAATTCAAACCAGCGAGTTGCATGGGGACTGTCGCGAAGGGGTCGGGGGACATGGATATCCAGAAGCTTCTCAAGTCCAAGCGACTTCAGGTGCCGGGTAATGTTGCGAAGCCAGACACCGAAATCAGCTTCGTGGTCAAGGACTTGATGAGCTTTAGTGGTATCCAGATGGAAACTCAACGGAAGGTCAGTAGCCTGGTCAAGGAGCTCATCCTTGGGTAGGATAGACCAGTCTCTATCGTGAGACGTGGCCTGCATATTGACTAGGATAAACTGATGAAGGCAATGAAAAGCAGGTTGACCGCGAAAACAAAAAGCTTTGAGTGGGCAATGATAAATGAAGATGAAAGGTGAGGGTGGCGGTGATAAAGAAGAAGGAAGAGGGATGGTGGTGGAGGGCGAAGTAACGGAACGATGGAGAACTGGCGCCTGGAGATAAACACCACAACGCGTCTTAGGAAATTTCAATAAGGCGGGTGTGCTTTCTTTCCGCCTCGCACAAACATTGAATTGATAATCGCAGGATTCAATCAAAGCATGGAAAAGCTCTTTGATACTTCCAAGGCAAAGTCTGTTCCTCCCACATCCTATATGAACAACATTGATCAGTCTATCATAAAAGGCTTTCAAGCTAGGAGCATATTTGATTCCAATTTGGGCTTTTTATTTCATGTTAACTAACATGGTAACTTTGGAAAAGGTATAAGGGGTATATGATTAAATTCCTGTCATGACTGTGCTATATCCAGTTTACCCTTGGAATAGACTATGTCTATTGACGCACCAAGACACCGCGATAACGCATACGACCTTGGCGGAGAGTTTCCATAGCTTCCTCAATTCCGTCCTTGTTCAAGGGGAACTTCATTGTGGTTGGCACAATCTTTTTGTCTGCGGCGAACTGCACCAGAGACCGAAGGCTTTGACGAGAGGCAACAAGAGAACCCTGCACACGGATTCCCCTCATATTCAGGGCCAACATTGGAACTGGGGATGGCGCAAAGTCGACAGTCAATGGGTAAATCGATCCCATAGCATCCATCAAAGGAATGAGGCTGAAGATATGTTAGCGGAATTCTCAATCATGGGACTGAAGTTTGGACATACGAGGGATAGTCAACATTAGCACTACCGCACAGCAGAAGGTGCTTGACTGGCTTGCAATCCTCCAGCTTCTCGCCAGCCTTGAAAACGTGGTACTCGGAAGCGCCAAAGCTGAAGGCTTCCTCTCGCTTGGCCTCAGAACTGGAGAAGACCACAACATGGCAGCCCATGGCGGCAGCCAGCTTGATCGCCAGATGGCCAAGACCACCGATACCCATGACTCCAATTCTATCTGTTGAGCGGACACCATATTCACTCAGAATAGTCCAGACAGTGGCACCAGCACACATAAGAGGCGCCGCATCAGCAGGGTCGTAGCCCTGGGGGATAGGAACTACACAGCCGGCATCCCAGACAACACCACGACTGAAGGATCCGAGGTCATGATCATGGGAGCCGTATTCCTTCTTGTTATCACAGTATTGATCCCAACCTATTTGGTGAGTTAGTCTCCATGGTCTGATAGTTACGAGTGTTCCGTTCAAAACTTACCGTTCAGACACTTGTCACAGGTTCCACAAACGTAATGGGTGAATCCGAATCCAACATAGTCCCCGATCTTAACATTGTTCACATTCTGACCGATCTGACGCACAATTCCGACACCCTCGTGTCCAAGGACCTGCCCGGACTTCAAGAAGTGCTCGTCTGTTCCACACAGACCAGAGTGAGTGGTCTCGATATAAACTTCATTAAATCCCAAGGTTCGGGTGGTTGTATCTTCAACGATCTTTCCCTCCTGGGAGCCACGGAAAACTTCGAAAGTGACACTCATTTTGGTTGAAATTGGGTTGAAATTGAGGATTAAAGGTTTTGAGCCGTTGAATGAAGATCTGCAGATAAAATTCAGGAACGGATCTAATATTTAAATGCATTCAGTCGCGGTGGGTCAGGACCCTTTGTCTACAAGCCGCTTCTCTGGTTCAACTTGATTTCTCAGAATTATGACATAGGGAACCGATTTTTCCTCTATACCGAGGTCCATTCAAGACATTTACAAAGCATTTTGAGGCAAATTCGTCAAAATTAGGGTTGCCCTGAGGAATCTCCTATGTTCCATGGTCCGGTATGAGGAGACCAAGTCCGGAATAGATTAAAGCTCCGTTATAACGGCAACCCGACGCATCCGAGGAAGAAGATTCTTCGAAGATTCTTCGCTCTATCTACCTGTTTAGGAAAAGCCGTGGATACTCTTTGGATATAGTACCCACCGTACCGAAACTCCAACCCGTCGGTCAAACTTATTCATCCGAGAAGAGGGAAAATTCGGCGACTTTTGTGTTGCCACCCAAAATCGGACTGAATAAAGTTATTACTAAGAGATCACCACGTGGAAAATATGCTTCTGTGGCGTTCAAATTTTCCGCCTTGCTGGCGATAAGATCTGATCTGAACATTGCTTGGTTTCACGCCTTTGCTTAGCGGTGTTGGAACATTGTCATTTATTATTGACCCATCCACTCGCACTTACTGCGTGGGATATGACACGTATACTACTAGTGCCATTTATTAGACTTATGATATTCAATGTTCAAGGTTTTATGCAGGAATGAACTACCAACTGCCTACATACAAACATAAGAATGCGGCTCAGCTAGCGCCTACGCCTATCCCATTAAGGGATATTATGGGCCCTGCAAGATTAGAACACCTCTATGATTGGGTATTGAATTTATGAAACATTCAAGTTTGAATGATTTGATTGGTCGCTGTAATTGATATGCATGCTAGTGACCCGCGAAGCTTCAAGTTCCAAATAACTGCGAAGATACTCGCACTTGATGGAGAGTCTACTGTGCTTAGGCGGCGAGCTATGCTACATGTAAATGCACATGTGGACCCCGATTATTATTGGTCTGTTAAAATTTTGTTGATAGACCATATATGAGAATATTTTCGATTCCGAAATAACCATTTTGAAAAGATTCAAGTATGAGTACAATTCGCTTTGAAGACCGGGCTGCATCAGACGTACGTTAATATTTTGTATATCCAAATTAGAAAGAAGCCGATGGATGGTGACGACTGACTTATTCCATATATACCACTATGCATGATGCTGCGAGCTAACCTTAGAAACTTGAAATTCGGACCTTCATTCAAAGTGAACTTGGAACAGCTCCTAAATTACCTATACATGAGCGTAAAAGCCGTGTTTGTAAAAAAAAGTGACGCGTAACTCCACTGGCATATTCTTAAGGGCTGTATTAAAGGTTCCGGTATTGAAACATTAAATACGTACGCTCTCGGCATCCGCACCCGTGGTAGGTAGAGCGGTTGTTCTAACTTCTTACCCACGTCTGTACCCAAAGGTTCTAACCTTTCAACTTGAACCTTGGAAGATTCTGGGCTTCGTCAAGTGCTACAATAATTGAAATAATGCTATGGAAGGATATCCGAAGTGGAACAGGTCATAGACTCGATTTTTAACTCAGGTGTCCTATCGAACTTGATCAACATGACATCGCCAGTTGTTTTGCTATCCGTCTGCTGGATCAATGCACACGATAAACCAACTTCATGATGATTATTGAGTGCCAAAGCATTTATGACACCAGATAATCACTGGCACTTTCTATTTGATTCGTCAATTATCAGGACTCATTTTCTTGATGTCGCTTGGTACGGATGTCCGTCTTCTCTTCTTACAGAGGCTCTTCCGGATGTTCGGATTTGGAGCCTCGACCTTGATCCTGATTCCTTTTTTGACAGAGCTGGGAATCTCAAACAAACGAATCGGGATTTTCATGTCCTGCTCCCTAGTCGGAGATGGGTTGCTTAGCACTTTGACCAGCATGTTCACCGATAGGGTCGGTCGCCGACGAGTCCTAGTCTTGGGATCCTTACTTATGGCCGCTAGTGGAATCATTTTTGCATCATGTGAAAAATTTTGGATTCTGCTGTTGGCCAGTATCATTGGCGTTATCAGTCCAAGGTACGTTTAGCTCTTTTATCTTGTCGATATTTTTGCTAATCGGAAGTGGAATCAGTGGTGCAGATGTCGGCCCGTTTATGGCAATTGAGGAAACAGCTATGGCGCAGCTGGTAGCCCCCGAATCTTTGAGCACAGTTCTTGCGTGGTACTACATGCTTGGTTCCTGGGGATCCGCGGCTGGAACACTGGCTGCTGGATGGCTTGTCCAGTCGTTGACCTCAAAGACATGGTCGACTGTGGATGCTTACCGCGCAAACTTCCTCGTCTACTTTCTCTTGGGCATTGTTAAAGTCATATTATCAGTGAGTCTAGGTAAGAGGTGTGAGCTTGGGCCTCAAGAAGGCGAAGGACAAAGTCATGAAGGGAATATTCCTAGCGAAGCCCAACCTTTGCTAGGAGATCCAGGTCAAATAGCGAATGAAGCAAGGTCTGGCATCAGCCCGGCAACCCGATCTTTTGCCATAAAGATGTGCACAATTCTCATACTGGATAGTACTGGAGCTGGAATAGCCTCTAATGCTTGGTTGACATATTTCATTCGCACAAAGTTTGACCTACACTCAGGGCCTTTAGGCTCGGTTTTCTCTGCCTGCGCCTTCATCGAGTCTATATCGAACATTGCTGCTATCCCGCTAGTGAGAAGGATTGGTCTCATACCAACCATGCTTATTGGACATATGGTCGCAGCCTCAGCGCTCTTCCTCCTTCCGTTTCCTCCTATTGTCCTTGGCGCGATCGGATTATTGTTTACGAGGGCTTCATTCCTTGACTTCGATCAAGCACCACGTCAAACTTTCATTTCCAGGTCAATCCTGCCAGGAGAGCGCACCCTGATTCTGGGAATATTGAATGTTGTGCGTACGTTTGGACAGAGTGTCGGCCCTATTTTTGCTGGTTATATGAGCAACCGAGGCATGCTGGGACTTGCCCTTTCCACTGCTGGAAGTATTAAACTGTCTTGTGATGTGATTCTGTTCATTTGGTACTTGAATATATGAATAGGTGCGCTCGGAAGTGCAAATCAGTATACTTTCATGATCGTTGCCTGCGATAGATCGAAAGATGATTTATTCGACATGACTTCACATAATACAGCTCTAGGTTGTTCGCCAATAAACCCATATCAAGGCTTCCGAAATCATCAGGCACCGCCCACCAGAATTTCCCAGGTGACTTTTTATAATTTTGATAACAGTCCATTTGCTTCAAGTACCACCAAATGGTCTAGGGAAATGTCTCGAATAGTCTTGCATCTGTTCCGATCAGCCAAGTATAGCGAGAATTTGATAGCATCTGCAAGAACTCACCCCATTAGTGCCATCGTGCGCTTCAGTTCACCATGAAGAAGTTCAATTGCCAAACTTACCCCTTTCTCTCCATTATACTGTTTATGTTAGGGAAAAAAACTTGAAACCAAATCAACAAGGCTTGAAACAACGTACGGCCAGTCCCCATATAGGAATTCGCCCCGCGAAACATATTGACGCACCCAGTGCTAGCGCTTTGAATATGTCTGATCCTCGGCGGATGCCACCATCCACCGCTAGGGGTATTCTTCCCTTGGCAACGGGAGCACATGCGCGCAAGGAGTCCAATGTTGCAGGAACACCGTCAAGCTGACGCCCTCCGTGGTTGGAGATGACTACACCGTCCACCCCATGGTCGATCGCCAGTTGCACATCCTCAGGAGCACAAACTTATTCATATCAGCATTCCCCCATTCATTTGGGTGAAAGTCCACAAAACAACCACGTACCACCTTTCAGCCAAATTTCAAGCTTGGTATTTTCTCGTAGCCATGCGATCGTGTTTTCCCATCGAAGCGTGGGATCTCCATTAGTGTATCAGTAGTTATTCATAGATACTAGACGGAGAGTAAAGTACCGAATTCACGCTCATAGTTCTCCTTCAATCCCGTTTCTCCTTTGCCATTTGCGATTATGGGAAACCGCATACCATCCGGGAACTTGAAGTTATTCCGAGTTTCATTTAACCGGTGTCCAAGAATGGGGTGGTCGACGCCCACGAAAAGGGCTTTGTATCCTGCCTCTAGACTGGAAAATTGGCTCGCTTCTTGTAAAGAATCAAAAGCTTATAATCCGAGCAAGTTATGTATACTTTCGGCCTCATTAATTATTCTTTTCGTAATTCCTTTATCCCGGAAGAATGTCACTTGCATGGCGTAGGGATTGTCGCCTCCAGCCCTGATCACTTCCTCAATGTCTGCAGTCGCCCAGGAAGACAGGCACATCGGAATATTATGGGCTGCGGCAGCACGAGAGGTAGCTATCTCTCCATATGGGTGTGCAATTTGGTGTGCTGCGGCGGGAGCGAAGCCGAAGGGCATAGAGACTTTTGTTCCAAAGATAAAGGTGGACGTGTCAACATTGTCAACATCTCGCAGGACGCGTGGAAGGAGACGGTATCGATCGTAGGCAGCTTCATTGTCATGGAGGGTTTGGAGTTCACCGGCACCGAGGTTATAATAATCTGTTATGGCTTTTAGTTGATTCCTCGGGTGACAAGCTTGAATAACTAGTAAACAGATAGATTCAAGATCAAACAAAAAGTCCAGCATATGCAGGAGTACCTCTCATAGTCTTAGAAAGCTTGCTCTCTGCTTGTATTTTCAAGTCGTTGATGGTCACAACATTGGGATCAAGGTCTTTGGGACGGTTCGACATTTCAAGTTTCAAGAGTTTATAGCACTTGAATCGACTCAACTTCTAATATGATTCATAATTGAATCCAACGATGCCCCTTATCAAGTGTTGGAGTGGAAAAGGAGAATGTATTATCTGGTGATGCAGTGATCTTAGACATTAGAACGCATCTCGTCATTGTCCAGATTTCTATTGCGAAGCTCAACATAAGTCAAAATTAATTCCATACTGGTAAGCGGTGTTAAAAGGAACAACAGCGCGTTTTCCTTGATACTGTCAGCTTTCTGGTCGAACGAACCTACTCAGCTCTTCTTCCACGGGTTCGAATTCAGCAAGTATGTGAGCATAACCCTCTTTTGGACTTCTGTTATTGCTCGAATGCTGGAGGGCTTTTGGCTGCTTTGCATTGTGTCAGTTAACATCTTGAGCATTACATCTACCTCACTGGACTCTAAAATCTCATTTATCACAGCAACCTTGGAATATGACGATCAAATACTTGATTACAGGCGCGACAGGCGGCTTGGGTGGCCTCGTCTTGAAATATTTCGTCGCAAATGTACCTCTCACTGAATTTGCTGCTGCATCTTCCAATACCAAAAATAGATCTCTCTTTGAGAGCCAAGGGATAAAGTTTCGACATCTCAATTATGAAGATCCATCTACCCTAGATACGGCCCTCGAAGGAGTAGAAAACATGTTTTTCGTCAGCACAAATACGAATCTGACCCACGTCGAGAGAATTCGAACTCAACATCAGAATGTGGTGGATGCGGCTAAGCGAGCAGGTGTGAAACATGTACTTCATTCCAAGCATCAAGAATGTGCACCTATCAGTCAAGCGTTTCAACTAAACCTACCCCAGGTGTGGTATACATCTCTCCCATTCGGTGGTCTAACCAATGACTCGGAAGTTGAAGTGCAACAGTGCCACTTACATACCGAGAAGATGCTCCAGAAGTAAGTCAAATGCAATTTAAGAATCACAATTGAATCCTAACTCCACTTTTTCAAGTTCTAACACATATCTAGCTCTGGTGTCACATATACATCCATCCGGCAAGGAATCTACATTGAAGCGTTCCCACTGTTTCTCAACTGGTTCCCTGAAACGACACATGTGACTCTTCCAGGCGATGGGGAGATTGCATTTGTTAGCCGGGAAGAACTTGCTGAGTGTAATGCCCGTCTGATGATCCGTGGGGGTTATGAGAACAAGACTGTCCTTCTCACCGCTGAGGAAACCATCACAGGGAAAGGAATAATTGACGTGATCAATGAAACGACAAACCGGAAAGTGCATCTGGAGTACCTCTCGACCAAGGACTGGGTGAAGACCAACACACTCAATGACAGAGGCAACAAGTCTCAGGCGGCTTTCGAGATTTTAGCTTCATGGTGGGAGTCAGCCTCGAAGGGAGACCTTCGTACAACGGATGGCCTTATGCGAGAGATTCTTGAAAGAAGTCCAATGACGCCCAAAGAGGCTGTGAGGAATCTGTTGCTGACCGATAAAGACCATAAGTGGCATCAAAACTACGCTTGATGGGACATGTTCGGTTTTTGTAGATGTAGAGCCCCATTCCCCAGAGTTTTGCAGGCCATCACAGACCTATCTTCGACGATTCAAATATCATGCTGTTACTCGATACAAATGTCAGTTTCAATTTGGTATGAGACCAAACTAACCTTGGAACACATGCGGTTTGATACACTTGTATGCAACTCTAACCCCCATTACAGGACGGGTAAAAATTAGACCCATGGGATGCTGTGGAGTAACCGCTGCAGAGTAGGTTGAGGTTAAGCTCTGGAGAGTAAATTCTTGGTTAGGACGCATAGCTTCAGTATGACAACTACATACCGGAGTTTGCCAGTGGCACTTGTGCCCAGGTAAAGCATTGATTTGAATAGAAATTTCGAATTTAGAAAGACCTGAAGGGATAATAATTTAATCAACTTGATTCCAAGCGCTACATCTTTCTCTTCAGGTGTGGAACAAAGAGGGGCCTTCGCTGTTTCCAAGGTTATGACCTCCAATATTGGGCCTGGGGAATAATATCGAACCCTGCAGCGGCACTATATATGAAAGACTCGGGTGAGAGCTGTGAAATCCTGTATTTTACGTACCTTTGCTCCTATAGAGGCATTCCTCGTGCAGTACACAGCTGGGGGTTTTACACAATAATCCAGATCAGTTGGAGTTGAAGGCAATCCCCGTGGGGTAAAACAGAACTTCAATCTAAAAACTTGCTTGAAGGTCATAATGGGTGAATACCAGCCCAACACCACGTTGCAGTTAGCCACCAATGTTGGAGCGCAACCACTTGGAACATCACTTCCACCAGACGAACCTCATGTACTTTACCCTTTTCCCTGCAATCTTGAATCCATAAGCATCCATAAGAAAGCTAATTCAAGCAACAGGCAGTTAGCTTCTCCTTGCCTACCTGGGCCTCTGTGGCCGCCAATATGGCCGGAGAAGCCTGGGTGAAAAGCGTGAAACAAGCTACATACCCGAGGTGAGTCTTTTCCAATATCAATATCATTTCGTTCAAAGATTCCCCCCATCACTAATGACCTGACTCCTTGAGTAAAAAGAATGGGCATGTCCCCATGTGTTGCAAAATTATGTGAGGTTGCGATGGGACATTTAGGCAACCCGGAGGGTATGAAATGCAGGGCTTTCGTCTCAAAATCAGCGGCAATCCGTCTTGAACAGACTTTGAAAAAGAGAGATCCCAAAACGCGTGCATATCCTGTGGGGTTTTATTTGCCCCAATCCTCCTCACCCTGTCCAGAGGTGTTCAAATGGGGTCGGTTTGTATTGTGTCTCTTCGCTGAGGACATGGAGAGCGAAGCTTTTATTTCTTGGTTGAACCATGGAGATGGTATCTCAAACAGACATGCTGAATTTTGTTTGTCAATTTTCCAGTTCATGGAATGTCAGTGGAATTTCTCTGGCGCTGATTATTACGTTCTTGCGCCAGAGTTGGACGCGAGCGCCATTCCCGTTGTCAGCTGGACAGATTCAGGACTGAAAGAGAAGAAGATTATCAAGTCTGCCCTAGCAAATACAATCGCGTCTCAGCAGCTATCATTGGCTCCTGTTCAGTCTGGAGACGTCTTCCTTTATCCAACTGGCATGCTAGCCATCGGTACCATTGCGCGTGCAATGAGCGAGGGTTTATCAAATGAGGCAGCAGCAGTCATCTATGGGTAAGTGACCTCTCATATTAAGCATGATAAACTGAACTCAATATCTAAATTAAATCAATAGCTGGCTTTATTCGGGAACAGGTCCATTGGTGAAGGAGTGCGGATTTGCACACTACACGCTGTATGGTCGTGGTACAGAGGAGGAACTGGACGAATTTGAGTCCTCGCTTGAAGAAGGATTCAAAGTTACCGTCCTATTTTGTGAGATTACTTCGAATCCACAGCTGCACACGCCCAATCTGGCGAGAATCAAGCAGCTTGCTGACAGATATGAATTTGTTGTTGTCATTGACAACACCATTGGAACATGCATCAATGTGGATGTTCTGCCATACGGAGATGTGATCACAACGAGTTTGACCAAGATCTTCAGTGGTGGATGCAATGTAATGGGTGGCTGGTAATTCATTTCTTGCCCCTTTTTCCACAGGGTGTGTCAACTGATTTTGGTTGCAGTCTCATTGTCAATCCCAACTCTAAACACTATCAAATGATCTATAACCGACTGGAAAATAGCTTCGAAGATCTTCTCTTCCCCCTTGATGCAAAGGTTCTCAGCGAAAACTGTGTCGATTATCATGATCGAGTGAGAAGATGCAGTGAAAATGCCCGTGAAATTGCTCATCTTCTAGCAGCCCATCCATTTGTTGAGTACGTCAATTACCCAACTCTGGTACCCTCCAGAGCAGAGTATGAGAAATATCGTCGGGAAGGTGAAGGCTACGGATACTTATTGAGTATCGTGTTCCGAAACCCAGACAGCGCTGTGAAGTTTTACGACGCACTAGACTTATGGAAGGGGCCGAGTATTGGGATGAATTGGACTATTGCGCTTCCTTACTCTGTTCTTGCACACTGGGAAGAGCAGGACTGGGCAGCCACGTATGGAGTTCCCAAGCACATTGTTCGATTGAGCGTTGGGCTGGAACCTATTGATGTTCTGACGGCCCGAGTACTTGATGCCTTATCAAATTTATCCAGTTGATGGCTTCAAGCTTTATTTCGGTGCCTTCGAAGGTTGTTATGTAGTAAATTGACTAACTGGTTGTCTCATGTGTCTTCACATGAACGGAATTAGTCACAAAATCAACCTCTCAGGTTCACTATACAATGACATGGATTTTTCTGAGAGACCTGAAAAGACCCATGGCCCATCAGTCCCGAGTCATTTGATTAACACACTTCCACCCTAGCTTTGAACTAATAAATTTGAAAATTTTCAGATGGAAACTCAGTCAGTCGTCCAAATACCATCAACCAATTGACTTCAAGCTCTCCTGGCAGCATACTTAACACATGCAGGCAGTAAGTTTAGGTCCGACTCTGGGTACACCATGCATATCGAGCCTTGTAAAAGAAACAACTTGAACTGGACATCAATGACGCGTCTAGTTTAGAATCTTGAGATTGAAGCACGTAATTTTGACTTTCAGTAGTATATCCGAGGTCATTGTGCATCGTCCATGGATCATCTCTTCATGCAAGATATACCCCTCTTTCCTACGTAAAGCATACATCTATACAACATCCCGGGTCATAATTGAAGTCTAGAATTTCCCTTTTGCTCCTGTGCTGTAAGAAGCTTTGGATTCCCACAGGAATTGACTTTAATTATTCCATCCATGCTGTCACGACAGCACTGGCATCCATGTACGCCCGGGCGGTATTTATGTGGCGCGTAAATACAACACGGCCGTAACGGTATATTACATATTACGGAACGTGTAAAATTGACTGTGTACTGCCCTGGAAATGAGCTGGATACATGGGCTCTTCCAGAGAATCCCACGTCGCTACATCACGTAGGTTACGGTTTATTTTGAATGAATCTTCAAGTGTGGAAGGCGAGCGAAAACTGATATCAATCCAGTAAAGAGCTATCGAGAAGACCGAAGTATAAAGTCAACTTGCGGCCACTTTTTCCATCCCTAGTACTGTGTCTATTTTCCATCAGCAGCACTCATTTGAAAGAGCAATTGAACTTGGAGTCACCATGTCTGCAACAAAAACGCAGACTGCCACTGGCAAAACTGGCGATGTTACACGTGCTACTACGGTCAGTCTGGGTCTACCTGAAACACACACCCCTTCCAGTGAACAAGACAAGAAGGAAATCGAGGGTACCGAAGAGTACCCTCCAGCATTGTTCCCCAACTATCTACCTGTCTGGGAAGTTCCAGAAGCTAAGTGAGTGTCGCCGTTTGAGACGCTATATGGCTTGGTTTCACTGATCATTAAATCTCCGATTCCAGATTTCCTCCGTTGGAGCCTTTTGAGTACATCGAGCGTGCTGTTGGAGCCGATCCTCTGCTACCAGACCTTCTAGGGATTGACGGTAGTATTGAAGATTTGACAGCGGCTATCGGCGCAGAGGTGATCAATGTACAGCTCAGCGAACTGAGTGACAAAGGCAAAGATCAATTGGCCCTTCTTGCTGCTGAGAAGAAGGTTCTTGGTACAGTGCACGTGTGAAGACCCCTTCAGTCAATGTAATTCTGACACAGAATCTAGTTTTCCGTGACCAGAAATTTATAAATCATGCTCCTCAGGATAACATCGATTACTGCCGTTACTTTGGACGACTGTTCTTCCACCCCCATGCGGGCTTTCCTCCCAATGCTCCTGAAATTACAGTGATCCATCGCCCAGCCGGCAATACCATGGCGCCCGAATATTTCGATCTCCACACAAACTCTCTGGCCTGGCACAGCGATAACACTTACGAGGTCCAGCCTCCAGGTATCACCTTCATGTATGCGCTGGAAGTTCCCGACGCTGGTGGTGATACCGTATTTGCGGACATGGAAAAAGCATACGAGCGTTTGAGTCCTGCTTTTCAAGAGAGACTTAAGGGGCTTGAGGCCCTCCACACAGCCCGGGATCAGACTGCGCGTGCGATCGCTGGTGGCTCCTATGTCCGTCGTGAGCCAATTGATACTATTCACCCTGTGGTCCGCACACATCCTGCGACTGGTAAGAAGGCGCTCTTCGTCAATCCACAGTTTACTCGTCATATCATTGGGTTTAAGAAGGAGGAGAGCGACATGCTTCTAAACTTCTTGTATAACCACGTTAAATTGGGCCATGACATGCAGTGCAGGGTGAAATGGGAGAATGGAACTGTTGTTGTTTGGGACGTGAGTTATTTCCTGCTTCAAGCAAGATATGAAACCCTGACAGTTTTCTTTTCTAGAATCGAAATACTGTTCATTCTGGTCTTACTGACTGGATGGATGGTCGCAGACGTCACATTGCCAGGTATGATAATTCCTCCCTCAAATCTTCTCCCTTCATTAATCGTTTTGTCTTTAGAATTACTCCCGCTGGCGAGCGTCCTTTCTACGAGGATTAGGATCTGAGATAGAAATTTAAAGCACAATTAAAGGACACAACATTTTTTTTGAAGTGAATCATGTCTGGAATCCATCTCCTCACTCTAGGAACGATTTCGGTAACTCTACCAATCCATACAGAGACTTGGTAAAAGTTTAGCATGATATCATGATGCATTTTTGTAGTGCATTTTTCAAATCGTGAATTTTCAACCAAAATTCTGTGAAAGTTTAGATCTCGGTTCATGATTACCACTATATGCTGATACTCTCAGGTATACATCCTCGGCAACGGGGTTGTCTTGAACCTTGGACCGATTCAAATATTCAAATTCAAAAAAAGGAATCTCAACCCGAGTCATTTCAGATCCTCGATTGCATATATGAGCTTGCAAAGATGTTGAACGCAAAAGACTACAATGCCTTAGACTTGGCACAACCCACCAACTTCAGCGCTATGCTAAAGTCCGGTGAACTACTCTGGGGCACCTCTTGCCGTATGCCCACTGAGGATGTAGCCCGCATTCTTGCAGCCCTGCCATACCACTTCTGCTTTATTGATGCTGTAAGCCAAAGTACCCTGAACGCACACCTAACCAGAATGATAATGCGGTAGCAGGAGCATACGCCTATTGGTGCTACGGAGATCGCACGCCTTATAAAAACAATCCAATACTTTTCCAGCGGATCGATGGTACCCATTGTTCGTACTCCGGGATTTGCCCCGGATCTCGTAACATACTGCTTGAATGTGGGTGCTGGTGGTATCATTCAGCCGCATATTCGGACTGCAGAGGAAGCACATCGTTTGGTCCGTGTGGCTCGCTTCCCACCTCATGGTGACAGAAGCTTTCCGCCAGGTGCATTTGTTGGTGATCAAGCGCGCACTCCAGAAGGGAGATCCATTTATGATGTATGGAATGAGCATATTGCTGTCATTTGTCAGATTGAGGATGTGGAAGGGGTCAAAAATATTGATGAAATCACTGCTGTCCCAGGAGGTAGGCAAGCCCCGAATCCCTTGTCAAACCTTCAAAGGTTTTCGTCAAAAAATCTAACAGATTGATCAGTGGATGCCCTCATGGTGGGAACTACTGATTTGAGATTTTCCCTGGGTCTGGAGGCAGGAACCAATGATGGTGATGAAGAGTGCTTTGTGCAAAGCATGGACAAGATTTCCAAGGCAGCTAGAGCAAACAACCTGCCGATCCTTGGATTCGCAACATCAGAGGCAGAGCTTCATAGACGACATGCATCAGGTTGGACAGCCTTTATGGTTCACAGTGACTATGCTGGACTTTATAGGTCCGGAGTTGAGACCTTAGATAAGTACCGATCTGCTGTCGGGGAAAAGGTCAAGAATGGAGTCTCAAAGATGGCATAAATCAAGAATTCATTTTTTCCTTTATCGAATGACTCCCTCCATAGATATGAGTCATATACAGAATTTGATCTTCTATCGTAACGAAAATCCTGTCTAGACGAATTATATCGTCCCTGAAGTATCTCAATTGAGATGCTTTCAGGTTATTGCCCTCATGGTTTCGTCTATACTCTTCGCAACATGATCGATGTTGAATGAATTGAGACCCCTGTATTTCTGTTAATTTTAAGTTTCTCCAGTAAGAAATATGGAATTCATACGCCACGGATAATCTTCCAGAGAGTTGTAGGTAAACATGATGCCTGTTGCGTAGGTGGTGTATCTGGGATAATGATAGCCCGATATACCTATAAAATTCAGCAATCGCATAAAGAGGGAGGACAAATGATAGCATACGTAAACATTCCTTTCTGATTCGTGATGTGTGACCAGTCTCCAGGTGTTCCGAGAATATCCAGTTTCTTGATCAATTCACTTCGCCGATTCTGAAGTTCGACTGCCATTTCATATAATTCTTGTCTCCACTGAGGCTGCAAGTCTTGATCATTCAATATTGTCTCAACGATACTAGAGCCAAAATCAGGCATTGGTCCAGTCTCTGAGCGTGCCAGCAGCCTCATCTGGACCTCCATTCTTTCCCTGACATCCTTGTCTGGAACAACAATGGAAAGAGTTCCAACTCGCTCACAGTATAACCCAAAACACTTCCCGTAAGTGGCTGCTACCATGACTGGAATATTTAAATCTGTAAAAAGACGGAGACAATATACGTCTTCGTCAAAATCACCGGAGGCAAAGCCAGGGTAAGCAGCATCAAATACAGCCAGGTGTCCTCGCTCCTTAAAGACGCATGCTAGTGTCTGCCATTGCTCCGCGGAAGGGTCACATCCAGTTGGGTTCTGGGCTCCAGTTTGTAGAACAACCACTGAGTTAAGAGGCAAGTTTTCAATTTCCGCTTCGAGGGCAGTGAAATTGAGGCCCCGGGTAACAGGGTCGTAATATGGGAGAAAGCTGGCTCCAATGTTAAGAGAACTGAACACAAAGGCATGATTTGCTTGACAACTCATTAGCCACCTGGGCGCAGTAAATCATGGATGTGTATTCATCTTACTCCATGATTCCTGTGGAATGTAAACACGCGGCGTTGTCAATTTCCATGGTGCATAGTGATCTCTCAACAGGATTGCAGCAGAGTGACAAGCTCCGCTAGCCCCTAGAGTCTGCATAGAAACAACTCTAAGCAGTTTCCAAGATTTAGTATACACAGTTCATGAAATTTGTGGGATTCATCACCTCTTCTCGCCCACGATGGAGCTCTTCTCTCCAAAGAGCAGCTTTTCACAAGCATCACGGAAGCCCTTGCTGCCAATAAGGGATTCTCGGTACTCGTGGTTCCAGGATTGATCGGCGAAAATTCTTCCTTTGGCCTGCCATAGTATCAGCGGCTCAGGTACTACATCACTGCTATAGTCCAAGCCCTGGAGTTAAAACATATTGCGCACTTTCTTCACTGATGGCAAGACGTGAGCTTTCCCTTGGTTCGTTTTATACACGCCAACCATTAAGTCTATCTTTCTCGCATCGTGATCGTCGTGGAACTGTTCCATCAAGCCCTCCAGGCTTTCTATTAACAAGTCAGTTATGAGCAAATTGAAATGATGTGAATCGAGTTAACATTACCCAGTTGTGCTTTGGGTGTTGAGGCAAATGGGTGAGCCATTTTGATATATGATGTGAAATGTACGGAACATTCCCATCAAGACTTCCAAGTTGGTCCTGTACGCGTAGGAGATAGACTAGGTCTTCCCCTGAGAATTGGCACCGTTAATTGAATCTCATAGAATGAAACCCCCCAAGATAAAACACTCAGCTGAGCAGATTCCAGGGTTATGATACCGGTACGAGCAGTATTGTAACAGTGAAATTTACTCTGTATGGGGTTGGTATCGGTTTCACTCTCAAGATCCACGGGTTCAATCATACCCGTGTAGGCCATTCCCAGGGGACCAGCCGCCCACTGGCAACTAGGGCGCCCAGGTGCGGGGCTGTTGTTGAGCTCTCCCGGGGTATGTGACCATCGGTCGGTTTTTTGAATATGACGATTCACACTGGCACATCAACCTTGATATTTTCGAAATAACTGGTCTCAAATCCAGCAGATATCCTGCTAAAGTGAACTAAAACACTGGTATATGTTTTATTTCCTCGTTAAATTTCTCATACGGCTTCATATTTCAAAAATTTGGACTTCCCAAGAATGGTTCAAACAACGCCTCACTCATTCTGGAAGCCTTCCACAACCAGCTACCAGAAGCACTATAGGCTTTTTAACGATGATAGGCATTCTGAAATTTCATTTCCGTTAATCCTCTCTCCGACAGAGAAGTCCCTCGAACAGGTCCTTGAGGCCGCAGCAGATCTGAGCGCTAAGCCCACAGATGGTAACAACCCAAGCGGACTGCGGGTTCTCATGGATGCCACTGGCGGAGTCATCAACTTCAAAAACATGCCCCTGATATCAGCAGACGACTTTTCAAAATTCGTCACTGCGCTCGCCGGCAGCGGCCCTCGTGGCTGGGTTCCACATAAGGATTTCGGTGGACAGATTCTCCGACGAGAGCACGCAAAGCACGTCGTTGCTACGAACGATGGGCCACCAACTGATATCATTACCTGGCATAATGAGTACGGTGTATCCCCATCTCACCCGCACTACGTTGTGTTTTTCTGTGAGAAACCCGCATCGTCTGGAGGAGAAACACCTGTTACGTCCTCGTTGGCAGTCTGCGATAGACTGAAGAAGGAGTGCCCGGAGTTACTGGAGCAGTCTGCGAAGAGAGGATACACATATAAGTTCCATCACACAGCTGTGCAGACCCGCGGTCTTGTGGGTGGAAATGGTGTGTTCTCTCCTACCGCATTTGGGCCTGTAGATGAGAGTTTGCCAGTGGAGCAGCAGCGGCAAGCTGTAGAGGCTCGTATTGAGAAATTGATGGAGATGGGTGGTTGGAGTCGGGAAACCATTAATGACACCAGTCTGCCTCCTTGGCAGCGTCGAGGATTTGACTGGGAATGGACTGAGACTGGTGGGCTGAATATTACGCACCGTGTGGCTGGTATTCGCATGCATCCTACCCGAAATGTGCCCAGCTACTTCAACGTATGTGATTATTCTGATCTTTGTTAGCTTAATGTTTATTGATTCAATTTCTGGTATCTAGGCAATGGCCAACCGATGGGCTTATGCGAACAAGTACAACACTTGGGAGGCTCCTCACACCGCGATCAAGGAGGATGGCACAGAACAGACATTCTGGCCACCAATGGTTAGTTCATGCTCCTAAGAGGCTATCTTGATACTGTCTGACATTCTGCTTCAGTTCTCTGGTATGGAAGACGACGAAGTTATTCCAAAGGAATGGATGGACAAAGCGGGTGAAATCCAAAACGAATTCGGCTCCACTGTCACCTGGGAAGCAGGAGATGTGATGGTTATTGATGTGAGTGGAGATTTCTCTCTCGGGTTTAATTCAATTCTAGTACTAAGAGAGACTCAAATAGAACTTTGCAGTCCAGCATGCACGTCTGCCCTGGGAGGGACACCGGACTGTTTTGGCTAGTTTCTGGGACGAGCCAGGACTTCGTGGTGTTCCCATGAAGGTGTAAGCATAAGGGTAGCATGGATTCATTCTGAGATAACATAGAGATGCAGCTATGTAGTGCTCATCCTGTGGCTAGTCCACCCGGGCCTGCCTATAATCTTATCAGTTCTCTAATGGTACGAGATACCCCAGTAGTAGAGGCCTTGGATATGCCAGTTCTTGGGTCTACCTACCATGTAGGATCCTTCAATAGCCTTAATAATTAAAACATCAGCTACGAGGTATCCATTAGTTTAATCTCAAAGGCTGACAGGTAGAAAACATTAGCAGAGGCCAAGAATGCGTTACGAGGAATGTAATGAAAGTAATAAGTGTCATATTGCTCGATGATTATTTCGGAGTCTCGAATGATAGTAACAGGATCTTCCAGACTGACACCAAGAAGACCTGAACAGGGTAATGAACTGCTCCGCTAAGAAAAAAAATACTGCAGGCTGGCCGATAAAGACAAAAAAAAGAACTCCCCGACACAGTGGGCGCAGCTGCAAAACAAAAGAAAAAATAGCATATGACAGGAAAAGACAGCCAACCCTGACTCCGTCACACCTGAACGTCACACCTGAACCATGTCCGCATATCAAGAATTAAGACGTGCAAGCTTCAGTTGGAAGTTGGTAGTTGACGTGGTAATGAGATGAGAGCCGATTAGTTGTCAGCAGAGGTGTCGACAATAGTGCCGGCAGAGATGTCCGCAGTGGTGTCCGCGGGGATGTCGGCAGGGCTGTCGACAGAGGTATCGGCAGCGACATCGGCCTTGCGAGCACCACGCTTGGGCTTGGGCTTTTGAGCAGGGGCATCTCCCTCCTCACCCTCAGCATTTGTGGCGGCAGCTTTGGCGCGGCTACGCTTGGGCTTGGGCTTATCCTCGGCGGCAGCCTCCTCGCCCTCCTTGTCGGTATCAGCCTTGCGCTTGGTGCCCTTAGCAGCGCGAGTACGCTTCTTGGGCTCGGTCTTCTTGGGCTCAACGTCAGCGTCGGCGCCAGCATCGATATCGCCTGTCTCGGTAGTGGTCTCCTTAGCGGCCTCAGTGGCATCGGCATTTTCGACAGACTTCTCCTCGGCATCAGCCTTGGTAGGCTTCTTGCGACCTCGGGCAGGCTTCTTCACCTCAGCGGTACCATTCTCCTCAGTTTCGAGATCGGCCTTCACGACCTTCTTGAGGCGTGCAGCGGGCTTCTTGGCCTCGGCATTGCCATTCTCCTCCCCCTTGTCGGCATCGGCATTGGCGGTCTTCTTGCGACGTTGGGCAGGCTTCTTTGTCTCAGTGTTGCCGTTCTCCTCGGTTTCATCGGCATTGATAGCCTTCTTGCGACCACGAGCAGGCTTCTTTGGCTCATCATTGTCGTCCTCCTTGGCGACATCAGCCTTGGCAGCCTTCTTGCGGCCCCGGGCAGGCTTCACCTCAGCATCGCTATCCTCATCGGTACCGTTCTCCTTTGCCTTAGGAGCAGTCTTCTTGGCGCGGCCCTTCTTGGGCTTCTCATCGGCGCTCTCATCATCGTCATTGGTGGCCTTAGCCTTAGGCTTAGGCTTTCCAGCCTTCTTGGGGCTCTTTGGGTCATCGTTCAATTCGTCATCCTGTAACTATGTTAGTCATGTATTAATATTCAGAAAGGAGTGATATCATACACTTGCATTGGCCTTCTTTCCACGAGGCTTGGGGACACGGAAGAAGCGGCAGCCAGGGCGGTTCATTTCAACATCCTAGAATGTGCCAATTTGGTTAGTTTAATCACAATGATGATAAATTGTACCCTGTTATGGGAATCACTTACACCGTTCCATTCATCATCATCAACATGGCCCTGCTCAAGAGCACGGCGGACCTTATCCTGGAGTTCCTGGGGAAGATCAACGAAGCCATCCAGATCATCCGGGTCGACTTCAGACTCGTCGTCGCCCTGAAGGTCTTTCTTGATGTTCTGAATCACAGTAGGAGTGGTACAGCCCCTTTGAATCATTAGTGCTTCTGAGAACGAGAGGTGGGTAGCTTTTCTTTCATGACTTACCAGTGGCGCCACATCCAGGCCTGGATTCGCTCGCTATCGATCCAAGAGCCGACGCGCAGGGTGTCTTTCATGATCTTTTTCTTGGCATCCTTGCATTCTTTGTTCTGGCAGCCAGCACGGCTAGTTGAACTGAGTTCTGTAAATAAGTCAGTCTTGAACAAATTATTTTTGTAAAATTTGGAGATAGAGATAATAGAAGGTCAGTGCGACGGTGAACCGCACCGCACGATATCTCAAAATCAAGCGTCCGCCGCTGCCGCCGCGCACATTCACGCGTCAATATATTCAGAAACATCGATACAGCGTAGAAGACGCCATCAGATTCAAAGGAAAGGCGCGTTGATTAAAGCCGCATGGGTAGAAAATCATCAATCTTCAAGTCAGACTTACCGACACGGTGAGGCATGATTACAGGCGACGCGGCGCGGCGTTGCCAGTAAACCACACAAAAATTGTTCAGAAGAGTAAAACAGAAAGAGAAGAAAACAGCAGTTTAAGCTGACGATTTCCGAAAATCGCCAGTCCGGGGTAGAATAAACTGGGAAAAAGGAGAAGAGTTGGGGGGTTTGAGGGGAGAGAAGAGGAGAGGGTGACGTGACTCCAGGCTGAGGTGCAAATCAAACTGATACTTTGGGGACACAATCTTTTCACCCTCTATTATATGGAATAATGATTCTCCTGGGGATTTGCCGATTAAATACAAACTTTGAATTTATTATTATAATAATATTTGTGTTAGATAGTTTTATTAGTCCACCTATTTGTTAGACGCATCACTATGCTAGTCCCAGCGACCGGCCAGTAACACCTGCTGTACCAGCAAAATGGATACAATGCGCCCTTTGTTATCTCTACGATTGGCTGTCAATGGCTCTTCTCCTGAATTCTAGTGCATGTGCCCTGGATCTATATTAAGAATTAATCAAAAGTCCATTGGTGTGTAGTTGATGATCTTTTGTGATTCATGCATTGCGCTATACATACCACATTAATTGGGCGCCGATGTCAAAGATGCATGTGCCTAAATACAAGACTTCTAAACTGTATAGTACTTATACAGCAGGGGTTAAAGCTCTTATTCAGTCTCCAATATCTCCAGGGCTATATTATGTATTCAAATGTTACTAGTAGTAGTTAGTCTATTTGATCAGAATCTACTATTAGTACTTGTACTATTAGTACTTGAGGCCGGGGACTGAGAGTCCTATGCTTCAATCAATCGAGCACTACGCCCATAGCGCGTATACATAGATAAGACATCATTAGTACCAAAATGAACACAAAAAAATAATCAAATTCAAAACTTAAGCAATCTTGGAAGATATAAGTATCCTATAAGGATTTTACATGATTATCAAAAATCAGAGTCAAATGTATAGAGGACTCCCAACCCGAAAGCGGTTAGTGTGTCCCGAGCTTCAAATGTTCTTCGCATCAACTTCATGTTGGACCTCTACTTCCACAACCACTCGCCACTTAGCGCCTTCCTCCTTGTCGCAAGCGTATTTCCACATTATCAACGCACAAACCAATATCCTGGGAGCAAAACTACAACACTACTCCCCTATTACGCGCCCTTCGCTCAGTAAAATACAGGGCAACAAAAAAAAGACCAACACAATCCACGAACGTCGCAACCATGTCTGAGCCTGGTCCTGATTCCCTTCCTACTAGCGCTGATCCGCGCAGCAAACGGCCAACCAAACGCCGCGCTATTACACCACACTCCGAACAAGCAGGGGAGATCAAAACCCTGTTTAAAGACCCATCGAAAGAGATTCGCCTCCCAACTGCCGCGAAAGATCGTACCGTCGCGTCGCTTTCCGCGCCACCGGAGATTGTTACCAACGTCCAGGGTTCTTCTGCTGGTGCTGGATCCGGCGAGTTCCATGTCTACAAGGCTAGTCGACGAAGGGAATATGAGCGATTACGGAGTATGCAGGCGGAGGTAGATAAGGAGAAGAACGATGAGGAGTGGGAGAAAGAACGGGCGGAGACAAAGAAGAAGGATGATGCGAAGACGGATAAGAATCGACGGAGGAGAGAGAAGAAGAAGGCTGCGAGGGGAAAACAGAAGAATGGTGGTGCGGATATGGATGTTGATGGTCCTGCGCCGGGAATGAAGAAGAATCCCAATGTTCCTGGTGTGTCTCTTGGTGGTCAGACTGATGGCGCTGAGGCACAGTTTGCAGAGGAGGTTCCTGGTGTGATTATCCACGAGGATGATTGAATGGCGAATCGTGGTGGAAGCTGTATGATACTGATACCCATTTTATGCTAATTGAGACACTTGAAGCGTCTATCTGTTCAATTGTCGATATTTGACAGACAGTATTTTTTTCAGTATACTGTAGCCTTTTCTTCGCCTAGAATAGTATGCGCTTCAAGCCCGGGTACTTCAGGTTTCCTATACTACATCCACCTGGGCATGGATAGTACATCCCCCTTATCCTAGAGTGATCAGGGCTTGACAGGCTCATGCTGTGCCTCCAACTTGAAGACTCAGACTTGACTCACAACTTGAAACACATCGACTTCAACAACTTAATACCTACGCATGCATTCAACCAGAGAGATTAGTTCAGGCCCGCTAGCCTCACTCCGATTACGGTAAAAGATACGAGTGGGGTTTTACATAACCCGAGGAACCGCGGACTCCTTGCCGACCTGAGTCAGCGGAGTTTTCTCCTCGATCCCAGGTAGACAAGGCAAGACTGTGATTCCTCCCCTGTGCTGATTTCCCGTTTTACAAGGGTTGCGCGGTGCCTACACTCAAATTTTGACCATGGCCGCCCCAACTGAGGGAACAACCACTCAGCAACCAGGCCGAGAATCGGCTACCCGGCTTGGCGAGGATATCGATGTAAACGAGACTACATCCCTGCTAGCATCTGCCAAAGCGGAACCAGCAGTGCGCGCTTCAGGCCAGCAGTATGGAGCGACGCCAGCAGCAAACGGTGATGCCGTTTCTGAGGTGGATAGCCAGGAGGAGAAACCTTTACCTCTGGGTCAGATCTTCTTTCTCTGCTATGCCCGTGCGATAGAGCCCCTGGCGTTCTTTTCTATCTTTCCCTATGTTAGTCAGATGGTTCAGGATAATGGGAATGTCTCGGACTCGGATATCGGGTTCTACAGTGGACTTATTGAGTCCATGTTCTCGTTGACTCAGGCTATCGTTATGCTGTTCTGGGGCCGTTTGGCTGATCGCATTGGACGTAAGCCTGTTCTCGTCTTCTCTTTGCTAGGTGTGACTGTTGCAACTAGTCTTTTTGGAACTGCCAGATCGATCGGACAGATGATTTTGTTCAGGTGCATTGCTGGTGTCTTTGCTGGAACGATCGTCACAATCCGCACCATGGTAGCCGAACATAGCACCCCTACGACTCAGGCTCGTGCATTCAGCTGGTTCGCTTTTAGCGGGAACTTGGGCATTTTCCTCGGCCCTCTACTGGGTGGTGCACTTGCTGACCCGGTCCGCCAATACCCCAGTATCTTTGGAGGAATGCGTTTCTTCGAGGACTACCCCTACGCTCTATCGAGCTTCGTCGTGGCGATGATTGGAGCCACTGCCGCTATCACCACTGCCTTCTTTGTTGAAGAGACATTGAAGAAGGAGCCTGCATCTACAGGCCTCGATGATAACGAGGCGCTAGACGATGCCCATGTCCGTCATCAAAACCGTGACATGTCAACATGGGAGCTTCTTAAGGCGCCCGGTGTAGCTACAGTGATTTACGTCTACGGCCATCTGATGATTCTTGCATTTGCCTACACTGCTATCATTCCCGTCTTCTGGTTCACACCTGTTTCTCTAGGTGGATATGGCTTTACACCTATGCAAATTTCCCTTCTGATGGGTATGAACGGTGCCGCCCAGGCTGCCTGGCTTCTCTTGGTCTTCCCTCCACTACAGCAGCGTATTGGAACAAAGGGTGTTATACGTCTCTGCGCAGCTGCCTACCCATGCTTCTTGCTGGCCTGTCCTTTCGGAAACGTCTTGCTACGTATCGGAACCAAGGCCGCGATCAACACCTTCTGGGTTTTCGTCCCCACGGCTCTGATCATTGGATGTGGTGTGAGTATGAGTTTCACTGCAGCTCAGCTGGCTATCAACGACGTGTCACCTTCTCCCAGGGTCCTGGGTACCCTTAACGCCGTGGCCTTGACTAGCACTAGTGTTCTGAGGGCTTTCACTCCGGCTCTCTCTACTACTCTCTTCGCGCTGGGTGCGAGGTCTCAGCTGCTTGCTGGTCACGCTATCTGGGTGTTCCTGGCCTTGTTTGCTTCTGGACTGTTGCTTGCAACCAAGTATCTCCCAGAGCCTCCAAAGACCCGCAAGCGCCAGAGCAGCCAGGAGAGATAACTTTATTGACTAGATTTCAATTTGAAAAGTACAGCAGCGAGCTTGGGGCCTTGATCACTGCCAACCTAAAAATGGGTTGAAGCTCGAACGGCTCTTTTTAGCGTCCCACCTTGCATCCCATTGTCATGTACAGCCCAAAAGAATGTTTTATAGATACTACTGCATCAATTTGAAGTTTAGGTCTCGTCATATGACGGACAAAAAGAATATATCCATACCATGCGAATATACCCATGTGACAATTCATTTTGGTCTAGAATGTTCATACAAGAAAGAAAACCGGAGGTAGTCGTATAGCATTATGTACGGACCTCAGGTCCTGAATCATCTTTTTGTTTTTTGGTTCTTGCTCATATCTATTACTTACTCCTCGCCACCACCAACACCGGCGGCTTGTTGAGCCGACTTACCACTGCAGATATCGTCGACACGCAGAAGCAAGCATGCGGACTAGAATAGAAGTTAGTTGACCGTAAATTAATAGGAGAAACCAAAGGAGTTCTTATTCTTACCTCAACAGCAGTCTTAATACTCTGGAGCTTGACAGCCTCAGGCTCCCAAACACCGTACTCCTTCATATCGACCAGGTTACCGGTCTCGCCATCCAGACCCCAAGAGTTGTGGCCCTCGACGTGCTTGGCACGCAAGCGGGTCAGAACACGAATGGGGCTAGCACCAGCGTTCTGAGCGAGTGTGCGAGGAATAACCTCCATGGCATCAGCAACAGCCTTGTAAGGCCACTGCTGCACACCCTCAACGGAGCGAGCCAATTGGCTGAGCTTGACAGAGACAGCCATCTCAATAGCACCACCACCGGGGGACAGACGAGGGTGGAAGATGACGTTACGGGCAACTCCCATAGCGTCGTGGAGGTTACGCTCGATCTCGTTCAGGATATCCTTGGAAGGACCGCGCAGCAGAATGGTACAGGCCTTGGGGGACTGGCACTTGCGCATAAATGTGAAGTATTCGTCACCAATCTTCTCAATCTCGAAAAGTCCGCAGCGGGTACCGATGTCGGACTCTTGGATGTCGTCGACACGGTTGACAATGGTAGCTCCGGTGGCACGGGCGATACGGTTGTTGTCGGTCTTACGGACACGGCGGAGGGCAGTAATGTTGGCCTTCATGAAGAAGTGCTGTGCAAGATCTGAGAGGGAAGAAAAGGTTAGACGAGTCACCTAGTGCACGGAATGAATATAAAAGGAGTCCTTACCAGAAACACCCTTCTCGGTGATGACAATATCGGGCTTGAACGCCACGATGGCGTCGCACATGTGCTTGACCTGCTCCTCCTCAATCTGCAGAATACGGTTCCAGTCATCCTCCTTTGAGACCTCAATGTTTGTCTGGGACTCTCCCTTCTTGTACTCGAGAGGGCAGTCGAGCAACAGAATACGGGGGTTCTCGATTCTCCTCCGCATCTTGGGGTGGGTGATATCCTTGTTGACCATGACACCATCAATGACCTCGGAGTCCTCAATCTGACCACCAGGAATCTTCTCAATACGAGCGTAACGCTTGATATCCACCTCCTGCTTTCCACCACCAACATCAAAGGAGACCGTTCGCACAGCGGTCAATGCCAGGCTGCACATGAGATCGGACCACCGGGAAACGAACTTGGTACCGATGGAGGACTGAATAAGAGAGAACATAGCCTTATCATCAGTGATATCGACGGGGATGGAAACCTCCTCGATGATCTGAAGGGCATCGGCGAGGGCGCGCTTGAAGGCGGAGATAATGACGACGGGGTGGATGTTACGTTCAAGTTGAGGGAGAGACTGAGCGAGCATCTCACCAGCTAAGATAATGTTAGTATGGTATTCCCCCGCACTCTCGATTATCCATCCAGAAGAAACATACCCAAGATAATGACGGATGTGGTACCATCGCCGACCTCCTCGTCCTGGGTACGGCTGAGCTCGATCATACTCTTGGCTGCGGGATGGGAGACCTCGATTTCACGCAGAATAGCATGACCGTCGTTGGTCAGAACAATACCACCCATTGGGTCGAGAAGCATCTTCAACATGGCCTTGGGACCGAGACATGACCGAATGATGTCGGCAACACTAGTGGGGGGTATGTCATATTAGCATCGGAGTCGAGGATGGAACAGAAAGAACCGGGGAATTCGAGAGATAATCGTACGTCTTAGCAGCAGTAATGTTGGACAGCTGTGCCCGGCGACCAACTTGGCGATCACCGGCATTGGTGTCTATTCAGGAGACCGTAGGTTAGTAAATGCCGCCTTAGGGGAGGGTTCGGAGGGGTACGCACTCATCACCACCACCGGAGCCTGCATGTTGGCGGTAATTCAATATGGGAAATGAAAAGAAAAAAGGAACGAAGTAGACTCAAGTCCAGATGCAACAAAAGACTCCTGATGGATAAAGAGGTCAACTCGGAGCCGCGTTGAGGTCGCCCGCATCCCAAATTTCCAAAGTGGGAGCTCCTTGGCACTAAACCCAAACGGGTAGGGACAAACCAAGCAAACAGGAACTACATTGACCGATCATTCAAATGTTGATATAGCACTCATTACTTATTCAGTACTATTCACATGATGAATTGGATATTGTACACAAATGCCTTACACTAGCATGTCTATTTACTTTCCCAATGATTACATATCAACAAATAATACTTACATCTCCAGAATATTCGTACAATTGTCTCTGATGGTTTTCCCCGGTACCCCTCATTACCCAGAAACATCCCCAGGCTCTTTTTTGACTCTACCAAGGCGACTTTCCGAGTCTTTATTCGTATACCCGGCTCTCTCCAATCTCGACCACGTCGAACACTCCCTTTTCAGGAAGGCCAAACTTCTTCAGTGCGGTCTTCAACTTCTCTGGGGGCTCAAGTACATCTTCCTCGGTCAGAACCCAAGTGCCCCAGTGGATTCCCAATGCATTCTTGCATTTAGTGTCTTGGAACATCGACACAGCATCGTGAGGGTCACCATGAACAGGACTCCATATGTGACGAGGAGCGTATGCACCAATTGGGATCAATCCAAGATCGAAGGGGCCGCGGAACTCGCCCACCTGTTTGAAAGCAGGGCAAACGGGGAAATCATATTTGGGGTCATGGTCATCCTCGCCCTCGGGGACTTCGGTAACTGGGCGGTATCCGGTGTCTCTGTTTAAACAAAATTCATCAGCCGGAGAGTTCTTTGGGTGTGGGATTTTGAATGAAGGCTAGCTTACCCTGCGAAGTATACTTTCTTCCCTCCCGACTCAATTGCCCAAGAGCACCACAATGTTTTATTCCGGTCATGAATACCCCTCGCGCTGACGTGCTGACATGGTAAAGAGCCAATACGGGCAGTCATATCCGCGCTTTTCACATCTCCTTCACCCACAACCTCAATCTTCGCTTCCGTCTGGCTTGAAGGTGATAATGTGATGTCGCGCTCCTCCCACCAGTCCAACTCGGTAACCTTGTGAATTCCAGATTTTTCAAACCAAGACTTATTCCCAAGCGGGACGAAGAAATGGCAGTTGGGGTGTAACTTCGCAATTGCGCTAACTGTGTGGTAGGAAAGGTGATCGTAGTGGTTGTGAGAAATGAAAACAGCGTCGATAAACGGGAAATCTTTAGGCTGGCAAGGCGCGTCTGTAAAGCGTTTGGGTCCTAGTAAATTGTATGGACCACAGTGTTCCTCAAGAACCGGGTCGAAGAGGACGCGCAGGCCGCCGGGGAACTCGACATAGTATGCAGCATGGCCCAGCCAGGTTGCTCGTAATTGGGGAGTTTCGCGGGTAGGAAGGAATTCGGGCTTGCGAACAGGAACCGTGGGACCACTAGTATCGGGAACATTGCCTTTGCCATTGAAGCGACGCCTAGGAAAATAATGTTAGAATTCGCGAGAACAGTTCCAGACGCGCATTGGACCTACTTCATAACCTCTGCAACATTTGCGAGCCCGACATTTCGCCATGAGCTGGTAGAAATCTTGAGTCAGTGTCATGCCATACACAGGGTGACAGCACTCATCTACTCACTCCCAAGGATTTCTGAAGCCCGATTTACCATGGTGGCTCTTTTGAGCAGCATCTTCAGGCGCTGGTCGAGTTGAAGCCGTGGCCACTGTTAACGCGTAGAGAATTTCGGTTGTAGTTGCACCCATTTTGCGAATCGAGGTGTAGGGCCTGTATAAACTCGGCCGAAAATGGCGGGGACGATGCAGAAAACCACGCATGGGGGAAAACAGCCTTTTTAAATGCAACCACGGAGTATTCGAGAGATATCAAAAGTCAAAAAATCATCAATTCATCGCTCTTGGGGGCCTGAGTAGATTTCTGTGCTGTGATTGGGACAAATTTACGGGAGAGCCACTCATCACTTTGTCCTAAATCCGAGCTATCTCCGCCTTCAGATGCCCGGCATACAGAGTCTGGCCGACTCCGATCATGAGATCGGGATATAGTATATCGTGGGATCGGAAATCGGTCAATAGAATATGTGTGTAGTATATTGACTAAATTAGATTAATTCAATACTTTGAACTAAAGTACAATCATTGCCATGAACAATATAGTGTAACCGGGGCTCCAGATCAAACTAGATCGGCCCGTTGTAACTCCGATATCTCTTCTTATCGTGAGCTCCAGATCTTTTGGCTTCGTTGAGTCTCAAGTCCGGGTATGGAGTCAAGTGGCACTCCCAATGTGGTGGCTGCACCATCTGCAGGAGATTTAATCCTGCAGCAGAAGACACAGGCTATTCAAAATGCCCAACAGTCGGCTCAAAATGGTGATGGAAGTCTTTTCTCGCAACTTACAAGCAATCCCTTATTCACAGCAGTATGTGTCTCTCCGCAGGGCTCTAGCTTCGGTATTGGCTAATGACATTGATTCTATGTAGGGTTTCGGCCTTGCAGGTCTAGGAGCAGGTCTTACCTTCGCCCAAAGAGGAGTCCGTCAGGGCGCAGCTTTATTACGCCGGCGCATGCTGGTTGACGTCGAGATCAGCATCAAAGATGATTCATACCCATGGTTCCTACACTGGATGACCCTCTACCAGCAATCGCAAGTTGGTTCAGCCCGTGCGACCGCCACCAACTCGGGTTTCATCGATCGCATGCTCCAAAAAATGACCCCCGGAATGCGCCATCTCTCAATCCAAACCCAGAAAGTCGAACACTCGAACGGCGCGATTCATACCCACTTTTCCCTCGTTCCTGGACCTGGAAAGCATGTTCTTCGCTATAAAAATGCATTTATCTTCGTCAATCGCGTGCGTGAAGCCAAGTCCCGCGATATTCAGACCGGAAAGCCTTGGGAGACAATCACCTTAACGACTCTTTACTCTCATCGCCATATCTTCGAGGATCTCTTCACCGAGGCTCACGCGTACGCTGCCAAGTCACATGAGGGGAAAACAACAATCTATAATAGCTGGGGTACGGAATGGAAGCCATTTGGCAACCCTCGACGGAAGCGTCCACTCGAGTCAGTGGTCCTTGCTGAGGGTGTCAAGGAGCGGATTGTGGAGGATGTACAAGATTTCATCTCGAGTGCCTCCTGGTATAACGACCGGGGTATCCCTTATCGACGAGGCTATTTGTTGTACGGACCTCCCGGAACTGGCAAGAGTTCTTTCATCCAAGCGTTAGCCGGTGAACTCGATTACGATATTGCGATCCTGAATCTTAGTGAGCGTGGACTGACCGACGACCGACTAAACCACCTCCTGACTATTGTTCCTAATCGGACATTGGTTTTACTGGAGGATGTGGATGCTGCTTTTTCCAATCGCCGTACACAAACTGATGCAGACGGATATCGGGGAGCCAACGTCACGTTCTCTGGGCTACTGAATGCGCTGGACGGAGTGGCTAGCGCCGAAGAACGAATTATCTTCCTCACTACCAATCATGTTGAGCGGCTTGACGAAGCCCTGGTTCGACCTGGGCGCGTAGATATGACCGTCCGTCTTGGCGAAGTATCACGTTACCAAGTTGGTCGTCTCTGGGATCGATTCTATGAAGACATTGATACCAATGGGTCGCACCGAAAGATTTTCCTCGACCGACTACAAGAACTGGGCCTGATCGAAGATGAGAATGGTCATAAGGCTGACCGCTCCCGAAACACTAGTGCGGCATCTCTGCAAGGTCTTTTCTTGTATAACAAGGGCGATATGGAGGGCGCGATCGCTATGGCCGAGGGACTTACCTACTCGGTGCATGATGAAGCAATGGAACACAACAACGGCCCTCAGTGAATAACTGTGGATCTCTCTGTATGATGTAAATATTCCCCAGCAAAATGTACAATATAGAAATTCTTGTTATCTTTGTCCCGCATTTTCTGCAGTTTCTGCAGACTCTCTTCATCCAATCCCACTCGTCTTCTGTGTTGCAGGCCCCGGTGAGCTGCATCTCCGCATGCGCCGAATCTTCAAGATCACTGAACTTTACGGTGAGATTTACATTGACTCGACCACCAATCGGCAACTTGAACAGCGAAAATTTTGTGAATTCAGTGCTAAACCCACCAATCATGGAGTGAGTGAAGCGCCCTTCCCTGCAGTCACTATCCCCCGTCGCACGGACTCGACCAATCACACCCATTATCAATTAAGCGCCCGGCCCCAAAAATAGGCTTGTCACATACTTATCCCATCCTGCACGGTGTGAAGGAACCGATTCCCACCGAAAGAAATGGGGTATATGTCAGTTAAAACATCCCCCTGCTCGGGGTCCTGAATAATGTATCAAGTTTTCCCCCAAGAAGACCCACGAGCCTATCAATCTGTCGTGGTGCGGTTTACTAGTCTGAATCTCTATACAACCTCCTCCATGACCGTTAGTAGTCATGAGTCAATCATTCCAACTATTTCCATCCACATCGCCGGAGCCAAAGGTGCCCAAGAATCCGTTTCGTAAGGGTATCAAGAAGCCAGTCTCGACTGTTGAGTCAGAGGCCTCAATCCCTCTCGATGATCTCCAGGATTCCTCCAAAACAAGCGAATCGGTGCTACTACAAATTATCCAAGATACTCAGACTCTTCCTCCCCCTCCTCCCTTACCAGCAGCACATCTTGCGCGATCAAAATCTCCATCCAAATCGGTCTCATCTTATGAGTCCTTTTCTCCTCAATCGTCCCGTAGCCGAAGTCGACAAGAGAGTCGATCAAATCATCGAGCCTTGCCGTCGCAGAGTAGTATGAGCAATAGCAGCGGTAGTTTTCGCACAGTTAATTCGGCCGTATCGCCTCAATCGTCTCAATCTTCTGTTTCGCCAGTTCCGATGAGATCAATGTTTCCTCAATTCGACCCCAAGCTTCCGCTTGATCAGCAGGGCGCGCCGTCCATGCCGAGTGATACACCTGAGGCGATAAAGAAAGCTCGGAGACCGAAGCTGACGCTGGCTTCAACTTCTGAAATCGACCAGTTTCTCGGCCCGAAGACTGTACCTGCGAGTGTACTGAACTTCCCAACTGGCGTTTTGGAATCTGAAGAGGTTCGATTTTCTTCGCCACATGAGCTGGAGATGTTATGGGAGGCTGCAAATGGACAAAGACCCCAGGAACTATATGGTACATTTAATCTGCGACTGACCAAGTGAGTTTGACCTTTGATACTTTTAGCCAGTCATGAGATCTACCTTTCTGACTTGATTCAAGGACCGGCCCTGCAACCTTCGCATTCGGAAACTCTCAACAACCATTTTATACGCTGCAGACGTATTCAAATAACGAGATGTCTATCTCTCGGGCAGCGCCATCAAACCCCGAGAATGATGTTCCAATCATGACATTTAGTCTTGAGGACCGCAGTCGTCGCGATCACCCCAATGACGGACTTATTGCACTTCTATTTTCGCGGCTTGCTGCTATGCTTGCGATCGATCAGGCCGCGGAACTGAGCAAAAAGCACCATCTCGCTGGCTCCGAGGCTTCAGAAGTCGAGAGGAATGCTCTCAAGCGAGCTGCCGCTCAAGAGTCATGTCGACTATCTTGGAACCGCAATCTAAGACTCTACGAGCTTCGCCATCCCTCATTATCTAAACGAAATCCTCCTGCCCTTTTGGGGGCTGCAGGTATACCGCTTTCGCCTGTACAGGCACAGTCATCGGGCATTCTTTACATCACTGTCTCTACTCCATCAAGCGATACGAGTCCAAAGCAACCTCCAACAATTATTGTCACCGGTCCTGTGTCTTCTACTGCATTAGAAGCCGCGCAACAAGCTGCCAATCCCCGCACGTCGACCTTACCTGCCCCAGACTTGGACGAACCCCTCGCAACTCTAGACTTTGCCACTCGAACACTCTCCATCTGTCCTGCAGCTGTTATTGCCACAATTCCATCATTATATGCAGTCGACTCCTTGATTGCAGCCATTCTGGCAGTGGCTGTATCAGATGAATCCACCAACCCCATCCTCGCAGATATGGAGCTTGGATCTCCCAAGTCGATAGCACCAAGCGTAAAGTCGATGTCACGGCAGGGCATGCCATTCCGTGGGAAGCTCATCACGACTCTCGCAGAACGCGAAGACTATGCTGAGAGTATCGAGCTGGCCTCGCAAATCGAGTCAGCAGCTGCCAAATCGGCGGCTAATCCGAAAAGGAACTATTTGAAATTCTGGAGCCAGAAGGATGTCACACCGCAGGACGTCAAGCAATCGTCGAAGTCCAAGAAATCCAAAAACAAGA
Organism: Penicillium herquei; assembly: GCA_039634405.1. Taxonomy (NCBI): domain Eukaryota; kingdom Fungi; phylum Ascomycota; class Eurotiomycetes; order Eurotiales; family Aspergillaceae; genus Penicillium; species Penicillium herquei. The sequence goes on along the minus strand of CP098387.1, from coordinate 4,405,796 downwards.
AAATCGTGGTCGAGGAATTTGATCTTGAGAAATATGGTCGCTACGGTCGGACCTCATCACGCGAGGGGGAGAAACTTCCGGGAATAGTCCGAGGGACCTTGAAGATTCTCTTCTTTGCTTTGGATCTAATCGTCAAAATATTGACTGCTTTTGTTAAGGTGTTGGCATGGTTATTGGTAAATATGACTCGCTGTGTGACCAGTGAGAAGTTCTAAGCTGGACTTGGATATTATGTGGAGTTTGATTCCTGCCACTTCATTTCTGTTCCTTTTCTCATTCTCATTTTTATTTTATCTATTTTTTGGTCATCTCATTTTTTGTCATAAATCTTGTTTAATGTCTTTTCTTCAAGCGACATGAATCATGTTCACCGCTAGTTATACCCAATCAACGATCTTTACTACCATGTGCATGACTGCTGCATATTTCTAATCCCCGTGACTCGGACTTCCAACTGGTGCATCTGCATTATCTATCATATATCAGATTTCAGTACGGAGTACATCAATGGGTTTCAACTTCATAAACCTGATCTTGAACTGATCCAAGTTAAAGTTTTCATCAGCTATGACACTAACAACACACACTACGAACTAGACTGATCTTTTATCCATTCAGCGGCAAGATATGCCGAGAACCCACCCGCTCGATAGGAACTACGATTTTCAATGTGGATAACACAATGTGGATAACAGCATGGATTTCAGCTCGCCATGAATATGACGTGGTGGATCTTCCGTCAATAGTTCGTGCTATCGTCCAATGATTAACATTAAATTCCTTCTAGTGCCCAAATAGAATACCCAACTCGGCTTCGCCGGCCGCTTGTTACACGGGTATGTGGATGCACACCGTGCTGATCCAAGCTCTTAGCCCTAGGGATGATTTAAAATCTTTTGGGTCCATCAGGGGGTGGGATCGTGATTCAATTCTGTTGAATGTGATCGATTGAAGCTTCTTCAAGTTCTCAACTCCCATCTCCCTAGGTGCAATGGCGGAAAATTCTACATTCCCGTTTACGATAACGGAACATCTTATCGATGGACAGCATATTCGGGAGTATCCCGATGCTACTATTGACGGAAGCTCATCCCTGAAGCTTGTCTTGAAGAAATACACCCCTGTCAATAACCCCAATCCTCAGCCTGGTGACGTAACAATAATTGGGGCTCATGGGTGTGGATTCCCAAAGGTGAGTAGCCACGATCTTAGCGCTAGATATCATGGTAGCTTGTGAAGTGGATTTGCTAACGCGTCATCTAGGAGCTGTATGAACCACTGTGGGAAGACATACTCTCCCGGAGCGAACAAGATGGTTACAGAATCCGATCTATCTGGATAGCCGATGTCTCGAACCTTGGTGCTAGCAGCATTCAAAATGAGAAAGTTCTTGGAAATGATCGTAAGGACACAAGATTCCATATCCATATTCAAGATGCCTAAGCTAACTATATCAAGCATCGTGGCTGGACCACAGTCGCGATCTACTCCACATGATCAACAAATTCCGCGATGAGATGCCACAGCCGATTGTAGGTGTGGGACATAGCATGGGTGCAGGACAACTGTAAGATAGCTCACCCAACCGAACAACTCAGGATATTCCATACTGACATTTGATGCAGTGTTCTTCTATCGCTTCTTCATCCCCGTCTTTTCACATCCCTAAGCCTCGTCGAGCCTGTCATCGCACCAGACATCATAGCGGGTAAAGGACCCCTCTTATCTATCATTTCGCTAAAGCGTCGCGACACATGGAAATCCCGATCTGCAGCCATAGAAGCCGCACATAAAGCGCACAAAAAATGGGACAAGCGTGTTCTCGATCGATGGATTCAGCACGCATACCGTGATCTCCCAAAATCTACATCCACTCAGTCAGCAAACTCAGAAGCAGCCCCAGCCGATAATCCCGTCACACTTACCAGCTCAAAATACCAAGAGGTACTGCAGTACCTGCGACCAAACCCATCCAGCCATTTAGCCCTGGGCGAAGAAGAAACACCCGATACACCTCCCCATGATCCCCTTCTTTATCCCGATATCATCGGAGACCCAGAAACCACCAATCTATTCTATCGCTTTGAACCAATTTTCGCCTGGAAAATGTTAAAGCATGTTCGTCCACCTGTACTGTACGTGTTGGGAAAGAGCAGTCCCATTTTCTCAGCAGAGAATCGTACAAAGATGGTTGAGCGCACAGGAAGGGGAATTGGAGGAAGTGGTGGAGTTCGGGCTGGACGAGTGGAACAGAAAGTCATTAAGGGCACCCATCAGTTACCTTTGGAACAAGCAACTGAGACAGCTAATGCTGTTGGGCCTTGGATCAGCAAGTCTATTCGAACTTGGGAGGAGAATGAGATGCGGGTTGCGGAAGGGTGGGCTCGTCAACCTTTGGATGAGAGATTTAAAGGCATGTCGGGCTGGATTCCTGGATTGCAGAAGATGGTGGAGGGGGATACGCCGAGAAGAGATTCGAGGCTTTGATTGAATGCTTGATGTTCAGGGATTTTTATGTGATTTTTAAATTTAGAATTAGACTGGATTATAGTATATAGTAATTATGCATTGTGGATTTTTCATTTATACACGGAACTTGAGATCTCTGAGAGCCCAAATTCAAGCTTTGACCTTGCATCTCCCACCTAAATCTGGGCAGCATCTCCACTCATCCAATCTTGGGGAACGGATTCCAGCACAGCGATAATCTTGGAAGGACTTCCGAGTCGCTCCTACCGCAAGGACCTGAATAATGAGCAGGGATCGGCCTCTTTTGATTATGTTGAGCTTTAGCTCTCACGTTCCTGATGATCATCTTCTCCCCCAATCAAACTCAGTGCTCTTGCCGATGAGTACTTCAGGCATTGGCAAATCAACACCTCTGGATGATATATACCGGGTCGCCTACTGCTCAGATGGACGGTCTTTCAATAATTCAAGAATCCTCCAGGTGCACTTAGCGTGCTAGCGACCATGTGCCAAGTTGCTTCCTTCAACTAGAAGTGAATGACCCACCATACAGACAATATTGAAAGCACATCTGCATTGACTTCAAGTCCGGAGTATTCCTTTCCACTCATGACTCGACGCAATCTCCGGCGGAATCCTGCGAGACTCTAATTTTAGTCTTAAAAAACCGGAGAGGGGAGAGGGGACTGCCGCTGGGGTCCAAGCACGTTTTGGTTATCTTGATCTTCTATCCTTCGACCAGTTCAAGTTAGTAGATCAGGGTTCTGACTCGGCACGGAGGCTCCAAGTGGGGCAGGGCAGGACCCTGAAGCCGTTGTTTATACGAAGCTCGATATTCCCTGATTAACAGACTCTGGACAGAAGTCAGAGCTTTGAAAAGCGAGAACACTCAATCCAAGGATCTCTTGAAGGACAAAAAACATATCCTTCTAGCTCACTTTTCCCGCCATTCACGGAGTGCATCAATCTCGTATTCAATGTCTCGTTCCGAAGTGATTCAGCCACTTCACTTTGCCAAGAACAATCGTCGTTCCGAGCACCAGTTAGAGATGCGCGGAGGTCAAATAGTGGAGAGAAAGAAAGAGTCTCATGGAGGATAAACATTCAAGCTTAACCCAACTAAGAAAGAGACCTGCGAGGCTGGCAGATATGGTGCAAGAACAAAATTAACCAGTGAGCAATACCCGAAATTAGGGGTTTTGGGGGCCGCCAGTTAACTTCCAGTATATACGGTGTACTCCCGTCGCATCGCGTGCGATCGTCTAATGAATTCACCTATATTCACTCGTTAATCATGCCTCAATTACAGTCTCTTGGGCTGTATGGCCTTTCCTTTTTGATGGCGAACCTTGTGTCTGCATTTCCAAATGCCGATTCCAAACCTGTGGCTCATGCTGGGTTTCAGCGCAATATTCCCGCACCAACAAATGCGCCAGGCTCAACAGATAGTGATCTGAAGAAGCGAGATTCTATTGATTCTATTAATATTGACACTACTGCATATGCTACGAGCAGCTCATATTACCCAGTGACAACATACACATCATGGGTTCCTGCCAGTGTATGCGGTTATGTGGACGGCATGTGGGAGGATGGTATGTGCTCTCTTTGCATCACGCCTGTAAAGAGACTCCAACACTAACTTTGTTTCTAGATAGTATTGTTTACTGCGGAAATGGAAATCAATGTGTATTTCATACATCAGACAGCAGCTACCCTGATATGGTAGGCTGCTGTGCTGGCAACGACCCCAACGCCTGCGCATACGAGACGACGTGCTACGATAATGACGACATCTCTGCCACCCCCGACCTGACGGAGAATTATGATATGTTCGGTGTTTACTGCACAGCTACTGGTGCTCCAGCATGTCAGACATGGACATATCCAGACCTCGGCGTTATAGGTTATGGATGTGGCTATACTGCTGATTTTGAGACCTTATACTTGGTAGCTACATTGACGTCTACCACCGATGCTACTTATTACGATCTATATCCCACCGTTGCCGCTGTCAGCCCTTCAATTGTCGATGATCAGTGGATTGATATATATGTGTCTGGCACCGCCGCTACAGCCACGACGGCGATATCAGCCCCTGTAACACCGGGCCTTACCACTGAAACTGCCTCTGAGTCAACAACAAGCACTGGCGGTCCCTCTTCGGCTCCCAATAAGTCATCAAAGAAAGGCTCCTCTACAAATACTGCTGCTATTGCTGGAGGTGTTGTTGGTGGAGTCGTCGGCGCAGCTGGTATCGGCGCTGCGATTTTTATGTTTTGGCTTCTGCAAAAGAAGAGAAAGCAGAACAATACAAACGCGATCACCGAAGCCTCGCAACCCGCACTCGGTGGCTCAGGCCCAACTGGGAACATGCCTCAGTATCCTACGAGTATCATTGTACCGCCTCAAGAGGTTGAGGGTAGCACATATCAGCAGTATGCTGAAGTGGATGGATATGCCGCAGCTCAGAAATTCCCAAGCTCGGCTTCAGCTCTAGCTTCCTCGGATAACAAGCCTCAAGAGATGGATTCAAAGAACTTTGTTGCAGAATTGCCTGCTCATCAGGATGAACAGCGTCCATTGTCAAGTGACACCTCGCGGCCCAGTTCACCCCAACGTCGATAGGGCTGATATGCATGTGTATGGATTCAGGTTTCGACGATTTTCATTGCATGTTTCTATTGTATACCCATTTTGATAACTGTGAGCTTGTTTATAAGCATATCGGACATTATACCCAGTTTATGTATATAATTTCTTTTTGAAAAAATATTAGTGCAGATGTTATAGCGCGAGACACGGAGTCAGTGAATATTTATACTAGTCAAGTCCTTTGAAAATCTTGAGAATCCTACTACTAGTTGAAGAATTGACAGTAGTTTTTATGTGATGGAAAAAGAGCTCGACAATACACTGGGAGCTACTTTCTCAATGTTGAGAGAATACGGTGAGTCTAGATGTCGGACTTGGCGTCCATACCTGCACATGTGAAGACTGAGGCTATGATCGCAATGGGTATCTCCAACTTGCATTCGATAAATTTGATGAAAGAATTCTCCTACCTATCTTAAGCCTGGAACTTTTAATGATGAAATAACTCCAAGTCCCTTCAATCCTGAATTTCCTGATCCTGAACATTCTTCGGAGCAAAGGGTAACCAGGGATACAAGCGAGCACAGCGTTGGAGACATGGCAACTGGCACATTCTTCTACCATTCCAAAGCGATCGACAGGGGTCTTCCCTCAGCATCCACAGCAACTGAGGCAAAACTAGATGCCAGCAGAAGCTTAGATACGCCTTTTAGAAGGGCTTCCCCTTCCTAATGTGGAGATCCACCCACATACCTTCACGTCATGCCCGCCAACGGCACGGTCACCAGGGATCAAGGGATACACAAAAGGGCAAATTATGTATCTTGTTTACTATGATTGCCAGATACTACTTATATGGCCTCGACTTCTCCATGCCGTGGGCGGCTACGTGCTTTTGATTTTTCTGCATCAGCTCTTGATTTAATTCTTCTATACCCATCCCAAAAAAGCAATCACATTACCATACAGAATGCGTTCCTTCATCACTACCGCTGTTCTCATCGCTGGTGTCACTGCCCAGACTACCAGTGACTACCTCAAGTGTGCCGTGAGTGTTCCATCGCCGAGTGACGATGAGGAGTCCGCACTAACCTTCGTATAGGACGCTGCCTTCGATAGCATCGACCTCTCCACTCTGGAGGCGTGCTCCGACAAGAGCAGCACTGATTGCTTCTGCTCCAACAGCGATGCTCTGAGCAAGATCTCCGACTCCGCTGCCAAGGTCTGCAGCGACGCTGGTGTTGGTAAGCAGTCTTCCCCTTACCGCAAAATCCCGCAACAGGGTAACTAACTACTCCACAGACGTGAACGATCTAGCCAGCTCCCTGTGCTCCAGCAACCGCGAAGCTGCTCCTGCTCGCCATGCTAGCAACCCCATGGAGCCCGCCAGCAACATGCACATGAACATGCTGGCCGATGGCAAGCGTGCCTACGCTCCTCCTGCCCCTGCTGAGGCTGCCGCTCCTCGCGTTATCTACGTGACCGAGACCAAGACCGAGTGTGGCTGCCGTGCTACTCCTTCTGCCTTTGATCCCATGCACCTTTCTCAGATCCCCGTTGATGTTCCTGCTAGCAGCAGCATGGCTCCCATGGCCGCTGCTTCTACCCCTGTCTACTCCAACGGTATCTTGATCGGTGCTGCTTCTTCTTCTCGTGCCTTTGGTTCCCAAATGGCTGCTACTCCTACCCCATCCGGTGCTTCTGCCAACCGTTTCAACACTTTCAAGGGTGCCGCCCCTCAGGTTAGCGCTGCCCGTGGCGGTATCGCTGCCCTCGGTGTCGCTGCTGTCATGGGATTGATGATGGCTCTGTAAGATGGAAATGGAAGAATTCTCCTTGCGTGATGGATTGTCGATAATCAAGAGCACTTGACTGCGCGCTGTATTATTTCTTTGGACTGTTTTGACGGTGTTTACTTTTCCTTTTATGGGTCTTTGGAGTCTATATTTTTATCGGTTCTTGGAAACGGTCGACTGGTTACTATAAAGATTGAAATTATAATGATCAATGAAATATGATTTATTCTGTCATTCTCGATTCTGTAACGGATGCAAATTTCCCAAAATCTAGTACAAATAATCCGTTTGAACAAGGGAATTGAGGCCAAATTCAGCTCTCATCGCGGCGTACGTCAACTGCGCTGGTCCCCAAGTTGAATATGACGGTTCAGCGCATTTGAGTGAAAACTTGAAGTCCACATTAAATAGGTCTGGAAGTGTGAAGTGAGAAAGTGCGAAAGTGCGAAGATGTGCAGACGATGCGTCAGGCATGCAATTATTTAACTAGATGAGCTGACGGGTAGGTGAACCGGTGAGCAAGGAGCTAGTCATACAACTAGATAGACCAGCTGGATTTGCGAAACCTCAACCAGGCTCATAGAAGCGTTCAATTGCCAATCTAAATTGCATAAATGATTTCAAGTTAGTTCCGCAATAATACTGGAAAGATACTTTAGATTAAAGGGCCTTGACTCACCTCGAGTGTTCAATGAACCACTAAGAAACGATTATCTTCCTGATCCACCGGGTAAAGCCCCCGTTCAATGATATCAGGTGTTGGGTTGGTAACAGTTTACCATTTTGAAAGCTCGAAGGTAAATTAGCATGTAAACAAAATGAAAAGATCGTTTATACTGTACCACGAGTTGCTCAGGCGTCATTTTAGTACATGGTAACTTGAATAAGAGAAATCAGGGGAATGCGGGTGATGTAGGCTTTTCCAAGATGAGGTGATGGCAAAAAGAATTTAAAGTGACTTCAAGTTCAGGTCTACTATTACTCTTACCAGCACCTTCCTTTCAAAACCACTAAGAGATGTGATAAATAAAGGAAAGTGCAACTGAGGTCAAAATCAAATGTCGTCAGCTCCAAGGCTAATAGTCAACATACCACCCTCCTTAGGTTATAGACTCAAGTGCTTCAAGTTGTGTATAATCTTCAGTGAGACTTAGAGAGGGTCAAACACTCGATTCTATATTCAACTTTCTTTTTTTTTGTGTGTATTTTCCGTAGGCCTCTTTCTATTTCCCGATGTAGCGATTTAAACAATATGTGAGACCGATTATGGATGCTCAAAGGCTTTACCAGTAAACTGAACTGAACAATCAAATCATCCATTTTAAATCTTAACATTTGAAGTCTTGAAAAATGGAGTTAGGTAATTAATTGATACATTGAAGCCTAACTCTTTGACACAATCATCCAGTATTGGAACAAATTTAAACACACAAAGCAAATTTTTCAAGTGAGCTTCTTTTGAAGCCATATCAGATGGAAATACACCGCAAGCCCCCATGTATAATCAAATATTTTTCTCATGTAATAGTCTGAGTCAAAGTCTCAGCTATTTTCATCCCAATCTATTGATTTCACTCATACTTCGGCGGTTTATCAATATGATCAACTGGGTTCAGATTACAGTCATCAACGAGACCATAAACCGAAGCCAGCATAATCTTCCGAAAATATATGGCATTGTATTCAGGATTCAGGGGATAATACGATTTCATCGTCTTCTTCTGTTCGTCCGAAAAGGCAAACCCACGAGCTTCTTGACAACATCCACATTCAGCTGTACAATGACCAACTCCAGACTGGCGGTTAGTTTTAAGTAGGTGTTTGCGCTTTTGACAGCACCCACAAGATCGACCACAACATCCACCTCTATCCTCACAGTCCTGGACAAGGACTTTATGGAGGTACCACTGAGGTTGAGATCTCCATAGATCAAGTCCCCTTTTTGTCCATACATGGAGTTTTGTATATAGACTTTTTCGTTCTTGTTCAGTCATGAAGAACTCTGCTGGAAACTCTTGGAGCTCTTTTTGTATTTTTTCCACTTCTTCCGGTGAGAGAGCCGAGTCAGAGTTATTTCGATTCAGTTTCTCTTCTAAGAGAATCTCCCTTTGGGCGATTTCTCGAAGTCGGCGCTCGAGTCGGAGAAAGCGGTCGATCGGCTGAGGTTCGCTGGATTTCTTCTTCGCCTTGTCACAACTCTGGGCCTCTTTTTCGCGATGCTGCTGGAGTTCATAAGTGTTGCCTTTTTGCTCTAGCTCCTTTTCAAGCTCAACATTTTGAAGCTTCTTGTCCTTGGATATGCCGAGGAAACGGGTCATTGTTGTGGTAGGTGAGGGACTCCCACACAGCCGTGGAACTTGGTATTATTAACTAGGAGTGCTGATCGGTGTTCAATAGAATGCATTGACTTTGGAAAGAATTCGAAATGAAAGAATTTTGATCTTGATGATATCATCTCTAGTCTGTTTGGGGAGCGGAGCCCTGGAGGTTGACTGAAACCACTGGCAAATGTGAATCGGAGTTTACGTTTGGAGAATGCAACTTGAAGTAGGCCCTGGAATTTTTCAGAGATCCGAGTCGAAGGTATCAATTGATTAATTTACTATAGAAGTGTAACGAATAACAGAGTATCTGGGAAAGCAAGACATAATCATATACTCGTAGCCATCGAATAAACCAACCTAGCATCAAACTCATCACAGCATAAAGCTATGCACTCAAGCATGAACCGCCTGTTGAACACGCGGGTAAAGCTCAACAAGCTTATAATAGATATCCGGATGATCATTAATCATAACCTGAGGATCCCAACCCATAGCGACAAAAATAGTCTCAACACCACTTCCAATAGGGGTCATGAAGATCTGGCAAATCTGAAGGCCAATCACAAATGAGAAAGCCATAATGACAGCAGTAAAATCACCACCCGAGTTGTAAGCCGGTTTGGTGAATTGCAAGTACAAGTATGCCAGCAAGGCACAGACATAGGCCACAAAGGTAGAACCCATAGTCAAGACAGGACCCATCAGACAATCCTGTACCAAGGCATCGATTCCACGGTCGCGCATCATCTTCCATGTATCCTTCGCAGCGGGGATATAAGCCTTTCCGTATAGTGCGATATGGCAGAATGCATAGCGATTGAACAGCGTGACAAGCCAGTCAAGCAAGGAGATAAAGCAACCCAGAATCCAGATGAAGATCGAACCCACGATATTTCCCTGCGCAGCTTCCTGTCGTTGAGCAACCGAGCATGCTTGACGCATCATATTGATGATAGCAATGATCAAACTACCAAAACTGATACTGCCAAATGAATAAGTCGTGGCACGACGGAACGCTCCGCGAGTTGCACCCTTTGGCATTCCACCAGCTGACCGACTCCAGAAATACCAAGACCCATATACACCTGCGATTGTAGTGTGAACCGTGTTCTTGACCCACTCGCTGAGCCAGTACATGGCAAAAGTAGCATAAACCACTAAACCGATAACCTTTGAGGTGCTGCACCCACCATTTGCGCATGCTGGATTCGTACCGGTAGAATCAGGCTCGTATGCGACATAAATCGCGACAAGAGTGACTGAGAACCATGCCGAAAACGCAACAGTCACGAGGCCACCCAACGCACTAACGAGGAAGACATTCCCATGCTTGCGAGCAATATCCATAGTGGTCTGTAGCATGAATGCAGTGAATGGGATACGCGGGATCCAACTAATGAAGCAGATAATCGCGAAGACACCAAAGAGAAGGAACACTATTCCTCCTCCATACTGCTTGCGCGCGATATAGTAAATGCCTGTTGCAAGAGCGAAGACGATGTTCAGGATACCCGTGGCCCAAATGAAGGTCTTGGTGAAATAGCGCGCGGCCATGAAATATCCCCATGAGAAAACTAGCGCGACACAGAGGACGAAGATGAAGAGGACCAGCGTGTTGGTGTTCAAGGAGAAATCATTCCCTGAGTCGTAGATGCCACCGCCGCTGAATCCTTTGTTCGTCGCGTACGAGTGGATTGTTAAGCCCGATACTGCGACATAGCCCAGGAAGACCGCGATCAGCTGTAAATTCTTCGGTTAGCTTCCTCTCGTGTGAACTGATATATTGAAGGTGTTGCGCAAGAGTATCACGTACCAAGAGACCCGCCCAGATATCGTTATACTTCGGCTGGTCGATCTTGAAGGCTTCCTTGAAAGTCTGACTTGATTGAGGCGGCGCATTCTCTGGGTATGGAGGTGGGGGTTTTGGCTCTGCGACAGGCGGCTGATAGTTCCCATTCTGTTGGTTATAGCCATTTGTATAGTTGATGGGCTGACCCTGCTGGTCGAACCCTTGGTTTGGATTGTAATAACTCGCTGCTTGTCCACTCATGACTGCATCATCTAGAATAAACGCATGAATCAATAAGAGAGAAAGAATTCAAGGAACATTTTGGGCAGGAAGTAAGGAGGTTTTTATTTCCGCATTGGAATCCATGACGACATGCAACATCAAGGCGGGAAGCAACACGGTCCAATCTCCAATGATCATCAATGATCTTCATGTTCATCGGGGATCGATGGACCCTGAACTCTCAAGAAAAAGTCAAATTTAAGGTCCAAAAAACCTGTATTTGGGGGGAATATGGTAATATGTTCTATATACATGAAGAAAAAAAATATATGAATGCCATGCGTGGTCCAGTGTATGATGCGATCGTCTTTTTCCTTGACAACGCCCAGAAAGTAGCCAGAAAAAGTAAATGCAAGGAGTTTCATCCAGGTCTGTTCGGATACCTGCAGTGCCCTGTTAAACTTGACATGATTATGATTAGGAAAATTAATGCAGAGATCCCCAATTGGTCCAAAGTGGTCGAGCCCTGCAGGTTGTACAGTCCATTTCTTGGCCAGCCAGCAAGGATCCGAGTGTCCCACTTTCAGGTCTATATCAGGCTCGATGCTCCCGAGCAACGGATCAAGGGAATTCAATTGCAGCTTTATCGAAATGCATGGTGCTTCAGATGGCGCCAGGAGTCAGCCACTCGAGTCTCAATGCCAGGATGAGCGTTCCGCCGACGAACGGGAAAATCATCGGTCGCAGGCTTTAGTTCACCCTTGCTGAAAGCTACTGATCGACGCAACTTTTCTTGACGGACAGCGGTACGTCGAGCAGCACGCAATTCATCGATGCGGCCTTGTCCAACTCGATGTTTTCGCAAGAAGCAGTCTTCTAATAAAGCGTTGGCATCAAGGATTTTCTTCGGCACGGTTTGCACCACTTGGAAGACTTCCATTGGATCAGACACTGCTAGGATATCGCGTTCACAGGCTTTGAAGATAGCTAATGAGACACGGAAGAATGTTTTGGATCCCTCGTAGAAGAAGATGTCCCAGACTCGCAGAGTGGTTTCTAGAGGGAGAGTGCCGATAAAGACAGACATGAGCCAATTTGTCAGACCCAGAGTGATGTCAGGTAAACGTGAATTGACGTTCAGGGCAGGAACTTTGCCACGGACAGTGGGAGCTCCTCCCATGCTGGCTATTTTGGCGTAGATTGCAGGCGTGGTATCCCGTAGGAGAACCATTAGGATCCAAAGATCGATGTTTGCACCTTCCAGGCTGATTTCATGTGTGCCAGGTAAGTAGACCGAGGTGACAATATGCAACATCCAGAAGGCTTTCTCCTCGGGGAGGAAAAGGAGAAGCATGCCAGTGATAAAGTTGAGCGACTGGGTATATCCCACTTTCGGGTTGTAGAGGGCAAAAGCATACAGAACTCGACGAAGAGATTGAATCATCTGCGTCTCTGTTACACCAGAGCTCTGGGGTGTGCTATTGCCAGATTTCTCTGCAGCATCGACGGATTCTGGTTTAAAGTGAAGGTTGTCAGGGAAGGTTCGGTGAAGATCACGCTCAATGTGCTCTTTGTCATCATTGCTAGGTGAAGCCATAACCTCCGCAACGAGCTTATCGTAGAGACCGGTGTTGTTGTTCAGAAGCTCATACCCACCAGCGTACCAGAACCACGCAGCACCTCTGTACTCGGACGGAATTCCTTTTCGCACAAATCGTTTGAGCTTGGTCGACTGGGGTGGAAATGTGGAGGGATTTGTGGTCGGAAGGCCATGTTCTTGTAACATAGCGTGCCACTTCACTCTTCGTTGAGCCGTGTAATTTGAATATGGGCCCTTCCATGCGTCGTACTGCTCCCGGGTCACGTATTGGGTTGCTTTACGAAACCCATAGTCGTCTCTTGTCTCATTTCCTGAATTGAGTGGAGGAGGCACAGGGCCTGGAATGAATATTTTGGATTGTGCTCGTTTGTGAACAGATTGAATGTTAGATGTGTGGTCGGATGAGGGCTCTGGTTGTGGAGAGGGTGTAGATATCACAGGTGATGAAGGTTCCGGTGGAGCAGTTTCAGGTAAAGGAGGTTCAGAAAGTGGTGGCGGTATTGGAGAGTCCACTTGCACGGGCTCTACCCATGCTGATGCTGGAAGTGGAGGGATAGGAGGAACCTCTTCCATGAGAGGCTTCGGAGGTGGTATGCCTTCTAGGTGCATATCCCGAGAAGGAGGCGGTGTTATTGACGGCGCTTTGCTATCTGCTCGGGATCTTGGAGAACCTGGCTCCTCTGTGACATCACTGAACCCATCCAAGTACATGGAGATTGCATCTTCAACACTCATACCCCCATCCATGCTGTAAGGAGCATCGGGAGTATCTGGAGACATATCGGTAATTGAGCTACTCTTGGTGAGAACACTGCTCCGCTCTGTACCGCTGTGCTGCTCAATGCTAGATCGAGATGTCATCGCAGAATTGACACTAGTTCGGAGACTACTATCATCCGCGGGTCCGTTGGAAGGAAAGCGCGGTATTGGCAAACCGTGAGGCGTTAACTCTTGGCGGCGGTCTGGAGATTCTTGTAATCTGGGCCGCCTCCCGTGCAGTCTAGATGTGGACATGGATATGCGCAGCCCACCTCTAGCTGGCGGGGCCTTGCGAGGGGGTGGTCGGTCCGGTTCGTTATCGCGCGGATAGAATCTTGGAGGGTGGTGTTCGGGGGATGGTAAAGGTGGGTAGACAGATCTCTTTGCTCTCCATTCTTCTCCGTTGTCTTGCGGGGAACCTGCCCGCAAAGAAACAGGAATCCATGGTCGATCATCTGAGACAGCTTGGCTTCCCGGAGGAATGGGCGAGCGCGAACGCGTACGATAGGGTGGATTGGGGGAACGCGGCGACGATCTCGGGGAAGTTTTGTTGGTTCGTGGCACACGCGGATCAATCCGCAGGGGATCTAATCGGGGTCCATTGGCAATTTTACGACGACCTCGCAATTCCGATTCAACCAAGGGAGGCGGGTATCTCGAGCTTCCATTTTCTGTGACCATGGCCACGAGCTAGCAACCAGATCCCGCTGGACATTTGTTTTTTGCGACGGGGAGAAATCAAAGTTGATGGCTATCGAGCCCGATAGTCCAAGTCGAATTGGAATTGGCGAATAGGAAAATAGTCGCGTTTGTATGGCGTGATGTATATTGTACTCCGTTTTAAGGGCAGGGTTTATCACAAAGGGTTATCGCGGGTGCCAGAAGGAGAGGACCAAAAAAAAGAACCAGAGGCAATGAAAAATTGAACGAAAGGCTGAGCAAAAGCTTGCTCTTGGGGATGTCGAAGGGAAGATCTCTAACCAAAAAGGAAGACGAAAAGAAAGGACAGCCTGCCAGAGGACTGGAATGAGGGAAAAGAAGATGATTTTGAGACAAAAATCAACAGAACCCTGATCTGGTCTAGCGTCACATGACGTCGACAAGGGCGTTTCATAATTTCATCAATACAAGAAAAAAGTCAATTTCACACGGTAATTTTAGTAATTTTACTCTTCTCATATTTTCCAAGTTGAACTGTTAAATATGACTTGTCAAATAGGAATTAATTAAGGTGTTTCTGGGGATACGAGCTGTAAACTTTGGCTAGTCCATCTGTACAATGTCCTATGTATGCGCAACGGGAGGGACCACGGATGCATGGTCGATCAGGGACTTTGTTCTTGCACCATATGTACTTAGGCACAGTCTGGAGCATCCATACATCCGGTTACCCTGACAAGTTGGAGACGGTAAGAGACCTTGCGACTATTCAATTCTCCTATTGGATTCCTTTATTGAATTTTTCACCATTGGGCATCTAATCAATAATAGTGCTAAGTAGGGACTATTTACGCATAGATCCTTCAGGGCTTAGGCTTAGGATTAGGCTTAGTAGGCTTAGGCCCAAATGCCGAGATGAGAATGTTGGGCTTTGCTTTTTACCCCAACATTATTGCCCTGGTGATGAACTTATACACCCCTTGGGTAGTCTGAATCTTATCTTTAGAATAAACATCAGATCAAAAGAAAACATCTACAAGCTCGAATTGTGTTCATCCGAATATCCCAGGGGCGTCCACTCGTTCAAATTGATTCAAGTCCTTCGGAGCTCTCGGGTGGATAGCCACCAATCTATCTAGGCCCTGATGGGCATCGCAGTAGGATCCACACCACCATTGAATGATCACGATTCTAGGAATGTCTGTGCAATGTTCTCGAAGCCCATTCCATTACAGGGGAGTACGGAGAACTCCGTATATTTCAAATGTTACATACCAACTCTCCACATTTTCTAGGGTAAATACTCCCGAAAATAGATCTATCATTAGTACTTGAATGCATCATTGTTCAAGTTCATGCCAACTGAACACATTCCCTGTGCGGAGTATTGCGGAGTACAGAGTCCGTATTTCTTCTCAACTTGAAACTAGTATATTACAAATGGCTTAAGGGCGTATTCTTTCAAGATTGAATCCATGACCTCGTTTAAGACTCACAAAACACGCCTAGATCCACGAATCCACTATCCAGGAGTCTGATGCTCCGGGACTCTATTGATTGTATTGAAGTTCCTGTAATATCCCGGTACTGCTCCGACGCGACTCCTCGCAGCACTAATACTAGCAGTGGTAGTCAACAGGTCTCCTCACTCTCCCTCGAAGTTAAAGATTCAAGTTATACCTATATCCATGACATCTATCATTCTAGCTGGTTCAAGTAGATTAACTTTCATGTTTATAGGAGTCGACCTTGGTCGAAAGTGGATCTATGCTACTCATTGGACCAATGAAAAGATCTCATTTAACAACCATCCAATCATGTCACATCAAATACAAGCTGTAAAAGGGGCCCGGGGAACATTTGAAGGATGAAACCGTCTAATGCGGATCAATTCTAGCGGTTTGTGATATGTCAACCTGGGAAGAAACCTTGCAGCCATGTGTTTTCGCTTAACAGTCGTTCGTCCCTCGTTATCAAAGAATGATCTATCATAGTTCCTGAGAATAGACTCATCTTATCTACAATCTGTTTATCTTTTTATCAACTTGAAGCGTTCAAGTCGTCAAACTATGGACATCACCAAGTTCAAGTCCCCATATGCAGGTGTATATATACCGTGGTCTTGTGACCAATGTCCCAATATTGAAAACTCAGGCTGCATCTGGCCCGGTGAGACACTTCAGTCCCATAACCACTACCGTATGTACCAATTAGCCCCAGATTCTCAGGTGGGATACAACATCCGAAGCATGCATGCAAGTGGACACGCTCACCGGCTTTAGTCACAACCTTTGGAAAGTTAAGATCACGATGCTGCATGATCCTTCTAAGACACGGCCCAAGAAATACATCTATCAAGTCTCGGTAAATGACAGCACTGAATAAGATCTGGAACAAAAACACGTGTCAACACGTGTTCGTCATTTTCATCCATACACGATAGATATACTCCGTGCCAGAATGAAAGAATCTCACTGGTGGAGCTGGATCACTGGCATCTACAATCAATACATGTATAAGAAACCTTGGAAGTAACTACCGGGGAAGTTCCATTTGCATGGGGAAGACGCGGCAGATGCAATCATCACAAAAGAAAATGACAGCTCGGATTCGCTTCGAGTTGCTACTGCATCAATTGGCTCTACTTCAATGTTTGAGTGACGTGGACAATCTAGGAAGGCACATATGGACCACCAAGCTTGAAGTATATCCTTGTCATATCCAAGAGTATCAGCTGAAGCTCCACCTGGGCACAATCCATAAATTAGTCTGAAATTGCTCAATTTCCAGGCGCATTTAGATGATTGGAACTTGATAAATCATCATCTCCAAATGCAACATGAAAGTACCGCTGGCAGTGTGCGGTAAACAGCGGCTCACATATGTATGCATCCTGCACCTACTACCTTAGAGCCACTTTCAGCCCTGGAGACAAGGAGGGATGCCAGTGGTCAAGCTTCAGCTTTGGAAAGAAATTTATCTCATTTTACTACCAGATGGTTGCTGTAGCGAGCTGGCTCGATGGATATAATTTTACTTCGCCACGTCGTGCCACCAATAGTTGTTGCGGCCCGGGGGAATTCAAAGGTTGGGAGGATCCGAGACATCTGCAGTGATCATGTACGGCAGTCTATAGTCGCCACCCAAGATACAGAAATCCAGTCATATCTTGATCCTGGCATTCGACTGATCCATGTTGAAACAAAAGGGTTTGGCAAAATCCCAGTGGTCTGTTCCAAGATGTTCATGATTGTTTGTGGGCTTGAAATACCGCGCGGGACTACACAAGTAAAAAGAATAGGGTTTAAGACCAACGAGTTTGATTCATTTATTTTAATATGTTCAAGCACAAGTCTTGAGAACAGGTCTTAGCTTGTCCGAGTCATTACATAGGCCAAAGGGCTATTGCAGAGAAAGAGATGCAGGGATTTAGCAGCGTCGAAGTCGTTAGGCGTGGCTCATGGGTCCTTGTCCCGGTGATTAAGCTTTGGCATTAGCATGCTTATGAGTCCACTCGCGCGCAATCTCCTCATATCGTGTCTTGTCGTTCTTGTATTGCTCAGCAATCCGACCCTCAACCGCGTCATCGGGCATGGGCTCTGCGAGCAGCTGACGAGCAAACTGTAGCACAGCACTGATCTTTGAGCTGGGCTTCCACTCATCTGCTCTCAGCATACCAAGACACATGCTGCCCTTTTCATCATTTGTCACGTTGGGGTGGTAGATCTTTGTTGCGAACGAGACCGTAGGAGGCTTGAAGGGGTACCCGGTTGGCAGGGAAAGTTTGACTAGGAATCGACCTTTCTGTAATAATAAATAGATCAGCAATAAGGCTTTTGTTCATGGAAATATGATGGGTTTGTTCCCTCCCCCTTGTCGCCGTTGTCGGTGCTTGACTGCCCCCTGCCTCCCCCACTGGGTTGGCAGGGGAACATCCCGGGGCATCGGAGAATAGGGAGTGTAGGACGCCTTACCTCGTAAGGGGACCCTTCAGGACCTTCCATGTACACCTTCCACTCATAAAGGTTGGACTCGTCGGCGAGCTCAACGGTGATACCTTCTGGGGGCGACTCAGTGAGCTCAGCCAGCTCCTGTGAGAAGAGAAAGAAGAATCAGTAACCGCACCAGAATATACAATGGGAAGACTGTTATGATCATAATATCATCAGCTTACCTTTGAAATACGCTTGAGACTGCCCATATTGTCACTTCTCGTCGCCCTGTAGCGGGGCGCGTGATAACGGCGGGGTGGTTGTTGATGGCAGAGATGTGCCTTTTGTCTGAAAGGCGAGGTCTAAACGATCGATTTTAGTGATTTAATTATAGATGCAGTGAAAGGTCATCAAAATACTGACACTGTGAGTCACAAAGTGCCAGTGTGGTAGCTCGTAAAGCTCAAAGCTCCGAGGAGTGGGAAGTGGGGGTGCGCGAAGACGTCAATATCGGCCCGCAGGGTGCCTCCGAGTCAGAATAGCTGCAGCTCCGGAGCTCCAAAACAAACATCCCTCTCCGAGTCACAAATTATATCCTTTCCTAGATAAATATATATAGAAGAAATGGCTTATTCATTTGTTGGTTTTACTCATAGGGTAAATATTTCTAAAATCTTCGTATTTGGGAGCAGTTGTTTAAATCCGCATTTTGATACACTCTATACATTATTCCCGCTGCAACATGACCATCAGTCCCATCAGACCTAACAAAACGGTCTTAAGCCAGGGGTGCTCTGATAGCATGATGGTCACATAGCCCACCATGGGGATATATCCTCGAACGGATCCAACAATATCGGCCTCTCGGTCGAGGTAATCCTGGCTCTTCGCGTAAACTGGAAAATTAATCGTTAGTCTACGAGCAATATAAATAGACGGGGTTGCACAAACGTTCGGTATCATCGGCAAGATTGTTATCACCCTAAATGACAAAAGGCGACTGTCAGTTTATGGAAAGATTATCGCAATTCAAATCCGTTGTCATACCTTGGTTAGCAGCATGTGGGAGCTGGGCGCCATATCACTATATTAAACAGCAGTTAGTTAGACAATGACAAAAAGAGGGTTTCTGGAAAGATCTCAGAGCACAGGGGTCAAAATACACTGTGATTTCTTTGACTTTGTTCTTAGCGTCAACTTCGGGAAATGTCCGAACAACACGGTGCACGATCCTAGGAGCTGTCAGTAGGAGGAAGATTCAGGCGACGCGGGCTTCCTTACGGGATATCCTTTCCTCGCACATTATACCTACTCTCAGTCAGTATTCTGGTCCTCACGTAGATATATAATCTTTATGATTGGTGATACTCACACTACCACCTCGCCAACCTCTGCTCTAGGACTGCGATTCCAAAGCTAAGGTCCACCTCATTAGTCTAGAGTCGAAATTGTGAATGGATAGTCAACTCACGAAGAGTAAGTCTCCACGTTGGAAAGCAGGTTCCATCGAGCCGGAAAGAACAACAACGATTGGGCTGCTGCTCGCCGAGAAGATAGAAAGACCCTTCCATAGCATGAAAGCTGTTGACAGAACGCTGCGCATTGTCAGCGGGGCACTAGGCCATAATCGCAAAGTGGCGGATATTTACAGTGCAAAGTTCAGCACCTGTCCTATTGTTTGTCGGACATTTGTGGCACCGGAGGAGAGTGAGGATAGCATGGTAGGCGACTTTCGTGGAAGGTAAGATTAGGAAGGGAGCTTCGCGAAGGTCGTTACGATGCGGTGCAATAAAAGAAATGAGGATTGGAGGTAGTTGTTAAGAACTATGAAGATAGATTGTATTAGCGGTAGGTCAGATATCTCATAAGATCAGAATAGAAGCTCACTGGTCCCAGCAGGGCTGAGTTGTTGTTGCGGAGCTGATTACCTTGAATGCGGAGAGGTGGCCTCCTCCGTCTCGCCGCGTCTCGCCGCCTTCACAATTGCCCACTCCATATACCCGCAATTATCCTAATCATTACCTTGCAATAGACCAGCCAAAATTTGAGAAACTAATATTTTCGTTAGAAGAAGTCGTTGATCTTTTTGTAGTTTTGGAGAGATAGTGTATAACGTGTAACTAACAAAGTGTCTTAGCAAACTATCAATTTGTCATAATATTGAGACCCTAGTCCTCCTGTTGGGATTGAATCTTATAGCCAACCTCACCAGGTGGACCCTAGTCAATCAAGACCCGGTTACAGTCAAATCAGTAGTCAAGCTGTATATTGCAGATCAATTTGACTTTCGCTCTTATGCTTACCATGGCCCACCGGCTGGGCACATCAATGCACATCACATTATGTAGATGTGCACTGTTTAACATTTGAATTTCCCCTCATACTATCAAGTCGATATACTACACATATCTCTTATGGATGAATTATTCACTTCATATGAGACATGATCAATAGGATCAGCTAGGCCACGTCATGCCATCTTCATTTTGCGGCATAAAGCAAAAGAACCTTATCCTGGAATCTTATGGAATCTTATTTTGGATTTTGACATCATTTGTCATGATTCCAAGAACTAATTGGTGAAGATTATATGCCGGATCATCAATCTCAACTTGAATCGGTTCGGAAAGACCCCCTCGTTACCCAAGGAATGTATATAGCCGCGTTGTACCCATCCCTTGGGGTATGGGGTCACACTTGAGTTGAACGAGATAAACTGATCTAAATGATCACTTCTCAACATCCTGTATAGCAATCCACCATTCAAGAGTATATTCATCTCTACTATACATACTGACCTTTCATCTCATGTGATATATGAGTTCCTATTCCTCGAGGTTATAGTCGCAGATCAAATATTCCAAGGCTCTCTGCTCCAGAAAAGAGCGGAGCCATTACATACCATAGACGCCGCCTCTCATTCTTCGGAATAATAAAAGACTTACACGATGATCGCTTCCCCCTATGTGCTACGCGCCAATAATGTACATGTGACACATGTGCATGTCGAACCAAATCTCCAGTGTATGGAAATAAGGAATTTTCCGAGCTATATCTCATTTCTATGGATCCCCAGAAGGAAACGCAATCAACAAATGGTTCAGTATGAAGTCTGGCTTACTTCATGTTACGGATGAGTCCAAGATCTCCTTAGAGAAGGAGCTTCGAGAGCGATATCTCGAACTCACTCCAGATGGAAGCGCTATACGATGGAAACGTGACAATCCTAAATATCCACGGAATTGGCCGGCATTTCGAAAATTCTACGACACTGGGGTTATATGCTTGTTGGATCTCTTTATGTGTGTGTCCCGTCTCCATGAGTAAGATTATGGTTCTCCGAGTCGCTAACTTCTTCCCAGAACTGCAAGCAGTACAGCAGGTGTAGGTCCCCAAGTGGTTCAGATGTTATTGATTGAGATATAAGCTAAACTCAGGTTTAGGCGGCCGCAGCAGCAGAAGCCAAGCACGAATACCGTCTAGATCCAACCTTTGCAACTTTTTGCTTTGTGTCTCTGTATGAATACTATCACGGATATTTGACTCTGATATTCTGACCATGCTTTAGATTCCTCCTTGGCCAGTGTCTGGGCAACATTGTCTTACCTCCATGGTCTGAGTCCTTTGGGCGGAAGAGGATGTATCTTCTCAGTGGAGGTATGAGCAGTATCTGCTGTGCACTAATTGGACTTCTTCATTCCCTTCCCGGAGCTATCATTATGCGCGTTATTGCTGGCACTCTTGCGGCTGTTCCTGGAACCATCCTGGGAGGAAGTATTGAAGATTTGTTCAATAGCCAGGCCCGGATCTGGGTTGTGTTTCTCTGGACTGCAGCTTCTAACATTGGCTTGATACTTGGGCCTATAATGAGCAGTTATATCATTGAAGCTCTAGATTGGTACGTCCTTCTACTTTCTCATTCATGTTCAAAATTGATGCTAAGCTTTGACAAAATTTAGGCGATGGGTATTTTTTACTTACGCAATAATTCTTGCAGCCCTTACAGTTCTATTAATGTTCATCAAAGAGTCCCGGTCATCTTGTGTGTTGACATGCGAGGTTAACAAGTTGCGGCACATTCTTCCTTCAATTCCACCAGCCCTGAATCACGATCACTCTCCTGATATGCAAACGTTCGCAAAGGAAGCCCTCTTCAGACCAGTTCAGCTATTCTTCCAAGAGCCAATCATTTTTACCATTTCTATGATGATCTCTGTTGCCATGTCTCTTATTTACATTTTCACCGAAGCTCTGCAGCCGATCTACCAATCCATGGGCTTCTCTGCGTCACAAGCCTCATTGATATTTATGGCGATTGGCCTAGGTACCTGTTTCAGCACCCTGACACGTATTCTTGACTGCTATATCTTCAACCGTCGACGTGATCAAGGTCTTCCGATCAAGCCAGAGCACAAGCTAGCAGGTCTGGCAATTGGAGTACCTTTCCTGGCAGTTGGGCTATGGTGGTTTGGATGGACCATCCCGCCCAAGGTGCCGGCGCTAGGTGGACATTGGGTAGTGCCCACTGTTTCACTTGTTCTTGTTGGCTATGCATTGACAGAGTTAGACACTGTTTTATATGGGTATATCTCGGACAGTTATTTGAGTTACTCGGCAAGTGCTACAGCGGCTGTTGCATTCATGAGAGGCATGCTGTCTGCAACGTTTCCGCTTTTCACGAATCAGATGTTCGATGGATTAGGTGCTAATATCGCAGTGTCAATATTGGCTGCTGTGGCAACGATATTCTGCGTTGTTCCGCCCTTGTTCATTTGCTATGGTGAGAGAATTAGGAAGAAGAGTCGCTTTGCAAGATACAGCTGGGAAATCCAAGAGGAAATGGGAAAAGAGGAGGATGAAATTTAGCTTCTTTGTGCTTCAGTACATAGCATGATCTTGGGGCTCAGTTTTATCCGATCCTAGATGCTAGACCGGTTAAACCCCCATTATACCCCCAAGTCCTGATGTTCAAATGCTGTACCTATCTTTGCAGTCTATCATGAATTTTCGGATAATTCAATGTCACTACCGTAGCAAGTTTCAGATATATGGGGGGCATGCTATCCATTCTAGTTCAAAATCTCACATTCAAATTGACGGATAGACAAATTAATATCAAGAAATATCTAAACATTCGAATGACGTTCTACCACCTCGGGCATATAGGGATTCCATCTCATTTAAACCGTCTGAGGGTTGGCATCTGATTTGTTCTGTGCTTGATCTGCCTCCCAGTACACATGTTGCTTGCCACGTCGTTTAATCAATCCGTATACATCAAAAGGGTCAATGAACGTCTGGATCCAGTGGCGAGGATCATCATACCCCGGACCTTCAATTTCCGTCACTCCATCCTGGGCGAGGTAGATTTTGTTGGAGCGTGGAAGCTTGTGCATCGGATGGAAGATGTTCAGCATGGTGGTATTACTGTACATAAATACCACCTCGAAGAACCAGAAGAACCACTCCTGTTTCAGAACAGGGCTAATGTGCTGAATATCGGAATATGTGTTCAGACTGGCCGCGGTGAAGTACTCGACTGTGCGATAAGTTGTTCGAACTGTAATCAGCGTGCAACTAATGTATAGCACAATGAGACAGCGCTTGATCTTGTGATTGAGTACACTTCCTTTTCTGCAATTGAAATGGAATCGTGTAGCGAGTCCCACAAATGCAGCCATCAATATGAGCTGGAGGATCAAAGCTGCCTTGAGTAGTGCCTTTCCGACATTTTGCTGCTGCTTTGTAGAGTTGGCGCTGGCAAGCTGAACAGCACCATTGGCAGTTATAACTTCAATGATAACCCCAACGGCAATAAACGTCGAGAACACGCGGCCGGGATGAATGGGTGAATGGTACGGGATGTAATAAAGGATACGACCTAGGACGAAATAATTGGCTCCTTCGTAAACGGGCCTAGGAGAATAATGAATGGGTCAGTCTCGAAAACTTTCAATGCTGTACATGTAAGGAGTTTAGGGACTCGGAGGTGTTGGGGCAGAAAGGGACTAACGGTCCAGCAAGGAGCAAAACACTACTTGCAATGTAAATATTCACATTATTCCATTGACCAAAGGCAGCGATAGCGCGAGTGATGAATCCTCCCGTGAAAAGTAGGGCGGACCATGGCAAGAGGCCAGTGACTTTCCAGGACTTGTATTTTCTGTAAAGGATAGTGTGTTAGACTGACTCGGTGCATACCAATGTATGATAATATTCTTTGGAGTAAATAAGCTCATACATAGTTTGGTATAGATGAACAACCCCGGAAATTGCGAAAAGAATCGCAAAGGCAATGGGGGCACCCTTATTTGGCGCATAGAACCAAAGGCTTCCCTCCTCTACTAGCCATTAGAATTCCAACTGTGTGGTTTGCAGAAATGGAACGCACGGTATGATCTTGCGTCGAGCATTGTTAAGATCGGCTTGATATCAAGCTGTGTATGCATTAGAATGCGTCCATCGATATTCGTAGCAAATGCGAATGAAAGCCATACCTGGAGCTTCAAATGGTGCCTGGGTGCTAATGAGATGATTTTTTGGTCTGTATTCAAACTTTAACTTCCAAGTTGAGGTGACGTGTAGTGGTAGTGGGTAGGACTGGGAAGGATTGCAGTTCAAGTTGTTGATGCTTTCAATGTTTCAACAAGTTATAGATTTCAGTAGCGGGAAGGACCTGCGAATATATATTGGTATCCAATTTAAACTTGAATTGGAAGCACGGAAGCGCTTCTGACTTGATATATTTAGTCTCAAGAAGCGAAAACGAGGTACCCAATCGGGATATTGGCGGCAAATCATATCTAGAATGCTGTAATATGGAGAATCTTTCCAGGGCTGACAGCAACAAATCAGTAGCCATGGTTCAGACTCTCCGAACACGAGCTCCGCATACAAGGCGTAGAGGATGGCCCTGATACGAGACAACCCCGGGCCCATGCGTCATTTCAAGGGTCCTGTGGTCCTATTGAAAAATCCCCGCTCAAAAGCTTCTTCCAAGGTTTTGATCACATAGTCCGATGACTTGGCTGACATGGAGTACGAGCTTGCTCAAAATGGTAATCTCGTACTCGGGAAGTGGAGCCTTGCGGAGCCTCAGTGTATGGTCGTCAGATTGTGAAGATGCTCAGATCAGGTGGTGAAGGTCAAAGATCTCCTCGGGCGAGTAGGGCACAGACACACTCAAGTAATCATGATCGATGATGCAGAGAAATTATTGAGTCACGATCAGTAGATTATCAGTAATTGTACCAAATGGTGAAGTACTCAAAATTAGATATGGAATCACGTGATAGGTCGTGTGGTTGCCGTGACAACGCACATCACCTCCACATCGGGAAAGCGCGGGTGGAGATCTGTGGACATCGAACGTGATCTCGATTTCTTTGCACATCTCCACAACTCAACGTTCTGGTACCTTGCAGAACACCGCCAATATGACATCTAAACAGCCTCAAGCGTCACTGTTTCAGGTCTATCTCCGCCTTCGCCCCCCATACGCCGAGAAGCACAATGAGTCCGACCGTTTCCTCGCTGTCGAGCCTCCCGAGGCACAGGACGAGATTGAGATTGTCGCGCCTGTCTCGACCCATGTCACCCTTCAGCCTCCCAATGATTCGCGAAAGCGTGCGGTCGAGAGGTTTGGTTTTACAAAAGTTTTCGAGGAAAGCGCATCTCAATTGGACGTATTCCACGACACGGGTATGGAATCCTTAATCCGAGGCGTTCTCAAGGAAGGTCGCGATGGATTGGTAGCCACACTGGGAGTGACAGGTAGCGGAAAGGTTTGAGCATCCTCCCATCTGAATCGAACAATTTGAGACTTATAGTTGCAGAGTCATACCATTCTGGGATCCAAGTCACAACGAGGAATGACCCAAATGGCATTAGATGTCATTTTTCGATCGCTGCGACCAACCCTGAAAACGGAGGATGGCAGTATCACCCCCATGATGCTCGCATCGCTCGCCGGGTCTGATACATCCGAAGCGCAAATCTTCTCGGCCCAAACCTTTCTTGAGGCCGTATATGGCGAACCCAATGGAGGCCGCAATTCAAGAGCGCAAACCCCTATGAGCCCCTCACGCGCACAAACCCCACTGACGGTACGGAGTCCCATAATCCTCAATATCCCAGGATCGCCAGTAAAGCGTCCAACTACCCCTGGATCTGGTCTTCCAAGACCTTGTATCAACACTGGAAGCCCACCAAAGGCGGACTCAGTTCCAACGTCGACTCAAGATCGCACGGATTGGCCCAGTCGAATGTCCTTAGTGACCGATCGTCCGGAGAGGAACCCAGGCCCCTTCAATCCTCTTCCCTACACACGTCCCAATCCCCATGAAGTTCGTTTAGCTAAATCCCGACTTATTGTCTTTAAGGAGCCGACCCCTGCATTGATTTTCCCTCGCCGTCAACCCCGTGATCGTCCCACCGCGCTGCCTCGAGTTCCCGATGTGAGCCATCTGGCCATTGACCTCAATTCCGATGCCGATTATGTAGTGCTCGTTTCCATGTACGAGGTATACAATGACCGGATATTTGACCTTTTATCGCCCGCCATAAACCCAGGACAAGGCAACACGATGTCTCGAGGAAATAACCAGAAAGATCGTCGCCGTCCACTACTGTTCAAATCTACCGAAGGCTCGCCTGACCGGAAGTTGGTTGCAGGGCTCCGTAAAATTGCCTGTGCAACTTATGAAGAAGCCCTGGCTATTCTCGATGTTGGGTTGACAGAGCGCAAGGTTACAGGTACAGGTGCGAATAGTGTTAGCTCACGAAGCCATGGCTTCTTCTCTCTTGAAGTGAAGAAGCTTACTCACAACAAACGATATGGAGAAACCACATGGGTGGGAAACACACTCACAGTTGTGGATTTGGCTGGTGAGTTGATCGAAGAAGACTTTACGATTACTGGCTAATAGATACAGGATCGGAACGAGCAAGAACTGCGAAGACAGCCGGTGCCACTCTCGCAGAAGCTGGGAAAATCAATGAAAGTTTGATGTACCTGGGCCAGTGTCTGCAAATGCAGAGCAACTTACAAGACGGAATCAAGGTAGGGTTTCCCAATCGATATTAATTATGTACGCAGCTCACACTGTATAGACTGCCCTTGTTCCTTACCGCCAGTGCAAGCTCACTGAACTTCTATTTTCCAACTCCTTCCCATCATCCAACCAGATGTCCCGAGGTCATTACCCACAGAAGGCCGTCATGGTTGTCACTGCGGATCCTCTTGGCGACTTCAATGCAACCTCCCAAATCTTGCGATACTCTGCATTGGCGCGAGAAGTCACAGTACCTCGCATGCCCTCACTTACAGAGTCTATTCTTTCTGTTGCATCTGGTCGCGACCGAACAACCAGTGGGCGTACTTCACCCAATGACGGATCTGCAGAGGAGCTGGAACGGGCGACCGCGGAGATCGCACGACTCACAAATGATTGTCATGGCCTTGCTATCCGTTTGGCCGAAGAAGAAATTATGCGCTCTGAGATGGAAATCAGACTGAGAGCCACCGAGGAGCGATGTGTTGATATTGAACAAGAGGTTCGCGAGGAATGCTGGGCTGAGATGGATGAGATGATGGAGGGAGAGCGTAGACGCTGGCAAAGTGCATGGGATGACCAGGTAAGTGTCTCAATCGAAGTAATTCTGAACTTTCCATGCTAATCATATGCAGACTGGTCGTAACGATGAGCACATTGATCGGAAAATCGAGTTGGTCTCGCGTGGGTTCAACAGTAAGTTGATGTTGTTCGCTTCAAGCCAAGTCATTCTGTTCCAAACTGATCACCCATGCTAGTTTACGAGGACCCGGAACCATCCTCAAATGAAAGAGTTGAAGAGCTTGAGAATGAAAATGAGCAGCTTCGTCGTCGTATCGCCGCCCTTGAGCGTGAAATGCATTCCCATTCCCCCACCCGGAAGCCTAGGGCCAAAAATGCTGCACCCAGCCAGTCTTCTAACCACCTCGGCCGAGAAAGCGATATCGAGAATGCTCTGCAACGCATGAATCAACTTAACCTCACCGACACCATGTTCTCTCCTGCGCCTCCTCCGTCCTCGCCAGGCAAGAAAATGAGAAAGCTGGGCACCAGAAAGATGGACTTGGGTCCTGAAATGGACCTTTGAAGAGTGCGAACTCGCCTCTCTTGTCATGACCGTTACGATTTCTTTTATGGACTGCTGGAATTGTTTGATACACCCCATGGGCAAGGAGACTTGGCTTCGGCGTTTTGAATTCCTAAATTTGGCGGAACAGGGCATAATATCTTCTGACTTTCTACTTGTTTACTTTAATTTGAATTTTGGACATAATAATTTTAGTTCTTTGATGACAAGAACTTTCAATATTGAATCTTCTGCTGCACTTCTTCAAAGTAGAGTCGCATTTGATATTCATGCCGCCAGAACAGGGACAAATGCTGCTTCACGATACCATTCCAAAGTTTCTAGGGACAGTCTATCGATCTACAGTGCGAACTTGGGCAAGATTTCATCATTTTCGAATCAGGTTGGATTGGAAATGCTAGGATTACGCAATCTCAAAATCAATTGCTGGTATCAATGTATAGGTAGCCATGAAATCCCCATAACGCCGCTCTGTGCTCATTTGCAGAACATAACTCCAAGCCATCCAAGAAATTGCCCAGGGGAAAAATAAAGCAAACCAAGAACAGTCAAGTAGCTAAGCCATTGAGGTGTCCATAGCGTCCACCCCTTCAGTATCTTCGCCGGGTGTGGGGGCAGCTGAATCATCGACCTTAGCCTCAGTTTCATCATCTGGGTCATCCAGTCTGCTATCCTCAATCACTGTTTCATCACCCTCATCGTCCTGCATTTCCTCGTCTTCATTGCCAGCATCGTCAATATCTAATGTGTCTTCGACACCGGTCTCAACCTCAGTGGCATCGGCGTCTCCTTCACCTTCCTCCTCGCCCTCGCCTTCGCCCTCATTTTCGTTGAGGTCTTCTTCCTCTTCCT
The DNA here is from genome assembly GCA_039634405.1 of Penicillium herquei. Taxonomy (NCBI): domain Eukaryota; kingdom Fungi; phylum Ascomycota; class Eurotiomycetes; order Eurotiales; family Aspergillaceae; genus Penicillium; species Penicillium herquei. Next base: position 4,376,658 of record CP098387.1, on the reverse strand, counting down.
CCTCCTCCACTTCTTCATTCTCTTCATTCTCCTCGATATCTTCATCCCCAGTCGCACCGTCATCTTCAGTATCAGCCACTTCCTCACGCAATTTAGAGAAAAGCTTGGGCTTGCGTTCGGAGGACGTGATATCAAGTTTCGATTCATCAACATCAGTCATCTCCGTTTCATCGCCACTGTCACGAGGAGCGTTGGGATCTGCACCACGAGCTCCACTGTGAAGTCCTGTGGTAGCATCTTGCTTTTCAGCGGTAGAAGTAGGGTCTGAAGAAGCCGCCGCATTGGAGCCCCGTCGGGTTGGAGTTGCATGTTCACCGTCCCCGGTAGACGTCAGCTTGCTCGCCGCAGTTCGGGGTGCCAATTTCAGATTCACGATAGTATCGGCTCGCTTTTGAATGTCCCGGCGAGCGATTCCCTTGGTACGACCACGAGGAGCCGGAGTGTCTGATGCAGGGAGCGAGGCAGCAGGTGTTGAGGCCTCGGTATTTGTGTCACCCGTCATGAGAAGGTGATCGACCTTCATCTTCTCCTTGTTCTCTTCATTCACTTGCTCCACAAGCAGAGGCATGTTAAGCTCGTACACCCGAGAGTAGAGATCTGCGATGAGGTCTTCGAACATGGTAACCTTCATCAAGTTGTTGTTGAGTTTTTTCAGTTCCAGAGAGTCCCGGATCAGCTCCAGAACAGCCTGGCTTTCTGGTACCAATGCGCTCAAGCTTTCTAGGCGGGCTGTCTTCGAAGAGAATTCCTCCCATCCAATTGGTTTGAAAACGGTTTCTTCGTGGCCCTCGCTGATTTGAGCAGCTCTCCGAATCATCTTGGCGTAGGTCAGGCAAACATCTTCCCAAAGCTTTGAATGGTTGATGAAATCGCCCTGCTTTTTCCTGACGCGGCGGAGCAATTGATCCAAGCTAGCACGATCATCGAGCTGGTCAAGCAAATTGACGAAGAAATAGACGTAGCGTGTGGTGTACACGAAATGTCTACCTGGCCTTTCGAATTCAGGTCGCCATACTTGAATCGTGAGGGTTTTTGTGAAGATCTGGGACATTTCATGTTTTGCAGCAGCAGCAGTCGTCGCGTTCTTGTCATCATCATAGATAATATGTGCAGCCTTCGCGCTCATCCGGTGGTGCCAATTTGACTTATCGGCGCTCTTGAATTTCTTGATGACTTCGAGGATGTATGGCTTCCAACCGTCTAGAGTTTCGGGCGTATCTACCTTGCGGGCCCAAGGACTGGTGGCGAGGACTTTACTTCCCTCCGAAGGCTAACTATTTTTTAGTGAAAAGAACGCATAAAAAAGGAGGAGGATACTTACTGTCAAATGTTCTCCAAGAACTAATCTGTGAACAATAGACAAGAGCTTGAAGTGAGGCTCGAAAATGGGATCAGCCCGTGAATCCCTACGTTGCGGAAGAGCTGCAATGGCGTCGCGGAATGCATCTAGCACATCTTGGACTTCGACGCGTTTCGAGCTGGTACGCAAGGAGTCATCAGAGCTAAACATCTTCCACAGGCACTTCCCGAGGAAGTAATGCGTTCTAGTTCACAAGTTAGCACAGATAACACTATGGTAGTTCATAAAATTTGGTACTAACATCCAATGCTTTGGCTTGTCAGTGGTTGCTTTCCTGAGAAGACTGCTTGCAAGATTCCAAACAGAGTAGCGTGACATTTCTTTGAAAGGCTGCGCTTTATACATCTTCTGACTTTCCTGGCTGCTGAAATGTCGAGAGAAATCTGCCAATGAAAAGGCACCCATGGAGAGTGGGTCACGAGAAGAAGCATAGAGGCGAATTCCAAAGTCCGTATAGAGATCAGACAATAAGCTCCGTGTCTCTACCGTGGGCTCAGCAGTCCTGGCTGCCACCGAAACGGCCATTGCATAACAATGAATTGCATATCTCTGTGTTGCAGCCAGTTCCTTATCTGTACGGCTGTTGTTGATCTTGTCTGCGCCCCATGTGATGTCTTCCTCCAGTTTGGTGTCATAGGCCTGTGCTAGCCGGTACCAGGTCTCCCATCTACCAGTTCCATGATCTATATCTTGTCGAAAGAAGGTTATGGCATCTTCTAACTCTGAGATCGATCCAGGACTTAGGCGCTTTTGGGCTCGAAACTTTGTCAGAGTAGCATGACCGAGTAGGAAATACCACCCCTTGGCGGCAATCTTGGCGTTTTCTCCAGGTACTTCATGCATAGAAAGTTCCGTTACTCCCTGTACAGCTCGACGAAGTAGTGAAGGGTTTATCGGGGCCTTGATGTATGCGCTAAAAACGCGCTTGTTGAAGGTTAATTGCGGTGATTGCGAAGAAGCTTTCACTGAGCCAACTGCCGAAGGAGGTTTCGCTGGACCGATTGCAGTTTGCATTTTTTCAATGGTCGTCTTAAGCTCTGATTTGGACAGATCTTTCATGTTCATTTTGTTTGCTTGTCTCATAACAAAGTCGATCATCATGGTAGCTGTCTGACGATCTAGTTTCTCAGGAGAACATCCATGATCAGTGGTGCCGTCAACGGAGGAAGTGGAGAACTTGATGCCATAGAGATCGAAGAGCACTTGGCAAATATCGAATTCGTAATCACCCTTAGTCTCAAGATCAAGTAACTCAGACTTCAGGAGCTTCAAGAATCGTTTTTGTGAATAGCGGCACATGGACCGAACCCCCAGAGCATGATGCACAGAGCGAAGAATATGGATATGATCTTCCGACGGCTTATTGGAGTTGTTTGAGGCATTCGAAGCGGCTTTGTTCTGAGATACTGCTTCGATGAAAAGGGTATAAAGCAAAATCCAGCACCGCACGTACGTTTCACGCATTCTGTCTTTGAAGTTCTCGAGGGTTTTTGCCAGGCCTCCACGAAGATCACGTCCAGAAATTTGACCGACCCGGACCCCATCCTCGTAGAGGACGAAACTGTGCAGAACCCGAGCTAACCTAGCGACTGCAGACATGGATGATTGCAAATGATCCATATCTAAGCATTCATAAACCTTGTCATTGTCAGGTTGTTGCAGCACCAGGGGGATAAGTTTGCCCATAATCCCATCCAGAGTTTTGAGACAACCCAGCAGAGCAACCTCACGCACGCCGCTCGCCTCCTGGATGTGCTTCACGTCTTCAAGCTCAAGCATGACCGTCTCGATACTTCGCAAATGACATGAAACAACCTTAGGGGGGTAATCGATGCTCTGATACGCATTTTGAAGTTTTCGCCAGAGGAAGAGTCGTAATGTAGCATCTCCTCGGTCAAGGAAAGATGCCATCTCGCTGGAATTTGATGGGGTCGCCGCTACATCATTCTCGGAATCTCCCACGTACTCCACTGATGAAGGCTCAAGGATTGGCTCAATGGCTTCGATCATTGAGACTGGATCTTCGTCGTCTGCATTGAATACCTTAGCGAAGAAATCCATGCATTTGAGTTTGAGCGCTTCTTGATCAATAGTGGCAATCGAGAGTTCGGCCATAATAGAATTATTGACAAGTCTGATTATAGGGTCGTTGATAGATTGAAGGGTTTGCTTCAAATCCTGAAGACACAACAAAATATGATCACGATCAGCTTCTCCCGCAAGATTGAGATGAAATGTCGATGTCCACAAGTGACGGAATGCGATGTTCTGTCGGCACTCCTCGGACGGACAATACGCTATACAAAGCTCCAAAGAGGTCCGAGCTAGCATAGCCCATCTCGTCAATCGGTCACGCTGCGAAAGCTTGTTTTGTTGACCAACCTCACTGCTAAGACTCTCGACAGCGGAAAACACATCCAACTGCATCTCATAGATGGCTTGAATCATTTCCACGTCCGCGAAGTCCTTGGTATCATATTCGAATCCATTTTCAGAGTCCGATCCAAGGACTCGACGCTCCAGGCCTGACACATTCTCACATAATCTAGCAAACACGTGGGCATCTTCACGGAGTAGGAGATCTACAGCGATCTTCTTGACTTCCTGGGGCCACAAAAAAGTTGTATACGCAGATTTCATTGCCATGAATTCCGAGACGTGTTCACCAAACTGAGGCATGAGCAGACATCTGAGCCATTCGAACGACACATCATGGGGATGCATGTAATTGGCCTTGTTGATAGTTTCCGCAAAGCTGTAGATCTCCTCTCCGGATGGCAGCTCATCATGAACGGGTTGTCTCCGAGCTGTCTTTCTAGAATGTTCAAGAAAGACTGCCAATCCAGACTTGTTCGAGCCTGATAGGTCCTTCAACGAAGGATCGTCTTTCTGTTGCATCAGTCGAGATTTCTCGTCATTCCAATGTTTGATGATGCCACGCATATCCTGGAACAATCTAGTCTCGGGGTCCTGCGATACCTCGTCAAGTTCGCTCAGAGTAGCCACTTTTTCTCTGAGATTTTCGATCGTCCCCAGAACCGGAACGCCAGCTTTGCTGAACGTGGACCCGAGAGTATTGAACATCCATTGATCTGCATTGACGAAAACTTCAAGACGATCCTCGTAGTATCTCTCTTGATCAAAGGTAACTTCTTCGGGCTGCACAAGCGCATCGGCATTGGATTCACGGGCTCGTGTGCGTCGACTCTTCATACGTCCTCCTTCTGGAAGTTCTTCATTCGCCGCTGATGCAGATGATCTCTTGCGGGCGCCGATTGGTGACTTGGGCTCGGAATTGTCTTTGTCTGGCTCCTCTTCGCCAAGCTGTTGCTCAGCTGGGACAGAATGCCCTTCCAGCGACTCCATGAGTTGTTTTGCCGCACTTTGGTCAAAGGAAGACTGTTCCTCTGTGGGTTCTGTGGTTTCTGCCGGCTCTTGGGGTGCATCTTCAGGTAGCTCTTTGGGCTCATCGACTTGATTAGCCTCTTTCGGCGACTCGGCCTCATCCGGCATATTGATATCAGCATTATCTGCCTTGCTTTCCTCGGCTATGTTCTTGGGATCATCTTCAATGCCCTCCATTTTGACCGATGCAGTATCTGGTATCTCGGCTTCCCTAGTTGGAAGAGTTACATGAAGCGATCGACTTGGAACATCACTCATAGGAGCTGCTTCCTCATCATCCAGCGCTTGGAGGATGGCTTTTCCTAGCAACTCCCAGGTAGCGTCAGAGGGCGCGATCTCTCGGCGGCGAGAAGTGGGCAAGGCAAGAGGACCTTTAGAGGAACTCAAGGAGCCGATCTCTGTCGGGAGATCCGGCAGATATGGGTACGGATCTTCATGCTGCTTGAGATATTTGACAAGAGCTTTTTTGGGCTTCTTGACGGGGACTTGTGACGCAGACAGACCGTCAAATAGCGAAGTCAGGGTGGCTCGCAAACGGTCTTCAGAGAAGATCTCTTCCAATCCAAGCTGCTCCGGCCGTATCTCAAGGCGGTTGTCATCGTCGGCAAGTACGCTCTCGAGGCAGAATCGATTCAACCGATAACTGTTTAGAGCACTGCTAAGCCTCGCGCTTTGTCTCCATAGATTGAGATCCGTATCATCTCGTTCCAAGGCATCTGCGAACGATCCCAAAGCTTGCCTAGAAGCCTCAAATGTCTTCTGTACTGTCTCGGGGTCTTGCGCAGCGGTTCGGATCGTTTCGTGTACTGAATCGAGGAGGTATTTTCCGTAGTTCTTGTAGGATAGGTAGAGGGTCTGGAAAAGGCTGGAGGTAGAGTCGTTGACGTTGAATTCCGTTGTATCAGCAGGACCTTCATCAGCAATGTTCGCTACTTGCGCATCGGATTCTGCTGCTCGTTTGAAGTCCGAAATCGATTCGGGGTATTTGAAGATCTCCGAGCTAAGAAGAGACTCGTAGGCCTCTGCTGCTTGGGTATAGAACTCAGGACCTTGAGAGTGAAGCTTAAGGGCGGTTTGGTAGAGCTTCAGCGCTTCTTCGATTTGAAGCTCCTTGGTATCGTCAACCTCCTCTTCAATGGTATCGTCTGGCTCCACATTCAATGAGACCCAGCTTGCCATGATTGTAGCTTTCCACACGGGGTGATCAGGGAGAGAATGGATATAGGTCAAGTAGCAAGGATAGCATCGCCGTGGTTTACCCACATCTCTCGAAATAAGTGTGATCAAGTAAGAGTAAATGAAACTGATAAGAATCACCGACGCCAAACACGAGTTTCACGCGTGATTCCATATCAGGCAATAGCGCTCTCTCCGCCTTGAGTGCCTTATCGCCTGAATCTCTTTCGAACTGTTTGTTGTAATTAATCACCCCTCCCCATCCTCGAATACATTATTCATTTGGCCTCTCCTTTTTTATAACGTCGCTCAATTCCTCTACGTCTCTTTACAATAACATAGTTGATACTGCTGCGTCTTTTCTGACGGCGCGATGGTTGCGCCCGCTGTCCCTGAGTATGCTCCTGTTCCCCCGGTTTACGTGTTCCGAGTTCCCGGGGATCGCATCGCATGCGCATAGCCATTGTCTCTGAACGGCAAGGGGTGGGATGCTGCGCAAGCTTTTGAATATGTGGCTAATAGCAGGGAACTTTCAATAGGATTCACGAGGAGGAGGAGATCTATATTGCCGTCGATGCGCGTACCGAGTCATTGCAGAACTTGCGGGAGCTGGGGCCTCCAGACTTGGTCTATTTGGTGAAGCAGCCAAAGGCCAACTCCACTCGCCAGGTCAGTATAAAGATTTTGTATATGCTCCACAATTGGCGCCAGAATCCAGCTGATAAATGGCCTCTTTTCTTTCTAGACTGGTGTATATCACCACGTTACTGGTATCGATGCCTCTTCGTCCGCTAGTCTAGCCGCCTATGTCAATACCCTCACGTTCTCTCCCCTCGATAAGACACACAAGGTTGTTTCAGGAATCTACTGGTGAGAAGTGAGAACATCTAGTGTTTCCGATCGTGACCCTGACAGTTCACACAGTTGCTACAATGCGTTCTCTCACCTGGACATGCGAGTTGAAGTTAAGATTCCCGGAAGCTTAGAGGCCTACTGTATCGATGAGCGCGGAGACAAGCGTGTTGCTACAGAGGCTTTGTGGCTGGAGACTTTCCTTTGCGCTGTTCTTCGAGCTTATTTGTACGCTGATGATGGAAGTGGAGACCAAATCAAGAAGATTGTTGGTGTTCGACGCTTCAACCCAATTACCAACACAGAGATGGAGCACAAGTTCTTGGATGCTGCCGAGAGATTGTTTTTCTTGGGTATGTCCCATTCATAACATCTGAAACTGTGCTAGTTACTAACAATGCGACAGGACGCCAACTCAGCTCCGACCCCGAAACCCAAGTTCCAAACACTGTGAGCAATCATCTCACTTCCGGTATCCTCAAGTACATTCACACAACCGGCCGCTACACATCCGGTATCAATCTCTTTGAGAAGCTGCGCACAAGAGATGTGGAGGTTTCATCCTTGTTGGCCCGAGTACAATTGATGGCCGATGAGGAAGTTCAGGCTGTGCGGTTGATGTACGACGCTCTGCAGGATGTCCCAATGGACTATGCTCTGCTTGATTGCCAGGCCTCTTTCTGTCAGACTAAGGGTGAAGGAGAGATGGCCCTGGAGTGTGCTAAGCGGGCAGTGACTGCCGCGCCGAGCGAGTTCACCACATGGGCCCGTCTTGCTGAAGTTTATGTTGGGCTAGAACGATGGGACTTGGCCCTTCTCACTCTCAACTCTTGCCCCATGTTTACATACCAAGATAAGGACACCCCACGTATGCCCCAGCCATCCCGAATTATGCTTCCAATCCTCTCTGAGAGCATCCTCGACGAAATCGATGAAGGCCAGCCCAAGCAGGGAGACCCCCACGACTTCATCCATCCGTCTCTACGAAAACTGCATGCTTCCGGTTATCAGGGGACATTCTTGAAAGCCTACAACCTCTTAACAAAGATTGCTGCCGCAATTGGATGGGATCAACTGTTGAGGGTACGAAGCGAGGTTTTCGTCATGGAAGAGGAGTACCGCGTCGAACGTCAACATGTGCCGAAGCCTGCACAGTCGCTTGATGCAGAGTTGAATGGTCACGGGTCTAGCACCGGGGGTGAGGACGAGGAAGAGGATTCAGGCTCTGTCACTGGTCCTGAAGATTCTGCAAATTCAGCTGCTGTCAACGGTGACTCCAGTGCTGCACAGGCCGAGAGCTCAATTGAGCGACCCGAGCAAACTGTTGCGTCGGAGGTGGTTAAATCCGGCAACGAAGATGTATGCTTCCCCATAAACATAAGAAAAACGACCGTACGTATGCTAATTCTCTTTTCTCTGTACAGTCCGACCCATCACACACCGCATACACCCAATTCCGCAACAAGCGTCTTTGTGAGCGATGGCTGGACAACCTCTTCATGGTCCTGTACGAGGACCTCCGCATCTATACCATCTGGCGCACAGAGATGGCTCAGTTCCGTCAACAGGCAATGGAGTACAAAAAGTCACCCACTGAGTGGGAAATTCTTGGTGAGCTGGCGGAAAGATTGCACCACTTTGACGAAGGCATCGAAGCGTACCAGAACTGTCTGGCAACTCGATTCTCACCCAAGGCCATGCGCGGTCTGCTGAAGCTATACGAGAAGCGGAATGACACTCGCGGGATGTTGGGTGCACTGATCCGTCTCATCGCATGGCAATACCGCTGGTACTCCGAGGTAAGAATTCTTTTCGCAACATCAACCAACCTTAGTTCTCCATGCTAATCTGAATAGTTCTCTCCCGAGCTGTTATTCTTGGTGCGTAAGCTGATCGAGGATGAGGGCGCCGTCAAGGTTCGCAGCATTGTGCAAGCCACCAACTTGCCCCAGCCCGTCTTGGATCTTACACACCAGTACTGTCAGCTGTGTGCCACATTCCGCAGCAGCGGTAGTGATACTTAAGGGTTTTGTTAGCAAATATTGTTTATCCCATTAGGCTGGGCCGAGGCTTTTCTGCAGCCATATTCCTGTGGGGGTTAAGATAAAGGGACGCTTGCAGCGGTAATGATTATCATTCATGAGGCCTATTTCTTGATGCCTAGGTAATTTATCTCATTTTCTTTACCTTTTTTTTCCCTGTCAATTAAACTGCCGCGGTGCATCTTAGATGGTAAATAGGGTATTATTCTCTCACAACTTGTTTATTTTATTGCAAATAGTTCAGGTGACAGGACTTGGTTCACCATTGGGATTACATGACAGGGATGATGAGCACGACAATTGTCAGAAAAAGAAATCATATCTTCGAGGTGCATGGATTCAGAGGTGACGCCTGAATGCCCAGATCACGATGTCCGTATAGAGGGCCCCCAAGGTCGGTTAGAACATTTTGAAGGAGCACTAGATGGGGCATCATGCTATGAATCCCTCAAGGTCTACAGCGTACTAGTCTAGATTTAGAAGAATCTCATCAAGCCCACTCGGGCTGATTATAGCGTAATCTCAATGAGGCTATACGAATTCTTCAGTTGAAAGAAACTACCGAATTGAGTATGGCTTTAAATCGGCTAGCTCAATTATGTTAACCCAACATTCACCTCTGATTTACGTAAAGGGGAAAGTTGCATTGGAATAGAATCCATAGAACCATACGGAAGGTGGCCTGAAGATACATTGACGAGAAATGGAGCCGAGTGGGGTTTAGCGAGGGGCTGGCTTATGGGGGGTTCTTCTGGGGGCGATATCCGGCGATGTGTATAGAAAGAGGAACACAACCTAAGTTGGATTGGGGGCCATGATGTCAGTGTAAGTTTTAACCTCTTTAGCTTAGATTCAGCATGTTAGTAGCTGTAGGTGGCATCCAACATCCGATGAGCTTATGGCTTACTTTGCCCTTCAGGATCCTCTCTGCTTCAGTAATATGGCCCCCATTTCTGACTGCACATATGCTAGTGCTAGCATCTTGGCCCTTAAGCGGCCTGTTTCTGCAGCTTTAGCGTGCCAAGACACCCAATCCGATGAAATGCGACATCTGCAGGCGGATGAAAGAAGCATTCAGAATGAGGTTAACTAGAATAGAGATAGTTGGGTCCATTTATCACGCAATACGGGTATGGTCTGCACATGTGTGGGGATTTTTGCGCATGTTTGTTTACTTCAAGTACGAACTACACAGTATCATCTATAATGAACAAACAAAACTTGGTAGATGGCAGTCTTCTGTTAGCTAAAACAGAAGTAATTAGGATATGTGCGCTCATGAAATAAAATAAAAATCTTATTAGTTTCAATGTTTTATTCAATTGACACTGGTAAGCCGCCGAGCAACTAGCAACCGCTTCAAAAGCATAAGCCGTCTTAGATCCTTGGAAGGGGCCAGAAATCGAAGGTGAAGACAGCCCCCGAGATGACTTGCAGAAACGGATTAGTGAAGGATCAACGGATGATACCATTTTTGATATCTCCAGATGTAGACAAGTGATCAATAGTATCTAGAGCCTTGCAAGGCTTCAAGAAAAACTATAAAGCCAGGCTCATCGACCAGCAAATATCTCTCCATCATCCTCCATCAATCCAAACTTCCTCACCAACAATCAATCAATCAATCCACCAAAAAAACCTTTCGGTTTTCATCCAATCTATACAAAATGTCTTCCCCCGTTGTTATCATTGGCACCCGCGAGGAGCTCGCCGCCGCTGCCGTTGTCCACCTCCAGCCCGAGTGGGATGGTGAGTAGCTCCATTGAAGATGATTATGATGACCCGGCAACTAATTGAGATACAGTCATCCACGTTGTTGACAACGTCGACTCCGCTGTTGCTGAGATCCCCGCTCTTCTGAGCGGTGCTGCCGTTCCTCCCAGCGCTCTGGGCTCCAAGAACTACGGTAACGGTGTCTCCGCTGTCATCGTTGCTGGTCCCTTCAGCGATGCTGACTTCGAGGCTGTCCGCGCTGCTGCCGGCCCTGTCTCTGCCGTTCCTTGGCTCAAGTTCGACATCAGCAAGCCTGCTCCTCCCATCACCCCCGAGGGTGGTGCTGAGGTCATGGGCCGCCTCAAGGGTGGTCTCGCCGCTGCTGCCCCTGGTGTCGATGCTGTCATCCTCTACTAGATGACACATCCTCATCAATTGTCCTATTGTTCTATTTTTCTATGAGTGAATGTGTTAGCTTCGTTGTTTATAGCCTGGATTGAATAAAGCATCTTTTTTCTATATTCTTTGTTTTCATCTGATCACGCTGGGAAATTATAATACGTTGTAGCATTAACCTAGCTCAAGAGTTCGGTATTCAACCTTGGGACGTTCCAACAACTTAATTGTAACTTGATTCAAGTTATCATTTGCACGCATGAAGACCAAGCACTTGAGCGTACTCGACTAAGTACCTGATCCTTCATGGAGCTACTACTAGTATCACCTTCAATGTTCTTTCACTGCTCACCTCCACAGACATGCACATGTGCCAGTGGATGCAATAGCACATTTCCACCATGATCCATCAGGCCCTGTACATATTAGTATCCATGAAAATTAACAAACTTGAATATCAATTGTAAATTTTCGCATGGCAATTCCCTCCAGGGCTTCTATTAATTCCAAGGTTGATTCTTCAAGTTCGACAAGCAACCCGTGGACTGCCCGTCGGGTGGTATATATATCCGAGTGACAGATGTCTGACTTCAAATATCATGATTGAACTTGAAGATCACCGACATTGATTATTCAAGTTATTACTACCTCCAGGGCTAGCAACATTGGAACACTAAGAAATCCAACTAAAAAGAAAAATAGATGAAACATTTGAATAGTTGATGTCCTCCTAAATAATTTAAAAAATAAATAAATCGGATTTGAGATGAAAGCAAAAAAAAGGACAAAAAAGAAGTTGCGCTGGGAGGGAATCGAACCCCCCCCTGCTCTTGACATCACTTGGAAGAGAGCAATCCTGTTTGATTATTAGTATTGGTTGAGCTGACTTGAGAGCGGATAAATCCTTACCTAACCACTAGACCACCAGCGCGGCTTAATGCGGAAAGTGTCATGTTTATGCATTCTGACAGGAAGGACTTTAACTTGGATATCGAAATGTATCTTGATTCAAGGCTTTTGCAAGATTGAATGTCCTACAAAAGTTAAATGTTTAAAAGGAATTTAAAAATAGGTGTCTAAAAGACCACAGTGTATTTCTTTCTGCGAGAAAAAGAAAGAGCCAAAAAAAATTTTGCGCTGGGAGGGAATCGAACCCCCCCCTGCTCTTGAATTCACTTTGGAAGAGAGCAATCCTGTTTAATTGTTAGTTGAAATTCGCTTGTTATGCTGAAGGTGGGAATTCTCACCTAACCACTAGACCACCAGCGCGATTTGTGTTAGTAAGCGACTGGAATTCGGTTCAAGGCTTGGAAGCTCTTGTTCTACACGAATATGGTTCCAAGGCAAGGTGCTTTAGAGTCATTTTCAACGTCAAATATTGGAGCAAGTTAATGTAAATTCCTGCCTTAAAAATGCCAGTAGCCATTAACACGTACAGATCACCCGTTAAGTACGCACAGGAGCTCAATTGTTCTATGATGAAATTGATGCACAGGTAGCACTACGGGTACTAGTATGATCGCGGGCAGGACCTAACATACGGAGTATAGAAACCATGCGGGGAATAAGTCGAGCAGCATGCATAGTAGTACATATTACCTTTTAAGTGCAGGAATTTGCACTGGTCGATATGAATTATCTACTAGTATGCTGGGTTCGTCTACTTCCCAGTCAAGCACTGCGAGGAGCTCTTGAAGCCCCGGTTGGAAATGGATGAGATCTATGACTACTATACTTCCAGGTGTCCATAAGCCAGAACCACCTAGATAGTATTGTATATCGAGAATAAGATGATACATCGTACTGTCAAACTCCAGGGCTAAACAGCCATTTTCAACAAGTCATGGAGATAACAAGCCCTTGAGTGCAATCCACACATAGTTTATTCATCATCCTCGTCCTCTTCATCATCGATCTCTGCGAGATCCGACTCTTTAGGAACATCGCCGCCCTTAGCCTTAGCTGCAGCTTGGGCTGGACCACTAGTCTCTGCTGTTTCATCGACATCCTCATCGTCCTCACCCTCTGCCTCAGCTTCCTCATCTTCCTCATCGCCATTGGCGGCTTTCTCATCGGCTTCAGAGGGCTTAGTCTTTTGCTTCTTGGCAGCTGGAGGACCTAGAATAGAGAATTGGATAGTAAGCAATCGGATCATACACAATTGCGACGCTAGCAAATAAAATGGAATGAAAAGCATACCTTCAGCTTCAGGCTCTTCTTCTTCATCGGAGTAGTCTTCCTCCTCGCCTTCCTCGTCCTCTTCATCGCTTACATCATCGACTTCAGGCTCGGAGTCCTCGTACCTATCAATGCGCGCATCGAGTTAGAGGTTGTTCAAGGACTCATGGGGTCTTGATCGATGAATTGGATGGTTGGGGAAGCATTGCGACCAATGCGCAATAAATCGCGCATAAGCCGAGGCTTATATGTGGTTCGGCGCAGTTGAAATTGGGTAGGGGAACATCATCGCCAACAACGTAACACTTACTCCTCCTCCTCCTCACTATCATCGCTCGGAAGCGCCTGGAGCTCCTCCTCAGGATCATTCTTTCTCTTGCGAGTAGACATAGTGTGAAAAATGAGAGATTATAGTAAATGGACTCCCAAATTGAGACCAAGGAGGAAGTATATAGTTTGTAAGGGGGAGGGAGTAGGAGAAGGAGGGAGGAATCAATTCTCAGCCTCGCGCAGTAGTTATAAGAGCGAGAAGGGGGAGAAGAGAGAGCGAGTGGCAGTTACCACTGGGGAAGGGGGAAACGGAACCAAGGGAGAGGGGGCGCATAAGCTGAGGTGACGACATGGGGATTTGATAGCTTTAAGCTGGGAAGGTGTGGAGACGGAAGTGCGTGGCACTGGATCCTGTGCGTGTAGATAGAAAGAGCATGAGAGGGCTGGACCTTTCCCTCTCTTTTTTCTTTTCTTTTTTTTTCTGTTCTATTTACATTCCACCCTGCTTGTTGCTCAGACCCCTAGATGTGAGAGGGACTTGATCCCTCCATTTCCCCCATTTCCACTTTCCCGGCTTTTCTTCCCTTCCCCCTCTTCCCCCCCAAAATAATCCCTCAATATGTAGCGTAGTTTCATCACCCCCCTTTAATCATTTACTGTGCCAAGAATTCAAAATTGGCCATACTGGGATCTAACAGATTCTCATCAAGCCCAAATCCATATGTTCCAACCATATCATAGATCAGATCTGGTGGCGGGAATCCTTGAGCCATCGCATTCGCGCCCCCTGGCACTTCGCCCACAGTCTCCCCGTTACTAGTGCCCACCTGCCATGCAGCTTCCCAGGAGTCAAAACGCTCTAGCATTTTGCCTAGTCCACGTGCAATGTGTCGCGTCAAATGACGCTCGCCAGCTGAGACACAGTTCATCAACTCAATCACTCGCTCAACCAGCCGACGCACCTGGCGCGCATTGATGCTGAGGTAGGCTGAATTCCAGTTGATAGCTACTTTCAATAGGAAAACCGCCGAGAAAGTCACCATCGTATGGGTAAAAATAGGAACTCCTACGATGGCATCTCGTATGTCAGGCTCCTCCAGTACCATGTTTAGACACGCCATGGCGGATGAAATGGCGATATTAGCCGATTCCTTGCGATCCATAGAGAAAACAGGTGTATTGGAGGGTGAAAGAGCGCGCAGAGATAGCGAGTTAAGTTGAAACTTGGCGAAATGGTAGTGTAAGACAACGCCCTTAGAAGGGTATGTGCGTACATATGGACTGTCGCCTGTTGTAGAGTTAGTCAAGCTAGTTTTAATTAAAGCAGTGCATAGAGTGTTAGTAGTAACTTACCTGATCGAGGTTGCCAGAGAAGTCGCCATTGATCCACTGCAACATTATATACACGAAGCTGGCCAAAGTCTGCTTCAGTAAGAGCTTGCTCTGTGTCACTGCCAAACATGCGATAGGCCTCAGTCAGAATCATGAATAAGGCGACCTGCGCGAGGAGTCGAATGTCTCCTGGTACTACCATCGGTAACTCCAGAAAGACCTCGTAATTACGAACCGCGGCGTCCTCGTGAATCACAGGTGGCCGCCCGTAAGCGATACTAAAGTGGTGATCGCACACATAAAGCAGATACCACAATTGCGCCCGTTCGTATTGATCGGTGTGACCCCGCGTGAGGCGTTGGTAACTCTGATGCAGACCCAACTCGGTTGCGACACGAACCGCATGACCTGAAAGCTTCCAACTCAATTCCGACAACCAGAAAGCACCAACACAAAGACCTCGAACATCGTCTAGCGTATGTGCCCGGGTAAGAGCCATATTTGATACTAAGGACACGTATTCATTATAACACCGATTCAGTGTTTCGGTGCGATTGGGTATGTGAAGAGCAGCCACCGTCAAAACTGCAGCCGAGAGCAGAGTAGATGCGCGACGAACGGATGTCAGATCACGATGTACCAGAATGATTCCGCCCCAAAGGAGCTGATTCATTGTACGGCTGAAGTATGCAAAGAGCTCTTCGGCCTCATGGATCGATATAAGACCACGAGTAATAAAATCCTCTTCTAATAAGGTCTTCTTTGGTGCTTCGATATGATTGTTCCGTAGATTGCGCAACTTGGTGACTTCGTATAAACTGCGCATGGGTGCTGGTACCAGCTCTGGATCTTGGAGATCAGCTTCTGGCGAATGCTCTCGAGTTACGTCCATCACTACCCCTGGTCCCTCATGGTGACTGGTATGTGGTTGAGGGATGTCAATGGATGGCCGGTGTGCATGGTGTGAGGCAGCTGGACTGGAACCATTGTTGGAGTCTCCAGCGGTATAGGTCGAGAGATCGGGAAGGCCTGCTTGTCGTAATAGTTGCGATACAGCGGCTTGCAATTGTTGCATCGTAGAAGATGCTTGCGTTTTCCATCTAAGGAAATGGATAAAAATCCATGTTAGAATTGTGCAGTTTCCACATTGCACTCTCCATCTGGACAGAGTAGGGGTTATTGAGTGCACGCACATCCCATCGTCATCGACAAATTTTTGCGAAAAATCATTCACGACACATTTGATTCCACTTCGAACACATTTTGTGCAATTCGACTCGCCTGGTCGAAATTCGCATCGAATCTTGTGTCGTTTGCACTCCGCACCTGGTGGCGCTGATTAGCGATGCATGATGTGGGGAAGCATTCAGACTTACAGGCGCGAGCTTTGGAAATCTTAGGTGCTGGTCGTGACTCTCCAGAGCGAACGGACTCCTTTGGAGAATCCAATCCAGCTTCTGTTGAGGACCGTTTGAGTGGGGTCGAAGCATCCATGCTGGGATGGAAGATGTAGTCGGTGATGCTCCGGGGTTTAGGGGAAAATCCATTTTGGCGGGGAAGCGGAGGTGGATTCCCGATGCTGGCCGAGGCCACTTCTCCGACTTTCTTCTATTCCACCAGGGCCCTTCTACTACCCCTGAGGACAGGTTTACACTAATCAACTCGCTGACTCGATATAGCGCTCTAGCTCGCTAGGTTGATCTCTGGCTCCAATGACCCCCAAATACATCAACGAGCAAGACATGACTCCACCTATACATCTATCGCATCGGTGTCTACTCCGAGAATGCCAGAATGTACCTGAACTAGACACAGCTTGAATATATGACAAAATTGACAAGCACTTCAAGCTGCATGTGAAGCCAATTCGTGGTAGCAGATCCACCCAACCACATTCCAACCGGGCAAAGTCCGGTGCGGAGGACTAACAACGGAGCACCTCGGACTTGATGCGAACGCGGAGAGTAAAGCAATCCTCATAAACTCTGGCAGCGACAACAAATTCTCAAGAAAAAAGAATTCCTCATACTCGATTACTCAGAAAAAAAATATCCTCTACCATCATGCACATTCTCATCACTGGCGCGGCCGGCTTCATCGGTCAATTGCTTGCTAAAGAGCTGTTAAACGACCCCACATATCGCGTCACACTGACAGACATTCACCAACCTCCCATTCCCAACGGCGTCAAATACCCACAAAATGCGACCGCCGTCAAGGCAGATCTTCTCACGGCGGCAAAGGAGGTCGTTGATGCTTCTCTGGATGCGGTCTACGCCTTCCATGGGATCATGTCCTCTGGATCAGAGGCCAACTTTGACCTGGGCATGAGTGTCAACGTTGACGCTACCCGGAATTTATTGGATGCATTGCGACACACCTGCCCTGGCGTTCGAGTTATTTACTCCTCTAGCCAAGCTGTGTATGGACAGCCCCTGCCAGAGATCGTGACCGACGACGTTATCCCGACGCCTGAATCATCGTACGGTGCCGAGAAGATTGTTTGCGAGACCTTGATAAATGAGTACACCCGTCGCAAGTTCATCAATGGATTTACCCTGCGATTTCCCACCATCTCTGTTCGCCCTGGCGCACCAACTGCTGCCGCCTCTTCCTTCCTCTCGGGTATGATTCGTGAACCGCTAGATGGCAAGGAATGTGTAATTCCTATCGAGGATCGGTCGTTCAAATCATGGCTGTGCTCGCCAAAGACCCTGGTGCAAAACCTCCTCCTCACACTCAACCTTCCTGGGGACGCTGTACCCCCGCATATCCGCCAGATCAATGTACCCGGTATCTGTGTGACTGTCCAAGGCATGATGGATGCACTGGAGAAGGTCGGCGGTAAAGATAAGCTGAGTCTTCTTACAGAGAAGGAAGATCCAGCTCTTATTCCTATCCTGAAGTCCTGGCCCACTCAGTTTGATAACACACAGGCTATCTCCCTGGGCTTCAAGCGCGATGAGTCCTTCGAGCAAGCGGTCAAAGATTACAAAGAGGCCCTATGAAACAATTATAAATCATGTACATAGAAGAAGCCAAACATAATGAAGTCCAATAGACTAGACCTATTTCCTTGCTGTATATTGATTACACTCCAATTATGCTGTCATCAATTTCAGTTCCCAGGAGCTGACTCTATAACGAATTGAGTTGTAGCGTTAGACAAAAAGCTAATAGTGTAGAGATTAAAAATAAAAAAAAAAAGAAATTGAAAAAAAAGACAAGGTCCATCCCGGGATCGAACCGGGGATTTCAGAAGGTGTGTCTCAAAATCTGACGTCCTATTTTCGGTTTGTTAGATTTGATTCTGGTGATAAGAATAAGGGAAAGCCGTACCTAACCACTAGACTAATGAACCAGACGTTGCTTATGTCATCAGGGGGTAAAGCTAAGAGGAGCACAGAGTATCTTCAAGCAGCAGAGTTACAATGGAGGAAAACCATCAACTCAGCACTAGTATCATAAATCTAATATTCCATCAATATTTATGATCGAAAGTAATATAGGGAATAAGGGAAAGAGAATTAAAAAGAAGGATAGGGGGAGAAGGAAAAAAAAAAGTTGAAAAAAAGAAGGTCCATCCCGGGATCGAACCGGGGATTTCAGAAGTTATATTTCAAAATCTGACGTCCTGTTAAGAATTTGTTAGCATTAAGTCTGGGAAGCAGGGATCACGTGAGATGCGTACCTAACCACTAGACTAATGAACCAGGTTGTTGCGGATAAGGTTCCGCTCGTTATTAAGAGGGACCACAACATTTCCAACCACATCCTTTCCGACTTCTTTGTGTTTTCCGGTATACTTCAAGTTCATTTCCTTGCTAGTATCATTTATTGACTACATTCCAAGCATGCCACCATCCACAACAACACTTGCTCCAGTAACAAAATCGCTCGCAGGACTACACAGAAATATCAACGCTCCCCTCAAATCGTTCGGATCACCCCATCGACCAGCTGGGGTTCGCTGGATCACGAAATCATTATATTCCTCGTGCTTGGCTAGGGTCGTCGTCATCGGCGTGGTGAAATATCTTTTGAAGCTCGGAGTCAGCATCTCAAATCATCTCGTTGCCAAGTATTCACGGTGCCAAAAAATACATACCCTGGACATATACAATTGACTTGGATATTCCGACCTGCGAGTTCATTGCTAAATGCTTTCGTGAACTGAACAACACCCGCTTTAGCAGCAGCATATGCGGAAGTGTTCCAAGCAGCCTGGTATGCTGTCATGGATCCGATATTGATGATCTTGCCAGGGCGTCGAAGTCGAAGGAGCTGTTTGGCCATTTCTTGGGCAGCGACAAAGCTACCTTTAAGGTTGACATCTAGCACCTATTAATCGAAATTAATATTGAACTGACAAAACAAAAAGAAGCATATCCTCCTACTTACAAGGCCGATATCTTCATCCGTCAGAGTTTCCAATGGCCCATGGCGATTTACGCCAGCGCAGTTGACGAGAATATCAGGCACAATACCCGACATCCAGATGTCAGTGAAGCACTTGCGAACTGATATAGAGTCGCCAATATCGCAGTCAAGTCGATGGAATTCACCGCCAAAAGAGCGCACTTCCTTTTCCAAAGTCCCGACCTCAGAGTCGCCCGGTAATTGGATTGAGACGATATTTGCTCCTGCTTCGGCCAGTGCAACCCCGAGAGACTTCCCTAGACCCCCTGTTATTCCTGTACATATTGCTGTCTTTCCTCGAACAGAGAATAAGTCATTCAAGGGTGTGGGTTCCTTCTGCTCGCTCTCTTCTACAGGGAAGGCTTTGGCACGGGCGAACTTGGATAATGATGACTGGGCTCGAAATGATTGAAGGGTTGACAGTCGAGCCAGAGGACGGTAGAATAGCACGCTTCTTTGGATCATTGAAGGCATATTTCCTCTGATATTGACACTAGAGGTGATCTACTCTATTCTTTTCTGGATTTCTCATGTCTATCGAGGGGCCCAGGGACCTTTGTATGCTATTTAGATTGACAGCCACTGCACTTAGGCAGAAACAAGCGGTTAGTAGAACCGATCGCTAATTCCATCTTGTTCAGTATTCTTCTCGGGCTCAGTGGGATGAATGCATAGGAGAATCTAGATCTCGGTGATCCCTCCAGGGCTGAAGGTCACCAGACATAGCGGGGAATAGTAGTATAGGGTGCCCCCGCCTTCGGCTGCCGGCACCCGATAATGGGGTGGTTCCGGCGGAAGCTATAGTTTCCGATTCAATGTTAGGTGGATTTAGTGTCAGAGGAAATAGTATGGAATTGACTAAGAGGACAAAGAAATTGACCTAATAAGAAACAAGTGGTCACCAGCTAGCTGCATCTCAGATTAATAATAAGTTGATTAATAATTGTGGATTAGTTCAAAAGACCGGAATCATGCTTAGCCGCATGAGTCGATCTTGTTTCATCACATCTCGTCAAATACCTGTGACCGCCACAAAAATCAACCCATTCCATTTTGCAAATCGCTTCCAATCAACTATGACTTTACCAACCAAAACCCAGCGCTGGGTTCTTCGTGAAAAGCCCTATGGTGAACCTGTTCTCGGCGGTGACAAGCCAACCTTTAAACTAGAGACCGCTGATATCCCGACCCTCAAGGATGGACAAGTGCTCCTGAAAACATTATACTTGAGCAATGATCCTGCACAGCGCTCATGGATCTCACCACTAGCTCAGAAAGAGCGACTGTACTTGCCACCAGTTCAAGTGGGTAACACAATGAGCTCTATGGGAATCGCCCGTGTCGTGGAATCTCGCAGTCCCAAAGTCGCTGTTGGTTCTTTGGTTACAGGCGGACCTGGGTGGGCCGAATATTCTGTTCAGGATGCAGAAAGTGTCTCAGTGATCACTCCACAGCCTGGTTTGCCTGAAACTCATTTCCTGGGCGCTCTCGGATTGCCAGGATTTACAGCGTACTATGCCCTGACGCAAATTGTCAAGGCGACCAGTAAGGACGCTATTGTTGTTAGTGGTGCGGCTGGTGCTGTTGGTACTATGGTTGTCCAGATTGCGAAGAAAATGATTGGATGCCGAAAGGTATGTACTCTTCTTGTTTAATCGACGGTGTGAAAATAATTGCTCGGGTCTAATGAAATTCTTAGGTTATCGGCATTGCTGGCACGGATGAAAAGTGTCGGTGGGTGGAAAAGCTCGGCGCCGATGTTTGTGTGAACTACAAGTCGCCATCTTTCAAGGAAGACCTCACCAAAGAGACGGAAGGATTTGTAGAGATTTATTTCGGTGGGTGAATCGTCATTTGGAAATTGGAGTATTGGAAACTAATTACAGCTTGGGATCAGACAATGTTGGGGGTGACATCCTCGACTTTATGTTGACTAGATTAGCCAAGTTTGGTCGAGTCGCAGCTAGGTACGAGTCTCAGAATACCTATTAAGACACGCGAGAAATACTGATTTGGACAGTGGCACCATTTCGAACTATAACAAGGACTCTGATATAACTGGTCTGAAGAACTTCTATGTAAGTTGCTCCTTGAATAGTCGTTTTCCGTGATGTTGAAAGACCGGTAAATTGACATCACTATAGGAAGTTGTGACGATGCGTCTCCAGATCCTCGGCTTTATCAATATTGATTGGATTGATCATTTGTCCGAAGTCAGAGCTCTTCTGGTTAATGAGTGGAAGAAGGGAACTCTCATCATTGGAGACGAGAGTGAAATGGTCGTTGAAACCGAGTTTAAAGATATTCCCCGTACTTGGATGATGCTTTACTCTGGAGGAAACACTGGCAAGCTGGTTACAAAGTTGAAGGAGTAGATTTATATACTGCATAGATTTGGAATAGGAATAGCATTTCATACATGCGTTTTGATGGCTGTCTTGGTCTTCAACTATCTTCATTGTTATTTAATTTGGGATTGAAATACTTCTCGAGTGACTTCTCATGAAATTGGTAATAATGTCACAATTTTTCGTAGGAGTGATTTCAAACATTGAGACTGAAGACTAAATACTATTATCCCTACAGGTAAATCTATGAGGTAAAATGAGCTTGGACCTCGGATCTAGCGATGTGTATGGAAAATAGAGACATCAAGTTTGAGCACAAGTTCACGAATTGGCTTATTTCAAATTTATTCAGTTATATTGTGCATCAACTATCGAATAAACTGATCTGCAAAGTCCTCCCCGAGTCCAATCTTCTTGTAATGCTCCCGTGCACTCTTCAACTTGGAAAAGACATCTTCAATTCCAATCGCATTCCCCTCCGGATCAACATAGATATAAGCTCCAGTTACATGGAACATAGTAATCATCTCCTCCACACCCTCCGGCACCTCAAGTGTATGAATATCACCCGATGGCTCATAGCTGTATCCACCCTCATTGGCCCACCAATCATGCTCCAGGTAATGCCATCTTCCCTTCAAAGTTGTCGCATGCACAGGACCGGTATGACGATGACGACTAAGAATACCGGATCGTCGCACACGGAGCAAATTCACAAAATAGCCCTGGGAGACGGAAAATAGAAGCGGTCGGAACCAAATATCCGGAGCTTGAGGCACCCAGTATTTTTCGTCGTCGTCGACTGGGTTGCCGAAATTCAGGATCTTAGGTACAACAAGATCTTCTACCACGTTGGGGAGAGGCTCGCCTCGGTAGGGAATTGCTTCAGCAGTAGGACGCTGGCTGTCCGATTTGGAGTCTTGTATGGAGCCCATTATGATTTGAATCGAGGGTTGTCGAAGTATGAAGGAGTAGTGTAGGACCAATCGGTTGATATCAAATCAACGGATGATAATTAATAATTAGCTGCGTTGACGGGTGACTTTCCGACGCGATTTAAGCCACTATTATAGCTGTTCCAAACGTACTGATATTTCTCATGCAATAATAAATTCATTGAAATGTTGTCATTATCCTGGATGACTGAAGATCCGATACGGAATGAGTGGGGGCTTTACTTCCACCGGCAATAGCCTCGGAGCGTTGGATGCCGCCGGAACTAATACCCCAGGCCTAATGACATCCCTCGGTGTTTGCGCCGAGATACAAGTGCGGGGAATGTCGATCACTTCAGAAACATGGAATGATTTGGACTCTCAGCCAAGGAGATTCAAGGGATTTGTATTGCATTGTTAGAATGAAAATTGACCTGGACCTCTGCTGTGTGGGCAGCCGAACGAAGTGGGAGATGAGATAAAAAAATACTGAATGCATGTATTTTCTATTCTCCACGAATAAGCTGACCAATAGCCTATTTTCTAATCAGAGTTGGCATGCTCAACACCAACAGAAGTTGGGGCGTCCTTCTCATTAGTTGAGTCCGAATCATATCGTGCGTTCTCGATATCACTTCGCCGATGATCCGCTCGACTAGCTTCAATGACTGCCACTCCTTTCACACTTTCTTGAACACCTTGAGTGAAGCAGCTCCATCCATGTCCTTTACCTTCAAAAATATGATCAATTTGTTCAAGAGATAGACCTTTGGTTTCTGGATATAGGAAATAAACCATCGGTATGAAGGATGCGTTGAAAACAGCCCCTAGATCAATATCAGAATAATGTAGAATTTGCATAGTGCTAGACAAAAATAGTTCCAGGGGACATACAGACGACATAGTATTTCCAGCCGATAGCTGCAAGACTTGAAGGTGTCACGGTAACCACGATACCATTGACTGTTCAACGTTAGATATGGGCGACTCCGAGAAGAGAGGTTTACCAGTTGACTCACATAGCCAGTTTGATGCGGAAGCAACTGCACCACCCTTTGAACGCATTTGCAGGGAATTGATTTCCTAAAAGAATTTCTCCAGTCAGATAGTGCCAGACGAAGCGATGGGTATCACGTCCGAGTGCTTACCGGTGCATACATCCATGGAACATTGAGATAGCTGGCCAAAGATTATTAGTCTCTTGTTTAATCGAAACGGAGATTGGGAACATTGTCCTACCTCATTCCAAAGGCATCGTAGAATAAACAATACATCACAACAGTCATGATGGCACCGCCTTGGCCTGGCACATTAAAGCCGACCGCAATCAATGCAGACAAGATCATCATGGCCACTGCACCCCATAGCATGATGGTCCGTCTACCAATCTTTTCGATGAAAAGGACTGGTACGAATGAGAAGACTGCATACTGGGTTGCAGCTACCGCAGCAATTATATGAGCCATGTTTTCTTTCATAGGAAGGTATTCGACAAGAACGATAGGCAAGTAGTATGCGATCGAGCTGAGAAAAAGCCTGGTGTTAGTTTTAAACATCAAATTCAAGGTAAGCATGATGACTTACTTGATACCAGTCAGTTGCTGCATATAGAGAACACCGAATCCCAAGAGCATGCGACGGAAATTTTGCTGGCCTCCGTTTTTGAAGAGATCACTCCATGAACTCTGTCCCTCCTCTTCAAGTGCGGCACTAATTTCATCGCGAACCCGAATTACCTCTGGATCATTCTCGTCGCGGTCCTGAAGGCGAGCAATGATTCGTGTAGCTTCTTCGATCGACTTGTGATTCGCGACCCATCTTGGAGACTCAACGAGGAACGGGACGCTCACGAGAAGATAAATCGCGAATATTAACTGTACACAAATAGGGAAAATCCACTGGAACTGTGACGCGGCATATGAGGCTCCTAATGTTATCCAGTTCGATAAGAGAAAGCCAGTGTTGATGTTGGCACTTTGAATTGTGAGGTAAACACCGCGATTATCTGCGCCTGAGACTTCGGATTGCCACTGGATAAAATGTGTGTTAGTGATTCGGGTCCACGCCATAGGGAGGGAGCTCGTAGAGTCTCGCATACCGTGGGAACAATTGATGTCATTACACCCACGCCCATTCCTGTCACAACTCGACCGACCATCAGGTGCGGGATCACCCTGGCGGTAGCTTGGAGGATTGTGCCGATAATGACAAAGACACAGCCAATATACTGAGATAGTCAGTGATCTTTCAAAGCGTTTAAGCATCAAAATTGGAATGTTCGATCTTACAATGGACTTTCTTCTCCCCAACTTCTCGCCAATCACCAGAGTAAGAAGGGACCCAACCAAACAGCCAATGTCATAGAGACCAGTGATAAGTCCTTGCTGTAATGCCTGCAAGATATCTGTTAGTATAATGTTGCCTCATTCTGGGGAATTCATATCCATTGGTTGATTTACCGAAGGATTGTTGAATTGTTTCACAAACGAAGTTGAATCGATAATGCCGCCCATCACTCCTTGATCATCTGTCAATTGTCAGAAAATGACTACTGGGACAAATTGTTTAAAAGTTAAAGAAAGCCTACAGCCAAAAAGCAGAAAGCCCATGCTAGTGGCAGCACTGATCCATATGTTCAATGTTCTACCCCTGGGTTGAAACATTTTGATGTTAAAATGAAGGTAAAGATGGGAAAGTATCACAGCAACGAGAAGGAAAACCTTGGAATCTCTACTCATCAATGATTGATTATTTCTAAACTATTTATTCCCATGAATAGTAACCTCATATTACGTCGATTGACAAGGATAGTTAGCACCATAACGAGTCCCGGGGCCCCGCAAAACCATAGTATGTACCCCAGTCCCGGAACTTTCTTGGATGCGGGGATGGAAGATAGGCGATCTGGTTATGCGTCGGTGGCTATGATCCTTCTATTTCTCAGAATCCTTCAAATGCTGTTAAGTTCTCGATACATGTGACCACTCGAATCAGGATGAACTAATATTTCAAATGATCGAGCAATAAGGCATGTGGGAGCGTTTAAATCATCTATGCAATTTCACTTGAATACAATTGATAATGAGCCCTTAGTCTGATATTTCAAACTAATGGGACAAATTGGATTCAATTTCAAAATATTCCGATCTCAACAAAGTCACCTTTGCAACGCAGCCTACCACTTACCCCCTTACTCATGGTTCCGGTGGAAATAAGGATTACTGCCTTGGCAATTTGCTTAGAGATGAGGTAGGAGTTCTTCCTCAGAAATCCCATTTCTCCCGCCTTAGAGCAATTTCATTTCAGACAGAGTTTGAGTGCATCTGTGCAGCGAGTCGGTGAAGCTCGGTAGATTCGGCTAAGCGGCTGAGTAGGATGAAGCGGATAAAGTTCAGGATGAGACAAAGAGGGGAGACCAGGATTCTCCTCAATGAATCATGAGTTTTGATATGTGGTTCAAAATCCAAGTCATGGTGTTTAGTAGAACCTTGAAATGACCCTACAAGTATGAGCTTGGATGGGTCTTCGCCCATAAATTGGAGTCGAACGAGAAAATGGTCCATCGTTGTGACGATCTCGGCAACTTGAATGAGCTTCATTGTGTGCGTACAATTAACATTTGAATTCATTCCCCTCGGTCCAATAAAGATGCTCATCTTTAGCAGCAACTTAGCCACCGCAATCTGCGCTCCTGCGAGCCAGCAGATATTGATTGGAACACTTCCAGTCCCACGGCCGGGGTGACTTCACACCGTATACAATATAGTATGATATATCACCTCCGGACACGACACCCCACTACAGTATGTACCGACTCGGAGTTCCCAACAAGGTCAGCTGTATCCTGATCATACGCAGATTCATCTGGAATCCTGCTTTGTGGGAAATGGATTCATGTCCCCCAAAGATACAACTTTTGGATACTGGGAAACTCTTTGTACTACCAACCCAGGATTGAGCATGTCGAGGCCAGTCTTCAACAGCAGTCGCTGTGAGATCATGGCTGCGAATATGCCCCGGTGCATGGAGCTATACGATATATGCATCCAAAACCCAGATCCGGCTATATGTCACGCCGCTTTGAGCGTCTGTTATGAGGGCGTCATTGGATGGTATGACGATGAGGCAGGCAAGGGAGGCCGCAACAGGTTTGATAGTGTGTCCATCTTATGGCTTCAGGTCAACCAAAACACATAAAAGAAATATTTGCTAAGTGATGGGTTTAGTTACAGCCCCCTGCGAAATCGATGAAATGTGTTACATCCAGGCCGCACATATTGAACAATATTTGAACTCTCCCCGGGTTTGGGATGCTCTACAGCCCCCGAGCCAGGTCAAGGAATACAAATTTGTGTCCCAGCTCGTCATAGAGGCCTTCGCAAAAACATCCGATGGTATGACCTCAACCTCAGATCTTATCACTTTTCTCTTGGAGAACAACGTCAATTTCCTGGCGTATCAGGGAAACCTTGATCTTGCTTGTAACACCGCGGGGAATCTGCGCTGGGCACACTCATTGCCTTGGAAAGGGCAGCCTCAATTCACGGCTACGTCTTTAGAACCATGGGTTTCTGTAATTGAGGGGCGGAATGAGACTGTAGGGAAAGCTAAGGAGGTGAGAATTCTGGTTGGCGACCAAGCCCGAGGTCCATCTAGGTTTGCCTTTGTGACGGTTGACGAGGCAGGCCATCTAGTAAGTCCTTCTGCGTCGCACTCAATGCCTTTCTTGGTCCAGTTTTTGACTTGGAATACCAGATGCCTCAAGATCGCCCTGATGTGGCACTTGATATGATGATTCGGTGGATTAACGGCGTGTCTTTCAACTGATTCAATAAAACAAATCGCAAATAAGGATACCACTCCACTGTTGATATCTAATCAAGGAAACCAGCAGGCTTTTTGTCCACCTAATTTATTAAAGCCGTCTTTTCGCGATCGTCTAGAGCTACGGGAATAAAATTCCATTGTAGTTGTTTCGACCTTTTGATTGATGGATCCGAGTCATAATAAATCCGGCTGCATTTTGAACTCCTACGCATCCCAACATACCTAGTATTTCCTATTCCTGACTTTCTTTACCGGAGCAAATAACTTCAATCATGATGGAATTGTATAGCGAGATATATGACAAAACTAGGTTCATAGAACCTTGAAATGAATTAATAAGCGGGAAAGCAATAACCCCCACACGTCGACCAAGCTTTCAGTGAAGTGTGGGGTAAATACCACGACTCCCGCCAACTTCAACTCTGTCGTCATCATCACCCCCCAATTGACAAGCAAGATGGATCATGAACGACCCGCTGAGTATGGTAGGGCAAAACGTGCACCTCGGGTGTCTTCAGCGTGTCAGAGATGCCGTCGGCAGAAGCTAAAATGCGATCGGGAGCGACCCTGCGCGCTCTGTACTCGATCTGGGGTAATCTGCATCTCCGAAAATCGACCCACGCAGAGAAGGCGCAGGGGGGTTAATCGGAATGCAGTAAATAGGGCAGCAGAAAATAACGCAGGTCAAACTCCCCGAGAGGCCTCGGTACTTGTAGATCCTTTGAATGACAATGCCGCGACGACACTCGGTAGTGCCATTATAACACCAGAGCGTGATCTGATCAGCTCTGAGGATCTGACCAATGATGCGCTGAAATATCAAAGCTCTGGTGATAATGCGTCTGGCTGGTTTGGTCCCAATGCTCGAACTTCGTCTGCGGGGATGACACAGGAGGTGAGTAGACTTAAAGTGAAAATGACAGTGTTTGTTTGTATTAACAAATGTATTCCAGATCATTGACCAGTTTAGCCCCAAGACAATATTGGCTAGCTCAACATCTGCACTACCAGGAGGCTCAAAATCAGATGATGTGCTTGGTAATCATTCAGAGCAGTCGAGGTTGATCGAGACGTTCAATTTTGAATTTCCTCCCAGACCTGTTGCGGACTTCTTGCTGGAAACGTATCTTGGAGCTGTCCACTGGTTTATGATGGTGTTTCATGAGCCCACATTCCGGCATCAATATGAAAGTATCTTGGATGGTAACTCACCTCCAAAATCGAAGTCCAAGCTACTTTTGATCCTTCTCGTGCTCTCACTTGGCGCACACTACACTACAGATGACCGAGTGAAGGCCCACAGTCCAACATTTGATTTGGAAAAGTTCCGCGAAAAATCACTAGCGAAGGTTGAAGAGCAGCTGTTGAACTTGCTTGATGGCTCAGATGTTGAGTCTGTGCAGGTTTGTGTCTTGCTTGGCTCATTCTACTTATATCATGGTCGCCCAAATCTGGCATATGTGGTCCTCGGTGCCGGTATCCGATGCAGCCAAATTACGGGCTTGTACAAAGAGTCATCGTGGCGGGGAGTGTCAGAGATGGACAAAGAAGAACGGCGAAGAACTTTTTGGGCGCTATTTGTGTTCGATAGGTGAGTAGTCTGATTTTTTTGTTCAGCTCTTGACTCATCATACTGATATGACGCGACAGGTTTGCCTCGATTGTTTATGGAAAGCCCTGCTCTATTCAGAGAGAAGAGATTGACGTCAAGATGCCCCAAAATCTTGGAGACACCACGATACAGCACCCGCATTTTCATAGTGTGGCTTCTATGCCTGACGGCACAACAGAATCCGTCACAAGCTTTACCTACGTCAAGTTCAAAATTCAGCTTTACCAGCTTGCATCTCCCATCGTTGCTGATGTTTACTTCCACCGCAACTCAGATCCTAGCAGTCTCGCGGCAAGGGTGATGAAAATCGATCGCCAATTACGGACCTGGTTCACGAGTCTGCCTCCTGAACTGAAGCTGCAGGAGCTGTGCCGCCAAGGTATGAAGGAGACTCCACAGAATGCTCGGATTTTTATGCTGCAAGCCCTCGCTTTGCAGCTTGCATACGACAATGTGAAGATACTTCTCCACCGCCCGTCACTATCGCAGAATATTCTCAATATGACCCCTGGGCCTGCTGAGGGAAAATCCCCACAAAACAGAGACGGACAGCCGTTCAACCATACCCGTGAGGCTCAAGGTGCACTTCTCACAAGCAGAGATAATTGCTGGGAGTCTGCGATCCAATCATCCAACCTTGGGATATATGGGCAATGCCTTGAATACGCACGTGAAACACATGCAGCAGCATTTTTGGGGATCAATTTATTCACTGCAAGCATGGTGCTTTGCGTATTTGCATTGTCAAATCCGATATCTACACAGGCACAGCTAGCTAAGCAGGCTGTGACCCGAGTCATGTCTCTTTCGCGATTCCTTGCCAATCGATCTGTTCTATCAGGTCAGACCAACTTGGTTCTTCGAGACCTAGTAAACCTGATTCTTGAAAAAGAAAGAAAGGTTATGCTCTTTGTCGACAAGGAGCCTTTACCTTCACGGTCCAGCTACGAGCAGATTGGAATCACCAATAAGGAAGTCATCGCAATGAATACTCTATCACCTATGCCATCTGAGGCTTTTGAAGAACCACGGGAGTATAGGTCGCTATCTCAGTCTCCATTTGAAGACCCCAATGCGCCATTTTCTGCCTCTCTGCTTGCAAACGTTACACGCCAGATTCATGACATTCCCGACTTTGCAAACTTAGATTTTGATGACGGCATCGCCACTCTCCAAGAAGGTATGTTCATTTGATTGAATAATATCCTCCGAGAGACTCGGACTAACAGCACATATATTCCAGCCATGTTTCCTACCATCGACACCCAAGGCTGGAATTTTCCATCCGACATGGGCGTTTCAAGTGCCCCATTCCAGCCAGGCGAACGCATTATGAACCCTGATTTTGATATTACCAACTCTATTGGACAAACATGGTTATGGAATCCGTTTTCAGAGTCATATCGAGGCTAGCTGTACTACATGAACTACTGTACAATACTTTCCACGTTCAAGTTTCACTGAAAGAACCAATCATCATGGTCTACTTATATTGTTTTCTCTATTTATCTAACAAGTGACATCACATAATCAGCTCCAATTCCAACACTCTCATAATGAGCCTTGGCTGTCTCAAGTTGAGTAAACACATCCTCCACCCCGACGGGGGTTCCATCAGGCTCAACGTATGTATATGAGCCGGTCACATGAAACAGTGTAACCATTTCCTCAACACCCTCAGGGACTTCTAACGTGTGGATATCGCCAGGCGGCTCATAAGAATAGCTTCCTGGGATAGCCCACCAGTCGTGCTCGAGGTAGTGCCAGCGTCCTTTGAGTGTCGCAGCATGGACGGGGCCGGAATGTCGGTGTCGCGATAGGATGCCGGACTTGCGCACGCGAAGGATATTGACCCAGTATCCTTGGGACAGAGAGAATAGAAGAGGTCGGAACCAGACGTTTGGTTGTTGAGGGACCCAGTATTTCTCCTCTTCTTCGAGGTTGAGAACGGATGGGATGACGAGGTCGTTGGCAACGCCTGTGAGGAGAGGTCCGCTGTAGGGGACTGCTTCTGCGAGAGGGCGCTCGACTGGTGGTGCCATTATGGGTGAGATAATGACAGGATAGGCTTAGAGGATAGGATTTAATATGTTTTGATTTGATGTTCTGGATCACTCCTTCTTCACAGCTAGAGCTACGATCAATAAATAGGCTATGTAAGTGAATACCCCGCTTCAAGTACAGGAAGCAAACATTGAATGAATTTGGAAGAATTACAAATCCAAGAGATTGACTCTCGGTCTATTCCAAGGGTCGCTGAAGGACTTGTGACATCGGCAAGTGGTTCAACTGTTCAATGTTGTCAACGATTCGGAAGAGTATGCGGCTAAATTGATAGCTTCCGGTGGAATCTCCCACGTTAAGAAGCCATCCCCCGGGTCGGATGTCGGATTTCAATCGATCATCAGTCAACTTGTGAATATCAAGCTTACAGAATGATGACAGAGGGGATATCAGAGTGCACTATTTTAAACTTATGTGTGTCTATGCAGAGGACTTTCTACTTTCCACATTCTGAATAATCAATATGGGATCTATCGACTACCACCCACCTCTGAATGATCTCTTCTCCATCCGGGGTAAAACAGCCATCTGCACTGGTGTTACAGGTGGAATAGGTCAAGAGCTATGTCTTACCTTAGCCGAGGCTGGTGCCAATATTGTTTCTATACAATTAGTGAACGACCCAAATGGTCCCAAGCTCCGTGCCGCTGTCGAAGCACTGGGCCGATCTTTCAGTGCGTTTGAGTGTGATGTTTGCGACTCAAAGGCTTTACGAGAAACATTTGGTGAAATTTGGAAAAATGAAATCCAACCTGATATTTTATTGAATTGTGCTGGGGTGAACCGAAGGGGAAAGGTCGAAGATTTGACGGATGAGGATATTGATGTCGTGAGTGACAGCATCTGAGATATCAGATCTCACCCTTTCAATCAACAGTCCGATATTGACGAGTATATTCAGGTCCTTGGAACAAACCTCAAAGCAAGCTATGTTGCAGCTCAAGAATTTGGGCGACAATTAATAGCACTTGAGCGCCCTGGCAAGATCATCAACATTGGGTCCATGCTCTGCTTCCTAGGAATGTATAATGTTTCTGCATATGCCGCCTCTAAGGGAGGTGTTTTGCAAATGACCAAGGCTTTTAGCAATGAATGGGCCTCGAAAGGTATCCAGGTCAATTGTATTTGTCCCGGGTAAGTTTTTCCACTTCATATTGGCAGATCCACTCATCCTAACAGAAACGAGGTATTTAAAAACGCCTATGACGAAGAAGATCGTGGAGGATCCCGAATACAGCTCATATATCATGACACGTACTCCAGCTCGGCGTTGGGGTGAACCCAAGGATTTACGAGGAGCACTCATCTTCTTAGCGAGCCCTGCCAGTGATTTTGTAACAGGGACCAGTATTGTGGTCGATGGGGGTATGTTGGCCATGTAAAGGCAGATCCAGATTTGAGATTGAGCAAATCAGGAATGAAATATCTATTAACAATCTTCGTGTTCTTTATCTTCTCGTTATTGCTTTTGCCGTATAATCCAAGGGGTTCTTTACACCCCGCACCGTGTCTTTTCCCCCCTTGAAACCCGTTCGGCCGAACTTCACCCACCTGAGCAGGTCACACATCCATATCACCTTCTCGCTATAGCTAAAAGAATGACCAGGATCTCAGCCAGCTTCGTGCCCAGCTAGTATATCTAGTTGTCAGGCTGAAGTTTCCCCTCTCTGTGTTTTTCTCAACGCGACCCCTCGTGTTTCTCTCCTTCTCACCTTATCGCCTTATCAACCTTGGAAAACAACATGCCTACCATCACGGTGGCTGTTTTTCGTGGGGACCCGATCGACTGGGCTATGTATCGACATACAGCGATCCACGTTCGATACGCAGATGGCGAAGATCATCTTCTGCATGTAACCGGCGCACACCCGTTTTTCGAATACACGCCGCAGCCCGACGACCCAACAAATATCGGCTTGAAGGTGGAGGCGCTGATTCCGGTGTCAAATCCTGGGGATTCCTTCACAAAGGAAATAATCGAAAATTCGTGCGCGCAAACACCAGTTCGAAATGATCCTCATAATAAAGACTGGAACTGCCAGAACTGGGTGGGAGAAGCACTAACGGGGTTGGTTGCTATTGGCTGTGTTACCAAGGAGCAAAGGTCAACTGCGCTGGGGAGAATGTTGGATGTTTGTCTGGAAGCTGAAGAGGAATGAGGCCAAGGTATGTTATTTCCGTCATACTACTAGGTGCGATATATTTTTGTTCCAGTTCTGACTTTTAAATAGGTGTTTTAAGACCTCAGGAACAGCTGTATTTCGCAATCGCTGTTCAACTTGAGTTTCTGGTTACATTTCCGCGTCTGAGATACAATTTGCGAGTTTATGAAAAAAAGATAATAATAATCAAATACGCCCAGTATCTAATTCATCACAATATGCAGACTTCAAGCATCCATGCCAACATGGATATGTCGATAGAAACTATCAGCGTCAAGATTTTCTCCTCAATACCATATTGACACTTCATCTCCAAACCTGAGATCTCTTAGCATGCATCCGGGTATTAAATATCAAAAGCGCTCCCAAACCTGTCCATCAATAGCAATCAGCCGATTGAACAGCTGGTTTCTCATTCCCATAGCTGTCAATTGGTAAGATTGGCGCGGTTCCTTGCCTCCAATAAGCAGTCCGTCAACAACCTCTTTCCCTCCCATCGCCCATCCAACAACCAATTTTCCCTTCCAGCCAAGTCCGCCTTGCTTCTTCATCTCTCGAATATCCGAAACAGGAATTTCGAACAGTACCGAGCTGCTCTTTCGGCTTTCAATTTGGATATCTCCGTGCTGAATATCAGTAGTGAAGTACAATAGCGGAGGCTCCTTTGTCGAGTCAATAACCGCCGCTCCACGCTTACCTTTGTACCTGGCTTCGAACTCCACGGGGCCAATGGGTACACTCTGTTTGCCCTTTGAACGTAATACACCAACCCGATTCGCGGCTTGAACAGAGCCAATCATCGCCCGAACCCTGTCTATTCCCCGTTTGCTTTCGACTCCGGTCGCTGTAGTGCTCTTGAAGAGACCGATTATTCTGGATGACCAAGTATTCCGACCTGTTGCGGGTGTCTGGGGGGCCGGCTCTTGTGGGGTTGGTTGTTTCGCATCAGCGGAGGCGGCACTGTGGATCTCTTCTGGTGTAGCACCAAGAGGAAGTTCTTCATGATGGATTGAGATTGGTCTAGATGGCGGTCTAGTCAGTGAGCTTGGCGGTGGTGGTAGTGGCGATGCATTTGCCTCTCCAATGCGAAGAAGGGTCAGAGTTAATTGTGCGTTCGTCGGAACTCCTTTGAGTAGTGAGCTGCGGAGGCAAATTATTAGCAGAATATTCGTATAGTTGATTTGCGTTATTCCACATACTTCTGTAACTCCAAGAACTTTTGCCATCGAGGGTATTTGCGATTCAAAAATTCAATCCCGCGCCAGATAATTGGATCCCCAAAGAATGCAAAACCGAGGAAGAAGCCGGTGGACTTTACGAGGGCATAGCTTGATGTAAACCTCGAAAGGAGCCACAACGGCGCTATAACCGAGGCGAGGCGCAACTGAGGAATAATTCGTGGAAAGGGTGGCGTTCCAGATAAAGCACTTGAAACTTAGTTAGCCCTCATACAGACAGACCTCATGGAGATGGGCACGAAACTGACTTCCCAAATTTCTCATACATATCGGTAATATCGTTGATTACTTGCATCGAAGTATTGGCAGCCTCCAAGATAGATTGTTTCATTGGCTGTCGAGTCTTGTCATGCGTTTCAACTGGTATTCCTCCACTTGCAGCGCTCTGCGCATCTGCGGACTTGGAAACAATATCCATCGCATCTGGAACACTCGCTTCGAGGGGTGCGTCCTCTGGAACAGCCTGGTCGTTCTTCCCAACAGCACTCCCAACAGCAACAGTAGCAATTTCAGACACCAGATTACTAGCCTCCTTTTCGGCAGCTTCTCCTTTGAAGTTTTCTGGCGCACCGGTAATACTACAATCGGATCCAAGCACGCCGGCTTTGGGCTTCTGAACACCACCAGTACTCTTGTCCACAAGAGCAATTGGAGCTGGAGGAAACAGTAATGATCGAGATTGAGGAATCAAGATAACTGCGAGTAAAGTGGCGAAGAACATTGGCATAAGAGAATCGAGAAGCCAGGCCAAACCGTACGCAGTACAGAAAATAGCTGTCCGACGAGGTTCTTTCCAGGATCGTAGGCGAGCGATATGCTTGATGAATCCTGTTAGGCCAATCACAACTGTGGTGTAGAATCTTTCAAGTGTCGCCCTCAGTTTATCTGGCGAAAACTCATCATCTTCGGATCGAGTGAGGTCGAGATTCTGGAGAGGGGCGGTTGGTGTTGCTTTGACGTTGTACACTTGCTATTGATTGTCAGTTATAAGGTCTTGTAGGAATATAATTCAACTCGATATCAGACCTTATCAAATCGCCTCAGAAGCATCCATAAGTCTTCGTTCGATAATCCAGCTACCAGGGCCCCATCAAAATGCTCGGAGGGCTTATTCCACCCTAAATCTGTGACTTCTGAAGTATTGTCTGTTTGCTGTGATAGACCTTTCTCATCCTGTTCAATTTGAGACAATACATGGCTGTCAGTTGGCCCTTCAGGAGTTGACGACCTCTCTGTAATTCCATTTGTGTTAACATAGTGGCTGACGCCTGTGTCTGATGGAGGCGATGGTTCTGTCATTATTGTAGATGGTAACAAATTTTGTATGTAGGCTGTAACACCCGGGTAAAGCAGCCATTCATAGATCGATCACAGGTAAATAGAGAGTTAAAAGGAAGGAATGGACCTGATTTCACTTATTAAACATGGGTTGCAAGGTCTCTTTCTTGTTCTTCCTTGTACTTGAACTTGTACTCGGCTTGTTGACGTCATATTATATACTGACCAGTTGAGGATCTCGGACCTGAATCCGAAACATTCTAGGCTGATAGTCAAATGAAAATAACAGTCATTCGTATTGTTTGATTCAAATAAGACCACCTGGGCATTGACTCCCCTGCTGTATCATACAAACCAACATGGTGTGTTTGCTGTCGTTGACCAATTATGTCACATGACATACGCGCTCCAAAATGGAATCCAAAATGTCGCGTCGTTCAACCAACACTTCAAAGAATTTCCAACCTAACCCGATGGCAGAGGGATCACCATGAGCGAGCAGTGTGCTAATCCCCTGTTGCTGGGATGGATCAAAGAATGGCTGGATCAAGCCCGTGAGCGCAATAGCAAGGGTGTGACAGTGTGGGTATCTCGCGTTTCGCGTCCTTTTCGTGATTCCTCGGTACTGATGTCATTATAGTTACAAGAAGGCTTACGAGTCGATGAAAGCATGTCCCTTGGAATTTGAACACCCATCGCAGGCTCAACAACTGAGCGGATTGGGTCCGAAACTATGCGATCGTTTAACAGAGAAACTCAAGGCACACTGTGCGGAGCACGGCCTTCCCATGCCCGAGCCTCCTGGTCAAGGTGAGCGCGCTAAAAGCAAACAACAATCCCTGCCCCCAACCACAAAAACAAAAATAAAAAAAGACGGAAAATCTTACTCGTTCTCTACTCAGGAAATAAAAGAACATCCGATATCGGCGTTGCTGATCAGCCTGCCAAAAAGCCTCGAAAAACTAAGCCTTATGTTCCAGCTCTACGGTCTGGTGCTTATGCTCTTTTGCTAGGCTTAGCAACAATAGGAGAAAATGCGTCACAGGGCATGACCAAGGCTCACCTCATTGAGGTGGCCCAGCAGTGGTGCGACAGTTCTTTCACAGCGCCAACTGACCCAACGAAATTCTACACAGCATGGAACTCTATGAAAACCCTCGTTCAGAAAGATTTGGTCTATGAGCATGGACGGCCACTTCGAAAATATGCACTCTCTGAAGATGGCTGGGAAGTCGCAAAACGAATCCAGAAAACACTTCCTGGGTCGGCCCAGATGGCTTTCGCAGGAAGTGATTCCCAGGGCCAAACTTCACAAGGTGCATCGGCTACGGGCGCTCTTCCAATCGATGATGATGATGATGACGAGGGACAGCTTGAGAATGAATCTCAGTCAACAATCCCGCGATTCTCAGCCGCAAATACTGACGGTCCGACCGACCCAATCCCGCTGCCTCCGGGAAGCTTCACCATCCAGCTTGTGTTGGATACTCGCGAAGTCCGCACATCAACAGACAGAGATTACATTGCGAATGAGCTCATCAAACAAGACATCACTCCACAGGTTCGTGCTCTAGAACTAGGCGACGCGATGTGGGTAGCCAAATGCCGTGATCCCACTTACCTCTCCCGCTACGGCGAAGAAGGTGACGAGGTGATGCTAGACTGGATCGTTGAGAGAAAACGTCTGGATGATCTGATAGGGTCAATCAAAGACGGTCGATTCCACGAGCAGAAGTTTCGTCTCCGTCGCTCTGGCATCAAACATGTCATCTACCTCATCGAAGAATTCACAGTGACGCACCCCGATGCTGCGGGCGGCGCGCAGAAATACCAGGAGATGGTCGCATCAGCTATTGCATCCACGCAAGTTGTCAATGGCTATTTTATCAAAAAGACCAAAAATCTGGACGACTCGATCCGATACCTGGCACGCATGACCCTACTTCTCAGAAAGATGTACGGAGCTTATGACTCGCCTAGTCAAGAACCTAGTTCTAGCCAGCCTGCAGCGTCATCAAAAGTCTCTCTTATTCCCACTCGCAGCATTTCCTCTACTCAGTCTTATTTGACACTCTTGGATAGCCTTCGTGTCCAAGATGAATCTATCACCTATGGCTTGACGTTTTCCACTTTCTCTGCCCTGTCCTCGAAATCCGATGTGCTTTCTCTCCGAGACATCTTTTTAAAGATGCTCATGTGTACCCGCGGTGTGACAGGCGAAAAGGCGCTTGAGATACAACGACATTGGCAAACGCCTCGTGGTCTGGTGGAAGCTTACATGGCTTTAGAGCCCAAAGATCGTGAAGTAATGGTGTCCAACCGGCTACAATCTTTAGTGGGCAGGAAAAAGATTCCCAAAGCCGTGAGCAAGCGGATTGCAGAGATATGGGGCGAGGGCAGTCAGAACCGAAGAACATGAATCTCGCCCATACATGATCATGAAAATTAACCAAAATGAAACGAATCAAAAATTATCTTACAACAATTGAAATAATATAGACTGAATAGACAGTACTAATTCTTCAATGCAGTCCACTTCTTCATACACTGACTCGGATCATCCACTTCCGTTGCGCGTCGGATTTCATTTCGGCTTTGAAAATTCATAACCGAAGACTCAAGCTATGGCAAACCCGAACAATCTCAGCTCAACACGGCAAAGAAAAAAAAGATCTAGATCAAAATTAAGCCACAGTGGGTCTTTTTATGGAAATTCTAGTAAGGAATGAGGTTAAAACCTTTCGGTTTTGGATTCTATAGCTAACAATTTTGAAAACCGAGATGCGTAGTTCATCTCCACCGGAATCTTCAAATCTGCGTCAATGGTCGCGAAGATTGAATATTTTCCTTTTAAACTATTTCAATCTCAGGATCTGATGATTTCAAGGGATAAAACACACCAAAATGCAGGAAGAAAAGTGCGACACATCTGTGACGAGGTCACAAGACTATGATTCGGATTCCACTAGCAACTCAATAACCAAATTGGAGTTTGACGACTCAGAAGAATTCGATAGCTGGAAAGGATGGGCAGTGGTCACAGCTTCATCATGTATTCTTTTCATTTACCTTGGAATTATCTATTCATGGGGGGTGTTAGAATCTGAGCTTGTTGATACAATGTCCTTCTCCTTAACAACAATGACCTTTGTCGGTTCCTTGGCTACATCATTTATGGTTTCGATCGGATTCTTAGTCGGCATGTTTATTCGACGAGTTGGATACCGACGGACTGCGTGTCTTGGTGCTCTTTTGATGGGACTTGGAGAGTTCATGGCTAGCTGGGCGACCAAGAGTCTACCTGGCTTGTTTATTTGTCATGGTGTGGTATTCGGCATTGGAGGTGGCTTGACTATTCTGGTATGTGATTCTTGATTGTGAAGTATACGCTTGTGTCGTCTAGACATACATATCTGAATACCCCGGTATAAGATGAGTCGTTCCCTAACTGTGTGGTATCTAGCCATGTTCAACTGTGCCTCTTCGTTGGTTCCGCAAGCACCGTGGTCTTGCAACCGGTGTGGTCTTTGGAGGAGGAAGTCTTGGAGCAGCGATCATGAGTGTCGCTACAAATCTACTTGTCGATGAGGTCGGCGCCGCATGGACCTTTCGGATATTCGGTCTCCTCTTATGGGCTGTCTGTATACCAGCAGGCCTCTTCATTCGGAAACCAAAGAATGCCAACATAACCGTCCCAGAGCTCCAGTGGTATGTTTTCAAGTTGAATTGCGAAGTTCAATAATGTTAGAAAGACCCAAGGCTAATCACCAGGAATTGTTACAGGTATCGGTTCAAAGAACGAAAATTCTTAGTTCTGTTCATCGGCAGTGGACTGGGCTGTTTCCCACTATTCGTTCCCTCATATTTTATTCCCATTTTCGCGCGCGCAGTTGCTTCACAAAAAGTTGCTATCATTATCCTGGCATTTTGGAATGTCGCCTCGACTATCGGGCGGGTAGGAGCTGGATTCCTAGCCGACTCGGTCTTGGGACCGCTGAACAGTCTCGTTCTATCTTTGTTCTTGGCCGGTGTCAGCTCTTTAGTGATCTGGCCCTTCTCAAGCTCCATCGCAGTATTGTCTGTGTTCATTGTGATCAACGGTATGGGCTGTGGTGCATTCTTTAGCCTCATTCCCACAACAGTGGGATCAATGTTTGGTGCTCGGAATGCCCTGGGTATCCTTCCACTTCTCTGGCTTGGATGGTTCTTTGGTTATTTCTTTGTAAGACATCGACTTTTTTTCTATCTTGACTAAACACTTCTAACAAGTTATTCCAGGGATCACCCATTGCAGCCGGACTCTACGCCCTGGCCGACAAGAATTCCGGAATTTCTGCATACCGACCAGCCGCTTATTATACCGGTGCGATGTCCACCGTGGGAATGTTAATCATTGTATGCGTCCGCTGGATGTACTGTGGGAAGTTGATGACCCGCGTCTGAGACCCCAGAAGTGTGATTTTGCCTCGTTGCAGCGTCAACATCTCCACCTCCCCCTCCACCTCCTTGGTCCAAAATGAGACCGAACTCTGCAGGCCACCACTGGGACCATGCGCCTTGCTCACAAGCGCTATTGGTCAAATCGGTCAGGATATCCGTTAATGGCATATCCAAATGCATCGAGTCGCCCTCAAAACTTAATGGCTCCACTGGTCTGCCATCATCTCGCCCTCCGGCCCCTTCAATCTCCTGGATATGCTGATCCGATCGATCGAGAACGCGGAATTCGTGAATCGATTGGTGAAGAATATTGAAATCGTCTCGAGTTTTGCCAAGGTACTGGCCGCGGTCATCAGCAGCTCTTTCATATAAAAGAGAAGCATATTTAAGGGTTTTCATCTGCAGGATATCAGTTAAAACCAGGGACATGGGTGCAAAAAATAAACTTGAGAGCCCATGGCCGGGGCCACGGTGGAACATACCCAGGCATCACCAATCTTCCAAACCCCACGGAATTCCTCTAGATAGTCTAGACACATCTTCATCAATTCATCTGCACGAGCACTACGACCAATATTCATCTGTGGAAACCGATAAACGTAAAGGTTCATGTAAGCCGCGGAGAATGCGCAGAATCCGACAAAGGGCGTTGCGAGAGCAATCCCGCATTCTCCTGCCTCGTGGAGGAGATCGGCAATGCGCTCTGCCGCTTCAAATAACTCTCGCGCACTCTCTTCCCACCATCCCAATGGTGCCTCGGCCTCCAGGGTTGGGTGATCGACTGGTCCTCTCGGCGCTGATACCGTGGTCGGTAAAAACGGGAAGTATTCCCGATGTAGCATAAGAGTACAGACATAGTATAGCAGATTAATGTAGGTGAAAGATTCTCCATAACCGAGGCTCATGTGGATAGCCACTGAGTTACTGGGATAATGAAGTCGATGATGTTGTCCTGCTCGCCACGCCCTAAGTTGACTTTGTGTGCGATACCATGGTGACCCGCTCACCCACGGACAATTTTCTGGTGCGCACATCCCCGGGGCTCGTCGGCCATCATTAAAAATGAATGTCATGACTTGTGCCCAGATATCGAATCCGGATACTAGGATCTCAAACCCGTGGGCGATGATTAAAGGTTCCTCGGGTTGTTGATCAAGGAGCGGTGTGCTTCGTTCAAAGCCCATGGTTATTAGGTTCGCATCAGGGCCAAATGCAAACTCTACTGTGCTCAATGGACGCATAACCTTCAGTTTGACCATCTCGGACATTGGTAGCATGGGTGGGTTATATGTGCCGGAGCTGATCATTCGATCCATGATGAAACATGCCCAGAATGCTCGGTTTTCAATGGCCAAGGATACCGCGTCTTTGGACCCGTCGGCTGTTGGATCTAGTGGGTAAGGTGCTACTCGTTGGCTGTGAATTGCTTGCATCACTCGAGTTGCTATCCCTGTTTCCTTTTGTCAGCCGTTTTCTGGACAGCATATGAAATTTGATTTCTTCATCGATCATGGTGATCAATAGGGCAAATTTCACAACTTACCACAGTAAATCCATGCCTGATGAAACCCACACGAGCCCCATTCGTGTAGTGTCATAATTAACAGAGCCTGCACTGTATGGATTCGAGGCGGCCGTAGTATTTCATCAGCTAGTTTGGTTTTGGTATAATCCAAATAAGCCTCACTGGAGAGTAAATGGACCGCCCAGTCTTGATTGACCAATACTGGTTGCATTTTAACAACCGCCAACATAGCGGCCAGGAGCGTTCTTGTGGACTGGTAGTTAGACTGTAGGTCTTTTTGAAAGGCGGGAATGTGTAATATTCCCAGTTCAGGGAACTTGTTGGTGAAGACATTCAGTCCCTTGAGAAGGGTACCAGCGCTCATATTGTCCAGATGCTGGTCTACCATGGCAATCGAGGAATTTTGATCCGTCTGTCTACCCACGTAACTTGGAGTGGCAGTGGGATTGGACGGATCTCCCGGCCTTCTTGCTTGGTGGTCATTTGCCGTGGGTGAGTGAGAAATATGTGATGCTTTCAAGATCTCCCTTCGGTTTGATCTCTGGTTGGGCCTTGTAAGAGTACATCCTGAAATACCAGACTTCCGACACTTTTCGCATGGTGCAGTTCCTGAATGCACACATTTAATCTTCGCTTTTCTGTAGCTCAGTCAATTGGATACCTGGTAAGTAAGGTGTGATAAGAAGAAACCTACCGGCATGATGCACACGAGAGACTTGATCTCATTTTCACTTTTTGTCTTATTAGGAACGCTTTCCCAGTATGATGCTATGGTAGTGAGAGTATAGTGGAAATTTTCGGATTTGGTGGCTCGGCTCTCGGATTGACTTCTTGGCATCAAGACTGTATGAGCACTGCAGTCTGGGGGACATTCTCCAACCATGCTCTACATGTATTAATCGCTATTAATCAACGTTTGCTATTAGACAAAAAAGATAAATAAATTTCAAGTTTCTAACTTGATGCAAGATGTACTATGTAATTCAGGCTACCAGTGACGAAAATCAAGGCATACTAGTAGTTGATGCCTGTGTGTCAAGGCATTAATCCGAAGTGAACATTCCCGAGAAATCAAGCACTAGCACAACTCCATGCGATTTAACGAGTATGTACGTAAATTTGGACTTTTCCATATGATAAACAGGGATTTGAAAAATAAAAGTTGCAAGATTGGCATACCAGCAGATTCACCAACTAGTGTAGACACCACCAAACGTTGAAGATTTAGGTAGATCTATGCAATATCTAACATTTGAGGCTAGTACAATTGCAGTCTAGCGCCATGAGTTTAATTCTGTATATTTTCCATCTTTCGATCGTTTAAACAAACTTCTTGAACCCTTCAGATTACAGTTGAGAAAGTAGTTAAGTGTTTAATGTAACAATGGGATCTCTCTTACTCGTGCTTATTTGACTTGCGTACTAGTAATTCTATCTCATTGCAATTCACCAATGGGGTATCCATCGATGAAATGAGGGCTATTTAATACTTCAAGTTCAAATTTCGTGATTTTCGATGATGATAGGCTATCAGGATGCGTGCAATTTGGCCCTTAGTTCATCCGACAATGGATAAACTTGCTCATCCGGTAAGAGCTTCAAATGTTTCTAGCAGCCTCAAGAGACCCCATCTCGACATGATTCCTAATCTCATGCATGATATCGGTGACATCCACAATGGACACAATCCATTCATCAACATATCTCTCTACAGCCTCGGGGCCAAGTCCAATCTGAATAGACCGATAATCCAAGGGCCGAAATTGAAAATCTCGCTCCGGGTCCCACTGGATGCGAACTGGACTGGCATGTAGTTGCTTCTGCCATTGTTCCTTGGTCAACGTGCTATCATGCCCGCTAGCGCTCCAATGGCTTAGACATGAATTTTTGAGAGCCCATTCGAACCCTTCACGCGTAATCTCAATAGCTAACACACGCTCTTGGCGCTGTTTTGTTGCCCATCCGCTGCGGTATGCCATCCATAAGAATGATGGTTTGATCCACGTCATCCGGGTCCGGGTGAAGGGTGGCTTCAATGTCTGTGCCTCGAGTGCTGGGTTGGCAATTTCGGATGAATAGGCTTGATAAACCGTTATAGTTGTCGGGGTATAGACTGCACGAATAGCTCGGTAGCTTTGGGGATCTGGAACTCGATGCTCTGACATTGTGTTCCAAGATTGCGATCGTTTATCTGCTTGAGTGCAGGGTGAGCTGGCTTGCTCTCCAAAGGTTTCGAATACAGTTGGAAGATCTGAATGTTCTCAGAAAAATATGGATAGAAGGGTCAAGCTAAGTAATCCAATTTATATACGGAGTACTAAGAATCATTGACGATTCCAGATGTCTCTGTTGACTCATACAATGCCCAGGTGCTCAGCCACCCTTGAGTCACCATACTCATATTCCAAGGTTCAAGTTTGAGCCGCGTGAAGATTAACTTGAAGTCCTTGATAAAATTTCATTTATTGATACTTCAAGTTTACAATTTCGACTTCCTTGACTTTCAAATGTTGACTTTGATAAACACAACATTGAACATTCTTGAATGTTCGTATTTTCTGCAGATCTACGGCGCCAAAACAAAAAATGAAAACCTTAAAACTTGCATACACAAGTGGAAACCTCATTATGATCGTCCCTAAAAGATATCGAGAATA
The DNA here is from genome assembly GCA_039634405.1 of Penicillium herquei. Taxonomy (NCBI): domain Eukaryota; kingdom Fungi; phylum Ascomycota; class Eurotiomycetes; order Eurotiales; family Aspergillaceae; genus Penicillium; species Penicillium herquei. The sequence continues at coordinate 4,332,429 of CP098387.1, read as the reverse complement.
AATGTCCCAGCGGTAACCCTCAACTTTGGCTTTATTAGCACCATACTCTAACCAACTGAAGTTATAGAACTGTTTATGAAAACTGATACATGATGGGGTGGAATGGAGTTATTTGGGCGTTATGATTGGACAGACTACAATTCCAAGGCTCCTATTGGCTCTGATCTTGCAGTTGGATCCACTATATATATGGATGCGACTTTTGCTTCTCAAAACTGGAAACATAAATCTTAATAAATAGTGACCTTATATCCTGATCTAGCCTAACTCGTATGCGCCGTAGCAAACAAGATAATTTTTCTCAAAATAATCTGGAACTAGGACACAAACGACGTTTCTGTTCGATGTGCCACGGGTAAGTCATCCCAAAATGCTCCCGCGTATCCAACAACTGATCCGAATTCTATATACTACTAGTCAATCCTCCAAACAATTTTTTTTCTTTCTCTCTCATACTACCTACCATTTTCAATCTCCCTTCAAAAATTTGAATTCTTCAAAGACACCCAACCCACCAAAATCATCATGTATAGCTACTACAACTTGAAGGTCCCACAACCCAGAGCGGGACCTCTGAGAGCTCTCGCCAGATGCACAAGGTACTATGCCTCTCGTACTGGGCACCTCTTACTCTCCGCATGTACACCCAAGACCAAAGTCAGCGTGAATACGTTAGAGGGACTGCCCGAAGAGCTATTCTTCGCCATAATTGACAAGCTCTCCCCTGAAGATCAAATCTGCGTCTCATTATGCAATCATCGACTTGGTCGCCTGTCTCAAAAAAGAATCCATCGGGATCATCGTACTCCTGATCTGGAAACCCGAGGCATAATTGGAACACGGCTGGAACGAGACCTCCCAGAGTATTTCTTCTGCGACTTCTGTCGCCTCCTTCACAAGTATGATGGATCTGAGGCCTTTGGAATGAACGTGATGTGCCCGGAAGAAAATAATCGACTCCCATGTGTCCAGAGAAGTTGTTGGACTGAAGGCCCGGGTGCTGTGAGAACCCATAGTCAAGATGTCTATTCGGCCAGAAAGACCTCTTTCCTTCAACTCAAGCTCGCTGTCAGACGGTCTGACTACGGTGCAAAGGCTGGAGTCAATACTGATTCCTTACGATATACACAAGTCCGCCACTATCCCCCTAGTAATACGATCAAGCCAACTATGACATCGCTTTTCTCAATAGAAGCACATATACACCCTGGAGTTCATGGTCGAGGTGCTTATATCAGGATGCAAGATATAGTGATTGCGAGCACGCCACGTCTTTTAATTTACCCTCCATACAGTCAGCGGTGGACAGACCCCCTCTATCCTCCAAATGCGCTCGAGTTATGTCAACACATCGGGTTCAAAGAATCAATAATTCCTGTTGTCAAGTCCTTTATTGATGACAATGGGAGCAAGGTGTCAACTTCTCATATTTGCGACAAATGCAAAACAGATTCCCAAATTGATGTCTGTATGCTTGGCTCAAAAGCAGCTCTCATCATGACAAGATGGGTATACTTGGGTTCCGGAGTTATTCCAGAATATTTTTTCGCGAAATACAGTGGGATGCCTCGACGTCTGGTTTCATACTGCAACCCCGACACCTATGAAATTGAGAAACGCAGGCCAGGGAATCAGCTTCCAGACGCACGCTCTTGTTTTGAAAAATCGGCCGCTGAATCGTTCCAGGACTTACAATTACGCAACATCTCCTATCTTCAAGATCAGAGATACTTACGAGTTTTTCATCGCGATTTGTTTGTATGGTATAAATCGTTTGAAGAGCCAGGGATCAGAGGAGCCATTCGATCCAGTCGATATTTCATAGGGAGAGAGCTGCAAGCAAAACCAGGCACAATCGTCGCTCGTATTGAGGATGCACGCTGCCGCTTAGCATATCTGATGGAACCAAGCGACACTCTTCCACATTTCGGTATTTAATATCACCTACCAATATCTCCAAATCGACGACGGTTTTAGTTAGTGGTGATGTTACTATTTTCTTATGCTGGTGTTTATTGATGGATTTCAAATGTTTCTATCACTTTCGAGTCCTCGGGGTATATTTTTATTGGTCGAAGACAAGTTGTTTGGGTTCAAGTTCAAATGTTGAAAGTGTTTATGATGTCTTCAAGTTGTACCACTTTATTTTGCCTTTGAATGTGATTTATTTTCTTCCTTAACAATATATCAATTGGCCGGATGGTGTAGTTGGTTATCACGTATCGTTAACAAGTCACTTCGACTTCTTATTCCGATAAGGTCCTCGGATCGAGCCCGGGTCTGGTCACTTCTTTTTGCATATTTGGAATCCTCATATGCAAAACTATGTTTTTGCCTAATTTGCGAACTCGTAACTGTTGACATGGTTGATTTATTGCATGATATAAAGCCGATCGGTACTTAATCATGGAAGTCACGGCGGAGGGTACTTTAGTAACATTCCCGGTTCGAGCCCGGGTCTGGTCACTTTCCTTTTTGTTAACTCTGTTTTGGTTTTTTGCCTGTCTATATACTTACTTCTGTCTATACTACAACTTGGCACAGCCAAATTAGCTCAATGCACCTTTATGACTGTGACCCGGTGCTCTTGGGATGATGTTGAAATGGTTGATGGGATCGGGCTATTTCTTGTAAGGCTGTGACTTACTGCCTAAGTAAATATTGGCGAATCTTGACGTATACCATAGTTGAACAGCAGATCGATCTGCTTCATAAAAGAGCCCGGAATCTTGCCCTCCTCATAGAGGGCTCCGACGATCCAAAGAGTTCCACAGGCATGTGGAATTGTCCTGATTTCGTCCTGGAGGATATAAGCCGGGTCCCTGATCAGCTCATTGAGAAATTCGGCACCGATCAGCCAAAAGATGCTCGAGAGCGGCCCAACGATCACAACGTATCGCCCAATGGTGGGGTGAAGATACTCAGCTATCTCAGAGGGGACATCCCCTGGATAGCCAAGTTGGAAATCCCATACAGGCTCGTAGCCTTGAGTAACAAGCTCTGATGGGTATCTGCGATCAGATCGGGACTCAGATTGGGATTCGGATCGGGTATCTGGCTCCGACATGTTCACAGTCAAACTTGAAGATGGCTTAGGAGCAGATGCCTCGAATTGAGCCTCTGGTGTAATTGGACTTGTGATGATCGAAGAGGCGGTGGATTGGCTTGTTAAAGATAGGGTTGAGGGATCTGATGTTTGCCCAGGTGGTACGCCTATAACCGCCAGGCGGCCAAAATGAATTTTCCCAAAATGAATTTTGACTAACTCACTGTCTGTTGCTTTATCATATTAATCAAAAATATTAAAAAATAAGTAAGATTAAAGTAAGAGATGTCTAGAGTCAAAGTGAGAGATATTTGTGAGATATTTATAGTTAACGTGAAAGATAAGTAAGAGATAATTAAGAGATCAGTGAGAGATAAGTGAAGTAAGAAATCAATTAAGTCCTGTGCTGGTGTGAGCACTTGAGGCTAGTAAGTAGTAAGGTATAATTTTTTTTCCTCTGAACTTTTTACCTATATGTAGGGGTTTTGGCCGTATGGCCGTTATAGGCCTCCGTAAACCCCCTTCCGGTTGTACTAGTTTGAATCACTACCCAGTAGTTCACTGCTACTAACGGTAGTGGAATACTAGAGCCCCGCTCTCGTCAGTAGGTAGCGAATGCAATGTCCGCAATTTTGAATTGCAAGAAAAGAGGAAGCAAAAATTACCTACTAAGTCAACATGGTATATACGAAGATGCCCAGTACCTTCCAAGGAGACATACGCAGAAACGCAAAATATCAAGACGACTTGGACCATCTAATTCTGAAGCGAGAGACTCACTAGGAGGTGCTTACATACTGAATTAGCTAGCTCTACTATGATCTGGGAAGCCACAAAGAGTCAAATATTTGAGAACGTAGCGCAATCAATTCAATCGCTATCTATATGACATCCTTGTAAGTAAGACAATGCCAAAATAATGCTTCAGCTCGGCCATCTGTCAACCCGCCTGATCACAGAATGGTGAGCGTCTCGGTAATTGGCAATTTTGGTGGGTTCCCAGGACGAGGAGCCTGCTCGTCGCCATAGTTCAAGTGGGCCTTCAGTTTGTAACCTTCAGGGACCCCTGCAAACTTCTTGATGGCAGCTTCGACTGGTGGAATGCTGTTCATGTGTTGCAGATTGGCTCCGACTCCCTCCAGGTCCAAGGCCGTCCAGACAAGGATCTGATGGATGCCTTGAGCATGCTCTCCCCATTCGCCAAACATATGTCCGGTTGCTTTGTGCGTCTCGGCAGCCTCCTTCGCCGTTTCGCTGCGCTCCCAGAAGAGTACCTAAACATGTTAGATGGTCTTAGTGAGTGACAAGTGATAAAGTGCTAACATACCGATCCATATGCAGCTTGATGGCCTTTGAAAAGGGGGCCCAGCTTCTGCCAGAGACCGGGGTTAATTGAATTGAGAATCGGCTCAGCCTCCTTGAGGATAATGCTCCAGAGCTCCTTGTGCTTCTCCCCAAAAGCAAGCGAGATGCGGACGGGCTGAGTATTGTAAGATGAGGGAGCAAAGGAAAGGACCTTGGCAACAATCTCATGAACTCGTTCATCTGAGACCTTTGAGGTTCCACCCAAGGCACGAACACTGCGACGAGAGGCAGCAGCTTCGAGCCACTGATCAGTGGTGATAGAGGGCATGTTGGGAGAGTGAGAGTAGGTGAGACTTGAGAAACGTCTTGAGAGATTGAGATATCTTGTTGTACGCCAGAAAGAAGTCTTGAGAGTGTTTAATGAGCTGAACATTGCTGATAAAAATTATTCTTGCTCTTTTATGAGATGCTGTGGCCTTAATAAGCGTGAAGCAGGTGGCTGTGTTTGGCCCCAGCCTGGTGTTTCGCTAAATAGAAACTCCGCTTCAACATCGTTTCTCCGGGCTGGATGATGGTAAAAATAAGCACAGGACGGACCTCACCAGACTTTGATAGACTTTCCGATAGACTTTCTAAGAGGAATATCTAGATAATTGTTCTGTGATCTGACATGCCTCCGCAGATGACAGAGAAATGGCCAATCACCCGGACAATTAATGGAAGAAAGTATAAAGCACGACCGTGCTTGGGATCACCTTTTTAGAATTAATACCCTGACAAAACTCTCCAACAAATGCAGTATATTTCGTAGTATAGAATAGACTGTGGTATTGATAATGAACTCCTTTAACGCCAATTATAACAATTTCAAATATACATGCTCAAAGTTTGTAGCGAGAAACCACCCCCGACAGATGTTCCATAGAACTGTTTCCCAGTCATCATTGCGGACGGAACTCCTGTCTCTCTTGCAACTCGGTGAATCTGCTTGACCACTGCATCGACGTCTCTGCTCTTGATCGGCATGCGATGATCGCCAGCCCACTCCAACAGCGTGGCCTGCAGAGGGTCGCAGTACTCCCGAAGCAGGTCTCGGTGATGCTCCAGGCCAGGGTCATTTACTCCATGGACATGCACTGTAGGAAGTCGCAATATATGCTCATCAGAAGTCATAGTGAGCCAGGGTGAGGAGGAATGTGTGAAAGGTGTAGAGGCGTCGACCAGACCGTGCGGTTGGGGGAGGTCAGGCATGAGCCACACCAAAGGCCCGCGACCAGCAAAGAGGATCGCGAACCGAAAGTCAGTGATTCCACACTTTTGCTGTCGATAAAGAATGCTAGCTGCCGCCTTCGCGCCCTGGCTGAAGCCCAACAGGCCAACCCAGTCTCCCGTAGCCCCGTTGGCGTCATCTGAGGCCATGGCCAGTGCAATACTGGTATCGATCGCCGTAGCAACATCTCGGGACGTTAGAACCTTAGACATGTTGTGATCGCAGAACCAGACTCTGAAAGGCCCGTAGCTTCTGTAGACTGACGTTACATCTGGCCCTGGTTGTGTGCTGGTGTACGGAGCTTGTGCATAGACGAGACGAAAAGAGCGACCAAGGCGCTTTTGGAGCACGCGGCACTGCATCTGGAAGATCTCAGCGTTGGTACCTCCACCGTGAAGGCAGAGGATGCGAGGTAAGTGGATCGTTGCTGCGTTGTTCATGTTGTTGCGCTGCAGTACTAGGAAATGGTTCACTGCTGATCTTCAGGTCCACGAGGGGTCCTGTTTATACGTCTGATAGCCTCTCTTCGGGGGTTGGTTACTCCATCGAGCCAGCTGGAGTTATGAAACTCCGCCTTGTCGACCAATACAAGGGGCGAGTATGTTCTCGAGTTGCTCCATGTCATGATTCATAGTATCTGGACATTACGGTTAGACGAGACAAAGGTCCGTTAGGGGGTCCATCGTGCCGTTCAACATTAGACGATGAAATTAGTAGCTGTCTAGTTGATCACCCACGAACACACAGACTAGAGCTAAGAAATCTTAGGTCAAGTGTTATTTCCCCTAGATATAGTATTTATTGTAGTGACGTGTTTAATCATTTTGTAAATACTGTTAGGATCGTGGTGGGACGCGCGTATCTCAAGATTCTATTGTTTTTTTTTACAGACTTCTTCTATACACAGAATTTACACCACATTAGAGTCAATATTATCATCGTTTGAAACCTCTACAATATGTGTCATGGCCACAAGCTCTATTACTGCCTAGAGATTGGTATGTGATGTTGCAATGCTAGTAGGAATGTGGCATTTGAGTTTTCTTTTTGAATATACTAGTAGACCTATATAGCAGTTAGTAGATTGATTATAATGCCTTGGAGTGATAGTATCATGATTATGTATGGCTCATACGGTGGGATCTAATGTTTTTATCCAAGCTCCGAGTCCCCATTTGGAAAAAATGTAGTAATATGAGAGCATATACAAACTCGAGAGCATGGCTCTGTACTTTGAGGGCTGGATATGACAAGGTTGGTATGATAATATTGACAATTTATAGTAAAAAAAATGCTCTTTCTAAAATCAAAACGTACAAATTCAATGTTCAAGAAAACCCATTTCCTTCCAAGACGAGACATAAGACTGGACCACCTCAGGACTCACTGGCCCTTGCGCGGCCATGGTTTTCGAGTGCTCTTTTGAATGTTGCGTGTCCAGCACGATTCCACCGCAAGCCATACGTTCAAAATGGCTCTCAAGGAACCCCACTCCTATGGATGCTGGGTTCTGCGCGGCTGGCAGAGATGATTGACGAACTCGCTGGATCCACTCCTTGAGGGGAACGATGCCGTTGGATGGGATATCCAGAGCTGCCGCCAGAACATTCACCATTTCCTTCCATGACTGGCCAACAGGGTTATCGACGTGGTAGACAGAATGTACTTCCGCTGAGTCTTCGCCGCTGCCGATATGGAGCAAGTCCACCATGACGTTGGCGGATTTGTCCACGGGTAGCCAATGTAGTTCACCCTGCAGATCAGGAAACGACTTCAGCGTATAAGCACTCTTTACAATGAAAGCAAAGTGCTCAACAGGATTCCAGAAGCCACTTGCAGTCGATCCAGAAATCTGACCGGGCCGGGCCACCATTGCCTGGAAAAGTTGCGGGTGACGGCGTAGCGTGTCGGTCAACATGCGCTCGCACGTCCACTTGGCCTCGTTGTAGCCGCTGGGCATTGCCGCAGCCATGGCCATGGGCTGCTCGTGGACAGGCGACTCGTTTGAAAATCCTGTCACGCCGATCGAAGAAATAAACTGGAATCCAATCCTGCGTGGTTCATCTCCGAGAGCCATGTCGCGTGCCAGATCCAAAAGATTCCGCATTACCTGAAGCTGGGGCTCGAAAGCTTTTAGCGGCCGTGTGGCACTCATGGGCCATGCGTTGTGGATGATATGCGTTCCGTGCTGGACCAGCCAGCTGTATTCCTGGGTTGAGAGACCGAGCTGGGGCTTTGAAGTGTCGGTCCCATACGCCTGCAGCTTGTCGAGTGCAGCCGGCGACAATGTAATACCCCTAGAAGACAGAGCCTCTTCTTGTCGGCTGTTAGGAGGGGTGTCCTTGACTGGGCGGTTGATGCAGACGACACGGGCAACATCGGGGCGCTCGGCGAGGGCTTGGACAATGTGCGATCCCAGGCTGCCGGATGCACCCGTCACGATCACCACAGCTCCAGCACCAGATCCCGTGCTGATGGTGCAGTTGTGGGAGTCTTGAAGTGCCGATGACTCCCAGCCGGCTGTGAAGGCTTCGACTAGACCGAGAGCCTCTGCCTCACGAGTTGCTACATTGCCACGATCAGCATCTTGTATCGCTGGGGTGACTGGATCACTCACTGGATCCTCAATCTTGCTGACAATGTCCGAGGCGTCATCCGGTATCGAGATATCAGAGTCGGTGTCTTCGTCCTCCGAGTCTGAAAGCACAGTATCGCTCTCGGTGCTGGTCGAGTCATCGCCTTGGCTTCCAGATCTTGCCAACGCATTCGACACGCAGGTAGCAAAGTCGCGAATACTAGTGGCGACCATTGTCTCTGTGTTGTCGAGGGAGCAACGGAAAGTGTTTTCCATCTCGCGCGACACTTCCATGGCCATCAGAGAATCAATTCCCAGGTCGGCCATTTCGCTGTCGAGGCTCAATTCGCTGGCATCAATGCCGGCAACATTTGCAACCACATTGCACACTTCCTTTGCAATGTTGCGTGGGCCATCTGCAGGTCTTGTGATTTTGGACTTTGAAATGGTTGCTTTGGGTGGTGCCGGAGTAGCAGTAGCAGTGATGGGCCCGTCACGAGGTTGAGGTCGGGCAGGCAATGGCAGAGACGCTGCTATTGTGCTTCTCACAAACGACTTGTCAGTCGTTACTCGTGCCAAGATTTTGCTCATCGTGGCCTTGGGGACGCGGACATATTGAAGGCCCAAGATGACCTCCGCCAGATCACCCGTCGAAGCATCGAAGACAAAGACATCGGTCATGTAAGCCTTTTCACCTTGACGTGCGTGGCGAGCGAGAACATGCCAGACATTTGGACCGTTTCCTTGCCCATCGGTCACAGTCAGAGCTGTCGGCGAGCGCATCACCAGCTCGAGGCCGGTGGCAACGAACATGTCGCTGGCAGGTATGTCTGTCAGGAGGTTGACGTACATGCCTGCAATTTGGCCGTAGCAGTCCGCTTTGGGGACGTCAAGCCAGGTGTCACCAGTGTGTTGTTTATGCACAATGCCTGCACTCTCGCCTTTCTCCTGGCCAACGATGTACTTCACGCCGCGGTATACGGACCCGAAGTCGACAACCTCTTCAAAAGCTCGGTACACGTTGCGCCCTTGGAGGGCCTCCACGCCTTCATCGTGTGGACCCAATGCGAGAATGGCCTGGCACTGGGCGTGTGTGACAATGCGCTTCCAGCGTCCAAATTCCTGTAGAGCAACCGGGTCGGACGGTGAGTACATGGCGATGCGGCCCTCGGCATGCTTGTCGTCGGCGGAAGAAGTCCCCGTGCTAAGAATGGTCCATTTCCACTCTGTTTCCGCTGAATTGAGTGACTCCAGGTCGATGAAGTACTCTCGGGTCGGGTCGGCGCACATGGGGGAGTGACTGAGCATGTCGCGGATGATCGGCGAGAAGCCATTGCGCCGCCATTCCGGATTGAGGCTGAAAAGGGTCTCAATAGCCATGTCAATCTCGAGCGTGGCTGGAGCAATTGGCGCTGTCTTCGCAATAAAATGGGTTGAAAAGAGACGCAGATACTTTTCGGAGGATGTGTTGATGCGGAACCGAGCCAGCTTGGTCTTCTTCTTGTGCTCCTGGAAGCCTAGGAAGGTCCAAATCTCAAGAGACTTGGGGCTGATGTGCTCCTGTGGAGCCTCTCTCACATTCTGGACTCCAGCAATCTTCATGGCTTGCTCAATTGGCGACTTGAGCTCGAGCCAGTGGCGTGTCTTTTCGAACTGGTAAGGGGGCAGGATGAGTTGTGCATACTCATCCTTCTGGAGGCGGTGGTGCGCCCAGAAAGACACCCGTAGGCCCTGTTTCCAGAGGTCGACCGTTGCATCGGTGAGCCTGTCGATGCCCTTGTTGGTGTTGGTGATGGAGATGGACTGGAAGTGGTGCATCGACTGAGGGCTGGCAAGGGCCCGCGATGCCATGACGGTGATTGTCGAGTTGGAACCAGCTTCAAGGAAGATGGCCTCGGGATGCTTCTCTGCGAGTCGCTGCACAGCGTGTTTGAAGAAGACCGGCTGGCGCATGTGGGAGCCGACAAATGTCCAGTCCAACGTAGAGTTACCGCCATGTTCAGTGGCTCGTTCTATCGGGATGATGGCGTCATGGAAAGTGACTCCCTTACCAACTTCCCCTAGACGGTCGACAATATTCTCTACCAAGGCTGAGTGGAATGCATTGGTGACGTTGAGACGCTTGTTCTTGACCTCCTTTCCGAGCAGAGCGGCGGCAAATGCGTCGATCGCCTTGGTTGACCCAGCCACGGTGAAGCTGCGAGGGCCGTTGTAGCATGCGATGCCCGCAGTCCCGTCAGATTTTGCGTTGGCCTCCGCGAGCAGATCTTGTACCACAGGTTCGTCAGCCTCGATGGCCATCATGGAGCCGGAGTCAGCTTCCCAGGCGTTTTGCACCAGCCTGGCTCTACCGGCGATCAATTTGACTGTGTCCTCCAGACTCAGGACGCCTGCAACGCAGAGGGCTGTGATCTCCCCAAAGCTGTGGCCCACCACAGAGACCACCTTATCAGCAATGCCACAGTCCATCCAGGTCTTGGCCGACGCATATTGTGCGGCAAAGAGAGCGGTCTGCAGTTTGATAGTATCTTGATATGGTTCACTGGAGAAAATGTCAGGGTAAATGCCCTCTATGCCGTGAGATATGATAGCGTCATTGCAGGTGTCTAGATGGTGCCTAAAAACCGTTGCCCCTTCATATACCGCCCGGTCCAGGCCAATGAATTTCGAGACCTGGCCTCCAAAGCACAGGATGACGGGTCGTTCAGGTTTCACAGGTGCAATACCAAGACTTAAAGCTGTTTCCTTGGTAGCATTTGCTGCTTGAGAAAGCTTGGCCTGGAGCTCTTCCAAGGAACTGCAGCTGAAAATCATACTTTGAGGCAGGGCGGGGTTTGATTGCCATTTCATGTTAAATGACACATCGGCAAGGCTCATTGCTTGGTCCTGTGACTGGAGTTTTGGACTCAGTGCAGTGCTATAATCGGCGATGCTGCGGGCGTCAAAGCCGGAGATCCAGAAAGGGAGTCGTTGTCCATCGGAGAAGGAAGATTTGGTAGTTTTGTGGGCTGAATGAGCGACGATCGCACTTGAATTGGATCCACAGGCACCGTAGTTATTGAGCAGAGCCACCTTTCGGGCTCCAGGCCACGACCGCAAGGCTGTGACTACTTCCATGTTGTCCGAGACCTGTGCGTGGATACCGGGGCTCATGGTGTTGAAACTGGCTTGTGGAGGGATGAAGTTGCCTCGCATCATCATCAGTACCTTGATCAGGGAGACCAGGCCCGATGCGCCTTCAGTATGGCCAACATGTCCCTTTACCGACCCAATGGGCAAAATTGTATCACGTTGAGCACCAGCGACAGCATTTCGAATGCTTTGCCATTCAGCAGGATCTCCCACAGGGGTGCCAGTGCCGTGGCATTCGACCAACGAAATGTCGCGTGGGTCAATGCGTGCCTTGCGAATAACCTCATTGAATAGCATCGTTAGAGATGGTACATTGGGAACAAATAGCGGCGTCGTGTTGAGGTTCTGGTTGACGCCTGTGGAGCGAATAGTTCCCAGGACAGTATTACCATCCGCCATAGCGGTTGAGAGCTTCTTCAAATACACATAGGCAATCCCGTCACCTCGACAATACCCATCTGCACCAGAGTCAAAGGGTTTGCACTGGCCTGTTTGGCTGATAAAGCTACCAGCAGCTAAGTTTTGTGTCCATTGTAGACTTGTCAAGACATTGACACCGCCACACAGTGCTGCCGGGACCTCCCCGGACAGCAAGTCTCTGCAGGCATTGTGGAGAGCCACAGTAGAGGAAGAGCAAGCGGTATCAAAGGTCAATGATGGGCCGGTCCATCCAAAGTAATGTGAAATACGGCCGGGAATAAAGCTTCGGAGCTCTCCAGTCGTTGTGAAGGCGCTGGGTGGGTGGCAGTGGACGTTAGAATCGTATTCGTAGGAGCAGAGCCCGACGTAGACTCCAACGTGCTTCTTCTTTTGCTGCTCAGTAGCACCTGCCATGGAGAGCTCATGAAAATATCCAGATTGCTCCAGAGCTTGATAAGCGGCCTCGAGCGAAAGTCGGCCCTGGGGGTCTATAGCCATCGACTCGCGCGGGCTCTTCTTGAAGAACTTGTGGTCGAAAGAATCTGGGTCGCGCACGAAGTTTCCATACCACTTTCGGTTGGGGTCCTTATCGCGAAAAATCATGTTGGGTGTTATCCGGTTGTCAGTGATGAGCTGGTGCTGCGACTGTCCGGTCTTGAGCATTTGCTGGAACTCGTCGAGGCCGTTAGCCCCTGCAACTTTGAGAGACATTCCAACCACTGCAATAGCATTTTCATCTGCCTCATCAGGTGAAAGTTGCGTAATTTGCTCTGATTCAGCATCCTTAGTCTCATTGATGGACTCTTCGTGCTTGTTGTCGGGTCGGTGCTTGAGCACATCGACCTCCTTGTACTCAAGCTTAGCACCAAATGCACGCACCACTGGGGGAGGTAGGGGCCGATCGAGCCCAAATTCAACGCGTGAGAGCTCTTCCTTGTTCAGACCCAGCTTTGAAGCGGTTTCTGTCCAGTTTAACTGCTTCACCAGCATAGAGCGCAGGACCATTCCAACTAAGTCCGTTTCTTGACCCGAGACTTGGTTAATTGGTAGTGCGAGCTGGGCAGCAGGAGGATATTGCAGCTCGGGGATCGATTGGCACAATTCGATCACGGCTTCAGTGAGGTTTTCGCGGTCTGCTGCCGGGGAGTGAAGCTGCCCCTTGAAAGCGAGCTGGATGGCCGTGATGCCGGCTGCTCGAAGCTGTCGGACCAGCTTCGGTGCGAAGCGTTCTGAAACTGTAACCGTAGCTCTGGAGTCGTCGAGGATAACAGATATGTAGGCATCGGGGGACAGCTTCGAGACGATGCGCTTCAGATCATCACCCTGCTTGCGAGTTCTCCAGGCCGTAGCCAACGAGACTGACCTGCCTTTGCCCATCGCTTTGGTCGACTCTTCGGTGGCAACTACAAGGACTGCCATCAAGGCCGCGATGCGCAGGGCCACGGCACCGTACTTTTCAAATTCTTGTCGAGTGTGGGAGCTGGCAATGGCGACACCGGCGATCATGCCAGCACAAAAGCCAACTACTTCAACCTTGCCCTCATTGGTGAGCTCAGCCTGTAGGTCGTCGACGGCTTTGTCAGCGAGTCGACTCTCAAGATAGCGCCAATACTGATCCAGCTGAATGGCGACCATCAGAATACCCAGCCAAAAGTCTGGGAGCTCCGCGTCTGGATTGAGCTCGTCGACCGACTCGGGGCCATTTCGAAACCAGGATTCCAGGTCGGCGAGCAAGCGAGAGCCCTGCATCGAGCTGGTCACTTCGGGGATCTTCTGTGTGACGGCCTCCCAGTACCGTGGCATGCCAGCCAGGGTATCGAGTATCCATCCTCCATTTGGGCCGTTGGCGATCTTCCGGACTTCTTTTTGCAGGGAGTTCTTGGTCTGTGGGCCGATGTGTCCGCCGAAGATGAAGCTTGTTCCCTGATGAATGATTGATGAAGGTTCCATATTGTTTAATGTGAGGAGTGTAGGACCCTTTGTCGTAGTCTTCGGGACTGAGATAGATAAGAAGGAAATGAATAATATGTGTTTGCCAGTGGTTGCTGAAAAGAGGTCCTGTTCATTTGCTGTTATAAACTTGAATACTGTCACGGTGTATATACTTAGAGCGCTATCCACGCAATATCTTTCGCGCAGAAGGAACTTGAAGCTGACACTCGATCCGGGACAAAATATCAGCGAAGCCAGCCCCCAGTGACTTCGGGTCAATCGAAATAGATTGATCCTGAATGCTAAACACATAGATCGGAATAAAGGTACATGATAGGCGGTATGACGACAGGACTGTCAAGCACGTGGAAGCGGCGCTGATCTACACCAATCCCAGGTCCGTTGCATATCTTGCATATTCGCGGTGGATTTTGAATTGATCCGAGAGCATACACCTGCAGCACTCCGCGTGGTGCGGCATGGAAGTCCATCTCAAAAACTTGGAACCTTGGGGAATCAAAACTCCGGACTCAGCCTCCCGGGCTCACACTGGCACAAATACCGTGACCTGACATACCTGGCTCACACAGATATATATAGATTGATTTGATATGCCATCATGACTCGGATTCCCATCATTCTTTCAAGTTCTCCAGTGCATCTCCTTCATCAATTGAACTCGTTATTACCACCATGGGAAGCATTGCACCCCCTCTTCAGATTGCCGTAGTCGGCGGCGGCATTATCGGTGTCATGACAGCAATCGGCCTGCGTCGAAGAGGCATCAACGCGATCATCTACGAGCGGGCCTCGACCTGGCACGAGGTTAGTGCCGGGTTTGCATTCACCGGCGCAGCGCGAGAGTGGATGGAGATGATCGACCCAGCTCTCGTCGAGCTTCTAGGCAGTATGAGCGGAAAATCCGACGCTAGCACGAGTAACGCCTACTGGAATGGCTTCCACCCTCGGACAAACGAGGAAGCTGAAGATGAGTCTAAGTCACTGCTCTTCCGGACCCCCACCAACAACCTCAGCTTTTGGGGCTGCGTACGATCGCAGTTCCTCAAGGGGATGGCGGCCATGCTGCCTGAAGAAGCCACCATCTTTGGGAAGCAGCTCGCAAGCTACGAGGATGTCAGCGACAAAGTCATTCTCCACTTCGACGACGGTAGTACCGCTGAGGCCGACGTACTGCTCGGATGTGATGGCATCCACTCAGCCACCCGGAAAATCATGCTAGCGGGTGAGAGTCAGGCAGGATTCAGTCACACCGTGACCTACCGCACCATGGTCCCCATCGATGTGGGTATCAAAGCGCTTGGTGAGAAGGTTGCAAAGAACGCCTGTAACCATCTGGGCCCAAATGCGGATCTCCTATGCTATCCAGTCATGTCAATGACTCTCCTCAACATCGCTGTCTTCGCCTACGAGGACGCGGAGTTTCCTGACCCCGATAGGATGACGGTCAAAGTGGACCGCAGCGAGATTGCGAAGGTGTTTAAGGGTTTCAGCCCGCAGATTGCTGAAATTTGGAAACTTTATCCCGAGGAGGTTGTCAAATGGGGAATCTTTGATCTTGAAGATAATCCCCCCTCGACATATGCCCGCGGTCGAGTCTGTCTTGTCGGCGATTCTGCACACGCCAGTACCCCCTACATGGGAGTGGGCGCATGTACTGGCGTTGAGGATGCCCTTGTCATCTGCACAATGCTGGAGTCAGTGCAACAAAAGGCCCTTGCCGGTGACGAATTGAAGAACGCGTTAGGAGAAGCGCTCCAGACGTACAGCGGAGCAAGGTTGGAGAGAGGCCGGTGGATCCACCACCACTCGCGTCAGATGGGCCAGATGTATCACTGGAGGTACGGACCGACAGGCCGTGATCCCCAGCGTATGAAGCAGAAGCTCGAGGAGAACTGGGGGAACGTGGTGTCGTATGACGTGCTGGCGCCTCTCCAGCCGGAACTGCGTGCGTTGGCGATGAGTCACCGTAAATTACTGTAGATACTCTGATACGATGCTTTTAACCTTGGAAATCAATTTTATGTATATCTTCAATCAGTCAATTCAATATCATTCATCCCGATCTAGCTTGCCGATTTACAGAGGGTCGCTGCTTCGCGCAGTCCGACAGCAGGAAAAGGGCCCTCTGCGCCCGTGAGGTTCTTCTGCCCAAGGGCCACTCAAGTACCCACTTGCGACTAGAATGGAAAAAAAATCGAGATGCAAGCACAAGCAAGTAAAGCAATGCGCGGCCAATACGTGCAAAAACAGCCCTGGAGGGTAAACAACGGGAAAGAAGGAGCTCCGAACAGTTCAGCCATCACGGGAGATTGGTTAACCCGAGCCGATGCGAGCGTCGATACCGCTTTCACCAGATGTCCCTTCCCAACACTGAGACCTTCCTCCAAATCATCCACTTTCACATCTCCGCTGTTCCGTGAACTTGATGGGTTTGCTCTCGATTGTAGAGCCTTCTACGACCAAGTCACAGATGGCTCTAAGGACCTTTTCATCATCAAACCACAACCCTACTGGCTGGAAGATACTGAAACAACAGCAAAAGCAAGGTTGAACAAGATGACATTGTCGAGTACCATAACCCCTATCTAATGCTATCCATCCGCTCGAGTACCGAAAAAATTACCTAGTCCCATCTATTCACTGCTCGGGGGCTTCATGATGGACCGGTCACCAGTAGACCAGATGGGAGTCGCCTTCATCTTCTTCAGCTTCCAAAGGTCGTCCACCTTGACAGCATCGCAGGCGTAGATTGAACCGGTGGTGAACTTGGTCGAGTCTGGCTCGTAGCCCTTGCCTGCGATGCAGTGCACTGCCTGAGCGTTGAATGTGACCCGGGCAGTGGTCTCGGTGTCGACACTGACCCGCACGTTGGAGAGATAGTGGACGGTGTCAACGGTCTTGGTAACGTTCAACCACACTTTGTTCTGCAGCTCTTCGTAGCCGTCACAGATTTTGAAGCCGATGTCGGTGTAAATGTCGGGTGTCGCGCAGGACTGGAGAAGCTCTTCGCTGGCATTGTCGATGGAGGCGAATGCGCGGTAGCAGGCGTCGGTGATAGCCTCGCGGTCGCTGAGAGGAGCGCCAGAGAGTTTGGCAGGGAGAGGAGTTCCGTTTCGAACCATGTTGCTTGTAGAGAATAGATGTTTGTAGAGAGGATTATCTAAAGGGACGATTGATGTTGAGAACCAGGACAAGTTGGTGAGCTGATTGCCGATGCTAAAAGAGACATCCACGCTTTAATATATACACGGAGTATACGACAACCTTGGAATATAATCATGATCTTAATTCCGTGGCTCAGCGCGATGTCAGATGTCGCCTGAAGTTTGTCGCGTGTCGGACAAAAAATGTAGCGTTGATGGCCTGTAACTATTTTTGGCCCCAACATAGCCCCCAAGCAGCCCCAAATAGGTCCTTACTAGACTCGGAGCTAAAGATGAGGGATTAGAGATTGCCCGTACTATTGTTCCCGTAATAGTGTAGCTGGTGATTTTGTTAAAGCTTCGGTGAATCAATTGATTCGTATGGACTGGTAGAGCCATCAATAGTATATATAGCCTTATGTATGAAGACATCCTCACCTGGATAGGATACTCTTACTCAACATTGAACTTGGAGCACTTGGGTTTTGGAATACTTCAAGTTTTCCATGCCGTCTTTTCAAGCTGCTGCTCACCAATACTCGCCCTTCTCTTTGTGAACTAAAATAATACCCAAGCACCGACGATCATCTACTGCACTTCTACATCAAGATGGACACCGACAGCCAGTGGGACAGTGAGCCAATTGCCATCATCGGCATGAGCTGCAAATTTTCCGGCGGTGCCAGCAATCCAGAAAAGCTCTGGGATCTCATGGCATCAGGCAAAACGGGTTGGAGTGAGATTCCAGAGGATAGGTATAATCTCAAGGGAGTCTATCACGCAAATCACGAAAGAACCAGCAATGTAATGCCCCTCTCTGCATGACCAACCTGAAGGCTTTTACTAACCATCCCAGACACATGTCAAAGGAGGCCACTTCTTGGACGAAGATGTAGCAGCCTTTGACGCAGCGTTCTTCAACTACTCGGCGGAGATGGCCCAGGTGGTCGACCCTCAATTCCGGCTGCAGCTCGAATCCGCTTATGAAGCGCTTGAAAACGGTCGGCTCTCAATCATTCCTATCCATATTGACACGAACTAACTAAACGGCAGCTGGTCTTCCCTTGTCTCAGGTCATGGGTTCTCAGACGTCCGTCTTCGCTGGTGTCTTCGCCCACGACTACCAGGAGGGAATTATCCGAGACGAAGATAGACTACCACGATTCAACGTAGTTGGCACATGGAGCCCCATGTCATCCAACCGTATCTCGCACTTTTTCGACTTCCGGGGCGCCAGCATGACTCTAGAAACCGGATGTTCGACAACATTGGTGGCTCTCCACCAAGCGGTTCAGACTCTGCGCAACCGTGAGGCCAACATGTCCATGGTGACTGGCGCCAACGTGATGCTGAACCCCGACACGTTTAAGGCCATCGGCTCTCTGGGAATGCTGTCGCCCGACGGGAGGTGTTTCTCGTTTGATTCCCGCGCCAATGGGTATGGCCGTGGAGAAGGCGTTGCTACCATCATCATCAAGCGACTCTCGGATGCGCTGGCGGACAATGACCCCATTCGCGCAGTGATCCGCGAAACAGCATCGAATCAGGATGGTAAGACGGACACCATTACAACGCCATCCGGTGCGGCGCAGGTGGATCTTATGCGCGAATGTTACAACCGTGCTGGCCTTGACCCTCGTGGTACCCAGTACTTTGAGGCTCATGGCACAGGAACACCCACCGGTGACCCAATCGAAGCGCAGGCTATGGCCACTATATTTAGCGAAGGCCAAGGCCGGGAGAAGAAGGAAAACTATCTACGTATTGGCTCTGTAAAGACCAATGTGGGCCATACTGAGGCTGTTTCGGGTCTTGCTGCTATGATCAAAGGTGTATTGTGCCTCGAGAAGGGGCTTATTCCGCCCACTGTCAACTTTGAAACACCTAACCCAAAACTCAAGCTAGAAGACTGGCGAGTTCAAGTGGTACAGGCAATGGAGCAGTGGCCTGAAAGTCTGACTGATGGCCCTCGCCGCATGTCAATCAATAACTTTGGGTACGGTGGTGCCAACGCTCATGTTATTTTGGAGAATGCCGAGCCCTGGACCTCGACTTCAGACCTGGATTTTGAGCTCATCAATGGCAACGGCGTGAGAAGCAATGGTGATGTTCCAGATTCTTCGGACGCCAAAGTGCTCATACTCAGTGCACGCGATGAACGAGGCTGCCAGCAAATGGTTTCTGACCTCAAGGATTACCTCGAAAAGCGCAAGTCACTTGATCAGAAGGCATCGGAGGAACTGCTACAGAATCTAAGCTACACCCTGGGTGAACGTCGGACACTATTCCAATGGGTTGCAGCGCATCAAGTTCGCCTTGAGAATGGCACTCTAGACGCTGCGATCCAAGCCCTTGAATCCCCTGGATTCAAGCCAGCCCGTCGAGCCTCTGAGAGCCCACGTATCGGCATGATCTTCACTGGCCAGGGTGCGCAGTGGTATGCGATGGGTCGCGAGCTACTGACCTTGTATCCCGTCTTCCGCCGGTCTATTGAGGAGGCCGAGGCATACCTGAACGCCCTAGGGGCTGACTGGTCACTGCTTGAGGAGCTAAAACGTGACAAGAAGACATCAAAGGTCCACGACACAAAGATCAGTATTCCCATTTGTGTAGCTCTGCAGATTGCCCTAGTATGTCTCCTTGAATCTTGGGGCATCACTCCAGCAGCAACCGCCAGCCACTCATCAGGTGAGATTTCAGCAGCTTTTGCTGTTGGGGCCCTCACTCATCGCCAAGCCATGGCGACAGCTTACTTCCGCGCCACTCTGGTAGCGGACGAGACACTGCGCGCACCTGGATCTGCCAAAGGTGCTATGGCAGCAGTTGGTTTGGGTGTAGATGCGGTACAGCCGTACCTCGACAAACTTACCAAGGGCAAAGCTGTGGTTGCATGCGTTAACAGTCCTCAGAGTGTCACTATCTCTGGTGATGAAGACGCCGTTGATGAGATTACCGAGTTGTGCAAGCAAGACGACGTGTTTGCTCGTCGCCTCAAGGTCCAACAGGCATACCACTCGCACCACATGGACCCTTTTGCTGATGCCTATCGGGAGCGTCTTCGAATTGAGATGGCCCGGAGTGTAGTCAAAGATGACAAGCAGGAGCTCAAGGCTGTTTTCTCATCCGCGGTCACTGGCGGGCGCATGACCGATATCAAGGAGATTGCCAGCCCCGATCACTGGGTCGGTAGTCTGGTCAAGCCAGTAGAGTTTGTTGACTCCTTGACTGAAATGGTTCTCGGTGATCCTGATGATCCAACGGGCAGAAGTGTTGATGTCCTTCTTGAGGTTGGCCCTCATACTGCCCTGGGAGGTCCAATCCGCGAGATCTTGTCACTGCCCGAATTTGAAGGTATTGAGCTTCCATATTGGGGCTGTCTTGTACGGGACGAGCACGCAGGGGATAGTATGCGCTCCGCCGCGACCAACCTGTTCCGCGAAGGACAATCCCTTCTCATGGACCAGATCAACTTCCCCTTGCCTTCATATGATACCGAGGGCCTTCAAGTCTTGACCGACCTTCCATCGTATCCTTGGAACCACACGATGCGCCATTGGCAGGAGTCCAGAATCAACCGTGCTATTCGCGAGCGCAGTCAGCCTCCTCATGAACTACTTGGCATGCCCGTCGCTGGTAATGACCCCAGCGCGTCCGTATGGCGCAGAGTATTGCGCGTCACCGAAACCCCGTGGTTGCGCGATCATATGGTACAAGGCAGTATTGTGTATCCAGGCGCCGGCTATATTTGCCTTGCAATCGAGGCAGCTAGGCAGTTGGCTGGCCAAGACAAGAGAATCTCAGGACTGCGCCTGCGTGACATCAACTTTTTGTTTGCCCTAGTCATTCCAGACAATGCGGATGGTGTAGAGATCCGGACCACCCTCCAGTCTGTCCCTGAACGTGAGATTGGGGCTCAAGGCTGGTGGCGCTTTGAGGTCTCGTCCGTCACATTAGAGAACCGCTGGACACTGCACGCCACAGGCATGGTTGGTGTAGAGAGTTCGGCTGTCGTGGAGAACGAAAGTCGTCGACCCTTCTCCACTTACACCCGCCAGCCAAACCCTCAGGACTTGTTTGCCAATCTGAGAGCACGCAGCGTCTACCACGGTCCCCTCTTCCAAAATACCAAAAAGATCATCCAGGATGGCCGGGAACCGCGATCCATATGCGACATTACGATGGGCCACGAAGCTTCGTCTGATACAGATCCAGAGGTGGCAGCACAGAACAGCCTCCTGCACCCAATCACCCTTGACGCTGTTGTTGTGGCATTTTATTCCGCCCTCCCCAGAGTCGGAGCCCTACAGGAAGAGCCCAAGCTCCCGCGGTCTATTGAATCGATGTGGATTTCCAGCACTATCAGCCACCAAATTGGCCATACGCTGCAGTGCGATACCTCTCTACTTCATGACGACCCACAACGCGGGAGAGCCGACATTGCAGTTTTTGACGGCAAGACCGATGATGCAGTGCTCAAGATGCAGGGAATTGAGCTAGCGTCCTTAGGAAGAGGCAGCTCACCCAGCATCTTGACGGAGGAAGTTTGCAGCAAGCTTGTCTGGGGACCTGACCTTTCACTTCGAAATCCGCTAGCTTTCGAACAGATTAAGAAGCAGCTGAAATCTACAAGCTCTGACGAGGAAGGCTATGTTGCCAATGCCCTACAGCGCTTGTGCATTGCTTATGCCTCTGATGCACTACTAGAGCTGACCCCGGAGGATGTGACCAGACTGCAGGAAGAGCCACATTTGTCTACCTACTACGAATTTCTACGTGGATTGGTAAATCACAATACTGAGGGTCCAGGAAAACTACAGCAGTTCATGGGAAGCTTTGATGAGAAGGTGATACGTCGTCTCGGACCCCTGCTCTCATCCATCCTTCGTGGCGAGCGCAGCGTGAAAGAAGTCACTAGCTTGATAGATGAATACAACGCCAACGCAATGCGTCAGTCCTCATCCATCAAACAGCTCTCTGCTCTTCTTCAGACGATCGCACACAAGGGCCCAGGCGCTCGCGTACTACAGATTGGAAACAGCACCGGCGCCCTTGCTACTCGTCGCATACTGGAGACCCTCGACACGAACCTGGTGGCCAGCTGGCACATCACTGAGCCAGTGGCAGAATCATTGGAGTATGCGCGTATCCAGCTTGCCGACTGGGCTGATTTTCTCCAGTTTGACCAACTCGATATTGCGCAGAGCCCATCCAAGCAAAAGTTCGCCTCAGAGAGTTACGATATTGTTGTATCTTTGCACTCTCTCCATGCTATCGAGAACCTGACCAGTGTGCTTGGAAATGTCCGCACTCTGCTCAAGCCAAGGGGTACACTCCTCTTTGCGGAGGTAACTAAGAATCAGCTTGATACGGATTTTGTTTATGCCTTACTCCCAGGTTGGCTGCAGAGCAAAAACCCAGTCTCGTCCTGGGACACTTTGCTAAAAGATGCGGGCTTCAATGGCGTTGACCTTGAGATTCATGACTCGGAGAGCGATGCGTATGCAAACAGCGTCATCATGTCCACTGTGCCTGCCGAGGACCAGAAGGCCGACCTGAGCAAGTTGAAAGACAGCTTTGCAGTTGTTTCCAGCATCAAAACACCAGCATCACCCGCCATTGTCGATCACTTGTGCCAACGTATTCAGGCCGTGACCGGTAACCTCACAGCGCATCTCATGTTGGAGACTACCAGCGCCGAAGCATTCAAAGACAAGATCTGTGTATTCATCGGTGAACTTGAGCGTCCTATTTTGGCGGATCTCGACGCAGTGCGAATGGAAGGTCTCCGCGCAATGGTCACGCAGTGCAGTGGCCTGCTCTGGGTCACCACTGGTGGGACTGTTGAGAGTGAAGCTCCCGAGCGGGCTGTACACCAAGGCTTCTTGCGCGTGCTGCGCAATGAATACATTAGCCGTCGTTTCATCTCCGTGGACCTTGACCCTGCTCATGCAGATGCAGACCGCGCTGTGTCAGCCATTTTGCAGGTCCTGGAGGAGGGATTCGGCTATGGCAGTACTCAAATCGGTCCAGCCGAGTTCGAGTACGCTGACCGACAAGGTGTCTTACATATCCCCCGCTACTACAAGGACGAGCAATATAACAACATGGTCACTGGCCCCCTTGTGCCGCGTTGGAGTGATCAAGACCAGAACAGCATTCCCCTAGAGCGCCTCTTCCAGGACCGACGACTCCGGTTGCAAGTCGGTATCCCAGGACACCTGGACACGCTGGCTTTTGCTGACGATGAGGAATGCCATGAAGCCTTATCGCCGGAACTTGTGGAAATCACCCCTCGAGCTCACGGCGTTTGCTCCCGGGATGTCATGGCCGCTATGGGCCAGCTCAAGGATCAATCCATGGGCTTTGAATGTGCCGGTGTTATTGCGCGAGTTGGCTCTGAGGCCCAAGCCAACGGATACAAGGTTGGTGACCGTGTCATGGCCATTTCGACCGGCACATCGTTTGCCAGCAATGTTCGGGCTCCATGGCATGGGGTTGTCCAGATGCCAAAGGGCATAGACTTTGTCAACGCTGCATCGCTTCCTCTGGCCTTTACAGTTGCTTACTCTACATTGTCATACCTTGGCCAAGTCAAGAGCGCAAGTTTGACAACTGGACAGTCAGTCCTCATTCACGCTGCATCTGGTGCCATCGGGCAGGCGACAATCGCTCTGGCCAAGTACATGGGCATCACAGAGATCTACGCTACAGTCGGCACCTCTGAGAAGCGAGAACTCCTCGAGAGTAAATATAGCATACCTTCTGAGCGGATCTTCACCAGCCGCGATGCATCCTTTGCTCCGGCTGTTCTAGCTGCTACTCAAGGACGTGGTGTGGATCTTGTGCTCAGTTCACTTTCTGGTCCGCTACTTCAGGAGAGTCTCAGCACAGTTGCATCCCTCGGTTATTTTGTTCATATTGGCAAGACTGATATCGAGAGCAATAGCCTGATGGCACTCGAGTCTTTCTCTCGCGGCATTTCTTTCATTTCTATGGATGTCCCAGCCCTCTTGCAGCGCCGCGGACCTGATGTCCACCGTGCGCTCGGTGAGATCGCCAGCCTGTTCCAACAAGAGTTGCTGAAGCCGGTTCACCCTGTTACCATTTACCCCATGCAAGATGCCCAGGCGGCTTTCCGTTTTGTTCAGACAGGCGACCAGATGGGTAAAGTTGTTCTTTCAGCTGAAGCAGACGAGCAGGCTCACGTGGTTCCCCGACCAAAGGGTTTAACACCTCGAACTCAGCTGCGGCCCGATGCATCGTACCTCATTGTGGGAGGTGTTGGGGGTATCGGTCGTTCAGTCGCGCACTGGCTGGTGGCTCATGGTGCAAAACATCTTATCCTGCTTTCTCGCAGTGCTGGCAATCTAGACCTCGACCAGAACAAGAACAGTGATGGGGCTCTCTTCGTCAACGAATTGCGTGATATGGGCTGTCGGGTAATGCCTGTCAGCTGCGATATCTCACTCCCCAGCTCCCTGACTGTGGCTCTCAGGGCTTGTGAAGACGACGGCTTTCCTCCAGTACGTGGTGTCATCCAAGGCGCTATGTTACTGCGTGACGCCATCTTCGAGCAGATGACACTCGAAGACTGGCGCAGTGGCCTGAGTCCCAAGCTGTACGGTACCTGGAACCTCCACACTGAGTTTTCGCTGCCGAACTCGCTCGACTTCTTCGTCATGCTGTCCTCTGTCTCAGGCGTCGCAGGTATTGCCTCGCAAAGCAACTACGCCGCCGGTGGCTCTTACGAGGATGCCATGGCTCGCTGGCGCCAATCCCAGGGTCTGCCCGGCGTGGCCATTGACCTAGGTCCCATTTCCGACATTGGATATGTTTCGACAGACACCAGAGTCGCCGAGCGGCTACGTAAGGAAGGAGAATTTGCCATGCTTGACGAGGACATTGTTCTACGTGCTCTCAACGCTGCAATTTCACACCCAATGGGCCGGTCTCAGGTCATTGTGGGTCTTACCTCCACCCCGGGTGCTCACTGGGACCCCAACGGTCGCTCCCAGCTCGGACGTGATGCTCGCTATGCAACACTGCGACCGTACACTAAGGCCTCCGCTAGACAACACGACGAAAGTACCAATACCTCGCTGTCTGCGCAGCTTACAGAGGTCAATGATCCTCAAGAGGGGGCGGAGCTGATCGGAGCGGCTATTGCGGAGAAACTTGCGGACATCTTCATGACTCCCATAGTGGAGATCGATCTCAGCAAGCCACCATCCCACTTCGGTGTCGACTCGCTGATTGCTGTGGAGCTTAGAAATATGCTTGCGTTGCAGGCGTCGGCAGATATTTCCATTTTCAATATCCTGCAGACGGACAGTCTGGATGCGTTGGCTCGGTTAGTGGCAGAGAAGAGCAAATATTTCCAGGCTTAGCCAAGATACCCTGCCTCTGAATCGGATTTCGATTGACAACTTTTGGTCATTCTGTTCTTAGTATATTCTTGTGTATATATCTTTATAGACCATCACATCGTGACCTTACGCACCTATGGAAGCCTCCGAGTCCTTTTCTAAAAACAATGTGCTACTAGTAGGTACTACTACACATGTGCACATTCAATATTACGCGTTTGTCCCTCTTATAGTACCGTGACTGCGGATTTGTTTAATTGTATGATCTTTCAAATGTCACTGCATGTGACCAGATCTCCACACCCGTGTCTTTCATTGAATCAATCCATTACAGAAAACTTGAACCAAAGTGTAAAAGGTGCCAACAAGCCAAATTCCGAAGAATTTGTACACTGTATCAATTCAAGTTCTATGCCCAGGTGAGTATCTGTACAGGTACTATAAAGACGACAGCAAAGCTTCAAGTTGGAAGTACCTACTATTACCACTCGCCACTACAGCGAAAGGATGTTAGTATACTACTAGTAGTAGAAGAAGGAAAGAAAGGTCAGGGTGCATAGATCATTGAACTTGAAAGTAGTATAAAGGCGAACTGCATCAATTTTTGTAAGATGGAAGCTGTCATACTCTAGAATAGTGGCAGATTTCTAAACTAAATACACGAGTAAGAATAAACCGAATAACACGCAAAGAAATAGAGCGAAAGAGCGCCGGGAACTTGTCCCATAGCCACTTTAGATATTCTGCAAACGGCGTATAGTAAAATGCAGTAAGAAATGGGGATTGAATGCTTGGAAGGTAGTAGCTGGATTTTCTTTGTGCTAGCCCCCAGACAGGCTCAGGTGACTCCATTTGAAAGAAAGCGCTAAGATAGCATATCAAAAAAATGAAAAGTACGTACGGAAAGCCTTAGGAAGTGGCAGACCGTATACGTTCATGTAAATTAACTTCCAAGGCTGAATGCCGCCGACATCGTTCGCCAACAATGTTCACTATTGTACCAGTATTGGAAAATAGTTTCGGCTTCTCACCAGGAAATATGATGGAGAGGTTTCGGTCAAGTAAATCCAGACCATGGATCGCCTTGAGGCTTCAGAAACTCAAGGAAGTTTGCTGCTAGCTTGTTGAGGCCCGTCAAAGCTTGCAACATTGTTAAGATGTTGGGCATAAGTTTGATATAGGCGTCGTTCAGTTCGGGGTGGGATTGTGAGAACCGAGCACCCAGGAGGAGGAGGATGGGGGTCAAAGGGTGCATCTGTTCTTTTTTTAGCAATCAGTTCACCAATTTATGGCACTTAACTGGCGAACCTGGAAGTGTTGGCTGAGTACAGAGACCAGCATAGAGATATCAGTCACGGCGTCCAAGGCTTGCTGTTTATGTTCTGCATGAAGGGCTTGAACAAGCTGTGTCGCTTCCACGCCAGTCCCCAATGGCTTGGATTCAATCAGGTCATAGAGCATAAGCACATCAATTTGTGCCGCCAGGGCAACAAAGGCAACGATGGGATCCGGGTAATCTAATGATGCGTGGATTCGCAGCATCTTAATTCGCTGCGCTAGCAATGCATTAAGAGTTCGGTGTCGAGCACAGAACTCTTCGCACGGTCTGGATGGGGCGTTCTGCTTATGCTGGAGGACCCGTCCGCACATGGTGGCCCCGATAACACACTCTGCAAATGGCGACAGGTTACTGTGTGGCCACTCGACGCTGACATCAGGGACCACATCCGCGAGAAAGCTCATATCCGTTGGGCGATTGCTGGCAAAATTTGCCTCAGGAGACGGCAGCCGTGTTCGTATCTAGACTTGGTTAGTATTTGGGCTTTTTCTTCTTTTTTCTTTCGCTTCTATCCTCCCCAAAGGATCAAGACTCACCATCCGCTCATCAAAAAACATGTGTAGCCCATCCACCATACTCGTGAATCGGTCAATTAGATATGCAAACCAAAATGTTCGCCTTTTTGTCTCGATAGAAATCCAGTCCTCCTGGACATGAGTGAGCTGTCTTTGGTTCTGATCTAGCTTGGTTGTGTTCGTTCGAGGCATGTCGAGCTCATATAACCTCATCATCTGAATTAAGCGAAGAGCTCTACCGGCGGACATCATGCCTCGGTCAAAGTCCTGACAGGTTAACTCGTAGATTGAAAGCAAGGCCCACGCTTGAGCTTGCTCCAGAGAGATCTGGTGACAGGGCTCCTCTGCTTCGAGTTTCTCCAAAAGCTGCCTCGATTTCGCGTATAACTTGCAGCCTTGAGCATGGAACTGGCTAGAAAGTGAGGAGGCTAGCGTCCACATGGCATACTGGAGACATTGCCTCTGTATTGTCTTGTTTATTTGTTTAGACCATAGGCGATATCGGTGGGCATGAATGATTGGCGCAAAGGCATATGCCCGGTCGAAATAAAGCTGGTCTCTACTTTACATTAGCATATAAACAATTCTTTTCAGGACTGGTTAAAACGTACAGATCATTTTGCATCATTGGAGAGATCTCGAGCGGACAGATCTCGAGCGGACAGATCTCGAGCGGAGAGATCTCGAGCGGAGAGATCTCGAAACCAGATTCTTTTTGAAATTGGACTAAATCTGGCACACTGTCCAGTAGCGGTAATTGAAGGAGCGAGGTTGTGTATGAACTGTCGAAACACCCCCAGGGTTCCACCTCGGGGAATGGAAATTCTATCGGCTCTGCCGCAAACTGCAGAAAATCCGTTGCTTCGGGGGTTATGTTCTGGCTTTCATTGTTGTCTGTGCTGCTGTCGTTGTCCACAGTCTGGCAGGTTGGTGCTGGAGATGTCCCCTGCTTTTCTAGCTGGCCTTCCAGCTCCTCTATTTTTTTCTGTAGCGTCTTAAGATATCCCTTCTTAGGCCCTCTAGCTGGACAGCTATCTCGCACTATACACTCCACTCCGGAGGTAGCACACGCCAGGCACTGAGGACGTGTCCTATCGCAGCGAATTCTTCGCCGTCGACATTCTTCGCACTGTGTTCAAAAGTGTCAGATACTTTATGAAATTCCCTAAAAGAGCTCTGGGACTTACTGCAATTCCTGGTCGTTGTCGCGGTTGGCCTGGCATAGTAGCTGCTTCAATATGTGGAGTATGCAATCGGTGTCCCTTTTCTAGGGCTGGGGAGAAGCTGAATTAATATATTGAAGCAGAATTGGATCTAGTGTATTGAATCGGCATGGGTCATCGTGCTGCATCATATGGACATGCATACATACATAAGTACTAGTACAGTCCAAAAAGATCCTTCAAGTTGTCCAGATGTCGTGCATCATTGGATACATACATTTGGCCCCAAGTTCCTGCGCCGCATTATGTAGTATCGGCTCCTACAAAGTCCGGCTCCTTCGCGGAGTGGAATTTCTAGCTCCGCAGGCTATTGCGGCCTTTCAACTGAGTACAATAAAACTTGGTAATCATCCATACCTATTTTCGATTCGTCTATACTAGTAGATTCGTACATTTGTTGTATGTGCTGCGTCAGAAAATCTTGATATACTAACCCTAATTATTAAACTGGCTCTACATGTATGTATAAGCTCCATCGGCTCATCTACTACTTTTGACAAGATAAATATCCCCGGGCAGTTTATGCAGAGCACTACCTAGTGTCCGCCTACCGCTGTGGACACACTGGTGGCCTCGAATCCCGACTAGACCAGGTTTCTCTCAATTTCAAGTTGTAAATTAATTTAGATTGGGCGAATAAGGCCCGTAAATGTCCACCAACTGAATCCCTCGTTTAGTCAACCCTCGTGGAGCCACATGCAAATGTAACAAGGCGAGGCACGCTAAAGCTTATCTGGCATTACACGCACAAGTTTCCCGAATCTATTCTTGTTCACACGTGGAGGCGATCGTGGCAACGGAGAATTTTAAACTCTGGCCCTAAAAAAACAAGGTCTAGTCCCATTGTGATCACAGCTGGGGTCCCGGCCCCGGGGCTGCTCGGGGCTGCTCCGGTCAGCTACGGGGACCCATGTGGTGTGAACTCAATAAAGCGAAACTGCGAGCCTCTCTGTCTCCGAAACTGCGAGTTGAATATTTTTAAATCACCCTACCAGGACGCTCAAGGGTGAGGCTCGATTTGACTTTACCCAGATGCCGATTTGGCCACTCAGTGCCCAGGTGGTCGTTGGTGGGTCAACATGGTGCCAAGGCCCTATGCCGTCCTCCACTGCGAAGGGGCGGTTCTAGCCTCGAAATCTTACTACAGTGCCCAGGTGGAGCGGAGCCTCGGGTCATTTCTTGGTAATGAACGGGTACCTAGTCTCAGGTCTCTCGGGCCTTCCTGGGAGTAGATCTGCCGTCGGTTAGATGCGCCCGCTCGATAAACAACACCACGAATTTCGAGTTGTACCATGATGAGCTCGGCCCCAAAACTCACAATACCGAAGTCTCCATGTGGCTCGCGGAGTTTCAGATCTCCGATTTACGTTGAAGGATCGCCTAAAATCACCTCTTTTGCATCCTTTATCTTGTGGGACTTTAATTGAGGCCACCCTTTACTAGTACCAATTATATCTAGTTTAAGGTACTCCGTTCATCTTGTCTAAAATATCATTTGATTTGGTTTTTGCACGAAAGCTAGTCCAGATGTATGCAAGATGATGCCAGGCCAAGGATTGTTTAAATTAGAAACAAACGATAAACGGGCCAGGTTCATTTAGAGCAGATCTGTAGCAAAATATCTGAAGGCTTCATTCATACATGTAGTCTCATATTCAAGTACCTTGGAAACTACAGAGTAGCCAAAGTACTATTGCAAAGCCTTATGACTCATGGGGACCCTCGTTTCCCAAAAGTGTCCTAGTTGACTGGCAACCAGATAGGCAGACACTGTCTCAGGCTTCAATCCTGTGGTTTGCGCTTCAATGAGTGGCTTGAAGGATTAAGGGTTGGGGCCGCGTAATGGGTCTTCAGTAACCAATCATTGGGTACAGCTCTATTCCTCTATATTATCAAACATTTGAATGTCTAACTAAAATCTCTCGGCAAAGGATGAAAAAAAAATAGTTCGTAATATTCAATAGCCATGGTGTAACTCTGCTATCCGGTTCAGAGTCTTTATGCAGCAGCCTTGGAAGGACACGTAATGTGTGTTAGTGTCGATCCTTCAACTCTGAAGTCTTGCATGTGGCTTGAATATAACCTTTGGCATTCAAATGTTGCACATTGTGTAAAATTACAAGCTTAACCAGGTTGAGAGATCACATTTTCCAAGCCTGTCAAGCCTCATATTACGTCACGGTGGTTGGATCCGATGTTTCAATGTTTTCCCAGGTCCAAGTATTACCTGAGTAACTTAACGTAATTGCCGGTAGAAAGGATCACTCTGAACACAATATCAAACACGATTTTTCAGGTCATGATATATTAAGAACAGGAATATTTTATTTACTTTTTAGAAAGATACCCAGTATGATATTTCCAGTACTAAGGTACCTCCAGGGCGTAGGGCTGTATGATCTACCTCAAACGTTGAAATTTGCCCAGGTGGAGTTGCAAAAAAATCATGTTTACTATGGTGTTCGGAGGATCCGCTCAACCGGGTAGGCTAATCCCCTAGTGCCGGCGCCAGGGGTAAAATAAATAAAAAAATAAAATAAAAGGAAAAGAAAAAAAATAAAAAGAAAAAGAAAAAAAATTAAATAAATAAAGAAAAGTGTCCAGGGTAGAAGATGTATTTTCTATAGACTGTAGGTATCAAGTTGTGACATGGATTCAAAAAGCACGTAAAATTTTTTCAAACTCCCATAATATCCATCTCTAGGAAGCCATGCGCTCCGCACGGCTCTGCAGTGACTTCACCATTTCAATACCGCCCTGGGTAGCCTCGTCCAACTTCTCCACTGGCAAGCCCAGGAGATCGTTCTGTACCTTGTCGGAATGGTTGCCGGTATCCTCGGGGAAGAAAGCCCGCGCATAGAGCAGCTTAGCAAATCCAGCCATGTTGCCGGTCTTGACCATTCCCAGACCATCTCCGAAGCGCTTGTGGACATCCTCCTGAGTAATAGTCCAGTCGGCATCGGTTGTGCCAGTCACACGCTTGACGCTCTCAAACATCTCGTTTTGAGTGATGTCAAAGCTGTTGAGGTAGACGGGCTTGTTGAGCCAGCTCGAGAAAGTCTGGCTCTTGTCGTTCTCGTCCTCGGGAAGCACCTTCAGGCTAAGAACAGTAGCAACAGCACGGCCGACCTGGGCCAGAGTCGAGACGGTAATCTTTGTGTTTCCATCGCCGTAGACCGTGAGTTCTTTCTTGTCGAAATCGAACCCAAAGCGGAATGCACCACCGGCCAAGCTGTAGTCGTACCAGAATCCGCAGCAGACAGTGATCCACTTCATACCCAGCTTCTCGATCTCCTCTCGGCTGGCCTGGGCCACAGGTCCAAGCATGACATCCTGGCCGAACTTGATGTGCTCAATGTCGCCGCCATATCCGTTGGGCATGATGTAGGGGACACCTGCCTTGGCTGCAGCCTGGACGAGCTTACTGTGTGTGTCGCGGGGCGCAGTGGGTGAAACAGTGATAATGAAGAACTGCTGGTCCTTGAGGGCATCCACGATGGTGGCCTCATCGTTGTAGTCGATGGGAGCGACAACGACACCCTCGGGAAGTTTGTTGGAGCTGTCTTTGCGCGAAAGGGCAGTGACAGTGTGTTTTCCAGTCTTAAGGAGGGCAGCAGCGAGAACAGAGCCAACGGTACCTCCAGCCTAGGATTTGTTAGTTTCCATCCTGTATTGTATTTGGGGGCGGTTTACGTACACCGACGATAGCGACTCTCTCAATGGCGTTGGTGAAGCCAGCGGGCTGATCCTTAGCGAATGACATTTTGCTTGAGTGGGGGGTGCAGATTGATCTGAAGTCGATTGCAGATATGAATGAGATTGAATTGGCTTGAATTGGATTGAAATGAATAAAGAGTAAATTGTGAAGGATGATTAATTTATATTAATTGGGGGCTTATGATCTCCGCCGCAGGAACCGTACCGCAGCCACGCTATAGCCACGCTAACGCCCTGGATCGCCGCAATGGCCGCCCTCGACATCGTAACTCCGCAGCTCCGTGATAGCCGCAATATCTCCACCCCGAGCGGCGTTAAGTTGTTGAATCAAAGAAATGCTCGGAGTATATTTCAATATTTCCCACCGTGTCCGAGGATACACGTTCCGGTGCGATCTAAGCATCGCTCGGAGTGGGTAGACTTGCCTTAAAAGCAGCCTCACGGCCAAACATACTACGATCACAAGCCCTTCCCCTACCTTCTTTTTTTACTACGAGTCTGCTAGGACTAGGACATGCTCCCTAGGCCAGTGATTTTCAATCAAAATCAAACTCGGTGATAATGTCCACTGAACAATCAAAAGTGCTACCAGGCGACCCTCGAGCCCTGAGTGGAGACCACGAAGACCACGAAGACCATGAAGATCATGACGTCTGTGAAGACCCTCAGTCCAGTGAGGATGATTTCAGAGTCAAACGTCCAAAGTCTCTCCCAATCGAAATCCTCTTTATTGCCATCATCTGTTCCTCACAGCTTCTCACTCAATCCGCTCTCGCCATCAGCATCGTGCCTCAACATATTATCGGACGCTTCTATGGCATCGACAACCAGCCTGCCAAGCTGAGCTGGTTCTCATCTGGATACTCTCTAACTGTCGGCACTTTCATCCTCATCGCTGGCCGTTTAGGCGACGTCTTTGGACACAAGCCGTTCTTTGTAGGCGGCTATGTCTGGTTCGCCTTGTGGTCATGTCTCGCCGGTTTTGCTGCATATAGTAGCCCCAGTTTCTTCATCTTCTGCCGTGCTATGCAGGGAATTGGCCCTGCTTTGCTACTCCCCAACGCCATTGCTATCATAAGTCGCTGCTATGACCCAGGCCTTCGGCAGAATATGATTTTCAGTCTGTTCGGGGCTACTGCCCCTGGTGGATTTCTACTTGGTTCTGTCTTTTGCAGCCTGCTTTCTCAGAAGCTTTGGTGGCCTTGGTCATATTGGGTCCTAGGCTTTACATGCCTCTTGCTGGCTGTTTTAGGCTTTATCGTGATTCCCAAAACCCCAATTCCAAGAACCTCAGCCCTGGAAACCCCGGAGTTCGAAAGCTCCAGTGTCTGGAAACGTATCGATTTTGCGGGTGCCGTCACTGGTATAGCCGCCCTTGTTCTTTTCAACTTTGCCTGGAACCAAGGCCCTGTGGTCAGCTGGACAACGCCATACACTTACTTCTCAATGGTTATCGGAATCCTTATCTGCGCTATTTTCTTATTTATTGAGAAGAGAGCAAGCCACCCGCTGATTCCCTTCGGTGTCCTGGGCATCGATTCCATCTTCACCCTGGCCTGCATTAGCGCCGGCTGGTCCAGCTTTGGAATTTTCGTCTTCTATCTGCTGAACCTCCTTGAAGTACTGAGGGAGCAAACGCCCCTTCTCACATCCGCACAAATGGTACCCATCGCCATAAGCGGGGCATTAGCCGCGGGTGCCACAGGTCTGCTTCTTCACAACTTTCGTACGTCGACAGTCATGCTGATCTCCATGACCTTTTTTCTCGTTGGGGGTATTATTTACGCAACAATGCCTGTAGACCAAATCTACTGGGCGCAAACATTCGTTGGGATTATTGTCCTTCCGTGGGGAATGGATTCGTCGTTTCCCGCTGCCACAATTATCCTGAGTCGAGCCATGCCGCGCGAGCATCAGGGTCTGGCTGCGTCATTGGTGACTACATTTGTCAATTATTCTATCTCCATCGGGCTTGGACTTGGTGGTACTGTGGAGAGCCAGGTCAATAATCAAGGGCAGAATACTCTCCAGGGCTACCGAGGGGCGTTTTATATGGGTATTGGGCTCGCCGGGCTAGGTGTAGTTGTTGCCCTGATTTTCTGTCTTGTGGATCGGTTTAAGATCAAGCTTGGAAGGGAGGAGGAAAAGACCACTTCGCAGGAAACGCTGGCTTAGATCCATGTCGGCCGTTTATATATTCAAAATACTGTATTTGATAGCGAATACCGTGTGGACTAGTACGGTACAGACACTTGAACACACTTTTAGTATTTCGGGGCCTTTGCATGTGCTTGGTACATAGTAGCTCGATCGAATACCGTATTTGCTCAAATAATACTGCAGCCAACCTTTTCAAAATGTTGGACTGGACGGTACTGGACGCGGTCCACCTCCTCTTTCTATCGCAAAACACTATATCAAACATTTATACCTATTGACCAGAGAAAAAAGATTAAACAAATAAAATAGTCTAGGGGCAAACATCACTCTTAATCAATCTTAATGCTTCCCAAGTGCACTAGTTCAATCCTTTAGCATAAAAATCTTTTAAAAAAAAGATAGACGTATAAAGTAAACAGTAGATTGAAAACAAAGATCTATAAAATAAATAAGTAGAATATGACAGAAGGTAGCACTACTAAGCCAAATATTTCTTTTAAGAAAGGTTCAATATGTAGTACATCAAGATCGAGCAGCCTGAATAATTTCTGGAAGCATGTTGCGAGTGTTGTTCCAAATCTGAGTCGAGCCAACAACAAACAGCGCGCTTATATACCAAGTATTCCTGTGGCCCTGCAGGTCCTTCATCTTGCCATACCAGCCGTCCGCAATGTCGTAAGTGGGAGGGCTCAAATGGAATGGCGAGAAATTCGCAAAGTCTTGAAACGTTGGCTCTACGGCCTCAGCATCGGTCTCACTCTGCAGCCACTTGATGGTGTTTCGAGTGGCCTGCTCAATGTCCCCCTGTGACTGAGGGTCGACCGAGTTGTACCAATAGAAAAAGTACCCAGGAGTAGTTGCAGCAGCGATCTCTACCACACCAGGAACATCCGGGACGTTGTACAGTGTGTTTTTGCCGACATTGGTGTAAGCATATCCCGTCTCGAGCCCGGTGTTGTTTACAACGCCCGCATAGAAGTGTTTTCCAGAGAGTTTGCTCAGGATGGACTGTTCCTGCTGGTCGAGAGCAAAGTACTTGGTGTTGTCTAGGACCGGCGGCATGGCAATGATGAGCTGCTTGGCAATGATGAGCTTCCTGCCAGAGGGGGTTTTGGCCACGAGTCGTACGCCGTCCTTGCGGGACACTCCACGCTGGGCTGCAACGATGGAGGAGTTCAGCAACACACGCTCCTTCAACTCGGCGAGGGCGTTGACGTAAATCTGAGAGTTATAGTGGGTGGCACTGCGAACTCCTGCCCCTTCACCCTCCGCCAACTCAACTTGATTGCCGTCATTGAAGATGGCCATCGCGGTGGTCTCCAGGAGATTGCCAGGCGTCGCTGGCCATAACATACCGGCGGCAGCCGACCCAGCAGAGAGGCTCTGCTTCTTGGCGAACTCCGGCCAAGTCAGAAGCAGCTCTTCTGGCACATCTTTGGGCAGATAATTGAGATCGTTGAGGAAAGGATACTTGTCGAGCACAGCCACATAGTCGCCCTCGAGGGATGGCCGAGTGTGGTTTGGAAGGGCCACTTTTTGGGTAAAGTCATAGTACTTAGGGTTCCCATAATCAGAATTGTCAAAAGCCGTCAGAGGCGAGTTCAGTCGCTTGAAAAAGTCACGGACGATGGTGATATTTTCGTGGAGCTGCACGCCAATGTCGACGCTGACCCCGGTGGACTCGTCGCGGAAAGTGCGGGTGTTTCCACCAAGTCGGTCCGTCACTTCAACAACGGTGAAAGTCTTGTTCTGATCAAGGAGACTGATTGCAGCGTAGGTACCTGCTGCTCCTCCGCCAATGATGGCAAAATCCCGCTCGATGATGTCTTCTTCGGCATATGCTGAGGGGTCGAATTGCTGAGCCTTGACACAGGCAGCCAGGGCCCCAGCAACAAAGAGAAAGCTAGTCAACATGTTGGAGTGATGAATGGAACTGATCGAGCATGGCACTTGAGGTGCTGCGAGCACCTTTATAAAACTACATCTTGGGGCTCTGAGTTACCTTCCTCCGAAAGAAACTCCGGTGTTGAGAGTAGTAGGGCGAAAGGGGGGCTCGATATAGCCCCCAAAGTGGAGGTTACCTGCAAGTAAGTATGCGCGGCTGAATTTTATTTGCATGAACATTATTCTCGCTTGGCAAATATCTTCTTTTCCACCGGTCGCATTTTATTAAAAATCATACATAGTGAAGAGGGGGACGGTCTACGAGTCTAGGCAGTGTATTTGGAACACACCGGTCGACTCAGCCGAATAAACAAACATGAAACCAAAATACTACCTACAATCCAGTTGCCTAGGGATCTCTTGGAGAGATGTAAAGATGTGTGTTCTTCCATAGTCACGACACACATCTCATACGGTTCTTGTTAAGGGCACTACAGCTTTTTCACCTGTGTATAAGCTAAGACTGATTAAGCGACGTCATTTTAGTAATATTCGGGTGTTAGCAAGGCTCCCGAGGTCTCGGGGCCAGCATACGGGACCTGGAGGGCTTTGATACATGTATGAGACTGGAGGTGTATAAACTAAACCCAATTAAGGGGTGTCCAGATCACACGGCTCTGGCTGGCGGGAAGAAAGTCCGGAGTCCGACCTAATCATGCCAGATCCATCGACTTATTGACCAGTTGACACCTTTTAGATCAACATTTACACGACATCTATTGACCCATGCCCATGAGCCCAGCTGTGTCGAGCGACTCAGAATATGAGAGCACGATGCAACAACCAGAAACTACTGAGACTCGGACTGAAAATGCGGGAATTCAATCACAAGATGATGGCGGGGACTACACGCCACGCAGAAACATGATCCCCATCATGATTGCACTCTGCGTCGCGTCGTTCCTTGCTATTCTTGACATCTCCTTCGTCACAACCGCCTTGCCTACAATTTCCGGGCACTTCAAGGCTTCTCAAATCAGCTACTCATGGGTTGGTTCGTCTTACCTCGTAACCCAGTCCACTTTGGCTCCGTTTTGGGGCAAAGTGAGCGACATTTTCGGACGCAAGCCAATTACGTTGCTGGCAATGTTTGTCTTTTTCATTGGAAGCTTGGTTTGTGCCGTAGCAAATAGTATTGCTATGCTTATCGCTGGGCGTTCTATTCAAGGTGCTGGAGCCGGCGGCGTGATGCTCATCGTGACGATTCTAATCGGAGATCTCGTCAGTCCAAGGTAAGTGACAGTGGGAATTCCATCTATGAAGTTACTTTACATCCACCTCCAAAGACTGCACAGGTGCTCCCTAGAATGCGCTGACCCACTTCCCAGAGAACGCGGACTATATTTTGGCATTCTCGGTGGGGTATATGCCATCGCAATATCTTCCGGTCCTCTCATAGGAGGAGCACTTGCGGAAAACATCGGCTGGAGATGGTGCTTCTACATCAACCTACCGTGCCAGGGAATTGCTTTTGCCCTCCTGGTCTTTTTCCTCCACGTTCACGATCCCCGTACCGAAATTATCAAAGGTTTAATGGCTGTTGATTGGCTGGGATCGATTGCCATTACAGGTTCGGTCCTTATGCTTCTCCTGGGCCTCCAGTATGGCGGTGAGGTGTATCCTTGGAGCTCTGCCACTGTCGTGTGTTTGATACTTTTCGGCGTGTTGGTTTGTGGTATCTTTGTTGGCATCGAGTGGAAGCTGGCCCGTTATCCTGTACTTCCTCTACGACTGTTCACGACTCGCCCTATTATCGCCCTTTACGTGGTGGATCTCACGCACGGATTCCTTTTGTACGGCACGGCCTACTTTGTTCCATTCTACTTCCAGGTAGTACTTGGAGCAACACCAATTAACTCGGCGGTCTGGTCCCTTCCTCTCGCCCTTCCCCTATCTCTGTTCACCATCGGGACAGGTCTTTATATGCGGAAGACGGGAAAGTACTTATACATGATCATCGCAGGCATGGCTATCTCCACTCTGGGCACCGGTCTGCTGATCGATTTTGGTACAGAAATCAATTGGGCAAAGATTATCATCTATCAACTGATTGTCGCGGTCGGCCTGGGTCCCAACTTTCAGGCACCGACCATTGCTCTGCAAGCAAGGTTTCCACCCGCCGACGCGGGCGTCGCTGTCTCCGCGGCCAGTGCAATCCGCGCACTCAGCGCCGCCGTCAGCATCGTCCTGGGTGGCGTCATTCTTGAGAATCGAATCTCGGCACAAAGCGGTCGTCTCATTGTCTCTGGAGTCAGCTCTACGATGGCGGAAGCAATTGCACGGGATGGCGCAACTGGATCTGTGGAACTCGTTGCACAGCTCACTCCGGCCCAGCAGAACATTTTCAGGTTGATTGTAAAGAACAGTCTTGCCGATATGTGGATCTTTCTGGCTGTTCTTTCCGGAATTGGACTCATCGCATCTTTCCTTGTTGGAAGCGAGGAACTTTCCGGTGCGCATGTTGAACATAAGACGGGTTTGGAAGTGGAAGAGGCAAATCGATTGGTGCATGGGAAGCCGCGGGTCACTGATCCAGAATCGGCTGAGATGACTTGAAAACACTCCACAACTTGGAGGAGTACGATACAAGTCCTCGTGCCGCGCTCCGCGCGGCACTGACCAGGTGTAGCAGCGAACTTGGGGAAAGTACCTAAGGATTTTAGGCGCATTCACACCCTCTCAGATAGCCATATTCAAACATTTACTCAACCTTGGAACCTTGGAAGTTCTCGGCCAGTGGTATTTACAGATGACTGGTAAAATCCCCATCTATGTGTGCAAGTACGTACGAGGTGAGCTACAGGGTTACCCGAAGGCTCCCGAGGTCAACTAGAGGGTTAAGTGAAACTTAAAGGGAAAGGTGGCTGGTATAGGGATATTATAAGCAAACTGATAGGCTCAAGTGCTGTAGGCTATGCCAGGCGCTCAAGGACCCCGAAAAACCACTGTAACCCAAGTAGTAAAAGAGGTCTATCTCACCAACTCTAGTGACGCATCTTCTGCTTGTTGAAATTCGACAACAATACGCATGAATTGTACTATCAGGTACGAGTGAAGGTGTCGTAATTGGAAGATCCATGTTGGAGTGGAAGAAGTGTGGCGGTTGTCGCAAAACCACAATCTTTCTTTTCTTCTTTCGTGTCAACATCATGAAAGAAAGACCCCTCCCCAAAGCTTCACTTCCAATCTTCCAATCATCATGCATCTCTACCGTGCTGATTCCAGAATTTTGTCCTTGAACAAGCCATATACGCATACAGAAGGAATTTTCTACTATGAGTTCGACCTAGACCCTATGATATACGCGATCAACTACAAATCAACCTAGAGTTTAACATGTCTACATCACTTGGAGCACATTCGTTTGCGCTATCGAGTAATTGAAAGACTTTCTCGAGCCAGAGCTGTCTTGGACTGAAGTCAACTGCTGACCTTCTTTCATTGAATCTCAAAGTTTCTTTCATATGCACACACACCTGCACCACTGGATTTGTTGTCGAGCGCTTTGATTTAGTGATTCCAAGAGATACAAAAATCAACCTCAAAGACTTTTACCGTGATACATTGATGAAAATATCTCTCGGTTCTTTCATTTAACTGCTAACCTGAAAATCATGAGATGAGTGTTTCAGAAGTTTCGAACATTCCTTTGAGAATTATTATTGTCGGGTTCATCGCTGCTTTCATCGATTCCCTTTCAAGATGCACTCAACCACACTGCAGGCTCTTTCAATTGTTCCATGTTCCAAATATAGCCCAAGCGCTTCAACTGATGGCGAGTCTTAATATTTAATACTCACTACAACTCAACCTTTCTCCCGAGTCCCGAGTCACGGAATTCCAACTACCTCTTGAACAGTTCAGTCTTATAGCAAACACCAGTATGTCCAGCCAAACTAGGACAAATCAAGATGGCTCGAGTGAGAGAGTTCGAAGGGGGAGAAAAGGAAAGGAGAGGGATCCGGGTCCCACCAGTTCAACAGAAACAACAGGAAATAAGCGACAAGGCCCTTCCAACTCAGGAGATGAACATGCTTCCAAGCGGTCCAAGTCTTCGGGTGATAGCTCAAACGACTCATTCAAGTCTGCGGATGAGGTACCTGGTTTGAACCCATGGCAGAGGGAGAATGCAAAGAAACTCAAAGATTTACAAGAACTGTTGGACCGACTTGAGCAGCGGGATATCGAAATGGGCATCAAAACGCCAGAAGAAGAAAAACAAAAGGCCGCAGCCGAAGCAGCTGAAGAAGCTGCACGCAACGCTCCTAGAAGACCCCCGTTCAAGAGATACAACTTTGAGCAAAGACCCATTTTGAGTGCAGAGGAAGTTCCAGCTGACTGGCACCATGAGGATACGGACATTGATGAATAGTAAGTATTTAAAATTTCATTGTTCCAATGATCACCATTTGTTGACTTTCATTCGTCACAGTGACATCGATGCTATGATACAACGATGCGAGGAGAGAATTCATGATGCCGTCCTGCCAAAGCTATGGGAGGAAAAGCTAGAGCAATACAAAGAGATGAAGGCCAATCGGGAGGCTGCTGAGGATAAACCAGATGCAGCATTTGGAGTGCCTATTTTGGCGCGTCTGAACGTTCTCACTGCAGCTCTCAAACATATTGAGGAATGGGGAGACGTTTTCCACCAAAAGAGGAACATTGAAGGTATCATGAAAGCTTACCGGTCTTTTGACCTGTGGTATACTCCAGGTCTAGTGACCTATTGGTATAAAGGGAGGCAGGTTGGAGGCCCTGAGAAGTTCGAGTGGACCGTTTATTTGGCAATTTATAGCGATCATAACGGGAAGGAAGTTTGTATTGAAGGAGTAAGTATAATCCTCGATGCACGTAAAAATTCAACTTTCCAACGTTTGATTCCAAATCGTCTATTGCTCAAGCTAAATTGATCCAAGCATATACATGAGCTTTTGACTGACTTGACTTGTTACTCGTTAGATTGATCAGTTTACTTTGAACAACAGCATGGCGCATCGTGATCCTGAAGTAAACTTCAAGTTCGAAACGAACCCGTGGATTGAAACTGAAGAGACCTTGAAGCCTAGGTATACACCTCATAATCATGTACGTTTCCCCCCCTTACCACACTGAATCTTATATAAGGCCCCAAATTTGTCTATCTGTCCGACCATTTTATTAATAAACTTTTGAATATCTTAGTGGGAACTCAGCTTCAAATCCCCATTCCTACCCGCATCGACTGCCAGTACCCGAGATTTCCTTGATGATACAGGAGCCACCTTCCCACACGTTCTTTGGAGAGATTTAGCGGATATAGAGCATCTAGGACAGGGGGCACCATTTATGACTTGGGCTCATACACAAACTGCACAAGGAACAGTCCTAACTCCAGTGGTCATGCTCGAATTTAACATCAAATGGCCGCCTAATCAAACTGAGTTAACTCAAGGCCGGCGGATGGCTGCCAAAGCCTATGAGTACGCATTGGATCATTGGTACCCTCTTGCAGTGACTGTCTTTGGAACAAGACGAGTTGATAGTGTACAAAGACTAAGTGGACTTTGGGTGCATCGTCTCTTTTATACTGGGAGAGCTCCTGATAATAAAGGAGCGCTGTATGTCAACGAGAGTCACGAAGGACTGCGGAATGCACTCCCAGACGTTAACAACTTGGATGTGATATTACCAGACCAGATAAATGGTGCCGATATGGACGACTACCTTGACAGGGGATTACAGGGTGACTTCCTAAGTCCCTTAACGAGTACACTCGCACATTAATTGCTACTCAGATACCTTCGAAGGCCATATTTTCAAAGGAAGCTAAACTTGAATGTTTAGAATCCTTCTGACTCTCATTCGTTTTAAGCCTAGAGTCTCGATTGTTTTCTCCACATTTTATATCAGACTTCAAGTTCTAGTTCAGTGCCCATTCAGATGTTTCCTGTTTCTTCAAACTTGAATTTCAAAGCTCAGTTACTGCCAGTCGGTTTATTTCTGCTTTTGATATAGAATCAAATTCGCCTATTCCTTTATTCTCGCTGGTTTCATCTTATGGAGCTCTCCATCAATACCAGTAGCACTTGAGCACATTGGTCAGAGCCCTTTCTCATATAATGGGGAAATATTTTGTCGAATAATCCTAAGTAATCAATCTCTATCGTAAATTAGAATACACGAGGGGCTCTGATAGCTGCCAGACCATCTGATACACATTTGCTTGAAATGGGTCCAATGTTGTTGTGTAAAATTCATTTATTGGTCGAACAGCCCTTTATTGATGAATCGGGATGTCTGAATAGTTCAGGGTGTTTGAGTACGGCTGAGTGGATCTTTTCTCCGTGGAACTTTTCAAGAAGGTTGTCGTATGTGTATATTAACTAGTTTGGAGATTCTAAAATATCAAATCCTTACTCATTCATTGACCTTCCTCGCTGGTGGTTTGAATAAAGTCTCCAAAGGCTGAGGAGGCCAAGGTCCGCTGTGAAAATCACAACCCATTTCGTATTGACCCGAATGCAAAAGAACTCCATTCTCAAGCTTGTCGTCGCTCTGGTTTGGCAAGAAAACCCAGGCAGAAGAATTTGCAGGAATCACAATAGCCATTGAAAAGACTGAGCCTTCTAAGTTCCAGGAGCATTCAATTCGCCCATATGGACTTTCGTACTGAATCTGTGCGCTGGTAATAGTTCCTCCTGGAATAGGTCTGATTTTGAAAACCCTCCACCCTGGCTCAAGTATGCTAAGCCCACCAACTTTCTCATGTAACCAATTTGCAACAGAACCGAGAGCATAATGATTGAAGCTAGTCATCTGTCCTGGGTTGATTGTCCCATCAGGCAACATACTATTCCATCTCTCCCAGGTTGTGGTAGCTCCCATGGTGACCGGGTAAAGCCATGAAGGACAACTTGTTTCCAAGAGCATGCGGTAAGCAATTTGATGCCAACCTGTCTGGCTTAGTGCATGGGTAACAATTGGCGTTCCCGCAAATCCAGTCGCGACTCGAAATCTGGCAAAGCGGACTTTCCGAGTTAATCGATCCCCAGCAGCTACGACTTGGGCTTGCGTTTCGAAAAGGCAAAACTTCAAGGCAAGCGAGAGAGATGTCTGTGTGTCACACATCACCATGCCCTTTGGTGTGATGTACTTCTGCTGGAAAATTTGCTTCAGCCGAGCATGATCTGCGCTATATCGTTCTTTGTCGGTCGGTTCTCTCAAAATAGCGGATATCTCGCTCAAAACACCGGTCACATCAACAAGGTAGGCATCTGCAACGAAGACCCCGTCGGTTTGACCGTTCCCGGGATCCTCTGGGGGAGCAGATGGGTCGAGCCAGTCTCCATGCTGCCAAAGCGATGTCGTCCACAACCCGTCTTCGCCTCGAGAACAGCCGTGATCTAGCCAAGATTTCATGCTGTTGTATTGTCGCCTTAAAATTGCTGTATCTCCGAACGATTTGTAGAGGGCCCAAGGAACTAAGATGGAAGCATCTCCCCACACAGCCTGGGGTGGACGGGACTCCTTTGCGAATTGAACGTTGGGTACAATCATTGGCGGAACACCATTATCATCATCTTGTTCCAAAGCCAGATCGGCTAGCCAATCAGCCAGCATGCCATTTGTGTTGTAGAGAAAATTAGCTGTGGGGCTGAATACTTGAATGTCGCCCGTCCAACCCAGACGCTCATCCCGTTGAGGACAGTCCGTCGGAATCCAGAGAAAATTACCTCGCA
This sequence comes from Penicillium herquei, assembly GCA_039634405.1. Taxonomy (NCBI): domain Eukaryota; kingdom Fungi; phylum Ascomycota; class Eurotiomycetes; order Eurotiales; family Aspergillaceae; genus Penicillium; species Penicillium herquei. The sequence goes on along the minus strand of CP098387.1, from coordinate 4,288,600 downwards.
TACTCCACACGGAATTCTCGTGAAGTCGATTGATTTGACTATCAGAGCATGAAAACCATCCTGTACGACGCATATTGCTGTGGATGACTACTGCGCATACCTTATCGACTGTCAATGGACACGATTCATCTTCTGGAGACCACCCGGTCACCTCGACAAACCGGAATCCATGGAACGTAAAACTTGGTGACCATTCGCTTAGTTCTTCGCCAGAGCAGATGATAGTATCGGTACATTTGGCAGCTCGGAGGGGACGCATCCCGATTTCACCATGCTCCAGCACTTCGGCATGTCTAAATGTCACGCGATGGCCCACCGGCTTCGTCAAAGAGTTGATTTGTAGTATGCCCACCAAATTTTGACCAAAGTCCAACAGTAATTTTCCAGACGGAGAACGAAAAATCTTCTGTGGTGCTATTCTTTCTGTGGCTCGAGCTGGCGGTCCCTCGGGCAAGGTGAATGTCACCGAGGGAAGAGGGAGAACAGTCACCGGAGTCCATTGTGTACCAGGTCGGGCAGGAGAGCCTGTTTTCCAACCAAGCTGCTCCGCCAACATATCGAAAACCTCACCATCGTATATCTCACTGCTCAACATGGGTCCCACGCTCCATTCCCATTCTTTGTCGCTTGTAATCAACAGAGGTTGGCTCTCGTCTTCGAATGTGATTTCCAGCTGGGCGATCAGACCGATATCCTTGCCGTAGATCTGCCGACCTTCCCTCCACAGCTGAGACGCGAACCAGCCTTCACCGACCTCTGCTGCCAAAATATTTCCTTTATCGGAGAAAATGAGATCGGTCACATCGAATATGTGGTAGGAGTATCGAAAGCGGTATGAGGTAAATCCAGGAGCCATAAAATAATCGCCTACGCGCGTTCCATTAAGATAGATGTGATAGACACCTTGAGCGGTAACATAAAGCCTTGCACGACGGACTTTGCCGCTTTTTGGAGAAACTTCAAATTGCCGTCTGAGTAAAATTGGGCGAATGGGCGTATCAGGAGAGGTTTCTTGTTGTCCAGTAATTAGCTGGGCCTGCCACTCACTTCGATCAAGCAGGCCCGCCTCAACTGATGACCATGCCGACCATTCTGTTGGAGTAAGTTGCTGACGATCTTGCGAGCTGCCGATAGATTTCACCCGAAGTAAGACTTCTTCTCTGGAACTTAAAGGCGAGCTTGGCCAAGGTACCCGGACGGACTGAGATGAGTTCACTTGATAGTGTTCTGGTGTTTCATTTCGCTGAATTTCTATCTCATAGGCGTGCTGTTTCCATCCCCTGGTCTCTTTGTCACTACAAACAAATCGCCATGAAATTTCAGGCCTCGTGCTCTGTATTCCGAAACCATCTATGCGATTGTCAAACGTTGGTGGTTCGAGCGAAATGGGACCCAATTCAGTCATGGTCGCGGGAAAGATAAAGAAAGTGAGCTTTCTCACTTGTGCAATCTGAATTCTCTTTGCTATTTATATTTCAGCTTCTAATTAAATAAACGGGGTTTGCTATTGAAAACAATTAAATGAAAATATTCTGAGTGCCCAACCAATACTCTTACCCCGCATAGTGCATGCGCCTCCAGCAGCAAAGATGGCGCAATCGCATGAAATTGGATAATGAGGATAATAATTTATTTACTCAAGATCTTCTCTAATATGTGTGGGAAAAGGGAGTAATGGGGTAGTTTAGTGGGTCATTTGTTGCATCTTCAGACCAATTTTAATATGGAAAGGTCTAGCAGCATTCTCTGAAGTTGGTAATTAGGTGCCATTCCGATCCGCTAATCAGCTGCTTGCATGAATCTTCCCACTGAAATCGGTAATACTAAATGAATTTATCCGTGGATAGATCCCAGAGTTGTAGGTTAAAAAGACTCGGAGACAACGAGTGTATAACGCTTATCAGATGCAATACGCCGCTCACCAAGAGTTCTGAATCACCTTGAATCATAGGACTCGCCAATACTTAAGCTCTTGGACAGTATTCTAAGTTTAAGTAGATCGGGTATCATGATTTTTATTCAATGTTGTCTATTAGTAGGCGTTCTGGAGGTTTTGGGTATGCTGGTGAGACACTGGCACATCATTCTCGGCTAATTTTTAGATAGTGTACCCTGGATATATAGATCGGATGAAACTTGAACAAGTTGAATTTTACCGATCGAATCAATTGATGACTTTTGAAAGTTGAAGCCCTGGGAATTCATTTATTATTCTTCCAATAGCGAAATTAATAATTTAACTAAGAAAACTCTCCCTTCTGATCATTGACAGGCATAAGCTCCCAGATGACTAAAATCTCAGATTTATCTATCATTCGGAAAGGTTGATTCTATTCATCTGAGTGTTAAATCCACCCATGGGATTATGTAACATCAATTGGCAAGATGGCCGAGTTGGTCTAAGGCGTCAGGTTAAGGTCCACCTTAGCATCTACGGTCTAACCGTTTCCTGATCTACGTTTGTAGGCGTGGGTTCAAATCCCACTCTTGTCATTTCTTTTTGTCCCTTTGAAAAAGGGAGATTTTTTTTTATCAGCGCAATTGGTCCACTTGCATTTTAAAAACACCCACAAAAGCGAGGTTCAACCAGATATCTGGGGTCTGAAACTTTTGAAAGTGTCACGGTTTCATGAAGTCCTAACCCCGAATGATACTATCGTGGTTGTAGATGTCCTTTCAAGGGGCATACTAAGGCAAATTGAATGAAGTTATCGATAAAATAAATTCAATGAGATCATTATCCATTGTAAGTCCTGTCTATTAAGCCACTATTGGCCTGAAAGGAAAACACAGTTGAGAACTCGAGAAAAATAAAGTAGATGGGACGTAAAAAAAGAAAAGAGATAAAAAGAAACATAAAACATTAGAGCCAAACATTTGAGAAAACCTCGTATATAAAAAACTCCTCGAACAGCCTGAGTTGATTCGACAATTAAGAGAGACGAATAACTTTCACAAAGCCAGACCATAGTGACTAGCACTTGAGTTCAGGAACATCGTGGCATATGAGTGATCCACACTGTTGGCCTATGCTCCGTGGGATCATGGCAAAGCCGGCTTTTAAACACTCTGGAGTTCCTCACCAGAAGAAACCATTGGCTCCTTAGCCAAGGTGGCGTTGCTGTAGTGGCCCGCAGCCTTGGGTGCGAGCAGTCTCCACTGGTCACCCATAATTCTTCCTGGGTGGGCGACAGTCATGGCAGTGCAAGCAATGGTAACCATGAGACTCTCCAGAATCATCAGAGCGACTTCGTTGTTGGCAAGAGAACTGCTGAATCCACCCTGCAGCTCGGCAACACGGAAGCAGGATCGAATGTAGATGGTGAGGACGGCAACTCCAAGACCTGGGTTCATAACAGAGTTAGACTGAGCGCAACAGGGGGAAGGGTAATTTCGCAGTGCTTACCACCAAGGAACATCTTCCACGTTCCACTGGCACGAAGTGTCTCAGTGGCTTCATTCTTCATGATCTCTGCGCTGCGGCGCACTCGCAAAGTAAAGTCCAAAGCAAGTGCGACGAACAGGGTCAACGAGCCAACCTGGAAAGCCAAACCAGCAATCATAGTGTTAACACCGGCATTGCTAAGGCTTTGTTGACTGGACGTGGCAATGGAGCTCACAGCACCACCGGCAGCTTGGAGGACCAAAGCGATCAAATCACAGGTGATGAAAATGTAGCTGTATGTCTTCGGGCGAATTCGGGAGATATCCTCTCCATACACAATGACGATCTTTCCAAGGCAAATGTAGATGGCAGCGGTGAAGAAAGCAGGTCCAATGGTGAGAGGAATAAGATACCTTCAAACAGGATTTCTGGTTAGCTTGTTTCCAATATTAATTTTGGGGAAAACACTGCCACATACAAGAGGAATCCGCTGAAGTTGAATGGGTTATGGTGCATCATGATTCGCCCAGCGTATCCCAATACTTCAAGAATAAGTCCGGGGATCATGGCTCCCATGTATGTCCAAATACGGAATCGTGTTCCCAGGTAAGCCTGCGCAGCCATAATAACACTGAAAATCAGGACGAATAGAATGTTTGCTGCAAGGTTTGGCTGGTAGGTGACATGCGCCAAACTAATTGGGCAGGTTGCCAAGGTACAGTCGTCAACGTTGATTCCATTGTAGTAGTCGGACATCTTGTATAGTTGTATAGGTCGATTGGGTGGTGATTTTGAGATATCGACAAGGGAAGATAGAGGAATTGGTAAAGATATTAGATGAATAGGATGATTGAATCCGAATCGTGAAGAGTTGCTTGATATTCTACATTTTGACAGCCTTCTATGCCATCTTTATAGTATCGTGAGGACCTGTCAGGCCTACCTTTTACCTATCCAAGACTCGGAGTCTATGCCCTATGAGTCTATACCATATCCTAAAATAATGTCTATACAAAGACCCTGCGTGTTGGGGGCTAGATTGGAGGTGAAGATTAACTCCGTGAACTGCGATTGGAAGTTCTATCTCCCGTTGATACTCCACACTTCGCACTTCGCAACTACCGGGGTCCTAAGGGGAACACAGGGGGTATAAAACTGGGGGCCAAGAGCGGGAGGAGACGGGATTCAGCTCATATTCGCACTCCGCGGACCGCCCCGCTCAGCCTCACTTCGGACTCTTAAAACTCCTGTCCGACCCTGCATTCTAGATCATATTCCCGCCGCTTTGCAGGCCCCATACAATGTCCGCTCCGACTAGCCAAGGGCGGGTCAAAACTTGTGAAGGATGCGTTCGCTCTAAAATTAGATGTTCTCGTGCCTCTTCCGCCCAGAAGTGCGATCGGTAGGGCAGAGATACCCCACTTTCTCCCCCTTTCACGGTTATACGAAACTAATAAAGCTTTCTAGGTGCATCCGTTTAGGCTTGGACTGTTATTATCGTTTATCAAAGGCTCGAGACCCCAAAAAGAGGGCAGCGTATGTATCCAATTTTTCTACTCATCCTGATCCTGATCATGTAGATCATGCTAACTTGGGTTGAAATGAAGCCGTATAGAGGAGCTCGAAGACAAGGTCGATAGGATTCTAGGTCAATTAACCAACAACCCGCAATCTCAATCGGGTCCATCAACTTCGTCGCCGTCCCAAACAAGTCAAATCTGCGAACCTAGCACCCGAAATCCCTGTGATGTGATCGGCGATGGATTGGTCACACAGGATGAAGCATCCCGTCTCCTGGAGAGCTTTCGCGAGATGATCCCCTGTTTTCCATATGTGCAGCTCCCAAAGGATTCGACCATTGAGAGTCTTAGATCCGAAAGACCTTTCCTGCTGCTATCCATATTGTTCGTATCCTCGTTTCAGAACGTCGCGCTTCATCTCGCGCTCGAGAAAATTTCTACCTCATATCTTGGGGGCCAAGTTTTACAGGGGAACGGGGTCCACCCATTGGACACCCTACAGGGCTTACTTGTGACTATAGGCGGGTATGTATCATGAAAAAAGTCTGTGCTGTCTATATCCACTATTATTGACCAAAGCAATAGAGCCAGAAAGAGCCACCATTTGATTCGACTTTCCGGGTATCTTCACCTTGCACAAGGCATCATCAATGATATCAGACTCGATTACCCAGCCAAGGTTCGTATGGCAGGAAAAAGACTCAGTGTCATGGTAGACCCAGATGGCCCGGAAAAATCGATCTCTGTGCAAAATGAAGAAATGCGGGCGCTGGTTGGATATTTCATCCTTGATAAATGGTGGGTATTGTATTTTACAAAGCAAACAAAAAAAAGAGAATCTAAGGCTCACTGAAATTTCTCTTCCCTTAGTCGCTCGACGATGTTGCAAAGAACAAACAAAATGCCCTTGACGCCTTTCATACAGTCGTGTGCTGCAAAGTTGTCGCACGAATGTGAATTCCCCTCGGACCAGTATCTACTGGGCCAAGTCCACTTCCAACACATGCTTGGGCAAGTTGATGACCTCGTAGCTCGGGGATTTAATCACACCAATCCCCCACTTGCAGACATAGAAGGGATTGTCTGCACCCTTCGAAGCCAGATGGATGGATATAAAACCCAGTTTCCCGCCCATTTCCACCATGATAGTGAGTTATCTCGGCTTCTCCCCCTTCATAATCTACATCCTAACACTTCACTAGTTTTCCTCGGGGCAGACTCTGGCATTTTTGATGTCCATCTCTACCAAACAGTCTTTTTCGACGTGTACCCATCTGCAAGTGCCGTTGAGTCTGTCGAACCACTGGTAGCTCTCCAACGGATTCACGCCCTTTGTCAAGGACTGGCAGCCGCACAGCGATGCATAAACTTCTACTTCAACCTGCCGCTCGGAATCGAAAAGAGATGGAGCTATCTCCAGTGGATTACCAATGGCTTTGGCATTATGGCTTCATGCAAGCTTGCGTTAGCCGCCATGGAGCCTTCGATGCGGGATCATGATCAAGTTCGAGCACTCAGAGAGTCATTAGACATGCGTCTGCAACTGCAAAATATACTCATGCGTTTGGAAACGATTGACAAGGATTGCAAAGGCGGAGTCTTAGGTGGACCTGAGACTTTCCACTACCACACTTGGACACGCCAAATATATGATTGGTTTCAAAATAAATATTACCTTGCGCAACTGGACAACGTGAGCCAGAGTAGAGGCCCGTCCTCTGCTCCAAGCGTTACTCCAAGTTGGGTTCCTGGAAGCGGTGTGTATCAAGTACCACTGACTGATGATGGTTTCCCTTGGATGGACCCTCCCGATATGGCAATAGAAACTCTGTTTCCTACTGCCGGTCATTCGGTTTGAATGAAGACTCCTTCCAAAGAAAGGTCTAACTGCTAGTGACAATCTGTGGAAAGGTGATAGTCGGTCTGCAACTTGAGCTGTTTGAACCACCACGCATACGAAGGTCGGCTCTACGGTTCTGAAGGTTGTCAATATGAATTTATGATGATTGCACAGGCGTTGAAGGAGGAGTATAAACCTTAAAGATTATTGAACAAAATGTGAAAATGAATACAATACCCAGGAAAAATTCTGAAACGAGTATAAGTATGTCATGCAGAGGATATTTCCCCTCAATATTAGCTTCAAGCCTCAAATAGCGACACAATAACGCTGAAAAGTAATCTTGGAAAGTCATGAGAATCGTAAACGCCATTAGAATGGCTCTAGATCAGGGTCAACCGATCTCCCTTCCTCCAAAAGCTCACTCCAAAGCTGCTCCTTGAACTTGTTTCCTGCGTCAGTGTCAAGGAAAGGAGTGTGACCAACCACCTGCCCACCCATCGGCATGAATTTCCCATGGCTCTCAGCACCAACCTCTACCGCAGCATGTATAATTGAGCGACCGCCCGTTTCGATCGGTACAGCCTTCAGCTTCAGGAAGACCCAGATAAACGGTTGGAGCCAAAATGAAAGTTTTGAAGTGATCCCTGTGTGCACTACGCCGGGACAGACACTGTTGACGATGACTTCGGAGGGAGGCACCAGCGAAGCAAGCTTTTGTGCGAGACCGATGATCGCTAGCTTACTGTTGAAATACCGCTTGGATGGGGTGATAAGTTCTTTGTCGTCGAAATAATCAAGCACTTTGCGACCGGGTGGAATTGGAACGCTCTCAAGGTCGTTTCTGATGTGGTTGAATGAGCCTAGAAACGTCACGCGCGTGGGAGAGCCTCGTCGAGCGGCTGTGGCTCGGAGCAGGCCCAGAAGCTCGAAGACAACGAAGAAGTGAGTGTAGCAGTTGACTTGCATGTTGCTTTCGTGGCCACCCTTGGTATCTTTGTAATCGTATAGCGTGATGCCACCATTGCAAATCAGAAGATCTAGTTCGGGGACTTTTTCTTTCACTTGCTGACTGAATCGCAGACCTGATTGGTAGTCCTCCAGATCTAGGTCGAAAAATTCGATTTGGCACTTTGGGTTGACGCGTTGTATTTCTGCGTTTTCACGCAGTGCTGCGATGGCATTTTGACCTCTCACTTCGGAGCGGGTGGTGATAATCACTCTCGACACTGCCAGGAGGATCGCTTGACGGGCAACCTCGAAGCCAAGGCCTTTGTTACCCCCGGTGATTATGATGGTTTTTCCCGCCAACGTGGCCCCGTTGGGGAGTGATGTGGTTTGGTCGGACATTTTTGTTGGAATGAGAAATAAAGCGGTTGTCCTCGCTGCTCAGGTGTTAGGTTGATGGTCAAACTCAGGAGAGGAATGAGTTCAATCTGACAGCGACTCGCACTTGCGCAATGTTTTTTTTTATTATTACCCGATAAAGTTAGACTGAATCAGCTGACAGAATATTTCAGGCTAAATATTCGATTTTATGGAGTACATATACACTACCTAGAGCACAGATACTGGCCGCCTAACGAACTCGAACTTGAACTCATCTATTTTCTGTCCTCGCCCTGCTCTGCATAAATCCCTGTTGCATGTGTTTCTCCAAGTCATGGTCCACAGGTGCATGTGTATGATGTCACGTACATGGATGCGCCCAGGTGGAAATAGAATGAGAGTGTATCTGTCAAGTGAGACAGAGACATCAGTGGAAAAGTGGTTGCTGACAGCTTTTTCTGCAGCTGAATGCATGTCACTTTCAAGGTTACTAATTCCTATCAGTGGCAGTTTATTGACCCAAAACACGTGTTTTGGAGAGCACATCTGCATAATGACATCACTTCTCTATTAATGTTCAAATGTTCAATCCATAAAAATGTCGAGAGGATTAAATCTAGTTATTCGACCAGGCCTCTTTTTTCATCTAGCCAGATGGATACTGTCAACTGGTCATGGAATTATCGGCCGATGTATACCATAGGTAGACTGTCATCAAGTCATCAAGTCATCAAGTCATCAAGTCCCCACAGCCAAGTCTTGGCCCGCTGTTTGTACTTAACTCCGTCCACATGTTTGCTTTGATGTGGTTATGTGGGTCTTTATCGGCCGATGCAATGGCTTGCCAAGCGCAACCTCTTGGCTTCTGTTATCTTTGCTTTAGGTCGATGAAGGAGATCTGGGTGTTAAATAAGGCGTAGGGGTATCGATGGCTATTAAACTTACTAGTACTCAAGTATCGAATGCCCATTATTCCAGAGAGGTCTTATGCGACAAAATATACAGTCCCTACATTCATATCAAGTTCAAGTTATCAACCCTTGAATCAGACAAAAAACATCAATACAATCCACCAGTTGACGGCCATGTTTCTCAAATGGCAATTCAGTCTGTTATCATTTCAACAACTTCTTGTGCTTGCTGCAGCACTACCAAATCTCCTGAGAGACCGATCCTCGGAGGATGAATCACCACCAGCAGTGGGTGCAGAGTCGAGCCATCCTGATTCCGAGTCCTCTTCAAGTTCATTACTGAGCTGCTCCCTTGACCTGATCAATCTCAAAGAAGCTGATTATAATACCGTTTTTGATGGTGCCTACGGCTCTGGATTCGAAAACGCCATCCTTACACTCTGCTCCGATGAGGGCAAACAAATACCTTGGAAAAAGACCAGCCCATTTGAACCTTCAAGTTTAGACCAGGTGGCGGAGCGATGCTGCTCAGATATTATGTCTGGTTTAGAAACATTCTCGTTTGAAAGTGCGCAACATGATTCCGTGAAATTCCGTCCTCCTGCCAATGGGACCCTGTTCTTCTTCTTCTCGGCTTTTGTCATTTGTCTATTGTATATTATCAAATCTACTAGTATATACAAAAGATAGGGGAGTTTGAAGGAAATTTACTGCCAGATGTCACCAATAAATCCGAAGCCTAATAAACCCAAGGTCTTAGCTTCTCAATTTTGAGACAAAACTTCAAGTACCAAGTCGGCTGTGTACCAGGCATCACAGTTGTTTGACGAGAGCCAAGAGGTGCCCACACCTGGGCATCTATGTACCTCAGGGCTCCAGGGCTCCAGGGCCCCGCCCGGCGATGCCCATCTGGGCAGTCCACGGGCGGGTGGAATGTAGGATGACTAAGTCACCACCTGCAGCCGCGCCACGCCGCACTCTCTTGTTGCTTCCAAGGTTGTCGTGCATCCTCGAATATAGATTTCTCTTTTTGAGCTCTACCCTGAGCAGTCACCGATGCCATGCAGACATTACCAATCAGTCGCAAACGCCCAGTAACGGCATGCACAGAGTGTCGCCGAAGGAAACAAAAGGTACCCTCCAATCAGCTATTGAAGGGACGTTCATGAGTACTAAATTATTGATAGTGCGACCGTGAGAGACCATGCAATATGTGCACTGGGAGGGGTGTCCCGAATAGATGTACATACGAACATTCAACGAGGTAACGGCTGGCTTAGTCACTTGACATAATCTCCCGGTCTTGTCATCTACACAGCCAGCATCTTCTAACCCATTACTTCCAATCACAGCCCGGATGATGGATCGACTTCCAGAGCAGACCAAATACCCCTGCAAAGTCCACCTCTCACGATCAGTGATGGGAATTCTTCTGAGGGGCTGACAGACCAGTCGATCCGGAATCAAGTTGGATACGGTGGGCCAAGTGAGGCAAATACTCTCTTGGAACTGTATGAAGTCGGTTTAAGAGCCTCTCTCTTGTCAATCTTTGCATGGCTAATGGAGACAGAATAGCTTCTTGGAGATGACAGCCAGCTGCACCCGTTAAATTCCACATCTGGTCTACCTTTGAACTCACAGACGATGCGCAACTTTTCTCATCTTTGTGATATGATCCCTTCTCATGCAGTTACACGAGAACTCATCGAGATTTATTTCTCAGAGGCCAATTGGTACTTTGCGCTTCTAGAGAAGCATTACTTCGAAAAGCTCTTCAGCTCTTGGTATGCTCTCAATGATCAGTCTAGAGAAAATCACCATTTCGAGGGTGCTTCTAGAGATCTTCTCCATTTTCCAGGACTAATATTTCAGGTCCTGGCTGTTGCTTTGCAATTCACTGCTCCCAATATGCCTTGTATTCAGGCTTTAGGGATAGACAGTTTCACCCAACGTGATTATCTTTCGAATAACTTCTCTACTAGAGGGATGGAAATAGTGCGTCTTGTGGGAAGACATGACCCCACAATTACTGCTGTCCAGAACGATCTAATGAGGGCATTATGGCTGAAGAACTCCAGTCGCGGGAGAGAAGCATGGCAAGTCCTAGGCAGTGCAATCAGGTTGGTTTTGCCATCATCGTCTAGCTATGGGAATTTCTAACCATCTACAGGATGGCTCAAGATCTAGGACTTCATCGACAGGCTAAGGTCATCCAAAAAGCCCAGTCGCCACTAGAAGAAACTCTTGATCTCCTGTGGTATGATGAGTATAAAAGAAGATTATGGATCAAGTTATATTCCTGGGATAGGTAGGACTCCCTGACCACGTTTGCGACCTATCATGATACTTACAAATATAGTCATATGGCGTTCACTCTCGGCAGACCTCGAGCAATCAATAGCAGCGACTGTACAATAATGCCACCATTAGATCGCGATATCCCTGCAGATCCGGCGAAAACGATTCCGACAGCTTTATTCCCGCATGAGCCTCCATCATCCTTCACGCCCCATCTCTTTCAATACGTTGTCTGTCAACAGATTCATGAAGCCATGTCGCTTGGCCTTCACAGAAGCCACATTGAAGATTATAGTCAGGTCGAAGCTATTCATGACCGAGTGCTTTCTTTACTAAACAACTTGCCTCCAGTGCACAGGTTGGCAAACCCAGACACGTCTTGGGATTCAACCCACACGCATATCCCTAAACAACGTCAACAAATAGCAACAGCTGCGCATTCATTTCTGGTGGCCCTGCACAGACCGCATTCGAAAACCCATGCGGCTAGTCGTAATGCCGCAATTGCATCAGCGCTTTTTATACTAGATGCACAAGAACGTCTCTTCGCTCTCATGGCCACTCAGTACTCTAATATCTACGCTCTCTCTGTCTATACTGCTGACGCCTCTATTTTTCTTTCCGTCGCCACCCTTCAATACCCTCCCTCGGATCCTGCTCTAGCAGAGAGAACTGATCGTGCGATTGAGAAGGCTAGAAGTCGTCTTGAATTTACGAAGGAAAGAGTTCCCTTAGCAAACTCAGCATTACAGATTCTGAAGCTTTGTCACCTCAAGAAGCAGTCCCGGCCGCAGCTTCAGTTTCATGCACCCGGATTTGCTCTTTCCCAATCCGACCAAATAGGAGAAAATGCTGCTTCTGAAGCGATGAGGATTGATGGCACATCGGCATCAGATTCCATGCAAGTCAATATACCCAGTGCCATGCCCAATTTTGAGCCTAGCCAAATCGACAACGCGGCTATGTTCGACGATTTTATCCTGTCGGATTTCGACGTTGAGTCGTGGGTGCAACAGATGGGCCTGATGAATGGTCTGGATGATTACTAGTATTGACATACATCATAAAAAATCAATTCTATGTTAATCTCATATTTATCTTCTCTACTCAAATTATGCTAGACGGTCAAACAAACACCCGTTTCTTGAGAATAAAAGACTCGGAGATCTATTGATGAATAAGTTGAGTGTTGCTAATAATTCGTGATTAAAGAAAAAAAAGAATTTAAGCTACGACGGCCTTCTACAGAAAAGTCAAAAGGGAGAATCAGAGGACTCGAGTTCCTATTTGTCTAGTGGATGATTGTGCAGTACTTCTATTCAACACTATATGATGAGAAACGGAGCCCGTCTAGTGCCAGAACTTCAGCTCTTTACCCCGAACTATTTCCCAGCCTTGATTCATGGCCTCAACCACATCTTCAGGCAAGGGTCCATGAGAAAGGGCCACCAAGTTCTCCTCCAGGTGCTTCAGGCTGCTAGCTCCAATAATGATACCGTCACCCTTCTCTGCCTTCAGCTGGGAATGATGAGACAACCAACGAAGCGCACACTCAACCTCACTGAGTCCATGCTTCTTAGCAACCGGTCGCAGAGTGTCCAAAGCATCAAAGTAGTAGTCGTCGAAGTAACGACCACGAGACAGTTTACCCTGTTCGCGCTTGGGGTCAAACCGAGAGCCTTCCTCGAATTCGGTCATTTCACGGGTATAACGACTAGTCAAAAAGCCACCAGCCAAGGGGTTAAAGCAATAGAAAGAAAGACCGTAATAGCGCAGACACGGGAACAGTTCGGCTTCGACTGCGCGGTGGAAAGCATTGTAGAGACCCTGGTAAACAGATGGCTTGACCCATCCATTCTTCTCACAGAGCTCACAGATCTGTGCGACTTCCCATGACTGATAGTTGCTAATACCATACTTCTCAAAAAGTCCTTCCTTGTAAAGCTCGTTGACTGCACGAAGAGTATCCTCAAATGGCACAGTTCGATCTGGTCCATGAAGATACCAAATTGTGACCTTATCCACCTTCAGTGCCTTCAGACTTCGGAGCAGACCTTCACGGAGACCCTCAGCAGAGTGGTGGTAGAGCTCATCAGGTGACAAAGCTGGGCGAATAGCGGTTGGGTAGAGTTTGGTATCGATTTTGATCCCACGGCTTGGGCAGTCCAAAGCTCCGAGGTACTCCTCCGATGAGCCTCCGCCGTAGACGCGAGCAGTATCAACTGTGTCGTGGCCATACTTTTGGAACATGTCGAGGACAGCTTTCGTTTCGTCGAGGGTGTGAATACGGGTCATTTCTACGCCTACAGATGACAATAGTAGTTAGTACCGTCACAAGCACCCTGGATGATTTCGAAAAATCAAGTTCTTGATTGTACCTACCTGGCTTTCCAAGGGTCATAGCTCCGAAAATGACCTTGACTCCGGCATTTTCGGCTGTTGATGCGGTAGTCATGTTTGCTGAAATTCAGATAATCTTGGACGTGACAATGGTGAAGTGTAAATTTGAAGTGATGATTAGAAGAATTGCCAAGGAAGTGAGCCTGCGAGTAATAAATAGTGGTGGGAGGAGTTCAAGCTGTGGATTTTAATGCGGAAAATCCGAAAAGTCGGCACTGAATGTATATCGGACATGTAAGACCCTTAAATCCGTCGCATCCATTAACAAATCCACTAGCATATACATACTGCAGTTTCGATATGCTCAACTTCGATGGAAATCTGGATCGCTGATTGGACAATATTGATCTGGATGATATTTCCCTTCAGATGAACCAATAAGCATACTTCGGCCGATGATCCACTCAGTGTGGATCAGGTTCTCAATATCGGCCGATGAGTTGATGAGTTGATGAGCGTCATGTCCACCTTGGAAGTTGAGTTCGACTCGGAATTAGGCACATCGCCGATCAGTTCAGAAAGAGAGAGATGGTTTGTATATAAGTATTGAGAAATTGGTCTTGAATTTGAAATTGTACACCATACTTCAAACATACCAGTATTCCTTGAGATCAAAACGAAACATTGAAGAATGAAGGTTCTCGTGACAGGTCAGATCGCTCAATGTCTCTTCTCACTACAATTACAGCTAATCCTTGTATTCAGGTGGCTCCGGCTTCATTGCATCGCACTGCTTAAAGGTTAATAATTAATCCGTAATACTCAAGTATCCAAGTCCAAGTTCTCAACATCACTGACACGACGCCTAGGCTCTGCTTGCTAGAAATCATACTGTGGTTACTACTGTTCGAAGCGCCGAAAAGGGTGAAAAGATCCTCGCCGCTTATCCGGAATCCTCTAAGGGCCAGCTCTCCTATGTGATTGTTCCTGACATTGCCCAAGAACACGCATTCGACCAAGCCATCATTTCGGATCCCCCATTTGATGCTATTCTTCACACTGCAAGCCCATTCCACTTCAAGTTCCAGGATCCCAAGGAGCTACTAGATCCTGCTATCAATGGAACGAATGGAATTTTACGCGCAATCAAGGAGAAAGCCCCTTCAGTGAAGCGAGTGGTCATTACCTCTTCATTTGCTGCTATTGTTAGCTCAGACGGACATCCCGACGTGTATAGCGAGGACAGCTGGAACACAGTCACCTACGAGGAAGGCATCAAAGATCGTGGAAAAACCTACCGTGCGAGCAAGGCACTCGCTGAGCGAGCTGCATGGTCTTTCATGGAAGAAGAGAAGCCCGGATTTTCTCTTGCAACCATATGCCCTCCATATGTCTTTGGACCACCGATTCATGTCCCAGAGTCCCAGGCAGCACTCAATACTTCAAACGCTTATTTCGCGATGCTGATGCACGGAGGGTGGAAGGAAAAGTTGCCTCCGACTGGCACCTGGCTCTGGGTTGATGTGCGAGACATCGCTCTTGCTCACGTCAGAGCCATGGAAGTTCCTGAGGCAGCTGGAAAGCGGTTCTTCACTACTGCTGGCCACTTTGATATGAAAGAAGTTGCAGAGATTGCCAAAAAGAGATTCCCTGAGTATGCCGACAAACTTCCGACTGAGTTAATCTCGGACAAGCCCAGCGCTCTTTATGGCTTTGACAACAGCCGCTCGAAGGAGATGCTTGGGCTAGAATATCTGTCGCTGGAGAATTCTGTTGTCGACACAATCAAGTTCCTTCAGAGTCATCAAATCTGATCCCTCGGACAGGAGACTCGGTTAACATTGCTGGGTCAAGAAGTGGGTACCATGGCCCGACGATATAGAAATATGAGATCAGTTTGTACATAAGACTTCGTTATTTCAAGTTCGTAAATCGATGAATATTTTCCGAAATTAAATAAATGTAAAGGAGTCTGAGACTAGCAATTGAGAGTCAAAGCAGAGAATTTGTAAAGTTATGTGGTTGACTTCTTCATCTACTGTCATCAGTTTTCTCCACTATCGCCTTCATCAGCAGCAGGTTCTCACTGTGCCCGCCGACGTCCCCCTCCAGATAGATTTAGATGTGCAAAATCAGGGTCTTGCATGGCCTGCTGCATGAAGAATTCAAGAAGTTCCGCAGGCATAGGACCATTATTACCTCCACCTCGCCCATCGCCACCACCACCACCACCTGCACGCGCAGCCCTCATTGCATCCATAAATGGGCCTTCCATTTCATACCCTTCAGAATCATAGGCAAGGTCATCATCGTCAAAGTCATAGTCATCCCCGTCGTCATCATCATCATCATCCATGAACGCACCCCTTCCGATCGTTGCGTATGGCCCAAGAAGAAAGTCAACGTTGGTACCTTTGAATAGATCCACCAGGGTCTGATGTGCTTGCTGTGGCGTTTTGCCCTGTGGGATGATCTGACCGGGGAGTTGAATAGGCTGTGTGATGTCGACCGAACGCATTCTAAAGTTGACAAAGTCCGGGTACAAGCCCTTCCTGCAATCCTTCGCAATATTTTTCAACAAATTGATGACAGAAGAGTTGCAGTCGCCAATAGTCAAGCTCCTGATCGCAGGAGGAAGTTGAGGGTGGACTGAAACGACCGCTTGATGAAGGTGGAGCTCCTGAAGAGCCGTGAAATCGGAAAGAGGTCCACTTTTGATACGACTGGAAAGGAATCGCTGCCAGTCCCTGAGGTCGCTGGGCTCCCTAATGAAACCCAGATGCAAATATTCGAGCGTGTCTTTATGGCTCATGAGGGCTTCGCGCGCATTGGCGGCATTGAACTGTGATCCTCTGTATGTATCAGGCTCACGTTGTCCGAGGTTATCATCGAAGTTATCGAACGAAAACGCCCTCAGTTTCTTGCATGCGCATGAAAGTTTTTTCAAAGAAGCGGCATCGATACCGCAACCGCGGAAAACCAAATCTTCTATATTCAGTGTTCCCGATTCCCATTCTGATGGAAATGTTGTGCTCTGGAGATCACCGTATTCCAGAATGGAAAGTTTTAGGCTGGGTAAGGACAGAAGCTTGTGGTAGGATGCAATGTCGTAGCCACTATGTTCATCCTTGCCTACCAGACAGATGGCTTCAAGCTTCCCCAATAATGAAGGGTTCCGGGGGAAAAGTTCCGAAAAGGCGTCCATGGAAAATAGGCCTCCAGGGAGGATGAGGCGACGAACATTAGGAGTTTGATTGATGACCAATGCAGCCATTACACTGAGGTCTCCAAGCCTCATATCAGAAATCCATTCGTCCTCCTTATCGCCGAGGTTGAGGTCTTTAATTGCTTTCGTGAAAAGCTCGATGTCGCTGGGGCAATTTCGGCAATTTCCTCCTCCTCATTTTCAGGTTGGCCGAACATCATCGGTCCCTCAATAGTAATATTGTGAACAAATTGACCGAGGTAGGGGTGGGTATAGAGGGTCCTTGCAAATCGGACTGTGTCTTGGACATTGCCAAGTATGCCATCATCGACGAATTCAAAACAGAGAAGAGATTGGGCGATATCACGGAATCTCTTCGAAACAAGACACATGTTGTATAGAGTCATATAGCCATCGTCGGCATCTTGCTTGCTGCTGTTCTTTTTATTGGTGCCTGGGCTATCCCAATTCTTGAACTGAGTTGCCTCCCATAAATCCCATTGCGGGGCCCGACGCGGGATAAACGAGGACAAAATATGCTTGACAAGCTCATCCGGAAGGTCTTGAAGATTAGGCATTTTGGCTTGGAAAGTTTAGACCGATTTAGAGCAGATGTAGCAATGAAAAAATTTGAAAAAATCCAGGGGAATATGACCCTGAGACTTGTCGAGTCCAGAGGTGTTGGACGCGTTGGACGTGTCCAACGCGGGATGCCTGCAGGTACACCATAACAGGAAATCAGGGCTCCTATATTAGGGCTTTCATTCTGATTGATCAATTATGTACTGGAGAGAATCACTAGGTCAATCTAGGTAGTGATCCACATGTGTCTTTTGACCAATTGACCGTAAATGATGCGTGAACACCTCGAGCTCAAGTGATGACTAATATTACCCTTCACGTGATATCAATATGCTGATTGGGGGAATGTGTTGGGGTCCCACCTGCTCCACTTTGATCTATACACTCGAGTCTCATGCACCACCCCATCAACACTGAAAGCCATTCACAACTTCAAACGAACTCAGTCTCGCCTTTTTTGTGACTGATCTTTGCAAAAGAAACTCTTCACACAAATCTCCCCCCATTGAGATCAGTTCACCGAAATCTCAGACAAGGATCATACAGGGGTCCATTTCAGAACAACATGCCCTTGACTGACTCTCTTCGTATGTGAACCTCCCTGTCAAGAAATTTGAAAAATATTAACCTACTATTGTCAGAGCCTCCACTGGAGCCAGAGGAGAGGGAAATTGTCAAGTCCTACGATGGCTGGACCAACTACATGTTCTCGCACGGTCTAAAACCTTGGAATGACGATGATGCTGAGGAGGGCAAGGCAATCCTGGAGGCAATGACCGAAGCTGCTGAGGAGCCGGAGCCTGATTGGTTTGATGAAGATGACGACGGAAATGAAAATTGCAATGTTGATGACTGCAGCCGCTATGAAAACAGCGGTGGACGCAACGACAGCGACCAGGATAGCACTCACTATCTCGACGATGACGATAATGATGACAACGATGATGGCCATGATACTGAAACAGCTGTTGACCATTATGCTGGTGAGGACACCTATGAGGACCATGATAGCCATGGTAGTTATGAGGACTACGGTGGCTGTGAGGATTATGGTGATTCGGACAGCGATGAAAGCTACTGGGACTACTAGGATGGACTTTTATGACCCCAGTGAGGCCTGACTTTTTATGATCGGGATACGGATATGATACCATGACTTCAAGAGAGTTCTTTCATAAATTAGCGAATAGCCATTAGATTTAAATTGAAACTATTTGGTCTATCTATCAGGCCCAAGGATTGATATTAGCCTATTCAACTATTTGACCCTATGAGTGTACAGTTTGAATGTGACCTCGGGACTTTCCGATTGTTTGAGCTATTTGGAGCTCTCTGCTCAGTTACTTAGAGCTTAAACTTGAAGTTCCCTCCTTCACTCTTCAAAGGTTCCTTAATATCACTGCTCAACTCATAACTCTTCACACCGCAAGAATTCTCTTTCATTAGAACAGACGCGTAGTGGTGCGTATCTTTCTTTGTAGTTTGATACACTGTACAAGCTGTAAGTCTTTTCGGTTTCTCCCGGTTTATGAACACAAACTAACATGATCTCTTCGATGTACCCAGTGGACTAGTAAGAGATCAGTTTGCTTTGATCATTCACCCCACGTTCACCTGACCTTGATTGACTCATTCACCTTGATTGACTCATTCACCTTGATTGACTCATTCACCTTGATTGACTCACCTGACTTCGACCCTATCCTCTACGCGCGTGATCTTCACTTCACTTCTTTCCTCCACGCGTGTCGATATTCATATCGACCCCATCCTCTACGCGCGTGGTCTTCACTTCACTTCTTACCTTTACGCGTGTTGATACTCATATCGACCCCATCCTCTACGCGCGTGATCTTTACTTCACTTCTTTCCTCTACGTGTGTTGATACTCATATCGACCCCATCCTCTACACGCGTGATCTTCACTTCACTTCTTTTCTCTACGTGTGTCGATATTCATATCGACCCCATCCCCTACGCGTGTCGATCCTCAACGTCTCCATTCAATCCCCCCACTTTATTTCGATTCGATCATCGCTTCGATTGTTATCATTTACCCCGCGTTTGTCCTACATTTCGATTCAAAATCTACCTCAAACAAATAAGCTGGACCCACGCGTTCAGCTCGAAAAACGAACATGACCGGCTGGCAAGCACCCACGGCACCTGCCGGCTGGATCCAGTCCCTTTATGTCCAGCAACTGTCTCAATCAAGTGAAGACAAGCAACGTTTTGAGGCGATCCAGTACATGCTTTACAGTCAGTTGGGGGTCATTTATGACGCCGATGAGGTTGAACCCATCAAATTTACCGGACCCAAGAAGTTCCCGACTCTCATGGTTGACTTGTTCATCGAGCTGACTTTGCTCAACATCGAAAAACTCCTCGACCTCATGCGACTGGACGCAACCGAACTGGGTGTGGGAGCCCTGGTTCCAAGAGAAATTCTGGATCGTGTTCTCCCTCTTGTCCCTCAAAGCTCTCTGATTACCGAAAGTCAGAGCACCATCCCCGCCAACCAGTCCATTTCGGAAATCTCCAAGTTAGCCCGTCAGATCGACTGCCTGTTCCGTGAAGTCAACAAGTTGAATCCGTACACCTGGAAAAAATTGGCACGCTACAATCTCAACGGTGCTGTTATCAGAACACTTACCCGGGAAGAAAATACCCGATATTTGAAACAAGCAGAGACGTCGGCACAAAGATATGCCTCTCACTTGTCCAAGACTCCTGAGGCTGTGAATATTTTGAAGCAGAAGATTGAAGCTACGTGAAGCATCTGTGTCGATACACCATGGAGGTACATGTGCATGTGTGGATGATGGAAGACTTTTAAGTTGCACATGCGGTTTTTTTTTCAAGTTGTTACCCAGTCCCTCCGTGAACAGATAGCGCTTAAGATATTGAATATGATTTGAATTTTGAAATGCTAGTATCTTCAGTATTTTCATTGCACGTAGATTTATCTTTCAATTCCCATGAAAGACTTCAAAAGGAAAATCTAAATATTTGCCGTTTGCCAGTTCCATTTGGATTGGTATCTAAGTTTGAAGACTGGGAGTATAGATATTGGTACTCAAAATGAAGACATCACTGTATTATACAGCCCAGCTTATTAAAGTCTACTATTCCTTTAGTGAACAAATATCGATGGATGGTATGTATTGCAATGATGAGGCTATTCAAATGTTTCAACTACCGTAGTACCAAACTTGCGATAGTATTGACTGGATAGAACACTGAAAACATCCAGTTATTCAGAGGCGTGCAAGACTTCAAGTAAATCTTCTGCACGTCTTCCATAGGCTTGATAAGTCGATTCCAGTGCAGGGAGGGGAAAGTGGGTATTTTTCTCTCGAATGAACTCCAACGCTCCTGGGGTTTCGATCCAACAATACTGTTGAAATCTCCGGTTGATCCAGGAGGCCGCCTCAATGGGACTTCCACATCCAGCGGACATAGGATTGGTATTGTACCGGAGTTCGATAGATTGAATAATCTCGAGTGGTTGGGTTGCTAACAGCTTCCACCAGTAGGAGTTCGCGTGGTAAATTTTCTTGTAAAGGCCGTCGACCTGGGATTCAAGCTCTCCGATAAGAGGGGATAGATCGCGGGCACTCATGATGCTGCGATTGGCCTTGATTGCCGAGCTGCGAGGGATATTGGCCATGATCTCGTCTAGCACCTCCTGGGGAACATTCGGCCCAGCGGCCTGACGGGCATGATGAAGATCTCTCAGATCGAGCAGGATCTTGATCTTCAACAGAGTCAAAATGAGAAGGAAGGTTATGGTGTCCGTCATGTCCATGAATCTTGCTTCTAGGTTCAACCAGAGATCAACATCCTCGAGAATATCGGCATCCTCAATGGGGGTTGGTTCAATCTGTCCATATGGGCGGTCCTCAGATTCCTCCCAGAGTGTCCACGCCTTAATGAATCCATAGACCTCCTGATCTTCATCAACTCGAATCCAAAAAGTTGAAACCAGGCCGGCCATAAGGTACTTGTCAGAGCAGAGGGGCACAGCCCGCTTGTTGAAAGCAGCTCCTGCTCTCACTGATTTTTTGGTATACAGACACTCCATGCATTCAGACAATTGCAAAGTCAAATCCAGATACGTACGTCTATCACCTGCAAAGCGCTCCTCTCTCAGAAGTCGCGCCAGATTGGGACGTGAGGGGTCGTTGGGATCAGGACCCAACCGGGCATCGATAGCTGCCAGGGTCGCTCGAGATTGTTTCACCCAATTGCAGGCCTCTTTGTGTTCCTTTCGATGCTGAGCCTGGTGCTCTCTACTGCAGTAAGATAGCACACCGCAGCCAGTACAGGTTTTCAGATCTTCCTTCTTATCACAGATCGCACATCCCCAAGGTAAGACTTTTTGGGGGTCGACGTAGAGTTCGCTCAGGAAGGCTGGTCTTTCAACTGAGGGATTCATTGTCGATTGGCTGAACTGTTTTTCGAATATTTTGGAGTGGTTGCTCAGGGGAAGAAAACTTCAAATGAGGCTTGATAAAGGATTCGAATGGTTGCACCTGGTGGGATCATGAAAACAAAACGACTAAGCGGGAGTCGGATTGGTTATCATATGGAAATGGAACAATTGAGATCGTCTTCCACTTCAATGTGCGAATTGATTGCTTCTTCATTTTTGTTGAGTCGGTAAGTCGTGACGCGCTGCCTGATATATCTGGCATTCATGCCAGTTGACTTCTGCAGTTGTACCGCTCCATCATTGACGTCTTACTACTAGTAGTACTATACGGTGACTTCCAAGGTTCAATTAGTAGTATGAAGTGAAAAATCTACAGTACCGTATGACTGTCTGTCATAGTCTTGCATAGAAGCTCTTAGTAGAGTGACTGGCTTAGTAGAGTGACTGGCTTAGTAGAGTGACTGGCAGTACCGGGTCCATCCTCTAATCCCGTATTGATTCAGCGTACTACCTACTTCGTTTTCGATCTTGACTGGCATGCTCCGAGCTTCGCTGGTGAATACGTGGTAAACCTAGGTAGCGAACGGCGATTTTTTTTAAATATACAGAAGAATGAGGGAAAGAGGCAGATTGGTTACCCATTTTATTGGAATTTATCTATCGATAGAGGGTAAGGTGAGAGCAGTCCTGAGAGTGAAGGTGACTAGAAGAAAAAGAGAAGTGAGCTCTGCGCTCAAACTAGTGGATATCAGGCTGAAAAACACAAAAGCAAAAAAAAGTCTTCCCTCATCTCATCTCAAGCCTCAGGTCTCAATCGTCATCACTGCCGACATCATAATAATCGTCCTCATACCGGCCTGCAAATGCTTGCTCGATGCGATCCTCTTCCTCATCCACATAACCGTAGTTGTCATCAATCTCATCGGGATCCTGAGCCCCTGTAGGGGCCTCATCGTTGTCATCGTCAAGGTTATCCTCTGGGAGGTTACCCTCGAGTACTGTCTCTTCCGTTGGGTTGGCCTCTGGCGCAGGAGGAGAACGACTAGAACGAGGGGGAGGAATGACTTCTTGAGGTTTGGCGACAGTACTGGTGGCATGAGCCTTGCGTTTGCGACGAGCAGGTGATGCTGCAGGAGGGAGACTATGGCGCGATGCGACACTCATACTGCGACTTCGGCTTCGGAGGCTTTTCTCATCCTTGGCTTCATTGTCACCGGACTTTTCGCCACCATACAGTGTGTCCAGTAAAGAATAATTGATCTTCTTACTGAACCCACGGACCTCCAGCATGCGTCGTGTGGCTTCTGCTGGAGTTGATGCACGAGAGCTACGCCCTTCGGCGTCTTGACCCTCAAGATAGCCCACGTCACCAAGACGTCCCTTTCGGCGCTTGCGTGGCTTTCGATTTGTGTCGGTTCCCATAGCCTCGGCAAATGCACGTTTCATGGCCTTTGATTGTTGTGTGCGAAGGAAGTCCTTATTTTCTGTCACCCAAATGCGCTCTTTCATTTCCACCTCGGCGGGTGTGAGAAGACAATTAGCGACTTCGGGGTCATCTTCGAACTCGGCAGAATCAATCTCTTTGTTGTCTGAGACCGGCTTCTTTGTGTCTTGGTCCATAACACTATCAATCATGGTGGATCCCTTTGAAAGCATCATGTGCATTTCGTTTTCTAGAGACTCTTCCGACTCCTCTTGCTCTTTAGTCGGAGTCGGCAGAGAAACTCGACGCGGACCCTTGCCTTTGTCCTTGGTCTCGGCCGCTTCTTGTTTACTATCTTCGACAACTCCATTGATCGCATTGGTGATGGACGAGCGTCGATGGGTGTTCTCAAACAAGGCGGGATCAATTGGGATGTCAGGAATTGCAAAGCCGTCTGCGTCGACACGACGAGGTTGAGTCGAGCCTGCCTCACTAACCAAATCATCTTCGGTATCAGGAATTGTTTCTGGTAGCCTGGCCACTGCCTGGCTTTGTCTTCGGCCTTCTCTTGCTCGAGTGAAAGAAGGGGGGTCGTGTGCATTTTCTAGTTGCACGGATCGGAATTGGTCCACAGTGAGTTCTCCGCTCTCTGTCGAACTGAACTCAAGCAGACGTTGACTGATTGTAATCTCAGTTACCTTCACAACGTACACCACCTCACGAACGGTTCGGCGGAAATTGTTCATGCGCGCGGCAAGGATAAGCGCGGCACCGCAAACACCAGCCGGTCGTCGACCAGTGGTCATCCAGTCACGGTTCATTCGCTGGACAATGCGTACTGCCTCACCAGCAACCGACATGGTGGATGAACCAAATTCTAATTGCTTGGCGAAACGATAAATCAAGCTTTCCGGATCAATGGGGTTCATTAGGAAGACATTTCCACCTATCCGGAGCTCATCGAGGAGTGCCTTGTAGGTTCGACCAAGTTTAAAGACATTAATCTGGATAAGGAGAAGCTAAGTTAGTGGATTTCTCAAATGTGTGGGGAAAATCTAAGCTCAAACTTACCATCAGAACATCAGCGAAGTCGATCAGCATAACGGTATTTCCGGCTTGTCGACGGCAGGCAATATAAAGGCAAACGGCAGCAACAGTCTTAATTCGACGACCTTGGATGAAGTTCAACCCGGCAGCAAGCTTGAATACCTGACCAGCAGCTTTGGAAGCACTCTCGGGGATGTTCAGTCGTCGTGTACACTGGAAGATATATTGATTTCCTAGTATTTGTTAGTTCTTTGATCAACAAGGAAGGCTATATATGCCAGATAACTTACCACTTGCTTCGGTTATTTCACGACTTTCCATGCCACCACCTCGTTGGAAACCCGGACCAAAGCTCCGAGTATGAGTCTGACCCTCTCCGACAAAAGTACCCTGCACCACGGCAGCACCGGAAGAGGATTCACCGAATGTCACCTCCGAGACAATGTTTGACTCGCTAATAACTGTACCACAGCCGGTACAAACTTTTGATCCGTCATCGTCGACGATATGAGGGGCAGGACAGCCCGGATTGGGACAGCTTGATGTCTTTGGGTGTGTCGTGGGTCGTGCGGACTGGGGGCGTCCAATTGATGTAGGACGCTTGATAGGTGTTGAGTTCGAGGTTTTGAGGGTGGCGAGACGTCCAATTGGAGCTCGAGGACCACGAGCGCCCACGGTGATGCGTGTAGGCTTTGCTACCGACATCGTGGCGGGGCGATGAGAAGACTGAGAAGAGGCTGGGGATGACGATTGAGAAGAGGATGGGGTGTATGAGACGGAGATCGAATATCAAGATGTCTTGACGGATCAGAATACCTTTCCAGTATGGCTAAATTGGGGGCATCTGCATGTCGCGCGTCGCGATAAGATGGATGAAGGGGGCGGGAGGGAATAAATCGAAGACAAAAATGTACCGATCAGAGTGGGAGCAAGGAATTGAAGTGGGTATTTAGTGAGCGGCCGAAGTCATTCACTTAGATAGCCCCGAATCGAAGCTATTCCCAACAATGTATGCAGTTCTCGCTGATCAACGTCCCTCTTTTTTTTTTCTTGCTTCACGTCAAAAAAAGATAAGTGATAAGGACGCGATGAGTGAAGCGCGTGGGGGCGAGGGGCCGAGTGAAGTTTTTTTGCTACTTCCGGCCCACCGCGCAGGTGGCTTAGTGGTCGGATCACGTGCCCGGGAAACGCCTCCCCAGATGAGTCACTGCAGCAGTCGCAGTGTTCGAGCCCAGATGGAGATGTTGTGAATTATGTTTTGAGAGGGCTTCAATGACATTCACAGTAGTAATTAAATATTGCTTTGGAGTTTTGATACGTATTTTTATTTTCTAAATCGAGAGTGAGGTAGAATATTCAAAATCAACCTCTTCCTAGGCTTTTTTAACGTGACTGCGATGAACTTGACTATTGAGCTAGTCCTAAATAGGAAGTAATTACTTCATGCCTGAGATTTCCCCTTGACGCCTGAATTATCAGGCAAAATGATCATTTTTTGCTCTACAAACTGCCCAGGTGTGTACATGTAATACAGACTTTGCCTAGATCTATGTACTACGTGTTCATATACATTGGATCTATGTTTTGATATCAACTAGAAAATAGGGCGCTCAGTTTTGCATTAGTTAGATTTGAAAATGGAAAAGATTTCCAATCTCATACCAGCCAGTTGACAACCTGGCTTATCCGCATACGCGGCGCAGGTTTTGTCAAGCCCTTGGTGCTGACGCTCTTAGACCTACAAAAGCATGCAGCTGATCAAGTACTTCAAGGTTTATGAGCTCTTCTTCATGCATTCTTGGCCGATACTTCAATTGTTTGCTAGGAGCATACTACACGAAAATCGTGGCTAACGATCATTGGAATGTAGTTGCGGCATTTGTGCGTGGTTTGGACGTGGATCGCGCACAAATGGCTCGTCCGTGCCGTTCTCTTACACTCCACCCCGTTCCAGGATATTTCTTTTTCTTTCTTTTCCAGTGATGCCATAGATGATCTTACATATAACTGGCTCCCCCGCCTTGCTCGATGATGCAAAACTTGCTGTCTCGTGGTCTCTGGTCTTGAGTGGCGATCCTCAAGTGCTTGATATTGACCCACTCTACCCGCATCGGTTCTAACAAAGCCTTAAAGAGGACCAATACCCTACATAAAGGCCTGCTTGATCTCAAAATTGGTGTACAATACCAATCCTTCAATAAAATTGTCGCATGGTTTCCTTGTGACGATCTTGAAGATCTACACAGTCTCATACATGATGTCGTCAGCGCCAAGGAGCCCACCTCGCACGCCAAAGATGCAGTCGCAAGATCCAGAATCTGAAACAAGACGCAGTGTCTTCTGGGTTGGCAATGTGCATTGTGCTTCATGCGTTGCTTATGTCACTGAGGTCCTGTCAGAGATCCAATCTGTCAAGGACATTGATGTCTCGATCCTTACCCATGAAGTTCGCGTTACCCATGGAATTTCTGTACAGCCGTCAGATCTTGTTGCTGCTTTAATCCAAGCTGCATTCGAAGTGCATCATGTGTCGACATATGATGACCGAGGGATAATAATTTCGGAGCTTGATACCACCTCATGGAATCCTCGCAACTCAATTCTGTTCGCAACTCCCAGAACATCATATTCCAGCATCTCTTCGAACTTGAAGGACAAATTGCACACGAACAGAGATAAACGACACATTGCCAACTGCGACGCTTGCAAAAAAGAAGAGGCCATTAGCCTGTCCTGTCCTTCTCCCTTCACCGACTCTACTAGTACGCCGCGTGAGAAAGTCACACCGAAAGATGCTTGGGGTGCCGATCTTGAAGCAGGCCACGACTGGAATGAAAAAGACATCGAATTCTCACAACTCGCTAAGAAATCACCTGCCCTTACTCAAAATGCCTCGATATATCATTCCCCTCGAGTTCCTTCACCAATACCCGAAACGCCTCAATTGCCATCACCTGAGCCAGTCGAAGAATACACTACACGCATCAGCGTTGGTGGAATGAGCTGCGCATCATGTGTGAACAGTGTTACGGCTGCCATTGAGGAGCTCGACTGTGTCAATCATGTTACTGTCAACCTACTCACAAATAGTGCCACGGTCACATTCGTTGGTCCTCAGGATAACGTGGATAAAATCGTTGACCAAATAGAGGATATTGGATTCGAGGCGTTCCTTGACGAAGTGAATTCAGTATCTCCCGCCCCAACCCCCGACCAGCCTACCGAAGATTACGTCGCCGAGATTGCCATCACTGGCATGACCTGCGGGTCCTGTGTTGGCTCAGTGACTCGAGGACTCGAAGAGCTTTCCTTTATTCGAAACGTCTCGGTTAACTTGCTGTCTCATAGCGGCAAGGTGGAATTTCACGGACGAGATAACTTGGGTAATATCGTTGAGAGAATTGAGGATCTGGGTTATGATGCTGTGGTCAACAGTGTTCACCCTGTGGCTGAAAACAGTGATGATGTTCCTACTGTGCAAAAAAGAACAATCGCTATTCGGGTTGACGGAATGTTCTGCCACCATTGCCCCGAGAAGGTCGTGGGCTGCTTGGAATCTCTCCCAAATGTCACGGTCGAGGAAATTCCTTCAGAAAAGAATCCTATTCTCAGGGTCACATATACGCCGGAGCCACCGTCTTTGACTATCCGGAATATTCTTGCCACAATCGACGAAGCCAATGGAGCTTTCAGTGCAAGCATCTATCATCCACCAAGCATCGAGGATCGCTCTCGTGCCATGCAATTACATGAACGGAGTAGATTATTACTCCGTTTGATTTTCGTGTTCCTTGTGGCCATACCGACCTTCATCGTTGGCATTGTTTTCATGTCTCTCGTGTCCTCGCAAAATCCGATCCGTCAATACCTCGAGCAGAAGATCTGGTCCGGAAGTGTGACGCGCACAGAGTGGGCGCTTTTCATCATGTCAACACCCGTCATGGTCTTCGGTACTGATGTCTTCCACGTTCGAGCCATGAAAGAGATTCATGCCCTGTGGCGTCCCGGAAGTCGTGTTCCGATTTTGCGGAGATTCTATCGCTTCGGTAGTATGAATCTCTTGATATCCGCAGGAACTTCAGTCGCCTACTTCGCGTCTCTCGCTGTGCTTATAGTCGATGCGGTAGTTGGAACCAAATCAAGCTCCTCTAGCACAACTTATTTCGACTCTGTTGTGTTCTTGACCCTTTTTATCCTCGCTGGTCGATTCCTGGAGGCATACAGCAAAGCAAAAACTGGAGATGCAGTTTCCTCTCTAGGAAATCTTCGTCCTTCTGAGGCTCTTTTAATCCAATCTCGTGGTGTGGATTCGTCAGATACATCCGATCCTGATAGGACTACACGCATTAGCGTTGATCTCTTGGAAATCGGCGATATCGTTCGCATTCCTCACGGTGCGTCTCCACCAGCTGATGGTATAGTAGTTGAAGAAGGAAATTTCCAATTCGACGAAAGCTCACTCACCGGAGAGTCGCGACCCATCAAAAAGAACACTGGTGATCAAGTCTACACAGGCTCCGTGAATGTTGGCCAACCTGTGCAAATCAAGGTCACTGCGCTCGGAGGATCTTCCATGCTTGATCAAATCATCTCGGTGGTTCGGGAAGGTCAAAGTAAACGTGCTCCTCTCGAAAGAGTAGCAGATCTACTTACATCGCATTTCGTACCGTTCATCACTCTCATTGCTATAGTCACATTCATTATCTGGCTTGCACTGGGTCATTCTGGTGTGCTACCTTCTGACTATCTCGACGTGGCCGAGGGTGGATGGACGTTCTGGAGCTTGGAATTCGCGATCGCAGTCTTTGTGGTCGCCTGTCCATGTGGATTGGCTTTGGCTGCGCCCACTGCCCTCTTTGTCGGAGGTGGTCTCGCAGCGAAACATGGAATCTTAGTCAAGGGTGGCGGCGAAGCGTTCCAAGAAGCCAGTCGACTTGATGCTATCATCTTTGACAAGACCGGAACGCTGACTGAGGGTGGGAGTCTTAAAGTTTCTGATCATGAAGTCTTGACGAAAGATGAAGGTCTTTTGAAGATTGCCTGGGCCTTAGCTCGCAGACTTGAGGAGAGTAGCAACCACCCTATCGCACAGGCTATCACCGCTTTTTGTGAATCACAACCTCGCGCTGAAATCTCATCCTCTGATATCCATGAGATCAGCGGCCAAGGAATGAAAGGAACTTTCACTGTGTCTGATGAAGCAACCCAACAGCAATACGAAGCTGCTATCGGAAATGAACGCCTACTTGAGAGCGTTCTACCCTCCGGCGCAGAGTCCTATTTTGTGTCGAATTTGCTTTCGCAGTTCCAAACATCTGGCAAGTCAACTGCGATACTCTCAATTCGTCGTATCAACCCCGATGCTCCCACAGACTCCCAATTTATCCCCATGATCGTTTTCGCAACCTCAGATACCATCCGACCTGAAGCAATCGAAGTAATTTCCGAGCTTCATAAACGACACGTTGAAGTCTTCATGTGTACCGGTGACAACCAAAGGACAGCGCACACCGTTGCCGACATGCTTGGAATCTCCAGATCAAATGTAATGGCGGACGTACTTCCCTCAGAGAAAGCTGCTTTCGTCCGTCGAGTTCAAGACGGCTCAGCAAAAGGTCCACACGAGCAACGAATCACTCGTCCAATTGTCGCATTCGTCGGTGATGGAGTCAATGATTCCCCGGCTCTTGCAGCTGCCGATGTTAGTATCGCTATGGCCTCTGGATCAGATGTTGCGATCAACTCGGCCAGCTTTATTCTGCTCAATTCGGATCTCAGCACGATTCTTGAGCTGGTTCTTCTCAGTCGACGGGTATTCAATCGCGTGCGACTGAATTTTGGATGGGCACTCGTTTACAACGTGTGCCTTGTCCCCGTTGCTGCGGGTGTCTTCTACCCTATTGTTAGTGGTCACCATCAGAAGGCTGTTGGTGGTGATATGGTCACTGTGAATGAACACTGGAGACTGAGTCCGGTGTGGGCTGCATTGGCGATGGCTTTGAGTAGCATCTCTGTTGTCTCAAGTAGTCTGGCTTTGAGGATTGATTTTGGGAAGATTAAGAAAATCTTCCGCTGGAAGAAATGAAGGTCATGTGCGGATGCTTATCCGTGATACAGTGATGTCGAAGAATTTGCGATACCCATGTTTTTGTTATACCTTTGACTTGCTTTTCCATGTTACTACATGCAAATCTCTATAATAGACTTGACTTGCCATCTGGAGTTCGTGTTGTCTGCATATGATAGAATGTGTCTCGCTACTACTAGCATAGGTGGATAATAATGTGATCCCAATTCAAACATCTCCGAGTCAGTGCTTAATATACAAAATGAAACTGGATACTGCACAATTCAAATTTTATGATCGGAAAACACGCCTGCTGTATGCGATGTCCGACGTGGACGCAGATCTCAATGAAATCATGAACAACTTGTCAACCCAACAACGACACTAAATTGACCACCAGCAGCGGCTGATGTCAATTTCTTACCCTCAAGATACTTGCTGTGTAGAAGGGTAGGCTTTTCCACCTCATCAAGACCAGGCTGACCAGCTTGGCTTTGAGCATTAAAGCCCCAACTATAAGCCTTTCCAGATTCTGTGGTGACAAAGGAGTGATCAGTACCTGAAGTTGCGAATACAACTCGACCATCAATTCCCTTGAGCGAAGTCGGTTCCTTCAAGATACGCGGCCTGTCATATTCATCATGAATCACATCAGATGGTGCCATATCGTCCATTCCTAACCCAAGAGCCTTATTGTCAATACGGCCCCATACTAAGCACTTCCCAGATTCAGTCACAGCGATGCTGTGATCCTTGCCACCAAATATTGAGGTCAGGACTCCAAGATTTCTGAAAGCGCGGATTTCTGATGGAAATGGAATGATTGCATCATTTTGGCCAGCAGTCGTCGAAATACCTGTTTGTCCGAAGTTATTCGATCCCCATCCATATACCACGCCGTGAGTATGTATAGCAAATGAATGGTATAAGCCCACACCGATGTCGCAAATTCCCGGAGGAAGAGCACATTGTTCAGGGGTAAGTGGGTGTGGCTGGCGCTGCCGTCGGCTTGCGCGTCGACGACCAAGTTGATGTTGTTCGTCACAGCCCCAGCTGAAGACGGTACCCTTTGAGGTTAATGCCAGGATGTGTTGTGCGCCAGCAACAATCTTAGTAACATTCTCAAGGCCCGGTATGAGGGTAGGAATTCGCTGTTCCTTTTTATTATCCGGTGAGAATCCAATACTACCACTGGAGCCCTGTGATTCAAGCTGTTAGTCCCATAAAAATGTACCACATTTTTTTATCGTTCCATGAAACATACTCTGAAACTGCCCCAGCCGTACACTAATCCATCCACCGTCAGGGCAAAAGTTGCACTGTCTGACGCAGCTAATTGGGCGAAAACGGTGCCCTGCGGGAAGTATGAGGAGTCCACGGGCATCGGAGTCGCTTCCTTCAGATTGATGAGGACTTCGTCATCATCACTGTCCTCATTTGACCCATCATCACCGTTCGCATTCTGCGCGTCATCTCCATCTTTATCTGGCTTAGTATCCCGAGCCAAGGTGCCCTCGTCATTGACGCCCCAGGTCAAGATTTTATTATCGTGAGTCAGAGCGACGGAATGAACTCCTCCCACAGCCACATGTACAATACCAACGGTGTCAGCGGCCAATTTCTGGTTGAGTACTGGACGAGATATTTCTGATTTCTTGGTCAGGTCTCCCAGGCCAAGTTCGCCGTAACAATTGGTTCCAAACACATAGACATCCAGCACTTGAGTGGGTACGTTGTTTTTGAATGGTTGATGCTCTAGAATCCGTCAACATTAGTTCGTAAGTTGGTTATTTAACGTGTTTCTGAATCAATTGCAGGCCAATATACCTTTCTGCCGTTTGTGGCTTTTCTTGGATGTGTTGATTATGCTGGTATCCTTCTTTTCGGGCTTCCTCTTGCGCCCTTGAGACATCTCCACTGGCTCCACATTTGACTTTATTTTTGGGTCGGCGGAGCTGGGCTGCCGTTTACCAGGCACCTTCGCGCACAATATCATCTTGATGGGATAATTTGAGAAGATAGCACTGGTGAGCTTTTCTGGCGTTTAGGAAACGAAATATGGGTTTGAAGTTGTGTTCTTTGATCTTAGCAGAATCAAAAGGCCCTTATAATAAGAGGGAAACAGCGACACACGTGACATGTCATAAATCACGTGGCAATGTCAAGCAGAGTGATAGCCTTATCCTTAACCAACTGGTCAAGCAAGCAACCTTGGAAGTTGACTTGGAAGCAATTGAGGTTCTACAGTCTACACCTCAGCCCTATTGGGGCTACTAGACAGTTGAAAGACGATATTAAAACATTTCATGTTCTCATTTGGTGTCATAAATAAAACTGAATATTTGAATGGTACAGGGAACTCCACAATTACGCCAGAAAATCGAAACCCCGCCGGTATAGTCCATAAACACCATCCCAACACACCCTCCAGGGGCGTGAATGAACCCGGGCTGCGCGAACTGGGTCAGTCGGGCGCAAGTGAGTGGAAGAGAACACTAAATCCAGTAAAGATTAAAAAAGAACAAGAAGAACAAAGAGTTGGCGGTCGAGGAAGGGCGTGGTCGCTTTGTCGAGTGTCAAGTCGAGAGGGTGCACGCAAGATATTTTTCCTCTTTTTTCTGATATCGTTCGGTTTTTCGGTGGAGGTAAAAAAAGAATAAATAAATAAAATAGATCGAGTTTATGAGTCGATCTCCATACCCATTTCTACACCCCCGCTCAGCCCCGCTCCCATGTCGAGACTGGTGGGCGCATTTGAGTGGTTTGAAAGAGCTTGTTGCAGAAGTGGTATCCCGGTGTCCCCGTTGATAGTGAAAGGGTTGACTGAAGGAGCGTTATTTGATCGGCTGGAGGCAGTGATAGGAGCAGTGCCTTCGAAAATAATGGGCGTGTTGCGAAGATTTTGTAAACAAGCGTCCCAGGAGGAGGCCACAAGCTGGGCTTGTGTGAGGTCTTCATTGAAGAGGTAGAAAACAGGTGCCATAGTAGAGGTGGAGGTGGCACCCACGAGGTAGGCGTTCAGAGCGCGGCTTTTCATGAGCATTTGAGAGCCACGTAGGTAAGCGGCGTATTGGTTGTCGATATATTTAGTCCAGCCGCGGACAGCAGGAGCCATGTCATCGTCGATATCGATGCGTTGCCAGCTGATGCCGAGAAGAAGGGTGGCATCGTCGATGTGAGGTTCGGTGGGTGGCGTAGATCGACCAGGGAGGATACGGTGCTGGTCAGCTTCAGAACCATTCAGGCGGTGCTGGATCGAGGAAAGGGCAATGTCGTCAAGGCCCGGGGCGGAAGTGTCGAGACGCTGGGCTTTGCGGCTGATATCGGCGGCATCAGCTTGCAGCGCATTCGACCGCGACGAGACTGGAGCCACTGCGGCGGCTTGGGATTCGGCTGTCTCTTCATACCATGTGCCGGTTTGACTCTCGGCGGATATGGCGAGACCAGTTTGAGGATTGAGAAGAACCATTCCTTCACCATAGATGGGCTCTACCTTGGCAGCTGGGGCAGGCTTCGGAATTGGAGGAACGGAGAGGGCCTCTTCAAATGAAGCTTCATCACGCGACCTCTTGCGAGATGGCTTGGGCGCAGGAGCAGCAGGCGTAGGCCCGGTGCTAAAGACAGGCTGGACTGGGCCAACACCAGCAAAGACAGAGCCGGGGCTAGCAGGGAAACCATGAAAGCTAGCAGGTGCTCTCAGCAGGGACTGGGAGGGAAACTGAGCGAAGGCGTGTTCCTGGGTAGGAGAAAGAGCCATGGCGGGACCGTCGGAAAGTCGTTCAAGAACCATTGGATACATCTTATATCGGATTGAGGATCAAGAGAAAACTGTTCTGTTTTGTTAAGTGAGCAAGCAGCACACCATAAGCTACAACCACCTATAGATCAGAAGCCGAGATGATGTCGCAAGGATGGGAGGGAGGGAAATGGAGAGGTAAGTTAAGAGATAATATAAAGAAAGAGAAGGTAAAGTCACAATGACAGACAAAATATGACGAGATAAGTGGGGGGAAGAGAAATTGGACCAAAGATAAAGTGTAGAAGGTGGGAAAGTAGGTAGGAAAGAAGGGAAGAGAAATGCGCCAGAGGATCTGAGGCGATCCTACTTGTATCTTCAATGCGGAGGGTACCATACCATACCACAATACCACGGGCTGGATGGAGGATCCGATCGGCCGTTACCGTAATAATTCAAGAGTAGGATCCACCCTCAGTCGGCGCAAGCGGACTACGCTGTTTGGCTGTGGGGAGACCCTCATCTGCACGCGATTGACCAATGAAGGAGTGCAGATATGGGTTCCAGGCCGATGAGATGCATTGATGTGCGTGCGAGGCGCATGAGGCCCCAGCTCCTGTCGGCTGTACGAATTACGGAATACTCCCTAGAGAATCCCGTCTCTACATTACTCATCTCAGCTGGTCATTTGAGGCCTTCCCAAGGCTGTTTAGTGCTGTTTAGTGCCGTTTGCCGGAAATCACTACGCATACCACTATACTCCTTACGGAGCAGCCCTGGAATCTGGCCCGGGTGAAGAATCCTCATATGGACTTGAAATGTGAGACCTTGGAAGGCTACATATAATGCCAACCACTCCAAGTTGTCATCAATGCGTGTTCAGATAGAAAGACCAAACCCGCCTCGTATACTCGATAATAACCTTACATATGCATCATATTAACCTTGCCAACACTATTGAACCAAATCAACTTTAAATCGGCAAGAATTCGACGAGTCACAAAACAATTGACTATCAAATACTCCTACTTTCAATCGATAAAGTTTCAAGTGGAACTTGGCATAGAATATGGTGTAATATCATGCCTACACGAATCGAAGTGAGCACTGAGAATCTTCGAATGCTAGCTTCTTTCAAGTTTCACCTGCCAGTGGGTAAGGGTGTAAGTTTAACCGGAGGAACACGCTGTCTTTAGCACGAGTCAGGATCATTTTCGGGGCTCTAGCTTACATTTAGCCCGAGGGCGCCTCAGGTGCTCATTTCAAGTAGGGCTACCAGTAAGCAGTAGAAAAATGGTTCATCCAAAAATATTAAAACCCTCAAAAAGTCTATTGGAAGTACTATGATGACATGAAGGGAAGAAAACACCCGAATGAGGAGAAAGAAAAAAAAAAAAAGAAAAAAGAAAAATCAAAAGCAACCCGACACCAAAGCTCGTGCAAGTCTAACTTCAAATCAATGTTCGTGGAAAGGAAAGCAACGACAGTTGCGAGGTCAAAAATGCGGTTGAGCAGTAAGAAACAGAAGTAGCCATCCATTTCTTATCGCACCGAGAGAATGTATAGGGTAAGGACCGGACACAAGCGGGATTTCCTGCATGTCGCCGTGTCCGGCTCAAGCAAGATTAGAAAAGGGAGAGGGAAAGGAATGTTAAAAGCCGTTTGATGTTTGTCTGCATCCTCAACGGCTATCCACAACAGCTAGCTAATTGCGCCACATCACAGCCCACGAGTCACGGATCAGATTCTCCGTTTTCTTCTGAATGTAGCAACATAACTCGTGGGCTCTTGCTCATAAAAATCCATGAATAACAACACGGAGATCTATTTCACCGGCCATCTTCGAAGATTCAAAAAAGAGAGATCGTGAACTTTAGTTGGAGGGTGTAACACCGCCGAGCATGCCCTTCATGCGGTCAACGGACTCAGGGGCGTAGCTGGGGGCGATGGAACCAATGAAGAGGAAGAAGATCAGGGCAGCAGCACCAAAGATGATGAACTTGCGCTGGGCAGGGTGGGTGTTGCCATACTCAGCCCAGGCACGGTTGGCCTGGCCAGTGTACTCACGGATCTTGTCACCACCAAGCTTGTAGTAGACAAGGCCAATGAGAGCAATGGAGTAACCGAAGAACTGGAGAGGAGTGACCGGGGTGTTCCAGAGCATCATCGAGGCAGCGACAAGGAGAATGTCCTTCAAGACACCACACAGGGTCATGACCAGCGAAGAAGTCTTGCCAATCTATTTACACGAGTTAGAAAACCACCAATAAACAGCAAGAGGATTATGTTAGAGGTAGGTAATGACGTACCAAGAAGACAACCGAAACGTTCAGCAAGAACGCGATCATAGCGTTGGCAATCAGGATCCAGATACCGACGCCATAGATCTGCTCCATGGTCACACGGGGAACCTCCAGGAACAGAGCAACTGCACCGTTCATGACGGCGCAAATGGGAGCAAAGTAGTACAGGGAAACCATAGGGTCCATCTTGAACTCGGCAGAGCTCAGGAGACGCTGCACCATGACCAGACGAGTGGCCTCGAAGACAATACCACCCAGCTGGAAGAGGAAACCGACCATGACGAACTTGATCTCACCGAACGAGGCGATAATGACACCAACCACAATGATGGAGACGTTCGCAAGGGTCTTGTAGTTGACGGGAGCCATACCCATACCCCAAGTAGCCAGGAGGACAGCGACGGGAGTAGTAGCCTGAGTGAAGAGTAAATTAGCTGGGTCTTCCCAACTTGCATCCGCAATGAGCTGGGTTCAAAACGCACCTTGAGCATTTGAATGAAAGCAACACTCAAGTACAGATATGTCATGTTACCACAGATCAAGGACAAACTGAACATCAGTCCAATGGGAACGATCGCACGGAGGTAAACACGGCCGGTCATCTTGACGGTCTTACGGCCATCAAGGACAGTGGTAGTGCGAGCCAGGAGCTGGGTCATAATAGTCGCGAAGGTCAAGTGCCATGTTGTGAGGATAATCGCTGAAGGAATGAAAGTCAGAATACTGGAATAATTGCGCAACGAGAGGTATGAGGGGTATCGAGGGACATACGATAACCTATAGATCCAGATCTGTTAGCATACTCGATTTCTTTCTAAACAGTATTGTGGGGAAAGATGGAGACTCACGGAAGTTGGCATAGTCGAGGAGATACTTGTTGAACAAGATGACACTGGAACTGAGAGTGATCCAGACACTGTAATTCCCCGGATATTAGTCTTCTGGTGTTTCTTCTGAGACGTAGGGGATGATAGCTCACCTCACGTAGACTGCGGGGTGGAATGCGGCCTTGGGGGCCTCCGCCTGTTGAGCAGCTGGGTTGACCGTGGGAAGAGTCTGCTCGCGCACGACCTCACCGGAGGTACGGACCTTCTCGCCGTCGGAGCTCATAGTGAAAGATCGAGTTTGGTCGGAGAAGAATTGTCGTAGTTCAAAGGGCCGGGGGCGCGAAAGGCTTCCTTGGCCAAAAGCGGAGGAAGCCACGGGGGGTGAGGAGAAGAAGTAGAATTACAAGAACACTGGAAAACACCAGGGTTTCAAAGATTAACGAGTGTGATTGGAGTTGGACCCAAAAAAAGAGAAAAGTACAAAACCGGAGAAGCGCAAACAGGGACGAGGATTGGAATGGAGTACGTACTTCGAGAGGAATTGACCGAAGTAAAAGGCAAAATGGCTAAGCGGAGCCTCGAGAACTGCAACCAGCTTGAAACAGCTTTGAGAGAAGAAAAAAACGGGGCTGACGGGCTGAACAGGCTGAACTGAGCCAATGCTAAATGCAGTGTCCACTTGAGATTTTATTATTATGTTCATCGGTCATTGTATTAATTCCAGGGTTATGTTCAGTCTGGGAAGTCTGTATTATTTCATATTTACCGGTTATTCCCATACTGATACTGTATAAAACATCAGTTTGATAAGGCCACTTGTACTTTTCAGGGAAGATCAGACTCAATAAAGTGGAGATTCTGGAAGAGAACATGGGAATATATTACAATAAATTACAATACAGAATTGTCACGGTTCACACCAAACCAGGCCACCTCTAGGCCACCTGGTGTCCACATCTTCTCTCTCCTCTCACTCCACTCTCTTCTCGTGGTCTTTTTTGTCGAGCCACAAATCAACATTGATATTACCTCCATGGGTTACTATTTTTGGACTATAATTAGATCGGTGTTTTTTGAGATCCTTGTGTGATTCTATTCCCCCCAATCCGGACATGGAATGTAACGTATTTTGCTTGATAACTCCCCTCTTTCGGTTTGAGATTAAAAACTGCTTCGTCACAGAGCCACGCTGATCCAAATTAACCATCAGTTGACAGAGACCACATTACGCAAGCAACTGTGCGTCTGACCCACTGTGACCCGCGTTCAGTCGCCCGCTGGACCAGCGCGCGGTCCTGGTCCCTTACGGGTGGAGAATGCGGCGATCGCCTTGAGGAGGCTGTGTCTGACGCCATCGCCCCGTTCAGGGACCGTGTGGTCCACCTGAGTTAAGGAACAGGGGGAGGAAAAGGAGAAAAAAAAGAAAAAAAAAAAAGTGAAACTGAAAAAGCAGGGGCCCCAGAACAAACACAGTTGGATCTAATGGTGGATAGTTCCTAAAGAAGCTTTTCGTTTCACTCGTTCTAGACGTTCTTTCGAAATGACTATGGATTTGATATTGATGGTTTGAACTTGACGATCTTATTTTGCCCAGCCCTGGAGGTTGGAACCACTTGATTTATTTTCGTCATTGTGGTCCTTTTCATACGTGTTTACTCAATCAATTGAGATCCAGGGAGATGATGATCTTTTAAGATCCTCCTTGTCTCTTCCCTATTTAGGGAGGACAATCAGTGGATCCACCTGTACACACTCTGGTTGTACCCTGAACTCACAAGATGATCATCTGCGGATGTCCGGACCTCATCTCCCCAATTTTAATGGTGATTGCAAGGTTCTATCAACTCGTATCAGGACAATCTTGCCTGGAACGTTGAAACTCAGTAGACCCTGTAAATCTTGCAGCCTTGAAGGGGAATCCACTCTATACCAGACATGATGTATCTAGGATTTGATATAGATTAGTTTAAAATTATGACCAGAGATTGCCCACAACGTGCCAATCGACATCGGTGGCGTTTTTAGTTCCGTTTAAGCCCCGATGAGGAATTATTGAATTCAAATGAGAGAAAAGGAGAATAAATGTCAATGATTGTATGAAGTGTCGAGAATCGAGTCAGACACCAAATACTCCGATGAAGATAACAGCATTCCTGATTCATCCTGGGCATAACTAGGATTTCCGCAAACTGCTAGATCCCGAAGGAACTCCATACGCGTCCCATATTTCAGATGATAAGACCCCAGACCAATAACGGTCGTTCGTGCATTGTGATCGATTCGATAGTTTAAACGCCAGGGTCCAGTGGGCGGACGAGAGCGAATAGGCAAAGAGATAGCCCTGACTTGTCGGGGGGTCAAATCTCCCACAGAAAAAAAAAATAATCCTAATTAATTGAAATGAGATGAATGAAATAAAAATAAATCACACATCAAGGTACTTGATACCTCTCTGTACCAATCAGATCATCATCAATTCATATTCATTTATGTTCAATACTCCTTAATGGGGGCAAATGGAGCGTACGTGTTCGGGATGTAGACAAGACGCCACCCCTGAGAAGGGGAACAAGTCTCCCCAATGCAGCCATTGAGAAGGGTTTTTGGGCCAATGTGATATGGGTCTGGACCTTGGATCTTCCCTTCAGAGTCCAGT
Source organism: Penicillium herquei (assembly GCA_039634405.1). Taxonomy (NCBI): domain Eukaryota; kingdom Fungi; phylum Ascomycota; class Eurotiomycetes; order Eurotiales; family Aspergillaceae; genus Penicillium; species Penicillium herquei. The sequence goes on along the minus strand of CP098387.1, from coordinate 4,248,696 downwards.
AGCCACAGTTAAATCCAGCAGCAGAGAAATAGACCAGTAATGTAAAGAAAAGCAAATTAGCGTATGTTTGTGGTGGGTGGAAACCTGAAACAGGCACAGACTCTCCACTCTGCGACACCGCTGAAAGTGCCGGGTCCGTTTTACCCCTACCCACGGTTTTGTCAATCCTCCCACTTTCCTCTCTCCAACTCCCTTATTATCCCCTCCCAATCGCTTCCTCGCAGTCTTTCTAGCTGCTCGTTCATCTTCTATGCTGAACATCGCTCGCAAGACTTTCAAACGAGTGCCTAGCTTCCAGGACCTCTTACAAGGCAGAATGACCCACCCCGATATGTATGGATTGAGTCCCCCTCACCGCAATTCGGTTCACTAACTCATAGCTAGTACTGTTGACGTTCTCGTCATTGGTGCCGGCCCTACTGGTCTCGGTGCGGCCAAGCGTCTGAACCAGATCGTAAGTCTCAACTTTGGAGTTCCCTGGAGATGCGGCCATTACAGGCGCGAAGAGAAAGAAGAGGAAAAAAAAAATAGGGGGGTTGAGATTGGAGGGGTAGTACGGATGAATTTGAAGTCAACTAACTCAATTACCTCTAGAACGGCCCCTCATGGTTGATTATCGACTCCAACGAGACCCCCGGTGGTCTGGCTTCCACCGACGTGACTCCTGAAGGCTTCGTACGTTTTTCTCCATTCATTTTGCGGGGCAGATAAAAATCGGGGGGAAACAAACAACTGACGCGCTCATGACAGTTGTACGACGTCGGTGGCCACGTTATCTTCTCCCACTACAAGTACTTCGATGACTGCATTGACGAGGCCCTCCCCAAGGAGGAGGACTGGTACACCCACGAGCGTATCTCCTACGTTCGTTGCCAGAACGAATGGGTTCCTTACCCCTTCCAGAACAACATCTCCATGCTGCCCAAGGAGGAGCAGGTTAAGTGCATTGACGGTATGATCGATGCCGCTATGGAGGCTCGTGTTGCCAGCACCAAGCCCAAGAACTTCGATGAGTGGATTGTTCGCATGATGGGTACTGGTATTGCCGACCTTTTCATGCGTCCTTACAACTACAAGGTCTGGGCTGTGCCTACCACCAAGGTATGATTCAACTCCAGTCGCAAATGTCCAAATAATCCATTTCTAACGCTTTTTCGCCAATAGATGCAATGTGCTTGGCTCGGTGAGCGTGTCGCTGCCCCCAACCTCAAGGCTGTGACCACCAATGTCATCCTTAACAAGACCGCCGGTAACTGGGGTCCCAACGCTACCTTCCGTTTCCCCGCCCGCGACGGTACCGGTGGTATCTGGATTGCTGTTGCCAACACCATCCCCAAGGAGAACACTCGCTTCGGTGAGAAGGGCAAGGTCACCAAGGTTAACGCCAACAACAAGACCGTTACCCTGGCTGATGGTACCACCATTGGTTACTCCAAGCTCGTCTCCACCATGGCTGTTGACTTCCTCGCTGAGGCCATGAACGACCAGGAGTTGATGCCCCTCACCAAGCAGCTCTTCTACTCCTCCACCCACGTTATCGGTGTCGGTATCCGTGGTGCTCGTCCCGACCGCATCGGTGACAAGTGCTGGCTCTACTTCCCCGAGGATAACTGCCCCTTCTACCGTGCCACCATCTTCTCCAACTACTCCCCTTACAACCAGCCCGATGCCTCCAAGAAGCTGCCCACTCTCCAGCTGGCTGATGGCTCCAAGCCCTCTTCCTCCGAGGCTAAGGAGGGTCCTTACTGGTCTATCATGCTGGAGGTCTCCGAGTCTTCCATGAAGCCCGTCAACCACGAGACCCTCCTGGCTGATTCCATCCAGGGTCTCGTTAACACCGAGATGCTCCAGCCCGGTGATGAGATCGTCTCTACCTACCACCGTCGCTTCGACCACGGTTACCCCACCCCCAGCCTGGAGCGTGAGGGTGCCCTCACTCAGATTCTGCCCAAGCTCCAGGAGAAGGGTATCTGGTCTCGTGGTCGCTTCGGTAGCTGGCGCTACGAGGTTGGTAACCAGGACCACTCTTTCATGCTGGGTGTCGAGGCTGTTGACAACATTGTCAACGGTGCTGTTGAGCTTACCCTGAACTACCCCGACTTCGTCAACGGTCGCCAGAACACCGAGCGTCGTCTGGTCGATGGTGCTCAGGTCTTCGCCAAGAACAAGCAGTAGATAATTTCTTTTCATTTTCTTTTTCTCCACCTTTATTCACCCTTTTTATTTCCCCTTTATTTTACGCTGTTCTCGCCTCTTTTTTGAAGCCGAGGCTTTCTTCTGGATACACTTGAAACGAGGTCTTACACCGTTATGGAAAAATATACATGTCCAAGGGAGCATTTGAAGCGGCATCTGGGAGACAATCTTGTTGGCGTTTCATGTGAATTACTTCCCATCATCACTTTTGTTTAACTTCTGCTTGTCACCTAGAGCCGGATTTGCTTGTGGTCTTGTTTCAATTTCGTGATACACACTTTTTAGACATACGAAGATTGCTTATTCTAATCGAATCCCCCTGTTGACGACTGCACCTGTTCCACCATGATCCTTGTAAGCCCACTTAGAACCCACTGTCTTTGTACTCCGTTTATTTCGTTCAAACATTCAATGTGTTTCCACACCGCTGTCCTACGTACCCATGCATCAAGTGGAACAAATCTCCTCTGATCTGCCCCAATCGCCACCATCCATTGCCACGCCAAGATCTCCGCATTAATCAATCCACGTACTCATAGACCCAGTACGGAGTATGTACTCCGTATGTGCCTGGGGATCTCCAATCTCCACATCCTCAAGCCCCCCAATTTTTTTACCGGTACAACCGCCACTGACAGCCACTGGCACTTACAAACGTTTCTCTCTCCAGGTGTCTCATAGGTAGGTCAGAACAAGTACCCACAAACACCCGTGGAAATTATCCAGGGCCAAAAAAAGATTGAAAATAGAAACATAAGCCTCGAACGAACTCAACCAAATAACCGTCGGAACCAGACTCGACAGGGATTCGGTTCTTAGTGCTGGTTGGGTACCGCGGCGAGGTTATTTCAGCAGTGGCGGTTTATGTGGGTCGTGCCTGGAGCCAAGCATTAGCCATTATCTGGGCACTAAGGATGTGGGATAAAAATACAATCTTATGTTCCAGTGGTTGGTGAGGGTTTTGTGGGATTGAAGATGGGCCTGGACTGCAAGCTTCAATTTTGGTGCTGGAGATGTTCGTAGGACATCTGGATAAATGGGCCCTGCTATTGGTCTGAAAGAATCCCAGTCATAGTATAGTAGTTCTAAGAACAAGGATCTCGACAAGCGTATGATTAGTCGCAACTCACATTGATATCATTCTTCCCATTTACTCATCCTGACGTTTGATACTAAATGAAAAAGAAACGAGAAATTTATTGCATCAATTGGGCGATTGTATATACAACATCAATCTCAAATATCTTCCATCTTAACTCACAGCGTCAACTTTAATGATCCTCCTAGCAGTGCTACTAGTACTAGCACAGATCTAATGAGACGCACATCCACCCTCAGGCACAAGACTAATAGCATCAAGCCACACCAACCCAGTCACCGAGTTATCCTCAGAGTCACAGCCCGCCGCAACATGTATCGTCTCAGTGGATTTCTTCGGCACAAAGCTACCAATAACAGTTACCCACGAACCGAAGGTATCCGAACCCAGATCTTGGGATGTGATGAGACCCTTCGTGATGTTGTGACCCGAGGAGACATAGATCCCGCAATACTCCGAGCTATCATAGGGAACTTGGGCTTCCGCGCTGAAGGTATAAGTCTTTCCTGGTGTGAGGTTCTTCAGGACTTGCGAGATGGTGTTGGAGCCGTTGTCGATAGCGGTTTCTAAGCTCCTGTAGGGGTTTTTATATTAGCTTGTGCTTGAATTTGGCTCGGGAGAATAGTTTCTAATGGGGTGAAGGGTTATGGGATAAGGTGTGGTGTATCTCACAAGTAATAGTCACCGCTGTATGCGCTTGTTCCACTGCTCACAGTGGCAACATTCACGGCAGAGGGATGCCATGGGAATAGAACGCCAGATTCGAAGCCTGGGTTCACGATAGCATTGCACGCTGAGAGGGCCATTGCGATGAGTAGAAAGAGATGAGATCAGGGAGAACTTGAATGATTTGAAGATGATACTGATTGAAAACTCGAAGCTGAGTGCGTAAAACTGGTTTATATCAGTTTGCTGTGTCTGAGACAAATACGATGTGGGATGCGGGTTTTACCGCTGGGACGCCTCTTCAAGGAAAATCAGGGTCCTTCAGGGCTGAGACTAGCCGCTTTCAAGTGCCTGTAAGGTTTGAAGGAAGCTGATGACTCGGATATGAAGTAACCTGACCGGCTTCGATGATAGAGTCGGAGCTTTCTGGATGGATGAGAGGGTCTTTCGGATCAAACATGGACTATTCAAATTCAATACTAATGGTCTAATCTAGACTTTATTCCAAGGTTGATCTCAAGTTTTCGGAACAACAGGTTGGTTCAACTACGGTGATCGCCAGATCTGTGGGGGCTCCTGGTGGAGTCTCTTACCTAGTATTATGACAAGCACTTGTGCGGTCGCAAGTGAGTACATAGAAGGTTTCTGTGGCGCATAAGGTGTAACACTTCATGAACCCTAGGTGAGGCTTACTATACTACGGAGCCATATTCTGAGTCGCGCCATCCTTTATAGGAACATACTGCGTTCAAAGCTGTCTGAGTGAGGTAAAAATAGAATCCTCTCTAGTGTCCGTATGTGGAAGCTTTTGAGTTGTCAGATAGACTTTCAGATGACTGTCAAATTTGTCATCAAAGTCGCAATGATACTTTCAGCTGTACTTTCAAGAAAAATGTAAAGTGGTTTCGTCTCTTGACTTTTGGACGAAGATCGTAGCCGATGGAAGTTAGGGACTCGGAAGGCCAAGTATTATGCAGGAGGTCAAAAGTATCATGTATGATATCCATGGATCAATGCAGGTTTGTTTTATCAATCAATGGATCCACTGGCATGTATGTTTGTATCATCATTGGACAATTCCAACATTGAATGGTCAAGTTTGTTTTAACTATGGAGAATTCGTGATTTATCCATGCTATGCACCATGATTCGATACCAAACTTGCTTTGTTGATCATAAGGACAGTCTGGTTATCAATCGAATATCCTAAGCGTTCAGCGTAAGTAGGATCTCAGCTCACATAATGACGACATTATAGCTGTAAGACACTCTTGGTTGAAGCAATTCCATTCGGCTACCAAGTCCATATAGACTATTTATAGGAGTCTTACTTCCGAGTCATTGTATACTATTAGCATCATGTCAGAAACATCCCTAGAAATAAGCATGCAAGTGCTGCTTAGATGTGAGATTCCAAGGGAACATTTGAATTTGAATGCCAGACTCGGAATACATAATAAACGCGTTGGGATTCGGAAGTCCGTGAGTTAAAACTTGAATCCGCCACGTGCATGGCTATGGCAATATTTACTCGATAACCCTTTAGCATTTGATTGACTGGGAGTCGAGTGCATTGGCTAGTGCAAAGTATACGAACGTGGCGTATGATGAATCTCGAGCGACGTAAGCCCACCACATTGCCCAGATGGCAGCCCAGGAGTCAGTGCGGAAATTTGATCAAATGAGCTTGCTATCCGTCAACTGGTGGTCTAGTACACCAACCTCGGGAGTAAAGTGATTGATAAGTTAAGAAGACGACTCGGCAGAATCTCTCGAAGTCTATGTATAGAACCATATTGGGTAGGAGTCTGCCGCTCAGTGCTTCTCAACCCCTGGTCTACGTGGAAATTAACACCAACTGGTATTGTCTTTCCAAAAAATGTCTCATCAAAAACTCGGCCATTTGAAATCGGAATCCTCGGGGCATTCAAGAGACTCAATGGACTCCGCTTTGGCGCGTGAATCTAATGGCGATACACGCGTCTCATCAGGGGCGGAATCGACTCGGAAGTCCCCGTAGGGACGAAGAAGGATGACTAAGGTTCAATTAATTTGAAACTCAGCGAAAGTACTCCGAAGGAACTCCGTATAGCCCGTGTACTCCGTATTTCGTTCTAGGGATTGATGACTCTCCTAGATATAAGGTACGCGGAGATCGCGCCTCCAATAACCGCGGTCCAAGGCAAGGGCCAATATTGATTCAATGGTTATGCCAAAGAGGCCAATCTATTTCAAGTTCCAAGGATCAGATATTTCAAGTTTATGCTGGGTGTCCACACGGATTTTCCTGACTCCGCACAAGGGGAGTGGACGCGGCCCAGCCTTGTGGTGTTCGGATTCGCAGAATATTGGATCAAAGGATTCACTATCAATCAATGGACATAGGATCATTAAAGTATATCAGGATTGGATAACAAAGGTACTTCGACATTCCTTTCAATGACCAGTGCCTTTTCTCTTTTGATCTTAAATGAACAGACTCAAAATAATCAATTGATCTAGAAGATTGATTCCAAATTTGCTGACATGACTAAATATCAAAATCGTTGAGGTGTCAAGCCTAGCCACTAGTCCCCCTTGGTGGCTAGTTTGGAGGCTAGTTTCTACATATCGGCATCCACTTTCCAATGCAACTCAACATTTCCAGATCCTAGTCTTCCCCCATGTGATATCGACTCCTTGGAACTTAAGACATCAATTGACTCCTTGCTCCGAGTCATTATCCCGTGCAGTTCACCTGAACATTTCACGTGTCAGGGACTTCAAGTTACGCCACCGAGGCCAGGACCCTAGCAGCCATGGCATCGTGATAATGCCAATACCTCACATTCTTCCGTGGGGGGCAACAATTTGCCTTGCGAAATGCTAACTCCATCTGGTAAAAGGGACTTTTGGAAAAATTCTGATCCCGAATACGGAGTCAACCGGGGGATAAGGCATTGACAATCCGAGAGAGTATCAGGGGCTCAATCAGAACTAATGAATAGACTTAAACCTAGTTGTGGCAACACAACCTATCATGTCTCGTCGGAAAATGAAAATTCAGCGCTAAATTCCGAAATAGAAAAATTCTCCACGAGGATCCTTCCGAAAATCAACGTCTTCTCAACGGTTTGGGTAACTAAGCGAGTTCCAGAAACTCCTGAGTCGGAGTCCATAATTGCGTCTATTACATTGGCCCACCCATTGGACTCAAACCCATGGATAAGGGGCCATCCCACGTCTAGAAGTTTGGAACTTCCCCAGGGGCCAATCAATTCCTCATGCAGTTTTCTGTCAATTAAAAAAAATAATAATAATTTTAAAAAAAAAATTAAAATTTTTCTTTATTATGAAAAAGGGGCCTGATTCTTTCTCAGATTCTTGTTTTTTGAACAACTGACTTGGATCTTGCTGTTCCTCAGATCAAGGAAATCAAAGTCATGGCTTCTTCTACAATCCAGACTGTGGACCCGGTCATTCAATTGAAGGGTGACACTAAGGTATTCATTCCTCTAGTATAAGGCTTGATGATTCCTGTAATACTGACTTCAAACAAAGGCTAAGGATATCACCTATGGCTTCTTGAGAGACAAGATCCCAGCTCATTGCTTCGAGCGTTCCGCTCTTAAGTCATTTTCCTATCTATTCCGTGACTTTGTCTATGCCGGTATCCTGGTATGGCTTGCTCTCAAGATTGATCTCTTGCCCACACCCGCTCTCCGGGCTACTGCTTGGATTCTCTATACATTCATGCAAGGATGTGTTGGTACCGGCATGTGGATCATTGGTCACGAGTGTGGTCACGGAGCTTTCTCGCAATACTCTAAGCTCAATAATGTTGTCGGATGGGCCATGCATTCGCTCTTGATGGTGCCCTTCTTCTCATGGAAGATCACCCATGCCAGACACCACCGTTACCACAATCATATGGAAAAGGACACAGTTTTCGTCCCATTTACTGAATCCGAGGTTGCGAAGAAAGAGCCTACTCTGCTCAGCAGGATCCAGGAGCTGGTCGAGGAGACTCCTTTCTACAACGCCGTCACTCTGATTGGACACCAAATTCTCGGATGGCAATTGTACATGTTCTTCAATGTCAGCGCTGGTCCCAAGAGTCTGCCTGAGAAGGGAACTCCCGCCAAGATGTTCCGCAACAGCCACTTCGACCCTCTGGGCTCCCTGTTCACTGATGCGCAAACGCACCTGATCGCCATTACCGATATGGGTCTCTTGATGACTGCCGGTGCTCTTTACTACTTCGGTACTCAGATTGGCTTCTGGAAGGTTGCTCTGCTCTACGTTGTGCCCTACTTCTGGGTTCACCACTGGCTGGTTGCTATTACCTACCTGCACCACACTCACCCTACTGTCCCTCACTACGACGACAACTCCTGGACTTTCGTCAAGGGAGCTCTTTCCACCATCGACAGACGCTTTGGTTTCATTGGACGCCACTTCTTCCATGAGATTATCGACTACCATGTCATCCACCACCTCTTCCCCAGAATTCCCTTCTACCACGCTGAGGAGGCTACCGAGGCCATTATTCCTTACCTGGGCGAGCAGTACCGCCTTGAGGAGGAGCCTTTCCTTAAGTCATTGGTGAACACCTTCAACACTTGCAAGGTTGTGCACGACCCTGACTCTGAGGGTGCTCTTCACTGGAAGCTCCCGCAGAATGCGGAGAAGAAGAGCAACTAGGTCATCATACCTTATAGACTTGCATTGTACGATTTATTTTTGTATATTTAGAGTTCTCAGATAGACTAGAGGATAGATATCCCCATTTATAGCTCACGAGCATGCATTCAAAATTAGAGCATTGAACCTTGAACATTGTGATCTTTTGTCATTTTTAGACCAATTTGATCAGATTTTAGATCTTTGATCTTATCATTTCCGAAGTCTAGATCTAGCACGGAAAAGGCGTCCAATCCGAGTCTAAGTGCATATAATGTTTGATCCAAAAATAACATGTCCAGGTGCCCTATCAGTACCATCAGCCTAGCACAGTCGTCCATCATCGCTCAAATAGCTACATACTAACCCTAACCCATTACAAAATGGCCCGGAACATTGAATACGAATCCCCGGCACTCTGAGATGTTTGAAGTACATGATATACAGTAGTCAATCACAAATGGCCCAGCGGGCGAGTTGTCATAAGCATTCTATCTAATATGCACGCATACAACCTGAAGAATACTGACGTATGATTGACCGGCAGTCTTACTTTCTCCCAGTCCTCCAGGCTTCAGTGCTCTGACCCACCTCCAAACTTGAACATCACTCCCGAGTCCTAGATATCAGTTTCCTTAGGCTGCTATGTGAATGCAAAGACCTCAATTTGAATGCTCTGTTATCTTACAATGCTTCCTAATTCGCTCTAGTCTATGGCAGCCTGGCAGCTAATGAAACTAGTTTAGGCAGCATCGCGATTACGTATACACCACATGCAGTCAACAAAGCCACCAAAACAAGCACGAACTTCCAAGGTTCGTATTAATCGACAATTCTAAATTTTCTTGTTCACTCAAGTACTCATGGATCTAAGCCACTGCACTGATTCAACCCCAATAATGAACGAATTCATAGATATGCATCAGTGCATGTGTACCGACTCCACCACAATGGCAGACGAAGTCATTGAATATGTGCTAGATACAATTTCCGACCTCCCCATCACGCAGGTGGTGGCTGGGCTCCTCGCAATCTTCACTCTCTACACATGTGCCCGAATCAGCACGCCAGAGTCTCGAATCAAACACTACTATCGTATCGGCCTTTTCAGTGGTCTCGGTTTCCTACTTCTACTCATAGCCCTTGCATTTATCAGCGACGGGTCTGTCATCGAAGTCGACTTTGGCAATCCACCAACTGTAGCCCTTATAGTCCTTGGCTTTGCAGTATTCTGGTTTTTCATGGGCGCGTTTCTATTCAACCAGGGTCATGGGTCGAGGGAATTAGTGAGCGATGAAGATATCTCTCGTTTACACCGTGCGAGAACCAATGATTCCACTGATGGTTCGAATGAAAGAATTCGCACAGAGCTCGAGATTGAGTTCCTTGAAGAGATGTTACGGGCTCGTCGTGAGAAACTTGAAGGGCTGAAGTAGCTTTCGCCCCCACTGGGGTCTTGCTTTGGTGAAGGGAATGGGGCGCAGCACTTGAGTGTAGGTGCCCGACTAGGTACAAGTCAGAGAAATCTTGGAAGGACAACTCGAGCCTCATTTGTTGCCCCATCATACCATTTTGCCCGTAGGGCGCTCATGGAGCCCATTCCCGTTTGGGGCTAGTTCTCCAGGGCTGAGACCGTTCAACACCGCCTTTGCATGTCTTGTCATCTGAAGTGCTGTTCTTTTCTCAAAAAATAGCATAGTTAGAATAGTAGTTTGATCTGAACATTTATCTTGAATATCAAATTTGGGCGGTGATAAAACCTGGAGTAATTACCAGAGACAAAATCATGTCATGCCTTCCAAGGTTGTATTCACGAGACGAAATGCCCCCGGGGCCATTTTGATGCCAAGATTTCATCAACTGGCATATCTTAGTTGCTACAGTACTCCAGACAGCCTCCAGACAACCTTACTTTTGTCATCTTGATTGAAGAGCAGAACTCTGAAGTTTAAAATGGCTCGTTTTTTTAATCATATTTCTGGTAATTTTTTTTCTGCCACGCTATGAATGTACAATATCATTGCTATCGCTAGCGTGATCGCTCCCGTAGTCGCCCGACATTTGCACTGCCCCGGTGAGGCCTTTCACATCATCCGAATATTTAAGTGCTTTTCATCTTCCACTGTTCCCAAATTCCCCACGCCATCCCCATACATCCCGAAGTCTCTGAGAGCTTGAGACATATCAAAATGCATTTCGATCCTCATAGGCTACCCAACGCCGATGATCCCTTCTTCCCACGCGTCTTCAAGATATTCACTCTTGCGCTCGAAGCCCTCTTCACAACCGTTGCTCCATGTATTTTAGCCGTCTTGGCTTTCTTTGCGGTCATTATCTTCATCATAGTCTCCATAGCGTACATTTGTACCGCCCTGGCTCCAAACAAGACGCCATCAAAGTCTACACCATCCTCCGTATCAGATGCTTCATCAAGCGAAGTGGATGAGAAGAAACGCCTTGAGATTGAGATAGAATTTCTCAAGGAATTGATGAAATCTCGACAGGAGAAATTGGAGCAGTTGTCTAAGAGCGAATAAGTGTTCTTTGGTTCTTTGATTGCTATTCAGCACACTTTGATGAAGGCTTTGTTCAATGAATGTCAAACTCATGTATCGGATCCTATCCCTACTTGACCTGTTGGTTGATACACACTGGAGGGTGAAACATGGATGCCAGTATTGCAGAAGCATAGCCCTGGGAATTCCTGTATCCTTTACGGCTTGACATCTGAAGCTTGAAGCTTCCAAATTCCAAGTTATAAGGCTCAAGTGATCAACTTCAAGGACGGAAAAGGCTGTAACACTGGACAAACTCAGCCCCAAGCCGCCGATTTCCAAACGGACCAAGTCAGATTCACAACGTACACTGCATATGCATGTTTCTATATTTTTATAAGACATTCAGATATTTCAATGCCCCACTTCTAGCAAATTCACTATTCAAGTTGATTCGTATACATTTCCCAGCATTTCAGAATGAGTTAAGTACGTATGTGCGGGGTTGAAGCGAATCATTGATCGGGTTTTCTAGCCTTGTTCCACGTCGCTTCTTTTCTATTAATATAATTTGTGGAATTAGGTAACTGAGGGCCTAGAGCTTGATTGAAACCTACTAGTTACGAGCTAAAGGCTGCAGCATTTTGAAATCTGAGACATTGATAAGCTGATTCTAAACCAGTTGACGTGAAATTGTGACTATGTGAACATACCACTGATGCACATGATAACCACCACACACAATGAGACCAGTCAAGAAACAAGGAAAAACATGTCATATTCCTGCTAAATAAACGAGGATTAATTTTGCAAATTTAACTAAATTATACTAGCGGGAGGACGCGTCAGTTGCTGGGTCATCCAGAGGGAGACGAATTCTGGATCGGAGCTCCCCCACCGGCGCACATCCGAACTATACATAGCTCCAAGAGTCGTGGTTTCAGCCCAAGTTCTGTGAATGTACACGTTGTACAATTCATCTAGGGCATGAAACTAAGAGATGGAGTTCAATCCAATAGGATTAGTATGTTATTCAGTGAGATTATTTTTATCTCATGGAAAATGACGTAGGCAGGTCGACTTGAAAAAGATAGCATTTTTCATTAGAAATAAGAATAAGCTGGTTAGTGACCGCCAAAGAGCACGCGCGGCTTCAAAAATTCAACAGCTTTAAAGCATCAATCATAATCATCTGCACACATTTGGGAGCATTGAATCAAACATTCATCCAGAGTGAAAACCATACATTTCTCTCATGAACACCACCTGACAGGCGCGCGACGCAATTCCCGATCCATATGGGTCCTGTTAGTGCGATAAACTGGGATCCACCACATTGGCAGGCGAGACCACAGATGTAGCTAAACCGGACTCGTCAAACCGTGTCTAAATGGAACGGCGGCGAATGTTATGTCCGACAGGACGGGGCGGTTTGCGGGAAACCTGATCAGTGGGAAGCCGCGAATGCTCAGCATCATTAGTTGGGGCCCATGCAGCAAGGGAAGGGTTCTGTGGACGGTAGTTCTCTGTTATACATTAGTGAATGGTTCGATCATCGGTCTGAAACTGATGATCATCGTGTTGAAATTGCACAGACCTTCATTCCCTGGTGAGTGACGCATATCATTCTTCTGCTGCGAATATCCCGCTGCCGGGGACCAAGCTGGCTCGTCCCAGTAATACTGATACTCGCCGTTCGGCTTTCGAGCCACAATAGATGAATCCCGAGCGGTAGCGGAGTCATTGAAGGTGTCCACTGTTGGGTGGGCCGACTCGGTCTTCAAAGAAGGATTTTCTCCCACTGGGCTTGGGTCCATGACGAAGGTGCGTCCCGTAGATGGATTTTCCGCGTAGGATGAGCCGTGAGCTTCATCATCACGCTCAGTGTTGATATTCTCGTGATCGGGCTTGATATTTCCGTCTTCTTCCGAACTGTTAGGAGGTGCTTCAGAGCTTGATGCGTTTGGATCGTAGCCTGGTTCAGCTTTGGCTTCATCTTTCACGTCCACATTGCGATTGTTGCGAGTTTTGCGTTTGGCAGCTCTGTCTCGATCAATAGCTTCAAGAGCAGCCAGTACCTCCTCCTCCCCCAAAGTGATCATAGTTGGCGGGAATCGGATCATTTTGAGGTTAGAGGGGGCATATCAGACTGAAGGGAGGTGTTGAAGTATGTAGAAAGCACAGAGTAGAGTCAAGATGAAAGGCAGTCACACCTCACTTCGCTGAGTCGTTACATTATCAGATAAGAGTATTACTCTAACAGAGACAGTCTTCTATATTTATGAGTATTTTTTCCCTCCAGATGAAATTGATAGAACAAATTGAAATCTGATGTTGAAGTATTAATAGCAATCTAGTCGGGACACTAATAGTAAATAGTACTAACCCATACTAATAGTATCTGGGACTCCGCCCCTCTTATCCTTTTTTTCTGCTTCTTCTACTTTCTCCTTCTAATTTCTTGAATCCTTGACTACTCTGCTTCTTCCTAACCTAGTCGGATCATGCCTCCGTTGCGTTTGCCATCCCCGCCATAATTCGTTGGCCTTTTTCAATTTGATCCACCCCCTTTCCCGCCCTTCTTCCTCTTCCCCTCTCGAGGTCAACAACTCTCCCCCCAAAATTCCAGCTTCGGTCGCCCATCATGAATGGGGATCTTAGTCTATCCCAGTCCTTGGGAGGACTTCGGATAGCAAATCCAGACGATTCGCCGCTTCCATCAGAGGACGCGACCGCTGGTTCGATGGAATCTTATCCATCCGGCCAACCGGACGGTTCGGTATCAACACATCCACAGATTCCCGCGCCGAGCGAGGAAGCTTCTACAGCATTTCCTCCTGCACCGATCGATGCACCTGTACCCGACAATCGCTCGTCAGTCATCTATTCGTTCCCTGATCTCCCACAGCCATCGGGTCCATATCAGCCCTACTCGACCCATCCGCACGCTACTCCGCCGAATCCATCCCGCCCCCTTTCCTCTGTCTACGTCAACGGATCTTCATCCGTTTTGCCCCGAGATAACTCATATCGAATGCGAACAGACTCCGGGGCTTCATCCACATCTACGTCGCACTCGCGAAAGGACGCTCGCGGTGTCTCCGCGGCCTTACAAGCAGGTGTACCCGTACGGGATAACTCTCATAGCGACCGTTCCTATCGAACAACCCATATTCCGGCCAATGGGCCGGCTGTAATGCGTCAGTCGTCCAGAGCACACGCCCGCGGAACCGGTCAACCACAAATGTCTCGAGGTCCCTACGGTATGGAGAACGGCCCACCACATAGTAGCGAGGACTGGCAGGAGCGCGGTGCTGCGGTCTCAGTAAGACAGGAAGTGGATGCCAATGGGAAGACGGTCTCGCGATACGTCAAGAAAGGTGTCCGGGATTTCTCGTTTGGAAACACTTTAGGAGAAGGATCGTACAGTACAGTGGCATTTGCGACAGATCGACAGACATTGAAAGAGTATGCGATCAAGATCCTGGATAAGCGACACATCATCAAGGAGAAGAAGGTGAAATACGTCAATATCGAGAAGGACACATTAAACCGTCTGACCGACCATCCGGGTATCGTGCGACTTTACTACACCTTCCAGGATGAGCGCTCTTTATACTTTGTTCTGGATCTGTGTAAAGGTGGTGAGCTTCTGGGTGTTCTCAAGCGGATGACCACATTCGATGAAGAGTGCACCAAGTTCTACGGTGCGCAGATTCTGGACACGATAGATTATATGCACAAGCGTGGCGTGATTCATCGAGATCTGAAGCCCGAGAACGTCTTGCTCGACCATCAGATGCATGTCAAGATTACCGATTTCGGTACAGCAAAGATACTCAAAACATCACCACGACCAACCGACAGCACCAGCTCAATCCCGCCCCTTGATTCCACAGACCTCCCAGAGGAAGAGCGAGCTAGCTCCTTTGTCGGTACAGCAGAGTACGTCAGCCCTGAATTGCTGACGGACAAGAATGCCTGTAAGGCAAGTGACTTGTGGGCATTCGGCTGCATCATTTACCAGTTATTGGTCGGCCGTCCACCATTCAAGGCCGCGAATGAGTACCTGACATTTCAAAAAATTGTGGCCTTGGACTATGAATTTCCTGTTGGATTCCCTGCTGTTGCGCGTGATCTTGTCGAACGTCTTCTTGTTCTTGAACCCGCTCGACGGTTGCAGATCGAGCACATCAAAAACCACGAATTCTTTGCCGGCATCACATGGGGACCTGAGATGTGGAAGCAGAAGGCTCCTCGTCTTAAGGCCTATCAGCCACCTCCTCGTGAACCCATCAAACTGAATGGCGGCGACAGCAGCGAAAGCTTCCCTCCCACGATCTCGACGGCTCCTTCTAATGCACCCAATTCCAGCTCCCGCGCTCTTCCCAGGGTAGTCACGGAGCTACCTCCGCCAAGCCAGCTGGATATCGAATGGTCGCCAGTACTGAGTAGATCCAATGAGCGCATTCTGAAATTGGGGAATATGGTAGTGCTGTCATCTCCTGCATCACACAGCCCCACTTCTAGAAACGGCGGCAGTGAACCAGAAGCCCCAAAGAAGTTCTCACGTTTCTTCTCAAGCACAGCAACTAAGAAACGACAACGGCTGGTTATGGTCACATCTTCAGCAAGAATTATTCTAGCAGCTCCAGGTGGTGATGAAAAGAAGGCGAAACTCGAAATCCCCCTCATTTCAGCTGGCACGCATTGGAGGAGCACAACCGATTCCAAGGGTCATTCATCATGGATCGTGGATACAGTAAGTGACTATCTTATTAAATACATCCTATGTCTGTTACTGTTACTGACTTCAACCCCAGAGGGATAAGCATTTCGTCTTTGAGGACCCTAAGCCATCATCAAGCAACATCGGGGCTACGGCTTTATCAGCACAGGAATGGTTAGATGCACTTGATCGGGCGCGCGAGATGGCTTTGACGCAACAAAGCTCCGGGGCTTACTCCGCCGAAGATGCTTTCAGAGAGATTTCCTCTGGATTCTCCAGCCACGCCAACACTCTTGACCGCACTTCAGACCATCAGAATGAGAACAACGTGCCCCAACCACCGGTACGCAACACTTTGGTCAAACAACAAGCCGATACGGAATCCGTGAAGGGAAAGAAAAGATTTAGTCGGCGTCACTCTAAGAATGGACTTGCTGCCGTGTTCTAAAACCACCGAGCTCCACTCCCAAGAGACACCCCCTTTTCCTGCCTTACTCCCCCGGGCGCCCGGACTCTCTTCCGATGTCATTCCATCCTGAATATGGCTCTTGCAAATTGTTAGCTTTTTGCTTCCATTCAACTTGGACATCGACCGAGAAGTCAGGGCCTCCCATATTATTTCCATCCTGCAAGGATGACAGATGTCTCCTTTACATACTGGTTATTTCTTCTGTTTTGCATATTACAATGACGAGCGTGCTTTGTTCGTATAGGGACATGTTTTGCATTTAGAACTGGAGAGGGTGCATGCGTATTTTCCCCCTCTTATCATTGCGTCGCCTGTTGAATAGCTCTTGTGTTTTTCTTTCTTTCATCCGAGTCTACCCCATTTCCTTGCCTGTTATATATCCCTGCTTCTGCTTCGATCTGATGCATACTCTTTTCTTCTACGTCTGGCGATCTTTATTGAAGACTTCTTTTCTGAGATGTCGATTACTGTCTAGCGTTCTCAGCTACAGTGAAGAAATTTGTTACCGTGTTGTTTCATTGTTATTCCTGAAGAATTCTCTTTTCCTTTTTCTCTCTATCTCTCTCCCACTATCCTCAAAAAGTTGGATCAGGACGGTTCTCGGTTATTCATTCCTCTGAATATTTGCTTTGTCTCTTCGGAATCCTTGTTTTGCGGATTGCTCCCATATACCATTTTCTTCCCTTAGCATCAGTGATTCCTTGGACTGATGCTTCCTTCTTTGTGACACTTTTTATCTTCTTTTCTATCCTCTTCTTATACACACTTGTCTTTTCATCTCCCATGTCTATGGCAGACCTTTTGTCTCTTATTTCCATTGTGACCGATTCGAAAATTGATATACCCGAGTCTCATTTCATTTTATTCTATTTAGTAATATGGACACTTCACACTATCCGAGTCGTGACTCGAGGTGATTAGCGGCTATGGAATAACATGACTTTCAAAGAGCACTTGAGGTAGTCAAGTTCCAGAGATTATCCGAGTCGAATGTCTAATCCTGTATGAAGTAACCTTGAAAATCGTCAATTGAATCATATACATCATCAGGTTCAAATTATGTACAGCCAATATGTAGGTCGAAGAATAGAGGAACTGGTATCCCCATTTTTATACATCAAACGCATTGCCCTGGGCAGTGTTCACAATCAAATGAATAGCCAATCAAGGCGAGATGCGTCCAGCTCATCCACCCAATCAAACGAGGAATCAAACGTCTCGTCATCATTAAGATCTTGATCGAACGCTCCACTCGGAAGAAGTCCATCAACAAGGCCAACGGGTACATTCTCACGCTCTCGGCGCTTAAGATCCTGTTTCTGCCACATGAGTCGAAGAACCCATGCCGCATTCCGGACATTGACACTCGCAACGGCTTGATAGAGGAAGCCAAGCTTCTCAAGAACAAGCGAACGCTGCTCTAAGCGCCGACATTCGGCACCGGCAATGAAAGTCGGCCATATGAGACACTTGAAATGGGGATCTGAAGTAGGAACGGAGCAAATGCGGGTTATAAGATCGTGAGAGGCCTGAGAGTGGTCTGAAGGGAGATTAGTGTCGGTCCACGGAGGTGAGTATCCCTCTCTGGCTCTTGAGAGGACACGACTGGTATAGAGGTAGACGGCGGCTTGGTAAGCGCTAGCCAGGGCGATGCGCGGGGAGAGATCGTCAAGGAAGAAATAGGTTTGCATTTCTCGAGCCCAGGAGACAGGGTCGAAAGTTCGGATGCCCTGGAGAAGCTGGGCATATGATTCTCGGGAGAGTGGTTGGCCTTGCTGCATGGAGATTCCCAAGGTTGTGGGTCTGGGAGCTGCGGCTGCAAGCTCGGAGTCAGGATACCATAGTGTGTGCACGAAGAATATCACTTCGAGGAGGTAGGCCGGACAGCCAACCCAGGACGTTTCCTCGAGACGTTTAAGCATAGCAGGTCCCATAGTCTGAGGGTAGAATGGTTTGGAGAGGGCTCCAGGTCGTGCGAGCGTGGATCCCATGATCTCCATGATTAAGCACCCATCTATGGCAACTGCCTCAAGTCCCTGGAGGATTCCTTGACCAAGTGTGTTCTCGGGTCGACTTCGCAGTAGTTTCTTTGCGCCTTCGATATGATAGCTCCATGCACCGCTGCCAGATTCGAATAAATCCAGAAGAGCAAGAACGACAATAGCTGCCAAAGTAATATCGTCTTTTTGCGTAGCAGGGTTCGATAAGGCTTTGGACAGTTGATTGAGTGTACGCTGCTTGAATTCCAAGAAATGATGATATGCTTTCGACGTCGTTTGGCGAGAACTTGTTGGGATGATCATGTTCTCGATTTCCTCGGGTGCCAAAGGTGCGTCGATACTCAAGGGATTATGGGATGACCAAGGCATTATTGAGGAGTCGGAATTCGATACGAGCGAGTAGTGCAGGGCTCCTATAGCCAATATTGCGTGCGCCAAAAGCGGAGAGTGGCCAACTAGCGAGATAATATCTCGCCATGGGTTCTTGAGCTGGGGGTAAATTAGGAAATCGTTCGTCATGTACTCGTTATCTGAAAGTAGGTGGAGTTAGCGGTGAGCTGGGCGTGTAGTAAGATATAGTAGCAGAACATCATACAGTGGTTAAGATAGAATCTTGAAGTTTGATTGAAATCTTTCAGCAATGGATCAACCAATCCCCATGGTGCTGGAATATAGTCCATCGGTGTACTTCGTGGGACATGAACCATGGCATTTTCCGACTCGTTTAGCAAATTTGAAGCAGTAAAGTCTGCCTCGTCAAAAGAACCAAAATATTCCTCAAATGCCCTTGTATCTATAACCTCTTGTGTCCAATCTGTCTCCGCGCCGGCCTGGGTCCCCGAATTTGGAGACGAATCTGTATCAGACGAGGATTCGGGTATGGGAAAGAATCCCGAGTTGATATTGGATACATCTGGTTCAAATGTCTGTGTCGTTGTCACTGCTTGATTCTGACGTTTATCCTTCCCAGGAGACTTCTTCATCTCATCGAAACTGCGACCCATCATTTTGCCTCGACTAGCAACCCCACCCTTGACCCATACCAATGGTTTTTGGTAGCCCAGACATTCTTTCCCCGCATCTCGGCATTTTCGACAGGTCGGCTGGCCATTGTCGCAGATAATGCGACGGCGTCGACATGTATAGCACCCTTTTGTCATGATCGATGGAGATTTGAATTGTAAAATCCGTATAGAATCAGGCTAGCCACTTGCGGGTGTGCTTGGCCACTCGCCATCGCGTGGTCAAGAATCGGCGATCGGTAGACAGGACTCGGACCACTTGGTCATCGCTAGGTGGAAAGAATGTCGTAAGGATCGGGATTTCCGTTCCAGAGCATCACCGGAGCCGACTCCAGAAAAAGTATGGGGGAGGAGGAAGGCATGTGTCATAGAAAGTTGGGGTGTCGGACCGGGGCTTACTAAGAATTAGCTGGAGATGGATATTTCTCCAGATCCCCTCATCATTCGAAAACCGCGTGATACCGCTCGATTTCATCTCAGTGTCTGGTCCAAACACCTACAAAATGGTCTGGAAGGCGCTCTGGCTCGCAGAATTGGAGGTAGGCTTCCTTTTCTTCCCTGTATAGGTTTCATGATAGCTGACTACTTTAGCGCGCAATGATCAACCGTGTATGTCACCCGTCCCTTGGTCTGATGACCAAGCATCTCTAACATCCTATAGCTCTTGCAAAGCCAAGTCTGGCATAAGATGGTTGGTCGAGTATACCAACGTGTTCAATATCATCGCCATGGTGTGCCGATGGAAGAAAGTCGAACAACGCTATCCGACGGTAATTGTCTTCACGAGTAACTCATCTCCAGATCATAACTGATAGGACTTTTAGGCCAGTTTAACCGGTTCCTGAAGTATTTCAAGGAGGAACTGCAGGATCAAGCCAAGGGAAAGCCCCCGAACAAGCTGTGATGTTTGAATCTGGCGTTATTTTGTTCTTTTTGTCTTCAGTCCTAGATGATACCCATGCATATGACTTTTTTTGCCAACCTTGTGTCTTTGTTTCATGTCTTTCAAAAAAATGCATGGGCAATAAACAACTCTTTCTTCGCTATGTGGGCTTTCAAGTGTTTTGGCTTTGTCTGGATTTGAAACTGGGATGATACAGACTATACATGTAAACCTCCAGGGCTAAGCGCCTAGGAACAGCAACGGCATTGAAGATTGGCCCAGTAAAGGGCGCAGTTATTTCAGGTTGGACGAATCATGTAAAAGCCTCATTATGCCAGCGTGTAGTCCATCTACTATACTGCACACGTGTATTTGTCAATAAGTCCCTCGCTGCCATAGGTACAGGGTATGGAGAAGTCCGGAGTACATGAAGCACATGTTCGGAGTACAAATGACCTACATGTTCGGATGAACACGCTATGTCACTCCTATTTTTTCGTTTTTGATTAGACTACGCACACTTAAAAGCAGTGATTTCAGGGACCAATTTTATGCTCATTAAACGACCCATCAAGAGGGCCTCGAAGCCAGCCTCCTACGACACCCGTGCTAATCAGAGGTCTAGACTCTCACAGTCTTAAAAGTCTTTAAAAGTCTCTTGCCGTCTCTAGGTGGGGTGGGATTGTCGCCCTGCATTGCCTAGAGAGTCCCGTTCAGGCCCTGGCCGTTGACTTTTCAGCGCCACATTTCCCTTCAGGGCCGACGTGAGATTACTCCCTGACCGGCTGTGCCGGCTTTGATACTTCGGGACGATGGGTCTAATCAATAAACACGGCATCGTCCGAGTCAACAAACAAATCCTCAATCGCCCCCATCGCCAAGGCATTCAGGCGTTCTATATTCAGTATTCTTTGGAGAATTTTCCCATTCAGCTGAAGGCAAAACAAACACAGCCTTGATCGACAAAACGGTGTAGGATTTGAGTCGATGAGGTGACATGTCGAGACGTTACTAATTATGGGTTGGCGCGAGGGGTGGACCTTTGTGGGCCAATGATCCGATAATGGATTTGGGGGAGGCCGCGAATCGTATGGAGTACTGTGATATTCATCAGGGCTGGGAGATTATTGGACGCGCAAGACGAAGAGATTTCCATCTGGAATGTTAACATATAATCCACGGATGGAATAAGTGGGATGGATAGAATAAATAGAATCAGATATGATGGCCACATGCACTGAAGCGCCGTATCCACAAGATATTTCTGGCGTTTATTCTTTTGCTACTGTAACCTTCTAGGAAGTTTATGCTGCAGTTGGCTGCCTAAATACAGCTGCAAGACAATAAATACATAAATTACATGAAGGAATGTCCTAGTCTCACCCCGGAAGCTCCGCAAATTGCTGGATCCCAAAGTGGATGTATTGAAAATTACAGGTACCAGAAGATGAAACTAGGGCCGGACTAGTGGACCCGATCGAGTTAGCGGGCTTGACTCGTGTCTTGTGTTCCCTTTCTCCCTTTTTCTCTTCTCCTCCTTAAACCTTTAAGTCATTCGCTCTCTATTTTCCCACCTTCGTTTAAATTTCCCGTATTCTTGTCTTCGATTCACTGGTTGATAGAAGTCAAAATGCGTCTCTCCAAACTCTCGTTTTTGCTGCACGCTCTGCTCCTGACCGCGGTTGCGGCTCAGGATCTGAAGCGGGACACCAGCGATCTGATCTCCGATGTCACCAACAACGATTCATCCAGCGCTTCATCTGCCGAAGCAGCAGCAGCCACTACTTCAGCCGAACCCACTTCTACTTCCACCACTTCTACTACCTCAGAAGAAACATCTACCTCCACTAGCACCTCCAGCACCAGTACCAGCACTAGCACTACCACCACTAGCGAGGAGCCCACAACCACCACTACTTCCGAAGAGGCCGCCAAAACTACCGCGGAGGCCACCAAGACCAACAACAATAACAACAACAACAACAACAACCAAGCTACCAGTACATCGACGTCGGAAAACAACCAGCAGACTACTGCTGCTGCCACCGCCTCATCTGCCTCTACCACCGAGTCTGCCGTTGTCAGAACTTACACCTCATACGAGGTTGTGAGCGGAACCACCAAGGCGAATGTGGTGACTACCACCTCTGCTGCGACCAACACCGGATCTGCTAGTTTGAACACTGGCAACAGTGGCTCCTCTAGCAGTGGTCTCTCGTCTTCTGACAAGAAGATCATCATCGGTGTCGTCGTTGGTGTCGGTGGTGCTATCGTGCTGGGTGTTCTCGCCGTGGTTATTTGGCGCATCCAGAAGAAGCGCAGCGAGCAGTATGGCGATGAAGACACCGACTTGATGGGTGGTACCGCTGTTGGATCTGGACCCCGCGAAAAGGCCCCTAGCCCCTCTGCCAACACGCCTTTCAAGAATACACTGGACCAGTATCACAACCCTGGTCCCGTCAACGCTGCGTCAAACTTCTAAAGCAAAAGGTAATCCTTTTTGCTTTTAGATTTTATATCTGACCCCATCAAAACGGGGCAGAATCCAGCGGGCGGTTCACATTCAGTGTACAACTTGTCTGTACGATCATCATGCAATTTTAAGGCGCAATGGGCAGGCCAGGCGAAGATCACGATTATTTTTTTATTCTTTTGGGCTGCGGGATTTCATTCATATATTTTTGGGTTCATTTAACCCTTCCACTCTTTTCTGGCGTCATAGACTCGACTGCGTTTCCACTCCTTTGAGCGTTATCCTTTCAACACCCTGAACAGTCTTTTTTTCCCGGTGATCGCACCTCTCCAATCGACCCTTGTGCCAGTTGTGGCACGCTTCGGCTGCATTATATCTCAACTCGGCTTCTTTTGATTCCCCATGACAAAGTCATTGACTATTGTCTCGATATATCCTGTTACTTAATACAGCTTTTTCCTACCTATGGAGTGTCTATGTTTTACTAGGTTTTGAAAATGTCAAAAAGTTCCTTAAACCACCTTTTTATAATTTCCATATAGATCTGGTTGTAATCGAGCCTTGATAGGCATTGAGAAGAGAGCACTTTCATCCAATATCACGAATGCCAGGACTTTGTAGGAATGTCAGACTAATCCAGCATCCAGGGTACTCGAGGGTTCTAGGAGTACGAACCTTAGCCTTAAGGGCTCATCAATATAGAGCAAGTTACTCTATAATATTATAGACATGGACGATCAAATTTATTAGAATTATTAGCATAAATAAAGTACAGATTAGGTGCTGGCTAGATCTCGTCCAGATCGAGGTCCACATTCCAGTTGACTGACGTACCAACGCGCCACTTCACGTGGTGTAAGATGCGCGTCGCATCGCGATCGCGCATTCCCCCAGCCTCCCACCCCATACAAAAACACCCCCAGATCCAATGAATCTCCTCTAGTTCTATTGTTGACCCAAAGTGGAACCTTCTCCAACCCATCTACTCCATACAAGAAACGCACTAGGCTAAACAACAACACACTTCCAAATCCGACCCGCGAACCACGGGAAACCCACTCACTCTACCAAGCCGCGAAACCCGAACTCAACCTCCATCATGTTCGCAACACAACCCCCCTCAACCCCATTCCGCCAAACACGCTACTACAGTCCTGCGCGCCCATCCCCTCTAGGGCCGCGCAGCACAAATATCTCCACTCCCCTCTGGACAATGGGCTCCCCTACACTCGGGTGCGAAAGCCAAGCGCAAAAGCCATCCGTAGAGAACACATCCTTCTCGCCATCTCCGGTCTCTTTCTCGCTACATAATACCCAGCCTCAACAGGCTACGCGTCAACATCTCTCTTCCCCTATCTTTAATACTGCTGCTGCCCCGGCTACCCCGTTCTTCTTCTCGCCGAATCTGCCTTCAACCTCGAACTCGAACCCCTTCTCGCCGGCTTCGCCGTCACCAGCGACTCGGGGTAGCAAATTCGCGGATCGATATGCGACGCAGGTGGCTAATCCGATGAAGAGCTCTGCATCGCTTGCTCGATCGAAGACGCGGAAAATGTTTCTGAATCGCGTGCGCAATGAGCGTGATGAGGGTCGGTTCGAGGCGAGAGGGGAACAGATGATGAGGGCTGATTACATGGCTGAGAAGCGGCGGTGGGAGGAATCCATGGCTAGAGATATGGATCGCACTCAGGGATCGAATGAGATGCTAGAGGATGATATGCTTCCTGGTAGGTGTTTTGTTTTCTTCTGTTTTGTGGATAAATGCTAACAGGGTTATAGATGAGTCTGAGATCCGTGCGTTGGATGAGTTCATCTCTCAGGAAGAGGCGATGGAGATGGCGATGCTTGAGAATATGTATCAGCAGGACACATCTTTCAGTGATGCTGA
Source organism: Penicillium herquei (assembly GCA_039634405.1). Taxonomy (NCBI): domain Eukaryota; kingdom Fungi; phylum Ascomycota; class Eurotiomycetes; order Eurotiales; family Aspergillaceae; genus Penicillium; species Penicillium herquei. The sequence goes on along the minus strand of CP098387.1, from coordinate 4,224,114 downwards.
GTATGATGATATCTTCATGACGATGCCTGATCCTGCGCTGGCGCATCAGAATCAGGATATGGATATGTCCTGAGTGCTTTGTCTGTGTATGATATGTGGGTTTGACTTTTGAGCGTTTATCTTCATTGCATTTAGTGGCGTTATCTTATGGGAACGGTGGAACTGGGTCTTATTATCAAGGGGGAATATCGGAGTAAATAATCAGGGTATCGGACGTGTGTATATGTACAGTACAAAGCAACCCGATGAAATATCTGTATCGTCATAAATCTTTAACTTTCCCAATTCTTCGTACTGTATCACCTTTATTGCTGAGGGCAATCAGGGACACCTCCGGGTCCTCCAGCAGCAGCTGCGCCTAGGGACTCTTCCATGAGTGGGTTCGAAACCAGCTCTTCCGGTGGGCTACCAGCAGCTTGCATCTATAAAAGTGAATTAGCTTCAATTCCAATGGCACGGAGTCCAATAATCAACAAACCTCCTGCATGCGCTCCCACACATACTCCCGACACTTGGGATCATCATCCGAGTATGTCGATTCCTCAAACTTCTGCACGATCTGCTTAACCACCTTCGCCTGCGCCTCATAGCGCTCCATATCATCCTTGGGGACCTTGCCCTCAGCCTTATTCTTCTCAATCCACGTCTCAAACTTCCCATCCAACTCCTTCATGGGCTCATACAGCATCTCCTTATTCGAGAGCTGCTCCATCATTCCCATAAACATCTTCGTCAGATCTCCATCATCACCCGCACCCGCTGCACCAGCCTCCATAGCTTTTAGCAGCTGCGCGAGCATATCATCTGATAACCCATCATCCTCCGTCGCGGCCTCCGTCGCACGATCACCAGATTGTTTCATCCGCTCCATCGTACGCTGGATCGCATCATTAAAGGATTCATTCGTCTGTTCATCAGATGCACTAGCTCCAGAAGTAGCTGGCGCAGGAGCAGCAGTACTAGATGGTGCTTTCCCACCCAATGCCGCCGCCGCCGCAGCAGCCGTAGCAGGATCTCCGCCCTCCTCGGCCATAACATCGGCGAGTAACTGTTTCAAAAAGTCACCCGGTGGAATCCCACTTTGGTCTAACTGCTTCGCGAATTCATCTGCGCCCTGCTCTACTGATGATTGGAGAGCAGGGTCTCCCGCTGAACCGGGGAATCCAGCGGGATTCCCCATCATCTTGGCCATATCTTGTTCCAACTGTTTTAGGAAGGCATCTTCGTCGAAGTCCTCGGTTGGGGCATCTTGCGTCGCGACAGGCGCAGCGGGTTGTGCGGTAGGTTTTGGTTTAGAGAAATCATCTAGGACATCTGTTCATTCGGGAGATATCGCATTAGTTTGAGTGCTAGCTACTCTTCGGCATTTTCTCAAGTGGGGGGAAGATGAGGGGAAATCAGGATCATGCAGGGGGTGTCTCATACCATCCAAATCGTCCAGGTCGGAGTCCTCATCATCGTCGTCATCGTTCTGAATTGAAGGTATCGGCTGATCGTCTTGTTGTTTCTGTGGGGGCTCTGCAGATGGTGCTTGCGCACTGGGCTGTTGTTGCTCAGCCGAAGCGGGGGTTGGGGCCACGGAGGTGACCACGTTTTCCTGCTGGTCGCCAGAGAGAGCTGACATGGTCGCTTATTGTTTAATTTTCCGTTTTTTGGACAATCCTTAAACCTTTCTTTTCTTTTTCTCCGGTGTACTAGGATGGAGAAATGGCTTGATGACAGCTGGGGGTGGACAATGGCATGTGACTTGGGTTTGGCGGGGAACCGAATGCCGATCGCCGAGCTGTTTTGCATACATGTACATCATAAGGACCGTTCAGGGCTACTTTGATCAATTGGTCTTTTCATGAGAGTCTGGGGTATACTTTGTAAGGACATTGCGATCTGATAATATTGACATTGAGATCTGATCTGATCCAAAAACTATATATTATGAACGTGATCAGGACTGGATCCGGAGATTCCCAATGGTCTATAATGTATACGATTCAACTTGGACCAATTAGTCCAACTTAACGAGGGGAATCTGCAACGCGGCCAGGATTGCATCATGATCCAGTGGTTTTCTTGTTCAAGGGGGCCAAAAATGGCCCAAAAGGGTCGAGAAAAAGGACCACATGATCTCCGCGGCTTGGAAGCCTTGGAATTGACGTGGGCAGGGTCAAAGGGTCAAGGCACTATTCTTCTCTATTGACCTGCCTAGATCGGAGCTAACTTAGCCTCAAATAGTTTTATGTCTTTAATGCACACTAGTTTTAGAATTTTTCCTTTGCTTTTTTTTTAATTTATGTCCCTCTTTTTTGTCTTTTTTGCCCCTGAAACTCCACGGTGAACTGAATGAGACTGGGCGGAGAGCACCGATGTGAAAACCCACGGCCCCGGTATCGGCTATTCGGCCTCCTTCTGGTACTTAACACTGAACCAATTCATATAGGGAGAAGTAGTCAACATATACGATGTTGTGTACACATTCTCCGCGGACATCTGGAAGAGCAGGATTCGCTCTTTTCTCCCTTTTTTTTTCTTTTTTTTTTCTCCCTTTTCTGTCCTTTTGTCCTTTTTCCCTCGCATTTAACTCCCCACAAGGCCAATCCACTCTCGTACCACTAACTCCCAACATAGTGCCCAGGTGGACCCGTCCCCATCATAGCCATTCATGGTTACGAAGGCGAAAAGAAAAAAAAATTTTCCTGTAGAAAAAAAAAACTGGATGAAAATAATAATAAATAATAAAAAAAACTCAAACTAGGCGAAAAAAAGCCCCTCTCATCTGACCCTTGGGAAACAATAATATTATTCGTTTAGTCAATAGTTTTACTCACATTTCTTCTCCTCCCCGCCCCGTTTATCTCAATTCTCTGACTCTTCCTTTCTCATAATTCAATTTCTTTTATGTCACTCCCTTGTCTCTTACTCGTCCATACGTTCCCTATTCCCGCCGAGCCGCGCGGGTTTCGCGTCTGTCATATCCAAACCTGATTAATCTTTTCTCCCTTAAGCCGATCCTCCAAAAGTGGTTCGGCGGGAGAAACGAATAACCCTGTGTGGTCCGTGTTGCGGAGGACAAGCACGGTGGGAAAAAGACGTGATCGCGATCGTGATTTCTGTTAAGTAAGACTTTCTCATCAAGGGCGCCCGGGGTCATTCAATAGTCTCTATGGTCGAGACTTCCCATCCCGATCACAATGACACGGTCATGGACCCCGTCGTGCCCAAGTCCGAACCGTTACCGGATGGTTCGATCAGCTCGACTGTGTCCACGCCCGATCCCGAAGTTGAAGCCTTAACACAAGATCCGGCTCAGACTCAGAAACGAAAGGGAGGAAGAAAACCTGTACGTAAAAAAAAGCTTTTCTTTTTTTTTGTCGTGCTGATGCAATAATCCGGGGCCCCGCATTCCTTTTATCTTTTTATTTTTTATTTTTTTGTTTTGGCTTCTGATTCATGCGATCTTCCCCTTATCTCTGCCCTTCCCCGGGGCCATGCATCAGCTCGGTCCTTTTTCTTATCTTCCCACATTAACCCACCTTACCCCTTATTCTAGATTTACGCCACCTCTGAAGAAAGGAAGCAGCGTAATAGACAGGCCCAGGCGGCCTTTCGAGAACGTCGCACGGAGTATATCCGTCAGTTGGAAACTACTATCAAGCGCAATGAGGAGTCCCTGCAAAGCCTACAACAGAGCCACCGGAGTGCCGCTGATGAATGTTTGATGCTACGATACAAGAACTCTTTACTGGAGCGAATCTTGTTAGAAAAAGGTAAGCCATAGCATAGAAACAAAAGAAACAAAATACCCTTGCGTTTTTGATAAGACGCATTTTTATACTCAATCAAGAAGCTGCTTACTGACCATTTATCTCAGGTATCGATGTTCAAGCTGAGCTACGGCTGAAGACCGGAGCTCCGGGGGTTCAGCCGAAGACTACCCCGATGCCTCCTAAGCCGGCTCCAGGCCCTGCAGGACCCCGGCCCACGCAGAGACATCCCGGTCTTGCTTCCAAGTCCGATGCTTTTGCTATGTCGCAGCGTGAAGGTGCATATGCTGTGCCGTCACCCCAGTTCCAAGCGACACCGACCTCGCATGTCTCTTCTCCATCGCATGCTAAGTCGCCTGGCTTTGGTTTCCAAGGTGGAATGTCCCCTGTCGGTGTTGATCAGCAAGGGACTGCACGTCCACAATTGCTGCCTCAACCTCGGACATTCAATAACCAGACGTCACCACCAGCGATCAGCATGCCGCAGACAGACCCCAACGACTCGAAGCCACGACTACCGCGTGGTCAACAGCAGCGGGTCGCAGCTGCGTACTATCCTTCTCCATTCCAGAAGCATTATGATCAATTGGGTGAGTTATTCTTGGACTGATGATATGAAATGAGAAGAAAATATACAATGAGAAGCAAAATACTAACTAATTCATGCAGAACAAGAGTATGATGCGCAAGCTGATATGGTGGACGATGATCATGATGGCTCAGTTAATACTTACGGGGTACCCGGGTTCACACCTCAATCGGTTGCCTCCGGCTCGCATAATTTGTCCGGGTTCAATGCTCCTTCCGGCGGCGACGGAGCGACCGGAGACTTCGGAAATGCAAACCAGTTGATGGGACAATATGAACCGATGCTGGATGCTGATCCGTTTGGACTCAGTGCAAGTATGCATTTCCCTACGCCATTCAACTACGAACAGAACAATCCTCGCAATTAAGCGATGCATTTCTGGTGGTTACTTCTGTTACTTTTATGAGCTCCGAGAGAAAATCCTTGCATTTTTCCCCGCATTGTAAAGGAAGGACGAGAGAGAAGAAAAAAAAAAAGTTGTCGAGGCATCTGGTTGGGTTACATTGGCTCCTCCAAAAGTTTTTTATGCGAGCATTGCCTGGCGTTGAGTTGAGGATTTTGTGAATATTTTGAATGGTTTTTGATATTTTGATACCATCGGGTTGTACATGGTAGTTGGTACATTGGAAAAATAAACTCCTATTCAACAATTGTAATAAAGAACTCGAATTTAAAATAAAAAGATTAGATTCAATCGAGTCTTTCGAGTCGAATTCTACTCTATAGAATGTATGATGCCATCTAGTGACGCCATGATACCCTAAGCCCTAGCCTGATTCGCTTAGTAAATGGCGCCTAACCGGATTCGTGCTGCACCACAAACCCTCAACCTTCCCTTCCTAAGACAACACCCCTTCAATCACCATCATTTTAAGAGGCCGGATCTGCTGAGGTTCTGCCTTGTGCCTACCCTATAACAACCTCGTTGATCGTTGAGCGCCTTCCCCGTCGGAAGGACTCCGCAACACCAGGCGTCATGGTGGACGTTCGGTCCAAGGTACGCTGAAAGTGGTCGAAATCGTGAAGCGCAGCTCTAGATTTCGACATAATTGAGCTTTGTTGCGGGCGCTGTGGCTAACTTGACTCTGTGTCTCTTTTTCCGATGAAATAGAACCTCTACGAGCTTCTTGGTATGTGGTTTCGATTCGAGCTTTGCCCCAAATACTTGCTTTATCCAAATCATTCCGCGAATTCATGGGAACATGGATCTTCGGAAATTGGTTCCCCCTCATCCTCAAAGCATCTCCAAGCTTTAAATTCATCTTCAGCGACCTAACATCTCTACTTTTCAGGCAATGATCCCGAGCTCGACCCTAGCAGACCCCCTGCCCCTCCCGCCCGGGCCGTCGACCGTCCCGCTCCCCGCGTTGGCAAGCGTGATGCCCCCAAGGAGGCTCCTGCTGCTGCCGCCCCTCGCTCCGAGAACAACAACCGCCGTGGTGGCCGTGTGAACAACGGCAACGACGCTGGTACGTGAATGGAATTTTGTGAAATTTGATGGCGGGGAGTGATGAAAAGTGTGGGGAAAGCTTGAGCTGGATGAACATGGAAGCTGACGGAGCTTCGTTACTCTTTTTTAGCCTTCCGTGACCGCAACGCCGGCCGCAACAACAACCGCTCCAAGCCCACTGAGGAGGGTGAGCAGCCTTCCCGCCCTCGTGGCAACCGTGGTCCCCGCGGTGACCGTCAGTCCCGCACTGGCCAGACGTAAGCGACCATTTTCCTATCTTCGATTTTTCGAACGAAAAATGAAGAAATCTACGACCAGCCACACGAAAATCGAGGAACTACTGGAAAAGCAAACACAACGAAATTTCAGAGCGCCCTCGATGAATGTGGTGGTCAACTTTTTGTTTTAACTATGGAAACTAACATTTCTATACAGCGACACTCGCAAGCAGGTCCAGCAGGGCTGGGGCGGCGAGTCCGGCGAGAAGAACCTCGACGACGAGCGCGTTGGCGAGAACATCGCCAAGGAGGACGAGAAGGAGCCCCAGACCCCCGTCGAGGAGGCTGAGGAGGCCGACAAGTCCAAGTCTTACTCCGACTACCTGGCCGAGAAGGCCGCTCGCGACAGCCTCGCTGCCAAGCCCGTTCGTGCCGCTAACGAGGGCACCAAGGAGGACAAGAAGTGGGCCTCCGCTACCGCCCTGACCCGCGGTCAGGAGCAGGAGAGCTACATGGCTCCTACCTCCGAGAAGACCCGCAGCCAGAAGCAGCGCAAGGAGAAGAACGTCCTCGATGTCGACATGCGCTTCGTTGAGCAGCCCCGCACTGGCGGCCCCTCCTCCGGTCCCCGTGGCGGCCGTGGTGGCCGTGGTGGCGACCGTGCTCCCCGTGGTGACCGTCCCGCTCGTGGTGGTCCCCGTGGTGGTGCTCCCCGTGGCGGTGCCCCCGCTGCCCGTGGTGCTCCCCGCGCCGCTGCTGCCGGCCCTACCGTCGATGAGAAGAACTTCCCCAGCCTGGGCGGCAACTAAATGTCTTCTCTCGTGTTGCCCTCCCCTCTCGTTTCGCCCACCAGCGCTATCTTAATGGGGAAATGAAAGGGCTGCCCAGAACCGTCCTTGGTTTCTGTTACGCTTCCAACTCTTTTCTTTTCTAATGCTCTCTCCGATGAATCCCCGTATTTATTCTGGTCCATGGAATCCAACTGATGATGCTTTATGTGTGGATGTCCTGCCCTATCTTGACTTTTTATGTGGGACTAAAGTACGTGTTTTGTGTGTTTTGAGACGGGAATGGAGAGAGAACGAGAGATGGGATTTCTGGACGTGGCAGACTTATTCAAGGTCGTTGAAATGAAATGAAAGAAATCGGTTTGTTTTTTTAATCTTTTTTTGTTCTGGGCTGCGATTAAAAAATATGGCCATAACTTTGGGCATTTGATTTATCCTTTTTCGTCTCAAAAGGTCGGAAAGGAGTGTCCTGGTTGTGCCTTTGTGTCTACTGCTCTTTTGACATGTATGCAAACCAACGTGAATTGGATGAAACTGAAATTCAAAATATCTCCATTGTAATCTGTACATCATAACCTTGGAAGACTTCATATTGCCTAAATTATCAATCTTGGATTCTGTAGATCTATGACATCGCACCATTAACCCTCAATATCTGACCAGACATCCAGCTACTTTCCTTTCCAGATAAGAAAGCCATCACTGCTGCAATCTCCTCAGGCTCTCCAATGCGATTGAATGGATTCGTGCCCGCGAGCGTCTTAATCAATTGTTCCGACTTGCCCTCAAGGAATAACTCAGTCGTCGTTGGCCCGGGCGCAACAGTATTAACCAAGATACCCTTCCTCCCCAGATCTTTCGCCGCAACGCGCGCAAGTTGCTCGATAGCACCTTTGGCAGAGGCGTAGAGGAGATATGTAGGTGCAATAGAAGAAACAGAGGTCACACTACTAGAGACGAAGATAATGCGTGCACCAGGTGACATATGCTTTGCAGCTTTCTATAGAATCATAGTCAGCTCAGCTCAACTTATCATGAACTTAGATATAATATGCAACGTACCTGCGCAAGGAAATACGGTCCCTTGACCATAAGGTTATACGTAGAATCAAAGTCTTCCTCGGTAGTACTCTCCAAATCTCTCATAGGAAGGATCCCGGCATTCAAGATGAGGATATCAATCTTGCCGAAGCGAGTAACTGTTTCTTGGACTAGGTGGTCGAGATCTGGGAGCTTGGATACATCGGCTTGCACGGCTAGAGCGCGATCAGAGCCGATTTGCTCCACGAGGTCATTCGCTGCTTTTGCGCTCGATCGGTAGTTGATTATAACGCTGGCGCCTTCGCTGGCTAGTCGGAGGGCGGTTGCTTTGCCGATTCCTTGCGAGGAGCCGGTGATGATTGCTACTTTTCCGGATAGAGACATTGTAAGAGTGGATATTGTATTGTGAACTGGATTGTAGAGTTGATTGTATAGATAGGATGATAATATCTTTGTGATGAATACATTTTGTGTAGATGTTCATGGACTCTTTATATCCTCATCATGATCTCATGTCCATATGGATATACTAAAGTCTGATCTTAACACCGGACCCCGGATTTATCCCATGATTGCAATCAACTACGGGTTACCGGGGTTAGAGAGCGTCATGGATAATCAGCAAATAAACTCATCGAACATAAATGGATGACAAACGTTGCAAAGCCGACAAACCAGACAAATTAATTCTCGGACTCCGGTCTTTAAGCACCGGACTCGGCATAAGCGGCTTTATGATATGATCCGTGGGGCGATCCTGGCCCCAGTCCTATTACATTACATATTAAGACCCTTTAAATTAATCAGTGCAAAAGTACGGAATCCACTCTCATTGACACAGCTTCATATTGCTATGAGCAAGTGATATTCAAATGTTATCTCCGCTTCTAGGGATCTCAGCACAAGAGCGCTTTCTGGCTAACTCATGGCTGTGAATAATGCAATATGATTTTGAAACCCACCACAATCGCCGTTCAATCTTCAACCCAGCTACATCAATAGGTAGTAAGATTTGTAGGCATCATTGCCATCCTGCTCGCTGCTTCATACATTCATGCACTGCGCCAAACTTGAACCTGGTATACCGCGTAATCTGCATGGTGGTCTCTAGACTTACAAACATTGCGTTCTGTCGCCTCATCTGTGGTTTCATTCCAAGTGACATTGCCACTATATCATCAAGCATTCCCATCAGTACCGAGCAGACTGAAGAGACTGGGGTGCCCAGATCACTCAACTGCTTACTTGTAGGTTCACTTTTCTTTTCCATAGTGACATTTTCAACCACAATGTTCTTAAATCCAGCTCAGGGATGTTTTTCTTGGGATATCTTGCATTTGCGGGAGGATTCGTGGGGGCCAACTTCCAAGGTGATGGAAAATTCGGAGTAGTATGCTCCAGAGATTCGTGTAAACTCTGGAGTTACAATAACCCAAGTCCACAAGGCTTATAGACCGCTCACCTCAGAGATAGAGATCCTCAACCCTCAAAATGGCCGCTCAATCACCCATAGGCATTCTCATCATCCATGGCGCCTATTTCCTCCCACCTGCCTACGAATCCTTCAGTGACCGTCTCACTGAGGCCGGCCTAGCAGTCCGCTGCCCGCGTCTTCCAAGTTGTGGTGATACAATCCCACCAACCGCTCTCCTGGAGCATGATATCAACGCCGTACAGGAAGCCGCCAAAGAGCTCATCGCCACAAACCACAAGATCATTGTCCTTGCCCACTCATACGGAGGAATCGTTGCCTCAGAGGCAATAACATCCGATCTATATTCCGTAGATGGAAGCAGCGGCGTCGTCTCGCTGATTTACCTAGCAGCGTGGCTCCTGGTTCCGGGCCAGGGACTCGACGATGTGATCGCAAAACACGGCATGCAGAGCAAAGTTGATCTGGGAACACATGGAGATGGAGTGATGTTCCCCAAAAATGCGGCCGATTCATTCTTCAATGATCTTGATCGTGCAGAAGCGGAGGAGTTGGCGAAAGGAAATGTTACCCATAATTGGATGGCGGCTACAGGGAAAATGACACATGCGCCTTGGATGGATCTTCCCATGATCTATGTGTTTTGCTCGCAGGATCTGGCTCTCCTTCCTCCTTTACAGCAGGCTATGCTTCAGGGAGCGGTGGATTTTGGTGATGGTACTGGTGGAGGTGCGGGGATTGTCACGGAGACGATTGATTCGGGGCATTGTCCTTTCTTGAGCAAGCCGGAGGAGGTTCAGAGAGTTGTTGAGATGGCTATAGCTAATATTAGATAGATGCACATAGTCTAGAGGTGTTAGTTACTGTCATAATCTATATGCAGTTAAATAATGCCAGACCCTGTGGACAAATGTCCTACCAATGCATCCATCTGATATACTTGACTTGACATACGGCGTCGTAGTGGAGTTCTTTTTTTCTTCTTCTTTTACTAACCGGATACTGGCGGTTATTCCAGTTGACATCTTCAGGTCTAGTTAGCCCATCGATAGTTCTATTTTGCTCCCTTTTCCAAAGTAACTACCTAGGTAACCTAAGTAACCTACCAGCTGGCCACCTCAGGTAACGTACATAGAGGGGGTACGTAACCGTAACTTGAAACCGGATTTTCCAATGTTTCTTCTCGGACTATTAATTGCCTAGGTAGTCCAAGTCTTTCAAGGTTTGAGTGGATTGTTCTGGATTATTCAGGATGCTGACATCTCGCTGCAGAAAGTGTCCGATAAAGCTTAGAAATCCAACCTTGGAAGTGGGGAAACCCTCGAAGCTCGACTCCACCAGGATCATTTAAACTGCTCAGCATCTACAATATTTTTTGGATCTGCTCACACCTGATCTTCCAAGATTGTATTGAACTTGCTTCATAATGACTCGCCCAGACATCACCCTCTACACAGCCCAGACCCCCAACGGGATCAAGATCTCCATCGCATTGGAGGAGCTTGGGTAAGTCTTAACTGATCAGCCGAGGTACATTTCCAAGATTACTGACAACTAGCAGTCTACCCTACAAGGTCAAGAAGCTTGATTTCTCCAAGAATGAACAGAAAGAAGAGTACGTAAACCTTCACCTGCAGCAAATTGAATCAGCAACTTACAGATCCCCAGCTGGTTCCTCGAGATCAACCCCAATGGTCGCATTCCGGCCCTGACCGACGAGTTCAGCGATGGCCAGAAGATTCACCTATTTGAATCTGGCGGCATCCTGGAATACCTCGTGGAACAATATGACACCGATTACAAGATCTCTTTCCCCAAGGGCACCCGTGAGCACTATGAAATGACAAACTGGCTCTTCTTCCAAAATGCGGGTGTCGGTCCCATGCAAGGCCAAGCCAACCACTTTACAAGATACGCACCTGAGCGAATTGAATACGGTGTCAACCGATACGTCAATGAGACTCGCCGACTCTACGGTGTACTCGATAAACACCTTGCTCAGTCCAAGTCCGGATATCTGGTTGGCGATCACATTTCCATTGCTGATATCTCACACTGGGGTTGGGTTGCCGCTGCAGGATGGCCTGGCATTGACATTGACGAATTCCCTAACTTGAAGGCGTGGGAGGAGCGTATGGCGCAGCGCGAGGGAGTTGAAAAGGGCCGTCATGTCCCTTCTCCGCATACCATTAAAGAACTCATTAAGGACAAAGAGGCCCAGGAGAAATACGCCGCTGAGAGCCGGGCCTGGGTTCAGCAGGGAATGAAGGATGATGCAAAGAGCAAGGTTTAATTAGAATAATGAGCTATAAGTGAGACAATTCAAACGATTATTTCTATCGAAGAAAAAAGAAACATATTGTAAATCTCGAGTCTCCAGGACTGTAAAACCTCCAAAGTTGGAAACATCTTTGGATTCAAGAGCCCTGTTATTTGGACACCCGCAAAATACTAAATGGACACCCTTCGCTTAATTGGGTTTAGTTTATACATCTCTCATACACGTATGGAATCCTGTCCTGTATACTAGCCTAGGTAGGCAACTCCTATCTAGTACCTAGAGCCTTCTAAGGTTATGATAATTAATATTCCTAAGTCCATATAGAGGTAGCTACCCCAGTACCTACTCCTCTACTTATACATTTAGATAATCAATAGCCTTATATTTACAGTAACCTAGAACTTTGAATAAAAAGTACATAGAGCTCCAGTAAGATTCCAACCTTGGAAGGTTACCCAGTTTCCTCAATACGTGTAAGGGAGATGTATAGACTAAACCCAACCAAGTCAAGGGTGTCCATTTAGGAGTTTTCGGGTGTCCAAATAACACGGCTCGGATTCAAATACTCTCACCGCCTTAATTTGCCCCTCCACGTGATCGGTGGCCACTTTTCATTTGGAAGAGCTTCGAGTCTTCAAGTGATTTCTTCCGACACATCTTCTCTTGTAACAACTAACTTAGCCTTCTTTTGACTCCAAAGAAGTCATGGCTTGGCGAAATCAAGGAATTACGGGCTCCAACAACATCCCGTTGGGTCGCCGTCGATTCGACGGGGAGGAGGAAAGCCGCGATGCGACTCCTTCTTCCATGCCCGATGGCCCCAAGCGTGGTCGCAGCCCCGTTCGAGGTATGAGACCCCCATATGATCCGTTTCGAACAAAGCAGTTTCTAATCTTCTTTTCCTTAGCCGAACCTCCTGCCGAAGATGGCGTTAAGCGACGCAAGAAGCGCAACCGTTGGGGAGATCAGCAAGAGAACAAGGCGGCCGGTCTGATGGGCTTGCCTACAATGATTATGGCGAACTTTACTAGCGAGCAGCTGGAAGCTTACACTCTGCACCTGCGTATCGAGGAGATCAGCCAGAAGCTTCGGATCAACGATGTGGTCCCTGCTGATGGTGACAGGTAAGTATTCTTTACTCCTTGATTCATTTTTTGGATCTATTTCCTTTGATGGTCCGCTCACGCAAAATTTAGATCTCCCTCGCCACCACCGCAGTACGACAACTTCGGTAGACGTGTTAACACTCGCGAGTACCGTTACCGCAAGCGTCTCGAAGATGAGCGCCACAAACTGGTCGAGAAGGCCATGAAGACCATTCCTAACTACCACCCACCTTCTGACTACAGACGTCCTACAAAGACCCAGGAGAAGGTCTACGTCCCAGTGAACGACTACCCAGAGATTAACTTCAGTATGATAACTAACCCTCTAACTCCTAACTATCCCTATGCTGTGTCTGCCATGACTCCCTGCTCGACTCGAGCTGACAAGACATTTCCTTGGATGTCCTCGGCCCGTTTCTTGCTAACACTTGGTGCTTGATGTTGCACACATGCCTTATGATTTTTATAACAATTGCCGGATCACTAACACTTAGCTCTTTGCTATCTTTTTTAAAGTTGGCTTACTCATAGGACCTCGTGGAAACACTTTGAAGAAGATGGAGACCGAATCTGGTGCTAAGATTGCTATTCGTGGCAAGGGCTCCGTCAAGGAAGGAAAGGGTCGATCTGATGCTGCTCACGCTAGCAATCAGGAGGAGGATCTTCACTGTCTGATCATGGCTGACACCGAAGAGAAGGTGAACAAAGCCAAGAAGCTGGTTCACAACGTCATTGAGACTGTAAGTCCGAGTTCAACCCTTTCATAATTTGCCCAGTCAACTGATTTCTTTTAGGCCGCTTCTATTCCCGAAGGTCAAAACGAGCTCAAGCGTAACCAGCTCAGAGAGTTGGCTGCCCTTAACGGTACTCTTCGTGACGATGAGAACCAGGCTTGCCAGAACTGTAAGTTTATATAACTCCTGTCTTAATCCTGGAATGCCTTATTGACGATTTCACAGGTGGTCAAATCGGACATCGCAAGTACGACTGCCCTGAGCAACGTAACTTCACCGCCAACATCATCTGTCGCGTCTGTGGTAACGCTGGCCATATGGCCCGTGATTGTCCCGACCGCCAGAGAGGCAGCGACTGGCGCAACAACAATGCTGGCTACGGTGGTCGTGGTCCTCGTGCTGTTGGCGCTGGCGATGCTGTCGACCGCGAGATGGAGGTGAGTTCCAACTTTATTTCCTTGATGAATCAGAGCACATTTAATGACCAATTAATTTAGCAACTCATGAACGAACTTTCTGGCGGCGCCCCTGGCGAGTACCCGCCTCGTCGCATTGAAGCTGGTCCCGATCAAGGTAACCAGGGCGGCTATCCTCCTGCTGACGACAGCGATGCCAAGCCCTGGCAACAGCGCGGTCCCCCACAGGCACCCTCAGGTGCTAGTGATGTCGCTCCTTGGCAGCAACGACGTGAGCACCGTCCTCGTGAAGATTACGGCTCTCGCGACAATGGCCCCGCTCCCTGGGCTCAAAGCCGCAGTCACGATAATTCTGGATACGGTGGCGGCGGTTACGGATCTCACGGTGGCTCTCACGGCGGCTCTCACGGTGGATATGGTGCTGCTGCTGGTGCTGCTCCTTGGCAACAACAGGCTGCCCCTGGTGGTCACCATGCTGTTCAGCAACCCGCTTATGGCTACGGTGGTTACGGTTATGCCGCTCCTGGTATGGCTGCTGCTGCGCCCGGCATGGCTCCTTGGTCCTATGGAGCTGCTGCTCCTGGCGCCGCTCCTGGGGCTCCCCCTGGTGCTCCTCCTGGAGCTGGCAGCCCTCCCCCTCCACCTCCACCTGGTGATGGACCCCCACCCCCTCCTCCTAGCGACCAGCCTCCTCCTCCCCCTCCTCCCGCGTAAAGATTTCTTTATGCAATCACTTGATTTTAACAAAAAAATAATGGGGGTTGCTTTCTGCGTTTGCTTTCCGTAATCAGTGATACCGAAGATAGGCTGTCTGTTTTGCCTCTATGCTTAATGTGATGTAATCTGTTTCGGCTGCGAATATGATGAATCGAATTTAGTTTCATTTTCCCTCCTTGATCAGTTGTAGATGTGAGCTCAGTAGCGCCAGTAGTGAACATGAGACGAGACTAGGACCCTGGAATGGTGCCTTAGGCGCCGACGCTCCAAGCCTTGGCTTCATGGAGCTCTCCAACTTTTTCATCCCCGCAAACTGCCCCAGCTTTATTTCTACCCCCGACTTCTACTTGTCTGGATATAACCTTGAAGCAGTTCCCTATCACACTGTTATCAAGAGACTAGGTCTCTGCTATCTCAAATTACCCCACAATTTGTATGCAAGCTTCGTCACTCGGAGATTTTGCCCTGCCGGCCGGAACCAATATGCAAGCTTCCGCGTCCGCTCAGCGGAAACCTTGGCAATCGCAGCGCAAAGCTTCCTTGCGCTCAGCTAGATCAAGCCATGCTGGTTCTTCGTATCACTCAACAAGCCCTCCAGAGGCTGTGCCTGAAGACCGTGACCCTGCGCGCCGTGTGTCGACAGCGACTTCACAGTCTTCACAGCCAAAATGGTGGAGGGTGCGTCTGTTTCGAGGCATGATTAAGGATGTTAAGCGCAGAGCTCCCTATTATTGGAGTGATTGGACTGATGCGTGGGACTATCGAATTGTCCCTGCAACAGTGTATATGTATTTTGCGAAGTATGATTGCTCTATCCTTTTGATTCAAGTATCAATTTCAAATTGGACTACCAAATACTGACTCGATTAGTATTCTGCCTGCTTTGGCTTTCTCGTTGGATATGTTTGAGAAGACCAATCAGAGCTATGGAGTCAATGAAGTTCTGCTTGCTTCTGTTCTTGGCGCGGTTGTGTTCTCTGTCTTTGCAGCTCAGCCATTGGTTATCGTTGGTGTCACTGGTATGACTTCACCTTTGATTCGATACAATGAAATTGTGGAAACTGATGCTTTATACTTCAAATAGGTCCAATCACTGTTTTCAATTACACTGTATATGATATTATTAGTCCCCGAGGGACCCCTTACCTGGCTTTCATGTGCTGGATTGGAATGTGAGTTCTATCACAAGTGACACATCATATGGTGGTACATACTGACGTATATTTTAGTTGGTCACTGATTATGCACTGGATACTTGCTATCACAAATGCATGCAATGGATTGACCTATGTCACTCGATTCTCATGTGATATCTTCGGCTTCTATGTTGCCTGCATCTACCTCCAGAAAGGTATTCAAGTTCTCACTCGACAATGGGGATCAGCTGGCGAGACCTCAGCGTACCTCGCCATCATGGTAGCTCTACTCGTCTTGATGGCAGCCTGGGTCATCGGGGAACTGGGTAACAGTAATCTCTTCCAAAGATATGTTCGAAAGTTTCTCGAGGATTATGGCACACCTTTGGTCATTATCTTTTTCACTGGATTTGTCCACTTCGGCCATATGCGTGATGTTGATGTCTCGACCCTGCCGACCAGCAAGGCTTTCTTCCCTACACTTGATCGAGGCTGGTTGGTGCATTTCTGGAATATCGACGTTGGTGATATTTTCCTAGCTATCCCATTCGCTATTCTCCTGACAATTCTGTTCTACTTTGACCATAATGGTAAGTATTATATCTTCCCATAAATTGACTCTGTTGCTAACGATTTTTAGTATCTTCACTCATTGCTCAGGGCACTGAATTCCCTCTACGCAAGCCAGCAGGCTTCCACTGGGACCTTTGGTTACTGGGCCTCACAACATTTGTGGCTGGACTGCTTGGAATTCCATTCCCGAATGGACTCATCCCACAAGCACCTTTCCACACTGCTGCACTTTGTGTCACTCGCCAAGTAGCCGATGAGGATGATACCAACAAGGGCAAAGCCATCCGAGTTACCGACCATGTCGTGGAGCAGAGAGTCAGCAATTTCGCTCAAGGCCTTCTTACCCTCGGAACAATGACCGGTCCACTCTTGATCGTCCTCCACTTGATCCCGCAGGGCGTCATGGCAGGTCTCTTCTTCATCATGGGTGTCCAGGCTTTACAGGGTAACGGTATTACCCAGAAACTGATCTTCCTAGCCCAGGACAAGGAGTTGACTCCAGCATCCAATCCTCTTAAGCGACTGAAGCGTCGAACTGCAATCTGGGTCTTTGTGATCATCGAATTGATTGGATTCGGTGCTACTTTCGCAATCACCCAGACTATCGCTGCCATTGGATTCCCTGTGATCATTCTCCTGTTAATTCCTGTTCGCTCATTCTTGTTCCCGCTTTGGTTCACCCGCGAAGAACTAAGTGTCTTGGATGCACCTACTGCAAGCCCTTTTACTATGGAAAGTGTTGGCGGAACACACGGTCTTGACGAAGATGAGGATGAAGATATGGATGCCAGGGGAGTTCAGTCCAATGAAGGCGGCATTCTTCAGGGGCGTAGTTCTCCGTCTTCTGATTCTGCTGTTGAGGATAACGATTTGGAGAGGGGTGAGGCTTATGAACTTCAAGTTCGCTCATCTGTGCGAAGAAGAAGTACGGCCAGTCGAGTTGACTAGATGTACTTGGAGTTGCGTTATGTCCAGCGTGACAGATGATATGACAACCCGTGGACGTATCTAGATACCATGTGTGCATGGGTATATATATAGCAGCATGCATAAAATTCATACTGTTTGGATTCTAATTTGAAGATTTCAAACTTCATAATGAGTCTCGAGAAGGAGTAGAAGTAGTGGCTCCCGAGGTCGGTTTCCAAAGGTTGAA
Source organism: Penicillium herquei (assembly GCA_039634405.1). Lineage (NCBI taxonomy): Eukaryota > Fungi > Ascomycota > Eurotiomycetes > Eurotiales > Aspergillaceae > Penicillium > Penicillium herquei. The sequence goes on along the minus strand of CP098387.1, from coordinate 4,206,719 downwards.
AATTTAAAATTTCGCCTCCAACATCAGACCGTTACATTGATTTAAAGGCGCGGTAGACCTGAAGAACAAAAAATAAGAGTAGGAATTTAGTCCAATTGATGATTTTTCAAAAAAACAAAAAGATATGACAAGAGTGGGATTTGAACCCACGCCTACAAACGTAGATCAGGAAACGGTTAGACCGTAGATGCTAAGGTGGACCTTAACCTGACGCCTTAGACCAACTCGGCCATCTTGCCAATCGATGGTATCGGTGACAAATCTAGCTGTCATATTCGTCTGATTTTTCCTATGCAAAATTGAGACGAAAGACACCATTTATATCAGGCACCAAGTATCTCCACCGCCTGGTCCAGGTCCCATTTTCTGCCGCAAAATTATTTCTCTGATTGAAGGTCAAGACAAAATCGCAATCACAATGGCGCCCTCACAAGACGATCCGAAGTCTGATGACTCCTATATCTCTGATGCCTCAGATGAGGAGCAACTAGAGGTTCAAGACCGTGCCCCCAAGCGCCGCCGCCTCTCCGAGTCTTCGGACGATTCCTACGTTGCGCCAGCACCGCTCCCCACTCTCTCACGTATTAAGAAGAAGGACGATACTGTGAAGAGCGCCGATGCGAACAATGAGGAGGAGCCGGTATTAATCAAGGATGCCCTTGAAATTGGTCTGCAGGCCGAGGCTTCGACCTTTGGAGCGCTCAATGTGTCCCCATGGCTGGTTGGGTCTTTGACTACCATGGCTGTTCGCCGACCCACTGCTATTCAGAAGGCTTGTATTCCTGAGATTTTGAAGGGAAGGGACTGTATTGGTGGTAGTCGGACAGGTTCCGGAAAGACCATTGCATTCGCAGTTCCAATTATGCAGAAATGGGCTCAGGATCCTTTTGGAATCTTTGCGCTGGTTTTGACTCCAACTCGGTATGTTCTACTTTGGTTGATATAGCGATAGCGTCTTGTTTCTAACGGAATCGTCTTTGTTTATAGTGAGCTTGCGCTGCAAATCTTTGAGCAGTTCAAGGCTATCTCCGCGCCCCAGAGCATGAAGCCTATACTTATCACCGGAGGCACAGACATGCGGCAACAAGCCGTTGCTCTCGCCTCGCGCCCTCACGTCGTCATCGCAACCCCAGGTCGTCTAGCCGACCACGTCAAGACCTCCGGCAAAGAAACCATTGCCGGATTAGGGCGTGTCCGAATGGTGGTAATGGATGAAGCAGATCGACTTCTCGCCAGTGGACCTGGAAGCATGCTTCCAGACGTCGAAACCTGTCTATCAGCGCTCCCACCCTCAGCCGAGCGTCAAACACTCCTATTCACAGCCACATTAACCGCCGAAGTACGAGCTCTGAAAGAAATGCCCCGTCCAGAGAACAAGCCTCCTATCTTCGTGACCGAGATCTCCTCCGAAAACCAGGGCAACATCCCCCCAACTCTAAAAGTAACATACCTGAAGGTCCCCATGACGCATCGCGAGGCTTTCCTGCACGCCTTGCTCTCCACTGAGGAGAATATCAGCAAGCCAGTCATTATCTTCTGCAATCATACCAGAACAACCGATCTGCTAGAGCGTACTCTGCGTCGACTCGGTCACCGCGCTACTTCCTTGCACAGTCTTCTCCCACAATCCGAGCGTACATCGAATCTTGCTCGTTTCCGTGCGGCGGCAGCTCGGGTCCTTGTTGCTACGGATGTCGCATCTCGTGGTCTGGATATTCCGTCCGTTGAGCTGGTTGTTAACTTCGATGTTCCCCGTAACCCTGATGACTATGTTCACCGTGTTGGTCGTACAGCTCGTGCTGGACGATCCGGTGAGGCGGTCACGCTGGTTGGACAGCGAGATGTTGAGCTTATCCTTGCTATCGAGACTCGGATTGGTCGACAGATGGAGGAGTTCGAGGAGGAGGGTGTTAACATTGAGAGTCGTGTTGTGCGGACATCTGTCTTGAAGGATGTTGGTGCGGCGAAGCGTGATGCTATGAATGAGATTGAAGAGGACCGTGACGTACTGGGCAGAAAGCGGAACAAGTTGAAGAAGCTCCGGTAGATGAGTATTAGAGTCTTCCATTGATTTTTAAAACTAGTATATATGGACCTGTACCAGTCTTTTCGAATACTTGAGTTGTTTGATACCATTTATTAGATACGAATGAGATTTCAAGCGTTGATTTCAAAGTATTCTCTCCGAGTCCCGTCTAGTTTATATTTAAATTGTGGAATCATTGCTGGGTGCGTGCACCGGGATGTTCATATATAAATGTGAACTTTCTCCCCGACCTCCTTTCTGAAGCACCAGAACTTCTCGTAGCACTGCTCTGCTGAGAGTCTTGTCTCGATGAGGGACCAAACACCGAATCCAACAAAGATGCATCTATCATTGAGGAAAATGGGTCTTCAAGCAGAGATGAATCGGATAGTAGGGGATCGATGGGAATCACAGATCCCATTGGCAGTTCTGGAAAGCATGGCATTGGCGACGAGATAGAAGAATACGGTGTTATGAGACCATCAGACATAGGTGCAGAAGGCCAGGATCCCCACCAGTTCGCGGATGGGAACTTTTCTAGCTCACTTGCAATCTGTAGTTGAGCTCTTGCTTCGGGTGAAAGAATATCAGTTTCCAATGCCTCGATATGCCCTGGGCTCACATCATGACACAGACTAGGTGTTCCTGATTCGAATTCCCCAATCTCCAATGTATTCCCCAGATTATGCAGCATCTGGTCGAAGACGATATTGGGATTCTGCATATGGACCATGCAATCAAAGTATCCTGTTCCCCCCGAATTGTATTCATTTGCTTGTGGGGACGGAGTGGGAAGTAATAGGTCAGGTAGGAATGGTTCATCGAAGGCTCTCAAGAGTCTCTCGTTTAGCCAGGGCTGGGGTTGGGGCTGGGGTTGGGGCTGGGAAATGTTGGATGTCACACTGCTCGTCGATGAGGAGTGGCTATCTTTTCTTTGCCTAATCGGGGAGTTGGCCATGTAAGCGTTTCTGAGACCTCGTCTCAACTAGAAGATTGTCAGAGTTGTCGAACCGATTCTCTTTTGATCCGAGTAACTTACCTTCCTCCTGCAGTGACTGCAGGCATGGTTGTAGATCATATTCAAATGTTGTGGTGATAGATTGGATTAAGAAAACAAGCAACATTTGAATGTAGCAGAACTTGACTCAAATATCAGAGTATAGTCGGAGAAGAAGCAAGGAGGAGTGATACTAACATTCTTTATTTTATATGGATCTTTGATCACTGACAACGCCGTTTCCACCTATCTTGGAACGCTTTGTCGGGTTTCACTCGTAATAAACTCGGTAATTCAAAGATTCTCTCGAAAATCAATCAGTTGCCCACACTTGATTAGGTGCAAGGGGATTGCGCATTCCTAGGCTCACTGTTGGCAACTTGAATCGAGTTATTGGACTTGGGTAAAACACGCTACACTTACATCCATGATCGATCTCCATGATCGCAGATTGCTTCAAGTTTCGATGATCCAATGATCAATGAATTTGCCATCTCCAGACAGCTCAGAGAATCCGATAACGACAATTTGACTGTTGGTGTAACCCCATGGCCGTCGATCTATTCAACTATCGTGCAAATGTAGCTAGGAGAAGGGTTCCGAGTCAGCGTCAAAGCTCTGACAGTGTTACTACAAGTACCAAGATACATGTGCATGAGTCAAACGAGACTGAAGTTAGCCTTGTGAGTTCCATATCGCTCTGGGACTTGGACTTGGACTTGGACTTGGACTATCCAGGTGGCGTCTCTGGCAGTTCCATAGACCCAAATTCAAGGTCATAGGACGAAAGAGCCTCTGAAAGTGTAAAATTTGCCATCCATTCTACACTGATTCATGTCTCGGGGGTACAAGTATGTCATGGTTATGCAATGGTGTCTTATCATCAAAACTTATACAGAGTTGGAGGGGCGGTAAATGGTATTATTGATTGCATGCAGGAGGATAAAGATTCCCAGAGTTAAAACGCCTTGCATTCCCGATGGTGAGAACGCCCAATTCCATTCCGAGAACACTGAAAAACAAACTTCTAATACATTCGTGAAGAACAAATCGAGTTGGTGAGAAAAACCAAGAAAAAGCAGTTCAGAACTTCGTTTATCATCCTGACCAAGCATCTTCTCGATCATTTTGTTCTGCTGTGCTCATCAATTTGAGTAACCCGTCAACCGCGTCACCCCGTTGAGATGGCGACATATTCTCCCGGGTAATTTCACCTGATTCTTCATCAGGCAAATCCCGAGTGCGACAGGTGCGAATTGCCGTAGCAGGGGGGCTGCTGAGCTGCATGGGAGATCCCAAAGCGGGCGGTGGAGTTCGCTGTGAAGCCTTGCCACGTTCGACGCGTTCGGTAGTGTGGGCCAATGGAGAGCGATGAGCAGGAAGATCGGATGTTGGTTGGCAAGGAGTGGAACTCATATCAGGCATGAAGCCGATACGCGGAGTGGTAAACTTTGGTGTTGTGGTGTTTTTGAAGGACAATGTAGGCAGAGGGGACGAAGAGAAGGATTGAATGTTGACACGCGAGATCTTGCGACTATGCTCTTCTAGACTGGCGACTCGGCGGTCAATTTCGTTGTTGGGGATGTTGCGCATGGCCGTTTGTAGGGTTCTTCGCAATAGGGCGGCTTTCTGTTGGCGATATAGTTAGCTGCATGCCTCGAGGGAAAATATATCCGTTTGTCTGGTATGAGAGCCCCGCTTACCTCTTGAATGAATGCCTTTCGTGCAATTGGATCCTCTGGAACTGTCTTCTTTTCTTCTGTCGAGTCCTCCGCGGTGGGCGTGTGTGGGGTATCCATGTGTTGATTCCCGTCGCGTGGCGAGCGTGTAGGTGAAACGACACGAGTATTTGGCGCGTCAATTTTCTCATATAATGGCTGTGACATTCCAACAATGTTAGCTTAATACTATTGGGAGCTGACATCGAGCGTCAACGTAGATTTTCACGTGTTTACCTGCTGGTTTGTGGTATTTACTGGGGATTGTGAGCTTTCATTGAAGCCCCGCGATGTTGGCCATTGTTGGCCATTGTCTCCCACCTCGTCAACCTGGTCCCTTGACCTTTTTTGGCCAGCAAAGATTGGTGAGGGGAGCAGTTTCTTAGGTGATGCTGTTGAGAATAGAGTCCGTTTGACTGGTGTGCTGGTGACTGAGAGAGGCTGTTTGTTTCGGTGGGCTGGTGACCGACACGCGTTTATATCCTTGTCCCCGAGTATCCGACGTCCGTCTTTAACTGGACTAAATGGAATTGAGGGGACCTGCATTCTTGATTCTTGGATGGTGGTTGCCATTGTGTGTTGGAGAAATTACAAGAGTAAAGTTGAGGTCCACGAAAGATACCGTGGCGGGGAAGTGGGTTTTCAGAGGGGTCTGTGGTAGAGGTGGGTGGTATGGTGGTTGATGCGTGACTTGATATACCAGTTGAGCTTTGAAAGAATAGGAAGAATATAAAAGAGGGAAGCTTCACGGAGGAGAAGTGAAGAAAAAACGGTCGCGTCAATCGCGTATAGTACTAAGATCCCTGATACCTTACTAGTCTTGTATAGAGCACGGACATGGGCTCCACCAGAGACCGCGATCGTGTTGCACGCGTCTGATAACACTTGGAGTTGGTTAATTCAGTTGTTTCAATTTAATCAATACTTTGACTACTATTAATTATATCATCTTATATTATACACGTCAATTTTATCTAATTTAAGAGTAGTATAGGAATATTTTCATATACTACCTAGGATCTATTATAATAGCCAGTATAGAGTACCGTGACCACCTGGGCACAATTGAATCGGATTCTTCTCCAACGTAGTATCTGATCCGAGCAAGTGTGCCTCGTACATGTACGTACTCGCTTAGATACTTTAATAATCGCGTGACTCTCCCAAATACCGTAGCATGCAGGTGTATGCATGGAGTACGGAGTACACGTCGCGGGCGCCCACACGCCCACACGCGACAGTGAAACTAGCACTTAAGCGGAACGCAACATCAACCTGCGCCACTTATTTGAATTTTTAACAGAAACCAAATTAATGATATTAAGTAATTATTCCAATGACTTTTTAATATTCTAAGTTTCTTATATACTCAATTAATCAATTAATATTGGCCCATAGTAATTCTTAGTGAAAGTGGTTATATTTACCACTGGCAGGTTCCAGCTCAATTCTATATTTAGTCGACTCGAGTGCTTTCTGACTACTGGTACCTCACATGTACACACTCAGGCTGGTATCATGATCAATCAATTGTCAAACCTTGGAACTTGAATAATTAAGAGTATTGCACACACATAAGGCACTAGCACTGTGCAAATAGCATAAGAACTATCAACATTTGAATGAAATTTGGGTCAATCTCCATTTGGTCCTTATTCAATATGCCTACTTGAGTATCGGCCTATGGATATGGACTCGGGTGTAAATCTTCGAACTTCCAATCTAGGTAGCATTGGAGATTTTAATCTTTTCGTTAATTCAACTTGAAAATGTTCTTGAGTACCTATGTCCGCACATGTGCATAGAAGTAGACTATACTGGTAGACTAATATCAACTTATCCCTGCCCAAGTGTAATCTCCGCATGACATCATCGGAGAACATTCATCTCAACTTGAACTTATATGACTGGTTATACTTCAAACCCCTGATAATAATAGAATGAGAATGAAACATAGAGTAAAATAAGATAAAATAAAGTAATAGAAGACATCTGGATTCATATATGTACCATACCAGTCTCAAACTGGAAGCCCTGGAGTACATGGTGAGGCTGAGTTCGGACCAAGTCGATCTCACCTGTGTGACCAAGGTTCCTTTCCCCGCATTTTGCATTTTACATTCCTGCACCCCTTGAGAGCTTTTATCTCTGGTCACACAACCTGATCATTATCTTTCCGTACCCTTCCTGTCATTCCTTAAGCAGCCACGATGCACTTGTCACTCGCCCTTGTGGCTGCTGCCCTCAGTCAGGCAGTCGTGACCACAGCATCCTCCCTTACTCCGCCGGTACTGCCGTTGATTGTTCGGAACCCCTACCTCAGTACATGGTTGGGCAATGCCCGGGACACACCCTGGTCCAAATGGCCGATGTTCTATACCGGAGAGGAGGTAGGTCTCTCGGTGATGGCCCAGGTCCCAAGCCAGGGTTCGGTTTATCCCCTGGTGGGAAAGCCCCAAGATTCCTTGCGATCAAATAAGAAGTAAGAAAATGAACAGACGCCGTCCTTGAAATATGCTAAATACTGAGTGCACTACAGCTACAAAGTAAAATACCCTGAGTATCTCGGACATAACTATGACGCTTCCACCACCAACTTGACCTACCGCATCGAAACCTCTTCCTCGTCACCTCTTGATATTACGGTCTCCTTCCTGTCTCCTATCACGCCGACATCGACTCTGCGGCAGTCTATTCCGGCTTCCTACATCACAGTAGATGTAAAGGGCGAAGAAGACGTCAATATCTACATAGATATTGATGGGCGCTGGGTGAGTGGGGATACTGGGTCAAGAATTAACTGGGAATGGGATACTGTAAATGTTGAAAGCAACAAGAACAAGAATCCCAGTCTTCAGAGATGGCAAATTCGCAGAGAGAATGAGTTGTTGCTATCTGAGATCCGTGACCGTGCCGAATGGGGCACCCTGCACTTCACTGGGCCGACCGTAAGTTTCGAAATCACATATTGATAATCTTAGATCCATTTTGACGATTTGCATAGAACACCAACTACGAGTCTGGAGAGGCCGGACAAGTGCGACAAAAATTCGCCAGCAATGGTGTACTAGGGAACGAGAATGATAAGGACTTTCGAGCTATTCGGGACCGCTCCCCCGTCTTTGCTTTTTCCAAGTCATTCAGTCTCGGTCGGTCATCAAAGCAGACATCTGACAGTGTCACATTTACGATCGCTCTGATTCAAATCCCCGTTGTTCAATATGCAGCGGCTCGCGGACTGACTCTCATGCGACCCCTTTGGGAGTCATGGTTCCCAACTACCGAGGAGCTACTAAGTTTCCATTATCACGACCACGCTGCAGCTGGCTCCCTAGCAGCTAACTATTCCGAGCAAGTGGCCGAAGATGCGTATCTGTCCGGTGCTGACGACTACGTTGAAATTGTTGCCCTCAGCGCGCGTCAAGTCATGGGTGCTACCACTTTCTCTGGTACACCGGATAACCCTATCCTATTCTTGAAGGAGATCTCCTCCAATGGAAACTTCCAAACCATTGATGTCATCTTCCCGGCATTCCCTTTCTTCTTATATACTAACCCGCGTTGGTTGGCATACCTGTTGGAGCCATTGATCGAACATATGCTGAGTGGTCAATACCCTAACAGCTATGCCATGCATGACCTGGGGGCACACTTCCCTAATGCCACTGGTCATCCGGATGGCAGAGATGAGTACATGCCTGTGGAAGAATGCGGTAATATCTTGATCATGGGTCTCGCAATTGCAAACTCGCTTCAATACGAGGAGGCGTCTGAGGCTGCATCCATGTGGTCTACTCAAGGCTACACCCCTTCGGGTTACGCTACCGAGGACTCCGGAATTTTCCCTCTGAACGACCTCCAGGTACTTTCTGGTATTGCGCACCAGGATGGTAAATGGGGTGGTGGCAGCGAGGGTAAGAAGCTTGCCGAGAAATGGGTCGAGAGAAGCTACAGTCTTTGGAAGCAATGGACTGGGTATCTGGTGGAATTTTCATTGGAGCCTGCCAACCAACGTATGTAATCTCACAATCCAGAAATATCAGAGTGAAACTAACACATGCATATAGTTTCTACCGACGACTTTGCAGGTTGGCTAGCGCTGCAAACCAATCTTGCCTTGAAGGGCATCGTTGGTATTAACGCGATGAGCAAACTTGCTGAGCTTACTGGACATGACTCTGATGCGTCACACTTCAAGGTATGCACTGACTTTCCTATATTCACAGCCTAGGATTACTAACATTGTCACCTAGAGTATTGCCGATGAATACATTGCCAAGTGGGAGGAGTTCGGCATGTCTCGCGACGGCACACATGCGAAGGTGGCGTACGACTGGTACGGTTCTTGGACCACGATCTACAATCTCTACGCCGACGCCCAGCTCTGCTTCCACTTGGATGGAACCGAGGATCCATCGAGCAAATCACCTGGTTTTGTCCCTCGACACATCTACCAGAAGCAGTCACTGTGGTACCACTACGTGCGACAGAAATACGGTCTCCCTCTTGACAGTCGGCACTTGTACACGAAGACCGACTGGGAGTTCTTCTCAATGGCAGTGGCTTCAAAGCCTGTTCGCTCTGAGATTCTGGAATCCGTCGCCCGCTGGGTCAACGAAACTGTCACAAATCGCCCGTTCACGGATCTTCACCAGACAGAGGGAGATGGCAATTTCCCTGGTCCGACCTTCTTTGCTCGACCTGTTATTGGAGGGCATTTCGCGTTCCTGGCCCTGGAGCGTGCATGTGGAGGTCGAGCTATGCCTGGATTGTCTTTCTTGGATGAGGTGGATGAGGAGACTATGAAGACTTGGTCAATCAATGCTGAGACTGCAGCGGCCGAACTTGCTACTACTTGGAAGCAGCATCATGGTGCAGATGCGGAGCTGTAGAGAAGCTGCGAGTCTGGTGGTTTTCTGGATATTTTCTGGATACAGAGAGCGACAAGAGGGTATATATGGTAGCTCAAGTGAAGTAGTGCTGATGATCTATCAGACTATTTATGCATTCTGTATCTGTGTACTCTAGGGGCTACTGTGTAGGCCCATGAAATGTACAGCTTCTCGGAATCAATATGTTGCTCGTTTAAAGAAAGGGCGTATAGATAGGAAATTTAGTAGGGCCAGCCAGTAGACAAGAAGGCCCAGTGCTATGTAGTGTAGTAGCAGGTTAAAATTGGAAAGGCCGTACACATGCACAGCTCAAAGCAAGTGCTTGTAGAATAGGAAGAGGTTCCCAAACTTCAGTCACACTGGCAATCAAGACTTTAACTTTTCAACAAAAGAATGATTTGATAATTGATTAATAATTGCTCTAATTTAAATCCATTGTTGGCATGTGAATATGTAGTTGTGGTCATATTGTTGTGCTGTCTCTCAGGACCTTCATAGTGTACTGGTGAAGGGAGAGATCCTATATAGTTTAGTTGAGGGGAAGAAAAGTAACAACTCAGCCCTGTTGGCCTAGCGGTACGACGGCTTCAACCTCTTAAGAGGACAGAAGTATTGTCCAGGATGGTCTGGGTCCTGGTCGATGGCTGAGTTGACACCAGAGGGCGGACGGGGATCCAGCTTCGGCTGGGGATAATGATTTTTTTAATTTTTTGATATATTTATAGTAAATACTCTTGGACTTGCTCTTTCTGTCTGTCTTTCCAGAAATCAAAAATAATCAAAATTGGATGAGATATCAGGGTGGATGTTGTGGTGATACTTGTATTAAGTGAGACTATTCGCAGCATCTCACCACCCACGTCGATGCGCGCCTGATTTTGATGCTACAACTTAATTTCGAAGTCTCTGGCTCAATCCCTGGTGCGACCATATTATTTTCTTACCACTTTTGTTTCTGTGACTTCCAAGGTTAATATCTGGAGACGCACTTCCACTTTAAACCTTTTGCTATACAAACCTAGGAGCTCCATTTTATTAACACGAATAAATAGTATACTGTATAGTGTAGACAATATAGCCTTAAGTTAATATATACCTTCTATGTAAGCTAATACATAGATTTATATTTACTATTCACTAAGTTTCTGTGTTAGCTTACCTTTAGGTTCTAGGATAATGATTTTTTTAATTTTTTGATATTTTTATAGTAAATACTCTTCAGTATCCCTCAAGTGCTTGTCATATGGATGGGGACGAGGCTCCAGTTCTATTCGGGCTTAAAAGAACTGGATTTCCAAGGTTACTGAAAGCAATTCTGTAATACATATGAGCATCAAATCTCCAAAGATACAGGGCAATTCTTGATATGCATGTGAGTCCTCAACGTCCTAATACTGGAGGTAAGGATCGAAGGATTAGCAATTGGATGAGAGTGGTGGTTTTACCTGGATGTTGTTCTGATTAAGTATCAAAAGGAGGAATAATCGAGGCAGGGATATCTGGGGGAAGAGGAGAGAGAGAGAGAGAGAGTAGCGAGGTCTGGCAAACACTTGAGGGCGGAGGCTTACTGCCCTCAACATTAAAGCGATTAACTATTCCAAGGTTCTATAGTAGATTGAGAGATGGCTTTCCCAGCAAAAGTCACGATAACAAGAATGCCACACTGAAATCATAGCTTTCCCACTGTTACCCTATGATCACGTAGTTATACATTGTGGCCTCCAACTTGGCCAGAAATGGCAATTTGGTCAATGCTTACGTGGATTTTCCAATTACTCCCCAAGCTTTCAACCTGAATTCCTTTTTGTCTCTTTGATATATAATCAATTCATCTCACCAGAGCTTCAAGGTTGTTCTAATATAAACACTGTTCTCTACTTGACCAATAGTCAGTAGCTCCCAAACCCGCCGAACCTCCCCCGCTTTCCACCGCCCGATATACCCAGGCAACGCTTCATCTTAACACTCCTCAACCTCGCGCCTGCATTCCCTCGCCATTGGGACTACCCACAATTTAATCATCCCCTCCACTCTTCAGACCCTATCCGATATAATAAAAACAAGAAACCCACGAGAACCACCGCCACAATGTCGCAAATCAACTACCGCACCATCAACATCGACCAGCTCGACCCTGAGTCGTCGGCCAATTTCCCTATGGAAACCCTCCTTCCTGCCACCCTCCCTCAACCCGAAACCTCCAGTGATGCCGCAAACGTCGCATCCCAGGTGCGCCAGCTGCTGCGCGGCGGTGATACCGAGGGTGCTCTCCGCCACGTTCTAGACACTGCGCCGCTGGGCGGCGATGACCGCGCCAAGGAGGTACACCTCGCAACTGTGATTGAGGTGCTGCAGGGTATTCGACAGGCTGAGATGACTCGTGTGCTGGAAGGTGTCTGTGGTGCTGATGGTGGGGCTGAACGGGCGGATTGTTTGATGAAGTACCTGTATGTTTTGGACTGATGGGACTCCATTACGCACCCTATTCACGTTTTCGGGACACCACGATGGGATTGAGGATGAAGAGCTAACTTTATACAGCTACAAGGGTATGTCTGCGCCTGCTCCTAGCAGTGGTGCTCAGTCCCCACGCAAGACCGTTTCGCCGCAGGAGACCGGATTCTCCCAGGTCCAGGCCCGCAATGTTGGTGAGGGTGGTGGTGGTCAGCAGATGAGCGTTTTGCTTAACTGGCACGAGAAGTTGGTGGAATTGACAGGGACTGGTTCAATTGTCCGTGTTATGACGGACCGCCGGACGGTTTAAGTGAAATCACCGAGTCGACTTTGTGTTTTCATTTTGCTATTCCCTGGTAGAGGCTTGATTGCATACAATTTCCTTTTCTCTCTTTTTCCTTTTTGTATTTCATGGAGCTTTCAGCGTGACTGTTTTACATTGGTTTACTAAAACATTATGTTGGAATCCACCCTCGGCCTGACTTTTCCCCCTTGTACACTATATGCTGTGAGATCTCAAGGCTTTGAAAAATCACCTCCTCCAAGGATATCTTTGAGATTGACATCACCACTTCCGCGCTGCAATGGCTGCGGTTGGTTCTTGCCCTCTTTCCAGCCAATCATATAGATCATTCGGAAAGTAGCAGGGATACCGGGAGCATCCTCATCCATATGCAAGGTACGGTAGATAGCCTCATTAGCCAACAAGACATCCCGGGAGATGGGACCAGCCTCACGGTGCATAATAGCATTGCTTTCACCCATAGCTTGGAGATCTTGCATAAGAGCAAATGTATCCGGGAACTCCACCACGATATCCTCAACATCGACCGTAAGCATCTTGAAACCAGCACGGTTCAACAAGCTTCCCACATCTTTCACATCTGCGAGAGGTGACACATGTGGACTCACACCACCGCGTCGTTCGAGATCAGCGAGCTGCATTGAACCCCGAAGCTCGAACAGGGTATCGCCGCCAAACATAGCACAAATAAAAGGAGCATCCGGCTTGAGGATAGAGTTCACTTGATTAAGGAGTCCTGGCAGATCATTGATCCAGTGAATCGATAGCGAGGACAGTACTGCATCGAATGTGTTTGGCTGGTATGGCAATGTCTCCAAGTCCGGGATCACGTCGCGGTGGATGTCGATCTCCTTGTTAAAATCCATATCCTCATCTCGGTGAAGTAACGCTCGTGATGTATCCGCGCATGTGAGTTTGGAGATTTTCGATGACAGCGGTGGTGTAATTACACCCTCGGGTGTCCCTTCGTCCATGTAGGGTGTCGTCAAGGCTCGCGCAATGTTGCAGCTGTTTGCGCCGAGATCAAGCACATTTGGAAAATCACGCTTGATGTCCTAAACAATCACGAATAAAATTGCCAGTTAGTTACTGTTCGTTGAGCCTTTATAGCTTCCCTAGTCTTGATCCGCAGACTTCCTTACCAGCAGTCGTTCGCATAATCGCATTGCCACCTCATCTTTCAAGTAATCGACCTTTCGGCTCTCCTCGACATTCCGCGCAGCTCGGTCCTTCTGTAAATGCTTTGTTTTGCGATTGAATACCTCGAGCATGGGGTTACCGGGCGTTTGACTAGCGTAGGATCGGACGCTTGATGCTGCGAACAGACATCGTCGCGGAAGGCCGGAGCGGATAATGTGAGGGGATATCATTGTAGCTGAATTAAAAGTGTTTTTGAGCTGTAATGTAAAGACCGAGAATTTTAGGCCATCTTATATGCTCCGTGGTAGTGGTGGTGTTGAAGGAGTGGAAGTTGAAGGTGGAGGAACCTCTAAATTTTGTTCTGACGTCGATTGTTGATAGCCAACTCCGCAGCTCAATCTCCGCGACACTTGCATTTTCTTGAATCCGCCATTGCAGGAATCCACCCCGTATAATACGAGTCATATGACCGGGACGTTAAATTCGACATACTGCACAGCGAGCTGAATACAGACTTGGCTACTTTGAGTTACGTTTTTACGGTATGTGCTCGCGCATCAGTGGAACTCCTTACCCCCGCGACGCAATGGCGCGATGGACAATCATCCATATGGAATCTAATATTTGAAGAAAACGTACTGACTATAATAGTACTCGAACAGAACTGAATTTTAAGCTGTCATTCTATGCGTCGCAATCTGTTTTCTCCAGCATACTGTCTCGACGACTCCTTAACGCGAAGCATGAATTGACCTAACGAATCACCCTATTTCTGAAACGCATTACCCGATCGTACATATCTTTCTACTTGCAGCCAAAACGAAATGTCGCGCCCATTTCCATATACCTACATATCGTGCCCCTGTGCCGATACCCCAGTCCCTGACCCGGAAAGGAAGCGGAGGTCCAGGGAGTCACCGCGAAAACAGACGCCAGAACGAACGGAGACCCTGCAAGAAGACTCGCAAAAAACCAAGAAGGAAGAGATCCAAGCAGTACAAGACGAGGATGAAGAACAGACATTCAACCCCAGATCTCCAAGGTCCAATTTCTCACTATACCCACCGGAGCAGCTGCTTTACTGTGAGGATTGTCACCAGATCAAGTGCTCTCGATGCATAACAGAGGAAATTGTGAGCTGGTATTGTCCGAGCTGTCTATTTGAGACACCAAGCAGCATGGTGAAAAGTGATGGAAATCGGTATGACTCGAATACCACCTTAATGAGATTCTTGCTAATAATATTTCATCAGATGTGGTCGCAACTGCTTCAATTGCCCAGTCTGTACAGCTCCACTAGCTGTCAGTACCCTTGAAAATGTGACAGGCAATGGTACTCAACAAGGCCCGTGGGTATTGTCTTGCGGCTACTGTATGTGGACGACGCTCGACATCGGCATCAAGTTTGACAAACCAACCAATATTCGCAACCAGCTGCAAAAGATGACGGATGCCACGGCAGCGCCTGCATTTGATACCCGGTCTAGACAGGGCTCTCGCGCCTTTGGGGATTTGAAATCTCCATTGTCGACTTTAACATCTATTGCGGATGGACAGCCTACTACTAAAGATGGAGGAGAAGAAACACCCGCATCAAAGGAAGATACCTCGGAGACTGGTCCCTCGAACACAGATGCCCGCTTCGCAGCTTTGAAATCCTTCTATCGTAACCAAATCTCCGAGACGTCAACCTCTCCCAGCGACCCTCTAGGCTCAGACTTCGGCTTCTCATCACCAGGCGCTCTGAACCGACTCATGTCACTCTACGCCTCCTCATCTCGCCTAAGCGGACTCTACGGCGGGAACAAGAAATCCAAATCCAAGCCACCAGTAATGCGAGAAGCACTTACCGCAAGCGAGGGTCTCCGAATCGCATCCGAAAACGAAGAAAGCGCCATAATCAAGCGACTCGCCTCTGCAGAGGGCGGCTGGGACAGCGTCGCATCAATCGAGCAACGCTCCCAACAATCCCCAGACGTGCGTTTCGTTGATGAGCTCCTCCCACTCCCAGCACTCCTGCGTACAAAGCGTTCCAAGCGCTGCAAATCCTGCAAGCATATTCTCGTGAAACCGGAAACGAAGCCCCAATCTACCCGATTCCGTATTCGTCTCATTGCACTTAGTTACATTCCCCTCCCGACTCTCCGTCCACTTGCCCTGCCTGCTTCCATGACTGCTCCACCACCCCCACCTCAAGATCTTAATGCCTTGCCTCCGCTAAGACCGGTTCATGTGCTCCTCACATTGAAGAACCACATGTTCGATCCTGTTCGCATCACGCTCGCTACACCCTCAGTAACACCAGGTCGAGTTGCGAGCAAAGTCACTGTGCTTTGTCCCCAGTTTGATATTGGCGCGAACAGCGATGTATGGGATGAGGCGTTGCAGGGTGCTTCTGCTCCTGTTACTGGTGATTCGCGGATGACGGGTCTACGAGCTCATGAGAAAGTGCCTGAGGCAGGTAAGGTCTGGGACAAGGGACGGAACTGGACGACTGTCGTGCTGGAAGTTATTCCGGGGACATTACCTGGTTCTGAGGCGGAGACCTCTACTGTTGGAGGTAATGAGGGGGATGAGAATGTGGTGAATGGTTCGAATCAGGATGAGGATGTACTGGAGATTCCGGTTTTCGTGCATATGGAGTGGGATGCAGAGGCTCAGCTTGAGCAGCAGAATGTGGGTAAGGCTTCGAAGCCGGATGACCTTGTTGCGAGGGAATTGGCTTACTGGATGGTACTGGGTGTTGGAAGGATTCAGGATGGCTTTTAAATGTGTAGGTTCCTCATAGATGTGTTTTCCTTTGTTCATACCCCGTACTTAGCCTTTATACATAGCATATCAAGTCATCTTGGTACAATTGGTTCTTTCAACATGATTGTTGAGAAGTATGGGGTTACTGATGTTGTATAATGCGGGGATCTGCCTAAGGCTACAACAGCCTAGGGCGAGTATAGTCTAGATCTTAGATAGGGAGACTAGTGTTCAGCCTCCCCGGACCAACCATATATGTAGTAGGTAGACTAGACCTCCAGGGCTACGACACGAATTGAAATTCGGAAATGCTCAATTGGAATATTTATCATCCCATCCTCATTAAAGAAGAAAAACACGGGTCCGGATGGAAAACTTAGCTCCGTCGGCTTACCCTCTAGTCCCCTCAAAAGGCCTCAATTCATTAAGAAACAAAAAAAGGAAAAGAAACAGCACTTTTGAGAGGAAAATCCCGAGAGCAAAACCATGCACCAAGTCAAATGGAAGAAGGGGGGAGGCACATAAATCAAAGAAAAACCCGTGAATGCATTTTTTGGTCTTTTCACCCTGTCATGCTTTCCTTGAATCTAGTTGAGTTTCAAGACCTAGAAACAAGTAATCCCATACACCGACATCCTTTCCGTTTCCTTTCCCTCCCTTTCATAACAACACAGAAGCAAAGCAAGCTTAGTACTCAGCGCCGCTCTGGGGGAACTCGAACACAACGTTGCGGCCGGTCAAACGGCGGTAGACCTCGCCGTAAGCATCGAGGCGGTGGTCAACACCACCACGCTCCTTCTCGTCCAGAACAACCTTCAGGGTCTTGGAGCCGTCCTCCTTGGTGCGGATGCGCTTGCCGACGATCTCGACGGGGTAGACGAGGTCGGACAGGATGGAGTCGTGGACGGCGGTCAGAGTGCGGGAACGGGGACGCTTCTGGGTCTGGTTGGAGCGGGAGTTGACAGAGCGCTTGGGGCGGGGCAGGATGCGGCGCTGAGCAACGAAGAGGACGTGGCGGTCAGAGAACTTCTTCTCCAGCTCACGGGTCAGGCTGATTGAATTCGTTAGTTTTCAGGTTCTGATGAAGAAATTCCATCTGCGGAGAAGACGCTAGTTCCTCCGCGTATTGTAGATGGTGGTGCGTATTGCATGTCGGATTTCATTCGGAGTCTTACCGCTGCTGGATCTTGTGGAAGCCCTGGAGAAGAGGGACAGGGACGAAGATGACAATAGCCTTCTTGCCGTGGCCGACCTCAACCTAATATATCATGTTAGAATACTGGGTTGTCCAATGTGCCGTACGCGCACAACAAAAATGAAAAAAATTCCAGATCTCCACAGAAATTCGCGTCGACGAAGGTTTTTGTGTTGTCGGTGTGTGTTCGTATTCTCCATGATCGTTTTGAAATTCCATCCATGTTGATAATGCCTTGTCGAGTGTTGAAAAGAATTGAGAGGCAATTTGACATATTTCCCAGTATCCACAAATTAAATCCACCTCTTTCTCCGATCACACAAATTCGTACACAAATAACAATCCGTCGACGCAATTCCAATGGTTTCTGTTGGGCGAAGGCGAAGGCGCATTTCTTACCTCGCGGGCAGAGACGAACTGCAGAGGACGAAGGGTGGCCTTCAGGTCCTGTGTGTTGCTCTCGAGGTCGAAGAGAGCGCCGGCGATGGCGGTCTCCAGCTCGGAGGGGCTCTGCCGGGAGGGCGAGTTGAGGGCAATCTTGTTGACAGCGGCCATGGTGAGCAACGGGGTGCTGCGGGTTGTGCTGGTTGAGATGTCGGCGGAGGGGAGGTGTTCTCGCATCAAGAAGCCAAATGGGAATTTGCTGTGGGATCGGCATATTCGCTTAGGGTGCGCCCGTTCCTATTCGGGTTTAGCGCGTTTCCTACTTTAGGGGATTGGTGGTCCCGTGACTACCCTGCCCTCGGCTGCTTCTGATTGGCTACTCGTTCCATAATGATT
Source organism: Penicillium herquei (assembly GCA_039634405.1). Lineage (NCBI taxonomy): Eukaryota > Fungi > Ascomycota > Eurotiomycetes > Eurotiales > Aspergillaceae > Penicillium > Penicillium herquei. The sequence goes on along the minus strand of CP098387.1, from coordinate 4,188,462 downwards.
TTAATATTTTTTAAATTGTTAACAAGAGTATACTATTCAAGAGTCTCATGGTCTATGCATTCTAGGCAAGAAGTGTATCATTCACTGATAAAGCAGATGAAAAAAGACCAGGTGATATCAGATGTACAATAGAGACATTTCCGCCTCTAGTGTTGAAACAAACAAATGATCTTGGAGGAAAGGCAGGAAGAAACGAAATAAAGGCGTCAAAAAGGTATGGTGGAAAAGGACACACGCCTACACACATGAAGAAAAAAGGTTGCAAGGAGACATGGAATAGAAAAAAAAAGAGGCAAGGTCGGGGAACACATTAACAAGCACAGCCTTCTTTAGCTGTGGCAGCATTTCGATCACCCAGATTGACACGAGAGTCATCCCCAGAGCGACCACCAAGAGTATTCTGGCCACCAGCTCCAGCGGCACCCCGGCCAGTCTTCAAACTGCTCTCAGGGATGGCATTGGCAATGGCTGTAAAGACATCTACTACATTCGTCCCGGTCTTCGCACTAGTCTCAAAGAACAATAGACCCTCCTCATCGGCATAACCACTCGCCTCACGTGTAGACACTTTCCGAGCATCACCGGGTGTCGCATCCTGTTCCTCGCCCTCTTCACCAGCTGCCTCGTCACCATCGGGTCCAGCCGACTCAGTCGCAGTCTCGGGAGCAGCAGATGTCTCACCCCCGTCATTGGTCAAGTCCAGCTTGTTACCGACAAGGGCAATGACAATACCGGGGCTAGCCTGGCGCTGAAGCTCAGCCACCCAGTGTTTCGCCTTGGTCAGCGAAGAGGGTTTGGTAACATCGTAGACCACGAGGGCAGCCTGGGCGTTGCGGTAGTACATTGGGGCGAGTGAGGCGAACCGTTCTTGACCTGCGGTATCCCAGATCTCGAATTTGATTGTACGTGTAGGAAGGGCGCATTTCTGTGTGAGGAAAGCAGCTGGATTATGACGTTAGCACATTTGCACGAGGTCAAGTCTCGAGATTTAGACAATGAGTTTCTAGGTCATTTGAATGGGTCGCCCCAGATGTAACATGTAACACCATGCAAGGCCCCATTTGAATAGGACGTAAGCCCACACATAATGGGAGATCCTCGTCTGGGGGTTCTGTTTCATCCTTTGCTGATCTTTGGGAGGAGGGCTGAGAAATTGAAGGCCTGCTTACCGCCGATTGTTGGCTCTTTGTTCTCCTGGAAATCATTGTTGACGAAACGAAGTACAAGGGAAGACTATGTAGCGGAATCATCTGATTAGTGATTGACACTCCGTGTAACGTGGCAAGGACGTCTTGTACCTTTCCTACGGCCGCCTCTCCCAGCAGGACAAGCTTGACGCTGCTGCTAGGCTTGGGACCATTTGCGCCGGCTGATTCGGACATGGCTGTTGAATAATTTGGAGAATGCGGGGGAACGGGAACGATAGAATCAGTTAGGCCGTCGTGCAGGAAGCAACGCCTGTCAAACAATCGTCGATCAGGCAGAAGGCTGAGCTGGCGATGTTCAGCTGAAACCTCGTCTTTAGGTCAGCTGCCAGGAATGTAAGACAGGGGTAGAGTGAAGAATATGTGATTCTCTTAAGGGCTGAATCAGAATTCAGGAAGGATCTCGGGGAGATGTCGCAAAACGCACCGGTAATCTGAGAAGAGATGAGGATAACCACTTGTTAAGGCGGAGGTCAATGATGATGCACTTCCCAGATCTGGCTTAGCGCAAACACCCATGCCCCCCGAGGTCACGTGGGATCCCCGTATAGCCATATAGAGCAGGGTGCATATACAAATGCGTAGAACCTTGGAACCTTTGGAAGTATATGGCGATCACAGGGATTAGCTGCAAATTAATCTGACTGTAAGCTTAATTTGAGTCAATGAAGTATTATTCAAGGTGGGGCGATGCGATTCCCGGTTCTTAGTGACATGTGTATAAGGAGTGGAGAGGACTAAGTTCAATGTTAGAGACAATGAACCCCAGGCTTCCAGAAAAGGGCATTTGGACCACAGAATGCTTTCTAGAATAATGAAGCACCGAATCAAACTTAACTATTCGGAGATAAGAGTTACCAGCGAAGGAATGGTACTTTTGCACTTACGATCGACGAGAAGCTTGCTGTCAATCTTGGAAGAAACCTTGTACCCCGTTCCCTTAAAAAAAAAATTATGATCAGCTTCTTGGAAGCACCAAGTATGCACTACTGATCCATCATTGGGCCCAAAGGGATCTGAGCCTGTAAGTGATCACAGTACAATATCTGGAGTAGCTACCAAATTGGCCATCGAATGCCTACCATGACTGCAGAGAATGCATCTGGCAGTTGTAGAACTCGATTCTCCGATATCTCGTGAACACGAAACCTCGTTCCTGGGCCAGGCTAGTGCCCAACGGGTATGCAAGATGATGTCGGGTAGCAGCGACTGGACGGGATGTCTCTGCCGATGCATTGAACAAAGCGCACATCCAAAATCAGGCCGGCGGTTCCTGGACTCGGTAGTCCCCAAGCAAATCTGCCCGACGCATCGACACAATTCGGCCTGCATCTGCCAAACCCGAGGGACACGACAGGCATCTGTCAAACTGTTGCAGAATATCTATTTTACGATTTGTCTTGGAGGATGGATTGGACCATGGCCTAGACTGAGAGGACCGGGAGCTAAGATTGAAAATGCCGATAGGCGCTTTTACATTTCGCGCGCGCGGAGGTTATGATACACACATCAAAGCTGTCAAAGTTGACATAGAAATACAAATACAAATTCCCGATATAGTCAAAAAGAAAATGAGCCCAAAAATAGAATATCAGCAAAAACGTGCTATTGACCGTGTGGTCGAAGGTCTAGGTTCTTCTGGTATCAACCCATGCATCCCATGCAACAAAATCCGACCCGTCTATACCATAACGCCGTCGGAAACAAATAACAAAAAAAAGCAGAGAACCACATAAGAGAGCAACAGAAAAAAACACATGAAACAACTTTTTGAGAGATCAAGGAAAAGGTAACCCCGGGGAAGTCATGTCGTCGGTAGAAGGTGTAATAAGGTAGCGGATAGAAGAGCGGGTTCCGTGAGGTTCAAGCGTGCATGACTCGAATAGAAAGTCGAAAATCAAGAAATAATAGAGCGTCGACGCTGAGGGGAATCCGAAACCGATGCGAAAGAATAATTAAAAAGGGTATAAAGTTGGTCGCGCAAATCCGGTGGCGAAAAGTAGCAAGGATATGACCGAAAGGAAAAAAAGAATAGGAACACCATAAAATCCAAAATGAATAGTGTTACAGTTGTCTAGTACCGAAGTTAGTTATTGTTCAGTTGGTGCCCAAAATAAGGCGGATTCGGGACTCACCAAAAAAGAGTGCCAACTCCAAGGCGTAGAAGCGTCAATTGCTGGCCAAAGTGCCAGGCAACAATCAAAAAATCCCAAAATACCGCGCAATGAAATAACAATCCCAAATCAAATTGCGAAGGAATTTATTTGGGAGGTGGAGGAGGAGCACCAGGCTTCTTCACACCAGTAGTATCGTAAGCACCGCGTCCCATGTTGAAGGCCGACAGGTCCCGAAGAATCATATTAAGGTCTGCGGAGGCAATCATTGTTAGGTCAAGATTGATGGTGAAAGGTGGATTTGTGGATTTGACAAAAGTGTGGTAGTTGCAGGAAGATGGAGGTCGAAGTGAATGCGACTCTGCAGGTTGAGGAATGAGATGAAGAACTTACCAAAAATGACCACGAACAGATCTTATATAGTCGTTTTCGGCCGGAGCTTCGAGCAACCAGGCAAACGAACTTCCCTATCCCACCCCCGAAAAAGAAAAAAGAAAAAGACGGAAGAGTGTGTTCTAGACAAGGGTATGGCGGCAGTGATGGATGTGTAATGCGGTCGAGATCGGAAAGGTTGATCCTTTTTAAAGATGACCACTAGGACGATGCGGGCAACAGCAGATTGTAGGGCAGGAATGTGACGACACAGAAAAACCCCAACAAATAAGAGATGTTGTTGGACAAGAGGCTCGACAGGTCGTCGCTCGTTGCTTTTTATGGGTTTGTACCACGGATCGTTAAGTCGGATTTGGCCAGGAGATTCAAAATGATAAGCGCGAGGGTGGCTGCAGAATCAAGTTCATGAAATCGCGATCTGAACCAAGAAAACGGCCAAAAGGGATAGCTAGGGGGCCCTTGGAAGGAGAAGTGCCGCGGAAAGGTGGTCCGGTAGATCCGGTTAAAAAAAAACTAAGACGTATCGCAAGGGAGGACAGGGACTTGGAGGTAGGGGGAGGCGTTGATGGTAAATATGTCCGAGTGAGAAGATGTTTGGTCCCTTAGGGAAGTTCGAGAATAAATAAATTTCAACTTTAGGGGAGGGAGTGATTGCGTAGATATAGGATATCTGAGTGAAAGAGTGTGTAGGATGATCGTCTCTTTTTTTTTTTTTCTTAAATTTTTTTATTATTATCAAAAAATTAAAAAATATTAAATCAGAAAATGAAAATGCAGAGAAAAGACGTATGAGAAAAGGATAAATTAAAAGGTCGAAAATAATAATAAAATCAAAATAAAACAAAAAAGGGAAAAAAGCGCCAGGTTTGAAAATAAATAAAATAAAAAATGATAAAAAAATAAAAAGCAATAAATGGAAATTACAGGGAGTAGAATAATTATCAAAAAATACCAAAAATGATCAATAGAATACCTAAAAAAGAAACCCAAAATTACTTTGCAAATCATAAGCTCATAGGCTCCATATTTTCTTTGTTTTAGCACTGGAGCGGCTCTCCCGTCCCCTTGTCCCGGGGAACAGGAACACCCCCTTTCTAACTGCCTCGACCTGCTCACCTATATGGTACCTAGCACCTTGTCACTTAGGTAGTCACTCTCTGCCCTGATACTCCCCTGTACAGAATACACTCGATATACACTGAATATACTGAATACACTGAACTATACCGCCAAGGGCGATCTAAGCCTACTTTTTCCCTTCCTACTATCAATCAAAACCCACATGATTCATCACAATTTCTATCGATACATCATCACCCCAGCCACACTTTTCTTTTTTTCCTTTCGGGGGGCTTGATATACGGTCTTTTTTATCTACATCATAATTCAATCGTACCTTACCTCCATACCTAATCACACAAGTACCATGCATATGATTTTGATTCCCCCGATGAGAGCTCTCATTCCTTCCAAAGTTCTATCCACTCAAGTGCTTAAGGGGGCAAAAAGAGGACCCAGGAAATAATGAGAAATAGCTAGGAACCACATCCTCGGGGAGCCTTTTGCATAAGTGGAGAAGGGAGGAAACAGCCGCAGGAACAGAAGGGAAAAAAAAACGGATCCATCCGAAAAAAGACAGCTTCGAGTTCCAGGTCATGGTCATCTACCTCTTTTTCTCGCGTGGTTCGGGCTCCATCGGACAGATGGATCATTTTCTAACTCTCTTAGTACTAGATCAGTTCGGAAACTTGGGAACTAACCCGCCTCAACCATTCAAATGTGCAATCCCAGGGGTCCTGGAGTGGACACTGACATATGATGCCTAGGTATAATACCGAGCATGTTTCATGTACCTAGGTCTTCTCTGCCTAGGTACTATTACCTGGGGGAGTCAATATTGGAACTTAATAGTCATTTCACTTTGCAAGTAGGCAATCAAGTTCAGTCTAAACTATCACTACTAGGTAATAACTAGGTAACAAATAGTTATCACTGCTAAGGCTATATAGGGTCAACTTGTCTTATTCCTCGGGGAAATCTCAAACCAATAGCCTCATCCTAGGTAGTGATAACTAGGTCTCGGGAATCTTAATCGACCAATCGCTTTTATCTTGAGCCCGCAATCTGTTACAATCTGTTACAATCATTCAAACAAAGCCAGTCATTCGGTTTATCACCTTTTCTTTTGCTTTCCCAAGTTTTAGTTTTTCGCGCCCAACACCGCCCGGTCGTCTCATGATAGGTATTTGTTTTTTTGAATGGATTTTTCCCTCTTCTTTCCGTCATTTTTTTCAACCAACACCGATCGAGAGTTCCTGTTGGGAAGACGCAAAAATTACAGACCCATCATAGGGGGTGGGACCCCAGGGCGCGCTACGAAGCCCCGAAAACTCGTTACGGCGCGTCGATTTCGCATAGTCAAATCAGAAGCTCGAATAAACCCACTCCTCGGTTACGTATGAACATTCTTTTCACCTTCTAGCCTTTCTAGTCTCCCCGGGGACTTGGGTCCATCGCCCACATCACCCACATCGCGGTATGGTAACTCCATAGGAATTTTCTGGATTGCAGAAAACAGTTACGGGGATCCACCCCCATATCCGCTGTGCTTCCCCTATTACATAGCTGGCTTCGAACCTGCGTCAGCTGTTTTTTTTTTTGTACCTCGCCACTCTGGAGCCCTTCGAAATGACTCCATAGAAGCTTCTCCCCTAGCCACTGGGTTCCTGGGTACCTGGGTAATCCGCGTACGGTGTCAGTGATTTCATAGGCGAAATTATAGGTCTCGGTCACGTCTTATCATCTCCCCTTCCGCGTCAATTAGTTCGTCACCCTGTTTCAGCCGTATCCTCGGCGACTCATCCAGTATCCAATATACAGTAGAGGTTCCAGGTGAATAGATCACAGCCTCTACTCCATACAAGTCTAGAATATCTGTGTGGCTTGTCGGACTTAAATCACCCATTTCAATCGGGCCTAACGATCTACCGCGGAATTGTAGTCCGAAGCCGTTAGCGAGATCGAATCAAAAATAATACATAATAAAATGAAAATGACACGGCAGGTGAAACTTTTTAGTAACATCTCCAGTGCTCCAGTACCCAGTTGGGGCGAAGTCAATGAAAGCGCTTACTAGTGAACATGACATGGTGTCCTTTCTGTTCTATCTAACAGTTGCTAATGTGAATGCCGCCTCTTCAAGCCACCTTCGACCAGCACGCATGCTCATTCGTGGTGCTCAGGCTCCAAGATGGGAATTGGCGATGATCCTCAGTGGGTCGCACGCGGTAGAAAACCCTCCCAATATGGCCCCAAAATATGGGCCTCTCAGTATTTACGTTGCAGTAGACTGATCCGATCGGGAAATGGACTCGGGGGTTTTCTGATTTTCATCCACATCAGACGAAAAGAGGAAAATTATGGAGACTTGAACGGAATCCTAGAGTGGAGTGGACGGAGTGGACGGAGTTGAACCAGCTTCCTTTTTCCTTCTTCTCTTTCTCTTTGGTGGAGCCGGCAAGTAATTTCCCCATCAACAAGCTCGGGAAGACCCCGTTTCTATTACAGCTAGAATAACGCTAGAAACGGGAGAATGAGTTCTACCTTCCAGAACTTTGTGGACGCTCTATTTGCTTTAGTGAACTGGGTCCTCAATGTCGGGAATACCTTCTCCGTGCTCCCCGAGTTTTGAAGGATTTTCAATCTAGATTTTTTCGAATGTTTGCTTAATCCCCCTTTTATTTAATTTATATTATTACTAAATCATAATATTTTCCATTGGACACTGAGTTTTCCCTTTCAGGGTTTCGATTAGGGTATAACGGCTTCGATCCATCCTCACATTGCCACAGCGGGTTCCTGAAAACGCGTCTCCAGACTTCGGCTCGATGCATTAGTCTCGGAACAAGGTTTGACTGGCATGAACTACTTGGATTGGTTAGCCTCATTCAAGAACTCGAGTGCTATCTTCACCAACTTGAAATACACTGACCAAAAAAAAGTAATGTATGAAGTATAGATAAAGTGCTCATGATCCCCAATAGTCCGTACATAACTCCGAAAGCCCTATGGAAACTCTCCGATCGGTATATCACCGGTCACAACATTACGCACATGCATAGTGGCGCTCGCAGGGATCAGGGGTCACGGTGCAAAGGCCCCATAACTTGGTTAACCGCCTTACAGCTGGATACAAGCAGGGGGGTGTTGGTCAAGACTCGGTACATGTACACCGTTTCTTTGTTCGATCTCGATATGTCAAGTTGCATATCCCGATGTCCCAAAAACCGGTCAATTGTGACCGTGGCGGCCGTTAGAGAATTCAGTTTTCATTGTTATTCGGCCCACTTGACAACATTTTACAAATGTTGATCTCCTTGACTGCGGAGTTTCGACTTGTGGCGTAATTCATTTTTGTGATGACACCTAAGCCCACTTTTTGGGCGGGTATAGGTACTCTCCAGGTACCTAGAACATATGCACGACTCTGCTTCTAGCACTGGAGTATGATTAATTTCATTGAATGTTCTAGATGCAACTCTGGAGGACCCCATACTTCATAGATTATCATGTAGATTATCAGGTAGGTCATCATAGTTGGTTCGATAGTGCAAGGTCAAATTCCCCAACCTCACTAGGGCTTCGCGGAAGTGAAGCCGGTCGATCCTCTCTGGGCCCAAAGAGGTAAAAAGAAAATAGAGGAAAAAATAAATCAAATAATACTAATTCAAAAACCCACAAACAGAAGGCTTCTGGAACGTGGTCACAGGTATTCCGCCGTACTCCGTACCAAACTCCGCAACAGAGAAGAGACTGCAGTTACCCGAGTCTTTGGATCCCCGATGATCCACGCATAGTGTACATGTACATGGATGGGTATCTTGAAGCCGAAAAAGAAAAAGAATAGACCCGAGTCTAGCCTATTCTCAAAGTGATGTAAAAATATGTAAAAATATGTAAAAGAAATAACCAAAAGTACGCAATCATTCTCTTTTTTGGGATCCCGTCCAATCCATCTGGATTCAAATGGATTTCAACGTAATTGGATTAATCAAAACTTGAATCAAAACAAATGAACTTGCATCATTTTCCAGTTTTTTGATCATCTTTCTTTCATATTTTCTTTCAGGATCGTCGGAAACCTGCGGCGACTTCCGTGATAATCTTCAACCACCCGGAAAGCATCCAGAAAAGAATGTGGATATCTAGGGATTTGCCCTTGACCCGACTCAAATTAACTCGCAGGTGCCAGGAGAAAAAAAATACTCTGATAAATGAAAAAATAAAAATAAAATAAAATGATGACGATCGAACTCCACAGCCCCAACATCCATCGTGTCGGGTTTGGATCGCCTCCTTTTCCCCCCTACCGGGTCTTATCGCCCCTGACTCGAGATGCTTTTTTCCCCAGTGCGATCGTGACGCAGTTAATATTAGGGATTCCATTTCAGAAATCAGATTTTCAGATCAATCGAACACACTTGCAGTGACCCACTGGAACATTCCTGGCGGCCGGCTTCACATTCCCGTCCTTCCGCAGCCACTCATTGCTTGACGGCTGATGTTTCCCTCCACAATGTCCACACTAATGTCCACCAGTGGAGAAAATCAGCTTTTCAAATGTGCGCCTCCGACGCGGGTTGGGAGGTTGGAACACCCCCTTCATCGGATCGGCGTCGTACATGGCACTTGGGCTGCAGGTTGACACTCGCGGTGTTAACACTATGCGGCGTACAGAGAGGGCGGAGAACGATGGACGGAGTACATATGGAGTACATTCATGAGCATCACACTCTGCAATTTACAATTTGCAGACCGCTATGACACCTAACCTCTGAGATGTGGATTGCACCGATCGATCACTACTCCATGCAGCGATCAAGACAATTTCACTAGCGGGTTTGGAATATACATACGGAGAACGAAGTACGGAGAAACCTCGATATGGAATCCCATCTCATCCCAACTCAGAGCCCAAAGTACGGAGTAAGCACTATGTACCTACATGGTGTTCCCTATTCGTATCTATCCCTCAGGAGCTCCATTTCTTCAGATCCCAAAAAAGCTCAGGTTTGTACCTTATTCCTGTCGATCCCGACTTAAAACTGTATTAGCGCCTTGGGATTCCTTCATCTATCTCGTCTCGATCCAGACTCTTACAGATCGTCTCCATTCTCCCCGATCGCGATGCTAAGATTGAAGATTGCGCCCCTTCCCGCTTCGTGCATTACACTAGAGGATCAACCTTGGGGATGTCTCGCGGAACGGGAAATCCGATGCAAGCTGTCGAATCCGACCACCAGGTTCGACGCATCACATTCATTCCACTGGGTGCCACCCAATGAACCGGATTTGTGGATTCGCCTTGGATCTTCAGCAGATTAGACTCAAAGCACTGCATTGGAATGCAGGGACCTGTCTTCTCCCCTTCCTTCAGAATAAGAATGAGAATGACAAAAAGGAAAAAAAAGGTAGCATACGTATCCATAGACAATACGGGGTGAGCTCAATCGAGAAGTTTCTCCATCCGTTAAGATGTCATCATATCGTCAACCTGTCACATTTGCATTTGGAATAAATCATTTTCATTTACATTGACATTCCAGATTCCAGACTTGCCACATCATTTACGGAGTGACCCCTCAACCCCGAGAACAAACAGTGTGGTAAGCCATTTCAAACTGCAGCGAATGAAGTCAATTAGCAAACAATTCCAATCAACAAATAAAATATCCAAAATAGAAATCTCCTATATCTCACCTGTTCATTGGTCTGGCAAATTACTACCCGAGGCCCCTTGCCGGTGCCCTGGGAGATATCTTTGACCGTCTCATCACCAGCACCCTCCTCATTAGCTTCGGAGTCGATCGCCACGCCTAGACTCTGACATTTCTCAGTCAAGGTACGGCGTAGCAGTGCACTCTTCTCGCCAATACCCCCAGCAAAGACAAGGGCGTCGACTTGTCCGTTCAGCTTTACGTAGTAACTTCCAATGTAGCCCAGTATCCGGTCTACTAGAATCTCGAACGCAAGCTTGTGCGCTTCTGTTGGTGGGTGCTCCACTGCGATCTCCGCAAAATCGGTGGTACCTGTCAAAGCTTTCCACCCTGATTGCTTGTTGAGGATCTCCTCTGCCTAGAAGTGGATACACGGTTGGATCGTATTCGCTCGCTCATGGAATAATCTATTAGAATAGCTTGCACATACCGTGCTAATATGCATCTCTGTCGTACTTGCGGGGCTTAGTTTCCCCGCTTCGTTGGTATAATGGAAGACCAAGCTATCACGAGGTTAATTAGCACGATGTATCCAAATGATGTTCACTTAGGGGGCAAGAGCTCACGATGGATCGATAGAACCGCTTCTTGTTGCACCAGGTAATCCAGCCAGTGGGGTCAGTCCCATCCTATGTATCCATTATTAGTGAAGTTCCGTATGAATATATAAAAAAGCACATATGCAGTGCAAGCCTGAGGCTCAGACTGGAGTACTCACGAAGTATCAATCGATTTCCCATCTTTGATAGCACATATCGACGCTCCACTCCCAATATGCATCGCAATAAGATTAGTCTGCTCAATCGGTTTACCCAGGAACTGAGCAACAGAGCGCAAAATAAACGAGTAGCTGATTCCATGAAATCCATACTTCCGTAACCCGTTGGCTTGTGCAATCTTCTGATTAATAGGATACGTCTTCACGTGAAGCGGCATAGTCTGATGGAAGGCCGAGTCAAAGAAAGTGATACTCGGTACACTAGGAAGTTCCTTCCTACAAAGTCGAATGATTTCAAGCGCGGAAAAATTGTGACTATATTCGTATCAGTAATAGCATTCAAATGTTCAAAATTGGCCGAACTTCACGTACAGTGGAGCAAGATCCTCCAAGGCTTCAAGATGGTGCAAAGTCTCATCAGTAATCTTAACCGAGTCCATGTAATCACCTCCATGGACTACTCGGTGACAGATATACGCGAGATCGGCATCACTGGCAACCTCTGAAAGCTCGGGATCATCGAAGCAGCGCTTCAGGATGTACTTGAATGCATCCTGGGGTGTGCCCAGCTCTTCCTTGAGCTTCTCCTTGATCTTCACGTCTCCACGCTGGTATTTCAGGGCAGGTGGTGGTGCGGTAATCCCTGAGACTTGGGCATCTGCGATCGCTTTTGGTGGGTTCTCGTATGTATAGAATGTGACTTTAACCGAAGATGAGCCGGCGTTCACGGCAAGAATGTATTTTACCATGACTGCGAGAAAAATTGGTATTCCTTGTGTATATTTCGCTTGATATCGGATTGTCTGTTCCTGTATAGATGGCTGGTTTGTGGAGGTGAGAGATGGAGGTGATGTCAAAGTGGTATCAGAGTTGTGACGTCGCTGATGGGAGAACCCGGATAATATACCCTGCTTAGAAGTTGAATGCAGCCATGGCATGATCCGTGAATTGGCAATCTTAGGTCGCTTAAATCAAGGACCGGCTGTAAAAGTGGCTTGTATGGTTCTTGTAATTATTCTCTCGTATTCATTTGCTTTTCCATACTAGTTCTAGATGTCAATCCCTGCTTATAATTTCATGCTTATCGCGATGCTAGGCGAAAGCCTTGATCGGCCGAATCTACAGCTATCAGCATATTTTCCAGGCTGGGTTGAGAAGTTAAAGGTGACTCTCTCTCCCTCATATGTTATTGGATTAAAAAATGTGCGATGTGTTACTCAACATTGAAGTTTCGTGGAGCCGCATCTTGCATTCAAATGTTCCAGCGGATATGGACTACCTCACCAGCCCTGGAGATCTATATTTCCACCTGGGCACACGTGTGGATGCACATTAATTTTTCAAGCACTGCACTCACTAATATTTGAAAAACTTGTGTCTTGGAATTCGAATAAAAAAGCGATGATATGATTACAAGAAAATCGACTTCAAAGCAAAAACTGACATTTAATTTTATCAAGCCTCGATTACTGAGTATGTGAGTTCTCAATACTACCTTGCTCCAAGTCAATTTTGGCTGCGGCCCAAAACACGGAGTGACAGGGATTCTAGTCGCACTATGGCTAGAAGGATCATTGAAAAGATTATACCCCAGTATGGTAAAGGCGCAAGATCTTCAAATATGAGCGAGACAGATACCGGATTTTCGGGAATTTACGATAACCCGACGATTTCCGTTTTCTAGTAATATCAATGCTGAGCCTCCGTATGCAATTCGCGAGGCTGGACATTGAAGAACTGGGATGCGCTTTTGCTGTCAGTGGTCATTCTCAGTCTTAGTAGTATTGTGACCTGCGCTGTGAGATCTGGAGCGACTGAGTCTGGCCCAATAGCAGCGTAAGTCTCACTAGCCGCATTGCGCGAGAAAATGTTAACCGGCATCTAATTAGATCATGGCATGCGATCAAATACATCGACACACGGGAATCCGAAGCTGTACTGTCGACCCTTTACATCAACGGGTTCAAGCTGAGTGAGTGCATCATCTTCGAGCATAGACCATTAGGAGCCTTGGCTTTGTTCAGTGGACATGGTTTGGTTCGTGGAGAACATGGACGACATCGATACGGTCTTCCACCGTTTTATGAGGGACTGTGAGAAATCCACAAAAATTCAGACAGTGGCGCGAGCCGAAGCCCCGATTTCGAAGTCGAGCTGGCCGGTGCTAATTCTGAGAATGGTCGAGGTAGGCTTCTTTTCCGATTGTGACGTTTCTCCATCCAATTCTGCGGTACGGTATCTGTTCAGGGTTGTCCAATTCGCCATGCGTATTTTATGGAAGGCTCATTTCACCCAATGAAACGGAGTGTAATAACCGATGCAGTATTCGAGAAGACAGACCGAAAATACCAATGCGATCGATTGTCGGATGTGTGGAGGAGGTGTCACCGAGGTACAAAGTGAGCACATGCGTCAGGGTCTGACACAGGGATACACCTTGACTGGTCGCGTGGGGATATTTGGAGAGTTTTCTTGGTATCACAAGATGATGATGCAGCATGCCAAGTTATCAGAATGGGCAGGGTCCGTTTCGCACTTTGATACCGATCCTAATACCGATAGTCCAAAGATTGGAGAAACCAAGTGGCAAGTCTGATGCAAGCATTAACTATGTCGCAGGGGCCATGTATACTTAACACCGGATGCCAATGCATTTCTGAGAACCATAAACCCATTTCTTGAAATCGACAAATTGTCCGTAACCTGATTGTGGGCTTGAAGCAGCTGACTCTCGTTCACGTAACACCCGATGAAGCCGAGGACCATTGTCGCGAGGGGGCAGTTTTGCAGTACAGATGAAGGCATTGATACCGAAATTGTGACCGTAATTATTGGAATGGAGCTCATATTCGAAGTTACTGCAACTGTGGTACTGTTATGGATGAGAGTGAGTATCGGAACTGTGCGGCCGTGTTCTCAACGTGACGGATTGGATTCTGGATAAAGCAGGAGCACATCCACGTCCATTATCCACATCCACGCTCATCATCGACGCATTTGCTAGCCTCTCCAGCACCGATATATGGATTCACTTCAGTATCACGGAAAATCGATAAAGTTGCCGGACTGCTTTTGGTCGTGTGCACCCGGTGTGGAGTTCAATGGATATATGAAGACACGACGACGCCATTCGGCACAGTGCTCGTTAAACGGACTTTGCGTGGCATCACATCAAGCTGGTATTCAAGGGAGCATAATATAACGAGGAGATTCGAATTCGATATAGAGAGTCGCAGACGGGTCAATATTGTTGGATCGAGGAGGTTCATGATTGCGAATCGTGAGGGTAAGCACAGTCTGAATCTGTATGAATGTCGGTCTTTTTCGTGATCCAACAGCTCTGAAAACCATGAATAGGCTTCTATTTGCAACTTGCTTTCCATCTGCTAATTTGATTGTAAATCCCGGGGAGTTAAATGATCCTCTGAAGCTCAGGTAAGGTATAGAGTCGATCTTCGGAGAGCCGGATATCACGCTTGACAGTCACACAGCAAGTTGAACTTTGCAATGCAGTCAAGTGCTATCAGAGTGCTGTTAGTATTGGTCTCTCAGCTAGAGATGCATAAATCTCCTGTGTAGATGGCATGACGGGTTTAGAGTAATCGGTAGCAATGGGAATGACCCACCGTCTTTAAGAAATATGGGCCTCGAGATGTGTCAAAGGAGGTCCCTGCTATCACATGCACAAAATAGATTACAAATACATAAGAAATATAATGAATAATCTGGGAACGAGCCCCTCTATTGCAAGGCTCGGATTCCAATTCTTCTCGGCGAATTTAGAATGTCAGTATACGGTGAGACTTACATGCCAGAACCCGATCTACTGCATATAATCCACACATATCCCAGCACCACATCTGATCTTTGAAATTTTCTCTCGATATGAGAACTGAAATCTTCCATTGACTTGCCACTGTCAAGCCCTTGAAATAGCCGCCCGGGAGTGTCGGATCGGATTTAATGAGAGATCCCGATGGTTCAGAATCCACTTCTCTTCCACACTAAACCAAGAACAGAGGACCTTGCGAGGTCCATGCCAGATTTCTTATGCACTTGGTTTGAGTCGGCCCGAATATAATATCAGTCTGGACCAATCTGGTCTTGTTCCTGGTTCAATCTGAATTTTCCTCTTCTTTCTAACAAACTCCGTGTCCGTAGCCCGTGGCCCTTTTATCACCGAACGACGTATATGCCCCCACCTTGTCGTGTACTGGATCCATAACGAACCCAGAATCAACGTTTATTAGTCCTATAATCGAATTGAAGATCCTCAAGAAAGAATTCAAGAACCGGGATTGGTTCATCCGATGGAGCCCGGTAACGGTTTCAACCGGCATAAATAATAATAATCTAATAATTCATTATCATCCATTATAACTCGTGGCTCCCTGGGTGGATGTCTCGCAAGCCTCTTCGTTTAGGAATAGTGCAGGTGGCTCAGCCTGACTCCACGGGTTTTTATACTTCGTGTCATTCATTCATAGTTTCTTACAGGTTATCTGATTTTTTTTTCTTTCCATTCACTTATATCCGTTTGCTTACCTTTGGTCTCTCTTTAAACTCCGGGGCAAACACACTACTGTCTGATTTCTGTCCTAGCGCACATCCTTCTTTACCCTCTCTTTTAATCTCTGGACATACTGAGACTTGACATTTTGAACATATCTCCGATCCACCGTCATCATGACTGTATCTGACGATACAGTCGGCTGTGTCGCCTACATGGAGGGTGTTGGAACCTCTTATGGATATGTCCCACACCTTTCAGCTGGTGTCGTCTTCGTCGTCCTCTTTTCAATTTCTATGATCATTCACACCATCCAATTCTGCTGGAAGCGAGTATGGTGGGGCGTCGTGTTCAGTCTCGGGTGCATGGGTTAGTTCTGAACTACAACGCATCAACTCTCAACCCATATCACTGACAATTTCATAGTGGAGGTCCTCGGATGGGCCGCTCGACTGTGGTCAAGTCAATGTCCATACAATGGTGATGCATTCTTGATGCAGATTTCTACTCTCATCATCGGTATGTGGACCTGGACATGACGCCTCAAAACCCTATACTAACCTCACCCAGCACCAACTTTCTTCACTGCTGGCATCTACATTATCCTGGGTCGATTCATCCAACTTCTCGGACCCGAGTCTTCAATCCTCAAGCCAAAAACCTATCTCTGGATTTTCTGTACTTGCGACATTCTCTCCCTCGTCATCCAAGCCGCCGGTGGTGGTATGGCCTCCGCTGCAGTTAACTCCGTGAACGGAAACACCGCACCTGGAACACACACTATGGTTGCTGGTATTGTATTCCAACTGTTCTCTATCACCATCTTCGTCTTCTGCGCTATCGACTTCATCCGCCGTTCCTTGCGCCATAACCTTCTGCAGCAAATGAAGGGAACGATCCTCCCGCTGCTGTATGCGATGATTTTCTCCGTTGTCTGCATCTACATTCGGAGTATCTACCGTACTATCGAACTGTCTCAGGGTTGGTCTGGATACCTCATTACTCATGAGCGATACTTCATTGCGCTGGATGGTGCGATGATGATTTGTGCTGTTGGAGTGTTCAATATCATTAACCCAGGTTGGTTCTTGCCGCAGACTAATGGTCGGAAGCGCGAAACCTATTCCAGTGATGAGATCGAGATGAATGTTCCCTCGAGCTCTTAGATTTTATTTGTTCTATCTCTTCACATCTACCTGGTTTTTGTCTATGATCTTTTCTTATTTTGCTGCAGATAGATGTCATGTTTTGAAGAGCCATGATTGGAAGACTACATACTACACGGATAATACTACCATATTCCGCAATATCAATACTTCAAATCAAATTTATCAAGATGACTACTGGTGCCTAAAATAAGTACAGGGATTAAGACTCGTTGAGGTACATTCTATGCTACAGATGAGGAAGTTCATGTTGGAAAGAGCAGTATTTGATTTCAAGTATTGAGGCCTGTAACGAAGAAACAGAAACAGGAGAAAGAGAGAGGGAGGCGGCGAGGCGCCGGAGATAGAAATTTGTCCCGAGGATGTGGGTTAACCACGAGAATGAAGAAGAGGAATGTCGTCTGTGTACATGTTAGCATTCGGTATCCACCAGCTCGGTTGAAGGGAAGAGATTACTCACGCCCAGTGATCCCGCAGAAGAAGTCTATCAGAAGAGCAGACAGAGATAGAACAACACATTTTGACGCGCCAAGCACGTTCAGTGGAAGGATGTAGAGACACCGGGCAGATGCTGCCAACGTCGATGACCAGGTTGGAGTGGATTGTAATGAGACGGTCATGTCGACGTGATGGATGGATGTGTGTGTCTTGTGTTGCATCGTCATGTCTGTCGAGTGAAACCCCAAAGCCCACTATGCCGATTGTCCTGAGGTTCTCGCGAAACCCGCCACGGTCATAGCTGCTTCCTCTATAGCTCTCTGTGCCGATTGTTCTGAGTCTCGCGAAACCCGCCACGGTCACAGAAGCTAAGCACCAGCGACGTAAATGCGCTGCAGGTTGTGCTACTACCTGCATTGTGGAAATGATTTGCCGAAGCAGTGGAAAGTGGAAGTGGAAGGTGTGTCCTGAAGCCCACTATGCCGATTGTCCTGAGGTCCACGAGACCCGCCACGGTCATAGCTGCTTCCTATCATAGCTCTCTGCGCCGATTGTCCTGAAGTTCTCGTGGAACCCGCCACGGTCACAGAAGCTAAGCACAGAAAGTGCCAGTCCCCTATACGTCAATGCAGATTGTGCTAGTACTGCATGGGTGAAAGATGGAGTTGGAGGGGAGGGCGTTGGTTGATCATGGGCAACTGGAGCCTGGAGATGGCTGTGGGAGTTGGTCAGAGTTCAATGTGCATACTTGGTTGAAGATGGAGACTTACCTGTGTCCAGCTAGCCCAAGGAAGGAGAGGACCATTGAGTGACAGTGCTAAGACATGTGTCTTGATGCAAGCATGTGTTCAAGTTGACGAAGTGGATGAAGGATGTCGAGACATGATGTGCATGGAGGATCATGTCAACAATATATGACACGTGAAGGCGAAGGCATGACGAAAGTCATAGTGAAGGCCATGAAAGTAGAATGTTGTGTTGATGTGAAGGCAACAGCTCATGTCAACAAGATGGGGACACGTGGAGGCGAAGTCATGATGGAAGCCGTGGGGAAGATGTTGTGTTGACGCGATGTCAACAGGTCACGTCAAGAAACAGTAGTGTCAACAAAGTAGGATCACGTCACGAAGAAGTGGTGTCAGCAGCATGTCAACAAGGTCAGGTCACATGAAGAAAGAGTTGTGTCAACAAAATGTAAACAAGGCAAGGCCATGTTACGAATAAGTGGTGTCAACAGAGTCAGCAAAGTCAGAGCACGTCACAAAGTGGTGTCAACAGAATATCAACACAGCTCAGAAAAGAATAAGGATGTGTGTCGTAGTCAGGTCCTCAGACGCGTTGGTAAACAGATAACACGTTGAAGTTGAAGGTCAAAGTCATCAAGGCCCAAGAGAAGTGGGGTGTGGATGGTGGGAGAGGGGAGAGTTGGAAAGAGGAAGAAGTTGAAAAGAAGGAAAGTTGGAGGTATTTATACCTGGAGAGCAGGCAAACAAGATCACACATTTCCCGATTGGGAAAGACGACCAAGTGAGAGTTGAGAATTGTTGATCTGTATCGTCTTCCATATTAAATTGACTGCCAGAGATGCAGATCACCATTCACTTCTCTTACTTGCCAGATCACGCAGAGACTCGCTTAAAATCAACAGCACAAATGATCTTGATCCTGTACACAAAAAATTTTGTGATCTGGTAGAGCTTGAATCCTTGATGCGAAGCGATGTTGATCTGCCAATGAGAAAGTTGTCGTATAGTTCATGAAGATCTACAAAGTAGATGAATTCTTATCCCACGTCACAAATTGATCTGGACCTCGATCATCTATTAGCTTTTAATCATTTTTTTCATGAAGATATTGGATATGTTCAATTTTTCTGTTCCTATTTGCAGTACCCAATATCAACTCAACAAGACCTACATGTGTTTAGGCCCGCCACTACAAAAATCTAGATACTCTAACTCAAGTACTAAACTTCCATTTTTACGCCTATCATACTATATTTGCGATATTTTATAGGAACAGAATGACTTTCTCTATTCAACTTTCTGCAAACTTAGGTTCATGTATGTATGAAATGTGAAGTCGGTGATATACTACACGATGGGGCTCAAATCCAGGCACCAAGATCACGTGCGTCAGGCAAAATGTATCCCACTTTGCGACAACCTCGAATTCTACAAACCCTCAAGCTCCTTCAAGTGTACGAATGAACATTACAACTCGCATTCCCAGGACCTTCACCTTCTTGAACAGACTCAGTCCTCTGCATAGACTTCATTTGCACACAATGGCACCCAGTACGTCCCTCCCAAGACACCGCAACCAGCCCCAAACTACAGACTCATGACTCACAATCCTTAAAGGCAACAAGACTCTCGTTATCTCCGGCCCTAGCGGTGTCGGCAAGGGCTCCTTAATCGAAAAGCTCTTCAACGCGCACCCCAACACCTTCACATTCTCCGTCTCCCACACCACACGAAAGCCCCGAGCCGGCGAAATCGACGGAAAGAGCTACTTCTTCGTCTCGCAGGAGGAATTCGAGACTCTCAAGACAGAGGGCGGTTTCGTCGAGAGCGCCAAGTTCGGCTCAAACAGCTACGGAACTAGCCACCGCACTATCGCTGAGCAGACCGCCAAGGGCCTGATTGTTGTGCTGGATATCGAGATGAACGGTGTGAGACAGATCAAGGAGAACCCCAATATCGAGCCTCGCTATGTCTTTATCCAGCCTCCTAGCATGCAGGCTTTGGAGTCTCGATTGAGAGGTCGCGGTACTGAGAATGAGGAGGATATTCAGCGCAGACTGGGTCAGGCCTCTGCGGAGTTGGAGTTCGCCAATGCCCAGGTTGGCGATAAGATTATTGTTAATGATGATCTGGAGACTGCTTACCAGGAGCTCGAGGCTTTTGTCTTCCAGGAATAAAAAGTATAGACGGGGAGTGCTAATATGTTGGAATACCATATGATTATGTGTTGAAATAATCCGAAACATTTATTTTATTCAATTTCTGTTGAGTTCAACCAAGCCTTCTATAACTGGAGAACAGGAGAGGTGTTACCCAGACTTTGGGTATGAAACAAGAAATGGCGAACCAAAGGAAACAAACACAGGCGAATGGTATGAAAACATGACAAGCAATGTAGAAAAGAACCGGGGTATCGAACAACCAAAACACCATGATTAAAAAACAGAAACATCGGGATTCTTTTAGGTATCCCGGAAATGCAAAATGTAATAGGCCAAATACCAGAAGAATCGTCTGAGAGCGTTCACATGAAACTAAGCTCGTCATCGCTATCATCCTGGGAGCAAGGGATAACAGACCTTCGTCGAGTGGCTATGATTGGGGTAGCTCGAGAAACCGAATTTCGAGTAGATTGTCTTCGTAGGTCCATTGGCCGATGAACCCTCTTTTCAATTGTCTCCGATCGCACAGGGGCAGGACGAGGGGCTCGGTTATTAACAATGACAACCTCGATTTTGGACGCAGGCTTGGATTTGATAGATGTCCTATCCGGCATGCGATTTGACATGTCTCGTAGAATGCGGCGGTGTGACGGAATTGGCTCCAATGATGGGGACCTTGATGCACATCTCTCAGAGCTTGTATCGCTTATGCAGGCCTTAGCTTGATCCACGACCACCATTGGAGCGGTACGTCGTCGTTTGGCCGGTCGAATAGGCGAGGTATCAACAACCACTAAGTTCCGCTCGGTGCCAACAGACGACGGAGATGAAGTAACGCTCGAGGGTGATTTTTCGAAAGAGTCCGACTCGAGGCAACTGCTATCGGTTGAACAAGGAATGCACGGCAGTTGTGGAGAAAACTGAGAGGCTCGTCGCTTCCTTCCAATAGTTGTGTTTGTCGGCTTGACAGCAGGTGTACGAGCAACCCACTCACCAATGCTATCTTCCCAACGAAACAAGCCACTCGGCTTACTTGGAATATCTGCTTCACTGGCCGACCCAGAGCTTGTCTCCTTCTGTTCCCGAAGAGTCATAGCTGTCTCCTGAATCTCAACGGCCCAAAGATGATCGTCCGGTTCCCCAGTCACCTCAGCAAACTCCATGGCGGCCTCAACGGCAACCCGACTTAGAAACATGGCCAACCCCGAGGCCTCCGTCAAGTATGGAAGTCTTGACACGATGCGTCGAGTTTCACTGGCCATTAACGTATTTCCCTCCCCACTCGATGTACTCCCAAAACAACGGAACGATTGTCGTACGAATAACGCGAGCTCCTTGACCAAGTCAGACCGCGATGCCAAAAGATTCGAATATTCTTCAACCCTCGCGGATGATTTCACCACTGGCTCAGTATTGTCCGCTAATACTGCGTCATTACACTGCAAAAGCGAACCAGCTAACAGAATGCAACCACGCCTGAACAGGTGATGCGATGAAAGAACAAAAGCATCAGAGAGTGGACTGGCGTTCATTTCTTTCTTGACAGAGAACAGGACATGATTAATAATATGGCTGGCTTGAGTGCCATCTGAATCCTTGATATCGTCAAATTCTCGAGACCGTGATATGTGCATGCCGCAAAGTGCCGCAAGAAGACTTGTGACCTGGTTGCTTAACGCATCTTCCACTGGAAGAGGGCATCTCCGCTCTTTGCTCCCGGAATTTGTATGTACTGCTGACGAGTTTCGTGTAGATCTACCATCATGATGTTTTGTCGCACGCTTCTGTCCAAGGGATTCAGAAGTATTGGCGGAAAGGATATCGGACGCAGATACGAGAACAGTTTCGATGAGCATCGAGGCCGCGGTGCTATCGCCATCCCCTCTTGAGAATGATATGGTTGCCCGGGTCATCCAGTGAGTCCATGGCTTAGTTGCCATCCACTCCGGAGGTAACACGCCGCGACCAAGAAGTTTCGTAAGTTCTTGGAAGACATATGACCGGTGGGATGGATCGTGGGAAGCATATCGATGTAAAAGTCGCAAGGGCTCACCGAGAGAGCTGTTGTCGGGTGATGGTTTGAGCGCTTGAGGAAAAGGATAAGTCGAGGACACGGAAAGAATTGTTGAAAGAAGCGACTCAAATGCGTCTAACTCGCTATGACGGCACTTTTCAATCAGTGCACATGCAATTGGATCCGTCAACCATTTGTTTTCTATCATGGTTGAAACCAGATGGATTCCTTGCGCGCGGACTGCCTCCCTCAATGGCTTCCATCCTCTCCCATGCGATGCGTAGAAAGCCTCCAACTCGGTAAAATACGCATCGCACATGTCCTCATGTGCGTCCTTATCAAGTTCATCCTGCTCTTCCTGTTCCTTTTCGATGAAATCCGGCAGGCGTCGTAACACCATGGATAACAGGGATCGCGCGCCAACTCTGGGTTTAACAGATGCATCTTTATTTTCGCGCCCGGAAAGTCGAGTTTTGGATAAAAAGTTCTGAAGGATTCGATCAAGATTATGTGCAATATCGGCAAACCCGGTATCTCCAGATTGATCGAGGAGTTCCTGCCATGGGCTCTTATGTAAGGAGTACCGAATACGAAACGCCTGCTGTTCCTGGTTCTGCGCCGATCGAGTCTGTTGTACTGGTGGCTGTGAACGAGCGCTTGACGGTATCTCCCATCGTCTCCCAGTGATCAACGGTGTTGCGACCTCAATTGCGCCGGGGAGGACACGAGGTGCTTCCGGGCTGTGTACTAATACTCTTGCGCGCTTTTTCCCAGTCCTGCCCTCTTCTCGCCCAGAATATCTATGCCTGGTTCGGCGCTGAGCGGGCTTCTTCCCTGGAACCCAGACCGGATCATCTTCGTCGGCGTCTGACCATGCTTCTGGAGCAGTCGTCGCCTGAACCACGTCTAACTCTTCCTCGTTGATATTTTCCTCCCGGTCGCTTAGCCTGGATTCCGCAGCGATAATCGCCAAGGTCTCATGGTGCTTCTCGAGTCGATGATAGATGGAGGTCAGCGGGCGCAGCATGCGGTTTGCCCATTTTGCGGTGGATTGAACGTCGTCCATTAGGCCTCGGTGGATATTGATCTATCGTCTAAGACCATGTACCTGTGAAGCAATGCATTAGTATCATCAGCGAGAGGATTATCGAGGGAGTTGTCCAGGCGCACAGTAGGAAGATGTTCACAGTCAAGTTTGCGACATAGCATGGCAGTTACCACGCCCAGTCTTAAACCATACGCGCGTAAAAAAGAGATAAACAGTAAAAGAAAATAAGATTATCTTAGAATACAACGATAAGGCGCGTTCAAGTGGAATGCTCGAAGAGCCCGGAGTCGGAGAAGACCTCGGACCAAAACAAACTAAACAGTGGGTCCAAGGCGGTCTAGCGCATTAACCAGTTGAGCTTAAGTGGTACTACATAGCATGTTTCAACTCCACTCTTGGGAGTCCTGCAGGTTCGAGTCTATGGTGTTACTAATAATATTCAAATAATGATAGATGGGATCGATATTGTTCATAACCCAAAATGTATTGGAATACAATTTTAGATACAAAAGACCGTCGCATCAGTGCACATCGTGACATCGTGATACAGGGTCATATAGTACAACCAAATCCATGAACCCTCCCATGCAGTGCCCAGGACAAGATCAAAATCGTAATGAACCAAAAAAAGAGAAGATAGGAGAGGAGATAGATCTAATAGAAAAAAAATACAGCATGTTTCCGCTCAACCTTGAACCGAAACCCCTTCCGAAAACAATCATGGAGTATATTTTGTTGTTAAGACACGAGTTGACCAGAAAGGAAAAATGTAAAGTGGAACCAAACAGAACCAATGAAGAAGAAGTTTAAATTAATAACAGCATAAAGGAATCTATGCCTTGGACTGCTTGGAACCACGAAGCTTGGGGTTGGCAGCAGTGCGCTTCTTTTGCTTAGAGCCAGAGGTGTTGGCATCACCACCCTCAATGAACTTCAGCAGCTCATCGATGCTGCGGGAGTCCAGGGAGCCAGTGGGAGCAGCCGTACCAGCGGTCTCAGGCGCAGTCTGGCCAACCTGGGGCTGGACGCGAGTACCCATGGAAGAGGTGCGAGGGTTGATGTTGATGCGGCGCAGGCGACGAGCCTGGATATCCTTAGCGTGCTTAGCAATAGAGACAGCGTTCTGGGTCAGCTGCTCCAACCAGCTCTCAGCCTCCTTGGTGTTGCGGTCCTCGGGACCCAGCTGAGCAAGGAAGATGTTGTAGGCATCACGCATCTTGGAAACGGCAGCCTTGGAGTCCTGGTCCAGAGCCAGAGCCTGGGCCAACTGGAAGAGGATAGTGGCGGTGTTGATAGACTCCTTGCCGAAGAGGTCCTCGCAGACGGCGAGGGAGGCCTCGAACCACTTGCGAGAGTCACCGTACTGCTTGAGGTGCTGCAGCATGACGGCGGCGTTGTTCATGGTGGTGATGGAGTCGGGGTGGTTGGGACCATAGATGATCTTCCAGAGATCCATGGCGTGCTTAATGTAGACCAGAGCAGTCTTGGTGTTGCCGGAGGCATGCTCGAACAAGCTCAGGTTAAGGTAAGCCAGAATAGTGTCAGCAGAGTCAACACCCAGGGTGCGCTCAGTAACGATGACAGCCTTGCGGGCCAGCTCGACGGCGGCATCCTTCTCATCGGTCTGGTAGTAGAGCATGGACAGCTGGTGGTACAGCTTGGCAACCTCAGGGTGCAGGATACCGTAGATCTGCTCGTGCAGGGACAGAGACTCCAGAATGAGCTCCTGGCCCAGTTGCTTCTGGTTCTGCATGAGAGAGATACGACCGGCTTCCAGAGCCTCCTCAGCGAGGGCGCTGCGGGGAGAAGCATCCCGGACAAGGGGAACAATGTTGAGAATGTCATCAGCAAGGATGGAAACAGCAGGCTTGGGCTCGACGACAGCACGGCTTGGGGACTTCTCGGCGGAACCCTTCTTGCCCTTCTTCTTCTTGCTGCCGTTGTTCTCCTCCTGTCCGTTGGTGGCGACGGGGACGGGCTCCTTAACATCGGCCTTGTTGAAGGCATAGTCGCGGGAACCAAGCTGAAGACCCAGCTTGATAGAGATGTCACGCAGGAGCTGCAGGTGGCGAAGGGAGTTGACCCATCCGTTCTCCAGGGTGTAACGGTAGCGGATGGTGACCTGCTTCTCAATATCGGCACGGAGAGACTCAGGGGTGACCTTCTCGAAGGAGAAATCGCCCTCGGGGTAGACCTCACGCAGAGACTGATCGATCTCGGGACGAGGAGCAGCGTTGACATCAGTGCCCAGGAGGCAGTTCAGCAGGTGAGCAACGCAAGGGGCGGCGAAAGGAGCAGGGACGTTGCGCAAGTAACCGTTGGCAACGTGCTTGAAGCCACGAGCAATCATCTCCTGAACCAGGAGAGTGGACAGAGCCTGCAGACGGGCACCCTTGTCACTGGACAGCTGGGCCAACTTACCCAGGTAGCGGACGTTGATACCACGCTTGTGCAACAGCTGAGTCAGGGATTGGCCATCCATGGGGAAGCCAACATCACCATCGTGAAGATCCTGGATCAGCTCGGGCATAACCTTAGAGCGCAGGTGGTCACAAGCATCCCGGACCGCCTTCTCATCCTGGGCCCACTGCTCCTTCTCTTCCTCAGTCTGGGGAACCTGACCGCTGAAGACATCGGGGTTAAGAGACAGGTTGAATCCGGAGATGTCAACACGCTCTTGGTCGGCGGCATCTTCAGTCTTCTCCTCGGACTCGCCCTCGGTCTTCTCCTTGGGCTCCTCGGCGGCCTTAGCGGCACGACGCTTCTCAACCTCGCCCTTGACGTACTGGCTCATCTTGGAGCGCCAGTATGACTCAACAAGCTCCAGTCTGAGAACGGACATACGGTGGGGGTAGACATCGCTGCCAGCCTCCTCCTGCCACTCACAATCGAGAGGAGCGATGCGGTAAAGGTCCAGAACGTACTTGCGACCATCGGTGCCCAGAAGACCCTTGGTCTCAACACTGCCCTCAAGGTCGTGGCGCTTACCATCCTTGTCCCAAACAGGGTGCTGCTTGACACGGAGAGCCTTGGAGAGCTTCTCGAAGACAGGGACGAAGTCCTCGTGGGTAGCGACGACCTCCTTGCCCTCAACACCACCGTAGTCGATCTGGTGCTCACCGGGCTCGCGCTGCTTGAAGATACCGGGGACAATGCTTTGACCCACAATACGCTTACCGAGGTAGTCAACAACGACGGTACCGGGAGTGAACAGACCCTGAATATCCAGCTGGTTAACAGCCTTGATACCGAGAACGTCCTTGCCAACGGCAACACGAGCAGCCTCGTCACCACCCTCAGAAGTGAAGGTACCAACACCATCAGCACCGAAGGAGTAGAAGATGTTGTTGTAGACGAAGATCTGGGCATCACGGGCCTCGGTAGGGTTCAAGGGAGCAATCTCGCCACGGGCGACCAGGACGGCACCACGAGCAGCAGCCTCGTTGTAATCAGCAAACAGCTTGGAGGTCAGACGCTCACGGAACACACGGTCCTGAACAGTGTCGCGAGGAAGCTCACGGGTGGTCTGGAATTCCTCGTTCCAGTCACGCAGAGTCTCGGCATTGTCAGCACCGGAGATCAAGAAGCTCTCCTGGGAGCGAGTGATATCGGACTGGTGAGCGGTCAAGGTCGAGGAGGTGGGAGCAACCAACCACGGGCTGTTGGGAATGGCATTCTGGAAGGGGAATGTGGTCAGGAGATCCTTCTGGTTGTTGGCCTCCTGCAGAGCCTCAAATGATGTAGTGAAAGAAGGAGACAGCTGGGAGATGAGAGTCAGGAGAGAGTGGGCGCTGGCCTTCTTGGGAATTGTCCTGGGGAAAGGATCGAAACGAGCGTTGGAGCTCTTGTTAACGAAGAAACCAGAGACATGAGCGGTGATCTGGAACTGCTCATTCTCGTTGGTGTTAACCTGAATGTACAGCAGATGACCCTTCTGACGGAGGTGGTAAGGAACGGGGTTCCATGCTGAGAGTGAAATTGACTTCACAGTCTTGGGGAGGGGCTCCTCAGACCGGGGGAGGATGGTCTGCAGAGAGGAGGGGCCAGTCAGGTTGTACTTGGCCAACGAGTGGTCCTTGTCGGAGTCGCCAGCCTGAGCAGCCTCGGCGGAAATGGCATCATGCAGGGACAGACCGGCCGAAATACCCTGGAGAGTGTCCACACGGTCACCTGCAGCACCGACCAACTCACGCATGCGCACCACATGCATGCGAGCCTCCTTCTCGGTGTAGGGGTCCTCAACAAGCACAATCTCGGAATCAGCCTTCAGGTCAGGCACCTCAGACAACTCGACGAAATCGTTGATACGGGCTCCATTGTGCTCGAGGTGGAAGCAGGTGTACTGGAAGGTACCGGGCAGCTCAACGATGGATTGGCGGACGTCTTGGACCTGTTCTTGGCTTGAGACCTATAGGAGAACGAGGATCAGAACAATGATCTACAATTTGTCACAAATCATATACACACCATGACCTGAATCTTGTGAGGAGCATGAGGAAGCTTGACGGAGATCTGGAAAAGGCCTTGACACCCAAATCAGAAAAACAAGTTCGATCTGTTACGGAAACCATTGCACCTACCACCGGCGTTCTCATCCTCTGCAACACCCTCTACGTGGTCTCCATTCTCCTGAGGAACCTCTATCAAGGTATTAGACCAATTGTTTCAAGTCATAGGTGGCCCGTTTCAAATAGCAATTCGATGTCGTGTGACCGATTGCCAGGACCTGGAAGGCGGACCAACCTTTGGAGGGCTCCAATTCCCCATTAGTGTGTGCCATTATGTCGAATTGGTGAATGGAATTGCTCAAGCAAAATCAATTTGCGATGAGAAGCTACTTCGCGGACAAGCGGAGTAGAAAAAGGTCGGATCGAAGTGACGAATAGAGGCGAAAAAATCGAGGACCTGCGGGGAAGCAGGAAGAAAAAAAAGTCGCTATGATACAAAAATGGGGTAATTGAAGCAGAAAAGCCAAACACCCCGTACCCCAGAAGATCGATGCAAAAAAGAAAGGGTCTAGTAGAGTAGAAAAGGTGGAACGGAGTAGGAGAAAATTTCGCGGATGCGGCATACCCTCGGAAGTGCTCGGGCGGTGGGTTCGAACTTCGGGGAAGACACCGTGGAGTCCTTAACTTGTCCACAATGGAGAGACTGAATCATGATGATTGTTTTTCTAGATATCCTTAATATCTATACAGCCATATAGTTGTGAAATGCCAGTTCTGGAAGAGTGGAAAAGCACGTGAAAATAATCACATCTGCATCAATTGATGATATAGATCATTGTATGGGGATTTGGGTGCCTCAGGCTTCTCCGCGGAATATCTCTTTGTCTATGCAGAGAGTCAGTACTGGATTGATAAAAACATAGTTAAAATTGAGATTGATTGTTCACACCTTCAGGTATTTTGAATGGGACATTTGAACTTGCATATACATAATTGTAGCCATTCTTGTGGTTATAAGTTAGTAGTAGTATAAGGTGTTCAAATTGATATAATATGGGGGACTCCTTACCAGTTGACTGCCATGTTAAGTAGTCAGAGTCAAGATAGCAAACGATATGAGAAATGACCTATTTACTTTTTTTATGATAGTATTATCCAATAAAAGACACTATATGATATATCTGATATAGTGTCAATTCCACTCCGAGTCCGTGTGTACTCCGTGAGTCCGAGCATTAAGCATTCGAACATGGAAACTGATCTGCCAAGTCCAATAATCTGGTACTGCGAACTCCACTTTGGCTAAGCCACAACTCCTTCTCACCCTTTTCTATCGTTCTTTTTTCAACTCGGACCCATTACCCATTGTCACTCTTTTCAATTTGGGGTTGAGTCGTGTTTCTTTTCGATTTGGTGGATTTTTTTAATACTATTTTTGGGGGCCTCTTTTGCTCTCGTTCGCTCTCTTATCTTGACCATTCCCCTGGTGGTGTGGCGCCTCCCCCCGGAAACAGGTCTATAACTCTTGACTACCATTTACGACTGGTGTAACTAGACCAGCCAGATCTACAGATCGACCGTGCATCTGTCATTTAATATCAACTATTTCTCAACACCTGTTTCTCCGGTAAAAAGAAAAGAAAAGAAAAAGACCAACGGTAACACAGACAGCTTCAGCCTCATCAGGTCTCCACAGCCACAATGTTATTGAAACGACTTGCACCACCTTTATCATCACTCGCTCGTCAGGGTCTCGTGAGACCTGTCAGGACTCACGGACGCATCGTACAATATGCGGGCAAGCGATTCAACTCAAACCCTCAAAGCACTGGCCAATATGCTCCCGACCCCACCGATCAGAATGATGGGGGAGAAGACCGGGGTCGGGGCAGCAAAAATGATGACCCAACCCTGAAATCCACTATCTTGAAAATGCTTGAGACTGCTGCAACTACTGCGGCGTCTATTTTCATTCTAGGGTAAGACTTCTCAAAGTGGGTTTAGAGGCAACAGCCCGGCTAATCTTCACTATAGTGTCGCGGGTTACTCATACCATAGGTACTACAAGTACCTCATCCTGGACAAAATGGACAATGCGTTCAACCCAGGTGACCCAGCCCTCGAGGTAGCCGGTGTTGTTTCTGGTAAGCACCAGTATAACCACGAGGAGCATTGGGTCACTCGAGACGAGCAACCCCGGATCGATGATATCGTGGCTGGCCGGAATGGGGGCCACTATTATCTAATGGTTGGTGAGAAGGGCACGGGAAAGACCTCGATGCTTCTCGAGGCCATGCGCAAGATCAATGGTACTGGTGTTGCTATGTTCGAGGCGCATGCTGATCTGGAAATCTTCCGTATTCGCCTGGGAAAGGCACTGGACTACGAGTTCCATGAGGAGTAAGTCTCAATACAATTTATTCTCACTGATCTGTGACTGACAGAGATACAACAGTTACATTGGCAGTCTGTTCAGCATTCGGGGTCCACGAGATACCACAGCTTTATTGGATATCGAGCGGGCTTTCAACAAGTTGGAAAAGGTTGCGCTCAACAGAAGACGCGAACATGGCCGACCTCTGATTCTCATTATCAATAGCACTCACTTGGTTCGTGATGACCACGATGGACAGGATTTGCTTGAGATGATCCAGCAACGTGCGGAACAATGGGCTGCCAGTGGTCTCGTGACAACCAGTAAGTTCTTTCTTGACAGCCATATTCTACTAAAAAGTCACGAGCTTATAAAATTGTAATTAGTCCTGAACAGCGACGACTACTGGGTTTACGAGCGCCTGAAGCGTTATGCAACTCGCATGGAGGTCATTCCCGTCAAAGATTTACCCAAGGATAAGGCTATGACTGCGCTGAAGAAATACCGACACCAATTCCACCAACAAGAATTGCCTTCAGATGTCCTTGAAGAGGTCTACAAGCAAGTGGGAGGTCGACTGTCGTTCTTGAACCGAGTTGCCAAGTCCCGAGACATCATGCAGACCTGTGCGGAAATTTGTCGTGCAGAGAAAACGTGGTTCCTTAACAAGTGCTGGATCCTGGGTATGGAGATGGACGACGATGTCATGGACGAGCAGAAGTACTCTGTAAGTTTCTTTTCACATGAGAGTCCATTCGAGCACAAGAACTGATAAACGCCCAGTCAGCTGCAATGGTCCTGGCCAAGGCCCTGGTTGAAGCAGAAGAAGAGATGGAGATCTATCACCCCGAACTGGGACATGTGCTTCCCGAGATTCCGCTACACAAGGCACGCGAGATCATGACCCGCGCGGATTTTGTCCAATCCTACGATCATGATAACATCTTCACCATCGACTCCCGAGCCATGGTCCGCGCTGACTCCGTGCCAATGCAGCGTGCATTCCGCGAGATCTGTGCCATCGAGGGATTCAATGATCACCTTGAAGGAACTCTGCAGCGCATTGGTGATATTGAGTCTCTTGGCCGTACACGTGAGCTAACCATCAAGGACCTTTGGAATTCAGGTAAATACCAAATGGTCATGAAGGACACAATAGGTATGGAAAAGGGATCTGTTGAGTTCTCCGTTGTGGAAAAGTAAGACTAGATCCTTCTTGAATGTTGACTATGTATTTTATGTGATATACCAATGGCTTTTTCAAGTTTGATGTTGCTCTTTCCAAGATTATAGAAGCACAAGCTGGGACTAAGTAGTGACATCATCCGCCCACTCACCGCCAACATTATTCTTCCTTCCAACTTTCGCGCTTCCTCTTAACTCCTAGGTGACCCTTTGACCTTTACTTTCTCCTATGTGAAATATTACAGAGCTCAGCATGGCGCCACGAAAGAAATCAGTATCGACCAATGAATCGCCCAAGCAGGACTTCACCGAAGCTCTGGCGCCCGTGGTTCCACACCTGGCGCGCATCCCCACACCAGCTCGCTTTCTCCTGGTGGTCCTGAGCAGTCTGGCTCTAAGCTCTGTGCTGTTTACTCTGACATCTGGACTGACAGTGGGAGACCTTGGTCTGGTCAGCAAGCATTTAGAGGAATGGTGGGAAGTCGCAGGGCTAATTACCTGGAGAGCTGCGGAGGTGGGACTTGTTTGGATTCTGGGATTCGACAGTGAGTGAACGCCCTTTCTATTGAAGAATTAAGGGATTCTTCAGATCTCTAATCGCAAATCCGAAAGCTAACCAGAATCATAATTTCAGGCTGGGATGTCTTGTCGTTTCTCTACCTCACCCACCTGCCTACCTACTCGCTCTTGACATTCTTCTACAATGTCCGACCAACGTCTGCACTTCTATCCTACACGATTACGGTCTCTTCAATTGTGATCCCATTCTTCTTCCTGCGCAGTCCCGCGTCCGTTCATGACCTTTCGCGCGCTCCCTCAGGCACAGTTGCCAACCGATCTATCCTGCAAGACCGCCCCACAACCCTGTACACTACCCTCGCGGCAACATCTATCTTCACAGTTGTTCTTTACGCTAGCTATGCCTCCTGGCTTCCCGCCACGCTGGTTGTACACTTTGAGAGTATCCCCGACATCAGCGCCGCGCATGCAGGTCCAGCAGGTCTTCCGGTTCTCTTCTTGACACTGATCCCTGCTGGTTATGCCGTACGCGACTTTCTTTTCGTCAGCTCTACAGGACATGCGATCGGTCCGGCTGCCGAAGAATCGCAGCCTACCGATCATGACAGTCAATACATCGTCGTCAGTGTATATTGCAGGACTGTGGGCCAGCTGTCGGCAAAGACTAGAATTCTCGCTTCTCGGACTCTGATCCTCGCTGCTGGTGTATTGCTCAATACTGTTGTGCAAGTTGCAGGTACTATTCGAGAAGTCTCTGTCGAGGGTGCCTCTCTCTGGGGTGCTGTCTGGGCGCTTGCGACGCTGGCTGTTGGTGCTATGTTTGGGTGGATTGAGGCTGTGGATGGACTATGATTCTGACATGATGCAATGAGTGTACGAGGTGTTCCAGGAGTGGACGTGTTTAAGACCTGATGATTCAAATGTTCTTTTTGCTGGTGCCGGGTTGTTGGACTTGATGTTTCAGTCTAGCGTGATATCACTTATCAACGAATTATTTCTAGAGCTTGGTTGCAGGATGATGACTTTTATGTAGTTTATTGCACTGGCGTTGGGATAACCGAATTCAATTCGGTCTGCCCATGGAAATTTCCCACGGTTTAATGGCATGAAAGCTATTGGTTATGAGTTGAAAAGAATTAAAAATATGTACGCAACATTCGGCAAAAAGAAATCGCTAGCTCAACGTGTATATCGTAACCTGTAAATATCAAAATGGGCAACATTTGAAAGAGGACAACCGAGTCTGAGTCAACCTTGGAAGACATGACAATATTTTGCAAGGTAAAAGTACAAGGAATCAATGACAAAAGACGTGCAATTGCAGGGATATCGTGAAAGAGATAAAATCAAACTTTCCAGCCATAAATCTACCATGTCAAGCGTAAGGGAACAAAAGAGATTCCGAACAAAAGAAAAGAACATAGGAGATAAATGTTCAACAAATGAGACTCGGTCGAAGCGAAGCGAGAGCCATGAGCGTCAATCAATTGGGCAAGTATGAGCCTTCTAGGCCGTCTCCGTCTGCCCAGTACTCTCCTGAGTATGATGCTCTTCCTTAGTCGGACTCTCAGGGATCCCAGGTGTCGTCAACAAAGAAGCTTCCCGTTCCAACGGATTCCCAACAGACGATTGAAGAGACATATGATGTGAGCTCGCGACCGTAGACGACCGCATCGACTCACGCGAGAAATCCTCACTAGCCGCGACCGTCGAAGTATGTTGTGGATCCAGCTCAAAAACCGGCGCAGGTTCAGCGGGTTTACCCGTATCAGCGGAGTCCGGTCTGGGGTAAGTATCACCCTGAAGTTCTCTGGGGACCTTATTCAAATGTCTTGGTTTAGTAAGACCCGGCGAAGACAAACCACTCCAGTGAGCTTCCGAGGTATCATTTTCAGAGAGTCCAGGTCCCAGGTTACTCAAATCCGCCAGTTCCTGCTGGTGAGGCATCTCTCGACCTAGAGATTGTAATCCGCTCGCATCGGGGTTATCGGCTGCAATCTTCGACGTAATCCGAACACCATCCGAGTTCAATATGCGCAGCAGACGCTCGGCTTCGCGTGGAATGGGTACCTGACCCGTAGCCAAATGCGCTGCTGTGAGTTTCCGATCGTATATCCTCTTGTTTGCGCTTGATCGCTCAAGTACGAGTCCGAATTCGGCGGACACGCCCGCGTATACACCCCGTGTCTTCGAATATGAGTAGAATCCTGATATTCCCTTTGATCCTGCGATTCCTCCGGACTCGGTGCTTCGGCCGGATCCTAGGGCGAATGAGAGGTTCAGTCCTAGGTGGATGTGGCCGGATTGAATGAACTTCTCCACGGCTTCGTCGGTACTTAGCACGAAGACGAAATTCGTTACTTCGACGCCGAGAAGTGGACCGATGCCTAGACCAGCAAGACTAACAGCTGATGGCGCAGACCAGTTACCATTTGGAAGACGAAGGACAATAACACCTGAGCCGAAACGTCCTGACCCGATGAATCCCCATCGGGTTAAACTGCAGATAATAAGCGCCTGAGAAGGTATGTTGTTAGTTTTTATTAAAGAGAGAAAAGCCATGTTGATAATTCGAGGGTGTTATTTATCACCTACCTTTGCGCGTGTTAGAATCTTGCGAGGAATACCGCCATCGCCGACGACTTTGGCGTTCATGAACGAGTCTATAATAGTGGCTGCTTTTTCACACTCGGCTGCATACGGTTTGATTAGCGCCAGGATTTCTTCACGGAACATCTGGATTCTGAAGAAACATGTGTTTTCCACCTGGGTACTCGTTGTTTACTCACACATAGAGGAATTCGTGTTATGGGTCGGGTTCCTCGCGCCCGCGATATCCTCTTTGCTCGGCATTGCTTCATGTGCAACAGAGTGTATCCCGGCTGGATAGGAAAGAAGCTCCACGTTTCTCAGGAGAGGGGTGACGCAGCTTTAGTCATTTTAGTCATTTAGTACGATCCTTTGACTTGGGCTTGGCGCTTCCAGCCGCTTTGTTGACGGGCTGCAAGTGGGGGCGAAGCGATACGCTATTAATCGAGTTCGGAGGCCTGATCGAGTCCATAGAACCCCCTATTAATAGACCCAACTGTTGGTTATAAAGACCAATGAGAGTTTGAACCCTGGGTCTTGGATTTGATTCTTCAGAGATATTAGGTGTGTTGGAAGTGATAAGAATAGCATGTAAACACGAACAATGCCTTGTTTTACGTCATTTGTCTTAACATTACCTAGAGAGGAGTGAAATATTCGAGAGATTCTCACCAATATCATATGATAGAAATACTACTGGAACATTCAAAGATGTCGGAGTACACGGCGTTTGATCTCCATGTATGCAAGTTGAGCTTGAACTGGTGACTAGTGCGATAGTGGGTCTCTTATACAATCCTCCGACCAAATGGGCCATAGACGTTCATGATGGAAAGCCTCTCGGGAGATTAGGGACCACATAGACGTCTCATAGTAATTGAAGGGGTATTCTAGACCCACGTGTATCTACGAACATCTGGGGTAGAGAGAGATACAACAGTAGATCAATAGATTCGGTAAGAAATATGGGAAATTTGACCCCCAGGTGGCAGGGCACAATTTCATATTCACGGGCTTAAACATCGGAATTTATCTAATTTTGATATCTGACCATTCTACTGGGCACATATGCATATACATAGTAGACCAGCATATACTAAAGTGTCAGCATTGTTCAATGTTGGATCACGGTCTTATTTCCTATTCGGGTATCCCCGAGGCTGTAACCTTGAAAGACTCTAACCCTTATTTTGCATAGAGAAAATTGAAGCGACAGATAGTAGAACTGTGATTCGAAGAGCTGAGTATTCATATATTGTGCGTGGTAGTATCATAGTTGTATCATACAAAATGTACATAACAAAATAATAATACAGTCGCTAAATCGCTATCAAAACATAGAAAAAAAGACTAACAAAAAATATCAAACATCCACCCAACCTCTATCGTGTATCATTTACAAACTCCAACCTTGGAGCTCAAGGGGAAATAGTAACTGTAATCGGAGGCACCACAATCGCCGGCGGGGTGCGAGGACGCTCAGGAGTATCCTGAGAAACGGATTTTGTAGGAACTGGAACATTTTCCTCATCTGTAGTTGGGGCATCCGAGGGAACCTCAGGAGACTCATCAGACTCTGTATTCTTTTTCGAGAAGACTCTCCGAGTGAATCGGACAACAGGTTGAAAGAAAGCTTTTACACCACGAACGAAGACATTCCAAAGCTTCACGACGGGCTTCAAAATAAAAGCGAAGGCTCCAACAATCGCATAGAACACGGCTCCAAAATGATGATCAGGAATAAGACGGAGAACAACGGCCCATGGCAAACACCCAAGTGCGCAGATCAGACACACTGCCCATAGAATGCCACTAAGACGGGTTACGCCAAAGGCCTCGCCTCCAATGTATACGATCATGACTTGTCCACCGATCATGATGGCGTTAATACTGAGGAACCAATAGTTTTTGAACATGCCTTCGAAGATATTAAACTTGTTATCGAGGCGACGGTTATTGAATTCGTTGAAAATCTGCATCCATACGAACGTGTTGAAGACCACAGTTGAAAGTTGCTTTGCGCGGTGGTCGGGGTCGTCTGTCACGAGGTGTGCGCTTAGAAGCTTATCACCGGCAAAATAGAGCATAAATGTAATGGCCAGTTGGTAAATTGCTTGGCCGAGAATCATTTTCCACATTGTTAAAGTGAAGAGAGAGGCGCTTTTAGGAACTGGTTTCCTATCCAAGATCTTTTCTGTCGGGGCATCCGTGGCACTGTTTCATATTAGCGAGAATATCCCTATAAGAGAAAGAGAATGGCACTTACAGAGCCAAAGCTGCAAATGTATCCATAATAAGGTTAACCCAGAGAAGCTGAACCGCAGTCAAAACACTAGTGTTTGAGCTGCTATACACGGATGAAACAAAAGTCAAGGCCACAGCAGTGATGTTGACCGTAATCTGAAACTGCAGGAACTTCGCCACGGCATCATTAACAGCTCGTCCCCAAGAAATAGCCGTAACAATAGACCGGAAGTTATCGTCTAGGAGAATAATTGAGCTAGCCTCCTTGGCAACCTCTGTTCCGGCAATACCCATGGAAAATCCAACATCTGCAGTTCGCAGAGCAGGTCCATCATTGGTACCATCACCAGTGACAGCAACGGTTTCGCCTAGTGCCTTGAGTCTTTCAACTAGAATGCGCTTATCCTCAGGCGAAGAACGTGCCAGAACTTGAAGACGGGGAACGACCTGATCCATTTCTTCGTCAGATAACTGACGGAACTTGGGGCCTTCCATAACAAGACCATCTTCGGTCTTAATACCACATGATAGTGCGATGGCGGTGGCTGTAGCAACGTTGTCTCCTGTCACCATCTTGACTTGGACTCCGGCGGAATGACACTTGCGAATTGCAGGTGGGACTTCAGGACGAAGAGGGTCTTGAATTCCCACAACACCAACCCAAGTCATATCGTGGAATACATCGTCAAAGTTCGCAGCAGAGGCATTATCATCTAATCTCTTGGTTTCAGTAGGAGGCCAAGATGCAAAGTCTTTGTAAACGATTCCAATCGTTCGAAGTGATCCTTTGGCATATTGATCAATAGCTGCCAAGATAGATTCTCTCTTATCACCAGAAAGATATTCCGTGTATAGTGATTCCTTGCACACGTCAAGATCGGTGATCTGAGTAGTACAAGCGTTGACCATCAATTCGGAGGCACCCTTGACAAGCAGACGGTACCCCACGGATGGATGACGGTAAACAACACCCATGCATTTCCGAGCAGAATCAAACGGAATCAACTGAACAATCTTAGCAGATCCACGCTCGGAAGCGAGATCCATACCTAAATAGTCTCGAGCCATTTGAAGAAGGGCAACTTCAGTTTTACTTCCAACAAACTCCTTTTGACCATCTTTTTCCTCTTCGAAAGCAGTGGAGTTTAAAGCAACACTTTTAATAATGAGATCTCGCACCGAGACAGAAAACTTTTGAAAGAGTTCCGAGATACTCATTGGGTTATTACCAGTGGTCTCATTTTCGATCTCAGTGGGTTGGCTGAATTTTTCAGTTGAGCTCCAGGTACCAGCAACCACTGTCATTTTGTTCTGTGTCAGGGTTCCTGTTTTATCGGAGCAGATTACAGTCGCATTTCCCATAGTCTCACAGGCTCGAAGAACACGCACGAGGTTGTTCTCTTTGACCATTCGAGTAGTAGCAAATGCCAAGGCAAGAGTGACGGCCAGTGGAAGACCCTCTTAGACAGATGTTAGCTTCGAGTTCAATACTAAGAACGACGTGTTAATGTATCACTACTTACCTGGAATAGCGACCACAATGACTGTTACGGCGACG
The DNA here is from genome assembly GCA_039634405.1 of Penicillium herquei. Classification (NCBI taxonomy): domain Eukaryota; kingdom Fungi; phylum Ascomycota; class Eurotiomycetes; order Eurotiales; family Aspergillaceae; genus Penicillium; species Penicillium herquei. The sequence goes on along the minus strand of CP098387.1, from coordinate 4,150,255 downwards.
ATTAGAATATCCACAAATTCCTTGCCCTTGGCAGCAGAGTTTCCCGTATTGCTCGGGAGGTCAGCGATGAAGCGGAATAACAAAATAAGAAAAAGGATTATCGCGGCACTATAAAGTATTAGTAAAATTCAACTTCAACTTCACAACATAATCTATAAACTTACGCTGAACCCAAATATCCAATCCAGTCAGCCAATCGTCCAAGCTTCACTTGAAGCGGAGTCTGATCATTTGAAGTCTGTAAAGAGAGCATGATTCGGCCGTAGGTTGAATATGGACCAACACTGGTAACCAGGTAGGTACCGACACCTTCAAGAACCTTGCTTCCAGAGATCATGAAAGGATCAAGCTTCTTAGTAGCTCTACCTTCAATGATCTGCTGCCAGACTTCATGTCCATCTGTCTTCTTCATCTGATCGGACTCGCCAGTGGCAGATGATTCATCACATTTGACACCATGTCCTGAGATCAAGATTCCATCGGCAGGAATGGAATCACCAGGTTCTAGGTGAAGGACATCACCGACGGTGATATCGTAGACAGATATCATCATAGACTTGCCCGACCGAATGACTTTGACATCACGATCATTATTCTAATGCAAATGTTAGCAGACAAGTCCCATAATGTGTTGAGTAGACTTACCCTTTTATTCAATTTAGTAAACTGTCGTTCCTTCTGCCAGTCGTTCACAGCGGTCACAACCGTGACAATCAAAATAGCCACACAGATGGCAACACCTTCTACCCACTCCACACCCGTGCCATCATCGACTGTCTCATAGATTCCCAGAGACAACGACACGATAGCCGCAATGGTTAACAGAATAATAATTTTATCATTATAAGCAATCCAGAACAGTTTCAGAAACCCGGTGGTTTTCCTCGCCGGTAGTTTATTCTGTCCGAATACTCGAACACGATCTTCAAATTGGGCACCTTCACCAGTAGATACCGGTACAGGTAGATGTGTTGTGCTAGGTTCTTCTAGGTCTTCAAGAGGTGGCTTAACCGTTGAAAGCCGTCTAGGTAGAGGAGGGGTGACCTGCTGGAAAGTAACAGTGCCAGCAAGTCGACCCTCATCAACAGATAATCCAGCTTGAAGATCAGTTCGTAGACCACGTTCAAGACCTTGCAACCCGCCCAGAGCATGGAAAGCAGCTAGGGACTTGGGATTTTGTAATTTATTCAGTTGGCCAGGGGAGAAGGCAAACCGGTTATCGAGGACATCGAAATCTGCTTTATCACGAGGATCTGGTGATAGTGCCTCAGACAGTGGGACGTCATCATATGCTAGTGTTGGATGGAGGGTTGATGAATGGAAATCGGAGTTTGCTCGAGACCGGACTGCTGTATCTGTATTCGAAGCAAAAGAATCCGAGCGAGGGCGCAGGGTTTCTCCATCGATAGACTGGGAAGGTCTATGTGATATATGGTGAACACCTAGACGGGTTGGGTCCAAGTTCCAGGCCATATCTGGGGATAGAGAAGAAGATGGGCTATGGTTTAGATCTGTTGGACTGGACCATGATGAAGATGCAGCTGCTGATGAGATAGATAGCGAGCGCTGAATAATGGGAAGAGATAAATGTTAGTATAGATCCTGGCTTGCCGCCGAACAGGTTTCGGATTTTGAATAGGTCGAGAAACGTACCTCTCTGCCCGATGTACTGGTTACCACAATTGGGCTCAGGAATGTGCCCTGGTGGGCCGAATTATCATTTGGAGGAGACATGGTCTGTAACTGGGCACCCTGTGATTATGCAAGTTTAATGAAACAGTTCCTCAGTTATGTTTGAGAAAAAGAAGTTCGTTTCGAATCCCGGGATATCAGATCCTGTTATGCTCCTCTCCGCCCCTCCGAGTATCTCCTCAGGCTTGGTAATGAGGCTGTGTAGTAGTATTTTGCCTAGACTGCCGAGAGCAGATAGAGTCGAACATGGACAGGCCGTGGAGCTCGGTAAGAGTTAACCTTGAAGCAGATGCCAAGGTGAATGAGTGGATTTTTTGATCCACAGCTTTTATCAACAAGAAAAGGCGGGATGTATGAAAGAGGAGACGAGTGAAAAGCCTATCACCCGGGAACTCAGCCTCTATAATCTGACTAGGCAATCCAGGATTTCTCAGACTAGCGATTTCGTAACAGGACTTGAAGTGACAAAGGGCTAAGTGCGAAGGGGCGAAGGGGCGATTTGATCATTCATTGTCAGAGCACTGAACAAACACAGCCCACGAAGAGTAGATACATTAGATCTTCAATGCAAGCTATCATGCTGAAGAAGATAGGCGCCGAGCTGGGAAGTTGTCAAACTCTAGCTTGCTGCTGCATTTGCAATCCCGTGGCGCCGGGCCTAAACCAGGCCGTCCAGACTCAGATATTGTGGAAGTATTCAGTCCAGATATGGTCCAATACGCGTGCAGGATGACGGAGTTGGATTGGCGCCGGCTTGCACGAGAGTGGAGTGTGGTTTGCTGCGCCTCACTCGTTAACCAATGATCGAGCGGAAGGAACACGATTGATAGACCCCGCCCGAAGTCTATGCGTCAGATAGATGGCAATTATCAAGTCACAGGCACATTGGAATTTCCTGGGGAGAGAGTTTCAAGTTGGATCATCTCGAGCAAGGAGGCGGCAATTTCATGAAGTCACCCGTGGACGGTTGGAGAGCGTCATAGCGGTTAAGGTTGGGATTGGAGGGTCATGGTCTGGGCTGACCGCTACAAGTTACGGGATATCCATTTTCACTTGAGGTACTAGTATGTTATAAGCGAGACTAGAGCTTCGTGGGAGGGGTAAGAATGTTGATGGCACAATATCTACTCCGGAGTCCGTACTGACCAAGCTAATACACTTTGCTGCTAGGGTGCTACTAAGAAATAACCTGTATCCCAAGTTAACTCCGAGAATCTGCATGAATGATTTTAAAATGCGCCTCAATAGACAGGGATCGTCTAGTTAACACCATCTGACATGAACCTGACATAGATCAATTGACAAGTGTAAGCTTGTGTAAGCTTGTGATGAGAAAAATCAGAGTGGATCACGTGTGGGGCGAATTATGTACACTATTCACACTAAGTCAATTATGTTCAAGCCAGATAAGAATTAAATCTGATATTCTAATTGGATAGAAGACATCCACGCCACAGTACTTGTCATAAGTGGCTTAGACGCATGGCAATTAACCTTGTGGCGGTGCGGGTACCTGATCACCCTCAGCTCATTCCCCAGTGATGCCTATTGTATTTAAAACATTCACACGCCCAGGTAAACACGTTTTCAGGTGATGGGCAGTGGCTAAAGATGGCTATGCAAGTGCTTAGTTAAAGCGTGGCAAGAGGCTATACTGGAGATGTTGCCTAGAGGATCAAGCTCAAGGCATTTTCGAGACATTCGGATACTTCACAGCCTCCTTCTAGGCTCCTACTAGGTATTCCAAGCAAAAAACGCATTCCAAGACACGAGATGTCTTGAACCTTGAAAACCGGCACCTGAGTCTGATGATTCACATTTTCAATTCTCCTAGACCTATCTACACATTAGCTGTATGGACCAAGGCTCATAAGCAAATTAACAATTAGAAATATTCACAAGCATCAGCGAGAGAAAAATGAGGAATGAAAATGGAAATAAAACAAGAATGAACTGAAATGAAATAAACTATCAACTAGAAAGAAAAAGTGAGAGGATCAAGGAATGGGTATCTATGTAAATTAACAAGAGGGGGGTGAAAAATGGTACAATAACAAGATATTCAAAGACAGGACGCACTCGGTGAGCAATGGGAGGAAAATCAGAAAGGCAAGAAGAAAGTGAAATGAAGTTCAGTGACAAGTAAGAATAACAGAACTCAAATCACATCGCTAACAATAGTTCGTGGCCTTCCGGCTTAGTCGAAGAATAGGGGGACTACGAGGCCCCGCCAATAAATCGACTGCTTTTTATTCGTATCGCATATCCCATAGCCCGAAGGTAACAACAGAATTCCGGATCGCAGATCACAGACTCTCTGTGAAACGGCTCCCTCGACTCCCATCCAGGTGACTCCTCCCCACCGCATCTGTTCGAGGAAGAGGCATTGCACTTTGTGGCTGTGCAATGGGATGGGTCGGATTGACTGTGGTGGCAATGCCAAAGTTAACTGAGCTAGACACCGGGAGATGCACCCTTGAAGGTCGTAGCGGTGCGAGGGTCTCTTCAGCCTCTCGAGTATATGTTGTATCTAATGGAGAGCCGAATGGGGAGGTTGGAGGAGGGCCGTGGGCGGTAAAAGATGATAATGGTCCTCCGGTTGGGGTTGTAGGTGACATGCCGATCAGACAATCTGGAATGGTAGGAGATTCACCACCCAATCCACCGCCGTATCCATCTCCTCCATGCGTGAGAACGGGAGGAATCTTGCGACCAGAGATTTTCTGAAATCCGCGCTCACTTGAACCGGAGTCAATGGTGCTTTCAGTTGCAGTTGTCATTGTCGACTGGCGCCAGCGTTTCACGAATGCAGGAGCGAGATAAGCTGCGTTGAAAGGATTCGAGTGTCCCTCTCGTTCAGCAGTTTCCATACTACCGGCGGCTCCCATATCGCTCGACGGGAGAGTTTGTGTTCCCTTGCCCTTCATAAAGTTCTGAAGATATCCTTTGCGACGTAGGAAGTAGAGAACACAGAAAATAAGAAGTGCAAGACCTGCAACACTACCCACAACACCACCGACGATCTTAGATGTAGTTGGGCTGATGGATGACCCTGAGCCCGAAGACCCGGAATTTGTGGATGAGCCCGAACCATCTCCATTTCCGGAACTAGAACCGGTGCCTGTTTGCACTGCGCCACCGTACACATTCGTGGATGACGATGATTGGACAGTATTCGACCAGTATGAGCTGGTGGAAGAGCTGGTGGAAGAGCTGGTGGAAGAGCTGGGAGATGAGCCGGTATATGTAAAGGTGAAAGTGGTCGAGGTAGGTGAAGAATAATAGAAGTTCTCATTCGGATGAGAACTAGTGGTGGATGATGTAGTAGTTGTACTTGCAACTGAAATCAAAGGGGTTGAAAAAGCTTGCACGCCAGTGACAGGAAACACTCGAGGGGAGGAAGCAGGAATACGCTGTTTGCTAGTAGCTGTAGACTGCGTAGAAGTCGAGTTGTTGGATGGGGTTGATGCCAGAGTAGCCGTTGGAGTTGCCATAGTAGAGTTTGTCAGGCTGGAAACAGTGCTCGCTGAGAATGTGATTTCGCCAAAAGCTGAGTTCGACACTGTCAAGGGGAATTCAGTCCCTGATGATTGCCAGATAGTCTGGGAATCAGTGTCAACAACCTGAACTACTGTTTGCACTGTCGCGGCTGAAGTAGTCTCTGCTTGCCGTCTGGCAAGCAAATCTTCCGTAATATCGGTCAGCTCCTTTAGACAAGTGTTGTTTGACGATGGAGTGCATAGATCGTTCGATGAAAGAGAGTCTGGTGGTGAGAGAGGATTCTGAATCGTGCCTACTGTGTGAAGAGTGGGTGTCGATACGTCCGCCGAGCCCTCGTCCAGCTCATCTTCATCTTCAATCACTTCCATATGATGCTTGGCACTGATCATCCGGTCCACCCTAGAATGGCGATGTCCATGGCGAGCCATTTTGTCGGTATTTGTGCAGAGAAGGAGGATAAATAAATATCTTCTCGTAAATCCTCACAGAGGTTTTATGGCTGGATCGACCAGCACAAGAACGAATATAATGGTAAATTTCTTTGGAGAGAGCGAATTGATGAAGTGGTAGGGTCTTGCCCGGAAGTTTTGACAAAGCGAAGGATCCAATATTGTCCAAGAATTCCAAAAAATGTCAAAATATAAGAAACAGATTTGGATCGATAAGGAGTAATGAGCGGATGCTGGCGGGGAGTGAATCTTCCACCAACGATGATCGGGTTTCAGTAATGAGTGAATGGCATTAAAAAGCCTATAAGTAATTGTGTTGTTAGTATTGAATGTCTCTCATGGGTTTCATCAAGTGTTGTTTATGGATATCATGAGGTTATTCAACACCATCCATGGATAATTCACTGTCTCCACGTACCGGAATCAAAAAAGAGTGTAGGGACAAAAAAAGAATACAAAAAATGAAGGATAGACCGCGCGTCCTAGTCCATATTGAATATTCCAAAATATCTTCTCCCTTCGAAAACCAAAAAGGCGAAGTAGTCTCACCGTCTCTCCCGGAGTTATACGGGTCAGACGTGATGACAAGAGACGCACTAGGCGTTTGTTAGACTTGAGCTTGGTTATTCAAGCCTTTTTATCCCCTGAACTGCTCAAGCAGCTACTCTGTTGAGTATGACTTGGGTGGGGGGAAAAGAAAGAAAAGAGGGAAAAGGCGAAATGAGTGGAACGGCCAGACCCAAACACTCTCCCCTATCGACACTAACTCCCGACCCGCGTGGATGACGAACTAACCCGACGGGGGCCGAGTGGGCTTTGTGTCAATTTCCTCGGTGGTTTCACGATTGCACTGTGAAAATGGATGAAGAAATGTCAGAATTATGCAATGACTCCTGAACAATTGTTTATTTGTTTTGAATACAAGAAACCTGTTGATTTTCTGTCTCTTGCAGTGAGGAGAATAAATGATTCGAAAAAAGGACGCAGGTACAGGAGAGTCAGTCACCAATGAAGAGAGAGATGGTGGAGATTATCGAGGGTTCTGGCCAGCCACTGTCACTTCCACTAAGCCTAATGGGGTTTAGTGCACCGCGCAGGTTTAATTAGTGATTTATTAATACTGTGGTCACATGATCCTTAAGTAAGGAGCAATATACTGCACCTATTCGACACAGTGATCATACCATAGGTACTCTCCTTGACTCTAGGGCTTTATACTGTGAACCCATCAATGCATCCATAGATGTCTATATACCATACACAGATTACTTCTGAATATCCTCAATCCTTATTAATCACTGGTACATTCCATTATCTACTCAAACGAGAATCAACTTGAACCACAGTGAAGGGGGGTATTTAGTAAAATGGGACGCTTGCTCTCCATATTGGCCCAATGCTAGTGACCGCTTAGAATGTCTCCAACTCCTCGGCCGCACCCTCCTCAGCCTCAGCAGGGATCTCAAATCCATCCTACAAAACAAGACAATGTTAGATCTTAGAGCCTCATATCAAGGGGGAGGGGGTGATAAGGCGGGGAAAGGGGCAAATATGGAAGTTTGGAAGCATGGAAGTATGCCCGGAAGTATACAACCATGCCCAGACTAAGACCTTGAACTCACCTCAGTAGAGTAAAGAATGCCCTGAATGCGGGTCACCAGTGTGTCCTCCTCCTTCTCCAGCTCGGGGTCAGCCTCAATGGCACTCTGGAGCAACAGCTCAATATCACGGAGCTTCGCAAAGTAAAAGTCACGCTCCTTCTCCAATCCCGCAATAGCCTCCTTCTGGGTCGCAATCTCCTGCTGCAGAGCTGCAGTGGGAGCACCGCCTGCAGTAGCAACCCGGGGACGGACACCAGCCGTGGTAGGGGTGACACCGCGTCGTGAGCCCGCTGAGGGAGCGCGGGAGCCTGCACCAGCTGGACCACTAGGAGGGGCACCAGAGGCCTTTCGTCGGCTAACGGCATCGTAATCACCGCCGGGGTAGTGCTGGTCCCAGTAACGCTTGGTCCACTGAAGGAACTCCAAGTTATCCTGCATGCGGCATTTGGTAAGGGACTGGACGGGAATGGGCTTGTCTACGGCGTGGCGACCGAAGACGTCTGGATGAAAATGAGACACGTTAGTTGAGGGATCCATTGATGAGGCTGAGACCGGGCTGAGAAAGTCGTGAGCACGTACTCTGAAGGATCTTGAAGTTTTGCAGGTAGGCATATTCAGTGTTGACATTGAACTTGACCCGGGACATGGGCACATCCACTAAAGAAAAAAAAATTCCCCGCATTAGTATAGGCCGACTTTTTTTTCTTCCGCTCATGACTTCGCGCTTGACCGCCAGTCGATGAATCTTGCATCGGGATTCAACTCACTGAATATCGAGTCAAAGATCTGGCATAGTGCAGCACTGTATCAAACGATTCACACCACGCGTCAGCCTTGTATTCCTATCAATCATCGTCCTGCGCGTGTCGTCGAGGGGGGAGGTGGTCGATTCATCATACCCGGTTCCGCATTGCTCAATCTTGGTGATGTTCAACTGGAGGAGGTTGTTCAACCAAGCCAGGAGCTCTTGTCTATATGAAGACTAGTTAGTTCACTGAATGGATGCCAGACTGGAGATGATCGTCGATAGGGGGGAAGAACACGGACCTGGATTCACCCATGGTGGGGTAATAATAGCTGTAGTTGGAATTGCAAAATAAACAGGGATGAAGAAAGTGGGAAATGGGAAGCTAAAGAAAGCGCGGATCGGGGAGATTAATCTGCAGGATCAAGACTCCTTTGCCGGGGTTTGCCTGTTTGTGTTGATGCAAAACAACGACGGGATTGTTTTGATGCCAAAACCCACGGATCATGACGGCGCTAGCCATTCTGCCAGCCAATCAGCGTAGTCTTACGTTATCCTAGCTTGGCGCCTGAATTCTCAGTCCACCACAGCATGAACTGTGTACGCCTAAGCAGTGAACTACATCAAAATAAGTATAGTACCTTGAGATGACCTAGAAGAATGTCAGATGCATTCTAAATCCACATATAGATCTTGGGAAGAGAGAAGGAAGTAAGATGAATCAAAAGATCGTGTCGTCGATCCCAATATTTACTCCATTGCCAATTGTAAAAACTCTAGCGAATGTGAATCTATGCCCCAATTCTTAGTCCCAAGTATCCCAGGCCCCCAAAAGATTGTATTTCCAATATCCAACTCCAATTCCATCCATAAATGCCAACCAATTTGACCCAACATAAGTCCAATGTTGAAATGAAATAAACACGCTCATGAAACAAGTAAGAAATTATATAAGAGATTTATACGTGGAATCACTCTTCCAACAGTTCAATACCATCAAGTCCGTACCCGAAATCCATGATCACAGCTCGAGAGTCTTGACTAGTGGCCACGATTCGTCGGTAGTCCGATTGGACATTGAGCATCCAGCTAGTAGTCCACCCTGGCAGATCAATGGAGAGTTCACCAGAGTCGGCATCGAAGACCTTCACACTCATGTCGTAACTACCGCTGACGATACGCTTGCCCATGCTGTCCAGGTGTAGTGATCGAATCAGACCAGTGTGTCCCTGAAGAGCATTGACCAGCTCGCCTGTGTTGGCATCGAACTGATAAATAGTCTTGTCATTGCCACCAGTCAAGATGGTCCGGCCATCATCGCTGAACTCAACACAGGCTAGACCCCGATCCTTGCTAGGGAACTCCCGAACACAGTGGCCGGATGTGACGTTCCACAACTTAACCACGCCATCGCCACTGGCCGAGACCACGAGATCACCCCGGAGTTGCACTGCATTCACCGGCCCGCGGTGGCCCACAAGGGTCTTCAGAAGTTCGCCGGTATTACGGTCCCAGACGCAGATGGTACAGTCCTTGGAGCAGGAGATGATGTAACGGTCATCAAAGCAGACATCCAGTACACCGGCGCGGTGACCAGAGAGACGACGAATTGGCTTATAGTCATTCTTAATATCCCACACGATGCAGGTATAATCTGAAGACCCAGTGACCATAATCTCCTCGTCGAAGCGGAGGCAAAGAATCGAGGCACTGTGGTAATCCAGCGACTTGTCCATCGGTGTGACAATGCCCTCCAAAGGAGTCGATGGAGGGCAGATGGTTAGAAAGGGAGACTTTCCAGTTGCTTGCTGCGATGGATTGTTCACTTGTCCGATTCCAGGGACCTCGTCAGGAGGGGGTCCGATGACCTTGAGGCAAGGCCAAGGGTAGTGAGCATCCCAAATACGAATTGTACGATCGCGGGATCCGGTTATAATTTTATTTCTGGAAAGAAGTCATTAGCAACAGTTCACCGGATTTAAAAGGCGCCACAAAACTTACTCATCAAACTGTGCGCAGTATACACTGTCCTTGTGGCCGTGCAAGTAAATCGCGGCAGCCTTGCCCTCCTTCCAGCGCTGTTCAAGAGCTCTCTTAACCAGAAACATCCGCTTCCAGTCCTGGTTAGGCTGGTTCTTACCCAGCCCAGCTGGCTGCTTCTTCTTGGTCGCAGTGGAACTCGCCGGACGGCGGGGGTAGGCGCCACGAAACACAGGCTTCCAGACATGGGGTGATGATGCGTGGTGATGCCAAATGTTTGACACCAGTTCAGAATTCAACAAAGATGCAGGGTCCAAGTAGGAAAGAATGTGAGTCATGATCTCAGAAGGCAAGTAAGTAGCGGGATCTAATAATCAGTTAGCTATACATATTCTGTTGGGCTAAAATCGAGTTCACATGTCTTACCAATGCGCATGACACCCAACTGAGTGTCTGAGTCCGAGGGATCACGCAAGTCGATGCCAATCCCACTCTCAGTATCCTGCGTCACTCTCAAATCGAGAGCCTTCTCCCGCTCAATTCGAGCCAACTGTCTAGCCAGATCCATCTGCTCATTCTGCGCAGCCGCTGCAGCACGAGCAGCTGCCCCGAAGAACTTGTCATTTGGGATGATAGGTGGTTCTGACCCATGACCCGGAATTGGTGCCGAGACTGCCGCGGTTGGCGCATAGAAATCATGTAGTGCGGTGACACTGTGGAGAGAGGGACGACGGTTGACACTGCAGGCCATAGTCCATGCCTGGGGACGGACATCCCAGTTACCAGACGCAGCATTGCGCTTGTGACCGGCATGGCCCGAGACCTTATAGTGGCGATCATCGTCATTCTCCTCCTCCCCGGACACACGCACGTTATGCTTGGAGGACTTGTGACGTAGTGTGACAGAAAGCCGGCGGCCCAGAGCCACTAGACCATCCATTGGATGGCGCAAGCTTGAAAAGCTCTTGGCCGCACGGCGTCGAGGCACTGTCTGTGGGAAAGGCTCGATCTCCTCGACAGCCGAGGCATCCTGGTCACAATAAGCCTCCGCCGGGGAGGTCTCTCTCCAGTGATCGAATGTGAAATCTTTGGGAAGGGGAATGGATTGCACCGCGGTTCGGGCTCGTGGGCGAAGCGATCCTGAGGGGCGTCGCCTCGTGGAGGTAGAGGTAGAGGTGGTATGTGGCGACATGGTTTCCGTTGTCGCGCGAATAGTGTAAAAGGCGAATCAACAAGGAATGATGCTGATGTTATAGACCTCGATCAATCTCGATCTCCTGTATATTATATTGTTCAAAAAACGACTGTAACTTTTTTTTCCCCAATCCCAGTCTAGTTGTATAGTATGCCGAAATGCAATATATGGGGGGGTTTGAGGAGGCGTAGGGGCAAATGAAATAATAAAGACTGTTCAACAATGGAGCCCCCAGGAACGACTAAAAAAGAAAGACGAAGAGAATGAATGTAAAAGAAAAAGGGCGCAAGGAGAAAGGAGGTAGGGAAATTCCAGAATTAAGGGCTCCTACAACTGGGGGTCTGAGAGTCGGGCGGTGAATCGGGATGGATTGATTGGGTTTAAGTCTGAAGTCTCATCCATGTATCAGTGACTTCCCGCTTATACTCTCAACCCTTACAACGTCATTGTACTCTCTACTTTTCCCGCTACCTGCACCTGAATAGATTTTTTTTTCTTTACTGTAAGGATCTGGGGGGCAAATCATGGGGGCAAAAACTTGGAGTACCGCAACTACGCTGATCCACTACTATGCCTTATAGCCCAAGTACCGTGTACATCCGCTGATTCTGGCCCATTGGGTTTCAGGGTGGCGACCTGATCCAAGGTTAGTAACAACTCTGCTTACAGTCGGGAAAAGTAGGATTTGATTGAACTTGGCTGAATGAAGGTGGAACAAAATATTTTTCCATGAATCCATGCCGGTATACCCGTCGATCCTGTTCGGCCCGGATCCACTATGGGGAATGTTTGGGGTTAGTTCACGATGCATGATACCTATCAGCCCTGGAGGGTGCAGCATAAGATTGTCTCCGTTATCACTGTCACGAGTTTCAGGCCCCTGAATCTTCCTTATCAACCATTGATATAATACTCTTTGTCTTTCGGGCACTCCGATGAATTCTTTCAGGGGGTCAATTCCCCGTTTCTCCGCTTTACTTCGCAAGAAACCGTTCCCCATCCCTTCTCCTGGCCCACCTTTATCACCCGACATACTCATTGATGAAGAGATCTCGCCCGTATACAATTCCAACCATTTCTATCCAGCGAAGCCGGGAGAGGTCCTTGACGATCGCTACCAAACCCTGATCAAGGTTGGCTGGGGCGTATCCTCAACAGTATGGCTAGCGCGTGACTTGCAAGGGTAGTCATTTAATAAATCGTATTCAACTCGGTGCTACTCCTGTTCCTAACAAGCAAGTAGGCATATTGAAGAGCCAGAGAGCATCGTGACACTGAAAATTGCTAATAAACATGCAAATCTTGCTGGTCATGAGCGCGATGTTGAAGAGCACATTTCCATAGCAGACCCATCACATCGCGGTCGCTCACTTATGAGAACATTTATAGACGCGTTTGAAATCCAAGACAAGGAAGTCTCTTATTCCTGTCTTGTATATCCGCCCATGAGAGAGACATTGTCGATGTATCAGCGACGCTTTGACGATCGAAAGATGCCACTGCCCCTGGCTAAAACCTACATTGGTATTCTTCTTACAGGACTGGACTATCTACACAAAGAATGTAGAACAGTCCATACGGGTAATTATACTCCAGTCTGATTTTATCTCTATCATACTGACACCAGACGGTTAGATCTCAAACTTGACAATATGATGGTTTCATTCGAGGATCCAGCCGTGCTGTCTGATTTCATGGATATTGAACTTGAAAAGCCGATGGCTTTCAAGGTTGATTCAATGGGACGACCAGTCTATCAATCTCGCAGTGACTTTGGACCCCTCAAAGGGCTTCAAAGCATACCCCAGCTCCTGGACTTTGGCCTGGCGACCAGACTCCCAGAAAACGACGACTGGGGCGTCTGGCCTATTCAGCCAGATCCTTATCGGGCGCCAGAGGTGATACTGGGGAATGGATGGCAAATGGAAGCGGATATTTGGAATCTTGGTGTTCTAGTGAGTTTCGTTCTCCCAACCCGATTACATGCACTAATGTCTGAGTAGTTGTGGGATCTGATAGCAGACAAACCACTCTTTCAGCATATTTATGATCAAGAAGGTAGATATGATCCTAAACGGCACATTGCTGAAATGATAGCCTTATTTGGAAACCCTCCGCCCGAGATCATAAAAAGGTACCATATCATGCGAGAGTACCCTTGGCCACAACCTATCAAACGAGAAGATGGCACAGTATGCGAGACTGCAGAAGAGTTTTTCTGTGGACCATTCTTTGATAGTAATGGTATGTCTTGCCTCCCCTGCTCTAGATTAATTATTTTTCAGGCTCATGAATTATTTCAGGTCGCTCGCTTCACGAACATTTGATTCCTGATCGAAAGCTAGATGATGCGGTTCCTTTCCTTGAGGGAGAAGAGAAGGAGTCGTTTCTGGATCTTGCCAGAGGGATGCTTTTATGGCATCCTAATCTTAGAAAATCGGCAGGTGAACTTGCGGAACATCCTTTTCTTAAGCTGGACCAATCCAGCGCCTGATTTCTGAGTTGACGACATGACTCGAAAGTGTAGCTGGTTCCAATCTATCTCTACTTTTGTACAATGAGAAATCTCCTTTCCGGTACCATATGTAAGCTCATCTATTTAAGAATGAAATGAATTGAGTATTGAAGACTTCAAGTTTATTCTGAAGTTATTAAAGGTATCCATGGATGTTTTGTGTATCCCACGTCACAGTGTCCTAATACATATCTTCCAACTATCCAAACACCTTGTCATAGCCAGTCAAAGTAAACCGATAATGGACATCACCCTTTTTCATCCGCAGCATAGCCTCCTTCAATCCCTCTTCGCCAATTGCAATCTCCTCAACCCAACCTTGAAGTCCCTTCTCCGCCGCCAACTGAAGCATATCCAACATTTCCTTCCGACTACCCAGATGGCTAGCCCCAATCAGCACACCATTCTCGATCAGGTTCTGCGCCTTGATAACCTGACCCTCTTCCTCTGGTAGTCCAACACTAATCCAGCGCCCATGAACATCCATCATAGAAAGGTATCTCGCAAGATCGAAACCCTTGGACGAATTGGCACAATTAATAATCAAATCAAACGAGAACCGATGCGGAATCTCCCATCCCTCTTCAGCAGTAGCAATGTACCCATCCGCACCAAGTTCCATCGCATCGGCCTCTTTCGCCCGAGATCGCGAAATAGCCCAAACCTCTGCACCAAGTGCCTTAGCAAACATGATACCGAAATGACCGATTCCTCCCAGTCCGACAATACCAACCTTCTTTCCTGGTCCCGCACCGTTCCGTACTAACGGCGAGTACGCCGTCAATCCAGCACAGAGCATGGGAGCTACGGTGTTGGTAGGCAGTGCATCCGGTATAGGAAAAACCCAGTGCTCGTGGGTTCGTACGTGAGAAGAGTATCCACCTTGACTGGTGATACCGGTTTCAGGCCACACGGAACCGTAAGTATCCATCATCTGTACGGGACAGTATGTTTCATTGTCGTTTCGACATTGCTTGCATTCGCCGCAGGAGTAGGATTGTGCGCCCACACCGACGCGTTGGCCTTCTTTGATGAGAGTGACTTTTGGTCCGACTCGAATAGCGCGGCCGATGATTTCTGGATCTGGTTAGTTTCATAGTTCTAGAAATGAGGTTCTTGGTCTGGAAGACATACCGTGTCCTACGCAGAGAGGGAATTTCTGATCTCCCCATCCACCTATGTTTGAGTTAGTGGGGTTGTAAAATGTATATCGCGAGGTGGGCCATACCGCTGATGGTGTGGACGTCACTGCCGCATACACCACATGCCTCGATTTTGATGTCAACGTCTGTTCTGAGTTAGATCGAGATTCGAGGTAGGAAAGCTCCTTGAACAGCTTACCATGGTCACCGAATGGCTTCAGCTTGAACTGTTATAGCGAGATGGTTAGCATGATCATCTACGGGGTTTTTAAACAGGTAACTCACGAATCGCTTCTGGAACTGGGT
Organism: Penicillium herquei; assembly: GCA_039634405.1. Classification (NCBI taxonomy): domain Eukaryota; kingdom Fungi; phylum Ascomycota; class Eurotiomycetes; order Eurotiales; family Aspergillaceae; genus Penicillium; species Penicillium herquei. The sequence goes on along the minus strand of CP098387.1, from coordinate 4,135,129 downwards.
GTAGGTATCAGGACCATCAACTTGGAAGCCCTCGGCTTCTTCGGGGTATGGCATCTTGCTCGAATAACTCGGTTGATTTAGGTGACAGGGACGGGAAGTAGTAGAGATGAGGTCAGAGAGAAGCGTGGAGAGATTGGTAGTGGGGAGTAGAGAGTAGAAGTGTGAATGAGTTTGAGTTTGAAATGGGGGAAGAGGAGCTATATCAATGAACCAAGGAAGCACTTGAGACGAAAATTTTCAATTGAGCATCTAGTGTGCGGCATATAGTTTTGCTCCATCATGTCACTGTCCTGTGCCGTTCATTTATCTCGGCAGTCTTTCCCCAGGCTCCACCTCCAGATCCAAGAATTCGAGGTCACTCTCGCCCGAGAAAAAGTCAATTATCCAGTCTTGAGTCAATTGGGCTTATTGAGCGTGGGGCGGAGTGGTTATTTTGGAGCCGTGGGGCGTGACATGTACAAGATTTGACTCCATCAGCGACCTCGGGACGATAAGAGTCATTTATGGCTCGTATTGACTTCGACTAGTACCTATCCTCCATTGATAAAACTTTTGCTTGTGCACATGTAGGGATATTTTGGACTGAGATGATAGAATTCAGCGTTGATTAATGGGTTCAAAATCGGGAACTCTAAGAGGATATTAGTCTTCAAATATGGAGTATACGAGGTCTTGAAAGTAGTACTATGCCAGGTGTAGAGACTACTGTACACTAATGCAGGGATATTGAGTAGTCTAAATGTGAACATAATCTTAGATATCTACCTAAGGTGGACGAACTAGTACTACTAGTAGCTAGTAATATCAATATTCTTTGTATTTGACATGAATTGACTATTTAAAAGGGAGTTTTTCGATATCTAAATGCCAGATTATAGTATAGAGTCAACTGGTGAGAATACATAGTAAAACGTCCCCCACGTCGGCAAATACGCTGAATGGCGGAGAATCAATTTCCACCAATCACGATAGAGTTCACTAAATGTGGGGGAGGGGAAGTTGAGATGAATGCAGTTGACATCTATACTACATGTCAATTACACAGATGAGAATAAATAGATAGAAGAGATATAAGTTTAGACAGAATCAATTGATTCAATCTAATGAGACTTGTATCTCCAAAATTATCCATTTCGGCAATTCAAGCCAATTTACATAGTAAAACAGTAACTGCCGTGCCCCGCGATGACATCGGCTATTGACGTTTTTCAAACGCCGGAAGAATTATGTCCAGCTCCATCGACACAGGATCCCTACCTTTTCTCTTTTTCTTGAGCCAATTCCTCTTTTCTACTCCTCAATCACTAATTTCTCACATCCCTCTATCCCACAGATCCCACCATGGCCCCTCCTAGCGTTTTGATGGTAAGAATAATCCTCCTGTCGCATTCTAGCTTCAGCTAACAAGAATTTAGGTCGGTACCGGCGAGTACACCACCGGCTTCGTCGGCGGTGGTGCCTCCGGATCAGACAAGAAGGTCGGTGTCGTCGGTCTGTCTCTCTTCGATCTGCGCCGACGAGGCAAGGTCGGCGACCTGAGCATGGTCGGTGTATCCGGCAAGAAGTTCCCCGGAATCCGTACGTACCCACCCCATCCAGCTTCCCTATGAGTCAATTCTGACAATCTTCAAGGTGACCACCTGCACCGCAACATCTGCCAAGTCTACAATGGCCTCGACACATCCTTCGCCTCCTACCCAGCAGACGACCAAACCGACCCAGATGCCTACAAGACGGCTATTGACGCCCTCCCCAAGGGCTCCGCCATTACCATCTTCACCCCCGACCCCACCCACTTCCCAATTGCGCTGTACGCCATTGAGCGCGGCATTCACGTCATGATCACCAAGCCCGCTACCCAGCGCCTAGAAGACCACCTTGCTCTCGTGGAGGCAGCCCGCAAGAACGGCGTCTTCGTCTTCATCGAGCACCACAAGCGTTTCGACCCCGCATACTCCGATGCGCGCGCGAAGGCCAAGTCTCTCGGTGACTTTAACTACTTCTACAGCTACATGAGCCAGCCTAAGAGCCAGCTCGAGACTTTCAAGGCGTGGGCCGGTCGCGAGTCCGATATCTCCTACTACCTGAACTCGCACCACATCGATATCTGCGAGAGCATGGTTCCGGATTACAAGCCTGTTCGTGTTACCGCTACCGCTTCACAGGGTACCGCTGCGGCTCTGGGTTGTGTTCCCGAGACTGAGGATACTATTACTCTGCTCGTCGAATGGCGTCGTCGTGATAACCCTGCCAAGATTGCTACTGGTGTCTACACTGCTAGCTGGACTGCTCCTCAGAATGCCGGTGTTCACTCTAATCAGTACTTCCACTGTAAGTCATTTTCTCAGCGCTTGATGGATCATATTTACTGACTTTTATAGACATGGCTGCCAATGGTGAGATTCGTGTGAACCAGGCGAAGCGTAGTTACGATGTTACTACTGATGAGCAGGGCTTGATCTGGGTCAACCCGTAAGTTGGATGCCAATATTGATTATTTGGATGTTGCTAATTTATTTTATTTAGATTCTACATGCGCTATGCTCCTGATGAGGAGGGTAACTTTGGCGGCCAGACTGGATACGGCTATGTCAGCTTTGAGAAGTTTATTGATGCCGTCACAGCCCTCAACGAGGGTCGTGTGACCCTTGACCAGCTGGATGCTCGTCCCCTCCCTACTCTTAAGAACACAATTGCTACCACAGCTATCCTCGATGCTGGTCGTCGGTCTCTGGATGAGCGCCGACCTATCGAGATTGTGTCAGAGGGTGACAAGTGGGAGCTTAAGTAAATTGACCACAATAAATAAGTGTATAGTCCTGTTTATATGATGAATGAAATTGTTACATATGAATAAATTATCTTTTTTGAGAATTAGTTGAGCTATATAGAAAAATTGCTGGGTATGAGCAGAGACTGCTAGTAGGTCGATTTACTAGCTAAGAACAAAAAGAAGCTGGACCAGATAATGCGGAACTCCAAAATTAACCTCACGCCATCCCTCAAAGAACAGTAAAGAATCCCTTGAAAATAGCAACGTCTCGTGGTATCATGCAAGAATCTCAGAAATGAAAAAGAAAGAACGCCTTTATCGCCGAGACCCGCCTTTGACGATCCCATCAATGCCCTTACTCAACTTCACACGACAATCAGGACAGTACCATTTCGCTGTACGCGAAGGGACCTCGGAAAGGCCAACGCAGTCAAGATGGAACCATTCGCGATCGCACTGAAAGGATAACTATTAGCATGCCTCAAAGAAATCAAAACAAAGGATATGTAAGACTCACATCTTGATTTTCGCAGCAGATCATTGTTCCAAAGCTCACGTCCCCACAGAGGCAGTACCGCGGCTCATTTGCGTCGATCTTCTCAATGACCCCGTCTTCATCCACACGAACATCGTCCAGAATGCTAAGACGCTTCTTTCCTGGCTTGGCCTTGCGACGGCCATAGCTGACAGCAGCACCACCATCTTGACCAGAGGAAACAGGACCAGGCGCAGGACGCTTTCGTCGGCGAGCTGGGCCCGGAACACTAGGTGCGTGAGAAGTCTCCCGAATTGGAGTCTTACGGGCTGGTGTAGCGCTTTTGATACGTAGATCTCGTCCAGCAACTGCACTTATTGAGGCGCCACCCAAGCCGCTAAGCTCAGCCGCTGCAACCGCAGAACGTCGAGATGAAGGTCGTGTCACAGGTGGAGTAGGTGTGCTGGTAGGCTGGGCAACAGATCGGGTCGAGCGCTTTGAACCATTTGGAGAGGGTAATGGGGGCGAAATCTTTGTTTCGGGAGCTACTTTAGTCGAAATTGTAGGAACCGGGAGTGGAGCATCTGCGGGACCACTGGGACCTGTTCCTCGACTGGATCGCCGGCGTGATTTTGATGTTGGTTGTGCCGGTACAGGCGCCGGCGCAGATGTCGGATCAAAAAGAAATTCTTCAATATCATCTTCAGCCGCGATCTCACCCCGCTTTCTCTTGCGTGATGATCGGCTAACATGTGTCTCCTGAACGGCTGCTGGAAGCTTTATAGTCAAATCTATCTCACCATTAGCTGCCGCTTCCCGTGCTAGCAACTCCCGCTTCAGCTTCTTAGCCTCATTCAACTTCATGCCTCGGTTGCTTAGCTTTGTCTGATCCAATTCTTTTGGCTTCTCGCCGCGGTGAGTCAGCTCAATATTGTCACAATCAATAAAATCATCTCCAGCCTCTGTAGCCAGAGCCTTGGCAGCACGGTAAGCCTCCCAACCACGACCAGATAGGGATAGTTCACGGTGTATCATCACTTCGCTCGGCTGCCACACCGCATTCTTCTTCATCTTCTTCCGCAGCCTAGTCATTTCCCACTCAGTCAGTCGCAACCACGGCAAATCCTCACTCCCGATCTTCGCGTCTGGAGGCGGGGGCTTCAACAGAGCAAGCGCATTACTTGTCAAAGCTTGGGTACCTGAGCTAGGTCGTCTAGCATGTTTATCCTTCTTGGAGGGCTTGGGGGGCTTAGGTGCAACTACGTCGAGATCAGCCTCCGCATCTGACTGCTCGGTGCTGGCAATCGGAGAGTCTGGATTAAAGTCGACCAAGTGGTCTGCGACACCAGCTCGTCGAGATCTGGACTTCTGAGAACTTCCGGGTTTGCCATCCAGGCGCAATGTGATACGCGGTGTAGGTGCACCGGCTTTCTTGTCCTTGCGCGAACGCTTCGCATTAGACTCAGGCGGAGGCGATGGCTCGATAGAAGGGGGTCTCGGTAGGGTCTCCAGTTTCTGTCGAATGCAGCTCAAGCGATCGAAGTGGCGATCCACGACATCGTAAATACGGCAAGCCTCCGCGTAGGCAGATTCCCGGGAATTGATCGCGCGATCCAGCTGGCGTGAGATATCGCGTCGAAGGGCAATCGCGCTGGGGCGCTCATCTGATGCGAGCTCAGGAAGTTGTCCGTAGGTTTTGGTAAGCTCGTGGACATCTTGCGCGGAGTCGAGATAGCGGTCATCGAGACCACGGATAAGGGTGAGGGAACGGATAAGATCCGCTGGGAGGTACTCCGTGTAGTCGATGAAATCAGTTACGGTCGCCTGCGCGTCAGGGTCGAAGGGGCCATCGAGAATAACCCCGCCGCTGTGATCGGTCTCATCGGTCATCGGCATCCTTGCGGGTCGAAGGACGCGTTTGGCGACCACAAGAGTAAGGAGGAGCGTATGTGGGAAACAATAAGTGCTGGGAGAGACGAAGGCACTCTTAAGTAAGGTAATTTTACTGATTTGATGCGCGATATCAGTTTCATAAGAGGTCAGCCAGTATCAGCTCTAGGCTGCAGGTGCCAAACAATGGGGTTCGTGGAGCCTCAGGTGTTTATTTGCTTAGTCATGGGGCTGGCCCATCTCCAATATCAAGGACCCGCTATATACATTTACTGTGACAATCATTGAATTGACATATCAAGTTATTATTTTATTTATTTTATTAAAGATTAAATATACCTGATAGTTTGGGCTTTATTATAAGTTCCGACTGTGCAGAAATTTGAGACACTTGGAGGTTTAGTATAAATTCGAGTTTTTACACCATGGAGTATATATATGCCTACTGCAAGCACTTGAAATACCCGTAGACTAGTACTATAGTATGGACTCGGAACTTCAACTGCCACTGGCAGTCCGTTACTACCAGTGGTACTAGTACTAGTAGTACCTAGTAGGTAGAGATACTATATAACAGAGCTACTAGTAGCCCCTATGGCATGTAGTATGTAGAGCCTACCAGAACTTGAATGTACTAATATTCCAACTCCGAGTCTTCAAGCTGCCTAGTTGTACCTGGGTAATTTAATGTTTACTGTTGATAAGCAGTAGCTCCGAGTCTGGATTGCCTAGATGAGAAATTCTAGCAAAGAGATTGATATAGTCCTGATGGCAATGAAGATTTATTCCTAATATTAAAATATTAAAAACAAAATATGGGTTCAAGTTCCTAAGTCACGGTGTTGACTGCCCTCGACAACAGAGCGATTCCTCGTGGTTGCCTAGAGATATCAAATAAACATTGTTGATGGATTGAGGGCCTATGGAAAAATTCACTCCAAAGTGAGAGTAGATTCAGAGTCCCTCAGTCCACTCACTCTTCACGTCCTCATCCCCTCACTTGAAAACACGTCCCAAACAACACGCTACCACAACACGTTCTTACGTTTCCGTTTCTGCTATCTTCTTGTTTCTGCTAATACGTTACTACAAACACGTTATTACGACTCACACTCCGTGATCACGGAAACGTTATCACGAACACGTTACGACGTGATCGTTATTACGGCTCCGACTCCGTGATCACGGACACGTTACGACACGCTACTACAAGCACGTTTTTACGACGTTTCTACGGATACGTTACTACAAGAGCTTTACGAGCACGTTTCTACGGGCACGTTTTTACGGATACGTCGACGTTCGGATACGTTCCTACCATCTTCTTGCACACGGTCTCCTACGGTAGTCGTCAAAATGAACGACTATTTTGATCTGGATATGCGCCTTGCCATTATTGGTAGGGAGCTAGGGGATTTTGGTGATGCCGAGGTGGCTGCTGGACCTCTTAATTCCTCTGCTCCCACAGTAAGTGCCTCTATTTTCCCTCAACTCGGCAGTGGACTCAGATTTCATGACGATCGCTGTCTGCACCCCGTTTCTTATGTCCGGTCCCGCGTCGTCGGGTGTAACCCAGAAACCTCCGATAACACGATCATACAGCCACCCATGGTCGCCAATTTACTCTTAGATTCGGAAATCAACACCGTATCATCCTTCGTCCCTGCACACATTTTCGCTCAGTTCCCTCAGAAGTACATCACAGATCCCGTTCAACAAAACTACATTACCGAGCACTTCTTCAATGATATCTGGAAGCAGGATTGGGATCTGTAAGTTGCGCTACAAGCAAATGACATATCAAACTCCACTAACATACAATTTCATTACCAGGTTTTATCTGCCTGTCCCTGGAAGAAAACCCCATGATTCGCTTATCTTCGTGCCGTATTATCAAGCCAAGGACATGCTCTCCCACATCAACAAGCTGGTTTCCGAGGACCTTACTCTCAGTGAAATGAAGCATCATCGACTGGTGCTTGGCTTTGAGGGTCTTCCACTCCCAAAGCCACTCTACCTTGGAAAATCCCATGACGAGCAGCAGAAAATTGACCTGGAGTCGAATATCGCCAAGATGGAGAACTTCGCACCATGGGAGGAGCTTACAAAAAACTTCAATTCTCTGCTGTTTGAAGCGTTCAAACACTACCTGGAGAATGTTATGTTGCCAACAATGCCGCCTCCCAGACCACCCGTTAAGAAGTACAAGGCAAGAAAGAACAAGAAGCTAAGACTCCAAGCTAAGATGAAGGCCCAGTGGACCAGTCAACTGAACTGGCTGCCAAGCTGGCTTGGTCTGCGTCAAGCCTTCTCTGTTCCTGAATATGAAGACCAGCAACCTTACTTGAGTCCTGTGAACGTCTTCATGGCCCCTGCATGGAATTTTCACGACCAACCTATTTTCATTAGCATCGACTGTGAGTGGGTGGAACGTTCAATCTGGACACTGACAGAAGTCGGAATCTCTATCCTGGATACCTTTGACCTCATCAACCTGCCACCTGGTGATTATGGCGAGAGCTGGAAGAAGACAATCCGTTCATACCACCTTCGGGTCTCTGAGCACGAAGCCTATGTCAATAAAGAATTCTGTCAGGGATGTCCGGAAAATTTCGAGTGGGGCCAAAGCTATTTTGTTGATTCTGACCAGATGGGCATGGCTATTGACCAATGCTTGCTTTCGGGTGGTGAAGGTCGCAATATGATTCTGGTGGGTCTGTCCATGGACCATGATGTTCAACTTCTGCGACAGACTGGAAGTCAGTACTTTGCCGAGTCAGAGGAGGATCCCTTTTATGATCGTCTCGACATTTCAAACTTGTTCCGTGTTGTACGCAACTCCGAATCCAACGAGAACCTGGGACTGTCGCGCCTTTTGGGCGAGCTGAATGAGCTCCACTCAGAGTGGCTTCACAATGCAGGCAACGATGCTCGATACACTATGCATGCTCTTGTTCGGATTGCAATGGAGGCTGTTGGCGAGAAGCAAGAGAGCCCGATGGAGGTTGTGGATTGAAGTTGCCCACGCTCTGGGACCTAGGCCCCTTATTTTGAATTCCCCCCATGTACACTAGTTCCACAGTTTAACCCCCAAAAATACCAAAAAAATATCTACCCCAAATTTCTAAAAATACACCCCCAAGTACTTAGGTACATATGGCACGAGGCAATAGATGACTAGGTATCTACGATAAGCTTAAGTTAGGGCTGGATCTGACGCCATAACCACATCAGCCCCACTCCAGCTCCATCCCCATCAACCCCTCCAAAACTTAAAGATCTGCAATCTCTTCCTAACAACTCGTTGGCCAAAAAACCCCAAAAGCCTACAACCTGTTGATCCTTTACCAAAATGACAACCCAAGGCCCCTTAACAACCTGGCTTCTCCAAAGCACCCCTCAATCCCTGAAGCGTGCAACAAGCCACCCCTTCCTCGCCGCAGCAGGCCAAGGCACCCTCCCAAAAAGCATTCTCTCACAATGGCTCTCCCAAGACCGACTCTACGCTCAATCCTACATCCGCTTCATCGGCCAACTCCTCGCCAAAATCCGCCTTGACTCCCGCGCCGCAAACCCACAAACCCACCTCGCCTTCTCACCCGAGCACCAAGCCGTAGACGTCCTCATCGACGCCCTGGTAAACATCCGTACCGAGCTCCGCTTCTTCGAATCCACAGCTGCAGAATACGGCCTTGACCTCGCTGCTATTAGCGCCGATGAAGGTGGATCCGCACTAGCCATTACTGAGTCCGGAAGTATCATTACTACCTCTGCTAAGATCTCAACTACGGGTTCGGCTTCTTGTCCTGGATATACGGGATCAACATGTCACCAGGAACCCCCTGTATCGAATGTCCAGCCTCATGGAGATATGAATTCCGATAGAAGTGTTCTGCACAGATTGTGTAATGCACAGGGTGAATGTCAGATGCAAGCTGGTAGCGAGGTCTGTTCTCCTCCGCTGGAAACTACTGGGCTTCGGACGAAGATCGTTACGGATTGTGAACCTTGTATTGAGCCTGGATCTGGTGGGAATCCTGTTTCTTCTGAAGCGCTGGAACGGGGTGGTCCTGTTTATTTCTCTGCGACTCGCATTACGCGTGCTTATATTGATATGTTCATGTCGGCCGGAAGTGCGGGCGTTCCTGTTATTGAGGGATTGGCTGTGCTGTGGGCTACGGAGGTTTGCTATTTGCGGTCTTGGAAGTATGCGGCTGCGTTTTTGAAGGCGAGGGCTGATGATGGTAAGGAGAAAGAGGATACGGATGGTGGAGCTTTGAGGGAGAAGTTTATTCCTAATTGGTCGAGTGAGGAGTTTGAAAAGTTTGTGGATCAGATTGGAGAGGTTTTGGATCTGATGGCGACTCAGATTAAGGGGGTTGAGGAGGGAGAGTTGATGCGTGGGAGATGTTTGGAGTGGTGGAGGCAAGTTGTTTGGTTGGAGGAGAGATTTTGGCCAATCATGCCAGTGGGCTCGCAATAGATACACAGCTCTCCATTCTATTGAAATTGTATACAGAGTAGACATAGCCAGTTGCATTCATACTGTTTTTATGGAGACTTGGATGATCTTTTGAGCTTTTTTTCACATTGTATGGATACATACGTCGATAAAGTGCGGGCCCCGTACATACAGAGCCATCGAGGCTTGAGTGGCATAAACAACATAAACAGTCCCAAACCGAAATCAATCGAACTCCTAACCATTCAAATAAATCCAGAACACCGATTCTCCACTGGACATCAAAAAGAACACGTATAAAAAACACAACCCGATCAATCCCCAGGTCCCACCAACACCGGTGTATGCGGAACGAGAAAAGAACCACCAGACACGGAAAAAAAAGTAAAACAACATTGAAGAAATTCCAAAAACAAGAGGCATTCAATCTAGGTCAACATGTTGTACATCATGAGAAAAAGGCGACAGAAAAGAAACAAGTCTAGGTAGCTGTCGCACGGGCAGCATTGCTCAGCTGTCGATGGTAAGAGCCAATGGGTTGGAAACCACTACAAGACAAATTAGTATACAAGTATGATGAAGATAAATTGAATAAAAACTTACCGAGCAAGGTCAAAGCCACCACCATCATCTTCATCCTCCTCTTCCTCCTTCCGCGAGCTGCTCGGACCCATATCCCCACCATCAGATTGAAGCGGAGGTAAAGTCCTGCTGGAAGGAAGGCCGTTGGAGGTACCCGGTTTGCTAGGGCTAACCAAGTTTGGCGGTGGCGGACTACTACTCGGGAAACCGCCGATAATCCGCTCATCAGGCTCACCCTTAATTGGACTGAGATCTGGCACCGGACGAGCCGGGGTACTGCCAATATCGGCAAATTTCCAGAACTGGGCTGGCGAGCTCATCGGCATAAACTTTGATGGGATCTGAGCTGTGCTGGGAGGTGGCAGACGGGGCTGTTGGCGTTGAGGAGCGGGGGTGATCATGGATGAAGGGCCGTCGTCGTAATAAGAGGAAGAAAGCACTGGTGGAGACCCGGCAACATTATCCGATAGTCCATAGGCGTGGCTGAGATTGTTGCTACTGCCATTCTGGGCCTGGGTGGAACTGGCAGTGTTGCGGGTACGGGCTGGAAGTGGAGATGGCTCCTCGTATGTGCGCGGGTTCATGTGTCGAAGTGGGTGGTCGGAGCCACCGCCGCGACCGCCGCGTGAGCCACGCTCTGGGGTAAAGGCCTCTACAGGTGCGACGGGAAACGAACTGAAGCCCGGGGAAGAAACTGGTGGTGACTTCTTAGAGGTTGCGGGAAAGGATGTATCGATCGAGGCGACATGGTGGCCACGGGTTGCTGAAGATGGAGGCTCCTTGGTCGCCGGGGATGATGGAGCTGAAGACTGATTTCCCTTTCGCATCTGCTTCTTGCGGTACTCCTCGCGATACTCCACCGCAATCTGCCACTTCATTCCCTTGCCCGGTTCATCAGTGCGACGGGGCACCTTCTGGAACGCCTTGTTCAGAGACAGGTTGTGTCGGATTGAGTTTTGCCAGCCACTCTGCGAGTGTCGATAGAAGGCATAACGGTCCATGATCCAGTTGTAGATACTGTTAAGAGTAAGTTTCTCCTCTTCACTAGAGAAAATGGCCTGCGCAATCAATGTCGCATAGCTGTAGGGCGGCTTGAGGTCCTTGGATGAATCTTGACTGTAGTCGATTTCCTCAGTGCTTTCCATCATCATACCCCGGTTGTATAGCGGAGACTGCTTAGCTGTGCGCGCACCAACTGTGGTATCCGGTGATCGGGGAGGCGGCGTGACAGTGCGCTTCAGGAAGCTCGGCGCTGGTGCCAGTGAGGGACCACCAGAGGAAGAAGGCCGCGCTGACTCTGTAGCTTGCGAGGCTTGCGGGTGAGCATGGTGCGACGCATCCCAAGCCACGGAAGTTGGGTCCGGCTCTTGACCATTGGCGATGCGCTGAGCGCGTTCAACAAAGCTAGGGTGAATATTCGGAACGTCACCGGGAGTAACAAACATCATCTGTGAATTGGCGATCTCAATAATATCTCCACAAGACAGAATCGCATCGACACCGCGCTTCAGAATTGTGTTGTTCAGACGGACTCCATTGCGCCCGTTCACACGGATATGCCAGGCCGGCGCCTGTGTCCCATCATAAAAGATCTCCGCATGCAGTCGAGAAACAAACTTGCTCGGACCCAAATCCACATCGACATCTGGAAGCGATCGGGCGGCAATGGTCACCGGACTGGACTGCTCAACAGAGCGCTGCTCGCGGTCTGGTTCGCGACCGATGTTGACATGGAGCGACTTGACGTAATAGGTCCAGTCGCGGCCGGCGATTTTCGCATATGCTTGGATACTCTGCTCATTCTCGGTCTTGCTGTTTGAGTGGTCGCGCGTGACGCGCAGTTCTTCGCGCGGGATATTGAGGTATGAAATCACCAAGTCCACTGTATCTTGATGTGTTGACTGATCATGTTCGCCGGCTGACTCGTCATCTTCGTCGGATTCCGGTGCCGCTTTGATAATAGTTCGAGTAGGTGAGGCGCGACGTTCAACCTGAAGTAAGAAATCTGAGTCAGTCGGGATGTTCCTTGCATTTCTTTTCTTTTTCTTTTTTCTTCTTTTGTGATTTGCCCGAGAAAATTTGGTCTCAGACCAGCCACCTCGCCACTGTCGGACTTACCTTGCGCTTCTTTGCAGATGGGCGACTAGGCGACGAGTCTGGTGCCTCAGCATCGGAGGTTTCCTGCAGCTGCTGTTCCTTTCGGCGCGCACGCCGACGATTGGAGAGCGGCATTTCTTCCTTTCCTTAAAGACCAAAGACCCTCAGTTTTTATGATCCAGAAGATCTGCGTTAAAATAACCGGAGATAGAGGCCGCACAGGTTGCGGGTTTCGGATTTTTCAAGAATGTGGGCAATGTAGCCGTTGAAGTTGAATACTCCGCAAAATATTTGCAGCGCGGGGCACCAGGATAAGGGATTTGGAAGAACAAGAGTGACAAATTTCTCCCCAGTATAAGAGGAAGAAAAAAAAAACACAACAGATCAACTCTGGATCCGGATTTGAGCGGTCGCCCCAGTTTCGGAGAGAGGTAGAACCAGAGAATGAGAACCAAGAACCAGCCGATTGAGGCGTATTTTGCCACCGGAATAAAAAAGAAAGGAATGCTGATAGTTGAACAATAATCAAATATGATCAGACAATTTCCCCCCAACGAAGCGCACCAACAAACAGAGGTTTAACAAAGTGGGAACTTGTGTGGCTGGAGGGTTTGATTATCGATAATCCCTACGATCGACGCGCGATGGCGTCTGTTTGGGGTGACCGCCTTGTCGCGTGGGGAGCGTGTGATGTATTCTGTGTTTTTTCTTCTATAGAGAGTAAACCCAAGAATATAAAAAAGAAGAGAAGAAGAAGAAGAACAAAAGAAGAGAAGAAGAGAAAGACAAAATAAGAAACAAATAAAGAAGAAGATAAAAATCACAGAAGAAACAAATTCTAGTGCGTTTGGCCGTAAACAGATGGGAGTTTTTTGGTCACGGCATTGTATGATACCAACGGGATAGTGGGGGGAAGGGCCCTGAATTGGGGGTGGATCAGGTAATTTATTGGGTAATACCATTACTATCTCTATTACGTGCTCAACGTGGGATCCACGATGTTTCCGAGTGCAGTCAGATCTAGAGATCCTACGTTGAATTGAAGAGAATCAGGTTCATATAGTGGATATCAGAATCAGATCTATCCCTGGTGTCATCATTCATTTGACATTCTTAATATTCTTAATGGTATTCTATAGTACCCATGAACTTAGGGTTAAAGTGTACTCTATACGCATATGCAAGGAATAAGGGCACCTGAGAGCCCTAGATGCCAATAAAACCTCCCAACACAGGGACTCATGCAGATACCCCCTAGCAACACCAGTTAAAAAAGAACATCTAGCATAAGTCTCTTAAACTGATCAAACCTGAAGATAGTCCCATCTATACAACACCCCGGTCGTTTGCGTCACTGCCCCCGGATGCAGTTTAGTCTCGCCCGTTGGAATGTTGCTTTGCCTCTTTGGGCTTTGACATGTCGATCAGGTGTTAAACCTCACTAAATCCGGCGCAAGTAGGATTCGATCAAATTTACCCAGAACCTCACCACCATGTAACATTATCGTGTAGGTGGATCTTCTTTCACGATGTTAAGTTACATAAACTACTATTTGTCTTGGGAGGATCCATCGGACGCAAACAACAGTGGGTCACAGTAAATAAACACACCTGGCAGCGTATGTAGTTTTATTGCTACAGGGGAGAACTTGAACCCCAGACATCGACTTAGTGAATGTTAATGCTAGCAGAGGCTTTAAAGAAAAAAGGAAACCATATGGAAAGAGAGGAATACCAATAAAATAATAAGAATAACAAGTAAGAATAAAATCCATAAGAAGGGAATACATGACCCACTTTTAGGTCGGGGTTTTCAACAAAGGAGAAGGATAAGAATGAAGTCCTGATGGGGAAAAACCATGACTGAAACAGGAAAGTAACCTTGAACAACAAGATGCGCAGAAATTCTGGTAAAGGACGGAAAAGAAACCTTGGATCAGATATGGGTCATAACAGCGTTAAATGCAATGCTTGGAATAATGCTCAAGCATTTACTCATCACCGGGCATCTTGGCATCTCCATCATCATCCAGCCCGCGAAGGGTTGGGTAGGAGACGGACTCGGTAATGGGGTCAGACTTGAGGATGATATCTTCAGACGATTCAGGAGAGGCACGTGCACTGGAGCCACGTGCGCTTTCCGTCTCAATTCCCTCCATAACATCATCAGACGAAACGGACTTGGCACTCTCTCCAACAGTGTCAGAAGAAAATTGACCAGCCTCCAGAAGCTCTGAGACAATACGACGCAAGTTCTCCAGCAAGCGAACCTTCTCAACCCAAGCTACATTTACATCACGCTCTGCAACCTCGGTCGCGGCCTGAGCAGTACGCTGAGCGGCTTCGTGGTCGGGAGAGGGTCCAGACAGAGCGGGGTCAATCAGACTCTCTGAAATGTTCATCTGGTGCTCGTTGGTAGGTGTACGTTCTCCGTCCTCCTTGCCATCGTGGGTTGTGTCCATGTGGATATCCTCGAGCTCACGCTCGGCAGGGCGCGCGCGCTGCAGAGTGCCTCCGGTGTAACGACGGCGGTCATCATGGTCATAAGCCCCGAGAGTTGAGGGAGGGGCGGCGCCAGATGAAGTCGGGTAGCCAGCAGTCATGTTATCAGCCATAGTAGCGGAGGGTAAGCGAGGGTACATGCCAGCGCCACTCTCATGTGGCGGAGAAACACGGTGGTGAAGAGGCATGGAGACTGGGGAGCGGTTGGAAGTGTAAGACTGGGCGCTAGAGGGAGGAGTCAAGGCGGGAGTGCCCACAGATGGGGAGTGAGCAGCGTTGGGCATCATGGGGGCTGAGGCAGTGGCAGTAACATGGCTGGGAGGAAGCTGGGAGGGAGGAGAGTTGGTGGCTCGGTAGTTCATGCCAGCGTGCACGTAGTGAGCACCGGGCTGAGCGACACCGGCAGCAGCGACATTCTCATCGCTCTCGTAGATGGTGTTCTGCATCTGCTCCAAGAATTGATCAATGTTGATGAGATCGTTCTTGGTGCGGACGTTCGACATCGGAGGTAGGTGGTAGGCAGGAGCCTGAGCGCCGCTAGGACTGTAACCACCACCACCGCCACCAACAGCAACACCGGTGGGCATGGGCTGGTACTCAGGAACCGGGCCATTCAGGATAGGAAGCTGCAGGGCCTGAAGACCCAGCAGACGTTGGCCAACAGCCGCGTACGAGTTAGGATCGAACTGTCGGCGCTTCAAGTCTCCGAAGAACTCGTTCAGAACATCATAGCCGCGCTTCCGGTCATAGGCCTGGCCTCCATCATGACCCTGGCTGAGCGCATAGTAGACATTCCCGTAAGTGGGAGGGTTGGCCGGAGGGGGAGGTGGTGCGTGAGTCTGGTAGTACTGAGGGGGACCATGAGTGTATGCCTGGGTCGAGACGCCGTTGATGGGACCCTCGAAGTAGTGAGTAGCAGCGGCGTAGCCCTTGGGGTTCTGGGGGAACATCATATCGGGGTGGTGCTTCAGGCCGGGCTCAGGAGACCGGATCTCAGAGTCATCGGCATGGGTCTTGACGTGCTTCTTCAAGTCTTGAGGACGCTTGAACGCCTTGCCACAGAAATCACACTTATGAGGCTTCAAGGGAACATGGACACGGATATGAGAAGTGATGTGATCACGCTTGACTGTTGTGGTGTTGCAAGATCCCCACTGGCAAGTCAAGTTCAAGTTGTTGGTGCTCTTGCGACCTACATGGCGCTCACAGACGTGTTCCTATTTAGAAGCGACAGTTTATTAGTATGGGCTCTGCGACGCGACATCCTCATCTAGTCGAGGCCTAGTATTAACTTACATAGAGGGCTTCGGCAGTAGGACTTGTCTCAGTGCAGCCAACCCATTGGCAGGGGAGTTGTTGGCCACCGTTCATTGAGTTGTTGATGGCGGCGGTGGCGGCAGCGGCAGTCGCCGTCACCGAGGCCGTCGGGGTGGAAGTCACTTGAACAGTATGGTTTTGATCAATCGGAGCGGAAGCAGGCACCGTTTGAGGTGTTGAAGTTGGGATATTGTTTTCCGTCATGGTGCCAAGAAATGGGGAGGTCTTGTCGTGCTGGCGGGATGGCTAGGCACACGATTCTCAACAAGAACCACAAAAAACACCTAAAAGAAAGAGAACAGGCAAGTATTTGCGAGACCTTCGATTCGCTGATATCTGAAATCTTTCTCAAACGTGTAATTTTTCGAATTAGAAAAAAGACACACCCAAAAGGGGGAAAAAGAGGGAATAAGAGAGAAAGTGGAGGGGGAAAGTAAGAAGAAGGGGGGAGACTCCGCAGGGAAATAATAAGCCGAGACTTTGCCCAGAAAAGTGCTTTTGCCGGGGCGGAGGGACAAGACAACCAAAAGGGACATACGGACAAGACCGGGCCAAGAAATTATTCCACTCAGTGGGTCTAGGCTGTGCTCACTTTTAGGTAAGAGTTTTTTAATGAGTCTCGTATGATTTTAATAAAGACAAAGTAGATATATAGTATTCATATTCTCATTCTCTAGATATTTGAACTCGATTTGTGATTTTTCAATTTGAAGTTCACTACAGTACCCGTACATATGATCAAACCTTGAGAAAGCTTCAGCCTGGAGGCGTTGTTTAGTCCACGGGAAGCGTACTGCCCGTATTCACGGTATTGTAAATTATCCATGTCCACCTATCAGATGTAGCGGAGATATCCTAAATCAGGTTAAGCGCCATAATAAATACGTACTCTTACCATGGGATTTCCAGGCTATCAATACCTACATTGGGCTTATGCCGACATCTCGAATCAAACACATGTGGTGTTCCCATACTCCCCAACTCAACCATGGAGGAACCTTGGAAATGACAGACGATGTCTGGTATCCAGGATGATGTGGCAATGTGATTTGGGGGGCCAACATAATCCGTACCCCTCGCCAAGCATCCTTAGCCATGGCGATGCATTCTTGGCAGCCAAGGTTTTCCCTCTTTGCCAAATCCCGCTCCGAAGGAGACCTGTCTTGGTGTCTCGGCGCTCTTCATACTTGGCACTCCTGAAAATGTTCTCTGGCCCCATGAACTTTGGTGCCTGTTTAGCCCCCAGTGATGTATCTGGTCTTGGCTTGGGTATTTCTAGAATTACCCCATGGGTGACGGGTGACAAGGAGGGGGAAAGGGGGGACCCCGGAGAGATCCGTGTTATCATAGTGAAGGGGCCAATAACGATCACGATGCCGTACATATTGCCCGTATTCATCTATTTTTACATTTATTGTACAATCCATGAGCGCTATATACAACGGTCATCTTCGTCAGACAAACACTGGCACGAGAGGGACACACCTGGTGATAGAACTTGGAAATAAGCAGCTATTGAGGCTGTGCAAGTTGCACCAGTGTAACGGCGAGGCCTTTTAAGCATTCCACGTACCTCCATAGACAGAGACCACGGGAGGAAAGGGCACAGCTTAGCTTAGATGCAAATATCCCGATCCTATCCCTGCATCTCCCCATGCCAGCAGGTTCCCCGGAAGATATACCTAAAGCACAATCAACCCCTTCGCGTTCGCTTCGGCGGTTGATACCAGCTCCAAATGTTCAAACCAACCTTCGTCCCCGACGTAACTGGGTACGAAGCATGCCAAGTCTCCTCATACCCCGACCCATCCGAACGCAAATTCTCCCAAAAGATCGCATTCCCCTTGATAGGCTTAAACGTGATCCCAGGTTTATGCTTCGGAATCACTCCATCGATACTCTCAAACTGCTGCTCGGAGCTCGAGTCATCATCATCGTCGCATTCCAAAAACTGACACCACTGCTTCCCTGGTGGCATCTTCAATCGCGGGAAATTCGTTCCTCCACCTTCACAGTCCGCTCCGAGGTATACCATGAACGTGCTCAGGCGGTCGCCACCTAGTGCCAAGGAGCCTGTCCAATCGTAGTGGTGTCGGTAGTGTCCCGAAACATTGTAGCGTTGTGCCCACATGCGCTCGATGTAGAGGTGAGGTCGCCAACCCTGGAAGGCGCGTGCGCGGTCTTCCAGACAACGGACTGTATCATCGCGGTCGAGGAGTGCGCGATCGGAGAGACGCGCTGAGGGATCGACTTTTTGGGTGACGCCATCGTAGATAATGGAGGGGGTATATTTATCCACGCTGAAAGAATTATACGTTAGAAAAACCTGAACCCAAATGCGCATGGGCCGAACTCACCTGATATCAACTAGATGATCCGCTTCCTCATCGCTAAGAAAGTTCTCCAGGTAAAGGATAAGTGGTGTGCGCGAAAGCAAATGCACTTTGTAGCCCGCGGGCTCGCCGGGGCAGTTAAATGGGACGCCATCTTCCGGACTGAGCAAGGTATCATCCACCAGGTTCAATTCTGGAGCTGAATCTGAAGTGGCCCAAATGTCGTTAACATCGTTGTAATCGGAGGAATGGGTCGTGGATTGGGAAACAAAGGGGCGGAGAAGCGGATCGAGGATGAAAATGTATATCGGGATAAAGTAGAGCGCCCACGTGAAGAGAGTGGATATGTTCGGGATTGACGCCATCGAGGCGTTGTCGGATCCGAGTCGGGATCAAGAATGCAAATAAAATAAAGAACAAGAATTTACACGTAAAGCAGGCAACGCGTGACGACAATTCAGGCCATGCGATTGGACCTCACGGAGTCTTGCGGCTTGCGAAAGACTCTAATGGAATGCTGGACTATTGTCGGTCGCAATATGTGTCAAATATAGGACTGAAGGTCGACTGATACCTGCTAGGTCGTTGTAGGTGTAAAAGGAGCCATATCGATTGAAATGAAGTGGAGGTGACGAACCTCCAGGTTGAAGGTCATTCATGTGGGTCTTTATCCGGAAGGCCGATCGTACCATACACTAATGACACCCGTGGACCTGATGCTTCTCCACTCATATATCAAAATGAAGGGGCTATTAGGATAATCCTTGCCATTACTACACTCGTGACGGAGAAGATTTTGTGTTAAATATTGGAATGTGGCTGATGATCTGCACAACTATCTAATACTGCGCCCAAGCTGCCACTGGCACAAGCCTCCAGGGCTTCAATGTTTGTATCGACTTCCAGGCCAGTATACCATAGGTACCAATCAACCACATTGATCTGAACAATACTAGGTATCAAATTGACTGGAAATAGTTGTTGAAAACATTACTAATATTCATTAACAACGATTTAGTTTTGTATTTCCACAAAAAACAGGTCAAAGGAACACGCCAATACCAACTACGCAACGCCAACCAGGTATAACTAAATTTTCTTTTTTTCCTTCGTAAGTGCATATCGTCGTAGAATCAATGTGCAAGATACATGTTTAGACCCCGGCATTCATCCACTGGGTCCAGTCATCATTGGATACCCCATTACCAGGTCTGAACGGGGCATCATTCCCGAACAAGTCATCGAAAGAGATTCCCAGGTCCATTTTCATCCCCAATGAGTTATCGTCAAAGCCCATCGTGAAGTCCGGGGGAACTCCATTACTAGTAGGAGCCGACTGTTCCTGCTGTACATTTTGTTCGGCTGCCATGTTGGTCGGTTGGAAGTTATAGCCTTGCCACACGAAATTTTGGTTGGGGATAGAAACGAGGTCGGGGCTGCTGAGGGCTTCGCTTGGGGTGTTGGAGATTGGCGAGTGGATGCGTGGAGAGCTCATTGGTTGTAGTCGGCTCGGCACTGATGACTTTACTCCGGTCGATGCCCCGAAGTTGGAGAGATTGGCGAAGTCGAACCCAGGGGTTGCTACGTTGTGATCGATTGGTGAATTTGTGATTCCGGTTTGTGATTGGGAATCAAATGGGAAGTGGTTATTTGCCTTGCCCGGGCGGTCGTGGCGGAAGTGGTCATCTTCCAAGGTGGACATAGGTTGCGTGGGGTACGCAAAAGGATCATCGGATGGGAACATCATTGGCATGAGATCTGGCAGGTTACTGGGGTTGGTAAACTGCTGCGACCAGGCCAAGCTTGGTTGTTCTTGGTTGGCGAGAGAGGCGTTCATTGAGCTGGATGACATGGGCTCTGGGGTGGCCATGGCCTCTGTGAGGAACTCCGGTGTCGAGGCCATCCAGGCGGACTGGGTACCACTATCAGTGGGGCGGTTGTTTTGGGAATTGTCCAAGCTTCTTTGGCGACGAGTCGGCGAGTCTACAACTTGATTCTGTTGCATCATATGCGTGGGGAATGTGGTTGAACGATGGGGCAAGGAGAATTGGTCCGATGCCGAGATTGGAATATTTTCTGGCTCCGCCGAAACACTAGAGGGCGCAGGTCGCTTCAGGTTTACCGGAACCTTGGAGCTTTGGCGATTCTTCAGCATCTCGGGTAAAGTCTTGAACAAACACTGTCAAATGGAATTAGCCAAGGATCAGATAAAACGAGAAGGATGAAACATACAGTCAAGCTCTGAGAGCATCGGTCAGCCGCCATACTCTTCTTGGCTAGCCCGGCCAATGTGGCTTTGCCCTCCATCGCATCCTTGAGAACGCCATCTTTGGCGGTGGGGGAATCAGGATTCTCGACAACGAAGAAAATCAACGACAGAATGGCAAAATACGTCGTATACATAGTAAACCAGAAGGATCCATTGAGAAGACCCCGTTTGTGCATCCCAGTCGTAATGTGAACGATGTTTCGGGACACGCTGACGCAAGCTGCTGCACAGGCATAAGAACGCTTATCCACGCCCCGCGCTTGGGACCCGCCAGATACGTAGTGTAAAAACGGTCGATACATGACCATCTGCACGTGCGCATAGCTGATACGCAATAACTGACGAATCCTAGAGGAGAAATTAGTTAAATTTATCCAGGCAAGTGGTCATGCGGAGGGAAGCCTCGTTTACCTTTCTAGTTGTGGAGAAACCTCTGTGCCCGGGCGTAGAGCTGCAGGCAGTTCCTCCATCCAGTTTTGGAGATCCCGTTCGATCTCACGGATCTTGGAATGGCTGACCATGTATCTCTGATCGAATTTGGAACGGTATCGGGCATTTTTAACCGGGTATATGTATTTGACCACCTTCAAAAGAATGGTTGCAAGACGGGTATGCGCGTTTGGTCCAGCCATTAACGGAGTGTAGTCCGAGGGCATTGATGCGATGCCCTGCGCAGTAATGAAATCTCCATCAATTTCCAATGGGTATTCCTGGTCGATATCGTCTTCGCTTAACATCTGGGGGAGACCCAGCAGCGTGCTGACATAGACATCCATCTTGCGAATAACCCAAAAGATGCGTTTCCGCAGCTCTCGCTCGATTGGATTAAAATCCGTTGCCACATTCCGATGAAGGCCCAGTCGTAGAGCTGAACGAAGACCGATTCCCACATAAGAGTAGCACGTACTAAGCTTGGCGGAGGATTGCAAGAAGAGAACCATGAAGCAAATAGCTTGCAAGGAAGTCAAATCTCGGCAGTCCGTAACCTCCAATAGCTGGCGCCCGGCCTTGAAGAATTGAAATCTGAAATTTGGCATAATTAGCTTCCAAGAATGCTTTTTCGCCTTATCAACTCATAAAATGGAATTGTCGACTTACCCTTGACCGATCGCACCTTCATAGCCAGCTACATCCAAGGTACCAACTCCATCATCCGAGAATAGACACCCGACTGCCATCACAATATACAAAAGTGGAAGGAAGGAGTTCTCCTCATTGGTGAACTGATCAGGTGATTTATCGTAGATATCTTCCAGACTGGCAAAGAACGACGGCTCATGCACGAAACGCATCAAGCTGCAGGCATCATCCAGCGCATTGTGACACAAACGTCGTGCGACCGCCCGAGGCGGCAAATCATGTGTCGGCGGTAGAGACGAGTCTTGTGGTGAATCTGAAGCAGACTTGGGGCTTTCCAGCGATTGTGTAAGTCCGCCGGGTCTCATAATCGGCAGGTCAGCAGCGCCTAACTGCTTTCGCAGTCGCCGAATAAAGATGATACCTGAAGTATGGCCATGATAATCCCAGTGACCCTGATCATCTCGATCTAAACAGCCAGAGTTATCGACCATTGTCTCCAGTAAAGATTCATCTCCCCCCTCTGGGCTCGGTTCGGTTGGCTTTTGGGCAGACTTTGACGCTTGCGCTCCGGTCGCTTGCTTGGCCTTGTGCGCTGCGACAAGGCGCTGCTCAGTAGCTTGTACATCTAGTTGAGGGTCGTCGAGGTTGATATCCGGAAGAATAGAACGGAGAAGGGCCTCGGCCTTATGCATACGAGCCTCGAGGGCTTCAACATACTGCGGGGCAGGATTGCGGCGACGGTTAGAAGGTTGGTCATACGTGCATTCTGTGGAATGTTAGCCACGTGTGGTACGAGGGCCAGATGGAATTTCGGTGAATCGCACCATAACTATAGACCGTACAGTGAGTGCACGGCTGTTTTCCATCACACTTGATCTTCTTTCTACGGCATTCGTCACAGGCGCGTCCAACTCGCCGCCTCTTCTGCATAGGCAAGGACTGGTTTAGTTTGGTATCAGGAGAAGTTTCCTGAACAGAATCATCTTCGTGCGCATAGATATCACCCAAAGCGGGGTCCTCCTCATTCTCACCAGAATGAGGGCCCATGTTGGCTGCCATAATTGTTGAGGTTGAGAAGGTAGTGATTCATGTAAGGAGGGCCGGGCGATCGCTTTTTTCGCAAGATTTCTTGATCGCCCTCCTTACGGAAACATTTGAATAAAACTAAAGCCAGGGAGGAAGGTCCAAAAAAAAAATTGAGGTCACGAAAGGTGTCAAAGAAGAAAAAAAAAATATTAAAAAAAGGCTGAGTCACGAGTAGTATGTTTCTGCAGAGAGATCGTCGAGGGGGGAGGTGATGATGAAATGCGCAGTGACCACAGACTGAAAGCGGTGGGGGATAGAATGTTCGAAAAGCTTGGCTTTTCTTACAAATTACATATACATCATTCAAGTTCCAGTTAGTGGTTAATATAAATAGAGAATAACAATAATAATATCATACGTTCCTTAGTGGAGATAAATAAGAGCTTCTCCCTATTCTAGCTGAACTTACGGACATTTCTATATGTCCGTGAACAGGGTAATATTTTATTTTTTTTTAGTTATCGGACGTCCGGTGGGTGCAAGTCCCGACAGGGCGCATGGTCATTCAGGGTTCTTCTATTGAGGCATTTTCCCCTTCGGCTTCTTGTCCGATGGTAGAGTTTTTCCGTCTCCACCATCGTTTAACTCGGTTGGAATCGGTTTGCAGAGCTCTCGGTCTTGCTGGAGATCATGCCGATAATTTAGATCAATTCTATCCACCGATTGATCCGTCGGAATCTTGATTTTATATGCCTCGGTAGATGTATCGGATTTAACGACTAGAGGTACCGGAACTCCACATAATGAATTTAAAATCGAACCGCGTGTGAGAAAAAAAAAAAATACGAGCTCCAATCCTAGCAACTTCCAAGGTTTTGCGATTTAATTTCCTCGGGGTCTGAAATCGGCGAATTTTAATCAATCGCCGAGCGGGATGCCTGTCTCAGTAACAGTAGTCATCGTATTCGAGATGTCTGGAGCATATATCTGAGTCCACCGTGGCTTGATTGGTGCTCGTGTCCGTATCCATGCAGGTGCCCTATGTACAGGCCCTGGTGCTTGGTCCAATCAACGAGAATCGGTATTTTTCTTCTTTGAACCCGCGGACCACTACGGGGTTCGGTGCCCCCAAGCCTTGTCTTGGGATAGTGTCCGCGGGTGAGGCGTTCCAAGGCTGGAAACTTGAAATATGTGCATAAAATTGTGCTTAAATGTACCGTATGCCTCTCAGGAAAAGGGGTCATGAGAGCCTGGAAATAGAGATCAGCCCGCTAATACTCCATAAGGAGTATGGGTTCGAAAGTTTGAATGCTTGTACTTAAGATTATTTCTGAGGATATGGGTGTGGGTATGCCACTTGGAGGTGCATTAGTAGTTGCATAAATCGCTCCCAAGGTGGATTGTCCTCCAGATATCAGGTGAGATCAGATGATGGTTCGTGCCTCAGGACTCCAAAGATCACACCACCTGGGCATATCGTCGCGCCTTGACTCAATGTTTACAATAATGATCAACGAACTGCGGAGCACGGGTCTCGATCTCGGTACTTAACTGACTCGAATACCCCTTGTTTCAGACTCTATTATCGACTCTGCTGCATGTACTTTGGCGATCATGGTCCATGCACAAAATCCTGCTTTGACATATAATCCTATGAATCATTACAACTTTGGAAGATGAACTTGAATGGTCCTTCCAAGGTTAGTGTGGGAGAAATATGTTTTTGCCTAGCTCGGTTGTGGTGTGTAGGCAATATCGTCACAAAGGGATCAATCATGCTCCTTGGAGCATGACAAAGCCCTGTGACGCGACCAAGAATGCCCACGCGAGGACAGGCAATGCTCAGAGGAGCCACTATTTGAAATTGGCGAGCTATTCATGAGTGGAGACAGCCCGACAGTAGTGAAGCATTAGTCTCCTAGTCCGTTGTTCTCGGCATTGAAACCCATTGGGTTGGACGTGACAACCCTGGTCAGGGTATCGATTAAGCTCGCCCTGCATGGAATCAAGATGTTGGGAAATACAGCTTGAACTCCATAATGATATGATTGACTATCTCAACCAGGAGCTAATATATTGGAATTTAATCCAACAACCTATACTTGATCAACTAGTTTCCCCTGTCATTAGTGAATGACTGGGTTTACTCCTCGCATCCCGCATCGCATTCCCTCTTGGCTAATGGGTTCGATCGAATTACCCCCTTGGGCACGTCCCACTTCCCCAATGATTGGAGATCGCCACATTCTACACCAATACGCGCTTTAATTTGTTGATACTTGAGCTACTCTTATAGAAGCCGACAGCCTGCAGCTCTCCCATACATCATCTTATTTCAGTACTTTCTGCACAGGTGCGGTTATGCCAGTGGCAGCTGCGCTGCATTGAATCATGGCTTACGTTCTCGTCACTCTCTGTTGCGTGTTTGTATCACTGGGTTCATTTTTATTTGGTTATGACTCTGGCGTGATTTCATATATTATCGAAGAGGATACTTTGCGCGAGAAATTTGGATCTCCTGCTCTATCAGATGCTGCTAGTAGTGGTATCGTCGCCTCATATACAGGTATCGTTTGCCCAAAACCCGGAATGTGATACTGTCAACTGCAGCATCTAACGTTGAATGTGCATGACCAGGAGGTGCTATTCTTGGGGCCTTACTGGCATCATACATTTCCGACTCTGCAGGTCGGAGAATAGCAATTTTCATTGGAGGACTGCTGGCAGTTCTTGGTGCTGCCCTTCAAGGAGGGGCCGTTGCTATTTCGATGCTCATCGCCGGACGATTCATCGCTGGTCTTGCTATTGGTCTGATGTCAGCAACAATTCCTGTATATTGCGTATGTTTAGCCATCACATCGAACAAATGTTTCTGTGGCGATGGTTTTTTCGCTAATCTTGTCTACAGAGCGAAATTGCACCAGCTTGTATTCGCGGCTTGCTGGCAAGCATGCAGCAATGGATGATTTGTCTAGGCATTATAGTTGCTGTGAGTAACACATACCCATTTCCAGATATTAGAAAAGCTTTCTTTTCACAATTCACAAGAGAATCAACTCTAACCTGCCTTAGCAATGGGTTGGTTATGGATGCTCTCGATACTCTGATGACTTTGTCTGGAGATTTCCTCTTTCCTTCCAAACAGCACCTGCTATCATTCTAACATGTGGTGTCTTGTTTCTGCCTGAGTCCCCCCGTTGGCTTCTTCAACACGGAAGGGACAGAGCAGCGCGGTCGGCACTCACACGCCTGCATTTGAATCGAAGCGCAACAAATAGTCACCTTGTCGAGCATGAGCTCGCCCATATTCGCGAGGGTGTCGCTCACGAAAACAATGCAGCTGTTTCTTGGCGTCACTTATTGAAATCCAAGCGATGGCGTTATCGACTCCTGCTCGGCTGTGGACTGCAACTTTTCACGCAATGCTCTGGAGTAAATGTGATTCAGAACTATGGGCCTCAGCTTTATAAGTCTCTTGGTCTCTCCACCTCGACCTCACTTATGATCATCGGCCTCTTGGGTGCGCTGGCGCAACTCTGGAACACCATATTTATGCTTTTCATCGACAAGGTCGGACGGCGAAAGTTGCTTATACCATCTCTGCTAGGCATGGGAGGTGCTTTATGTGTCGAGGCTGCTCTCGCACACTATGTCGATTTCAGTGATCTTAACGCCAACCCGAATGCGCTTCGCGGCGCGATCGCAATGTTCTTTGTGTTTTCTCTCTGTTTCACCGGGCTGGGACTCATTTCCTGGGTATACCAAACCGAGATCTTTCCTACAGCTCTTCGAGCCCGGGGCTCATCAGCTGCGACTGCCACGACTTGGAGTATAAATCTTCTCTTGACGCAATCAATACCTGTCGCATTTAGGAATATCGGATCCAAATATCTATACTGCTTTGCCGCGTTCAACTGGGCTGCTGTATTCATTGTTTGGCTGTGGTACCCGGAGACTGTGGGTCGGACCCTCGAGGGAGTTGAAGAAGTCTTTGCGATCAAATCCACTACTCCAAAGCCGGAGATTATAATCGCATCGCCTTCCCCAGGGAACTTGCGACCTCACTCGCAGATGAAGCACAAAGGAATGGATCCATTGTCGATGCACCCGAACAATGGAAGTTGGAGTAGCCGAAGCACCGCATCGCCTCGACTATGGTGCAAGAAGATGGTTGAAGTATAACGCATGGACATGAGAGAGAATACGCACGATATCATGTTTCACGAATTCATTTTTCAATGTAAACTAGAAAAATTTCTATCATTTCGGGTTCTATACAGTTATAAAGTATTGTGAAATGCTCTGACCTCTAATGGCTTGGGATCACATCCTTCATAGTGTCGCCGATTGCTTCAGCACCACCGCCACCGCCCAATAACTTCTCATTGGTGGTCTGGATAATAAAACGGCGATAACTGATTAATGCAGGTGACCCATTATCCCGAACCTCGAGGATCAAGTGCAATACCTGTCCCTTCGGCACCGCAGCCCGACTGATAAGCTCAACACAGCATGTCTCAGGTGGTGGAATGGTGACATCGACAACACTACCAGCCTCATTAAGTGGCTTGATATCCAAATGGCCAACCTCATATTTAACAGACCATTGTGTTGCACTCGGATCCCGGTACTGATACCACTTGAAGGTAATCTGATCATTAGGGTCAGGATCATACGAAGCCGACGCATCTAGCTTGAAGGTCGATCCCGCCTCGAGCTCAAAATGCAGCGGCTCCAGACCCGCACTGCCATTAACAACAATAACAGGGTGATGGTTTGCTTTGCTCGTATCAGACGACAAAGACCACTGCATCCGCGCCGCGAAGTCAGTCTGGAACGCATCGCGCCATCGCCAAATAGTCGCATGGTTAGACTTGTGTGTCTGTCCATCTAACCCAACGACCTCATCAGAGGTATCGCTGAAATGCCCATTGGCAGTTCCCTTGCCACTGATATCAGTTGCGATGTATCGACCACCCCACGATCCATATTCCGGTCGCTCAGGTACACCCAGTCCGTTCTGAATAAGATACAGGAACGTCGGGGTATCGCCCTCGGGAATAAACATATAGTCCGGATATGTGGATCCTAGTGGTCCGATTTGAATATTGTCTTTGATCCACTCCTTGCTTATCTTGCTGGGATCCGGTCCACCCTTGTCAAAGCCGTACCATCCGTCACCGGCAATACCGGCCCAAGTTGCCATGCCATACTGACACCAGCCGTGCACGGAGCAGATGTAGAAGAGGTCGGGGTAGTTGTATCGAATCCAGACACCGGTGTCGTCTTGATCCGAGATTGTGTAGACGCGTAGCTTGGAGCGCAGTTTGAGGGCATCGGAGGCGGAATGTGTGTTTTGAATTCTGAGTAGGACCGATGCAAGAACGTTTGTTCCGCCCCAACAAAGGATCCAGAGGGGTTGATCGATTGGTGCCAGAACGCGCTCCAGTAGGAGCTCACCACCTTCACTAAGAGGAATATCGTTTCCTACAGCTGTCATGCCGTATGACTATGTCGTCGCGTTAGAATCGACCGGATCTGTATGTATCTGGTGTCGTTTGGGGTATTTTACCTCTGCTCCTTTCTTAATCAAGGATCTCAGCGAGTCGGCTGCGGGGTAAGGGTCTTTCGGGTTTGCGTGGGCGTTGAGGTTATCGACCACTTTCTCATATCCATCCACGATCTTGTGCATGTCCTGTGGACAGACTCTGTTCTTCATCCATGTCGATGTACACGCGACGAGACCTTCTGTTTGAAATTGATTGGAGTATAAAAGGTAGCGCACCAACGACTCCGCATCATCAGGCTCATTGGAAATATCACTGAGAATAAACACTCGTGGTTTTGAAGGGAAAGTTTGAAATCGGTCGGAAGACGCCATGGTATGATGTGACCTCAAAAAAAAGGAAAATTTGAAAAGACCAAGGAGTTTAGATGAAAAGAAATGTTTGACGAGAAAGGATCATATTTGAACCCATCTCATAAATAGTGGATTCCCAAAATCGCAACTCGAGCCACACATCCCCAGATTGAGGGGCGGGGAAATGATGTAGACTCCGGGGAAATGGGGAGATCCCGGAGTTCAGCCGAGTTTCTCTCAAAACGAGCAACTGTAACCGCCAGGAACAGACTAGAAGAATGGCCGACACACCGCCGACGTATGTGGAGATCCACTTCGGTATCTAATTGATGTTTAGACGGCTAAGACATTGCCGTTGTCGAGCATCGGGAGTGGCTGGAGGAGGTCAGCCCATATGCCGAGTTGCGGGGCCCCACTGGGGGTTGATAACAAAAGGGTTAGTCTATTCCCCCAGATCCCGATTCAGGGAAAAGAATATGGGGAGAACATGAGTACGCAATCGCCGCGCTTTTCTCCGCACTTGCTATATAAGGATGTGGATTATCCCCGGATTTGATGACGACAAGGGTGTCGAGGTGTTTCTTGTTGATACCGTGTGAATTTGGAGATATCGAGCTTCACTATTCACAAAATGTTCACCTCAATTAAGCAGTCTGCTCTCTACCAGGAGATGAGCCCCCGCTTATTCTTCATTGGATGCTTTGTTTCGTTAGGAGCCATGGGATTTGGCTACGATAATGGTTGGTGGGGAGGTGCTCTGGATCTTCAACCATTTGGGGAGAAGTATGGAAGTTGGGATGCTGCCGATGGTGAATGGTCCATCCCTTCTGTGAAGCAGTCTGCAGGTACTGGTACTGGCTCTGCTGGTATCATCATCGGTTGTCTTGTTGCACCTTGGCTGTGTCAAAACTTGGGCCGCAAACCAACATTGCTGGCTATGGCAGGTATGCTGAGTGTGGGCTGCCTGTTGGAAGCTACAGCAGTGACTTCGTTCTGGCAACTGGTTGTTGGCCGTATTGTTGTCTATTCGGGTATCGGATTGGCATCCAACGTGGTGCCCATGTATCAGTCAGAGTGCGCGCCTCCAAGAATTCGCGGTATGTTGAGTATTGAGCCTGCAATGCGAAGCGTATCTCATACTAATTCGGTCCTAAATAGGTGCTTTCCTGACTGCATACTCTTTCTGGAATACATTCGGTGGCTTCTTAGCAAATCTGGTAGTCTTTCTTTGCCAGAACTTGACTACTAAATGGGCCTACCTGTGAGTAGAGAAAGTTTGAATTTCATCATGACGCATTCTAACAACCGTTTCAGAGCTCCAATAATCTGCCAGCTTCTGGTTCCTCTCGGCATTGTGCTATCTTATTCGTTTCTGCCTGAGACTCCACGCTATCTAGTCTACCGAGGTCGATTCCAAGAGGCCGAGGCTGCTATCAAAGCCCTGTACGGTCCAACTTATAACGCCCTGGAGGAGGTGCAACTTTTACAGCTTCAGGTCGAAGAACAAAGGGAGCTTCATAAGGCGACAAGCGTGATGGACTGTTTCAAAGGCACAAATTTCCGACGAACCGTGATTGCTGCTGGTACTCAGATCCTGCAGCAAGCCCAAGGAATTTCCTTCGTCAACAATTTCCTTGTGACATTCATGGAACAGCTAGGATTCTCCAATCCGCTCAAATACAACGTCATTCTCACAGCCTGTGGCATTGTGGGAAATTGCATCTCCTTCTATACATTTGACAAGCTCGGTCGACGAATGATTATGTTTTGGGGTGCCTTCGTCATGGGCGCTATGATGATTGGCGTCGGTGGTACCACCGCTAATGGTTACAATGTTTTATCAACAATGACGCAAAACGGATGCATCGCTATGCTTGTTCTTTGGTACTTCTTCTACTGCCTATCATGGGGTCCTGGCGCATGGATTCTCAGCGGCGAAATTGGAACTGGCCAGCTGCGTGAGCGAACTCTGCTTTTGGCTTCGCTAGGTAGCTTTGTCACATCTGTGCCTATCAACTTTGTCAACCCATATGTCCAAGCTGAGATTGGAGGTCGGACTGCGATTATCTACGGCAGTTTCTCTGTTGCCTCCATGGCCTTCATCTATTTCCTCCTTCCCGAGACCAAGGATCGATCCTTGGAGGAACTTGATGAAATGTTCCAGCAGAAGATTTCTACTCGCAAGTTCAAGAACTATGTCTGCACTGGTCTTGGTGCTCAGATCAGACAGGTGGAGAACAAGGAAGACGAAGCAGAGTTTAAGAGCAAGGCCAATGAGATTGAGCATGTCGAAGCTGCTTTTTGAGCGCCGCTCCATATCAGCAACAAATTAGCTATTATACAATTTTGAAGATACAATATACCAGGCAAAATTAATGCTGATTTGAGAGTTTTCCTCTGTCTATAATTTTGACTTCAAGTGAAAGATACAACGATAATGAGCTAAGATTCAATGTAATTTAGATTCTACTGATCATCAGACCAATCCAATCGATTCGAACAACGGTCAGAAAAGACAGATATACTAGTTAGAAATTCCAATATTCACATCTCTGAGACTCTCCATGCCCAAACTCAGAACATTCGCCTCATTTATATGCCCAATCGCAACGACCATCTAAGTAAGCACGGCATCGTGCTGCACAGTGATATGAAGCTTCCGTAAAATATTTCTTCAATGAATGTTTAATTTATGTATTTTTATTTTTCGAAATAAAATATGCTCGGTTGTGGAGGTGGTTTCTTCCTTGACAGTCGAGACCGTGACACCATATGCAATGACCTAGTCTGACCGTGACGTCGGTGCCAGAAAGCTACCCTGCTTCGGCGGACCTACTTCAGGCTCTTATTTGCGAGGGCCGAGCCGGAATACTTAATTTCTAGAGAATGGGTAATTTTCGGAGAACTCACCTGCTAAGGAATTAACTCTCAAGTCCCGATATTCGGCTCGCTTTGTTTACCCCATATTCGGACCGGATGGTGTCCCAAATAGGCAATTCTAACCACTTCAAGGTTATTTTTTCCTTATCCATTTTATAGCATGAGGCAACAATGTTTGGATTAACGGAAAATGAGACCAAAGTCACCAGTATTATCAGCTGAGACAGCGTTCTATTCCAACTCAACCAGCATTTGAAGATATTTTGTTGAGTAGCTGACTAGCAATGGTGTTGGAATTGGCAATTTGAACCGCCCCTGTCTCTGTCCTCATAGAAAAATTTGTAGAATATGGTCTCAAATAGGTGGTATTTATCAAAGCATCTCACCTAACCTCGAGTTCAACATTAAACTATTCTGTCTCAAGATCTACCGTGACTTCAAGAATGTCTAAGTCCACCGTAACTCTTGCCTCTGGCAAGGAAATGCCTCTTGTAGGCTTCGGTCTGTGGAAGGTTCCCAAAGAAACTGCGGCTGACACTGTCTATAATGTGAGTCTGCCAAATAGTCCCTACAGGATCCCTGGTATCTGACCTGCAGCAGGCAATCAAATCCGGATACCGGCTCTTCGATGGCGCATACGACTATCAGAACGAGAAGGAAGCCGGCGAGGGTATCTGCCGTGCTATTGCCGATGGCTTGGTAGCTCGTGACGAGATATTCATCACAACGAAGCTCTGGAATAACTATCACCGTCGAGGCCACGTACTGGATATGGCCAGGAGACAGAATGAGTCGTGGGGCCTTGGCTACATTGACCTCTTCCTCATGCACTTCCCATGCGCTTTGAAGTATATTGATCCCGCAGTTCGCCAATACCCGGTAGGTCAATACCAGCTTATCCATATAGAATGGATACAAGATTAAAATTAGCTGATAATACGGTAGGCATGGTGGATGGATGATGCCGGTACAGTTCAAACCGATAAGGTCCCTATCCGCGAGACATGGGAGGCCATGGAAGAGGTCGTCGACAACGGCATTGCCCGCAGCATTGGCGTTAGTAACTTCCAGGCCCAGTCAATCTATGACATTCTAACCTATGCCCGACACCCACTCTCATCGCTGCAAATTGAGCACCACCCATATCTGGTTCAGCCTGAGCTCGTTAAGGTAGCACAAGAGAACCGGATTGCCGTGACTGCATACTCCAGTTTCGGGCCCCAGTCCTTTGTTGAGCTGCCAGCTCAATTCTCAGCAAAGGCTAAGGATATTCAGCTCCTGTTTGATACCGAGTGTGTCAGAGTCATTGCAAAGAAGTATAATGTGACACCTGCCCAGGTACTCCTGAGATGGGCCACTCAGAGGTGAGTCTCTTTTGAGCTTAAGACTTAATTGCTCGGTTCTAATGAATTTGATAGAAATGTTGCGGTCATTCCCAAGTCAAACAATCAAGCTAGACTTGCTGAGAACCTGGATGTTCTTGGCTTTGATATGAGTTCTGAGGAGATTGACTCCATCTCTGCTCTGGATGAAGGATTACGCTTCAATGACCCTGGGTACTACCTACCAAATCACCCCATTCGGATATTTGCTTAGGAGAATTTGCAAAGAGACTAGCATATCACCAGGTCACCAGATTGCGTAAATAAAATTTTTATGTCCATAATAGTTCAAAGGAAGAAGACATCGGGATAAGTCGAACAAGACTCGGAGTAGTTCCCAACTTAAACTACCAATGGAGATTCCATAGTGTTCTGTCTTCAAATGCGCAGTACCAGTAGACTTCACATCATGATATCCATGCAAGGTAAAAATTTGAATACTTGGAAAGCCTGTGACTCGGAATCACCTCCTTCAAATCAATGACCAGCACTTGAGGTGTCTCAGTCAAGCTGTTCTCAACTAAAGTGCCACCTGGGCACTGGCAGTGATAATATTGAATGTTCTCTTTAGCTTGACTAAGAAAAAAGTACATACTAGTACGAAGAGATACTATACTAAGAAAGGCAAGCCCTGGAGTTAAGAATTTATCTAAGCCATTACATACATATACTTATACTTTTAGATTCTTCTTATTCTCAATATATATGTAAACTAACCGTGACTTAAATTGCCAGGTGAGTGAGTGCCAGTGCTACTACTAGTACTACTATGGACTCAGGCTACTACATACTAGTAGTAGTAGGTTGGGTGATTTCAAGTTGATTGGCGTTGTGATATATAAAGATATCTACCGACCTCCACCTACTACATGTACCATGAGAGACAATTAGTCTGTTGTTTCCTGCCAGTGATTGCTGCGACGTACTATGTGCACCAGTTTTTATTTGCCCATGGCCAGAAAGAACAAACGAGCAAACCTCCCGAGGTCGGAATAAATGTAGTGTACCTAGATCGTATCATAATGGAATGTATGGCCATTATTCATCAAATATCTAAGCGCATACCTCGTAGTTTACCACAACCCTCGAAAAAGTGGCAATAATACCTGAAATTGGGGGTTTTAAACAACTGGATTGAATGTTGTGAAGATTGAGGCATTAGGCGATGATTGAATTTGTATTATTCAAGGAAATTCCATCAGATAATATATGAAGTTGAAGTCCTGACAAGAAGCTGCACTTCAATTGCCCCATACACCCGCTGCCTGGGAATGCCTCACCGCCTTGGAGCTCACCGCCTTGGAAGTCCGCCAAAACCCCGTCTGAGATCCCCGACCTCAGGATTCAAGGGACCTGACAGTGTCAATCTGTTTCGGTTTGGCGAGTTTTACATGTTTGAGACGGGTTTCTGAGTTTCTCTTTTTCAATATCGCACCACAAACATACCCCTCGAGAGCGAATTGGATCATCCCTGTTCCCCCACCTCATCGCGACCGGTGGAGACCCGGTCTCGCGAGAGAAATTGTCAGGACGATCTCTGAGCTGGTAGGGAGGATTACCTCGATCACATATCAGCCGTCGCAAGGTCGCCAAACAGCCCGGAGAAGAATTTCGGAATCCGAGAAAATAGATACCAGCCCCATGATGCCTCCGTGGCTCTTGCTTGTATCTGTGCGGATTTAACTCATCCCGCGCGCCCTGTGCTCCCCGATACACCTTGAACGAGGTCGATCCTCTAGAGGCACCTGGATTCAAAATTTCCATTCACCACCCGAATTCTCCACGAGATAATTACACTGCCCGCTGGGCTCTCTCGTCTTTCACTTCGCAATGGCGCCGGACCCGGAGCTCGCCGCCGGCGCAAATCATGTGAACGGGTTCTCCGAGAACAAAGACACCTCCAAGACCAATACAACTCCTTACGAAGCAAACGCGGATACACCGAAGAGCGGAAAGGGCGCAAACTGGGCTGACGTTTACAGCGAAGTCTATGACCCTAGCAAGAGTATATCGCAATTCGCAAACAAAGACACCCCTCTCCCCTCCATCAAGACCGAACCTGCTGGTGACGACTTCGAAACAAGATCCTTGGGACTTGATGGCACCAATGATAGTCGTTCGTCAAAGCCGCCTGCCAATCGCAAAGGCTCACTGCCTTTCCGCGCAGCCTCCTCTGAACGTTCCTCCCCCGCGGTCTCCGTCAATCCTTCAACCTCCAAAAAATCCGGATCTGCAGCTACCAAGAAAGGTACTGCAAAGAAGCCCGTAACCAAGAAGCGCAAGGCCAATGATCTTGATACCGAGATTGTTGACGAGCGTCGATCCAATACCCCCGCATCTCGTACCAGCAAAGCCCCGGGCCAGAAACAGGACTCGGTATCCATCGCTGGGTCGCCCGCACCCGAACCAAAGAAAAAGAGTAGAAAGCGCCCAAGGGGACGCGCTGCTGAAGACGATGACGAGGAGGAGGACGAAAACGCCATTTTTTGTATTTGCCGACGACCTGATAACCATACATGGATGATTGGCTGCGATGGTGGGTGTGAGGATTGGTTCCACGGGAAATGTGTCCACATCGATCCTCGAGATGCAGAGTTGATCGAGAAGTACATCTGTAAGTTTCATTCGTCCGGGTCTTTTCCATCCATTCTCCGAATTCTTCAAAACTGACAGGATGAAACCAGGTCCCAATTGTAACCAAAGCGGCAAGGGTTGTACCACATGGAAACCGATGTGCCGTCTCACCGAATGTCGTAAACCAGCACGCTTTGCTCAGAAGAACCAAAGCAAATATTGCTCCGATGGACACGGCCAGGAGTATATGCGTCGTCAAATTCGCTTCCTCGAGTTGGGACCCGAACGAAAGGGTCAAGATGATCTGGGGAGCATGGGCAGCATTCTCACACCTGGCAATCTCAGGTCTATAATCACAGGTGGAAGCTCTGCAGACGGGTTCCGGAAAATGGGTAATAAAATCATCACCCCGCCACCAGAGTCCACGGATCGTCACGGTATCACCAATAACAACGTTAAGAACGAGGGCGAAACACCATCGGACACAAAGTCAAATGGAGATATCCACCCAATGACAGAAGTTGAATATTCCCCCGAGGAGGCAGCAAAGCTTGAAAAGATCGGAAAATGTCGCGACGAGCTTTTGCATCGCAAAGAAATGCTCGCAACACGTACGGCATTCATCGCGCTTGTGCGCCAGCGATCGAAAGCGGTTGTAGAGAAGTTGAAGCAGAAGGAACCCAAGGGCGGATGGAAGGATATCTGCGGGTTTGACTGGAGACTTGCCTGGTCCGATGGAGAATTCGATGAATGGCGACTATCTGAAGCAGGAAAAAAGGCGATGGCGGAAGGTACAGCCGAAGCTCTTGCAAGCAGCTACCCCACCACCACCGATGCAGATGGCGACACATCCATGGACGGCGAGGAAGGAGACGAGTTGGCTTTATTGAGTCGCGGTATCTGCACGAAGAAGCGATGCGAGAGACACAAGCAGTGGATGAAGGTGGAGCAGCAGGATATCGTGTTCGAGGAGAACACGGCAGATCAAGATCTTGAAAGGTATGAGCAACAATCACGATCTGTCACTGAGAGGGCGGTTCTCAGAAAGTGGGCCGGGAAAGTTGCCCTCTAATTATGGGTAAAAGGATACCCTTTTTTTGCTTCTTTGACTTGTTGCCAGTGGCTTGCTGCACAAAGTCAGTATGATGACTGGGCAACAAATAAGAAATATTGATACCCCTTTTTTTCTATCTTCGCAGACAAATAGCTGGGCCATGGATCGGAGTTGGTGTTTTTTGATCCCGCGATACTCGGAGAGTGAGCTGGGTAGATCATTCATGACCTATAGCATTTATTCAGGCGCTTCAGGTGGACCTAGTCATGTATTCTCAACTTGTACTATTAGTAGTGATTGTATCGCAATAGAACAATCCAAACGAACTTCTTAAACCTCAAATCCTCAATTCATATTCATACAGGCTCATTCATCTTTGAGGTGACCAGGTACCCCATTTTCCCAGGCTCGTGCCCGTGCGATCTTTGATGACTTCTGCCACATGGGTATATTTCACATCGGAAAGCAAAATATGTGTATCGATTCCCTGATCTAGTGTCCTCATCACCAGGTTTGACAGGAGAGGAGTCCCCGGTTTCTGGAAAATAGAATGGATTCCATCGTCGCGTACGGATCTCGTATCTTCAGTAACTGCAACATTCTGTCTATTTGATTCTTGTTGATCAAATTCGACATGCGCAGAACCAAGCCCATGGGTGTTGACAAGCATGACCGAAAGGAAATCGGAATGTGTGCGGGACAAGCGGGTCAAGAGACGCAAAGTACTAGCTAGGACAGCCGCTCCTCTAGCCGGATTTGAGGCTCGAACAACGCCTTCAGCTAATGTATCCAAGCCGACCACAGCAAGAATGATGATCGATGTGCTTTGGCCTGGCTCAGATTGAGTTTGTTGATATTTTTCTTGAATTTGCTGAAGAGATTCGGATACCTGCTTAACAGCCTGCGCAGCTTGAAGCAGGTTTTGCACTGGGAGGAGTTGAACGGAATCTAGACGCTTGATTGCATCGTCTTTGAAGAGGCCAGATGGGCCTGAGTGCAAATCATTGAATAAGTTTCTGGCGGCAAAAGCATCAAAGTTGGTGGGATATATGATGAACGTGTTTGTCTCTGCTGACGGAGTGGCTCTCCGGAGATGTGTGGTGATAAGCGAACGAGGAATCTAGCTTGATGTAAGGAAATGTAAAATGGAAGAGTGTATTGCATTTAAAGGAATCCTTGCCTGTCCGATATAATCATCACTATCACCGCTTCTTGCTCTTAGTCGTGAAAACCCAATAACAGATCCGCAGCGGAATACTCCGGAATCAAGCAATTGGATTCCCTTATCCCAGTCCTCATCGAGCTTCCAATCATTTTTGGTTGATTCCTGAACGGAGTGTTCGGGGTTAATTACTCTGGGTGTTGGGTGACGGAGCAGGGAGTGAGCAAGGATAGGGTGAGCTGGTTCTGCAGCGTAAATGCTGGAGCTTGAATTCATGATTTGCAATCACCAATTAAACTGGCAATCTCGTATGTATTGAGAAACTGTGTAGTGTGTAGGTTCATCAGGATGCTAGGTGGGGTGTTGAGGAAGAGATCCACCGCTCTGTGAGATTCTAGCGTTCCCGAGACCCACGGAGCTATCTATACTGCATGTAAACACACCATGTCTATTACTTCAGAGAGAGGTTCTGTAAATGGGATTAAACATTGCATTTTTATATAGACACCGAAATTTGAAATCATGTATGGACAGAATAGTATAATGCAGTATGTATTAGTATGGCTGAGCTATCCCTCCTGCCGCCTCCAAACCCCATTACCCTCAGGAGCCCAACTCGTATCTCCCAGGTCAGTGTCTAGCCCAAGAGCAAGCTCCTCTCGCAATGCTTCAAGGGCAAGGTCTCGGCTGCTGAATTCAATGAGAGACTGTTTGTTGCGGACCTCAAATCCAATCAAAGAGTAAGAAGTTGATAGCTCTGTCCATGGGTCATTGGGATCCAAAGAACCACGCTGTTCCATTTCCAGGACATGATTATCGGCGTTAGGTGCCAGCTGTATGCTGAATACTTCAAGTTTTGGCATGAGTGAAAGGATATCCAGAACGAGCTTCACATGATTATA
Source organism: Penicillium herquei (assembly GCA_039634405.1). Taxonomy (NCBI): domain Eukaryota; kingdom Fungi; phylum Ascomycota; class Eurotiomycetes; order Eurotiales; family Aspergillaceae; genus Penicillium; species Penicillium herquei. The sequence goes on along the minus strand of CP098387.1, from coordinate 4,096,509 downwards.
GAAGGGAAATACTGCAGTATAGGAAAAAGACGTAAGCCCGCTCAGCATGGCCGATAGATGTTGCGGTGGAAATTCTTGTGGTTTTAATCGGGATCCCCATTCACCCAGAACAGAAGGCACCCGAGAGAGGAAGTATTCATAATGGTTATAAGCTTTCAACGATGATGATTCGTTAAAAGTCATGGATGTCCATGGGCGGGCCAGAAGCAGGCTATCACAGTCGTCCAAATCGGGTAGAGAGGTTATGTCGGATGCGCTTTGCTGTTCTAATTGTAGTATCTGCAGCTTGATATCAAATGCCCAACTATGGCCATCCATTATACGAGTGTCCAGCGTGTTTCCAATAAAGGTTGGTGGCGCCAGCACGGTAACACGAGTCGGGTTTAGATAACGGAGAATCCGACGCCACCAACGATGATCGACCGGATCAAGTGATGCATGTTCTGTGATCGCCACGAGAGAGGTCACATAGCGAGCCAGATCCGAGTTCAGAATAAATGCTTGGAAAGCTAGCTCATCCTTCAAGTCCAGGCAGGCATGGGCGAATAGCCGAGGTCGTACAAGATCCAGTAGGTGGGACGAGCATTGCGCAAGATGCTTAAGATCTTTCTTCTCCGACTGGGTAATCTGACGACGTGGGACAAGATGAATCCGTTCTATTGAGGGTGGTTCTGAGTTCAAATAAAAGATGATCTGGTCCAGCAGTTCGTTTGGGAGTAACTCCAACGCGCAGGACATGACGTTTCTCTAGGGGGTACGACCCCTAGCTTTACATGACGTGATTCCTCTCAAAGTTCACTCGGGTATTGCTTTTTTCGTCAACTGGCTGCGGTTACAGAGCCCTGTGTAGTGAGCACTGAGGTGAGATTGATCTCGGGAACAGTGTCGACGTTGAAGTGCCGGTTCCCCACTTGCCCGAACACGATTCCTCCACTTGGCACTTTGTCAGACTTTACTCAGCCTGTGTCTGTGCTATGAGCGAGGAGAAAGGATGAGGGGATGTCGAGAGAAATGAAAGGGTTTGTCTGACGGACGTATTGTCAAAGGGTTATAAGACCATTGTACATTATAACAAAAGACATCAAGAAACCTGGGGATGGACAAATTCGGAAATCCCCCCGTAAAAGGAATTAAAGAAAAAAAAAAGAAAAAATTGTGGAGCTCAGTTATACACTCCACTGTCAATTTATCATGATAATTCCTTTTTTTCGGGTTTGCCACTTGTAGTATTACCTGCTTGTAGCATACTAAGCAATATGATCCGAACCCTTTCTATCCCAGTGTATAACTGTTACATGTATAGTGTAAATCACTATTAAATGATCAAATGTTCTACTAAATTGCTTACCCCGGTACTTTATACGCCAAGGAACGCCCCGCATATGTACTCCGGACATCTGCAATGGTAGTTGAACTAGGATTAGAACTAGGATTGTTGCTCCGTATAAGAAACCCTAAATCTTGACGTCAGTTCCAAATGGTGAGTCTGGAGATGCCAGCAATTCCATATATTCCTCTATGAAACCAACATTATTAGTATTTGGACAATCCGATTCATTCTAGTATATCAAGAATTCAAATGGGCATTCAGAATGCTCAATCAAATGGATCCGATAGGCGGCACACTCAGGTGTGGAGATGCTCATCTTTGCGATCAAAGCCCCACAGGCTCCGGATGCGAAGGCAAAGACAGAGTAGAGATGAGCCTGGTTCCGTGCCCCTCTTTTTCATAATCTCGGGCCCTCATGGTTTCCTTTTTTCTTCTTCTTCTTTCTCCAGATTGAACTTGCTCTTGTACATAGCTGTTTTATCGTGAGTGCAACCGTCTAAACGCTATACAAAAAAGGGCAGCTCAGAACTAACGCTCGCAAACCTTTAGATCACTTCATCATGGCTCCTCAACTTCACCAGAGACCCCCTTTCCGTGCGGAGCACTTGGGCTCCCTCCTTCGCCCCCAGAACCTGCTGGATGTCAAGCTTGCCCAGGAGGCTGGCAAGGCTTCCGATGCCGAGCTTCTCGCCGTTGAGGACAAGGAGATTACCAACATTGTTGAGACTCAGATCAAGATGGGTTACCCTGCTGCTTCTGACGGAGAGTACCGTCGTCACAGTAAGAACTCTATCCACTAGGGGAACAAACCATGTGCACTTTTGTTAACAAATAGTTTAGTGTTCTGGGGCACATTCTTCCCCGGTCTGGACGGTTTCGATGAGGTCACCGAGTTCGAGACTGACATCTTCCGCACCTACGCTCCCGATATCGCCGCATTCCTGGAGGCTGGCCACAAGCCCGGTGAGACCGTTCTCTGCACCGGCAAGATTCAGCACGTTGGCAGCACCTACGTCGAGCAATTCAAGTACCTCGCTGCCCAGGTCCCTGCGGACCAGGTCAAGAACCTGAAGATCACCCTTGCCGCTCCTAACTGGTACCACCTGCGTTACCGTGAGGGCAAGGCTTACCCCAAGGATGTGTACAGCTCCGATGAGGAGTACTTCGGTGATATCGCCAAGGCCTACCAGGCCGAGCTGAAGATTCTGTATGATGCTGGCTGCCGCAACGTGCAGTTCGACGACCCTAACCTGGCTTGTAAGATACACTCCTATCACATAAACATAAAAGGAACAATTACTGACCGTTGAATAGACTTCTGCTCTGAGAAGTTCCTTGACGGTTTCAAGGAGGACCCTCTGAACGTTTACACCGCCGACGACATGTTCGAGAAGTACATCAAGCTGTACAACGACTGCTTCATCGGTCTCGCCGAGGACATGCACGTCGGTGTCCACCTTTGCCGTGGTAACTTCGTCGGCAGCCGTCACTTCTCCGAGGGTGGCTACGACCGTATCGCCATTAAGCTGTTCCAGGAGCTGAACGTTCACACTTACTACCTTGAGTACGACACCGAGCGTGCCGGTGGTTTCGAGCCCCTTAAGCACCTCCCCACTCACAAGAACGTCATCCTGGGTGTTGTCACCTCCAAGTTTGCCACCATGGAAGACAAGGAAGAGATGAAGGCTCGTGTCATCAACGCCGCCAAGATCATCGCTGAGGGTAACAACATCACCCTCGAGGCCGCTCTTAACCAGGTCGGTGTTAGCCCTCAGTGTGGATTCGCTTCCCACCGTGAGGGTAACGCTATTGACTGGGATGGCATGATGAACAAGCTCAAGCTGGTTCGTGAGATTGCCAACGATGTCTGGCCCGGCCAGCTCTAATTGGAGAGCGGAAAAAAAAGTAAAACGACTGCAACGAATACCCCATCTGTAATTTTTTGTCACGGCCTGGATGCGCCATTCTCTGATTGCTCTTTCAACAATGCATCGGAGTTGGGATTTTCTTTTGTGTACAGCGCGCTGGTGGGATGCTTGGGACGAACATCATGACCTATTTTTGGAATACCAACTTAACGTATGATTCTTGGATATAGTTAATGAACAGAGAACCCGTTCATAAACAATTTATTACCTCTTAGTAGTTGTGGCGTGTATGTTGAGAGTATGGAAAGGGAATAAGTAAATGCAAGTTGAACGTGGGGTAATGGCTCTTATTAGTCTAATGCATTATCACCAAGGTCCTCACACTGCACCTGAGTTGGCATGGCTTGTACGGAGTAATGGACCCCGATGTTTGAATAGCATTTGGAAGTTGACTCTACTGGTACATGTAATTTATGAGATTGCTGAGAGGAGGATCTCAATCCGAGTCTGATTCTTTAACCATATTATAGGCACATTCTACTGGTGGGCAGTAATAAGGGCAAAGATACAATTTTCTGCGATCTCTACTCAGCAGGGCCAAGAATATTGCACTCCTTGACAGCAGAACTCTTATGAGTCTTCAAATTCTCAATCTATACCATAGAATCAGTCCTCAATTCTGTATCTTCAAATCACTCAACCCAGTACATACCTGGTAACGAGGCATCGCCTCTGAAGCATCAACACTTCGACCAGTCAAGGCAGTCGGCTGAGTAGCAATCTCACGAATGACACCAATGCTTGCACTAGTATTGGAATTCGGTCCTGGAAGAAATCACTTATTAGTCCTTGTCTCACATTCTCAAGATATCACCAAGCATTCGTACCTCCTACTGGCTTGTAGTTGACTCTTTGTCCTGTCTGGAAGGCCGGCATGGTTTTCGAGTCTGGGTTTGGTAAGACGAACTCGTCGTGTGGGGATTTATGAATTGGCTGAGACTTGTGCGTTTTGGGCAATCGTTCCAGATTCAAGCTTCAAAAGTTGAGACTGAGCATGACTAGATTGAATAATTCCTTTGCTCAGACTTGCAGTGTGGCTCTATTTATGGCACGCAGGATACTAGCAAGAACAGGACCCGACTCCCGAGATCCACGTCACTTTTACAGTCGTTAAGATAATCAAACCAGAGCATCTGAGGTGTATTACCCCCTGTTCGCCATCTCGGACGCCGGGTTCAAGTTCCGGGACAGGCAGGGAATACCGAGCAATATTGGGCACTTGTCAGACGTATGTCATATTCAATTTGATTCAGATGTTGTCTATCCCAACGCTATTTTCAGTCATTCATCTCTATGAAACTAGTCAACTCTATACACATCGGGGATGCAAACAGAAAATCACAGAAATATTGAACACTGGCAACGCTGATGATATGATCCAGGGTAAAAGAATTAAGTAATTAAGATGAAGCTCCTGAAGAGCCCATGGGTAAGAACAGAGGGGATATCATAGAAAGAAATCGGGAAGGGAAGTCGAAAGGAGGAACCCGCATACAAAGGAAATCATCCTGGGAAAAAATAATCTCCAAGGAATAAAAGGAAAATAGGGCCCAACTGCTGCATCATATCGTCATCAAACACGGAGATGAAACGAAGAAAATGAATACTTTGTAGGACAGTGCGAGGTGTTATACACGAGGCGGCAGGGGGTGCCTCTCAGGATCATAGCCGAGAAAATCCAGGTCCCAGGGTGGATTGGCAGGTGTTATCGACGGCGCTGTATGCCTGGACGGGCGCATGTCTGGAAAGCTCCAACGGGGAATCAATCCTGGGCATTCGATTCGATAGCGAGACATGTTTATTTAGCGGGTTGGGTTTTGACGTTGTTGGAGAGCCAGGCCTGGAAAGTGGAGCAAATGCGGGTCAGTGGTGTTTTTTTGTTTTGGTCCGGACGAACAGGGTAATTTGCACTTACCAGACCCTCAAAGATACCAGTTCCATCGGTCGCAACACTAGGCGCGACATACCATAGCTTATCCTTAAGCTTGTTCAACTGGAGCTGGTTGGTAATTTCCTCGGGGCTCAAGTCTGAAGCACATATTGTTAGCACTTGTCCTAATGGGGGCATTATAAACCATAGTGAAATATGGGAGACGTACGACCAGAGATATCCTGCTTGTTGGCAAACACGAGCAGGAGGGCATCCTTCATTTCGCGATCGTTGATAATCTTGTGCAGCTCCGAGCGGGCCTCCTCGAGACGGGCTGTGTCGCTAGAATCCACCACGAAAATCAAGCCTTGTGTACCGGAGTAGTAGTGTCGCCAGAGGGGACGAATCTTGTCTTGACCACCGACATCCCAGACATTGAACTTCACGTTCTTATAAGTCACGCTTTCGACGTTGAAGCCCACAGTGGGGATTGTAGTCACATCTTGGTTGCTGAGTTTCAATTTGTAAAGAATAGCTGGAAGTCATTAGCATTTGACTCCATAAACTGGTCGCATGTATTTCCAATCCAGGGGAAGGTCTTACTTGTCTTTCCAGCAGCATCGAGACCCAGCATAAGAATGCGCATTTCCTTCGTGCCGAAGATCTTCCCCATCATCTTGGATACTGAGCCACCCATCTTGGCGAATCAATTGTTTAGACCTGAAGAATGGCGAGGTTACCCTGTCACAGAAGAGCAGGGTTGAGAGATATTATGGCTTTGTTACAGCCGTAGAAGTTGAGAACCTGGGAAAACAAGACAGAGAACGAGATGAGGCGGGGGAAAAGGGGCAGGAAATCGCTGACTCAGCCTGGACCCATAGACCCACCATGCTAATTTACTGCGACAAACACTTTAACAATGGATATATCAACCTATATTAAATCAGATCAGATAATAGATGTATGATCTCAGGCTAGATTGAATATTCTCAGACTGATTTGACCTGTCTAGCCTGTCATTGTAACTATAAGATCGTGTGTATATCCAAAGGCATGTCTTTCACCTGGACAGGGTATCGCTTAAAAATGAAGCCACTAGTAGTATTCCGTTCCACGCCAGGGCCAGCTGAAACAACACTTGAAACAGAAGGGATAGTTAGGTAGTAAACATTTCAAATTTTTGAATTACAAATGTATTCAAGGAAATCCGCCAGCTTGAATTGCTCATTTTTCTCAATATGCAGATTCCTCACTTCATTGATATGTTCAAGTTGCAAGTTGCAAGTAAGGTGATAATAGGCCCCACTCAAGGTAGTACATGTATAGAAGCCCTGAAGTGGAGTTCAAATCATCCATGTTAGTACTACAGAAATCTACAGTCTTGTACAATATGAGTATCTAATAACATTGAGCTATACTCCAAGTCTTGCTAGGTAAATCAGTCTAGAATTGTCGCATTCTCCATCTGGACATAGTATGTAAATAAACACAGTGGTTAGATGTTCTGGTTGAGCTGCGCATACAGCTAAAAGAATTTATCTAGTCAATACATGACAGGGTAATCAAGATGGTTTGTCTTTAGTATTGAAGATTTTGAAGTATCCTCTAGTTCAGATGTATCAAGGAAGAACCGTGGTTGCATCATGATGATAGTTGCGTCATGATCCAGTGTCACCTCCAGGGCTTCTAAACATTACACCAAGCATCTAGACATCGTCTCCCAAATATCTCCACGGTTTCTTTTCTTTTCAGACTCAACGATGGCTGCCCCTGGGCATGAGTTTGAGCGCCGCGCTTCTGTAGCGCAGCAGCGTCGGCTCTCACAACAATTCAGAAGACATGCATGGCTAGCTCCTCCTTCTGCGGTATGTGTAGTTGGGATATCTGATGTCTACTTCCAGAAAGCTCACATGGCCAAAAGACCATTTATGCAGGTATTTCAACCTTCTTTTCAACATCACAACCTTCAACAATCGCCATTGCTTTCCGCGACACCACATACCTTCTTGACTTTATCCAGAAAGTATTCGATCCCGCTGAACACGAGCCCGACGCGGAAGAAGCAACCGACTTCATCATCACAGAGCTGAGAGAGTATGGAGAGAAACATTTGGAAAAGATCGTTGGTGTAGCCATGCCAAAACATGTCGCACGTCGATGTTCCAGGCTTTGTTCACGCTTATGGGCCGAACTCGACATCCTTCCATTGGTACTTCCAGAATCCAGTGTCACAGACTGGTTCACATCACGTCAACGTACAAAAATTCAGGATGGGGATCCCAAAACGATTGACGAGGAAGCGGAGTCCATGTCGCGAAAATGTGTGCGGTAGGTTAAGATCGACAAACCTGTGGAGAAACCCACTGCTGATCTTAATGCAGGTTATTTGGACCGGAGAATATCCCCCTGCTGCAAGTGGGTTTTATGGGCCTCGTGGAAGTCGATACGGACTTCCACGTGCGACTAACAAACCTTGATGATTTTCAGAAAACTGTTTCGGCCAAGACATGGTCTGCGGTCGAGCATTATGCGGCGGATCTGAAGGAAAGAAATATTCGGATTGCTTGTTTCAGCGCAACTCCTCAGGGCGGGGGAGTGGCTTTGATGCGTCATGCTTTAGTACGGTTTTCTTATTCGCTAGGCACGGATATTCGATGGTATGTGCCTCTCCTTGCAGGATATTGGTTATGAGACCAAAAAATATTGATTTGCAAGAATACCAGGTATGTTCCCAAGCCTCGACCAGGAGTATTCCGGGTGACCAAGGACAACCACAATATTCTCCAGGGTGTTGCCCGTCCTGGAGAGCGCCTCAGTCAGCAAAACAAAGAATTACTACAATGCTGGATTGAAGAAAACGCTAGGAGATACTGGACTGGCCCTGAGGGCCCCCTGCTTCCCCCTTCGGAGGGAGGTGCCCATATCATAATAGTGGACGACCCTCAAATGCCAGGTTTAATACCCATCGCGAAAGAGAAGGCTCCAGATCGGCCGGTTCTGTTCAGGAGCCACATTCAAATTCGCAGTGATCTCATCGAGCAGGCCGGAACTCCGCAGGCAGAGGCATGGGATTTTCTATGGAGCCAGATGAAGCTTGCCGACTGTTTCATCAGTCACCCAGTAAGCGACTTTGTGCCTAGCGATGTGCCATCTGAAATTGTGGGCTACATGCCGGCTTCTACGGATTGGTAAGTGATCCAAAGCATATGCATTAGCATGCTGACGTGTCCAGGTTGGATGGCCTGAATAAGAACATGCGCGACTGGGATGTAGCGCATTATGGCCGCATTTTCAATGCAGCGTGCAGGAATGCCGACATGACGACTATTCGTTATCCTGAAGGTATATCGGAGGCACTTCCCTATGATGGTCATCCAAGAGGCAATATAGATAATGACTATCCGTATTAGATCAGTACGTGATACAGATAGCTCGATTTGATCCAGCGAAAGGCATCTTTGATGTGCTGCACTCGTACGAGAAGTTCTACGACCGTCTCGTCAACGCCCGGCCTGATCTAGCACCTCCAAAGCTTTTATTATGCGGCCATGGCTCGGTAGATGACCCAGACGGAGCGATGATCTATGATGAAGTGCTAGAGCATATCGAGACTAAGATCCCTGAGCTCCGACATATGATCTGCGTCATGCGACTAAGGCCTTCTGATCAAGTATTGAACGCTCTTCTCTCGAAGGCCACTATTGCACTCCAGTTATCCACTCGTGAAGGGTTTGAGGTGAAAGTCTCCGAGGCCATCCACAAAGGAAAACCGGTCATTGCCACGCGCGCTGGTGGCATCCCGCTGCAGATTGAAAACAACAAAAATGGATTCCTGGTGGACATAGGCGATACCGATGCTGTGGCACAGCACCTATTCAGTCTGTGGACCGACGAGGACCTCTATCGCCGCATGTCGCAATATGCACTTAGCCACGTCTCTGATGAAGTAAGTACCGTGGGAAATGCCCTGGTTTGGTTGTATCTTGCCTCGAAATTTTCCAAGGGCGAGCCAGTACGCCCAAATAGGCGTTGGATTAATGACATGGCGTTTGAGGACCTTGGTCTGCCAGCAACAGGGGATGTCCCCCATCTGAAACGCGCAGTCCAGGTCGAGAACATGGGATAGGAATCTGGCCCTGGGTTGTTTCTTTTCAATTCCCTCCAAAATTGACTTTGCCTTGGTTTATTTCCAGTTCTGCTCATGATATCACGGCCTCATTCAAATTGCAATCGAACATAGCGTCAAGAAGCAAGTCCCAGTCAAGTCAATAGTCATAGCAATAGTCAATATTCATCACAATCAAACTTCATTCAAAAAGGTTCAAGAAACTGCGAAAGGGTATCATTGGAGCTCAAAAATAAACAAACAAGAAAACATAAACCCACTCTAGGGCCTTCCAACAACTCTATATCTCTCCCTCGCCAAACCACCCTCCGCACCTTCAACCCCATATCCCTCACCAACCTCACCAACAATACGAGCAGGCCTGCCGCCAACAACGCACCAACTAGGCACAACCATACCAGGCGGAACAACAGCTCCTTCCAAAACGACCGAGAAATCCTTTATGATAGCCATACTACCAACCGTCGCGCCCGCACCAACATGAACATGATTCCCAAGCGAAGCAGCCTCAACAACAGCCGATTCCCCAACAAAAACGTGGTCACCGATCTTCAGCGGGTAGAAAGAGTGCACGCCGCGATGTAATCTGCTCGGTGGGCGTAGGATCGCACTCTTGGAGATGTAGCTGTATCGACCGACTGTGATGGCGACACTAGGAGCATTGGATGGTGGGGGGTTACTAGAGTCTGTGGAAGCGGCGGTAGATGGGATTCGGTATAAATCGCCTCGGATAACGGCTTCGGCTTGAATGACTGTTTTGCCGCCGAGAATGATATGTTGTGTGCCGTGGATTTGGGAGCGGCGCGAGATCTTGTTACCCGTGTCCTGGTGGGAATTAGCTGGAGTCCTGTTGGAACCGGGAGGTTGTGGGGATCAATTGAAAGGGAATAGGGGGAGGCTTCACGTACTGTCTCGATGTACTCGCCCTTTGCGACTTTAGGAGGCATTTTGGAGGAGTGTGGTTGTTTGTTTGGTCTTGGATGTTGATGGTGATGGTGATAGATGCGGGTCCAAGAAGGCGGTGTGATGGGGATGAAGTATACCGAGTACAGGCTTATATTAGATAGAGAAATCAATCCAGAAATGAGTTCGTGATGGTTTAATTTTGCTGAATGGGATAAAGCCAAGAAGCAAAGATTGTATTGGAGATTTTAAATTGACAAGGTTCAACTGCAGAGCCCTCGAATCCCCTTCTCATCCCATATTGTGCTCATTGTATTCCATTTCCTTGGTCAAGGTGGATAAAGCGACCAATAACAAGCATGTTTCCGTCCAGCTAATTATGAAGCCTTTGTCAAGGTTGTCAAGTATGCTTTCCAGGTAGCGCTCAACGGCGGTTATTCTTCGCTGGAGGAAAAGAATAAAAGGCCCGCAAGTCCTCCAGGATAATTATCCCTAACCGAGCACTACCAAGCCACAAAAGGCCACTCAGTAGGAGCAAGAATATTCCGGGCACCGCAACAAGTAGCTGCTCAAAAATATCCGACACTCGGTCAGGAGTCGCCATGCTCACGAGCATTGCTCCTCCCACTGAGCTCAGTGATGCTAAAAGCATGATCGCAAGACACCCGACTGCGCTCATATAAATGTCCATGAAATCGCCGGATGTCATGTTGATTTGTAGAAGTTCCACCGAGGAAAAAGAGTGTAAATAAATTAATAAGTATGATTTTGATGATGGTCGAAAGGATCAATCTTGAAGAATTGCAAGTTTGAATCTGCTTGCTTACAAGTTGAAGTTGGGACATCTGGATGTAGGCGTCATAATACCTACTCCGTTCCTCAAAAGGAGCTGAAAGCTTTGAATAGCATATAAGTATGCGAATAAGCCTGAGAGGACTAGTGTCTGGCCCCGCTCTTGACTTGAAGTTTAAGCTAGCCAAATAGGATCTTGGCCCTGATAGATATGTATGGAAATCGTTTATGTCACTCCTACACTTTAGCACTGAATTTTGAAAATCCGCGTGATCATTTCATTCAAGTTTTTACTGAATGAAATGAGATAGAAAAACAGGGACTCGGATTGAATATTCCGCTGTAACACAGTTCAAGTTCAACAAGAAAGGCTTCGAACCCCCTTCCCATCCCACATTGTGATATCAATATGTGCCCATTGCATTCCATTTCCGTTCGATGGAGATAAAGTGACCGTTAAACAGATATCTCAAGTCAACACCAGGACTTTGGCTCCAGGAGCCAGATTCTATGAAGAGCTGTCAGTAGGTCAATCAAAGGACATGTGGTAGAGTACCGATGATATCACCTTGTAAAAGCCATAGCACTCCCAAATCCCGATCACCAGCATTATCTGAACCCCAGGCATATTTCAATCCAATCAATGATGAAGCCTTTGCGAGGCATGTTCCAGCTGAACAGGTAGACAACCGTCAGTGCTTATGCTCAGTTTGAGAAGCACGGTAGCTCTTCCAGTCATCGAGCGTATTTTTCATGAGCTGAATGCTAACAAGCAAGAAAAAGGCACTGAAAAGAAGCGAGAATATTCCGAGAACCGCGAGCAATGACTGCTCAAAGAGGTCTGTTCCGGCGCAGGTGACTGCCAGACTCAGGAGCTTCAGTCCTCCGATCGAGCACAGCGATGCGCTAAGCATGAAAATAACACCCAGGAATGCGGTCATGTAAAGGTCAATGTAATTGACGGACGTCATGTTGAAGGTCAAAGTTGCACTGAGATTGATGAGTATAAAGTGAAGGGTTTGAATCAGATGAGGGTTTTGAAATGATCTAGAAGTTGAGTGTTCAAGTTCAAGTTGGGATGTGGAAGTCATAATAACACCCACTGGCCCCTTCCTAAAATGGAACCAGACGATTTGAATAGCACACGCCAGCAATATAACATTGGAACTCATAGGATGATTGTGTTGAATTGTCATTTTGATTCAAGTGTTCTTTTAGATTGGTCTAAAGTAAAGGCAATCGAATATTTTCTTCTAAACAAATAAGATGCAAACACAAAGGGGCGCCAGACCCCTTCTTTAACGCCCTGTCCCACAATTTCTGAAGTAAAGTAGCCATCATTTTATGATGTGGTATCTGAAAATAAGTATAGATGCGTTCAAGATATTCCCGAACCTTGGCCTGCAAAGCTGGAGATCTTGATGCTTCATTCCCAATGACCGCCAGCGGCCATATCAGGGAATTAGCCATGGGTATATGAAACTTTTCCGCAGCTTGAATCACCTGTTCAATGCCTCCACATATCTCCCGGGTAAATCGGTTGACGGCGATTTCTTGTTCCCTCGGTAAAGGAACTGTGATGTCGGCTTCGAAACCGCCGCGCCATAGGTAGATCATTGCTGTTTTTCGCATGACTTCCCACAACGCAGTGAGAGGTATGCTTGTTTCCAAGGGCATTGAGTCGGGGATTGAAGGGGGCTTCCATTGAGTGATGATCGACTCCATGAATGTAATCAGTTTAACATTTCGCCTGTTAGTCGTCATAGGAGACCCATAGATGGGACTGACCCCAGAGCCTGCATGGGATGAATGAAATGCGAGTTGCTCAAGATATTCTCTACAAATAGAGTCCATCTCTTTCCCCGGCACATCGTCTTCAACAATGGCAGACACCAAGGCGATTATGGTCATCAGACTTTCAGGGTATCCGGAGCTGATTTCCCACCCGGAGAATGCCTTCTCCTCGACAGAAAGGCTCAAGATCTCATCCGGAGAACATAATCGCCAGCGTAGCCAAAGTCTCTGACTGGACTCACGTCTGCCAACCGATATCGCCCTGATATCAAGATGAGCCGCCGTCATTGTCGCAAATTGGTGAAGATTCGATTGAATTTGAGTACCAGAGGCGGGAATCGGCGTGGACTCGAGTAAAGCAATAAGTCCATTGAGATGAATCGACCAAATCTCGTGTCCGGGTAAGCCGAATATCCACAGTATCATAGAAACGGCGATCGCTTCCTCAATATCTCCCTGCCCAGACTGCAAACGAAAGAGGCTGGATCGGAGATTTGAGATAACTTGCTGATAACTGTCCATTACAAGGGTCGGACTCGACCTACTCGAGGTATTTTTGACAGGAGCCGAGTCACTGATGCCATCGGTCAACGATTCGGATGATCGGAACCTAAGAGCGAGCGATAACAATGCCGACAGACTGGTCGCGTGACGTGCTGCAAGTGGCATCAAACATTGCAAGATCGGAACTCCGTATCCCGGAATGGCCACGAGAGTTCGTTGACACCGTCGAATGACTGCATAGAACCTTATTAGCGATTATTGGAAGCATTGAAGAAAGCCAATTGCACAATTCAAGTGATGCACGCACGGAATCGGATATTTTGATTATCGGCGCCACTGAGTTTCAAATTCCATGCCGTGACATCGAAATAGCTCATCTTGGAGCATTTTCGGCGTCAATGCAATTCGTATAGCACATCCCCACAAAACGATGAAGTTGATACTGAGAATATGATTTCTCAATGATATAAAGTAGGACACCGACGGTAGATTTCAAGCTTCATAGCAGCTCCTATAGTTCTCTTCAGGGTGCTAGGCAACGATCTATTTTCTCTGGGTCTGTGCGTAATGCAGCGCCTCTGGTGCTTGAAAAAAACAAAATAATTAAATTCAGGAACCGGACTTGCTTTTGAACGTGCATGAATACGAGGTGACTATTGGTTTGAGAATCTGATGGGACCATAGAAAGTAATTTACCGTCGGTTAGTTTCTTTGGTTCGATGGTGGGTCAAAAAGGTAGAAATGTGGAGTGAAATAGCATCAAATGGACGAATAATACCTTCATAATCATTTTAGGGCCCCAATTCAGCAATCTGATAAGTGCTTAGCACCAACTTCTCTTCACCTTAATTTCACACTATGTGGGTTCTTGCTGATGGGGATCAAGGGTTCCTTTCCAATTTGCGTTAGCATGATTGAATTTTTTATCATGAAGTCTCTTAATGCCGGTGTTGATGACTCGTTTTCGAAAGCAAAGACCGGGGAGTTAAGATTGATACTGCCTAGTGGATACGAGCGACCCCTGGTCTTTTGCCTCTGGGGCACACTATCTTACGCAACACTTCGTATCAGCCTCTTTAACTTAAAGCATAGACCCCCAAACTTCAAGCCCATTTTTCCCTGGATCCCCACATCCGTGCACGAGCCATTTGATCCGATGCTTGCTATCTTGGGGGAAATACCTCATTATCAGCTGTCTCTGGTGGTCACATGCCTATTATTAGGTTGTTTGTAGATAGCTGCATTTACATGCCGCCTAGCGTGCTATCAGCTGCTGTCTCAAGCCGTGATAGTCTAAATTAGTCTTGTTCAAGATCGCCTTGTTTGAAATGGAATGGTATGACAAAAGTACTATGTAGTATGCTGCTAAGCTCGGGATCTTCACCACAGTAACCAATGACTAGACAGCTGTCTATTTTTGTGTGATATCATTGACATCTTCCATTGTCATTCTCCATGGCTAAACGGCAATTTCTCGCTAGAATGGATGCCAGTGGGTATGCAATCGAGTTTTTCAAGTTTCTACGGAGTACACCGTCAAAACAATTGGTCCTGGAAGCACGATGGAAGCATATCGATTCCTATTGATCTTCCAATTGGCCGATAAAGATCGGCTTATTACATCAGATTAACTCGCCGGATCTTAGTGCATATGTGTTAAATCCCGGGCTTAGTAACTTGAATCCACATTCTCATTGACTAGAACATACAATTGCATGCACATATGGGGGAGAATTCGTGGAAGCATTGCAAAAACTGGGAATGTGGGTCTTCTAGAAATGTTCGGCTGCGGCATCGGGTTACGGCACATGGTCTAACATGGGCCTGTGCACATGTGAACGGGCTTCTCCAGATAGAGAAACCTGGTCCGAGTCTGAGAAAGGAAGGTCAGCGTAAGTTATTCAATAGCTCATTCATTCTGACCATGGGTGGTCGATGTTTCACATCGATGCCATAATGCCAAGTATTAACCAGTGAGATATCTACACCACGTGTATATTGCATCTCCACATTGGTAGATCACACTCGGCTACTTAATACCTAGTAGTTAATACCTCCGAGTCCCGAGGTCAATCTCTGAGGTTCCTATAACTCCGGGTTTCTAATCAACTTGAAGAGTTTTCTTATGTGGTGCGCAATGTGGGGATTTAGTCTCAAACCCGAATCGGCATCGGCGTCGGCTAAAACCTCGTTTTTGCATAGCCACTCGCACTTTAATTCATTTTCAATGAAAGAACTAATTACGATGTACACGTATGTCCCAGCCCCATAGATATCATGAAGCCTAGAGATATGGCCCTTGAGACAGAGATTTTAGATCATAGTTGAAACACTAGTCACGTCAACCAAATAAGCATAAAGTCCACCACTCCAGACAGAGCAGTCAGGGAAACTGTCGATCTTTTAAACTATAAATAATCCACCAATTGCCGGATCTACGGGCTGATTTAGGCATCTAAATTTCTTTCAAGATCGTAGAACTATCCTATGTCTTATTGGTTTAACGTGGGATAAGGGAAAAGCCAAGAAATGGGGGTTCCATGGATATTGCGTACCCTAGTTCAACTCAACGGGGTAGTAGTGCCCACAAATCTACAAAACTACACGCATTTTCCCCTTGGCATACACAGGGTCATGCTCAATGAAATTCAAATCATTACCAGATAAGGCGTCAAGTCTTGGGCCATGGACATTGATTCGCCCTTCGAGGCCGCGCCAAGGGCTTGCGATCGGTGCCACTCCCTAGTAAGTTCGTCAGGGTCCAAGCATCTGACGTGTCAGCAACTTACTCTGATTAGAAAACACAATGTCCATTTGGTAATCCTTGTGGAAGATGTGAGCGTCTTGGACTTACATGTACCAACGACCGACCACAGCGTACGCGTGGCCGTCCTCCGAAGAGTGCCTCTCGAACTCGTGTATGTTAACAGTTCCAGCTATATCATTTTTAGCGGTCAACCTATACTTATACTTCTCACCAGCAATCTCCAGAAGATACAGCTCTCCTGTCATCGCAAAGTGCATCACCACCTACCGATGTCTCGCCTTTTCTTCGAGGTCTACCGGAGTTATCCTTGTCCTATGAGGTAATTTTACCACTTGTTCAACAATTCCTCTCATCAACGCCGCATTCAGGTCTATACAGCATTATCCCTGCTTGTACAGCTCTGGAGTTGAGCTACGATCATCCTCTGAAACAGACATTCGAGGATGTGATTCTCCAACCCGAGTTCCGTTGCACATTAGTTGCAATCGCTTTGGAGCTACATGGATCCACCATTTCTGGCTACCAGCCAGACAAAGCGAAAAGAGATCGAGATTCACTTCATTCGGCGACCCTTTCATTCATGCAGAAGATCCCGTCAAAGGACAACTACCTTACTTTAGCCAATGTTCTTTGCCTTCTACTACTCAGCCATACTTGGTGTAGAGTAGAGCAATTCGCAGAAGCGGCAATCCAATGGTGCTCTCTTGCACGATTTGCTTTTGATCATGCTAAGCGGGAGTATGAGAGCAAATCTCTATACTCTAGGGAGTTGGTACGCCGGTAAGAAGAGTCGCCCTTATTTTCCCCGTCTTCTACTATCCTTTTCTCATACGAATTCCAGGATAGACATTGGACTCAACCTGCAGGAATGGTAAATTTGGCCTGGAATCATAGCTCAATGGCCAATGACTAACATCTTCTTGAAAGCGTCCTCGCACTAAGTCATAACCGTGCGGATATGCTCCCTCCACAGCCCAAGTCAAGCGATCCAGTGCAATTCGTGACGGATGAGGAATGGCATTGCATGGGTCATTCATTGGACTTGGCTAAAAGTCTTCCATCTGGGGATCATTCTTTTGTCAATTTATTCAGCCCGTTCAAAAAGTATGGTTAAGAGCACTTGAGCGGATTCAACTCGGTCTTAGAGATAATTTGACTGACCTTTTCTTCGCAGTGCCGTCAATGGAATTGTTGAAGAATATCCAATGGGCTCACCATCATGGATCGAGACCAAGTCGCAATTAGACGACTACTTTTTTCAATTCCCCGAAGATCTACTCCAATTCAGCAAGCTGGAACATGCTTATCAATTCGAAGCTATGATATGGATGCACGGCTTCTTCATTGTACTATGTGAGATCCAATACTACATGACTGGTCACAAGACAAAATAAAACTAATTTGCTCGTAGATTCTACCAGAGACATCATCAATTTACTCAAGGACCCATCTTATCTCGAAGTTGAGAGACTCTGTCACATTCTTGAACATTCACTTCTCTTAAGTGAGGTATGTACTCAATCCCTTCCCTTTAGATATCCAACTGACAGCCGAGATGTAGGCACTTCAACCCCTACTATCCATTGACCCCAACGCGGAAAACCTCTCTCCAACAACAATATACTTCATCTGTCTCTCCTCCGCAGTCCAAAGTCTCGCTCTTCGCCAATTCACCCTCCAATCCTCCTTCGAACGTCTTATTCCCCCACCAACCCTCCTCGCCGCAGCAGAAAGCCATATCGAAATCCTGAAAGCCCTCCAAAACTCCTCACGCCAAGCTTTACAACTCATCCACGAATCCGAGAACCTTCTCACCTCTTGTCTAGAGATAGCAAGTGGTGACATGAACGACGGATTTAGTTTCACATGCGAGAAAGTCTATCTCTATCGCTGGACAAACAAAGGAACCGGGATGACGAACATGAAAGAAGAAGAAGCAGATCGAGAATGGAACTACGCTGAAGTTCCAAGCTCAACCTTATGGCATGGAGTAACAGGACAGGAGACGGAGTTAGCAGTCGCTATTCTACAACTTTGTTCCCCAGCACAACGACTATGTTCAGCCGGATTTTTTGATTTAAGTATTATGATACCAATGTAGTTTAGTTATTAGAAGAAATGAAGTGAAAAAACTTGAAAATGAAAATATGGTATAAATTTGGGGTTATCGAACTATACACTACAAGGACAAAACTTCCCACAAGAAGCACAATTTCGGGATATCCTGGAGAACGAAATGTCTCCCAAAACAATAAACTCAAAACGTAAGACGTGGTCTCCCATTTACTTGTGGGAGACCGCACATTATTCCATGCCTGGGACGGTAAGAGTCCAGTACTCCAGGCTAGGTTTTCATAGCGGTGCAGAGAAAATCGCTTATTTCTTCTGCGTGAACTCGAAGTCGCCATCCCAGTGAAGCTTGAGAGCTGTAGTAAAAGGTTTATTAGTATACCATTCATAGAGAGATTGTGATGGTGAAGGGAAGAGGTGAAGAACTTACTCATAGGGAAGGGGAAGTAAGAGCCGCCATCCTGGCGCAGGTAGACGTAGTAACCACCATCCTGCTTAATCTTAGGAAGCTGGCCCTGGGCACCAGGAGCACGGCGCAGGTTCTGCAGACCACCGACGACACGGAGCATAGAGACCAGAGCAATCTTGGAAATCTCCTGACCGAAGCCAGTGTTGGCGCCCTGGCCGATGAGGATGTAGGAGTCGAGGGGACGGTCGAGCTTGACCTGGGTGGGGTCAGGGAAGACGCTAGCGTCGTGGTTGGCCTCGACGAACGAAGCGAAGACCTCGTTACCGGGCTGGATCTCGACGGTCTTGCCGTTGTCCTGGATGGTGACGCTAGTCTGGGCCTCGCGCAGAGCGCCGAAGGTGCCGTTGATACGGATGGCCTCCAGGCAGTAGCGGTACAGCTGCTCGTCGTTCTCGGGGGACTCCTCCTTGGCGAGACGGTTGATTTCGGGCAGGTACTGCTTGCCCTCGCCGGTGTAGTACTCAATGACCTGGGTGAAGACCTGGCCCTGGGTGGGGACCAGGGAGACAATGGTGGGGATGATCTGGGACCAGGCGATCTCGGATGAGGTGAGACCGGACTCCTGGAGACGGCGCAGAGCAGCGGTACCGAACTCACGGAGAGCATTGTCGTGGGGACGGAAGCTGTTCATCAGACCGGACAGGAGACCGCTGTTGGTGTCAGCCTTGACGGTGGCCTCGACAACGGAGCCGAGCTGCTGAGCGACAGCGGTGGCGGCACGGTTAAGGGAGTAGGACTTGGTAGCGTCGACGTCGAAGAAGAGCGCAGAGAAGATGGTGGTGAGGATCATGTACATCTCGTGCTCAGTGAAGAGACCGGAGGGGTTCTCCTCAGTCTTCAATGGCAGACCGAAGAGAGCAGAGGCGAAGTAAACGTGAGCAACATTGCCGACATCACGAGTAATATCGATCTGGTTGATCTTAGCGATCTTGCCACCGTTCTGCTGAAGAAGGTGCAGAGTGGTCTCCTCGTAGAACTTCTTGATGAGCTTGGGAAGGTCCTCAGTGCCGAAGGCCTTGGTCATGGCCTCCTGCTGCTTGGTGTCAAACTCGCCCTTGCCAAAGAGCTCCACAAGAGCGGTGCTCCAAGAAGCCTTGAAGTCCTGGGGGCTGTCCAGAACCTGCTTAGCAGCCTGGTGAGAGGTGAGGTTGATGCGCATAGCATTGAAAGAAGGAGGCTCGTAAGAGTAGTCCTGCTCACGGCCAAGCATCTTCATGATGTTGCGGTTCTCGCTGGGGATGGTCATGGGGTAGTGAGCGTAGATGGAGTCAGGCTTGTACCAGTTGGGGAAAGCACGAGTAGCCAGCTTGTAGAAGACACAACCCTGGTTGATGTTCAGGTCGTAGCGGCACTCATTGTAACCCCAGTTGGTCAAGTTACGAGCGTTGTAGTCAACGGTGTAGTGACGGTCACCACGGACCAGAGCCACAGCATCGGACAGAACGGCACGAGAGATAGTGTAGGTAGGGCAGATACCAACACCGGGAATCATGGGCTCCTTAGCCTCCTCGGAGACAATACCGGGGTACAGCTCGACGTAGTCAGGGTGCTCGTAGAGGTGACGGAGGGTGTTGGCAATCTCGGGGTTGGAGTTGATCTCCTCAAAGGTATCGTAGGTCTTCAAGCCAAAGTGCTTACGGAACTCGTTGAGGGAACCGACGTGCCATCTACGGGCCGCCTCCATACCGAGGATCTCAATGGAACGAAGAGCCTTGGGGACATTGCGGGGACCGAAAGCACTGGCGACATCCTCGGAGGCGTTCTTCAGAATAGCAACAAGCTCCTCATCCTTGAAGGTACCATCCTCCTGACGCTTCAGGTGGCCGAACTCACGCTTGGATGGGTCGGGGTCCAGCATACCCTCAACCTTCTTCATACCGACCAGCAGCTCATGCATGGTGACCTCCTCGGCGGGCTTGCCCATGAGATCGAAGTAAAGCTGGTCAATCCACTTCTCATCGCCCTCGGCGATGGTAGAGTGCCAGCGGTAGGCCAAGTTGAACTCAACGGAACACTGGTTACCGAGACCGGAGGGGGTGGCACCAGCCTTCTCCATCTGGGCACGGGGGTCCAGACACCAAGTAGAGTTGCTGCGGTTCAGGTTGACAATGGTACGCAAGTAATCGTACAGAGTGATGTTAATGTACAGACCACAAGTGATCAGACGAGCAGTCTGGAACAGATCCTCATCACGCTTAACCCAGGCCTTCTCAAGGTCTGCGTCAGACAGATTGGGCCTAGGCTGGGGCTTGGTGAATCGGCCATTCTCGTTAATCTCAGCAATCTGCTCAACAACGTGGTTGTGGAAACGGTTAAGCATGACAAGCAAAACACCGCAAGCAGGTGGGAGAGCATTCAGACGACCCTCGGAGAAACAATCGGGCTTAAGCTTACCGTCCTTGTGGGAACGGATAAGGTCCTGCTGCTCCTTGACATCACCGTACAGAATAGAGAGATCCAAGTAGGCAGAGGTCTTGTTCAGGTGCTGCTGGCGGTAGTCGGTCTGGAAGATGTCTATAGATGAATAATTAGCACATGTGCTACGATTCTCAAAATATTTCGGAGCAACCAACCGTGAATAATCAGAGAGGCCCAATCGAAGAAAACACTGGACACCTTGTTGGGGTGGGGAGTGAATTCCTGACGAGCGAACAAGCTGTCGAAGATCAGACCTGGGTCAGGAAGACCACTGGGCTGGATTGTGAGAGGAGGGATTGTGCGGCAGTATGCGGTGTTAGCAGCACCCAACCAAGGAAGGGTAGGGTTGTTGTTGGAACCATCGGCAGAACGGTACTGGTATTCATCGCCCATGAAACTGTAATCGTGTTAGCTTTTTTCCTTTCTGTAGCTCTAGCGCATAGCTATGGAAGGGGTCTCTTACGAGAGAGGGGGGTGAGGAATTGAGTTCCACAGCTCGTCAAGGAATACGTTGGTGAGCTCGACACGGTTCTTAGAGTGACCGGGCATATCGGCGACAAGCTATTAACATCTAGATTAGCCTTTCACCGTCCAATTGCGGTCATTTTCAATTCTAATTGGGACTGCTCGTACCTGAATAATGCGCTCCATGAGGTAGGTCTTGTCATCAATCAGCTCACCAGAAGCCTTGTTCTTAATGAGATCCTTGACTGTGTTGATGTCCCGGAAACCGAGGGTCTTGATATCGTCAATCAGACCAGAGGACTGGTCGTGCTTCAGGTAGGTGCCATCACCGGTCTGGTTAGGCAGAGGCTCGCGCGAAGCATGAATAGCTTGCGCGTACTTCTCAAACACAGCAACAACCTCCGCACGCTTCACCTGTTGGCTAACCTCGATCTCCTTGGCGGCAGACTTGCGAGGAGGGGAAGCCTTGGAGAAGCGCTTGCTCTGCTTCTCAGCCTTCTCGGGCTTCACCTCGGCATCGCCATTGACGCCGTCCTTGTTCTTCTTGAACTGTGTAGAGAATCTCCGCAACATGGTGACTTACTGTAGTCTGAGGCTCACACAGACAATGTCACTGGCAGGGAAATACAAAAACAGAAAAATGAAGGAGGGAAAAATAAAAGAAAAAATAAACAACTTAAATTGACAGCTCAGGGGGGGAGGAGAGTTAGAAAAGTACGCGACCCTCGGATTTAAAAACGAGCTGTGTGGGCAACCCAGGTCACCACAGCTGCAGGACTGTGGAGCATCCATAAGTGGCGGATTTGTTATCGCCAATAGTTGATTGACTGTAATGGCTAGATCTGATTGGGGATGGACCAGTTCGGTGCGTACTAGCCTCGATCTGCCTTAGAGTCTATGGCTGAGAGACAAATCAGCTCGGCAGCCCCGCGTGGGACAAGCTCGAGGAGGTCCAGCTGCTGATTCGACCCCACTTCATCATAGCCTCTCCCTTTTTTTACGATGACGAATGGCTGAACCGAGTAATTGATCACCTTGTCTTTGAGTGGAGAGCTTCGAATTTGTGGGAAAAAAGGGGTGGATCAGGCAATTGAACACGGCAGAGAATCTTCCATGTCAGAAGCAGACTTTTCATTGCTGGAGGAACCATGTTGTATTCCTAGGGGGATGAACCCAGCCCTGAAGCTGGGAATAATGTGTCAAACCGTGCATTGAAGATTTGTGCATGGTAATGCCCAGATCCAGAGGTGACTCCAAGTATTATTTTGTTTATTTTGTTTATTTTTTTCTTCTCTTTCCAGACCAATAAGGTGATGTCAAGGTGCAGTAGCGGTGTGTACGAGGAACCGAATCTCGTGGAGTCATAGCGCCCCACACTAGGATCTCGATGTTCAGCCAGATGGATCCATCAGTGCACTAAGTGGGGATTCAACTTAACACGGAACGATCAGGGAAAAGAAAAATTACATTCTTGGTGGCTGGCTGGGGAGGGGCTGATCCCCTGATAACCTGTTTCTTTTTTTAATTCTTTTTTATTTATTCAATGTGAGTAGATCCAAAGTTGTCCTACCTTGATTCCAGTCATCAGAGTATATGAGAGGTTGTAATACTCACATATTAAGTTTGCTGGACGTTCGACGCAAGGAAGAAATGTAACTGCAGAGAGCTTTTTTTCGTAAACTCAGCTTGGAGTAAATTTTTCTTTTCTCTTGCATCTCATCCAGTCCCAGGAGAGAGATGGATCGGCAATATGACCCACCTGTTCGCCCACTTACTATGGACTCTAGTCACAGCCAAGGAAAGTGAACGGGCCGCTCAGGAGCACGAACCGCATTATGGCTCTGATCATTGGGCAGATGACCCCTGCCAGTCATCGTCAGAAATTAATCAGAAATCTGATCTATCACTCCCCACTCAGGGTCCCTTAATCCCATTCCTCGTGGGAGATGCATTAATGCATTCAAGAAAAACATCAGGGATCATGGAAGTCTTAACATCAGGGGGGATCTTCTGTGATGTTTCAGACCCTTGTAAGACTGCATGACTCGAAAAGGGTACACTTAAACCCACGGGTCAGGCAAGTATGGCATGTCCGGGGAACGCGGCCACTCCCGAGGAGGCTTTGGCACGGACAGGCAAAGGAGGACACAATGCAAGGCCATCCATTCACAAGGGGCCAATTCATGATTGTTATTTCCAAGGTTCTGTAGTGTATTCCATAATGTCGAGGCAAATCCCATGTGATATTGTGTTTCTCAGCTGTAGATTCAAAGCGCCAAATTTCTCAGGAGACCATCAACAATCATGGATCCACCAGAAAACTCAGACGGAGTCCTCCCGTATCGTAACTTTCCATCCGCGTCATTCTCTTCTTCTTCTCTTTGAATCTTCAAATGACGGAACAGACAGGTGGGTCCCGGCGGGCCATGATGTGGAAAAAGTGACACTTTGGGCGTAGTGACTGGCGTAGTGTCGATTGGGAGGCCCAGTAACATGGCACCTGAGGAGTTACTCCGGAGAAGAACCCAGACACCTGGACACTGACGAACGCCCCCTCTTTTTTTTTGCTGAATCCCCCCTATCTTTTTATCTTTATGGGATTGTTGCGGTGGCGGGGAGGAGTCAAGATCGACATTAATATCCCGAACCATACACTCATCTGTCTGTTCTGGTAGAGATTGTCTCATAGGTTCCCAATCCCCCTTTGGTCCCCGCCCTTGTCGCGTAGCGATGAGTTTTCAGATTGGCACGGTTTGCAAAAATTTTTATTTTTTTTATTTTTTAATTCCTTTGCTCTTTTTTCAGCACGCTTCGTCCCGTCAAAAGCCCCACTGGGGATATCCTTTTGGGTGGTTCAGTCCATATCGGAAGTAGAAAAGGAGAGTAAAGCGATCCGATGCTTCATGGAGATTGGATGGAGAGTGCTCCGGTTCAGATGTAAAATGTTTGTCATGTACAACATGAGCAGTATTGATACGTAAGGTCAGCCCTGCATTTTAGCCAATCTCGGAAGAAAAAGACAAGGAATTAAGGCCCAGTTTTTGTTTTTGAGTACTTTTTTCTCCTCTTTTCTTTTTTTTAAGGAGGCGCATAGGGTTCTGATCACAGGGGGGAAGCAAAACTCAATATCAACTCAAATACTTCAAGAACTTGATTAGATGAGGATAAAAAAGTACTCCGGAGTATAAAAAAAACTCATAATTTCATACCCGGCCAAGATGAGATAGTCTTTATGTTGTAATTGGAATGTAAAGTGTCCCGTACCAGCTCCACACACTGGAGCTTGACGTACTCGGGATTGCAGTGATCGTCTCCGGCGTGACACGCCTGGAGCATTCTTATCCAACCCCCTCCTGGGGCTTCTGGCTGGGCGGTCTCTGATTCGCAGTCTCGGCGCCCCTCAAGAGAGCTGCAGATTGTCTGAGCAAAATCCCCAATTCTTTTTTCTTGTTTATAATCTCGTCGAGGGCCACCGGAGGAATTATAGGAAACTTTCGCGAATATGGCTCACCACGCTGGCCCTGCACCGGCCCCAAAACAGTTCGTGCTCTGTTTTGACGGTACGGGTAATAAGTTCGCCGGTGATGAATCCGATAGCAATGTCTTGAAAATCTTTCGCGTGAGTTTGATACCGCTCCGATGGTCGGACCTGCGAATAGCTAAGCTAATTGGACCTTGATAGATGTTGGATCGCAGCAAAAGCCATCAATACCACTACTATCAACCCGGTATTGGTACTTATGTGACGACAAAATCACTGACAAGCCATGGGCGCATTCAGCGCATTCGGTCCTGGTACGAAAAAGCCAAAGATTCGGCTGTTGGATCCTCCTTCGATGAGCATGTGATGGGTGGGTATAAATTCTTGATGCGATACTATTCTCCCGGCGATGAGATCTTCTTTATTGGATTCAGTCGTGGCTCATATATTGCGCGTTTCTTGGCTGAAATGCTGGACTACATTGGTCTGCTCGAAGCCGGTAACGAGGAGCTGATTCGCTTTGCCTGGAAGACCTTCGCCAAATGGCAACAGCGTCAGGGAAATGTCACACATGAAGATGAAGAGGAAACAACGAAGCTTTTCGAGTACATGAAGGCGTTCCGTGAAACTTTCAGTCGTCCAATCACTCGTATCAAGTTTATGGGTCTCTTCGATACTGTGAACAGTGTGCCACGTTTTGAGAATGCTTGGATGCAGCGCAGCAAGTTTCCTTACACTGCTCGTAGTTCAGCTCGGGTTATTCGCCATGCCGTTGGTATCGACGAGCGTCGCGCCAAATTCCGTCAAGATCTTATTTCTGGCAAGCGGCCGCATGAGAAGAAGATGAAGCGCCATCGCCACCACCTCCCTCTGCCTCACCTCCCTGCGCCCCCGATTTTTGAGGGCCACCTGGCACGTCATCAAGATGCTGAACACCATTTGCATATTCGCCACCAAGATACCCAGCGCAAGCAACAGGAGAAACTGCAGCAGGAGAAGCAACAGCAAGAGTCCCAGGCCGACCAAGTTCCTGCTATTCGCTTGAACGATGACTCGGATGGTCCACAGCTTGAGACACCACCCGCTGCGGATAAACCAGAGTTTGAGGATCCTGGCTGGGGTCCCAAGGAAGGCGAGTCATACTACCACTCTCATCTCCATGGTCAGCGTCCCGCGTCACCGGCAGGAACCAACGACAAGGTCCAGGCTCCCGGAGCTCCCCGATACCGCGCGCCTTCTCCTCGCCGCAACAGTCTCGTTGTCCCCAATGGAAAGCCATCCTTCGAAGACTTCACATCTATTCGAAGTGGTCAATCCGGCACGATGTCGCTTCAAATCCCCGGTCAAGGCGACGAGGAGTATGACAGTGATGAGGAGGAGCAGGACATTCACGAAGTTTGGTTCCCAGGTTGTCACGCTGATATTGGTGGTGGATGGAAGCTGGAGGATGGAGAGCTGTGGGCTCTGAGCCACGCCCCGCTGGTGTGGATGGTCCAGGAAGCCCAAAAGGCAGGTCTGGAGCTTGATGAGCGCAAGATGAAGCAGTTCCAGTGTCTTGAAGAGTTCGACGGCGACTACACCCCGATCCAGGAGACCTTGGGCAAGCGTCGTGGCAGCCGAATCAGCCAATGCCCCGACGGACAGGAGAACCCCGATGTTTACCGTAATGGTCCAGACGAGAAGCAGCGGTCTGCAGCTAGTCGCGATTTCTGGCATGCTCTACACACATCTAGCACCAAGGGTCTGAAGCATGACTGTCTGGAGTTCAACCAAGGTCTGCCATCCCTCTCTGTCATCTCTTGGCGAGTGATGGAGTGGTTGCCATTCCGACGTATGGATCTCAAGACCGATGGTACCTGGAAACCTATCCGCTGGCCTCTACCACGTGGTGAGGTTCGTGATGTGCCTCTGGATGCGGAGATTCACGTATCAGCTATCCGCCGTATGCAAGCAGACCCCACCTACCGACCTGGAAATATTATTGTTGGTGGTGGAGGTCGTGGAGTACGCCTAGCACCTGAGGAACTTGGTATGGGTGAATGGGTTGTGCTCAAGCATGAGGGAGATGATGTTCGTGAGACGTATGTGCGGAAAGACCAGGCCACTAAGTGCAAGGAGGCACTGACACATTCTCACCTCCACTGATGATTCTTTGATGATTCTTATAACCCTCGATATCCACTATTCTACCCTTATATTCTAATACATAGTCATTGCTATCTGCTGTAATCAGCCATGTCACAAATTGATCTAACAGTCTCGAGCCATCTGGAGCCACCTAGATTCCTGCCAATGTAGCCCGAATTAAAATCGACACGGTACCAGTACTAGTATTTAGATATGATGTAGAGTGCATATGCTTACTGCCCAGGTGGGAGTGTCTCCTATGTCTAATACTGTGGATTTACCTATGGATCGATCTGAACTAGAGAAATTGCTTCGAGCAAGACGGGATGAATTCCACTTTGAAACCATCGAAGGTCCACCGCGGCATCTGCGACCTCGATTCGAAACCCCCACTACGGACACTACGGGTACTAGCTCTGACTCTTGAGATGCTGCTGCGGGTCTTCTGATGATCATTGAACATTTGAAGGTGTGATTGCGAGTGGGAGTACAGAACCCCTATACGGAGTACTGAGACATGTAACCCTATAACAGCATAGATTCATAAGCCAGTGTTTGAGAGTGAGTCAGTCTACTTATTTTCAGAAATTCGTCCACTTTATGACTCCGAATCAGACGATCACAATCAAATCCTTTCCTCAGACTCGGAGATCATGTGGGGTTCAAGTTTCCGATCTCCAAGCTGTTCATGGCTACTACTCGGTGCATATCGACCCGGGCCCTTACATGCATGAGGATTCGGATACTATTTCCATAGATAGAAGGTTATTATTATCTGGTATTCATCAATGTACTACCAGTTGACACGTGTGCAGTGATAGTAATAAGATAATTTAGATCATGCTAGCATTGGCGTAGGGTCTGGACACATATGGAGACCAGATATTCCGTGGTTCTGATCATGCCTAGACTCAAGCACAGTAATTCTAGACCTCCGCTGTTAAGAAGTATAAGACTAATATAATATCACGATATAGATGTGTATTAATTCAACTTATAGACTCGAGGTGCTAGTAATATATGGACAAATGAGGTAATTAAGAGGAATACTGTCTACTCAAGATCGACCACTAGATCGATCAACTCTACCCACGTTTTGAAACTCCAGTGAATTCACATAGATTAACATCGTCAGAACCATGGAACACTCCAATCGGATACCTACGACGTTCGAATAAACTGCGGCCACGCATACTTATTATTGGTGGAGCGATGGGTCCTATCTCCGTTGTAAACCGATCCATGGATGAAACCTCCAATGCAGATTGAGATGCAGATTGAAAGAGAGAGAGAAAGAGCTCATAACTTTTTTATAATATTATTTGAGTTAGTTTTGTAAAAGCTAGAGAACTATACAGAGGAATAGAATTCTTCTATGACTCTACTTCATAGTATGAAAAGTCGAGTATCAAAGCCGCAGGGTCCCGCAAGTCTGGACCTGCCGCGCTTCTCTCTTTTTTGCCTCTTCCTTTTTCACCTTCTCTCTCTTTCTCCCCCCACTCCGACCCTCCCTGTTCCAATCTTTCTGGAAGCTTGGCCGGTCCAAGATTTCTCTTTTCATCGAAGTATTGACAGGATGCGCCCGTGATTCCCCCCTGTTGAGCTTTTTTCTCTTTCTTTCTTTTCTTTTCTTCCCCCTTATCCTCCTACTCTTCTGGTTATCATGGATACCAGGTCGCAACGACCGGAGACGATGCGCTCCCCTCATTCTGATTCCAGCGATCTCGCGAGACCTACCCTTTCCCCGGATCGAGTGCGAAAAGAAGACGTCATGATCACTTTGTCTGTCTCTCCCGAACCACCGGCTCCCCCACGGACCCGATCCCCTTTGGCCCGATCGCACCTACGCTCTCGATCACTGGTGGGAATCCCCGGCATGCCATCGATGACGCGCGCATATTCTTCCCCAGGGCTGGACTCTCGTGGGAGATATATCTTCGTCAACGGCCGCGGGGTGGCTGCATCGTCCGTTGATGGCGCAAAGCGAACCTTGCCCTTGCAGATGCGCGCGGACGATCACATCGAGACCCGAATGGGGTCACTCAACATCTCCGAGACCATCTCGGAGAATGCTGAACTAGAGACAGTGCCCAAGTCACCTTCTTCTCAACCGGGCTCATCGCCAATATTGATGCCTCAGACATTCCCTCGCATCGGTCGCCTGCGCTCCACTTCCCCCCTGCATTTCCAGCAACCCATGGGGAGCCCGCCTTCCGCCCATACCTCCCCCACCCTCGGCGGCAAATACAACGAGTCCTACCCCGGCCAGTCCGCCTCATCCACTTCATCTGTTCCGTCTACGCCAACCAGTCTGCGATCTCGAAGTCCGAGTATCTCGTCGCTGGAAACTATTCCCGACATCCCGGATGCTGAAGCCGAAGCAATTGAGGAGGACGATCGCATCGCTCAGTTAAAGGCTGCAGCTGATGCAGCTGACGCGGCGAGTAATAACAACCGACGACGCGGTGCACCCGACGCATCTAGTCTATCCAGCTCTTTCAGTACCGTGCGTGGCGGTCGCAAGCGATGGAGTGTCTGTGGCGCAGAGCGTCGACAGGACCTTGACCTGGAGACTATCTGGGAAGACTGAACATTGATCCAGGTTCCCCCACGCTATTCAACGTGAGCCTACTTCTCAACCTCCGTCGCATCATATGCGCGCGAACGACACGTCCACAACTACGCAGTGATCTCAAGCTTTTGAGATCACATCATCCATCCCCTACGACCAAGCTGTCTCTCTTCCCGGAGTTGATCTCTATGGGACCAGAGCAGTCCAGTCGCTGGGTTACTTTCCTGCTCCGCCATCCTTGACATTACTTGATACCCCTTCATTCTGTACCCCGACACATACATATTTTACCGTCATTGAACCATGTTCCAGGCGCCATCTCATCACACCAAAAGGAGTTTCTAGTGGCGGTGTGCTTCTCTTTTCTCTCTTCGGCCTGCCTTTATCTTTGCGCGTTTTATCCCGTTGGCATTCGTATGAACTTTCAGGCGTCTGGTTCTCATTTACTATGCTGAGCATACTTTTATCTTTGTGCCTGGGTGTATCATTTGCTTTTGTCTCTTATGCTCAATACCATGGACCCGGTGCATTTTAGTCGGGGTCTTCTTTTGTTTACGTTAGCCTTTAGGCTCAGAATTGAATCATATGGCATCATGCCGAAACACTGGAATGAACCAGCTTGGTCTGGATTCTGCTAGCGCTCAATTTTCGTAGAGGGAAGATTCAAGAGTATCAGATGATATATCCATTCTAGTTCAATTAGGATTAGAGATCTATCGTAAATCATAGACACGACATATAGATGAGTATGCTAATCATTCGAGTGGGCCATGCCTCGCTGAACTTCAGCTGTGTCCTTCTCCCCATCACAGATCCAACTGGAATCGTGGATGAGTTCGAATCCTCGCGCCATACCGGCTCAGGAAAACCGGGAATGCACAAAACGCAAGCGCAATAAATGCAAGCAGAGAGTTCCCCCAGCCCAGTCCCAGGGTATCATACATCGACGGACCAGCAAGAGGAAGAAAACAACCAACAAGAGACCGCGTCACAGCATTCGCAGCCGTAACCGAAGCCGCAAATTGGATATACGAGTCAACCAAGTAGGTATTAATGCACAACTAAAAAGTGGGTTAGCGAAAAAATGAAAGCTGCGAAGAGACCCAGATCATCAAGGTAAACTCACAAAGACACACATTAACCCACACCCAAAGATCCCAGTCCCAACAATAGGCATAACCCACTGCACATGAGCCTTCGCAGACCATCCATACCAGAAAAGCCCAATAGGCAAAAACCAACACCCAACAAGCATAGGACCAAGTCTAGACTCCGGCGTAAAGTGACCCTGAGCTGAATGCTTCGCTGCAATCCGATTCGCAACTCGACCAGTAACGAAGAGACCGAGCATACACCCAACTCCGAAACCAAGGTACGCAAGACCAGTCATTTCACTTCGCCAGCCATATACATCTTCGAAGATGGAAGAGATGGTAGTGAACATCAGATAGAGGTAACCGTATGAGACGGCTCCGAACATGGTCATGCAGAGGACTATGGGAGAGCGGAAGAGAAGTTTCAAGGGACGAACACCGGCCATGTAGAAGCGTTGTTTTTGAGTGAGACCGCGGTCGAATTTGGAGCGGTATTGATTGTTTCCTGTTTCTTTGCGAAGAGCTGCGGCTTTGCGTTCTAGGAGGACGGGGGCGTATGTTTCGCGGTAACAGAATATTGTGGTGATTAGCATAGCACCTCCCTATAAGACATTAGTATGTGATTGAAGTTGGATGATGATTTGAGGGGAAAGACGCACGGCAATAGCAAGAATCCAGAAGACCCATCGCCATCCGATATTAGCGCAGACAAATGAACCTGCGACGGGTCCGATGACTGGTCCCATAATTGGTCCCATAGCCCAGAGAGCCATCACGCCAGCGCGCTTCTCCTTCGTAATTAGATCTGCCGCAGTTCCAGAGCCAAGTGTCATTGGGCAGCTACCGGCTACACCAGCCAAGAAGCGGAAGACGAAGAGCTGAGGGAGAGTTTGAGAGACGGCACATGCAATTGTGAAGATCACGAACATGGTGTTGCAAACATGGTATAGTGGTAGACGTCCGTATATCTCGGACACTGGAGCGATTAGGATAGGTCCGACAGTGTACCCCAGTAAGAAGATAGTAACAACGAATGATCCCAGCATGGTGTTCGTTGAATTGAATTCCGCTAGGACATCTGCCTCGCCTGGTGCGAACATGGAGGATGATAAGGGTCTATTGAGCTCAGTTAGTATACATGAATCCTCAATATGCGAAGTGGAGAATTGCTGCAACTGCAACGGTCTAGATCTGTCAGTCCCCGCTAGCAGTTGGAAAGCACTTACGTGAGGAAACTATTGAATCCCATGCCAGCAAGTTGTCGGACTTTCTTCATGGTAGGCCATTTCATTGGAAAGTTTGGATCATCGGGCCCATCCCAATCAACGATAAATGGATCCTTGACCTCTTCTTCGATTTTTGAAGCTGGAGAGTTACCGGCTGATGCTTCTATATCCTTCTTTTCGGATGTCCTCTCCATGTCGAGTTGCTTCGCTTCCATGATATTCAGCTGCGGCTCCTTCTCACCACTCATCGCAAGATACTGAGATCCAAGTGATTCCCCGTGACTGCCTTGAGATTTGAAGTCTGGAAATAAGGAGTAGATCGCGCAATTCAAGTTAAGTTCCGCACTTCATCTATTATGTACCGGTAGTAGGCAGAAGGGTGTATGTAGAGTTTATAAAAATCTAGGCTTCTAGAAAAGAAAATTTTCAACCTGAAGGTATTCACTAAAATACCTACAACATAAGTCGTTTCGGCTATGTGTAGCTCCGGGCTGGCAAGCTTCATATTAAGAAAAATGCGACATTGGACCATAAGAAAGCCTTCATTCGAACGGAATTCCGTGCACAATTTGACCAACTGGATCCAGTGTGGGGCCCTCGGCACCAACGTGCCGGTGGTAGCGAATACCGATACAATTGAGAACTTGAAACGAATGGCCAGTCTAGAACTATCATAGGTTAGACGTATCAATCGTCGTTTGTGCCTGACGCGGAGGAATTTCCAAGTTGGAGAGATTTGACCTCGGTTTCGGGTTCGTATTCGTATCCTTGTCCAGACATACGGCGATCTTTGTCAGGGAACATCAGCCAGTTGACCGCATGCATGTGAGATAATTATGATCTTGGAATGATAATTTACAACTTGAATACATGTATGCATAGCAAAGTACGAAAAAAAAAGGTGGCCCGTGTTGAAAATGGAGACCTCATCTCATCCCGAATGGCAAGAATCCTTCAAACACCTCAGCTTCAACTTCTCCCTTAGAAGAGAACAACGTCAGATCATCTTCTTCCTCCAGAATATTTTCCATTGCTTGCTTGGCTGCCGCGAGCTTAACCTTGCTTAGGCGTTGGTTCCCCTGAAGACCATATATGAGGGATTGTCGATGCAGGGCGCGGGCGTATTGAACCTGCCCATCCTTTGACTCTCGCATTTCGAAGTGGGAAATCGTCTCATTGATGGAATTACTGGTAATCAACAGTCAGCTGAGAGTATATGATTGATGCGTCTAAAATTAATACTGACTGTGCATCTTTGAATTGGCCCTCCTTGGCGTATAAATTGGCAATCTTTAGTAGAGTGAGGGCAATGATGTCGGCCTGCTCGATTGCCTGAAGCTCTGGATCAATTGTATCATGACCCAGCACCATCAGTGCGGTAGTGTAAGAAACTTTGGCATCGTCGTAATTTGAATTTGCAACCTGCGCGTCCCCCCAAGCCAAATGAAGTCTACCAATGCTAGATATCAACCGCATTAATTTGATTTCTCTGGCTGTTCTCAAGTATATGACTCACCTGCAACAATCCACGTCATGTACTGTTTGGAGTCCATCGCTCTGAATTTTCCTTGAGTCGCAAAGAAGATTGATAGCCCCTTGAGCGCATCCTTGCTCAATGAATATAAGGGCAAGGTAGGTGGTGAACACAATGTAACTGGCAATGGCCTTCGTTGATCTCTCACGGAAGGCACTTACGCGATCTCGTGCGCGAACAATTTCTGTGATAGCATCAAATGGTTTCCTCTGTTCATAAGCTTGGATTCCGTCATGAACTCTCTTGCTTTCTGTTGCAATAACTTCATCGAGGGAAGTATCAGTCACTGGCGTGCGATGGCCTGTGGCTGGCGCCTCAGGATTATCAGACCCATTCTTCAGCTTGACAGGCCCTGTTTCAACCACTGTCTCACTTTGACAAACTGCAGAGCCCTCTGATTCAAAGGCCATAGTTTCCAACCCCTCATCAAGCGAAGATTCATCTCCTGTGACTTGTTCTGTTTTCTGCAGAGTAGTGTGTGTTGACTCTGGGATGTGAGGGTCCGACAAACCTGAACTCTGCCCGAAATCTAGCTCCTCCGAGTCGTCATGTTTCTCATTCGGCTGCTGATCTTCGCCCATTTCAGCCGGTATCGAGAAGATTTCAAAATGAAATGGCTCAGATACAAGTCCCAGTCCTATAAGCCCCGAGTTACCTTTCAGGAAGTCCGGTATTGTTTTAGTTAAAAAGGCCAGATACGGAGACGTCGTTCCCGTGCAAGCCAAGGCGCGCCGATGGCACAAGACTGAGTAAGGCTCAAACAGTAGCTCACACTCTGAATTATGCGGGGCTTTTATTGCCGGAATGTGTTGTCGAGTGATTGTCGCAGACGCATTGAGGTAGATTTCTGTGATCTTTGAGAGCTCTGCTTCACGATCCCCCGGGTCATCTTGAATGACACAGAGTCTATCGATCCAGAGATACTGGATCCCCAGAGAGTCGGCAATTCGACACGCGTCACGGTAGAGAAGAGGCATATCAGCTACATGTCCCCAATCGCCACATGTGCCAAGGGTTGACTGTGTGAGTTTCGTCTGGGTGGGAAGATCGTTCTGGTCAGCCCAGCTGTAACTCAGGGCGATATATTCCGCGGGCTTTTCATCGGTATCAATAACCTTCCACCTGGAATTCTTCTTGTCGATGTGAACGAGGCGTTTTGGAGTATGAGAATGCCATTGAGTGTTGGATGCGGGTAGCCCATTTCTCATACGCGAAATAGCCAAGAACTCATGAGCCACCTCAAGTATCTCTACATTCTCTTCTGGGTTATTTAAGACTTGCGAGTTATACCTATATGATTGAGATTTAGTATCGGTACAGTATAGCTTGCTTGAGAACTTACCAGGCACATCGGAGAATGAGTTTGATGAGTGGAACATAATGCTCGGGTTTCGTTAGGGTTGATGCAGCGACTTCCGACAGTCGGTGACATTGAGTGTGAATGCGAGAGAATTCTGGCCAGTAACCAAACACGACGTTCCTAAACTTTCGCTGAGAAGGCCATTGGGCAAGGAGCAATTGGACCGCCGTAGTGAATGCATTTTCTTGTTGCTGGGCATTGGCCAAATACTCTCGCACGGTGGATTGAATCACTCGATGCATTCGTAAGGAAGTACGGGAGCTTTGGACGCACAATCCATTTCTCACTGACTCAAATTTTGCCTTTTCAAAACTTTCATCTGTAATCGGAAATGTCTGTATCACAGGACTGAGTCTTTGCGCTTGGAGTAGTGTGGATTCCGGAGTATCATAGGGATCGAGATAGGAGAGCACACTGCACAGACTTTGAGCTTCGGGTGTAAGCTGTTCTATTTTTAGACACCAAAACAGCATTGCGCGAAGGTGGTGCTGTTTCAGCTGAGAGATTGTACCAGTGACATTACTCAAGCCCTTTATGAAGCCATCGTGGAGACTATTTTGTCTGGTGTGGATTTGTGACCCTGTCTGTATTGCTTCGGCAATCAGGCTCAGTGGAAGTGGATTGCCCCCAAATCGATGGAATAAACCGAGATCTTGGATTTCTTCTCGAGGAAGTCCTGTGATTGCATGCACCAATTCACATTCTTCCTCCTCGTTGAGGGGAGCCACTTGAAACTCAATCAAACGGCCACCGGAGAGAAGACTACTATCTGCTGACCGACTAGTAATGAGAACATTTCCATGGCCACAGCGCGGGATATAAGTCATCACAGTATCAATCTCGTCGGCATCATCAAAGACTAACAGCCAATCGGACATGGTTTCCGTCATCC
Organism: Penicillium herquei; assembly: GCA_039634405.1. NCBI lineage: Eukaryota > Fungi > Ascomycota > Eurotiomycetes > Eurotiales > Aspergillaceae > Penicillium > Penicillium herquei. The sequence goes on along the minus strand of CP098387.1, from coordinate 4,060,787 downwards.
ATGCTGCAAGTCTCGCGCGACTCTGTGCATGGCTGTGTTCCTTGCGACCTTCAATCAAATGGAGAGCAAAAGCAATTTCGTGGAAAGACTGGGCAATACTCTGTCGGTGGCTCGCCTGGACCCACATCACTGAACTGAACTGAAGACCGTGCCGGTGGACGTACTCGCGGGCGACCGCTGACTTGCCAATCCCTGGCGTGCCTGTCAAGATGGCGGCTTTTTGTTCACGAAATTTCGTGACTTGTTGTTTCGTTTCCTCTCCATAACTGAAGTATGATCGTAGGGATTCTAAAATTTTCTCCCGTCCGCAAAAATTAGGCAACAAATCTGGCAATCGAATTTGAAGGGGAAGATGACGTCCTGATGCTGTTTCCAACGTATCTTTTATGGTTGCATCATCTTTGTCATTCGTGTCATGATTCAGCTCACTAGGGGCCTCAAATTCAGCTGTCTCTGGGTCTGTAGTACTGCGGGAAATGTTTTCTGGCGTCTTGTCTTCGTTCGGACTGTTGCCCCTTGTATTTTCGCCATTGATATCGTCGCTTGATTCGACTGAAGTTTCAGTAACCTCAGTGCTGCTGTCCCCATTATTTATACCAAGAGCCTTGTGGTCTGCTATTAGAGAATGCGAGCCGGTATTATTATCTGACGATGAAAATGCTGCACTTGGAATGACTTTTCGTTCACTGAGAGAACGAGGCTCCTCGAGACTCTCGAATGGCCGAATGCCAGTTTCTGTGATTCTCGGCCGAGGCTCCCATTGATTCGCAGCAATCCTGTCAAGCTTGCGACGATATTTGCTCTGAGAGTGAAAAACACATTGCTTCTGTTCACCTTCATCTGCAGACAAGTCCTCGTCCATATCGGCAGTCGTCCACTTCCGAACCGTAACACTACCATCACACACACATCCTTCGTATTTCGTTTCACGGCGACGAAAGAATGGTTTGGACTTGACAGATGGGGATGAGATGTGAAAGAAGTGGGAATGTATGGTGATCTCCTCGAAGCGATCGGAAATAGCTTTCAGACAGCGAAGCGCTTGTTGACTACATACTTCCCGAGGAAGTTGATTCGAGGACAGCAGGAGGAACTTCCGCACGAGACTCGACCATTCGTCGCAGTTGGCATCTTTCAGCTTTGGATCACCGATCATTAACATAGTGTTGAGGCAGTCGAATAAAGCCTTTTCTCCTTCATGGTGTTTTTTGGGATGAGCTTCTATTATAGCCTGTAATAAAAGTGTGTGAGCCTCACAGATACCTGCTCATTGTTTCTCAATGTTTAAACAAATAAAAATTATTGCAGATCGTAGAAGGGGCGATGAAATCATGATCACACTTACTTTCTTCAGGATGAACGCACCGAGTCGATACCCTATGGTAATGACGTTGCAGTCGGGGTCCTTGAGTCAAGCAAAACTTTGAGCATCTATGTTGTATAAAAGAGATAGACAGAAATACCTTGACTCGATCCTTGCAGAGCGCAACGAGCTCATAATTCAGCTCTTTCCCTGCCTCACAAACCAATTCCCATGACTGAATAGATTTCACCTTGATACCATGCCAGTAGACCCAGACTTCGAGTGAAGGTTCTAGCTCCGCGCAGCAATTCTGAATCCATTCCATAAAATGTGGGCATGTTTGCTCGGCAAGGGAGTTTGCAAAGAGACCTGGAACAACGACGACCCTTTTGAGGACGATCTGATCAGCAAAATGCTTCAAAATGTGGAGAGTCAAGTAATGACCATCTTTCCCTAATCAAAGCCTGACATTTTCAACTTACAACGTCTTTGGATAATCGCCACCCTCTGCGGCGTGGAGCCTTGTGAAGCGTCCCATCTTTGCTGGAAGGATCTAGAGAGAAAGAGGTTCCTGTTCATCCTCAAGGATGCAGGTATTATACGAGGAGGTACTTGCTTAATCTCACATCGAATACTGAGGCTGTGCCTCGTTGGCAGGAGGGTGAAATGACGACGAGCCAACCTCACACATGCAAAAGCATAAGATCAATCACAATTTCATGCACCCATTACGTAGGGCGTGCAGTAAAGTTGGTGAGCTTGCACATTCTGTTGGTCCACGTTTATCATAGGGGGCCATCTAAGCGCCCGCAGGACTCACCCGGGCGATGAGGCGCAGCTGACACGACACCACTTGAGCCATGCTCGTATCTTGCAAATAAATAACAATAGGTCGACCTTGTCCATAATACACTGGTATCGAACCAGGCTTTTTCGGTCGGACATGAGATAACCGACATGCCAGACCTCGAACATGAACATGATGAAATTTCAGAAGGGGTTCGATTTCTATGCTCACGAGTTCGGTCTTTGAACAGTGATCCCTTACATTCTGTTGCTTATTTAAACAATTTGGCATCATATCTTGACGGACCTTATAAAAAGTCATCACGAAATTATCCAACTCGAGCTGTTCATGTGCCTGCATATAGGAATGTTTTTCTCAACTCCTATTCCCTTAGTGGTGCTCAGAGGCCACAGCCCAAACTATATAACGATGTTTCTGTATTTCAGTCTACAAATGAAACCTCAGAGGCTGAGCTGGTCTTTTTGACCGGTTATCCATCTCCACAATGGCTGAATATTGCGGTTGCACGATATGGGATTGATCATCGATTTCTGCACCGTCATTTGGACTTTTTACCGAGCGGTAAAAGAGACTGGTTTACTACACCCAGCGTACCTTCACGGTCGCAGCAATTCATTCGACTACTGGTGCCATGCATCGTGTTCACCGGGCATGAGTGTCGGTTTGTCCCTGCGAATGATCTTCAAAAAGCTCGTTTTGCATGCGCGGAGCTCCTGCGACAAAAATCAAAGAGCTTTTTTGGTGGAACGGAAGCACCGACAGGGCAGACTATTGTGCGGGAAGTCAACATTCATAGTGGTGAAGCCATGGTGTTGGAGCATGCGATTACCATCAGCGTACAGAAGAAAGGGCAATCAACCAAGAGTAAGTAAATAACTCCTGGCATACAACTTAAAATTGAAGCTTATGAGTCATTACAGTCCTCATCTGGAGTGATGCAGGAAACGATTCTGTTTCCGACTACTTGCCGATTCCTGCAACTGATGCTTTCAAAAACCTCGGGAATACCTTAGAATGCTGTCCGGTGTTCTTTGAGAAACATCTTCACATAAATGACGTTACAGTGGAATCCAGAGAACAGGCATGCTGCTATCGAGGCACTATACAAGCCCTATCGGCTCTAGCCAGTAACTATGGACATACCTTGAGCTGGAGTGCACTGCAGGATGACCCAGTTCTTGTTCTCGAGGAATTGTTCGCTTTCCAGTCAGCCGCCGCAATGCAATACCTGAACATGCTGCGAAACGACATAACACAAGCCATGCATCGAACCCAAAAAATGAACGTCGAATCGTTGAATATAGACGACATTTCGAACTTCGATTACACAAAAGCAGTCCTGATCCGATGGACCTCGCATTTCCGGGGACTAAGTCAGGCCCTAGATCCTGACTCACCTGGGAATCCCATCGCCCCGTTAGCACATCACATCAAGCGGCGAGATCTGCTGACCCTACTAAGAATGGATTTTGACAGCCTTCTTGCCGAAGCCCAGGTTCTAACAGAACTATGCGATAGTGGAAAGAGTACGATAATGACCAATTTCTCTATTGCGGAGTCAAAACGCACGGCTGAGGAATCGCGGCTAGTGGGAGAGCTCACCAAACTGACCAACAGATTGACTTTCATCTTCCTTCCAACCTCGTTTGTGACCTCAGTGTTTGGGATGAATTTCAAGCAGCTCGGCCAAGGGTCTCTAGATATCTGGATTTGGGTGGCCGTCTCAGTCCCTTTGCTGATAGTCTGTGTGATTCTTGTTGAGTGGAGGATTTCAGTTCCAGCACTTGTCGAAAGGTTTCTGGCAAAGGTACGAAAGGCTCATACTTGATAGCCCAAAAGAGCCATCTATGATTGATATGCCACATAATTGAGGACCTGCGTATTGATAAATAAAGGCACACCAGTTGACCGACAATATCCATTGAGGCTGAATGCCTTGTCCAGCAGTCGAGCTCCCATGTTCGTCGTCAACTGGTGAACTAGTAATCAAGTCGGTCATTATACTATATTATATGCTCATATGAATTAATGAAACATTTGAAGCGCTTTACTCAATGCACCATTATCATCATAACCTTCAAATATTGGAATATTGGTGGTGCACATGTGTCAGGACCCTTATCAGTTGACTGACAGGTGAGTGCTTCTGGTCCTAGGGTCCCTGACCAATCATTCGAGTCAGCTTCGTTCCACCACAATTCACAGTGATATACTCTCTGCCAACCTCAACAAGAAGAACAAATTGATACCCACATTTCCCACAGGTGCCTTTTCCAATTCCACAGGATCATTAACGGCGAAAACGCTCAGATCCCGTATGGCGGCATAGATCAAAGGGTAGCCAATCATTTGCGAACCATGGTCCCCGCTTCCTATCAGCAATATCAGTCAAAACTCTGCCACGACTTCGACTAGCTGGCTTTTCATGTACAGACCAGCTGTTCAGTGCACATCTCGGCTAGCTTCCTCCTTCTCCAATCGGGTATCCTATTTCCAATCTCGCGTCATGAGTTCTAGACCACACGTCGGTATCATCGGTGCGGGCCTTGCGGGTCTCCGGTGTGCCGATATTCTGATCCAGAATGGAGCCAGGGTCACCATTTTAGAGGCTAGGAATCGCATTGGTGGAAGAGTAAGTAGATCCCTTTTCTGCATTTGGGATTTCCGAGTTTTTCCAGGTGACCGGTCTTTCGTTGGACACCTTGAGCTAAGCAGTTCAATTTCAACAGGTTTATCAGGATAGCCTGGATGGCCATGTAGTTGATCTGTAAGTAACTAACTGACTGGAAATGCCAATTAGAGATTATCGTGCACTTTATGCTAATATCTCACAGTGGCCCGAACTGGATCCATGGACAGGGTGAAAATCCCATCATGTCCCTTGCTCAGGCAACGCAGACTGTCACCTATGATCCTGCAGGCGGCAATTTCATGGTCTCGCGCGATGGAAAGTTCATCAGTGAAGATGTCGGTACTAAGGTATCGGAGTTTGTATGGGAAACCATTGCCGAGGCTTTTACGTACAGCAACGAGAACCGTGATAGCATCCGACCTGAAGAAAGTCTCTATGATTTCTTCCAAGAAAAGGTTCAGCAGACAAATTTCTCAAAGGAGGAGCAGCAGCTCTGTCTGGATGCGTGTAAGCTTTGGGGTGCTTATGTGGGAGAGCCCACGGAGAGACAAAGTTTACGATTCTTCCGATTGGAAGAATGCATTGACGGATGTAAGTCTTTAACCCCTCCTCATAATACTCAAATCAGATGATTAACTCTCTGGAACTAGACAATTACTTTGTTGCGGGAACCTATAAACGGATTCTCGAACAAGTTGCCAAAACAGCCCAATCCCACGCCGATATCAAACTAAACCATCCAGTCGTGAACATCGACGCCCCTACCAGAAAGAGCGATGCAACTATCAATGAAAACCAGGTTACTGTAACTACGGTCTCTGGAGATCAATTCAAATTCGACGATGTGGTGGTGACCTGTCCACTTGGCTGGCTCAAAAATAACACCAGCGCATTCACCCCCGAACTCCCACGCCGACTCCTCCAAGCCATTGACAACATCTCCTACGGACGCCTCGAGAAGGTCTTCGTCAAATTCCCCCGCGCATTCTGGAAAGTTGATTCCGCAAACTCCGACTCAAATCTACCCTCGACGCCAATTTTCACTCAATTCCTTGAACCAAATTACGCAAAGGAACACCCATCACACTTAGAATGGAACCAAGAATGTCTCTCTATCGCCTCTCTCCCAGAACCATGCGCTCATCCAACTCTCCTATTCTACACCTACGGTCCAGGTGGCGCACATATTGTGCAGAGCATCGCATCCCTTGATCCCTCCTCAAAGGAATACAAGGATACTCTAATCGCTACGCTCCAGCCCTTTTACTCCAAGTTACCCGGATATGATGCCTCCTCGACAGATTGTATCCCCACTACTGTTCTCGCTACTCGCTGGCAAACAGATGAGTATGCGGGATACGGATCTTACTGCAATTTCCAGGTTGGGTTGGAGCATGGTGATGTGGATATCGAGGTTATGCGCTCGGGTGATGGCACTGGTGCGGAGCGGGGATTGTGGTTTGCTGGTGAGCATACATCGCCGTTTGTAGCGCTGGGTACTACTACTGGTGCTTATTGGAGTGGAGAACGTGCTGCTGGGCAGGTTTGTGAACGGAGGGGATTGGCGCATGTTGGCATGACTCGTGGGAGAGATGATTCTCTTCCTTCTGCTAAAACGAAGCTGTAGGTTCAACTCTAGACTGGATTTTCGATTATCGAGAAGCATTGGACATAGACTTGTACATAGTAAAGTACCAGGTGGCTACTAGACATATGGAGTCCTATAAAGATTGAAGTTAAACAGCTATCTCACACCAACCCGCCCAGTATCTATGACTAGTCTATTTATTCAGCGATCTAATTTTGTTCTACTAGTAGTATCATTTCATCAAGGGTATAGTATTTTCAACGGTCAATATCATTGTTCGTTACTGGGGTCATCCCAGAATTAGTTGATCTATACCGGGAGCTATCTCCCGCAGCCTGGTCCAGCTAACAACAGCGACCAGCGACAAAGACAGGGCCAAAAGGGCTAAATATCCAAATCCCGCACAGCGAGTCAAATATAACTCGAACGGACAGCAGATATACTCGAAGAGAAGAGAAGGCCACAATGGACCTTGGGAACAAGGGATCATGGGGTTCACGTGACGAAGATGTGGCGAAGAACCGCTTGCAAGCACACATCGCGAATCAGAATCATGACAAGAAGGAATGACAAAAGAAAGAAAGAGACATAGAGAAAGGAGACGGAAATTTCAAAAGTGAGGTACAGAGAAGAGGGGGTTTCAGTGCTAATGCGATCCAAGGGAGGTCTCCTGGTTTCATTCACAGGGGGAGTATGGGAGGATCGGTGCTATCGCCAGGCTCCTTGGCTCAGCGAAAGGAGTCCCTGAACACAGTCCAGATCATCTTCTTGACTCCCACTCGTCCCACCAGCCATGAATGCAGATACCTCTGCACTCAACTCTGGCGGCGCTTTGCCCTGGGTGCCAGATGCGAATGGTCGATTCCTTTTCCCGGTATTCGTCAGCCCTAAGCCCCGGTTACGGTTGGCTTCACGCAAAGCGGGGCGGGAGGCTTGAGAAGTTGTACGACGACGAACAGGAGTCTCTCGGGTTCCTGGAGCCCAGTTTTCCTTATCGGAATCGCCAGCATCCAGCTCGAAGTCCACCTTGCCAGACTTAGAGGTCATTGACTTGGAAAGCTTCGAGACAGATGGAGAGGCCCGGTTCCGATCTGTCTCGAGTCGTCCCAGAGAAGAAACGGTACGGGAAAGCTTTCGCCTCTTTTCTCCCATCGACTGTGAGATTGGAGTACGGGCGGAATCAGCATGGACATTGACGAAGCTATGCCTTGTTGATGAACTGCGTGTGATGGAGCGCTGGGAGCGAGACTGGAAGAGACCAGGTGAGGAGGTGGGACCAGCCTGGGAGCTGGCAGGTGTGAACAGGGCACTGCGGGCGTCAGTGTCAAAGAATGACTCCCAGTTACGGGGATCACGAGATCGACCAAAGGTTCGATCCTTTTCGGACATGCCCGACCGTGGTGTGGCCGGGAAGATAGCACTATTGCTACGTCGCAAACTTGAAAGCTTGGTGCGACGTACTGAGAACATAGCCACTCGGTTCTTGGACGGTGATGGCTCGTTCTCAGCACGGATGACAGCCTTTCCATCCGATGACATCGCAATACGCAACGAGTTCCGTCCCTTTGGCGGCGACGGCGTCATCTCATCTTCTTTTCGTACCATAGCCTCTCCATCAAACGACATCGACAACCTCAAGGAAGGAGGTGATTTCACCGGCGTCGTCATGCCATTCGCCATGTGCAGATTTTGTAAACCATCGTCTCTAAGATCAGAAACAGACCGCTTCCGCTTTGGAGCCTGCAATAACGACTCGTCTGATATGTTGCTGTCCGGAATTTGACTCGAGTCCGCCCCATGAAATTCCTCCTGCGTGGTCGGCGGGGTGTAATCCAACGCTTCGGTCGCCACACTCGTTTGTGTGCTCTGGGGTGGTAGTTCAGGTTCAAGCTCAGCCTCATCCCTCTCACTGGTCACCAGATCCGGTTCATCGGATAACTGCAACAACTCGCCACCCCATGATTTTGGCCTTGTCCCTTCTGCTGGAGTGTGGGCGTCGACCGACAACTCTGCCCCACTCGAGGACCCTGGGTCCGCAGACGCGTTATCATCACTAGACGGGTGTCCCAACGGATCGGACATACTCGAACGAGGAGCAAGTAGTTCGTGCGGCTGGAGAGGTTTGGATTTCCGTCGGTCGTTTTGGCGGCGATTCTGGAACCAAATCTGCAAAGAATCAGTTATGCGGTCTAGGATGTGGAGGCATTTTGCAATGTGAGGTCTTGGCATCGCGTACTTGGACCTCTTTCTCGCCGAGCGAGACGCGATTCACAATATTCGCTCGAGCAACTTTATCCGGCTTGGGGTTCTTCTGGTATTCGGCTTCCAAGATGGCGTGATCCTCCGGGCTAAGAGAAATTGGTGATATTGGTTAGATTATACGCGTTTTTCGAGGTCCATCCGGGCGGGAACTCACCTCGTCCGGCGGCGTTTTTGACGAGCGAGAAGCTTGTTGTCGACACGCGGAGGAAGGTTCTGAGTCAATGTTTTCTGGGAGTGAACGAGGAAGGCGTAATTGAGGGCATTGGAGTCCGTGGCTGGGAGAGACGGCGAGGAGGAGGCTGCCGCCACCACTGAGGGCTCCGGGTCAGACATAGTCTCGAACTAAAGCATAAAGAGAGGAGGATGGATGGTTCTTGTCCCAAGGAAGTATGGGAGCCAAAAACCAGAGATGAACCAAAAAGGAAAAACCGAAAAACAAAAAGAAAGTGGGAGAGAATTGGGAGTGAGGCTGGAGCAAAGAAGAGTATGCAGACCAAGACCGTAGTGGAATCGCGTCGCGATTGTGGACGCGGAGGAGCAAGACCGTGCCCGCGCTAGTTTTTTTGATATTTTACAACGTCGACTCCCAAGTTACTCACTTCGGCTGGATTTTTGCCTCTATTTGCGTTCTATACTCTGTAATTTATCTTATTTTTAGCTATAAATTATCCTACTCCTAATATCTACCTCTTTTACTCTCTCTTGTTCCCTCTATTTACACCCACTATTGACGCGGTCGGAGGTAAGTCGGGATTCCCCACTGCGGCCACGGACGTGGACCTATGGGGCCATCGCGTGTCCCACGTCACGTTAGGGAGAATGCGTGAGATCCTAAGAATTTTGGAGGCTCTGGTATTTAGCATTTCTCATGGCATCACACCTCCGAGCAGCACCCAAATTCCCCGGTGGTCTGGTATGTCAAGTATGTGATCTACAGGCAAAAAAGCCCCGAACGCGAGATACACGTGGGCACGTGACTTAGAGCCCATTGACCAGTCCACTGTAACACAACAGTTGACTACAGCTGACTATCACTACAGTTATGGTTCATGTTCGAATGATCATGCAGCGGTATTTATCCCTTTTTTCGCGACCTCGGTCACATTTTATACATTAACAGGACATCTTTCAACGAATAACCCAGTTGGACAACACCAATGACCCCCATAATCACGATAATTTGACCTGGACTCGAAGCAATTGCTCAGCATTGCGATATGCAAATTTCTCCAAATCCTCTCCGCCGATTAACCCGCTCTTCTGAATCTCCTTGAAAAACTCGAGTCCCTTCTCATTCGATGAAAACGGATAGTCGACACTGTAGAGCACGTGGTCGATTGACGTGGTCTGCAGCAGGCAAGCCAACGGAGGCAAGGAGAACATACCACTGGTCGTGATCCAAATATTCTCCCGCCATACCTCTTGGAATGATCTCTCCCTCCCCCACCGTGCAGAAACTCCAAATACTCTCTCCAGCTGAAAGGGAATCATCTCGCCCATATGTCCAATAATAATCTTCAACGTTGGGAACCGGTCGAAGAGCCCACTGGCATACAATTTCAGAATATGCAGTGCAGTGTCTGAGTGCCACCCCCAGCCATATGCACTGAGCGCCACGGCAACAGATTCATCATAATTCCCACGGTAGTGGTCCATCGCACTATCAGCGGCCCAAGAAGGATGGATGTAAATGGGGACATCTAATTCCTGCGCCTTTTCAAACATGACCCAGAATTTCTCGTCGTCGTAGAACTTGCCATTGATGTGAGTGTCTACTAGTGCACCGACAAATCCTAAGTTTCTCACGCAGCGCTCGAGTTCATCTGCGGCGGCGGTTGGATTACTCACTGGGAGTAATGCAAACCCCGCTAGCCGGTTTGGATGCTTGGATATAGCAGACGCAAGGTCGTCATTTGCTGCTGTGCAGACACTGGCAGGCATATCGCCGGGGCCATGAGAGATGATCTGGAGCGAAACATTTCCGCGATCTAAATCTTGTACTCGTTCCTCGTCGAGGGAATTCAGTTTCCGTACTAAGTCGTGCGGGAAAGCAGCAAATTCATCGTGTTCCTGAGCAGCGCGGACATGTGGCGAAACGTAGTGCTCTTCGAGGGTGATTAAGGGTATCATGATTCAATTTTGAAACTGCTGAGTCACTCCAAATTCTGCGATGGTGCTCACGAATTGAATTATTTGGACGAAGTGCGGATATTAACTACTGGCATATCATGTTGGATGTCAACTCGAATATATACGCCCTGCATTCAAGTTTTAACCCCGATCTGCCAAAGTCCGAGACTCCGGATCGGTCCTATACTAGGTACCATATACATCTGTAGGATAAAAGCTGTTCCGTGGACAAGAATCAGATCTCGATGTTTCTTATCACCGATTAAATCCAATCTCCGTGTTTCGAATGTTTAGTCAACTGCAGGTGGTCGGAGTCAATGGAGTCAATGGAGCTAACACCAATGTTCCCTGTTCTATAGATCAATCTTCATTTCTTCAGAGCCTCATATAGCATAGTAACGTTGATTTATGTAACACTAGAATTGATCTGGAATATTCTATTGTTCATCAGATACACCTGCATCGATGATCTACTACTCGATGAAATTACCGAATGCGATCGGCCATAATCACCCTTCCGAACCAATCAAACCAACTCACATCCCAATAAGCGGGTCAATCCAATGACCCAGGGCCACCTAAACCGGGTCTTGCTTCAAGTTGATTCTAGACAGTTTCAAGTGCGGGGTGAAACCGGTGAACCGGTCACAGATTACGGGCATATCCGAGCGACCCCGAGCCAGAATCCCCACAACGCATATGCTGGAAGGGGTTGGTTCGCGGGAAGTTATCGGCATACCCTTACCACTACCGGTGCATACCCCGGATTCTTGGTTTCCTGATCCTTCAAATGTTCCTGATGCCCATCTAGCGAATCCCTTTCTTTCCCGGGTCAACCTTGTTGGTCGGACACAAATAAGTACGATTGTTAATCTATCCCCGCCCCGCATCCCAACATTTTGATGGATTAAAAGGATCGACTAGTCCCCTCCTTCAATCAATCGGACACGCGGTGATGCGTCTCTTCCAGAGCACTTTCCCAACTCTTTTCATTGACTGGATTCACGGTTCAAGGACATTCGGCAACAATGGGTCGTTTCTATAGTGCCTGTATCGCCGTGCTGGTGTCAATGGGCTCGTTCCTATTTGGTTACGACAACGGTGTTATGACCGATGTGATTGACTCCTCAAACTTCCTACAATATTTCCATACGACAGAAACATCAGCTATCATTGGAGCTATCAACAGTATTTACTCGGGTGGAGGTAACAGCTCAAGGGATATTTGTGGATTCTAGCAATTACTCACATTTTCTTCACAATCCAGCAATGATCGGTGCCCTCCAAGGTGGCTTGACTGTTGACCTTTTTGGGCGTAGACGGACTATCCAAATGGGCGCTTTGACCTGTCTTATCGGCACCACAATTCAAGCAGCGGCTCAGAATTTAGCCATGATTCTCGTCGGTCGTATTCTAGCTGGCTGGGGTGTGGGAATTATGTCTATGGCGATACCGGTTTACCAAGCTGAGTTTGCGCATCCTCGGTCTCGGGGGTTGGTTGTTGGATTGACCCAGCAAATGATCGGTGTGGGATCTCTCATCAGCACGTATGGAAACGGTGCCCTTTTTTTAGTTTCATGTGGATCACTGACAGGACCTTAGGTGGGTTGGTTATGGAGCGCTCCATGCGCCAAGTACCAGTGAATTTCAATGGCGGTTTCCACTAGCCGTTCAGGTAATCCCGGCTGTTATACTGATCATTGGTATGATTTTTGTACCGGAATCCCCACGGCATCTCATCGAGAAGAATGAATACACCGAAGCAATGCGGGTCCTCCGTAAACTCCACTATAATGGGACAAACGACGACTGGATCGAGACTGAGTACCGCTCAATTTGCCGAACGATTGAGTTTGAGAAATCGATTTCAACGCCAGACTGGATAGCCATGTTTACTGTTCCAAAATGGCGCACGCGAATGCTGTATGTTTCTATTTCACTAATATTTCCCTCTATATCCAGCTCGAGGCTTACGATTATAGACATGGACTTGCGGTTCAAGTATTTACGCAGATGACAGGAATAAACGTTATCTCCTACTATCAGACAATTATGTTTAATCATCTTGGAATCACAGGGAGTCGCAACACACTTGTTGTAGGGATCTACAACTGCGTTGGCCCAATCACCAACTTCATCTTCGTGATGTTTATACTTGACCGAGTTGGACGACGGAAACCCTTGCTTTTCGGCACAATCGCCATGTCCATTGCGTTGATATGTGAGGGTATAATCAATTCACAAGATCCAGATGGCTCGCGAACTGGGTGCAGCATCGCTGGGATATTTTTCTTATTCGCCGTGTCGGTTGCATTCTCTCTATCATTTGGTCCTTGTAGTTGGTATGCTTTCCGCCTATTTCTTGATTACAATGATGGTATTTTTCTAACCGTTACAGGGTGTACATGGCCGAGGTTATGCCAATGCAGATTCGCGGCAAGGGCAGTGCATTCGCTGTGGGAGTTGGCAGTTGGGCGGTCAGTGCATTGTGGAATGAAGTCTCACCCATTGCTCTTGGGAAGATTCAATGGAAGTATTATTTTGTTTTTGTGGCATGGAGTGAGTTCAAATCCTGTCCTTTCCCTGATCAAAACCTACCATGCCCTGCTAATAACCGATACAGATCTCTGTATCACATTTCCAGTGATATATTTCTTCTTTCGTGAGACCAAACAAAAGAGTCTGGAAGAAATTGACCTACTCTTTGAACAACGATTGTCAGACAGATCCTCTATAGATTTAGAGGCAGAGCTGAGCAAAGAGGTACATGCAAATGTATCAAGAGCCAATATACCGGATGATACGATCCAAGAACACTAGATTATACCTAATGATATCAAGGCCTTTATGACTTGAAATTCTAACGAGGAGTAACATGAAGCTCTACAGTTGCTACACGTGTAAATATGTGGTAAGAAAGGGTCCTAAATGAATGAAAAGAGATGACAGAAAATAATAGAGAGACTTGGTGAAAAAAGAAAATGGCTTCCAGCCACTAGAATCTTAGCCGTGTATCCCTTGAAAGAATATTGGACCGCTAAATAATTACAGGAAACAGGGGAAGCAACAAATTTTTCAAAGGGACTAGTCATGATCAGATTGTACCTCCTCAAAAAATTAATGAGCACAGTGTACATACTAAGGCGAGGATAGTTCTAGTTGGTCAATCATCTGATAGTGCGTGTGTGAGGTATGGTCTCTCAAGGTCTTAAATTATCTCCACGTATTTTTGAGTCGTCCTGATTCTGCCTTGTTTATTGCTAGATTTCCAGAATTTATCCAAACGCAACGCGTGTTGTTTAGACGCATCCCTCTTCCCCATCCACCCTTCCTCGTCAACATCTCACGCCCATCTCTTCAAGGTAAGTTTCAGCAACCTATTCCCAGTTTTCTTTTCGATCATGTTGTTAAAATCCCTTTTGGTGATTCTTACGCTGATGTTCTAATATAACAGCTTTTTTCGAATCCGTGAACGAACCATACAAAAAGCTGAGCTATTCTGAGAGAATGAGTGATCACGAGCATGCCCACGTCCTAGCAGGCAGTTCCGCCATTGCTCTAGGAGTTGGACTAGGAATTTGCTTTCTAGCTATTTTTCTTATGGCAGGCCTGTAAGTCTTGAATTTCTACTCCGTATTCGCTTGTCCCATATGGTGAGGCTCTTACGGATCTCCGGAGCATACTATATCTCACTGCCTATTCGCACGCACTCGAGTCCGACCTCGGGATAAAGTGAAGGTAATACTAACATGACTCCATTACAGGTCATTCTACTTTCACCGAAAGCGAAAGTCGCCAAGTCCTGAAGAACTGTTGGCCACACTAAACACCACATCGCCTGTACGAAAGCTGGAGGAGTGGTGGCGCAACACGGGCAGGGAGCTGGGCAGCTCCGAAGATTTAGGCAGGCTGTTCAACTGGTAAGAAATCTCTCATTTTTCTAATTCAACCTTCAAATGGCTAATGGATTTGTAATGTCTAGCCCGGTGTGTCTGGAGGATGTGAGTCAGACTCAAGAGATACGTGAGCTACCATGCTCTCACGTCTTTCATCGAGGCTGTCTTGATGAATGGTTCTTTCGGGGCCATTACCGCTGCCCGGTCTGCCAACAGTCGTTTGTTTACCCCCGCAGCGAGAACTGATGATAGCTCATCCAGAGGGGGTCTGATTCCGAAACTGAAGCTTGGAAGAAAGCCCGTGGGGTGTCATGTAACATTTACTCCGCTGAAGTTCGAGGATAATGATGATATGAAGTTACGATTCTCACATATGGGCTATGCATTGTCTAATAATGACTTAGATCCAGGACAGCTACTACTTTAAGTTAACAAATGCACATGTCGTTGAGAAAATTCTAGGCTTGGAAGTATTTGTAAAAAGGACTCTGAGACTGAATTTGCTCCAAGATCAATGCTAAAAATAATACTAGTCCTATATAGGCTCCAAGGTCATTACAATAATCATCCTTGTCGTTAAAGAAAAATATTCTGAACCCTTAAGGGTTTCTGGCAATAATCACCAACGTTGTCGAAAAATATTCGAATATCTTTCTCCTATGTCTGGAGCAATAATCACCCTCGTCGTTGAAAAAATAGCCTTATTCCAAGCTCCTGCGCTCATTGATGGCAATAACCACCCGCGTTGCCTAAAAAATAATATTAATATCCTACTTAGACTCATAGTAATAATCAAGCCCGTTATTGGAAAAGTTGAAATGGATTTCTTAGCCCAAGGCTAATGCCAATAACCACCAGCGTTGCTTCAAATTTTGAAATATCTTTGACCCTAGTCTCATGGCAATAATCACCAGCGTTGTTGAAAAAAAACCAAATCCTAGCTTTAGGCTGATGCCAATAACCACCAGCGTTGCTTGAAAATAATCTTGATAGTGCTACTAGAGTCATGGCAATAACCACCAGCGTTGCTTGAAAATAATCTTGATAGTGCTACTAGAGTCATGGCAATAACTAAGCGCGTTATCGCAAAACTTGAAATATTCTTAAACAAGGACTGGCAGCAATAAACACCCGCGTTGGCTAAGAAATAATTTTACTGGTCCTCCATACCTAGGGCCAATAATCACCAGCGTTCTCTGAAAAATAATCTTGCTCCTAGGTTCATACCAATAACCACCAGTGTTGCTTAAAAACTTGAATTGTTTTTTAACCCTGTGTCTATGGCAATAACCACCCGCGTTATTAAAAAAAAATTAATGTTCAACTTGCTCCCAATCCCATGCAAATAACCAACCCCGTTATTAGAGCACTGGAAATATTCTTGGCTCTAGGGCCATAGCAATAATCAGCCTCGTTGCTTGGAAAATATTCTTATAACTATTTTGAATAATGTCACACGGAGGTTTAAATTCAACTTGACAAGATAAGATGTCTCTTCTCGAGATCAGTCTTATTGTTTCACTTTCACCCTACGTAAATATCCATGGATTTCTAATTCGATGACTTCCAAGGTCAAAATTGCTTTAGAAAATATTATGGTGAACCAACCCCGTATATGATCCATAATGAGTAGATAATTAAATTATTAATGTGGATATAAACTATATAGGCGCTAACATTATGAGCTGAATTGTAATTCCCATAGCATCAAGGAGCAAACCCATCCGCACTGGGGAAGTATTCCGTATTGAAGTCCCAAGCATTGTAGTTCGACCAATCCAAGAAGCTAGACAGGCCAGAAGTAACATCGTGGACCATATCCGCCTGGACGGGCTGGGGGTCTAACAATTGATCGAGAATGCGGGATAGTTTCTTCTCCGCCTCGCGACATGTATGATAGTTTCCATGTCCGGGTCGGGATACCCAGGATAATAATGAGATGAAGACACTGATGTTTCGGATCAGCTCTGCGCGGGGGAGAACAACGGCATGAGGTCCCGGCTCATGGGACTGGTGCAAAAGCTCTACGAGGAGAACACTGGCGCTTGGGAGACCATACGTGAGGGCCTATCACGAAAATTAGCATTATGATCATCTTAAATTTGACTAGGATGGTGGGATTTCGTACAATCCAAGAATAATGTCGATCAAGATCCACCATGGGATGTCGTTGCGAAGTGATAGTGACGACGATGGCAAGGACGCGGCGAGATACATCACAAAGCGCAGCTCTTCCGGTATTGGTATGCTTGATCAGGGCTCTCTGGAGGAGGAAGCAGGTGTAAAGATAATTAAGATATAGGTAAACGATCGTCAACCACCCATGGTGGAAGTCATGGGCTTGTTCACGGTCATATCGAAGATAATCCGGCGTTGCAGCCCAGATAGTTCGCATGTTTTCTTCAATTTCGCTGTGCAAAAAAAATTGTGTTAGTTTGACTTGGGTCTACCTCGGGATTCGATTGAAACCAATTATGCTGACTCACTTTGACTTTCGGACAAGACTGCGACTTTCAGGAGTCCCTAAGGCAATATCGAGGGTTTGTTCTCTCGAAACAGCAAGGTGAAATCTAACTCGCGAAGTGCTCAGTCGATTTCGAACACCTTTCGTGTTCCAGCCATTGCTATCAAGATCGGAAATTGCTCGTTCAAGAGTCTCTCCGCCCGCAACTAGATCCTCGTCACTCAGATCCAGTGGTGGGACTAGGGTACAATATCGGTAGTTCATGAGAGGTGGTCGGCCAACAAAAGTTGCCATCATCTTATCCATATAGAAGGCTGAGATAAAGCACCCTCTGCGCCATTGCCGAAGGAAAAAAGGGCAATTGTCGGAACTGTCCGTATCAAGATGGATTCCTGCCGCGTAGATTGTAGCGACCAAATCACCCAGTCGACGCCATGCCTTGTAACCTGAATTTTCGAATTTTTGGTTAACGAACTCCATGAATGCAATGCTTATTTGAAACACGTACTTGAATCGCCATACTGCTGTGTTAGAAGCATGACGTCGTTATATTGCAGATATGCCAGAAGCTCATTGGCCGATGAAGCCTGATCGCAGAAGTTTAGGCATATAGTGCCAGCTTGGATAACCTGCTCCAGAAGCCGATCTTTTATGCTCAGGTCCTCGCTCTCCTGTAAGACCTCGGGATCATTATCCGGTGTGATGACAAGCTGCTGGCCACAGACAGAAAAGATATTTGCCAGTGCCTCCCAGCGTAAGTTACGGCCCGTGAAAGAAGCACAATACTCTTGAACAGTCATTGCCTGATGAGTTGTCATCGCCCGTGAAGAGTTCTGGAATATGAGAGTAGCCAAACTCCGCAGCTGCGGCATTGGATCATTCG
The DNA here is from genome assembly GCA_039634405.1 of Penicillium herquei. Lineage (NCBI taxonomy): Eukaryota > Fungi > Ascomycota > Eurotiomycetes > Eurotiales > Aspergillaceae > Penicillium > Penicillium herquei. The sequence goes on along the minus strand of CP098387.1, from coordinate 4,042,821 downwards.
CATTTAACCCATCAGATATCTCCTGTATAGATGCAAGTATAGCATCTAGAACAATTTTGGGTACGACGGCATTCCATGATCGAAGATAAAACTTGTCAACCAGGCTTTGGCGGAAGGTGAGGTTATAGAGAAATAGTAACACGTCAGCCCCAGATTGGGCCCGCTCCGGCTCCACTGATGGGACCGGATATGAATCTGTAGTCTCTTCGGGCTCAAAAGGGATCTCATCCCGATGCTCTGTCAGAACAGCCGTGTAACTTGTCGATCCTAGATAACCGGGTAAAGCCGATGGAGGCTCTGCAGTTGCAAAGATGCGCCCGCCTCCCAGAGATCCTGGGCTAGAAGCACTGAACCCCCACTGTTAGTAAATTGCAGTCTCAATGAGATTGGAATGTCATTACTTCGAGTTTGGTTGGCTGACTAGGCGACTTGGCGGTGGCAGAGAAATGCTGGTAGTGTTTTGAAGTGATCGCCGCCTGGTCATTGGGGCTGGATGATAGAAACATTTGTCGCTCATGCGCTTAGAGGCACATCGGCGACAGACGGGTCGTTCATGATCACATCGTTGTTTTGAGCGCCGACAGGGCTCACATGATTGTAAAGCACCATTACGCCGTGTTACTGGCGAATGGGAGCGGCGGTCATCTGTATTTCTCATTGCATCCAACGAGCTTCACGAATCACAATTCACGATCATCTTGTACATCAGTGGTGGAGAGAGAGACTAAAGTCTTGGCATAAGCGTGGAAGCGGATAAATGGTTTTCCCGATGTTCTATTCACCAGTTGACGATTCTTACTAGAAGGAACGCCACTACCCCATACCCACCTGGGGCCTACATTGGATGAACCAATTTGGAAATCCAAGAGTTCTGAAGATTTCCTATGTAGGTTAGTTCAACTTCATCTCTTCCCTCGTGATCATCAATTTCATTATCCACACGTGGACTGATCCATAGGCCTCTTTTACTACTTGGGTACACCGGGGTTTTTTTATTCTGCCACCGCCTTCGGGGACACCAGTTGATGGCCTTTGTTATTTTCTTCTGTAAAGTCTACTTGGCTGGCTTTAGGCTTTGGTGCGTGCGTAGGTGATCCCTTTCCTCAAGTCTTGCTAGATAGTGCCTGGATACATTAGCTCTGGCCCCTTTAATATGATAATTTCAAGGCCTGCGTGATAATGTTACACTTCTTCAAGTTCCAATTGGGCCGCGCGAAGCGTGGACCAAGACTTGTATGTTCCTACAAGATCGAACCTTGGAAACGTTCCTAATCCAACATTTATACTCGAACTATCATTGGCTTAACTCTTCTAGTATAGATTCTCACATTGAATGGCAATGTTCACGAAAATTAAGTGTAGATCACTTCGGGCCTCGGCTGTTGCTAATATTGGTGAAATCTTCAAGGCTTGAGATCAGCGCTAAACAGTCTCCTTGGGGCCGCCCCCACTCAGTGAGAACCGTTCGGTTGGGGGCGCAAAATGAGCTACTTATATTTAGACTATGCGCATGCTTCCTCTTTCTCCATATCATTTCGTCTTGAGGATCCAAGATCATCTCAGGAAATTTACACAATTTCAAAATGGAGAACTTCAGGGTGGTCCAGCATGTCATTCCTGGGCAGCACATTCGGGAGCATCCCTATAGCGTGAGGGGACCTCAAGAAGCTAAAATGATGCTCTCCATCAAGCAATACATTCCACTTAACCGGCCCGAGCCTGTTCCAGATAATGCAATCACTGTCATTGCAGTCCCTGGCAACACAGCTGCCAAAGTCAGTTATCACCCACAGAACATGATCATCGACAGATACTGATTGAAACAGGAGCTGTTCGAGCCTATCTGGGAACGTCTCTGTGTCCGCATGAAGCAGCTGGGCGTCCCATTGCGCGCAGTATGGATTGCTGATCTGTGCAATCAAGAATCTACTGTCGCAATTAATGAGCCTATTCTGGGCGAAATCAGTATGTTTCGGATACTTCAATTTTACCAATGTTTCTCGGGTACTGTTGCTAATTGTGTTTGAAGCCCATTGGAATGATCATTCCCGCGACTTGCTCCATATGATCAACCATTTCCGTGATGAGATGCCTCGTCCACTAGTTGGCGTTGCTCACAGCTTAGGCTGTGCTCAACTGTACGTTCCTAAACCGATGGCCTATTGAAACCAAACTAACACTTCCCAGTGTCCATCTTTCTACAATTCACCCCCGTCTTCTCTCTGCACTAATTCTCTACGAGCCCATGATCCTCGACAATGCTCCCATTCACGCCGCAGGTCCTACCAAATTTGGTGGCAACGTCCACCCAGGCGCATTCGCTCTCAAAAGACCCGATCTCTTCAACTCTCTCGAGGAGGGACAAGCGCATATCCGTAAGCGATTCGCGCACTATCACCCGGAGGTTGTCGCTCGACACGTGAATGTCACACTCCGCCCAACTCCAACCCGACTATACAACAAGGAATCAACTCCTGGATTACCCGACGGAGCTGTGACATTAGCAACATCTAAATACGATCAGGCAATGATGTACGCCATTCCAAACGTGATACCCGAATCAGCAGGTCTGGACAAGCTATTACTCCCAGATTGGCACCCTGAACGTGCGATTCCGTTATCAATTGGTCGGCCAGAGCCCCATGCTGCGATGGAGATGCTGCCGTTTGTCCGGGCTAATGTGCTGTGGGCCTTTGGAAGTAAGAGCTTTGCCTCACGGCCCGAGGCACAGGATCAGAAGATGAAGCTCACAGGCTCCGGGTTTGGAGGAAGTGGTGGGGTTAAAGCGGGGAAGGTGGAGAAGGTTGTTTTGGAGGGTGGCTCACATAATTTTGTCTGTGAGGATGTGGATTGGACTGCTAATGTTGCTGCTGAGTACTTTGCGCGCTGGTGGCCTCGTTATTTGGCAGAGGAAAAGGCTTTGGAGGAGTATCGGCATCTGATGTGTGATCCGGTGACGGGCAAACCGACTGAAGCTAGTCTTCGTTGTTTGTTGGAGAATGGTCCGAGACCAAAGTTGTAGATGAACCTGCCCAGGTGGTGAGGTTGTTACTATAGGAGTACCTGCTATGTAATATTTGTGGTTAGCTTGCATGAGATAGTTCAGCGTGAATCATTTGCTTCAAATGAATATGAAAGTTGCGTTATTCAGGCATGACCTAGATGTTTATAAAGCCTGAGTAAATCGGTCACTTGTCCGAGTCTTTCGATAGAATAAGACCAACTTGATAGATGCTAATATTCTCAGTGATTGCGGCTTAGATTGATCCTGAACTTGATCTCAAGAATTGGTACGCTGGAAAGACTCAGGCGGAGGGGGCAAAGACACTTAAGTTTTCATAGGATGTGTACGAGTAGATCAAGTAGGGCTCAAAGTACCCAAGTATGAGTGGCCCACCATCTGGCTTACTGCGGCTTCTACAAAGTACGCTTATTGAGTAGGTATGGAATATTTGCGCGAGAAGAAATTCATTGTCATATCACCGTGAAAATAGGCACGTACAAGAAAAAGACTCCGCAACAGGACACCATGCGATCGGGATGAAAGACTAGCCGAGAATTGAATCGGTTAAGATCAATAAAGACCAGGTCATTACAACTTCGAAGTCACCCAAGCATTTGAAGAAAATAAAAACAGCAGACCAAACGCCATGCCCAGAACCATGATTTCACGCCAGAAAGAACCGGAAGCAGAAAAAAAGTATCAGAAGAAGAACATTAGGTCTCCAATGCAGAGAAGAAGGGGTATGTGAAAATTTGCCCAAAGGGGACAGGGAGAAGAGAAAGGGTCGCCACAGGCGAGCAGAGTCACTGGGACATCAAATGATTCGAGAAGGCATTAAGCTCATTACTGCACAGGCCGCACGGCTCGAGCAGGGCTGGAGGTGCTACCAATACGTCCACTGGGCTTGCGAACGCCTCGTGTTTCGTTCTTGGAGCTATCCGTTGCTCGTCGAGGGCTCGAGCGAACCTTGCTGACTGAGATTGGGGCACCACCGCTCTTGCGAGTCACAGGAGTCTTGGGAGCGGCGTTCTCAACCCAGTTCTCACGATCCTCATGAATATCGTCTGTGAGAGTGTAGCTGGCTGTGACTGTTGCGGAGTAGCTGATAGATCGAGTGGTCGGAGAGGCGACAGGGGATCTTGATGGTCGCTTGGCCAACATCCGGAGCTGGGCCTCTTCTTCACTCTCACTGCTCTCGTTGCTCAGACGGTGGCCACGTTGGCTGCGTTGCTCGTGCTCAACAGCCAAGGATCCAGAAGCTGTGCGGGAGTAGGGGTGGTGACGGGAATCCTTTCGGTGTGACTTGCGGGGCTGACCAGGTGTTGGAGCTGGGAGGTTTTCCTCGTGTTGGTTAGCGGCACCTTCGTTGTGATCGATTTCTCCCAAAGCAGCGCGCTTGGAGTGGGTGTTGTTAGGGGGTGTGGCCACAACTCCATTGCTAGAGCGCTTCTTGGTTGACACACGAGCTGGGGTCACAGGAGCTGACTGGGCCAGCTTCTCACGCATGCTGTCCTCAAACCACCACTCACGGAATGAGCCCTGGTTAAGGTGCAGCCAGTGTTGCTGAGGACCGACAACCATACCGGGGCGCATGAATCGCATGAAGGCAATTACTTCATTTGCAGTAAATCCGTAGCGGTAGATAAGGTAGGCGCCAATCAAGCATCCTGTACGGCCAAGACCAGCCTTGCAATGCACAGCGATTCCCTTTTCCTTGACTGTGATCATCTCGTGCGCCATCTTGATAAACTTGCGGACAAGCTGCAAAGGAGGACAAGTGCCATCCTCGAAAATCATATCAATATGAGCGATCCCCATAGCTGTGAAGTAAGATGGGCTGTAGAGTTCCGAGTTCAATCGCACGACGAGACCAACATTGCGAGAAGTAAAGTGAACGAGGACATTTTTGAATGGCAGAGGCAATTTGGAGGAGCAAATCTCGGAAATCGAAGAGGGTAAGTCATCGTACTCGGGTGTGTTCATGGGAACTGGCGCAACAGGCTGGTGTTGAGGAGAGGCAAAAGCGAGGAAGTTGGGTGTCACCCAGTTGAAGTCACCCATATCGACGCGCTCGAACTTTTCATATCTGTTGCTTTATTAGTATATTTCATCAATCTTTTCGGGATCAATGCTCACTCTTCAAGGTTGAAATCCCGCAATCCACACAGACCCTTCTCCTTGGCTTTCCAGACTCCGTAAACTACATCTTGGATGTTCAAGATAAAATCTGCCTGGCTGTATCCAGCATCGCGGAATGGCATGTATGGAGGATCAGCCTGCGCAATTGGCGCAAGGGCCAAATGGGGAGGCCACGACTGGATCAGGACCATATAGCATGCGACCAAACAGGCGGCGTTCGCACGACTGCGGGCATCGGTCTTGCTGTAGAAGACCACAGGTCGGTCGCTGTTGGCGGGGTCTCCGAGAATCTCGTGGAACAGGACTGCAAATCGGTACAGGTGGCCAATGTGAAGGGGACCAAAATCGGCATGGAACGCATTGTAAAGGAGAGTATCGTCGACGGTAAAGTACACGGGAGATCGGCGCTTGCTAGTCGGCGTGGTAGGCTGTTGAGCACGAGACCGCTTGCTCGGGGACTTGGGCTGGTCGAGAGGGTAAGGGAATGGTGTTCTCGAGCTTGGAGCAGAGTCATAAGATGCCAAATACAGGCGGTCTATATTTTTGTGTTTGTTTGTTGTTAGACCCCACCATTCCCAGCGCTTAGGATGAGAGCAATAACATCATATTGGAACGAACCTTGAATGTACTCGATCATTTGGCCTGATTCAGACATGGTGTCGGTAGTACAGTTGCAACTGAAGCTTATGCGATGAAGCGAAGGTAAACAATGCTCAGTGAGCTGGCGTCGCAAAATGTCACGATTGGTGACGGTGCCCAATGGCGTAGGAAACAAAAGCTCGGCAAAGGATAAAGTGCACGAATTCTAAACGCTCATGATCCGAATTGATCAGAGGAATAATGAAAAGGTAAAGATAATTCCTTGGTGAGAGAGACTGTTCAGGATAGAGGAGCGGAAGAAGAATCTCATATGGTGTTGGGGCAGCTGCCATGCCACGCTAACGATGTTATGTTGTGCTGGGCCTAATTGGGATTAGTGCTGCCCGTTGACTCGACAACCACTAGTATTTTGGTAGCCTCAGGCACCACACAACGTTCCCGATTACCTCATGCAAACATCACAAACTTGGAACAAACATCCTCCATCACCTGCGCATTTCCTGTATCTACTTGCCTCTAATGCAACTTGTCGTGCATCGATAACTTTCTCCTCATCCTCGTTGCCTAGGTATTGAGTTATTTTTATCACATCGTGAGAATCAGACCAAAGAATCAAGTGATACTAATATATGGGCGCCTGAAGCGGGCAACCCATGATATGCTTGAACATTCCAAGTATGACCATGACCAGTAAAGGGCCTTACACTGCAATGCAGGTGCTAACTTGAGACGGACTGCCTCGGGCTCTGAACTCCGCTCTACCTCCAGAGTGTATAGCCCACTTCAAGTTGATCCCATAGTGCTTAAGACCAGCTCTCCAGGGCTCATGTTCAATGTTGCAATCCATTCAATTCATGATATATCTTCCCGAGTTCAAGATGAATGAATGCCAGGTGCTCTTCTAGGTAATTTTCAGAAGACTTTCTCAATTTGAATGTTCAAAAGTTGTCTATTGCCGAGTTCATTCTACATATATATAGTACCATCACCATTGGAGTTTTACTTTGGAACCTCTAAGTCTACTAGGTAATCTCTTAGCTATAGCACTATTGGAGTCAATGACCCCTTGATAATCTGATTGGAATCGGGACTAAAGCAAAACATGGTTGTGGAATTGTGACCAGTATACTACCAGAGTTGCCAATGTTGTTTGCCACTTTGTTTGTTGACAATGCGGCAAAGTCATAACATTTGAATGTTGTTCTCCACCATCCCAACCTTATTGGCTCCCGTATGCTGAATAGGGGTCTCGACTCTTGACGTTCAATTGATTCCCCGGGCCGTTTATCTCATTGCCAGTTGACACTGTAATTTGCCTAAGTCTTTACTAGTTAGTCTCTACTCCGAATCTAAGATATTCGATCGGAAAATCTTCTGAGGCCGAGATTGGATAAAACGTTTGAACGTCCTCAACCGTCTTGTCTTGGGGATGGTTGGAATATATATAGAGCACTGGGCATCAATAATTGATTGTTATTGTTGTTTTTGTTGTTGTTGAACGACTGGAGTGGATCCGGGGCTTCCCACCTGGACAACCCTGGAAGGTTCCAACCCCTGGGGAGAAACACAGTGGGTAGCAACGGTCTGATACATCCAAACTTCTCTCCAACTTGAAGTTGAAGTTAAACCTTGGAAGCTTTGGGGGTTCTCCAACTCGCAGCTTCCAATAAGAGATTGGGTTCAAAGTTGCTAATAAGACTCTGCAGAAGGGTCTCCGCCAATCCTATCTATCACCCTTACCGCAGCCAGCCGGTAGACAGGTCCTAGCGCATGCACCATGAGCTATCCCTCGCATAGGGAAATGAGATGAGTAGAAATGCACCCTCGTTCTGGGGAGTGCTTAGATGCTGTTAAATGGACACCCCTTTTGTTAGAAATGTCAGGTGGACTCCCACAGAGCTTGTGTCCTGTTAGGCTTAGTTTGCAAGCCCCTATATTTTGAATCACGAATTTACGGTCACCCTAAAGGAAGCCCGGGCCAAAGGCATCACATTACCTGTTTAGGACACAGCGCTCATCCGGGGACTGCAAACTTCCAAACCTTAGGAAATTTCGACGGACAAACTCATGCGCATGTGCATGCCATCTGCGCAGCCGAAGAAAGATGAATATTGAGATACTATACCCGCCCGCCCGTGAGGCGGTTGATATTCCATGAGTAGTCTTGTATTCACGACCTGGACTCCACTTGAATCATGGACTTCATGGTCCACTAGCATGGAAAAGAATTCTATAGCTCACAAACAAGTCCATCGGGACTCCAGGCGTGCAAATGCAAGAGTAGTCAGTGAGTGTTGAAAAGCTCAGGCTCGAGCGCCGGAGATCACGAAGTGCTCCCTGAGACCCCTTCGATCCTTGCTGGTGCTCCACAAGCCTTATCCAGATCGAGTCCACCGCTAATATTTGAAGCCATGGAGAGCGTTAATTTGGAACTATCGGGGGATTTCATTGGAGTCCATGTGGGCACCTCCCTTGTTAGACATATACTGATCGACTCTTTTGCCTGCACAGAGCCTCTGATGGCAGCAACTTGCTGTCGATCAATATGCGCGGTGGTCCAAACGGGCGATCAAAAAGGCAGTAACAAACTATGGACCCCTGATGATCATGGTTACAGTGCATGCGAGGAGGTTCAGTGACCACATGTAGTCGCTCGAGCTCATCAAAACAACCACTGGATGGAAGTGTATATAATGTGGTCAGGAAGCTGCCAGTTCGAGTATTCTTACTACCACTCAAGTCACTCATTCCACTCCTTTCGGTCTTTTGCCTGTTTATACAACTTGTCAACTTAACCTAGTCACTCTTTCGACATTCTCTCAACATAACCACCAAATTGCAAAAATGAAGTTCACCGGAGTCGCCGTTTCCTTCGCCCTTGCTGGCCTTGTCTCTGCTGCTGCCATCCCTGCTATTCCTGGAACCAACGCTGTTGGCGGCCTTGAGAACGCTGCTGGAGGTGTCAAGCGTGGTCTTGGTGATGCCGTCAGCGGTGCTACCTATGGCGTTAGTAGCTCTCTGAACGGAGTCACTGGTATTGCCGGCAGTGTTGCGGGCACTGGTGAGAGCACAACTGCAGGTGCTGTTGGCACTGTCGAGAAGACTGTTTCTGGAGCCCTTCCTGGTATGTTCACTCCCATCAAATGACTGATATAAATTGAAACACTTGCTAACGGAAATCAGGAGCCAAGCGTCAACTCGGCCCCGCAGAGGGTGTTGTCGGTGGTGCCACTGCTGCCACTGATGGCCTCCTCGCTGGCGCTGGTGGAGCTGTCGGCCTGAAGCGTGATGGTGCTGATGCAGTGAGTGGTCTTGTGTATGGCACTACTAGTTCCGTAAACGGAGTGACTGGCATCGCTGGCAGCGTTGCAGGTACTGGTGAGAGCACTACCGCAGGCGCTGTTGGCACTGTTGAGAAGACAGTTTCTGGTGCCCTCCCTGGTAAGCTCAAAATCCCTGCGTTCTATACGTAAATTTTCCGAGGAAACTAACTTCTTTCTAGGCAAGCGTCAACTCGGTGGCGTTCGAAACGTTGTCGATGCCTCTGTTGTCAACGATCTAAGCATGCTTACAGGCAGTAAGTAATACTCAACTTCGATTGTCATTCATGTCATTAACCACTATATGCAGACCCTGCTGGCCTCATTGGTGCTCTTGGCGGTGTTCAGGCCGCTCTTGAGAGTAACAAAATCACTGCCGGGCAAATTGCTACCATCCCCACTGAGCTCCAGTACGTCGTCGAATTCATCTACACTCCCTAAATGCTCCTCGTCGGCTATATCTGGGTGGACGGGATGCATTCAAGGCGTGATGACTTCATTGCTCGGCCCTAGCACGGTGAACCTTCTCGTTTTCTTTTTTTATTCATCCCAAGTACCATGTCATGCTTGGGATTTCACTTGAAGTTTTTGTAGTATATTTTGATGAGTGCACTTTATTATTACCACGACTACTTATCTCATAAAATTGTTCATGGGACATCTTCGCCGCCAAACCTTGGCCTTGCGCTTTGATATTTCGTTTTTAACCCAAAATTAACCTTCTTCCTTCATGATTTCTCCAAATATTCATAGTTCAAATGTTAAAGTTGAAGTGGTGCAAATTGAAGCTCGGGGAGACAGCAAATGCTGAGTCACCCACATTCATCCACATCGCAGCCCGCTGAATCAATTCAACTCATGCAGCAATCGAGCTGAGAACCATTGCAACCCAATCGCAAATACACATACTCCTTCGATTCTATCGTGTGCATTTACCATTCTACAACACATCAAATATGGCCTCCACAGAACCCCCTGCCAAGGCAGAATTTCCTTACTCTATGTAGGACAACCCACCCCACTTCCACAGCTTCAACTTGATACCTACTCATGGAAACGCTCTACACCCAAAAGAACCATGCTGATGTATATTTTAGGGAATTGTCCTTCCCTCTTCCAACAAACCGTCTCGCCTCAGCTGCCCTCCAGACCCTCGAAGTTGACGCCGAATTGTCTGCGTCTGTGCGCCGCACATTGACACTCACGACACCAGCCTCCGAACCAGTGACTGAGCCTCAAGAGAAGAAATTAAAGCAAGATTCCGACGATTCCAAAACAGTCTTGCAAGTCAACTACTACGCGACTACAAACCGTATGTTGCGAGTGGCCGTCAATGGATTCATGGAAAGCATGGGTGTTGTCCTAGGCGCGATGGCCGAGCTAGATGTGGATGTCCTGGAAGCTGAAATGGAAGGATGAAACTGAGTGTGCTTCTTTGGAACACTACATATTTCATGGCACGCGTCAGGTGAAAATCCGCATACATACGGAGTACAAGGTGGCTGGCTCTTCAAGTCCATAAGGCCCCCTCAGCTATGCGGTCACTACGTGGGGCGCAGTGATGGCATTTCGTCTACAGAGTATACCCAGTACTCCTCAGGAAAATGGGTCACGCCACGCCTACATAGACTATCCTTTATGCGACGACCGTCGGACCGCGCTAGTACTCCGTATTTGATTTGATTTGAGGCACGTTGGAATCGGACTAACGTGGTCACGCAATGCACATTTTCCGTTTTGGGGATATGCAGTAATCTATCATCGGCAGATGGCATGAATCGGTGCAAATGGCAGCAATGATTTGTTTATAGCGTACTTGGCACGGGCGTATACCGATTTGGGCAATGAATTCGAGACATTCTTGCTCTTCTAAGCGGATTTAGTGCAATTAATGAACGGATCCAAAATTTTATGTCTCTCGTATTCGTTTGTATAATCTTAAACTGGAAGTATTCCAAATCATTTTCGTTTTTCCGGACCAAAAAACCACCATAAGATCCAGACCATAAAGCTTGATAATATTTAAGCTGCGTAATGAAGTGGATCATGGAATCAATAGAAGAAAAGAAAAAAAAATTAACTTGAATCATGAAGAATACTCGACCGATTTCCAGATCGACCAATCAAAGAGTCTGGATTTCATGGTATCGGCTCGGGTCCTTTAGACTGCCGTCGGCCCCTCACGACTCCGTGTCTGGACCTATAGTCATTGGTAATAAGTTCCAAGTGCCGAGGCGCCATTTCCATATGCAATTAAAGCAAAGTTATCGTATGCGCGCGGTCGTTCGTGCCTATATAACATCTTGGCCCGCTCCCCGCATCTCCCGATACTACTCGACGACGTCATACTACCATCCTCTCCGATACTCCCCTCTTCGACCTCACAACTTCAAGTTCTCACCAACTAGCCACGCGCAATACAGAACAATGGCCTCCGCTACCTCTTTCTTCGAGTTCGAGCCCGCTGACAGTATGTTTGATCTTTACCCCTGGCATTCCTCCCCAGGTCGCAGATACTCACTCTTGCAATCTGGCGACGAACCCAACCCCCTCCAAAAAAAAAGTCTAGCTACTAACGAGTTCTCCTCCATCTAGAGAAGGGTAACCCCTACCCTCTTACCTCCCTCGAGGGCAAGGTCGTCCTTGTCGTCAACACCGCCTCCAAGTGCGGTTTCACTCCTCAGTTCGAAGGTCTGGAGAAGCTCTGGCAAAACCTGAAGGCCAAATACCCTGGCGACGTCGCCATCATCGGTTTCCCCTGCAACCAGTTCGGCAGCCAAGACCCCGGTTCCAACGACGAGATCCAATCTTTCTGCCAGGTCAACTACGGTGTGACATTCACTATTCTGGGCAAGCTGGACGTCAACGGTGAAAACGCCGCTCCTATCTTCACCTGGCTCAAGGAGAAGCAGCCCGGTATGCTGGGCCTCAAGCGCGTTAAGTGGAACTTCGAGAAGTTCCTGGTTGGTGCCGATGGACAGGTTACTGGTCGTTGGTCTAGCATTACCAAGCCTGAGTCTCTGGAGGCTCCGATCGTTGAGCAGATTGAGAAGGCCCGCAAGGCGGGTACCCTCGCTTCTCAGAAGAAGGGCACTGAGGAGGCCTAGGCTTGATTTTACTGAGCTTTAGACGAACCTCTTTTCTCGTCGCTCTTCTTTTCTTTCGGCGCTTTTCACTTGTATCCATATGGATTTGCCTTTTCTTTGTCATCTTTTAACTTATCTAATTAGATATCCCCTGTACGAAATATGAAATACGAACTTCTACTAGAACTGAAACTCCGTGATTCCTTTTGCTGATATGATTGATTGGGGAATGACTAGTATATTTATTTAAGCCAAATGGAGTATTCATTTTTCACCATTTGAGTCATCAGCGTCATCGCATTTCTGATGGCAAACTTTTCGCATGTCGTCCAACTTGAAGGTAGATCGCTCATAGCTCAATTATGCTGTGGAGCCTTTGGGAATGAGGTTGCGCAAGGAGAGATCGTAGACAACGTCCTCGACCTTCTTGACCTATTGAGTGGGAAATCTATCAGTTATTTGTTGGCAGTTGAGAGAGTACTTCATAAACTTACACTATACTTGATACCATCGCTTCGCTTGCGAAGGATGTCGTTCTTCAGGTTCAGAAGCTGGAATCCAGAGAACAGCTCCTTGACGAAAGCTCCAATCTGGACAGGGCGTTCATAGTCACCCAGTGTAACCGAGTTGACGGCCAGGCGAGACTAACGGGGTTTGTTAGATAGAAACAGAAAATAAGATACATGGGGAGACATACCAGCTCTTCAACCATGGAGATCAGAGCGAGAAGATACTCCTCGATGGTCAGGTGGAAGGCATCCTTCTCCTTCAAGTTGATGGGGACTGTGATTGAAGTAAATCTTAGAATCAGTGATGTCTTTCTTCCTCCACATGGGACCACATACCTTCCAGGAATTTTCCAACATCCTCAATGGTCATGAAAGACTTCGACTCGGGACTCTTGTATTCCTCAAGGCCACCCAACCAAGCGCAAAGCTCGATAGCAGAAACCTGATCATGTCAGTAAGTTTGCAGTGCATGAAATGGTAAAGATCGAGACCTACCAAGTTCTGAAGCTCTCGTGTCCAGACACCATTGTACTTATAAAATGGGTGCTTATCAGCAACAGCCTTCAGGCGGAAAACCTCTTCCTTCTGAGCAATGATTGCGGCAGTGGCATCATCGAGGACAGACTTGACTATTCCATTTAATCAGCCAACCAGTGATTTCAGGCATACCATAGTATATGCAACACTAGGCTCTTGAACAAAAGGGCATAATTGCCAGAGTCAAAATTCAAAACATACTCTGTGCAGATGGTGTGGAATGGGCCCTTGCGAGAATGGCCTGCAGAGAGCGTCCTATAGGCTAAATTAGTTTCCTTGATTTCCACAAAATCATATCTCTCGAAATGAGCATTAAGCCACTCGGATCTTTATTGCTTACCTTTGCGTGCGAGAGTGTGAACAATATCGTTCAGTTCCTGTCGTAGACTCACTGTCAGTCTCTGTGGTTGGGCACTCTGTGCGCCGCTGTGCTGGAGCTGGCCTTGGCGAACGCGAAGAATTTCGATTTGCGCAAATGCGCGGATTCTATGATGAACTCACCTCGCGGACGGTGGTCTCCTCATCAATCTTTGTTTGAAGATCTTCGAAAATTCGTTGGTCAATCATTTTGATGCTGATGTTGGGGTTTGGGAGAAATAAGAAGAGGTGAAGGCTTCGCGGTTGCGGTGTGTGGTGTGGTTAAAATGACGATGTGAGGTGAGCGGTTTACGTCAAATTTGAAGATTTAGAAAACGAGGATATGGCAAACTTGGATAGATATCTGATGATTGTTATTTAAATGATTTTTTCTTAATTTTCCCTCGTATTCGAGATTGCGCTGCTTTTACTTGGCCATTTGGTGGCATATGGGAGTGACTACTTGCAGGGTTCGGATCTAGCTCATTTGGCCATGCTGAGCAATTACTACAAAGGGACTGCAGCGGCATTTATCTATCAGATTTCTGGTGCCTTCGATATGGGAATCATGCCCATAGTTGTGTAATCTAAAGCGATAGCTTCCAAGGTTGGAACACTCCAAGCTCTTGCAGAAGGGCGCCGTCTTTGAATACTTGAACCAGCTGGATCTATACGGAAGACAAGCTTTGTATCTCAGGGTTCTCCATGCTAAATCTCAAGCACGAGTAATCGTTCTCCTTTTTTTCTACCAATCATAATCGTAAAATTCATGAATGATGCGTCTCAGCACACACCGCGCATCGCCAATATTGTCAAACAGGCAGGCCTAGCCTAGTACCGGTATCTCGTCGAGTAATCTGCAAATATTCATATCCATTAGTAAAGTCCAACAAAAAACCTTGGAAGTGCACGAGGAGTAGAACATACCCTTGGGACTAACGACCAAACCACGACCCTTCTTTGCGCCCTTGTAGATGGTCTCGATAATATCGATCAACTCCTGCTTGTCCTCCAGCACCCAGTTCAACTTGTTGTTGTTACCAGTACCAAAATCGCACATCATGTGCTTGTTTCGGTAGAAGAACATGATCGTCATTCTATCGTAGAGCTCGTACATGGTATTGAAATCGGGGACCTGGTCAACGTCGCAGAGGTAGATAACAGCGAAGTCTGTCGAGCGAACGTTAGAGAAATCGGGCTTATGAGGGATCGGATTGACTTACTCTTCACTCGTTCGGCGATCTTGTAGAGGAGTTCATCTTGACGGATACCTGGTAAATTCGTACGTCAGTGTCTCCCAATTCACAGAGAGAGGGGGCAAAAAGTGGCAGCTCACAGTCTGGGTCATGGTCGCGGCCGAACCGAATAACCACGAGTCTCTCCTCTTCGGAGAGGATAGCCTGGTCGACGTGCCAGGCTGTCTGGAGATGAGGCAGAACGATGGAACCCATGGTGTTTGTACTTAGTGAGGAGCAAGCTCGGAGCGAAAATTGGAGAAGCTGGCTTATCGCTGGACCCCGCGATGTATGGTACGTTATAAGTTGGTTTGGTTGCCAAGATTACATCAAAGGCGCTTTGGCGGAGTGGTCTAACGCGCATGGCTGCTAACTGTGTTCCTTCGGGAGCGAGAGTTCGAATCTCTCAGGCGTCGAATTGATATCTTTTTTGTTCTTTTTTTTGCATTCCCCCCAAAACTCATCATATAATTACATTATGATGTTGAAAATATTTTTGATCATTCCTACATTGAACACACGAAAATCAACTGGATACTTCGAGCCTTAACTTTCTTTTTTCCAAGATTCCAACCTTCAAACGTTGGAATGAGTTAATTGTTGCAGTCTTGCCGGGCACGAGTATATATATCTGCAAGTAAAGATCATCAACGATATGGGTGCTTTAATAAACGTATTTATATATGGGGTTGCACATCTCCTCAAGTGCTGGCAGGTAACCGGGTTACATTTTAAATCAATGCCAATTTCCTCAAGCAGACGGGATTTACGTGATTAATATCCATCAATCATTCATTAATAGGTAGCACTACCTAACACTCTATAGTAATATCACTACGGCCCCCACCTTGGAATGCTCGTTCCCCGGCCCTGCCCAGCCCCTGGAGGTGACCTCGGAGCCCTGCATGTGGAGCTGGAGCCTGGGAATTGTCGACTCGGACCTCACAAAAACAAACATTGTGGAGTACAATACAAATTCAAATCCTTTTAATTCAAGCCGCATTGCAATATTCAAGTTATTATCACCTCAAACGCTGGTACAGTCCTTCATGATTCATAAGAATGCCTAGTGAATATGCCATGGAGCGCACGCACGGTCAGAAGAAGGTGATAATCCACGCTGCTGACCTTTATATCCTGGTAACCTTCCACCCACATGCATTACCATGCAAAACAAAAACCTGGAAATCCGGCTATATGCTAATGTGATTGGTTGCCAGGAACAATGGAACGATGAATCTACACTCTCAGATGAAGACCAGCGCTCAGAGATCTTTACAAAATGGCTGGATATTGGCTGGAAAGGCCGCATGGTTCGTTGATATGATATATTCAATATGTACTAATTTACCATGACTAATGATCAACCGAAGCCATACGTGGAACAACTGGAGCAGATGTCGCGTGACGATGATGATATAACTGACACCGAGAAAGATCAACTCGCTCGAGTTCGGAACCCTTCAGATCGCCAGGGAATCAGCTATACACGCCTCGTGCGCACTTTCTACAGCGACGACTCAGACACAAAACTCGCAGATATTCTTTCCCAGAGCGAGTTTGATGAGCCCGTCTTCAACGATGCCGCGCTATACGATGCTGGAGCAGACGACGGCCTACTATCACTGCATAATATCCTGACACGTATCCCGCAGATAGTTGAACAGACGGCGGATTTTGCACTTTACCATGGCGAACAGACGCAAGAAACCCTACAAGAGGCTCTGAAAGTTGGTCTAGACGAGTTGGAATATGCTGTAGCGATATATCACCAGGCGGTCAAATGGACCCATGTGCTCATCTACGACAAAGAGGCATATGATACCTCAAACGTGCTGCTGGTGTACCTCGATGATCGTGGGCGGGTCCTACGTTACTCCCGATTATGGGACTCCGAGGGCCTACAGGCTGCCAGCGGTCTGCTTTGGACCGGCCAGGATGACCAGCAGGCGATGTGGGAGGAAGGCGAGTTCGGGGAAGACTGGGAACCTCGACATCTTGCAAGGCAAATGGAAGCTCAAAATCCGTAGAGGAATCGACTGAGAACGACGCCATCGAGAGTGCAATACCCCGGGACTCAGAATTCCCGTGCAGCTTAATTAGACAACTGGTGTCTGATCCGACCCGAAAGCCAAGGCAAAAACAAGCTTCTTGTCCGCCGAAAGCCCAGCAAGCTTGGCCGGAGGAGGATCCCTGTGTCTCCCATAAACGTATTGCCAAGGGAATCATGGTCTCGGCGATGATGCTCGGGCAGATCTCATCTGGATAGTCCAGGCCGCAGTTTTGGCTATGGGGGTATTTGACTTATCCACATAGATGTCGATGGAACATTGGAGATCGTGGTTCCTGTTGAGCCATCGGGAAAAATTGCATTAGTTACAGATTGACCCGCGTGGATGTCCATAGATGAGAAACGAAGGTCATTGATGCTGTAGGTGGCGTGTATAACTCATGAAAGAATCAATAGTACAGTGGAGTCATAGGGCCCCTTTTGCGCATGGACTGAGCGTACCCTGTTGGCCCCCCAAAGGGGTACTTGGTACATTTTGTAAAGGAATAGCGCTAGACACTTCTAGATAGATCCGTGCGGTACATTGATGTTATCTGACCGGATCAAGCCGGCAAGTGTCAAGCCATAGACAGGCGCCCACCTGCACCTTGTAGCACACGCAGTTTGTTTCAACAGCCACCTCGCACTCCTCCGCCCTACACGTGTCAGATTTCCGTGAGCTGAACTCAGCCCCTCCTACGTATGAGAAATTGAAAAAGTTTGGAACAAGGCGGAACCATCGATGCCGTCCCAATCATAACGTAGATCTGCGGGTGTCCACTAGCTGGATCGGGTATAGTAAATAGGATTATTCGGCGCAATGGGGAAAAAAGCCATGAAGCTAAAGCTCGCTAGGGCTTGGCAAATTCGTAACAACTCGCTGGAAAGGGCCCTTTGAAGTCCCAGGAAGGTGGCGCGGGGCTATGGAGGGGTTATAAGGTCTGTTTTCTTTCGCACCCTCACTTCTTCTCTATCCACAACACACCTTTCTTTCTCTAACCAGAATCACCTTACTCTATCACCATGGGTTTCTTTGACCGTATGTCACGATCTATGTACTTGCCAACATGACTGATACTGACTGACACTCTTCTTATAGACGACAGCGACGAGGCTCGCCACCACAACGAGATGGCCAACGGCAGCCCCCACGAGGCTAAGTGGTCCCACGAGCTCATCGGCGGTGCTGCTGCCTACGAGGCCATGAAGGCCTACGAGGAGCACGAGCAGCGCAACGGTCAGTCACAAAGCTGCTCTAGACATTGGTACGCCTGGATTTACTGACCCCGCTCTAGGCAAGGTTGAGAACCACGCCAAGGCCAAGGAGCTCCTCGCCGGTTTCGCTGGTGCCTTTATCGACCGTGAGGTTGAGACCAAGGGTCTGGACTTCATTGACCGCGAGAAGGCCAAGCACCACGCCAACCAGAGCATTGAGGGTGGCATGGAGCGCGAGAAGCACCGCTGGTAAACATTCAACATCATATGAGATGACCCAAAGTGTTCCTCGGTGACGAGTAATGCATCCGTGGAGTTACATACAATCAATGAATGAATGAAAGCCTTTGAATGAAAGTTCGAAATAAATTACTGCAAAAATCTTCGTAGATGCAAGAGAGGTTCTATGAGCGGTCATCTTGATAAACCAGAGCCTCAGAGGAGTGGCGTTATAGATCAACTTGTAGCACCTCGTGGGTATAATATCTGCACGTAAGTTCCGAGGCCACAGCAACAGATCCCAGAAAGAGGAAAACAAAAACAAAAACCTCAACATGACCCACTAAGCCCACCTGGGCACCACAGGTACTCCGTAACATGGCGGTGTGTTGTGGAGTTGGCGCCTTAGTGAACGCGTAACGCGACCTGATCCGCCACATATCAACAACTGGAGGTGAAGGCTAAGGACATACTCCCTGATGCCTGAAAACTAGGCTACTTTAGGTACGAACTACAAGGTGACCATTTCTTCTCCAAGCGACCGGACAAGCCGATGCAGTTGATGAAAAAAGGTGATTCGCGTCGATCGGGGGTAGTGTAAGCCCGATGACACTGTGCACCCGGCATGCGCAAGCACAGAGGCCAGGTACGAGATCCAAAAATGAGAATAATCAATGTTGTTTTCCGTAGAAAACTTTCAGAGATTAAACTGAAAAGAACAGATACTACACTTGATCTAAGCCAATTGGCAAAGAGAGCTGGAAAAGAAAAAAAGAAGAGGAAGGAAAGCGAGAGGGGGGAGATATTTATGTGATTCCAAACCGCGCTAGTTCACTAGTGGCAATTAGCCGAGCCAATCACAGCGCAACAAACAATTGGCCTCCTGATGAGTCAGACCCCGTGACATTTTATTTGTCAGGTGACCAAGACGGTGAATGACCCATCACGTGTTTGCTGCCCTAAGCCCTGACCCTACCAGAAGAGGATAAGCGCCTCGCACCGACCGAGTTAGGCAATTTTGGAATTATGGATTCGATTAAGGGCTCCACTACGAAGTCCAACAGATCTTCTTCTGACCATCCCTCTTGTCGGCGCAGGATATTCACCTCTTTGCGACCTTTCCCGTTTATCTCCAACCCCAACCCATCCATTCAAAATGGCTCCCGCTGCTGTACGTTGAATTCCGATGAACGCTTTGCTGTTCCACCCGACCGGCTCTGCAACAGATGGTGGTGCATTGGCATGAAAAAAAAACCTGAATATTGGAATATCTATTCAGCGTCACATCGCCTTTGTTCAACTTCTGTTCAGATGACCATTGGGATTTCGACATCATGGAGCAGTAGGCTAACGTTATATTTCGCAAATTAGGCCCGTGGTCGCAAGGCCCAGAAGGTCACCCAGAAGGTATGTCTTTTACAAGATCTAAGAACCCAACTCAATGGACAGAAAAGACTAACGAAGAGCCTATAGTTCATCATCAACGCTTCCCAACCCGCTAGCGACAAGATCTTCGATGTCTCTGCCTTCGAGAAGTTCCTCCACGACCGCATCAAGGTCGAGGGCCGTGTCGGCAACCTCGGCGACAACGTTGTCATCAACTCCATCGGTGATGGCAAGGTTGAGGTTGTTGCCCACATCCCCTTCTCCGGCCGCTACCTCAAGTACCTGTGAGTGATCCTACACATACAATTCCTTAAACCAGGAAGAGAACGCTGGACTGACGATTGTCTCTTTCTACCAACAGCACCAAGAAGTACCTGAAGAAGCAGCAGCTCCGTGACTGGCTCCGCGTCGTCTCCACCTCCAAGGGTGTTTACGAGCTCCGCTTCTACAACGTCGTCAACGACGAGGCTGAGGAGGATGAGGAGTAAATTCCTCCTTCTTTGATTCAATGTTGACCTCGTCTATCGATTCGGACTCGTCTCTGGTTCTAGCTTTTGGCCTTGGACATTAATTTGTCCCGAGAGCACAGGCTATGGATGGTTGGATCGTGGATATGTGGGGATAAACTAGCCCTTGTGGCTATGAATACAAAAAAAGTCAATACCCTTCATTTTTGATCATGATCATTGCGTAAAATTCTTTCTAAACGTAGTCTTAAGCTATAAGACTGGTGTGGATGTCAAGGCATCTCAGATCTATCAATTGAACCTCTAGTCTACTTCATTGGTGACGGCATAGGTTGAGTAACTGGTATCATTGGCTCCTTGTTTCTCATGTACTATGTAGTGTTCTTTCTCTTTGGCCCACCTGCGAGACCCAGCTCCCGGGCTGCCTTTCTTACATCTTGGGAAGTTTCACCAGGCGGCGCGATCAAGGCATTATTTTGAAACCTCCACCCCTTTGCATTCAATCTTTTCCATATCTCGCCAGCTTTTACCCGCACCAGATCACTGGTTGCAATGGCATCTTCTTTAGAGTCGTGTCCGTCGTCCCCTCCCATTTGGATATTCCGTTCAAGAAACCTGTGTGCAAGCCCTTTCAGACTCATGCGAAGGGGAAGGCGACCTCTCGGATGCGGATAAAGGAGGACGGTGTCGATGATGGTAGGATGAATGACACGGCAAGCGTTGAGATCATTGTTGATGGCATGGCCAATTAATGGGGTCTCGGGCTGTAGAAGCTCAAAAAGGAGATCCCGCGCTGCGGCAGGCGAATCGACAACCTGTAACTGTTTTTGATTCTTTCCAGCATCCTGTTTTTTATGCGGATTGGATGAAGAACTGTAAGGAATTGCAGATGCATAATGTTCAGGGCGAACACCTGAAAAACGGGAGTTGAGATCCAAGACCTCGCCCATGGGCTTTACCAAGATATCCAATAGCTCATGGCCCTGTGGCCAGCTTACAGCAGTGAGGCGGATAAGCTCCAAGCCCAAGGTAGTGTAGCCCATCTCACAGTCAAAGGATACAGGATCCAGGTGTTCTTTATGTGGCTGCTTCGGTGTTGTTTCAAACTGAAGAACCGAGGCGAGGCGCTTAGCCTCAGAGACTTTGAAGACATGCGTCTTAGCCTTCGTACAGCCCGATGATGTGCCCACAGATTCACTGCAGCAGGGAAAGTAAGGTTCTGATGATCCGGTAATACCGTCGGTCTTCTTGCGCGCGGCTTGAATTGGCTTGTTTGGATGGTAGGTACAATGGCCCCCGGTAGCCAAAGCACCATCCTCGCGGCGCCCAGGAAAGACCTGGAAACGCGCACCGCACCGGTCGCACTTCTCCCAGCCTTTGGATTCAAGCACTCCTTTACTGGCCATCTCGACTTCTGCATCTGTAGGTGCCTTGGTAACATAGCCGAATTCTTCAAGACCGAGAACTGGAGTAATAAGTGCAGCCGAGAGAGCAATCTCTTCTTTTGGCGAAAGATTTGTTGTGATGGGCTTCGATGATTTTGGCAAATTCGGCTGGATAGGCTGGATCTTGTAATATCGTAAATTGAGATGGTCCATAACTTCTTTTGTCCATTCTGCTGTCGGCATTTTTGTAAACTTCACAATGCGAAGTTTGATGATATTAGAGTAGACACTCGGACTGTCCTTGGCCACCTTTTCCTCCTCATCCAGAGCCATTGTAATGAGTTCGTCTTTGCTGAGAACAAAGCACTTGTTCGAAGTATCTTTATCCTTGGCAAGCTTCTCATTGAGAGAGAACATTGCTCCATGTAGCTTGGTCAGAATGGCCGACCGGACTGCATGAGTTGCCGGAGCTTTGGCGAGCATTCTAGGATTCAGACTCTCTTTCGGCACTTTCCGAGGGGGCAGTTGTGATACGGCGCTTGCTGGAGCACTGGGTACAGCCTTCGGAGTAGCTGCTTGATTTGACGACTTAGCAACTGCGTGCTTTGGCGGAGGAGGCGAGACCTTCCGCGAAATAGATGACAGTTTTGGTGCAACTTGCCCAGCATTTTGAGATTGCTGGCTCAAGGAAGGAGCAGAAGATTGTGTTTGTAAGGATTGCGATGAACTTGATCTTGAGACTGGCGATCGAACGGGGTTTTCGACCTTGAGCCTTTTTGGAAGACGCTCATGATCAATTGAATTTGAACCGTCTTCAGCTTCCAGTTGGCTGCGATTCTGAGTTTTGTGCGAAAAGATGCAGGCGATAAGAGAACACTGGTCACCCTCCGGACAGGGGATGTCAATGAATAGACCGAGTGGTTTAAACATGATGGGCGAAATAATCTTGGGCTAGACGTTCATAGTCTGAGATAGTGTTGGTGTATGGCGTGGATCTTGAGGTAGACCCCGGTAGTGAAGTGGTGAAGTCACGAGGGCATGTGAGAGAAAGAATCCGAGCGGGGAAGCTATTGGTTCAGGTAGGCGCAGCCTGCAGCTTCAGATAAAAAAAATGAAGCAATGGTGGGTGCAGCAGCAAGGACCCGCTAATCATACCAAGATGCCAGCATAGAAAGCAGGGGCATGGTGATCTGCTAATGGAGACTTTCAACGAAGACTTCGATAGAATAAAGTGTCTTGTAGAAGTTTTTCCTAGAACTTAAACCTTGAGAAACACATATGCGATTTATGATTACTTGGAAATAAACAAGGCCTTCAAGGCTGATTTAATTCAACACCTGGCAGTGAATGAGGTCTGGCGGTTATGCAAACCAGACAAATAAGAGTGCCTTAGACACCTCAACACTAAGGCACCAAAGAATATTCTCGTATCCTTATCGGGTTATCGGGTTATCGGGCTTATCGGACACAGGCGCATCAGCTGTCTTAACTCCGGCACCCGACCAGCGCCGGGGCTGAGTTATTAAGTTGCCTGCCTGCTGATTTTGATTCTGAAATCATTTCACCCCTTTCTTACTGTAATTACAATATGGCTGATATCAAGAGTCCATCCAAGGTTGACCACCTTTGTGTGCTGGTGCACGGGTATGTCTCTTCTCCTTATTTCCAGATGACGTGTGACTCGTGGGATGGATCCAAGCTAATCGGGTCTTTTTTGGTAGGCTGTGGGGCAATCCGTCTCACTTGGATTATATGGCAGCAGTCCTCAAGGAGAGATATGGAGAAGACCATATTCATGTTCTTTGTCCTGAGACGAATAGCGGCAACTTCACTTATGATGGAATTGAGGTGGGCGGCGAACGAGTCGTGAACGAGGTAGAAGAGACACTGGAGAAATTGGAGAACGAAGGCCAGAAAATCACCAAAATAAGCATTGTTGGTTATTCTTTAGGAGGTCTCGTTGCCCGCTATGCCATTGGCTTGCTGCATGCCCATGGGTGGTTGGACAAGGTGCAGCCTATGAACTTCACAACCTTTGCTTCACCACATGTCGGGGTGAGAACACCGTCGAAGGGACTCGGCGGACATATTTGGAATGGTCTAGGACCTCGAATGGTCTCCATGTCAGGCCAACAGCTGTTCATGGTGGACTCTTTCCGCCAAACAGGACGGCCCCTGCTCAGCATTCTTGCTGACCCAGAGAGCATTTTCATCCAGGGGCTCAAGAGGTTCCAAATTCGAAGTGTATATGGAAACATTGTGAATGATCGAACTACATCATTCTACACGACATTATTTATGAAAAAGGATCCTTTTCAGGATCTCGAGAATATCAACATCAATTATGTGGATGGCTACGAGCAAGTGATCATTGACCCTGATGAGCACTTATTACCACGCACACCAAAAGAGCCAGAGACCTGTTCCGAAACGTGGATTCGGTATAAGGCAACTGCCCAGAACCTTCCTTTCTATTTCCTCGTTATGGTGCTACTACCTCCTGCTGTGATGGCATTTGTTGTGAATTCCGGAATCCAGACCTTCCGCAGCCAGAAAAGAATTCGTTTACATCTGGAGGGGAAGAATGGGAAGCTTTTTGGTAAATATAAGGTGCCTCTCCTGGTACAAGACGTTCAGCGTGCTATGGACGAAGCTGTTGAGGGTGCGAATGCTCGACAGGAGCCCGAGTATCTTTCAAGTTCCGATCTGGAGACTGGAGCCACTGAATCGGGTTCAGAATTGCCTCCATATGAAGGAGAATCATCAGTCACCCACAAGGGCCAAAACTTAATGTCTGAATTCCCCACTCTGGCATTGACACCTGATCAATTTGATATAATCGACTCTCTGAATGAGGTGGGATTCAAGAAATACCCCGTTTACATCCATAATCACCGACACAGCCACGCAGCTATCGTGGTTCGAATTCAAAAGGATGACTTCAACGAAGGAAAGCTGGTCATGAAGCACTGGCTGGATCGAATGGCTGTATAATTCATGGCGCATGGTTTCATTTTACGGGGCTAAGGATTTTCTTGGAGTTAGAGAGACTTGTGAACTGTACATTTGGATATCTACTCGACATAATAGACTAACACACCATCTATTCTAATAAATAATTGCAATCCTTCTAGAAATTCTCAGCCACTTCATAGGAAATCTTACTGACGCCGCCCTTCCTTGTGATCTTGCGAATGGTGATCGGACCGACTAGTCCAGTCCGCTCCACATGGGTACCACCACAAGGAGTCTGATCAAGTCCGCCAATGCTGACAATCCGAACAGGACCATCTCCAAACTTGCCACCATTAGCAGCTGCCCCATCCTCCAACCAAGATACAGCAACAGACAGATCCTGTTGGACCAACTCATCGACCTTAGCCTGAATAGAAGGCTTATGATCATTGTAGAGCAAGCCCTCATATTCCAAACAAGCTTCCTTGGGAGCATGATTGGCCTTGACTTCTTTCAGATCAGGCATGAGAATCTGCATCGCCACGCCGAGGATATGGCCTCCGGTATGTAATCGGGAGTGGTAGTCACGTCTGGCACCATCGACTCTCTGCACAACACTCTGACCTTCCACGAATGAGGCAGAGTCAGCATTGTTCAGCTTGCCGAAGTGAATGATTCTTCCATCTGATGTCTTGCGAACTAGAGACACCACAAAGCTGGGCTCCTGGTCTGCCAGGGCGATGCTACCAGTGTCGCTGGGCTGACCGCCACCCTGAGGGTAGAGAATAGTCTGGCGCGTAGTTATGGCAGAGTCATCTGGGCCAACATTCTTCGCTAAGCTTTTCTCATCTTCTGAGAGAGATGAAATGGGCTGATATGACACGATCTCTGTGGTCAGGGTTCTCAGAGAGGAGTCATGCAGATAAACTGCTTCTGTAGGATGGGCCTGTTTCTGTTATTTAGCAACTGAAATTGCGTAAAAGGTAGTTCAACTTCATACCATTTTTCCAAGTAGCAACTCTTCAGACTCGACTATGTCAATTGAACGTTCTTATCGAGAAATGTGTCAAATGTCTGGGACTCAGGTTCCAGCGCCGGTGTAGTGTGGGGCATGTCAAATGAAGGGCGGAGCCGACGGCCGGAATATTCAGGCACTAGAAGATGCTAGAAACGAGTATAAAGCTATAGTTTTTGTTCCATATTCTAGTTTTCAGGAGGATGTATCAATTGAAAGATATCTACCCGGTTGAAAACTCATGAGGTATGCATGTTGATTAACCTCAAGTGCTTGCAGCCTGTAGTAGGCGCTATCATAAAATGAACATTTTCAAGTTTGAATGAGAACAGATTCAATGCTATCTGTATGTGATACGCTTGCTACAAATGGATTCGGATACGATAATCATGATTTCGTAATATTGTTTAAAAAGTATGGATGGTCAAAGGTTCAATATCATATTGAATCCAGAGCCAGCTGGTATCTTGGAAATGGACGGTCGCAAAGAGAAATGGGTACTAATAATGACTGGTCCAGTAGAAAAGAAGCAAGAAACTGGGTTGAAAGTCTATCTCTCTCGTTTTGATATCAGTAAAACCAGGAGAGGGTTTTACTGCGACGCCTTCTGCTGTTCGCGCTCCACCGCAAACTTCACACCATCGAGGACGTTATCGCAAATCTTCTTAGGCGCAAATCGAGGATCAGTACCATCTTGATAGACACCAGTCTTCACCAGAATAGAGAACCATTCGTTTTCGGCAATTTTATCGAAGTCGTTCGTTCCGCGTATATCGGATTCTGGAGTATCACCAAAGAAATAGACTGTCGAAGGAAGCTTGTCGACACCATGTGACTTCTGACACCATTCCTGTAGCAGACGTGTGGCAAACTTAAATGTACCCATTTGCGGCTTGCCAAAAGCGATGGTCTCGAGATCCTTCTCAGCAATGGCCTTGTAAAGAGCCTCAACAGAGGCGCGCAGTGCACCCATACCAATGCGCGAGTGCTCATGTGAGGTTGACCATAAGATATCATTGTGGGAGAAGAATAGTGGAGGACCCTCATTAAAGGTCTCTGATCGCTGATTCAGATACCCATTCTTCGAAACCAAACAATCCAGAATAATTTGCTGATCACCAGCCCAGTCACGACTATCGGCGAAGACGAAAATCGCCTGAATTTGTGTCTTATCGAGATCTACAATTCGGGAATTGCGAAACTCATCATCGGTCAACTTTCGGAAGGGTGTGGTGTCATGTCGCGTCTTGATAATATCGCCAGGAGTGATGACATTCTTGAATCCATATCCTTCTGCCACAACCCGACATTTCTCGCCTTCACCACCTACAACAAGGACGGTATCGTATTGATCTGCCATCTCACGCATGGGTGTGTGACCGCAAATGAATTGACCGGGGGAAACATCGATCTCTAGAAAAAAAGAACTGAATAAGCTTAGGCCGACAGGGTAATATGGAGGTCGACTCACCTAATTGTTGGCTGAGATCCTGGCATCGCTCTTGCTCGGTTTTTCCGCCGCCGTTGGTAACAAAGATATATGGACTGTTTTCAGGTTTGTTAGAAACAAGATGCCTATGAATTGTCATTTTTCAAATGGACGATGGGAAGGCAACGCACACTCGAATTCCATACGGGTTTTCTCCATTGATGTACTTCATGGCCTCGATAGCCTCGGGGATGGGTTTTCCACCCCGCATAAGCACACCATCGATATCGAAGGCAAGCGCAAAGTCGGTATTGACATCCATTGATGGAGTTAATGGAGTTGATAAGGGAGTGATTGATTGAAGAGAGTCTTCAGAAGAAGAAACGATTTCTTCTCTTGTGTTAGATGAAGTGATGTTTGTTGAAGGAGGAACCATATTGAGGACAGGTACACGAGATTCACTGAGGACAATTGACAAATTGGATAAAGGATTCACTGTTTGCGCGGATTCCTCCTTTAATACGACATACTCTTCTTTCATATTATCCCTAGGGAGGTTTGCCGAAGAAATGAGATCATGATCTCCACCGAAACTCATCAAGTTATTCGGAACAATGAAGTGGAGATCATCAAAATCGGCCCGACCTGCGTCTAGGCTGCAAAGACTATCCTCTCTCTGGCCTACCAAGTCCTCGGAAATCACCATTGTGAATGATGAGTGATGTACAAAAGTGGGTCAGAAAGCGGGTCTATAACGAGCAGATCGCCAAAGAGACGCGATAAGACTTTGAAGAACGTCCTTTCTTCCACGTCAGGGGAAGTTCAGATTGTCAGAAAATAGGCAATTTGTTTGAGATACAGATTTAATCAAGACTTTCTACAAAAAGTCAGAGGAAGAGAGGGAAAAAGTGGAATTTGCCCATTATTATAGCATCGTTCTGTACACAATATCAGGAATTCAAGTTGGCGTTTGTACGCCCACAGACCCACTTTCTGGCTTAAAGTATTATCTTCGTCATTGCTGACCTTGTAAAAATCCCACCTGCCTGCTACTGGTAGGTAGACATCTGTAGACACCTTTATGATATGCTGCTCACAATGAAGAGCTGTGCGTTTATGGATTCATGTTAGTGAGTCCATGGTCAGAAGTCACCAACTTACAAAACCGGCCTATACATAGTTGCTAATAGAGTGATCCATGGAGACGAAACAATGCAAGCGCACTCAAGTGCTAAGTGGGGTGTATTGCAGGCCATCAATACTTATGACTGGGTAGTTGAGATTGTGGGTAGAGTTTCATGGAGCCTCTGAAGGCTGTAGATGTGTAAGTTAACCAAGCCACGATGATGGCATCTCATCTCATGCCCAATTAGAATACAATCCTAGGATCGGAACCGGCAAAATTGTTCTTCCTTTGCTGGGTTGCTCAGCGCCATGAGTGCACAGGATGATTAAATGATGATAAAGCCCATTGAAAGGATTCTGCTATCGGGGTATTCATTCAAGTCAAGAAGTCAATAATCGTCAAGCAAGCATCTATACTCTGTATTCTGGGTGTTTGAATACTTTGCGACCGAATATAGACTCATTCAAAATGTTCAATGTTGAGATGAAGATGGAAATAGATGACATCATCTGACCGGTTTGAAGATATGACGTCAATGTTCTACTGCTGACTCATCTATCCTAAAGCGACCACAGGGCTGTGGGCAGCACTTGAGCAAACCTAGTGAACCCGCAACCGGCGAGAAGTTTAGAATGGCTGATTCATATGCTGGAGAAAGTGGCAGTGCTTCATTCGGCATTTACATAATCCGTATTTCCAATGCAGTTAAGCCGTCAACTGGTGTTCTCGACTCGGAGCATTTGAGTGCCAGCCTTGTCTTGGAATGCCGACAATAACCGGTCATAGCACTTGGGGCTGTGAAAGGTACATACTCCCAAATTCAAGTTGTACTTGATTTTAGCCATTTGAATGTCTTTACTGGTTTATTATGATTCATTCCAATCCATGGGCACGTACATGTACGTTGTCTAATTGAACCGACCAAACGATCTTGCTGTTTGAGCCTTCAAATGTTGATACTCGAGGTATAGGGAGGAATGTGAAATGCCGCCAGAAGAATTTCCACCATACACGTGTGCATGGGGCTCTGAACAATTCGAGGAAAACATTAGACTGATCCCACGGAGTAAAGTTGGAGATTGGCTTGAAATAGGTATAAAATTGGCAAACGCTGGACACATTTGCACAGATAGTCCTTGCTGTTCCAAGGTTCGTATACGTTCCTCCAGGGCTCTATACTAGTAAACACTACTATATGTATCGTGTGATTAGCCATGGAGTACGTTTTGTGTAAGAGCTGTTGGGAAAGGACTCGGAGGTCAATTTGGCCATTGGAAGCTATTAACATTGAACCTTGGAATGTATTATCCCTTAGTTACTTCCAGTACTTCCAGAGTGGATTTATATGTAGGTACCAGCACTTGAGGGTTATTCAAATGATAGCAGGGGAAAAGTTGTTGATTTTGACAACGATCACTTCCGAATTCGTATTCAAGGGTTAGGCAGTAAGGATCCTCACCATGCCTGATTCCATCAATATTGCTACCAGAACTAACCGATCAGTAACTTACTGTACGATCCCGGTTCACAACTTGCAAACACCTGGCATCAGGAGACGAGGCTTCGGTTAAACCTGGGTAAAAGCTAGAATGATGAGTTTCCGAAGCCAAACTGTCCCTTCATTTCCCCTCAATCTCGCAGTGATGTCAAAAATCCACAGATTGGCAAAAGGCGGATTCTCTTATGTACAAGAAACTGAGAATCCCCGCCCTCCAACGCCCAGATGGAGAGTCTTCCCCAGATATCCCCAGCCGTGTTAAGCCTTGTGGGCAGAAATCGTGTCTAGGAACTGAATCCACCAAGAACTTACCCCAACATTCGGCCTCACGAATGAATCAAAGAATGTTGACCATCTCCACATTGACCAGGTGGCAAAGAAGACACTCCACGAAGTATGCCTTACGGGACCCGGTTGGGAGACGGACACCGAAGACGGGAGAAATTGTCGGGTTGATTACGTTTCACCGAACAACCACTCGGCGGACCCTCCCAGTGGCTCCAACCCTAAACCTTTGGAAGCAAGAAAGGTACCAACCTTGGAAAGTGGGTCAACTCAGTTTTAGGACTCTCCTCCGTTCTCAACACCAAATGCGGCGACGGTCCACTTTTCTAACGAATCCTCAGTTTTTTTTACATGATGACCCCTCAAGTCTCACACGGTAGAATAAGCATTCTTCTCCAGATCGAAAGAGGCCTGCATTTCCCCGCCTCGTTCGAAATCTGGGCACGCGATATTCTCCTCAATCGTCGATCGACAACTCGAATATAAAGTGGGAAGGTTTCAAGAAGCCAAGACATATTGGAGCTATTCGGAGTCTGTCCGAATTTGCCCGTTTATAAGCGTTGGGGTGATACACGAGAAAATTATTGCTATTGTTTGTGTGCCCACCTTCTCTTCCAATTCCTCCCTCTACGCATCTTCCTTTACCAGCATGGATCACGACGAGATATCCCATGGCCAGCAGGACCATGTTGACGACAATGCCCTCACGCATGAGAAGCCCAATGAGACCCAAGACGAGGAGAAGATGCAGCCTACGGCGGCATTCGACGATAGAGATATTAAAGTGGGATACATGAATGAGGCGGATAGGCATATCTATGAGAGCGGCATTCAGAAGTTCAGTCGTCTGGGATGGAAGCGCTTGACTGTTGTCCTTATTGTTGAAGCTATTGCTCTGGGAAGTTTGTCGATTCCCTCCACTTTCGCAACACTTGGCATGGTTGCTGGTGTGATCTGCACTGTTGGATTGGGATTGGTCGCAATCTATACTAGTTGGATCATTGGAAAGGTCAAGCTTGCGTTCCCTGAAGTTGCTCATTACGCTGATACTGGCCGACTGATGGGTGCTCGTTTGGGATGTCCTCGATTTGGCTTTGAGTTGATCAATGCAATGCTTGCTGTCCAGCTTCTTTTCTTGACTGGATCACACTGTCTTACTGGAACTATTGCCTTTATCAATATCACAAAGAGCGATGTGTGCTCAGTGGTATTTGGTGTTGTTTCTGCAATTATCCTGCTTTTCCTCGCTGTCCCACCTAGCTTCACTGAGATGGCTGTCCTAGGTTATATCGATTTTGCCTCAATTATTATCGCAATTGGTATAACTATCATCGCTACAGGTGTGGACGCTAGTAACGCCCCCGGTGGACTCGCAGCTGTGAACTGGTCCGCATGGCCCAAGGAGAATCTCACATTTGCGGAAGCCTTCGTCTCTGTGACCAACATCGTCTTTGCTTACAGCTTTGCACTTTGCCAATTCTCTTTCATGGATGAGATGCACACACCTCGCGACTATGTCAAATCTATTTGGGCTTTGGGTATTATCGAAATTGTGATTTATACCCTGACCGGAGCTCTTATTTACGCCTTCGTCGGACAAGACGTTCAGAGCCCTGCCCTTCTGTCAGCTGGTAGCCTTCTCAAGCGCGTTGCCTTCGGCATTGCGTTGCCAGTTATCTTCATCAGCGGATCTATTAATACCGTTGTGTTTGGTCGTCTTGTCCATGGCCGTATCTTCGCCAATTCTCAAATTCGATTCATTAATACGAAGATGGGATGGATCACTTGGTTGGCTGTTATTGCCGCTGGTACGGTCATTGCATTCATCATCGCCGAGGTTATCCCATTCTTCAATGACTTGCTCTCCATCTCCTCGTCGCTTTTCATTTCTGGATTTACCTTCTACTTCCCCCCTATGATGTGGGCTCTTCTTCTGAAGAAGGGTAGCTGGCGGGAACCCAAGAACATCATTCTTGGCACGATCAACTTGATTGTTTTCCTTATTGGAATGGTCATCCTGGTCGCAGGAACATATGCTAGCATTGACGATATTGTAAGTCACTTCGAGCTGCTTGTCGTTTCGTTAATTTTCTGGATATCGCTAACAGGTATATAACAGATCAACAAGTACAAGGCAGGCACTGTGCATGGCGTTTTCACTTGTGGCTCTCCAGAGTAATTGGTCGAATCTGATTGAATGTGGAAAATGTTTTGAAAGCATGAATGAGCGTGAACCTCTATATTACGAGAGACGATATCGAACTAGAGCGATAGATTCAATCTAGGAGTTTGCTTCGGCGTTTCGGAATAGGAGCATAGATGATAGAGTCCCCATATGGGAATTCATTTAAAGTTGTTCCATATTTTTACTCATCTGATGATACTTCTCCTTTAAAGTAGATGTAACAAAATCTAGAGTATTATTCTGCTTCTTAAGGTCCAAGTTGAACACCAGTTGACAGTTCCCGGTCTTTATTAAATTATCTACCACAGCTAGTATATGATCAAGATCGCTTCCACCCTCGACATTATCCTTTCCGATCTCATATGAAATTACACAATGCTCACATATGAACACCATGCACTTGCTGTTTCATCTTCTTCAAATTAATATCCTTCCAGAGGAAACAAGAGGTCCACGTAATGAGATAAAGGCAGGTAGCAGTGATAAGCATAAGGCGCTGAGTATCGCCATACGCATGATCAATAGCATTGCGAACATCCGAGCCTCTCGGATAGGACTTTTGAGTCACCAGGGAGCCATAAATGCTGGAAAAATCAGACTGAGCAGAGGCTGGTAGACGCTCTTGTAATCTGACTGGGAATATGCCAGTCCACATAGCGACAGCAACAGTACCACCGAGAGCACTACCAATACTAGCAACCACACCTTCAATCGCTAGGATAGCAGGGATGTTTCTCTGAGCGGACACTGCCATCACCGTCATCTGTTCACAGGTGACAAGTGTACCACCGCCAAATGCAACAAAGATCTGACACATCACAATATAACCGATATTACTATCTGGCTGACGGAACTTGATCATAAGTCCAACGCCCAAAATGGTCAAAGGGACGCCGAAACAGATAGCCCACAGCTTTAGGCGACCGTTGCAACGGAGAATGGCTCCGAATACAAGACACCAGAAAGTAGAGCCTATGGTGTAGATGTTGGCAATGTAAGTTGCTTGCGTGACAGTCTGGTTGAACATGACTTGAAGCACGGACTGGAAATAATTATCCCAGATGTACCAGGCAAAGTACAGTGACACGACCATGGAGAAAGTAAAGAAGACTGTTCGGTTCTGGATGAGCTCCCATGGCATGAACTTCACGGGTGCAAAGTATTTCTCCCATAAGGTGAAGGCGATGATCAAAAGGAATCCAATGATCACGAAGCAGATGATCATAGGCGAGCGCCATTCCCCGGATTGGTAGGAGTACAAATTGAACGACAGGAGAAAAAGCGAGAAGCCCGTGGAGATAATGAGCAGGCCGATGACATCAAACTCAACGCAGTAATAGATTATCGATTGCCAAAGAGATCGCCCACTACTCTTTTCTTCCGTCAAGCTCAATTTCTCGGCCTTTTTCTGAGTATGGTACCACAGAGCCCAAAGTGGAGCACTGATGATTGGCATGACTATAGCGAAAACACCAAATCCCCATCGATATCCGATACCATTTGGAGCGAGGATTCGATCAGCGGCGTATCCATAGATCCAAGGGGTGATCAGGTATGGGGAAGCGGCATATGCAATCCAGAATGCACGGTTCTTCAAAGCGGTGGTATCGGCGATAAAGATCGTCATGGAGAAATCTATCATGCTGAAACCGGTTTGATAGAATACCTGGGCAGCGCAGTAAGTCTGTACATTCTTACAGGCGGCCATCATGATCAGTCCAAGAGTCAAAAATCCCACGCCAATCCCGAAGGCCTGGGGCCGTCCCCAGATGTCCATGATCTTGGCATAGGGGAACTTGACCATTGCGGAGACTATTGAAGAAATGACAGAAGTAATGCCTGTGAGGGAATGCAGCTCAAAGTCACTGTAGATATATGGTGATAGTGTGCTGAGCAGGCCGGAACTGAAGTACTCTAGGAAGTTGACGATCCAAACCCTTGAAATAGTTAGGAAAAACTTCTACAAGTAAATCTTGAGAGGGAAAGGGGACTCACAGAACAAAGGCTGCTATTAGGGTTTTCCTAGTCCAAGCCTGCGTACTTGCTTGGGCCTTTTGAGTACCAGTCTGGGCCTTTTCATCAACTATCTCATCACCTGCGAGAGACTGATTTGTCTCGTGTGATTTCTCCAAGGGGACTTTAGAATTAACCGGAGCTTCCACATCCTGCTCACCACTTATGGACTGTTCTTCAGTAGATGTCCTGTGTGTGAACGGGTTAATGAAGCGTTTCCGGACTGTCATTTTGACAGAAGAGTTGGAGTTAGAAAAGTATCAAGAATCACACTGAGTAAAAATGGCTCTGGAAACTTTGAAAAGTCTATCATGATCGAACCAAGCTTCATTATGTATTTAAATTCCACCAGATCATTTGGAATTGCCGGTAGCGTCTCGCGGAAATTAACGAAAGTGAAAATTTCTGCTTAGTCAGGACTCAGTATACCTTGATCAGAAACCTGGTCTAGTCAGTATGGAGGCAAGTGCACGAATTTTCCTTCTCTATTTGGATATCACCGACGATGATCCACGGCAGTTGAAATCTGATAGGGTCTAAGCCAGGGCCAAGAGTTCAACAAAGCTCATGCCAAGGAGCTTGATGAAGACCAAAATTTAGTGCTGACGAGAAATATCACGAGCTCGTGAGGAGGACCCACATAGGACCCTGATCCGTGTTATCTGATCAATCTGATTGATTTGATCATGCTATTCATCCGGTTTCGGGGTTTGCCAAAGTGTCAAATTTCAATTGTTGCCGAAATTCATTTCCGATGTTCCTTTGGCCTAACATGGATATGGATCACTTGAAGAAGTGGTGCGGATGAGCATGGTTAAGAAAGAATTTGCGAATGATACATCCAAATCTGACCAGGCATAGGTAATCTCAATAGAGACCAAATTAAGAGAATTAACATCAATGAAGGGAGCTTTCAGTCATTTTAAAATGAAAAATATTATACTAGTATATGTATACTAGTATTACTCTTCCATAGAATTCTCAGTACATATGCCCTTCGGACTAGGCATCATTCACCTTTAAACAAGGTTGAAAGTACTATCTCCAGCTGCTATTCTCAACTTTTCACTGCTCATCAGATATCCTGTTACAGATCTCCTCTCCCTCTCGTCGCCAATCCTCCTCCCGAAACTCATCCGTGCCCCATCCATAATCCTCAATCAGAATTCGCTTCACTTGAATCTGCTCCGGTGTCCCAGCGGGGACAATGTATCCATAATCAGATCGTGTTGGGAAAAAGACTGTCTCCAAGTTACGGATATCATCGATAAGACTCTGGAAGTAGGTAGGGGCATGGTGAGCTTCGCAGTCTCTCCGGAAATCAAAGTCCTCCTCCGCCGATTCCTGTTCATCAATAACTAGAATAATATCTAATTGAAATTGTTAATTCTTTACTCAATCCATTAGGTGGGGAATGACTTACTTGACTGAGTATTCAAGATAACCGAGGTCCCATCATCCGCGTGCATCCAGCAAGTGAGTGCGATCTCCCACGGTTTCAAAAAGTCCAATCTTAACTCGTCGTATAAACTCACGGGCGCATTTGGAGGATCGCGACCACCTTGGATCTCTTCATCGAAAATGTATTCAAACGCGCGGGATTGAGATAGGAACGGCTTGTTGGAGCCGTGGAACGTATAAGGAATCTTTTTCATGAGGGATACTACCTCCGGGGCGATGTGGAGCTCATTGCATAGCTCCTCATTGATGGCATGGCCACCTGCAGGGGGAAATATGACATCCCCGTATGGCCCATGCGGGTTCTCGTCCCCGGGAGGATTGTAGTAGCTTAGCTTGTGAAGTAGGGTGTAAATAGTCGTGATTTGGCTAACTATTGTCTCCTCATTGTAAGGTTCAAGAGAGGAGGGGCCAGTCATGGCTCTGGGATTTCAGACCAGAGGTAGATCAGAGCGACCAGGGGAGAATGACTCGGATCCAGATGTATTGTATGCCTGGATAGATTGAAATTTCAAGGCTTGTCCCCCTTCTTCTAGGGGAGAAAAAGAGGAGGTGGATTTTGGCGACCAGAACTTGACTTGACCATGGAAATCCCGACCCTGGGTTTCTCTAGCCGCCCCACCCATACAGTTCAAGTTAGCCATGTCTTCCAAGGTTGTCTTACTAGCCCTGGATTGAGGCTAAAAATGTGCACATCTAAGGCAGATGCCCAATTTATTTTTGTTAGCTTTAGGTATTACCAGATCATGATGCAATGTTGTACAATTTGTAGTAGATATCTCAATCAGTGACCTCCAGGGCTTCATAATATACATCGTTATTTAAAATCTACATGAATTCCAGTAGTTGGAAAAACTCGCTAGCAAAAAACCACAATAGACAAAAAAGAAAATAAAAGACAAAGAAAGAAGTTTAGTCCACACTCAAAATCAAATCATCTCCTCGTCGAGAGGGAGTCAAATTTCGACTCGATGGTGAGACCCTCCTCGGAGCATCTTCAGGCCGTCTCTGCGGACTAGATGGGTACAAGACCCGACCAGGGAATGCCTCAGAAGGATAAGGTAATTCTGCCGAGACAGTGCGCGAATGGCTTTTACTCCGCCCACGTTCAAGCCAGAAGTCTTCTGGACAGTATGGGACGACGACTTCGCTGGGTGGCCGGGCACTGCTCCCAGGTTGAATGCGTTTGATATCATCTCCACGGACGACACGAGGTCGAGAGACGATGTCGGGTGCTGGGCCTCTTGGGTCTGATTGTGGTTTGGGCGCGGTTGATTGATGATTTGTTGGGGGTTGATCGGTAACAAAACGGACTTGTTGGATGCTAAAAGATGGTGTTGTAGCGATTGTATTAGATGTGTGATCTGAGGACTCGGAGCTGTAGTTGGGTCCACTGCTACTATTTGATCCGATGGATCTGCGGACACGAAATGAAGTAGCAGAGAATGGCGTGCCCAGTTTTTTCTCTCGAGGACCGGCTGGGGCCTGGTGGGAAGATTCTGCTTCGGTGGGTGTTGGTTTTCTTTGATTTGCCGGACGTCGAAACTGGGATGCTCTGAATCCCTGTTTTAAAGCTCGAGGGTTGGGTGGTAGACCAGGTGTGGGATTTGGGAACTTCGCTTTCGCACCACGCGTGCTGGGAAGATCAGGTAGTTTCTTCTCGATTGTGGTTTGAGTGCCGTCTTCCTCGAATAGAGTCTCTACACTTGATTGTCGATGACTGACTCTTAACGGCTGGGGACATAGACCAGGCGTTCGAATCGGAGGTAGCTCTGCAAGAGTGTGCTGTGACTCCACTGTCCTGGGCGAGTCACCCCAGACTGACTCAGATGTAACTGCGAATCCTATTCGCTGGTTATTTTCATCTCTTGGGCTATCCACCAAACGAATCCCTGAGCCAGTGGCAAACCTGGGTGGATATTGAGAGGTTGGGTGGAAGACTGGTGGTTGCCGTGGTACTTGGGATACTTCCAGTTCCTGCCTGGGTGGTAAAGCACCTGAAGCAGAAGGTCCTGATCCTGGGTCTGGATCAAAAGAAGTCTGCCGGGATAGGGAATCCTCTGGGAATTCAGCAGGCCGATCATCACCAACCTCCGAGTCCTGTTCTATCCGATTATTTTTCCTCCATTTCTTCGCGCCATAAAAGACAGCAACTCCTATTATGAAGCAGCCAGCAACGCCGGATACAACAGAAACCCCGATCACTGTTCCTGCACTGACGCTGCTACTACTGCTTCCACTTGTAGCAGCTGAAGAATTCGTGGATGATGATGTTGACATGCAAGAGGTAATGGTATAATGGGGCTCTCCAGACCCGGATATCGTAGAGGCATGAAAGGAGGTAATTAAAGCAGTCTCGCTCGATGTTGTGGAGCTCTCAGTTGTCGAATGCGAGGTCTGAGAAGACTCGGAGGTGGAAGTGGCTTCAGCATGATGACTTGTCGATGTAGTCGAACTTGTTGAGCTATCGGTCGTTGTGGCCGATACATCTGTCGTCGTGCTTGATAATGTACTGGCAAAAGTAGTAGCTGTGAGTGTGGAATGTGTTTCAGAGAGGGCCCCGGACACCGAGTCACAAATATGATAGGCCTTGGTACTCTCTCTGATTGACTCCGGGCACAAAGCATATGCACACTCTATTGCTGCCTCTCCCAGTGTGAGGGTGCTGGGAGTTTCTGTCCGACACAAACATTTATAATCGGTGTCCGCACAGCTTGACGACGAGTAACTGGTTTTGATGA
Organism: Penicillium herquei; assembly: GCA_039634405.1. NCBI lineage: Eukaryota > Fungi > Ascomycota > Eurotiomycetes > Eurotiales > Aspergillaceae > Penicillium > Penicillium herquei. Next base: position 4,004,607 of record CP098387.1, on the reverse strand, counting down.
AATTTTCGGTGCAATTTCGAGCACAATCTGGGATCATGTCCCAAAGTTCGGCGTTTGTCTCATTGGAGGCATCTGAGCTGGCCGTACATAATACGAAGAACGGGAGGACCGCGAGGAGTATCCTGAGCACAGGATGGAGGAGCATAATGTGATAACTCTGTACATGAGATGAGACTTGTTAGCTGTGATTTCCACTTTCCATTCTCCGCACTCCTGAAGCCTGCTTACCTATCCATATAATACATGAGAGTGACTACCCTCGAAGGAAAGTAATTAGTGGTTGTATCATCATCAGCAGGTGTGATGTACTGCTGTATGCCAAAGACTCGTCGGTCTCTGAAGTAAAGAACGTTGATCAAGAAAAGCCAAGAGAGATTCAAGAAAGAGTGACTGCTAGATCTGACCAAGGGCCAGGGACTCGGACCTCATTAAACATAAAATGGTGGGCGCATCGCGATCCCAGACGCAAGACCATTGTATTCATTATGACGCTGACCGGCTTCTTTACGAGCCAAGCAAATCCCACTCAGCAAGATCCTGAAACGCAGCTGATGGGGCGGTGCCTAGGTAGGCGCTATGTTGAAACCATCGTACATACCCGATCCTGGGTATATTAAGCAGGCAAATGGCTGTGAGTGCGAAGCGCCCAGGTCGAGTCTTGTGTGTATTTGAGGGTTGTGGTCCTAGCGTCGACCTTACGCGCCGGGGCTCATGGTGGGCGCTTGACGTGCATGAAATGACAACGCGCCGGGACTATGCGTTTCAGAATTCGCCAGCCTCTGTCGATCTGCTGATTTGATTTAATTATCGCCATTGAAATCATACACATGTTTCTTGAATCATGGTGGGTGCGGACTGAGATGGATATCGATTGGCTTTCATCGGCTCGGTCTTGGCTCAGCCCTCGAAGGCTTCTGGAAAAATTTCACGTCATTTGAACTTGATGATCGCTCCCGAAATATGGTCATATGACTTGGACACTGCTTTGTATCTCTGAGTAGCTGGGGTCTTGGAGGTTGCTCGGTTCCAAAATGTTGTTGTATCCTTGTCCACTTGGGCATCCATGACGGGTATCATCATCCCGGTAAGTTCAAGGTCAAGGATCCAAGTTTGTGTCTGATTTTTGAGAAAGTTGCACTCGGTTACATTCTAATTGTTTATGATAAGGCTATTAATATAAAAACTTGAAGATGCCCGGCAGCTTGTGCCCAACGCTACAAAAATTATTTCTGTTCGCCGGCCCTGGTTTAACACAATGTGATCAACCGAACTCGAGAACTTGGAGAAATAATAAACAAAATAAGCGAATAGTCCATTGAAGTTATATACAGGGTATGAATTTTCATTAAATAATATGACATTGAATTTTCGTGATAAGACCTCCTGTCATGGCAAGTTTCCAAGATTATTACTGATTGCTGACTTGCACATTGACCTCTCGTGATACATAGATGCCATTATCACCTATACGCTCCTCCTCACTCTTGTTTGACTGTTTTCCAATAAATGAGACAAGCCCAACCTCGTCCCCATACAACGCGGATTCCAAGGCGGTATTATTCCCCTTGGAATTATTCGCTGCTGAGGGTCCTGTCCCTCCGTATCGGTTCGCATATTGTGAATTCGAATTCGCAGTTGAGCCCTCCCGACCAAATATCCTTGTTAATAAAGGTCGAAAAGTAGGGAGACAGGCGCTAATTAGGTAGATGTCGGGCTCGGCGACACTCCAGGCCATCAGATCCGTGGAACTCCATGACCCATCCTGTACGGCGTTTCCTTCAGCGAAGATGATGAATCGCATAATTGAGGTAACCAGACCACTGATACGGGTGACAATGGTTAGTTTAATATCCGATGGGAGATAGGCATCAGTCTGGATGGATAAGTACTCACAGGATACCAGTTGCGAACGTCAGGATTAGACCAAGCTTCACCTTCATAGTGACATTCAAGTTCCAAACAATGGGGACAGGCATCGCAAGCATGATCACATCTGTAATGATATTCGGCAATGAAGCCCACAGGAAAAATGCCTGCTTGTTGTAGCATGTGCCGCCGATTGAAGTGTCCCAATTAGCCTTGAATGGCCGACACATATTCAAGCACATGATACCGGATACCACCGCAGTCAAGGTAATGACTGCTGCCAATATCAAGATGATAGATCTGTATGGATTCACAGTCCAGAGACGGCCATAGAGTGCGAGAACAGCTAGCTTTGGGATGGCGACTGTCGAGTAGTAGTAAGTCGAGACTACCAGCAGCCAGATGAAATATTTTGGCTCTCTGCTAGGTGTTTCCATTGCCAGTGCTTCTAGATGACGACCAACGCCACCATATTTCACAAAACCTGTAGTCACTTGTTATTACGAGGGTCCATGAGATATTTGGAAGCTTTGTATTCCAAGGTTAAATACTCACAGATGGCAAGTGCAGATAATCCCACTGCAACAAATCCCGCAGCGCCAGCCAAAGCATCATCCAGACCCCACGGCGTTCTTGTTAAAGAGCGAGAATAGAACCGCAAGGCTAAAAAGAAAAGAGTGATCGGCAGCATGGCAGCCGCAACACCAGTTAGGCGGTCCCCGATGTCCGCCTCTAGGTACGCTTGCGACAGCGTCGAATTTGATCGAGCGTCCAAGATCATCTTGATGTATAGTCGAGGGTCGACAGTGGGTATGAAGTGGAACTTGAAGATTTAAGATCCAAGGTGGGCATCGAGCATATTTTCAACATTGCAGAAATCGGGGGAGTCATACGTTGCCCGGGGCCGATCAGGCTTGACAGTTTCATCATTCTGCAGAAAATAGTACTAGATCCTTAGAATAGGGGGACATTCGTGCATACAGGGAACAGCATTGGGGGCCAATTAGATTATGCTGCATGAGAAAAAAAAACCTTGGAAGGAATAAGTTGACTAAGTTAGATGGACTTAGTGATAACTGACGCCCCGGTGGATATGAACATTGATGTTTAAATGACCACTATCAGAAATTAATGTAAAATAATTTGTCTATCAATTTCTTAGCATTCTGAACCGCTCGTTCTTTTTTTCTAGTAAAACTTTGAAGAGGTTTTGGTATGCATGAAGCAGATCCCAATCAAGAGCAGTGTACAGGTTGCATTGTTTTTCGTAGTTTTAGTTGGTCTATCCACCGGGTAAGCCACAAAGTGGGCTGAAGGATTAAGCTAAACCATTGTTGCACTTGTTGCATTTGAATGGCGGATCTGCATGAATCGCCCCCTTTGCCACCTGGGTCATGGCTTGGGTCATGGCTTGAATTAAGCAAACCAAGTGTCAGAAAAATGATCCGTAACGGGTATGGCCGTACGGCCCCCTTCTTCGCAAGAAGATTTAAACATGGCACAATGATCCACTTGCCTAATTATGGATGCACTCCGAAGGGCAGGAAATGGAATCTGCATGTCGGAGAAGGAAAGGAATACCCGAGACCACTTGGTGCGTACTCCGTACAGCCTCGGGATATGCCAGTGAGCCGTTTGACCGGAGACCTCCGTGTCTGCATCCATTATTATTTGCTCCAAAGTTCCCAAGATTGGAATCAATTGCAAATCTTTTCAATTTCTCTTGAATCGAAGGTCCACATGCCACCAGGAGAGTTTCTACTCCGTATTTTGAGTGGATACAACCATTGAATCAAGGTCAAAGAGACTTCGGCCACGGGGCTGATGCGGGCTTCGGGAGGAGAGGAAAGCCGTGCAGGGTATAGGTTTATCAATAAACAAGCTACTGCACGGACTGGACGCCTCACAATATATAGTGAACACACTAATGCAGTCAATGCAGTCCCCCCAAGGTCTCGACGCGTGTCTGTCCTCTAATAATCCCAGTTTACCTTTAATGGCCCCTCAATGGCCCCAATGGCCCCCAAAGTATCACGTGTCGCTCATGGAGAAGAGGGGTTTCGGGGACATTGGAAAGCATCGAAACCACATTGGTAGAGCGGCAATTTGCCGAATGATAGCTCGGCAAATTTGCGGGTGAAGTGAATCTGGGGGAGAAGCGGAGTGCAGCACGTTCCAAGGTTGTGCGTTGGAGTTGGAGTCCACCCTGGGGTACTTAGCCGATAGCCCATAACCCATGAATTTAAATCCTTTGGAAACTTGGTCTTTCAAATTATTTCAATGGTCTAAAGTGTGCTCAATATGCTTTTTTCCTTGTCTAATGCTCCATTTATTGCCATCGGCCTACTACTGGCCTACTACCTAGTGCCTTATGTGCAATCTGCGCATAAAAGGAACATTCCGAGTCCGAGTCTTGCGGCTTTTACCAACCTCTGGCTCTTGTTACAGGCACGACAGGGAAAAAGATATCTATCTGTCGATGAGGCACACAAGAAATACGGCAAGGTAGTTCGCATTGCACCAAACCATGTTTCCATCGCCGACGATGCTGCTATTCAAGTGATCTACGGCCATGGAAACGGCTTCTTGAAAGCGTAAGTGGGGTATATGGAACCCCCTCACCAATTCTCCCTACTGATCACATTATCTCTATAGCGACTTCTATGATGCCTTTGTATCTATTCGCCGAGGATTATTCAACACTCGCAACCGCGCCGAGCACACTCGCAAGCGAAAGATCGTCTCCCACACTTTCAGCGCCAAGTCAATTGGCCAGTTCGAGCAATACATCCATGCCAACGTAAAGCTATTTGTGGATCAGTGGAATAAACTAGCAGAGCTCGAAACAAACCCAAAGACCGGCTATGCTAGTATTGATGCATTGAACTGGTTCAACTACCTCGCCTTCGATATCATTGGCGATCTAGCCTTCGGAGCTCCATTCGGTATGCTAAAGAACGGTAAGGATATCGCCGAGATGCGCAAATCACCTAATGAGCCCCCTCAATATGTTGCCGCAGTCGAGGTACTTAACCGCCGTGGTGAGGTCTCTGCAACTCTCGGTTGCTTGCCAGCTCTGAAACCTTATGCTAAGTGGATCCCTGATCGCTTCTTCACTGAGGGTCTCGCTGCTGTGGAGAATCTGGCTGGAATTGCGATCGCTAGAGTGAACGAGCGTGTGAAACCTGAGGTCGTGGCGAATAACACTCGAGTTGATCTTCTTGCTCATTTGATGGAGGGTCGCGATGAGACTGGTGAGAAGCTGGGTCGGGAGGAATTAACCGCTGAGGCTTTGACACAACTTATTGCTGGATCCGATACGACTTCGAATACCTCTTGTGCTATCTTGTACTGGTGTGTTCGGACTCCCGGTGTTGTCGCGAACTTGCATAAGGTTCTGGATGAGGCGATTCCTAAAGATGTTGATGTTCCCACATATGCCATGGTGAAAGACATTCCTTAGTAAGTACTCTCTTTCCTCCAACTTATATCTGCATTTCTGACCGGTTCTTCAGCCTCCAATGGGTTATCTCAGAAACAATGAGAATCCATAGCACATCTGCCATGGGTCTTGCACGGGAAATTCCCGAGGGAAGCAACCCTATCACAATTGCCGACCAAACCTTCTATCCCGGTGATATTCTTTCCGTTCCCAGCTACACAATCCACCGCTCCCAAGAGATTTGGGGCAAGGATGCAGAGGAATTCGTCCCAGGACGATGGGAGAACGTCACAGCCCGTCAAAAAGCCGCCTTCATCCCCTTCAGCCACGGTCCTCGTGCTTGTGTTGGCCGTAACGTCGCTGAGATGGAGCTGCTCGTTATCGTGGCTACCGTCTTTAGTCAGTTCGAGTTCCAGATTGAGCAGGAGGAAGAAATGCAGACTCGCGAGGGCTTTTTGCGCAAGCCTCTTGGTTTGCAGGTGGGTCTGCGTCGCCGTGTCAGAGTGTAAATGTGTGGGGAAGTGCGAGGTGCGAGATACCTGCCACTGGTCGACTGGTCGTGATTGAGGTCCACCGTGGCTGTTCTGATTTGTTTGGATCAGCGTTAAGAGTTACGAATCAATCGAGTATACTACATGTACATAGGGCACTTAGAATGGGTCTTCAATGTTTGTTATTGAGGTTGAATTGGAGGATAACCAATGGACCTAGTTTGAATATAACTTGGAAGTTCAATGTTCTCTACTTATCTACCTTTACTAGCAGTGACAGCTCAGCCCTGGAGAGGTTTAAGTCGAGTGACAGGTCACATTGATCCTGCATCGGTTCCACCGGAATCTGCGAATCCGGGGTCCGACCGGACCCATTTCATACTTGAATCCAGGAAGAATGTGAGATTTCTCAAATAATTGCCATTCCATCAATCGTAAAAGCTAACCAACCCTGTCGCGGGCCATACAGGATGAGGTGGTATCATTTGAAAAGCGACAAACGCGAATAAACCAGGAGGCATAACAAAGGGAAAAAAACAAAAAGGAAAAGATAATTCATGGCTGCACCTCATATGGCACATTCACCAATATTAAGGAATTATGAAACATCATGTCATGTCGACCACGACCTGGTGTGGGGGGAACACAGGCTAATCTCGGATCTCTGCGGAACGACGCTGACGCTGCAAACTGGGACTCGACGCATGGATAGTCACTGCACTATATCTCCACAGAGGGAATGGTGTGTGGGGATGTAGCTTGGCACGAAAAGATATTCCCCTGTCAAGGATTTCGCGCGAGAGGAAAGCAACCGAATCCGAGGCGCAGCGACGGCGTGAGTGGTAATCTCAATGAGATTAATATTTGAATATGATGTAGCTGTGTAAGGAAGTGCGATTAGCATGTGGATCTTCAATTTAAGATTTGGGGGCGTTAACGTACAAGGCGTGGATAACACCGGGAATCCAACCCAGGATGGTCAGACAGATGTTGATCAGGAGGTCAGCACCACATCCGCGCTCTAGGAAGACACCCAGAGGAGGCAGGATGATGGCGAAGATGATCTTGCAGATATCACTAGCTTGAATGTCAGTTTTCCGGTCATTGTTGTTGTTTTTTTGCTCGTCTTCTCAGCTCTCGGTTTTCCAGGCCCCGATCGGCCCCCAGTTTTTTTAGCTGGTAAGCTTGGAGAGGGTACCCGCATGCGACAGGGATACTGAGAACAGAACGAGGGAAAGAGATTAAACTTACGAAGCAGTGAAAGGCATGGTGACGAGTATGGAAGTTGGAAGGGGTAAGAGAGAAAAACCGAGGAATGCGGAGGAGAGAGAGTCTTTTAAAGGGAAGAACGAGACCTCAAGCTTCTTCTATTACATCATGGACGCCACTTCTGTGGCTCATCTTTCTCCATACCAGTTACCACAATGATTGGTTGGAATTATAACTGGTCGTTTTAATGAACGATAAACTGAAAAAAGCAAGGTTTTTTTTTGCATCATTTTCCTCTTTAATTCATCACTCGTTTTAGTTCTGACGCTCGTGGTGTTCCAAGATTTTGGCGATTCCTACTTTTACGCGCTGAGGTATAAGGGGTCAACTGTCCACTCTCATTGTACCTCGTGCCTGACTAATTATCAATGGAATCACCCTGTAAAGAGAAATTCAAATTTCAATGTGTTCTATGTTCTAATCCACCGAGTTCTGTCTTGGCTCTTCTCCGGTCCTGTCCTATCCCTGTTCTCTGTTTCCTGGTTGCCTAGAGGCTTCTTGGCACACTGAGGGTGTACAGAGTAAATGAAGTACAAAATACTTGACTCACAAGGCTTCATGAACCTGCGAGTAGTCGCATGATAGTGACGATCTCATGCAGGATTGTTCTCGGCATGTACTCGTCACTTGTGGCGCCTCGCAACCCAACCGCCAGCCCTACCATCCCTAGTCTCCCCACTTCTGACTTGCCAAGGTCGTGCTAAAGCAACCGAAGCGTCATTGGGCCATGACTTCACTGTTCCTCGAAAAGCAAATCATCACAGTTCGTGCAGGGGATTTGCGGTGGCTGAAAAAGCAAGAAAAAATACAAATTAAGGAGTAATTTTATAGCCCCTGACGCACATGTGCAAGTCGATCTATTCTCTCCGCGATCAGTATGTACCATGTACTCTATGGTCGGGACTTGAGTGGATGGTTATTTAAAGGATGGGGAACGCATAGCCGCCCATAAGGCTGCATCTTATTTTCAAGCCTATGAGATCTTAATAAATATCTAGATGAGGGGGGAAATCCACATCTTCCAGCAATGAGTTCCACTGTGGCACATCTAAAACAGGAGCCACAGCCACAAATTCCGACCAGAGCTTCTCCCAACCATCTTCGTCCATATCGTTGATTAGGTTATTACCATCCGAAACAAGTAACGATGATGGCTGTGTCGTGGCGGCTTTCTCTTGTGTAAATGTCACCTCGCTGGCCTGACCAGTCTCGTTGCCTAGCTGATTCCCAGTTGGGATGTCAGCGGCAAGCCCCTCACTTGGTAGCATTGAACCCTGCAATCGCTGTTTATGTAATGTCGACATGAGGGTCTGCAAGTTTTTCTGAAGACCTTCCAGCAGGTTATTAGATTCTCGCTTCGACTGCTCGAGGGTCTCGTAGGCGGCAAGCACCTTGGCTTTGCGGGCGGCTGCATCGGGCGCAGTTGGGTTGAATGAGACATCCGTAGCTAGAATTAGCGCCGCAAGAAAGACATGATGCATGACGGTCCAGAATCGAGCGGGTCTCAGCCCTAGTTCGGGTACTAGATCGTCCATCGCACGACGGATTTCCAGGACCTTGTGAGCAGAGCGAATACAGACCATATGCGAGTATGCATATTTCGGATTTGTAATGCCCTCCAGATGATAAGCTCGATGTAAGCGACAAAGACGAGTATGAAGGCTGAAGTGGACGCTGAGACGCTGCCAAGCGATGTAGGGTCGCTCTTTGCAGATTTGCCGGCTTTGTTCGATGCTCTCCTGGTCAAGTTTGAAAAAGGCCGGAAGACTGGCAATGTGGTCATGGAACCTCGTATCCAAATCCATGATTGTGGCATATTCTGGTTCTTCTGCGTCAAGGAGGATGGATGGAAGAGCATCGACCACTTGACGACAGAGATCAGCACATTTGACTCGAGCGTAAAAGCCTGATATGACCGTGGGCATTGACGGGGGAAACGTCTGCTGAATCCCATCGACAGTGATGAACTCGTCATCTGTATTGGTTGGCATGTTCACATTCATGTGCTTGGGTTGGAATACATAGGCTCCATCCTGTGGACCTCCAGCGAATGCGAGAAGCCTGCGATAGTTAGTAAATGCTAGAAAGTTTCTGTGTTTCAGAGATAATTACCAGTCGGATGCGACTAGGTTCCACCAAGCTCGTCGTTGAACTTCAACATCAATCATATTACACCCTTTGAGTCTTCGCTCCTCGCGAGCCTTCGCCGTGTCCAGTCGATGAAGGCTCAATTCCCTTGCCATCAGTAAACAGTGATTCCGAAGAGTATGCACGCGTAGTGGGAAGCAGTCCGTATTCATGAGTATGTGGCCCAGGTTGACAATGGCTACAAGAGCAGTGGTTGATGGCTCCAAAATTTGTGCATCATGATCCAAGATAGCCAATGCAAGACGACTGTATGACATTAAGGCCGATTGAGCCTCTTCACTTGTTGAATTTAGCTTGCCCAAGAGTATCGGCGTCCAGCCTAGTACTGCACCCGCAAATATGGTGAATGTCAACATCCACTCGGCAGCTTGGGGCTGCTGACCGTCCAAGATACCTTCATATATTTTTTCAATCATTTTTCGGGTTGAAGGAATATGAAGAACCCCGATTGTTGGTTGTATTACTGCTGCAAAATGGTTGAAGAGTTCTTTGGCCTGCCACAGCGGAGGGAGCTTTCTTGCCAATTCAACAATATTTGGTGAATTATTCAGTCCATCCGAGTTAGACATGTGATGCATGCTAAATGGGGTGAGATAGTGAGAGGCAAAGGTCTAGCAAAATATTCAGTAAACGTATTGTTCATGATCAATGCTTGCAGATCCTCTTAGCAGAGAATACTAGTAGTGGACAATGATTTACCTGTTCCGAGTCTGGCGAAGACCTCACATTTGTCGAAATACCTTGGGATTTCGTTCGTGATTTTTGAGGTACATTATAATTTTGAGGCGCACTGGAACTTTCAAGAAAGGCTTCCTCCAATCTTCTGATTCGATAGAGTAGTTCATCGGAATTGCTTGAATATTATTAGCAAGGTATACATATAGAGTCCGAAATAAATCCACTTACTGAGGTGCCGGGTCCGACTGGACACTAACAGGCTTTGATACAGTCCATTGACTGGATTTAGTACCTGGATTCGCTATCTGCGACTGATCTGGACCACTCAAGCTACCCTCGGGGCTTTGTCCTGAGTATTCACATGGAATCTTTCGAAGCACACAGTTTGAACATGGCTGGGCACGGTCACATCGACGTTTCTTATCGCGACAAGCATGGCAAGACAGCGGCGGCCGACTCCACCGATGAACTGTTGTGATTGGATTGCCTTGAGCGTCTCTCTTCATATTGTTCGTATAATCTAACGATATACAGTTACTATCGATCGATCGACGGGTAATTCCACGAGGCCGCGGAAGTCCGCGGGCTTGGATTTATATAAGTGGGAAATATCGGCCAAGAATTTGGGAGGCGTCAAATAATCGAATAAACCAATAAAATTCACGATCTCTTGCGAGTGGACTGGTAGTCGAAGAAGTCGAAGGATGGATTCCTCCGAGATCCGCGGATGTCCGCGGGAGAGCATGCCTGATATGGTTAGTCTAATACTGTATCATATTTCAATACCCATGGGCCCTTGTAGCCCACAACTTTGTAACTTATACACTGTATTACAACTCGGGGAGCTTGTCCTAATTGCGCCCATATGGCTGTCCCCGCAACTCATATCATCAATATTTCCAGACTTCATGTGGAGACATCGATGAACTTACAGCTCATTGAGCTCGAATAAATATGCCAGCCATGATTGCTTGTTCGCGGGTGCCATTGCGCCTCGCGCGCAGCTCACGACGAGCTTCTATCGCAAGGAGCATCGGCTCCAGCGTGCGGTGGAATAGCGCCTATACCTGGGTCACCAAAACACCACACAGCATTGTGGGTTACCTCAATCCTGATGCTGTCACTGCCCTTGAATCTTACATTAACGTATCAATCTAGTTTCCAGAAGACGTGGTATCATCTATTCCATCATTTCACGAGACCAAGTCGAACGCCGTCCCCATCCTCCTCGTTACCCCGAGTCTTGCACACTGGCTCGATCCTTCGTCTTCATTCCTCGGCGATTTCATGACAAAGTTTCACCAATCATCCCCAGAAACCCCCAGTACCCGTCATGCTGTTGCCGCCGTGGTTGACAAAATCCCGAATGTTGCGCAATCACACTCTTCGTTATCGGAAAGCGCATCAGAAGAATACGAAGGCGTTTCTCTCTTGGTGATCGAGGGAGATAACTTAAAATGGAAGGCTGAGCCTCCTCGTCGTATTGGAGACCCAGCTGGTGAGGAGCCAAGTCTGGTGGTCTCGGTGCGCGACGAGAGATCTGCCCATGCGGTTGGCCTGCGCCTGGCCAACACGGTTTTCATCAATGGAAAAGAACGAACCTTCCTAGGTATGCGCTGGGCTGCCAGTGACAATGGATATATCTTGGATAGATCCGTCGGTCTTACAAACTGTGTCGTTACGTCTTCGGAGGCTAGTGTCCAGCCTGAATTATCCTTACCACTGCACCCCGTCACTCAGCGCCGCAGAGTGATCACCGGCATGGGAAACATCTTGCGTCAGCTGGCCAAATCTACTGATCCATCTTCGAATGAGCCGATGCCTGCCTCAACTGAGCTTGAGAAAGAACTCCCCCGATACATTGAAGAGAATAACATCGCCGACCGGAGAGTCTCCGTCTGGGCCTTGGTTGAGAAACCAGATATAGAAATCGCCGGCCAAGGCTCCTCTACGCAAGACCGACTTACTAAGTCGCTGAGCCAGGGTGGCAAGTTACATCGTGTGATGAGTGGTGGTGGTGGATGGGGCAAGAAGCAGGGACTCCTCTCGTTAGATCCAGAGGTTGCGTTCCCAGCTATGCTTCCTAAAGATCAAGCTGTCAACATAGATCAAGTGTTTGATCCTGTTCCCCGGTCAGAAGAGCCACTGGAGATGCCTTCGTTCTTCGAGAACGGATTGATTGGAGAAGATCTTTCGCATCTGTCGCAAGTTGCAAATGCAGGAGATTTCATTGAATTCTTTGTGTCGGTCGAGCCGTCATCTTCACGCAACATTGAACAAGAGTCAAAACATTATTGTTTTGGAGTGGTGTCTAATGCTGAAGAATCAGCCTATCAGGCGATCAGCTCGGAAGACAAGCATCTCAAATTGGTCGCCAATACATTTGGAGCACTGTCTGAGAAGGCGATTACCTACACCCAGCCTGTATTGCAAGAGGCGGCTGAGTCTACCACCAAGTTGGACATACCGGGATGTCGGGTGATGCTGTAGCGTCGATGACTGTGTTAATACCAAACTGTGAACTATATCTGTAACATAGACATGTATAATAATCAACAAAAGAAAAGCATTCATCGACTCACATAGATCTCCAAATTGATGTACCTATCAAATCTATATTACGTAATGGTCACATGACCCGCCAGCGTGGCTACAGACCGGGACCTCTCGTAGCTGGCTCTCCATCCTTTCCGAGCACCGCCAACCTCCTCTCCTTTGCCTCACACCTATAAACCCCGGGTTCTCCCATCTAATTCAAGCTCGGACTTTATTTCGGCAACCTCGTCGGGCCCTCGTACATAAAAATGGCCACAGAACTCTGGTACGTTGTGATTCCTTGTCATTACGACGACTCCCGCCCCCTGGGTGCTCAAGCTATCGGCACTCGACCGGTTTCGCACATCTTGAATTTGCACGCATTGATAGAATCCCTGCTAACTCGATTTTAAACAGCCCCGTCTATGCGGTTAGTCTAGCTCCCTCGATCACGTCTTGAGTCGAATCTTCAGGCGATCCTATCATAACCAGCCGCCCCTCCCATATCCCAACAACACGCTTGGTTTCATAACTAGCTCGACAGAACAATGACTGATATTCTTTATCTAGCCCTTCTTCGGTGCGCTGGGTTGCACCTCAGCTATCGTTTTCACTTGCTTCGGTGCCGCCTACGGTACCGCTAAGGCCGGTGTCGGTGTTTGCTCCATGGCCGTCCTCCGCCCCGACCTGATCGTTAAGAGTATGTCAAGCTATATACACCTAAGAGCGAATCGGCCGATGCTCCCATAATAGTACAATTGACTAACATGCTTTCGCAGACATTGTCCCCATTGTCATGGCTGGTATCATTGGTATCTACGGTCTGGTCGTGTCGGTCTTGGTTGCCAACGACCTGACCCAGCAGCTTCCTCTGTACACTGGTTTCATCCAGCTGGGTGCTGGTCTTGCCGTCGGTCTGGCTGGTCTGGCTGCTGGGTATGTTGATGGAAACCCATGAATTATTCGCATGAGTCATTGATAACTAACTATCGCTCTAGTTTTGCTATTGGTATTGTTGGTGACGCTGGTGTTCGTGGAACTGCTCAGCAACCTCGTCTTTACGTTGGAATGATTTTGATTCTCATTTTCGCTGAAGTCTTGGGTGAGTACTATAATCTTAAACCCAGTCACTTTGTGTTCTAACCAGTTTCCCTCCAGGTCTTTACGGATTGATTGTCGCACTTCTCATGAACTCTCGCTCCAAAGCTGAATGCTAAATGGGCTGGACCTCTTCACACTCGGAAACCTCGCCACTCTATGCGCCGAGCGCATAGTGAGTCGTGTATCCCGACGTGTCTGGTTGTGAACCTCTGATCCGGCATGACAAGTGCATCGAATCATCCGTCCATTATGTCAGATCAGGGGGGGTTTTGAGTTGTGGAGCAAGCAGGAAAAATATTCCCGGCTACGATAAATTCATTTGAACTTGTGAATTGGAATGTCTTCTCTTTTCGTCATGGTGGTATGTAGAATCGGGGATCACTTTCAATCGAATATTGGAACCCAATTGGGTGGATAAGTGTGGGTAGATATTGGCTTACATTGCATGAATGCGCGCTGGATATTGTACTTTATGTTATATTGAGTCTCCCTCGGGATTCATCTCTTTCCCTACCTTTTTCTTCGCTGTTTTTGGCTCTTTTCTTGTCTTTTCTTTTGATCTCTAGGTCCTTGTATCCGGTAGTATGATATAACCATTCAACCCGACCTGTGCATTATGCGTTTGCTCCAATATCTCATTGCCCTCATTTCGCATTCTGGCTTTCCAAGGTTGGAGACATCTTGCCCAGGTCTTCTGTAGATACATTGGGTTCAATAGCTTGATACCCCAGAATGCTACTTTATGCAGAATGCAGGTTTACTAATGGGTATCTATTTTATCAGATCTTATGCAATATCAAGAAAGAAGATTCTATTGGCTAGTCCATGCATAAACTTGATAGGCAAAACACCAATCATGCACTGTTCAACAAGATCGACTTCAAAAAGAAAAGAAAAAAAGTAACGGATATAAGAGTATTTAAGTATAGGAGATTAGGCCATTGAAGAACTCATAGGCCAGGGAGTAAAAAAAAGAGGTTGCAATGTACTGAAAATAGACAAGAGGATATATGCCCTGCAACTCAGACAACATCAACCCTCGAAACCAAGATGCAAGAAGCAAGAATCAGGCCAAATATGCATCCATTGAATAAACCGAACCAAAAACAAATTGACACCGAACGAAATGGAAACGCAACAAAACGCCCCAAGTCTAAGCCTTATCAAGCTTCCGGCGCAGAGTTCTCGTTCTCCGCATCAGCTTCTTAAACTTGTGCTTCTTCATCTTAGCCTTACGGCGTCGCTTAGTGCTAAGCGCATGCATAGTGGAATTGTGACGCAAACGCTCGACGTAAGTCATGCCGGAAGAGGAGGTAGGAGCATCAATTGAAAGATCCTCGTGCAGACCAGGAGCCTCCATCTCATCACGGACAAAGGGACCAGTAGAAGCCTCGTAGGTCTTGCGACCATCTGCGTGGCGGGATTCCCGGATGGTCAGGACGGTGGAGTAGGTGGTTTCCTGCTCTTGGGATTCCATGGCATCGATCTCGAGCTCAGCGTTCATGTCCATGGGAACAGGAGGTGGGGGAGGGTGGAAGGGACGAAGACGACGGACGTAGTCCTCGACGGACATACGGCTGTCGGCACCGTCGAGAATTTGGAGCTCGCCGTTAGCGTCGCTGGTGAAGCGGCCGTGAAGCTGACCGAGTTGTTCTTCGGGTTCGAACATGCCGTTGGCGGTGGACTCCAGAGACTGGGCTGTGGAGGAGAGGGTGAAGATGACATCTTCGGGCTCGTTCTTCAGGAGTCTCTTGGAGAAGATTGCATCGAAAGCTTCGGGGGTCGAGGTTGGGGGGACCGTGGTGGTCACGGAGATGGGGCGGTGGATGGAGAAAAAGGAAGCGACGTGAACGTCTATTAAAGCAAATTCAGTTAGTCAAAGAAGCTACGAGGTGCTTAAAACAAGTAAGTACTTCTCGCTAGGCGTGAAGAAACTCACCATGTGGTTGGCGGTGTTGCGTAGAGGGGACGCTTGGAAGCTTGGAAAATGCTGCATGCTGCTGACTAGATTTGGAAGATCCGCTGCGGGCACCGCTATCCTTGCCTCGGCGACGGGAGGCCTTACCCTTCTCACTAGAAGAGTTCACTCCCTTTGCGGGAGTGGAGGTGTCCAGGCGCCGCGATCCATCGCTCGGGGGAACTGGCGGTTTGGAGGAAGATGAGGAGTATCGTCGTTGCTGCACATGGCGGGTTGCGTCCAGGAGACCAGTACAGGGGATGTTCTGGGTAGAGCGAGATACGCCGGAGAGGGGCGCCCATGCGGCCCGGCGTACAGATGTTGACAGCATGGTTTGACTTGAGACCCAGCGGCTATGAAGACGGTGAAGATGAGTCTGAATCGGAGGCGAAATCATCGGACCGGAACTCGGCGTCTCTGATCATGCGGGGATTAGGTAATCTGTTGCCTCAGAAATATGGTGTCGACGTCTAATTTGGAGCCTCGAAGTGATTCTTATACTTCGTACAATATGAATACTGTTTCTTATTTTATTTATTAATTCCAAGGTGAGAGTAATCATTGAATTCAGATGAAAAACTGGACTTTACAGACCAGGAGGATGTGTACTCCAAATTACCTAGTTCGTTAGGTAGACCTTAGACCAGACCTCTTTCACTACCTTGCTTCCAAGGTTCCTGCAGCTTTTTAGTTTGATTGAGCCTACCTACATATGGACGCTTCCAAGGTTATCCTTAGGGCACCAGTCTGCCTGTTCCTATACCCAACTGTATACTACCAGCTAGCCTTCTGTTCCAAGCAACCCCGTAGGTACTTCCATACGTAGAGAAGTAGGTCACCAGTCACCTGTAGATCCTACTAAAAGTTAATATGATTAGAGGGATATAGCTTGAGAGCTTGTATCACTGTTACACCACTGTGGCATGATCAGGTTGAAAGGAGTAGAAAATCCCATTAGTCTGTCTTTGTTTTGGCTAACCTAAGTATGCCCGAGTGCCCTGGTGCCC
Organism: Penicillium herquei; assembly: GCA_039634405.1. NCBI lineage: Eukaryota > Fungi > Ascomycota > Eurotiomycetes > Eurotiales > Aspergillaceae > Penicillium > Penicillium herquei. The sequence goes on along the minus strand of CP098387.1, from coordinate 3,988,113 downwards.
GGAAAGACAAAGAATGGTCTCGTTGAAAGTTGAGAATATATAAAAAAAACAAGGAAACTGTAATAATACAGTCGAGTCAAAAATATCTGCAGCGACATAGAATAAAAAAGTGGTATCATCCTGCATGGTCAAAACCAAAGAAAAATGAAAATGAAAAAGATGAAAAGAAAATCTCAATCAAGTAGAAAGACAAAAAAGAAAACATCACAGAGATTGGCGTATGGCATTAGTTCGCGAAATGGAACGAGCTTTTGGATGCAACGTAAGAGACCCAAGGATGTGACAGAGGGCCAACGACTCCTCTATCAAGACGCCTCATCAAAGAAAAGAAAAGTCGAAAAGGAAATAGGCAAGGAATGCAAAAGAGCTGTTTAATCTTGCAAGGGAGAGAAAGGAAATAAACCGCCGAGGTATGCAACCGAAGAAAACAAAGGAAGGCTAGAGAGCTCGACAAGAAACGAAAATCGACTTGTTGGTAAAGCACTGACGTTCATCATAAAAGCAACTGGATATGTAATATGTCGCTGCCTTATAGTATCAAGGTATGCAGGTTCTTTTGGATGATCATATCCTGTACTGAGTCCATGGTGGCCTTCAATAGCGTAGTATCGGTGGCATTGGTTTGGTGAATATAGATCTCACGGTCTGGGATTCGATTAATTCCGCGGAATCGATCGGCAAAGTATCGTGCTGCAGCCTCGAAATCTGTATCGGAGCCGCTGTAGTCCGGGAAGTGTTTTGAAATGGCAGAGATGGAGAGTTTCGCTTTGAAAAGATCGATTTTGTTGAGGAAAAGAATGATGGGCTTTCGCTTGAACCACTCTCCATTGACAAGTGATTCGAATAGCATCATGGCTTCGTGCATTTGGTTCTGCCGAAATATAATTAGTGTGTCGGTTCGTATAATATGATTGAGAGCGTATATTTACCGCATTCTGATCCTCCACTAAACATTGGTCGTACCCTGAGAGGGCCACCATGAATAACAGACATTGGACTCCCTCAAAGCAGTGAATCCACTTCTTACGCTCTGATCGCTGACCACCGACATCCATCATTCGGAAGTTCATCTGTCCAAGCTCAAACAAGGTTTCTGTAATACCGGTGGTTCGAAGACGAGCCTGTAGCATATCCTGGTTATCGGGGAGCCACCCAGGGGCGAAGATCCGGTCTAAGGACTCGTAAAAGCTGGGGATGTCAGTAAGAATTTATATAAAGGCAGAGAGTTGTTGTAGACTCACTAGCTCAGGTTGTCGTGTAATGCAAACTCGTGCCCCCGCGCAACAGCCTTTTGAACACCTGCATCGAGCCACATGGCCCTCATGGCATCACGAATCTTCAAATCCGAGAATGCATCGTCTGAACCGACATCCGGCTCCGTGTTGTCTAATAGGTCTCCCATGGCCTTTAACGATGGTTAGAATCTCATAAGTAACCAGATTGAGGAATCAAACTCTACCCTTGTCTTCTCATTTTGAAAATCTATGTTCTCCGCATTCATAATATCCAGTAGCACCTTGAACGCAATGACAATGTTGGAGTAGATCACCGCCCTTGTTTGGTGACGCTCTTCCTCCGGAAAACCTCGACTATGAATAATGCGCATTTGCTTGATAATGGTCGATTTTCCAGATTCTCCCGCACCTAATGAAATGATAAGTCCCATTCATAATTATGCGCGCAACAGCAACCCTGGAGTGGGAGCTCTGCAGTGTGTGGCAATTACTAACCGAGTAGTAAGATCTTGATCGTCCGATCCATTGTCTTTTTATCACTTTTGATGACCCGATCAATACGGGCATTTCGCTGTAGCGCATCTCTATCCGCCTCTGCGGGCTTTGAAACCATGCAACCCATGATTACGCGAATTAAAAATCTAAGTCGATCATTAGCGATTGAGTACATGGAAAGGTGCATGGTGCTAGATGGAGGGGGAGGAACTAGGCGGAGAAGGGACTGGCAGATCTGCTTCAGGGATTGCGCGCAGCTACCTCTCTTTCTTCGTTTCAAGTTCCATTGAGGCTGATCGGATTTCTTTGAGAAGAGAACGCGCACCCGCTATGGGGCGCAATTCTGGAGAATATGATAGGTAAACATACTGAAGTTAACCCCTTGTCCAACAGTGTCCACGCGACAAAGAAAAACGGACGTATCCGAGAGATCTCAACTGCGCTTCGATCGGTTCTTCCAAGGTTCCCCACCCCCAGGACCTGCCACGTTCCGTTATGAATTTGTGCCGAGGAGTTTCCAATTGGACCAGATTATCCTCCGAGACACCGAGGACGTCACCTGGGATTGGTGACTTGCGAGTCGAATTGCGAAAAATGGGAGAAGGGATCGCGAAGGAAGTTGACGTCGCGGCTGAAAGTCGAGGGAATTGGGAATTTCGCGGGGGAGAAAAGAAAAGCAAAGAGGATTAATCCTTCTAATCCCCGAACCTAGTGAAATCCACCCCAAGGATTAACGGTGATAAGGATGAAGGGGGGTTAAAGAAGAGAAGGGGGTGAGGAAGAAAAGAGGAGCCCAAGCTGAGAAGGGTCAGTAGCACTCGTCCCACAAGCGGGGAGGATTGTACCCGGCTAGACCGTGTCTTGATGGTTTAACTTACTCAGAGACAGTCCGAGAACCGAGTCCTGCGGAGTGCAGATTCCTTGGCCCACTTTTTTGCTCTATACGAAATATTCGATGGAATGTGAGAGCTCACACCAATATTATACGTCAAAATGACTCCTTATAGGGGTTATTTTGAAGAGAGACGATTCAGCTCATGAATCATGTTTGGTAATAATGTACATTTGAACAGTACGAACCTAACGTGAGTGAACGGAGTACCCGTACACAGGGACGCTAGGCTGATCCACCAGAATGGGGCCAACTTTTGCCCCTTGTGATTTATGATTTATGATTTATGATTCAGTGCAGATGAATCGATGCAAATTGACGGGAACCTCCGATATTAGTTCTGTTTTAAGCTGGGAATTAGGTAGTTGTGGTATAGTTGTATGTTCTATATGTATACTTCAATATAGACTCTATAGAACTACGATGTCTGTGAGTCTAGTATGGAGTACTCCATGTATATCATCAGGAATTATATTCCGGGCACAATTAGAATTAACAATCAACAAAGAATAGAAATACACCAAAAACAGACCACTCCCCGAGAGTCCGATCCATCGCGACACTATTGAATATTGCCTCGGGTCGTCTCACGCTAAACCAATCACGCGCAAGTCAATGCTTCTCGAACAATAGATTCTGCAGCCATCCTTGCATACACTAGTGATTATACTCTTAGTGCATCATTACACATTTTCAAGTTGAAACTGAAATCAGAGCGATACATATACACTCTGTGTACAACTCTTACTCGTACTCTGTCCTCTGACACTCCTGTTCGGTGGGTTCGATGGTTCTTCGCTGCGTGCCAAGGCGCCAGGTGGAATGCATCCTGCAGTGATCGGCAAGCAAAATGCTGAAACCCGCATGGGCTGTGCGCATCGTGGACGCAAGGAAATTTCTGAAACGTTGGTGGAATCCTGGATGACTTTACGAGTCCCCTATTACCAGGACTCTTTACTCGACTCTTTACTATTGACCATCTACTATTACTATCTATTTACTGTGATCCACTATCGGCTCTAACGATAAATCCGATTCAGCTCTTATACCGTCAGCACTATCCATGGATCCCAGAGATTTAGAAGTTTGAAGATCGGAAAAAGGATTCGGTTGGCGCTTGGCTTGCATGGTTCCAATGGTATAATCCGTTCGGACTATATAGGCTGATGTACTCCGTTCTCCGTCGCCCTGCATAACTTACTCGCCAAAAGAAAACATATCAAATCATGATGATCCTTAAAAAAAAAAAATTGAAAATTTGAACCCAGTCAGCCACACCGAATCCCTACGGAGTAATCAGCCGCTCCTCCGTATATGCTTCACTAATCAAAACGCCTCTCGCTTACTGGCCGTTTTACTCCATCAGGGACCAGCAAGCCACTTCCATAGTGTCGACATTTCCAAGGTTGGAACGTCTGTTCGGCAATCACTGTGGAGAATGTCATGAAAACCAACTCCACAGCACCACATCCACATGCCCGTGCACATGGTGCACAAGGAGTTCCAATCTGCGAAAGTGGATTCCAGCCCGTATCGCCGCATGAACTGATTTCCGCTCCCCTTAAAAAAAAAATAAAACACGAGAGTGAAGAAAAAAAAAAAGCTTTGTGTCCATGCTGGAGCATGGAGCCCACTGATCTCCACAAGTTCTATTAAGTGGCCTTGACTCTTCCTCGGTTTCTGGCTCCGGTTTCAGAAAACTCGGGGGGATTGCTTTGCCCGCGTCCGTTGCTTGTACTAAGGCAGGGGTAATCCTTTGCTCGGTGGCAGTGGAGATAGATTTCCCTATCAGAGAGCGCATCACAGGCAGATCGAAAGACTTTGCAAGCACTTGTTACCTCGGATCCCGATATTCGGGAACTTAGGGCCATGAAGTAAGCATGGATTATATCAATTGATTAATTTGACACAAAAATAGGAACGTGTATTGGGGATATGCATGTATGCCACCATCACTAGATCGGATTTCCCGGAAATGCAAAGGTACTTCTGGGGTAGAAAAAGAAATTACCCATAATATCGCTTATGTGGACGCTTAATTATTTTAGAATGCACTAGAAATTCCTTCATATCATCAGGATCATGGCGTGCTAACGTGAATTCATCAGTCCACTTGATCATGATACTATTGATTTGTACAACTTTAAATATTGAAGGTATTCAGGGAATCACTTATGGACTACGTAAACTGCCTGTGTGTCCACGTTCTTCGGTGACGAAGCTAAATTCTCACTGGCCCACCTCCAGTGGAACAAGGCTCCTGAGTTCAACCGGACAAGACATTTTGAGTCCGAATCAAGCACCTAATTGCTCGTGCTAGACATCGGAAGGCTGCCCAGGTGTCACGCTCAAATGAGAAAATTATGCGACGAAATCCATCAGATATATTGCGTGTGCCAAACTTGAACCCTACTAGTAATCCTCACAATACCGAAACTCCAGTTTCCTGTTACTAGTAATATCGGCATTGAGACCCTTCATAAGGAGAACTCGACGAAGGAAACATGCTGATCAATGAAATCTCACATTAAAACGGCGATCACCAATCCTTGATTTCGGACACCAAGCCTCAAAACAGTAAAGACAGCAACAGGGAGCTTAAACTCGAAAGTCTAAACACATGCATCACCGTAACACTCCAGGCTCGAGTTCTTCGTCAGGGGGACCTCACCGGGGCAAACCGTCAGACGCTAGGAAAATAACTACCAACCACTCGGAGCGCACGTTCGATGCAAACACTGGTGATGATCATCTCGGTGAAAACACCCTAACGGGGGATGCGGATAACTGGTAAAAACGTTGCAAAGTGGAACCCTGACACCACAACAAATTAAACTTGGTCGATCAACATTTTGACATAACCCCCGGACCTCAGGGGTTCCGGGCACCGGCACCGGCTGTATAGATCCGTGAGGATGTCAAGGATACATAGCCTGTTTCTCAAGGTTCAGGTTTGTCACTTGAAAGTGAACTCCCGGGATTTGAGTCGGTCTAAAATTTGAGGGGGCTGACGCGGTGTTCCTATATTTAGGAGGGGACACTACTAGTGCCAGTGCCCAGTTGGTCAAAGATACCTACACATGCATCCATGTTTAAGTTAGCAATTCAAATCTTGAGTGTAGGTATTTATGCAAAGTAATGCTGACTCGGAGCTCCAACTACAAACCTTGGAAAATAGGGTTTTTGACAAGCCTCCGGGTCTCCATTATGGACTAGTATGGACTAAAGGCTACTATTAGTATGCTATAAGCCACCCAACATCATGATGATATAGTACGATGCATCTTCTCAGGTTATAATTTCAAGTTATACTAGTAGTATCATTCGAGTGCTGTTGCTGTTTCTCACATTACTCAAAGCTGGAACTTGAAGTGCCAGTGGCCTTGAAATGATTTTTTAGGATCAGAACCAGGGACATCTAGAACTTGAGCCTTTAAATCAAGATCGAGACTTCCTTTCCAATATTGAAGCCAGATGAAAAGTCACAGCACGTGTAGGAGGATCGGGCCGGGGCTATTAGGTCCACTTGTTGAATCCGTGGTCTGGAACTTGAATAATAAGGTTGACCTGAGTCCGAGTCCCGTTATATAAACCTTCAAGTTGGGACCTTCCAAGGTTTCTTTGGGAATGTTGGATAGGAATCTTCATGGTATGAGAACTTGAAGACTGTGAGGGTCTGTACTAACACATTGAACTATCCACTCACTCAAAAATGTTCCAATCTCTGTACAACGTGATGATCAAACGTGAGCCGCTGGTTTATCGGCTCTTGGGATTCGGGTAAGCCCAAGTGGATCAAACATTTGAAGTCATGTCCTAAAAATCAATTCTCTATTCTTCTCTCCACGAACTGCTGTTCAAATGTTTGAAGCGCCGGCGCAAAATCGAGTAAAGAAAGTACGCCTAGATTAGTTGAAATGAATTTTCTATCCTATGATAGAGTAGATAAAAGGAAATAAGATATAAAACTCTAGTAGAAAAGACTGTCCAGTTGATTACTCTAGTCTAAAGTAGGCAGTCAAGTCCTAGTATAACAAATATCATATTCAGCTTTATTCAACTACTTTGAACATGCTTTCAATATACCATTTTAGCATAATCACATAGATTAAGACCAAGTTATAGGTGAAAGGTTCAAATATAACTATCAACTTCCAAGATTCGATAGGGTTTCCAGGAAATACTAGTACCGAGCTTGAGCCCCAGACTGCAAACTACTCACTGGTGGAGCTGAGCGCCCTCATAAAAGCGGCGGTCACAAGATTAGGTGGCATGATTTATATCAAAAAGACTCGGAACATTCAAGTTTGAACCTTGGAATACATCGATGAATTGAGAATAATACACATGTGCATGATCCTACTATCAATTGTTACTGGCTTTCATTTTTGAGAAAGAGTGGAGAAGTTGAATTGCAGGTCGCAAACTCAATATGTATGACAACAACTTGAATCACTTTAGTCTTTGATGATGGTTCAACATTGAGAAAAAAAAAACGTTAGTAACTTGGAGTCGAACTACTACTTAGAAATTGAACATTTGAAGATGTAAATGAAGCATCTTGGAGATGAATTCTTGTATAGTAATGTATGACAGTAGAGTACAGTGTATATGCAACAGACAGGCAAATAGAACAGAAACATTTTAATACAGGATGAGTATAATACAAGCCCGCCCCAAAATCTATAAGTCTATGCAAACCCGCTCAATGGGATATCTCATGCAACAAAATAGCGCCAGACAGAGAAATGGAGAAGAGATGGGTAAATTCACAAGTTCGGAGAAATGACGCAAAGATGAGATGAAATGTGGAAAATATTCCAGCTTTATCAGATTCATGCCTTAACCAGTCGCTCAACCGGGACATGGATGGCATTCTGCATCAGCCAATTAAAGGGCCTTGGTGCGGCTCTAAATTCCTCTTCAATGATGAGGGCGGCTTCCAGCATGATGTAGAGGGAGTTGATGGGTTTATAGCGGGTAGGGCCATTGAAGATGTCACTGTAGACAAGATCCCTTGACATGAGGTACCGAAGGTTGCGGTTTTTCTTTTTCGATTGCGTGCGAGCAGCCAGGAGGTAGGTTATAGGGTTGTCGTGGAATTCCGAAGGAATATTATTGAGGATGAATTCTTTCACGTGGTTTTCCTCGAGGGGCTGGCCAACACCGGTGATTATTTTTCCGGCGTATACTCGGAAATGGTTGGCATCCGCGGGAGAATCGTCAGGGATGGTGCTGAGCATAGACGTGAGGACGGTTTGTCTCATTTTTAAGCTCACAGATTGATTCATGCAAGCGTATCGCCAAAGGACTCGGCACATATTGTAGTACCGGTTCTTGAAGGCAATCAAAAACAGACGCTCCCATGCCTGTGGCAGCATACGGAATGAACGGAACTTAGAGAACATGAACAGATATCGCAGTGCATCACGTGGGCTTGAACGACACATTGGCAGAACTTGGACGAAGGCGGTACAATCAACGTCAAGTGCTTCCCTAGCACAGATCTCAAGCAACTCGTCCGTAGCGGCGAAGTTCTTCAATCGAGCAGTGACACTGAACATCTGACCCAGCAATGAAGGGGTGAACCAGTCGGCACCGTGAGTTTGTTTCATCAGAGCGATGAACGATTCCACACTTTGCCCTCGTTCAAGGTGTACGTATAGCGAATCTTGAATTGTCAATGCAAGGGCACTTCGAATAACCGCAAAATTGGTCATGTGGCCATTCTGCACCATACGGGTAACCACAGCGGCCTTTTCGCTGGGAGTAATCAAAGCCTCCAACAACGCAAGCCATGTCTTAGCGTTCGGACGGATCTTGCCCTGGGACATCAACAACAGAAATCGGCGGAAGTGTCGAACATCCCGGTGACGCGCCGCAAAGCGGAGAAAGATATTATAGGTATCCGTGGTTGCAACGTGACTCGCGTGGGAAAAGACAATTCGAGCACCCTTCACTTGGTTATGGTCACACAGAAACTCCAAGGCCCGATTTGTAGCGGCAGTGGACAAGAACGGACGAAGGGATTCATCCTGGAAGAGCCTAGTAAGCCGCCGCGTAATCTCATCGCCATCTGTCTTCGGGTTGCGAGTCACACTAATTCTCCCAGGGCGACGGGTTGCGAGGCTTGCGTTCGTCAAATCTTCAACATATTCAGTGAATTCCCGCACGGTCCGCAGAGACGAGTGAGGAAGGCGAACTTCCTTGAGTGAAAGAACTTTGTGGAGCTTCGTCTGCATGGCAAAGTCCCAATAGCCGCGCATTTTGGGGCCACCTGACTGCAAAGAAGAGACAATAGTAACAGGAGGGTTCTCTATATCGACAAGTGGATCACCCTTCTCTTGAAGAGCTTGTGTGCGTCGGATCTGAGCCTCAACCAAGTCCATGGTGTGATCTGATCCCGTCAAAATAACCTTGCGGTCTCCTCCAACAGCCTCAGCTGCGTTCAAAACTTGCACCTTACATCCGTGATGCCAATGTACGAACCAGATATTATCCCGCAAACTGGATTGAAGAACACCAGCAAGAAGCGCTAGCGTTGCTTCGGGGACGAGCAGCTCCCTAGACTTGGTGCTCCTCACTGGTTCAGTCCGAGTATTATTTTCCACCGCTTCCAAAAGAATCATCATATCATCCCAGGTATCACTGAGGACAGGGGTGAATCCTTGGTTTCCAATATTCTTCAAATGCCCTTCATATCGAAGCTTCCTCCTATCCTTGACGGAGAGCTTCTTCCGAAGGTCACTAGCTGGAGTGAACTCCGGTGTCGACTGCGGTGATTTCTTTTGAGCCAGAGCTTTCGTTGAGCCTTCAATTCGTCTCCGCCGCTTCTCTTTATCACTCATATTCGTGGTACCTGGCGTACGCCGAGTGGTAGGCTTGTGGTTTCCATTTCCGACGCGCGTGTGAGGCGTCCTCGGTGAGCTTTTCGGCTCCTGAATCGGCCTGCCATGCTCAACACGGTTACGTGCTCCAGTCGTCTTTGCATTCGCGCGTGAAAATTGTCCCGAGGCGGGATTTTCGAGATCCCGATTACTGGCATCGGAGGAGCTCCATTGAACCGATTGTCGGGACAATGACGGTAGGGGTAAGGGAGGGCTATTGGAAGACCGGAATGAACGGGGAGGAGCTCGACTTTTGTTTCTCGGAAGTGTTCTCGGTGTCCAGGAGACAATAGATCGTCGTTGCTGTAGAGCAGAGGCGGCCCATCGGGGGTAGAGAAATAGTAGAGGATCTTCGGGGCCAGCCGCGGCAGTGTCTAAGACGACGGAAAGACGTCTTCCAAGACACGGGCGGCCACTCGTGAACATATGGACTAATGCACCTGTGGCATCCAAGCACGAAGCAGTGGTAAATGCCGCAAGATGTCGCGGTTCCGATCTTTGACTCGGGAAAAAACCACGCGGGAACGGAAGGCGGTGTCCGGGGTCTTGGCAACATCTACTACTGTATGAGCTTAGGACTAAACAGTGTACAGGGTACAAGATGAGATTAAAGACTTTAAAATAATGGATGATTCCAATGCCATATGTAGCTATGAATTGAGCGATATAAAGGACATGATTATTCATCCATTGACTGTACAGTGATGAGATTAATAGATATGTCCTTCCCGGCCGATTTCGGCCGCCTTGGGGATACCCTTGATTTCCTGCTGTTGAATAACTTGAAGTGGTTTATTAGATGCCTGTGCACGCTTGGACAACAAAGTGTCGTGTCGAGATAATGGTGTCAAGTCAAGAAGATCAGACGCGGAGCCGTTCTGGGTATCAGTGAACATGTCTGGGCCGGTGACATGTTGCCTGGCAGTTTCTATTGCCCGAATTAAATTGTCTTTCTTGCGGTTGATTTTATCTGGATCGTCATCATCCGATTTTTCGAGGGGATCGGTGAGCTTTTGTATGGCGCTGGTAAGATATGTCACGAATTGCCAGCGGGATGCTTGGAATAGGAAAGACGACATGATTTCTGGGATCTATTACAATAAGAGAACAGAGATTAGTTTTGGTCTAGACATAAAGATAGTGTTTAAAATTTCGTAAATGCTTACCTTGTCATTCAGATAATAAAGCTCCTCACCGCCATCTTGAACAAACGTCTTCAACGCATCAAGCTTCTCACGATCAATCGAGGCCAATTTCAGCGCATGCATGAGAGATGGAATATCCGCAATCTCCTCCAAAGGCATCTCCTCGTTGACCGTCGTAGTAGCACGACTCAGAAACCCTGACTCGACTTTCGACACACCCGCAATACTTTGCTCTCGAGCCTTGGTCTTGGAAGAGTGGATGGTAAAGTAGTCCTCCGTCAACATATGCGCCTTTTCAAATTCCGAACGACCCCGATGTCTCCTTTCTGGAATCTTCGCTCGCAACCGAACCCATCTTCTCCTTCTTACAAAGGAGTGAAACCATGGATGCGTGCCATGCCACTGTGAAGAGCCAAACGAGAAGGAGTATTGCCATCCTTGCTCATCAACATCACCTGACATGTCAACGTACCAGGTCCGCCATGCCCACTCCCAGCTGGGATCAGGTAATTGGGCATTAGTTATATTAACTGGACTGATGCGGTTATCATGTGTCATCCAGGCGCCAGGGTCGAAGTTGAGCAATGAGCTATGCGAGTATAGCGGAACGCCAAAGAAGAAAGAGCCACGCTGATTCTCGTATAGGATATCCAGCTCTGTAATGGGCTTTATATTGGCATCCGCATCGGCAGGTTGAGATTGAATGGTCCCATTCGTATTGGTCTGAGCTTGGGATGGAGCAAAGTCCACTGTATCAACGCGAGTTATTTCGGTGGCGTTATCCGGTCTTTCATTAAGAGGTCCTGCCGAGCTCTCTGCTGAGATCGATCCCCTCACTCGCGATGACTCTCTACTCGGTGATGTCTCGGAGTCTGTTGGAACTCCCAGTCTTTCGGGTTGCCATTTAGCGTATTTGCGCTTTGCAAGTTGCCCCGATACAGATGCGCGGCTGAGGTGCTTCGACAGGTTTCTGTGATGTCCATTGGCAGAGGGACGGCGTGAAGATTCCCTGCTTGTTGCGGGTTGCGAGGGGATAGTGTTATCCACCAGAGATATAGAAGTAGGAGAGTCCGTCATGATTGATGATATCGTAGGTGTAATAGAAAATATTCAAAAGGTAGGTGTTTGTTCCACGGCTCCTATAGAAGCTCCAGTACTCTCACAAAAGTACTTGCATTATCCGAAGAACGATCGCATTACTCCACTGTTGCCAGGTACCTATCGTAGTCCAGAACCAGCTGAACAGAAGCTCGAGTATTCAAGGAAAGAGAAATAGGAGAAAAAAAATCAAAGGAGGGAGAAAAGAGAGGTAGCTAAAGGAATGAAATCATAACTCAAAGGTCTGGAGGTGGAACTAGGAAGATGTTCAACCAGGGCAAGGAGCAATGACATCGTTTGCGGGGATGACCCGACCACGCCAAGCCCTCCAACACCAACGCGTGAAAAACAATCTCCGCATCATTAACACTATCACCAACCACAATGGGAGCCCCCCACTACCGCAAGATCGAGCTTCAGTCTCCTGCAGACTTTACATACCTCTATGCCAATGCAGTTGCACTCTCCCGCCAAAAACTCGACTTGAATTTACCCCCATCCGCATCAAACGATGACACTCCAGATCCTATGCGCGAACGCGTAAGGGAATTAGTAGATGATGTGAGTTATACCAGTATCTTACACTTGAATTTTGTCTATTTTACCATAGGTTTTACGTCTTTGCTTGTGACTAACATATAAATAGTACATAACCCGCACATTTACAACAGCATCTTCCTCAATCAGCATTAATGGCATCGACTCCTCCCACCCTCAATTTCCTTTCCCAGCTTCGTTCACCGCACCCGAAACAGTCGAGTATGAGCCCTTTGATTCAGAGCTTGCCTCGCGTGTCTCAGCTCTTTACGCACAGCTCGAGTCTCTTACCACGACGGTAGCGCAACTACGACGGGATGCACCACGACAAGCTGCAAAGTCGTACGCAACACAATTAAGTCAGCTCCTTAAAGAGGAAGGCGAAGAAGAGGAGGAAGATGATAATGAGAAGGATGATGGAGCCATGGATGTGGACGAGAATGGTGATGGTTCATCGAAACACAATGGAAAGCAGCGACGTGGTCGGCGAGATCCGGAGTGGGAGTTACAGATTCCACTCGGTACTCGTGAAGAGACAGATCGCTGGCGGAGTGGGGATATGGCGGATGTGTATGAGAATACTCTAAGAACGTTGCAACGCCTGCAAGGTGAGGCGGATGCGGATGAAGAGGGTTCAAAGGCCAATGGGTTGGCTACGACAGTTGGAAAGGCCGAGAGAGCTGGACGGGCAGCTGATGTGGTCGAGAAGATGTGAGATTGAGGACGATTGTCTTTATGTTCAGGATTCTTGGGTTTTGGGTTATTGTCTTTTATTGCGTGAGGAGTTTTGGTGTCTCGGGTTAACTGGGGACTCATGATACCATGTCTTGATCTTGTGCGTATTCGGCCAAATGGCCATGTTATATCGAATATGACGACTACGAAATACTAGTTACTTTTTGGATTCTTGCGTAAAGATCAATTGCAAGGGCGATTCCTTGACGCGTTTTCGCTATGTGCTCTCCCATGTATACATTCCATTGTCAATAATAAGCAAAAGCCAGTCTTCAACCTCACTCCTCAACTCGCTTTTAAATCCACCGCGGACTTGCCATTCTATATCAAGCGCGGTATAATCGCTTGTTCAACAGGCAATAAAAAGGACATGTGTAAAATAAGAAAACACTCGATGATATCTAGATCAGAAAAGGTAAACAAGAAAATCAAAAGGGGCAAGGAGCCCACGAGATTGTGGGTAGGGGAGTCGTCGATGATATGTGTGGAAAGCGTCCAGAAGAGACGAGACAGAACCTGATTTTGACCAACAGAAGCCCACAGTAAGACCGGTAGAACTCGCGACCAGAAAGATTATCACATGAATCAGGGCACTCGCAGCTGGAGTAACTGCCTTCTGTTTATTTCTGATAGGTTGTTTTCAATTTCGCTTCTCTCTTTTTTCTGTTTTCACACGGTGAAAGGAGGATGTATGATGGCGGATTAGCGGAACCGACCCCCCACGGAGGAACAAGTGTGAAGGGAAGGCGTTTGGTCTATAAGGCGCTTAAGCGCTGGCCTCAGCGCCTTCCTTGACCTCAGCATCCTTCTTCTCAGCGACGGGCTCCTCGCTCTCAACGGGAGCGGGGGCAGCCTCAGCGGCCTCAGCAGCAGGAGCAGGAGCAGCAGGAGCGGGCTCCTCCTTCTTAGCCCAAGCAGGAGTGGAAGACCACTCGGGTTCCTGCCAAGGACCCATGTCAGAGAGCTCACAGCCACCCTCACAAGAGCAAGAACCACCGAACTCGACGGGCAAGTTCTCCTTGGGGACCTGAGAAAGCAGCTCCTTCTGGTAACCACTGCCAAGAACGTGGATCTTGTCAACGGTGACGGGGTCAAGGAAACCCTTGACGACGCTGAAAGCACCGCTGAAACCCCAGGGGGCGTTGATCAGGTACAGCTTACCGAGACGCTCAGGGTAGTAGTTCTGGGAGATCTCAGAGGCCTGGCGAACGTAGCTGTAGACGGAAGGAATGCTGGTGATACCAACACCCTTCAGATCCATAATGGTGCAGCAAGTCTCGAGGAGCTTGCCAGCCTTGCGGGAGCAGGCGGGGAGACGGGGGTCAGCGAGTTTCTCGTACTCGGTGACAAGGTTCTGGAGCATGCGCTCGGCGGTGGTGATCTTGTACATGGCGTTGAGGTCGATCTTACCGAGCTTCTCAATGTAGACGGGACGGCCATCCTATTCAAGAAAGAGACGTTAACAATTCTGTATCTCATGTTATCTCACTGGTAGCAGCGAGGGAACATACCTTGTCGGTCTTGTGGTAGTATTGAGGGTAGAACTTGAATACATCGGCCTTCTCCTTGTACTCGAAAGTGGCGGGGAGCTCATCGGTGCCGAATTCCTTACGCCACTTCTCGCAAGCGACGAACCTGTTGGATGGAAAGATTCAAGTTAGAACAAGAACAAGAAAGGAATATCGATGAAAAAAAAAATAAAACAAAAAGGAATGAAATTGGAAACACAAAAACAAAATCACATGTGAGATGCAAGGGTTCTTGGTGCAGAGTGCCAACAACTCGAGGAATCGGGGAACATACATGGTCTTCGCGGCCTCGATGTCAAACTTGCGGGCACGGAGGAAACGCAGCAGGGTGAGGGTATCCAATCGCTCGGTGAAGCCCTCCTTCTCTAGCGCCTGACGCAGCTTGATGACCTTCTCGTTCTGCTCCGGAGTGGTGTGGCCGGGGTGACCAGAGCCAGCAGCCTGGCCAGGGGCGGTGGTGGGGTACTCATACTGATCGTACTTAGGATCAGTAGGCAGGGTCTGTTCGGTAGCCGCCATGATGAATGATGATAGTTGGGGGAGGTGGTGGGGTGGAAAGAAAGTTGGGTGTAGAAAGGGAAAGGCGGAGGGAGGTAAGTGGCCACAAGAGACTTAAAGTGCCGGATCGCCCACTGGGTTCGTAAACAACCGCCCGCTGTGTAAGGCACAAACTCAATGTTTATCCGGGAATAATAGTAGAGTCTATTGTTTCAGCAGAGAAAAGTTAACAGAAAGTCCCAGTCGAAGTTCAAGAAGTGATTTTAAAGATCAGGGGCCGAAGTATCGGTGTACAACTAGGAAAAAGATGCCCAAATCTATTATCTATTGGTCTGACTATGATTGTTTGAGCTATTGCATACTACAGCTGCATTCATAAAATACTTGACGATAAAAGCCGTGACTATTTCGGTAATAAATTGATTCCCAATATCTACCTGCCCTACTTCTAGTACTAAAAGCATGGCACTCCAGGTTGGAGCGTCCGCAAACGGCCCAACTCTGCTGCTTGTAGATGCCAGACATGGAATCTTCAGATTAACCCCTTTAACCCTAAGTTCAGGCAGAAGGTTTTCGTCCTTGCTGTCTGTCTTTAATGACAGTCTGTCATAGATGCTAAAAGGGGGAACTCAAATACTACTAGTAAAGGGGTAGGGGTATAAAGAGGGGCATCAGGCGGTGTCATCTACTCCACCTCATAAACTGGGAACATGAAGTGGCTATGAACCCCACCATCACTGGGATGATGTACTAATACAGTATAGATAGGCACCTGGAGTAGATCACTGGCATCTACCATTCATTATTAAGAGCATCGGAGTCTAGAGATTGATCAAGTTTCTGTACATATTGGGCATTGGCAAAGAGAAACAAAACATACATAGCATACGGGTATTCAATCCAAACAACCACACATCGCAAAAGACATAAACACATATTATTATACACAGCGCAGAGAGACCCAGCGTTTGAAGGGTCGAAGCGGTGATAGTGCAACATAAACAAATGGCAGACATCAAAATTACAGGCCATGCTCAAGGTACAAGCCCGAACTGAAACAACATAAAACAAAAACAAAACTATGCGCTGGGTATAACTTGCAGATTTGAAAAGGGCGAGAAAAATCAAGAGACCAAACAAAAGAAATGTCCAGAGGAATATTAGAATGACCACCTGCAAATCCCGAGCCAGCGGGATCACCGACGATCGTATTCCTTTGGATAAGTTCGTGTATCGACAACATTCACACTAGACGCATGACCCACCAGGGAGAGGTGGGGGGAGTGTCTGATTCATTGCAGGGAGAGAATTTCATTCCGTTCATTGATGGTCAAATGGACGGCTCATGTATAAATCGGATTAAAGATCCGGATCCATCAGGTCATCAAAAGATTAAGTGGCGAATGTCACCGTCAACTTGAATTCGGGGGAACTCAAGTCGTAGAGAGAGAGAGAAAGGGGTACTGTTGGTCCCCCTCTACTCGATCTCATATCAATCATAAAAGTAAAAGGGGGTATGTAGCGTGGCGTTTACCACCCCTTCTTGCGCGCAAATCGCTTGTTCAGCAGAGTAAGCACCTTGGTGACATTGAACTGGACATACTCCAGATCGAGGTCCTCCAGGTTGTCCTTCTGCATTTCCAAAAGATCGTCGAGCTTCAGATCAAGCTCAAGCAGACCACGAGCTCTGCCCTTATAGTGCAGACTGATGACGAAAGTACCAGGAAGGGGGCTCTTGAACATAAAGTAGATGTTTGCCCGGCGGTTCTCAGGCACATTACTGCGCCGAATAACACCTTCTTTCTCAAGTTGCTGGTGGGTGAACTTGTAAGGTCCCAGCTCCTGGTGCTTCTCCTTCTTCCGTTGCTTGCCCTCAGATTGGCTACGCACGTTGTGGAGATAAGATTTGTAGGTTTCCAACTGGCCTACCAGGTATGCGTTGTGGTCGCGGATAGTGGCAAAAACCTCTTCCAGTTTTCGGGTCTCTTCCAAAACCTTTTCCTTCAACGAACCAAGGTGGACCAGTTCCTGCTCCACTTCGTCTCGCAAAAGACTGAATTCATCCGATCGATCGATCACTCCCATATCCTGGAGCTGACTCAGCAGTTCCATTGTGCGGATTCCCTTGCGTACCATAACCGCGTCATTCTTCAGAGTGGCAGCGGCTTCAGCAATGCGGTCCAGCCGCAGAGGTCGACGAGCTACTGAAGAGTTGGGAGGGAGCGATCGGAGGATCTGCACAAATGTAGACTTGGCTTCCATGAAGAAGACTTCCTCCTGAGTAATATCCAGCGCAGCCGTCAGGTCATCCAGAGCGGTTTCCCATCGACTAAACAAGGGAACCGTGATTGTTCGATTCTCCTTGCGCGGAACCTGGGCCGGGGATACTCCCAATTCTTGCAGTAGGAGGGAAAGGTGGGAGTTGTGATCCTGGGTAAGGGCTGCACTGTGCTTCTCCAGGAGCGCATGAGTGGCATACATTTCGTTCAAAGTGATTTGAAGCTCCAGGTCGCGCTTAGAAAGAGCAACGTAGTTGTCCATTTCCAGACTCTCATAGAAATCTTGAACCTCACAAAGGTCGAGTAGGAACTTGTTGACACGCTCCTTGTTAGACTCAATGAATGGCTGAAGACTTGCCATATAGGGCTCCTTGGCGTAGGATGGCTTGTTGGCCAAGTTCTGTAACATCTTCGCGATCAAAGTCAAGGTACGTCGGGGCTTGTCGGTGGGCGTAGCATCAATCAGCATGTAGGAGCGGGGAGTAACAATGGCGGGATTAATGAAGCGCAGGAAGAAGAATCCACCGATCAGAGTACAAATAGTCTGGTCCTGGGCATCAGGGTACTTGCGGCGAGACAAGCTACGAATCTGCTTGCAAATCCAGCGAATTCCGTAAGGAGCCTCATCCACCGAGTCAATGATGGTGGTCAGGAACCCGTTGGCGATATCTGTCAACATCTTCAAGCGGGGCGCAATAATGGCCTGCACTTGTTCGTTGGCGGCCGCATCCTCTGCTGTGACGGATCGAGCAAGATAATCAGGCAGAGAGCCCGTCTCTTCCTCGATTTGTTTCACCATGCTCTCGTAAACCTTCAGGGGGTTGATTTCCAAATCGACATCCCGCAGCTCAATTAAGGCGTTGATTCGGTCGGCAAGGACTTGTTTCAGGTAACTCTGACCGGGGCCGCGACGGGTATAGGTTGTCATCATCCGAGACACGGGGGTGTTTTGACGCAGAAGGGAGGAGTATTCGGGGGTGTTGTCGAATTGGTACGTAAGGACGGATTGGAACATAGTAAGCAACAAGTGCTCTTCGCGGCTTTCGTACTGGTTACCGTAGATCGTGAACATGACCGTTTGCAAGAGCGAGTCGATCTCTGCCATGGACACTAGTCGACACAAGTGGGCGATGTGGCGGGGTTCCGATTGTAACAGGAAGAGTAGATTGCCGTATTTCTGAGTTCGCTCATCGTTGGGGAAGAATCCTTCTTGCGGGTCGGCAGTATCGTCCAAGTGACTGGCAACTTCGTTTTGCTAGGGGGGTTGTGTGAGTGGAGGGAATTCTGGGATTGGGGGGTTTTTGTTAAGTTCTTACCTCCTCCAAAGCCATGCGATTCTGAATCAGCAATGCGATCCGGGAGTCCAAGTAGCGTACATCCTTCTCCAGAACGAAGTTCTTCTTCGATTGTGAGGAGATCTTGGACTTGAGTTCTCGAAGGTGTTTCTGGGCTGTGTGAGGGGTCAGCACGGCAATTTTTCGTGATCCATGATGGAGATTGTATTCGTACCTCGCGCCAGGTCATCTGAAATTTCCAAGTCTCTATCCTTGGCGGACATGGACAGGTACAACGCGGTGACCGACATCCGCTTGGATTGGCGGAGCGACCGAGTATCGTGCGACGACATTGTGTTCTGTCGTGCAACGGGCTGAAACGAGGACGAAGAGGAAGAAGAGGCTCGAGAGACTCTGGACGCAGGTTGAAGCATCGTTGCTACGGACATTGTGGAATCTCAGGGTGATCTTGCGAGGGGCAGTTGGACTGCACGATCACCTAATGGATGTTTGCGCGTCAGTCTAGATAAGGCAAAATCAGTCAGTGAATGCCAGTGAAGAGATTTTGGGTCTCTCTTGATTCCTTCCTAAATCTCTCCGTATTGGAAAAAAGGATGTAGGAGAAGAGTATTTGTTAGCAAAGAGAATAATTACCTAGAATTTTTTTTTTTTCCTTCCCACAAGGGGTCAAAGTTCCCAATGGAAAGGGGGGAGAGAACAGGGCGAATAAGGAAGAATCCGAGAATGATCCAGTAACCTGTAGGGATAAAGGGAGAGAGAAGTAATAGAATAGAATAGGAGAATTAAGAATGATTCAAGTTCTCAAAGGAAGAATAATTCTCTCTGGGGAAAAAGGGGATTGTGGAGCTGATGATTTCCGAGGTTTCTCTTATATGATAAATCTTATGCAAGGGGATTGGATCTTAAATATTCTATATCATTATCATTTTACCATTTATCATTTATTTACTAGTAGATTTTAATTAAGTAGTAGTTCATGAGTTCTCTTTAATTGTTACTCTGTTCTACTCTTATTCCCTAGATATAATGAACTTCAACTTCATCTTCATCTTCATCTCTGTACTAATATTTACCCCTGGCCCAAATATTGGGTCGCCCCTTTTCTCTTCTTAACCTTGGTTCCTTAACATAAGTGATAAGGGAAATGGATTCCAAGGTTCTTATGATTTATCGCCACTTCCGATGATCTCCTTTTTATCCTTCCCATGTTGGATCTTGACGTCAAGCACAACCTTGCCCCTCCCCTCATTCCATATATCCTACTCGCAGGTACCTGCATCCGAACAGAAAATGGGTCCCTAGCCGGGCCGCACTGACTTCCAAGTGGGGATTCTGATTGAACCGCCCTAATTTGGGTATGGTCTCGCGGACTTTGTCCACGAGACCTCCATGTGGACGCTGCATTCCTTGAGGTTTACAAAAAATAAACCCCCCAAGTTTCAGGTTAAGTCCGTGTTTCAATTTCTTTATTCTCTCCAATTTGGAGAATATGTATAACACAAGGTCTATACCATCGGGGAGAAGGCTTATCGCTCCTTGTTCCTTTCCTCCGCAACTGACCTCATTCCCGGTCCGACCAGGAACTCCACTGTTCTCAACCCATTGAGGGGTCTTGGCTGCTGCAGGTGCATCAATCGTTCGACACTATCGGTTGTCTCATACGCAAGGACTCTAGCGGATCTCTCAGCCGGATTGGCACTCCCGGCTACTTCTTCCGACATCGTGCCGAGATGGATAAATGTACATGGACTCGTTGAATAATCACCACCGGCCCGGTTTTGATTTGACATGAGTTCTTTGTTTTCCTCTTGGGATAGATAACATCTGCAATGGCATCACATTGATTGAGATCAATTTGGATCACACATTCTTGGTGGTCTCGTGGCGTGACCCTTCTGACTTCTAACAAATCGCTCAAGTGCTACAGAGAAGACCCAGGATCTCTTAGTGCCCCAAGCTCAAACTCCTCTACCCTATCCGAAACTGCTTGAATCGCACCTATGGAGCAACGGACTATGCGGGGTTGCAAACACACAGCCCTCGTTGCTTCTTCTATTTAACCTTTTTCATTTTGATATTTGATTTCAATATCACTACGGTGTGCTTATCAATTTGAATTTCGCTTCCATTTCATTTTATTTTATTTTTCTTCTACATTGAACTTTGTATCTTCACCTTGCAACTGTGCACTTGCATTCCTGGTCAGTGCTTTGCTGCTCAGGGGTAAATGCGCACAAGAGTGGAGCCCAGTGGGACGCAGGATGGAGACTCGAAGTCCCTCTCCACATGAACTTCTTAACACGCTGGACATATGTCCTACCCCCCTGACCACGAAGCCGTTCTATTACTGGCACATCCGTCATGACACTGAGACACTTTATGCACATACTCCGGTGTGGCGTAAAAAGGAATGCAGCGGCAAGTCAACTTGAATAAGCAATGACTCGAACGACTCTAAAAGGGGAAACATCAACATTCCCATTCTTTTTTTTAATTGAATTCCTCTTTTTTAGTATTTTTTGTTTATTAAATTTTCGATTCACTAGTTTACCCGCACCACACCCGCCATGCTCATCCCAGCCCGGCCGATCAACCACACGGGCCACATGCATCCCATCCCGTCCGTCATGAAACGCGCCAAGATCCGTCACAGACGCGTTGCAGCTGTAACCACCCCTATTTGGCTATTTGGTTATGCGGTTCTATATCTTTGCCGTGCGCAGGTAGGATCGGCAATGCATATATCTCAGTGCGCGGAACATGGGAAATCAACGGCCCGCTCCCATTGCAGCTCCCCTTTCTCATGTACGGTGTATGCTAGTTATGATGAGCATCCTATATCCGGCCACCACCGATCTATGACTCCGCAATTCCAATCCCAATATGGATTCCTTTTAGAAACTAGTTATGTACATGCCTCTTTGGGGTGCTTGTCCGAACAAATCTTGATTCAATGGAAGTGTAATTACCCACCGTCGAACCTTGCATACTGTTTTTTTCTTTTGCTTTTTCTTCCGCTCATGCTTTTTACGCGGGGAATGGTGGTCCATGCGGAATGATGCTGGGAGTCGGCTGACCACATTGTTGTCTGTGCAGTGTATCCCAGGAAAGCTTGGAGCTCAGGTTCATTACTGGGGTACTCCGCAGTGGGACATTGAGCTTTTTTCGTGTTTCTTTTCTTTTTTTTGTCAATCTCCATATGATCATCGCGTAAGTGACACGCGCTTCGAAATAAGTTCGGATAGCTGCTGGTTGACGCAATGTATTGGATCTGCAATCTGCACATTTGCAGTCCACAAGCATTCGAGGTACTGTTCGTCGGTATCTGCATTCGGTATGGTTGCCTTTTTTCTGGGTTGCAGAAGCCGGTAGCCGATGAAGTCTCAGTGCTTATCAATTGTCATTGTATCGCTGATCAATGGCACCATATAGTTGCTCTAGACTCGGATATTCCGTCCTCCCTGTCATTCCTTGAAACCGCCAAGTGGTTCAGGCATATTTACAATGTTTCAAGCTGGAATACGAGCTCAATGCTCCCTTCAAATGTTAGATGAGATACAAGTTGAAGTACTGTACACCTGAAGAGGTCAATTGGAATAATGTTGAGTCGTTCCAGTAGCAAAGGAGGTCTATTCTACTCAGGGCAACTTGAACACCTGGGCATGCTTCAATGCTATGATGTCAGCACTGGCACTCCTCCTATAAATAGTCTTCTGAAATTTAACGCTTCAATTATGCTTTACTAGTAATGTCACAGTAGGTACAGTCTTAGTAGATCTGGTGTGCCTAAACATCAAATTCTACATTCCACGTACAAATTGATCTGATTTGAACCAACAATAATCACTCCTCCAGATGGCACGTGTATTTTGTAAGCCCTAGCTCTCAATTATATACAAGAAACTCGACAAAATCCGATGGATAGTAGACGTATCCGCTCAAAGTTACTGGCTAGCTGTGAGATGATTTCCAAGTCCTCACAGCTATAAACACAAATTAGGAATAATCAACATCAATCTCACAAGAGAAGCTCAAGTATCCTTCTTTTCATCCTCACCCGTCGCCTCCTCCCCTTCTCCCTCCTCATCATCACTCTGTGCCTGAATCCTAGGCAACCAAAACCTAGAAATCAAACCACCCAAAAACTTCTGATCAACCCATCCCACCAACCCATACAAAATCCACCCCCATCCCCAAAGCGAAACACCCATCATACTAGCAACCAGTAAGACCGGACCCAGAATCAGCAACGAAAGCACAGCCCACAGTAACACCGCAACAGCCGCGAAGAGAAAAACACCCGCTAGGAATATAAGCAGCGGGACTCCACAGCAGATAATTTGGCACACGATAAATGTCG
This sequence comes from Penicillium herquei, assembly GCA_039634405.1. NCBI lineage: Eukaryota > Fungi > Ascomycota > Eurotiomycetes > Eurotiales > Aspergillaceae > Penicillium > Penicillium herquei. The sequence continues at coordinate 3,965,128 of CP098387.1, read as the reverse complement.
ACGCGATGGGTCGTTTCAACGCTGCATCATACATTTGACCTTGCTTCGCTGGTGGAAGGATATATTCCACGAGCCATTTGACAAGATTCTCGAAACGATCCATTGCTTGTGGGAATAAAGAGGACATCCATCCGGTCATACTAGACCAGAGTCCTTCGACCGGAGCTGGGTCGTGTTGTGTGCGTGGTTGGCCTTCATCGCGGGGGAATTCGCCGGGGATTATGGGGTCTGTAAGGTCTTTCGTGGATTTGTTGATCTGTTTCACGGGTCGGTCTAGTTTTGGGATGTTTTTCGTGTTGCGAGTTGTTGTTGATTCGAGTTTGTTTATTGGGATGCGGTTGTTGACGCCGCTGGTCACGCCGCTTGTGACGGAGTCGAGAGACATGGTGGAGTTAATGTGAGGATTATTTTTCGATCCTAAAGAGCTTGAGCTTCAGAAGCAAGCTGAATTTTTGGTCGGCATTTACCAACTCAAGGCTGACTTTTTCTTTTAAGATGAAATCTACGATTTGATCATAGATCTATACCAACGTTACAATATGGTGATGACGTAGGGGGCGCCACGTAAACTGGTTAAAATAGATTAACTCGACCCTCCACTCTTCATTAATGCAACTAAACAGGCTATCATAGCAAAGAAATCAACAGAATGATGAAGTATGATGACCTGAGTCCCCAATTTAACGTTCATCTTAGCCACAACTACGTGGCTGTGGTACGTTAATTGATCCAAGTGTCCAACCCCGGTGGATCCATCGCCAGTAAACGTTCATATGATGGCTCTTGTGTGCCTTGAAATGGTAAATCTCTGATCGTCAGCTGGGATTTGGAAATTTTATTCGAAGTTTGGGAATAGATTGATGCGAGATACGCTTCGTGAAGGATAGAGACCAAAAGACTGGCGATTTTATCGTAAGATCCGCAGACTGGCTTTAAGAGAGTGTGACTCCACTACATAAATTCAAGTTAGTATCTTGAAAAATCAGAGAACTGAAGCGAATCATACTTTGCCTTTGTTATCAATTTGATAGAACCAAAACTCATTTGAGTCGGTTGCTAAGCCATATACTTGACAGTTCGCTTTGCCACTGCGCAGACGTGCTAGGTGGAGCATACCTATCATATAGTTAGAAACCCTGTTTTATGAAGATAAAGGATCTTATCTCTTACCCATATACACGTGAACCTCTCCTTCGTCAAAATATCCTGGTGTTTCAGTATGTACGATAACAAAATTAGTGGCAAGATCCTCAAGAGGACCATACCATACGCTATAGTATGGAACACCATAACAGGTACAGGTAGTATAGTCTTCATATGGATATGGTAAACCACTGTAGGCCCAGTCGAGGTCAGTTTTCAGGGTTAGTCCCTTCGAGGAAGCGTTTGATCTGAGAAAGACATGGCCGAGAAGTAGATCGAGGCGTGTTCTGCGAGTAATCATGCTACGGGGTTCATGAAGCGGAATTTTGTTTATGTATCTCACTATTTGAAATTAGTGTGACCTCCTTAAGCTTCAAATGTTCAGCGTGTCAACTCTCAATACTTACGAAGACTTTGTGGGAGTATTATTCGGGTCTCAGGTTCCATCCATGGTTTTTTGATCTCGGCCAGGAAGCGGTTTCCTGGGTTAGAATTCTTTGTGAAGATGACACCGGCGCCTGGAACTTTCAGGTTTCGTGCATGGAAGTACAGATCATCTAGAAGGTATTCCGATTCCCATGCACCTGTTTCGGCTGTTCTTTGTAGTTGCTGCGGTGTTATCTTACCCTCGTTGCAGTCGAGGGCTGCTGCAAAGACCAGTGCGGCCTTGTGGTGGAGCTTGCGGAGCTTGGTATACAGTGTGTCTGGCATTGTTTTTCTTTCAAAAATATTTGAGGAAGATAATTGAGCTAGTGATTGGGAATTAGTGGGTATTCAGATGTTAAAAAGCAATCTTGTCGGCGCTCTAAGTGTACGCGGCCAAACACAGTGTCCAAGGTTCTGACCTGCATACCCCCAATTAGGTATAGCACTTCAAGTTTAGATATCGTAACTTTTACAATGTATTTGCTGAAGTACCATGGGTCATGCACATTAGATAAATGGCAAAGACATTTCATGCTCAAGTTGAAGGTCAGAGTACTCAAAAGGGTATGTAATTGATATTATACCTAGACGCCGGTTCCATGTGAAAGTGTAAGTCTATTTTTCTGGTCATGTCGCATCATCATGTAATATGCCCAAGGGAAGCCTGGTGCCAGGACTATCCTGAGCATTCGCGGCTCCCATGTGTAGCACCGGCAGTAATACTCGGCGGTTCTGCCATTCCCTGGTGTGGCGCCAAAGGATCAAACCCCGTTCGAATCGAACCAACCCCTTCTTTCAGGTAAAGGACAAGACGATAGGCAGAGCTGCCGTTCAAATAGTAACGATGGAGTCGTTTGCTGCGGATAAAGCCCAGACGCTCGTATAGCTTCATTGCGGGGGTATTGGTCATTTCGGTTTCGAGAACGATCTGTGGGGTGTAACACATTAATTAACTGGAAAGTTAGACTCAATCGGAAACAAGGTTATCACAAACCTCGTCTGCATCTCGCTCGGTCATTGCATCGATAGCCATGCGCACCAATTTTGTCGCAATACCTCGACCCCGGTACTCCTCGCGCACGGCCAGCATGGCGATATACCCCCTCAGTGGACCACCGCGATGCGGCTCGAGCTTTGACACTACGACACCGACCATCTCGTCCTTTTCGTCCATTGCAAGAAAACATAGATCTCCCCATTGGTACAGGAAGTAGCGGTAAACGTAGATGCTGTAGGGCTCGGAGAGGTCTTTGGAGATCAGTTGGCGCATCGCGGCGACATACTCATTCTCGCGCGAGGGTTCATACCGCACGTAGCGGAGCGGCGAAGCATCTTGGCTCATACCCGCAAAGTCATTGAAGATCCAAGCGGTAAGATAAGACTGGGATAGACGTGGTTGGAATTAAAGAGGAAGTGGGGGTGACGATAATGGAGATAGAGAGGAAGCACAAGGCGGAAACCCAAGTAAATGGGAAACTGCCCGATTACCATGTGACGCCGATCGTTCCGTGTTTAACCATTGATTTTCATTTTATCTTTTGGATTCTCCTGAGCTATCTGATTTTGGTTCCTTTATAATTTCCTTTCTCCCTGTCGCCCTGTGGGCTCCCTGCTTTCGATCAATTGGCTCCGCCCTTGCCCCTCTTGTCTTTTTAAGCGGTCGCTATGTTGCGCCGCCGCACCGGGAAGGACGACGCCTCGTCCCCGGACGACAGCAACAATCGAAGCACCCAGCCACAATCGGAGGAGGATCGCCTTCGAGCTGAATTCGATGGCGCTAAGGTTAAACAATTGATTATACAACCAGCTCCACGCCGGAGTAAACGTCGAAATGGATTTATATTCGTGTTGGGCGGATTGTTCGGCGTGTTGATTGCTGTGTTCTTCGCGAATCAGCAGGAGGTCATAAGCTTGGAGTCCTTGTTGGATTTGAACCTCGAATCTTTGATCGATGTTATTCCACAGGGAATCGTTCGCGATGCGAGAGAGTTCTCGGTATTGTTCCTTCTCCTTACAGCTATGGTCCAATGTTTACTGCCCAATGCGCTAACTAGTCGTGGTAAACACAGCAACACGAACGCGATGCCGTCAACTACGATTCATTCTCCGTTGGTCTCCACCTACAATCGCAAGGTGTCGAGGCAAAACACCCGGTTGTGATGATACCTGGAGTCATTTCCACCGGACTTGAGAGCTGGGGGACAGGAGACAGCTCCCGCCAATACTTCCGACGGAGGTTATGGGGTAGTTGGAGCATGATGCGCGCTCTGGTTATGGATAAAGCGGAATGGAAGAATCACATCATGCTCGATCGTGAGACTGGCTTGGATCCGCCCGGAATCAAGCTTCGAGCGGCGCAGGGCTTCGACGCTACGGACTTCTTTATCACAGGATACTGGATCTGGAATAAGATCCTGGAGAACCTGGCTACGATCGGGTATGACCCGACGAACGCCTTTACAGCTGCTTATGACTGGCGACTCTCATATCCAAACTTGGAAGTTCGGGACAAGTATTTCAGCCGACTTAAATCTTATATCGAGACCGCCGTCGAGGTCCAGGGCGAAAAGATTACTCTGACATCCCACAGTATGGGATCGCAAGTGGTCCTCTACTTCTTCAAGTGGGTTGAGAGCGAGGACCATGGAAAGGGTGGCAAGGACTGGGTCAATAGACACATCGACTCATGGATCAACATTAGTGGCTGCATGCTCGGCGCCGTCAAGGGTCTAACAGCTGTGCTATCAGGCGAGATGCGTGATACAGCACAGCTGAACGCCTTCGCAGTGTACGGACTGGAGAAGTTCCTTTCCAAGGAAGAGCGCGCCGAGATCTTCCGCGCAATGCCAGGTATCTCAAGCATGCTGCCCAAGGGTGGCGAGGCTGTTTGGGGCAACGCAACCTGGGCTCCAGATGACCAGCCGGGCCAGGAGCAATCTTTCGGAAATCTTTTGAACTTCCGTGAGACCAACTCGTCATTGACGCAGCGGAATCTCACTGCCTCACAGAGTCTGCAGTACCTGTTCGATCAGAGTGAGGACTGGTATCGTAACCAAGTTCTGGGAAGCTACTCGCACGGCGTTGCTCACACGACCGCCGAGGTCGAAGCTAACGAGAAAGACCCACGAACATGGCTCAACCCACTTGAGGCTCGTCTGCCTCTTGCTCCAGATATGAAGATCTACTGCTTCTACGGTGTGGGCAAGCCCACCGAGCGCAGCTATTGGTATCAGGAGGAGAATGATCCTCTGGTCAACTTGAATGTTAGCATCGATACGACAGTCACTTTGAATGAACACGTCGATCACGGTGTCGTCATGGGTGAAGGCGATGGCACAGTCAATCTCCTTAGCACGGGATACATGTGTGCCAAAGGCTGGCGCATGAAGCGATATAACCCAGCCGGGTCCAAGATCAAGGTCTTTGAAATGCCTCATGAACCTGACCGCTTCTCTCCTCGAGGCGGCCCCAACACTGGTAAGTCTGACTGCCGCTTTTTTCTGAATCCGGATGATCGGTTGCTAACTCGGATACAGGTGATCATGTCGATATCCTCGGCCGCGCCTCGTTGAACGACCTTATTCTCCGAGTAGCCGGTGGCAAAGGCGACGATATCGAAGAAACATTTTACTCCAATATCCGCGAGTACGCGGATCGTGTACAAATCTTTGACGACGAATAGACTAGCAATGAATTTTGGATGGGCGCCTGGGTTTTTCGGTTTGAATTTGTGTTTAGCATCTTATCATCATGTATACTTGACCTGAGCCATGTTAGACTTGAATATGGAGGGATGGATTTAGTTTTGTACATTTTCTAGAATTGTACGGATAGATGCATGGATTTGATATTTCAGTTCATTGCTCCTTCTAGAGTTGTTATACTACTTATGGCGTAGAGAGATCCTATATATTTTAGTTGAGGGGGAGAAAAGTAACAACTCAGCCCTGTTTGCCTAGCGGTACGACGGCTTCAACCTCTTCAGAGGACAGAAGTATTGATCAGGATGGTCTGGGTCCTGGTCGATGGCTGAGTTGACACCAGAGAGCGGGCGGGGATCCAGCTTCGGCTGGGAATAATGATTTTTTTTAATTTTTTGATATTTTTATCTAAAATACTTTCGGACTCGCTCTTTCTATCTGCTCATTCAGAATTTAAAAATAATCAAAATAGGATGAGATATCAGGGTGGATGTTGTGGGGATACTTGTATTAAGTGAGGCTATTCGCAGCATCTCACCTTCCACGTCGATGCGCGCCTGATTTCAATACTCCAGCTTAATTTCAAGGGCCCCGGTTCAATCCCAGGTCTCATCTTTTTCTTTTTCTTTTTTGGAAGCCTACTACCAAAACACACCCTCTAGACTACATACATAGGAGACACCCCAGCATTGGATTATCATATAGACACCGAGTTCTACTACATATCCACTTGAGCCTGGGTTATAAGCCCTGAAAGTACTTGTGTGTATATAATTCTCGCTAGTCTTAGTAACACTAGAACTACCTTGCTACGAGTACCTAGATTGCATCATGTCCAATTTGAATTATAAATGTTAGCAGTACTAGTAGGCCGTTGCCACTATCACGGTGGAAGTATGCACTACCCCACACTGGCATCCATCATTATTCCCAGCACCACGGCCGATTCGTGCATAAGGGCTGAATAAACTCCAAGTTGTGTTCATCTACCTGGTACCTATACACTAGATACTACGATAACACCATGGATATCGGACCTTACAACTTCAATCCCGATTCCATTTGGGATTCACGAACCCCGACCTCATGAAGACCTATAGACCTCATCAATGCCATCATTCTTCAGCATCAAAACCCGCATACCCCGCGCAAAACCGATCTTCAAAGAAGCAAAAAGTGGTCCCCGATAGCTTTCTCGGGGCAGCCTATCATAAGTCTCAATATGGATCATACATGATGTATCGTGCATCGGATATGTAGGGTAGCTACATTGCTCGATTTTGAGACATCCACTATGCTGTACACTGTCACTGGCAGGTAAGATGTACTTGTAATGCGAACCACCAGATGCACATGGGCAGGCAAAGCACACGAGCACATGCAAGATAGTACTACAGAGTCCAATACGAAGTATTCAGTCCAAAGACAAGCTAGGGACTCTAGGGAGTAGACTTGAGATAGAAGTCCCAGTTATGCATAGACCATAATACATAAATCCAAGCACGAGGGATAAAACTGTAATAAATCTCACCATTTCACCTTAACTGGAGATAATCCAAACCCCGGCGCCGGCAAGCCTCGGAGGAAGTAAGTTTGGCCCGTGAGATCGACGAAAAGTGGCGTTGAACCATTCAGAGTCTTGGAGAGCTAGTGATCTACAACTTGAATATGCAAAGCGGGGGCCAGAGGACTTGTAAGGTCAGTAAGATCTGCAAAGAGCCAAATCAGGAATCTTGTCTTGTTTTTTAGCATGGGTATCTTAGCCCTAGAATCAGGACGCAGATTACATTTACGAGTACGGTTTTTATGGCTGCAGGGTTTTCATACGGGGTATTATACCCGTGAAGTTTTTAATTCCAGCCATGGAGGAGCTTGGGTGCATTATTGTTGGGCATGAAGATTCAAAGTTAGGCTTACTAGTAGTACTATGTAGCACACCGTGAGATAAGAGCAGGATTTGAATGATCCAAAATACGTAGTTACTATTTAGCAAGCAAGTGTTGTAATAATGTAATGTACATTTCTTCATAACTTCATCTAGGGATTAAGAATAATGCTAACGATATTTCCAACGCGATCGATTCCTGGGATATAAAGTAACCCAGCGATCGCAAATGCAGACCACGCCCCCTTTTGAGGAGGGATAAAACACACAAGACATTAGGTGGGCGGGAGTCGTGGTTGGTAGATGCATGGTAGACATGCCATGCCAAATTTGGTTGGATCGTGCTTCATTCCCATAGCCAGAAGCGAAAAGAGCGGTGATCAAGGAACAAAAATGAGCTCCGTCGAATCCCATTTCCATCTGATCCACCGCAAGTAGTCCGTACTGGGTACCCAGTCGGATTTCATGGATGATTCCAAAGAGACAATTCTCTAGTAATCATCCAATGCCGACGCCGGTTTCACCTGCCAGCGGCGAAGGCACAAAAACGAAGGTCAAGCCGAATCCACGGTTCGTGATCCTTCTCTTTCTATGTGCCCATGCAATAATCATGTCCTCAAAAAAAAAGCAAACAAAGATATCCAATAATCTAATGCACAGCGAGTGTAGTGCAAGCAAAGAGGCGCCGAAACTTTTTTTGTTCCCATAAAAAAGTTGTTTCCCAAGTCCCAGACGCCAGTCATAAGCGATCGACACGAATGATAAAAATAATTTTGTGCAACTGACGAGCCGAAGAAGCGAAAAAAAAGGGTGGCTCGTGCAGGAAAAAGGTCGTAGCGAAAGACATAGGTGAGAAGTGAATAATAAGTGCAGATTGTTCCAAGGGGAACAACCCGAGTCTGTACAAGCGAAGGTTTCCAAACAGTGGCAATTGAGACAAAGCACAAAAGAACCCAGGCAGGTGAGCAGGGTCCGCCACCGGAATTAGTATTATGGACGGAGGGGGTTGTCACTCCAACAGGAGAGTGACGAGGCATGTACAGCCAGAAGGTAAAGGTGACCTTCGGCTCAGAGCGGATCAAATACCGCGCAAACCGGAGGTTTCCAATAGGATTAAAAACCTTTAGGTGTCGAAAATGGTTCGATGCAGATAATGTGTCCCAATATTGTCGTGAAAAAAAGGGTAGAACGCCGTTTCAAAAAGATTAGATGCAATAATGAACAAGTCGAACACGGATCAAATGAAGCGTCACCGGAATTAGCGACCGGCTTCAATGTCGTGGTTCGAGGTCAGGGTTTCGCTCTCCCAAGAGTGGTGGTCATCCACAGGACTCAATGAGCCCGAGGAAACGGATGATGAAGAGCCAACGGTCCACTCATCGCTGTCCAGATTGAATTCACCGTCCAGAGCAGCGAGATCGTAACCGAATTGGCGGGAGGAGTCTCCTACCTCCACGTAGTCGTAGTCCCATCGGAACATCTTGTCGGTCTGGATACGCGGGAGGAATCGAGTCTTGGCAAAGTAGAATGCCACGGTGGCGAGCAGACCACCACAGACAAGGTCAACCGCATAGTGGTGAGAGAGGTACATGGTTGCCCACCACATCCACAGAGTATAGGTGACCCAGATGAACTTCAACCGAGGGAAAACGTGGCTCATGAACAAAGCCGCCAAAGTCGAGTCAGCAGCGTGGAGCGAGGGGAAGGCACCGAAGACCACGGGGGACTGCTTGAAGCCGGAGGTGTACAGGTCAATTCCGAGCAGCTTGTCGATACGGGCCAGACCGGCGGGATTTCCCTGCATGGAATAGTCGGCAGGGGCGAGGCCGTAAAGGTTCTCGTACCATGGTGGCGAGCATGGGAATGCCAGCTGGATCGTCACAGCCAACATACTGATGTATCCCAGGGTTCGGGCGAAGAGCGGAGTAGTACCCGGAGGACCGAAAATGAACAAGATCAAAGACACGACAAATGGCGCGCCATAGTGGCAGAGTCCGTATGGAATCCAGGCCAAGATATCCAAGACAACATTTTGGTGGGCTGACAGGATGTTGCTAATGTTGGCTCCGTACAAGATGTTCTCCATAGCAGGGAGTACTCGGACCCAAATTGCAGGTCGCCAATCGCTCGGAACGAACCTATTAAAGCATCTGTTAGCTAATTCTCTTGTCAAGGCGCGTAAATCTCCTCCGTATTCTTTCACAGTGAGCTGCCACCGGTGGGCGCGCAATCATAACGTCACGTGGGGGCGAAAATCCAGGGGATGCTGGGAAAACGTACTGGCAAGCGTAAAAGAAGATGAGCCACCCAGCAATGGGCAAGAAAGGGAGAAAGAATTGCCGTGTGATGGGCACCAATAGAGAGAATAGAAGCAGCGTTGAGATGGCGGTCTTAGCCAGCGGGCCCGGCGATTGCATGACAGTCAGGGAGAAGATGCCGATTATAAGCAGTAGTAGATACTGGAAATCATACATCGTCCATCGGTGGGATTGCAGCGAACGCAGAGTATCGGCCGGAGAGAACGAGGTCTGCAGATTGGCGATGGACGAAGTTGGTGATACGCGACTCCGAAGCTTTGAGCGGATCTTGCGGCGCATGCGATGCGGCACCAGGAGCTGGAATGAGCGCCATGGCACCTGGATCTGAAGTTTACCGAACTGATTTTGCGTGCGATCCTTCCATGATGGAAAGGCGTTCATCTTCACGGAATGAATCTCCCTCGGGGAGACTCAAGTAATCACTCGAATGTAGCAGGGGGGTAGAGAATAAGTTTCGAGGGATACCGCGGGATGAGACGGAAGGAATTCGCAGTAGCGTTTGGGGGAGAAGAATGTGTTCAGCTTAAGACGATCGGCATAGGATAGGAGGTGAGGAGACTGGAAGTAAGGCGCCGAGCCCTGAAGGATAAGTAAGAAAATGAGAAGGGGGGAAATGAACAAGGATAAGTAAGGATGAAGAAAAGCAGAGAGAGTGCAGTAAGTAATTTTTCGGTGTATTGGTATTACGAGCGTTTCCAGGTTTGGCGCCGCAAAGTCCATGGCGTCACTAGTTTTTTCCCCTATTACCCTTTTACCTATGATACGACCTGCCCCGATTTAGGGAGATTTGGTTCATACTACATGAGAATACTATGTCTATGTTACTCTCTGTAGATCTATTAAATTATTTGCTTCTATCCATCTCTCAGATAAATCTCCTTCTTATGCACTTCGTAGAGATATTTACTTATAGTTCTCATAATAATACGAGGTCATCCCGACTGTGCCGGGCGGATGCGTCGGAACGGAATCACGGAGACCGAGAGGCTGGATGCATGAGAAATCACAACGGGGTTTAGGTGATCAAATCCGGTTCAGTATACAGAAACCGAGGTCGAATAGAGTCAGCCGATTGATTTTCTTTGTTCAAGTCTGAAATTCTAGGTTGAAGTTGGAACTCTCATTCAGGCAATGAACTAACACTACTAAACCTAAGTAAGGAATGAGTACGAGATTATACTTATGGATCAGATATAAAAAGAAAGAGGATCAAAGGGCCAAAAAGACTCGATACACTAACATGACAATACTCAAGGCTGTTGGATAAGATGAATGTTTTTTTTTTTTTTTTTTTTTTTTCTTCTCTCTTTGGACCCATGGACCCAACATGAAGAGCCTGAGGTACACATCAGGGGTGTATTGGGACACAAATTTCACAAATTTTCAATATAAGATCCATTGTAGAAGACCGATTGGCCCACCCTCCCTTCTGCGGCCCCATAGTTCAGACCCAGTGGCCAACGGGAGGCGTCAGATCTTCTGGCTCAATTTCGCTTAGCCCACGGTTGTACACGCCGGATTCGTATTACCAGTTGTCCCTGGTGATTGCAAGGAGAGCTTAGTCTCAGGTACGAGATACTCGGCATCAACTTATCCAGGAACCAGCACTGGTGACTATGTAACGCGCTGAAGTGTCCATGTGTCCAGGTGTATTCTTTGGTATTGCTCAAGTGACAGTATGATCGTCGTCGCGGGGAAGTCTTGTGGCTTTGCTGTGGCTCAATCTCCCCCCGAAAGTTCAATAGAGCACTGGCAGCTGCAGCTCCTGACAACGGCGCTTTGCACGAATGGAATACATGATCTGCTTGATCAATGTGACACTATGCGACACTATCGGTTCTGGCTTAGTCTTGGGCCCCATAAGTAGATGAGGATGTGCATGTCCCCATCAAGAATAAAATGAATTGTCTCAGGAGAGATGCCAGCCTCCCCATTTCTATTTTGATTTCCAAATCCCTCTCAACGGTTGGAATCTCAAATACATGTAACTTTTCATGGGGGCCAAATATCTTTCAGGCCGATCATGGCCTAGCTTGTCGCCCCCAGTTTCAGAATTCATTGTCGCGCGACTGGGCCAATCACGGCTTTGCCATGGGGGCCAAAGCTCCGAATATGATTATCTGCGCGATTTGCAGATGTTGAGTAAATTTCCGATCAGGTACCGCAGAGAGATCTATCAAGAAGCAGAGCACAGTGCAAGTCACAAGTTATCAATGATCTAAGGGTACACGTGTACTCCGCAAAGAGAACGCGACTACATCATAAGCCCCTCGGCATTCGGGTATTGCTTTGCCGCTTACATCAAACATATTGAACCAGCACCTGCGCAGTGGGGCTGACCAGGATGATTCTATCAATCAGACCGCGTCAATTCAAGTTCAAGTTTGATATTCTCCGGCACTCGCAGTCTGGTGGTCCATGCTCTTGATCGAGCTAGGTTGTGACTAGCGAATGACCCGTCAATAATTATTTGATTCTCTTCAATGGTGGAGACTGATCATCTTACCAAGTACCGTTCCTGTTCCTGCTCCTGCATGTCAATTTGAACGGGATGGAGTGACAGCTTCATATCACGTACATTGAGCCAATGTTTGCTCCGTATCCAGGATCTTTCATCTCATCTATGCCCCAATTGACCTATGTATCCACTGCCAGTGCGAGCAAGCGCTCAATGATCAGTAGAGTTGTATTAGATTCGTTGAGCCAAGGACGCATTGATGTCGTGCGTTTCTATGATCCATTCAGCCTCACTTTCGCCTTAAGTTCCTTGAATCAAGGGACAATTTGAGTATGTATTTGTCAATCTACACATTTGAGATTAAAGCCCAAACTCGATCGGCACATCACAAAGAGCAATGTCTTCCAAATATTGACTTTATTCTGCTATAAAGACCAAATCAATAAGAATACTACGTATACGTATTCTTATGCTCCATAAGGTTAAAAGTAGAGCAAGTTGATAGCTTACGTTTCAGATATCAACGTTCGCGTGCCCGAGACCAATCAGGAGACGGTATCAACCAGATTAAAATTGCGTATATTTCCCTGAAACATTCATGTCACGAACAATATAATAACCCTCCATGACAGTGTAATACTGCAAAGCAACCAAATTAGTTATCCTCGTACTCGTTTTCTTCACTCGGATGCTGCCTGGAGTAAAGTGGATCCGGGCCAAGAATGTACATGACAAGGCTTCCAGCAGGGAGACTCTCCCTCACTTGCTTTGATGAACTGTCAGACTCACGACGTGTCTGCGCCACATGTGTGGAGACACGTATGAAGTCAGCATATACCCGGAGATATCTGCATGGTTGAATCATTACCAGTGTTGGTATCTTACTGAGATTGGATAGGGTCGGGGGCTGAGGGGCCGAGGGGCCATGGGGCGGCTTACGGTACATTCAGTATGGAAGGACTGGTTTATTTTTGGCTGAGATCTCAAGATTGGCGCGTTATCTCGCTAGATTACCTCGTCTAGGAAATTGCAGTGATCGGATATTATACACGTGCGCGGTTGAATCTATTCTTACCCATAGGTAGACGTTATAGAACTTTAACATGATATCACTGCTAATAAGGACATTGTTCTAACCTTTGAAGGTAGCGATCATCCCGATTCAGGGAATACTACCAGTAACAGTTCATAGGGCTTAACCTGGAATTGCTTCAAAGGCACTTAAAGATAGGACTAAACCAGAGTGCTCAAGCACGTGAGTGCGATTTACCTCGATCAAATCTGAAAGTAACCTCCATCTTCATTCGTTATTACTCATTCCAAGGTTCCAAACATGCTTCCAAACTTGGTGGCATGTGCCGCCGCGCAAACAGGGCGCAACCAGGTACTGCATAGCCCAGAGTTTCGAGCCCACGCAATTCAGATGTATCCATGGATCAATCCAGAAAATACACTCTTTCAATCCCAAAATTACAATACTAGACCAACCCCGCACTTCTCATTCCAAACGTGCCTCTCAAGTGGCTATGCCAATGGGGCTTGTTCCTCAGCCCCCTTACGGCAGCACAAAATCCAGACTTGGCATAACACAGCCAGGATTCCTGACGGGTTTCAGCCCTGCACAATCTTTAACATTGGAGCCCAACTCAAGTTCACCGCTTTATTTCGATATGACGATTGTCAAGGGGTTGACATGCGGTGTAGATCGTAGCTTGATATTTTCAACCGGATATGGATTGTCATGCCATATCCCCGCCCTGTAGTGGGGTACCACTTGCATCATTGGCAGCGTCTGCCCTACGAGATGCTGTTGAGACAGGACTGGCATCTGATTTCCTACGTAGATTCCAGGGCTAGTCAGGTGGTTTCGTCGTGAAATAAACAGGATAAATAACTCCAAGTTACAATACAGCTCAATCGTACAACCTAGATCTCAACTTTGGACTGATTAGTCCCAATACTGCCCAGGTGGAAGCATCGCACGATCAAAGCCCTTACTTGAGCATCCACCCACTCTTCGGTCGGAATAGGGCGGCCTTTGAAGATGTTAGCAGGTCTTCGGTTGTGATCTGACGTGCAATGATGCAGGAGAGCTAGTCGGATCTTGAGTCTTCTGATATGCGCTGGCAATGATATGACGTACTACATAGATTTCAAGTTGTCGAACGACTTTTTGAAGTTCAATAAAGCACTGGGAACTCAGAGAGAGCGAGAGAAAGTCTTTGATTCGATAGTTTCTATGCAGAGACCAAACCATCCATCCAATAAAGAGGCATGTACTTCATCTGGGCAAATATCGGACTACTACATAAAGATCATTGATCTGATAGTGATCCAGTCATGATCCAGAGTCTAAGTGCACATAGACAGTGGGTAGCTAAGTACTACTGACAGATATACTATTTATTTTCATCCAATAGATTGATCTAATATATATCCATGGATTAGTACCATGAACCTTGGATGGAAGTGGTTCGGAGGGATATTCAAACTTCAAATTGGCAGCTTTAGCTCACTAGGTATATATATTCCAAGGTTCAATGTTGACAATTGATTGACCACCGCACAAAATCCAGGCCAACATTCAACATACACATGTGTGGCCCACAGGTGAAGCTGCAAATCTATGGATGTGCACTATCACTTACAGTCTCACGTTGGTCAACTGGTCAGTTGGTGTTAATCACTGGCAAGTACTAGTAAGATAATTTCTATTCGTTTATACATAGCCAGAGTATGGGTGCAATCGGACATTTTAATGTCAAAGTTCCAAGGTTAAGATGGATGAAATTCAATATTTGAGATCTCTGTACGCTAGAAGAGTAGTAGCCTACTCCGCACCCCGGAGTGTTATAAATGATTCAAATTTATTGAAAAAGTTGAATTGGAGGAATGAACTATATAATCCAAGCCCCGGGATCTATTCTAGGATCATGATATATTTGATCCCAGATCCTCTCTAGTTAATTAGACCCTATATGAAAAAGAAATCAAAAAGAAATTCGACTCGCTGAACGCCCATTCCGATCATTGAATCATTCGGATGCCCATAAACCCCAACGCCATAATCCAGTACGCGGAAACAAATAAAATTTTAGTACAGTCCTTGCTGATGATCACTCATGATCCGGGTGGTCTGGCCCTCCGTGAGCTAGCATCTGGAAGAGCTTCACAAGACCCATGGCAGAACCCGCCGCAATACCTCCAACAAAGACCATTTGGACTCCACCGACTACACCCTTGCGAATGTTGCGGCGACCGCGCCAGCCGCTCACAAAGCAGGTTTTGCCGTAGCCAAAGAGGAAGAGTGCAATAGCCATTGTAGCAATTGACCAGCGCAAAGCAACGAATGCATCATGTGGGCCAACGAAGAAGTAAGGCAGGAGAGGCACAAAACCGCCGATAAAGTAGCCCATGGCAATAGTCAATGCACAGATGACAGCGCGTGAACCTGATGGCTCAGGCATTGTGTGGTGGAAATTCATCAGAAAGGAAGGAAGCATAGGCGAGTCGGAAAGATGGTGAGTAAGTTGGGAGACAAGCTCGGCTGGTAGCTCGTAGGGCTCGAAGATATCGGCGATGGTGCCTGACACCGAGGCAGGGTCGGTCACTGTTTGGGCTTGGGTTTCCTTGAATGTTGCCTTGTATGATTCTCTGTATATTAAGTCAGTATATTGATCGGCATTCATGCGCTATTTTTGCTTTTTGTTGGAGTGTGCTCCTGGTGCGGGGTGCTTACTCTTCACTTTTGGCTCCTAGATATCCACCGAGTCCCATGGAGATTGCGCCTGCAATGAGCTCGGCCATACCACCAAAGACGACAACTCTGGTATCGCCCAGTGCTGACAGACCTGCTGTCAGAGCAAAAGGCACAGTCATACCGTCGGACAAACCAATGATGGCATCGGAGACGGTACGACCGTCAATCCAACGGCCGGGTTTCTTGTCGGCATTTTGCTTATCGCCGGCCTCAATATCAGAGGTCAATCGAAATTGCTCCTTCTCTTCATCCACAGACGAACTGCGACCGGACAGCTGGGAGTAATTCGACATCAGGCCGCTGATTGAGGTAATGGACATGGTAAACAAGGGATGGAAGTAGGAGGTTGAAGACAGGAGTAGAAAAGCAAAAACAACAAAAAATGGCCGGACTTAAAAGTGCAGTTCGCTTGGAAAAGGTTACAGTGCTCGTGCGGAGACACAAGCCCATCACAGCCTTTCGAGGCAAAACGTGCTTGGCGTGCTTGTCTAGTCAATTCAACTTGCAGGATGCAACCACCGGCACGTGCTACGCTGATTCGAGGAGATCACCAGCATGAATGAGAGGAAGTGGAGTCGACAGTGGGGTCCGTTAGTGCTTAATGATACCGCTTCACCAATGAGATCTTGATTATTGTCAGCGGTGGAGCGCGGGCTGACCCACCTCCTTCCTTTCCATTCGACAGGCACCACCAAGTCACCACCACCACCACGAGATTAGATTGCATCGAAGCGGAAAACATAGGCTCTAGAAGCCACATGCCAGCAGGTACACGCGATCCGATCATCCGTGGTACGGAGTACGGTATACCTGCATCCTACCCCTGATAATACTCCACAATAATGAAAACTTTCAAGGAAAGAATTATTCCTGAACATGCGCGATGGAGTAGCCGGAGATGCCGAATAGGTCAAATGCATCCTTATCGGATATACCTATTCCCTCACCCCACTTTAACAAGGATGGGGAATCAGTTGCACAGGTCGGGTGGATCGTGCTGAATTCGCCCGCATTGATAGGCTTTAATCTCATTCCCCGGGGGAATTACTTCTTCCCAATATGAGCAATTAGCGTCGGAGGTCGCCCTCGTGCTCATTTTAGCTTCGGTGATAGCTGCTAAGAAGAGAGACAAGGCGCGTGTCCACTTTGCCAAATTGTTCAGAGACGGTTCAGAGACGGCAGTTTCCGACAGAAGCCAAGAATATGGACTCATTTGCAAGCAAGTTACGATCATCTCATAGCAGTATGGGTAATGATCTGCTCCACTATAAAAGGTTGGGGTTTCCCTGCTATCCTGTAAACTGCGCGAGATCTGGACTCGGAGGGAATCTTGGAAAAAGAACGCATTCTCTGAAGAAATGAAGTCAGGCTGGACTCTAGCTGCCCTCTCGGCCCTGGCTGCCGGAGCATCGGCTCTCCCGACAGATAACACTCAAGTGTGGAGCCAATTGCGCAAGAATGTGAGTGGTGTCAACAGTTTAAGTCCAAAATCCAAGTTACACATCTAACAATTAATCTGAGAACAACAGATCAAGCATGTCATCTACCTCACCTTGGAGAACCACTCGTTTGATAACATTGCGGGATACTGGGACTTCCACCCGGATATTGATAACCTGCGTGACATCAAATTCTGTAATGAGTACACCAACCCCAACTGGACTGTCTACGGAGAGCCATTGGAGATCTGTGCTGCGCCATACGAGACCGAGGTTCCCTTGACAGACCCGGATCACAACTTCGCGGGTGTCAGCTATGAGATCTTCCGCAAGTGGAACCCGACCAAAGATGATGAGCCTACCATGCAAGGTTTCATTGAACGTCAATCCGAGAAGTACAGCGAGACTCCCGGTGACGCGTCTTTCGTCATCAAGGCCTACGACGAGAAGAAGACAGCCCTGCTTGCGGAGCTGGCCAAGAACTTTGCCTTCTTCGATTCCTACGTATGTTGCTTGAACGAGATACATGCAGTACGGGGAAAATTGCTAACAAGATCATACAGCATGCGGAACACCCCGGCCCAACCAATGTCAACCGCCAGTTTGCGACTTCGGGATCATCCTGTGGCTTCGTGGACAACACCGACCAAGCTGCTGGCTGGTATAACAATGTGACGGGTACTACCTGTGCCACATCAATCTTCGAGTCCTTGACCAACAAGAACATCAGCTGGAAGAATGTACGATATGACATGACTTGGTTTGAATAGTTCAACAACTAACGATCCGATCGATAGTACTACGAGACTGATATCATTGACGCATACATGTACAAGGTCAGTTTTAGAGCATCCAAGGCACATTTTGATCTACGACTAACCCTGTGCAGTGGGTCCAAGACAACGCCATGGACCAGCTGGTGCACGCAGATGAATTCTACGATGATCTCGAGAAGGGTACTCTACCCACCTTCTCTTATATCAACCCGGAATGCTGCACCATTGACTCCATGCACCCAACTAGCCCTATGGCCTCTGGTGAGCAGATGATTAAGCATCTGTACGATGCTATTCGTCGCTCTCAGTACTGGGACAACGCGTAAGCATCAGCATTTGAAAAGTATTATATTGCAGATTCTGACCAGATCTATCACAGCCTTTTGATCATCAACTTCGATGAGCACGGTGGTTTCGCTGACCACGTTCCCCCTCCCATGAACATTCCCCAGCCTGAAGATAACATTACTTTCACCGGTACCTCCGACGGCCACAACGTCACCTACGACTTTACCCGTCTTGGAGTTCGGTACGTTTCTTACATTCCAGTCACAAGATCCGGATGCTAACCTCTTTTTTTATAGCGTTCCTGCTTTCTTGATCTCTCCCTTCACTACTGCCAACACCCTCATCCACGACCAAGGAACCATGTACGCTACCGACTCTGCTTACACTCACAGTTCCATCCTGCACTTCCTGCAGGAGCTCTGGAACCTGGAGGGCCTTAACAACCGTGTGCAGTGGGCCAAGACTTTCGAGTCCATCTTTACCACTGAGGGTCGCACTGACACTCCTGAGACTCTGACTACTCCCACCTGGGAGGGAGGTGCTGGACAGCCAGAGCCAGATACTTTCTACCTGCTGAACCAGGACTACAGCTACTATGCGGACATGTAAGATATGTCAATGCTGACGACATACGGAAAGAAACAAAAGGATGATTCCTGAGATTTGAGATGAAATTTATGGCAAAATATCACATAGGAGTGTAACTCCACGATAATAATAGAGCCACGATGTCATGTTGAGAAAATGAATGCTTAATTCAGATATTTGTACCATGAAAGATAGCAAGCGTAAAATGTAAAACAATAAAGTCAAGATGGCAATGCCATCGCAAGATCCCACCAAGATGCTTGTAGCGTCTTCGTAAGGATCCCGGGGTATAAGGCATCATCATTGTCGTAACGCGTTTAGCAGAAGCATGAGTCCGAAGACAAACACATGATGGTAAGAATAAACAGAGAAGGAAGAGTATGAAAGGACGAAATCCGAAAATAATAAGACGAAAAGCATAAGTCCTCATCTATAGGCCTTGGCCTACATATGAAATACAAAGCTTCCAAGGTTGTATCCACGGTAGAAGTGTATGTCCAGATCGGAAAATGGGAATCGAGAGGGTTCTGCAGGGACCATCTAGCCTGGTTTAGTCGCTCGATAGCTAAAACAGTACCCAATCACGGGCAAGCGTAAGATCTTTAATGCGAGTGTCTAAGCCAAAGTACCAGATTAGTCCTGAATAAATCAAAAAAAGAAAATCACCGAAAGAACAAAGCGGGGAGAACGTACGGCTTGCGCTGCTCAGCAGTAGACTGAGTATCCGCACCCGAAGAACCAGTCATATCCCAAAGTCGACTCTTGTACGCAGGGAAGGAAGTATGGTTCCACATGTTCACGAGTACACTAGAAACAGAAAAGAAGATTAGTCCAGTCCCTCAAGTATCTGAAAATCCCTGAGTCCAACGCAGGAACCGTTCCAGGAAACACAGTGTAACAAACCTTTGACTCCGATCCTTATACTCCTCATCCTTGATCTCCTTAACCTCGACCTTCATTCCATCCTTCGAGAAGACAACGTGCTTGCGCTCCATCTTCTCACGCGTATTCTTGCTGACATCTTGCATGATGCTGTACGCGACGTACCCGACTGCAGCGAGAACACCCACGAAAAGGAGGAGCAGAGCGAGGGGAACGAAATTTTTCAGAGCCATTTTTTTTTTCAAGGTTGAAAGGTTCGAGTTCTGAGTTGAGTTGAGGGGATTTGGGTGTGGCTTTGTCTGAGGGGCGATCGGGGTGGAGACGAATCACGATTTTAACGGTGTTGTGTGCGCGTACTTTTCTCCGTGGGCGCCAAGTGAATCAGGAAAAGGAGAGGTGGCGCTAAGGGGATGACTGGGAGAGAGAGGAAAAAGAGGAAAGTATTTCTTTTCAGGTTGGAATGACCTTTTGGGGTCCAAATGGAATTGTGATCAGCTATATAAGAGAACTGGGGCTTAATTTAACTGGCCCCTGTGACGTTGTGTGGCGGTGCGTTCGTCGAGTGTTTTCCTCTTTGGGAGAAATGTGGCTGCCTCCGAGTCATCAGGAATGATCTATTTATACTATGCATGCCATACATACTCCATCCTAGCCTTGTAGGATCACAAAATGTCTTTTTACTTCCGAAGTTTCTATCTAGGACCATTGTCAAATGGAGGGTTAACAATAGGAAATAATTGTTGCATCAGTCCAAGTTGGAGTAATAGCTTATATCTGATCAGATCCACCTGGGCAGTCTCTATAGCTTCCGAGTTTCACAACGCCAGTAACTAACATTGAACCCCACACAAAAATCAATTAATCATAGGTCAACCGTACAAATATCTGGAGATACAAGATAACGGTCAATAATGTGGATATTTGAAGATTTATAGTAGAGATGAAATACCGCTTCATTCAAGATGTCGAAGATCCCCACAATTCTCCCGATCGGGACACTTTCATCTGCGTCATAATGATAGAATCCAAACTCAACATTGAAGCGGTGCCATCCGGCATCTGGGGAAAGCTGAACAAGTATCAGATGGTAGGAGCTACTAATACTTAATCAAATACTCTATGAGCCTTTCGAGCTGCCAATTGAAACACCGCAAGCTCTCCCAATCGATCACTCTGGAAACTTGACGCTTCCCTTATGATCTACTAGTTTAATACCCAGAAGAACATTCAACCAGCGTGATCCGAATATGTGCGACATCCCATTCTTCCCAATCTTCCCAATCTGCTTCCAATGTGGCACCGATCAGAATCCATGCCATTGTAAAGTTGTTGGACCGACACTTGGTAAGAGGCTATCGAACCGATCTATCTCCGATAAAGACTGATATCTGGTGATTTAGGCTTCTGTTCTACAATTGTCGCAGCTGTATGTTCAAGTTGAATTGGGAAATCTCGGTGCTCGATTGTATCATCGTAACTGATATTGTACAGGTGATCTGTTGGCCTGCTTCTATTTTCTGTGGGTGTGGGTGTACGCAGACTGGTCGAGAGTATGACTCCCGAGGTCCCTGTTGAATATTCACGAATGGATTGTACTAATTTGGTTGTGATTTTAGTATGCTGGGATATCCGGTGAAATTGAAT
The DNA here is from genome assembly GCA_039634405.1 of Penicillium herquei. Lineage (NCBI taxonomy): Eukaryota > Fungi > Ascomycota > Eurotiomycetes > Eurotiales > Aspergillaceae > Penicillium > Penicillium herquei. The sequence continues at coordinate 3,943,820 of CP098387.1, read as the reverse complement.
GGGCAAGTCAGTAATGCTATACCTTTTTGATGATGAACTGGTGGATTTGGGAGAGCCAAACCGGCACTGGAGTTGAGATTATGCTCCAACCTTGAAAGGCTCAATCGTGTTATACTAGAAGCGCTTGAGATGCTTCCAAAGTTATGTCTGGTAGTATGGGACTTGACATCGACGACTCGGAAGCATTTGAGTACTTTGAACCTGGAACCTTTCAAATGTTACATTTACACAATACCTAGTATATAGTACCAGACACGCAAACGACACTCACTGGTACGTGGGTAATATTATCTTAAGGACTCATGAATATCAACTGAAAATCATGGCAATATCATAATGTAAATGTTCATTCAAAGGGGCATATTAGAGGTCATTAGAACAGGACTTGCTGGAGTACAATGCGACAAGAGGGGCAAATAGGTATCCAGATAAAAACAATCAAGCGAAAACAAATCAAACACTGGCAATCCCTCCAAATGAAAGAAAAGAAATGGAAAAAGGAAAAGGGCAGATAGAAACACGCATGTCCAGGAGACTGTCGCTAACAGATTGTCGCAAGATGGCACATCACGGGCATCTATTTGAGCTTCTCCTTGAGCTTGCTAAAGAATCCACTCAAACGGTGCTTCTTCTTCTGTTCCTTAGTGACACCTTCAGAAGGCTTGGGGCTACTCACTTCCTTTGTGGGAACAGTCTCCGCACCGGAAGTCACAGTCGGCTGGGTCTGGTCCTCAGTTGCCTTAGGCTCAGAGGTAGGTGGAGCGGAGGTGGGAGCTGCATGTCCTGGAGGAGGACTCGAAGTCGGGGACACATTGGCAGAGTCAAAGCCGCCGGTACTCAAAACAGCTGCAGTGGCGCCAGCGGTAGTCGCACCAGGTGCTGTCGCGCTCTGGGCGGCGGTCTCGGTGGGCGCAGGGGTTCCAGCGGACTCATCGACATCGACCTTCTTCTGGAGCTCCTCCTCGACATCCTTCTTCTCTTCCACGGCCTCCTTGTTAGCTGCCGCTTCAGGATCCCGATGGGCCTCGGCGATCGAGTCCTTCACCACGGCGGGGACTTCGTCCACAGGCGCAGTACCATTGGTCTGGTTGGCGATGTCCTTCTCTAAGGGAACCTGTGCAGCCAGCGCGGCGGTGGTGGAGCCCGGGCCAGCGGATTGAATCGTGTAATCGTGATCGGCCATGGCGGCCTGTTGCGCAGGACCTCCAGCGTGCTTTTGCTCCTCTGCAGTTGTAGCCGCGCGCTGAGCAGGTCCACCCATGGGCAGACTGGATTCAGGGATGGTGGTCTTGGATACAGGGGGCAGGGAGAATGCGCTGGGCCCGGCTGTGTCACTTTGAGTACCGGCGCTACCAAGGGGAACGCTGTCACCCTTTTCATAAGACGCCTGATCCAGTTTCACGGTCGATTCGACGGTATTGCCATGGATCGTGCTGGGATCGGGGACCTTCTCCCCAGGGTTCAGCTTAATGGGGTTCCCGATGCCACCCGAGGCTGGGATTGGATTGACAGAGAGTATTTTGTCGGACTCCTGTCCCGGAGTGTCGGGGAATGCGCCCGGGAGGCTGCCATTCACTTGCTCCCTGGTGGGCAGTTCTTTGGGCACCTTAGCCGCGAGGGCGGCGGTCGTAGAGTCAGGGGTTACGCCAGACATGGCAGCAGTGGCGGTCGTGGGTTGGATCTGGTTGGAGGGATCAAGGTCGGTGTTCTGGGTCTGAGTCGGAGGAGTTTGGGTCTGGATCTCTTCTGAGAGTAACACGTTGTTGATATTATCTGAACCGTCGTTCTCTTCGCGTACTTTCTTATCGGTAGTCCAAATGCCGTCGACGACAAACTTGTAAAACAAAAGTCAGTACCCCTCTCTCTCTCATTTAGTGTGACGTGCTTCAACTGGTTCTTATAGTTGAAAGGAACAAAGCGAATGACGTCAGTGGGAAGGAACGGCGTCATACAACGATGCCCTGGAAGGCCTGAGGCAGAGACGCTCACCGCAACGTTTTGATCTATCTACGGCTGCGGCGCAAATCATCCCTAAAAGGTTGGAGAAAAAAGATAAAAAATGGGAAAAAATACCTTGTATTGAATTTTCTCCTTGATCGGGAGAGAAACCTCCTTTGCGAAATGGTCGCCCACCCGGTCCAGTTTCACCGTCTTACCCCAATCATCGAAAGTGCCGGTTACGAACACCTCGTTCGCTGTATAAGGCCTTTATGCAAATGCGAGGAACCGTCCAGTCAGCGATCCAATTCCGGATAGTAATATGTCTGTGCCACGGGTGGTGTAGGGGTGTTGGGGAAGGAGAATAAAGAACTCGAGCTCTCCGCATAGAGTGGACACCCGGGTCCCCCCGATCAGAGAGTAAAATGGCATGAAAGACTCACCATTGGAATGTGTAACTGCCCATTGCGATCCTGGTCACGAGGAACAGAGCACCGGAAAGGAATCAAAGAAGCTGGAAGATGAGAGAGAAAGGGAGAAAAACCTTGAACAGGGCGCTTCCAAGCTTCTCCAAGGCTAAATCCGAGTGGGGTGTGACACAGACCAAGTGTCAGGGTAAGCCCGGTCTAGTTCGGGGCTCTCAGGTATGCAAGTCAGTTGTAATGTGAGAGCTGCATGGGAGAGTACAACATTCAAATTTCGGAAATGCAGATTCAACTTCAAGTTGCTGGTTGAAATTATCTTCAACTTCTTATATTCGACTTCTATAGCTACTGATAATTCTGCATATGCTGATACTACCATACTATCTGGCATATCGTGGAGTCCCACTAGAACCATGGTTGGGCATTAGTCCTATCTTCTAGACCGACATTTGCATATGTACGATCATGAAAGATTAGCGAACTCTGAAATTATAGATATTAAATATAGATATTATACTTAGCATAACCTTGGAAGACATAAATCAATGGATGACTAACTCCTGTTCGTGAACTGAGTCACGGGATGTTCGTGTTTGACCCCTTAGGATCGACAAAGTTACTCCATATGGGGATGTCATACTAGCTAATACTTATACTAGTATTTATACTAATTATACTAAATTATACTAGTGAGATTCTATTCTTACATTATTAATGACTATCAAAAAATAATTGGGAATAGTGAGATATACACAAAATCTAAATACTAAATGCATGTACTTCGTACTCGTAGCCTCAAGCACTTGGTGAGAGCCTACGAGGTGTAGAAATTCCCGCAAACGGCGACAAAGAATAAGAGGGAATAGCAAATCCAATCAGATCTCATCTTTTCTCTTTATAATCCACCATGTGAAGTATCTTTAAGTAATCCCACACTATATTACACTATATCAGAGACTATGTACAAATGGATGACTTCAAGAGTCAGATGGTCCCATTTGCCACCCCGTGTCCCACTGTGGCGACAATGCAGTGATCACCTTCGTTTCTAGAAGACACCTGGAACATACCTTCTTTTTGTCCTTTTTTTTGCTCCTATTTTTTATTTGTCTCCTTGAATTGGATATTTTTGATCCCTTTTTTATTTCTCGGATTAAGAACCGTGAAAAGATCCTGATCCAAATTTATCCATTGGATCATTTTCCTTTTCCATTTCTCTTAGTTCGAACCCAAGGGAACAAGTGACGTCGATCATAAAAAAGGTGATCGACGGGGGAAGCTCAGACCAACTCTCCCTCCTTTTACCCCTCCTTCTCTGCTTCCCTTTCCTCTTTTTAACCTCCCTCCAATTGATTTGCACGAGACCTGGGCTGCACGGCTCGGTCCCAGTTAGATCTCCATTTCCCTTTCTCTGGTCTGCGACATTTTGTCTTTCCCCTCACACTTCTAAAGTCTAGGTGAGTCAGTCTTCCATAATCCATGTCCTGCATGAAGACCCCCCTTCCCGAGACCTTCTTCGCGGAGAGACATGGTCTGGGACAATCATTTCACTCCACCTTCTCCAATTAAGACTCTTGCTTGATCCCCACCCTGCCGTCTAGCTGGGGGATTGCCCCTCCTACTGGTCACTCTTCTCTTTTTTCTCTCTGCAACTTTCCTTCCTCCCGTCTCTCCTCCTTTCCCCATATATTGGTCGTGGTCGTGATCGTTCCTTTCTAACTATCTGTCTGGATAACAGTAGACACCTGTCATTCGCATTCTACTGGCCCCCCTTTTATCACACCTTTCTCCAAACCTCCATCTTCCAGCTTCACCGTGGCCGGAGCCGCGGCCTCCCCGGCCTTGATCACCCATCCAGTCATGGCTCATAATTCATTCCCGGGGTCCAACCCATTTGTCAATACCAGCGCCAAACGTGACAAATCTCCCAACATCCATCAAATCACTGAGGAGGAAGAATATGAGGTGACGTCACCAACTGACATGACCTTTCGACAGGCCAACGTCGGTAGCATTCAAGGGACAATCCTTTTCGGAGAGAACGCAGGAAACGCAGGAAGTGAAGGTGGATCACAAGGCTTTGGGGGTTCGCTGTTCGGCCGGGGCAGTCCGTTTGACTCGGGTCCTGGATCGGGCGCGGGTAATCCGGGTGAGGATGAGGCTGGAGCTCTCCCGCCGGGCCCCGCAGGTCAAGGATTCCCCAGCAACTATGCGCTGGGTCGTCGCACCTCCGTGTCTGCAGAGTCCTTGAACCCCACGTCCGCTGGAACCGATAGCTGGTCACCCCCACACCATCCTAAGACAGAGGACCAGCTGGCACGATTGAGGACTGCGGTCAGTGGAAATTTCTTGTTTTCCCACCTTGACGATGAGCAGTTCAAGACCGTGTTGAATGCACTCGTCGAAAAGCCTATCCCCGCAAAGGACATTAAGGTGATATCTCAGGGAGACGCGGGTGACTATTTCTACATCGTGGAGAATGGTCAATTTGATATTTACATTCACCCCTCTGGCTCGGTGCAACCCGGTCCCGATGGTCTTGGAAATAAGGTCAGCAGTACCGGACCTGGTGGCTCCTTTGGAGAGCTCGCTCTAATGTACAATGCGCCACGTGCCGCGACGGTTATCTCGACAGAGGCCAAGAGCACACTTTGGGCGTTGGATCGCATTACTTTCCGTCGGATTCTGATGGACTCCGCTTTCCAGCGTCGTCGTATGTATGAGGCATTCTTGGAGGAGGTACCTCTTCTCTCGTCCCTCAAGCCATACGAGCGTTCTAAGATTGCCGATGCCTTGGATACTATCAAATACCCCGCTGATTCTACTATTATCAACGAGGGAGACCCTGGCGATGCATTCTATCTCTTGGAGTCCGGCGAGGCTGAGGCGTTCAAGAACGGAGTCTCGGTCAAGAATTATCACCGGGGCGACTATTTTGGTGAATTAGCTCTGTTGGACGACAAGCCGCGTGCGGCGAGTATCGTCACAAAAACTGAAGTAAAGGTGGCTCGGTTGGGTCGTGATGGGTTTAAGAGACTGTTGGGACCTGTGGAGGATATCATGCGTCGGGCTGATTATCAGGTGGATGCGACCAGGTCTTCCGTTTCTTCATGAATGTGATACGATACGATGAAATCCAAATAGGAGATGGATCTGGAGCTCTATGAGGCGAGACTGGGTGTGATACAATTATTTTTGTTTCTTTTATTATTTCACCTAAAATCCCAGCTATTCTTTTAGCCATGGTTCCATCTCTTTCGCATGCGCTGTGATTTTTTTCTTTCTTTTGTCTCTCTTCTTTGCTGCTCTACGACTCTCTCTATATTCCCACCTTTCTCGACATTCCTTATGACTTCGTGTATCTACAAATTCTTGTCCCTTTTACCCGCGGCGCGGTTCCCGACATAGGTACCTACTATCGTCCTTGTCATACTATTTTGCTGTGTTACTTGAATCCTTCAAGTCCTCAAGTGCTCTTTACTCTATATTGATAGGGTAGAGCAAATTGACTAGAAATCTCTCATCTTTTTTTTTCAATTCATACAGTTCTCTCGTATAACTTCAAGTTTGCAAGGTCAAACCTTGGAATAAATGCATGCCCAGGTATAAAACCACCCAAAACGCCAATATAATACACTCCGAGCCAACCTCCCAAGAGAGTAGTAAATGCAATATGTCCTTTCCTTATTACACCCGATTCTCCCTCATTGAATCGTAGAATTCAAGCGACTCAGACAGGGTCACTAGTACGTGATGATGTAAAATCCCCCTTGACAACAGTGACGATCCGTTCTTGACTCGAATTCACCGTCTCCTCCAAGATCGTTGTCCCCATACCATGACTAGGCTTCTTGCTCCTCGCACTTTTGGTCCGATTCGCAAGTTCGTGTGGTGTATCACCCGTCGAGATCTTATATCGGGATCCATTACTCGATCCGAAGCGTCGGAAAAATGGTAGCGGTCGGAGAGAGGAGAGCGAACCGGCGACGAGACCAATGTTGAATTCAATGGCCATCCAGTATAGAGAGGATGCGGAGTCGTCTGCAAACACAGAAATTAGTTCACGTTTTGTCTGGTTGGAGGTTCAGGTTTGGTGTGTGTCTTACAGGTAAGATCTGTTGTACCGTGGCGTAGATAGTCCAGAGTGCTAAAACGCACGAGAGGAGCGATACATGCGATTGTACCTATTTGAGTTAGTTTATAGCTTGAGATAATATGTCATATTTCAAGGTTGGACGCACCTGATCCGAAAATAAACATTAAAGCGACGATTTTTCGGGTCGGCATGTTCAGTCCACAGACGACTACCATCGGTGAGACGAGGATGATGATATCCGAGACGAAGATGAGCACGGCTTGGTATAATGTGATTTGGTAGAGCTTGAATTGCGAATAACAGTTTCCTTTAATGCTTGTATCGAAGGCCGCTCTGTCATATTGAGTTAGCTTAGATGGAACTAGTGGAACTGGAGTGTTAGTTACCTTGCTGGATCGCATTGAAAGGCCAGAACGAATGAGCCGGAGATTGAGAATAGTACTTGGAATACCATTAAGCACATTGTGAGCCAGTTCATCCACGCTAGATGTTAGGGTCTGTTAGCGTCGATCCTGGAGATCCTGTGGATTGTGAAGAACATACCTTTGACGAAGATCCGTCGGAGGAAGATCAGCAAGCTCAGCTTTACGGACAATGAGGCGTAGAGGTAAAGGCACATTGCCACATAGTAAAGCTATATCACAATCATTCTGTTAGCAACCTGTTTCACCGATAATCAATCAAGGATTTGCATACCTTGAGCCAAGTTGCTAGATCTGCCGCCGAGACATTTTCAATATGTCGTCCCTCTCCATAATAGACAACGGCCACTCCTAGACCATTAAAGACCTGTGTAATGAACTATCCAAGTGCGACGTTAGTACCCATATCTGATCCGAGCTTCAACTGTCAATATGACATACCAACGCAATACAGACGGCGATATCATCAGGACCGAATGTCCTAACCACTTTGGCCCTTGCATAGAGCTGTGAGATAGATTAATATACGTCTTCACCACTCCAGAGCCCCACGAGTGGAGAACCTACTCTCAATCCACAGACAATGATGGACAGAATCCCCGTTCCAATGATCAGGCCATATGTGAGTGATTGTAGATATCGCTCGTCCGCTGTGAGAGGTATGGCCATGGTGACTTGGAATGTCAGAAATCGCCCGTCAAGGGAATAACTGTCATTCAAATTAAAAGTTTGAAAGAAAAGCCACGAGGTGCGGAGCCCCTAGGTTGAAAAAAACTGCGACAGAGGACGTTTTATGAACTGGGGGAATAGGTCCATCTCTCCGGGACTTTTTTTACCCTTTTTTTTTTCTTTTGCCATCCTCTATTCCTGTTTTGATCATATCTCCTCCCATCTAGGCCAATGCAGATCAGAGGTCAATGGCTTTCAATAGCTTAAATTTGTTCGAGAACGTTGAATATGTGTCGATCCTTATTTGTTATGATGGTGAGCATTGTGGAGTCGTGGAAGTGGTCGCCGGGCATAATTCAGCCTACTGGGACCGAAAGTTTGGAGCAGTTTCACTACTCCATGTTTAGAATAGTAGATACTGCGAAAGTGGAGTCCAAGTGGAGAGGACGAGAGTTGACCTGTCACGGAACGGGACGTTCACAGAGAAAATCAGTCAAATGAGTTGAAGTGTTTGGTGTGTTTGGACACTTCACTCTCATTGTTCGGAAGTCCGCCGTGACTGGTACCCGCGTCCTGTCCCGTTTACGCTAGGGGCAAATACTGCAATTGGGCTAAGACCTCCAGCGGCTCATGTCATATTTTTGTTATAAATAAATTCTAGTAGAGTCATTAAATAGAGGATTATCTTCGGGGAATTTATTTGGAAATTTTTAATTCCCCTGATCTCCTGACATTTGGGATCAGCGCTTGAGGGCAGGGCTGACGGGATAACCTTGGGATGCGCTGGTCACTCCATACTGCTAACTAGTAAGTAGTATGATGGCAATACGAGATGAGGACTCCACAGTACTCCGTTCTCCGTGAATCTATTTACCTTACTGTATCCAAGTTCAAATGTTGGTACGCAACCGGGTGGCAGGGTGGATAGTATCCTTTCCAGTTAGCGTTACTTATCAGTTTCAGGCTGGACCTTTTGAAACATTTAAACTCCGGTTGTACTAAGATGAAGTAAACAATGGCTTTGTAGGATGACAATAGGGTTCAATTTGAACAAGGTTATTATGTATATTCAAGTGGTGTGACTCCGAGGTCTGAATAGTATTTGTATGGCGTGAATAGAAAGGGGTCTCGGAGGTCAAAAGTACATGCACATGCACAAATTCCCTTTGTGAACGGACATAAATGACTTTACTGGGATTAGCTCGACGCCGTTGGCATGCGCGGCATTGGCGACATTTGAATCTCCACTTTTTTCTTCTCTAATGGCCGAACTCAAGTCAAAACTAGACCTATTTAGTGGCTACTCCAACAAAAAAAAATTAGTATCATCCACCTGGGCAATTGCCGGGACCACCACGAGGTCAAAAAGGGGGCATAAGAAACGAACCAGTTAAGGGGGTATTAATGACTCCGCTACTACTACTACTAGTATCTTAAAAAAATGATTTAATCCCCGTATGCTCAGGCATTGAGTACTATATTTATAATTTATTGATAATCCTCAGAATTTTAAGCCTCGCTTCAAATTTGACATCTGGAACTTGAGGGTCTTCCAAGTTCCACGGTTACGAAGTAATTGTCATGGCTTCCAATCAAGAATCAAGTCAATTCAAAGTCCTCATCGCGGGTGGGAGTCTCGTGGGTCTCGGGCTGGCCTTGGCTTTTGAACGTGCGGGTGTCAATTATGAATTGTTTGAGAAAGGGGATTTTGCGCCCCAACTAGGAGCCTCTATCGGTCTCCATCCGCACACTATTCGCATTCTAGAGCAGTTGGGGGTTTGGAAGGACATTGAGGAACAGATTGTGCCTCTTCAAGATCGCAACCATTATGATGAGAAGGGATACTGCTTCGAGGAATCTCATGTGATAGCTCGCATTCAGGATGTGTAAGTCAGAATTCTCCCTGGAAGATCAGATTGATCTTCGTTTCTCTGAGGCTCCATGATTTTCCTGCTCCACTTTTCATCTCATACGAGTCATACCTTTCTTCCCGAGAGGTGGATGAATGGGACGAATGGGACGAATGTAGTCATGGAATCGTACATTGAAGCAAAGAAAAAAAAATAATTGAACCAATATTCTAATTGCCTCGTTAATCTTGTTTAGCCTCAAGCGTCCTATTATTTTCGTGGAACGATGCAAGGCATTGGAGGTCTTGCATAACCACGTCAAAGACAAGTCCAAGCTTCATGCCCAGACTGCTGTCGTGGGATACGAAGAAACTGCAGATGGGGTGACCATCACCACCGAGAATGGCGAGCAGCACCAAGGCAGCATTCTGATCGGTGCAGATGGAATCCACAGTAAAGTGAGAAAGCTGATGGCCGACAAGATCAGCGTGACGGATGAGTCCCTCGCTAAGGAAATCAACGAAGGTCAACTCAAGTTTTTCTCTATTCTGATGTTCTGTTCACTGACAAGCAAATTCAGCTTTTACAAGTGAATACAACTGTATTTTCGCTGTCTCTCGCAACGGCACTGAAGCACAGCAGTTCCTGCCTGATGCTATGGTTCATAACGTCTATTATGATGGCTATTCAGCAATTGCGGCTGCCGGTGTGCCTGGACTTGTATTTTGGTTTCTGTTCGTCAAGAGTGAAAGTCTCACAAGGACCCCGAACTGCCCTCGTTTCAGCGACGAGGATGCAGAGGCATACATTGAGAAATATGGAAGCGCTGCTGTTGGTCCCGGATACACCGTGAAGGATCTCTGGGATGCACGCGTCAAGGCCACAATGGTACCTTTGGAAGAAGGTGTCATCAAGCAGTGGAGTCATAACCGAGTCGTCTTGATGGGTGACGCAGTCCACAAGGTAATAATCTCTCGCCAGGAATAATTGAAGATCTCTGAACTGACCTGTTATGACAGGCCACAATCAACCCTGGTTTGGGTGGTAACTTGGGATATGAAGGCATTGCTCGATTCACCAATGGTCTTATCCCATTGCTGAAGGAAACCCCTTCGCCATCCCTTGAACAGCTTACCGAGGTTTTTGACAAGTATGTCGCTGGTCAGAAGCCTCGAGCTAACACTGTTGTGAATACTTCCGGTCAGATCACCCGTTATGAGGCGCAGCAGAGCTGGGGTCTCAGATTTGCATCCCGTTACGTTGTCCCTTGGGTCAGTGACGGACTCAAGGCAAAGCTGTATGCTGCTTTCTCGAACGGAGGTCCTTGGTTGACTTATCTCCCATTGCCAGCGAGAGACCCGGAGGGACTGAAGCTTCCTAACTAGTATTATGATGAGTTCATTTTTGTATAGTAGCCGAGTATGTCGAGAACATCAACCATGAAGCGTTCGTTTATCTTTGCCTAAGCACTTGCTTTCTACAGAGGTAAATAAGTTCACTTGCACCCAACATTTGAAAACCCGTAATATTTGAAAAATTCAAATGTTTGACGTCGGGGATGGATGGACTCGGAGTCATCAATTGATGGCAATACATGTCACTACTAGTACTGGCATTGCTGGGAAAATATTTTTACTAGTCCTCATAAAATCATGTAGATGTCTGGAGTAAGCTCTTCGCAAACGCGTGATAGGCTTGTTCAGAATGTGTAGTAATGCTGAATTGAGTCTCTCTCAGTGCTAAAGTAAAGCTACTGCCCAGGTGATATTTTCTGAATAGTCAAGTAACCAAAAGAATGAACCACGAAGCCGGCGCTAAGACATGATGCCCATGCCAATCACGATTCAAGGTCTCATATCATGAAAGATATCAAGTCGGCGTTTAGTAGCACCAGCCTTCGCGAAAATAGTCGCAGTTGAGTTTTCGCTTTCTGGGATCTTCCAGAATTGCAGTCTCATGCCAAAATCCGACCACTGTTCAACCTCACCAAGCAGGCATTCCCATAGGTCTCGATTCACGACTGACGCTCCTGTATCCGTTCTCCAACCACGTTGAATCCAGCCTCTTATATGGGTAGTAATGCCCTCGACCACGTAATCTGAGTCCGTTGCAATCACCATTGTGTCAAACCCTTCCCGACGCCAGTCACAAAACCGAGAAGCTGCAATAACCGCGCGAAGCTGTGCTCTCTCGCTCGTTTGTTCGTGTGCCTCGCCAGTTGGCCCCCTATTTTCAAGGGACAAATACACGTAAGTATGGTCGAACCTACTCACCCGCGGAGTGTGACCGAAAACAAATCCACAGCCGGCTCTTTGGTTCTCCGTTCCGATGTTCTGACATATGCCGGCAGTGTAGACTAGAAAGGTGCCTGGAGAGGTACGGTGGAAGAATCGTAGGCCGGGTACGGACTGAAATTCGAACCCGTATCGGAAAAGAGTTTGTGGTGTTGCATTGGGATCTTCAGGTTCAAATTTTGTGGGGAACTTTCGTCCAGTGCCAGCAAACAGGAGGTCAAAAGTTCGACGACCACGAGTGGTCTTTTTCGTCACGTATTCAAATTGTGCCATCAATCGAGGGGGTTGTTCGTTGGAGGGTTGTTCGTTGGAGGGTTGTTCGTTGGAGGGTTGTTGGTTGGAGGATTGTTGGTTGGAAGGTTGTTGGCCATTATTGTTGCTCATCGCTGGATTGTTGTCAGCCAAATTCCCCCCTCACTGTTCCCTGGCTCTCGATTCTCTTCCATAAAGCAAGGCTCAAGGAGCTATATACTTACTGCAAACCAATAAACCGTGTGCGCCACGGAGAAAGCGGATATTTGGGGGATGTATTTGAAGGATCAAGTTGATGTGTTGAAAGCAGGAGAGGTTGGAGAATGGAGATGTGTAATGAGTGTGAGAGGTTGGAGGAGGTTAGGTTGTACTGATGGACACCTGCCTAGTTGAGGAGTGTTAATGATAGGCGGCTCTTTCAGGCAACTATCACCTGAGCTCTCACTTTCCATCTGCGCACCTGGACACATGCATGTATTTCATGAGCATGTTTCGCCCCTTCTAGCTTGTATGAGGCCTACTATTATTATGACCGGAAATTGAGGCAATATGTTAAGCCTTTATATCTGATTCTTACAGTATGAGGATCAACAAGACTTCAATCTGATCCTCTCCTTGTGTACCACGAGACGATTGAAGTGCGAGCAAACATTTTGATAATCTGGCCTGGATATATCATATGAGTCCTTGAATGATTATCGCCATGGCAGCGAAGCAGTACGAGTCTAAGAGCGTGAAGTGTCATAATGCATTCTTTAATCCATCCATGGTTGTTTCACAGCTGACCCGGTCCACGAGCAGAGCCCTGTTGGACATGAACAAAGTCGAGAAGTTGCTTTAGTACATGAATATTGCCCGTTGTCTCGACATCCACCTCATTGCCTCGAATAACTTCTAATAGCTGCGCCCTTGTAAGAACCATGGAAAAATCAGCGACCATGTCCTGTGCATTCCGCAGCTGGTGTGATGTCTGCAACAGTCGCCTCGTCAGAACACCATTATTCACAATGATTCTCCACTTTTGCTTCACATCCGTCACATCGAAGTCAATGAGGAATGAAGACTCAGCAGCTTTCTCTCCATCTAACATCACAGACAGAATCTCAAACCACTGATCGATACTAAGTTGATCACCTAGCGCTGTCCGTCCACCAGCAATGGTACCGGGAGCCTTCCCTGTCCGAAGCTCTTGGGCACTGGTCAAATAAAAGTTGCGCCAAGTTGCATTCTCCGCACCGAATCCTAGAGCTTCATAGGCCGAGGCTAGAAGAATCTTGGCGCGGGGGCTTGGGGACTCAGGATCTGACGCTACAGCGTGTGCTAAAAGAGTAGCCGCGAACCGGTTATCCCCCTTCTGGATGAAGGTTTCGGCTTTGTCGCAAAGACCATCCACACCACCGAAGCATTCCACATAGCGCTGTCCTTCTTCAGTTGGTGGGTACTGCCAGAGGTGCTCGGGGCGTCCATCGAACCAGGTCATGTATTTTTGGTAAATTCCCTGTCGAGATCAATGTCAGCTTCTGAACTTGAAATGACTACTATTCTTGAGCAGAGAATAACAATATACCTTGACATTATGGCTCAGCGATCCATAATAACCTCTGCAATGCCAGGCCCGATTGATAGCTGGTGGTAATTCCATAGTTTCGGCGATCTCAATACCAGTCTTCCCCAAATTCATCATTCGCACTGTTTGGTCGTGCATGTACCCATACAAATCACGTTGCTCCTCCAGGCGGGTGACCAGCTCTTTCTGACCCCATGTCGGCCAATTATGACTGCCAAAAACAACATCTGAATCATATCCAAACATTACAATTGCCTCATCCAGGTATCCCGACCATGCCTTCGAATCGCGCACTTGGGCGCCTCGCAGTGTGACAATGTTATGCATGCAGTTTGTCGCTGTTTCAGGGATACAAAGGGCCCTGAAATCGGGGAAATGAAAGTTGATCTCCGCTGGAGCTTCCGAGCCGGGTACCATCTGGAAAACGATCCTAACACCATCAATGACATGGGTTTCGCCGGTCTCCTGGATCAGGAGATTTGGTGGGATCAGACTAGTAGTTCCAACACTAGATCCCATTCCAAGACCAGTCCCAATTTGACCAGTGGGACTCCGAGGTAGCGCATTACCATACATGCGTGCGCCGCGCATGCGCATGGCGGGACCGGCGAGAATACTCTCACTCATAATCGCTTCAAGGAAACCCTCGGGTGCAATAATGGGAATTTTGGCATCGGCGTCGATCACTCCCGCCGCCCCCATGTAGTGGTCACCGTGGGAATGGGAATAAATCATACCGGTGACTTTTCGGCCGTGGCCACGGTGTTTTTGGTAGAGGGCAAGGCCGGCGGCGGCGCATTCGCAGGAAACGAGGGGGTCGATAATGATGATTCCTTCTTTTCCTTCCACGATAGTCATGTTTGACAAGTCGTATGCGCGCACATGGTATATTCCCTCACAAATCTCATACAGGCCGTGCTTGGAGTTCAATTGACCCTGTCGCCAGAGGCTCGGGTTCGCGGTGGAGGGACATTCACCCTTCATAAAGTCCCAGGCGTTGATATCCCACACCACTTTTCCACTCTCGTTCTTAATGATGCCATCTTCGAGCGCAGCAATGAATCCTCTGTCTGTTGCTTCAAAATCCACCGTGTCTTCGAAGGAGGGGTTCGCCGTCATGGTGAAAGTTCGCGGTTTCGATTATAGCTTGATAACAAAACCAAGACAGAAAGAGGAGTGGAAGATGAGGGAAAAGAAAAAGAGAATGGGAATTGTTCGATTCATCAAAATAATTAAAATAATTCAACACTATCTCCGAGTGCGGAGCATAGAAATGCAAGTATGCCGACGTGGGGCTCAATTACTCGGACCAACTCAAGCTAGATTAAATGCTACGTTCCTCCGGGGCTGTCACATTGCCGATAACCTTATAAGCTCATAAGCTTAGCGGCGATTGGCTTTTACGGGATTGATCCGAGGAGTCTTCGGCTATGGTAATATAAGTAAAATCGTTCTATGATGATACCGGCTATTGTAAAAGAACAAAAACTGAATCCTTTCGCTGATTCAATTGATTTCAGAATTCCCACTTAATCTTTATTTGTTTCATAACTGGCATAATTCATGTTGATAAAAGGCGTAAAATGTAGATCTAGTCCCATCTTGACGACATTGAGCTTCCCGCTCACGCCATAAGACGCAATCCCGAGCTCAGCAAGCGTGAGCATCAACTAAGCCCTTTTAGGACCGAAGAACTAAATTACGTATCGGTAAACATAAGCTCTGCCAGACCAACATAAAAATGTTGGTTATCATGAAACAGTCGATTTTGTCTTGCACATCTCCGCATTCATGAGTTCCAAAACAGATACCAAGGTTGATACTGAACAGCCCTTACCGGCGTTGTCAGAATGCCAAACCTTCAACGAAGATGAAAAGGCTTCATATCTGATTCAACAAGATCCCGACGCAGATGAGGAATACACTGTGTCGGAGCAGCGAAAAATCATCCATAAGGTCGATCGACGACTACTGATTCTCTTGGGATGTATGCAAGCTGTGTCGTTCTTGGACCGAGCGAACATTTCTAATGCTGCTGTGGCTGGGTAAGACTATTATCTTGCTCTTGAGCTCGAATATCCAGTACTAAACGGAGACCACATAGAATGGAAGAAGCGTTGGGACTGGAGATTGGAAACCGCTATGTGAGTATCTTTCCAATGTTCTTTTACTACGTCCACTGTGATACACCTCGACTGACCCGAATTTCGATCCAAACAGTCCATAATCTTGATCGTCTTCTATCCTCTTTACATTTGCCTCCAATTTCCAGCATCAATCCTTGTTCGAAAAGTGGGCCCGCGCATCTTCTTATCGACAATTGTTGTTCTTTGGGGAGTCGTTATGATTGTAAGAGGATATACCCGACATGTCATTGATCGAAACCCTAATAACTCAAAGTGTTTTGCCTTTGCCAAATCATGGAAAATCCTCATTCTCTTGCGTATACTTGTCGGAGGTCTGGAAGCCGGTTGCTTTCCAAGCCAGTACTATCTCATATCCTCATGGTACTCACGCTGTTAGTCTAGCCCGTCCATCCCAGGCATTCAACAGAGCTATATGTAAAAAGTCAGCGCTAATGACTGATAGATGATTTATACAAGCGAACTTCGATATTTTACCTCATCGGTGTTTTGGGTTCTGCACTCTCCGGAGTACTGGCTCTGGGATTTTCCAAGATGGATGGTCTCAGCGGCCACGCCGGTTGGCAGTGGATCTTCATCATGGAGGGTATTATCACCTGCTTGATTGGTGTGGCCGGCTATATCTTCATGGTCAACTTCCCAGAACAAGCTCCTGAGGCTTGGGGATTCCTCACAGAGAACGAGAGCGCCTATGTCATTAGACGGATTAATCGCGATCGCCAAGACGCCGGTCTCGACAACTTCTCATTCCGCAAATTCCTCAAGCCCGCCTTAGATGCTAAGGTTTGGGCCTTTGCTATGGTCTTCTTGTGAGTTGATGATGGATTTTCTCCGCCATATTTCCCATTTGCTAATACAGGTACCAATAGGTGCACCACGATGCAGGCATACTCTATCGGATACTTCCTCCCCGTCATCCTCGAAACCGAAATGGGATACTCGACCTCTCAAACCCAAGGCCTAAGCACCCCTCCCTATATTATCGGCATGATCCTCATGTTTGTCCAAGGCTGGCTCAGTGACAAGATCCGCCTTCGATATCCGTTCTTATATTTCAATGCCATAATTAACATCGTCGGACTGTGCCTGATGGTCTGGGCATCCTCGGCTGGTGTGGAGTACTTCGGTGCAATCCTGGTGACTGCTGGTAGTAGCGCCAACTTGCCGGCTGTTATGGTGTTCCAGGCGAACAACATCCGTGGTTCATGGAAGCGAGCCTTCTGCAGTGCTAGTATGATCGGCCTCGGAGGAACAGGTGGTATTGTTGGAAGCCTGGTTTTCCGATCTCAGGATGCGCCGAAATATCTTCCAGGAATTTACGCTTGCTTGACGTAAGGCTTTTCCCATTCTGAGCTTTATTCCATATGCTAATTTGAACTGCAGTGCAAACGGCCTCATTCTTGCCATCACGACGGTTACAGTGGTGTATTTCCTGCGACAGAATAGGTTGGCCGAGAAAGGTCTTGCTGTAATTGAGGGACTCCCAAGCTTTCGCTATACTCTGTGAAAATTTCTTCACAGATTTGTAATTATGATGAATATATGATACCAATTTCTCTCCAGAATTGGAGATGTGAGCTATCCGACTAGTTAAATACTATATGTCGCATTGAGAGCTCGACTGGTGCCAGTGATAACCGGTAATTTGTAACCACTTCTAGCACTTGAGCATTTTTCTAAATGTTCTCCTACGATGAAAAGCGAGGTATCTGATGTTTCATCAATAACATCTATTTATTCTCGTGAAGAAGGAAAGTAATCATCAAATAATCTCTGTCAATACTTGAAAGCTCAGACCGATGCAATCAGGTCAATTTCAAGCTCGGCATCTAAAGGAAGTTTTGCAACAGCAACGCAGGTGCGGCACTAAAAGACATCGTCAGTCAATATGGGTTGAAACAAGATATTTTTGAATGAATCCTTACAGGCTTAATCTTGATATCATCTGTGAACACTTTGGCGTATCCCTCATTCACTTTCGCGTAGTGATCCATGCTAGAGATGAAGATGTTGATTTTCACGGCCTTGCTCAGATCACTACCAGCGGCCTTGAGAATTGCCTCAAGGTTTCGAAGAGCTTGGACCTTTTTGAGTAATATATCAGACAAATTTTCTTGCAGAAACAAGATCAATAAACCCAATGGGCACTCACGGTTCTATCAGACGCATCGCCAGGAACAAAAGTTCCCGTCTTTGTGTCAAGGCCAAGACTACCAGAACAATAAATCATGCCATTGCAAATTATCGACTGAGACATGAGATTGTTTGGAGCAGGAGCATCAGGGGTGAGAACGGCGACTTTTGTGGACGACATGCTGAGATTAAAATATGAAATGGATCAATTGATAATTTCAGGTGAATGAAAAAGTAAAGGGTGCGATGAGATCTAAGAACTATATAGCATTGAAGCTTCTCAAAGATCGGATATATGCTATCATCTGATAATTGGTGTTATTTATTTTAGCATCTCCCAGAACCCCGACCGGTGCACTCGAGCATGCATCCTAGAAGAGAAATCCAAAAACAGATATGTTAATGGTCGGCTTTACTTTCTCGGTCGGCGTATTTGATAGGTGCTGTATAAGGCAAGTCACGCCGAGTGAGTTGGTTCATGATATCCAACTTTAGTATAGACCAGTTACTTCTGGTAGTCTACTGATTTGACATTATGCTTCGAAATCGCACGTGTGGTACTAGATGATTTAATAATAAAGAAGAGATCGGAACTTCGAGTTAAGTTCAAATTTTTGTGTATTTTGCAGGAGCTGAATGCAAATGTGTGCTAATGGGTGAATTCGGAGCATTCGAACGCGAGAGGGCTCAATTCAACATCAACTTTGTATCTGTCCTCATTGCAATATGTCGCCACAAACTCGTTCTATGAGAGCCATTTGATGGGCCTTCTGCCCAAACCTGCTCAAGCAAACAAATTCCAGTACTCATGGAGCCTATCGCATTTGGTTCAACCTGTGCATACCATCGTTGAAATCGCTCCTGGAGATGAGGATCAAATGCTTCACTTGCCGCAATGAAGGCTGGCCAATATAAAGGAGACGCGGAAACCTGCCACTCAACCTTGATAGATTCAACAGCTTCAATGCTATCAATCACATCTTCAACAAAAGGCTTCAGATATCGATGTCCAAGTAACCGAATGTGTTGCGCAAAAAATATTATGAGAGCTTTGTGGAAGGCACGAGTCATGTTATGGATGATATTCGCGTTCGCCACAGGGCTCGATGTGACATCTGCAGCCATAGGTATAGGATCAGCATGCCAGTCCATTATTTTAGTTTCTAACTCGTCACATCTCTCGGCTAGGGGGGATGGGATCTGAGTGTTTCCAGATCTTTCCCGTGCATCGGAAACGGCGTTTATGAGCTCCGTTGTTTTGGCCAAAAAGACCAACAGGCTCTTTGGAATCGCATAGATGCTTTCGTAAGCGCCTGTTTGCTTCGAATCATAAGATGTTGGAGATGGAGATGTGTTCAGCTCGATGCCATCAATAAGCTCAGATGCAGCATTGGACAACGGTGATGCCGCATTCCATGTCTCGGGTATGTTTTCCGAAATTCTGGGGACCCGAATAGCTGTGCTATCATAAATCGTTCTTAAATAAAAGTAAATACGGTGTAGTGCGATCGCTTTGTTTGAGTATTGGGTTTTCCATTTGGCGGCTTCTGTAATCAACCTGGAAGCACCGTCAAGATGAAGACCACAACTGGCTGTGTCGCCTGACATCACCTGCTACTGTTAATACCATGCTGATTCATGTATTTCCAAAGCAACCGTTCGAAAAATACTCACATTAATAGAGACCATGGATAACATGGTAGCAAGGACCTCCTTGTATTTTGGCCGCGTGGGCGATGTAAATCGTGTGTTGACTGACTCATTCAAGAGGCTCATTGCAGTACCATGAAAATGCATAGCCTCAGTCTCCCATTTGGTGGCTTCGTCAATTTGAGACTGGCATCTCATATGTTTTGATAGATAGAAAGCGCTAATCGATAGCAGGGTGCTTCTCAAGGCTGATCGTATTACACAAGTTGTCCCATGAACTGCCATTTCCCCAGCGCTCTGGAGTGCGCGTGGCAGATGAAAGGTCTTCCAAGGGCTCTTGGGACTATCTAGAGCTGGAAAAGTATGTACAACACGAGTTGTATAATAGTGCATCAATAGTCGCTCGTTGCTACTAAGATATGCAGGGGAAGGAGCCTGCGGGACAACTGGCGCAAGATTGAAGTTCCAAATACTATGTCCCTGAACCTGATTAATTTCATCAGTTTGCAGGTCAAAAGCATCAAGCTGACCGAGTTGATCCAGTTGATCAATGTCAATATCTTCCTCGGCAGATGCGAGCCCGAGTGATTCTTTGAATGGGAATATGAAGGGTCTCTGAATTTCGCAAAGTTGTGTCATAGACGTAGGTGCTGTTACCGATGCTATTGTTTCAGCAGCATCCTGAGAAACTCCAGGAGCGCAATCAAGGCTCGCGTTCTGATCATCGCATATCGCTATTGGTGAGCGAGTTTCCTCTTGAGATGGACTTTGGACTTGTGCAAGCCCCAAGGGCTCGAATTCCAAATCCACGACACGATTATTACTTTCGGATGTGTCAAACACCCCAAATCCCCCAATAAAGCCTGAGGATGTTTGGCTGGTGCTGGTGCCTTGCCTATTGAGCTGTCCTGGGTTGAGCGCATCTATGGCAAGTAGAATGTCCTCCACCTCATAAGAGCGAGGCGAGTCTGGATTCTTAGCTCCACATTCCAATGTCCGCGCCGAGTATGCTGATGAAGCACTCACCAGAAATAATTCGACTCCTGAAAGACTTGGTTGGCTGTGCATTCTCTTCACATAATATCTGGCGATCGTCTTCCAGGCCAGTTTCAGGGGTCATCCAATGAAGTCGCACACCATAGCCCCCGCAAGGCACGCGACGGTTGGTGCATTGGTTGCAGGCGGGTCTTTGTTCATCACATTTCACCTTACGTGCCCGACACGTCCAACAACCCGTAAATGTTTTCTTGTGTTTGCGAGGCCGATTGCCTGATCGGAGGGAATGGGCTGGCATCGACGAACCTGAATATCGAATTGATGCCTGAAGCACAAGAATATGGGGTCTAGTTCGGAGTCTGGAGCCCTGCAGTAACACAATGACTTACAAAGGAAGTGGGAAAGTGAGAGCGAGAGGTTCATCCTTATGTCTATAAAGATAAGGTGAAAAATGAGGGGGAAGTGGAGACATCTATGATCAGACTCCACAATGTGGCTGATTCTGGACTTTTGCATCCAATGATGAGAACGATGACCAACGCCGCTTTATCTTTGCTTTATCTCAGATCTGGCTATCGGTAATATGTGTCTTGGAAACTTGTCGGATTTGACTTCTATCCCTGCAAGTCCCGATGTGGGGACGAATAGTTGTCTCAATAATGTTGATTATCCATACCAGTTCACTTTGTATCATATTCTGGTTAAACAATCGGTTTAACGTAAACATTGAAGAATTCAGAGAAAATAATAAAATGAGATAAAATCAGCTCCACCATAATCTCTCAAGATCCCGAGGTCGCCGCTCTATTCCAAGGTTATACATGATGTCAACTTCTTACACGAGTTGGGACCAAATAGGGAAGTTCAATCCCTTTATAGAATAGCATGAGTACTCTATTGCAAGTTGGAGTATGGATTTGACTTAATGAATCTCCAATTGGTCCTAAGTACTACTAGTCGTATACTGCATACTAGTACATCAAAACTAAAATATTACAGTAGTGTTCCACTTGCTACTTATTGAGAAAGGATCCGACCTTCTCACATCCAACCAACTTCAACTTGAGATTAATTTTACATACCTCAACATTGGCAGTTATGAATTCCGACTATGATTTAGACAAGCCGATCGAGGCAAAAGTCGGTCTTCGTCAAGGCTTAACCTCATATGGTGACGCTCATTTCTCGTTATTCTTGCGCAAAGTATTCATCAAAGCACTCGGATACAGCGAAGAGTCTCTTGAAAAGCCTATTATCGGAATTGTGAACACATTTTCTGGCTTCAATCCATGCCACGCAAATGTACCTCAACTCATTGAGGCTGTCAAGCGTGGTGTTCACCTGAATGGTGGCCTCGCAGTGGAATTCCCAACAATCAGTATCCATGAATCATTTTCGTCACCCACAAGCATGTATTTGCGCAATCTGATGAGCATGGATACTGAGGAGATGATCCGAGCGCAGCCTTGTGATGCAGTTGTCCTCATTGGAGGTGAATAAGCATCCAGTCAACTGCCCAGAGGGCTTACTTTAAGTTCCTAGCTAACTGGATAAATAGGATGTGACAAAACAACAGTTGCCCAGCTGATGGGTGGACTCTCTGCAAACAAACCTATCCTACACCTTGTCACTGGGCCAATGATGACAGGCAAGTTCAAGGGTGTTCGTATTGGCGCATGCACAGACTGCCGAAATAACTGGGCTAAATTTCGGGCTGGAGAGATCGATATCGAAGATATCTCTGCCATCAATGAAGAGCTAGCACCGACGGTAATCTCCTTCTTCCCTCGAAATTTGTGGTTGTGCATCAAGCTAAACTCGTCACCAGGGCGGTACTTGTGGAGTAATGGGCACAGCCAGCACGATGGCTTGCGTTCTGGTTGGTCTTGGATTGATGCCATTTGCAGGGGCTACAGCTGCTGCAGTTTCATCTGCCCGTTTACGCGTCGCAGAGAAGACTGGTGGCAATGCAGTAAAGTTATGCCAGCAATCCGAGCCTCTGAGACCCCAGACTCTTCTGACACGAAAGTCATTTCTGAACGCCATTACAGTTCTCCAAGCAATTGGAGGCTCCACCAATGTGGTTGTTCATCTGATGGCTATCATCGGACGACACCCGACTGTATCAGGAACTATTACTCTGGAAACTTTCAACGAGATCGGATCAAAGACCCCACTTTTGGTGGATTTGAAGCCTAGCGGCTCAAACTACATGACAGATTTCCATGACTCAGGTGAGTGGGAATACATGCAGATAATCAATGAAAGCTACTGACAACTCCCTAGGTGGCATGCTTTCTCTTCTCCATAAACTGAAGCCCCTATTGCATCTGGATGCATTAACGATTACAGGCCTGACACTAGGCCAAGAATTAGCAAAGGCCGCGCCAATGTCACTACCTCAAGAGCTGAGCTGTATCCAGCCTTTTGACAAGCCACTCTATGCAAAATCGTCTTTAGTGGTTCTGAAAGGAAATCTTGCCCCAGGAGGCGCTGTGATCAAAGCAAGTGCTTCTAAAAGGCGAGAACTATTGAATCATACCGGTCGCGCGGTCGTATTCAAGAACTCGATAGACCTCACAGAGCGCATCGATGATCCAGATCTTGATGTGAATCCGGACGATATTTTAGTCCTGCAGAATATTGGTCCAGTTGGAAACCCTGGAATGCCTGAAGCAGGCATGATCCCGATTCCTCGGAAGCTCAGCACCAAAGGTGTCTCTGACATGATACGCATATCTGACGGTCGCATGAGTGGAACTGCTGGTGGAACTATTGTGCTCCACGTATCCCCGGAGGCGGCTAATCCCTCATCTGTTCTGGGTATTGTTCAGAGCGGCGATACTATTTCTCTCAACGTGGAAGCAAGGACTTTGAATGTTGACATTCCAGAGGAGGAGATTCTTCGGCGACAGGAAGCTAGAAAGGTGACAATGGAAAAGGAGCTAGCCCCTTGGGTACAGAAGGAGACAACTAGAGGTTATCAGGGTCTCTACATGCGTTCAGTCACTCAGGCTGAGCATGGGGCTGATTTTGATTTCCTTCGGTCTACATATACTGGACCTGCCAGTGAACAGTTTTGAACATGTAGAAAAGACTTCTTATCTGATTACTAGTACACATGTGCAACTACTTTGCAGCTTTCTTTGTGAGAGGCAGTCTTTTATCCAATAATAAAACGAATTATTCTGCTTGAAAGTACCTTGGAGAACACTATCTGATCACATATGCCAGCTGCTATTCTAGATTTGAGCCGGATATTGACTTCGAGTTGATGGAATCTATATCTATCACTAGCATTTTACATGTGGCGATAGCCATGACAATCCTTCGTATATCAGATGGAAAATATTTCTTTAGATGCTATCATTAACTTGAAAGCCTACATGTATCCTGGAGTCCAGAGACCCAGTGGACAACTTGAACTGATTTCAAAGGATAAGCCAATCCATGGCCCATTGCTTTCCACATAAACACATGTGCACCCATTTTTTATCAACAATAATTCTATACTCGAATATAATGATCATTAGGTAGGCTTGTGCGAGGCAGCATATACCCCTTTGGGGAAAGGTGATAGGCGTGACAGAGAGGGCAAATCTTAGCGCTGCGGGGCACATGAACCCCTCAAACCTCAATGTACTCTCAAGTTTCGACATTTGAACGTGATCTAGATCTTTATTTCGTTTTCTAGAATGTCAAGATAGTTTTATAAATTGTGTTATCTAAAATTAACTCGAGGAAGTCACCCGGCACTCGTTCATGCCTTTAGCAATCCTCCATGGAATCTGGACCAATGTTTTGCGACTCTTATCGTATTGCCCCCACATGGCGCCCTCAACTTCCAACCATAGACAGCAGGACTGAGCGAAGAGGGGCTATTCGGCAGTTTTCCATATTAAAGTATCAATCAATAGCAAGCAAAGTAAAAGGAACATGCCGCTATCGGTGTTTATTTTAGTGCATTACCACAAGCTATTACCTACCGCATATGTATGGACAGCTCCCCCACGGGCTATAAGCTCTCTTCAAATATTGTGAAGCGCCAGCACTGGAGCTCATAATTTTGGAAGATACATCTCCAGCTTGAATCACCTACGCATTCCTAGATCTTGCATTCGTGTCTTTAGAAACATCTCCGACCATCCTAAAAAATGGCGAATCGGGGCACGACCCTTAGCAATGAGGTCTTCTCCATTAAGGACCTCCAACACTATGGCTCTAAAAAGATGGATAAGTCAACTCGAGGCAAGAATAACCCCTCCCCCAAGACTTTGAGCGTCTCATGATTGTGGTGTTGCTACGCATGATTCAATTGTTTACGGCTCTGACTACCTACTGAGATTCGAAGCTAACGCCAACATGTAGATTATTATAATGAAGGAGCTATGGATCTCATCACGTATGCTTTTCCTTCCAAATACCTACCCTCATAATCAAAGACTACTTGTTCTAAACACGAATGGAATCCAGTTTGCGCTCAAACGAGGCGGCCTATGACCGGTATATGATTCGTCCTCGGGTTTTACGCGATATCTCAGGTCTCGATACCAGCACTCAATTCCTCGGCATGAAGGTGAAGTTCCCATTCGGTATCTCCCCTACCGCTATGCCAGCTCTGGCTCACCCGGATGGCGAGGTTGGAATTTCTCAAGCTTGTGCGGAATCCGATACTCCGATGGGCTTGTCTACTTATTCGACGATGGAGCTGGAAAAGGTCATCAGTCATCGCAGACTAAATCCCTACGTAATGCAAATCAGTCTTCTTAAGAACAAGTCTGCGATGATCCGATTGATGAAGCGTGCAGAAGGTGTGTTTTTATTCAAATATGGTCCATTCTGAGAAGTACACAAGTTCAATTCTCTGACCAAGTCCTTAGCTGCCGGGTTCAATGCGTTTTTCGTTACGCTGGATTGCCCATATCTTGGTCGCAGATTGAATGAGTACCGAAATGAATTCTCAGTACCGAAGGGAATGGAGTTCCCAAATCTGTTTCCTGGTGTCGATGTTACCAATCTTGCGGATGGTGACGAGTCTATGGCATACGGTATCGACCCAAAAAGAAAAGCCTCTACATCTTCCAGTTATCTAACGATATCATCAAATAGACGACAGCCTTGAATGGGCCGATATTGTACCATTTTTCCGCAAGCACACCAAGATGCAGGTCTGGGCTAAAGGAAGTAAGTATGATATATATGGTCTCCAATGTTTCAAGTTCGAATATACATTGTCAGTAGTATTCAGGCGTTAACGCGAATTTTCTGTCTAGTTTACACTGCTGAAGATGCCGATCTCGCAGTGAAGCACGGCTTTGACGGAATTCTTATCTCAAACCACGGTGGTCGCCAACTTGACGGTGTGCCATCAACTCTAGATGCACTCCGCGAGATTGCGCCCGCTGTGAGGCGTCGGGTACCCCTTGCCGTTGACGGAGGCATTCGCCGGGGTACGGATATCTTTAAAGCTTTAGCGCTAGGAGCAGACTTTTGTCTTGCCGGGCGAGTGGCACTTTGGGGGTTGGCTGTGAGCTATCTTTATTTTCCTATCTTTCCGTTGCAATTGGAGCATACTGACCTGTTATCAATATAGTACGATGGCCAGAAGGGAGTGAAGTTGGCACTTGATCTACTTTACGAGGAGTTCAAAGTCTGCATGGCACTTTCTGGGTAAGTCATTTCATATTCTACTTTTTCATATTAGGTTTACTAACACAAGATTTTGTCCAGTTGTCGGAATGTGGCCGCCATCAACAAAAACTGCATCTCACTCTTACAGCCGGATGGCCGCCTCTTGAAACTGTAAGAACTGAGCTGTTGGATTGAAAGGGGTGTGGCTTAAGCACTGGCATGCATGTGCGAATCAAATTTCATAGAACACTTGAATTAAATACTTTGAATGTCAACTCTCTCTTATTGGACCAAATACCATGACATTCTTGACATCAAGGCCCATTTAAAAGCCAAGTAGAATTTCATCTGAATTCTTTTTCTATAAGATCTTTGGAAAGCTTTCTGAGTATGGCTTCCTCTCGGAGTTCTTAATCATCCGGATTCTTTTGATAGTATAGGAGGTTTGATAGTATAGGAGGTTCAAGCGAGGACACAGGCGCTTGAAGAAATTTAACCCAAATTATGATGTGCAGTGACTCGAGGCACCTCAGCTGAGTCCGAATCTTCCGTTTACTGCAGCGTGATCTCTTCTAGCCAGAAGCATGATCTTTCTAGATGGTACTCGGGTTACATTCATGTTAGAAAGGATACCTTGATACACATAGCAACATTCTATGCATCGATTACGGGGGACAAATGTACAAAGAAACAATTCTTAATGGTCTTCAATAGGAGCTGATATTTTGAAGAGGGTTTCTGAGATCGAATCATATTCGAGTTGTAGACTTGGTGGTATACTCAGCCAACCTAAAAGCTAGTATCTAGAGTGATGCACGATGCACTACATTCGCATTGCCTCTTACGACAGTCTTCATGTTCAAGTAATCTTCAATGCCATACTTGCTTCCCTCACGACCTAGTCCAGAATGTTTAATACCACCAAAACTACATTATATTAGCCTCTCATGTACTTTATCAGGGGAATTAAAAGCAAGGTCAACTTACGGAGCGGGAGCATCTGCCATAACACCCGTGTTCAAAGCAACCATACCATATGACAGAAGTTCGGTAACTCGAGAAGCGCGATCGATATTCTGTGTGAAAATGTATGAAGCAAGGCCCACTTCACAGTTGTTAGCCATATCGATGACTTCATCCTCGGTGTCGAAGGGGAAGATCGGTGCTAATGGACCAAAGATCTCCTCTTGCATCAGTCGCATATTCGGGGTCACATTGGTGATAATAGTAGGCTCAATGAAGTTTTGACCTATATCGAAAAAATGGTTAGTGGGAAATCTGTTATTGCTCAGGGTTCAAAGGAGACTTGCCGATATCAAGCCGCCTTCTACCACCAGCCTCAATCTTGGCGCCTGACTTAACAGCATCTGCAATGAGGCTCTCAACACGATCGGCGGCACCGGGTGTAACAAGAGGACCATGAGTGGTCTTGCTATCGAAACCAGGTCCCACCTTGAATCCTGCAACGATAGCTTTGAGTTTTCTCACAAAATCATCATAGATTCCCCTCTGAACAAAGATTCGATTAGAGCAGACACATGTCTGGCCCGATGACTTGAACTTGCTGGCGACTGCACCGGCAACTGCTAGATCAAGATCTGCGTCGTCAAAAACAAGAAATGGGGCATTTCCACCAAGCTCTAGACTCAGCTTCTTCAATGTATTGCTGGACTGGTTCATGAGAATTTTTCCGACACGAGTTGAGCCTGTGAAGGAGATCTTGCGGACGGTGTTGGAGGTGCACAGAGCTAGACCAATTTCGGGTGTATTCTCCAAAGCGGAAACACTGTTGATAACACCCTTGGGAACGCCAGCCCTCTCTGCTAGGACTAAAAGGGCATTGGCAGTAAAGGGTGTTTCGCCTGCTGTCTTAACAACAGCAGTACACCCTACTGCAAGAGCAGGACCAAGCTTTCGGGTGATCATAGCGGCAGGGAAATTCCATCTAGATTCAAGGTGAGTCTTTCAAATAAGTGCATGTTTTGGGATAGATCACCTACGGTGTAATAAGACCAACTACACCAACGGGCTCCTTGAGAACAGAGACTCGGAATCCAGGTTGACTGTGAGGAATCACATCTCCATAAACACGTGGAGCCTCTTCAGCAAACCATTCAAGGAAGCTTGCTGCAAATTGCACCTCGCCTGCTGCATCAGGCCCTGCCTTACCATTTTCCCAGGTAATTAGAGTTGCAAGGTCTTCCTTATTTTCTTGCACCAACTCATACCATCGACGCAGGATTCTTGAACGGTCTCGACCAGTGCGAGCACGCCAGATGGGAAGTGCACTAGCTGCAGCATTGATAGCTATCTCTGCATCCTTAGTTACGGACTCTGGGCATGAGCCAATAAATGCTCCATTGGCAGGGTCTATACATCACAGAACAGTCAGCACACAAATCACGAAGTTCAAGTTCCAGCACTTGAGAGTGTGTATTTTCTTACCATGAACCTTGAACGACTTGCCAGACACTGAATCGATCCATTGGCCATCAATGTAGTTCTTGCTCACAAAAAGCGAGGGATCTCGAAGTTTTGGCACTGAGTAGCTCATTATGTCAAATTGCAATTGGATGATTTTGAGTGTGTCTTTCAGGTGAAAATAATCATTCGCCTGACTTGGCTTGCTCGAGTGATCCGTATATTATAACCCTCCAGGATTTTTATTCGGGAAAAATCGATTGATCCAACATTTGAATTTCAAAGCGAAGATCGCCGAGACGCTCTTAGAGACCGATGAGACTGAATCATCTGAATGATGTCATTTCAATATTGATATCCACCAATTTAGGCATCTTATCGCGGAAATTTGAAGTATCCTATCGCCCAGCACATCTCTCTCATTCCGGTGGATAAGGCAAGATGGCCAAGTTTAGATAATTCCGGGCAAAGGTCCACTTCACCACTCTCTTTGATTGGATGCAACCATTGCTGATTACACCGCGGGGTTGAGTTGAAGTGAGGAGTCGATTGAATTGGAAATGCCGAGCGAGAAGGATCCACATTGGAGGGGCATCAATACTGTGCGATGTGGAGATCGGTATCTCCATCCTATCTTAGGAGCTTTACACACAAGTCTGGACTCTGCAAAGGTGAGAATACCGTCAATCTAATCTATCTTGAGTGACTTTAGATAATAAGTTCAAAGAACGGAATTGCCATCCTGACGTCGACATATAACATTGTAACACCCAAGTCAAGATTGCACTCTTAGGATCTATATCCTAGAAAAGCATCTCATTAATTCTGATCATATTTCATTTCATTGCAATTGAGTAAAGTATCCCCAATTATCAGATATAATGTCCAAGACCGTCAAGACTGTCGATTTATCTCACACTGCCGGCCTCTACTATGGCCCAGCGACCATTTCGAGCGGAAAAGTCCTACACATCGCGGGTCAACCTGGTAACACCAAAGATGGACATGTACCCAAGGATTATGAGTCCCAGATTCACCTCTGTCTCTTCAACTTGCGCAAGTTGATCATCGCAGCCGGCGCGGATATCAAAGATATCGCAAAACTCAACGTCTATATCGTCGATTACGATGTGAACAACCGCAAGCATGCTCGCCCTCTTCAACGTTTCTTCGGAAAGCACCGACCAGCTCAGACTCTCGTTCCAGTTCCCAAGCTAGCTGTTCCTGAGTGGTTAATCGAAATTGACGCCATCGTTGCTCTCCCCGAACCTTCACTTCCTCCTGTCCTCCCCGCTGCTTCAGAGAACGCCGATGTCATTGTCATTGGCGCTGGTCTTGCTGGACTCACTGCTGCGCTCGATGTCATTCAATCGGGTCTTTCTTGCATTATCCTGGAGGCTCGTGATCGCGTTGGTGGAAAGACATGGAGTCAGCAAACCTCCGATGGAAAGGGTCACATTGATGTGGGTGCGGGATGGCTGAATGACACCAACCAAAGTCGTGTCTGGGCAATCGCAAAGAGATATGGTGCCGAGGTTATTGTACAGAACACACAAGGAAAAGCGGTGCTGGAGAACTGGGAAGGAAATGTTTCTTCTTTCGAATATGGTGAAGTGCCAAACGTAAGTACTCTATGTTAATTTCCTCATCGTCCAAGATATGGTGCTAACCAATCTTTACTTAGTTCGATGAGGAAACACGGAAGAATGTGACGGAGATCAGAGACATGTGCGAGGCAGAGTGCCAGAAGCTGGACACTTGGCGCCCCAGAAACACAGAGCTTGACGCCATGACATTGGAAGCTTTTCTCCGTTCCCGGGGAGCTAGCAAGGCTGCCATGGGTACAGCGACTGTCTGGACTCGTGCTATGCTTGGAGTTGAGCCATGTGATATCTCGGCTCTTTACTTCCTGAACTACTGCAAATCTGGTGGCGGTCTTCTGATCATGCGATCCGACCGCAAGGACGGTGGCCAGTATCTGCGAGTCCGAGGAGGAACTCAGACTCTGTCAAAGGGCCTAGCCTCATCGCTCCCTGCGGGAGTTCTTCGTCTCGAGACCCCTGTTCAATCTATCTTTCAGGAGCAGAGAGGCTCAATTAAGGTGCAGGCCGGCGGTGCCGTCTACTCTGCTACCAAGGTCATTACAACTCTCCCTGGTCCAGCTCTCAAGAACGTCGCTTTCTATCCTCCGCTCCCTCCTGCCAAGCGTGCCTGGACCGAATCCCTCTACTATGGATACTACACCAAGGCCATGATGGAGTTCAAGACTCCTTTCTGGGTTGAGCGTGGATTCTGTGGTCTGGCCAACTCCTTCATTGGCCCTGCAGGTGTTATCCGCGATAGCTGCATTCCCCAGGATAACAAATACGTCCTTACCTGCTTTATGGGTGGTGAACCTGGTCGTGCCTGGGCTGCGCTGTCCACTGCCGAGCGTGAGAAAACTCTCCTAAAACAGATCGGCAAACTTTACGGCGTCAGTAATGTCGAGGACCAATTCTTGAAGATGACTGCATACGAGTGGGTTCATGACGAGTATGCTGGTTTGGGTTGCCCTTGCACCACATTGCCGCCCGGAGTACTTGACACGCTCGGTGGTGATGGCCTCCGTGCACCTGTTGGAAACTTGCACTTTGCTGGTACGGAGACAGCTGGAGAGTGGAAGGGATATATGGAGGGTGCGGTTCGAAGTGGCTCGCGAGCTGCTGCTGAGGTTGTTAAGGACCTCAATGGGCCTATTACTGCTCGACTCTGATTTTGTTCATTGTCTTTTGCTAGACACATATTTTCAAAATATTTATTCAAATGGTATTTCATGTGATTCAACTTTTCCACTTGGCCAAAATTGAAGGTTCTTCCTCCCGACTCAACCTTGGAAGTAGCGTACCCTCCTAGGCCCAGTAAATGATAACATTTGAAACAGTCAACTATATATATGCCCCGGGCCCTAAGCATAACTTGAAGCAACATTTGAAGTTGACATTGATCCGAGTCCCTAGTACACATGTGCACATCTGTAACAAACATTTGAAAATTCTTGAAGTCAATACGACCACTTTAAATTAATAGTACATATCTCAGTATTGACGAGTCACTATCCACTGCGCAGATTTAAATTTTAAAACACATAGGTTCAACATTGAAGTTGTTAGTTAAAGTTCCCAGGTTCAAAAGTTGCACGTTGCATGTTGGTAGGGAGCCTAGTTGCATCAATTGATGAGTGCGGATGTTGCCAGGGTGGTATATTCCTCAACGGCTTCAAATTTTACTATCGTTCAGATCTAATAGTTGGTCAATTTTCATTGTTTTAATATCATTCTAGAGAAGGAAAAAAAGTATAAGATGGAAATGGTAAAAGAAAAAAAAAAGAAAAAAAAAAAACGCCCGGACGGGGTTTTGATCCCCGGACATTGAGATACCTTTTTTTAAAAGTCTCACGCGCTTCCACTGTGCCACCCGGGCTTCCGATTTCGGAGCTAATTGGTTATATCAATTAGATGGCAAATCAAGTTCCAATTTGAAATCTATAAATATCCAATATTCCATAGAAGTAAGCATCAAATGTTTCTGATTACACTACAGTGCTCCATACTGGTATAACCAGAATGAGAAATTTAGCCCTATTGAATCGGTGATCTCTTATCTATTTCACGATTCCATTTTGGGGGGTTTGAAATCAGTCGGGGACAGAAAAGGCGATGCTCTCCGAGATCGGCTGTGACAAAGGAGGCATCAGAGAGCGAAAGTGGATCGAGATCATGTACCCCTCCCAGCTCCATAGTGGGGCATATCGCGTTGCGCGATAAGTGAGCAGCAAGCTACGCTAATACCTTCTCAGTCGATCATGAAGCTCTGTCATTTTGGTGCACTTTGAAGCTCACAGCTTGAGCCAGGTCTGAAAGCTTCTAGTATATCTTGTTCCTCTCTTAGTCGCGCTCTCAATTGATCATTGAGAATTGTTTCCACACTGGCACTCAAAAACACATTCCTATCTTTACTTCTATACTTCAAAATGGGCAAGACCAGGGTTTTGATTGTCGGCACCGGTGGCATTGGCACGGTTTCAGCCTTTTCTCTAGAGAATGGTGGCCAGGCTGAGGTGACAGCTGTGATGCGCTCGAACTATGATGCCGCTGTGAAGAACGGCATTGATATTGATTCCGTTCAGTATGGTCAGATCAAGGCATGGAAGCCAACAGCCAGTATGTTTACAAAGGAAATCCACATAAAAAGATATCCCACTCATTTACTACAGTTGTCAACTCGGTTCCCGACGTATCCAAGGGCGATGTCGCGCCATTCGATTACATTCTTGTGACTACCAAAAACATCCCCGATGTTCCTCCTACAGTCGCAGATCTCATTGCGCCAGCTGTGACTCCCGGCAAAACCGCCATTGTGCTTTCTCAAAACGGCATCAACATTGAGAAGCCTCTCATTCCCCGATTCCCCACGAATCCTCTGATCAGCAGTGTCGCATACACCGGCGCAACCGAGACTTCTCTGGCAAAGATCTACCATGATGATGACGACTGCCAGAAGATTGGCGCTTTCACAAACCCACAAGTACCCCAGGAGGTGGCCGATGAGGCGGCAAAGCGCTACGTGGAAATCTACAACCCCGAAGGCAAGCTTGATGTCCTATACGTCCCGGAAGTCGATAAAGTCCGATGGCGCAAGATTGCATACAACGGCTCAATGAACCCTATTGCGTCTATTTTGCGCATGGACGTTGCGCGCATGCGCATGAGTCGACACATTATCGATGACTTGATTGTGCCTATCATCCTGGAGGTGCGCGCCATTGCCGCTGCTAATGGCGTTACCCTTCAAGATGATTTGATTCATGCGGTCACACACCAGGATCCTACAGATACAGGTTTCAAGCCTAGCATGTGTCAGGACTTTGAGAAGGGAAATCTGATGGAGATTGAGAACCTGGTTGGGGAGCCGCTGCGAGAGGCTGAGAAGGCTAATGTTCCTGCGCCAACTCTCAAGATCGTTTATGGAATTATGAAGGGTCTGCAGGCGAAGATCAAGGCTGAGAAGGGAATCTGGGAGCCTAAGTTTGAGCCTGGAAATCCATATGAGTAGAGGTGCTTGAGCTGGTTCATTTTCTAATTATGTTTGGTCTTCTTCAATCCAAATATAATGACATCCACCGCGATTATGACTAGATTAAACAATGCAAATTCAAGTTCAAGAGCACAAAGTCCACAAAACAAATATCCCATGTACTCATTAGAGGAAATAGTAGTTAGGAGTGCAACTTGAATGATCAATACCGAGTATCAGATTCAAGATCATGAAGCTTGAAATAATATACTATTCCCTAGTTGTTATTGGCTCCTACTAGCTTCGAATCTCTTCATCGTCTGAGAACCTCTTCAAAATTTTGTTAACATCAATCAGTCTAACACCAGCATTGGGCTCACATTGGGATCTATCGATTGTGAGACTTGAATATTGACATCTACATCGACTTGAAACATCACAACCGAAATTCCACATATTAGTTACGTCACCTTATGAAATAATCAAAAGATAATCGACTTATATGATCACTTGATGTGTCAGTGATTCGAGTTGGAGCCATATCTAGGACTAGTAGAAGATAACCTCTGATCAGTATCAGGTCCCGGCAGATGCCTGTTTCACACCAAGCTCCAGCTGAATCATCGGCTCACTCGGTCTCAGTTTCCCTCGGTCATTCTGAGATAGATCCAGTCAGTGTTATCATCTATCTCATGAATATTACTTATCTTATTCAAGTTGTACCACAGTTTATTATGTCAGTCTCATTATCATTTTGAGAATTCAATTTGGGAAACCCCAAGCGAGAGTGTGGAAACGGCAGCAAACAGCGATGATCAGATCACAAAGTTTACTAATGCCATCAGATGCGAACGTAACTGTGCATCAGATCTTGCACAGGTGGATATCATCTGATTGAGTAAGTTGGTTTTTGCAAGTTGATCTCTCTACCGTGGACTCTCGATAACACTCAAGGATATAAAGAATTTAAAATCGATATATCGGCCTGGAATATATGTACAGTCGCCACTGATCTCAGCGGATCCAAAAATTAGTCTCTTCAACTTGAATCTTCGTACCAATCTTACATTGATTATATCAGACTCGGAAACATGTCTCCTTCAGCTTCCCAGTCCGTGGAATGCACGCCTGTCGTTGAAAAGGAACCTCGCAATGATGATGTCTCTGTCGAAGCTCCTCAAAATCTCGTCGTGGCCACAGGTGGCTATCCTTTCCCTGGCATTCCTAGAATAGACGATCCCTACAAGAAGCGGCAATGGCAACTTGAGCACATGGCTGGTGCTTTCAGAGTCTTTGCGCGAAAGGGTTTCACCGAGGGAACTAGTGGACATATCAGTGTTCGAGATACTATTGATCCTAGCACCTTCTGGATCAACCCGTGAGTTTCAACCCCACTACCAGCTCACTTGGGATAAATTCTTCAAGCTAACAATCTTTCTAGTATGGGCAAGCATTTTGGCATGTTGAAGGCCAGCGACATGGTCCACATCAATGAAGACGGACAGGTTATTGGAGGAAATAAAGTCGCCATAAATGCTGCTGGATTCGTTATTCACAGCGCAATCCATCGCGCTCGTCCTGATATCAACGCCGCATGCCACATGCATTCTCCTGCCGGCAAAGCCTGGGCGACATTTGGCAAGCCTATCGATATCATCAATCAAGACTCCTGCAACTTTTACGGGACCCAAGCTGTATACAATGATTTTGGTGGTGTGGTCCTTGGTGAGGAGGAGGGGCAAAGGATTGTCGATGCCTTGGGTAACAACGGTCGCGTTATTATTCTTCAGAATCATGGTCTTTTGACCACTGGTGGCACTGTTGACGAAGCTGCCTACCTCTTCACTTGTCTTGAGAGGACATGTGAGGTTCAACTCATGGTGGAAGCCTCTGGACTTCCGAAGAAATTCATCAGCGATAAGGCAGCTAAGTTTACAGCTGAGGCAAATGCTGATCCTGTAAGTGGTCTCCGCTTTCTCAACTTACAAACTATGGAGAGCAGGATCTTTGTTCCATATATACCAACCCGCAAAATTGTGTCTGACTGAATTTCTCTTTGCAGGAAACACTTTA
Organism: Penicillium herquei; assembly: GCA_039634405.1. Classification (NCBI taxonomy): domain Eukaryota; kingdom Fungi; phylum Ascomycota; class Eurotiomycetes; order Eurotiales; family Aspergillaceae; genus Penicillium; species Penicillium herquei. Next base: position 3,908,207 of record CP098387.1, on the reverse strand, counting down.
CACTGAGTTTCAGCCTGATTTTGAGTATGAGATTTGGAAGTCTGAAGGAGAGCTATGTAAGGGGGAGTAGAGGCATACCAATGGATCAAGTTTCCAGGCTACTATTTTTATTCATTCTTTATGTAGTTGAAAATTGGATTTGCTTCTCGGTTCAAAAATTCATGCTTGAGCCAACTCAATCCTCCCCCTTAGACACATTTAACCTGTATATCACTGGTTATATGCAAATTTCAAGACACCAAGGGATTTTGCTAAGGCTCAGGCTTCAACTAGTAGTATTAATAGGTATAAATTGTATCGAAAATAAATTTTCGTGCTTCAAATTGCTAAGACATTTGAATGACGTGCACTGTTGCAATACTACAGAGAGAACACTCGGGAGAACTTGAGACAAAAACCAACATAAATAATCTTAATCCTTTACATTCTCATAAGCAGACCAACATTCTTCGAAAATTGCAATCAAGAATTAGAGTTGTCTGCACATGTCCAGGGCTTCGTCGCTCCTCCTGCCTTCAAGGTGTCAATGATGGAAGCAATTGATCCGTAGGTACCAGCCACCGTCATGAAAGATCCAACCACAATGATAAAACCACTCCAGCATGCAAGAGCAACCCATTTCCAGTCTCTGTCAGTCCGACGCCAGTTATCATAAAACCACATACAGCCAGTTGGCTGATAAGCAAGAGCAAAACCAAGAAGAGCGCCAATCAAGGAAACTAGATCCGAGAATACTGGAATACCACTTGCAATGATATAAGAAATGAATGTGCAGCCACCAGTACATCCAAGCCATGTCATCCAGTGAATGACAGAGTTTGATGTCAGATGTACTGAGCCTCGCAGAATGCGAACAAAAATGTATTTTGATGGGTACTGTTAGAAGTATTAGGCAATTGGATAAGATGTAAGGCACGAAGAGACTTGTGAAGGGAAGAGTATTGTTGTAGCTCCAGGGCTTGGAACTTACATGCAGAAATATGGCTGTGCTCGCTATAAGGCCTGGTAAGGAAATACCATAGGCGATTCTCTTGATCAAAGGACCAGCGGATCCCAAAGCTGGTGATGCGACCATAGATCCACAATAGTAGGAGACAACGACGCCCACGACAAGATACACCATTGTTGATGCGAACTGACTGATAACAAGTGCACGAGTAAAAAGCTGAGGATTTTGCATCTCAGCAAAAATTGAAAAGTATGCAGGCGTAGCGGAGCAGGCAAAGATCAAAGTGGACACAGCGGAAACTGCATCTGAGAATGAGGGAGAATTGACTAGCTTGTAGTCTGAAGTCCATCCCTGTGGCACGGTTGATGGTCCGTCTTGAACACCGACAGCGACAGTCACGGTCAAAACTGTAGAGCCAGGTCAGTTGATGCTTCGGGTCAAACAAAATACGACTCATGAAAAGATGAAAGATAGAGAATAAGGGTAGCTTCAATCCAGTAGAGGGCTGAGGGTATACATACCAGCTGTCAGAATACAGGCCAATCCCACCCATGCTAGAAAGGTGATTCGACCCAGGGTCCGAATACTAGTAAAAGCAAAGCCGATGAGCGCTGAAATGACAACAAAAACAGCCGTACAGGCTGCATGCTTCGAGACTGCATTCAGTCCGATTGATAAACTCAGGATACCGGAGCCCCCGTTAAAAATCCAATCTTCGAACGGTTAGCACTATTCAAACTCAAAGGTACTATGATTTGAGGTGTGCAGGCTGCCAGTGCTTCGGAAGGCTCAGACTTTATACTCACATAGCCAGAAAACAATGCCATAAACCTCCCTCCCAACTCTACCAAACATCAATCCTACAGCGTCATCTATGCCGTATACTGCACGGTGATTCAACTTGAATATACCGACCATGTAGCTTGTCCAAGTCGCTATGCCTGCCACAACACATAATAAGATGGACCCCGGTACAATTCCGAGAGTGTTAAAAACCGATGGTATTGAGAGGACGCCCAGGCCAATCTGGGTCTTCAGCATCAAAGCAATGGCTCCCAGCCATCCCATCTATTTATGCATGTCAGTACTAAGAAGCCCATGCGGAATGGAAAATTTTAAAAGGCTTACACTGCGAAAGTTGGGCCCATCCTCCGTAATCTCACCAAAAACAGCATCATAGTTAGATTGGTGGTCTTTGAGCTCTCCGGCTTGGACATCTCCAGGTTGAGTAGTTGTGTCATATGTGGCCTGTGGGCGGATAGCTTCGGTATCTTTCGATGTCTTTTCACTCATAGTGATGCACAATAAGATAAGATTTTTTCTTGCTACTGAGGGTTCAACATACACATGCGCACTTTCAAATGTATTAAATCCTAGTGGGAAACTCTGTTTATTTGACTCTCATCGATCCTTATCTTATAGATGACAGGACCCTTATCAAATCACCCAGATTAAGACATAGGTTATGTAAGAGTATTTGATGTTTAGATACTTCTTGATCTCATTACGATCGAGAACTTACTTGCATCCGTATAGCCCCATCTTCCCCGCATTAGAAAAAGATAAGTTTATCTATTGGGATGTTTTGAACCAATCGCCATTGCCTCCCGTATAGAGCGTCAAGCTTAATTTGGAAGATTCGCCTGTTTTATCATACAACCTTGATTCCGGATATTAATTCTCCAATAAAGCAAGCAATCCCGATCTGGTTCTCCGTGGCGATCTTTTTTCTGGGGAATATTCAGCGAATAAACATTCAAATGTCACACATGCCTTCCTTGAAGACTCAACATTGAAGTACTTCGGTTCTCTCTAATGCCTACTATAAATGATAATGACTCCTGAGGTCGCCAGAAGCAGGTTAGAATCATTCAAATGTTTCAGACCTCTTGATAGCGCCCTAAATTCAAAGCCCACCAGGAATGATGGACTACTGATCTGTCTCAAGTCTTCACAGTGCTTTGAGAATGACATGCTTATCTCGCACAATGACGCCCGGGTGGCCCCCAGAGGCCTCCTAGTCCTGGAGGCTATGATGAGATAGTAATCCCCGTATCGACGCTCAAAGTCTTGTTATATTGGAGACAGCATTCTCATATATCTCAAGCGACAATGTTATGGGAGTATTATAACCATTTTCAATGATTCTCATAGCCTAAATGAGCCTTCAGGACAATTTGGTACTATGTCCGGTATTCGTATACCTCCTGGAAGCTAGCGTTATCTGCTGCGCCAGTACATATGGCAATATGCATTGCCCAGGCGAGTCCTGAAATTCCCAAGAGAGAGCACTTGATTAGTCCGTACATAATTGCGGTCGTAATAATGAGCGATCTTATAATAGCAGTCACCTGGGTAGTGTAGAGGAATGTAAGGAGATGCAACCGCATCACCCATTCAACTTGTGTTCTAGACGCAGACTACGGCAAGACGTTATGGCACTATGGCAGAAAATTGATTCATTTTGTGTCGCATTTTAACCTTTGACCTGATTATCGCCTACGTAATAGAAACAAAAGATGGGAGAAAAGTGCGCCTTTGCTGATGACTTTAATTCGGGCTGTTCATGCCTAATATCTAGTTGTATCCTGCGCACAATTTAATCGGTATTGCACGCACGTCACATATCTTACGGATTACTTGATAGAGAGACGCGAAGTTAAAAAGCTGTTCTCCTCAGGATAGCGAAACAACTGAGTAGTATTTGGTCATCTTGCATAATCGCCAAGACTACATGTGGTTTGTTGGAGGTAACATCATCATTGACTGCGATTGTGTAAGGGGCAAGATGTTTCCCGTCAACGACACCGTAACGTCCACCCAAAACGCCATTCTGGGGTGATGAGTTCTACATGTAGAGTCTTATGCTCAGTATTGGGGTCAATTGTACCTTTGGTGGGTAATTCCTTAAGCAGGTTCCTCTGCTCAGGTGGTTCAATACGACATACACTTTGTCTCTTGGTCGACATCGTGGTTTATCATAACTTCCCAGGTTGAAGTATAACGCGATGGAACAAAAACAAAGAGATTTAGAAGACCAAAACGATGCAAAGGAGAATAACAACAGCAGCCGCCTCTACTGGTACTAATGCTAAGTACCAGACGGCCGTAAGGGGCTTGGATACAGATACTCAATCGTATGGGGTCGACAAATGGCATTTCTAAATAATCTCCTGCACAAATCATCTTGGTCAGAGATATAATCAATAGTACCAACCTGTATTGGACATACCAAAGGATGAATTCATGGTTTTCCTGACTCAACATCCGGGCTCTGAGCTCTCCTCCAGCAGGATCTTCGATTCCGAATCATTTGAGTGAGTTTGTCATGACAATGAGAATCGACGGCTTCCTTCGTTCCGATGTTCTCCAAACTCTTGAAGTTCAAGTTGATGTTTTTGTTACTGGAAAGACGAGTTTTCCGGTCAGAATTCCGCTTCTCCCACCCGGTTTTCATTGGGCCATATGCCAGGGTCCCAACGACCAAAGGCACAAAAATTGCGACCGAGATTCCATCTAGAAGGAGCCAAGTTAACTTCAGTTCAAGTTGCAAGCATATGTCGGACAAATACTACTCACAGACTCGCCAATATATCCAGCTGCTTGGAAAGCTGATGTCGCCATCAGAGTGCGGGAAAGTTTCAATGTTCAATGCAAAGAAAGAAGAGAGAAATGAGAGTGGAGCCTGTGAGAAGATGAGGTGATTAGCTCGTACGCCAAGATCGGAATATAGAGGCTACTGGAGAGTTCTCTTACAAATACAATTGTCACAATTGTGAAGACCAATATTGTTCGTCCTTGGTCGGCCGTCTCCTGTGCTTGTTCACGAGCTGTTTTTGCTTCCATGACATTCGCATGTTTTTGCTTCAGATCCAAGAGAAAGTTGATCTGCAAAATAGTGGTCTAAGTATGGGATCGAAGATGATAAAGTACTACTCACAGCTATCAACTTACTGCGTCGTATGAAATTTTGGCATCTTCATCCATCTTCTTGATTCTGTCCAGTCGTAACTCCACACTAGCACGTTGCTGGTAATATTGCAAAACCTGGTCCTGGAGAGTTTTCGTGCTCGTGGTTCCACATGTTTCGATCTCAAACAGGTTAAAGAGCTTCTGCGTCAGATCCTCTTGATCATCGAGAATACGTTCAAGAATATTGAGTTCGTCTCGAATGTCTTTGATCTCTTCCAAGAGTTCAATGTCGTCGTCAAGATTTAAATCGCTGACGTCTACTCCCAGGCGATTTTTGAATGAGTTGAAGAGCATGACTTCCTTATCGGCCTGTGTATTTGTGTACAAAAGACACAGAAATTAGCTTCAAACCCCCGGCACACTTGAAATTTGCATGCCACTGGCAGAGCTGGGGTTCCAAGGTTTGGTGAAGTAGTGAGATACGTTCTTTTCTTCACTTACGACAAGACCTATAGACTCTGCAAACATATCAAGCAGTGTTTCTTTTCCATCACCTATCCGTGCTTGACATCGATCAATTGAGCTCGCACAAAAGCTAGTAATCAAGGCCGCGAGATGGTAGACATTTTGGATCTGTGGACGCATTTCTCGGTTAATGTGATCACAAATAAGATCCATGGGAGAATTCTGATGATCCTTGTCCTCATTACCAGTCTTCTCAGTGTGTGGAAAACATGTGATGATAGTTTCTAGGGAATCATGTGAGCTTTATATGAGATAATCGTAGACATCCAATTTCATGATATAGATTCTTACTGTCATCAAGAACCCACAACCACAGTTGGTCCACCACACAAAGTTTGAATTTCTCTTGATACTTCAAATACTTTGTAAGAAACTGGGTTGTTTCTTGATTGCTTCTCCGAGGTGTAGGGCTTTTCGTGTTCTTGTTGTTTTTTGGCGATGAGCTGGCATTTTCACCCGTATACTCATGAACCTCTATATCCGGGCAGCCTTTGTTTGCCTGATAGCGCACAATCACCTGGTCTGCATCTCGCCTTACCGTATCAGGCAAAGAGGAATAGAAGTATTGATCCAAGGTACGTGACTGATGGCGCTGTTGGGTCTGTCCTGATTGGATCTTTCCTTTCCTCCGCGAGCTAGCAGAGCTATCAGTCTGATTAGTGAGGTCTTGGGATTGAAATACACGCGATGACTCGGTTAAGAGGGACTCTTTTGGTCTGCCTTTTTCAGGACTGACGTTTTCAGCCAGAGAAAATGCGTCAATGAAATACTCGATCGCTTGATTCATATCAGTAGTGGATTCCTTCTTCTGGGGACTACCGGAATATTTCGTCTTCCAGAAATTGGAAGGGAAAGGAGATCTATGAGTCGCCAAAGAGAGTTTCTTATCTTCATCCATCGACGCGACATGGCTTTTCAACAACTTCGCAGCGCTTTCAGAATTCAGATCCTGACCTGAGGCTTGATGGTGCCTTGTGGAACATCGGATGGCCTTGAAAATCATATCTCGGCTGAGTTCGCTACAAGGCGAGGACTTGGACTCGAGCATCTCAGCAGCGGCCAGAGATAGTGCTTTGTAAGTCTGTTTTATATGATCCCTTGGATCTCGTTTACTAGCTGCGTTCTCTGGTGAAACTTGGGGTTTGGCAGCAGATTCGGATTTTGCGATGTCTTGTCTTCTTTTTCTTTGCTCCCCCACAGTTTGAAAGGTGAGAAAGGGCATCTATTCATACTGTTAGCATTTACTACGCCATGAATTAGGAGGTTTCTCACGTAAAGCGCAACTTTGCACTTTTCCAACTGCTTCTTCTGCTCACTGGTATCTTGGGGTTGTGCACGATCGGACTTCGGCTTGGGCGATGAGCTGAAATTAGCAGCTGGATGTTTTTGACTTCGATCAAACACGTGTTTAGGATCGTCGATTGTGCCCTTCTGGCTGACAGCCGATTGGCTGTCACCAAATGTAGAAGTCGCTTTATTTGCTTGACCTTCTTGCGGAACTTGCAGAGTTGTTGAATTCCACTCTCCTGAGCTTGTTTTTTCAACGCTTATGGAGCTTGGATTGGCATCAAAGCCTGCATTTCCTGCAATAGGTTGAAGAAATTGGTGTTCCTTCTGTTCTTCGCCCGTGTCGAGCTCAGCTTGCCTGATTGTTCTACCTACTGGAGTAAGGCTATCCTCTGGCATGGACTGTTCAGCCCCTTGTAGAGGAAAGTCTTCATTCCCTGGGTCCGATTTGTTTCCGACGAGATTTTCGGGTTTGCCAAGGTCTTCCCCTCCTGGAAAATGTGACTTGTTTTCTTTTTTGATAGGAGCATCAGTCAAAGATCCGCCTCTATTCTCTGCATCTTCTTTGCGTGCCGCAGTAGGGTTGAGAGTCATTTGATCTTCTGTCTTTTCTAGAGTCGCTCCTCCTCCAATTGTCATTGTGCTCTTGCCAGTATTATTACCCTCTCCATCAAGCGTGGGATTCTTCTTTTGGGTCCGTGCTATTGAAGCGTCGGCATCCCATTTCGTATTCCTCCCTTTTTCGTCGTCTCTTGCGTTGGTCTTCTGCAGGTCCTTTGCCTGATCTTTTGTCTGGGGCTTTTCCTCGTCTTCCTTTGCTTTCTTGTCCCGCAATTTCGCTCTGTTCTCAAGATATTGGATAACGGTAGAGCTCTCCCCCGATCCGTGATCCCGTGTTTGAAACTGTTTTGCATTAGATCTGGAAAGGTTCAAATGATTTCGTTTCTTTCACTCACGTAAACCGCGGGATACATGAAAGTTGATTGTGGTGACCCGGTATGTTCCTTTTGACTTCCTCGAACAAAAGTCTTGCACCGAGTATATTCAAGATCAGGCCCGCCCTGAGTTATTTCAAAGTAAATTGAATCAACCAGGTCTTGGACCAAGTCCCACTAACAAGGAGTTCTATCTTAGCAGGTGGTATAAATAATATCTCAGAGGGGAAAAACTTACATCATTTACAGGCAGATGAACCCACCTAAAGTCGGGCATTCTTGACTCGTCCTTTGGGAGCCACACATTCCATGAATCTTCCATTTTCTTGGCAACGCCTCCTGTGTAGATAACATCCCGGCACTTACGTCTTCTTTGCAAGGTGTAGAAGACCCCATCCTGGCAATAAAAGTCCGAGATAGTACATACATGTTTGTTCGCTTCACTCTCTGGGCAATCTTTTGCTTCCGGTCTTTTTGGTGCTTCTGGCCGCGGAGGTGCTCGAATTGGACATTCAAGAAGGCTCAGCATGTCATCAGTTTCCTTACCAGCACTTGTTGACATTTTATTTTGGTAATCCATTGCCCACTGTAGAATAGTCCGGTCTTTCTCGGCAATTGAGTTCAGGCTTGCACCATTCATAAGCAAGCGTCGAACAACATCTCTTGCATGCTCGCTCTTCCACGTGAGTGCCCAAAAAAGCCCAGAAGCTTCTCTGATGGGCACATGCTCATCTGTTCTGATACAGTAAAGCAAAGATTGAACAATAGGCTCGTAGCCAGCGAAAGCAGCAGCCCGAACAGCCTCTATGGTCTTTGCTTCATCTCGAACCTCATTCCGGTAGGCATTCACGAGGCTATCAACAATCCCTTTTTGCTCGCTTGCAGAAGCCCAGTAGAGAGTCTCTGAAATTACCTTGTTCCTTTCATCCAAATCAGTCAATCTAGTCAGGCCGTCATTCACTAGGCCTTTTGCGCCATTCCTGGCAGCCCAGAAAATGATCGTCTTGGGCAGACTTGAATATCGAAATAGGACATTCAGCCTCTCTGCGATGTAGTCCACATGATCAGGATCAGTGCGAATGAATTTTGGCCAGGCTCCCGATTCGCTATATCCAACATCAACAGGATGCTTGAAAAGCTTGAAGATGAAGAGGTCTTTGTAAGAATCCTCACTTAAACCTTCCATCAAAGATTCCCTGCTTTTAATCGCATTCTCAACCGCAAGAGACAATATGGATTTTCCATCTTTATTTCTCTTGCATCTGGCACTCAAAGACATTCTTTCTATCAGAATCGAGTGAATATTCACTTCAGCCCTTAAAGTCTTGAGCGCGATATGCAATGGTGTGTTTCCCATATAATCAACTTCATCGACGATATTTGGCTTGCAGAACTGTAAGCAGTTTTCCACTATTGATGGCTCAAAGTAATCAAGAGCCCAGTGAATGAAAGTCATTCCGTAGACATCAGTGCTGTTTGGATCCAGTGCCTTTTTTTGACCTAGGGGGACATCGGAAGTCTCACGACTATTATAGAGCCACTCTATGAAATCTACCTTCCCCCAGCCAGCAGCATTGTGAAAGGCCCCACGGCCCTTGTTATCGACCCCATACATGACATTTGGCGATCGATTGATCATTTTTTTTGCAATCTCAATATATCCTCTTTGGGCACACATCAAAAAGGCAGTCTTCTCATTATTGTCTGCAATGTCGACGTTGGCACCTTGCTGAAGAAGCCATTCCACACCGGGCTCTGATCTAGCTTGTGTTGCAAACATCAATGGTGTTTCATTATCGCTTGTCACAGAATTGATGTCAATGAGACATTTCTCGGTCCATTTGAATAGGTCCAGGAACTCCAATGTATCATATTCGACAGCAAGGTGCAGAAGTGTTTCTCCCTCGGTATTGGTAATTTTTAGATCCGAGTCTTCCTTGTACAACTTCTTGGCGATTTCGAATTCTTGACCTCTCACTGCCTCATAAAGAGGGGTAACTCCATCACTACATCTGTTCAAGTTGACATTTGCCTTGTTTGCCAGCAGCAAATCTATGATCTCCTTACAGCGACCGTTGTAGGCGGCAATATGAAGCGGGGCCCCATCGGAGTCATTTTGGAGATTAGGATCAGCGCCATGTTGCAGCAAAAGTCGTGCTAATTCAAGATTTCCTTTCTCCGTAGCCCTGATAAGGGGTGTCGATGAATCGAAGTGTCTCTGCAAATTCACATTGGCATCTTTGTCCAGCAAAAGTTGCACCAGATCTGTGCTCGCGTTCCAGTATGCCGCATGATGGATTGGTGCGCCAGAATAGCCCGACTCAATATTTGGGTCGGCTCTGTTTTCGAGCAACAGCTTCATTATTTTGAGATCACCGTTCTCAATGGCACTTGCGGTTGCCTTGAAGAGAGCTGTGTCTCCATCTTCATCTAGGGCATTTGCGTCGGCACCGTCTCTGAAAGCTTTTTGAACCTCCAGAAGATCATTTTTATCGATGGCATCGAATAATGCGCAGTTTGGTTGGTCAGGCATGTTCGCTCTTTGGATGGGGATGTGGTAGCACGAAAAGGACACAAGCAGGGTTCAGATCTCAGATCTCAGGAAGTAATGTTTCTCATATGACTCAAGAAAGGAAACTTGAAGTTTTTGATTATTGAGATTATCAGGATCTTTTCAAGTTATAATGAAGGGTTAAGAATCGTGCCTGCATTGATATTGAACGTAGTTCAAACACGATACCCCAACGATACCCCTCACTAATGAGACCTAGCCTGGCCATAGTCTGTCCATGCAGCGTGGATCTGCCTCTCTACCTAAAGAGTCATCCCCAGCTTGGTCGGAAAGCGCCTCTGGGAGCCAATCGTCAGTCGTTAGGAACATCCTTCCAGGGATTCATACGAAAAACAAGGATCAGTATGGATTATTTTGTTTCTGAGCTCCGCGTCGAAGCCGTCGCTAGCCCCATAACTTATGGTGATCATGGATGCAGTGTGATGAATCACATTTTTGCATAACAGTTTTTGACTGGCTGATGCCAGCCATATGCGTGCGCCACGGCGATAACACGATATCTCAATGGTTCCTAGACTCCTAGTGATCGTTCCAGGCGCCAACTCGGATTTATCGGATCAGCAAGGCCGGTGGCTGTCTCAGGTGCTGCTCCCTGCATGCATCTCATCGGATTGAAAACCTGCTTCGTACTTGCTTCCTCGCTCTCTTTCGTCTCGATCCATCGCCAGCTTTCGATTCCAAGAAAAAAAAAATAATAACTCGGACCGAAGACGTTTGCCGATCAATTGTGCCCGCTGCTCGTAATTTGACTCGTATTCTGGCATACGAGCTCCCATCTTTCATCGGAGGGTTCCAAGGAGGTTTCTATGCGACACGGATCAGGATGGTGTACGTGATACATCTGGGCGGTCTTTAGGTATAAGCAATCGGGCCGTGCCGCCGGGCGTGGGCGGGATTTGGAGTGAGGTTGGAAAGCGCCCGGCGGGGATCCGCAGTTGCATGAACGCTGTCTTCGAATCACTTGACTATTGAACCTGTGGAGTCGCGATCGCAAGCTCAATACTCGTCGATCGCCATCTTTGCTTAGGCGTTGAAGTGGAGACAAGCCTAAAAGTGGGGAAGCGTGACGTGGAAGATGCAAGAGATCGTGAGATGGAGCAAGTCTGGGCGCGTACAGGTACCCGGAATAACCCAGTGCAGTGACACCCCAACCTTGGAACCTCTCTTCTCAGAACTCAAGCAGTGAGGCAGAAAATGGCAAACAAGTAGCGATTCTGCAATATGATTGATCAATGATATTTCCAGAAATAAAAATGAAATAAAAAAGCAACGGCATGTAGATAGAGGCACATTATGTGATCGTCAACCCCAGAAGGCTACATCTATAAGACATGCTAGTTCATCAAAATCAAGTACTCTAAATTGACAGCACTTGAGTGGAAATTGAAAATTAATCCAGGAAATTCACTACTGCACATGTGTATCGAAATGGAAGGAGTCTACTGACAGTGCAGGAATCCACGTCAGCTCTCGAGTTGTATGTAGGATTCTACATCCATGAATGCTCTTGCATAAAATTGATGCATGGGCTGGGGAAGTTCGGCCCATTTAGCCGAAAGCGATTCAGGAAACTTTGAGACGAATTTAGAAATTAATCTAGAAATAGAAATAATCGCCTTGAAGCAGTATCAAATTCCGACTTCCATGTATGTAGGCAGTGCGTGGTCTTTGTTCACCTAGGCGGAAGTTAGGCGATGATGAAGAGCTTCGACACCAATACTGAACCCAGGCGTATTTGACACCATTTATATAACATTTGAACCTTGAAATCAGTTCTCATCTTATGAGGATAATTTAGTTTTGTCTAGCGCAATGGTTTAATACAAAGTTGAATTAATACGGGTGCCTCAAAGGTTCCAAGGTTGAAATGAGTCATTAAATTGTGGGGGTCGAAGTTATCTTTCAGAGTCTCAATACCACCTGGGCAGCTATTATTTCATTACATCAACTCTTCACCTCCACTGGCAAATATTTCAAGTTGCAAATACACAGAGAAATAACTGGACTAAATCTGGGCCAATTCTTCTATCTCCCATTACAAGCCATTTCTTAACTAGCAAAACTCCACACCATGGCCTTTACTCCACCGGCTTCCTGGATTACCCCGCGCACATGGACACGAGACAACAAGGAACTCTTCATATCGAATGATCCAGCATTACTCTCAGTGGAAGCAGTCAAGGATGCATTCGCAAGTGATTTCATATACTGGACCGATGGCTCTATTCCGGACGATGCTCTACGGCAGATGCTTTACGGCGCTATGAGCTTCGGTGTTTACAGGTGGACCCAGTCGCAGGGTAGCATCGCATCTGCATCTACACAAAATACAGAGCAAATTGGCTTGGCGCGCATGATGACAGATGGGGCCTCTTTTGCATATCTTTCTGACGTTTATGTTCTTCCTCAGTACCAAGGGAAAGGCCTGGGCACTTGGCTCATTGACTGCGTCGCGGAAGTGTTCTCCAAAGAGAATATGCCTTATCTGCGTCGCATTATGCTGTTCACAGGGGACCCGCGCACTGAGGAGATGTATACAAGGGTTTTTAACATGAGAGTGCTTGGACACGAGGAAAGACCGAATCTTCCACATGGACTCAACTTCCTTTGTGCGCGACCAAATGCGAAGGTTGACTGAGATTCCGCAAGTGTAGACATCGGGTCTCCATCATCTACCACGGAAGTTGTAATGGGGTTGGCAAATCTTTTCCAAGGACATCCTCTGCAGTTCCAATATCTCTGTATAATAATAGTGATCAGCGGTGATGACAAAATCGCAGATCCATAGATCAATTTCCACTCACCCTGGTCCTCTTGGGGCCCAGTATTCTCCAGTTTTGCTTATGTCAAATCCCTCAATAAATGATGCAAGTGACTGAGCTGCTTCATCAGGGGTGACAGCTAAGGTAGACCCAGAATTTAGCCGAATAGTCCAAGAGCTTGTCATATCCAAGGATAGCCCACTTACCACCACCGGCATCCCAATATTTGTCAAATCCAACTCCTTTCGTCATTTCAGTCCGCATAAAGCCAGGATGCACGATTCCAACAGCAATCCCTTTAGGCTTCAGGTCCAAGCTGAGTAATTTGCCCACCATATTCGATGCAGCCTTGCTCGCATGATGGCCATAATTTCCTCCGCCCTCTTTCTCATGCCGGAGAGTAATACTGCCGCTCTCACTGCTGACAATAATAATCTTACTCCCTTCACTCAGAAGGCCGGCTTTGACAAGGTGATGCACAAGAAAGACTGGCGCGATGGCTGAGGTAGTGTACATCTTAACCTCTTTCTCCCAGTCTGGATCATCAAAGGATTCAAAGCCAAAATATCCAGCTGAGATTATCGCTGTTGAGAAGACTGTCGAGGCCGGAATCTGTGAGACTAACTTTTGGCCCACTTCAGGCTGAGTTAGATCAATATTTGTCAACCAAGTGATCGCTGACTCTGATTTTGGGATGGATTCTGTTCTTGAAGTCGCAAAGACGCGCTTGGTGGAGTCTTTCGAGTACAGATCTCGGAGACAGGCTCCTAGACCCCTCGTGGCTCCGACCACCAGGATCTTGCTGGCCATTCTGCTGGATTGATTATTTTCAAAGATTTCAATATTGGCGCTGAAGTTGGATGAAATTCAGAAAGTTCTCGGTGAATTATTCGCAAATATCAAGTATCTGACGCAAGAGGTGCATGACGTAATTGCAGCAAGGGATCTCGAGTGCATCAGTCTAGACAACACTTATTTGCAACTCCTCATCCTTCCTCTTCTCTAAAGGCCGGTCCCTTTGAGATCATTTTCCATAGTAAAATCAGTGAGAAGAAAATGATCAATGGATGTGAAACTTCCGACGGGGGTTCACGCAACCTTTTGGAATCCGTCGTACATCACGGTTTCCCGAGTGCCAAATGCCAGTGTGTATGCAAGGGGTGAACTTCATCAAGGATGTTGGTGAGACTGAGTCTACTACCTATAGTGTAAAGTCTGTCAGGCATACCATTCTCATTTTTTGGAGTTGAGTGGAAGCAAGGAATTACTGTAGAGTGAGGAGAAATCAAGGTTAAAGAGACATCGGACAGAAAGGAGAGGAGAGCTCCTATATAGACAACCTTGGAACCAATAGAATAAGGAATGGGATGTCTATTATTCAAATTGAAAATGCAACCATCAATTCGAGTTGGAAGTGCGATTCAGCTTCCCTAGTGACTTTTCACTACTACTACAACTACTTGATTTAGGCCTCTCTATAACTCAGCATCATGGTAAAACTGCCCGAAGAAACATGATTTCAAAGAAAATCATGTGATGAGTGATGCGTGTCGGCTCATCGACTTGAGAGTCTTGTCCACCTGCATGTTGAGTACCGACTATGTCTGAATAACATTTAGCAAGTTTATTAAGACACAAGAAGTTAATAACTCCGACAGATGAGCGCTGTCATCAATTCGATCTATTGTTGTCAACTTGGAGGACAAACATCATATTATTCATGCTTGTATGTGTACTTTTAATTACCGACTGAGTCGCTATCATGCTCACAATCAGTACTGATCATTGTCCACCCTTTGCCCTTGAAATGTGAGCTCCCACGAGGACTCATTTCCGACAACGCGTAACTTGAATTAGCATCATTGGCACGATTTTTATTCGCAATCTCGGTTTGAATCGTGATACTTTCTTCGACATTGATCTCCCGTGATCGTCCAGCATTACTCTTCGAAAGTGCTGTGCCGTTTGATTGTGACGCCTTGGACCTTGAGAGGCTCTGGGCGGTCGATACAAGTCGTCTTGTACAGATCCTGACAAGAGGAGCAGTGGTTGGTAGGCAAGCAGATATTACTGCAGCTGCAACTTCAACGACGCACCAGGTCTGCGCATCTGCAAGCGTCCATGCGATATCTTCAATATTAAATTTGAAGATGAGACTGAAGCGATATATACTTGCGAATACGACACTAGCGAATTATGTTAGTTGAGGATCTAGAGAAAAAAAGACAAAAACAAAAACAAAAAGCTTACAAGCTTCCAGTCAAGAATACACATATCACCGACACTCTTTGCCAAACGTTCGCTTGAAGACCCCAGATGAGCTTTGCCGGCAAAGCCAAAATGAGTATATCGGTGACAAAGTTTGGTGCTCCGTTACCAATGAGGGCTCCTTTGAGATTGATGCAATGGCCTGGAAGCGCTCGGTCGAATGCCTTGGAGATCGGAGTACACTGAAAAATGGCAAGTAGATCAATCGATATTACCCATGCGAGGGTAAGACCTCCCAAGATATAGCCGCCTATCTTGATATAACGGACTGGGAAGATTCGGTAGTACATGAGAAGTACTGAGAACTTGATGATGCCCGCCGTAGTGATGTAGATTGGCTCAAAGACATAGAGTAACTGTGCGACAATTGAAGTGGTAGATGTTAGTCATTAACTGACCGCATTTTATGCACAAAGATCATGAATCCAAGAACAAAACATATGCATTCGGAGTTTTACCTTGAAATATATCACTTGATCCGCAAGAGGTATGGTATCAGTATGGGTGCCCATGCCATAGTGTACAGCTTAGCATTGACTAACAGTTAGTTCTCTAGCTCTCCATATCTGCTTTCAATGGACACATACCAGCATAGTTGAGTCCCGCAACGACCAAAACAAAGATCTAAAGGATGTCAGTGGGGTCTGGGGATGTGGGTAATGAGGAGAGGGCACGAACCAAGCCTACGATCAGAGTCCAGTCATCTGCTCCTAAATGCACCTTTTTCACCCTTCGCGCAAGCAATCTGAGGAACAAAAAGACAATCGCTAGCACTGCGACGACAATAGTCGTCACCCGTTGTTTGTGCTGTGTACTCTGCTCAGCATAACTAGTCGTCATTGCTACCTCAGCAGCGACTCAGGGGCATATTTGAGATGTGGAAAGCAAAAGTTTGCGCCGACCCCAAAGTGAAATGACTGATCAGACAAGGAGAAATTGTGGCAATGATCTTATGAAAGTCCAGGTCAGTTGAGGGTCTAGCCGAGGCGCTAACGTTTGATCGGACTCCCGCGTGAACCGTTGATAGGATGGTGACCCACAACTTTCACCTCCAAGAACAAAACCTATTATTCATTCGGTCAAGATTGAGCAGGAATAGACCAACCTATGGAGCCGCGGATCCACTCAGGTACCTTAGGGCATCCTTAGTTTGTTCCGAGCGGGACGGAGAACCAACCATCGAATCCGAGGAGATTAAGCATTAGTCCTCAAGAAGCAAGGCGCCTTGTCTAAAGCATTCGGTAACAGTAATTGCACTGAATTCCGGCAAACAGGAGGGCGGAAATGTCATGCCGGTAGTGCCCCTCTACGCATTCTGCAATTGCAATCTCTCGCTGAGAGCATTCTCCTTTCTTGAACAAATCGTGTCAAAAATAAGTCTTGTCAAAATCACCTCAATATGACTACCCCAACTTTCGTGTTCTCTCTGGGCGCCTGGATCACACCATATGTCCTGGAATCCACCCGATCCCACTTGTCAAAGCTCGGGTATTCCTCTGAATGTCCCGCCCACCCCTCCACCGGTGCTGAACCTCCATCCAAATCATTATCTGATGATGTGAACTCTCTGCGGGAGGTTCTCATCAAGCTCGCAGATGAGGGCCGGGACTTGATTGTCGTAGCCCACTCCTATGGTGGTGTTGTCACTTCATGTGCCGTTGATGGACTTAGCAAGCAGCTTCGCGAGAAGGAGAGTCGGGCCGGAGGAGTTATCAAAGTCGTTTACCTGGCCGCATTTGCTCTGGACCAGGGTCAAAGCTTGCTGGGGATGTTAGGTGGCAACTTCCTGCCTTGGATGAAAGTAGAGGTAACTTGATCAAATTGACTTCTGTTCCTTGTAGCCCCAGGCCTGCAGTACCTCATTTGCGATTGTTGGGATAGAGCTGACTTAGTTTAAAGGGAGACTACGTTCTGGCCGATGGTGCTGGAAATGTTGGCTGGCAAGATATCCCACTGGAGTCCCAGGAAAAATGGAACTCTCTCACACTGCATGCTTGCCGAGCTCCCTTCTCTGGTGAAGTAACATATGAGCCTTGGCAGGATATCCCCTGTGCCTACATTGTGTGTGAGCAAGATAATGCGCTGCCACCACCTTTTCAAGAGCTTTTTGCCTCTAAGATGGGTGGCCCAGAAGTTACCTATCGCCTACCCAGCTCGCACTCCCCGTTTTTGAGTATGCCCGATCGTTTAGCGGACACTTTGCAACAAATTGCCAAGTCTTAGTCAACTCCCAGGGTTTATTGCTTGTCATACCTACAAAGATCTATCTATTGTTTTGAGACTGCTCGGCTATAAGAATTAGTTTTATTGTGCAGATATCTTAGACGCCAATCTATAATCATACGTGCTAGCACATAGTATCCACCGTAGTCACAAGACAGATCTATTACTAGTATGATTCAAATGTTATCGCTTCAAGTTGTGGTCCTTAGTATATTGAGGTACATAGTTTACGTCAAATTGTAGTTCAGCACCTAGGCAACCTAACATCTGTTAATTCATTTCCTCCAAATAAGCTAAATATTGATTCAAGTTGATTTGGACCATTTATAGATCATGGATATCATGGATTTCAATACTGATGGGTCTTAACTTAAACATTGTCGACTATTCAGGGAGTAAAAACGGCGACATGCTAAGCACTACTAGTAATCGGGAAGAATAAACCAAAATTTGCCGGGAAAATCCATTATGTAGGTGTCCAAAAGAGATGGGGACTCGGATCACCTCCGGGGCTTCCAAGGTTGTAAAGTCTAGGTGCTTGGTACTCTATGACCTTCTTGAGGCTATCCAGTTATGTATAGCCCTTTCGTCCATATTCATCCGAGCGCCCGACTAGGCCACCCATCAGCTGCACCTACACCTTTCAGTCAGTACTATGATAAGGCATAGAATTTTGCTGCCTTCTGCGGGCTGTTTCTATTCTTGTTTTCATTTTCATTTGTGGACACAGTCCTTTCAAATGTTGCCGCCTTGATCACTGTAACATTCAATTCAAATTTTACGCCTTCAAAATGTACATCCCTCAAGTGCTGACGGTTCTTTCTCTCGCTATACTGATGCCTTCTGTATATGCGCGGTGCCTTGATCACTAGTTCTGGGTCCACGCTACTTTATCATGCAATAAAAAGGATGGCCGCTCTCCATTTAGCCATATACACATATTCCAAGGTTCCTAAATCCACTCCCTGACTAATGTGTGACATCAAAGTTATCTTTGGAGGCGCCGGAATCAGCCCTCAGAGAGGGTTTGGGGATGCGGATGCTGTATCCCATGCTATGGGAATCCTTGCAGCCCATGGGATTGATACCATTGACACGGCACGCTTCTATGACCAAAGTGAATTGATTCTTGGTAATGCTCGGGCTGCAGGAAGTTTTCTCATTGACACCAAAGTCTCTCAAGCTGGAGGGTTAAGTTCCGGCTCTTCGCGCCATCATGAGCTATGGGAGAGCTTGCAAACTAGTCTCAAAACTTTGAAAACAGACCAGGTAAGTTCAAGTTGCCTCACAGGTGGCTTCTTGGCTCAATCAAATGAAGAAGTTCGTAATGGTGAGGCACGCTTTAGAACGGGTTCTTTCTGGTGGAACCTCCGTGCAAGCTCATTTCATTTGGAGGCACTAGAAATCTGGAGAGATCTTGCCGCAGATTTGAACTGCGAGCCTGCAGAAGTGGCCTATCGTTGGCTTGCATTTCATTCATCCTTGGAGGCAAAGCACGGGGATGGCATCATCCTCGGTTCTTGTGGGATTCCACAGCTGGAACGCAACTTGCTATGCCTTAATGAAGGACCACTAAACCAGGATATCTTATCTAGGTTCGATGCACTTTGGCATGAGATCGAAAAGCAAAGAGAAGATTGGTTTTGAGAGACTGTAATGAGCACACTAAACATATTCTGATGTGTGCTCCAAACTATATGTATAGGTAGCACACATTCTACTTACAACACTTCCAAGGTTGATATACCTACTGGTAGCATTCGAGTTGAAGTGTATGTATGCTTTTTAACAGGCACATTTGGAAGGTGTCAACTGGTCAACTGTATCATGATTTCCAATGTCATTCTTGGCCTCACTTTCACAGGTCCTCAATTCAGATATAAAATTGGAGGGAACTAGAAATTTGTATTTGCCTGCATAATTAACAGCTACTCCTCGCAGTAAGAGTTAATTTATAAATGGATATCTATTGGACAAGCTGCAGGTGAGTATGTCAAACTGATAGATGTCACGTCTCCACCTAAACGATCTAGGCAGGAACGACCCATGGATCTTTTCCGTGCTTAGTCATATCTGTTGACGCCCGCGCTTCGAGGCAACCTTGGAAATACAACTTGTTCTTTGTTACTCCATGTGGCCTCTTGGAGCTGGTCGGTCCATGTGGTCTTGAGCCTCAGGATGACTGGCTTCTCCAAAATCTTGCCATCGATTCAAAAGTTCCGGGCGGCGATCCAAAAGGGCAGAAAGGTTAGCGTCAAGGATCAACCTGAGCGCAACGTCTTCGGATCATCATCCACCATTGGGTAAGATTGTCTACCGCTAAGAACCTCTAGTGATTTTTCACTGACTTTTACTTCTTTCTCTTGCCTTTCTATAGTCTTGATGTCGCAAATCCTCTGCCGCCGTGGGGCCTCCCCGTTGAGATCCAAATCTTAATCTTCGCCCATTGCGGGACCGGAGATTTCCTCCCTCTTAAGCTTGTTTGCAAGTCCTTCAATCAAGTTTTGAACTCGCAAGAACACGAGATTGTTAGAAATTACCTTCGTCAGCGTCGACATGGTACCCTGCCCTCCCCAATAGACAACGATCGCACCTATACACGAAATCCCGAAGACGATGTGGTACTCTTGTCCGACTTGTTCCCGCCTTCCAAGAGCGCTCGAGGTGGCCACTTGTATACGTTTAGATACTTGTACAGTTTGCGGCAAAGACAACGACTTTGCTCGAGACTATGCTATTACCTTGCAGACAGTGTGATGAATCGGTATACACAAGGAGAGCAATGTTATCCGGGCGATATGAACAAGAATCATCGGAATGCATTGCTGAAGCGAGCAAAAGAGAAAATGTGGTTTTATCTTGCGCCTATAATGTGGGTTAATCTACAGAAACTACAGTCATGTCAGGTATACTGATTAGAGACACTAGGTATTACACACTGTACTATCTCGAAACATACGCATCTGCCCGACGTGAGCATACCAACACACTCCTTCGAGACTACGAGGCTGGGAAATTGTCGGTGCCAGTTCCCCTGGATAGGCGCCGAGCCATGTACAAAGAGTTACAGACTCGGATTCTCCGCCAACCGCCCTTCACTAATACCGCGACGCTGATTGCCACTCACCATTGCATGCATCTTCTGGTCTCAAATATCCGGCATACTATGGCATCGGAGGGCGAACCGGATGATTCTTGGATAAGCTCTCTGCTCACTTTGTCCCCCTTCGCACGCATCGTCGAGTTCTTCTCGGCGGAAATTGGTGACGGTGGTAATCAACGGATGCAGCGAAAAGATTTCATGTATAACTTTTATCATGATATGAATGCGCATCAAAAGGATCATATGAACTCTGTGGTATGGGGTGGAGGGTCCGATCAGAACGTCAACCCTATCCATAGTTCAGTGCGGGATCTGTGGTTTGATGCTGCGAAGGCTGAATTGGAGGCTAGAGATGCGAATCCCCATAATATTGAGGAGGTTTTCAGTTGGAACGGGGTTCCTATTCTCTTTGGATGTCTGGATTGCCACCGTAAACGAGGATGGCTTGCGTGATGCATTTAGATTGAGCATTTGTGGCGTTATTAGGGATCGATACCTCCTGAAGTGTTTTTTTCTTGATTTAATTTAATCAAACGAGCTTTCTCTCTGTCATTCTCCTATTTCGAATTTACTCCTTACAATTGAGCTATATGACACTAAGCCAAAATAGGAAAGCGGGATTCAGCATGTTTGTCGCGTTTGTATGCAGCGCGTCGATATCGATAACAGTAAAGCTTCCAAGGTTCAGGCACTCTAAGTTTCACCAATGTATTGAAATCTAATTTGACATTGAAGCATTTACCATGGAGCCAGCATCTTCTTGGCAGCTATTCAACACATCGTGGACTTTACACCGACTCTCACCCTTGCACCACAAGAAAGATTGCGAAGCCCTTCTCGACAACCAATCTGCCTTGAATACATACGCCGCACGCTTACGTGACCAGTTGACCGGCGATGTCTTAGCTGGCCTTCAAGCTACAGCCAGTGCCGCAGATGATGATGCATTATCGAAGACAGGACCCCTTAAAGAATGTACATGGAGGTCTTTCTCAACGAGTTCATCCTCACGCGACGCATCATCAGCGTCGAATAGACGCGCCACTCCCGCCTCTTTCCCGGGCATTTTGGTGACATTGGAATATGAAAACATCACCTACAAAGCCGCTCTACTCGCAGAGTCTAGCTCAAGCTCCCAGCGACCCTCTCGTGCAGGATCAACCTTTCTTCCTTTATTATTGACGAAATGTCCAAATGCCCTACGTCAGACTTTCATTTCCTTCCTATCCGCCAATTTCGACGCGTACTGCGCTCCTCTCCGCCTTTCATCGGCATTCCTGTGCTCAGGACTTGAGACATTCGTTGATGAACTGCGGACTGGGTTAGATAGCGCTACGTCTGATGATATTCTCGAAGACGTAATTAAGGAATTGCAACTTACATTGGCGTTCTCAGCGGCAATTGCACCCGCATTAAGGACACTGAATGTTGGCATTGCACGATCATCATTAGCTGGATTTATTCGCGATGGAGCAAATACGTCAAAACGAACCCTGAAGCAGAAATTACGCTGTCCCTTGATTCCTAATCTTACTTCCTATCTGGAAACCCATCTAGCGATGCAGCTTGATTTGGATGGCTCATCACCTAATCAAGTTGCAAAGCAGCATGTTCGTTTATCAAAAGTTACATGTGCGGCTTTCGTGCTTGGAGGTGATGGACGAATGAAACTCGTTGCTGATGCTACTCGATCGGGGGATGAACGAACGGGGAAAGACGAGGCTGCTCTCCGTGCTAGCGAGGCTCTGCTACACGCTGTCATTAGCAAGGCTGTTATTAGTGACCACCACACTGCTACATGAGCTTATCAACTTGGTCGAGGAATTTGGGACCAAGAAGGAATATGAAGAATCGAATAACAACACTAAAGTCCACGTATATCTCAGTTGGCAGTTTGAACAGCCTCCTCTCGTGCATGTTTTTTGATTCGGTCTTCATCCAACATTCGATGGAAGATAGGTTTTAGGAACCGCCACCATCGTCTCATGAGACTGAACACTACGACTTTCACTTGCAGAGAGAAGGCTTCCAGTGGCAACTCGGGACTCGAGAATGTCCATCGAGATTACCCTACGCCGAAGCTGCTAGTAGGCTAGGCATCACATTCCACCACGGTGGCTGGTTACATTGTTCATGTCTACGATATTTCATGTCGCGCTTAAAATAATGACAACTTGAAGTGATATTCCAAACAATGTTACAAAATGGTATCGAATTTAATCGCTTCAAACACACCTAAAAAAGAATGATGGGACATCGACAGTAGTACATACAAAGCGGTGTCATAATGTCGTATGATTGTAGACTCCAGGTCTACTAGATAAGCATCACATATCGGCACATGTGGCAAGACAGATCCTTTGGCGTAGCTTTCCAATTTTGATTTATTCCCAGCGTTCCTCCGATTCGGCAAGGCGTAGAGCCTCGTCGACGCTTGGCACAAAATGAGTCAATCCACCACACTCTTCGACAATGCCACTTCGTTCAAACATGTTGAAGACCTTCTCGTTGGGTAGTCGGCAGAAGAAAACTCTAGTCCCCTCCTCCGCGTACGCATGCACAATCTCCCAGAGAACCTGGGTGCCAGAGCCATCGATACTGGTGACACCGTGAACATCAAAGATGATGTTCTTATTATACTCAGCGGGACGCATTCGGGGAAGAGACGGGTGTGCGCGGCTAGTTCCATAAAGTTCCAGTCGGCGAAGACGGTTCTTAAGGTCACCGGTGTTGGCGAATGTCAGGGGCTCGGGAATCTTGACGATCAGGGCGCCCTCGATTATCTCAACGTCTTCCGGTCGGAGTTCGGCATTCTCGAAGCGTGAGGTTCCGGGAACCTTTCCAAGAATTTGAATGCGAGGCTGAGTGGCATGGCGAATAAGAATGACGACGGAAACAGCGATACCGAGAGCCATTCCCAGTTCGAGGGAATAGAAAATCGTTGCGACAAAAATTAGGGACATGAGCATGAGCTCCGTCCATCCACGAAGGCGAATGAAGAAGATGAGATCATGAGGACATTCTTCAACGAGTGAGAATGCTACGACAGAGATCATGGAACAGAGAACCGCTTTCTAAACCAAAGTGTTAGAAGAGGATGCAAGAGAACGAAAGTGCGTATTACTCACGGGAAGGTAGTAGAGGTATGGCAAAAGGACAAGAATACCAACGAGTGTGATCATGCTAATGAAAACACTACTCATCGGAGAGCGGGCACCGGTTTGCACATTGAGTTTGCTTCGACCATATCCTCCAAAAGCTGGGAGGGACATGAAGCAACCACCCACCAAGTTAGCAACGCCCAGCGCTACCATCTCGCGGTTCGCGCTAATATGCATGCCCTGAATTCCATCGGATTTGGCATCTCCTAGACCCTTCGCCGCTACTGAAGACTCAAAAAAGCCGAGGAGAGTGATAATGAAAGCTTTGCTCATGGCCGTGCGAATATATTCCATGTACTTGGCTTGGAAGGGCCACTGGAATGTGAACAGTTGGCTTGCACTGATCTCAGTGTGGCCCAGGAGCTCGAGTCCTTTGTTTTCCCAATTCAGGCGCCATGCCAGAATTGCAGACAGGATTACAACCAGACAACGATCAGGAACGTAGACCAATTGGGGATATCTGGGTGTCAGATATTTTTTCAACGTCCTAGGAAGGATTAGCCAAGTGCATTTTATTAACAAACTCAGGGAGGGAGCCTACCGGAAAATCATGATGCTCGTGAAGCTCACAAGTGAAACGAGGGAGGTTAGTAGGTGACAATCTCCAGCATTTCTAATGATGAATGTCAACTTGGCCGCTGTGGTGCCGTGGCTAGCACCGGTTTCGCTTGCCTTGCTTGTGAGGCCTAGTTCCGGGATAAGTTGGTCCACAAAAATCACAAATCCGATGGCTGTGATAAAGCCTCTTAAAAAGGGCCGGCTGAGCATATTATCGAGGAATCCCAATCGGCTCAATCCGGCGATAAGAATCATAGTACCTGTCATCGCAGTCGATATACCGATCACCATAGCACTCTTCACGGTAATGTCTTCTGGAGAATCGGTAGGCAGGATACTGGCCTTCACGATCGCGCCTGTAAGGAGAGATCCAGCTGCCTCTGGTCCCAGAACTAGAAGTGGGCAGCTTCCAAGAATCGCGTAAATAAGAGGGTGTATCACAAACGAATAAAGACCGTTGACTGGGGGAGCGTGAGCAAGATTCGCAGCCATTGACAATGCCATTGGAATATAGACTGAGCAGATAGTCAATGCTGCTATAAAATCCCCGCGCAAGAAGGACCATTGGTACTGGCTAACCCAATTGAGAAAAGGAATATAATAAGATATGTACCTATTAGGAGCTTGTCAGTCCATTTTTTCCCCTTCGATGCTTGCTACAATCTCTAGAGAGATATGAAGGATCGAGCTTACTGCTTCTTAGAATCGTTCATGGACAAGGCGGTAAGGGAGGAGGATTTCATTTGCGATGTGTACTCTGAGTCCTGGCGTGAATGTGGAAACCCGTCATCTCCACGAAGAGGATCAGATGCTGCCCCGGCTTCTCCAACACCATTCGCTTCAGAATGTCTATTTGATGAACCCAAATACGCGACTCTTTCAGTGCTTTCAATATGCGGCGAGAAAGTCCCATGGCTGCAACGTCTGTCGCCGCAGGCAGGGTCTGAACGGTCGTACGACTCCAGTAGTCGGGTTCTCGCATCGGGTTCACTCATAATTCCCAAGCCTCGTGCAGATTGTACCCCGGGCTCATCGGTCTCGGTTTGAGAAAAAGGCCTTGGGCGGAAAATATCAGCTAAGCGATCCCGCAAGTTGCGGGCCTCGTCGGCATCTTCGCCGATCAGCGGGCTAGACTCGGACATGGGGTGTGCTTGAAGATTGGACCACGCGCTAATTCCAAATATGAGATACAACTATCACCCCCATCCGTATCAATGGAAAAGTAATGGATAACGGACTATTGGGGAAGGGAAAGAAACACAGTAAGAAGAAGAAAAAAAAAAGTAATTATAAGAGTGTCGTGGCTGGCTAGCAAGGGCGGTGGCCGCTAGGGACTGATAAGCGGGGACCTCGAGCTACCGCTCCTCTTCATGTAGATCTAGCCAGTAGGAGCTGCTGGGCCAAATTTCTATAGCGAGTGGAAATGCAGCCTAACCAACATGATCAAGCATGCGATAAAATGTGGCCGTTGATTCGTCTGTGCCACCTCCAGACGGGACTAAGATAGGACTAGTGGAGTCGGCATATGTACACAGAGAGATCATCAAGTGACAAACGGATATTCCGTGGAGCCGGGGGCGGTGAGCATTGTTAAATTGACACCCTTTGGCAAATTAGGCTTAGCCTGGGCACATTATGCATCAAGCCCGGGGCATTGCGTAGTCAATTGGCTACACAATGTACAAGGTACCTTTCATAAAAGAGATTTTTCTAAGGCAGTATACCACCTGGAATGACAAGTACATTAGTAGGTAGTGCCAGTAAGGTAGATACCCATATATGTATACTGATAACATAAGGGGGTACTAGTAGATGAGCAAGCTAAGATAGGGTAAAGTGAGAGTACATATAGCTTCGCTGCCGGGCGGTCTAAATGCTACATAAAAACAACCTCTGGGCATCAACTGGTGGACCTTAATGCATGTAAAGGGTGTTTATCATTTTGAGTGTCTAACACTCCCAGGGCGGTGAGTCACGTGTACAGACTGAGAAAGTCGGAGAGTCATGTGACCATGTGGGTTTTGAGCCCGCCACAATAGTGATTTGAAGCGATTGTGCTTCCGTCCAACGACCCTTTTAGTCTCCCTCCCCTCGATCCTCTTGATCTACTCGGAAACTTGATTCAGGAATCGAGTTTATTTCTGCCTCTTGGACTGCCGTCTCATCAGTCCTATTTTTACCCCGAATTTCGTCGTTGAAAATCACAGCGCAACCCCGCCAAGATGTCTTTAACAAATTGCCGTTTTTACGAGGAGAAGTACCCTGAGGTGGACAGCTATGTCATGGTCAATGTCAAGCAGGTAGGGACTGAAAATCGCATGTTTGTCGGTGCTCAGGAATGCTTATTGGTTTTTCCTCCGGATTTAATAGATCGCCGAGATGGGCGCATACGTTAAGCTGCTCGAGTATGACAACATCGACGGCATGATTCTGCTCTCCGAACTGTCCCGAAGACG
Organism: Penicillium herquei; assembly: GCA_039634405.1. NCBI lineage: Eukaryota > Fungi > Ascomycota > Eurotiomycetes > Eurotiales > Aspergillaceae > Penicillium > Penicillium herquei. The sequence goes on along the minus strand of CP098387.1, from coordinate 3,881,496 downwards.
TATTCGTTCTATTCAGAAGCTCATCCGTATTGGGCGCAACGAGGTTGTCATTGTTCTGCGTGTTGACAAGGAGAAGGGTAAGAAACCCTCGATTGCAATTTAGAGACCTGCCGACTGACTCATACGGTGGTGTAGGTTACATCGATTTGTCCAAGCGTCGTGTTTCCCCCGAAGATGTCGTCAAGTGTGAGGAGCGATACAACAAGAGCAAGGCGGTTCACTCTATCCTTCGCCATGTCGCAGAGGCTACCCAGGTTCCTCTCGAGGAGCTATACCAGAAGATCGCCTGGCCTCTGGACAAGAAATACGGTCACTCCCACGACGCATTCAAGATCGCCATCTCGTATGTACCTTATATAACTGTGTGTGCCAAAATTGATACCGTGCTTACCACTGACCTGCCTCTGATAGCAACCCCGAGGTGTGGAACGAGATTGAGTTCCCCAGCGAGCCTGTGAAGAAGGAGCTGCAGCAATACATCAGCAAGAAGCTCACCCCCGCCCCTACCAAGGTCCGTGCCGATATCGAGGTTACCTGCTTCAGCTACGAAGGTATTGGTGCCGTCAAGACCGCCCTCCGCACCGCCGAGGCCGAGAACACCCCCGAGAACCAGATCAAGGTCAAGCTTGTCGCCCCTCCCCTTTACGTCCTGACTAGCCAGTGCCTGGACAAGACCCTGGGTATCCAGCAATTGGAGGCTGCTATCCAAAGAATCGAGACCGCCATCAAGGCTGCTGGTGGTAACTGCACCGTGAAGATGGCGCCCAAGGCCGTTACTGAGCACGATGATGCCATTCTTCAAGAACTCATGGAGAAGCGCGAGCGGGAGAACCAGGAAGTTAGCGGTGATGAGAGCGGTTCGGAGAGTGACGACGGTGTTCCCGAGTAAAGGGCGCAATCTAATTCGGAATCATGGCCTGGCGTACATCGGCGTTGTCGACTTGTGCAAAGGGCAAATGAGGAGGGAGAATAGGGCAAAAATGGATAGAGAAAAATTCACGCACATTCTACACGATCTATGAGAAAAGAAAAAGGCTTGATGACTCTGTGCTACTAGGCATGATTGCAGTCAGAAATTGCCTTTCCGCCAGGGACAGTTGCCTGCACCTCGAGTCCGGAGGGTGTTCTATCCACAAGCAGGTGCAATGTGCCATTTGGCAAAGTCCTCCCGCTCCGTCATTCTATTTGCATGTTCGGTTCGCGCGAGGTGCAAATTCTGATGTATATATGGTATGATGCAACCGAGACGTTCAATGCCAATGATGCTTTTAGAGCTCTTCTGTTCCTCCTGAATACTAGTAGTACGTTCCTAGTAGATATGTCTTGCAGAATGGCTTAAATTTTCTTTTCATTGGATCCCAGTGCTTATTGTTTAACACGGATACGTGGACATGTCAGGGTTTAGACAGAAAAGTTTCGACATTGCTAACTATCATTGATGGTTGAATGGCGCGCAAGTCGGGGTTCCCTTGATAGATAGCTTGGTGCGATAGCGGGGATGGCGCTTGGATCCATTTTCCCCGTCGATCTCACTTCCCACGGCCTTCACCGACCTTCAAACCCAACCTTGCGGTCTTTCCTCTGAGCAAGGCATTCTTCAGTATCTTCAAAATGGGCCATTGGGCCGATTTCTTTTCATTTGACCGGCGCCGTGCCCGTCATCGCTCGACTGTAGAGCGTCGCAGACGTACGTCATAGGTCAACAAAGACCGTGTAACTCAGCTGCTAACTTAGCCACAGTCCTGCCCTCTTACATTGCAGACGAGCCACAGCCCTCCGACTCCTCCAAAGAGATTACCAAAGTCGCATTGCGGTTGAAATACCAAATTGAACAGGTCGTTTGTTGTGAGGTGGAGGAGAATGTGCTGACTGACCCCAACAGTCGCATCATCACCCCGGCTGTTATTGAGACTGCGTGTCGAGCTGGTGGCGAGGAATACCGGGCATGTGTTGTCTTTTGCTTGTTGGTATGTCTGAGATGGTTCAAGATCCAGGCCTCTATTGAGCTTTGGGATGCGGACCTCCACGAAGTACGAGCCGTGGCCTGCGAGGTTATCGCCAAGCGCATGTAAGTTCAATGGGCAATGAGACATGTATCAATCCGCACGTCTTACTGATTTGTTACACAGCATCGAAGGAGAGAAGGATCAAGACTATCTCCTTAAGAGCGTCCTGCTCAAGCGCTATTCTATCTTCTCCGAGGGCTTCGAAACCGATCCTGCCAATGTGATTGAGCGCTCTGTGGATCTCCATGCACTGAGGATCATCGGCTCTTCTGGGTATCAGAAGTGTATTCAATTTTTATGGTGTGGCTGGATTTGCCAAGAAGAAGGCAATCCAACCAATTTCGTCGAATACGAAGGCAAGTCTGATACTAGTTATTGGGCTCATTTCCATCCAGATCGGATGCGAACACCTCTCTATCAAAATGTTTGCCAGATAGTATTTTCTCTGATTTACCTTGCGATCTACACCGCGGTCATCAATACTGTCAATCCTACGGGTGATATTGACGTGGCTGAAGGTGTTTTGTATGGCATGACTCTTGCATTCATCTGCGACGAGGCAATCAAGTTTTGGAAAGTGGGTTGGAACTATCTGGAGTTCTGGAATGCCTTCAACTCTACCCTCTATGGGTTACTTGCCATTTCTTTCATCTTGCGTGTTGTTGCACTTGCTCACTCGCCTTCGGACCATGACTCGCAGCGCGAACTCTTCAATGGATTGAGCTACAACTTCCTAGCGTTTGCAGGACCTATGTTCTGGATGCGGATGATGCTCTATTTGGACTCGTTCAAGTTCTTTGGCGCCATGTTCGTGGTTCTTCGCGTCATGATGAAAGAGAGTTTGATCTTCTTCGCTCTGCTTTTTGTAGTTCTGGCTGGTTTCTTCCAGGCTTTCATCGGCATGGCCCAGGTGGATGACGATATACCCGTCACTCGGCTCATCATTCAGGGTATGGCAAACAGTGTGATGCAAAGCCCCGAATTTGAGATCTTCCAGGAATTCGCATTCCCATTCGGAATCATCCTCTATTATGTGTTCAATTTTGTTGTCATGATTGGTATGTGATCCCATTACGCTCCTATTCCCGATGGTCTGAGTACTAATCCATCAAAGTTCTTCTGAACATTCTCATCGCGTTGTACAATAGCGCTTATGAGGATATTTCCGGAAATGCCACAGACGAATACATGGCCATATTTGCTCAGAAGACTATGCAATTCGTTCGTGCTCCCGATGAGAATGTCTTCATCCCGCGTAAGTCATAGTTTCCTCATATGCCATGTCATGAAATTTGATCTAACATGGAATTTAGCTTTCAATCTGATTGAAATTTTGTTTGTGAGCGCTCCATTTGAATGGTGGCTCTCACGAAAGCACTATGCCAAGCTCAACGACATCGTCATGGGCTGCATCTACTCACCTCTTCTTCTCATAACTGCTTGGATCGAAACTCGGCAAGCTGAGCAGGTCCGGTGGAATCGTCGACACGGAGAGGAGGATGAGGAAGATCAGCAGGAGTGGGAATTAGTGGCTGAGGAAGTGGACTATGAGTTGGATGAGACCTGGAAGGAAGAGGTTAAGCAAACTACCCCTGATATCAAGGTTGATAACTGCACTCTTGAAGTCCGTGAACTCCGAGAGCAGGTGGCAGTATTAACGGAATTGGTGAAGGGGTTGAGTCGAGAAAAAGGCGCGGTAGTTGACGGGCTCACATAAAGAACTTGAATCCATGTATAGGTATACACATTCATCGACCTCGGAATGATGATGCGACTCGGATGTCGCAACTTGAAATTTCTACTTCACAGGTCTCTACAAATTATATACAATAGCCTGAGTGCTCTAAGTTCCTCTCTCCATTTTTCCTTTTTCTTTTTCGTTTTTCATCTTTCACATCGGTTAAAAATAAATAGTGACTTTTCCACTCATTCGACAAAAATGAAATTATGCCAAGACTAAAATGAAATTATGCCAAGACTAAAATGAAATATATGATACAATTGAATTTACAGACCAAAGATCTCATTGGCTCTCTTCAAGACGGCAACCTCCCCGGACTTCAGATTATTTCCCTCCGCATTCCAGGCCTTGAGTCCGAACGAGCGAGCGGCATCGGTAAATTCAGACTGACGGAGATGAGCCTCAGTAAATCGACCAATGTGGCGGCTTTCGCCTTCGCCTCCAGGGAAGTCAGGAGGAGGGATGCCTTCCAAGAAGTCCTTCTTCTGGCGCTGGACGTATTGTGCGTTTTCCTCAGTAACGGGGCAGGCAGGAATATACAGAACGCTAGAGTCACCAAGTCCCTGATGGACCTTGTCGACAGCATGGATACCATCAGAGTGCCAAGCCACATAGTCACCGGGAGCAATCTGGGGCACATGAACCATGGTCTCTTCTAAGCGTAGGTGAGGGTGGAGAACGTCGCTCAGCTCCTGCGAGAAACCCGGAGTGGCACCCTCGATCTTGCTAGTCATATTTGTTTCCAGACGCCAGTTTTGAGGGTCCAGATATGTGTCGAGGGCTAGGCGTGACCCGCCAGCCGGAGGTGAGGCAATCGGCTCGAAGAATGGCCGCAGGAGGAAGTATGCAGTAGCCATGGAGAGTAATGGATTCACCAACAATGTACCCTCCTTTGGCCCAGTGTGGGACATGCTAAGCCATCCCTGGAACATGCGGAACATCGAGCATGCACCTGCACCATTATACAGATCTGAGACGGCAGGAATACGGCAACTAGCCTCCCAGGGGTCGTACTCTTCCCATCGTCCCTCCCAGATAGCCTGGTAGACGTTTCCTCGGCCATAGCCGTTATCTTCCCATCGCTCCACGCTACCGCCATCGACGTGAGGACCGAGTGCAAAGCCAGCATCACCTGGCTGGCGGATTCGCAGGCGATCGGCATATGTGAGAGGATGTGTCGGAGCCACCATAGCGTCGGCAACGTTGGAGTGCCAGAAGCTCATGAGGAAGCGCTGGGTTTCGAGCATGTTAGGGTGGGTACGAGCCTTCATCTGGGCCTGTGACCAGTAAAGCTCGAATACCTGGGGATCATTGGGCGGGAAAGCTAATGCATGTCAATTCCATTTATCCAAGAGAAAATCAATGGACGGGTCTCTTACCTTTGGTATGCGGGTTGGTTTTCACGTAGTCCTCGATTGATGCCTTGTAGGATCGTGCCTCAGCCTCGGGGATAACACCACGGACAACTGCAACACCTCGTTTCCTAAGTTCCTGTTGAAAGGTCTTGGGCGCATTCTTGATGTCTTTGAAGTCGATGGAGGGGATAATGTTGCTTCCGAGCTCTCGAATAGATCGGACTTCTTCTCTTAAGTTGCATAGCAATCGATCCCAACTATCCTTGACCTGCTTCTCATTCCCTGCAATCAATCGTCGCTTTTGGTCGGCAAATCTCTCGGGGAGAGCCTCTTGCTTGACTCCGGAGAGAGAGACGAAGACCGAAGAAATGTCGCCTTCTTTGCGCTGCGCAGCATTCATCACATTCCGCGCTGATCCTTTCACAGGGTGTCTTAGTGACGACGATAGACTCCGCATGTTGTGAAGCTGTCCTTTGTACATGGTGTAGTAAGACGGTGATGGGGCTTAGGACGAGGAATAAGTTTGACGCAGGTCATGAGAAATTAAAGAACCATGCAATCTGAATCATATTTAAGTTAAAAATTACGTTCGTCGTCACTCCCAACCCTGAACGAAGCCGACAGTATCAATTGTCGGGTAGATTTCCTAATTGGGAAGGATGCCGCCTTCCTCGCCGTCGCCATTCAGGGAAAAAAGGTCTCGAGTAGACCAATGGGTCCTAGTAGCAGGCCATTTGGTTCACCGGTCCTCAAGCTGCAAATTGGCCGTATCAGAACCAGCCAGAGTCGGTAGGGGAGGGTGGTCCAGTGGTCTCACCGGCACTTGTATAAATAAGGGTCCTCGCCTAAGTCAGGACCATGAATTCAAGAACTTCAAGTTGGGCAATAATAATTCTTTTTTTTGGCCACGGACATTTGCGGCGAAATGATGGCTTCGTGGCTGTTTGGTGGCATGCATACTGCCAGTGCAAACGTACCCACTTATTTTGACATCAGGTAGATCCTTCCTCCTGATAGCAAGGCTTTGTGGTCTATAGCGCTAACAGGATTGCATCCATTAGACTCGAGAATGATACCCTGTGGCTACCAAACTCCGGAGACTCAGACTATGGTACCTTGAATGGGACGGTTGTTCTGTGTCTGAGCAAACCATTGCCAGTGAAAGACTTCAAATTGCACATTAGAGGGTCTCATTACATCAAGTATGTGTATCTGCCAAGAATTTCCCATATCCAACTAATTCTCTATACTAGCTGGGACTGCACAGATATAGACGGCCAGCATAGGCGAGTTCCATGGCGGGAGTCAATATTTTACCATCAGATCTGGAATTTTAAGAAGGGCTCTAAGAATGGACGCCACGTTTTGCAAGCTGGAAATCACGAGTTTCCCTTTTCAGTCAGTCTAAACAATCGACTACCCACAAGCATCGAAGGGATGGATGACTGCTATATACGATACAACTTGACCGCGTCCCTCGACTGCCCTTGGGGGGAAATAAACGAGTCACGAAGTATGGGTGTTTGCCGAGTTCAGGACATTTTCTCTTTTATAGAGCCACAGGTGAGCTGTGAACACCTAAGCCCCAATCTATATAGTCTCTCACCAATTCTTATTTAGAGCATTGAAGGTTTCTGGGACGAGAAGATCACATATACCATTGCCGTTCCCGGGCACGCGTTCCCTCTAGGCGGTTCTATCAAAGTTGACATGAGATACATCCCACTTCTGAAAGGTCTCTTTGCCGAAACAATGAAGATCCAGCTCATCGAGACGCACAGTATCTACCCCCGTTCTGGATTTCAGGGTAGAATGCAGCGAACACGAGAAAGTATTGTCGTGGAGGATGTTGCGAAATTCAAGGAATTTGAGGACAACTTCGATCTCGAAAACGACGATCAGTGGCGCAGGATTTCTCATTCTATTGTCATACCAAAATTCTTGGGAAAATGTCGACCAACCAGTCGCTCTTCAATTCTTGAAGTGATACACTCGTTGAAGTTGTCGATCCGTCTCAGAAACCCCAACGGGAAATATTCAGAGGTATGTAATTCAAGGTCCCGGATATATGATGTATCTTTAGCCCAGATCACTGACCCACTGTTAGATTTCCGCAGTCTTCCATCTGAACCTTTGTCCAACCTCCGGTCTAGGCATTGACCAGTCCTGTCAAAGTAACATCTTTGTCCGTATCCAGCCGCCTCCAGCTTATACCGACTACATTCGCGATCAACCTTACCTCGATTCCGTCTCACCATCCGTTTCACGGGCCTCTTCCAGCTCTGATTTGAGCTGCACATACGATACCTTAGGAGAGTATCCGTCATGGCCGGCTTCCTTGGAAGATATTTCTCGAGTTCCTTGCTATGAGGAAGCGGTACTATCTGGCACGCCTGGAAGTGAATATAGTCCGTTATACTCTGTGTGAGTAGGTATTTATTTTATCAATGCGGCCCCGGGTGCCTGGACCGTTAATTTCCTGGAGTTCCTATTGTTTTTTTATTCAGAACGCATACCCATTTGACAGCTCTACGGCGTTTTACTTATAACATGATCCCGATGTGTTTAATTTGTTTCTTTTTATTACATCATTCTCAAGCAAAATTTAGAAGCTATTAGGTATGATTTATTTGATTCAGATGTTCACGTTGTTCCATTCCAAGGTTGTGGCACTGGTAATAGTAGTGGCCCGGGCACATACTAAAATATATAAACTTAAGCTCGAAGCCACCACCAGTTGACCGTGACAACTTCCATATAGTACCTACTACCCAGGGCCGCAAAGAAGTCAAGAATCACGAGCACTTGAGCATGCATCCAGTCAGATTCATGCTTTATGTTGTGGTCTTATATACTAGCATTGACTAATGAGGGCCGAAGCAAAAAGAATGAACAATGTCCGAAGTGCATCTTTGAAGAGGCAAAAAAAAGAAATTCTCAGGTTTTTTTGTAGGAATAGCCGAACGGGGGGGTCGAACCCCCAACCTTGAGATTAAGAGTCTCACGCTCTACCGATTGAGCTAGCCCGGCAGGGCTGGTTGGAGGCTGACCAACTTATGGCTACATAAGCCACTGCGGCTGTAGCTCAGATCTGTGGGCTGTGGCGTTTCGCGATACGGGCATTACATAATCGGTCTAGCGCGTCGGGGAGTCCGGGCGAATCCAGTGGAATCCAAAATTACTTATCAAGGTGGCTTCTTCTGAGCTCTCCCTCGAAGTGTCGTGTTGTCTGGTTGATGCTTCATTGATTTGTCTGTACCCCGACCCTCTTTGTGGTCATCTCGGCTGCCATCATGTAAGTTCCCGGAAGAGCGTTTCATCCCCTATTTATGCATGGACAGCTTGAATCTAACCCATATCAGGGCAAAACTCGCGGACGACCCCCAGATCCAACATGCATCCCTGCATAATCCTCTCCCTCTGCAATTGCACACCTACATCTGGCCCTTTCTGATCATCTGGCCTGCCTTCTTCGCCTTCTATCTCTCCGAGGAGCGCTATGATACCTATATTCAGGGTCAGGAGTGGACCTTCGTTTTTGCGGGGTCCATTATCACGGCCCAGTCACTCCTGTGGCTGATGACCAAATGGAACATTAACATCAACACCCTGTTTACTACCACTAGAGCCCGCTCTATTGATACCGCTCGCCTCATTAAAGTGATCCCAATCACCAATGCCGGCTCTGCGGAGATCTGTACCCTGCTTCACGATAACTCCGGTGGCAAGAAGACCCTCTCGTTCCTGTTTCAGAAGCGCCGTTTCCTTTACTACCCTGAGCGTCAAACCTTCGCGCCTCTCGACTACGTCCTCGATGCGGAGCCCAAGCCTGCTCTCAAGTACTTCCAGCAGAGCAAGGGTCTGACCACCAAGGAAGAGATCGAGAGCATTCAGCACCACTATGGCGACAACACCTTCGACATTCCTGTCCCCGGATTCGTGGAGCTTTTCCAGGAACATGCGGTTGCGCCTTTCTTTGTCTTCCAAATTTTCTGTGTCGGTCTGTGGATGCTGGATGAATACTGGTACTACTCTCTGTTCACTCTCTTCATGCTTGTCATGTTTGAGAGCACCGTTGTGTGGCAGCGACAGAGAACTCTCTCTGAGTTCCGTGGAATGAACATCAAGCCGTACGATGTCTGGGTTTATCGCGAGAAGAAGTGGCTGGAGATTACTAGTGACAAGCTTCTTCCCGGTGACTTGATGTCAGTCAACCGCACCAAGGAAGATGGCGGCGTTGCCTGTGATATTCTCCTTATCGAGGGCAGTGTCATTGTCAACGAGGCCATGCTCTCTGGTGAGAGTACCCCCTTGCTCAAGGATTCCGTTCAGCTGCGCCCTAGTGATGACTCGATTGAGCCCGAGGGCCTGGATAAGAACTCGTTCGTGCACGGTGGAACCAAGGTTCTCCAGATCACTCACCCTAATGTTCCTGGTGAGGAGGTTTACAAAAACTTGGCCTCTGGTATTACAGCCCCTCCTGACAATGGCGCCCTCGGTGTTGTGGTCAAGACCGGTTTCGAGACCAGCCAAGGTAGCCTTGTTCGCACTATGATTTACTCCACCGAACGTGTCTCTGCCAACAATGTCGAGGCCCTGCTTTTCATCCTTTTCCTTCTGATTTTCGCCATTGCTGCCTCTTGGTACGTTTGGCAGGAGGGTGTGTCCAAGGACCGCAAGCGATCCAAGCTGCTCCTGGACTGTGTCCTTATTGTTACCAGTGTTGTTCCCCCTGAGCTGCCTATGGAGCTGAGCTTGGCAGTCAACACTAGTCTGGCTGCGCTGAGCAAGTTTGCCATCTTCTGCACTGAGCCTTTCCGTATTCCCTTTGCTGGTCGTGTTGATATCGCTTGCTTCGACAAGACTGGTACTCTGACTGGCGAGGATCTGGTTGTCGATGGTATTGCTGGTCTCACATTGGGCCAGGCTGGTGCTAAGGTCGAAGCCGACGGTGCTCATGCCGAACTGGCCAAGGTCGAGGCTGTTGGACCCGAGACTACTCTGGTTCTTGCTAGCGCCCACGCCCTGGTCAAGTTGGACGAGGGTGAAGTTGTTGGTGACCCCATGGAAAAGGCTACTCTTCAATGGCTTGGCTGGGGACTGGGCAAGAATGATACTCTCATGTGCAAGGGTGTTCCACCCAAGGTCTCTTCCCGCCCTGTCGAGTCTGTCCAGATCAAGAGACGTTTCCAATTCTCGTCTGCCCTGAAGCGCCAGAGTACCATTGCCACCATTACTACCAATGATCCAAAGACTTCCAAGAAGACCAAGGCCACCTTTGTTGGTGTCAAGGGTGCTCCCGAAACCATTGGCACTATGCTGGTCAACACTCCCCCCAACTACGAAGAGACTTTCAAGCACTTCACTCGTAATGGTGCTCGTGTGCTTGCTCTTGCCTACAAGTATCTGTCGTCCGAAGCGGAACTGTCTCAGAGCCGCGTTAACAACTATGTCCGCGAGGAAGTTGAAGCTGAATTGATCTTTGCCGGTTTCCTTGTTCTCCAGTGCCCTCTGAAGGATGACGCTATCAAGTCCGTCCGCATGCTGAACGAAAGCAGCCACCGCGTTGTCATGATCACTGGTGACAACCCTCTGACTGCCGTTCACGTCGCGCGCCAGGTCGAGATTGTTGATCGCGAGGTTTACATTCTTGATGCCCCTGAACATGATAACTCTGGAACCCGTGTTGTTTGGCGAACCATTGATGACAAGCTGAACACCGAGGTTGACCCGACTAAGCCCCTGGACCCTGAAATTCTTAAGACCAAGGATATCTGTATCACCGGTTACGCCCTGGCCAAGTTTAAGGACCAGAAGGCTCTCCCCGATCTTCTGCGCCACACCTGGGTTTATGCCCGTGTGTCTCCCAAGCAGAAGGAGGACATTCTGCTCGGTCTCAAGGATGCTGGTTACACCACTCTGATGTGTGGTGACGGTACAAACGACGTCGGTGCCTTGAAGCAAGCTCATGTTGGTGTCGCCCTTCTGAACGGCTCGCAAGAAGACTTGACCAAGATTGCCGACCACTACCGTACCACTAAGATGAAGGAGCTCTACGAGAAGCAAGTTGGCATGATGCAGCGCTTCAACCAGCCTCCTCCCCCTGTCCCTGTCAACATTGCCCATCTCTACCCCCCTGGTCCTCGCAATCCCCACTACGAGAAAGCCATGGAACGCGAGGCCTCCAAGAAGGGCGCTGCTGCTTCTGCTCAGCAAATCCCTACTATTACTTCTCCCGGTGCCCAAGCTCTCCAGAACCAGACCCCTCTGCAACACCAGAGCCCATCTCAAGTTGCTGCGGCTGGTCTTGCTGACAGGCTCACTTCTTCCATGTTGGAGCAGGAGCTTGATGATAGCGAACCCCCCACCATCAAGCTTGGTGATGCTTCTTGCGCTGCGCCGTTCACCAGTAAGCTGGCCAACGTGATTGCGATCCCGAACATTATTCGTCAGGGTCGTTGCACTTTGGTTGCCACCATTCAAATGTACAAGATTCTTGCTTTGAACTGTTTGATTAGTGCCTACAGTCTGAGTGTCATTTACCTGGATGGTATCAAGTTCGGCGACGGTCAGGTCACCATCAGTGGTATGCTGATGAGTGTCTGCTTCCTGTCAATCTCCCGAGCCAAGGTTCGTTATATGATCTTTCCATCTTGAATATTGAATACTAATTATATCTAGTCTGTCGAGGGATTGTCCAAGGAGCGGCCCCAGCCGAACATCTTCAACCCGTACATCATTGGATCCGTTCTTGGTCAATTTGCTATCCACATTGTCACTTTGATCTACCTCTCCAACTATGTCTATAAGATTGAGCCGTATGTTCTGAAACCCTCTCGATTACGGAATTTGTTTCGCTAACAAAAAGCACAGGAGAGATGACAATATCGATCTCGAGGGCGAGTTCGAGCCTTCTCTTTTGAACAGCGCCATCTACCTGCTCCAGTTGATCCAGCAAATTTCCACTTTCTCCATCAACTACCAAGGCCGTCCCTTCCGCGAGTCTATTCGCGAGAACAAGGCCATGTACTGGGGTCTCGTCGCAGCCTCTGGTGTCGCTTTCTCTTGTGCCACCGAGTTCGTTCCTGAGATCAACGAGAAGCTCCGCCTGGTTCCCTTCAGCAACGAGTTTAAGATTACCTTGACTGTGCTCATGATCTTCGACTATGCTGGCTGCTGGGTTATTGAGAATGTGCTGAAGCACCTGTTCAGCGACTTCCGTCCTAAGGATATTGCTGTTCGCCGCCCCGATCAATTGAAGCGAGAGATCGAGCGCAAGGCACAGGAGGAGGCTGAGGCTCAAACTCAGAAAGAGCAGCAGAGAAAGGTTTAATTGTGCTGCTGACTTGAAGACTCAAAGTCAACATGTAGTAGTACTGTATACATAGAATGGTTGAGGTTGAGTTTCATAGAATTGCAAAGAATCTAATATATGGTTCTTAACGTGATCTAAATTCGATTTTTTTTTCTCATTCAATTCTTGAATCACTTATAAAGAATCTCAATTGTAGCTTCCATTGTTCTTAGAACAAGGTACAGTCAATAGTTAACGGCTTGTCCCGAGGCACTTGATGTCATATGGCAGGTCCCCGCGATAGTATCAACCGTGGGATTGCAATATTTTATCCTTGGGATGATCTATATGCATCAGAGTTGATATTTGCATTCAGATATCCTACGGGGTATTCTATCCCGACAACTTTGGGCTTATCCCGACTCATACTGCGTTCAGCATCCGTTTGTTGCGAAACATCATCCCGCGGTCAACCCCACTTAATATGATCTCATCGGCTTTAAGGCCGATTCGATGCAGACCTCTTCTTTTCGGTTCTTACTTCTCAATTACAACATCTACACTGTCGAAACTCACGTGGCACGCAATGGCTAACCATACTCTTCAATCAACCCACAGGCTGCTCTCAGGCCATGAGATTCCGATGATTGGATTTGGGGTACGTTGACCCGCTCTATATGACCCTCTTGACGCAACTTGGCTTCTCAAGTATGCAAAAAGCAATACAATGCAAAGAATAACTATGTCTAACGAACATATTTGCTTCTAGGTCTACATGATGTGCGTATCAAATGTTTATTTTCAACAGATTAGCCATAACTAACTGATCTAGCCCCCCATCCACCACAGAGAAGGCAGTCCAAGAGGCTCTGAAGGTTGGCTTTCGCCATGTACGTATTGCCGATAAAAAGCCATCTATAGTCAAAACAGGCAACTCATAAATTTCAATTCTAGGTCGATTCAGCTATCATGTACGGCAATGAGAAGGGTTGCGGCCGCGCTCTCCAGAGTTCGGAGCTCGACCGATCCGAGATATTCCTGACAACCAAGATCCCACCGGGCTCAATGGGCTACGCACCTACCAAGCGAGCCATAAGCAAGAGTTTACAAGAGGCTGCTACTGACTACTTTGATCTGTAAGTTATGCTATGCGCACAACCTCTGCTAAGATCCCGAAGAGATATACATCGTAATGTACTTACGCTTCTATCACTAGAATCCTGATCCATGCACCCTACGGCGGTCAAGAAGCCCGTCTAGGCTCGTGGCGTGCCTTGGTCGAAGCTCAAAAGGCAGGACATGTCCGATCGATTGGTGTCTCTAACTACGGTGTCCACCATCTCGAAGAACTAGAGGACTATATCAAGAATGGGGGTGGTGGTGAGATAAGTGTCGGGCAGTGGGAGTTGCACCCCTGGCTAGATCACTCGGATATCACGGCGTGGTGTCATAGTCGTGGGATCGTTGTGGAGGCTTATTCCCCGCTTGCGCATGGAGAGCGACTGGATGAGCCTGTGTTGGCTAGTATAGGGAAGAAGTATGGGAAGTCGCCGGCGCAGGTTATGATTCGGTGGAGTTTGCAAATGGTACGTATCTTTGGTTGATCCTCCTTTACTCTATAGTATACACCATACACCATTATAATTTCGCAATCGACTAACTATACTCTATAGGGATTCCTGCCTTTGCCGAAGTCCAAGACTCCAGTGCGAATCCGGGAGAATGCGGACGTTTTTGATTTTGAATTATCAGAGGAGGATATGGCGCAGCTTGACACAGGAGAATATGCGCCGACAGACTGGGATCCCACTGTAGATGAGGATTAGAAACGAGTCAGGTACAAACGGAGTAGTGGATTCCCATAGAACCATAGAAGTGGAATTATCAAAGCGGGAATTTTGGATTTGTCAGGCAACGGGTTTGCATTAGAACATCGAATCGCGGGGTTGACATTTTCCAACTTTCTTATCTTGACGATTTCACGATTTGGCCACACTCATTTCTTCTCCTAAGACATTCCTTATAGAATTCTAGGCTCTTTAAAAAGATCCTCCTTTATTCTTTAATATTTTATTGCATATCCCCGCTGATCAGCGCCACCATGAAGTTGATCCTCTCCACCTCGTAAGTGTCTTCTCTCAGCGCATTGCTTTTATGACCCCGCAGTTCCTTGAAATGGAGAAGAATGAAGTGGAAACTAGAGCACGGTGACTGATCAGATCATCTACAGCAATATCATGCAAGGCGGCAGGCCGCCTGTAATCCGCCAACCAACGCAAAAATCCAACGTTGAACTCATCAACGCCCTGCATTCGAATTTCCTTGCGTCGCAACATATTGAGCTGTCGAACGGGACCGAAGTTCACGTAAATGGGAATGGTGCCTCCAACGGCGCTGCGAAGGGTTACCAGTCATGGACCGGAGAACAAGACGGAGCCCTCTACATCCCCGCAATTGACTTCTCACAGCCCGGACTGGCCGAGGAGCGCTCTCAATACGATATCACTGTGAAGCTGTTCTATCTACCAGGGATCCCGGTGTCCCGACGTTGTGCGCACACAAGGGAGGCAATTGATCTTGTATTGAAGGAACTACATGTGGATTCTATCGATCTGCTGATTGTATCGTTCCCGGGCCTTCTATTCGATGCGGACGATGACAGCGATGAGGAGGACGCGGGGGCTACTGGAGAGTCGGATGACTTCGACAGCATGGTGCAGACCTGGCGTGTACTGGAATCATTGCATGAACAGGGCATGATCGGTCAACTGGGCGTGGCGGAGTTTGGCAGCGAGCGGTTGGCGCGATTCTTGCCGCACACTAAGGTCAAGCCCTCGGTTGACCAGATCAATCTGAAGGACTGTTGTGTTGTTCCCAAGTCCTTGATTCTCTATGCGAAGCAGGAGCAGATCCAGCTTCTGACTCATAATGACTGCAATGATATCCTTCCCGTGGGCACCACAAGAGAACTTCTGGGCCCTGCGGACAAGGGCGTTGGTATCCTGGCTTCTGCTCCTGAAGCCGACGATGGTATTCAAGGTCATGTTGAGCCGCAATGGGTTGTCAAGTACACCGCAGTTGTGAAGGATCGCGGTGTGGTAGAGAACAAAGGATACTTCGCTCTGGCGGATGTTGGTAGCTGTGTCAAGCCGCAGCAATGAAAGTATAGAACAGATGGAGAGGTATGGCTTTTGAGTCGTTAAAACATTCATATTTCATGATTCAGCGTGGGCGTTTCTTCTTCTTTTTTGTGTTTTTCATTTTGTGGTATTTCCTCCCTCTGTCAAGGTCGGATGAGGCCAGGAACCAGGTAACATCCAAGCCATTCTCTTCGAGTCATTGAGAAAGCAAATTATCTTTATCCAAGCATACTGCGCTTGCGACCCCGCAACCGCACATCCTCAAGTCTGCGAATCGTAGTAGTAGCGCCCTTATTCCCCTCTCTATACCCAACCAGTAACTCCTCAAAGAAGGGCTCTGACAAGGGATGTGTACTCCCCATCGCCCGCTCCAAAACATAAAGATCCACCGCCCGATCTTCATCCTGTACGCTCTGCGACGCTAATCCAAAATCAATGATCACCACCTCTCCCTCTATCGCACGATCTTCCTGATCCGACTCGCTCACTCGCAGCATGAGGTTACTCGTCGTCAAGTCTCCATGAACCACACCAGCCTTATGCAGCGCCGCAATTGCCGCTCCAATGCGTCGCAGTAATGCCCGCACAGGTGCTTCTGCAGCTGTGATCTGCGCCTCATCCATTGTACCCCGATTCGCTTTGTACCATGCTTCCCACTTCTCAAGCACAACGCGCACAACAGGCCCTTCGATCCACTCCATCATTAACCACGCGCCTCCCCAGCCGCCTTTATCACCACCTTGTCCTTCCCAGTCCATCGCTAAGACCGCGGGAACCTTGACACCTTCGCGGACGAGTTTGACCATACATCTCGCTTCTTGGATAATGCGTTGCCGGGTAAGCTTTCGGTCGAGAATTGGGTGTCGGTATGGTTTTGAGGGGCGGATCTTTAAGGCTGCTGGGATGGCGGGGTTGATGGAGACGGTTTTGTAGAGGTGGGCTTCGGCGCCTTGAGTAAGGAGGATTGGTGGAGGGTTGGTATTGGAGAATGGGGAGGGAAGGGCAGGGGGTTTATATTCGGCCATTGTGACGGAGCCCTTGGAATGTGAGATTGTGCAGGTTCAAGTGCGTGTTGCTGGGACTTGAAGCTGGAAAAAGTTCCGCTTTGGTGGTGGGGCTATAGCTTCGTGATTACTTAAGGGATATTGTAGCCCTGACATCGCCCTTCACGTATTGAGTGTGTAGATTTTGATTTTAGTTTTGATTTTTGAAATTGTAGGCTAAGCACGGACTGGGTTCAAGTTTAATATTCAAATGTTGGAAGTGCTACTGATTTCAAGTATCACCGCGACAAGATAGCAAAAGTGCTCCCTAATAGTACAATCTCTACAAAAATGCGAAGTAGGGAACCACAGGAATTGCTGAAGATAGAAATATGAAGCTCTCCGAAAGGAAAAATGGTATAAATTCTGGATATATAATTCAACAACCGAGATTCTTTAGAATCTATCGAAAAGCAAGAACTCAAATTCTAATGCTTCTAACCACGAACCTCAAGACCTGCCACACACCTCTAGTCATGTATACAGCTTGTAGAGTTGGATCACTCAATGACTCCCCCACGAGGAATTCCATAGATAGCACACTCAAACACTTCCAAGTAGAGCTCGCGCTCGACTTTGAGTCTGAATGTCGGGGATTGAATTGGTGCGAACCAGCACTTCTGACCAAGACTAGCGATGGGTGGTGGCTCGAGGGATTGGGTGCAACACACCCCTCGATTAACACATCAGTTTTGTAGGAAGCTAACAAAAATATGTCGACTCGGCAGACCCTTGGGGGTTGCCGCTTTCGAGAAGCTCTGGGCTTGCTCGAAAGAAAAGAATCGTTTAGCAGAAGCAAGAGAGTCCTTAACGGACGAGACAATGCTAACTACCAGTCGCTCTGGCGACGAAGACCAGTAACCAGCCAATGTACCCAATGTACAAAGCAGCCCTCCAGATGCTTGAATAGCATTGGATATGACTGTTTGGAATGGTTGGCCTTGGCGGCGAGTGCTTTCCACGGCCAAACCGCGCGCACGAGTAGTGCTTGAAGGTCCGGAGCGATGGCTCTGAAATGATTCTTTGCCATAGGTAGAGGTGAGAACCACTCCTGTTGGGAGAGTAACCTTCTGCTGAGAGTTTTGATGGACGGAAACGTCCGGCTGGCCTGAGCGGTTCTGCTCGGATCTGCCCGCGCGGTCGCTTCTGGTCTGCAGAGCGTAGTGCGTCTGAGATGAAATTGAAATTGACGGAGTTTGCTTTGTCGAAGTCGACCTAGTCTTCACAGCACTCGAAACCGTCTGGCTTCTCGACTGATAGACTTGCAGGCCGCCGCTCGTGACAGGTTGTTCAGCCCCAGTGCTGATATTAGGCTTATGTCTAGTAATCGGTGCTGGTTTAAGTTTAACAATGGCACCGTCGCTTGGCGCGGTGGAGCGTAGAGCAGGATGACCTTGTCGTTGTGACATAAACTCTGACGCTCTTCCAGTACCGAGGCCACCTTGAGGGTGTTTCTCGGAGCTTCGGGGGTTGCACGTGGAGCGATTCCTCTCCAAACGAGGCGATGGAAGAACTTCCCGAACGAAGACATCGGAAGGTCTGTTGCTCGAGGTGGCTCCCAGGGCACATCCACGCCAGGTAGGTAGGTTGGTACCCTTCCCGCTTTGTAGGGGTGCCGTCGTTCCCGATCCATGAAGACCTGGGTCGTGGCCGAACGAACGTTTGGTTTTGCTGGTATCGATGACCGGCGACAGTGCAAAGCTTGCGCTGTACTGTGGATCGTGACCAAGGCTTCCGCGAGTAACTTTGGTTCTCATCTTCGCAGAAGATTGCAAAACCGATGGTTGCATGCGACTCGAGGGTGGATGAACCACTGGCGAAGTACTCGTGACCGTCTCAGTCACGCTGATCGTAGGTCGAGCGTTCGTTATCAGTTCTGGACGATGCCCAGGAACACCAGAAAGACGTGGCGCTGGGACGACTGGCATTCTTGCCACTGGTTGTTGTATCCGCTCTTTGTAGACGACATCAACGGGGACCTCACTAGCGCCACAACGGGCAGCAGCCTTCTCCAGGCAGTTGCACTTGAGGGGGATTAGTTATCAAAATCGTAATAGTGAAGATCGCTAGGTCGAATAAAACTTACTCTCTTATGCTGCTTCTTGTGTTTCTCGCAAGCTCCATACTTTCGAGCCTTGATGTAGTTCTCCTTCTGCGCTTGGGAGCGGGGTTTCTGCTTCTTGGGCACGTTGGTGGTGGCATTCATGTTCAGGTCGAGGACCAGCTCCATGCCTCCATTTCCAGAAGGGAGGGGAGCAGAAGTTTGCTCGGGGCTGGAGCTGGAAGATTGTGGAGAAATGCTTTCTCGCATGTAATCCGACCAGCAGGGTGATGAGAAGCTGGTGTTGGAGTCGGAAGACATATCCAGATCCAGAGCGGTGGCATCACAGAGCCGTTGCAGGTGCAGAGCGATTGCAGCCTCACGACGCTTCTCTTTGATTGAAGCCACACGAGGATCAGCCGCAGCCTGTGCCTCAACAAGCGGTCGGAAGTCCAAAGTGCTGTCGTATGGGTGGTAGCTATTGAACGTAGCCTCATCGAAAACTGGAGCCGAGTCATGCATCAGGCCCAGGTTTAGAGACTGTTCAGCAAAGAAGTCGTTAGATAGGTCGTAGTTCGTCATGTCAGGGAACCCCGTTTGGTTGAGGTCTGGCAAATCATTCGTGAACAGGTCCGCATCGTAGGGGAGGGCCATGTTCGGGGAAATAGAGTTAGCCGAGGCGGAATATTCATCGCTATAACTCGGCGAAAGATCAAGGAATTGATCGAAATCAAGCCAATCCTCGGGCTGTTGGGAGGCGTCCAAGAAGAATTGGTTCTCAATTGACGACATCTTGTCGGGGGGTATCACAAATACTTTTAGGGGGACTTTTCGGTCCAGAGGGGGAGGATAAAATCAAAGGATTAAAAGAAGGGTCTATAATTGTTTAGGACCTCAAGGGGACCTGATGGTGAAAAAGCGTAAATCAACGAAGACCGACCAAGGGACTCGAGAGAAAAGGAAAAGGAACCTGAGGCAGGCTGCCATTATCATTGTATATACGACTCGTGATCTGAGAGCGTCCATTCCTCTTTGGGGTCCCCGACATGCGCTAAACCAAATTAGGAGCCCGACACTGCCCATATTGCGACCCTGTTTGTTTGGTTTGCATCCAACTGCCCAGATGGTTGGTGGTGACGGGTTCAAGTGGATTCTCCTCGTCCACTGAACTGTGTGATATGTCTGACTCACAATGGGGCTTAGATCGACGATAGCGGGGCAGATTGCACTCCCTCGACTCTGGACCGCTTAGAACCGACATGATTCCAAGGGTGATGTGGTCATTTCTGGGGATTTCATTGGGGAATGAGCTAGCTTTTACGTTTCTTCAAAGCTATGAATCATAAACAGAGATTGCTTGTCCCCACAATGGATCAAATTTGTTGTATACGGACTCCGGAATAACTATCCGCTGTATACCTCGGTATCCACAAGCATTTGAGTGCCCGAGTGGCTAAGCAGGGGCTAAAAAGACATGATCTCATCTCAGCTAGATTTGTACAACGCTCAGCCCCCTTGAAAAGTGTATAGCCTCAATCTCAGGATCATGATGTTTACTACTTACCCGATCAGGAGCAGTTCATCAATGGCGACTTATGCTGCCATGGAGAATTAAATCGCTCAATTAACCCCACTCACCTTCTATCACTAACTACAGGCCTTCACGCCGCGCTGCGCGCGGCACTGTAGCAGCGAATATTTGAACTCGGGAAAAGTACCTAGGCATGTTTAGACGCATTCAAGTTCACACCCTCTCATACAGTCATGTTCGCAGTGTCTATAGCTATACACTGACACCGAGGCCAGATCACTACGATGTCTCAAATAATGAAGTCCGAGTCGTCTCGTCTCATGGTGGTAGTAAAGAATCATATGTATGATTTATTTGTCTGATCCAATATTCTGGCAGTACTCACTTCAGTTCATACAACAGGGAATCTTTAACGATCTGCAAAAACGAATCCGCCTCTTCCTTGCTATAAAATGCATCATTGAATGCCAAGTTCAGACAAAGCTGATCTCGAAAAGTCCACACATGACACACGACCTGTCTGTTCATCATATCCAAACCGCCCGAGATTCGATCGATGCGGAATCCCCGCTCTGCAGTCCCCTTTTCTCTCGCAATAAGCCTCTCACACAAACCAAGGCTACTGATATCCACATCGGTCGGTGAAGGCATATCTTCCGGCAAACTGCGAAGAAGGTTGCAAAGTCCAATGGCATATTCGCGATGCGCCGAAATGTATGCATGGCTTATACCTTTACGGTACTCGTCATGGTATGCTTTAGCTCGGTCTAACCAAGATGAGTCGGATGAGACTGGAAACATCCAACCAGTCGTGAAAATTGTGCTGGCACACTGGCGACCAGAGTATGGCTCTGGTAGAAATGACCGTAAACTGTAGCGGATCGTACTTGTATAGTGTTTCTTCTGATCCTCAGAAGCAGCAAATGTATAGTTGGCGCCGGCAATGGACGCATGTGCTGCTGCTGTTACAGAGAGATTTCGGCTTTTGCAACCCTGCAGCACGACCTTCGTCTGTTCTTCCGTGAGATGCAGACGCCTGATGCGCGGACTGCCTGGGATAGTCCCGGCTGGTGCGGGAGAGCGGATTCCGATTGCCCCAGCGGCATGACCAAAAGTTGCAACAAGCTCCTGGCCTAGTTTCTTGTCTTGCTCCTCAGATGTGATGAAGCTGGACGCCGCTTCTTCAACAGACGGTGCTAAGCGAACGACTTCTTCACCCCATGGCAAGGCGGAAGTGTTCAAAGCACCCTGCACAACAAGGTCGAGCAAGTCGTCGATCAGAATCAAGCCACCAACACCGTCAGTTCTCCAGTGTTGCGAGTGACCCAATAGCTCACCCGTCTTAGGGAAGTAGGTCATAGTGGAATATGGAACACGCGTGGCAGATGCGATAACTTCATCGATAGTCTTGTCCTCAACCACCTGAAAGGTATCTGCCGCCCACTTCTCAAGTGCAGCGATATCGGGGACATCATAGACATATTGGGTCTCGTCTACGATGTAGGCGGCAATCGTGGGGTGTCTAAAACGTAAAACCTTCCATGCCTCACGCAAGAGGGAGACTTGATTCTCCTTGGCGAGTGAGCCTAACGGAGTCACAGAGACAATGATATTCATAGCCCAGTGGTCACGATTGAGTGGACGAGCGGCATCACCAAGGATCTTGATGAACGTTTCATTTTCCCCAAGGGGGCGTTCATATCGCTGTTCGCTCACTTTGGACCACGACATATTGAATTCTTCGGTCTCAAACAGAGTTGCAATATCAAATTTCACGTTATGACCAGAATAAAGATCACTCGCATGCATGCAGCTGCTTTTATAACGCTTGATCTAGGCCCCCTGGGGCCGCCCGTGACCTCAACGGGATGCATAGTTCCAAACTTGGAAGGTGAAGCTAAGATCGCCCACCCCCGGGGCGGTGGACGTCATTCCAAAGCATTCGAGGGCGCTTCAACTAATCTTGCACATGTGATAGTTTATAAACATACATTGGTTTTCGAATTTTTGTATATTGAATTTTAAAGAAGCACTGTCAGTAGATGCTAGTGTCTCGATACATTGGGTCGATTGCTGCTTGCGTACATGCGCCAAAAGGCTAAGGCGTCCCACCGTGACCATGACCCCGCATAGACATCAAAGTTTGGACACACTGCACCTGTACACATGAGCAGAATTTCATTTGAAAAAGCTCGAGGCTTGAAGATATCCAGACCATATCAGTGCCAATTAGATTTTGATGATCAAAATTCGCATTGATTGCTAAAGGTGGAGCTTCCAGGGTTCCTCTGAGCCAGATAAGATCAAAATGCTCGACCGTGTGGTCAGGACAGTATTGCTTCATGGCCTTGACCCATGGGTTCTGGCGAGCACTACCGTGCTAAATATTGTGCTCTTCATTCTTTACCGATGTTATTTCCACCCGTTGGCCAAATACCCTGGCCCATTTCTAGCGAAGATGAGCGAAAACTACATGATCTACTTTGCCATGGGTGAACGGAATACGCAGGCCCGACATGACCTTCACCAGAAGTTTGGTCCAATTGTGCGTGTTGGTCCAAATGAGCTTAGCTTCTGTGATGAAGCTTCCATCAAAGATATTTATGGCCAATCCACAAATCCATGTCTGAAGGCCCCTCAATTCTATCGAGGATTTACAATGACTGGAACGGACTCTGTCTTCAGCACGAGAGATCGTGTACTTCACGCACGAATGCGCCGGCTCTTGGCCAATGGATTATCTCAAAATGGGGTACTCCAGTTTGAAGCAGAAATCGCTCTGATAGTCCAACGATATTTGGATCAGATACAGAAATCTACATCTCAGCCTGTGGAGTTTCATGGTCTGACCCACAACCTGTTTGTTGATATAACCAGTACCTTGGCCTTTGCTCAGAATTTTGATACACTGAGTGGTAAACATAACCAAGCAGCTGCCGATATCGATCTCTGGTTCCAAGTCTGTCCACTCTTTGGGTTATTTCCCTTGTCAAAATATTTCCCATTCGGACTATTCAGTGCTGCTCAAAACGCCCGACCCAAAATCGTTGAGGCAACTCAGTCATGGATTAATCAGCTTCGAGATCGAATGCAGAGTGGAACAGCGGAAAATGGCCTTCTTCGGTCGATGATACAAGCAAGAGACACTGAGACAAATACCATCTTCAGTGACGCTGAGCTGTCTGAGAATGCTGTCATATTTGTGCTTGCTGGTACTGGCACTTCGGCGACGACTTTACTTTATCTCATATACGAAATAGGCATAAGACCTGAAATGCAGCGCCATCTTGAACGAGAAATTCGGGACGCATTTCCAGATCGAGATGTCATGCCCGATTACGACACAGCTATGAAACTGGTAAGCTCCTTATAACGCTACAAATAATTTAAATCTCATGTTTTTTTTTTTGCCAAAGCCGGCCTTTACTGATATTATTGTTAGCCCTATCTCAACTGTGTTCTTCAAGAGGTCCTTCGTCTCAGAGGGCCCACGAACTCCGTTCCCCTGCGTGTCTCTCCAGGAAAGTCTATTGCCGGCATCTTTGTACCCTCAGGAACGATGGTGAGTAACCTGCCTTATACGACGCATCGAGATCCTGCCATCTTTCCAGAACCAGAGAAGTTTGAACCTAGTCGGTGGGAGGATCCCACAACCGAAATGAAAAACATGCACAGACCGTTCAGCATCGGACCCAGAAATTGCATAGGCATGCATCTAGCCCGTCTTCAGCTTCTCATAACAATTTGTGCACTCTACCAACGGTTTGATATGTCACTTGATCCCTCGATGACTGAAGATTTAATGAAATTGCGAGATGTTGGTCTGATGAGCCCTATAGGCAGGACATTGAAGGTGCAGGCTAAATCATCTTGTTAGGCGTCAAGTTCTGTGAATAGCATGTTATTATTAGTCGCAGATGAAATCAAAATTCCATATGAATGACTTGGCCTCAGGTGTACCAATTTTCGTTTTATCACATGCCACTAAATTGTACATCGATGCGAAGCATATGCGGATCTGAGCCATAGAGATCCTATATTACAGCGCAAATCCGATATCTTAATCCTATTTCCAACTCGGAACAGTTCCTAGTACATATCTACGTTTCCCTGAATCCCGTCAGGCACCGGCACTGTGGTGGGTAGCGGCCCGGTGTACTAAGCCCCACCACGCCCCGGAAGAGTCTCTCACCTTGACAGCAAGCCCCCTCCTATCCAAGATCATGCTGTTGAAGACCCCTGAAATGGCCCAGTCAACCACATTCAAGTTCTCCGCTGTGCCTGGATTCTTCCTTCAGGATGAACCGACCACGGACCCAGCCACATTTGACTATGTAAGATTCAATCAGGAATGCGTCGCTTAAAAGAACAATTTATTCATACCTGATGTAGGCAGCGTCTAATTTCGGGCTGATTGTTCGTGATGACAATTCATTACAGACCCAGTGGCAAAAGTTTACCCAGGAAATCCAAGAATTGAACGCTATTGGAGGGGAGTCGGTTTGCTACAAAGTCCTCTTCCTCGGTCGTCACGGTGAAGGTGTCCATAACGTCGCCGAAGCTCGGTATGGGACTAAATTGTGGGATGTAAGCATGCACTTCCTTTGTAGTATTCCATTTATTAAGTTTGATACTGATTAACCATATGTAGGAATATTGGTCTTTACTCGATGGAGACGAGTATGGGACTTGGGTTGATGCCCATCTTACACCTCTAGGCAAAGGCCAGGCCCAAACTGCATACGATACTTGGGCTACTCAGATCCAAAATGGGATCCCAAACCCACAGTCCTACTATGTGAGCCCACTGCATCGGACGTGTGAGACAGCACAGATCACATTCCAGGGCTTGGACATGCCACTTACCCAACCATTTCGCCCGCTCATCAAGGAGGTAAGAAAAGATATGAGTGTCCAATCAATTTCTTTTACGCTTACTTGTCTGGATACTAAAATGATATAGTTACTTCGAGAGACGCTGGGTGAGCATACCTGCGATCGCCGATCCAAGGCATCTGAGATCAAGACAGATTTCCCCGAGTATCAATTCGAGGCTGGCTTTAGCGAGGAGGACCTACTTTGGGATCCGAAAATTAGGGAGGCCGATGAGGATCGGGATGCGAGACTGACTGAATTCTTGAATGATGTCTTTGCGACGGATGAGAATATTTTCTTGTCTTTGACGGCGCACTCGGGTGCCATCACGAGTATTCTCAACGTTGTTGGACACCGACCTTTTCGCTTGCAGACTGGAGCTGTTATTCCTGTCGTTGTGCAAGCGGAAAGAAAAGAGTGGACAGCATTGAGCATGCATGAACTCACAGGAGTACATACACATTACTATACCAGTTGACTACATAAGAAATTTCCACACGTTCATACCTTGAACATGCTACCTATTCCCAAGTTACAAGTATGGCGGTCGTATAATACCTCTGTCAAGGAGCAGGCAAAATTGGTAGTTTCATGAAAGATGTTCTTGAATATTGTAGGTATTGTACATGGGCGACCAGCCCGCTTTCTTCTACATGCGAAACCTCTCCAAACCCGACCGGTCAATGACGAAAAGAAAATAGAAGAAACGGAGACACATGATGGGGTCTTCGGGTGTTAAAATAATACAAATGCAACGCCAAAGGGAGAATACTGAGCACAGGCCACACAATCACCAGCTGTAGAACTGGTTTTGAGCAGAGATCTTTCGGTCTGGCAATTGGACCCAGAGCTGCTCCTTACGCTTGCGCAGAGCAGTGGCTTCCCGCTCCTCCCACTCACGGATACGGGTCTTCTCCTCCTTCAAGACAACGGACAGACCAGTGGCCGGGGGACGCAGGGTGTTGATCTGACCACGGGCACGGTGATCCATACCGAATCCATAAGGACCACGGTTGACCCACGCTTGCTCAATGTAGATGTTTGTGGGGTCGGTGATCTTCTTGCGCTCACCATCCTTGAAT
The DNA here is from genome assembly GCA_039634405.1 of Penicillium herquei. NCBI lineage: Eukaryota > Fungi > Ascomycota > Eurotiomycetes > Eurotiales > Aspergillaceae > Penicillium > Penicillium herquei. The sequence continues at coordinate 3,855,388 of CP098387.1, read as the reverse complement.
GTGACGGTGATAGGCTTGATGGTGTCATCCTTCTCTGACAGGCCCATGCCGGCACGGACCATGGCGACGTTCTTCGCGTGCTCCAAGTGACCAAGAACATCCTGCGCAGCCTTCTTCTTGCTGAAACGCATCTGCAGAATGGCCTCGTCAATGTTCTTGCCCGCAATCTGGCGAGCCAGAGGACCAAGCTTCTTCACGGAGGTCTTGAACCAGTGTGACTTGGAAAGAGACTCGCGCTCAGTGCGCTTAATCTGAACGGCCTTGGGAACACGGCCACGCTTCCGAATCTCCCGGATGACCATCTTCTTTTCCCATCGCAGCTGCGCCTTAGGGTTTGGGTTCAGAGCCAGTTGCATAGGAGCATGGGGGCGTTCGTCGAGGGGTAAGGAGGTCTGACCCGCTGTCTGTTGCTGAACGTTCTTCTTCTTGCGGCTGGGTGATGGGCCGGACAAATTGGCTGTATCTTCCGCGAAAATTGAGCTTGATTCGAGTGTGCCTTCCCGGCGAAGGGGTGCAGCTGGAGTTCGAGTAACTTTAGGCTTGGCTTCGGAGTCTCCCATAACCCATTTCTTCATCGAAGAGAAAAGCGAGTTGGACTTCTTGGCGGGCTTCTCATCCTGGGCGTAACGAATGGCGGTTGAGGTTAATGTACGCTGGGGAACATACGCGACACGGGTCCGGGCCGCTAAAGAATGGGAGTGTTAGTGATATATGAGAAAAACTGCTGCAAGATGATCAATTCGTGGCATACCAGACCGGACTAGCTGCCCATAGGGTAATACTGAACCCATTGTGGCCGTGGAAGGGAATGTATTGTAGATAATCGGAGATCGGGGAAGCGGACTTGTAGTAAGAAAAAAGGTCAAACTTAAGCTGCGCAATTGGTCTCTATGCCGTCCCGTGACTAGCGTTTTTGCCTCAGGCCACGAGATGCAGGTCGCGACGTGATTGATCACGAACAGTAGAACGAGTAGAAAGGGAAAAGATAGCGACTTCCCCCACCCGTGAGGTTTACAAGCGAACTGTTTTTTTATCCTTTTGGATAGCTTGAAACCATCCGGGCCTCATGGGGCATTCGACCGAACCTATCCACATTGCAGGTCTTCCCTCACACCGTCATCTCCACAGTGAAGATCCACTAGCCCTCATCTTCCCTCACTCAGGGCCTTCAGCGCTCTCCTTCCCGGTTCTTGCTCTTTCTCTTCCTCATCGGTTCTTTCCCTCCCTTCATCCTCCCTCCAACCCTCCCAGGCTGCTCGCCTGTGGTTTCTCTTCTCTTCCTTGTCCTTCCCCTCCCGATCCCTGCTTTCACCTAGCTGTTCATTCCATCCGGGTTTGTTCAGCCTTAGGTCCCGCTCCTTCGGCCGACACGTTCCTTGACACACCACGGTATTCATCTCCCGGAACCAACAGAGCTCCCCGAAACAAAGAGCCTTGGTTCTTAATATACGATTCGCGCAAAGCCCTCGGCGAAATCGAAGATCGGCACGAGACTCGAGCCAGCAGTATCTGCCCTGGTTGATATAGGGATGGACTTGTTGTTAAGGCATCTGGTCGCCTTCTTCTAATTTGGATCTCTGCTTATTGAGCACTATCCGTCACCTACCTATTCACCTCTATCGATTTCGTGAACTTGATCGCTTTACTTTGACCTCTTATCTATTCATTTAAGTGGGCTTATCACGGGATTCTTTTTTTTTTATTCTTGCCTGTTTCTCGCTTTGAGCTAGCAGGATGGATATCAATTCACTACTTTCCCCGGACTCTAATCCTCAGTCTGGAAGTTCGACGCCAGTGGCCGGTGTCACGTCAAATAATGCACCCATCCCGACTGCAGGGCCATCCCCCCACAAGGCACTTCAGCGGACTCGGTCTGGTTCCACTCGCAAAGGAAAGACTTCATCACCTCTTGCACAGCAGATCTATGCCCCGACTGGGCCGACTGGACCTGGGATACCGGAAACTTCTCCGACAGCAGGGAACCCACCTGCCGGTGCTAATCCCAGCACCGGTAATGGGTCGTCTCCCGCGACCGATCGACCCTCGTCCGCAAAACCTTCAACTCCCGGCATGGACACTTTAGCTGATTTAGCTGCAATGCAACATCATCAGCCACAGCGGCAGAATGCTCAAAGTATGTTGCGTGGCACCGAGTCGTACGAGCACCAGTTGTCACCGTCCACAATCCACCCTCACGTGAATCCGATCAACCACAACACACCCATCCCGCGCACATCGTTCGATATCGCCATGTCTGAAGGTCCTCGCGAAAGTGCGCGTAGAAATTACACTGATACATCTCTGGACCCGGACGCACAACGATTGGCGACCGACCTTTTCAACCAGATTCAAGAGAATCCTCATACCTATGATGCGCATGTCAAATTCATCGGCATCTTGCATGGCGGATTTGTGAACCATGTTTATCCACCCAACAACCCTGAACTTCACGGCGATCCTCGGCGTTACGATCTACTCAAGGATATGCGGATAGCGCGAGAAGAGATGGACAAACTTTTCGCGATGGGTGAGGATCTATGGGCGGAGTGGATTCAAGATGAGAGCATGTTGGCCCACTCAGCGGTCGAACGCGACGCTGTTGTGAATCTGTGTCGACGCTCAGTTGTCGAAGAGTTCGGTAGCACTAAACTCTGGCACATTTATGGCGAATGGGTGCTGTACCTCTACAGATCTGCTGTTGGGGAATCTGGAGGAGCTGGTCAGTGGAATGAGGAAGACCGGCGGAGATTCACCTGGCAGTCCGTCCTGGATGTGTGGAAGGAGGCTGCTGAATCAACCCGTTGGAGGATCAACAACAGCCATTTAGTTTGGGACCGGTACCTTGAACTTTTCGCGCAAGATATTTCTCGATCCCCATCTCAAGACAAAATCAATCACCTCCGTGGCTTGTACGATCTGCGACTCAAAACACCACATGCAAACTGGGATCAGACATTCCAGAATTTCTCCGGATTTGTCTCGACATATTACGAATCAAATTACGAGAGCATGATGGCAGAGACTGTTGCCCAGGCATCAAACCTGAAGGCAGTCTACTCAGCACGCGAGGAATACGAGCACCGACTGAGCAAAGTTGAAGAAACCGGTGATAGAGCCTTGGAGTACAACGTTTACACAGAGTACATCGAATGGGAATTGACCCGTAATCGCCGCCGACGAGAGTTTCACTTTGAGCTGGCCAATGCCATTTATCAACGCGCTGTACTGCGTTTCCCCACGGATGTCACTCTGTGGGAAGATCATGTTATGTTCCTCCTCGGCGAATCGATGATTAATCATGTCTCTACGACTACGATCTCTACATTAGATCGTGGAACCCGCCATTGCCCATGGTCTGGTAATCTTTGGTCGCAGTACCTCTTGAGTTCTGAACGTGAAAATCTTTCATTCGCCATCATCTCCGAGATCAAGCATCGGGCCACGGCAACTGGATTGCTTGATGCTGGTGGCATGGAAGAAGTGCTCAAAGTCCATACCACATGGTGCGCTTATCTTCGGCGACGTGCTTTCTTGTCCGACTCAACCGATGAAGACCTGGATGTCGCAGAAGTTGGCATTCGGTCGGCAATCGAGAGTGTTCAAGAGCTAGGCGAGAAGAAGTATGGGCGAAACTACCAAGGAGACCCTCTGTTCCGCCTGGAGCGTATCTACATTCGCTATCTCAGCGAAAGTGGCAGCTGGGACAGTGCTCGTGAGACCTTCAAGGGTCTTGTGGGTCGTCGTGGTAATAGTTATGAATTTTGGCTCACTTACTACTCATGGGAGCTTATCTCTTGGAGCAAGTTTGTTCAGGGCGAGGCGACTGTAGATGCTGCGAGACGAACCCCAACGCCCAGTTATGCCACTGCTGTTTTGAAACAAGCTATCAAGAGGCACGATCTTGACTGGCCCGAAAAGATTGTGCAAACTTATCTCGCCCACTGCGAGGATTACGAGGACTCGGATGAACTGCAACTTGCTGTTATTGAAACTCGTAAGGCGATGAGAGCTGTGAATGCTCGCAGAACCCGAGAGGCGCATGAAGCGGCCTCGGCCCAACAGCAGCATATGGATGCAGCAGCTGAATCTGCCTCTTCGTCTGAGAAGCGAAAGCGTGATGATGAGGTAGATGCAAATGGTGCACCCGATGCAAAGAAGGCCCGTAGTGAGGAACTTGCCCAGGAGGCCAGCCCAGAGGTCAAGGAGGAACCGGCGGAACCCCGCCGTGACCGTGAACACTCGACTGTGGTGGTGAAAAACTTGCCTCGGGACACCTCTGAGCACCAGGTCCGGCAATTCTTCCGACATGTGAGTACACCACACTGGATCTCTTGTAGATATTCCGTTTACTAATTTAGAGAATAGATCGGTATGATCAATGGTGTCAAGATGGCAACTGCTGAGGATGGGAATTCTCAAATTGCCGTGATGGAATTCGATTCGAAGGAAGAAGCTCTCAGCGCCTTGACCCGCGATCAAAAGTCTTTTGGCGAGAACACCATCGATGTGCAGCTTGAAACCGGATCGACTCTATGGGTAACCAATTTCCCTCCAACGGCTGACGATGGGTACATTCACAGTCTCTTTGACAAGGTACGCTACGATTATCCCGTATGATATACTTCCCCTGTCCACTAACATGTTGAATTTTTATTAGTATGGTCGCATTGTTGATGTTCGTTGGCCATCGCTTAAGTACCAGACCAGTCGCCGGTTCTGTTATGTCCAGTTTGACTCTTCTGTCGCTGCTCAAAACGCAACCGAACTGAATGGGACTCGTACTGAAGATGGGTTTAAGCTGGCTGTAAAGATTTCGGACCCCTCACAGAAACAAAAGCGCAGCGGAGCTCTCGTGGAACAGCGTGAGATCTTCTGCGCTAACCTCAATTTCAAATTAACGGCAGACGACATTCGGGAGGCGTTTTCAAGATTCGGCACCATTGAAAATGTTCATCTCCCTGAAAACGTTGATGGCAGTCGCAGAGGCTTTGGCTTCGTGGTCTTTTCTACCAACGTAAGTTTTTAGAAGTTAACTTTCTTTTGTGGGCCAAAATCTAATTTTCTTTTTACACTACAGGAGGAAGCAATCGCTGCGCAGGCAATGGACGGCGAACTACTCAGAAACCGTCCCATTCGAGTCACACTGGGCTCCAATACCGGACCGAAGCGTATGGCTAGCACTATCATCTCTCGGGTTGCTTCGTCAGCTTCACCTACCCCTGAGACTAATGGTGCAGGTCTGGATGTTGTGGAAACAGTTGGTGATCGTTGGGATCGTACTCTCGGTTTGATGAACGTGCCTGATACGGTTAACGATGCTCGCATTCGTGCGTTGGTCGAGCCATTAGGACGACTTATCAAAATTATCCTGCGGCCAGATCACCAGGGTGCCATTGTTGAATTTGCCGATGTCCAAGATGCTGGCAAAGCATCATTGGCACTCGAGGGCAAAGAAATCGTGCCGGGTCGGCCACTCCACATTGGTAGTGTGGAAGAGTTGAAAACCCTCCAGGCAGACTACAAGACTTCTCGAATCACTTCGATTAAACCTGAGAAGCCCAAGACCACTCTTCAGCCGGCGGGCCCCATCAGACGCCCACAACAACCCGGTTCCCGAGGAGGCCGCCGAGCCGGACTAGGAGTGAAACGAACACCTGCTATATCCAACTCCGGCAGTGCTTCCACTACGGGCGATAAGATGGACACTTCTGCCGACAGTCACGTTGGTGCTGAAGCCCCATCTAAAAAGAGCAATGATGATTTCCGAGCGATGTTGCAGCAAACTCGCAAGGAATAAAGTAAGTGCAACGGCAATGAATGTTATCCGGCGCAGCATCCCTATGTTTTTTTGAGGCATGAATATGGCTGGCGTTTCAGGTTATTTTCCTTCTTTATTTTGTATCTTTTTCAATGTTCCGCTTGCTTTCTTATCTTTTGCTGGTGGCTATTCTCCGATTTGGGATCCCACCGCAAGATGGACTACGCAGGCCGTTTTATGTGCCATGGTCGGTTTCTCTTAAGTTATTCCTGGTCTTGCTCGTGAGGTTGTCAATCTGCTCTCCTCTGTACATTATGGCTATGTATTGCTGGGTTCCCCTAGTTCTAATGATGACGGCTGTTCAGAGACTCGCTCTGTCAGGGCGAGTTTCCCTACATATTGTTCCCTGGGCCGACGTGTCCTGTGTAAAGTCGCACTAGTTTCCATGTAGTCTGATTATTAGTCCGACTGTTGTTATGTCTAGTGACACTGTATCTGTGTGATGCTGGATTACTGTAAGCTATCCCTAGGTTCAATGTAGAGCCGTGCCTTGGATGATTAGGAGGTACCTACATCTCCGTACAAACCAGTCCATTTTGGTATATCGCACATACGTATAACTTATCAGGGGCTATTCTACCTATATTGAAACCAGTAATAGTGTTAGCATGTTATACATCTCCATAAGCCAAGCCCACCTATGAAGATCATCAAAGTTTCAATTGAGCGGGGAGATAAGTGGGACAAAGTGGGTCAAACCCCCAGAAAATCAAGTTAAGCTGCATGTTCCAGTTCACTTGACCTTGACATAAGAGTGATCCTTTGGGTCTTTGACTCTTTCATTTCTTTCCCTGAAATCATCCCATAAACTCTCGACTAGGAGAATCTCTCTCATCAACACACGTGAGAGATTCTCTTATCTCCCAAACTCAGATCCCTGTTGCACGGACCAAATCCCTCATATTAAACCCTCCGTCGCAACCTCAACCTCCTCCCTTCCTTCATTCCAAGGTTACCACCATGGATTTCCACTTAGTGCCTCGAGGCACAGACCGAAACTATACGGGATTCTTCACTAAAACAATTGTCTACGTCGGTACTCTACTAGTCTTCCTAGTTTGTAAGTGCATAGCAGGACAGATTTCAAGGCAGCAACGAAACGATCACAGAATGCTAACGAAACTTGTCCTAGCCTTCGGTCTGACAATAAGTTCTATAATCATCCCAAAATGGGTCAGCTATCACAGCGAGAAGGTACGTATCCTACGAGATACTTGACGCGACCGCAAAGACCACAATATTAACTCACGTGCTTCTGTAGCCCGCTCACCATTACTCCTATGGTTTACATCGTCGCTGCTCCTCCTTAACAGATACATGTGAAGGCTTCCCGGCCCGCGAAGACTGTCATGGCGAAGACCGATACTTTTGTTCTATGTGGCGCTCTGTCGGCTTCCTCATGTCCTTTGCCGTCGTTTTGCAGGGTATGAGTATCGTCGCATACCTCATCATCTTATCGGGTGGGAAGAGAATTCGGGAAAATGGTTGGCGTATTCTCAGTCTCTTGATTATATTGTCGGCGCTTATTCAAGCGGCGAGTATGTCTATTGTGGTAAGTCTTGCTCGATATTTGTGGTCTATGAAGGGCGAGGTGCTGGAACTGAACTGATCCGGTGTCGATATTATAGGCATATTTATTCGATAACGAGGACCGGTTCTTCGTTGGCTGGCAACTTGATGAATCTTGGATCTTTTGTACGGTGAGCTGGTGTGTTAGTCTGTTCTGCGCTGGCGCGGTGATTGTTGCAGCTCAGGTCTTACCGTCTGAGGGTGGTTATGAGTTGATTCCTGACCATGATGCGCTGAGGGTTACTTAATGAGGTGCCTTCAAACGTTTCATTCTTTACTTGATTCCTGAGACGCGGGCGGCTTTCTTCATTATGTGATATATACGCTCTGTTGTCTACGTTTCGGACGTGCTAGGTGGAGGCTTGTCTAAGCTGCCTTATTTCTGGATATCTCACTGATGTATCTGTATTGTCTGGCGGCTGCTTCTGGATTATCCGAGTGGATTATTTATGTTTTATGGTGTCATGATTGTATATACTAATTTGAAGATTTTATTGTGCTTTCAACGGTCGAGCATAGGTACTGCCAACTATACCACCTGGGCAGTACACGACCAATCTGAATAATGACTAGTTATATGAAGGTTTCAATTTGAAGTTTCAAGTTTGAATTTTAATCCGTCATCTATTTTCTTTTTCGAAGAGACACAACATAGAAGGAGACCGGGGAATCGATCATATCTTCGCCTCGCGAGTTGACCTTTAATAAGCAGCAAATCAGACCAGATCAACTAGCACAGTCTGAACAATGAAAGGGAATCGGAGTAGAGAGAAAAGAAAATAGTTCATCAACATTCATCGCATACAGTAATACATGACAGTGGGGTTCAAGTTTTATATAAAAATCATTTCATAGGTCAGGCATCGGCCACCTACCACACAATATGCTTGCCATTGATTCCCTCAATACCAGGGATCTGTGCGCGCAGCGCATGGCCATAGTCACCAGCGTTAGGAGTACGCAGCAGAGTGTGAATGTGGAACTTCTTAGGCTCCTCGTTGTTCAAGAACACACCAGAGTGGTGATCGAACTCGACGAGGATAACGGGGCTCTGAATACGGTAGTAGAAAGCATCATCATCACCGTATCCACCAATCCAGCAAAAGTAAGTCTCCGCCTCCCAGCGACGAACCTGCTCCAGCTTCATGGCCCGCGACTTGGCAGGCAGGTACAGGAGGTACTGCTCCAGAATACCATACATGAGCTTCTTCTGCTCCTCGCTGAAGGTAGAGGCGAGGATACCCTCGTATGGAACCTCACGGTTATCGCGGTAGGCACCGCAGACGTGGCGCTGGTCATCCTTGTTCCAGCGACCAGGAGGCATGGCAGGGTCGTTCATAAGCTCGAAGACACGAGCCTTGGACTGAAGCTCCGCAGACAGGGACTGCATAAGCTCCAAGCCGAGCTTCTCCTCAACCTGCATAATGCGAGTACCGGCATAAGGACCCTCATCGATCTCGTTAGGCTCGGCACCGGTGAACCAGGGCGAAGCGACGATCTGGCCCTTGTACAGGAAGATGTTCAGACACAGGTGGTGACCGTAGAAAGAGAAGCCCCAGGGGCGGGTGGCGGAGGGACGACCGAAGAGGACGAAGTTGTAGGAGAACTCGTTCATCACGCGGGTGGACTTGACCAGTTCACCGAGGAAGTGGTTGATGCGCATGGCGGCGACGGCCTTCTCGTATCCCTCGGGTGAGAGAGTCACTTTCAGGATGTTCATGACGGCGTCGCGAACATTCTCGGTGACCTCGTCGAGACGGACACCCTTGTGTGCGAGGAGGAACTCGGGGTTGGACCATGTGCGCCACTGTGGGGAGTCGATGTGATAGTTGACGGCTTCCTTTTGCTTATTGTCTAACAGGCCGAGGAAGGTCTCTGTTGTGTCGACGATCTGTTGAATGGGGACATCTTCATCTTGCAATGTGAAAAGATCGGGTCGGACGTGACCTAGTTGAATTAGTTAGTTAATTTGTTCTCACTCTTTTTTCCAATTCTTTTCTATTCCACCCCACTTCGGATGATGATGCAATGATTCTTACCATCGGTTGTGACGCCCTTGAAGGGCTCGTTCAGCAGATCCAGCCAATGCATGTAAAGCGCATGCAACCAAGGAGGCTGCTTGTTTGTCTTAAAGTCATCAGCGTACTCGTGCGCGTCCTGCGTGCACATAACCTGGAAGCGCTTGAGACTCAAGTCTGGCAGGTATTGGCGGTACTCGCCAGTCGGCTTCTGGAGAGCCGAGTCGGAAGCCATTGTGAAGGTAGTATAGATTAGGGGAGGAGAAGAAGTAAGGCAGGCGAAAAGGAGGTAAAAGAGAAATCAATTGAGAAAAAGAGAGAAGGGCGCAGCAACAGTATTATAATAGCTGCTCTCGGTCAAACCTCCCAAACCCCACAGATTCGGAGTGAGGCGGCATCCCCACGAGAGCGTGGGGAGTGGAAGAGATTTTATCCGCCTTCACCATAGTAAACAGGTGGCGAGGGGTCCTGCTACAGCCAATCCGGTGCCGCCGGAAACACATTTATGAGGACTTGTAGAGAAGCTGGGAAATATCTTTTTGAGGTGGAATTGCACTGTTTCTGATTGAATCCCTTTCGGTTGTTCTCAGTACATAAGGGAAGTGATGATCATGCCATCCGACGGATGAAGGGAATTGTGGGCGAAGTGGGATGCTTATTTCCCCGGATATAAGATTCCGTGGGATTTGCCTTGAAATGCTTGGATTTACCTTGACTGAATCAAGTCTATATCCGTTGAATCGGTGTGATAGTATTTAAGATTCAGTTCATTCCATTCAGACCAATCAGTAGTCCGACATAGTAGAAGTGAAAGTGGGAGGTTGAAGATATGCGGGGAATGTAATGAGTGGAAGATTGGACCAAATATATAAGCAAAATACTAGCCAACTGTTGAATCTTTGCTTACTACATGAAAACACCACTAATCACCTGGGCAAGCAGATGATAGTTGAACATTTGAGCCATTTGAACGTCCTAGTATTTATCAAAGTGTTGATGAAATTAAAGTGACTCAACTCCAGAGCTATGAACCTACGGTACTCTACACAGGACGCGTATTGATTCTACTGAGTGCCCCGCATTGATACCCCGCTATGTGCTTACATGATCCATATGCTCCAGGCTATGATATGCAGGTAAATTAAGAGGGGGATTCGAGATTAATTAATCATGCCTAAATAATAACCTGGGGCCCCGGGGAAATCTGCACAGGTCACGAGATTTGAAAATTGTACCTCTCCATCACCTGACTCTCGGCTTTTCCTACTTTCTTCTCACCAACTTTTGGAATTCAGGAGAATTCGGCGTTTGAGAATACGCCAAGCTCCGCTGACTATTGAAATGACTGTCCGGTATTGGTCTTCCAGGAAAATGGCTGAGAGATGAATCCACCCATGGAACAATTTCCTGGAGAAGCAGCAAATCAGAATCCATCTCCAAGTCACGAAATACAAGAAGCAACTCGGATCTTCCGACCATGGCTTCTCCGCCTCGGCTTGGAGTCCCCCGCATGCCGAAAGCTGGAGAAAGTCTGAGGACTTTAAAACTTGGGAAGAATCTCTTGAATCCCGTCAATCCCTTCTCGATTTATCAATTACCTAGCATCCGAGCTTAGTTCTTTTTTCAAAATTGAACCTTTACAAAGCTTATTCTCACAATGTCTCTCCCATTCTCAAACGAACCCCCGGCCGAGCGTGTGCCATACGCTATTCCCCAATTGGAGGGCGAGCGCATCACCATTCCCGGCAGCAAAGGAGTCTTCCGCATCTTGACTTCCTCAAAACAGACCGATGGCCTTATGGCTGTGTTCACCAGTGGTGCCGTGCTCTCCGATGCTCCTGGTTTCCACTACCACAACGAAGCCCATGATGTCTTCCTGGTGACCAAGGGATACCTGAAGCTGTACAATGGAGACAAGTGCCGAATCATGGCGCCCGGTGACTTCGCTTATATCCCACCGGTATGTTTTCAAGTTCAGAATTATATGCGCACAGCAGATCTAACCATTGCCCTGAATAGAAAGTCATCCACATGCCCGACATGATTGGCCCACACACCGAGCTCCAGGGCCTGATTACACCAGGTGACTGGGTCGACTTCTTCCGATACGTCTCCGAGCCATATGAGGGTATTCTCGTGCCCGAGGGTGATGACCGCGACATCAAGTCCCTATTGATCCCCAAGGTTATGGCCGCGAAGGGCCAGTTCGACGTTGTCTTCCAGCCTCACTACCAGCCTCCCGAGGTCGGTGAGTGGACCAAGGAAGATGAGAAGCTGCCCGAGGGACCCGAGGGATACTTCTTGCGCTCCAACACCGGCCCTCGCTGGATGCTTGGAGGTGTCATGTCACGACCATTTGTGACTACAAAGCAGAGCAGTGGTCTCTGTGCGATCTCCAGCATTGAGTCTTCCAAGGAATACGGCCCGACCTTCCTGTCCCAATACCTCACATTCTCCAAGGTTGATCACTGTTTCTGTGTTATGGAGGGTGCTCTCAAGGTCCGCTTGCAGGGTTCTGGAGAGACCATCTTCCGTGAGGGTGAGACTGTGGTTATCCCTGCTGGACAGGCCTTTGCTCTGGACTTCATGAGCAAGTATGTTAAGGTTCACTCCTTCACTGATGGTGATGGTATTGAGTCTCTCATTCATGAGCTTGGTAACCCTCTGGAAGCTGTGGTCTTGCCAGAGCAAGCTCCTGAGTGGGATGCTTCGAAATTGCCCTCCGTGGCTGAGAAGTTCAATGTTACTCTGTAAAGTCGTCAGAGTGTCAGAGATGATTTTTTAACGACTCGGAAATGTCACGTAAATAGATTGTGAAACTGTACATAGCGAGAATTGAAATTTATGTTTTTTTGCATAGTAATTTCTGGGATTTTTTTTTAACTATACCTGTGCATCTTCAAGTTAATCTATTTTGGCTTCCGCCACAGGCGTCCTCCGAGTCCTCGATTATTTCCACAAATCGTTAACCAGAAATAATTTCAAGGTTTATTCAGCACTTGAGTGAACTTGGGGCTTCTTGGGCATACCTACATGTGCATGACTTTTTTGAGTTATTCACTGTCAGTTAAAGAAATTCAATGTTTGATAGATATTAACTCAGAGCTATTCCTCGTTCAGAACTATCTTGGCGCTGGTGCCGATCAAGCCCATAGATCTAGTGGATCCAGCCACCGATTTCGATCACAACCAGCTGAATCCATGCGGGGTTCAATAGAGCCAACACTGCACAATAGTGCGTGTACGAAGTAGCTTTTGCCAGTGGTTGGGTAAACTGATGCCACGTCAGACTCCAGCATATGTACTATCTACTACTCCATTTATGCGTCTGATATGCATACCTATCCAATGTCATTAGGTATGTATGTGCGTACTTGATACCCGCGTTATGACGAGTCTCAAGTGCTCCTTTTTCTTCCTCGGAGATGTTTCCTTTTCTTTTTTTTTGCATTTTCTTTGTTTCAGAAAATAACTAAATCAAATTAAATAACACTGCTTCGTAAGAGTATTTGAGACTCATATTACCATCCACATGCAGCTAGTAATGCCTAACTTGACCCGAAAGGTTCAGTTGGGCAAAAAACAATCAGTGTTCATTTCAAGTTGGCCAGGTCCTCGTGGCTTTAGGACTAGCCTCATTATCCTTTGTCAGTGCTTGGAAGTATTTTCGCGCTGTTTCATTGAGTGCCCCGCCCGAGAATAGAATTTTCCCCAGTTGATTCATCAGCTGGCCTTGCGAAATAATTCCATAGCGAACCACGTCACCCATCATTTGATACGTGCTGTGAGGCTGGATGCCCCGCTCGATGCGTCCTGTATGCATATATCATTAGATTGGACAGGAGAGTGCAGATGGAGGAGAACTCACTTCTGAGAGGCGAGTCTTCTGGTTTGTTGATCTCAACTTGGTACATTTTAACATCTGAGTTGCGATATCTTCTCGAAAGATGGAGTACATGACCAATCCCTCGAGTAAAGTGAGCATTATGATGCTTGTGCTTCTTGGGCTTGGATTTGTCAGAATCCGAGCCCAATTTCGTATTGTTGATCGGTGAACCCGCAAAACTCCCCAAGCTGTCTTTGGATGCATTAGATGATCTCATGGATTGGAGAATGTTGGGCGCATCATCGAAAAATTCGTCGTCTAAATTATCGAGATACTCAGAACCGTTGTCATTGATGATTCCTTTTTCCTCTGAAGATTGCCCCCCTCGAAGCTCTTCCAGTGCCTCAGGGGCTATCAAATCATGCCCTTTCTCCCAAATTCTGTGCCAGTCCTCTGTACAGGTCAATTGCCTGACTAGGACTAGGGGATTTGAAGTCTGAAGATAGTGACATACTGTAGACAATAATTCCACGTTCAAATCGCGCGTTTTCTGAGTATGCAATCACGAAGAAGCAATCAATGAAACCAATCAAACGAATTTTGCCAGTCCATTCTCCGTTATTGATCTTGATGTCCCAAGGATGAATGTCTCTGTGATGGTTCAGCTCTCAGATTTTAGTATCAAAGCATTCTAGAAATATGATAGTATAGACGCACATGTCACATTCAAGGGTCTTATCATTGACGGATCGACCAAAATTTTGGAGAATACGGTGATAGGAATATCCTGGCATAATGAATTCGGCTCAGGTCACGGTTATAGTATGATTCAACATCCAATCTTCGTTATCGTTCGACAAGTTTGGGGCGATACTCAACTAATATTTTATTTTCATGTTAATCACAAAAATGTCGCAAAGTGCCCAATTTTGAGGCCTGCATGTGCGTGGGCACTTTATAACTATAAACCAATGAGATTTGCAAATCACTCCAGCGGACTCCCATAAGATGGGGAGCTGCAGGAGGAGCTGAAATGGAACATAACCAAGCGGGGAACTTGCAGAAGTTGTGCATGTTCGTGCATGCTCAGCCGTCTCTCTTTCCCAGCTGGTGTTCTTGCATCCTTTTCACTCCACCAAATCCAAAGTACTGGGATTTATCATAAGAAGAAAGGATCTACAGGAAAGATGCAGGACTTTGCTCTAAGAGGGAGAATGTGAATATACAAATACTACTATGAAGAAGACTCCGGTGAAGCAATATATCCACTTCAACTTGAACCACACCTGGCAGATTTGACGCAAAAACCTCTTTTTCTTCTATCTTTGTATCAATATTGACTTGGTATCAAAAAGTCTGAAGATGGAGGGTTTCACTCGTGGAAGAATAGCTTCTCGTGAGATAACTCATGTGACAAATGCAGCTGGAGAAAAATTCAAGACATTATGTGATCTTCTCAGGTTGACAATCGATGCACCGAAGAGAGGAGGAATACGCTTTTTCTTGTCAAATCTTATTCGTCCCGTCCATCTGCCGAATTTTTATAATGATGATGAATGTGTGAGACTGGACCCAACCCGACCACGTCAAAATACAATTCCCATAGACGAGTTGACTTGTCCACTACGTATGTTCGATATCGACACCATGAACATAGTGGAGATACGACACCTCAACTCGGATGATCACTATTGCGTGCTTTCGCACAGCTGGAAGGGTACAGAAATTGATTACAGATACTTCTGTCGAGCTACAAAACGAGATGATCAACACTCAGAGCTCAGACAGAGCTACACAAGTGACATTGATATGCTCGAGGAGCAATGTGGACATGATCTTGCGTGGATTGTGAAGGAGGTGCAACGATCTAGCCAAACGTCTGTGGAAGAAGGATTTCAAAAATACCTGCGGATTCAGGAACTTTCAGAAAATCTGCGATCAGCTGAGCAAGCCGAGGCTGAGGCGAGGAAAGATAGAGATACTGCAATGCAACAGAAGCGACGTGCGAATGACATCTTGCGGCACCCTGCCATAAGCCATTGGGTAGATGCGCCGAATCAACGTTTGGAGCGCGCGACGGAAAACCGTAAAATGGCGCATGAGGAAAAAGAGGAGTTTTTACTCAGGACTAGCGTTCCGAATGACAATGCTATGGAGAACCTCCTGAAGTGCCTACAGCGAATAAGATCGCTACGCAAAATCAAGGAATCACTCTCCAAAGCGCGAGATATCTTTGATACCCGTCATTTCTCTAAGAACTCGAAACGATACCTCTGGCTGGATACATGTTGCATTGATAAGAGTGATGCTGGAGAGCTCACAAAGTCACTCGCATTGATGGGAGAGTGGTATGCCAATGCCGACTTTTGCCTTGTTCATTTGGATACCGATATTTTCCATGATGACTGGATGGAAGAGTGGAGCACCTACGGGATCGACTTTTTACAGGATGACTGGATGAAATACTGGAAGGCTTGTGTAAATGACTCCCCTACTTGGACGAACAAACCCAATGCATCGGACTTTGGTAACATCGAAGCCGCGAGTAGTATGAGATGGGCCACTCGTGGTTGGACCTTGCAAGAGCTTGTTCTCAGCAAAATGACATTCTTCTTCAACTCTCAATGGAGTGAACTTGGGAGAACGGTTGATGGCCTTGGGCCCTACTACTATTTGACTCCCTTCTTGGACCAATACTTGAAGCATACGGAATTTTCGTGGGGTTTTGGCCTTGAGAACATGTGGGAAGATCTATTCATGAAGTTTGAGACCCTTTCTTATGGAGTAAGGAGAACCCGAGTATTTATTATATTCCTTTTTCAACTAATATTTTATAGGACTCCCTGGAGATACAAATTAAGCAACTCGTCTTTTTGCTTCAAGGTGTTGGATTTGTTGTACCAAGGCATCTGAGTGTTCAAACATCGGAATCTCAAATAGATCATGCTATCCGAGCCTGTTCTGTGCAAGATCTCCGCAAAGACCTCAAGGAAAGATTTGAGCTTGAAATTCCCCCGGACACCTCGTGCTCTGACCGGGAAACCGTCATTTTCATCTTGCGGAAACTTCGAGATGTTGCGCAAGAGCCAATCAGAATCGATCGTCAGGAGATATCTCGATTTACCAAGATTACGACATTACCGAACTGGGCTCAGGGCACATCTCCAACTGATAACTCGGCTTACAATGTCTTGATCACTTCTTCCGCCCGGAAGACTGAGGTTTTGACTGACAAGGCCTATTCCCTGATGGGTATTCTCAATGTCAGATTTCCAGCCTTTCCAGCTGAAGGATTGCCTAAGGCTCTTTGCCGCCTATTGGATGAGAAAATCATTGTGTCCAATGATATATCTATCTTTAACTGGTCTGGCAAGTACTTTGGCAGTACCATACAGGGACGTTCGCTGTATCCTTCTTGTATTGAGGCATATCAAAACCATGCAGAGGTTATGTCACTACCTGCAGTTAGAGACATCAACAAGCTTGTGCTTGATGCATCTGAGGATGACCGATCAAAAAAGAAGAAAATTACACATCTGACTATCAATTTACTTTTGGGTGATATGATCAAATTAGTCGGCCCTTTGGATCACGATGTGCTTGATGACGAGCTGATAGAATCATTCATTCATTTAATTGGCTTCATAAAGCAATTGCCCTTTGATTCACTCGAACTGGAACGTGTGAGCGACGAGCTAAGAAAGATTCGAGAAAGATTCATGAACATAAGCGACCGCTATGAGCAAGAGAACGAGAACACGCACTTCAAACAGCAGCCAAATGATTTAGAGGATGATGCCCCAGACCCTAGTGAATATAAGGAAAGTGAGGTTGGATCAGGCCAGGAACAAGAAGAGTCCCAGAGAAGCACTCAACCAGGGAATCAGCCTGCTCGTGAGGAGATTGTCTCAGACGGAACTTATTATTGCCTGGAAAAGGAGGTTCAGACACCATTAGAAGAGGAGAGATCGCATAAGAAGAGTCGATTCGGCATAATAGGGCGGATACCCAAATTAACAATCGAAATCTCTGCGCCATTGAAGATCAAAACACCAAAGCTGGACTTGCCTCGATCGCTTTATTATAAGCTCAAATCTGAGAAAGCACCGGACAAACCAAGGGAGCCCAGTGAATTCGAGAAGATAATGGCAAACTTCAGGAATGAGTTAAAAGAGAGTGTGATGAATTTGGGGAATATGAAGAAGTTGCCATCAGAAGACGAAGACAAAAATGACACATTTTCAGCGGCATCTGTTTCCGGTCTGAAGCCCTTGCCAGTGGGATATGGTGCACTTCAATCAAAATGCCACAATCCCATCGTCATCAGCAGCTCTGGAATAAGCGGAACATTTGATATCCAACGTATCGCTGTGGGCATGCTTGAGCGAGATTATCTCCGTGCACTGATCAGGAAATCGGTTAGCGGCCAAAATATTGAAAGTTGGTGCACTGTGAGTACAGGATTTGCCTACATTCTTGTCAACTTCAACTGTGAAAGAGATATCGTGGAACAGCAGCTGGACATGACAGAGGTAGTTGAGGAGACTTTTCTGAAGGCATCAGAGACAGGACCAATGTCCGACGATGCATCGGATTCCTTGAGAAAGACATTGAAAAAGACCGGAGACGATGATTTCTCTACTGTTGAAACAGAAAAAGATCTCCCCAAAAAGAGAACAGATGCCCAGAAACGGCTTGGAAATTGCATCGATATGATACAAGAACAAGATCTCCATGCTGTGGCAGGAGAGTGGGTTCTAGCTCGATTTTCCGATGTCCCAGCAGCAGAATGGTTCTTGTGTCGGCTGGAGCTAGGTTCAGGCAATGAATTCTACGGCCGACGAATCCCAACTGATGCGTTTACATTTGAGAATGCGATTCCAGAGGAGGGTCTTATAGATTACTGGGAGCAGCTGATGACTAAGAGAAAGGATATTGTCTGCGATGCTATGCTAAAATACATGAAGGGAAAGCGTATACGTCGCAACGAAGATCACTTTTTCAAGAACAAGAAGCAACAGGATGCTGAAAGATCGGGCAAGAAAGACTCTGAGGCTGGTAGTAGTAAAGGTTCGTTTACCTTTATGATCGAAGAATTGGCACAAGGTGCTACACGGCTGGGCGACTATGGTCTGCGTCGACTCGCAGACAGGATGCTAGAAGACGTTGATCGGATCTCACTGGAGAATATACCTCCTCAGCTACGGGCTGCTGTTATGAGCCTAGGCTCAAAGGAAGAATTGAAGCCGGCCATGGTCCGCTCTGGAATTAACATCCATATGTTCTGATTTCTGGGAAATTCCTACAGATTGAATATTGTGCAATGAGATTTCTAATTCTTCGTTTTTTTTTTCTCTCTTGAATGCCAGAGATGTACTGCCATATAGTGTAATTAGTAGATAAAGGCTTGGAGATAAGAACGGGCCCAGGGACCTGAGAATTCAGCACCCACCCGGAAAGTATGTACTGATGATATGGATGAGGCGACTGGAGACATCCCACCGGGCTTCCCAATTCGGAATGGGTGGAGATACCCCGGATAAACCATTCTTCCAGGATCGTGCACCTGACACGCAAACCTCGGGAAATCCGGCCCTCGGCTTTTGTTATCTGCACCTAGCTCCACCCCCAGGCATCCCCAGATTTCGCTTGCCGCCGTGGCATGATGTCTGGATAATGCAAGAAATTCCCAGATCGCCCGGGCTGGAGCATCCAGCGCCCAAGCGGGCCAAACGCCCTCGAGCTGCGCAAGCTTGCGACCGCTGTCGAACGAAGAAGTATAAGTGCGACGAGCAGTATCCATGC
Source organism: Penicillium herquei (assembly GCA_039634405.1). NCBI lineage: Eukaryota > Fungi > Ascomycota > Eurotiomycetes > Eurotiales > Aspergillaceae > Penicillium > Penicillium herquei. Next base: position 3,836,352 of record CP098387.1, on the reverse strand, counting down.
TCGCACTGTAGTAGTAAGTTATAATCCGGGGTTGGGTTTTTAATGCGGGGTACATGTATCAGGCTGATCGCGTTTCAGAGAGTCGCCTTGACTGTGTTTATCAGGGAAACTATAGGGAGCGTGAAAGCGGCCGGTCTGCAAGGTGCGTATTACTACTATCAAATCGCATTTTATTCACAACCTCCAATAACTCGTGGACGTGGAATCGCTAATACAAGGGCAGCTATGTCGTCGATTTAGAAAAGAAGGTGGAGGAGTTGGCCTCCAAGCTGCATGCAGCTGAGGCGCAGATCTCAACATCTCCGTTACCCCCGAATTTGCCGATTGCGCAGCAGGTAGTCCCGCGGCCAATGGATACAACACCATGTTCCATGCCACGAACGGGATCTACTCCCGGTGAAACGACTAAAGTACCCCCCAATTCCAACCCCAATCCTCACGAGGAATCGGGAGAAAGTGCTGATGACGAGATTAATGAATTGAATCATCATACTAATGGAATCGAGTTCCATGGGAGTACTTCATCGGCAGCTGCTATCAGCCATTTGCAGAAAGCAAGAGAGCCTAAAATCCATGAGACGCGTCACCCTCTATCTGGAGACTTTTCTTTGATCTCCACATTGCATAACCCAAGCTTCTCTCCATCAACTACTGGCCCTGGCCAACTAAATGCCATTGAACAACAGAATTACTATTTCGACCAGGCGCATGTTTTCATGAATGGATATTTCGAAAATATCCATTTCATTCATCCTTTCATTGACAAAGATGATTTTTTTATTCGTGCCAATGACTTGTGGTTTAATCGAGCAAATACGCCCGAGCCAAGTTTCGTCGCCTTATATTTGAGTGTGTTATCGTTTGGAGCGTTAGTACGAGTTTGGGACGAGGATACACTGGCTGGTCTTGGTCGCTTTGAATGGAGTCGCAAGTTATTTGGCGAGGCTCAAGCATACCTGAACTACTTGCGATTTTCAAGTGACGTTGAAACTGTCCAATGCCTTTACTTGATGGTACGTCAAAACGATATCTGGAAATATCAGAAAGTATTTGAACTGACTCCACCGCAGGCTAAAATTTGTCAAAATGAACTCAATCCTAACAGTAAGTTTGAAGCTTGCTCAAGGATTTATTACAGATGAGGCTAATTTCTTTAGTGGCGTACATGTATCTTGGTCTTGCAGTCCGTACTTGTTTGTCCGCTGGTTTTAACCGTGAAGTTCGTGGGCCTAACGATAAACGTTCGAGCTGGATCTCGAAAACCTGGTGGTAAGTAACTTGAAAGAGCTCTAGCAACAGATGATCACCACACTAATGTCGGATACTTACTATAATAGGGGGTTATTTTCTCTTGAAATGTAAGTAGCATATACCCCTATGAAATCTAATTCTCAAATTCGCACAGTACGATATCTAACTCCGGACAGCGAAATGAGTTTCTCAGTTGGCCGACCGGATACATTGGGAATGGATGAATACCATAACCGAGCTATCCCAGAGCGAGATGACTCTGAATATGCCATCATTCCCTGGATGATCGACTTTGCCCAGATTATTCGACGTGTTTCCGTTCAGATATACCACTCCCGTATCACTCTACAAGAGAAGCTCCAGCTGGCTCTTCAGATTGAGATGGAAATGGACCGTTGGGTTGCCCGACTCCCGGAGAAATTGAGGCCTGACGTAGGCAATCAAAATCCATCTCGCAGCGCCCTTCGTGATCCGAAATGGGCTAGAAGGCAAAGGCTTGTCTTGAGAATCCGTGCGTTGCCCGTCAAATCTTCTTTATCATTGATTGCTGACTTATGACGTTCACCAGGATACTATAACGTCAAAATGCTTTTGTTCCGACCATTCTTGAGTCACTTCACTCGGAAACTGCGACATCCACCAAGCGAGTTGGAGGAAGCCATCAACAAGTGTTTGGATGCTGCAATGAAGACAATCGAAGTAATCCACGATATTTATAGAGTTCACACATTCTTCCGATGCTGGTATGTTACAATTATCCTGAGCCCGAATGGCCTTATTTTAATCATCGAATCATCTGCAGGTGGTACAATACTACATATGTCATGTTCGCTACTTCAACTCTTCTTCTGCCAATGTCAAAGTTGGGAATGTGCAACGATACAATGCCACATCTCCGATCTGTAGAGATGGGTGTCGAGATTCTTGAGGCTATGGAAGAGTCTGTCGTGGCCCGGAAGTCAGTGGAACTCATACGGCAGTACTTACGTGAGTTCAAAGCATCTGGAGCCCAACCCGGCGCTGGATTTGGTGACGGTAACGAAGGTATGGCCGTGTCAACTGAGCCTGGAACTGCTCAGACTGCATTTGAGATACCAGAGTGGGCCTATGGCTTCGGATTCCCGGATTACTCCTTCGAAGGAATCGCACGGTTGTTCGACGACATTGGTGGATTACCCATGTTGGATGGGGAGTGAGTAATCATTGTGTGACTCATGGATATATTTCTACTATTTGTACATATCTTGATACCTTCAAAGCTCCTGAATACCAGCATTTGAACGCTGTGACAGGATGAATGATCTTCTTAGAGTCCTTCCTAATTTGACTAGTGCTGACAGCTACCCGATGATCCCGGACCTAATATTTTCTTAACTCCGTTTATTCTCACTTGCATGAACCAGATTTGCTGGAGCTTGACCGGAGCTCTTGCTTCAAGTTGACATCCAAGTCCTCATTTAGAACTTACTCCGTTTTATCAGCGGATCAAAACCTTCCTCCGTGGCCTCTGATGTCATGGGTTACGGATACCGGATGCACACATGCAGCTCCACCCGCACATATTTAAAGTGGGGGAGTCCGAGTCGCTCCGAGCCCTGGAGGATAGCTCATGAATCAGACATCTCCGAGTCCCATCAGATACATAACCAGTTCATTCAAGTTCAACATAGGTAGCCCACTCTCCTCACTACCAGCACCGCAAATTTGAACTACAATGCCTTTGACACTTCACCACCTGGGCCTCTCTCAATCTGAGCGCATCATCTGGCTCGCCGAAGAGCTTGGCATCGACTACCAATATGTCTTTCACAAGCGTGATCCTATCTTCGCCCCGCAATCCCTCAAAGACCTCCATCCTGCTGGAAGCGCCCCGGTAATGGAAGATGATCCATCCCCCGTTACTGGTTCCAAGGTTGTCCTCGCAGAATCGGCCGCTATCATAGACTACATCATCGCCGTGTATGGAAACGGCCGCTTAGCACCTACACCGAAGGATGGAGCTGTTTACGCTCATTTCTTGGAATGGTACCATTTCGCGAATGGTAGTTACCAACCAACATTAGTTCGCCTCATGTCGATCCAAGCGGCGGATCCGAGTTCTCCCATTGTGAGAAATACGAAGGCGAAATTGCACAGACATCTTGATATGATTGATGCCCGTCTCGCTGAGACAGGGGCGTACTTCGCCGGTGAGGAGCTCACTGCCGCGGATATCATGATCTTTGTCAGTCTCACGACGATGCGTGGTTTCAACCCGGTGGAATATGATGTTGAGAAGCATAAGCACATCCTTGCATACATGAAGCGCGTTTCTGAGAGACCTGCATACCAGAAGGCTATGAAGATCTGCGAGGGAGAAGAATTCGAGCCTCTGATTGGTCCAAAGGCTGAACTGTGGCCCATCATGAGGAGTCGCAAGCTATAGGATGAGTCCCTCAGTCTGTGACACATCCATAAACCCTATACATGTACTATAGAATTTCCCTACTCCCGAGGTCCGACTCCTGTGTATAATAAAATCTTCATTCAACTATGAACCCTTTCTTTTGCAGATCTTCATCTTAATAAGAGTCCAGGATAGGAACAGTAGTATAACAAATGGCATAAAATTCAATTCTTGGTGATCAATGAAAATCTTGGCTATGGAACGTTGACGTTAACAAACATGGCACATGTGTGTATTGCAAATGGAAAAACAGAAATAATAGCGCCGCTGCTCCTCAAATTCCCTTATAAAATGGTACAGTACGATCTTGGAGACTTGGAAGCCTTGGCCTTGGCAAATACATCTGGGTTCTGGGCCACGGCCTTCTCGACCTCCTTGATAGCATCGTATCCATATAGCCAAGGCTGAACCTCTGGGCATGTCCATCGACTAGGGAATGCACCCTTAAGTTCCTTGCCGAGTTGAGAAAGGAAGACTTGGTCTCGCTTTTCTTGCTCTTCTCCATCGAGCATGTGGAAGTCGTGACGCTGTTGTTGCGTTAGTCAAAATGCCATTCCAATGTTTGCTTGTGAATATGATTGCTATGACTTACCTGCTTGAATGTCTCACGCACAATAGCCTCTCCTCTGGATTTGCGAAGGCTCTCATATACTCGGAGGATGCTAGGTAGCTGTGTCTTGTCTGTCATGTGGCCCAGAAGGAGACCGAGGACAGCACCATCTTCCAGGGATGAATTGGCTCCTTGGGCTAGGTAGGGTAACATGGGGTGACATGCGTCTCCACTGTAAGAATCGTGTTAGCAAAGACATTTGAGAGATATTTCTCGATATGGAATGGACTCCACATACATGAAAACGAGATTGGACTTGTCGTTAACCCATTTCTCCATTTCACCGTCTGATTCTGTCAGTTATCGATACCCTTTAGTTCATCCTGATCTGAAGACTTACGATGCATCAACTTCCACTTATCAACAGTCTCCACGTAAGTCAAGAACTTGTTCAAACTAGAGAATGATGTCAGCATAAATAAAAGATGACAGCACGGCACATGGCTTACATTGGATCCCAGCCAACGAAAAGTTCCTTCATCTCATCCACAGATCCAGACTGCTTAGAAACACCGGGCGGAAGGTTGTCTGGAACCAAGAGGACAATGTTATACATCTGACCTCCGCGCAGCGAATAACCGACAGCATGAGCACCAGGTCCGATCCAGAAGTGAACCTCAGGGTTCTCAACCAAGGCCTTCAGATCCGGATCGGAGATCTGGTCAGCAGTCAAAACAATTCGGTAAGCCAAATCACCGGTGGGAATAGGCTCATCCTTCTTGCCAACGAATGCCTCGCGACACTTAGACCACAGACCATCGGCCGCAATAATAAGGTCTCCAACATAGCGCTTGCCAGCCACAGAGTGCACAGTCGTTGTGTCAAAGTCGATCTTCTCAATTCTCTCACCAAGGTGGAAAGTCACACCAAGGTCTTGTGCCCGCTTATACAATGACTGTTGGAGATCTACTCGGTGCAAATCAACAAACGGGGCATTATACTTGGCGCGAATTCCCTTGTCAAAGGCATCATCGTGTGCGAGGACTTTCCCGGAGTAACGGTGCACGGTCAACTTGGTAGGCTCCGCAGCCGCTTCCCAGAGAGACTTAGGGAGCTTCCAGTATTGCAATAAACGGGAGGCATTGGGTGTGATTTGCAGACCGGCGCCTACCTCGGCGAGTTCCTTCGCTTGTTCGATGACCTCGACTGAGTGTCCTGAGAGGGCGGCTGAGATTGCGGTTGCAATACCACTGAGACCAGCTCCGACGATGACAACGCGGAGACGAGCTTCTTCGGGGACCTAGATCACGTCTGGGGTAAGCATTTGATCATAAACAACGGGAGTGTTTGTTCGTCTTACCATCTTGGAATTCTGGTTGTTATAAATGCTCAATATTCATGTGAGTTTCTTCAGGAGAAGCTGTCAAAGGATTGTCTTCAGGAATTAAATGAGAAGACAGGTGTTTTTGTCTTGAATAATTTGAAGCTCCGCAGTTATCAGCTGCTCGGAATGGCCGAGTCCGCGTGCCCCGGATCCGCCACGTTGTTCGGAATTGCCGAATCTCGGATTTTCCATTTGCTTTACAACGCTACCCCGCGGGGAAAAGGGAGCTGTGGGTGCACTGACTCATGGTTTAGCATGGGGGTTTTCTCATAGCCTCGCTTGATTTAACCCGAGCGAAGTCTTGGTAAGGAATGTGACCGGATCACCTGGACATCTGTGGGTCTGGATGACATCTAAGCAGTATCCAGTTCCCATGTCAGTACTTTAAAAATTCTTAACTCTGCGATGCCTGACTAACTTGAATGTCTTCTATGTAGTGATTATGTTCTTCATTGGGTACAAATTAGAACTTAAAGTGACAATTTTAGGCCCATATCCTCCAGGCTACTCTATCTAATTGTAATTTTATACAGGGGTGCTCCAAGAGCCTCTAATCTATGACCCACTGGCAGATCTTGGCCTTGCTTGATCGAGAAGCTCTATGGACTCATCACGCATGGTGACATGCACAGTCTTGAAAATTTGTAATCCTGATCCCCTCTCAGCCGGATCAATTATGGGATCTTCTTCCTGCTCCCATCCGCTTACTCCCTGGACTGTTGTAGAAGTCTTAGAGAGCCCGACATTGGAGAAGATGTGGGCCGAATGAAGTCTCGCAGACTTCGATCCCGATTTTGATGTCGAAGCTCCCTCTGTATATGAGATTCCATTTTCATCGATGTAAACGGCAATAAAGGACTTCACGAATGCGGTAATGAGGCAAACGATGCTGAGAGCAAGGTATATTTCGGTGGCGACCGTTGCGAAGGACCCGATGAGGATTGGGTGAGTTGATTCCAATTGCTTATGGACATAATATAGGCGAATGGCAGACAGAGCGATGAGCCTTATTTCAACAGTTTGGTTAGTGGACTTCCAACTTGAAAGTTGACAGTTATATCTCGGGCCCGGGATGAGGTAGAAATATTTGAAAATTGAAGAAACTCACAGAACTCTGCTTTCTAGCGCTGAGAAAACCATCAGCTTTTTACATGTTGAGATTCGGACATTGTAGATGGCAGAGATTGAGTAGAAAAAGAGGATGATTTCTGTGAAGATGTCGAGAGCCGTGATAGCCTGCCACTGAGAAAACTTGGAACAAGGTCAGCAACTTTGGAAGGATGAGTAAATCAGAGTTTCAATATTGCAAAATCCTTACCAGGCCACTGCATTCGCTTTTGTTGATATCGTACCAAGGTCGATCGCTGCAGCGAATAGAAACAAGAAAGACGCCAAGTATTGTCCATACTATGATGGCTCCAAGTATTGAGCCAATATACCAGCGTCGGACAACTGGCGAGAATAGTTTATCGTAGAAAACACAGGCAGTGATTTTCGATAAACCGAGAACGAGGATCGAAAAGATATCGGCAGCATAAGCAGCCTGAAGAGGTCTGTGAGCACTATAAACCTTATTCAAATGTTATCTGTGTGTTTCAACTTACTTTGAACATCCCATCGCTCTTAGCCCCAGCGAGGGTACCCCAGCCAAAATGGACTGACACAAACACAACAACTGTCTGAACAATGGCAATTATCTTTATAATATGTAAGTCAATTGAAGAGAAGTTGATGATGTTGAGGGAGAACAGTGACTTACCGCGAGAAGACCGAATAGATAATCGTCTGCTTGTACGTTTTGCCTGTGCCATGAAGAGAATGCGCGTGCGGCTACAGATGCCAGGATCAAAACCAGACAAAATGCAGTGAGAACGACAATCAAACCACTGTGATTGTCTTCAGTGTCAACTGTAAGAGGTGCACTTACCCCTGACGGCCACGCCGACGAGGCAGTCGACATAGCCAGCCACGAGCTTCAACAATCGAACTTGAATTTTTTAATGCATACCAGTGCAGATGTGAGAACTAAATTGGGAAGGTGTTTTTCAAATAGCTTGCCATTTTTCAGCTTTTGTTCTTAGCTGATGGGATAAATTTTGAGCCTAAGGAATGGGACTAAAAATAATGTCCAGGATTGCATCTCAAAAGAAAAACCAACACTTAGATTAACCATACATGGGTTCGAAAGGATCGGGTACCCCTTATACGCACATCGTTCACAGAACTAACCTCTCTAAGCTTGGCGATGAGGGTTTTTTTTTGAAGATCATGATCCATAAGCGATCCCACGAATGATATCAGGATCAAAATCCCACCATTTCGGAGTTAAATCGGCCAGAAAGGGAAATAGGACCGACCAGAATCCGATCGACAGATAAAACAAAGTGCAAATCATAAGAAGCGATGCGACATTCAAATCCCCATCATGTATTTCCTGTTTTTATTTCATGATACACCATGAAAGTGTTGCCGAGTGTAGTTAGAGATACACGTAACTTGTGGATCATTTAATTTACGCGACAGAATCGACAGGGATTAAAGTACGAAGGAATCTCCACATATGCACTTGTGGCATTGGAACTGCCCCCAACGGTTAGTTTATGAACTTTTGTACTCTGAAGTACGTGTAATAATCCGAGACTCCACATGAGCAGGAGACTTTAATCCACGGAGTACACCGTTAGAGACCTTGTAGGCCACTCTTAGCTTGGTCGCTAAACATTCTAGCGCGTCTGGGCATTTTATCAATCCCTGTCTTAATGTCGCACCCTGCTTCATTGCTAATAAAGTGTGGCTGCATCCCTGAAACAAGTTTGATCGTTCATCCGTCTTAGGAATCAAATTATGTTCATCCAAGTCGCACGAGGCTGGATTCCCACATAATCCAGGTGGACCGTCGCGGGCCGATGGCCGCAACTGGCCCAAGCATTCAGGGGATCGGCAATCTCCACTACTCAGGATGGTCAGACTTGGCTTGTTAGCCTTAGCTCAAGAGCCAGTGGAGATTTGTTTCGGGTGCGTGGGTTCCCTCTACAAAGTCAATATTGCAGATTAAACCATTCCTATGGATTGGCTCATTGCTCGCTCACGCTCGAAAAGTGGAGAACCCCTAATACAATAGCATTCTAGTTCGTCGTCTAGAACGCTGAACAAGAGCGCACATGTGCAGCGGAAAAAACTTTAATACCAGACTTTTGCCTGTCTATCGCATTTCTGATTCCTCACAAATTTCAACTTGCCTCAATTCAAGGATTGTTTGCTTCCCCACATCATGGAGGAACCTAACAAGGCCCCAGGGCTCCAATCAATGGATATAGAAGATCCAGGCCACTCCAAGGAAGGGCTTGAGGGGACTGCCGTTGACGATAATGACATGCAGCGGATGGGAAAAGTCCAGGAATTCAAGGTATGCTCACTTGATTGAGCCTCACCCAGACCCTTTTCTCACAAATCACCCAGCGAAACCTGCGACCAGTGGCTGCTCTGAGTTTTGCCTCAGTATTGCAAGCCACCTGGGAGTTTATTCTCCTGTAAGTTGTATCGGGTGTCATGCTTTTGAATATACCTAAATTAACACACCTTGATTAGTTCTGATTATGAGGGATTAGAAGATGGTGGACTCCCTGGAATGTTCTGGTCTTATATTTGGACTTTCGTTGGATTCGGCTTCATCATTGCCTCTATCTCTGAAATGGCCTCAATGGCCCCTACATCTGGTGGACAGTACCACTGGGTCTCTGAATTCTCATCGGCGCGATACCAAAAGTTCCTGAGTTACATCACTGGATGGATGTCAGTACTTGCGTGGCAAGCTGGAACCGCGTCAGGATCCTTCCTTACTGGAACCATCATCCAAGGTTTAATCAGTGTCAAAAACCCGGACTACGATGCTAAAGGCTGGCAAGGAACGTTGCTTGTTTTTGCTATGGTTTTGGTCATCTACGTTTTCAACGTTTACGCCTCTGACATTATGCCTATTCTGAATAACCTCCTCATGATTCTTCACATTCTGTCATGGGCAGTCATTCTCATTGTTCTGTGGGCAATGGCACCTCACAGATCGGCTGAAGAGGTTTTTGTGACTGGATGGGTAAGCTATGGAGGGTGGTCGAATATGGGATTAGCCGTGATGGTGGGCCAAATCTCCGCCATCTACGGATCTCTGAGTATGTTCATCCCTTGCCTCAATTTCATATGGAGTACTAATATGACCCAGGCTCCGATGCAGCTGCACACATGTCAGAGGAGGTGAAAGATGCCGGTCGCTATGTACCCATCGCTATTGCGTGGGGATACTTCAGCAATGGTATCATGGCTGTCATCTTGCTTATTGCGTACCTTTTTGCTACTCCGTCTGTTTTGGCCTCTCTTGACGATGACACCGGCTTCCCATTCCTCTACGTCTTCAAACAAGCCGTAAATACCGCTGGAGTGAATGGACTCACGTCAATTATCCTGATCCCAGTCATCTTCAGTAACATCTTCTTCAACATGGCTACTTCTCGCCAAACCTGGGCCTTCGCTCGTGACCGGGGTCTCCCTTTCTCAAACTGGATTGGCAAGGTGGATGAAAAGAGAAAGATTCCCACTAATGCGATCATTCTGTCGTGCATTATTAGCTGCGCGCTTTCTCTTATCAACATCGGATCGGAGACTGCGTTTAACGCGATCATCTCGCTCAACGTGGCAGCATTGATGTATACATATATCACTTCCATGTCCTGTCTTATTTGGCGCAAGATCTGGCATCCAGAGACACTTCCAGTTGCTCGATGGAGCATGGGACGGTGGGGCCTGCCTGTTAACATTATCGGGCTAGTCTATTGCATCTTTTCGCTCTTCTGGTCATTATGGCCCACTGAGGTTCCAGTCACTGCAGCCAACTTCAATTGGAGTGTTGTGATCTTTGTTGTCGTGTTCATTATCAGTCTCGTGATGTATTTCGTCAAGGGGCGGAAGGAATACGTTGGCCCGGTCGCTATTATCCAGAATATGTGAGGCGGAGAGTCGTGGTCGCATGCATGTATAGACAGCCACTCACATGATTGATGGATTCGGTTTGCCGGTAGGCCATATCGACACTGAAGTCAACATTTGAAAGATGGAATGATTACTAGTAATAAAACTCGAAGAACATCGAGACTCATAAATATTAGTCTAGAAAAGTGCATTTGAATATGCCCAGGTGTAAAATAGCAACCAAAATGAATTAATATCATTCAAAGTCTGTATAAAATGATTTACGTCCCTATATTACAGGTGGTAGTAATTGTGGAACCATCGTGATGTTCAAGGGGTTGGAAAGGACTCGGACTTCTGGAGCCTTCTTCCAAGGTTCCACTGCCAGTAGCGAGATGTCAGCTTTCGGGTGCTTATGTTAGGAAAACATTCAATGTTGACCCTTGTGCACATCACCTATATAGACAGGATAAGGGGCCTTCCTATCTGGGCCGCCGCTTTTATAAGGGCCAGACTGAGGATCACTGAGTACTGAGTATACGTCAGCACGGGCTCAGACTCAATGAAAGAGCCTAAAACCTCCAGGGCTTGGAAGTAGGTAAGGGATCTGCTATTTGGCCCCCACTCTCGACCTCTTCGCGCGTTAAAATGTAGGCTTCGACCTCAAATTGTTCTGGAATCTCACACAACACTACAGGCGAGACCAGACGAGACACATCAATAGAAAATGAACGACTAAGACTTCTTTGTTTCATCATGGTATTCCGAGGGAGACGAAGCACGGCCTGCTCACTCTGTCGCGAGAGAAGAATCAAAGTAAGCCTCGGCCACCAAATTCCGGTTCAGCGGGCCATCTAATCCAAGATCAGTGCGATCGTCTCCGCCCTGCTTGCTCACAATGTACCAATGTGAGCGCTGAATGTACGGGCTACAGAGCGGAGATAGACCTTATGTTTCAAGACGAAACGCGCTCTGTGACACGAAAAGCCAAACAACGTGATAAGAAATTTGCCTCGTCTTCAGAGGTCATCGTCACTCCCCGGTCACTCATACCCACGCCGCAAATACAAGCCATTGTGGATCCTCCTTCTGTTCGTGCGATCAATCTGTTTATATGTGCTTACGCGGGCGGTTCTTACCTGGACTGGCTACCCTGTCTTTATCTACCCCATGAGCGACCTCGCTCACTGGAGGCTACCTTTGAAGCCGTTGCTCTCGGATACATGGCAAATGAGCAGCATCGAGAGGATCTACGAATCTTAGCCCACGAAAGTTATGGCACTGGATTGCAACACACAATGGCCGCCCTGCACGGACCACAGTGTACTGCACCAGAGACTGTCGCCTCGGTTTTATTATTGGCACTATTTGCTGTCATTTCTTTGGATTCGTACCATGACGCACAAACTATTTGGTCACGGCATATTCACGGAATCTTGACAATATTGGAATCATGCTCCCCTTCCACGATATTTCACGATCGTGCGGGCCAGGGACTTCTTCATCACATCATATCAGTGGTGCAGATGGACTGCTTACAACGTCGTCTGCCTTTACCTCCTCAGCTTCGCTCGTTATATTCGGTTTCGTGGATAAATCAAGGATTTCAAACAGATTTTTGGGACGTTCTTGATCGCCTTGCTTTGCTGAATGTGCAGTTTAACAAGTCGGAAATCACAATGCCCTACGTTGTGCAGTTACAAGAAGTGGAGAAAGACATTCGATCTCTACTAGAATTAATGCCTCAAATATTCCCTGAAGAATTTTCTATTCATGATATCACCGAGAACTCAAACACTGATACGCAAGTCGTGTTCTGCCCTCCGCTTCATATATTTAGCAACTTCCGAGTTGCTCAGGCTTGGAACACCTTGAGAATGCTAAGATTGTTCAGTATCAATATACTGGAATCAAGCATCGTTGCTTATTTGTCCCATAACCTCGTGGTACCACAGGAAACAGAAACGAAGTTACTGATCACACTCAAGGAGACTTCCGAAGCTGCTCAGCAGGCAATAATCAACATTTGCGCCAGCGTACCAGAATTCCTGAGGCCGGGTTCCTGGGTCGGTGAGCCAACCCATTCATTTCAGTTTTCTGCATGGGCACGCTCTCTCATTTGGCCCTTGAGCCTCGCCAGGGCATGTCCACATGGCTCAGAAGAAATGAAAAGTCATATAGATCAACAGATCCAAGCACTGAGAAGTATCACCGGCATGAATGCTATGCGCTATGAACCTCTTTCGCCTAACGGGGACAAAAACTGGTGAGTATCAAGGCTAACAAATTTTGTTGAGACATTAACTGAATTAAGCCAACAGGATGCATTTGATATTTATGTGCTAGTCCTCAATGGTAATGTCCATCACTTCCTTTACAAAATAAACAAATATAAATATAACATCCATGGTGTCCAGGTGTACCAAGTGGCTATCTCCGTTCACTCTCCCCAAAATCTCAGTTTTGGTACAAATTGATCTTGAACGCCGAAAGGGCCACAGACTGCACTGTAGACGTAGGATCACCGGACTGTCTCCAAAATACAAGCTCATTCAGAGGGATTGTTCCATAAGAAAATGGATCAATATTGACCACGCAATAATCGTTCCAGACCGATGTGGCATTGACAGGGTCATCAACGTCATCAATTACATCAATCAATCGCCATACTTCGCCAATTTGACCGTCGTCATTGTACCTCGTTTGGAAAGTAGGGATTAGTTGAAAGTAAAGGTCACCACTAGCACCGGCTGTCGAGGAGACGAAGGGTATCAAGTTTGCCAGGACATCCGTTGAATTGGAGACCCACGAAGAAATGTACAGGGCCCGTGATTGACTTTGAACGAAAGTAATTGAAGAGTTCATGTTTGGATCCGTGGAGGTGTAGTCACCCTCGTAGGAATTTCTCAGCTGGGATTGCGCTTCAAACTCCGCAGCGATGACGAGCGGGTTCAGGACATCCGTGAAAATCGTGTTCAGTGCAGACAAGTCACCGGCCACGCCCATGAAAATCACCAGGTCATACTGTGGGATTATGAAGCTGTAGCTGTAGTAGTCTGTTAGACCTCCGCCCTTCGTGTAGAACGTGACGGGACGTTTCGTGCTCGGAAGGATTGAAGTAGTTCGGAAGATTTCCCACGGATACCCAAGAAGTGAGTGAGATCCAGAATTCCAAGCTACCGGCTGGAACCAGTTGATTGAAGGGGTGATTTCCTTGTGGTTTTTAAGGACCCAGCGGAGAAATTTGATCATGTCTGAAGAGGAACTGTAGATGCCGGCACTCCTGTATGGCCAATTTATTAAAACTTGGACTCCGCCATGGCATGGAATAGACTCACGGATTATCGGAACCTTCATCCACACCCCAGTCAGAGCCTGATCCAGCGCTCGCAGCCACTGAAGCTGCAGGTACAGTGAAAGATGTTTCGTACATGCCAAGAGGTTTGAAAATCGCCTCGTTGATATAGTCCTCGTATTTCATTTTCGTCACCTTCGCCAGAACTTGGCCGAGGAGGTCAAAACCGAGATTACTGTATGAGGTTTCTTTCTGGGGAGCGAAGACCGGGTTTACTTTATCAAGATTTTCGTTCAGATCTATAAGCGCGATTGTTAATTTCTTTTCCCGCAGCAGCAGCAGCAGCAGCAGCAATGAGAAAAACTTTTGCACATACCTGCATCTGTACACGCAATTTCCCATCCAGTATAAGCACCACACTTTGGCAGATTTTTCTCTTCGTCTGCATCCAATGGGGGTAATCCAATGATAGATGGATCAGACAGCATGAGAAGTAAGTCTTCATCACCGTAATTGTCTGGAAGACCACTAAGATGCGCCAGCAAGGATCGAATCGTGATACCATTCCAAGTAACTTTAGATTTCCCGCTGAGAAGCTCTGGGATGTATTCGGTTACTTCATCGTCCAGTCCAAGCTTTCCTGCTGCCTCTTGTTTCAGGATTCCTAGAGCAGTGAACAGTTTCGTGTTGCTTGCAATCCGATAAGCCGAGGACCCGTTGATCGGGCTTCCACCCAGAGATTCATCGAAGTGGTATTTTGTGTATAGTGTTTGACTTGGGGAGGAGATTTCCAGTGAGAAGGAACTCCCATTGTAATCACCAGCCTTAATCAATTTGTTGAGACTGTTTTCAATGTCCTGGAATGTACCTTTCAAACTATGGGCGTGGTAGCTTGGAGCAGGATAAGAAATCTCCGGCTCACAGGATGACCATGCCCTTTGGGACGAAGCAAGGACCAAAAGAAAAACGAAAATATTCTGAAGTTTGAAAAGCATGGTTGCGCTTCAACATGGAAAAGAAAACTGTAGATTTGGCTTTCAAGAATTGAGCTACTCATCTCAGGCTTTATACCAGTAGCCAAGCTTCAAATATTGTGCATAGCAGGTACTATTATCTCGATTTTTTTCTATCAGAATATCTCAAAATGGAAAGTCTGGCGTTAGCGTCGCTATTCATAGTATTCCTAGCAACAATGGTACATAGTAAATTAGGGCCCTTCCTCAGCCTCTAGAAAATTGACTACTGCACTGCATACCAAGTTAGGAAAAGCGCAATCGATTAATCCCTGTAATTCCAAGGTTTTACGAGATTATTTTACTTTGATCTTCAAACATTGAAACAGAGCCAGGAGCTCTCAGTTAATTTTGGCCCCATCTAAATTAGTGAAGGTCCAATGAGAATGCTTTAGACGAGGTAGATACCCTTTTGGGACTGGGCCTAACTTCTTCCCACTCAAGGCTCCACATGTGCAGCACTTGAGGGCATCATCCTGAATTCTCAGTATGGGTCAAGTTCAAATGTTGAAACTATCTATCTGGTTTTCTGTATGTAGGTATTCCAAGGCTGTTACATTTGTAATCCAGATTTAGCCCCGGAGCACACTCATTTAGTTGCCACATTGATGACGCCAGCCTCTTTTTTAAGGAGACAACAGTCAACTGGTCAAGGGTGAATGACTTTGGACGGGGCTAGCTGTATTTTATTGAAGCTGCTCCAGGGCTGCTCTTGCAACTTTTCTCGGTGCGTAGTGAGTGCTCAGTTTTACTCAGTGAGCAAAAAGCGGCAAGGGGTGACCTCGAGCACTAAAGCGGAACTTGAAAAGGAAATCAAAAATTGCCAGACATTATCATGATCCCATATATATGTTCACCGGCGTTCAAGTTCAGTCCTTACGGCTTGCCGCCTAATGCCAGTGTCTAGTGCAATGATTCCGAGTCGGAGCTCTCCGAGTCCATCCTCCAGCTTAGAAATATGCAAACCCCACACATTCATGACTCATTAATAGTTTCAAGTCACCTGAGAGAGACAAATGCGTACTAGACCAGACGAAAGCGCAAGAATTAATCCCAAAATCACCTGTTATCAGTGGGAAAGCGTCGCTTAAAAGCGCCCCCCACATGAAATGCACCAAATGTGCCACCTGGGCAGTGGTCCCGAGGTGTATCCGAGCATTTGAACTCCACCGGCTTTTCCGGGGAAGTGATATAGTGCTTCCCCATGGGGCCAGCGAATTATAATGCTCACGCACGTGGGCCTGACGTGCGGGGAATGAGTCTAACTCTTTTCATATGCTGGAATTCCCAAGGTGGCTTGCTCCTTTCCCGACTTTCAGTGCCGACGAATTGTTTATATGTGTCGCCCGCACCCTGATCATCCCATAATCATACGACTTTTTTCTCTATCTCCTTCACTTCCCAGTGGTTGCCTTTGTTGCAAATATGGTGGACATCAACCCTAGAGTGAGTTAGCGTGGTGTTTATCTGAATCTTGGAGATTGATCTGACCAGTCATTGTGCACAGCTTTTCCCTAACCGGGTGCGGTATGGAGCCCTTATCACCGTTAATCTTTATGTTTTCATGGGAAACATGTACTCGGTAAGATCCGTCCAAATTGATTCCAGATGATAGGCCATTATGTGCTTACGATGAATTTCTGATATTAGTCCGGCCTGGCGGTTGGCTTCGAGGCCCTAGCAGAGTACTTCGGCATGAGTGATTCTGCATTATCGCCCCTTATCACATACTCAGTCTTGTCTATGGGACTGGCAAACTTGGTTTGGATGCCTCTTGCGTTATGCTTTGGAAAACGACCAGTTGTTCTATTCTCTATGGCAATGTTCCTATGCGGTATTGCATGGAGCGCGGTCGCGAAGGACTTCCACAGTCTTCTGGCATCCCGTATCTTTGCTAGCTTCGGTAAGGCTTCATGTGCACTGCAATGTGATTGACTTTTACTGACTATTCGAATAATAGGCTATGGTGCGATTGAATCTCTCGGACCTAGTATTTTAGCAGGTGTGTATCCCTACCGGCTCCACTCTAAAAATTCATCGTTCTAATCAAAATGCAGATCTCTTCTTCGAGCGAAACTACGCCAGTGCGATGGCTGTTTACGCTGCCTCTTTGTCTGGCGGATCTCAGATTGGCCCAGTCATTGCTGGATACCTCATCCAGGCTCGAGGCTGGCGATGGTTCTTCATCCTGTGTGCAATCATTGCAGGCGCCAACTTCGTCTCCACTATCTTCCTTCTACCAGAGACTACCTATGAGCCCGAGGAGAGTCTCGAGCGCACTGAGGATGTCGATGATATTGAGAAGGATAACAGCAGCCACGTTGAAGCCGTGCGAGTCGAAACTCAAGGGGGCGACCGTGTCAAGATGGACTACAGCGAATACATGAAGGGGTTGTTCAGTGTCAAGATGACCAAGGCTGCAAAGGAGAAGGGTTTATTCAAATACTTCACCTATCTTTTCGTCTTGCCATTCCCACTTCTGCTGGTCCCCGGTGTCTTGATCGCATCCATCATGTATGGTGTGGTGCTTGGAGGGTAAGTTCCTCTCTCTCGAGCTGGATATTTAATCTCGCATACTAACTCAATCCCTTAGTATCGTCGCTATTTCAACCCTGGCTCCCAATATTTTCGCTCCACCACCATACCTCTTCTCCGCCGCTGACCTCGGTCTCTTCACCCTCGGAAGTTTCCCCGGTGTCGTCATCGCCTGGCCCATCGCCGGTCCCCTAACCGATCTTCTTTCTCGCTGGATGCGCAAGCGCAATGGCGGCGTTCACAAGCCAGAGCACCGTCTGCCAGCGCTTATCCTCCCCTTCTTGATCTGCCCTATCGGTCTCATTGTATTCGGATACACAGTTGCCCGGGAGCAGAACTATATTCGCCCTGCTGTTGGATCCGCCATCTGTGCGGCTGGACTTGCCCTGGTTCCTTCGGTCATGCTCTCATACGTCGTCGATGCCTACCCCCGAGTCGCCGGAGAGGCTCTTGTCCTGGTTAACACATCGAAGAATGTGGTTGCCTTCGGACTTGCCACTGGTGCTTACTCCTGGATGGAGGAGCAGGGCGTGGATAAGATGTTTTATGAATTCGCTGGAATCGAATGGGCTGTGCTGGCACTCGGATTGCCCCTTTACTTCGCGGGACCATGGCTGCGAGCCCGTACTGAGAAACTGCTTTAAGTGGTTTCATTTCCATGTTGTATATGAGAGTCTATTTTAAATTATGATTAATCAATACCCAAGACTATATATGTCTGAGAATTATCCCATATGTTGAAGAAGACATCATAGTAAACTAGTTACTAGCTCCAACTTATCTTAGTCGTATCTGTATGTGAACAGTTGCCTACTCCTCTATGTACGCAAGTCCTTCTGGGATAATTTGCATCGGTCAAACTGTCCTATAGTAATGAAGTCAGCCTTGCCTCATCTAATGCCCAGGCGGTGTCCCTGTCAACTCAAATATTCCAATATTCCCCTCCATGTTCATACCGACAAGAGATCGAGATCCACTATCCATGCTGGCTGTACTGGTAACGACCGTGCACCCTGGATGGCAGCATTAACAAAAAGGGTCTGGGAACCCCATTCCAGCGGATTTGGATCAGCATATGAGTGGCTGGTGGTAAGATACTCCATCGCTATCTCTCCAATCTTTGGGCGGATTGTAGAAAGCCTCTCTATCAATATAGATTTCTCATTGTCAATATCGGTCAGGTGCGATGGCTTCGGACTTGGTTTCCCACGCCACGCTATAAGTTTAGCACCCCATCCCTCATGGATATGTCCAAAACAATGCATCCGAGGCCGAGCCCGCGCTATAGCTTCGAAGAGAAACGGACATCCAGCTCGCTCCCCGGACCTTGTTATATCCAGGACACCCTTTGGGGGACCGTGAGTGATAGCAACATCGACGTTATGAATCGAAAATCCATGGCCTCTCTCGGGGTTATACTGAAAACCCCAATCACCCAGCGAGGGAGTATATGGACTGGCATAGACTTTGAGCAGTGCGCCATTCTTCAATCGGAATTCATGAGTTCCTTCATCAAGAAAGGTAACTCCTTTATCTTCGTCGAATAGCTTTCTTGCCTCTCCAGCATAGCCGTAGAACTTTTCGACGAGCGTGGAGTCCAAGGCAGGTCTGGCTTCAGCTACCTTTTTCTTGAAGGCTGGGATATCCATTGTGAAATCATGATTCCCTGCTATTGCGAGTTTGAGTGGAGCCTTGATGGAATGGAGGAGGCGGATGGTGGATCTGTATTCTTCCAGTTTAGATTCCGTTGTCAGGTCTCCACAGTGGATTGCGACGTCGAAGGACTGGTCGGAGATCTTCTTTGCAAGTTCGTCGATGCCATGCGTGTCGGATATGATAAGGAAATGTGTCTTGATAGGGCGCCGATTATCTGCCATCATGATTACCCAAGTGCTGAAGACTCGGACGATTTGGCCTCCTGTCCCTGAGATTGTAGAGGTTCAAAACCAGTATATTTTTCGTCGACCTTCAGTCTGGAAAAATGAGGCCCGGAAGGTTCACCTTGATTGGAGTGGTCAGCGGGCGTTGATAGAGAGAGGAAATGGAAGGTAAGGAGAGAAATGTCAAGTCGGTCATCACCCCAAAATGGATCGGAACTTCCAGCAGGAGGTTTATCCCGGTCTATCCATGGATAGTCTATACACCGTCCCGTAGATGGGCTAAAGCTTTCAGCACTTGAAACTGGAAAATGCAATCTTTATTCCAATAATGCTTTAGCCAAATTGAGAGCCTTCGGTATATCACAAATAGAAACAGTGGACTCAGACGTAAGGAAGAACGGAGAATAGCAGGACAAATACAAGCAAGATCCTCGAATTCGCAGGCATGAAGCCAGTTGCTCTGCTCTAGCCATCCTTCTATCAAACCCAGCCCACAATAAAAGAAACATGTACAAAAGATGCCAATCACAATGAGGAATAAAAGACCCAGGAAGAGCGAGAAATGTCCGATGGGAGTAAAAGACAATATGTCACGAGAAATGAAAACAAAGTTGATAGACGTCCCCACACCAGGTGGATAGAACGCATGCAAGAAACCCGAAATGGAATGCGGCTCAACAGTTATAGATTGCGTGGGGTGTTTGCCTCAACACGTCCGCAGCTCGTTCCATCTCGAGCACCATTCCATGACCTTGATGTTCTGGGATCTGGAAACGAGGTAGATGGGCTTCGGCTCAATGAGCCTGGAGAGGATGGGGCTGATGATCCTGGCGTTGTGTTCGCTGTTCTTGGGACGCCGATGGGATTCGTTCGAATGGAGCTTGTACCCCAGCCGTTTGCTCGGATAGGAGCTGCACCTCCAGTTGGGTTGCAGTGTCCACATAAGAAGAGGGTATAACCGAGACCAGCACAGGTAGTGCAAATGGAACCCCTGGGAATAGAGCTATTAATATCGTGGTATCCTTGGATATGAGGAATAATGTAGAACTTGGACCTACCTTGGGGCATTACCAGCACAACTGCGACATGTTAGAGCAGTTTTTCCGGCAACGCAGGATGTGTGGGTTGGATCAAGGCTCAACAGAGAGTTGTGTGCGGAGGACATGGTGAAGATTTAGAAGATGATATATGATGGTGGGGTGAGATGGCGGCAAGATAATGCACAATGCTAGAATCGGCAGGTGCTGCAAGCGGAACTTGGCGAGGGAATATGCGGTATTCAAGAACAACCTTGGAATACACCAGAGTACTTGAACAGTACTTGAATCTCTGAGTCTTTGTTCCTTGGAGTGAACCTTTGCATAAGCTCTGGGATATATGGCAGAGATATAGGAAAGTTCTGACTATCAAGTTGACCCTGAATCAATTACACTCGGAACAAAGGGAAACAAGGCAACGTGTTGTCTCCAGGGATCAGACTAGGGTGGAATCCTGCCCAGGCCGAAGTATAATGAGACCGGAAATGGGAAATAGAACAAGGTGGATTCTTATACGTGCGAAGGACTCGGGAACAGGTGGCACACCACATCTCAGGTTAAATGTTACATTTGCCGAGCAGGATACGATGACGGCCGAAGGGAAAATCACTATGAAGACCAGTACATTTGACGAATCAAATGACAATCCGTTCCAACGGTGAGCTATAATGCAGCTGAAATTGGATATGATTCATACAAGGCATGAGCACCTGAACAGGTGAATTCGCTTGGAAGCGACATACATATTTCCAGGTCATGATCTACCAATGAGAAGACGTTGACTAGATCTAGCATGAAATTGAGGGAACGGTGCATGTGCCGTCTTTGGTTTAGTTTAGTCTAGTTTAGTCTAATCACCATACAGAGGTCAGCATTGATGAGCGTAAGCGTCGAAGCAACGACACGCAATACTCCATCTAGCGCTGTTGGGTCGGACTAACCCACCATCATACGTTCAGGGTTGCTGAAACGGGCCGAGAGCTAGTGGGGTGCACTAATCATTACGAACGTCGATCAATCTCATCCGCGGAGAACTCATCGTGAATGGCCAACCTTCCTTTCACGTTCAAAAGAAGGGCTCGTTGTCAATGTCACCTACTACCATCAGACTGCAACGGTGTCCTGGCTTATGCAGTAGCTCAACAGAAGGTAGTTCGAACCAGGAAGAAAGATGAACTGGACAGGGATTATTCAATGGGAATATTCGGCGTACACAAATCAGGATCAGGCTCATTGTCAGGCGGATCGTTACCCAGACCTGGATTCGGTGTTGCCTACGCGGAAAATAACTCCCAGCCTCATGGCAGCCACCACAGCCCTGTGTTACCAGGGGTCATAGTAGGTAAGCGAGAAGTGGTATGGGGCCAAAAAATCCACTCTCAAAGGGCCGGTCAGGCACGGCCAAGAGGCTTCAATTTCAGGGCAGGGGAGTGGAATCACCTCGGCTCGGGATTTGTAGGATCTAAATGGGGAAATCCACGGGAAGTTGCATGAAACCATGCGAAGATGATCTCATTTTCCAAAGTAGAAGGAAAAAATAACTGAAGAGCGAAAAAAAAAGTCAACACGCACGTGTGTGAAAATGATCTTTGTCAGATCAACACGCGTCTGGATGACTCTGTTACAAAGGAACTTCCATTTCGAGGCATGATAGTCTTTTCATCTCGACGGAATTGAGAGGGGTAGATACGAGTAGGATGGATCATCGGACTGCCCGCTGATGGCTGATCATATGCGGAGGGAAATGAGATTAGATGAGGAATGGGGCAAGATTCCAAAGATCTGGGACTCGCGTGCATTCGAAAGAGTGAAAGAGGGCATAAGGAGCCGGAGGGGTCTCTCATGCACGACTCGACATATAGATTGCAGGACCTATATGGGCACTCACTTGCAACAAAGTGTTGGCGATGACGACAATGTACTGTGATTATCAGGTGTTCAAGGGCAACATTGATCAGAACATGCGGGCATGATGATAGCTACCTTTTTTGGGTACATCACAACACGATTATGGGAAACCAAGAAATGCACCATCAGTCGAGATCAAAATACTGCTGCGCGCTGCGCAGACTTGTTCGAGAAGAAAAAAAAGGGAAGACAAAAAAAAGAAATCTTGAACAAAAAAAGGAAATGAATTTCAATGCATGAATTGAAATTAAATGGCAAGGAACACGTCCCACTGATGTCCTGTAGCCAATCGCATCGTGCAAGAATCATCGGTAAGATCAGCGCACTCTCGAAGCGCCGTGGATGCTGCGACTTGACAGATACCTCCGTAGTCTCAGATGCGACTAGCCGTCGAGCACCGCATGGAAGGGCCCGGAGATATTACCACGCCAGGACAAGGTCTTGAGCTGACTCTTTCTTATCGATCTACATTGCCCCATCCTAGCTCGAGTTGCCAGGAATGCAAGGGGCCATCGGCAGCCGTTGGGGTCCAAAGATGCCGATAATAGCATACCCAGCTGGAATGTCTTCACGAGTCACTGTGAGAGGTGTATATTCTCCGCTTATTGTTGCAGCTGACCAGCCAGTAAGCACTCAGAAAGGTGCCTGGATTCGTGGGACGATATGTACATCGTATTTTTGCATGCGAGTTGAGTTCGCTCGAATTTGAAGCGCCTAAAGCACCTGCAGCCCTTGGCCCATAACAAAGAACTTTTTCCTCCCATCGAATGTGCTCCTTGAGCTAGGTGGAGCGGGTTGTGGCCATCCTGCAGCCATTCCCTGTCCCATCACGCGCTATTATGCTCGGGATTTCAACGTGGACTGGGAACCATGGTCTCTTACTGCGGCAGCATGCGTGATGGTGGAGCCACTTCCAAAATGCGAAGCCACGAAAGGCCTGGAAGCGCTTCAGGGTGGAGGTGCGCCCAGAAATTCAGTATCAGTAGGACTTTTCCTGTTCGACACGATGTGGTAACACCCCGCTTTGAGAGAGGTTCACAAAGAGAGGATGCTGATCCCAGGGGTACGGGCAACTACGAGGTCGTCAGTCAGCTGACATCAAATCTCAAGGATTGAGCTGCGGCCCGATTGATGATCCTGATCCTTTTGTCTTCTTTTAATCATAAAATCGACTCTCTGATTCGGTTATGCGATATTCGAAAAGCAGGCCACGGGCTATTTCGCCGTGGTCCACATTTGAACCAACCAAATGGCGATCTTCCTGATTGTTGGTATACCGCTACTCTTATTTACTTGTTCTCAATTTTCGGAGCCTCGGATTGGCAGCAGAATCTCAGTCCTGAAATGCCAGGATCCCTAAAATTGAGCCGAGTTCGGATTTGGCGGACTCCTATTAACCGTGGAGAACATATTTTCTGAATAGAACCAGGTGGAAGACACCAACATGCCATCACGAAATGCAGTTTCCACTCAGATGCTTCTGAACCATTTTTGTGGCGTCCACCCGCTGGCGTGAACACTGACTCAAATATGTTGATTCCTCCGGCTTCCGGGCTTGGGCGGGGTCTACTCACATTACGCTCAATCGAGGTCTTTCTGTATTTTCAATCACAGTTGCTGCAAGCTTTGAATTTCGGTCAAATGACATCATACCGAAGCTTTCAAATGAGACTGCAATGGGAGAACAGTACCTGACAACCTTGGAACTGTATAGAATATCCCGTGGAGCTGAACAGGTCACGCGCCCATGATCAGATAGCAGCAGAAAGGACCAGTTGACCGGTGGAGAATGCGGCATTGTACAGCTAACAACATTTGAATAGAACCGAGCTTATTAGACAATCGAAGAAATTGGAATTATGTTTTTTTTATCAAGAAACCTTCAAACCACCAAAAAAAGATTGCATTCTTGCTAGTCATTATGATCTGCCTGGCTATTGATGGTTTCGGTGAGATATCACAAGCAACGCGAGGAGAAGACTAGCCATAAAGGAAAACCCCAAAATAAAAGTAGAAGACGGGCGGGAAAGGGGAAAAGGATAACCAGAGCCAAAAGCGAGAAAAAAAAACCTCCAAAGCAATGCTAAACTCCGAGCCTTAAAAAACACCACCTCGTCCTGTGATGCACACGCAATCATTGGAGTATCTTGCCTTCAGTGGAGGGGATCACAAACGAAAAAGATTATCTTAAAGGAGAGACTCAATCTGCACAGATCGTTAAGTGGAGTTATCGTGTAGATGAGTTCCAATGATCAGATTTCACTGGAAGTACTCAGCTGGCAAAGAGGCCAGAAGCGCAATGGTGCCCAGACCACCCAAAAGAGCGCTCACCACCGCCGTGGCAGTGTAGCTGGCCACTCGCGACGAAGAGGAATGTGAAGACTTGATTCGCTTGTTAGGAGTCTCTACCTCGGAAAGAGCAGAAGTGATCGCAGCAGCGGCCTGTGACTCGTCAAGTGTTTGGAGGCTTGGCTCTGGGGATGGTAAGACGGCGTTGTCCTGAATCTGAGCATCTTGCATTTCCATCTCGGCAGCCTTGCGTTTCAGAGTTGTAGACTTGGAGCTATGTAGCCCATTACACTCAGAGTTCGGGCTCACATTGCCGCAGAAGAATGGCCCATCATAGTAGGAGGTTGCGGGGCCATCTGATTCCTGAATAGTGGCTTCAAGTGAGAGATCGTAATCAGAGAGCATCTTCGCACGGTTCACTGATTGTGGAATCGGGCAATCAAGCAATGTCGTTATGGGGCAATTGCGTGGGAGCATGGCAGTCGGTTTCGGTATGTGCTGCTTAAAGTCATTGAACACTGCGACTCGAGTTGGTTCCGAAACATCGACCTTACTTCCCACAACGGACTGGCCAGGCCGTGCGTCCTTGGAATGTGTCAGAAGGTGGGGGTCAATGCAGCTGTAACGGTCAAGGTATGCTTCAGAGTCCTCTTCAGAATCCTCTCCAGATTCCTCTTCATCGTAATCTCCAATTGAGGACTCGTCCTCAGAAATATCTGAACTGTCACATTCTTCCGACATGCCAGAAATTCCAGAGATATAAGGTATATCCGAAACATAGGCAATGTCTTCTTCGTCACTGTCGACATCAGAATCGCTGTAAACTGGAGAATTTGCGAGTCGGTCATATCCCATCTCCTCGTCATACTCATCGTCATAACAATCCACGCTTAGTTCATCTGAAAGTGACGAGCCTGCATCCATCTCTTCCGGATCGTACCCATCAGGAGCTGACTCGAGGGAGTCTTCAGTCTGTAGAGGTAACTCATCATCACCATGTTGATTGGTACTCTCTGCAAGTGCTATGGCGTCTGTTTTGGAAGAAAATTCCTCGACCTTCGGACTCGTGATTGATTCTGGGACATTTTTGCCTGACGAAGGAAGTTGAATGTCTTTAGGCTCGACATCATCTATCAACGCAGCCATAACGTCAATGTCATCGTTCTCCTTGACGCCTCCTGCAGATAAATCCCCATTTTGGGGGAGAGAGGTATTAGGTTCGGGTCGGGAAATCTCCTCGACGTCACTATCATCTTCAGGGACACGGAAGGTGTTGGTGGACGAGCTCGGTGTTGCCTTGGATACAGATCGGGTCTCGGAATCACGTGGTTCCTTGATGTCGTCCTTTTGAGGGATAGAAGCGTGGGATCTGAAAATGTAATCAGCGGAGGTGTGCGGGAGCCAGGCAAGGGGAGTTGCATACGCCTCGCCCGACCAGTCGATCTTGCAGCGAACTACAAGTGCAGGGAAGGCTTCTGTTTGATATATTAGCCCGAGTGAATAGCCAAGAGTATATGTATAGACTGACCGTCATCTCGCTCGACATCCACTCCAAATCGCACCACGTCTCCAGTAATCAGGGGCGATGGATCTCCGAAAGGCAGTCGGGTATTATTAATCCAGGTTCCGTGGGTTGAGCCGAGATCATCGATGTAGACGATCTAATAATATAGAATATTAGTATATTGGAATGCGGGAAAACGTTGGGATAACATGGGAAACATGCCTTTTTTAACTGATCAATCCATATCTGAGCATGATCCCGA
This sequence comes from Penicillium herquei, assembly GCA_039634405.1. Taxonomy (NCBI): domain Eukaryota; kingdom Fungi; phylum Ascomycota; class Eurotiomycetes; order Eurotiales; family Aspergillaceae; genus Penicillium; species Penicillium herquei. The sequence goes on along the minus strand of CP098387.1, from coordinate 3,810,039 downwards.
GACATCACCCGAGACTCATACCAGCCATTTGCACTGTCGGGGGATCGGTGTTTCAGGCCCCGCTTAGATGAACGTCCGATTATGATAGCACTCTTTGCGGGGGAGAGGACGAGGGTACGTGTCAGCGGGATTTCGGGGCCCAACGGCGCGAGGGTCACGGTCACTAGCAAAACGATGAAGATGAGTATCATATAGAGTAAATAGCAGATATATTATAACTGGTTCCCAGACTTACCTTGTAGACCAGACATTCTGACTGAGGAGTCAGAGTCAAATAGTCCAGCTGGAGGAGTATGAAGGTCGGTGAGCCCGGAGACGATAAGCACAGATGTAATAGAGGCTGACTGGTTTAGGCAGACCGGCCTACACACCACAGGTTATTCAAGAGAAGAGTGGAATGTGAAATGAAGTATTCAAATGAGAAAAAGAAGAAAGGGGTTTGTAGGTGTAGAAAAGACGGTGTTCCAGGTGAGGTAAGAGGGAAAGGAAGCGGAAGAGGGGTAGGATGATGAATCAGGTTGTCAAGGCTTCAACAAACGGGAAGTTAAGGGTATTGGTAAACCTTGGACTCACTGTAGTAGGAACCAAAATTCCCACACACTGGTTACTTCCGGTAGGTGATAGTCTGTCTGTTTCCCAAGGAAAGTACAACTGATGAAGTTAGGCAGATAAGACGATGATGCTATAGTTGGAGTGGGGCATCTCTTATCACTTGGTCAGGTGGCTCCCGGAGACGGTGGATCCTTTTATCCACTTATGATCTTGATCACCCCCGTATTAGATGAACTGCTGGAGATGAGAGAGGCATTTACGAGAAGTTGCCTATCTTCAGGTCTAACGGGACAGTGATTAGCTCCATCTACCTACTTATACTCTCAAGGTCCTTGGTTGGGTTCCGCCGCATCCTTGGGCTTAAAACACCAATACCAACCGATAACATGAAAATACAGTGTGCCTTACCACAAGAAATCACATATTAGACATCGGGAAACGTTCACATTCACCTCTATGGTACACAGATTACTTTCCAACATGCTCACATCCACCATGCAATGGGCATCATGACGATACAGCCTTGACCCCAAAGTTCTCGGTTGACAATCTATCTCGGATCTCTCCGCCACGCAGTTCAAGATCATAGTGGAGGGAAAAGGGGAAAAAAGAGAAAACAAAAGTGGAAAAGAGAATATGTCAGGAGGGGATACTAAATACAAGGGGAGAAAAGATAGCCAGGAGACCTGCGAGACTAGCCGAGAAAAGCCAAAGGCCGGGAATCATAAGACAAAGGGGGTAACTCGACAATAAAGGCCTGACACAAGAATTTGGGGGAGACACGGGTCGAAGCTAAGAAGAGAGAGAAGAGGGTTCAGGATCGAAATCGCGACCGCAGAAAAGGGAGGGGGAAGAAAAAAGAAACATTAGTCAACATGAACGATTTTACATAGGAGGAGCACCAGGGCCCATGCTGCCACCCATAGCATTCAGGCGGGCAGCGAGTTGAGGGTACTTCTCCTGGACCTCGAGTTGGGTGCGGGTGGCCTCGGCGTAGGAGATGGCGTTAATGATCTCACCCTCAGTACGGGCAAGCTCAGCAGCGCGCTCGAAGTACTTGAGAGCCTGAGAGACCTTACCCTGCTGGAGGAGGAGCTGGGCCATGGTGCCAACGGCGATATCACACTCGGGGTCGACTAGATAATCTTGTTAGTACTCGATAGCAGATAAAATAGGAAATGATCGGTCACATACTGATCAGAGCCTTCTGGCAGAGGTTCTCGGCCTCCTGGAAATCGTGCTTCCACTGGAACAAAGCAAGAGCCTTGTTGATCAGAGGCAGAACGTTGATACCCATGGGCTTGCTAGCCTTCTCCATCTCAACGGCCTTGTCGAACTTCTCGATGGCCTCAGAGTAGTTCTGCTGGTCGAGGAGGAGTTCACCGTAGTAGTTGTAGACATCAGGAACCTCCTCAAAGTTCTTCACTGAGCGGCGGAAAGTGGCCATAGCGGAGGCAACGGAGCCCATCTTGTACTGTGTGACACCGAGCTGGATGTGGGAGAAGATAAAGGATCGGTCGAGGTCAATGGACTTCTGGTAGTCCTTGGCGGCTTCAGCGAACTCGCCGAGGATGAAGTGGAGCTGGGCACGGTGGTAGTAGATGTCGGGGTCTTCCTTGTCGTTGTTAATAGCGAGCTCGAAGTCATCGGCAGCGGCGTCCTTGTTTCCTATTGAAGAAGTACGTTAGCGAATCGTTCTCAGGTGTTGGTGATGTCAAGTAACTTGGCTTACCAAGCTCAAGGTGCAAGCTGGCACGCTTGATGTAGCTCTGGGCCAGAGACGGCTGCAGCTCAACACTCTTGTTCAGGTCCTCGAGGGCGCCTTGGGCGTTGCCGCCAAGGTATGTGAAAGTGGCACGCATGTTAAGAGCAAGGGCCTCATAGTCACCCAGATCGCCAACCTCAAGAGCCTTCTCGAATGAAGCAGCAGCCTCCTCGTAGCCCTCGCCAGTCTTCTGGCCCATAGCAATGAGACCCTTGCGCAGAAGAGCCTTGCCGGAATCCTCGGTCAATTCAGCAGACTCCTCCAGACCCTCAGGGAGGGGCTTGGGGCGGAAGCTCTGCAGGTAGTTGGAAACGAAGGTGGCGCTGGGCAGCTTCTTCTTGCGAGCCTCGAGGATAGCCTGGCTCTTCTGTTCGGCGACCTTCTTCAGCAGGCGCTCGAGAGAGTTGCGGCTGACATCGTTGGAGAAAGCATCGATAATGCAGCTGGCAGTGAAGTCGAGAAGAGCGTCGCTGAACTTGCCGAGGTTCTCGTAGGCGATAGCGCGGCGGTTCAGGGCCTTGACGTATTCGCTGTCCATGGCGAGGGCGGCGCTGGTGTCCTCGACGACCTTCTCCCAGTTGGACTGGACATTGTAGCAGGCAGCACGGTTCGAGTAGAAAACGGGGTCGGGCTTGCAGAGGATGGCCTTTCCGTACAAGTCGATGGCCTTAGGGTAGTCCTTGTTTCCGTAGGCCTTGTTTCCGGCAGCCTTCAACTTGGCGGCGTACTCCTTCCGGGTCTTTCACACACAGGATTAGTATGCATACTATCAGCCATTAGAAACGTCCACAATATGCAACTCACCTCCTCATCAAGCTCACCAACGGTGGCTTCATCAACCTCAGGAAGTTCCTCGGGCGCATCGGCCTTCTTTTGGACGGGCTCTGAATAGTGATGTCAGCTATCAATTCCTAACCATCGTATGATGCAATTGGTAACCAACCTTCTTGCACGGAGGCAGTCTTTGTCTTCTTCTCTTCCTCGGCCTTCTTCTTCTCTTTCCGCTTCTGGTTCTTGCTCTTCTTCTGTGCGGGGGGAGGCGAAGGCTTGCTGGAATCGGACAGGTAGTAGACAACTCCGGCGCTGGTCACAACAACAGCGACACCGGCAATGGTGTAAACCAGAGCCTTGTTCTCTGAAACCCACTTAGAAACGCGATCCCAGACTGATGAAGCACCCGCAGGGGGCAGCTTAGCAGTGTCCAGCACCACGTTCTGGGTGGGTGTTAAAGGTGACTCGCTCGACATGATGTGTGCAGGAACCGGGGCACGGCGATGCTATAAGACTCCTGTGGATTCTAAAGAGGAAAGGATTAGGATCAAGAACACAATGCGCCCAATGAAATGGAGAAAATAAAATAACGAACCGGTCCTTTTTTTGGGAGTAAAAAGATGACGCCGAAGAGAGAAATGTGAGATAGGGAGGATTGAGCTTCTGGAGGAAAAGTCAAGAATTCGATGATCCCGTCAAGTGGCCAATCATGCGCAACGCGACACCAAGTTCTCCACCCGTTTCTTAACATCAACCGGGCATCACCGGGAGAAAGGGATACTTTCTCCTCTGCAACTGTTCTACGAGGTACATTTTGTTCTCTTCTCTACCTACTTGTGTTTTTTGTTTGCTTTTCGAGTAGGCAAATTTATAACTAACTACCAGCTTTATATTAATCAACTACCAGCAAATTTGAAACTACCCAAGAATCCCATCTGGAAGCCCTTACCATGTCGAGTTTACCCCTCACGAACCATGTCAACCATGTGAATCATGTCGAGACACCCTTTGATATCTTTTCCTCGCTTCGTTATGATCCAGATCTACCAGTTTTGGCTTTGGCAAATCCGGAGAGCTATCCCGAACCACTAAACTCGCCCTATTATCTGCTAGCCTATCACCGGGACCGTCTAATAAGCGCTGCACGTCATTTTGGCTGGGAACGAGTTTTCGAGGATGGTCCAAGTTGGATGAATGGGGATCTGGATAGCCTAGTCGAATTTCTAGATTCTAGAATACCAGACAAGCACCGGCCATGGCGTTTGAAACTTGTCGTTCATCGCAGTGGTCATGCTTGGTGTGAGGTAGCGGAGGCGGGTCCTCTTGACCCTCTCAACCTCCTGGTCCCAGGTTCCCACGCAAGATCAGATACCTCTGTTTGGCGTCTGTATGTTGACTCAGAGACTACCATTCCCTCAGGATTCACGACCCATAAGACGAGCGCTCGGGAGGACTATACGGCTGCCCGGTCACGATGCGGTATCACCTCTCCTACTCAAACCGAGGAAGTTCTACTGGTAAACCTTAATGGTGAGGTTATGGAAGGAAGCATTACTACTCCATACTTTCGCCGGCGGGGAGGTGCCGATTGGATCACGCCCCCATTGAGTTGCGGTGGTAATGCTGGCACGACTAGAAGATACGCTTTAGCCCGAGGGTTTTGTGCGGAGCAAGCCATCACTGCCTCCGACCTCGTGGATGGAGAAGAATGTTGGCTGAGCAATGGCGTTCGAGGTTTTATTCGCGCAGTGGTTGTTCTAAATCGGCAATCGGTTTGAATCATACCATGATGCCTCTTTGCCTATGATGAAATGTGTACATGAAACATAATCATTATCATACCCAGAATGCCACGCTTGAATTCTTTTGCTTGAAATATGTAAAGAAAATGTTTGTTAATGAGTTGCCGACACTTTTAAGTCTCTATTTCTTCTCCGCGACGACTGGGTTGGGGTTACCCTTCCATTCAAGAGGGCGAGGTCGCATGTACTCAGCCACAATCTCGTCAGTGACCTTAGCCCGACGCTCCTGAAAAGCAACAACGTATTTCTGGAGCTCCTCGATACAACGCTGCTTCAGCTCACCGGTCAACATCTCACCCTTCTCGTAGGAAGTGCGGATGCGCTCAAGCTCCTCATCATCCTCCAAGAAGAAGGTCAAGTACTGGAATGGAACATCGACCTTGCTGTTACCACCGAACTCACGGTGCAGCTCAGCAGTGGCACCACCACCAGAGAAAGCGAACTTGTTGATCTTGTTCTTGATCTTGTTAGGTGTGTCGTTCATGAAGATAGCAGAGCTATCGATACTGGCAGACATCTTGGATCCAGGACCCTGAAGAGCCGGCAAGAAAATAGCGTGAATGAGCGAGGGCTTCTTAAACTTCATGCGCTCGGCGTGTTCACGACATTGACGGAAGTAAGGATCTTGGTCGATGGCGCAAGGAATCAAACAAGGGATCGAGGCAACCTTCTTGCGATCAGTGCCGAAAATGTGAGGGAAGCTAGTCGCAAATGCGGTAGCAGATTGAGTGGCGCAGAAGTGGAACTCTCCGATGTTGTTACTGTCGTTGAATCCGAATGTACCACGGATCTGGTTAATTGTGATGCGCTTGGCCATGCGGCAAATGTTCTCGTAAAATGCGCCGCCGACGAAGTCGAAATCACTGAAGATAAAAGTCTTCTTCATGTCGAAACCAACCGCAACAATATCCTTCGCGTTAGCCTTGGTGAATCGCTTGGCGTCCTCGACCTCGATCTTCTGAGAGTGCATGAACTTCTCATCGTCGGTCATCATGATAACGAGGGGCACATCGAAGACATCCTGGAGCCACCTATAGACCAGAACCCTCATTAGCAATTTGTTTCCACTGGCGGGTATGGGGTCTTTCATACTTGGTGAACTCGAAGGGCACGGTGTGACCCACGTGCATGGAATCACTGCTGGGTCCACGACCTGTGTACAGATAGAAAGGCTGGCCCTTCTCATGGCGATCCAGGATCTTGTTCAGTTCGCGGTGACTGAAAACGATTCCACGGCGCATAAAACGGTGCGGGCGGTGGCCAGTGACCTTCTCAAAGCGCTCAAGAATATCGGGGGTCAACGGTGTAGCGCCAAACTGCTGCACAAGCTTATCATAATCAACAGGCAATAACTTGCCAGTCTCATCAACACCACCAGAGACGTCGAATGGTGTCACAATCTGGCCAGTAGCCTTCGTTTCGGGCGCCTGGTCGGCAATGCTCAGATCAGCGATCGCGGGGGTCTGGACTGGTTCGGCGGCCATGTTGTAGGATTCACGGAGACTGGATAAAGTTTCTGTCAGTTCACATCTCCTCCATATAATTCAAAAATTCGATTTTACGTACTCTCCGGTGCGTATTGACTGACTGCTGAGACCACAATGAAATTCTTCTGCCCCTCGCGGCCACGATGATCGGATGAGTCATGCCGCTATCAATATGCATTCTGATTGGTCAATTTGACATGTCACATGGTCACCCCGCACTATACAATAAAGAAGCATAAAATGAAGTATAAGATCGAATATCAGATGAAATAGATTTGACTTATTCTTATTATTTTAGCCATTTCTCATGATTTTGATGGACATGAATTCACGGGCCATTGCGGGTTCAATCTGCCCATCCCCAAGCCTTTCGCAACTTCTCGGCTAACGCGTTCGAAGGCCAATAGTTGTTATCTCGCACTGAGTTGATCACAATGTCCATCAATGCCTCCTGCTCTGCCAGATCCGTAAATCTGTCTCCGCAAATACCAATAGCAATACATGCCGTCAACAGGGCTGTAGGCTCTTGCCGGTTTGAAAGTGCAGTTCCACAGATATCCAATACTGTAGATTTGAGTCGGGCATCTGTTGACTCCATCGCAATTCTTTGACCAGGCCCAATTCTTGCAACAGTTGGGTCATAAGCCAGGAGCAAGATTTCTATCAATCCAAGGGTTTGCTCAGCAACGATGTGACAATCATTTAGAAACCATTTTTGCGGGAAGATGAGACCCTGTTCTCGTTCTGGTGGTTCGGAGTAAACAGGGAAGAGCGCAGGTGGCCTTCTTTCTGACCAACGATTACGAAGCGTAATGAGCTCTTCATATCGAGTGTGAACAAAATGATCGTCGCTCTTATAACAATATTGAATCGCATGGGCTGCAATGATGAATAAGCGGTTGACGAGAACGTGATCGGGTGCGGGATCCCAGGAGAGATATGTATCGCAGATATCGAGAGGGAGGCGAAAATGCCGCTGTTGAGAAAAAGCCATATGAAATTCTTGTCGAAATCCAATCCAAAATGCGGCATACCGAAGTCCGTTTGATGAAAGGGCTAGGCTTGCTTGTGCTTCAATAAACACGTGGAGTCCACGGGTAGCAACGTCGGTAGGGATATCGATAAATGGTGCTAAGGGGCATATCAGATTCGATAGTTCACGGGATCCCGCTGTATGTTCATCATTTTGGTGACTTACAGTCTAGCTCTTCATAAAATCGAAGAACCACCGCAGCTGCTAGCAGATTCTCATCCATGATAGCATCAGGCTCATTAGCAAGAAACCTCAAGTGTGCAATACATCGACTATGATAATCGAGAACAGCAGCTTCGCTGATTATTAGATCTTGTTGCAGTCCCAATTTGGTAATTTTTTCTTTTTGTTTGTAATCTGGCAAAGTTGTGAAATGCCTAGCTGATGCGGATAGGACCGCATTGAAGAGAGGCTGGCATACCCGTACTCTCTGAGGAACAACCACTGCAAAATGTCGATCTGGGTCACATATGTCGAACTAAATCAGGAGAAAATTCTCAGTATCTTTTTTGATATATTTTCGACTCGCCTTACCCATTTTGCTAGCTCTTCTACAAAGTATCGTAATAAAAAGGCCTCTCCGAGATCGACTTGGTATGGAGAATCCAAACTTCTTGTTCGTGGAAGTGGCAAATGCTGATTTTAATATCATCAGCAGGAACTGGCGAATGGCAGATGAGGTTTCGAATCTTTTCCTCAGAGAGTCCAACAGAATTAATCGATCGCGCAGGCTCAAGAATCAACTCACAATAGGTTCTCGTTTGTGAAGGGAAGGTTGTCGTGAAATAACCCTCCTTGCAGACTCAACCTGATCTTTTTCCAAGCTATGATCTCTGATCACCTCAGTTCCTGCTACTATACTAGTACCTTGAACTGGGGCATTATCTTCAACCTCTTGAGGCCCTGTATATTTGGATGTTTCATCAATGTATCGCAGCTCTAAATCAGTAGGCGAGCATTAGCTACGCTGGTCAAATTGTTCAGGATTCGATTCCAAGGCTCGAAAAAGATGAGAGAACGGACCGCTTTCTGGTGAGTAAGTAGACGCATGTGTAGATGAAGCGTGGCGAAATCTGAATCTAGTTTGGTGTTGACGAACACATTCCCGGCCAGCCTTATCGCAGCGTGAGCACTTTGGCCTGGCACCATCACCTGAATTCGCATTAAGATACAGGTAGCACATTTGGGTGGCTTGATTCAGTGCTTACATTTCAAATGATTTTCTGGAATCCAGGGAGAGTTAGCGGTGCCCGCACAAACTTGAGGATGCCAGAAGGCCACTAATAGTGCGTACTCCTGCAATTATCGCTATATGATTGTTAATTTAGATGATACCTAGTTGCCGATTTTTTTGTGAGTACATACCATGGCTTGGCTCTTGGTGTCATGACTTTGAGCACTTGAGTCGCGTCGACTTGCAGTTGGACTTAAAACTTGACTCCGCCGCTCCCCACATATGCCGTGAAAATGTACTTTGTTCGGCTCCGACACGGATAATGTAACTTGACCAAATCAGCTGACTCGCAACTTGAATACTGCATATATGCCTTAGCATATCAAGAATATTTGAAGATTCAATTTAGAATCTCAAAACTTGAATCTGAAATTTTGGCTCAATTACTCGAAGTTCTCCAAAATCATCTCCTAGTAGTAAATCTTACTAGTAGTTACCGTCACGGTACTACGCGCTCAAGTATACAGTTGAGAATCTTTGAGATTCCCAGATCTCATGCAGGGCTCTGCCCACTGGCAGGTGAGCCTTGAAATTCTTTACAATCTTGGAAGCTTTCTCGAATTCAAAACTTCGAATATGACAAATGAACAATTAGGGCGGCTGTTCTCTTGAAGTGTTTCTCATGACAAAGACACACTAACGTGTGTAGCCTGAATTCGACTTCATCAACCCTTAATAAACTTCAATCTATAGCCCATCGTCAGGCGTCCAGAATTTCAGCCATCTTTTATCAATACTCGGTTCACTCTTTTCATAGAATCTAAGATCGGTGCTCAGACGGATTCGACCGGTCGCGTCCTCGTTACGCCCACTGGCATGAATGCTATGCGGGTCATGGAACACCACATCACCAGCTTCATAGTTCGTAACAAGCCATTTGTGTACCCCGTGGGCAGAGTGCATACTCTGGAACTCTTGAGGAGAATGAGAGATCATACCACCACCAACGACCATATTGACATTGTAAGCCGAGATTCGATCTTCCTCCGTCATATATTCTGCACGTCGGTTGAAGTCGTCTTCGATTGCACGTCCAAGAGGCACGGAATTTTCCAGATAGCAGAGCCCGCCACCATTGATAGCAACATCACCTAGATTTCTCAATTAGTATGAGCACAATTGCAGTATCCCAAGGTCAAGAATCTTGTCGTTCTTACCAATGGGTACCCAAGCTGTCAAGAAAAATCCCTCTCCACCCCGTAAAAACAACTTGTCATAATGTATTCCAGTTCCCAGTCCAAACGGGACATTATGGCGCAACATTGTGCGATCCAGTAGTTGATGTTCTTGCCAGCCCATAATGTTTCTCACAAATCCTGTCAAAGCCGGATGTTCAACGAAGGATCGGTATTCCAACTCCTTATGGGCATCGATGAGAATCCGTGCTTCCTTCTCGTTTTCTGGGAGACCCTGACCACCTATACCTTTATGGGAGTCTGGATTGGAGGAGGAGTTGAAAATGCCATCTCTTGGCGATGATCCAGGTTCCAGAAGGGAGGTTTGCGTGTACTGGCTGAAGTAACTAGGAAAAATGAGATGTCAGCTATGCTGTTTTGAAGTCACGGATAGAAGGTATAGGCCGTACTGCTCTCGTGCATCGAGGACATCCTCTCGCGGTATTAGACCCTTGACAAACAAGTATCCATCCTCTTTGAGCCGTTCTCTCATTTCCTCGATAGATGTAGACAGGGCCGTGGGCCGTAAAAGCCCGATTCTACCCGTAGGCACCCTTCCACCATTCTGGCCAAGTCCATCAGGAAAGGTTTCCTGGATAGAGCCACTCAGAACTGGCAGGTTCACAGGCTGCTGGACGGCCGCTGTTGCCATGTCGGGAAATGTAGAATGCAGGAAGAAATGCAAAGTGATGAAAGTTTTTCATTTGTTTTTACATTGGAGCCAGTTAATCCCATGGATTGGATCGTTCCAGCTTCCTGTCTTGTTGAAACCCAACCATTCTCGGCCTAAAATTCTGAGGCCAATCAAATTTGGATGACCGTGTGAAGAGGGGGAATATCTCCAGTCCACAGACCATAAATGGAGTGAACAGACTCCACATCTCGGAACTACCCGAGATGCGCTAACCTCTTTTGTATGGGTTTTCGCCGAATTTAAGCTACTTTGAGATTGACTCGGCGACGCTAACTGATAAAGGAAGGCAAGCCACGTTATTTGACTCTTGACTGGTGAACGTGCTCAAAATGCGGGGTTACCTGCATTTGAACATAGATATCCTGGTCGTCAATATGCAATGACTGAATGAAATCTATGTGAAATGTCAGATCAGCGGTGACTCGTGATGGAAGATCAGAGGGAAACAAACGAGAATACCCTCGAAATAGTAGTTAAGTTTCCCGATATGAGCCAAACGGTATAAGAGAAATACATAGTCCTCTATTGACCGAGAAATTACACACAACCATTTGAAAACTTGTCTAGTGTACAGACCTATCTTCGCCGGTAGATTGAAAATGATTGGCCTTGCATTTTTTACTTTTTCATTCATCACATTTCTCTTGTACTTCCTCATTGTCCCTGCCATCAACTACTTCCGCGACCCGAAAGGATTACGAAAATTCCCACAACTATCGATATGGTCTGGGATATCAGACATCCCCTATCTGAGGGCGTCTCAGAGAGGATTTCGCTCTCATACTGTCCTTGAGGCGCATAAAAATCATCCAGTCCTTCGAATCGGACCCAACTCGCTTTCTTATCGCGACGTAAGGGCAATCAAGGACATTTATGGACATGGGACGACGTGTATCAAAGATCAATTCTATGTTGAAGTTGGAGGCTCCCATACCCATCTTGCCGATGTTGTTGACAAATCGGAGCACGCTCGCAAGAGAAAGGTCCTTTCCAACGCATATGCCGTGAAGAACCTCGAGGAATGGGAGTATAAGGTCTCTGATATGACTGATCGCTTGATTAAAGCTTTCGATGGCTTCTGCACTTCACCCTTGAAAGAAGGCACATTACCAGACAAGAGTGACCTCACAGTCGACTATCGCATGTGGAGCAACTTGTTTACTATTGCTGCTATTGCGAATATTGGCTTGAGTGAGGACATTCACTTCCTTGAAAATGGTGACGACCTTATCACATCTGAGAAGATGGATGGAACTACGAAAAAGGTACACTTCCGAGAGTGTCTCTACAATACAGCTGTGGCCCAGTCAAATCTAGTCTGGTCTTACGACTGGTTCAAAACTCTTACCAGAATAAGCAAAGTTGTTTCTTCTTCTTACCGCAAGATGTGGCGCCTGAGCGACGACTGGAGTGGGGTTGTCTACAATCGTGCTACTACTCGAATGAAACGATATGAAGATGGAGAGAAACTAGACGACTTTTTCTCCGTTCTCATGAATGATAAGAACGGGAATCCACATAACCTTGAATGGGGCGAGATTGTCTCGGAAATCAGCATCATGATGAATGCCGGGTCAGACACTACAGCTATCGCTACAAATGCCACCTTGTATCTCCTCCTGAAGAATCCAAGCTGTCTGCAGAAGCTGCGTGATGAGGTTGCATCTGTCCTTGATCCCAATGAAACAGTTGCTGCTTACGATAAGGTCCGTCACCTACCTTACTTGCGTGCTTGCATCGATGAAGCGCTGCGCCTTTACCCTCCTGTCTCAATGAATCTCCCTCGCCGCACACCTCCAGAAGGCGCAAAGATCTTGGATGATTTTATTGCCGGCGATACCTCCGTGAGCATTTCTGCTTATGTGGTGCATCGAAACCCGGCGGTCTTTCCCGAGCCTGAGACATATCGGCCAGAACGTTGGCTTGGAGAGGCAGGCAAGGAACTTCAGCCTTACTTTGTGGCTTTCAGTGCTGGTGCTCGAGGTTGTATTGGTCGGAATATCAGCTATCTGGAACAAACAGTCCTCCTTGCGTCTTTGGTGAATCGGTTTGAATTCGCACTTCCTTCGCCGGACTGGAAACCTACGATTCGAGAGACTACCAACTTGAATTCTGGACCTATGCCCCTGAAGATATGGCGCAGGAATGTGGCTTCTGCTTGAAATCGATGCTTGGGAGTGAGAGATTGTCGTTCGAGCTCGGGAATATGTTCCCGCTGAAAGACGGGGTGTGGAGGATCGGCTGAAGCTTACGTCGTCCATTGTTCAAATGTTCTTCACTCTTCCATAGTCCGAGTGCACGCCGCAGATGTACCGTAGCATCTAGGTATCCAAGATGACGCGTTATTTAAACAAGTTCTTCCCAGTTTGACTGGTTTAAGAAGGCTGTTCCGTTTGCCCATCACACTTAGTAGAAATTGATCCCAAGTTTAGACAAAAAAGGGGACCCCAAGTGAATAGTCCGAAGTATTCAAGTTTTCAAGATACTCTTTGAAACACTAGCACATAATAATCAATCGTAATATCAATCTTGGAAACGATTCCAGCCATGGGATTACACCTGCCAGTGGGCAGATAGCATCATCACTGGCACTAATACGCGATAGTATAATGATGAAGTTTAGATGCAAGGGGTACGTAACGACAATCTAGGCCTCGTGGAGGTGATGTGATAGATCAAGAAGCCCGGTGAAGTAAATAGTGTTTATCCGACAACTGCCGAGATACCCCAACGACTCCGAGTCTATACAGTTTGACCGGCCAGCTTCCGTATAGATATCAGCGGGGAGTGTACAATGATGTCAATTAGAGTCTCAAGATCCGGGGTACCCCTCCAATGGGGGTGGTGATCATTTCACTAGACAAGTTAAATCGAGTTAGTTCAGATTGGCGGGTAAAGGAAATAGGTTTCCTGACTCCATAAAAGAGGCAATTTTTGAGCCGATCTCGGGGGGAATCAAAATTACCCAATTAGGCAGGCTGCGGCGCATGGATAAAGTTCCACCTACACAATGTTCATACCAGAGTCCTCCTCAGATGCCCAGGTGATCAGCAAGGAATCGCCTTCTTCACTCAATTTCCCCGTATGCGGGTCCCCGCATTCCGGCTGCGGCTTTACCCCAGATCCAATAGAGATGGGTTTAACCATATGTGACATCCTCCAGGGCTGGGGATAGTGGTAATCATGGAACAGGGGTGACTAGAAAGCCAAATTCAGGTTAATTATAAAGAGTCAAGTTCCCACTCAAGACATTGGGATGCTCAGAAGTCAGAGACTTACATCTGAAGGTGTATTCCTTCTTGACTTGACATATCTTGAATCTTTTCCACATTTCAACTTGTTCAATCCACATCTCCCATATCATGGCCACGATAAAGGAATTCTCCCACGAAGTGACTGGAGATGGTCGACGCAACTCTGATGATTCTAAGTCGGAGACAAAACACTTCGAATCGACCCCGAACGCCGATTACCCACATGATCCAGATCTCGAAAAGGCCGGTGCCGTGACCAACCTCGGCGACATAGCAGCCAGTATCGATGATATCCCAGTCAGCTGGTATGTGTGGCTGGTAGCTATGACAGCATCCACAGCAGGATTGTTATTTGGATACGACACAGGTGTCATTTCGGGTGCCACCACATATATGGGTAGTGATTTGACCGGTAGTCCGATCACCAGTAATCAGAAAGAATTGATCACGTCACTCTGCTCTGGTGGTGCATTCTTTGGGGCAATCTTCGCAGGTACAACGGCTGATCGGGTATGTCAAACCATCTCAGTGTTATTCAATGTTCTACCTGTCCAAATGTGATATCTTAGGCTAACTTAATTCACCAAGTTCGGCCGCAAAACCTCGATCTATCTAGGCTGTGCCCTCTTCATCATCGGGGCTGTCCTACAGGGAGCCGCCTTTACCATTGCCCAGATGGCAGTCGGACGTATTGTTGTTGGCTTCGGTGTTGGAGCAGCGGCCATGGTTCTGCCATTGTACGTTGCCGAGATTGCGCCTGCCAAAGCCCGTGGAAAGCTCATTGGTTTGAACAACATGTCTATTACGGGTGGCCAAGTTATCTCATACGCAATTTGCGCAGCCTTTGCTAGTGTGGATCACGGATGGCGGTACATGGTCGGACTGGGTGCTGTGCCTGCTATCGTACTCGCCGCATTGTTACCCTTCTGTCCCGAATCTCCTCGGCACCTCGTATACAAATCTCGCGAGGAAGAAGCCCGAGTCATCTTACAAAAGATCTACAAGGGGGCCAGCGAACTGCAAATCGATGCTGTGCAGATATCAATCCGAGGCGCCTGTGATCAAGCTCGTGAGATTAACGAGAGTGCCTCTGCATTTGGCAAAATAAAGCAACTCCACCTTGTTCCCAGTAATTTACGTGCATTGATTGTCGCATGTGGATTGATGGTGATTTCACAGCTCTCTGGATTCAACGGCCTGATGTACTACAGCGGAACAATCTTCGGCACCATTGGTTTCAACGACCCAATGGCTGTTGGTCTCGTTGTTGCCGGAACTAACTTTGTCATGACCATTGTGAACGCTTTGGTGATCGATAAGGTGGGCCGCAGACGCCTTCTTCTTTCCACAGCCTGGGGTATGTCAGCTGGCATGATAGCGATCGCAGTTGCATTCCATTGGATTCCATTCGACTTATCATCAGGAACATTTGAATCAACAAACGGGATCTCAGCTGCCTCGATTGCGCTAATTATCTTCATCATTTGGTTTGTCGTATTCTACGGTGTCTCCGTGGGCAACACAGCATGGATGAGTACCGACTTCTTCCCACTGGAAGTGCGTGCTATGGGCACCATGTGGCTTACATGTTCCAGCTGGGGTAGCAATGTAATTGTGTCCAGCTGTTTCCTTTCGATGATAGAAAAGATGACACCATCTGGCGCCTTTGGCTTCTTCGCAGGCATCTGTGGAGTGGGTTGGATTTGGATTTACTTTTTCTACCCCGAAACATCTGGACTCCTGCTTGAAGAAGTTCAAGAGATTTTCGAGCATGGCTTTGGAGTAAAGTATGCTAGGAATTTGCGACGCGAGCGTAAGGAACTTATCGAAGAGCGACTGAGAAGTCAGGATAAGCCTATGGCTATGGGACATTGATATTAAAATAGTCAACCACTGACTGTCTACTCATGAACATTTGAATGATTCTCTAGTACTCAAATACTCCTCATTTAAATATTGAAATATAAGATTAACATGTGAATTGATTTATCAAATTATAAATGACAGGAGTTTAGCACATTGCTATAACTTTCTTGTACACTTGCCCACTCTTCACCCAAACCTTGACCATCAAGGAGGGACTCTTGTCAATTGCCGCTCAAAATGGGCAAGGTTATGTATGAGTCCCCTTCACTATTCAATCCACAATGGATAGTAACAGCACCCTCTTTATTCAGATCCTCCAGCCCTTGTACAGTCAATGTGGCTTGATCAATTGGAGGGAATACTTCAGTATTCGTGCCAGAGATATGAACCCGAAGAGCTTCACCGGCTGAAAATTCCATTCCGATTGGAGTCAATGGTGGCTGAAGAATGACAATCTCGTCGCCTTGTACCGGATTGTATTGCTTCATATCACTTGCTTTGAAGCCAGGAACCGCATGCTCTTTCTCAAGCATCCGTCGAGATAAACGCATCTGACCCACGGGGCCTTTATAGAAGAGTACATCTGTATCTGGAACAAGTCCAGAGTAATTTGCTGCTCGGATCAGGTATGACTGGTAAGACTTTTCGTACGGAATTTTGAGCTGTTTACCAACAGCACCGGTTTTGGTCACCTTTTCAAACGTGATAAACACATCGGTATCGGAGGCCCCATCCAAAGATATGGCTAGTGACATATCAATAACGCCACATAGCACTGCCGCTTTAGGGAATGTGTACGAAAAAGAAAGTCCTCCTTTGTCGGCGGTATACGTTCCCTGGCACGTTTTTGGATAAGCAGGAGATAAGCTATTGTCCGACGAGTCGAGGAAGAGTTTGAAAGGAACAGCCTCTTGTGGTGGAAATGATGTGAATTTCCTGTCCACTCCGGTTTTAGGCAACGGCTTGGCTGTGTCTAAAATCTTTGCACGAATCTTTGGGGTATGGTCCCATCCATTATCGATTCCCTAGAGATTAATGTCAGTGCGAAACTAACCTCAGCACAGGATTTCAATTTTCTTCGTACCTTCAAATAATGGTCAAAGAATCGATGTAGGTCAGACCGATTCTCTTCATCGTAATAATCGGGCCATTCCTTGAAGATATGTTAACATGATTTCAATTCTGCATGTTTCGATATGAGTCTCACCCAAGTATCATGTACACGAAGCCATTTAGGAGATTTCAGCTTTGTGTAGGCACAGAAGGTTCCAAAAGTGTGAATTGGATTTGACCAACTGGCAACGACGTATGCCGGGACATTGATGTTCTGCAAAGCACGAGAGTCAGGGATGAAATAAGGAGGCAAAGGCATAGATCTGAGTACATACCTCGACTTTGGCCCGTTTATCATCATGGTAAGCGCCAAAATATTTATGATCCATGGCCATCGCCGCAGTATTCTCCCACGAGTTTTCTCCCGCATTGACTTGGAGAATTTGAAGATTAAAATTCATGGCAGGTTCATTTAAGACGCCACCCAAAGCTATCCCTTCCCTGTAAAGGTCAGAGAAACCTTCCCACTAGACTCTGATTGTAAGTAATTGAATCTCAACTAGATCAACGCAAAACTTGGATAGACTCGTACCGGAGCAATTGCTGCAAGGTGCTTGGGATTCTCAGCAGCGATGTACCACTGGAAGCCAGTCAGTAAGGATACTTGGACAGAAGCCACCTATTTGCAAATCTACCTGAGAGATTGAGAGATATGAGTTACCACTGAGGGAAACTTTGCCTGAGCACCATGGTTGTTCGCCAATCCAATCAACAACATCTGCTCCATCCCGGCCTTCTTGAGACCCAAATTGATAAATATCACCTTCACTTTTGCCAACACCTCTTGGGTCAACATTTGCAACCGCGTATCCATACTGAACCCAATATCCCGGATCTGGTGCCTCCCATTTCTGGAGTTCCGATAACTTGCTCAAAGGCACACCCATACGAAATGGAAAGTCGTCAAGAACTTGGTTTCCACGTCCTCCTTGTTTCCCATATGGAGACCATGCCAGGAGAGCCGGGCATTTTTGCACGTCACCGGGAGGTCTATATATGTCTATGTAGACTGTGGTGCCATCACGCAGCTGGGTTGATAGTTAGTCGTATTCGTTCAACTCAACGAGGGGCGTTTCAAAATCCAGTCTTCTCACCTTGATTGGAATATCTCGATCGAACAAAATGTCACAAGGTAAGGGAAGACATCCTCTGCGTCTGATGTAGCCCTTGGGAAGAACTTTCGTTTCACGACCGAACTCGCCCCATCTTGCCTTTGGATGGGACAGTGGCAGGGCTTTTGGCTGTCGACTATCGCCAAATATGATATCGGTGTCGCCTATATGGGTCGCCATTTCCTGAATGTGCAACTTTATGAAGGCCCGAGTCAGTATAGATTGGAGGTCTGAAAGAGATGTCTGACGTACTTATACGTATCATGCTTCCCAGCCACTTGGACCAAGCCGAGGCTTAGCTTTAAGTTAATTAAATTCTTCTCCATTTTACCCCACTTTCAATCGTCATAAGCTCCCGAAATCGTGTACAAAAATGACTAATCGCATTTAATGGACACAATTGCGAATCCAGCAACGTATGAACTTCGTTGTTTCGGCTTTTGCGGGTGGGGAAGGTGGGAAAGGTGGGCCCGACAGGTGGGAAAAGCGGGAACTATCAAGGTTGCCACAAACGATCAACATTGAAGAAAAGAATCAGGCTTCTCTAATCATTTAGCCAGGGATCCTGAAGTAGCTCCTTCGCTGTCTTCCTATCTTCAGGTCGCCACTGAAGTATTCCTCTCATGAAATGTATAAACATCTCCTTATTTTTTCCGTCCAGGAACTCTTCCGACTGCTCCAGACTGACCCCTGTTGGGATTTCTATGCCCTGTTTCCACTTCCCTGTAAGGTTTCTGTAAGCCTTTACCAAGTGTACTCTGAGAATTCAAATTCGAATGATACATACCATCGCTTGGAAAGAATTCATGGCTCCGTTTCCCACGTTGGAGCATATCTGAAGGGGGTGGCCCCAGAAGACCCATAACTTCTGCAAGATGCGCCCGGGTTGAATACCCTTTGCCATTAGGGTCATTTCCGTAGAAGAGATGTTTTCCTTCAAACAGATCCCACACCTTTTTTCCTAAGTGTTTAGTACCGATTATCAGAGAGCGAAGTGGAAAGCAAATCATACCATGACCCCAACATTCCATATATCAATCGGGTAGCTCCAATCAGTCTTCAGCATTACTTCCGGTGATCTATAAACATTTGGCTGTGCATCGTGGTTCCTCTTCACATCGCCTTATACAGCAGAGCCAAAATCACTTAAAACGGCTCGGCCAAATACCTTTGGCAAGTCAAAACGTCGCGATGCGTAAATTGGCATATCATTGACGATTTTGCGGGGTGAAGGGCTCTTCAGCTCACCTTGGGTAAAGCTTTCAAGGATTGATTTGTCCTCTATTTCCTGGACAATATTGTCGCTTTTGATATCTAAAGAATGTAGGTTAGTGTAATGCATGCTGATAAAGCCTTATGAATTCGTATTACCTGTATGGACAAGCTTGCATTCCGTGTGTAGGTAATCAAGTGTAAGGAATATTTGTATAAGACCAGATTTGAGGAGATCTTCAGTAAATCGATGATTGGGATTCCGATAAAGGAGGTCCCTGAAGCTTTCCCACATCTGAGTCTGAACAAGACACGAATGATTACCACCCGGGGACTGAGAAGGGGTTGTGAAGATATCCAGTGCTTTCCTGATATGAGCATGACCGGAGTGCCGCGAACTCCCTTGATTCAGTTGCTGATAGATCTTGAACTCTTCATCATTATCTTTGTCCAGAGTGTAGATTTTTAGTGACACATATCGATGGCGTCTGATTGTTTCAGTGGGTCAGTATTTCTTCAAGCAAGTTGATTTGCCATGACTTACTCAAGATCGCGAGCCAGCCATACGGTCGAAGTAGTCCCAAAACCAAGTTTCCCAACAACCTGATATCTCGAAGTAAGCACCTCGCCGATGTTCGCAGGGTAATATCGACCCAGTTTGGATTGCTCAAATCGTTCTTCTTCAAGCACCTCCGGGGGAGGAACGGTCTTGTAACCGCCGGTGGGGGAAATAATTGGAAGGGAAGGGGGTTTTCGAAGCGCCTTTGTGACCCATCTCATAATATTTGCCATTTTTGGTGTGTAGAAGTAAAAGATGCTAGCTTAGTGAGCCAGTGAGATCAGGGAGGACCCCGATGTAAAGTAAAGGTGAAGCAAGCCCTGGAGGTACGACATCATGCAGTCTAGGGGGAAGTGGGAAGGGGAAAGCGTGGACTTCGAAGGCTGCCGATCTACGTACTCTACCTTATCTAGTATCCCCATCACGGCCTATACGGCCCTCGGACTTGCATTGATGTTTAATGTAGTTAAGGTTATTTTTTTAATGGTTGCCACATCAATCTTCATCAAAAATTCAACTGAGATTTAAACTTCAAATGTTAAAATTCGCACGCCTGGGAATTTTAGAATTTTGGGTAAAGAGCATTGAAGAAATTCAGGTACTGATCTATCCACATGTGCATATCTCATTGTAGAGGGGAAATTCCCAGTCTCTTAGAATATAAATCGTACAAAAGCCTCCCATTGACGCACCGGTCGCTATGCTTCAAAAATATACAAGAAAAGGAGCAAGATGGACTCAGAATTGAGCGAGTCCCAACCATGCTATTTGAGAAAAAGATCAAATGACAGAGCTCATCGACTTTCCTTCTACTTCCGGAAGGTCAGAGACTTGCCACTCTCATCACGCTTGAGCTTGCGCACGCCTGAGGGGGCCTCCAATGCCTTCTTATATGGGTCAAAGGTCTTCTTTCTCTTTGGCTGAGCCTCAGAGGTCTGGGCAGAAGAAGAGTTCAGAACAGAGTCAGCGGCACCATAGTCGAATGGAGTAGATTCAGCCTGGACCTTGGCCGCCTTCTTGGCCTTTTTCTTCTCCTTACGCAGCATCTTGCGTCTCTTGGCCTCGGTCTCTTCATCGTAAATATCATCGTCGCTGGGTTCAAGAGTTAAGAGGTCCTCAGCCGGCTGGTCAACGGGGGTGACCTTGCGCTTCCGTGGACCACCGAGTTCCTTCACTGTGAACACCTTCTTTTCTTCAGGCTCAACAGGGGCTGGGGCAGGTGCTGGCTGTTCAGTTGGAGGTGCGACGGGAGTGGTTTTGATGGCCAGATTCTCCCGGACCTCTTGAACAGTAGTCGGCACTGGAGGCGAGGGGAAGGCTAGGCGATGGGCCTCCTTAAGTGCTGCTAGAGCATGCTCAGGAGAAATCTGCTTGCTCGGCATGTGCAGAGGTTCGCCAAAGAATGTGGTTTTGAAACGTTCGGGAATGAGAAAGTCCTCATCTTTTGACTCAGTGGCAAAAGACTTAACGGTCTTTGGTGGGGGCGCAACATCCCGCCATTCAGGCCCATCGGCCCCTGCGCTCTTAGCCTCCTTAATGACATCTAAGAGATCGTCGGCGCGAGCCTTCGTGATCGGTGTCATAGGAGAGAGTGTGCGGAGTAAAACTCCCATGTCAAGGGGCATTGTCTGAGCAAGTCGGAATAGCACGTGCTTGGGGAAAACACATTGCACTCCCTCATCTTCCTCTCGCGCCACTTCGTCGCGCCATTTGTGTGCTGCCTTGAAAACGGCAAATTGTTCTTTGCTAAGAACGCCCGAAGTGCGGCAAAGCATGTCATACCATCCACCTTGGCCTTGGCCATGTGCCTCATCGTACACTGGACGATCATAGCGTTGCAAAGCTGCATTTTGTGACCGCTCGTTAACCTGATCAATGAGGTTTCCATCGGGAGTTGAGGCCTGAAGAAGTTCGTTTCGTAGATGGTCGTATACAAAGAGAAGGTAATGGGTATCTGAGCGGGCATAGTCGAACATGCCGGAGGGAAGTGGGCGAATGCGCCAGTCGGCCATTTGGTATCGCTTGTCGGCTTCGAAATTGACAAACTTCTGTAACAAGAACTTCAAGCTTCGCTTAGGGTAGCCCAGCGCATTTGCAGCATGGAATGTGTCAAACATGCCAACAACATACAAGCCGAGATCGCGCTGAAGCCAAATGATATCCATAAAGGATCCGTGTAAGACTTTCAGAATCTTAGGGTCTGTAAACACTTCATTGAGAATCTGCAGCTCTTCTCTCCAGGGCTTCAAGGTATCCACCACCCAGTCTTTCTCACGTGTGCTGATCTGCATCAACGAAACAAGGCCGGCATAAGAATGGACATCGTGATGTTCCAGATCAATAGCGATTTCCTTGGCTTGCTTCAATTCTTTCAACATTTCCTTGACTCCATCCAATGTATCCACAAAGGTCGCAGTTGTGCTTTCGAAGGGGAGGTAGTCGATTGGAGGTGATTGTTCATAGACAGACTTCGGGTATTTGGAAGCACGGATCTCGCTCTCGTAGGGGGTTGGGTAGCCCTCTTTGCCATCTATATCTTGGGTCTTCAAGCAATCTTCCAGTGGTACAATCGCATTTGGCTTGACTTTGAGAAGAGGACGGAAAAGCTCGGCGGTGGAGTTGTCAACCTTGCGATCGAAAAGTAGCTGTGGTTTTGGGATCTTCGATGGGCCGTAATCGTAAATAGTCGGAAACTTAGGGGCCTTTTTCACCAGGGGCGCTTGCTCCTCCTCTGATGGGCTCAACTTCTTGATCACGCCGGTGAACTCGTCGAGGCACGCGTCCGCTCTTTCCAAGACCGAATCAATCACATCGACGACGTCGCGCCAATTGTCCTCGATCGAATCTTCATCTTCAAGTGTCGGTGCCGATTTTCCTGTTTCGCCGACGGCAATCTTCAAGACTTTGCTGGTTAAGGCAAGAATGCGCTCGCTCTGTTCGTCGATCGACTCAGTGAAATCGCCGCTGGAGGCACGGTGGAAGTTCAGATCTTCCGAGGCGAGTTGATTCACATTGCGGGACACCTGCACCAAGGCGGCAGTCAGCCTGTCCTGCACTGCTTTGAGCTGTGTAGAATCCATGGTATTCACAGCTTGAATAACACGATTCAACAAGACTGGCAACCTTATAGGCGTTGGGAAGTAAATCAATAACCTTGAAAAAAAGTTGATTAGAGAAATGGGTAAAAGGCTGACCGCCTTCCAAAAAAGTTGCTATTCACCGCCTGCTGAATCGAGATCATATGAGTGGCGATTTTGATTGGCGGAGAGACCAAGCTTCTTCTCTCCTGGTGACTCTTCTGATTCTCTAATATCAACAATCACAAGTTATTGTATCTCATAAATTGCCTGAAATTTTCGTCTTTGCTTCCTACAGATTCAATCAACCCAACATGGCTGCCTCTATTGCTCCAGAATGCAATGATATCAAGGAGTAAGCTCTATCCTGCTTCCCTTTTTCATCTGCCTGCAACCGTGTTACGAAGTCTAGATCGACTAATATCTAATTATAGGAAATACGATACTTGCTTTCTCAAGTGGTATAGCGAAAGTATGTTCCTGTGGCTGGTCTTTTCCTATGAGACGAGCATGTGGCTGACTATGAAACAGAGTATCTCCGTGGCAATGGACAGTCGAATGACTGTGATGAGCTGTTTTCAAAATACAAGACATGCTTACACGTAAGTACTTATCTGGTATTATTTCCCATTCCTTGTATCCCGAGCTAAGCTACTTTGTCTTGCAGAAATCTCTGAAAGAGAAGGGCATTGACAGCATGCTGGATGACGCTCGGAAGAGCAGCAGCGAAACAGATGCCGAGTTTCTGAAAAAATCCTGATTCTTGTCTTTAACTTCTTGTTTTCCATAATACCTCCACTCTTCTGCTTTGTATCTGAGCGATATCATCTTGTACCAGAATCAGGCGTCAATGGTCATGTATACACTATCATCGGGCTCACTCTCCATTCTATTATTCAATCTCCATGGCTGCGAGAACTTGTCCATTTCAAATCTTGTTTTTGGGATCTTTAATCTACATACATGTAAAACATTCAATGACTTTGAAAATTATTCCAACTTGACAAACTAGTTCAATTCTTTGCCAGAGGAACCGTGGAGGATAGGTAGCACTGGTAGTACGTAATGCGTATGCAATACAGTCTCAATTTCATTGCCATGCAGACTGCAATCAGCCCTATCTGTACAACAAAGACGCAATGATCATCCTGGATTTACATTACAATCCAATCAGCCCTGGAGCCTACATATAGTTGGCCACGGCACACGTACTCCTCTCTGCTAAACGAACGCCTCCACATCCCGAGTGGGTGTCGGTGCTCAGTGCAACCCGTAAGCTACTTTAGGAATCTTCGCCCGACCCCCTCTATCTATAGCCTGTCCATCTTTTTCTCGTTTTATTTTCTTGTCCTCTGACGATCACCAGAATGCATCTACCTACTCAATCTCTATTGATCCTGGCGCTTGCTCTCTTCGGAGTCGCCCACCCAGGTGAAGATGAGGCACCCATCAGCGAAGCAAAGAAGCTTGAGAAACGCGCATACCATTCCAACATCATCGAAAGCTACAGTGGATGCGCTAAAAAGCTAGCCGAGTCGGGCGTTCTCGAACGCGCCGATCTTCGTCGTCGCAGTACAGTTGAACGACACCGTCGGGATCTTGTTGCTCGTCAACAGCAACAAGTTCTCGGGCCTCGCCCAGATGTCAGCGAAAGACCCGATTCAGAGCACGACTTCCAGCTACCAGAGCAGTTGAGAAAGTCTCATCTCGTAACAGACCCAAATATCGGTCTAAAGACCCCAGAAAACGAGCTTTTCGCTGACAACGGGACCTGTGTCCTCAATCCCGAAGGCATGATCGGCCCATTCTACGTTACGGGCGAATTTGTTCGCTCCAATATCACCGAGGGACAGGCCGGCGTGCCTATGATCATCGACGCCCAGTTCATTGATGTGGAGACCTGTGAGCCCGTAGAGGGTGTCTGGTGGGATGTCTGGAGCTGCAATGCTACAGGCGTCTACTCTGGGGTTCTGGGATTTGAAAATGGAAACCAAGACGATAAATCCGTTGTCAACGCCACGTTCCTACGCGGTATCCAGCAAACTGACTCCGAGGGTGTGGCACAGTTCCAAACCATCTTCCCGGGTCATTACAATCATCGCGCGACTCATATCCATGTGGTTGCCCATGTGGGTAACGTTACTCAACTGCCTAATAACACTATTACCGGTGGAACTGTGGCGCATATTGGACAGCTTTTCTGGGACCAGGATCTTGTTTATGAGGTTGAGGAAACTTATCCTTATAACACCAATACTATGCCAATTACTCCTAATGCTCACGACCGGTTATTCTTTGATGAGATTGATGGCACTACTTCTGATCCGACGTTTAACTTTGTTAGACTTGGAGACAACATTGAGGATGGAATTTTTGCGTGGGTTTCAATGGCTGTCAATGTTTCTGCTACTTTCAATCCAAGCTACAGTTGGAGACTAACCGACCATGGTGATATACCAGAGTCGGGTGGTGATAGTCCTATTTAGAAGGATTAATTATGCTTGGAACCCAATGACACTTTGCATTCTCCAAATCCTTCCAAGGTTCCTAATGCATAGAAGCTGAAAGTTATTCATTAATTATCATAATCTAATGGGAGATTTGTAACGTATCCAGAGCTCCCTCCATGTCAATCACATCAACAGCCGCAGTTGCAGGGCCACCCCATCGCACGTAACCTTCGGCATCAACTGCCCAATAGCCACCACCCTGCCACCTACTACCACTTTCCGTTGGTCTATTCCATATTCCTGTTTCTTTACCCATTTTCAAAATGGCCAGGATGCCCAGCGGATTGAGAACATGACCCCAGGATACAGTTCCTAACCCCCATTTGGCATAGACTTCCCGGTCGGCGTCAACGACAACAGAAACAGATGCTGATGAGCCCGTCTCGCTTGGACCTCCAACAGCTTCGAGCCACTTTTCTGTGGACTGTTGATTACTGTGAGATATAGCGATAAAGTTGATATCTGGCTGTTGCGTGGCTGCTTTGCGCATTGCTAGAAATGATGCTTCGGCGACTTCATGGTAAGAATAGACAACTCGTGTAAGCATGGAAACGTCAAATTTACCTCAATGAAAATTTTTAAGTGATGCTGAATATTTCCGTACCTGGACATCCGCAATGTCGCAGAAATGCGACGATAGTTGGCTTCTTATTCTCCGCTGGCAGGACTAGTTTGGGACACGATGGTGCTATTTCTCCAATAATGGGTGCTTCGGATATTTCTATAGGTGAAGGGGATAGCCATGATGAGAGCTCCTGGGAAATACCCATCTTGTCGAGTCTGTGAGGATGAATTGTTTTGTTTCTCCTGCAGCTGCTGACAGGGAGATAACCTCCACTTGTGCAGCTTAGAAATGATTACTAAGGATCAGACCGGGAAATAGGCTAAATCAGACGAAGAATTTAGTCAAAAAATAATGCAATGTATAAGATCAAATATATCATAAACAGGATCAAAATAATTGCTGGTAGTTATGGGACGAAAATACTCCAATACTCCACCTGAGACTCGACCATAATCTTCGAGTTTACCACTACATAGTAGCCACTGACAATCACGGTGGTGACAAGAGATGCCTCCACAAAAATAATATTATATCCCTTCCTGGTCAGTGCTTTTATCCAGATAGTAAGTTCACTTGAACCTTGCAGATGTGGAGGTTTCAAATGCAGTGGAACATTTGATTATCGTACATCCTAGTCATCCTCTGGTATCATGCACAGACTCAGTACCATTTGACGTTTGAACAAATTGAACGTATGTGTTATTCATCCATCTAAGCATACAGTCTGCAGACACGAATGCGAGTACATTTATTCCTTGCCAGCCCTCTCAATAAATTTCGTCGCCAATGCATGTCCTGCACGAGCAACATCCTCCATACCGAAGTCCTCTGCCCAAGAGAAAGAAACATGAGGTCCATTCGGGGCTTCACGCACTTCAACATCATTACCCTTCTCCTTCATATTATGCGCAAACTGCATAATATCATCATACAAAACCTCTGAGGTTCCAGCCTCAATAAAAATCGGGATGCTCAATTTATACTCGTTTCCTAGTGGAGTAAAGTAGGGATTCTTCTCGTCCCAGCCCTGAGGAATATAGCCAGATGCACCCCATTGAACAAATTCATCTGGAAGGTAGTCGGTCTTGTAGTTCGGGCGATGCTTAAGCTCTTGTAGAGATTTCTCGGTCATGTCAACCCATGGGGACCACATAAGCGCAGCTCTAGGAAGAGGAATTGCCGGGTTCTCCGTGTCGATGTGTCGCAACAGAGCGAGGATAAGATTCGCACCTGCCGACTCGCCAGATAACACAATTTGAGATGCTGGGATTTTGAGTGTCTCGAGCGCATAGGCATAGGCTGTCATCAAATCTTGGAGTGCTGCAGGGAATGTCTTGTATTTATCCCAGGACAGTCGGTATTGTATAGAAAGCACGGGCCATCCTGATATTTCACCAAGGCTTGCTGGTCCCCAACCAGGTCCATCACTGGGTCGTGCACCAAGCATCACGAAGGCACTTGAGTGGAGGTGGATGATCAGTCGTTTGATCGGCTCCTCGGGTTTCTTTGGATACCAGATAGCTCCAATGGGGATAGGCTCGATTTCTGGGATGGAGGAGAGAACTCCTGTGTAAACAGGAATTTCTGTACTCTCTCCATCTGACTTTGAAATTGTGTTTTGTGGATTGAGCACAATGAATCGGTCTCCTTCAGCACCGGGCTCCAGCGACTTGGGAGTTTGATATCTGACTCTTGTGCGATACCGGATGAAGAAACGAAAGATTTCCGTCATGACTGCTGTCTTATATGACCAAGCAGGGTTGGCGCGATTGGATTTAGGAATGTTGGAAACCCATATAGCTATCAACCGCGCAGGAAATGTGACCCAAGTGTACGTACTGTACAGAAGGAAGTAAAGCGACGGCATGTTGATATGGTGACACCCAGGCCTGGGTTGTTATTCAGGAAAGGCCAGCGACTTTGTACGAAAATCAAATAATTAGAAGTTCAAGTTGAATAATTTGAGATCTGGAATTGGGGTCTATTTTATATGACAATATTAACGTGACGGTGGTTCATGCACACTGGGGGTGGGGGCGATGGGGCCAAAACAAAATTTACTATATTAAATGCACGCTGATCACCCCAATGCTCGCACCTTGGCATTATCTTACTTGTCAACTAGTTTGACTAACATTTGAACATGAATCATCTAACCTATTGAAGATGAAAGTGTAATCACTACACGACATCGTGGCTCTCTGACCTCAGACTACGCTATGGACCTGGGCAACTGTCAGTGGGAAATTCCCATGCCTGTCCTTGGTCCTCGAACAAGAAGACTACATAGCATGATGTAACTCCCTCTAGCTTCAAAATATTGAGCTCTGAGTCCTGATAAGTCCTGTCGACTACTATTATGTATGGACTGGTTGACCGAGTTGAGATTTAGATGACCACACATGTGCATAGTGCAAAGCTGAGTTTTTCCAGATGCGACCATCACCTGGGCACAGCCTCCAGATGGATCAATGTCAGTCCCCATAATGAATGTAGCTACTGCCCAATAATAATTGATATGTATACAGATTAGGTAGTATTTGTTATTCATTCCAAGGTTGCAAAATATTATTTATGTTCAAATGTTCAAATATTGTTGCTCTCGCATCAGCAAATCCAAGTACTAGTATGCATTCATCTCCACCCTGATTCAATGGTGATGGTCACGGTGATGATGATCCCGATGATGATGATGTTCTTGTTCAGACTCGGGCTCGGATGAAAAGCACTCCCCCAAAACCAACTTATCCTCCTCATCAAACGTAACATTAAAGCTCGCCCACTTGGCCGGTCCAACCCCCAATCCTCCATTCCCAGTAACAAACTTAATATACCCACCATGGGTCACAACAACAATATCCTTCCTAGCAGATCCCTCCATCTCCCGGAACTGCTGCTTCATTCTGCGCTGTAAATCCCATCCACGCTGCTTCAGAAACTCCCTTTCAGGCGCATATCGACCCGTCTTCGCAGGGAATACTTCATCTAGTTCCATTGTATCCCAGGGTAAATCCGGGAACTCTGACTTTAGCACAGACCACTCTGAGCCTGTATCGCAGGGTCGAGCTGAATGCGCTTGGACATCTGGTTCAATGAGGAGTGTTGCACCGTGCTCTACGCCGGCTTTCTTTGCGTAGAATTGCTTGTCGAGACATCCCTCGAAACCTAGTAGTGCTGTTTTGAGGGTTCGGCGGAGAGGTGATGCAATTACTAGACCCACGTCTTCTTTGAATGGGAAGTCGTGACAAAGGGCTTTGGACTGTTGGAGGCCCGTTTCTGTTAACTCCGGGTCTAGGATTGTGGTGTCATGGCGGGGGTTGTGTGTTCCTTCGGCATGCCGAATAATATGTAGGCGGAAATTTGAAGACATAGCTATGGTTCGAGGTTGGTTTTTGTTTTTCTTTCGGCTTTCGATGGGATTTAACGTACTGAAGAGTGGATTCGGGGTATCGGCACTTGGGCTCAGAGATCAAGATGATGGAATAATACTAGGAATGTCGTAGTATAAAGTGGATCGCCAAGTATGAGCTGACGTGGGTGTTGACGCTTGATACTCGTAAGTTTGAGATATTCGAAAGACGGCTTGGAGATCCCGATGTACTTTAAATAAGAGGGAACGGAATTCTCACGCGAGTCGTGCTCATCGTTTTTTTCTTCTTCCGCTGCGCCTCATGGCCCCAATAATAGGGCTGTGAGAGGGTCTGAGTGGATATTCCAGGTGTGTAGATGGGCATCTTCGGTCCTACCCATACTCAAAAGGGGAGATTATGTCCGAGAAGAGAACCATAGTGTTGCTGCCCAGGTGTGCCGAGATCCACATGGAATTAGGTGACGGAACTCGGA
Organism: Penicillium herquei; assembly: GCA_039634405.1. Lineage (NCBI taxonomy): Eukaryota > Fungi > Ascomycota > Eurotiomycetes > Eurotiales > Aspergillaceae > Penicillium > Penicillium herquei. The sequence goes on along the minus strand of CP098387.1, from coordinate 3,780,415 downwards.
ATAGGGTTGCAATTGTGGAAAGCTTATCCAGCACCGCCACAGTAATTTAATTGTGTTGTTATGTTGTTGTGGTGGATGCAGAATTGATGTGCATGTGCAACATTGAACGTGAAGCCGGCAAAATAATCCCGAGAGATGGAAAGTTTTTAGCCGCTTGATATACACTTTACCCGATAAGGGTCCACGGGTACACAAATAACGCAACTAGTATCAGAATCTGTACTACGTGGCATGGCATGACTTAAACAGTAAATTAATTATGCGATATATGTTGGGTATAAGCTATCACCGATGACCCCGTCTCCGAATATCTCCTTGCCCGAAGTTCGGCGGCACTTTCGGCACTGGGTGGCTCAAGTCCCTACTAGACATTGATCCAGATCCACTACCCCCACTGCCACCTTTCTTGGGTTGAGTAAGTAGTGCCCATACCTCGCCCATTCGGGCCCGTCGTGCTGGCAACATACTATATTGCATGCTGTACAGGTTGCGACGGTGAATGGGAGGTACAAAGCGACCGGTGACGAGACAGAAAATGACGCGAGGGGAGAGATAGTGTTTGCGGAGTCGGTGGCCGAGCTGGAAGTATTGGTCGAACATTGCGCGGAGAGGAAGTGGAATCGACTGTCATTTTCATGTTAATCAAGGAATCCGACGTTTGTGCTTGAGCGTCTAACTTACCTCAAGATGAATGTATGAGACTGTAGAAGAGCCAGCCTCGGTGGACTGCTTATCTAGTTCATCTCGAAGCTCGAATCGAATGCCACCCGGCAATCTTCTCGAGTCTTTCACGCGCAACATCAGAGCGAAGAGGGGAAAGTGATTCAAAAATGCCAAACAGGTGTCGAAGCCAGCTTTCATAGAGATAATCAACATGCGGGCCGATGCGAAAGTAAGGTAAAACACAATCACGGTAGGAAGGAGGAAGAAAAGCACGGTGAAGAGAATGGTGCCAAGAAGGAGTTGGTCGAGGTCATAATCACATGAATCTATTCGGTTGCGCAGGACGTTTCGCTTCTTTCCTCGGAAGAGATGGAAGAGCGATATAATTATGGTGAGTTGCCAGTTAAAGATACGGGCAGACGCAATGTAGAAGGAGTAGATGTGGACGGTCAGGATGGAGAGGAGGTCGGAAAAGAGTGCGATTGGCATGCTAGCCCCCGCAAAACTGGAGCAGCCAACAATGTAGATGATGTGGGGAAGATAGGGCTGGAGGTTCGCGATGCATGCAGCCCAATTCTCGATAACCCATAGAAACAAGTCACCGAGGAAGGCTGCAAGTTCGTTGTTGAGCTTTAAGCCGGCAGGCCAGTCCATCAGCCATGAGATGGTACGCTGCAGTCCCTCCACAGTCCATCCTGTTAGAACGGTGTTGATTTGGGAGGCGACCCAATTGGCATTATCAATGATGTATGAACCAAGGGCAATTCCGATGATCACATCGTTAGCCACAAGCCACAAACTGTTGTAGAACCGGATGTAATCTGGGTGACTGGTAGTCACACTTTCCCAGTTATCCTTCCTTTGACGCAGTTTGACGTATTGTATAGGCCAATAGCAAAACTGTTGGAGCCGGATATCAACTTGCTGAGCTGTTGCTGAAATATCCTTGATGGCTGCAGCGTCTGGCCGAGCTCGCCATTCAAGAATCTGTAGCACCACCTCCGCAACTGATCGGTGTCCCACGAGGCCTATAACGAAGATTCTAGTGACAACCGGCCAAATCCACTGCCAAAATATGTGCGCAATGAAAACGACGAAAAGTCCCCAGAGAGTAGTCGCCGACTCCACCACGCGTTCTCCAACACTCATGCTGCGTTTTGCTCGTACGCCAATCAAATGACAATTCTTATGCATCAATTGACTCATCTCATATGCACAGTTCACTTGACTGATGATCAGTGGAAGCGCCTGCTCCTTTTGCGACGGGATATGCTTCACCACCGTGTGAAGTTTAAGCTTGTCAACCAGCACACGATGTCGTGCTTTTTCTCTTTCTTCTTCCGACTCAATCTTCCCAGATAATGTGACGCCATTCTCCAAGTTTGTCACCTTGTCACCCAAAGCTAAGGAAATCGGATCCAAAGACATATACTCCATGCGTGTCGGGTGCGGACGATGGAACATGATGACCTGAACCGAGAGATTTGCTTCCGGTGGACAAAATATCCGGGGCAGTTGGCTTTTTGACGGCGGGTGCGTGGTTACATGGAGGTGAGACGGATTGAATGTGGTGTCAGGAAGGAGGGAATTCGTCGAACCAAGGACATGCATCTGAGACCGACCGCAAAGCGTAAAGATACGAACAATGGGATGCGGGCTATTTCGAAATAATATTCCAGCCCGAAGCGCATTGTCCACATTTCGTGGCTATCACGAAGAACATAATTGTCAGCGCAAAATTCCTCGTGAGTTCAATGGTATAGTTCTTGGACTTTAACACACCTCTACATCTTCAAGGACCGTCAGTACGACTAGGTCCAGCTCCGAGTTGCGCCATCCGACTATCACACCCGGCGCTGAAGATCGCGGGAGATCATATGGCCAAAATACTCGCAGCAGCCCATCACTCATAATCATGTTGTCATCCTCTAGCGCCGTCTAGAAGGAGCCTCGACGGCGCAACTGTTCCCGGGCGGACACGCCGAGGTTTACGTGACGTGGATGCTATTCGAAGTATAAAGAATTAGTTTTGGGACAGTCCACAGTGCCAAGCAGAGAAGCTCCCTTCATTACTTGGGGATTTGGGGGAGCTCACCGTTTGACCCTCTCTCGTTGCTAGATGATTGATAGGAATCACGAGGACGAAAAAGAACACGGAAAGAAATAGGAATCCTTTCAAAGTTCGAGTCTATAGCGAGGGGTATTGTAAGCGGGTTATTCGATAGATCGCATGGAGTTCGGTGCGGAGGGGAGGGGCCACGCAAGCGCAGTACGAAATCAACATACAACGACGCCGTGATCCCACGCAAAAATAGCAAGTTCGTAAAGCCGGGTTACAAGGTCCCACCTAGCGGTGATGTAGCCCGCGACGAAGATTCCAAGAGTGAGGATGGAAAAGGGGTGCATGAATCAGGGTGCTTCAAGCGGTACCGCGGTTCAACGTGCGCGCATCGCTGTGAGGGGATTCGGATTGGAGGATTGTTGATTATCGAAGGTTTCAGGGAGTAGTTCGGTAATTTAGCTGGATGAATATTCGACTCAATTGACAGCGTTGATAGAAAGTTAAACGAATGACAAGAATGAGCTTAGACGGGCCCGAACGTTGAATGCACCCCCGTGGTTATGCTGTCTAGACCATTCAAAGGTAAACCACGGCCCCACGTGACTGACCCTGATCTATACCGATCTTGGCTGATCTCCACTTAGTAAACAGCAGCTTTGACTATCATAATTACAATGGTGTCTAGAAAGGAGTTGATACATTAAATGAGTAAATTAGAATGAATACAGATAATTGTGGATTCCGAAATTTTGATTGATGATGTTCGTTAAAATGACTCGATATTTCCTCCCGTAAACGCCATGCTCCACCATAATAGTCCCATTTCAACCCATCCCAATATCCTTACAACGTCTTGATGCCCTGAAATACTTTATTTGCTTGCAGCTTGCTATCGGCATTCACCAGATCACGCATAATTTGGCGCTTCTGGTCGGATGAGAGCTCCTTGCCCTCAATTTCAGCCTTCCACTTCAATAACATCTCCTTCAAGAGAGCACTGCCCTCTTCCACCTCCTCCGCAGAATATTTATCAAGAGAAGGTGCAGGTTGTTGCTTGTCGGAATCGGCACTGGCAGAAGTAAAGTCTTCTAGTTCCTCTGCCTTCTGACGAGCCATATTGACTACCTTGTCGGGGAAACGAACAAGCTCGGCAACATGGATACCGAACGATTGATCGCAGATACCAGGTTCCACACGGTAAAGCAAAGTGACCTGGCGCTTCTTCTGCCCGTCAGTCTCAGAATCACCGTCGGCGTCTGTTCCATCCCCAATGAAAGCAACAACATGCAAGTTTTTCACTGATTTAGGGTATCGATCCGATAACGCGGTCAATTCGTGGAAGTGAGTTGCAAACATGCCGAAGCATCGGATCTCAGTGATGATATGCTCTGAGATAGCCCAAGCCAATCCGAATCCATCGTAAGTGCTGGTTCCACGACCAAGCTCATCAATGATGATAAGGGACTCTGACGTAGCAGATTTGAGAATGTTTGCAGTTTCCAACATCTCAGCCATGAATGTGGAGACACCCTTAAGCTGAGAGTCACTAGCGCCGACACGGGCCAGAATGCAGTCAAAGATTGTGAGCTCAGCCTCGGTACATGGTACAAAGCAACCAGTCTGTGCCATCAGCGCAATCACGCCGATCTGGCGAATGTATGTGGATTTACCACCCATGTTAGGACCGGTGATAACGAGGAAAGAAGATTCGTCACGAATCAAGGAAACATCGTTGGTAATGAATGAGATGTCATCTTGCATTTCCATGCATGGGTGACGAGCCTCCTTGAGAACAGTGTTACCTGTACCGCGAGGATGCATTTTAGGACGGACGTAGCCAGCGGGGGCATGAACAGAGGCATGAGCAAAGCTCACGATAACATCGAGATGGGCGAGTACACCCGCAAGCTGCTCCAGAACAGGACAGTATGAGGCGGCGACATTGACAACTTCGCTGACAAGTCCTGTCTGGGTCCGGTTGTAGTTGGAGGACAGTTGATCGTGCTCACGACGCAAGGCCTGCATAGTGGAGGTAGTGAAGTAGACACCGTTCTTCTGGGTAGAGCATTCTTGGTAGCCCTTCTTGTTACGGATGCAACCTGCTTCAGCACGAGTCACACGGAAACACCAACCATGTACTCGGTGGTTTTCCAGGAATAGCTTCTTCTCCATATCCTGATTCAAGTCGTCGGCGACATGGCGGTGCTCCATATCCATATCGTGGCGCAGCTTGTCAAGCTTCTTCCGGATAACTCGAAGGCTGTCGTCGAATTCGGGCTTGATGATGAATTCGTGGTTCTCGAGAGCATCCAGATCAACCGTTGTTTCAACCATCTCCTCCAATCTAGCCAGGTTGTCCGAGTAACCTCGGATCTTTGTAGTGTACTCTTGCTCCAATGGCGCCTGATACGCCTCATCCATTACATCTTCCAGTGCATGCACAAATCCGGGGAGACGAATGGCAACTTGATAAACGCGCACAACATCTTCCAGATTAGCCTGCTTCTTCTGGAATCGTTTGGCCAAGCGGTAGAGATCTGGAATGGCACGCAGGTGCTCTTCTTGCATAGTCTGTCGCAACTCTGTGTTGACAACAAAGGCCTCAACAAGCTGTTGACGTTGCTCAATGGCCGCAAGATCCATCAGCGGCTGCTTAAGCCACTGAGCCAAAAGACGGCTTCCAACCGGAGTTTTACAGTGATTAAGCAGACCAAACAGACTCATACTCTTAGATCCATCCCGGGGTCCAGGCATCAAGTTCAAAGCTCTTAAAGCAGAAGCATCAAGTTTCATGTACTGTGATAAATCATGCTGATAGAGCTGGTACTGACCAAAGTTGGTCGCGTCGGACATGACACCCAGGTACTTAATCAAAGCTGAGGCAGAGCCCATCGCCAGCTTAAGCTCCGTCTGTGGCAAAGTTCCAGCTGAGCGCTCATCGCGCAGCAGTCTAGTGAGGTCCTGTTCAATATCCCGGACACCGAAATCAGCAGCCGGTCGCTCGGAGATCGCAATGCCACAGCTGTCCGCAATAGCGCGAATCTTGCCCAGCTCAGCATCCTTCTTATTAGAGTCCATAACAACGAGACATTCTTTCACGCCGAGTTGAATAACCAGGGACTCGAAGTTCGAGTAGACGTCATTGTCGAGGAATTCGCTGACACCAAGCTCACGAACGCTTGCATCGGCAAAACAGACTCCAACATTCCGGGCTTCTGAAGCTCTGGCTGAGATCTTGACAGCAAGAATAATTGGAGCAGAATCCATAGACAACGCGCCCACGCTACCGAGCTCCTCTTCAACATCTTGCAGGTTACCCGGACTAGCCTGCTTAGCCAATTTCCAGTTTCCCTTGCCACTGCCACCAGAGACCCAGATCTCAATGCGCTTGTTCAGCTGGAAGAGTGCTTCGCGGAGGAAATTTCGGAATACAGTCACTGTCATGGTAACAGAGGCTAGACCGCTACTCTCACTGCGGCCAAGGTTTCGGAGGACGGAGGTGGTTTTGTAAACAGTACGAGCGATGAATTCGGCATTGGATCCGTGGGCTGAGTACCAATCGCCTCGATCGAAGACACGGATGGTTTCATTGTCGTCGGATTCGGGGAGGGATTTGTAGAAGCGGATGAATCCGACTTCATCGTCGACCTGTTACTAATGGTTAATATGGGTGAAGGCGGGAAATCACAGATTGGGGGATGCAATTACCTTCAAATCTGGTCGAGAAGACATTTTGTCTAACTTTCTCTCAAGACAGATTCCGTAGGACAGTTGTCATGAAGCTGGGGAGGTCGAGTTGCAGAGAGATGGAGACGCGCCGCACAACGCGGTCACGTGTGACGCGTCACGCGTTAAGTGCAGATTAGATAGATCTACAGACCAAGGTAGCAAATGAGCTATCTAAAGTAATAGTTATAAGTCCTCGGTCAATGATACTAACAGATGACTGGCAAAATTCCCATCCATGTGTGCCAGTACCTACGGGGTTAGCTATAGGGTTAACTGAAAGGGAAGTTTAGCTGGTATATGTATAGTATAGGCGATAGCCTCAAGTGCTGAGGGATATTAAGCTGTAGGCTAATCCGAGGGGGTATTGCCATTGCAACCGAAGTAGTAAAAGGGGTCTATGAACAGAGTTGTTTCATGATGGTAATTATTATTTGTGAGACTAGTGACTAATTTAATGGTGCCTTGATATCCAAGGTCTAAGACATGTATGCTAAAGTACAGGGTATCATCAAAACGCTTATGCAAGACCGCGAGCAAACCCGGCTACACGGATGGGGGAATTCGAGAAATTAAAAAAAAAAAAAAACACAACGCCAACAAGTGAGGACCGACAAGAGAGTCTTCAAATGCTCAAAATAGGGGCAGACACACAAGACGGCGCCTTGTTCTCCCACTCAGACTTCAACACAGCCACCTTGGCAACGATTTCCTTCGGGGCAATATCCTTGCAAGACTTCAACACGACAGATTTCATCTCATTCACAGTAACAATGTTAACCCAATGACCAGCAACACGGGCATCAGCCAGGATCTCAAGACAAGCCTCCACCTCATCCACGGGAATAGGGCTGCGGGAAGAATGGCGCACATGTTCGACGATAGTCTCAAGCTTGAAAGGTGTGCGTTGGTTCGCGAGCATGGCTTTGATACCAGTGCCGACGTAGCCCGCTGGACGGAGGAGTGCCAGGATACCAACAATTTCCTCGGCGCGATCAGCGGCTGAGCGACGGACCATTTCTTTCTTTGAGAGGGGAGGTGGGAGCTTGGACTGGCGGAGTTCCTTGTTCTTGAGTCGTTCCAGTAGACCCTGGCGACGGTGGTTGGTGGGAGTGGTAGGCTTGGAGTTTGTAAGAGTACCCTCCGCGCGCAAAGCTTCGGTCTTCATGCGAATGACACCATTTCGGAGATCCTGCAGACGCTGCTGGCCCTTCTGGAATGCGGAGAAAGGAGTAAGTGATTCGTGGATACAGGCGAGACCCAGAGTTTCGATGAACATAGCAGGGCGGTCCTCCTCATTAATCTGGTTCAGAGATTCCTCTGTTTGCTCCCAGAGCAAGTCAAAGGCCTGCTCGAATGCGTCTTGCAGGTTTGAGGCGGTTTCGTCGATTTTCACAGTTCGCTCGAGGCACACTTTTCCGAGTCCATAGTTGGCGAGACGGTAGCAAACATCCTTGGCATTCAAGGTGTGATCCCAGACCCAGACCAGGCGTTGAATATCCTTGGGTTGAACTTTGCGCTTCTTCCAGATCCGGGTGACACTGGGGAGGAATTCGCGGAAATCGGCGGGTGTGATAGGACCATTGTGTGCGGCATGAATAGCGAGGGCTTGAACGAATGCAGTGTGGAGTTCCAGGAAATCAGAAACACAAGATACTCGGGGCGCGAGAACGGGTTCTTTGGGAGGAGGAACGGATTTTTCAAAGTTGATCGTGCGCTGCTTCGAAGGGGTGTTGGGAGTTGAGGGGCTCTCAGCGATAGTTGGAACACGCGATCGGCGACTGGGAGTTCGCTTTGGAGACGCAAAGTGGCCACTTCGTGGAGAAGAAACAGACAATTGGCTAATTTTCAAAGTCTTCGAGGGAGTCTCGGCTTCCTCCTGTGTAGATTGACGACCCGGGCTTTCCACATTCTCAAGTTCCTGCAGTTTTCGCTTTTTCGAGGGTGAAACGGGCAAAGAGGCTGTCTTCTTTCCAGGCAATTGCGGTGTAATGCCGGCCTTGGTTGCTGTGGTGAAGATTTGAATGGCGGGTTGGTTCTGCGTAAGGCAGCTGGCCCTTGTGAGACGCGGCATCGCGGCTGCAAATTTTTTGCACTTGCTAGACTCGAGAGGGGGTTCGAGGAAATCGCGACACGATAAATGCACACTAGAGAATAGTCAGGGTAAGAGATACCGAGATGTCGAGATATTATGGAAGGTGGTTAAAGAGGAAGGCTCGTGTAGGAGAGGGAAAACCGGGGCTAAGAACGGGGTATTAAGGGTTGAAACTTCAACGCGTCGCGCGTTTCGGGTTAAAGTGAGACGCGTCCGACACGAAAATCAGTCACGCGAAGAACACGCTAGTGAAGTATGAGTTTTTGATCTTGTACGAAAAAAAGAAGCAAAAATCTTTTGAAATTTGAGGATCTGTTTTTGAGAATGGGCTTTGTAAGGATAATATAGAGATACTCAATACCCCAATTGACAGTAATTTCGTCGCTGCGGTGATCATGCGGCATCGGAATGTTGCGACCTGGGAGATGATCTCCGCGTCTTATCAGGCCAATGCCCCATATTGAACCAGTTGGCGGGTCTCAGAGTCCATGCGGTCGAGAATCGTTAATCTCAAAATATCTCCGAGTCAATGATCCGAAGTCCATCCATCCTACATCCCCACATCACCCTAAAAAGCTTGATATCCAAGATTCATCCAACAATTGCATTACTTGCATAACAATAAATACCCATACAGCGCCCGAGATCAAATAATAACTTGAACCAGCGAGAACAAGGTCGACTCTAATGAATCGAATCATGACCCTTGGCTCTGATCAAGAATGACAGCCTATTTCTTTCCACCAAACCAACCCGACACCGTCCCCTTCGCCTCAGCCGTCTTCTGCTCGACCGAACGATCCATCTTGTCAATCTCCGAACTGATCTTATCCCGTGTCTCCTGACGCAAATCATCAAACTGCTTCTTTCCTTCTTCCAGCTTCTCCTTTCCGTTCTCCTTCAACTCGGGGATTCTCTCATCGAGCTTGAACTTGGAGCGGGCGTTATTGATCTATTCGGGTCGACATTAGTATTGATATCACATAGTTCGGGGTTCCCACGGGTACAGTAAGTGTGGTCAAACTCTCCTGGACGTCCGAGTCCTGGCTCGCCACAAGAGTACTACCTAGGAGTAGATACGTACAGCCTCATCAACAACAGCGCCGGCTTCCTTCCCGGCATTGGCTCCCGCTTTCTCGGCGTTTTCACCGCGGGGAAGCTTCTCGCGAGCTTTGTCGGCATCAACTATACTCGAGTTAGTATTGATCATGAATCATGCAAGTAGACGGTGTAGCTGTAGTAAAGACTGGATCAATCAAAGATCATGTCATGACACGTACTCTTCATCTCCTGCTTAGCACCTTTCACATCTCCGCCTGCACGGTAGAGGTAGTATCCGCCTGCACCGGCGGCGGCGAGACCCAGGTAAACGCCGATACGACTCTGCGACATTTTTGAGTGATTTGAGGGTGTGAATTAGGGTAGAGAGAGATAGGTAGAGGTAGAAATGGGTAATGGGATTATGTAGGAAAGTGAAAGTTCAGGTACAAGAACTGGGATTCGAGATGGGATTCTTAGGTTTAATACTTCCAGTTTTTTTTGGCTCTAGAACCGTCACCAGACTATGACGTCTGTCTCGGCTGTTCTATGGTGCGTGAGCTCGGATCTTCGTTTACTCTGTAGCGGGGTTTGAATGATTTGACTTGGTCGAATGAATTGCTATTGAGATATTCCTGGAGAAATGGCTTATAGCTACAACTTGAAGCTTGAAGTTGGTGCTGGGTGACTATGCTAGGAGTGTACTATAAGCTGGAAGCTGGTAGCTCTGACACCTTAAAGCTTCCGAGGTCTGTATACTCCGATTCACCTCCCAGTACACAGCATTGATCTGGATCTCATTTAATATCGAAACAAGCTGTAGGATATGAAAATATCTAGGTTGACACAGCTTCAGATCCAGTATTTTATTTCATTTTTCATTGTGCAGGACATCTTCAGTTACATTACTTCCAAGGTCCAGGTCTAGTCCGGTTCTATGGGCCGCTGTCGACGTCACCGGCTAGTCATGGTTTCATTCTCAATGAACCAAGATCCGGAAATCATTTAGAATTGGCCACTAACGAACTTCAAGTTGGACTCCGGGATTGAAACTGACGCACATGAATATGAGGCTCCATTCAATGGACTATTCATACTACTAAGGGCCCGGGGGGGGAAGAATTCAGTATGCGGGGTAAGCGTCATGACTACTTCCAAGTTCGCACTAGCAGACTACTAGTACAATTCCCCACATAATGCAATTCCAAGTAATTTGAAATCAACTTCAAGTTGAATAGGTCTATAATAATTACGAGGAAATATTCATGCGATTTGCATTTCAGTCATATTGGCGTTGTGAAGATATCATCAAGAACAATGGAAAGGCCGTAGACGGCATGACATGATCCACCATCATATAAAAAGTGTAATAAAACAACGACAGGAACAGTAGACGTGAGGAGGCATCCAGACATAAAAAGTGAAACGGTCAAAAAAGAACCACCAAAATGAGAGGGGTTGGATAATCGAGGCCAGGCCACGATCAGAGGGGAAGGAGGTTATGAGATGAGGAGAATGACAAACACCAATAGATCGAGGCTTGGGTATCGTCATGCACACGATGCCATCCATACGCTCCCGCACACAGAAACGCCCAGGAAATGCAGCGGAGATCCGGCAACCCTGTAACAAAGCAAAAGAAAAACCAAGAATATACTCCCCAACGTAAATTGAAACCACAAAGTCCAAAAGAAAACCACGGTGAAAACCAATTTCGAGTTTTCCGTTCATGTATAGGTTCGTAACGTCATCAATTCATCAAGGGCTTGATATGAGTCCCCGAAGATAAAAGTTAGAGGGAGAGCGAGGGAGAAGAGGAGGAGGAGGAAAAAGAGGTGTGGAGAAAGAGAGGTATAGAGGAGAAGGAAAAGGTGTCAAGACCAGGATTTCCCACATTTCATGACGTGGGTGGAGTAGATGCTGAGTTTCATCTGTTCGAGGACAAGGAAAGGGAAAAAATATAAAAGACGGTATATAGGATCGTCAAATGTCGGATGCGTCGAATACACAATTTACAAGAACAACTTTGTAGCACTTTTGTTCTCGCTGGTCGCGACCGCTACCAAAGCCTCAAGGCGACCCATGCCGGAATCCCGGACAGAGGAGTCGTTGAAGCCAGTGTTTCGGGGCTCTTGCTCGGAATGGCCTGGGTAGCCGTCGGATTGAGAATCTCGTTGACCACAAATCTATGACGGCATTAGTAACCGAGGCGAGAGCCGTCCGTTCGAAGAGGAATTCCTACCGGTTGGGGGTGATGATCGGATGACAAGGAGGAATCGTGCGATTCAATATATCCACTGCTGTGTACAATTGCCGGATGGTATTCAATAGATGCGGTGGATGGAGTATGTACCCCCTCGCTACTGCTGGAATCCTCGGGGGATGTATGTGCGGGTCGACTTCCTGTAGAAAGACTAGGAGCGTGACCATGGCGGTGCTCTTCCGGGCTTCTTTCGACTGTTGGCCCGAATGTAGGATGGTAAGATGAGGAGGGCCGTGACGAAACGTTTTGAAGTTCAGCAATCGTCTGCTGGCTCCATTGAGAAGCGTCCCTTGAAGCTCGTCGGTCTCGAATATCAAGTCCTGTCAGGTTGGTGTGTAAAGACATGTCCCAAGAGACGTGGCCTCGGCGGTGCCCTGGGCCAGAAATAGGTGGTGCTGGACGAACGGATGGCGCATTGTAGTTGAAGCCAGCGGCAAATGCATGGTTGGGTGGTGGTGCTGGTCGGCCGTGTCCATCAATGTGCATCGGGCTTGCCTTACGGGTTGGAGGTGTCAATGGACGGTGTTGAGAAACAACTTTGTCGAAACTCTCGATTCCGGGCAGGCGAGGGGGCTGGTCAGCAGAAGTATTGTTATTGCTGGCATTGCTACCGAATGAAGGCTGAACAGTGTCGGGGGTATGATATTGGCTTAGACCACTGGTTGATGGGCGGCCGAATACCGGGTATGTTGAGGGGTGCCATGTTCGTCGTCGCATCTCAGCCTCAGCCGCACTCAGTGTACTTTCATCTCTTGAAGGGGGGTAATTGCTGCTAGTAGGACTGGCAAAAACTCCTGCCGCATTGTGATACTGAGCACCGGCTGCAGAGTTAACATAAGGAGGATATCCGCCATGTTGAGCCAGAAAAGGATTACTGCTAGTCGGCACTGATAGCCGCCGAGCGGCTGTCTTACCCTCCCAGAAGCCACCTGCTCCAGACATCGGCGATGCGTATTGAGGGCTGCCATTTGTTCCGTTGGCAAACATGTTAGATGGCGTATACGGTGAACCACTTGCTGACGGTCCAGGATATCCACGAATCTGGCTAGGCGGCGTACTCGGAGGCTCCCCCATCGGATCGAGTCCCAATCGAGCACGACCAGTGGGGTCGTTAGCCATCATTAATGGCGGAGGACGGCGCCGCAGCTCGGGCGGTTGGCTGAATGTCGAGGCAGTTGAAGCAATGCTAGAGGTTGATATATTGCGGCTGTGACCACGGCTGTGACCACCTGCGCTGCCGGCGGTGCCTGCCCGCGCGCGACCCGGTGGACGCACACGGTCCGTTCGTACCTGGCGCTGGAACCGAGTGCCGGTGGCCGCCAACGAGTCTCCCGGGATCTCCTCATTTACATGAACGGTCTGTGCGTGTTGGCGAAGGTTGTCGAGGCGAGAGAAACGACGGGAGCAATGACATTGAAAAGGTCGCTCCCCGGTATGCTTGCGAATATGACGGGCTAAGTGCTCACTGCGGGTGAAACTGAGGTTGCAAGGAGGGAAGTCTGTGCAGAAAAAGCGTTGACCCTTCTTTTTCTTTGATGGCGGTGCGCTCCCCGGTTCTCCCTCGTGGTCAGATGCATCGTTTTCCCCCTCTGAATCGTGCATCGGTTCATCGGACATTGATGCAGTCCTCGCGTGTCCCACTGAAACGGTTGTGTGCGAGCTTTCGCTTCCTCTGCTGGTCTTGATCCCATCCGGGTGTTGTTCCGCGACAGGAGATCGATCCGGCGGGGCCTGGACGCCGTTAGGGTGAGCGCGGGGGGTTGTCGCACCGTCCATAGTGTGTTCATCGGTCGCGGCCGAGTTGTTCACAGGAAGGAAGGAGGCCATATTGGCGACGTAAGAAGTGGAGGCGGGTGATGTCAAGGTCTCGGAGGGGGAGGGGGGGCCAGAGGCAAACCCTATCCGGTCGCAACGCCGGCAACCCGATCCGCTTTTCCCTTATGGACCTCCAGAGTCCCGGGAGGTTGGATAATTTGAAGGGGGATGGGATTGTAGAAAGCGCAGGGCTACGGGGATCTCGGGGGGCGGAGTCGGATGGCCAGGATGACTGTCAACATTGCACACAGTTAGATCCGCATTTGGTTTCTACATAAAAAAAAAAAAAAAAAAAAAAAAAAAGGACCCTTAAAGATAAAAAAAGAATCAAAGGTCATTTTTGAAACCAACACTCATTCTTCTTCTTTTTTGTTTTGCACTATAAAAGGAGAAAATATCACGTACGATTTCAAGTGGCGCTTACACGAAAAGCAAGATTTCGTCAAGGACGCAAGGGTGAAGGAGATATGTAAGAGAGAAAGAAAGAGGGAACCGACTAGCCGATCATCTCAGGCACGTTAGGGGAGACCGCCACGCGAATCAGGATGGTGGGGACCTTGTTTCAGGATTTCCGATCTGATTCTGATATATAGATTCAGATAAAAGGAGGGGAAATGGAATAAGATGGAGAGAAAGGGTGAAACATTCAAGTTATTGAATAAAGAAAAAAGAAGAAAAAAGAATAGAGACCACCCAGTTATTCAAGAATATTATCTCTCCTTCAGGGTTAAGGGTTCAAGGGGAAAATGGTGACGACGAGAAAAGAAAGAAAAAAAAGAGGCTTATCGGAAGCGAGGGGCAAAAGAAAAAAGAACTTACGAGGTCAGATTGAAGATCCCAGGAACTTCAAGGACTTCCGGGACTACCGAATCAATTCTCGTTTCACCAGATCCTATGCGACTATAACCGATACTAAAAGGCACCAGGCACCCGATGTATGATTCATTTAAGGACATAGTTCCCGTGGAGTATTGACGTTAACATACTTCTAGACCCTTTCATGATATCCACTTTGACCTCAACTTTGGTACATCTGTACCTAGGGGTATGGTACTCGAGATACTCTTGGAACTTACTATTACTCGACTATTAGCCCCAGTATAAAGGAACTGACCTATGATTATCCCCCTTGCATCTGGATCACATCCTCCGAACTCAAGCTCCGTCATACTCTCCAGACTTTTCTAGGGTATGGTTACGCGGGGGACCATTCCGAATGGTCCGTTTTGATACAATACTTTAACTTGGATGATGTTCAAGTTCAAGTGCTTACAGGAGGTACGAGATAGGGGAGAGTCCTAGAGATATCTCAAGTACCTCCCTATCGAGCAGCTCTGACAGGTGTATCTGATCTAGATTTCACAAAACTCACAGACCTCGGGAATTATACGGGCATGGACCCCATTGATAAGAGGATCAGACTTACCTATACATACACTGTATAGTACATATTACATAGTATACCTACTCTATGTTCCAGATCTCGGTTTTCCCCCATACTCCTGGGTGATACTGGCGGCCTTACTCCAGAACTACATTTACACCTAAGATGCCAGTGGCGGATATAGTTCAAGACTCCCACTCATCCCAGACTTGATTCTCCTGTACCAAACATCTGAATACAAATACCATGAACCTCGGACCCATCATTCACCATCCATCATTCGACGATCCGACCCCTCCGCCCCCGCTGCGTTCAGACTCTCGAATCATCCAAAGTTCATCTTGAAACCTTCAGGCCCCGGCTGGCACCGACTGGCCCGTTAAGGATTCACTGTGCCTGCGTCTCCCGTGTAATTATCCAGGTAAACTTTTTTTCTTTTTCTTTTCCTTTTTTTCTCCTGGATCCAAAGTTGGTGGTGAATGGGCTGCAAACGGTCAAACCCAACGGGAATATGATATCGTCGATCGGCGGGTCAAAGTAAATCGGCCCACGTCGTACAATGGCCCACCTGACGAACTCGAAGTAGATCCCATGGGAGGTATGCAAGAATTCTAGAAATGTTAATTCAAACTTGAGCTTACGAATTATTATTTCTATATTCTCAATTGTACGTAGAATTGACATTTAACTGGTTTGGTTCATGCAAGTGTTTGGTACTCGAGATCGAGCCCTCCAACCTTGCAAGTGCTAACGGTCCATGGCTCCAATTCACCCTTGAACTTTCTATAAACTTACCCAATTCTCCCTTGCGATGTTTCCCTGGCCCTGGGTTTTTACATTTCTTTGGTCCCTTCCCCTACTCCATACAGACCATCCCAATTCTCCAAATGATCCATCTGACACTCTATTATACGATTACATTATGTAGGCGCGTGCTCATACCATACTATGTGACGCCACTGTCCAAATGAATGATGTGCTCTACTTTGGTGGATTCTTTCCCCGCCCCCATGAAACTCCAACTCCCATGGCCACGCCATCGGGGCAATCTGGAACAAGAGAGGAGGGGGCGCAGTAGTCGAATGTCTGAGGATTCAAGAAGCGGATTGGTGCAAGCAGCGTTTGGGATACGCGCATGCCGAGAGTCTAGGCCGGAGAATTCAAAGCTGAGCGCTATTCCCGGTTTCATCTTTTCATGTTGACAAGAAAAAAAAGTACATCTACTGGAAGGAAGAAAAACCCGCTAACTAAGTATCTTGATTTAAAATGATCGGCGTGCTTTTACCCCTCCCCTGTGTACCTCTTCCAGGTTCTCCATGGTGCAAGTAATTGAATCCATGAGGGGAAAAGAGAGGGGAGGCAAGACATTATCGTACCGATTTACAGGTCTCTTTTGTTGAGATAGATTCTGATTGGTCTGATCATCCCGTGGGAAGAGTCAACTTGTACTCTGAGATGCGTAAGGCTTGAAGAGGGGCAAATATGGGTCATCGGGTACCTGTAGGTACAACTGCAGGGCGCCACCACGACGATTGAGGAGGCGCACGACCAGGTAGTGGCAGGTACCTGCAGGGCTTTATCCTTTATCGATCATCCTGGAACCTGAATCATGCCTTTTTGTTTTATTTCCCCGATCGGCGCTCCACGGGTGAGGATCCCCACTTGGGGTATTTTCTGACGTCGTTGACTTTTAGTACGGAGATGGCGGAGATCTTTTGAAAAGGGGATTTTCTCCTATGAGGAATAATAAGGCGAATAATCCCCATCAATCAGATTCATTTGCTGACATGCTTCATTTATCAAAGTTGTGAGTCATGGATTTTCGCCCCTGGATGATCAGTTTGCCTTCTTTGAAGCGGTGTAGGGAAGGGCTGATATACATCGTGTGGTACTGGTAACGTGGAAGATGACAGGTCGGTTTTTCCTTCTCCCGATGTCTTATGTACAGTACTTCGTACCAGGCACACAATTCAAAAATAACACATGCATGTGTCTATAAAAATACATCGAGACCTTGTCTTGATATCCCCGCAACCAATCATACGAGTCGCTGGTCATCTCCATCCAGGGAGACCCATGTATACATCCCGATACTCGCAAGAAGGATGCGTACCTGGGGTCCTGGCCACGTATGCCAGGTGTACATGCACAGGTCAAGAAACAAGACAACAAAAGCAGGAAATAATAAGAGAGAGGGGGGAACAGAAAAACAAAACAAAAATACACATCCAGCTCATCCCATGATCCCCTTGTTGATTGGCGTCGTACAAGAAATGAGGCTACTCGGTCCACTCCGACCAAATCACCATGCATTCTACCTATGGGAGAATAAATCACAATTTCAGATCGGACGATGAAGCACAGCTGGATTTGCCCTGCTTACTTTTCCATTAACCCTGCACTTCCTCGCCAAGGTTCTCATTGGATCCTCGCTGTACTCCGTAAGGCAACCTGGGTATCAGACTCATGCTACAGTGCACAATACAATACTCAGGCCCCCGCCCTGGACTTCGATCTCCTGCAAGGAGTCATCTGACAGCCTTGCCAACGGTAAGCGTTTTGTAAATCTCCGAGGTGCGGAGGAATGGAAGTGTTCTGATCTGTATGATTATTTTTACTCTGGGAGCCTGTGCGATTTGGCTTTGGACTGATCGTGCTGTGGGTTTGCCCTTGTTCTGGAGCTTTATTTCCAGTGGTCTGGTGCTACTATTGAGCTCCCATGTCCCAAGGTACGACTCCTGTTCCTCATGCCAGGTACCTGGGACTTGGATCTAAATTGACCTTATCTGGGGTAGATTGGTCCGTGGGGTAGCTGGTCGTAAACCGTGGTGATAGCGATAAAGAGTTTGTTATGCAAACTTTGAAGAATCAAGGGTTAGTTACTAGTCTGTATTCTTCATTTGGCTCTTTCTATTATTATAATTTCTTTTTTTCATTCCTGCATAGCGCTATTCTATTGTAGAATCCTCGAATGTAGTTCATTACTCCGTGCAAATATAGTCAAGGCTTTCTACATAACCAATACAAGACTCTCATCTGAGCCTATTATCATCTATGCTTATCGACTCAGCGGTCCAACCACTGAGCTAACCATCACTGCTGCTTCTCGTTCCCAATTACCCACTACCACGGTATCTGACCCAGCTCGACCCTTCTCGGACAGCTGACCAGTAGCAGAAACCTGGGAGGAACGTATCACACAGTCTTTGATTTCAGCCTTGAGTCGATCGCGGTTGGATCTCAGGGCACGGGCAGAGACACCCCCGCGATTCAAAATTTCCTGCACGCGGGACGTGAGGGAGGATGCGAGTGATCGCCAGTAATACGAGGGCAGGGATGTGGTATCCAGGGCCTGAAGGAGGGGCTGAAGGAGGTTGACCTTGCCTGGTTCTGCATTTTCGGAGTCTGGGGTGGGTTGTTCATCGATAGAAGTAGATGAGAGAAGTGGGTGATGGGGGATTCGAATGCTTCGCAAGATGGATTCCAATGCAACGATATCCTGGCATCGGGCAGAGATCTCGGCAAGGGCACGGTCCATTGTGGGGAGTTGAGAGAGGCCCTTTGCGAGGGCGTTTGCAGCTGTAATGATGGAGGTCTGCATGTACCCTTGCAAAGTGGAGATAAGGAGTTCGGGTTTATAGTTTGATGTAGTGACAACACCCTTGGGTATCGGCGAGAGGAGATATAAGGTAGTTGCAGCTGTAGAGAGGCGGGATCGTGCATCGCGAGCCTGTTTGTAGCTCGATGGCATAGATGACTGGCCATTGGTGTTCCCCGTACTTGTCAACGAGAAGCGATTGATGCTTTGCTGCGCCCTTGACTTCACCATGTTCTCTGCTGGGATCACAAGCTCATTTCGTAAGGTACGAGTAGCCTTTACTCGCATCAACCCAAACCCTTCCTCCTCTTCTAATGTTGCTGAAAACATTTGTCGCAGATGTAAGATAGTAACAGCGGCCCGCTCGAGTGCGCGAAATCCTTCCTTTCCAGCCGCCGAGTTCGTTGTTCCATCAGTCCCTGCTCCTGGACCCTGCGTCGAGCCGCGTCCGGTCAACTCGGCTACTTGACTCTCCAATTGTCGACCGAGTGTCAAGCACCGCGCGACAGCTCGTGCTAGCCGGACTGTCGCTAATGAGTTCTCTGCTGCAATCCGAGCTTCCTCCGCAGCTTGCCATTTTTGCAATACCTCTTTCTCCAACCGTTCATATCCTTGAGTTACCGATGCAATCTGCGTCCCTGTTTCTTTCAAGATGTGCTCGGCGGCAGCAGTTTGGTTTTGTGTGTGTGATAGAAGAGGCAATGCGGACTTCGTAGTCAACCCGTGAATGTGGGTGTCGATCTCTTGAAGATCAAACAGTACTCGGGAGAGTGGAGTCGAAAGATCCAGGGGAGTATCGGTGGCATTGTTCGTACTGAGCACGAGTGAATTGGCGAATCCGGCCGGGGAGAACTCGGGGTCTAGGAACGCCTCATAATCGATGTAGGAGGGCTCGCCTGCAGCCATCTTGATAGCCAAGCTTTTTTTGGATGCAAAAAAGATTCAGCGGCAGCGCAATGGGAATCCGTCCTATCGAGGACGCAACGCAGTAACAATTGGGTATCGATGCGCTAGAAAACACGGATGTGTCGAACGGTATAGAAGTATGATGTCGAGTTATTTCGGGGGAGAGAAGGTGTTAGGGATGGAATTGCAAATCCGGCGTCTCTCATGCTATCTCTTGTCAATCATGCCATGGGTTCTGGAAGGAGTTATACGACTGATTGGGCTTCGGGGAAAGACAACTGTCGAGAGCTCTCCGGGCTGCGATAATCCCACATGGCGCCGATAACAGATTGCACGTGATCCAGCTTAGTCATTATCAACAGGGCGCCCACTCGGGCGGCGGCCAGGGGGCCAGGCCTTAGGGCTAGACGGCTACGCCTGCGCCCCTCTACTAAACAATTCTCTAGCCCTGGAGCTACTCCCTCCATCTGTGGCTTTAAAAAGAGAGCCACCGAAGCATACTTTTTCCTTTCATCTGCTCATAGGTCAATATAGCACTAACTACGTCTATAGCCACAAAAACGGTCAGTTCAAGAGAACTTATACCGTTTAATAAAGCTGCCTGCTCCTGGTCTACTAGATTTCAGTATCGAAGTTTTTGAGAAGAACGAAAGGAAATCGATATCCCAATAGCTCTTCAAACGCTTTATTCAATGTCTAGGGAATACTCAAGCATTGCCCACCAACAGGATAGTGGTATAGAGATCGACATATCATGTTTGCACTACCCAATGAAACCTGAGGCTGCATCGCGAGGTGTTCCTTTGGCCCCCAACGTGGGTGTTACGGAGAAGAATCCTTTAATTTGTCTTTATCCCTGTCGCTGCTTCCCCACACATGACCCGTGAACCATGTCTTGAACGCTGTCGATATTGGGGGCTTTTTACTGTACAACGAAGAGGTACTGTGGCTGCGGAGTATGCGCCCCATTAGCTATGGGGAACTCTATATCCAGCCCCACAAACCTATGGCTATATGTTCATGTCTAATGATCCAGATGTCTGGGACGCCCGTGGCCAACTACTCCCTCGCAGTAGTGGGTATCAAAGCCAGCCAACAGGGTTGATTTCATTTAGGCGACCGAGCCGGAGCTATTGAGCCTACCGTGATCCCATCCACTGCGCGCAAGTTGTTCCATCATCATCATCCCCCGCACTACGATCACATCCAACAATATGAGCATTTATACTCGGCTACCCGAAGGCATCGACGAGGTCGACATCATCGTCGCTGGTGGTTCGTTCCTCCATATCTTGTGCTCATCATAAGTTTAGACTGACAAGTTCCTTTTCTCTCCAGGCGGTACCGCGGCGTGCGTTGTTGCTTCCAGGCTCGCTGATGCCGACCCATCGCTGTCCATCCTCGTAATAGAAGGCGGCCAGAACAATAAGGGCAACCACTTGATTGCGTTCCCGCTCCTTTTCCCAACTGCACTGCTTCCCACCAGTACCGCAACCCTGTTCTACAAGGGAAATGTGGAGCCACAGTTGGACAACCGCGAAATGAGTGTCCCAACCGGGGGTGTTCTGGGTGGAGGTTCGTCAATCAACTTGATGATGTACAGTCGTGCTCAACGCCATGACTGGGATTCATGGGCTACTCCTGGATGGTCCGCAAATGAAATGATCCCGTTCTTGAAAAGGGTAGGTTAATGGATTGTTAAAGCTGCGCTCTAAGACCCTTGTGGCCGTGCCATTTCTTACAATGCTGACTAGCCCGTCATTACTTGTTGTAGCTTGAGACGTATCATGGCCCTGGCCCTGATTCTGTTCACGGGAAAGAGGGCCCTATTGTTGTATCCCAAGGAACTTTCTGCTCTGAGCGTACGGCAGATCAATTCATTGCTGCCGCCAACGAGGTAGGCTACCCGACGGTCAATGATCTTCAAGACCTTGACACCAGCAACGGCGTTTCACGAGCCCTCCGCTTTGTCGGCACAGATGGCCGCCGCCAAGATGCTGCCAGTAACTACTTGCATCCGAGGCTGGAAGATGGAGCACACCCAAACCTCCACGTCCTCGTTGAGACCAAAGTTACCAAGATCCTTTTCGAGGGCAAAAGAGCTGTGGCTGTTGAGTTCAAACCAAACCCTGTCTTTCAAAAGGAACACACCAATGTTCAACGTGTCAAGGCCAGGAAGCTTGTAATTAGTTCCTGTGGCGCCCTAGGAACTCCATTGCTTCTCGAGAGGTCCGGTCTTGGTGACGAAGCCATTCTCGATAAAGCCGGCGTTCCTGTTGTCGCTCATATCCCTGGAATCGGTCAGAACTACCAGGATCATCATCTCTTGACTCAGTCATACTACAGTGCCTTGGAGCCAAACGAGACGTTTGATGCCCCCTTGGCCGGTAGAATTAACATGGAAGAGCTAATCAAATCAAATGCGCCAATCATGGGTTGGAATGGCCAAGATGCCTCCTGCAAGTTGCGTCCCACCGAAGCCGATGTCACTGCTCTTGGACCTGAATTCGAGGCCGCGTACGCAAGAGACTATCTCTCCACCCCCAACAAGCCCATGGCGCTAATTTCTTTATTGGGCGGCTTTCCCGGTGATCCATCAACCATCGAGGCAGCACAATACATCGCGACCTCTTTGTTTACCGTCTACCCATATGCCAGAGGCCACGTCCACATAACGAGCCCAGATATTGACGCAGATATCGCGTTTGAGACTGGATTCTTGAAAAGTGATTTGGACGTCAAGAAGCTCATCTGGGCGTACAAGAAACAGCGAGAAATTGTTCGTAGAATGGATGTTTACCGCGGGGAGTTTGTTAGTGCGCATCCGCCGTTTGCTGAGGATTCGGCCGCGGCACTCGTCAAGCTGGACAAGCCAAATGACAAGAACCTCTCTGACATCCAATACACTGCAGAGGATGACAAGGTCATTGAGGACTGGGTCCGCAAGAACGTCGCCACCACCTGGCATTCGTTGGGTACTTGCAAGATGGGCGCGCTTGAGGATGGCGGCGTGGTTGACGCCGACCTCAACGTTCATGGCATTGCGGGTCTGAAGCTCGTGGACTTGAGCATTGTTCCTCAGAATATTGGTGCAAACGCAGCTACCACTGCATATGCAATTGGTGAGAAGGCAGCTGACATCATTCTGAAAGACCTTGGGCTTGCTGTCAGCCAGTGACCGCGTAGTAAGGACACATCGCTTTAGATTACCAGTATATGAATATTAGCGAGCCTTGCTCTCCATGATTACGCATGTGAGCTAGATAAGTCTATGACAATTTCCAAGTTGGCGGGCTTCATCTCCTTTAAAGCTCCTGGGCATGCACATTTGTAGATAGATAGATGCTTCTTGCCCCTCCAATTGAAAAGGATTCTGCACCACATCAATGTAGTTAGTTGGCATAGCTAGCCAGCTCTCCATAGGAAGTAGCCAGAGGACAATCGTATGATTCTGCTTGGTACATTGCTTATGCTCTAATGATCCCCACCAGCCGTCAGCACTTGCTCAGGCTCTGGGCTTATGAATGCGCAAACACAGGTTAGATAGTCCGAGTCCTACTTTATAGAAAATCAACGAGCATTGTGGATAATTCGAACTCACAGCACACAGTATGGACAAGGAACATTTTGAAGCCATATTCATGAAAATTGACTTAAGTTCCAAGTTGAAAGATAGTTCGTGTGTGCATCAATCAGCGGCACTGGTTTACTAAAAGAAAAAGTGGGACTTGTCTACCCCAAATAACGGAGCAGCGGAAAAGAGTCCGAAGCCCTCCTTGAACATGCCGCCTTCCAGTGACAACGGAGTAGAGCGGGGTCTAATTGCGGGTCACCAAAGATAAGGATTCTTGGGTATAAACCACCAAATCCCTCGAATTGAGTTATTACTCGAACATACGCTTCTCCTGAGTTGCCATCTAATTGTCAATCCATCTGTTCTGCGATAATCATCTCAAAATGTCGACATCTACTTCCACTACAACAACCCAGCAGTATGAGCGATCCGTCCTCCTCGCCGGTGAGGACGAGCTGTCCAACGCAGCCAATGATGCCAAGTTCCAGTCTCTCGCTCGTGGAAACCGCAACGGCACTCTGAAGCTGCGTGGAATCCCTACATTCTCAGACCCGCTTGAGAAGCGTAAGTGGATGAAGGAGCATATGGCCGCTGCTTTCCGATACTTCGGCAAGCTGGGCTATGGTGAGGGTGTTTCGGGTCACATCTCTATGCGTGGTACGTAAAATCGGTCGACATAATACACGGAATATTCTAATGAGTAACTAGATCCCGTCTTGAAGGATCACTTCTGGATGAATCCTTTTGCCAAGCACTTCTCTACTATCAAGGCCTCTGATCTGGTTCTTGTTGACAGTGAGGGATACGTTACTGAAGAAGGTGCTCAGCTGCCTATTAACGAGGCTGGATTCATGATCCACTCTGAAATTCATAAGGCTCGTCCCGATGTTATCGCTGCGGCCCATACTCATGGTATTCATGGCAAGACATGGAGTGCTTTTGGAAAGCCCATTGAGATGCTTACCCAGGGTATGATGAGTTAACCTTTTATGAAATACTCGGAAGCTAATACAGTCTCTTATAGATGCTTGCAACTTCCATGGTCGCCTCGGCGTTTACCAGGATCACGGTGGTGTTGCCCTCTCTCAAGAGGAGGGCAGACAGATTGCCGAGGCGTTGGGTAAAGATAACATTGCCTGCATTCTTAAGAACCATGGGTAAGTATTTGGAGCTTTCCCTGCGTGACTTTTCCCTCTAGCTAATCTGATGTAGTCTTCTTACCGTGGGTCGCACCGTCGATGAAGCCGCGATTTTGTACTCTATGCTAGAAAACGCCTGCCACTCTCAGCTCATGGCTGAAGCTGCTGCTGCCAATGGTATCCCCAAGCAAATTATCAGTGATGAGGTAGCCCAGTACACTGCTGGATTTGCCCAGAACCCTGTAAGTCTCCTGGAAGCTCAAGTCAAAAGAAAATCATTCCGAGTCATCTAACACATCATACCTAGCATAACTTCTACACCGAGTTCCAGCCAGAATTTGAGCTGCTGGTCGAAGAGACTAACGGCAGAATGCTGCAATAAGTGGTGCTTCAGAGTGTTTCTTCCCAGCTTGAAGGCAACTGGCTCAGTGGGGCCTCCAGGGCTGTCATGACCAAAATAATTGGACACTATTCGAACATTTGAACATCCATTGTTAACACAGACTGCTTTATGATGACTTCGAATTTCTACATAATTTTCAATTTCAAAAATCCAGATTCCGATTTATCAATTATTTGATTTTGATTTTGATTTTTTAATTTAAAAAATACAGTTCGACTTCCAAGGAGTTGAGATGAAATACAAGTCCCTATCATCCGGTATAACGTAAATGATGTTGGAAATATATTTCAAGTCAATAGATCCATCTCATCTTTAAATTATGAAGTTACTTAGATTCAAGTTCTACATAACCAAAGTAATTGGATTAAAAATAGACCTAATCGTAGTGAAGAATGCCATTAACGATCTATGATACTTATTTCCCCTTGCGAAGAAATAAAAAATAGATGAAAACTTTTTTTGGATGAAAGGGAAAAAAACAAAAAGATAACTCCGAATAGGGGAATCGAACCCCTGGCCTCGGCGATGTTTTCTACCAGAAACAGGTGAAAAGCCGATAGGTTAGCCACTACCCCAATTCGGATGAATTTGTGATAGGATCTGAAAAGTTTGATTCATAGACCCCAAAAGTTTACCAGGGTCGTTATACCAGTAGTTGTAAACCAACCTTGGAACTACGACGTAGTGAAAATCTTCTATGCCGGTGTTCTTAAATGATCTCGAATAGTGAATATTTCATGACTATCTATTCTTTGATCCTATGTCCAATGCGGTTATTTCAAATGTTGCGACCGGTCGCACTCAAAGCTTACTTTCAAGCTGGACTGTTCCCTCAATGCTCACCCTGCTCTCTCGACGTTGGATTGTAGCAGTCAAAGCGGCCTCAACATCATGCTCAGATAGCCACTCTGTATCCGGTCTGTTTTTCATTCGTGCAATCAGCTTTGCGTCTTCCTCCTCGGCTGCTGTAATTCCAGATGCCTTTGTGCCGATCTGGGTATGCACAATGCGAAGCAACTTATCAGTATGCGGCTTTCTCGTCTCCGCATATAGATCTAGTGACTCTTTGATCTGATCGGATGAAAGCTGATTCACAGAAGATACCTGGAATGCGTGCTTAAAGGCAAGACCAAGCGCCAAAGCATCATCTAACGCCAGAGATCCTCCCGCTGCGAAAGCGCCGCCATGTGCATGGGCAGCATCCCCGACAAGAGTGACTCGCGAGCCAAATACCCATTTTGGTAATGCATCTCCGGCAAAATTCGGGTAAAGATTGGTATATGGAGTCACTTCGGTCAAGGCTCTTATAAGAGGGTTCCAATCCTAGATATCACCAAGTTAGAATTAACGGACCAGTTGATGGATGTTATAATGAATCAAAGTAGCACCTTGTATCTCTCTCTCAAAAATTGGACATCTCCCTTTTGGTCCCAATCAACGCTCTTCTCAAGTTCCTCTGTCGTACGTGGGTCACTATACGCACCGACAGTAGTATACTGACCCTTCCCTAGTTCAATGTTTCTGTTAGGTCACAAAATAATATATATCATGGATGCTTTCATTTCAAATTCGTCATACCGAGTCGAGATGCAAAAAAGTTGTCATTTGGCCCCCACTATTGTCGAGTATAAGCAAGAATCATAGAGGATGACGAGATTGTGCTTACCCAGTGCAACGAATCGGCGGGTAAATCTGGGATATTATCCTCCACCAACGACGCATCAAAAGTTGATCTCATAAAGATCTTTCCACTGAATCGCAGCTTATATTCTGGAACAAAAGACTGGCGGACTCTCTATCAATTTGGTTAGAAATTTATATTCGTATTCCTTCCAGTATAGAAAAACAAACCGATTTGATTCCGTCTGCCCCGATCAAAATGTCACCATATGCCTTAGTCCCATCCTCAAAGTGCAATGAAACTCCATTGTCGGTGACCTCTGCATGTATGGTCTTTTTGCCCAGATGAATAGACTGGCGGGGAACATGCTTTAGGAGAGCAGAATGCAGATGACCTCGATGGAAGCGGGTAGTATGGTGACGAGGATCAGGAACATTTGTATGCGTGTCAACAGAAATGACTTGATCTGTCTTCCAGTGTCTGCAATTATTAGTATTGATAGCACTGGAGACATGGCAGGCATTCATCATACCGATAGATTTGGGGAATTCCACTTGGCCCTCTAAAGCCAACTTCATCCGAGAGGGCATTGGTCACGCCAAGCTTCTCCAAAGTTCTCATACCCTGTGACAATTAGATGAGTGCTTAATACTCGAAACAAAGAGCCTGAGATCATACATTTGGACTGAGCGCGATACTAGCACCGATTTCCAGGAGTTCTGGGGCTTGCTCGTACAGCTGGATGTCAAGGTTCGGGAGAGATGATACCCGCGCGAGGGATATCGCTGTTGCAAGCCCTGCAATTCCAGCTCCTGCAATAATGACTCGCAGTTTGTCATTTCCAGACATTGTTTTGCATCAATTGATAATACCAGGTCCAATACAAACAGTGCACATGTGAGGTGAAGAGGGGAAAGGCGGGGAGATACCTTATCAATCATTTTAAACAGCTGCAGCGAACTGTAGGTAGGCCGTTAATCAAGCACGTCAACGGTGCAGTTTTGACGCGACCCTGGCTAGCGAATTACAGTATATCCAACATTTGAAGTTATTATAGCAATTCAGGTCTCTCTAATAGAGCTTTAAAGAAAAGTCTGCAGTGCTTTTAGGTTCCTAACCCGAGAAAGGGATACATATTAGCCTGAGGTCCGCATGTGCAGCTTGCAGCTGGGCACACCTCGAACCAAAAGGACCCAGGCCACCATTTCGTCTGATATCCACTCAATCCCAATTGATAGAATACAGAAAACTCTCTTTAATCCCGAAAATATTCGGAAATTCAAGATTCAATTTTTCGCGAGTTATTGCTTATCGCCGCAACGCCTCTTGATGTATAGGCGAATTAAGGTTCTGCGCCCATTAAGTCCGCGATGACATCCCGCTAACCCTTTTAGGCCAAATATTGTCATCAACATCTGGCAGGTGGTGGCTACGTACTTGAGTATAGGAAATGGGGCGCCTCAATCGTGTTGAGTAGGTGATTGGAGGTATGCTCTGGTGATACTGGGCTGATAGACTCCGAGGAACAGTATATAAGGATGCAAGAATCCGGTCAATTGATCAGATCAAACAAGAGCTTCAAGAACTTGTATCTATTCCTCAGACACTAAACCACGCACTTTTCTTTTCTCCGATTTTGGACTGAACTTCAATTCTACAAAGTTTTAACACTCTCAACTTCTCAACATGTTGGACTCTACCAATGTTTGGTTCAGTATGTCTCCTACAACATTCAAACCCAGCCCAATTACCGACATACCACTACAAGTCCTGTATCGAGGCATATCAACTTTGGAAGCTAATACTAACAAACCATGAACATTAGTTACTGGCTGCTCATCCGGTCTGGGCAAGTCCCTAGCAACTACCTTGCACCAAGCAGGCCACAAACTCGTCGCAACAGCCCGCAACATCAACACTCTCTCCTACCTCCCCGATGGACCCAACGTCCTTAAACTTTCTCTCGATGTCACCTCTCAGGATGACATCAGCAACTGCTTCGACAAAGCAGTAGAGAAGTTCGGACAGCTCGACATCGTGATCAACAATGCCGGATACGTAGTCATGGGTGATACAGAAGGCATTCCTGAATCCGAAGCACGACTAGAAATGGAAACCCTCTTCTGGGGTCCTGTTCGGATTACCCGTGAAGCTACAAGGATCTTCAGAGAGGTTAATCCTGCTGGAAGAGGTGGGACTGTTATTCAGGTTTCTTCCATTGGAGGGTACATCACCTTCCCTGGAAGCTCGTTTTACCATGCAGCGTAAGTTCAAGTTGGATATCTTGACCTGATAATGATTTGGGGGATTGCCACTAATTCTTTTCTAGTAAACATGCCATTGGTGGATTTACTCAATCCTTTGCTAAGGAGCTTGATCCAAGTTGGAATATCAAGTTCATGGTCGTCGCTCCTGGTGGGCTTAAGACTAATTTCCCGGTTAATGCGCAGCTTGGTGGAAGACACCCTGCTTATGATTATCCGACTAGTCCGTTGAACCAGCTTATTCAGTTTATGATGAATCCGAATGTACAGAAGACTTTTGCTGAGCCGGATGATTGTGCGAAGGTTCTTTTTGATGTGGTGGTGGGTCAGGACGAGAGAAAGTTACCGGCGAGGTTCTTGATGGGTGCTGAGACGGTTCCTATTTTTGAGGCTGAGTATAAGAAAGATGCCGCGGAGATGGAGGATTGGAAGGAGGAGACTCTAAAGTGTACTCAGAACGAGGGAGTAAAGGATATCCCTGGTTTTTAATATTGTTGTTGGTTTTGGATGCAAGTTCATGTCTGATCAGTTTCAAGTTGTTTTTGTACATTATTCGCACAGAATGTCTGCACCATGATGCAATATGTTTATTTTATCGAATCATTAAGTGTCATTCGAGGACAAGGACCTCCAGTATTATACTAACAAGGCTATATCTGCGCATAAAACAAGTATCCATTCCCTTCGTCTCCAGGACAAACGCCATCTATACAACAAAGAATGCAGCCGTGGCGGGGTATACAGAGATTAAAAGAAAAGAGAATAATGATGCAAATGGAGTCTTCGCAGAGTCGACATCACCATCGACAAAAAGAAATAAAACAACAAGTCGTAGCCCACTAGGCTTGAGAATAAAAAAAGGACCCGGTCAGGTATCAAAGCGGGAGTAAGCAGGGCTAGAAACCGAGTCAAGCCGAGAAATAATACAGAAAAGAAAGGTGGGAGAGCCCTGCTTATACAGCATGTTCACCCATCTCATTCATCTCATACTCCTGTACACTGCGCTCTCGACCCCGTCCCCTCCCAAAGCTAGATTCCTGTTGTGAATCCTCAGCTTGCTGGGACGCGGTCCGCTCAGTGCTCCCATGTCCACCAAATGTAATCGGCTTCAGCTCACGATGCTGACAGGCCCACATGCCAGTGAAAGTCATCATAGCCGCGCTGGCGAATTGAAGAGCCCACCACAGAAGATTCGTCGGCAGAGAATGGGTATATAAGATCGTGGCAATGAGATGTAGGAAATGAATCGTAAGCGCAAAGTCGGGGACCAGTTTTGATCGCGAGACGAATAGAAGTAAGAAAATCACGCTGGAGCAAGGTGGATTAGCATGTGTTCAAGTTGTTCTAGCTTAAGTTGGGTCGTAACCCATAGACATACCTGATGAAACAATTCAACATCCACACTAAACCTAACATCCACCCCACTGTTGTATCTCCGCGAAGCTTATCCCATCCGAAAACGAGATCTAATGAGAACGGCGTACCGTAGACTACCGTTGTGAAGAGGATGAGGATTGTTGCGCAGACATAGTACGCCACTTGTAGGAGGAGGATCTTGCGGATGATTTTCAGTGGCGGGAGGTCGGATCGCGACCCCGCTGGAAGGCGCCGGCGCCCGGGCATCAAAGAAAAGAATATGGGGAACTGGATTCCCCTGTGAAGTCGAGATTGAGGGAGATTAACAGGAGGGAGATTGAGCGTGGCGCTCGGAGTGAGGTGAGCGGATGGGGATATTCGTTATCATGCGACTATGAGCGGAGTCGAGGGGTTTTGGAAGCTATGAGATGAATGCAGGAGGTCGGAATCGTTATTTAGAGGGTATATGGTCGTAAGTGAATGTAAAGAATGGGAGGAAAGGAGAGGTGTGGTTGAAAGAAATCATTAGGAAGGACAACGTTGAGGCCGAGGGATCAACAGTCTTGGCATCCGTAACCAACGCCGCATCGGCTGCTTTTCTGACCTTCTTAAATCTACCTCCAAGCTTGCTTCCCCACCACATTACTCAATCCTGCCTTGATCAACTCTCACGGAGCTCATTTAAATTATTCCCGCGACTCTCTCCATCTACTATCAATATGGGCTGGCTCCCGTGGTCCTCTGATGACTCCAAGAAGGCCTCTGACGGCGGCCGCATCGCACCGGATCGCACAAGTCGCGCACGCTGCTGGGAGGGCAGGGATCTGTTTTTCGCTTGCCTAGATCGCAACGATATTCTTGATGGCATCAAAGACGACAAGGAAGCTCGACGGAAGTGCTCGAAGGAGGTTGCGGAATTCGAGGCAGCTTGCTCTTCGACCTGGGTACGTAGCTCTCCGTTTCTCTGCATGGATACCTTTACGCTTCCCAATCGATCATCTGCAGATGCCTTTATTTCTTCTATTATGTGCAATTACTAACATATTCGGTTATTTAGGTGAAATACTTCAAGGAGAAGCGTGTGATGGAATACAACCGGGACAAGACGATCGAGCGAATTAAGAAGGAAGATGCGGAGAAGATGAAGGAGCTGAAGGCTCAAGGCTGGAAGTCAAGCTAAATTTCACCTTGAGGACTTTCGAAGTTATTTGTTTTGTACATTATGTACCATATCATATCCACTCTTGTCATGATCAATCTAATGTTCCGGTATACCCGACAAAGATGCAAAGCAGTATGTTCTCCAGCACTACGCTTCAGTCATAATAAATATAGGAGTAAAGAATTCTGTGTAAATTCCAAGCCAGGATCATGCACACAACTGTGTCACATTATATCCACCTTGCCCAAGCAAGAGAAGGTCTCGAGTGTAGAACTCGAGCACAAAGCCACAAAGATACATGATAAACCATCCTAGACACCAATTCACCCTGATATCTAGATTCTTGTCGCCCAATGAGGCCAAGCGAAACCAAAAAGAAAAAAAAATGACAAGGAAGATAGAAAATAACAAAACGCCTATTGTTGCAGGGGCTGGGTAAATGCCAGCATGATAAAGGAGACACCGCCGTAATAAACAATGAGGAATGAACACCAGGCTCCACAGGGAAATGAAAAATCAATAACAAAAATGGCGGATAATCTGAACCTGAAAACCCGAACATAAGTCACAGCGAAGAGATTCGTTATATCATTGCTTCCACTTGGCCAACTGATTCATCAGGTTTTGCACATTAGAACCGATGGCAGGTTGGCCCTGCGGCTGTTGATTTCCAAGACCCTTGGCAAGTATAGAAAGCAAATGTGGGTCGGAAACAACAGGCGCATTGGGAGGCTGAAGGTGGAATGGAGGGGGAGGGATATGTTGTTGGTGGGGTTGTGGGAGCGGAACGGGTCGACTCGCATTAGTCAAAAGACTAGCCAGATCGGCTGGAGGGGGTGGATTAGGTGAGGCAAAGGGGGATTGGGTAGTTGAAACAGGCTGTGATTGAGGAGCTGGACGCTGTTGCTGCAGTGCGGACAAGAGAGATTGCAGACTAGGCCCATCCAGAGAACCGATCAAGTTCGCAATATTGGGAGGATTGGTCAGGGTAGGAAGGGTAGGCTGCGGCATCGGCACCGGTACTGTTGGTACAGGCGCAACGCCGAAAGCAGGATTAGGAACGAAGGATGTCGGAGCAGGACCACGCTGCATGGCATGAGCTTGGTGAAATATGAGCTCAGCAGCAATGTTTGGGTCTACTTCAGGATAGTCACTGAAGCGAACATTGCCTGGTCCTGCGCTTCGATCGAAGATTTGAAGAGGGATCTTGCGAGAGAATTGATTGGGCCGAGAGAGTCGGACAACCGCAAGGACACCCTCAACATATTGACGATGAACTGCGGCGCCGAGTGGAATGCGAGGGCCAAGCACAAGGACATCAACCCGCAAGCCACGATTGCGAAAGGCGTTCTCTACATGGAGAATAAAGTTACTGTAGAGAGAATTAGTGGTGGCCACTCGCTTGAAAAATTATGTTTAAACATACCGATCAACTTCCTCTAGCACAAGAACTTGGACCTCTGGGACGTCGCGAGGGGCTCTGCGGGGAACAGGTAGGTCGGCTTCTCCCTCATAGACGCCTCGAGGCCTAGGACTTGGGCTACGATACCGACGGTCTCTTGAGTAAGGAGAACGAGGTGATCGTGGTGACCGAGAACGCCGGCGTTCACGGCGATCAAATCGCTCTGGAGTCCGATCCCGCGATCGGTACCCGTCTCTCGTTCTCATGGGACGGGGAGAAGGCGACCGTGGAGGGCGGTAATCATCTCGTCTGCGATGGGACATTTCATCCCGAAAATCGCTGAACGGAAGTCGGCTCGGCTCATAAGGTCGATCATATCGGTCACCCGAGGAACGCGGATTAGCTCGGGGAGGGCCAGAGCGGCTGAACTCTGGTGATCTTGAGCGTCGAGGCGGGGGTGCGCGAGATGTTTCCGCGGGCGCGGGGCGGGTAGAACGCTGCGGCTTTGAGATTTCAAGGTCTGAGGAAAGAATTAGTATATGATCGTCACCAAAAAAAACCGAGTTCCCGGTTTGGTATTCAGCGTCATTCAAGTCCGACTCACGTATTTTTCTGCCTCGGACCAAAGCTCCCTGTTCCGACTGTAAGGACGCATGGCAGGCATCCGCCTCCAGGAATTGTATAA
This sequence comes from Penicillium herquei, assembly GCA_039634405.1. Classification (NCBI taxonomy): domain Eukaryota; kingdom Fungi; phylum Ascomycota; class Eurotiomycetes; order Eurotiales; family Aspergillaceae; genus Penicillium; species Penicillium herquei. The sequence continues at coordinate 3,747,259 of CP098387.1, read as the reverse complement.
AACCGTAAGCCTGCTTAATCGAAATTTGGGCAAGCTTGCCGTATTGGTGGAAAATGTGGAACATGTCTCGCTTGGTGACTCTCTCGGTGGGGAGATTGCCTGGAAGATTACGAGTCAATAAAGCCGCTCTTACTCAAGGTTAGAGAATATTAAATAAACTCACCAACAAATAGTCGCGATCCGACAGGAAATCGATCCCAAAGTCCCTCTGTCACATAAATTCGTTCATCATGAAGGAACTCGTCGTATTTCTTCTGAACTTCCGGCCCCCATGGAGCATCATCATCCGCAGGCTTAATAGGTCTTCCTGTCTGCTTGTCGATACGGGGTTTCCTTGATGCTTGGGGCCCCTCCTGAGAGGTCTGTGAGTCGCCGCCTGTGGAAGGGGTTTGCTGGAAACTGGCAATAGGTGGGGGAGACAGGGAGGGTGCACCGGGAAGAGTCCCCGGGGCTCCGCCCGGGGCCATGGCTTGTGGATGATGCTGGGCATTGTTACTGGGTTGCGTAGGATAGGCAGAAGTAGTGACAGGGCCTGAAGGGTGTTGATGATACGTTGCATCATCATGGGAGATATAGTTAGGTTGGGTAGTAGAAGGGTCTTGGGGCCGAGTAGGGAGGCCCTGGGATTGGTAAGAGTCGTCCGAGGGTGCTTGGTGGAGAGACGAACTCTCAGCTAAGGGAGTAGCTTCGAAGGTCATTGCAGGAGGATGGGACAAATTGTCTAGTAAAGTCTGAAAATTGACACCACTTGTTCCCGACCCCGCACCCTCCTTGCCCTCATCTAAGCGCTGTGGCAGCTGGGAACCATTGTCCCGATTGCCCGCGTTGTCTACTTCGCTCGCAGTGGCGAAGCCCTGATGGACCGGATGGACCGGAGGCGCATGGGTATTGATAAGCTGAGAATGGGAATTCATGGACACCTCCCCGGATTGCTCCAGGGGTGGGTGGGAATGGTACAAGTCTGTCGAAACAGGCATCTCATTCATCATCACAGGGTCCCCTGGCACTGAGCCACGCAATCTACCTGAATCCTGCACCTGGCCTCCACGATCCTGCGACTCTAACCCTGACCACTGGTAGCCATCATGTGTTTGAGGGGGTTGTGTATATACCGCACGTTCATAAGTCGAGGTATCGTTGAAGACCGGGTCCATCTGATTCTCGAGGACCGGGATGTTGGACGGCTCCGGGATATGTAACGGACGGGGGCTTTCCGGAGTCAAAGTCTTTCCGCGAAAGTGAAGCGCTTCATCTGGGGGACTGGGCGTCATGTAGACAACGGGGGAGGTGGAGGTTTCATTTACAATTTCCAAAAGATGTGAAATAAGAGGGAAGGGGGGGAATTATTAGTGAAATTTCTCGATCGCAAGCTAAGGTGGGGCGATGAGAAAAAAGAGTTGGGTTTTTTGGGCGGTCAGGGTCCCAGATAGGGCCGATAGTGTTAAAATCAATAAACTAAAAAAACTTTTTTTTTTTTTGATATAGGAGTCAAAAAAGAAAAAAAAAGAACTAGTGGGAAACGGGGATAAAATTAAAATTAAAGAATCAAAGAGGTTCAGAGTTCGAGGGCATGACCTTAACGTTAAAAGCCTAAATACGGGGAAGGTTTCTGGTTACAATGCAGGACATGCAGTACGATGATGATGATGATCAGTACTCAAGTGCTCCTAGTACATGCTAGGACTTTCAATGTTGAAGGTTCGAAAGTTCATTGTCTATTTGATGCCTTTGAGCTCTTGCAAATTTTTATTTTATTTTATACTAGAACTATTCATCGAGAGATTCCATTATTCTAGAATCATCACTAAGTACGCCAGCAGTATACTCATAGATCGTTTTCTCAAATGACCTACCTAATCAGGATTTCCCCAAATATAGAGGTCCCACCAATCAGATCCATCATCTCCACTTGCATAGTACATAGTGTTAAAATCCGCGTTACGTCGTACACTGAAAGTGTTCTAGCGCCGAAATCCCCCTCTAACAGAGGCTAACAGAGGGGCCAGACCCTCTATATGGTGACCGAGATGTTTTAATTAGTCATGCTCCACTGTGCCGAAGAGGGAAACTGCGATGAAGGATCCATTCCTAATTCTGGGTGACTCTTCAGTATACATTACTTGGTGGTTCTTTCCTTCTGGATAAGACTATGCTAATTTATACATCTTCACCTTCTCTCCACTCTTAACTGCTTCTAGAATTACTTTATTTTTTTTAATCTTTCTTCTCTCTGGGGTTATCTTAATTCCATCTGTGTCTCCCCCCTCGGCATATTTTTTTTTTTCTTTTTTCCTTTCTTTCCGAACCTGATGGGGCTTCGCGGTCTGGGATTCTGGGTCAGAACGCCTTGGTTACGCCGTCACGCCTCAACAAAGGGGTCATCTGACCATGAACTGGAGCTAGCGAGGACGTGGCTGAAAACTTTCAACTCCAAATCCATCCCCCGTCAGATCGGTGAGCTCTCCTTCAGCCGCTCGAGCGGTCCCGGAGGCCAGAATGTGAATAAGTCGGTGCAATTCCGAAGTCGGGTTTCAAATTCCCGTTTTTATACAATACAATATCGACAGGGCTAATGGTGGGGGTTCCGCAGAGTCAACACGAAGGCAACCTTGAAAGTCCCCTGGACAGACCTCTTCCCTTTGGTACCGTCGTTGCTCCACTCCCAGCTGCGCGCATCTCGCTATGCCTCCGAGCGCTCCCAAACCCTAGTCATTCAATCCGATGAAACCCGGAAACAAGCAAGCAATGTGGATGCATGTTTCGACAAGCTCCACCAGTTGTTAGAGGACGCGGCCAAAGCCGTTATTCCCGGGGAAACCTCTCCAGAGCAAAAGGACCGAGTACAAAAATTGTATGCGTTGTTTTTTTCTTTACCCCCCTTGTCTTTTATTTTTGTCCTTTTGTTTTTGTCCACCTTTGTTTCGCCCGTTCCGATCCCCCTCCCTTTCTCGTGCATGAAGTTCTGGTTATGGTATTGGCTCGAGTACATTTGCTACTCCACTGGCTTCTCATCTGACCACATTCTGTCTAGACAACGTGCGCAGAATGAGGCCCGCATCAAGGCAAAGAAGTTACATAGCAGCAAAAAGGGGAATCGCCGCGGAAACAAGTACGATGACTGACGCGGGAAAACTAACATGAGTGTTACTTGGTTTATTTATTACCAAGAAGATACGGAGTAGAATCTTGAAAGAAAGGAATCTGCTTGAACCTATAAACATGCGAACTTATGGGAACTTTTTGGACTTCTGATCCGACCAACGCCTCGCAAGTGCAAAGAAGAACATGAAATACCAAAGCCATGTCATGTACAATATTACTGCGCCAACGCTCGCTCAGCATTGCGCACTGTGGACATAATAACCATCTTCAATGACGAATCCAGATCCTCGGTCTCCGCTACCGGCTTCAACCACTTCACTACCTCTTGTGCAAGGCTGGCATCCAGGGGCTGGAACTCCTTCAGTCGAGCAAGCGAGCTACCCAAAGCACGAGGGAATTCCGGTGATGTAACGCGAACGCCCATTGTTGGGAATTTGATGTAACAGATGCGTGTGCGAGAGCTGGTAGGTTGATGGGCCTGTAAGTTCTCCACCACGTGGCCAAGGATCTTCCGCAGACACGGCGCATCCTCAAACTCTGAAGCCATCTCGTAGAATTCAAGTCCAAACCGGTCATCGTTGTTGAAATTCTTCATAGCGGAGTCAAAGATTGCCATTGGGATCGCACCGCTAAGGGCGGGTGTGGCGTTCAGTGTCTCCAGGGCATTCTCGTCAACCTCATCACCCTCCATAGTCGGATTGATATCTTCTTCGGTGATCGCAGGAATTGCAATCATGTCAGCGTCAGGGTCTCCCAGTCCTGGCCCCTCGACGGCCTTGGGCCGCTGAACAGATTCATCCAGTCCCAGAATCCGTTGGCGAGCCACCAGTTTGGCAATATAGATTAATTCCAGCTTGGCGTATTGAATCCACAAGTTGCGCGCACTCTTGCAGAAGCGCAGACCTCGCTGCATGAAGCTTCGTGCTTGAGACATATCCGCATGGTCCTCCAGAACGTATTTGGCCGCGTAGATCCATAACTCGGCGTTGGTTGGGTGTAAGCGCACGGCATCGGTAATGATCGAAGAGAGCTTCTTGAAAGCCTTTTGTTTCCGGGTATATTCGATGTATTGGATCCAGAGGTTGATGTCGCCGTGGAATTTGCGTGTCGCACGGTCCAGAATGAAAAAGATGCGACGCTGACCGTTATGTCCCAAGTTTCGAATTCCCATTCGCTTTACTCGCTTTTTCCGCAGGGTCTCCAAGTTGATCTCGTACTCGACATATCGAAGAAAATCAAGGGGCTTTGCGCCTCGCGCATTGAGCTTATGTTCGAAATCCGAGCGCTTTTTGATTATGGAGGTGATTTCATCCTAAGAATTTTTTTTTTTAGGATAAGTGGATCAGAGATGGAGGGTGTCGCAAGAATCCTACCTTGCTGAACAGCTTCTTCTGTTCGTACTCCTTCAGCTCCGGAACCGACTTCTCAAGAAAGTACCGAGCTTTATCTGTAGCGGCCGACATGATGGAGGTGTTGTTGCAAATGTGCTGCAGTTGAAGAAAAAGTTCATGTTGAAAACTGTCGATCTTGCCGCGGAGCCTCTAAACCAAATCGGGTTAGTCATCACGACCCCCAAGGCCACTCTGGATTCAACCGAGGGACCCGACTGTTTTCATCCTCAGGGGCCATTGTTTTCTACCCTTCTGACTTCTTGACGCTCTTTTTTCGACTGGGGGATTTATTTTATTTCTTTTTTCTGTTTAGTTTCGTTTTCACTCTCTCTATAAACCCTGGTGCAGGGTTCCCTAATTTGCACCATGGCTCCCAGATTCAAGGATGGAGATGCCGTGGTTGCCGTACGTGTTTACAATCTCACGCGATAAATATCTTTGCGCTGACATTTCTATTTGACTGGTAGATCAACGGCAAATGGGTTGCTTGGACCCACACTGTAGTTGCATACACGGCTTTCTTCAGCGCATTGATCGTGGGTGTAGCTTTACATTATCACAAGATCGTCCAGAACGAACACTATGGCTATCCCGATGAATGGTTCCCCTCCGTATCCGCGACAATTGGCGACCGTTACCCCGAGCGTGCTTTCTTCCAGGTCTTCATTGCAATCACCTCCGGTCCCCGCTTCCTCCTCGTGTTCCTGTGGTACGTGCTCACGGCGCGTCCCAATTCCACTCTGCCCAAGATAGTTGCCGGTGTTGGTATCTTCCGTACCCTGACTTGTGGTGGTTGGACTTATGTCACCTCTACCGATGACCATGACTGGCACGATATCTTCATGATCTCCTACTTGGTTGCTACTCTGCCGTGGACTCTCGGCTGTTTGGCGCTGAGCCCTAACAACCGCCGCGCCGTCAAGTACCGTAAGATCGCAGCTAGTCTGTTCTTCGGCACCCTGGTGCCATTGATCTACTATTTTATTCAGCACAAGGTCCACAAGGTTCCTGGTGGTAAGTTCTATTCCATCTTCATATGATTGGCTTTATCACACGTAACAGAACTCGAATTGATTGATATGCTCGCTTCTAGCTTACACCCGCTATGCCTTCTTTGAGTGGTCCTTGATCTTGTTCGATGTTGGATTTGATGCTATTACCGTGCTCGACTTTGAGGGCTTTGAATTGGTGGTACGCGATGTGAAGGGAATTAGCAGAGGGTATGTACCGTGGCTTCCGAAATGACAACCCACGACAAATGTATAGTGCATAAGTTACGCTGGATATGAGACAAAAGCACATCTCTAAAAATGCTTTCTATTCTTAGGCAGTTAAAGACGACTGCGGACTCTGTCCTTGAAAAAGAGTGTGTCCAACCCTATAATCAAATTGGCCCCGTTTTTCTTTCGGAGTTTAACCAGTAGTTTAGGAAGGGAAAGCCTGTGGGCAACACCTTTGGCGAAGGGTTCTTCTGGACGGAGATCCTTGATGCCGCCGCCGATGTTTATAACGGATTCGTTTTCTGGACCATTGTCACTGGTCTCCCCGTTCTGGTGTGGTACTTCCCACTGTGGCACATGGGTATCTCTGGCTATGAGGTTGCCATTGTCGCCTGTGTTTCTCCTCTCCTCTTCGCCATTCCCTCTTTGAGATCCGCTGCCACCAAGAACCTGCGCCTTCTTCATCTTACTTCTCTTGTGGCCCTCTTGGCCTACAAGTTCGAGGACCCTGCTAACCGGTTGTTTATCACCGCGTTTGCCTTGTCCAGCACTTGCGCCGCATGGGTTGCCAGCTTCTTTGCTGAGCGTGGAAACACGCCTCGCCTCGAGGCCCGCATCATGGGCTGGGGTATCGGTCTGATCATGTCTGTTGTTGCCAAATTCGCCTGCACTACCAACAACCCCCTTTGGCCTATCATGCACGGTAACAACGGTGGCTGGAACAAGATCGGCCTCCTCTTTGCCGTTCTTGCGGTCTTGCGTTCCCAGAGAGGTGCTCTTGCCAGTGGAAGCGACTATCTGCCAGCTGGTAGCAAGAAGGGCTCATCCCTCTTGGCTGGTATTGGATTTGGAGGTCTCCTCTTTGCCATTGTTTCGCTCCTGACTGACTCTAGCACTATGATCTCCTGGGTTTGGGAAGGTTACCCCGTTCGAGGCCCTATTGCTGTGCCTCACGGTGCTGTGACTATCTTCGTGATGGGTGCCGGTCTGGTTTATGGCGTTTTCCACCCTGCCGTGGCCGGTAGCTGGACAGCTTATGGCATTGGCTCTGTCGGTGCCGCTCTTTTGACTTACTACCACCACTGGACCGGATACTACGGTGCGCTTGCCTTTGCTTTCTACATCATGGCTGTCACCCCCGTTATCATTACCTCTGGCGTCCGCCACTCTCCTGCCAGCACGTTTGGCATTGGTTTCATTCTCTACGTTTTCCTTTTGCTCTTCCATGTCTGGGTTGTTGCCTACGCCTTCGTCCCCGGTGGTCCACTTGTCCGTGAGCACACTGACTGGGTCATGATTACCACCATGTTGGCCATCGGTGCTGGTGTGTTCTCCGCTGCCACCTCTAACTCTGGCCGCACTCGCGCCAAGCCCGTCAGCCCTAATAGCAAGCGTCAACGCTCCTACTACATCTATGTGCTTGCCGCACTTCAGCTCCTGTCTGTCTCTGTGGCATACTTGCGTTTCCCCACCAATGACTACAAGCCTCACCATCCCGAGGAGAAGATTGTCACCGCTGGTATTTGGACTGTTCACTTCGGTCTGGACAATAACATGTGGGCTGCGGAGCGTCGTATGCGCGATGTCATTGGTGAGCTTGAGCTCGATGTCATCGGTTTCCTGGAATCGGATAACCAGCGTATCATCATGGGCAACAAGGATGTCACCCAATACATCGCCGAGGACCTTGGCTACTATGCTGACTTCGGTCCTGGTCCCAACAAGCACACCTGGGGCTCCGCCCTCCTCTCCAAGTTCCCTATTGTGAACTCGACTCACCACCTTCTTCCCTCACCTGTTGGTGAGCTGGCCCCCGCCATTCATGCTACTCTGGACATGTATGGCGAGATGGTTGACATTGTAGTCTTCCACTCTGGCCAAGAGGAGGATCCCGAGGATCGTCGTCTTCAGTCTCAGTACCTTGCGAAGCTGATGGGCTCATCTCCTCGTCCGCTGATCCTGTTGAGTTACCTTGTCACCAAGCCTCTTGAGGGTAACTACAACACCTACGTCAGTGAGCTTAGCGGAATGAACGACATCGACAACACTGACTGGGATAGATGGTGCGAGTATGTTCTTTACAAGAAGATCCACCGCACCGGATATGCCAGAATCAGTCGTGACACTATCACCGATACTGAAATTCAGGTAAGAATAAAACCCCTTGGACCTACACAAAATAAGATTAAATACTAACTCAATGACTATAGGTCGGTAAATTCGTTGTTGGTGAGCCAGAGCCAGAGAATGAGATGCGTGTTCCCGAAGAAATGGTCCCAGTTGGCCGCCGCTTCCCAGCCTTGTTCCGAGGCGACGGTGTCCGTGGTCATCGTTACCACGTCTTCGACGAACCCCGTTACTGGCAGTAAACAACACAGTGACCGCACACCAAAATGCGAGCTACTGACAAAATGAATTCCTTTTTTTGGTCTCTTTCCCTAAACGGTGCAAATCTCATGATTCCTTTTTTTCCTTGTTACATGTGAAATATTTTTGGCTTAGAAGGGCAACATTCCAATATCCTTGTGGCTGAAGTCACGGACAATTAATTGCTTTTTCCCACTTTCAAGTCAATGCTTGAGTGCTTTGTATTTTTTCTTCTTTGGGACTGCTTCTCATTTGGGACGAGAATTTGGAGCTAGGTATACGCGCTGTTTCACAAGTCTTTCTGCTTTTGTATTCACATCAGACTCCGTGCCTACTATCATGACAATTTTCTCAACTGCTCTTTCAGTGGTCAACTTCAAGTTCTGGGCTACATTTTCTACCACCAGGGCAGCTCAGGTGATGTGATCTTAGTCATGATCTCAAAATGCCAGAGTATAGCCCTCTCTTTAGAGCCGCAGAAGAGACAGCAGGATCAAGGCTTCAAGTTCTCACGAGGCTAGGTGATGGCTGAACACCGAATTCCTTCCATTCATCCCAACATTGAAACATAATTCCCTCAAATAAGTTACAGCCATCATAGCCTGAAATCTTACGACAACTTGAACTCACTTGAGTGGTTGAACCCGCCATGAGGTATTTCGGACTCCGAAGTCAGCGATTACTAGTCAGTAACTGCTTGAACCATGTGGGGGCCCACCAGAATGTTAGCATGTGTCATTATGACTCCAGATTGGGTCAGGTCTTAGCTCCAATCCCCGAATCCCGGCATTTGGTGGAATGTACGGAGTACGGAGTGAGAATGTGAGAATTTAGGGTAGCCCAACTGGATGGGAAGGGTCTGTGCGTTGATGCTTCGGAGTTTCATATTGGCCCTTGTTAAGATGACTTCGAGTTATTCCATCCTTCAAGGTTGAAGTTGAGAGGAGGGTTTGGATCGATAATCTTTTTGGGACCAAAATGTTGAAATTGACCTTGAATCTCTAAAGTTCTCGCGGGCATCAAGCCTCTGATGTCCACGGGTCCCCATCGCAAAGTTCAGGGCTTCAACTTGAACATTGAACTTGAAGCTTCTATATAATTATCTATATATGTCAACTGGTACTACGAAAAACTTCAAGTTGATTGAATACTAGTAATACTATCTTTTGAACCCTGAACACTGGCATTTGATTGACATATGTAGTAGGTAGGCTCATGCTGTAGCGCTCAATATATCTAAGAGCACAAGGATAATATGGTCATTTGAACATCAGTTCAAGTTTGTGCAAAATGATGCACCGTAACATGTGTGATAGTATTGTCGTGGACTCGGAGTCAGATAAATTCGAGTCTCCAGTTTGCCCATGTGGCACCTGGGCAGGTGCTATGATCAATTGGTGCCATCAGAGAAGAAAACCAGTTGACACATAATAAATTTTCAGTTTAGGGCTAGCTCCATAGGTGGCAGAGTAGCACGGTCACATTCCAGAGAAAACAAGCTAGTTACCTGATTTGACAAACGTTAGGCCGAAAGCCTGCACGGACACTACATCACTTCACTTGATCTGCAGCCTTTGATCGGTTCTCCGATGCCGAGTGCACAAAGAATCCCCCGAAGAATGTGTACGGTCCTCTTTGATGACAATATAGTCATGAACTCTAAGGATGCGAACCAGTTGATGTCACAAGCAAACTTTCCAGGTCTACGAGTCATGAAAGATCAAATGAGAAGATCCTTTGACGTAAAAATGTCCTTTTCTGATGAAAGATAATGATGTATCTCAGCCCTATTCGACACCAAGGTCTCCCTTTCTAATTCTCAGCATCTGGGGATACGCGTCGATCTTTCTCCAGAGAGTATCATTGGGCAACATGTGGAGTGACCGTGCACAGGAATTATAGATTTAAAGACAACTTAAATTTCTATTTTGAGCGTAAAGAAGGCAAACCAGCCCAAAGTACCGAAGAGCCTAGACGGAAGTCATCTTCGGATTTATGTGAGTCCTGTCATGAGACTTTTACACAAACTTTACAAGGCAAATCAGATTAATAAAGAGTCTGTTGCTTTTTACTAGACCTTAAAAGTCGCCCTTGTGGAAGATATTACGAGTCAAATATTTGGTTGCTAATATTGCTTCATTTTTGCGCGGGGCCTCCCTTGTGGATTGTTGAATCGCGGGCTGTAAAGGACTGACTGGTCCATTTGGTCAAGGCTGTGCATCCACTTGCAGAGTTTTCTTTCTTATGGCACTGCTTTTATTGTGTTTATTGAACCGAATTCCTCCCTTCTGCTAAGATTTGAAAACATCATCAACCTTCACTTTATCGAGGCGGGATTTCTTTGAATTCTTTTCTCTTTTATTCTTTGGTCTCGACTGAACGACATCTATGCACGTTCAGTGGAGCCCAATCAGAGCGCAAGCGAAGCTCAGCCACCTCTTCCAATTTGGGGGCAAAGAGGACTTTGTCAGAAAGAGACGACGAGAGTTCAAAGACATTTTTGATACTGGACCGGCTTTCTTTGTGTACGTGCTTCTCATGGCTTGTCTCAAGTTGACACTAATCGACGAAAATAGATACAAAGAAGTCAAGGCCTGCTAGACTGTGCGAGTATTTTACTTAATTCCCGGTCGAAATACTCATTCCAAAATACATCTTTTGATTCTCTGATTCTACAGGCAATATACCGTGAGTATGCATTCGAGAACATCATATCTGAGCTTAGTGATTATCTAACTAATATAATGAGGTTCAACGGATAGGAATATCAAGTCTTCCAAGAATGGCTCGTGACCACTTGAAACGCAAAACAAAAAAGCCCAAGGGCAAGAAACCATCGCCCAAGGAAGAGGACTTGCCTAGCAAGCGCCCCAAGTTAGAGACATCTGTTCCGCCGAGATTCGAGCGTGCGGATTTTCTAACAACACCACCAGCAAAGGTCCGGCTTACTGGAACTCAATCTAAGGCCAAGAAATCCCATCCTGCATCCAAGAAAGCCGACGTGCACGTTCCTCAAGTGCCTTCTCCATCTTTTGTATCATCCAAGTTGTCTCCTCCATCTTTTGTATCATCCAAGTTGTCTTCTCCATCTTTTGTATCATCCAAGTTGTCTTCCCCGAGTGATACAACAGTCCCAAATTCGACTTCTGCTCGGACCTCATTTTCATCCTTCAAATCAACATCCCCTCTTATTACAAAGAAGATGAGTGACAAAAATAAGAGTTTGGTGGCAGCAGGTACTCAACTTGAACCAGCCCGTGAACGGGCTTCACAACACTGGATTGAACACGCCGGGGTGGATCGTCCAAGGGGACTTACCAAGTCATTTATCGGCAATGATGAACAGAAAGAAGTTCTCAAGTTCCATGCTACAGACAGTCTGGGCCCAGGGGACTGGCCGGAGATATCCTTCGGCCAGTCGGGACCTATGCCTCGTTGGCGGCTTAGAGAAGTCGCAGAAGACCCAACACATGGCCGAGATCTGCATAAGGATCTAATCAGAACACATAAAAAGAGAACACACATTAGGAATGTGGACCAAGATCATCACCCTAAATCTGGTGATTCCAGTGTCGGCCTTGGTACTCTTTGCTGGATATTCGAGCCCGGTCCATCTGCGTCATGGAGGGGATTGAGTCATGAGCAGCTATACGAGTTCGCATATTTATGTCTCGTGGATGCTCTTAATGACTTCAGGAGCCGAGATATGATACGGGCGACGATTAAGCGTGCCAAGTTGGAGTCAATCTTCAATGTGGAAGACCCATTGCCACCGCCACCTCCACCACCGAGCGTAACTTACTTTGGACCCAGAGCTGGCGTTGCTGAATGGCCAAAGATTCCTCCTCAGATGAAGGGTGGCTTCGATTATCACTATGCTCACCGATACTTTCGTCCTTCGATGGCTGTTCGAGAGGGATCTAATACTCTCCCCAAAACATACTCCAAGACCGATCAGATGAGGTTTCACATGAAGGGCACTTTGAGAAATGCCGGAGATGTCTGTGACTCCTTCGACGCTACTGGTTCCCTTCCACCGGAAAGTGTGTTTGGAAGTGGAAATGGGCGAAAATCATCTCTGTCCAAGGAATGGGACCCGGAGAAGGATGCAAGAGAAGATTTCAATCGAAATCCTCGACTTGGTGAGTACAAACTTCTGTATTTTCTTGTGGTTATCATAATACTCTCCATGTTTCTATGTCTTTTTCTGTATGCTTTTGGAATTGTGAGGTGATGTAATCAAGAATGTGTCAATGCCAAAGCTCCTGGACGAAGGATTGATATGTCCTATGCATTACCGAGGGATCAGATATCAAACTATATGGCTGTCATACAAATGATCAGAGAAGTGTAATTGGCTTCTCAGTTATAATGGACTATTTGAGGGCTAAAGATCTGGCTAACATTCTTGATATCCCTTGCGTGGACTCCTCATTCTTCCTTTACGCTTATGCGAATAAATTTGTCATTTCCCGTTATCATTGCATTTGCTGACCAAATTGAATAAGGTGAACAGAATATTAGAGCAGAGGATATGCTCAAAACTGGAGGGCATGCTTCGACTTCTTCTGACCATGCATCCATTCAACAGAGTGATTGGTCCGTGCAACCAAGCGCCTCGTCCGCCCCGCAGAGTGTTTTATCCGTTGAGCCCAATCCCTCGTTTGTCGAGGAGACTGCTTCGTCCGTTAAGAAGAGTGCTTCATCCACTCCAACTCCACAAACTGTTTTGTCCACTCAAGCACCTCCACGAACTTCTTCCCCATTACATAAGGATGCGATAAAGTTGAGCAAAAACATTGATGCTGGTAGAGCTTATTTTAATAAATGTAAGGAAATTTGTGAGAATCCGATTGAGCGACAAAAGTATTTCCCTGAACCAGAGGGAGTCCGAAGGGTTAGAACTTGGGGTGGCTCTAATATACTGCCAAGTCAAGCAAACAAATGGAATTTGCCTGCAACCGCTCTACTGTACCGACCTTTTTCCTCTCTCAAGACCCGTCAAGTAAGTTTTGCATGCTGTTTTGCGTTTTCTCTCCCGTCATATATCATGATGAACTTTTTTTTTTTTTTTTTCCTGTTATGGCTAGAAAATATCAAGGCTAACCGATATTCAGAAGAAGAGTTCAGCCAAATCTCCATCTTCAGGTAAAGCAAAGGGGCAAATAGAAAAGCCCAAGAAGAAAAAAGTCAAAGGGAAGAAACCGAAATCTACCAACTTGAAGGAGACAGAGCCCTCGACAACTTGAGCCGGACCTGACAGTGTGGCCGGTGGATGAGCGTAGCAACTTGAAATTTTTGAAATTCTTGGAGTGAAGATGTATTTCTTTCTAGACAATGTTTTTTGCCTTATGACATTCAGTGTTTTTATCTTCATAGTTTTTCAGTAGACGATCTTCATGATTGTTTAGAATCGAAGTAGTTGATGTAGTATATTTGAGCGATGTGATTGGTAGATGCATCCAAAGTCACGTGGATCCAGCGCATCAATGCAAACTGCACAAACATGTTCATTGTCAGAGCGAAGCCAGTTGGGTCAGCGACATCAAGAGCTCTCCAGTTAATTCATTTCTCATTCCGCTTCGTTATCCCGATTCACTCATTAAAGCGGATTCTCAAACATAAAATGATTAATCCTTGATATTATTTGAAACTCACAATCCCCGCTCGATTGGACTCGGCGTCCACCGTCGCGAACACGATCAACCAGGCGCAGACAAAGTCAGCTCGCAGAGGGTTAACGTACAGCAGGCGCTCACAATGTTTACCTTCACTCCATTGCTGGGAGCGCAGTCTTCATCCTCCAGAGCTTCCCAGTCAATCCTAGAGCTAGATGGTGGAATTAAGATCTTAGTGGACGTTGGTTGGGATGATACCTTCGACACCCGCGACTTAGCAGAGCTCGAAAAGTGCGTTCTAAACTTGAGTTACTGTGCAGCTCTAAACTCTCCAAGCTAACAAGTCTAATTTTTAGACATATTCCGACACTCTCCCTAATTCTCCTCACCCACGCAACCCCGGCACATATCGGCGCTTTCGTTCATTGTTGTCAGGCGTTCCCTCTTTTCACCCAAATTCCCATCTATGCGACAAGTCCAGTAATTGCCCTTGGCCGGACAAGTCTACAGGATCTCTATTCCTCTGCGCCTCTCGCAGCTACATTCTTGCCAACTGCATCTGTCTCTGAGACTGGCGCATCTTCAGCAGCGTCCGGTGTGAACGCTGATAACGAAGGAAGCACTGAAGCTGCAGGCAGCACAGGACGCATCCTTCTTCAGCCCCCGACCGCAGAGGAGATTGCCCGATACTTCTCTCTCATCACTCCGCTCAAATACTCACAGCCTCATCAACCTCTCCCATCTCCATTCTCGCCGCCCCTGGATGGGTTGACGCTTACTGCTTACAATGCCGGACATACTGTTGGTGGAACAATTTGGCATATTCAACATGGATTGGAATCTATTGTCTACGCAATGGATTGGAACCAGGCTCGCGAGAGTGTCATGGCTGGTGCTGCATGGTTCGGTGGTTCAGGTGCCAGCGGCACGGAAGTTATTGAGCAATTGCGCAAGCCGACAGCTCTGATCTGTAGTACTAAGGGTGGTGATAAGTTCGCAGTATCCGGTGGTCGCAAGAAAAGAGACGATCTTCTTCTGGATATGATCCGAAGTAGTCTTGCAAAGGGTGGCACTGTGTTAATCCCCACAGACACCAGCGCTCGAGTACTCGAGTTGGCCTACGCTTTGGAACACGCTTGGCGAGATGCCGCATCAGCCGACAAGGAGGACGTGCTGAAAGGTGCAGGTCTTTACTTGGCGGGTCGCAAAGTCAATACTACAATGCGACTGGCCCGAAGTATGATTGAGTGGATGGATGAGAATATTGTTCGCGAGTTTGAAGCTGCCGAGGGTGCGGATGGAGCTACTGGTCAACGGGCCGCTGGTCAGAACCAAGAAAAGGCTAGCAAGGGTGCAGGACCGTTTACTTTCAAGCACCTCAAAACTGTGGAGCGCAAAAAGAGACTCGAAAAGCTTCTGTCGGAGAAGGGCCCTAAAGTTATCCTTGCTTCTGATACCTCACTCTCCTGGGGCTTCTCGAAGGAGACTCTGCGTCGAGTCGCCGAAGACCCTAACAACCTGCTGCTGTTGACGGAGTCATTCCGCAAGCTGACACCTACCCACGAGTCTCCATTCACAATTTCCCTCGGTAGCACAATCTGGCAGTGGTACCAAGAGCGTCGAGACGGTGTTGCTCTGGAGACCGCTTCGGATGGTGAACTACTTGAACAAGTCCACAGTGGCGGTCGAGAATTGACATGGACAGAAGTGGAACGAGCACCTCTGGATGCTGGCGATCAATTGATTTACCAACAATATCTTGCCACAAAGCGACAGCTGCAGGATACATCCCAGGTTCGCGGAGGTCAAGAAACGCTTGAAAATGCAGCAGATGCTCTGGATGATCGATCTAGTTCAACCTCCTCGGAGGATTCAGATTCCGAGGGACAAGGTCGTGTTCTTAATTTCTCAACCTCCCTCGCCCATTCAAATCGAAGCAAGTTGGCGCTCAGTGATCAAGACCTGGGTATCAACATTCTTCTACGACGAAAAAACGTTTATGACTATGACGTGCGTGGTAAAAAGGGACGTGAGCGTATGTTCCCATATGTCGCACCCCGAAAGAAGGGAGATGAATACGGCGAGTTCATTCGCCCCGAGGAGTATCTTCGAGCCGAAGAACGAGAAGAGATCGATATGCAGCAGCGACGATCAGATGCCCAAACGAAGCTTGGACAGAAACGACGATGGGACGAGGCTACTGGTGCTGGTGGTCGAAGACTTTCTGGTGGCGCTGGAGGTCGCAAGCGCCAACAGTTGACCAAGGATGGCCAGAAGGTGGATTCAGCAGGCGATGATTTCAGTGTTGCAAGTGATGAGGAAGACGCCGACGCCGCCGTATCTTCTGAAGATGAAGCCGACATTCAGTCCTTCGAAGGTCCTGCTAAGGCCGTGTACAGCAAGGCCACTATCACGATTAATGCTCGAATTGCCTTTGTTGACTTCATGGGATTACACGACAAGCGTAGCTTGGAGATGCTGATTCCTCTTATCCAACCTCAGAAGCTTATTCTTGTTGGAGGAATGGAAACAGAGACTGCAGCGCTTGCGGCCGAATGCAAGAAGCTATTGGCCGCGAAGGCTGGCGTTGATGTCTCTGCCTCTGCAGCTGAGGGAGCTGCAATCATTTTCACCCCTGGCAATGGCGATGTCATTGATGCTAGTGTTGACACAAATGCATGGATGGTCAAGCTGAGCAATAACCTTGTCCGCCGCTTGAACTGGCAGCACGTCCGCAGTCTCGGTGTCGTTGCTCTGACAGCCCAACTGCGTGCACCTGAGCCAATTGAGGAGGAAAGCGATGCCTCCGAAGCAGCTGCTAAGAAGATAAAGTTGGGCGAGGGAGAAGAAAGTCCATCGGCTCCTCCAACTGCAAGCGCTCTTATCAAGTCCGGAGACAAGTCAGATTCATTCCCACTCCTCGATACCCTGCCTGTCAGTATGGCTGCAGGAACCAGATCTGTGGCGCGCCCACTTCACGTTGGTGACCTGCGTCTCGCCGATCTTCGCAAACTTATGCAAGCAGCTGGCCACACTGCCGAGTTCCGGGGTGAAGGAACACTGTTGATTGATAAGTCTGTGGCCGTACGAAAATCGGGAACTGGCAGGATTGAGATTGAAGCTTCAGCACAGGCAGCATCGAATCAAGCGTCCCTCGGTCGTGGTGCTGGAAGCTTCCTTGCGGTTAAGAGGAAGATTTATGAGGGTCTAGCTGTTGTGGCTGGAAACTAAGATTTAAAATGATGATCTGTACTAGTATTTTACAACTCAAGCTTTACACTATGTATGGTGGAGTGAAAATATCACTTGAGTATTACGAACATCCAAGTCCAAACCTGGAAATGATCTAGTAGTGATCCATTTATAGTCACGGTACTGCAGGCGAAAGATGAATCCGCCTTAAGTGCTACGTAGTGCCTAATATGATTAGTTTCGGATGATAAGATGCACATATTCTTAAGGAGAATTCATCCAATTTGATCGTAACCGTAACCGTACCCGAGCCCCCATTTTCCTCCGAGTCCTGATCTATAGTCTATAATATTTGAACGTATCGAAATGAGACATGTTTGCCCACCAGTGGCACTGATATCTTAGACAGTCCCATAGGTAGTCTCATGGCCATTGTGTGCCTCATATCCCGGGTCTTCGCTTGGGATTTCGCGAATAGTGTCATTAGTCTGAGGGCCTGTGTATTTTCTAGAATGGAAATGATAGTTAGTACGTGATCCTAGGCAGTATGTAAAGTCGAATTCATACCCTCGGGCATCGACCCACCACCAGACCATAGCAAACAAAGCAATAAAGGCTGCAACGCAGATAGCATAGTTCCTGGATCTCAGGTTAGTAAGTGCATCAAACACATTGAGTCATTAGGGATATCCTTACATGTTGGCCTTCGTGACAGGAAGCTGAGTTGGGAAGAAAAGAATCGTGCTGATGAAAACTACCCAAGTAACAGCCACGTAGTTGATAGGTGTTCCCCATTTACCAAGGGTGAATGGCCCCTCAATAAACTTGACCTTGGACTTATACAGCTGATGCGCCAAGATAACGGAGATGTAAGAGAGATCAAGTGCCGGTGCCGTTACGCTGAAGATGGCCGTCGCAGTCTCTGTAGAGCCAATGGCGATGCAGTTCAAGGCAACACTGAAGATCACCACGAACCAGACTGCGTTCACTGGAGTATGGGTCTTGGGATTGACTTTTGACAGGAACTTCGAAAATGGTAATGCGTTGTCTCGTGCAAATGCATATGCCATCCTGGTATCAGCCAGCATGGCTGAGCACCCAGTAAAGAACTGCACTAGAATTGCAAATGCCCACATTATGGTACCGCCTGTTTTCCCTCCTGCGTTGAGGAAGATCTGCGCAGCAGGCAGACCGGTGGGCGAGTTGAGAATATCTTCGAAGTCTGTTAGACAGAAACACATACAGACGGTTAGTAGCCAGCCGAATACTCCACTGACGAAGACGGCGGTTCTGATGGCGACTGGGCCTCGAACTGCGGCATCATGGGTCTCTTCTGACATACTGGGATATTGTGAGCATACGAAGGATTATACAATGGCTCGTTTGACAAACATACTGTGTTGTACCATCGTAATCGGTCATTGTCCAAGCAACAGACAAGAATCCCAAGAAGAAGGAGAAGGTCTTAGAGCCCCACCCAGACCCATCGGTGACGTGGGTAAAGACCCACGATGCGGGCTGTTTATCTGGGGTTAAGTATATCAATGCAATACAGATGGCGATGGTGGCGGTGACTGTATGACATTAGGATAAGAAGCTGAAGCTTAAGCTTAAAGCTTAATTATGAGACACATACTGTTAATTGGTGCAAACCAGAGAATAATCCGATGAAGGGTCTTGGTCGTCAATGAGCAGATCACGCCGAGAATACACAGTAGGCCAATAGAGACCAGTACTGTTTGGAGTGCGGTACTATAAAAGTGTTGATCAGTATTGCAGGCGAGCTGTTTTCAAGACTGTCAGTAGATCTTACGGTGAATATGAGTATTGCCCATCCTTCAAATCCGAATTCATACTGACACAGGCCAGTAGCATTTGACTGACAGTATACGCCACGCTAGACACACCGGCTGTCTGTCCCAGTAGGTTGCACCATCCTTGAATCCACGAGAAGATAGGGACTTGATCTTTCGGCACGACATGTTTTGTGACAAAATACATCCCACCTGCTGTTGGGTATGCTGAAACCAGTTCTGCTACGGAACTGCCAATGCACATTGCCATGCAAGACCCAATCAACCAGCACCAGACTGCTGTTGCAGGTCCTCCAGCCGCCAAGGGCGAGCCGAAGGTTGCGGGGACCGAGCCGAGGACCCCGAGGATGGAGATAGCGTAGGAGACAGTGGACCATTTAGAGAACTCTCGTCGAAGCTCCTGTTCCAGGACAAGGAAGAGGATTAGCAAACAAAAGTGTCTACAGCGCATAGATCGAGTCTATCAGATTGCGACCACGGGCGCATATACCTGTTTATATCCAATGCGAGCTAATAGCAACTCATCGTCATCTTGAATAGTCGCCATTGATGTGGCACTCGAAGGAAGAGGAATTTGATGAACTTGACTTTCTTTCAAGTCGGGTTTGCGATTAGGATCCGAGTCCGGGTCTACAGTTGACAGCATCGTAAGATAGGATCGCGAGTAGTGTCGATCATCAAGATAAGGGGGGCAGGAATGGGAAAAAAAAGCAAACAACACCACTTCAAGTTCCACTAATGCAAATGCAAGGAGGGAGGGATTTTTAGAAAGAAAGAAGATGTATTACGCCACTTACCCTACGTCTTAAAAGCGTTATATCTTCGGCACGGAGGACGGAGTACACAGTGACGCCAGATGGAGGGGCTAAGGTCCGATCTAGGAGCGTATGGAAGGGGAAAAAAGAGACGGTGAAGATAGAAAACAAACTAATGCGGGAGCTTGTTCATTTTGGTGCATGGGTACCTATGGGGACAGAGCAATCCGATAAGCGCAACTTGATTGATTCGTGACGTTCGGAATGGATCCAGTTAGGGGAATTGATAGGAGATCGTGAATGGATGAGAGGATATCGGATGGCGAAAGTTGTCTAGCTTATATGCAGGGGGAAGTAAGAAACCACCTGGGCAAGGAGGTTTTACTCAATTTGATCGAATGAATCAGGTTTGGAGAATGTCAGAATTATCAATTGGATCTGGAGTGTTTCTTCGGACGTATATCGGAAAGCATTGGGATCAAAGGGATCAAATAGATCCGAGTGGACTGTTATGACCGTGGGAAGATGTACTGGACTTCTCCGTTGTATAGTGCCGAGACTCCGAATATGACAAAGAAAGTGATCAAGTCCATGTGAGAATGTCTGTCGGGTGCTTAAGCGAGCTTAATCGTCTCTACTATCCTTCTATAACATTGATGGAGTATATCATAACCTCATGACTCAATCAACCAGGCGAAGTTGTTACTGGCCAGATGTTCTATCTACAGATCCATGTTCCCTGCAGATATCACCACACCTCACCTTCTTCTCCCTTCGCCAAGCACACTTTCTCTCTCTCCGAACACGCTCAGACCACGATAGAAGACTAGCATCGACTGTCAGAATATGGAAGGCTATGAATTGATTAAAATTGACCGCGTGGATTGGCGAGTGGAACTCTGTTCTTTGTTCGGATGAATGGGCCCAAGGCCGATAATATAGCTCATTGACTATGGATATACCCATAATATTCAAGTTCCGAGTCTCAATTCGCCATGTTTCTCCCTTTTCTCCAAGTATTGATTCTGTTATCTTAGAATGTGTGAACAGAATGAAATAATATGAAGAATGTCATCTTGAGACAAAAAGGTGGGTTCCACGTGAAGCACGGAACCAAGTAAATCCGTAGGTACAGGTGGTCAATCCGGTATATCATCAACATCGCGGGGTTTCCCTTTGTAACCTCATATCCCGATAATGCTTTGTGTCTCTTCTTGATTTGTTTTACATGATTCGTCATGGCCGACCCTTCCATGTATCACATGGGCCAATCTGCTGAGGACCCTAATCAGCACCCAACCGGCTACCCTCCTACAGCGCCGCAACCTGGAGCTGTTAATCCCAATGCCTCGCCTAATCAGTGGTCCACGTATGGATCTCCGCAATCGCAATCGCAACCACTCCAGCCCTACCCCGGTCAACCAGCCGGCATGTATAATGCCGCACAGCAACCAATCGCTGGTGCCACCGACCCGAATATGGCGGGCTTAGCCTCTCAAATGAGTGGGTTGGGAATTGCAGGAGATGCAGGAGCTGCAGCTGGCGGAAGAGCCCACAAGAAGAAGCACCGCCATGCCTATCATGATATTGGAACAGGCTCTGCCGCTGCCGCACAGCCTATGGGCGGTGCTATGGGAGCTGGAGTGGCCGGGGTTGCTCAACCCACATCCCAATTCCTCAACACTGGCTTGAACCAGGCTCCTCAGCAGGTGGCTCCAATGGGAGGCGCTCAGTTTGGACAGCCCGGACAACCGTCAGCAGGATTTACTTCGCAGCCAGGTCTCCAGGACGGCGCTGGATCGGTGGCCACACAAGGTCGAGTTGACCCTGAGCAGATTCCCAGCATCCCTCGTTCACGCGACATCCCCGCTCAATACTACTTCAACAATGTATACCCGACGATGGACCGACACCTCCCTCCTCCCGCCGCGATTCCCTTTGTTGCTCAAGATCAAGGCAATTCCTCACCGAAGTATGCCCGCTTAACCCTCAACAACATCCCCGCAACATCAGACTTCCTCTCCCAGACCGGCTTGCCGCTGGGAATGATCCTACAACCGCTTGCGCCCCTCGACCCCGGCGAGCAACCGATCCCTGTTCTTGATTTTGGGAGTGATGGCCCTCCGCGATGCCGACGATGCCGCACCTACATCAACCCCTTCATGGCCTTCCGATCGGGCGGCAGCAAGTTTGTTTGCAATATGTGCACATTCCCGAATGATACTCCTACCGAATACTATGCGCCGCTTGACCCAGCGGGTGCTCGCGTGGACCGTATGCAACGACCTGAGCTGATGATGGGTACCGTGGAGTTCTTGGTGCCTAAGGAATACTGGAACAAGGAACCTGTGGGATTGCAGACTCTGTTCTTAATTGACGTGAGTCGCGAGTCCGTTAATCGAGGCTACTTGAAGACCGTCTGTGATGGTATTGCGGAGGCATTATATGGCGAGGATGGTACAGCAGATGGCACCGAGGGAGGTGAAACCCGGAAATTACCAGCTGGATCGAAGGTCGGCATTGTCACCTTTGACCGGGAGGTGCATTTCTATAACCTCACGGTATGTGACTTTTGCCTCATGAAACAGATAAAATCTTGCCACTGACCAACGTCTAGTCCACATTTGACCAGGCACAAATGATGGTCATGACTGACCTGGAAGAGCCTTTCTTACCATTGAGTGAGGGTCTTTTCGTTGATCCGTACGAGTCAAAGTATGTAAAAGTCACACCAGAGTCTCTTACCAGCTACTAACAACCCTACGCAGGTCAGTAATTACTTCTCTATTAAGCCGGATACCCAGTCTTTTCGCCCATATCAAGAATCCCGAGCCAGCCTTACTCCCAGCGCTGAATGCTGGTCTTTCAGCCCTGCAAGCAACAGGTGGAAAGATTATCTGCTCGATAGCTAGCTTACCCACGGCGGGCCCTGGGCAGTTGACTGTGCGCGAGGACCCTAAAATCCACGGAACCGATGCGGAACGCAAATTATTCACCACAGATAACCCTGCCTGGAAGAAGACAGCCAGCCAACTGGCCGAAGCCGGCGTTGGCGTTGATTTCTTCATTGCATCACCCGGTGGAGTGTATGTTGATGTGGCAACTATCGGTACGTTGGGTCTGGAGAGAGAATCTTGACGATATTTGAAAACTAATTCTCTGACAGGACATGTCTCGGCTACTACTGGAGGAGAGACCTTTTTCTACCCTAACTTCCATGCTCCTCGCGATGTTGAGAAAGTACGGAAGGAGATTGTCCACACTGTCAATCGAGAGACAGGTTACCAAGCCCTGATGAAGGTTCGCTGCTCCAATGGCCTCCAGGTCTCCTCTTACCATGGAAACTTTGTGCAGCACGCGCTTGGTGCCGATCTTGAATTTGGTGGAGTCGATGCCGACAAGGCCATTGGCGTGATCTTCAGCTATGATGGAAAACTCGATCCCAAGCTGGATGCCCATTTCCAGGCTGCGCTGCTGTACACATCTGCTGATGGCCAGCGACGAGTTCGTTGCATCAACGTTGTAGCCGCAGTCAATGAGGGTGGCATGGAGACCATGAAATATGTGGACCAAGATGCTGTGGTGGCAGTCATTGCTAAGGAGGGTAAGTTGATAATCTTTCTCAGATGACCTAGCCTGTTGCTTACTCTATTTTTCTATATAGCGATCACAAAGGCACTGGATAAGTCCCTCAAGGATATTCGGGCTAGCATCTCCGAGAAGAACGTCGATATCTTCAGTGGATACCGAAAGGTCTTCTCTGGGTCCCATCCTCCTGGGCAGATGATTTTGCCAGAAAACCTGAAGGAGTTTTCGATGTACATGCTCAGCTTGATCAAATCGAGAGCGTTCAAAGGTAAGGCAAAATTATGGACCACATTTTATGAACACTTGAGACTAATCCGCAACTCTTTCAGGCGGCAACGAATCATCAGACCGTCGGGCTCACGACCAGCGTTTGCTACACTCATTTGGTTGTACTGAACTCTCTCTTTACCTCTACCCCCGCATTCTCGCCATCCACAACATGCAGCCGGAAGATGGGTTCCCGAACGAACATGGCCAGCTCCAAGTACCACCAACACTACGTGCTAGTTACTCCAAAATCGAGGAGGGCGGTGCCTACTTGGTAGATAACGGACAGGCTGTGCTACTATGGCTCCACGCGCAGGTCTCGCCCAATCTACTGGAGGACTTGTTCGGACCCGGTCATAACGATCTCCGGGAACTCAGTGCCAGCATCTCCTCTCTCCCAGTATTGGATACTCACCTGAACGCTCAGGTCCGCAACATTCTCCAATACTTCTCCAGTGTGCGTGGGTCTAAAGCCGTGACCATCCAATTGGCCCGTCAAGGCATGGATGGCGCAGAGTACGAGTTCGCCCGATTGCTCCTGGAAGATCGGAATAACGAAGCCCAAAGCTACGTGGATTGGTTGGTACATACCCACCGCCAAATCAACTTAGAGTTGGCCGGTCACCGCAAGAAGGAAGAATCCACGAGTGAGGGTGCGTTGTCTGGTTTATCGGCCATGCGAGCACCATATTGGTAAGCATTGGACAGTTGGACAGCGGACTACGCATAGGGCGGGTTTCCCCTTGGGGGCTTTGACCAGCCAAACCTTTTCCTATTCCTTCCGAGCGTATATTGGGCTGCAGGTACCCTCACCTTTTCCACTTATGTGCCCACCACACGAAACAAAACAAAAATCTGCATAAAAAAAGATTTACCCGTACGAGGAAGGTGACTCCAGTGGCTGATCAATCTGATCAATGGAGTCCAAGTGGACTAAGACATCGGAGAATTCAATTTAATCTAGTTTCCCTCTTTGTACATATGGGAGTAGCGAGTAAAAGGAATTATTATCTCGACCTTTCGCCCCCCTCAATCTCACTGGACAGTATGATGGGGCTAGATCCATGACCAGTGTACCACCACACCCCCACTATGAACTTGACTCAACCCCGATGCAAGTCAAGCCCAACATCGAACCCACCGAGTGGATATCACGTAAAAAAGGCCCCCCTCTAAACCCACCCCGATTAAGTAAACTAAGGCGCAGGTACGAACCAGAATCTCTAAATAGCGGTCTAGAACAATCACAAGACATTCTGGAAAGGGAAATGGATTGATCGACTAAAATTCACTAAACTGGGAGGTTGTGTGCCCCTCCCACTTAACTCTACTCGACTTAGTCCTGGTCCACAATGCTCATTAAGGTATGATTCGGTCGCGGAACACCCGTTTAGCCCTGGGCTAAGCCTAGCTAAATGGGACTAGAAGAGTGATCGGTACAGATGAAAATGATGTATAGGTAGTATGTAGTATGTACTCCGTACTTTGTTCAAGTTTGCGTAACGAGACTATTGAATTTATTCTGATATGAGATTGAGGTATTGCAGCCTGAGATAGGGATCAGGGTTTAGTACTACTCCTCCGTACATCATAGTATATTAATTATTATTATTATAATGATTATTATTAATCTGAAGTTTTCACCGAAACCGAGCATAGACCCATTGATCCTTTGAGAAAACCACGCATTGCCACATTTCGGACCCTTTCGACCCATAATGGTCGATGGGTTCCAAGAAATCCAGACTCGGATCGACAGGTACCCAAGGGCACGGACGACGTCAGAGGCGGTGGGGAAGATGAGAGAAGTCTTCTTGAATAACTGTGTGGTTTACTCGTATTGGCCACATTCAATCTTCGGTGGATTCGGGCTTCAGGTACAACTGGCATTGCACGGTGAACATCCGACTTGACTGTTGGACCAGTTGGAATGATGCTGGTTGGTCGGAAAGGTCTGCCATTCTACTGATTTCTGTTATTTTTTTCAATTTATAATGATATTAATAATGAAGTTTTAATCAATGTGTACTCATCTGCTGCACGAACTAGTACTCTTCCAGAATGAAATTTCTCATGTCTATACTCATATTAGCCTCATTTTATCCATGGTCCATGGCCCCTTGGGTGGCCAATTGTTGAAGCCATGTAGCCGAGCTGCCATGGGAAAGCGATGTTCCGCCTTCCAGATGGCTTCTTTTTGATCTTTTCGGTCTTTTTTTAGGAATTGGGGGATTTTTGACTTATTAGTAATTTTTTGGGAATTTTTAGGAATTTTTTAATTGATTTTTTGGTCTCACCTAAATGACGTGAGGTGGTGGCTATTGCCACGACGTGGCTCACATTAATTATGTGGAAAGTGGCAGCGGAAGAGGCTAAGGGGCGAACCCCACGCACTTGCCATAGACCAACGCACTCATTTTTGCTTGAGCCCTCTTCTCTCTCCATACTGATAGAACTCATCCTTGTCAGTTCGAACACGTCAGAAAAGTTTGAAGGATTGCATGTTATTCTACAAGGGTTTCCCGAGCACATCCGAATTATACGGTGAGTTGATTCTAATAGTTCGTATAGGTATGATCTTAATTGGACTCGTTATACTCTGAACGCTGTGTGCCCTGAGTAACTCTTTCTGCGAGAGGTCAACCAAATCAGAATGCGACGTCAGGCAAAAAACGCTCTGTCATCCACTTCTGCCCCATATGATTCGCCTTCGCCCTCAATTCTCCACTCTATTTTTGCCTTTGGAGGAGGATCCACTGGTCCCTCAGACCGATCCATGGCTCACACTCTGCATGGCTTGCCAGCACGTTTTTTCTGGGTCGGTACCTATCTGGGGTTTTACCAGAAATCTTCCAGAAAAGAAAGGTATAAAAGGGGCCTAGTAGCCCTTCAAAAAGGAAATCATCTCAATTCAAGTCTCTCATTGAAGACAGTCCTTCCCTTACAAACTTTCATTCATTTCCTAGTCTGTTGACCAGACCCATCCTTCTTTTACATTCAATTTCAGTCTTCATAACCACTCATTCTCTTCAAAATGATGTTCACCAAGACTCTCGGCCTGGCTGCTGCCCTCGCTACTTTGACCTCTGCCCTTCCTTCTGGCACCGTGAAGCGTAATAGCACCGAGCCTGCCAGCGGTAGCGTTCTGATCACCAACAACCTCGACAAGGACGTCTACGCCTGGTCCGTCTCCAACGATGTTGGTCCCATGCAGACCCTGACTGCCAATGGTGGTACCTACAGCGAGGCCTGGAAGACCAACCCCAATGGCGGTGGTATCTCTATCAAGTTGTCTACCGATCAAAACCAGACCAGCGTCCTGCAATTCGAGTACACCCAAGCCACAGATACAATCTACTGGGATCTCTCTTGCATCAATATGGAGTCTAGCTCCGAGTTCACCACCTACGGTTTCTCCGTCTTGCCTTCCGACGACGGAAGCAACGCTAGCTCTTGTCCCAGTGCTATCTGCAAGGCTGGTGATACTGCCTGCTCGGCTGCTTACCTCCAACCTACGGATGACCACGCCACTCACGGTTGCCCTATCGATACCGGGTTGGCTCTGAACATCGGCCAGTAAATGCCATATCTCAGATTATCATATCTGGATATGATTTACTGATCGATTCGATATGACCCGCACACTCGTTCATTTAGGGTCCTCTCTTCGTCTCACCCATGGTGATCCTTTTCTGTCTCGCCCTAGTTGGTGAATATTTTTTGATTTTGGATTTGATTTGATTTTCGATTGGACTTGTTTTACATGTTCGGTTGATTCGACATGTTCTGTGTCCCTGTGCGGTTGATCGCCGGGATTGAATGTCGTCACGAGCTATGAATGATTTTTTGATGTCTTTGTTGAATACCCCCTGGATGAGGAATATGAGAGTTCAAGTTGGGGACGAATGTTTATAGATTATAGAGGGGTTGAAGAACCCAATTTCACTCACTTCACAATACTTCAATTTCCTTTGTAAAAATTCTTAAGTGCTAGTACTATGCTAGTCGTAGCAGTAGTAGGACTGAAACCCGGAAAACCCGGCAACTTGAATGTACTGCTGAGAGAACTGGAATTTTCACACTCAAAATTTCTGTCTTTACTAAACTTGGTAAGACTTTATGATTTGCCAACATCTACAATGGAATCCATGAAGTCCTCAAGTATGGAGTCGTCCAAGCCACGATCCAGAACCAAAAGAAAAAACGGATAGACAGGAACGAAGGCAATTCCAGTCAAGATCAGCGCTGGATCTGAAAGGATTTCGAAGAAAAAAGAAAAACCTGAAGACAAGTGCCAGAGTCATAACCGAAGTGGATCCCATCGATCCATTCCACTTTTATTCGACGCCTCATGTCGATCCCGGGCCTCCGGTTAGAATCAGGGCCTGGACCCTGATTCCTGTCTTGTTAATGATCTTCTTGCCAGTTGACGAGGTGTCAGATTGTATGAGCGAATAAGTCCTCGTTGCAGATATGTGCACATGCCAGGCACTGATGCCCAAGGCTATACAATAGCCCTTCATTTACTTCGGTGGCTTAATTTTCAATCTTTTTAACTTTTATGAATCCTTTCAATATTTGAAGTCGATTCAACGATTTTTGGATCCGGTGAAGTTCCTGAAAGACCATCACCAATTGACATTGAAGCCAAAAAATAAAAAATCCCAAAGAAAAGGTACAAAACTTAACTTGCCAAGTGATCCATTTTAATGGCTATGCTGGCCACTTCCATTACTGTTCCTTGATTGAACCAGTGGTTATGTTGGAAGAATGTGTGGTTCAACCAGAGGATACACTGTGGTTCGACGAATCATGATACAATTCATCATGTTCGGGTAAATGGAATTGTACCAAAGATGGGATCCGGGGCAAATGCATTAGAATTATTAGAATTTATGAATCTGAATAAATTGCCAAGAACCTTGAAAGAATTATGCTTTATGCTGGGTTGCCCAGGTGGCCAGATGAATCTGGTCACTTGGCGAACTTGGCGGTCTCTCTTGAAGTTGCTAATTTTGACCATCAGTTGAATGATGACGCAGGCTGGTGTGAGAATAGTTCATTGAAGACTTGACCTAGATAGCCGGGATAATGGAAGGTACAAGGGTATCTGCTTTGGATTGGGTATGTTGTGTAAAAAATGTACAGTAAAAAGCATCAGGGTATATTGAAACTTATCAGCTTCGTCGAGAGCGACGCCATTCACGCCATCGATCCATCGTACGTTCCGATCGCATTAGCTTCAATAAAGCATATGCAACGAAACGATAGATGATGGTGCAAACTCCCAGCGCCATGATGTTCATCGGCCCATTTTTGTCAAGGTTGTACAGCTGCAGCACCTGCTCCCCATTATTAATAGGACAGCTCCCGTCTGCAAGCTGCTCAGCTGCAGAGCAGTGGAACTTTTGACCATGCATCGAGTAAGGGGCCAAGTTGGCAATCGAGTACTTGATGGGTGAAAGATGATTGATACCCTGCAAGACGTCGTTGACATTTAAGCTCATTACACCGCCCAGAATAGTCGAGATAGAGAGGAGGATTGACGTCACGTTGACTGCGAATCCAACGTGAGAGAATAGGGTGCAGAACATGATCCCTACCGACTCTCCACAGCTGATGATGCAGAAACAATTAAACGCACTGATTAGGAACATCTCTGCCGTGCGCTTCAAGTTATCTGCGAAAGCGGCTAAGACGCCAAAGAGGAGGGCTGAGGCTATCTCGAACGGAACCTCAATGGTTGTGTACGCGAGGATGAATGTCTCTGCAGAATAGCAGTTGTCTGCTTCTTCGCGGTAGAACACATCGCGCTCGTTTGGGTAGATTGCGATGTTTTGAAGCATACCTATAACTTCCGTTAGCTAAAGTACCAATATTTGAAGTGGCATTAGTGACCTACCGACGAAATACAATGCTGCAAACTCTTGAACGAATCCCATCCGCGATTGTACAGCGGCATAGTCATTTTTCAGAGGCGCGAAGAACAATGCCATGATTATAGCAATTCCAAGAATCTGCATCGACCGAGCCATGACTAGTGGCGGCTGGCGCCAAAAGTTGATAAATGAGCGGCGAAGTACCAGTGGGAAAGTGACGCGGAATGGAAGCATTTGACGACGCAGACTACCAAGCTCAGCAGGGGTCGCGATTTGGGATGACACACGATCAAGCACTGAGGTCTTATTAGACCAGGAAGAGATAAGGTGTCTAACGCGCTCACGGGTAATCACTTCCCGGTCTTCTTGTTGGAGATCCACAGTGATGAGATCCAGGACGAAATCTGCTGGATTGGTTGTTCGCGGACACTCGTGGCCTAATTCTGCGAAGTGTGGGAGCATTTGTCGTCCTGATCCAGCGTAGACTGGGTATCCACCTCGAGCTAGAAGGAGGACCTGTGAAAAATGACCGAACAGGTCGGATCGTGACTGATGAATGGTCATAATCAAAGTGCGGCCCTCGGCTGCAAGGCTTTGTAAAACCTCAATGATGGACATGGCTGTGAAAGCATCTAATCCAGAAGTCGGCTCATCCAAAAGCAGAATTTTGGGATTTGTGAGGATCTGAATGGCGATGGTGACTCGTCGTTTCTCTCCTCCACTGATACCTTTGATCAGCTCGCTACCGATGAGATTGTCGGCACATTCCTTCAGTCCCATCTTGAAAAGAACTTCTTCCGCTCGTCGATTTTTCTCTTCTCGTGTCATCCAATTTGGCAACCGGAGTCCCGCTGCAAATCGTAGACTTTCGCGCACAGTCAGCGATGGCATTAAGGCATCATCATCCTGAGTGACAAATGAAGTCACTGAGCGAATCACTGTCTCTGATGGCACTGCGCCATTATAAAGCATTTGGCCTGTGATATGATACTGAGTTCCCAGGGACCCATGCAGCCTGCGAGCGATAGAACTAAGCAGTGATGTCTTGCCGCTGCCGGAGGGCCCCATGATGATATTGAGCTCCCCAGGAAAGAATTCCGCAGTGATCGGTTGTAAGATTTGCAGTGCCTGGGCTTCCTTGTCAGGTCGTCGACCTTTTCGAATTTCCAAGGCATATTGATCCAACGAGATAGTCAATTTTCGAGTCTCCTCAGACGGACGAACTGTCAGTTTTGCTTTGCTGGCAGAATAGTCGCCTTCTGTCTTGCGGGCTTGAGCAATGTCAATCGCAAACCGATTATATTGTAGCAATAAGCCTGCCGCTAGATAATGGCAAATGGCAAATGCAACAAGTACCAAAATCGGTCGCCAAATCCAGTTCGATGGAAATCCCAAGCTGTCCATGATGTATTTCCCTGTGTATTCCTTGCACGCTGGATCATGGGGGTCATCGGAATAGGGACAATCATAGAAATGACCCAGCTCGGAGTCTCCTGTTCCCATGAATTCATTCGCGCATAGTGCACCGAAAATGTAGAATGTGTAGGCACACCATTTCAACCATCTCACATAGACCGGTATCTGATTGGATTGCACGAAGTATCCACAGGCAAATGACTGTAAAGTGAAAGAAAGATTGGCCACGAGACTTGCTCCTGGGAAGTTCCTGGAAACGCCAATAGCTACTGCAGCAAACGTCACGGCAATGTAATGAGTGAGAAGAGTGAGCGCAAAGAAGATAAAAAACTGCCCAGCGTCAAGGCGATATCCAACCATAAAGTAAAAAATCAGGGAGAACAGTAGCGGGACTGGGAGATCTTCGAGGGGAAATCGCGCGACCCGACGACTCAGCAGGAATGCTGGAACACTGACAACACCTTCATTCCGCTCACGATCAAAGAGCCGAATATCGATAGTTAATCGATATGTCTCATAGAGTAAGATGAGGTAGCCGTTGAGACTGCTGGCGGTATACAGGCTACCTTCCCGTGATCGAATCCCTGCTTGGGTTTCACCAAGTTGAAGGAAGATCCAGCCATTGATGACAGCCATACCAATCGCTTCCAGTAAACTACCAGCAACGCCCATCGGATCGCGAATAGTGGTGATGAAAGTGCGGGATGTCAATACATTGAGCTGTCGTCGAAATGACACCTTCTTCATAGCACCTGTATCGACACCCTCCAGTATGGGCACCGTATTTGTCTTTTCCTTTGTCGGCGCTCCTCGGTGTTCTGTGCGCCACGCTGTACGGAGGTTCTCAACACGAGCGTAAGATGCAACTTCCAACTCACTGGTTCGGTTATCGATGGCAGCCAAGTCGATCAGAAACTCCGCCGGGTTCACGAATGGTGGCATAACGTGGCCACATTGTTCGAAGTGAGGTAGGGCCTCACTTGCGGGACCACTGTACAAAGCAGATCCTCGCGCCAGAATAATCACATTATCAAAAAGGGTCCAAGTCTCAGATCGAGGTGCGTGGATGGAAACAACGACTGTTCGGCCATCTTGCGCAAGTCGCTTCAGTGTGCGCATGATTTGAAACGCACTCGTCGCATCCAGGC
Organism: Penicillium herquei; assembly: GCA_039634405.1. Classification (NCBI taxonomy): domain Eukaryota; kingdom Fungi; phylum Ascomycota; class Eurotiomycetes; order Eurotiales; family Aspergillaceae; genus Penicillium; species Penicillium herquei. The sequence continues at coordinate 3,715,502 of CP098387.1, read as the reverse complement.
CCGTAGTCGGTTCATCACAGAATAGCATGGAGGGGTTAGCCAGCAACTGCACGCCAATGCTTGTTCGTCTCTTTTCTCCACCACTGCAACCTTTATGGGTATTCGTACCGATCCTTGTATCAGCACATTCCTTCAGTCCCAGCTCAAGTATGACTTGCTCCACGATGGCGTGTCGCTCCTCTTGCGTTGTTGGTGGCGGTAATCGAAGATCAGCCGAGTAGCGCAGAGTCTCTCGCACAGTCAATGTTGGAATGAGAACATCCTCCTGCATGACATACGCGCTGCGCACACTTTCAATATTGGCGTTGCCGTTGAAAGTCGTTGATCCCGATACTTTAGCCTTGGAAAGAGACACTCGACCAGCCATAAGGTTGAGTAATGATGTTTTTCCTGAGCCACTACTACCAAGGATAGCTGTTAAGCTACCACTTGGCATTTCTGCACTCACTTCATCCAAGATTCTCTTCACATTGCTCTCGGGTTTCTGGCCACGAAAGCGACGCCAGACCTGCGAAGGCGCAGTTTCCCATAGTGGAGGCGTCGTATCGAGATCAAGTGAGAGATCTTTCACGCTCACATCCACTGGGTTCACAGCACGAAGCGATAAATTGTAAACAGCATCTTGGAGAACTGAACTGAGTCCTATCTCCACTTTCTCCGTGTTAACCTCGGCAGCGATTTCGTCTTTCTCCATTGTAGAGGAAAGCTCTATCCAAATGCTTTTAACCTCCGTTCTTGGCCTGAATCCTCATCAGGACCCGAATGCCGTTGAAAAAGAGTATTGCACTCGGAGGATAAATGAATTTACTCTAGGCCTGATAACGGGCCGAGTCGAACCATATCAAATGATGCTGAAATGACGATGTTGGTCCTGGAGAATAATGGATCGCTCTGGCAGTAATTTGGGGAGATAGTACTTCATGGGCGCATCTGGAACAATTTGATTAATTGTGCTCACAAGGGATCATGATCGAACCCTTGCAGACTCCTGACCTCGACGACCTGTTAGCTCGGTCCCCGACTTGCAACCGAGTTGTATCAACGAGGCCTCGTAAGTGTACTCTGATTGGTTCGGATAGCTCTTTCTCCGAGATGAGTCATCACAGGTGGTGCCTTCCTTGTTTTAAGCGACCTTCTACACCTTCCTAATTAGGAAAGAGGCCTCTGTTACTCCTCTCGTCTTTGACCGCCTGGCAGAATATCAGGCGGAGGGGATGGGCAGAATCACTGTTGAGGGTCGCCAGTTGCTTACATCAAACGACATTTCCCTTTAGCTAGTAGGTACCCTTGTTGGTACTTACACACATGGAATACTATGCCACCTGTCACATGTGGATACAGCCGAGTGCTTTGAGTCAAGAGGTATACGAATACGATTTCCAGAGGGAATGTGAACGCAGGTATGGGCGCTGTGCTTACAACCGGGCAAGGTTCTCTAACATTGCATGGTCTCGAATAGAGCATACCTAGCTAGAATTGAACGAAATATTGGAAAGCGGTGCTCTGGAATTCCGAAAGATGAAAGAAGAGTACTCAGGCTGGATGATGTTCTATGAACGTTTGAAACTAACAAATTGATGACAATCGTACCATCCACAGATGATATAGATCTATCTATTCTGAATCTCAAGAGTTCGGGCCACTCGCAGGAAGTTCAATCCTGAACATCGCATGTTGACTGTCCGAGTCTGCTTCACAACAGACAATAAGAACTACTTTATCACCATAGCTCTCGCTGTATCTCGCTTCAAATGCATGATGCGGCAAAAGACCTGGGAGGCAGGCCAATTCAATCACCTCAAGGGTAGTTCGATCCCTCTCCCTGGTCGGTATCTTCAACGCTAGCAGGAGCATTCTCTCACTTGCAAGCTGGTTTCCGACAGCAAGAACTGTTCGATCATTCCGCGTGGCTACAATCTGTGACACGGAGTGGCTTTTGATCTCAAACTGACGAGGTTCGGCTCGCACGCTTTCTTTGAAGTACAGCTTCCTTCCAATTATGAAGGCGTAGGTAGAAGATTTTCCGTAAACGCGCGATAAAGTCTTAGCTCCCTCTGCCGGGCTGAGGGGATCGGCTCCCTGCAACCATATTAGACAAATACATCGCTTGCGCTCTTGTCCGACATACCAATTTTAGATCAATCACCAAGGAACCAAGTTGGTCAACTTTCTCTTGAATAGAAGCATGGAAAACAGACATTTTGCGACCTTTACCGTTTCTTTCGGACCTTACAACGTAATAAAGATTGTTATCTGATGGAAATGTTGTCTCGATGAGATCGGTCACTGGACAGGTGAGTCCAAATAATTTTTGACAAATCGTAGGTGAGTCCACCGATGCATGATACAAACTTCCTGAATTCATCTTTTTTGAATCGTCGTGCAGGATGAAGAAGAAAGTTTCGCTGCTCGGGGAGATAGCCAATCTGAAGATCCGAGGAAGATGGCCATGCTCCACAAGATATGGGTTTTTCAACCCATCTAGTCCCAGATCGAAAACGTAATACTATGTGAAGCAGTGTTAATGTTATAGAGCAGAAAATTGGTGCATGTGTACCACTCTCACCTAGAAATTGCCTGTCGTTGATGCTATCAAGTATTTCTCTCCCAGACTGACACTATTTAGTGTACGTCCTCCGCTGGTTGCATTTGGCGGGAGATTCCAAACGGTGGCGCAGTATTTCGTTCTTAGACTAACGCTGTTTAACATGGGACCTCCGTTGATTGCATTTGGCGATAGGTTCGAAACAGTAGCGCCTTTTCTTCTATTCACCTCTGTTCTCAAAAAAGCGGAGCTGCACACCACAATCTTATTATCTGTCCAGAGGGCAAATTGATCTGAATCGGGAGATATATCGCAGCCTTTGAATGAGTCGCCTGGCTCGGCTGAGAATTTGAGGTTTTCAAGTTGAACTCCCTCCTTCGCCCAAGGAAACGACCATCTTGTGTTTAGATGGCGAAAGATTGGAGCAATGAGGGGATGCAGACGGGATGATTGCTTGTCAGCTCGTGGTAACAGCGTAAGGTCATAAGTGTATTTTTCCTTGTTAGTGTGGCACCTCTCCACAAGAAGCTTGATAACATTCTGCTGCCCATTTTCGATAGCCCATGACAGTGGAGATCGGCCAGAGCTGTCCTGTGTGTTGCTATCGGCACCTCTATCAAGTAGCAATCGAACTGTTTTCTCGTGCCCATTCCCGGCAGCCCATGAAAGTGGGGATCGGCCAGAGCTGTCTGTTGCCTCGATATCTAGGCCCTTCTCTATAAGCTGTTTGATAACTCTCTCGTGTCCGTTTTCAGCTGCATATGACATCGGTGCCTGTTTCACTCGGCGGAGAAGCTTTTCTAGTTCTTCAACTTGCAAAAATGGCCGTGCCCTTTCAGTATTGCCTAGTTTTTTGCTTTCACAAAGCACCGTCTTGAATTCGCGAGAAATGTTCAGGAAAGCTTCAGAGAGATGGATCATAAGTGGTTGTCGATCTAGCAAATAATTGCAGATCCGATTGGAGATGATGAGCTCTGTCAGCACCATAGATGGATTGATTTGGCATGCATCGATGTCCGCTGCCACACCGGCAAATTGGTCCTTCCGAATGAATGTACCCATCACATTTGCAAATTTGACCACTGGAAGAAGCATCTTTTGAAGCCGTTGTGCTTCCCAGTGTGAGCCTCTCTTCTTTAGGGTCGTATATAAATCACAGAATCCAGACCATCGCGGCGATTCGAGAGCTGTCCATGGTGGGTTTGTGTATTTCTCTTGTCCGTGGAGTAGATTTGAGTCCAACTTGAGCGCAATCAGTACAATGCCCAGATATATCTCCATCATATGAACATGGGTTGTGTCAAGATGAGGGGCCGAGCTGGTAAACCTCTTATTCAGACGATCCCAACACTCTATTACGCATGGCATTACCTCTTCCGACTTCAAGTTTTCATTTAAGCGAAGATTGGCGTAGGTTTTCATGAATGTAAGCAAGTCGAGTGCATCAGTCATCCTTGTTTCACCCAGTGCAATGAACAAGCTGGGATGGATGTCAATGAGAGTTCCCAGAAGTTTGGAGTACGAACCCCTTTGCAAAAGCATATCCGTATATTCCGCTAGGATGGGAAACATGTGGCGATGGGATGAGAGGCACTTTTCAAACCAATCCTCAGCCTCTTGAAAGAGTTCAAGGCGAGCTAGGATTACAAATGCCTCGAGCTCCGCAGGTATATCTTCTTGAACCTCCATATCGAAGCTCATGATCTCACCGGGCTGCAAAACAGGGGAATTCTGGACCGCGTTTTTTGATAAAGACTCTGGATCGGACGCGGAGGCATTAGTCGGCTGTGCCATCTTCTTTGTTGGTTGCTGGGCTGACCTGTGGCGTTGTTGACTGATGCTTTGCACGAGTGGAAAGTGCTATAAAGATTCGGGGTTCACATCAGCTTGGTTATGAATCAGAGGCGCGTCAAGTGAATAGGAGAAGCGTGGGACTTTACCTATGATCATAAAGAACTATTCCTCGAAAACAAACCTCGAAGGAATTAATGAAGAGACACTTAAAGGTGGTTCATCCGAAATATGAAGCCCACAGGACATTTGGAAGGATTTCAATTCAAGTTGTTGCACTTCAAATATTTGCTCCTTTGCCCCACGTATTAGGCTTGCAATAATGGTACCTTATTAAATACGGAGTATTCCATATGTAGATGACCACCTGGCACATCAGCCTGAGATTACCGTGGAAGTGAGGCGGTACTGCCACCTGGCAATAGTGGCCAACCTGATTTGGACAGGGTCTATAGCGGATAAATCACAAATGTCTTACAATTCAAATTATCCGTCATTTTTTCGAGCTCTCTACCCGGTGTACTCGAGTCTTCAATTTGAGAGGCTGCTTTGTGCTGATAATACCTATCAGGAGAAACATCGATGAGCTAAGATAAATCAGACTTCCGCCCAAAGATATTCACCTGGGCACCCAATAGTACAGGACAGCTCAATTTTCACATAATGGTACCACCACGCGGTGGTTTTTTTCGATTTTAGAGAATTTTTTGTTTGGAAGATACGAATTGGATCCGCGTGCACTACATCTGGAAGAATATGACTTCTTTGCAGTGACGATATTTGGGGACGTGACAGTCAAATGTTGCTACAAACCGTCTCAATAGGGGTTGCATAGTGGACTTCCAAGAAAAGCCATAGATGGGTAAGACCATAACCTTAACGGCAAGCAAGATTTTGTATTCTGAAATGCTCCTAGCAACGTTAGATTAGACTAAAGCGTTTGACTTCGAAAGCTGTGCAAATTTGGATGGTCATACCAGCCTCATTCAGGGTTGCTAGATCTCTTTTCGAAGCCACCAGTTGACCTCAGAGTCAACGCCTCCCAACTTTCAAGCTTGAATTAGCTACTAGTAATTTGCTATCAATGGCCTGTTCGAATTACGGTCACTACTCCGATCCCTAGATTCTTCATATCCATGAATCTGGTCTAAAAGAGATGAAGAAGTAGAATATTCTCGGCATCGGCTTCGGTCCGACTTATCCAACGTTCAATTCGGCACTCGGTTTAATGCTTCCCGAAACGTGGGACCTTCCCCAAGCTCCCCCCACGACACCCCTCTTTTACTTCCAATCGCTCTGCACATTCTTCTTTCTTGATTCTCTTTCAATCTCAAAATCTTTGCAAAATGTCCTTCACCACTGCCATCAAGTCTAGCCTTCAAGGCCCTACGCCTGCATTCGGCTTCTGGCTCACGTACGTACAATGCTCTGCATGATTTCCCCGGTTTACCCCACGCGGGGCGATGTGACTAACCAATTCCGTTCCTGTGCAGACTTCCCAGCGCTGCTGTTGCAAAGACCATTCTTCATGGATCATCAGGATCCAAGACTAGCTTTAGCTGGGTTCTTGTTGATGCGGAGCATGGTTTGATCTCTGACCACCACTACTACGAGGTTTGTACCACAAATCTCTTCAACTACCCCGATTTATTTTCAGACTGGGAAAGGAGTACTAATTGGGTTCAATCCAGCTTGTTAATGCTATTGGTTCTGAAAATGCGAGCCCCATCATTCGTGTGCCCTGTGCGGAGGAATGGATGATCAAGCGCGCTCTCGATGCCGGTGCTCACGGCATTATGACTCCTATGTGTCACTCAGAGGTATGGCGGAATTTTGCCCCTAGGGAAACCAGCATCAAGAAGTGCTCATACTAATTCTCATTTTTCTTAATATAGGTGGACGCTGCCAATATTGTTAAGTACACAAAGTACCCCCCTGTCGGTACACGAGGCTACGGACCGATGTTCGCTCCCCACTCAATGCCAAATGTGGAGCCCGGCCCTCAATACGATGATGGTGCTAACGATGGCATCACTGTCGCTGTCCAAATCGAGTCAAGACCCGGTGTTGAGAATGTGGAGAAAATTGCCGCTGTGCCTGGCATTGATGTCCTTTTCATTGGACCCTTTGATCTGGCTAAGCAGATGGGTGTTACCCGCTGTGGTGAGGAGCATGAGGCTGCTATCCAGCGTATTCTGACTGCTGCCCACGCTTCTGGGAAGAAGGCTGCTATCTTCTGTACGTTTTCGATCCCTGCACTTCCCTCCCCCTTCCCTTCGGTTTTTCATATTCTAATGGTTTTTACAGGTACCGATGGTAATGATGCCCGCGCTCGTGCTGAGCAAGGCTTCGATATGATTTCTATTATCACTGATGTTGGTGTCTTCCGCACTGGAATGCTGAATGAGCTGAAGACTGCCAATGGCGAGAATGTCCAGGGTGGTGGCCGTGACGGTTACTAATTTATGAGCCTTATGAATATGTACAAAGTGATACTAGTCCGCAGTAAATATATGAAATAAACTATTCTGAACATTTGGAACTGAAGAACTACTAATTATTCGTCTCAAGGTGATATGCTTGATTGAACTTGAACCCTTTTGCTTTCTTCTATCTTGCGTCATCTAGATTGATAATCTTATCAAGCTGACAAATACAATCAGACCTAGCCACGTAATGCTCCCGATGGTCAATATAACAAATAACTTGAAAGAAAAGATCAAAGTCTTTCAATCGAGTCCAAGTCCTCCGTGTTGATTCTATTTGATGATCCTAACTAAACAACCTTAAATCTAAACTCCCGATCCAACCCCAAAATGATCCTCGAAGTATTCACCCGAATCTTCATTCCAACAAACAAATTGACCGAGACGATCAATTTCTACAAATCCCTCCTAAATGGAAAAGAGACACTCCATTTCTCATACCCGGAGAAGAACCTCGAGATTGCCGCAGTTTCATCACCCAAGCTATCCGTGCTTATTATTTCTGGCTCAGATGAATGCCTAGAACCATTTCGTTCTACACAGTTGACCATCAAGGTTGATTCTTTGGATTTGCATATTGAGCAACTCATCTCAAGTGGATGTGAGCAGCTGGAACCTGTGCAAAAGACTCCGGTTGGATGGAAGACTAGGCTTAAGCATGTTGATGGGGTTGTTGCTGAATATGTCTCTGTTGATTAGGCTTCGAGTATCAGACTCCAGGTTGGGACCAAAGGATATACACTTTGGTCTGTAAACATACCAGTTGACTGCTACGAGTATGGCACAAGATTAAACTTAAGATCAAATCACTAGCATGGTGTTCTGAAATATAAACATACTAAATACAATGAACATTCACATGGATATGTACAATACAAGTCATCCAAATGTCCAACAACTATCAACCATGACGCAGACATCTGGACAAACATCTACTATCATCAATATCGCCCTTAGAGCACGTATGGGACTGGAACCACAATTCACAAAACACCTTTTTCCTCAGCCTTGACATCAAGTTGTGCATATCCCGTGGTACAGAATCGGAATGTACATATCCCCTTCCCAGGTTCCAGAATGATCGATCCACCTGACCCCGGATTCCATCATTTTTTTTTTTTTTTTGTTCTTTGTACATGGTTCTGTACCTTGTTTCTCCCCCTTACTGCTGCATATGACACATACCGTTTGTGATTGCCAGCTGAGATATATAAACACATAAACTGAGCCCTCCCCGCCAATGCAGATGCATGCCCAGAAAAAAACAGAACGCCACATAGTACAGCCTTCAGAAGCAATGATCATCATGCTCGTTGGAATTCAAATAACACGTAGAAAGGAAAGATCATCTGACTCAGTTGAGCTCAACTGGTTAGATGAGGTTATGAAAAACGGGTATCAAAAAGAAAACAGAAAGAAGAAAAGTAAATGTTGGAGGAATAGGTTTAGGTGATGAGGAAATCCATGTTCATGTCATGGATGATCTTCTCCCAGTCCCAGCTGTCTTCCATTTTGGTATCCATGATTTCCCATACTTTGCTCACAACCTTGAAGGCTGGTTCAATGTTGCGGAGATTGGAGTACGCTTTAAGCGATTCGAATCCCTTGGAAATGCGTTCGCGCTGTTTGGGCAGGAATGCAGAGCAGCCTAAGAGGAATAGTGGCATGAGTACAATACTGTAAGCGCCTGCATCTTGTGGCAGACGATCCAAGTAAGCCAGACCATCATCAACAACTTGGGCGATCTTCTCGCTGGGACGGGAGGGTCGGATGGTGCGGAAGAGGTAAACCCAGGTAGACTGTCGGTATAGTTGAGCTAGACACCAGTTTGACGAGTCTGATTCATGGGACGTCTTCCATGTTCGGATGGCCGTATCGATTTGGACGGCTTGACTCAAGGTCTGGTAGTCCACAGCTGGCTCATAACCTTCATTGAATCGTGCACGGATACGGTCGCGAAGCTGGGTCACCTGCGAAATATAGTTGAATAGCCCATCGAATACACCGACGAACATGCCTGCCTGCACACCGGGTACGAATTCTGGGATGCGCATCCCACCTGGCTGAGAGGCTGGGCGGCGATCGAGGGAAGTGAGTGAGTTTGACACATCGTGATACTCGAAGAACTCGACGATAAACTTTCGGAACTTCTCATTGCGTGGCTGCTGGGACCCGATGAGGTACCGTGCGGCGTCCATGTGGGGTCGGTATTCACCATTTGTTTCCCCCTCACAGATAGTGTTCAAACTCAGCGCGATAGTCGAGGCAATGATAGGGTCCTCCACGAGGGCTTGGTGGTCTTCCTCCGAGGTTGGTGTTTGTGGCGAAGCGGCGGAGGCGGAGGATGTCGCGGTGATATTTTCCTTCAAGTCCTGGATCGCGCGATGGAAGTGGAAATACTTCCGTTCCTTCAGCTGAGGCTCTGGATCCATACCTGACAAGTGTGAACCTGACAGACACATCAGAGAATGCATCAACCCCCGGTGTTGCGTCGCCATGGGCAGCAAGATCTCCTTGAACGGATTCGAGTCATCGTTGATGAGGGTTAAGACGCGACTAAACCCGTAGACGAAGTGATCGAGGAAGCGACGGTCGATCTCGGTTTCGATTCCATCGATGAGGATCGGAAGGGTACGAGGCACGGAGGTCAAGCATTGTGTTCGAACGGCTAGAGTGGGGAAGAACCAAATATCAGTCAGGGATCTAGGATGTTTTGCGCCCGGGGGAGCACAAGTCCGAATTCAAATTCTGCGTACCATCGGCCATCTTCTGTCTTCCACTTTTCCAGATCTCCTTCGGTGGGTACCCTTCACAGACAACGGCATTCTTTTGACAGTTGAGACATCTGCAAATGCGATCGCATGATTAGTTATGGTTACACCATCGAGGGAGGAACTGGGTTTACCCGGCTCTCCCCCGTATGATTTTTTTCTTTTTCTTTTTTTTTACTCACGCAGGCTTGGTCTCGTCGCATTTCTTCTTCCGTCGTCGACAGGTTATACAACCAGTCTTGGACCGACCCTTGGTCACCTTGGCTTGACCACCAGGGATAGGGAGTGGGTGTTTGCGCGGGCGTCCACGTTTCCGTGGAACGGAAGCGGGAGCACCCGAGTTATCATGATCATGATCATGTTCATTCCCCACCTCGGATGATTTGACTCCTTCCATGAGTTCATCCTCATCCAACTCTTCCACCTTGGGTGGGATATCCATCTCATCGAGGTGTACATGCGGATTTAACATGAAAGTATGCGATCGAGGGAACTGTTTGTGTGCGTCTAGGTCCGGCGGGGACTGGCCGGCCCCGGCATTCCAGTCCGGCGAATCGGTGGAGGTGTCATCGGGGCTCGCGCTGGTACTGGCGCTAGAAAGACTGTCTCTCAAGTCGAGCGACTGAATGTTCGAGGGGCCGGAGCACGTATCATCCTGCAGCCCCGATCCAGATAAAGGGTGGACAATATAGGAGGAGTTGAGCATGGACAACATTGAACATAAGTTGCCCAGAAGGGGGGTGGGCGAGTCGCCAGTAGTAAGATGGGGTGGGGATTCAAGTTCAAGAGAGGGGAAGAGAGAAAAGGGAAGTGGGCACCACGGGTTACCTATATAAATTGGGGCGGGGGTCAACTAAGGGTAAACGGAAAAATTATTAAAATCAGAAAAGAAAAAGTACAACCAGACACTTAGGTATTAAGTAGATCATTCCGATGGAATTTAAAAGGGGGGATATTTTTCTTGCATTTTAATTCTTCAATAAAAATGCGTAATAGAAACTGTTCTGAGGTCATACTACTCACAGTAAACTTTTCTATTGCGGGGGAGGCTGCCAAGCGGATTCCAGGTCAAATGTCGATTTATTATTTATTTATTTTATTATATCGGTGTTAAAGACAATGTTCTAGCACATTCTGAGCCTATTTTTTATTCTTTATTTGTGGAATTTGCTTTTTTGGGGTTGTGAGTGACAGGTGTATGCGAGGTTTAGACCGATCAGCCTCGATCAGGACTGTGCATAGGCTGTAACATTTGAATAGAATGAATTTAATTTCTAAGGAGTAGTGAACAGGCATACAGAGTATCATCCATATTACTCCCCGGCTCCAGTTTATTCATACCTAGGTAACTGATTGATTGAGGTATCAATGTCCGAGTATTCGAACTAGGCTTTCTCCACGGCTGGAGTCTTGGAAGTCCGATAGTAGGAGGCACGTAAGTTGGTCTATTTTAATTATTTGGAGATTTGCATCTCACTTGCAGGAATAAGAGATCCATGGTTCCGGGTAGAAAAAGAAAAGAAAATACAAAACCCATTGACACTGATCCCCACCTGGAGTACAGACACGAGATGCCCACTATGCGATTTATGGGATAATATGGGGCCACAGGAACATTGTCGAAGCTCTAGTGCTTCACCAGCCATGAGATCTGAGCCAATGATACATGATATAGTAATAGGAATTCAATCCCAAGGCGCAAGATGGGCACTTTTACTCCGGTTTCACGAACGCCCCAGTTAGCTCCCCTTAGCTCAAATCGCGCCTTGATACCCTTCTGGGGCAGAGTAAGAGATGTCTCCACGGAGATGTCGGGTCTAAGCGCTGATTTTATTTTTCTTATTTCTATTTTCTATTTTCTTTTCTTTTTCAAGGTACAGGATCGGCCGACATTGAAACCTGTTACGCAATTTTTTCCCCCTTTGTACGACGCCAACAATCTGGGGTAAAAGAAAACGATGTGGGCCAGATCGTCTTGTCTGTGCTGGTCTGCAGGGAATGGACTACATGTAGCATGTACTACGGCTACCTTGCCCATTTCAGTGTTTGATTGGAAAAAAACAATTACATGAAACCTATCCATTATTGGTTTCTTTCTTTTCCCCTTACTTTTGACTCTCTGACAGCTTCAAGTTTTGCACTCTAGTGATTGACCCGAATTCTTGGGAATTACGAAGGTGGGAAGTATAGTCTCGAGCTTGTGATCATCTGAAGTGCTGGAGAAGGGGTTAAGGAATGTGGATTTCACCTTACCTATTCGGATTCTACGGCACAACACTTGCAGCACAGGGCTCCTAGTCATCTGCCGGACGACAAACAAGGTAATCGGAGATGATGACCATGACCTCGTACCGAAAAGAGGGGGGGGCCAAGATTGGATCTTGATAATATTTCCAACGGAATAGAACCTAAGAACAGAGTAATAAGGATAAAAAGAAGAATCATCCTCCATTTAACCGTTTAAACCTACGCCAAATCAGCTGAGAAGCGGGTGACTCCAAGTGGGAATCCGGGAAAAGGCAACTAGCAAGGATCGCTCGGGCTGAAACCTTCAATTCGAACTCCGTCACATTTTAGTCCTTTTAGTCCTTTTAGTCAATGTTAGTACACTTAGTCCATTGGAGTCGTGGGTCCATTCGGTCCATTTGGTCCAGGAACAGAATAAGTTAATGCATCATGATGGAGTCGTCAAATTTAAGGCAATTTCTCTTCCGAGCGGATCGTCTATGGTGATCAGACACTAGTAAGCCAATCGCTGCCGTCGCAGAATTTCCGTGCATTTCCCCAGGAGAGGGGAATCAGGATGAAAAAGCAAACATGACACTACATCATACTTACTCCTACCCAGTCTTGATATTTCGTATAGAATACTAGTGTTTCAACTACATGTACCCATGGACTGAGTGCTCGTAAGTTGGGCAATGGGGCGGCTGCTCCCGGGTGGGGAGAACCACCGGTTAGAGCCGAGACATCCTACTCTTCTCAGGTGTATATCATGGTGAGTATATAGGAATGTCGCTCTCGCTCATGTGTCATGCAAATGTTCTTGAAAACCGGGGCAAGAATGTGGGGGGAAATGAATATCACAAACAAGCATAACACCTCCGTACCTGGCGCTTCGTGCGGATTGCCACAATCATAAAATAAAATCATCCTCAAATTCAGAAATCAAAATAAGCCGATCCACATGACCTCGTGTACCAAGGAAGTAGGTATGCCGAAAATCCGAAGATCTACAGCTCGATTGGTTGGGTTGCAGAGGCTGAGATCTCTTTGACCTCCTCGGATGGCCAATCACTCTCTCCTTCAACCGAGATTCGCACTATGGAGACATTCGGGGCTAGAATGGCCCTTCTTGGCAGTTCATTTATTTATTCTTTTTATTTCGAACTTTTTTTTTTTGATTTCTAGGTATCTGAATCTGGAAAGAGGCTTCAAGCCTACTGCAGCCAAGTGCACCTATAATCGTTCGCATTATAACAACCTACCACTGCATAAGCATCATCCGTCTTGCACCGGTTGGTTCCGGGGACCTGAACTCCGTGGGCCTAATGGACTCAGACTCAATGGGCTTAACGACCTAGTGCAACTCACTGGACTTAGAAGTTAGTGCCCTCCGAGTCGTGACCCACTTCCAGCGATCGTGAGAGGGAAACCTCCTCCCGTACATCCGTATCAAAAATAAAAAAAAAAGTAGTAATTTTCACGATGAAATATGGAGCACCAGGAAACAAAATCTAGAAATAGTAATATCCACGCCCGGCTGAACGTTTCAAAGCTCTTAGCTCTCTTAGCTTTTCACTGACATTTCCGGCTTGGTCCCGGCTCAACACTTAAACACGGTCAACACCGAACGCCAATAACACGAAAGCTATAGTCATAAAAAAGGCCCAGAATCGTCACTCAATCCCCCCAAAAAACCCTTACACGACCTGGGCATGAAGATGCTCATCACCGACATCGCTCAACATTTTCTACACGGACCCATCATTCTTGACCCAATAACAAGCCAGATAATGGTCAGGCGAGCAGGCACCGGATTCCAGGACTCTGAGTATCCCCTCAAAACATCATGATTTACAAAGTACACATGTCATTACTGAAACAAAATTCAAGATCAGACTACCCATCGTCATCAGACGGAGGACTCCGAACCGATGACTCCGCTCAGGGCTACGATTCCTATTATCCGATCGAATCCTACTAAGGAAGTAAGCCGCCATGCGCCCGGCGCATACTACTTGCACGGTAATCCATCCGCTCCAGATCCATCGCTCTCACCCCCTATGTACTTGCGGTATTTTCAAGGTTCTGGCCAGGATCAGCAAGTGACAAAGTACCAGCGCTTTTGCGGAGTATTGGCCTGGAAATTATTGGCGGCACTGTGCAGTGTAACGCGTGGTGATGCCAGGTGATGGAGTACAGAGTACGGAGTACTGCAGAGGGGGCTAGACTAGACGGGGAGATCCTGGTAATACCGATCGTTGTTATGACTTACGAGACTAAAATACTTCATAGAACAGCCTGGATTGTTTGATTGTTGAATTGTTTATTCAATGTTTTTTTGGTCCTTTCATCATTAAACTAGGCAGAAGTATCCTTCAGGGTGCAATATTGACCATTGTCCAGATCTCGGAATTGCCAAGGTCGATCTATTCTAGTGCACACGTTAAATATTTGCTGGAATCAAATGGTTCGCTTTGCTTTTGTGGCAGTGGCAACCCCTTGAAAGGATTCGATTAGGTACACATGGACCAGAGTGTTGGGTACGCGGTGCCCGATTCATTCAAACATTGAATTCAATTGTGATGAATAGTAACAATTGTGGTGTGAACAGACTGTCGGGTCAATAGTTCGGATGGCGGGACCACTTTATGTAGAAAAACACTTGTGAATTTCCGCGGCGATGTTCTTATCGTTAAGTTATGATTTTGTAAAGTAAATGCAAGCTGATCATCTGCTATCTTGATTTTTTTTATTTTCTCTGAATTAAACTGCGAGGAGGCTCGGATCGCACGTTATAGTGCAGCCTAAGAGATAATTGCCGCATTGTTCTTAGAATTGCCCGAGCACTAACAGTAATTTTATTTGTACCATAGAAAATAAAGGCTTTGTGCGAGTACTGTAGAATGACGTCTCCCCACACCTCATTAAATCAAGTGCATTGCAGAAATGCAGTGGTTTTCGAATATACATGTGGTTAAATCCGACTGTCTACATTCCATAGTAAACTTGAGTGAGGGCCCCGGGGGTTACTAAACATGAGTGACGTGCGGTGACTCGGACGGGACACCAGTTGGCCTCTACTAGTTCTCAGCAGTGCTTATTTGGATATTCAATAAGAGAAGGATCACTAGTGTCCCCTTTACTTTGGTCTCGATATGGCATAGATCCACCGATCATTTAAATCTACTAAATAGACTTGGCTTTCTATTTACTCAAGTGCTATTATCGCCAACAGGTAATTGCCACTGGCAATACTAGTATACTACTATGTACTAGTGATCAACCTTGAAGCTTGAAGTAGATATCTAGCACTAATATTGGCTACAGAGCTTGTAAAGTCGTTTGTAGATCACTAGAGCATGCAGGAACTCAACCAGCGACCTTAAATTATGGATCCTGCACTTAAGAGGATCATTATAGTATTGAGCACGGTTTACAGGTTGATACGTACTGCCAAGGTCCTCAATTCTTGCATACATATGGCGTACCCTTCGATATCTTTGTTCATTGGACCATTATGGTGGCATAGATAAGGAATTTATCGTAATGCACCTCCAGGGCTACTAGTGGGCAATGCCCAGATGATAGTTCATCCAAGAACTTAAATGACTTGCACTTTCAAATTTGGAAGCTAATTTTCCTTCTTTTTGATGCAGGTTTATCAGATTGTCACACTTTATCGCGGAAGTTCTCGTATCAAGGGGTATACATGTGCATGTACTGGGTTTATGATCTTGCCCAGGTGGTTCGGAGTGTTTCTGTAATCAGTCTTATCCATGCCAGCAAATCTTGAAGCGCCTAGGTTGTACTTGACAGTGACCATACTTGGCGTCTATTCTCCCGAGAGCTGATTCTTTCCATATAATTCAAGGGTTGAAAGATATTCAAACATCCATAGGTGTATGGTTAACTTGGAAAGCCTTTACGCCCGTAGGTATTCCCTGTCGAGATGTCATTCAACTGTTGCATCTCTTGATCCCAAAGGTCCTGGTTCTGCCATTAGCCAAGTTTGTAACAGAAAAGATATCGTTGTGTGATTAATATAATCAAATGACTTACCCAGTCAATCAGGTCGAAGCTGGACAAACTGGTAAAAGTATCCCACATAGCCGCTTGCGAGTAGTCATCGTAGTTAAATTGCGTTTCATCTAACCACGCTCCTTCTTTGGACAGTCTTGCATGCTTCGTAGCACTCATGTCAAGGCTACTGATGACATTCAGCATATTTCCAAGGAGCTCAGCAGCTTTTACAGTCTCCAAGGATGGACGAGGGCAAGATACCCACGACTCGTGAGATTCCTTGAGTGATTTGATCAGTTTCACAGACTTTTTGTGCGCCAGAGATTCATTCTCCTTGATAGAGGTAATAATTTCAAGATATACCACCATAGAAGCAGTCAAACAATCACATATCGCGCGCGATACACCGAACCATGCTTGATATCGATATTGTGGTTGTGAAAAGGCACTTTGAAACATTTGGATTTGGCAGTCAAGAATCCGACTAGCGGCATCCACGCAATCAAAATGGAATACTTGATGCGAAAGATACTCTTTTCGGCTTGCAAGGTATGGGCGGTACAAGATGCAGCGCGCTCTTTGATAAGTGATCTCAAGTGTGATGATCTTTACCATAGCGCTTCCATCATTATCTGATGTATTGAATGACCTCAGAGTAGAAGGGACCTTGCTCCAAGCCTCGTCGAGTTCCTGTTGCAAGCTGGTTGTATTTTCTGGCGATTGCTGCCCATCTGAGAGATGAGTGATCTTATTTGCAAGTGAAAGCATCCGCTCCAAAGCAACCAGATATGTGATATTGCTGATATCCGTCGTTTCCGACCGCGAAGGAGGTAGATGCTTTGTTGCAGGACCAAAGTCTTCATCCAAAAGGTTGCGTGGGTATGTGGTGTCACCCCTTTCTTTTGAAACGACAGGAGACAGTCCGGTCTGCCAGGCAACAATGCAGTTCATTACTGACAGTGTGAGCCATGATCGTCGCCTCATCTCTGCATCGAAAGGGGAGATATGGGAGTGATTCCCCGGATCTCGATGATAGCCCATCATCGTAGCCTGCCAAGATACCATTCCAACAAGCAACGACATCCCAGTGGTTGAGCCACTGCTTTGAAGATACTCCATTCCAGCGTATATTATGGAAGCTTGGACTTTGTATTTTCCTGGTGTTGTACAATTCGCACTTGCCAAAGAAATGGCGCATTGGGATCGATAATGAAAGAATTCGTCGGGCGGAGCGGCTGTGGCTTTCTCTGGATCTGTTGAGTGCTGAATCCAAACTGCACAGCCCAAGACCCCAAATAAGAGAGCAAGCCATGCTCGAGGTGCACTAGTCGGGTTTTGCCAAAATTCGTCATACTTCACTTGAAGGTCAGCAAGCGTACTTCCCAGAACCTTTGGAATGAAGGTGTTCTGAAGGGGGTAGATATATATAGAAGGCTAACCTCGGCTTTGAAAGTAGGTGCATGTATTATGACTAGAGATGCGTTTAGAACGTGACAACCTCGCACTTCGCGTACATGTATGGCAGAGCAAATCATGAAGGGGTAGACAAAACATACTAAAGGATGGCTCTCCAGAGTCCAGGCATAGTGCAACGAGGGCGTCAGCATTATTTCGAGAAGGCAGAGCTGCTATTAAATTTTCAATGGGCGTTTGATTAAACAAGCCGAGGAGAAAAGTGGGGGATTGAGTCAATGTAGCTGATTCTGCTTTGGTTTCTCTGCCAGCAGTACTTGCTTCAGTCAAGCCTAACTCAGTGTGCTTTGTGAGAAGATGGCAAGTCAGCGATCAAAAGGGTGAGAAACAGAAACTTGAAGCTGGATAAGGATTTCTTACAGCACGTCTCATCATTACACTCCAGTGATTATGATTTAAATTGAGGCTGTATGTGGGGTTAGAAGGCGTATGCTCTACCTCTTGCTCACTGGAGCTTGCCATTGGACTGGGCATGGCTTCTTTAAACTCATTTGGATGGGAGGAGTGAAGGGGAAAAGGAGAATTTGAATTCTTTTGCGCTTGAATTATCGCCTCCAGATGACCAATTCGGCTTTCAAGGGTGCGAATTCGAGCCTCACAGGTAATATGTGGATTGATGTCATTTCGGTCAGAGATTTTATTATAATGACATTCTGGTTCAATTCCACGTTTTTTGCAGTTATCGCAAGGGGCTCCACGGTTGCATTTTAATCTATACAGGGCATAAAATCATTAAACGGTTCACACTAAGAAGGTTGAAGGCAAACTCCGAGGTCCCTTAGGAATGACCGAAGTGACGTGTTTCATAACACATCCATGTGCATTTGAACAAAGGAGGACTCAAATTAGACTTACTTCTTGTCGCGACATGAAGTACATGACAGTTGGGCTCGGGGCTTTTGATTGCGTATTTTTCGACCAACTAGTGGCCGATATCTTCCGTCTGGATGGGACTCCATTGTCCGGGATAACCGGACTTGGATAGTATTGAAGCTCGAAGCTCGGTTTTAGATTCAAAACACGCAAAATACCATGGTGGATGCAGAAGAATGGTTGAGGTAGTCGACTTTCAAGTGCTTCGGGGGGTTTTAGCGAACAGTAGTTAGCGCAGACGGAGTACTCGGATTTCTTGTAAGAAATGAGTGAAATCTGTAATTTAAACCTGCGAAGTTGGAGACTGGTGGAGCTGGATCCACTGTTGGCCCGTTGTTCCGTGTGCCGTGCAGTATATGTCCGATTCCGACTGCATTCATAGAGTATGTCGTCTGGAAATGGAGAATACTGTTGTAGATCGTCGTACGAGCGAGCGCTCTATATGGGTCTCGATCTATTCTGGTGCATGGTCCTGATATAAAAAATTCGTCAGCTTTTGCTCTGATTGAGACAGGATCCCGAAGTCCGTGCTAGCCGAGCAAAGTAGATAAATAAGATCACCACCTCCGTATTTCGAAGTAGATTTGGGAATTATAACTCGAAAGCATCCGGATACGCATTGTATAAATAGGACCATGACTGTGGAGAAGAGGAATTTCCGCGTTTTGATCGCGGGTGGTTCTGTGGCAGGACTCACCCTCGCTCACTGTCTTCGGCACAATAATATCGATTTCACTGTGTTGGAGGGTCATCATGATATTGCTCCTGAGGTAGGTGCCTCGATTGGAATCTTACCACATGGAGCGCGTATCCTCGATCAATTGGGTATGTTTGATGACATCTTGAATGCCGTTGAACCTCTGAAACATTCGTGGTTCTGGGGTGATTCTGGGAACCTTTTGTCGACATCAAAAGCGCCAGAAATCCTCACTGAAAGGTAAGGAGCTATCCAAATATCATTCATGAACAAAGACAACTGATTCTTTTCTTGTAGACATGGCTACCCAATCAACTTCTTGGACCGACAGACCCTTCTTCAAATACTTTATGCCCATCTTGAAGACGATCGAGAGAAAGTGCTTACTGGCAAGCGCGTCATCAACGTCGAGCACTTCCCAACACATGTTGTCGCGTACTGCAAGGATGGATCATCATACAAAGGCGACCTGATAATCGGAGCGGATGGTGTGCATAGCACTGTACGGAACCTGATGTGGAACTATATGGAGGCGCATGGCTTATCTGAGGAGATAGAGCAGGAGAGGAAGGGTGAGCACATCAGCTGTTTTAGAGGCTTTGAGTTCTTGGCTTCTATGCTAATATCTTTTTAGTCATGACATCCGAGTATGACTGTGTATTTGGTATCTCCAGCGCGACGCCAGGACTTGTTCCTGGCCATTCTCACCGTACCTTCGCTGAAGGATACTCTCTTCTGGTTATTTCCAGCAAGAACGGCCGAGTGTACTGGTTCTTCTTCACCAAGATGGATCGTAAATACTTGAGCAACGAGATTCCCCGGTTCAGCAAAGACAAAATCGAGGAGCATGTAGCCGCATGGTTGCATAAGCCAGCCTCAGGCTCCGTTTCATTCGGCGAAATCTACCATAAAGCAACAGTCAAGACACACGTTGCCTTGGAGGAGGCTGACTACACATATTGGTGCAAAGATCGTTGGGCCTGCATTGGAGATTCCATTCACAAGGTAGGTATCGCAGAATAATGCTAAATTCGGGAAGGACGAGACACATCTGTAGGATACCCGCTGACCGATGGGACTTAGATGACGCCTAACGCTGGACACGGCGGTAATAGCGCGATAGAGAGCGCTGCCTCATTGACAAACCACTTGGTCAAGCTACTTGAACGTAGCGCCACACCTGATGTGAAAGAAATCGACCAATGTCTCCAGTCATGGCAGGAAGATCGTCGCCCACGAGTTACAAAGATTTGGAAGTCTGCGCATAATCTGACTCGACTGGAAGCATGTGCTACGTTCAAGGACAAACTCATTGCATTGAAGTTGATTTCTTTCCTCGGTTCTGTCCTCACCGACAGAGCATCGGCAGATATTCTTGAGGCAGAGTCATTGGCATCTTTGCCGCTTCCTCCGCGATCTCTCACCGGAACAATGCCATATGCTAACCGTGATGAAGGCGGAAAGGCAGAGTCCGAGTCGCTTTGGATGCGATCGGTCGAGTGCCTCCCCTTACTCACCTGCTTCGGTGCTGCACGAGCCACAATGCTGCCCTTAGTCCAAAAGGTCAGACCATTTATGATACCTTTCTTTGTTCAAGGATCATGGGTGGCCAGCAATGGAGAATCGCTGGATATGCACAAATCACTCTACAAACTTCCCTTCCTCGAGAGACTACTCAGACCTCTAACATTATGCTTCCTTCCTTCCATTACGGGCTCAGACCCTGTTTCCAGAGCTCAAATGGTTCCTTTCATGGCAGATCTTGGAGCAATGTATGGCATCTGGATGCTGGAAAGTTGCCGAAAGTCTCATTCTCCATCCGAGATGGCATTGTAAGTCTATCATGATTATGGTCAGTAAACCATCATTCTTGACACTAACTTTGTATATTTAATGCTAGGCCTATTATTGCTGGAACGATGGCCCAACTGAAAGGCATCGGTCTCTGCGCTCCAATCTATTACGCCCTGGAGTACTTGCGAGTTCATCCCTCCAAGCTGCTTGCACGTGTTGGCCATGAACTGGAAGCAAAAAAGACTCTCACAATTTTTGCTTCTCTGCTTGTTGGCTACTACTTGCCAACATACCAGAACTTTACTGCTTCGACAGTTGACCTTCGGCAGTCCTGGAACGCCATCTGGCAATTCTTTCCCATAATTGTGCCTGCGATAGCTACTGTTATCTCACAATTTCAGAAGAAGAGTACAGAGTCTTCGGAAAAGCTGCAGGAATCTTGCGACCGTAAGGCCAATAACATGGTTGCTACTCGCGTCGCATACATTGGCCTTGCTGCCATATCCGGTGCTAGTTGGATCTATTCCTTGACAACTGCACCAGCAGGCTCTTCAATGACTGACATCTTTTGGCCTGGTTTTGACGGTCATTCCTCCCCTATCACATCTTTTACGGGTGGCATCGCCCGCTTTCTTAAATACGATCAAATTTGGTCGATGACAAGTAGCTTTATCTGGCTTGGATTGAGAGCCAAGGAACTTAAGAAACGGGGTGCCTCCTTCTCATGGCTGAATGTCACCAGTGCTTTTGTTGGAACGACCCTCGCGTTTGGACCTGGAGCCGCATTTGCTCTTGGATGGGGCTGGAGGGAAGAGCAGATGAACAGAATGTCTGCTGAGAAGGTCACAGGCGATGAGAGTCACTAGGTAAAGATCACGATAAGACCATTCAAAAAATGAACAAAGCTGTTATCCATTTGTACAATATACATCATTTTACTAAGCCTTAAAAAGCCCCGATTCTCATTTTTCTGCCTTAGCAACAGAACCATCAATATCTGGCTTGGGAGGCTTGACACTCTTCCACTGAATTCCGAGCGATGTGAAAAGGGCAACTGCTGCAACAGCTGTTGCAATATAAAACGTCTTCGTAAGAGCGTAATTATAAGCTTGTAGAGCATCCGAGAGTTGTGATTTGGGGACAACGCTCCTCACCTCCGCAGAACCTGCATTGAGAATTTTCTGAATTTCGTCCTCTCCAAAGTCCATGGAAGCGAGCCGCGAGACAAGTTTGTTTTCAAAAATACACTCCGCAACGGCTAGGAGGACAGAGGCTCCAAGGAATTGGAAGCATTGAAGAATGGATGTTCCAACTGGAATGTCTTCAGGCTTAAGGACTGCTTGCGTCGCAACATATGGCATTGAAAGAGTCATTCCTGCACCGAGACCTTGAAGGACTTGAAACGGAATCCAGTGCGTGTGAGACGTCGAGACGGTGAAGGTAGAGATCAGCCCTGTTCCTATGCTCATCAAGGCAGTTCCAAGGATGATGAAAGAATTTGGATAGCCAATATATTTCAGTAACATCCCTGTGGAAATGGCAGCAAAGACATCCGATAGAGCGAGAGGAAGGTACATCACTCCAGATTTAGTTGAGGAGGCGCCTTTAACCACCTGGAACCATTCTGGAAGATAGTATATCGAGATATAGACGGCACCCATTGCAAAAAATTCCGCAACGCAGGCGAAGAACATGGTGCGCTCAGTAATAATACGGGGAGGGATCATTCCGGTGTCGCCCTTGTATATCTGCCAGAGAGCAAATACAACCAGGAGCAGTACACCTCCAACGAAAAGCCCGATTATTGTAGCGCTCTTCCAGGCGAAAGTGGTTCCTCCCCATTGAAGAGCCAAAAGAATCATAATGATCGCAGGTGCGAAAGTAAGCAAGCCAAGCAGATCGAAGCTCTGTAGCTTTTGTGGAATTGATAAATCGTCCGAGGACTTGGGTTCTTGCCGTGGGGGTCTGAAGAAGAATATCAGGGTGATGATTGTGACAGCACCGAGGGGGAGGTTGATCCAGAAACACCATCGCCATGTCGCATGCTGAGTAAAAGCTCCTCCAATCACAGGTCCAATAATTGTTGCAATGCCAAAAGTTGATTGTAGAATTCCAATATACACCGGGCGTTTTTCAAGCGGGATAGACACTGCGACAATACTGAAAGCTCCTGTGAAACAGCCCGCTGCTCCAGCACCAGCTATAGCTCGTCCGACAATGAGCATCGGGCTGCTCACTGCAAGAGCACATAGTAACGATCCGACTTCGAAGACACCAAGACATCCAAGGAATGACCACTATTGTGAGATTAGTCATAATGTCATCCCTTCATTCTTCTCGATTCCAGCTGACTTGGCTATTGTGAGACCTACCTTCATAGAAAATTTTGAGAACACCTTGCCAGCCATGGGTTGTAAGGTGCACATAGCGAACGAATACGCGCTTCCATACCAGGCAATATCACCTGTGCTGTGAAACTCGGATGTGATTCGGGGGATTGCCGTTGATATGATAGACGAATCAAGTGACATCAGGAAGATGGAGAGACTGAGGCCGATGATGACTAGGATGAGTGATATGCCGGTTAGCTCGTAGGCACTCCCATCATCTTGTCCGGATGGTTTTTTGTCGCGACTCGGAGCTGACATGTTGCTCTCCTCGACTGTTGGAGGACCGCCAGTAAACTTTTCCGTGGCCATTGTTTTGATTCAGGTGTTAATGAAGTGATCATGCTGAAGACAAGAGATGTTGTTAAGGGTTAAATAGGTAAAATGTTGATATGTATAGAGAGCAAGCTAGCCGATTTAGACTATAGATTAGCTTGATCCACATTCTGCGGCATGAGCCGCATAAGGAGCATGATGCAGCATGACTCACTCTGAGTCTTTATGATGGCGCTCCACTCACAACAAATTGATATATTTTCTTGTATTTGATGCACATATGATATTACTTTAAAATACATCGCTGGCAATGGTAAGCAATGGTAAATGTACCATGGAGAAAGTAGCGAAACTGCTTATTGCAGTTTCCCGAAAGGAATCTTCAAGTTGGAATGCGTTGATCAAAACGATTGCGTGCTTCAAGTTTGCACATGTGTATTGATAATTTTGTCTATTATAAATCTTGCGGCATTTTTCGTTCTATATCTTGTCCGATTTGGTATAGTTCATTTTGAAAATATCCCGAGTCTCAAGCAGTTTGAGTAATTGATCTCCGGAGTCGGGTACAGAGCTGCCTTGGGTGTGTTTGTACTCAAGTGCTGCTGAGCAATATACTAGTACCCTAAAGTTGGAAATGAAGCTCGACATAGAATAATAGAAGATACCTAGGTATCAATCGAGAGTAAGTCAGAACAGTGTACGATTAAACTATTAAACTATGAGACATGGGATATCCACGGGTCACTCCACTTCCGACCAATAAGAAATTTCAGTACGCAAATTTGTGATAGGCTCACACTATAATCAGCTACAATATCAAGGACTAGGAGCTAGGAAATCATACTCAGTCTTCTCTGTCTAGATAGTTAGATTCCTGATAAACTGACCATATGAATATAATAAAACATTCACATCTGCATAGACATCGTAAATGGTCCCATCTGGATTGTTATGTAATGACCCCTCACGTGTCTTATCAACCTTGGAAGATGCCCCTCCCCCTGCGACAACTCACCACCAGGTACTCTGTACCCTTTCTTCCTTTATTCTCCTTGGCTTCTCTTGTTTGTGTTGCCATTCTGTTCCCCAGATCACCCCGGCCCCGCCAGTCTGTTCTAGACTTGTTCTCTCTAGACTCCACTCGCGATAAGGATCACTCTCTATCTTATCGTCCTACCCCGATCTTGCGACTGCATACAGACTTGCAATCACTTCCAAGACACAAGTTTCCAGAGTGAATAATCTCTCTGTTCCTGATTATTGGATTGTGAGCTTTGAAAAAGAACAGGGAAGCAGGGAGTGATCACTGGTCGCAGACATGGCCAGCCCGGCCCTGTGCTACTATTGTTTCGAGAGCCTCTCCGCCTCATTCGATGACCGTGAGCCTATCAACCTCGCAACAGTAGAAGCTCTCTGGGAACAGCATGAACAATCTAAGAAACTTTCTACTCTCGGATCCCAAGCAAACCAATCCGGTGACTCCGATGCAGACGAGGGGGATGTCAATGATGAATCTCAGAAGAGCCTGAAACCACCGGGTGTTCGCCGTCTCCAAAGCCAAACTTCCTCTTCTGATTCTTCTAGCATAGCGACTACCCCTTCTAGCGCTTCTAATACCTCATCCAATTCCCTCCTGTCTAGCTCAACGGCTGCGACAACTCCACTGGGATCGCAGACAAAGACTACGGAGCAGAAGTATCCACTTTTCGTCACATGGAATACTCTTTCACGCAGTGGTCATAAATCTTTACGTGGGTGCATAGGCACCTTCGAAGCGCAAGATCTTCCTACAGGACTAAATCAATTTTCTCTAACCTCGTATGTGATTTTCTTCCCCCCCCCCCCCCCTACTATCTTTCGTTCCGTCCCATAACTAATATATCCGACGATAGGGCTTTCGACGATACCCGCTTCTCTCCAATCCCCAAATCCCTTATTCCGTCCCTATCATGCTCACTTACCCTCCTGGGATCCTTCGAACCATGCACTAATGCCATGGACTGGACTCTGGGAACACATGGTCTTCGCATTTCCTTCATCTATCGTGGTAGACGGCACGGCGCAACATACCTCCCCGATGTCCCTGTTGAACAAGGTTGGACCAAGGAAGAAACAGTGGAGAGCTTAATGCGGAAAGCAGGATGGGATGGCGGTGCCGGTAATATGGCTCGACGACTACTACGTACTGGAGCTTCGGGTGCTGGGGCTACGAAGCCTTGGGACCAGGTATCTGAGTTCCGTACTGTTCGGTATCAGGGACATGGCGCAAGTGCATCATATGCCGATTGGCAAGAGTGGAGGAATTGGGTGCTTTCTCTAGAGGATGGTGCTAATCTCCTTGGCTCGACTTGAGTTAAGATCTTCTCTTTACTCATTTGCTAGACGCTGCTCGTCTACCATGCATATTCGGCTTAATGACTATCATGATGTTACGTATCTCTGAAAGAGAATTTATGATTAAGATACTTCAGTTTTTGTTTCATGCCATCGAGTTCAAGTTGGGTTTATCTGAGTTGAATACAGAAATTTATGCATGCCAATGTTGAAGTGGAATGCTTACTTTCGAGGAACTTGAACTTACTAGTACTTCTTATGCGAGCTGATTCATCAGTCGTTCAAGTTGCATTTGGTTATGATAGGTAGATTCCCACAACATAGATACAAATGTGCACTTCAAAAAGCGCTTATCACTGCCAGTTGGCAACGCGAAAGATCGAAGTAAAGCTACAGAACAACAAGGAGAACTATTCCAAGCGTACAGCGCCCTGCTCTTATCGACAATCCCTGATTTAGCGTCCACCTCGATTCCACAGTCCAGCCATGGTCTCCTTAACCCGGCGTTCCTGTTCCCGAATCTGAAACTCAGACTGTCCCCTCGCATTCCCCCGACTATCAATATGCATAGGACTTCCACCATTGGAGGACGCTGGAGTAGCATGTCCACTCTCTTCGGTTATCTCCTGTCCATTCACACGCTCAGGCTTAGGATCAATGCTCATAACACCATCCATCATGAATCCACCACCCTCGCGGAGCTTGTTAATAGCGCGCACAGTATCGATAGCGCGATGCAGTGTACGACGAGCATTGAAGTTCTTCTTAACTGTTGGCAATAGATCCTCGCCAGATCCAGTGCGCAAGGACTCGTATGGTGGGTTGATCCAGGTATGTTGAAGTGCTTCGTGAGCAGTCATGCGCTTCTGGGGGTCGATGGTTAGGCAGCGGTTGATGAAGTTGCGGGCTTCCTGAGAGACGCCGCGCCAGTATTCTAGAGGTGTGAAGGAGTAATCGGCTGCAAGAATTGCTTGCATCTCTTCTAGGTTGGAGTCCCGATCAAAGGGAGTGTATCCGCATAGAAGGAAGTATGTAATGACACCGATAGCCCAGATATCACTAGCATATTTGTTAGAGCGAAATCGCATTGGAAAAAAGGGCGCGATAGCACTTACACTGGCTTGCCGTGCCCGCTCTTCTTGAAAATCTCTGGTGCCATATATCCCGGGGTTCCGCATGTTGTAGTCAAGACATGGAATTGCTCCTCGTCCATGATTCTGGATAGTCCAAAGTCCGCAATTAAAAGATCCGCATTATCCTCTGGTGTGCGGAATAGTAGGTTCTCAGGCTTCAGATCCCGATGGACAATGCCATGATCATGCAAGTACGCCACAGCGGACAGAACAGCTCGAATTAAGCTCGCAGCATCGGTTTCGAAGTAGCTGCCTTTTCGGCAAATGCGATCAAAGAGCTCTCCACCCAGAGCAAGATCTGTGACCAGGTATACTGTATTCAATCTTAGCTGAGTGTCCTGAGGGGGTGTACGAGTAGCCAAAACCCCGCTGGATCCAGAGATGAGCTGTGACGTACAGTTGTTCATAGTTTCAAAGTAGTCCACCAGTGTGAGGATATTCTGGTGGCCCATAGACACGCGCTTAAGCACGGCAATCTCATTGCGAACCTATTACACAGAGTATGTGTTAACCTCCAGTCGTCTGATGTGTTGGTCCCATCCTACCATGTGTTCGCGGCCCGCCATCAGACGCTTATTGATCACTTTCGCCGCATAGTAGCGACCGGTATCAATATGCACACATTCCTTCACGACAGAGTATGAGCCAGCGCCAAGCGTCTTGCCAGTCTTGTAGCGACAGGGCTGGACCTGGGGTCTCGGAGGTTGCGCCATTAGGACCAAAAGCGGAGGTTCGGTATGCGGGGAGAAGGATAGGTGGTCGTGGAGGGTTCAGGGGTTGCGAGAACCAGCCTCGGGGAGGGAAAATATGGGGATCTTAAGAGGATAGAATAATTTGCGCCCGTATGAACCTGTGATCGTATAGAGAATCAGCCTCAAGCTACGCAATGTGCTACTGACAGTAGGCGCGGCGCTTCAGCCCCGCCAACCAACGATATGAGACAAATACCCACCGAGTTTCAAGTGCTTTATTTGGTTGCCTGGGGTCGGATATAGACCTGGAGAATATTTGAAACCCTCAAGTGTAGGGACTTATTATTGGAGGGATGTATTTATAGAGTGGTAGACCGGAGTGGAAAGGAAGAAGAACTTGAAGTGAGCTCAGATAAAAAGGAGATGAATTATTGACCAGTTGATTAAGAGATCGTCAACGGGTTTCCTATTTACACAATCACTTGCGAAACACCATACCATGCAAAGTAAAATGAAAACTCCTCCAGACTCCTCCGAATATCCTTAAACATGGGAATAGTAAAAAAATGAATCAAAACAAATAAAGAAATGGATATCACAGCCCATTACATCCGGGCCAGAACATCGTCGACCACCTTTTCCAATAACTGCAGGCTATGGAATTTGGCTGCACTTTGCAGAACTTGGAGCTTTCGCTGAGTCTCCTTGCGATCAACTGTTGGAGCCCAGATGCCACTGCAAGAGCAGTGTTCCATAAACTCACTCACTTTAAGGGTGTGGCATTTGGAGCATTTGAGATCCTGAGTCTGCCACTCCACCACAAGACCATGAACTTGGCCAATGAGCAGTTCTTCCTGGGCAAGTCGATCATACTCCGTCTGACAGAATGGACAGCGCCACGGTTTGGGGGTTTTGGCGAGGTCTGTGCCAGAGTCTGGCAGCACATCTTCGTCACGGCAGAGGTCCAAGTCACGGATGAGACAGCAGGCGTTACAGGTCAACTCCGTGAGTTTCAAATTGGTGCTTGGGTTTTCGAATCGACCTTCTTTGCTGAACTCGCGCACTTCGAACAGAGCCAGTAATTCGCGACGAAGTAATCGTGATTCAAGGGTGGTGATCTTGGATAGGCTAAGAACTTGCATAAGTAGCTTGACCAGCTCCAGTGAAGGATTGCGCTTTTCGTTGGCTGGATCAACCAGGACACCTGGAAGGACTGGGAATGCATAGTCGGAGGCAAGCTCAGGGTGTAGCAGCTCATCCCGCTGACGACGAATCAGACCAGAGATCTGCTTCTTCAGAGGCTTGGAAAACTTCTCCGCAAGGATAGCAGCGATTTCTTCGCTTTCTTTGTCGCTCGGCTGTCCAATGGGAATCTGAGTCATGCGAGGGGTGGACGACATGTTACCATCCTGGAGATCAGGGCGCTTCAGTGAGTGCATCAGCTCGATGTACTCCACCACCCAGTCGTTGAAGATAGCTTGCATGGGCGTGGGCAGGAACCGATTGAGTTGCCAATGCATAACAGTTTCCAAGTTCTGATTTTCGGCTTCCACGACTTCTCTGCAACCCTTGCCACCATAGTTGTACTCGTCATACCACACGAGGTAATCCCAGTATTCCTTGATCTCAAGATCGATAAAGTGGAACGACGGGTTCGCCCGGATTGATTTCAGGACATACTGACTGTAGGCATACGCATTGCCCACCTCTGTCTTGGTAGTCTGAAGCAAGAGACGGGTTGAGCTGGCAAAGATAACATTAGAGCCGACCCGCCGGAACTCAGCCATCAACCTCTGGAACGACTTTCGTGATAGCAACCGAACGTAGTTGTGTAATGATCGATCGTAGAGACATGATACTGGACTCTCTACCCATCGGATTAAGTGCTGGACCATGATGTCGGCCATACTGTTTCCTGCGCAGGCTTCTGTCCACCAGTGCTTAACCATTTCGCGCAGAACATGGGCACCGGCTGATGCGAACGCTTTCTCGGAGTACAATACACCAGTGTCCTCGCCGTTTCCTGAAGCCAGCAGACTATTATCACTTCCATCCATTTCGCTGACAATGGAGGAGGTAAGGATCGTGTTGATGGCGAGATTGCGAACATCCAGCTCAATGCAAACAGTGGTGTAGGCATTCGGAGTGTTGACAGCAGGCATGTTCACCTTCTCCAGTGGTCCCATGACATCGTCCTTTTCAAATCCAGCATGATCTGGGCGCGGTCCTGTTGACCACCATAGAACGACGTTACTTTGCTGAAGTCGTCTTGCGTATGAGATATCAATCAAGTACCGGGGGTCATCGGTTTCCAGATTGCAGAGAGGGACATCTCCATATCGAGCAAGCAGAGTCAGGTGCTGAATCCAAGCAGACAAATACAGGTAATGGGTAACCAGGCGTCTGGCAATGAATGACTGCCAGCCCAATGGTGGCAGTTCCATATCAGACACTTCAGGCTTCACTGATAGAGTAGGGTACTCTCTGAGAATAGGAATATCGTGACATAACCGGTCCTTTTGCTGAGACTGAATGACGAGGACAGTCGGCCTGCTCTCGTCATTACGAAGCTTTCTGACCAGATCACCAACTTCCAAGTGAGCCTTTCTCCGAGTCATCACCTGGGTGGTCTTAAAGTGAATCTTATCCTGGTACTGGAAAGCATTCTGCGAGTCATCGGTGGATGCATCCTGAAGTTTCCGGAGAAGAAGCTCTGAATAGATCTTGTCCACATTGGGAAGACCCTGGACGTCTCTTGTACGGTTGAGAATGACAATGTGTGCTTCGTTCTTTGTTGTTGAGAACAGTGCAAATACCTGTTTCTCTCCAGAAGCCACATGGTAGAGGTAGTGGTATGCCAAGCTCGAATCCATCAAGTAAGGTTGATCAGAGGTCGTATGAAGCAATGTAGATAGATCAAAGCCCTTCTCCAGTCCTTCGCCCAAGACGCCACGCTGCTCTTCATCGAAAGTACAGTGACTTCCCAGCTTGAGCACTGCCCTGACACTCGGAGAGATGTTACGCTCGTAGACACCCTCGATACTTGGGTGTTGGAATAAGACGTCCATTTTCTCCGACTCTTCAATGAATGTGTCTTCTGATAAAGAGACCTTGAAAAGGTGAACTGAGGGGTGACCGTTGGGCAATGTGTGGTTGACTTTCTCGACTTCGCAGTCAGGCACCTCAATATCGGGCAGTGAATCTCGCTTCAAATTAACGAAGAACTGTCGCGGAACCTTGACATTAAGAGCATGAACCTTTTGGTCGATCAGAACAAAAGCCCGTACGATTCCTGGTCGGCCCGTTTCGCACAATTGCAAAACCTGCCATGTGCTGATATACAGCATCTGCGCCTGATTGCGGAAGAAACCGCTCAGGGAGTCTGAGGCAATGTTCGACCTGTCACCGAACAACTGACGGCGACGAATTCGTGCTTGCTTCTGAATCTTCCATTTCTGTTTCTGGTATTTGATGAAGCCTTGGTAATCATCATCAATAGATGGCATCACCGCCGGAAGGCTGGCAAAGGGGTCAAGTGATGTCTTCTGGAGACCTTCTGGGTGCTTTCTTTTCTGAGACACCTTGGCCTCGGGCGACTTCACGATCTGGGTTGAGCTGGCAAGTGCTTCATCCATATCACCAGCATGTTGAACACGATGTTCCAGGATGTTGGTTGATATCGATGAAAGAGGAGCCTTGTCCGACTTCTCAAACAAGTCCGTCATCTTCTTCTGCTTGAACTTGTCGTCCTTCTGGTTGATTCGCTTCTGCAGCCAATCGGGGTGAGCAACACGAGGCACTGGGTTTCGAAGCTTCTGCAGCGCCGCTGGAATTGTGATAAGTTTTTGAATGACAGATCCCAAACGCTCAAGATAGTAATCCCAATCAAGGATACTTCGGGGATCCATATCAGCAGGATCTTCTTTGAGCCACTTTCGCAGGAAGAATCGCTTGACAGCGGGCTCAGCAGAGAAGATGGCGACAGGAATGGCTCGCTCAGTGACTGGCGCGTTCCTTGGTCTGGAAGAAATAATGTACTTGCAGTTCAAGCCCTTATCCTTGACCATTTGCTCGCCCAGGAACTCTGCCAAACGTTTGGCTGTGGTGATAGACGTGGATTTTTGATTTCCATACTCCTCCAGGGTTTTTGTCATGCTTCGATTCTCTGAAATGAGATCGATCAGCTCCTCGTCGGCCAATGTGGCTCCCTTCTCGTAGAGAACATCCAACCACCGATCGGCGACTCGGGCAACAGCGGCATATGTTTCAGCCAAATTGTTACCCTCCAAAAAGAACTTGAAAATTTGAGTCTGGAAAATCTTGATCAATTTCAGCTCTCCTCTTCGTTTGACCTCAAAGCCCTTCAATTCAGCCAACGATCCATCATGATTGAATACAGCGTATCGCTTCTTCAAATTCTTATCTTCTTCCTTTGAGGTTGGAAGAATCATGGCGCGGTATGGACCATCCACCTCGAAGAAGATGGAATTCTCACTGTAGGTGTCGTATTTGAAGGTGGCAGGGTCCACAAGAGCCTGGTACTGGTGGTTTGTGTACTTGGCATGCACGAGATGGTTAAGCATAACACAGGGATACGAGATACCCAGCTTCTTGCCATTCTTCAGCGTGAAGGAGAAGTTTTCGGGGAAGGTTCCGGGAAGCATGCACCAAATACCATCGGTATCAAGTTCCAAAGGTCGACCAATACGTTCAACAAGCTCTCGCGCCATCTGAATGATGTGGGCACCTGTCAAACAAGTAACACCAGCCATCTCCATGGAATACCAGCGAGAACCCTTTCGCATGACATAACCGTAGAAACTGTTCAAAATGACTTTGTGGGCAAGCTGAAGGGAATCAAACAGAATGATCATCTTCTTTGCTTCCTCGATCTCGGCAGCGGAAGCGCCTGATGATTGCAAGGCCTCTGCTTTGTTCTTCCAGACCTTCTGCTTTCCCTTGAAATCGTATCGACGATCACGGAAACTTCGTACGGTGTCGACGTAGAACGGATTCTCTCTCTGACAGATGATAGCTTCGCGGACCATGGTTTTGCTGTCGTGGATCTTGTGGTAAATCTTCTTACTGTAGTCTTGCAGTCGCTTCTTGACCAGACCAGCTTGTTCCTCGATGCTAAGTTCCCCGAATGATCGCATGGGAGCATTCTTGTGTCTTCCAGGGAAGCGTTCATTTGCAGTGGCTCGTCGAATCATGTTGTATTCGTCACGCTTTGCTGGCAAAAATTCACCACGCCATGCCCACGGCATTCGCCTGTCACAGGTCTTTCCAGGTCGATTGAAATCACAAGCAGCACAGTTAGATTCCTCGATCATGGAGTCAGGCTGCAATCGATTCGTAATCATGATATTGGGGTACATGGAAGCAACATCCAAGTGATAGATGAAAGGAACCTCATGTCTGGTTGGATTGTCCCTGAGATCAATCAACTTTTCCAAGATCTGAGCCTTCACCTGGTCATAATTTGTAACGTCATCGAGAGACTTCTTCTCTTCAACTTCGACACTAAACTTGAGCGCATGATCGAGATCGCGAATGAGTTCCTCAATTGCGGTTGGATCGACTGTGAATGCCACAGGAATGTCACTTCTGAAAACACCAGCTTCAATACTTTCGACGTGACCACCAACATAAGTTTGGGATTCCAGCAGATGACCCTCGTAAAAGGACTCAGGCGGATCTTTGTGCTTGTTGGGAAGGATGATCTCATTTTGGTAGGCTTGAACCATGAGAAGCATTTCACACAGAGTTCCAGTTCCTTTTCGTAATGTGTCGTCTGGATTGAGCGGAATGATGGTGCACAGGGAGAAGATAAAAGGGTGCACATATTTCATGTAGAGGTAGTATGTCGCAACCGCATCGGAAACCGAATACTCAGCAAGAGTTTGAGGCCTCTCGCTTGCATATGGGGTCATCAACTCCGGATCAAGCTCATCGGGATCATAACCAAGCTTTGCAACGGTGACGGCTTTCAAACCACGACTTCCTTGAGGAAGATAACTGTCACGACTGACCCACGCGAAACAATCCATGTGTACACAGTGGTCGGCTTGATAGATGTCTTCGCTGTTCTTTCTGAAACCGATCTCTGTGTACATGTCGATTCCTTGAACACTTGCTCTGGCTTCGACGAACGGCCAATCGAAGAAGTCACCGTTGTATGAGGCAATGACAGTTGGCTTGGCAATCTTGATATGCTCAAAGAATCGCTCTATGACGGCTCGCTCGTTTGGCTCGTTGAAGATCACGAAGGGACCACTGTATTCCGGTTTAGGCGTGTATTCGAAATCGTTAATATCTTCGGACACGATCTCTCGGTTTGTGATGAGAAAGCCCTGTCCGTCGATCATGTACGAAATCATCATAATCTGATCGATGAGGGCATCGGGGAACTTGAGAGGCAGCTTCGTCGTCTCGATATCGAAGGCCAGAACAACAGGGTCGGCACGTGAAAGTCGCTCTTCCAGGCATGTCAAGGATATCACACCTTGTCTTGACTGCACGTTGTACCACTTTCCAATTCGAATATCTAGAAATAGTCAGCAAACCGTGTATAACATTCCTCGCAGTTGAAACCACAAACCTTTGTCAATCGATACTCGAACATGATATGGAACGTCGTACTCTCGAATATCCACAATAAAATCACTCGCTTGCATGTTGGCATTAGGTCGTTGCTCATTAATTATTTCGTCATCAAACAGGTCGAAACCGGTCGGTGCGCTGCAGCGTATCAATTAGCAAATACCAGAGATCCTGCAGGTTCTTGGACAAACCTGATCACTTCAGCAAATGCGTCCATCTCAGTCGCATTTTTCTTATTCTTCTCCACCAAAGGTAGAAGTGTTCGTCGAACCTCGAGCAAATTGCTCACATTCGCAAAGTTCAATCTGATGAATGTTCGTCGGTGTCCGAGAAGGTGATTTGGGAGATCCAAATCTTCTTTATCGAGTCTCTTGAAGTTCTTGATCAACCCTTCAAAGTTTCGACGACACCATTCCTCCGCTTCCATCTCGTGGTTCTTCTTGACCACGATGAGAAAGTATGGGTCGTACTCGACAGTCGCTTTGAAGCTACCTCCATCGTCTTGAAGGAAATAGTAATCCACACCGGCACGACCTCCAGGCACATTGGGATCTTCTATCGTCGTGCTGTGCATGTTGATGAGCCAACCAGCTCTGGTATCACCGGACTCGAAGCGTGGAAAGCCGAGAGATTCATCGATGCTGTTGGCCAGCCGAATGGCCTCGAATTTCTCATCTTGGGAAGTTGCTTCGGTGGAACGTAGGGAGGAAAACTCGACGGTCTTTGCTCGACGTGGATTTGAAGATGCAGCACTTGATCGGAACTTGTTCCCAAACTTGCTGGGTTTTCGCGACGGCATTGCGAATTTGAGGCCGGCGAACTAGAGGCCCGGCGGGCAGTATCAGTTTTTTGTTAACAGGATGGTTCGTGTTTCGACGTTTCGACGTGCATGAAATAGAAATGACGAAATTAGTTTGATAGGAAAATGGTATGTTTGGTGAACCACAGACACGCGGGCGACACAAAGGTGAAAGGTCCTGCAGCCAATGTCTGTAGGAGGGTCCGGTCCTATTAGCCCTTCTCCAATCCAGTCAGTCGTAATGCAGTACTTGGACGCGTTCGCGTCTCCCGCACGCGCGAAAATCTTAGTCATCGGTTAGCCATGTTACCTATTTGGACACCCGAGAAATACTAAATGGACACCCCTCACATACTCAATTAGGTTTGGACTATACACCACTCTTACATGGATGTATCAACCTTAGAACCTGTCCACGGGTATGCTGGCCCCAGTCTTAACTTCATCTATCAGACCTCGGTAGCCTGAAGGGTTATCTACCTACTTCAGGTACCCTCTTATATTTATAAATACATATACAGGTAGGTACCTACCCCAGTACCTACTCCAGTACCTACCACTCCACTTATCCCGATGTCCTTCTAGGTATTGCCGTAGAGAATCTTTTATGTCTATACCGAAGGTACATTGTGTAGGTGCACACAAGCAGGCAGCTTATTTATTACCCAGTTTCTTCAATACGTGTAAGGGAGGTGTATGAACTAAGCCCAACCAAGTCAAGGGTGTCCAAATAACATGGCTCTGATATTTGTCTTCGGAATAACTCTCCAAATACAGCATATGTCGGATGATCGATGTGCCGCGGCGATATTGACTATCACTAAGGTTCTTTTGCCAGCTCGCGATAGACCTTACGATCAACAGTGGTTTCTACAATAATATGACGGAC
Source organism: Penicillium herquei (assembly GCA_039634405.1). Lineage (NCBI taxonomy): Eukaryota > Fungi > Ascomycota > Eurotiomycetes > Eurotiales > Aspergillaceae > Penicillium > Penicillium herquei. Next base: position 3,679,713 of record CP098387.1, on the reverse strand, counting down.
GATTCACGAGATTCCAGTGCTCCCCAGGAGCCCGGCAGCCATCTCCCTGCCAGCACCCCCAACACCGACCCCACCAAACCGAAGCATGATTTCCCTCAGTCGCAAGTTGGCAAGCTATGGGAGGCTTTCGGAAACCCCGAAGATCAAGTGAACATGCTCTCCAATGCCTCTTATAAGCCTCGAGGCAAGGATCCGAAAGATGTTTCATACTCAGAGGTTGTGGGAGATGTCTCTGTGTCCGAGCTCTCTACATTCTACAAAAAGCCATGTGCACGGGAGTCTCTATTGACCGGAATTGGTGCCGGTTTTGGAGTTGGTGGTATTCGCGGAGTGTTCGGAGGTATGCTTCTACTATCTGACTGCATTATGCATAATGCCCAATTCTAGAGACTAAAATGGTTATACTTTTAGGAATGCGATCATTATGGTCTGCCGGAAACTGGGCCGTCGGAGTATTCGCAATCACATCACTAGGAGCTTACGAGTTCTGCCGCCGTCAACGAAATGAAGAATTGCACGGAATGAAGCAGGCCGTCGAGCTGATGAAGGAGTTGAAAGATAAGAAACAACGTGATAAGGAAAAGGCCATGGAGGAGGCTGCGAAGCGGGCAGAGGAAGAAAGGCAAAAGAAGAGCTGGACGAACCCTTCGAACTACAAATTTTGGTAACTTTGCTCGATTATGAGCCGGAGTCGGTGTTTGTGTGATTATATCCAAAACTGTATATTCTGATCCCATATGAGGGGTGATTGGCATCATATCATGAAGTCATCTCTGTGTATCATAGCGTCCCAATTTCCAACCAATTCCAAACTTTGGTCAAATGAACCAAAAAGATCACCATGCAGCATGCTCCTATACGCCTGAACTTCTGTGTCCAAAAGAGAAAAAAAAAACTGAAAGCAAGCAATCGCACTCAAAATGTAATGGGATGGCCAGGAAGAAAATGCGACCAAATATTGGCCTAGACGTCAAACTTGACTCTCTTCTGGATAGACCCATGTTGAATGCCGTGGATTATTCCAAGAGGATCCTTGTCATTTCTTCGCTCTCTTCTCTTCTCACGAGCTTCGCGGGCCTCGCGATTCTTCCATTCGGCAACTTGTTTCTGTCGCTTTTGTGATCGTGCCCATGCCATAGCTGCGGTAGGCTTGAAGCCTACTCCATTGATTCCGTAGCCATCATCTGTTGGATCCGTGGGGTCGTGACCCGTTATCTCATGATCATGCCAGGTAAATGGGTCTTCTTGTGAGGCATCTCCTAGAGGTGGCGAAAGTCTTTGCTTTCGTTTCGATGGAGAGCTGCGCTTTGGTGATTTTCGGGGGTATGCGGAGGTCTTTTTGGAAGGTGTAAGAGGCAATTCATTAGGTATGTCATGTCGTGTGTCTTGAGTCAGAGGTACGGAGGCTGGTTGGTAGCTAAGATCTTCGTTCGGCAGGTTGCTGGGTTTCGGCCAAGCTCCGGGGGGTGTTCTGAAGTCTCTCGCGAGGGGAGTCTCTAGTATCGGTGCGGTTGATGGTTCTTGCATGGTATGATTGCCATTTGGTAGGCCCAAATCTGTCAGGCCCCGAATTGCGAGTTCCTTGAACCTGCCCGCTACCGCCGCACGAGGGCTGTGGCGGCCAGTCTCTTCTTCCTGAAACTTCACTTCTTGAAGACTAGCAAGAGATACAGTCGATGTCGGAGATGTTGAGGGGCTATAATATTCGGATTCCGAAGGTTCTCGTTTGCGCCTGGGCGAGAAATATGGAGGGAGATCCGTGGTCATCATCGTCAGACTCGGAGCCGTGTAAAGAGCAGAAGAATCCCGAGAATGAGGTTGGATTTGAGCTGGAATGGCCCCCGTTGAACAATCAGGGCTAGAGGGGTAAATTCATTCTGCAGCGATCCCTATACTACCTAGGGTGCGGAGATCAAGAGTGAGGGGCAAGGTCATTGGACGCTCGGGTGTAAGATGTGTAGTAAGGCATGGTCTGGATTTGCGGGACCCAAAATCGATGTTTAAAAATGGAATCTTCCTTCTTCACGGGTTCCACGGTTCATCTTTGATCTGATCTATTACAATGAACAATGAACTAGGATCTTCAACATCTTATTTCAACGACATAACAGGTCCTACAGTGTTTCGGAAATCAGGTAGTAAATAAAATAAAATAAATGCACATGGAACACATCCAACACACAGGATAGAGCAAATCTTATTGCCAATATTTGGCCTAAATCGAAATAATTTACAGATCCCCGAGCCCATCGAGTCGTGAACAAGATTGAACATAAATGAAAAGAAAACATTAAAATGAAATCCCAACGCCATGACAAAGACTCCCAGTTCCGAACAAACAGCGCTTTTATGCCTTCTGCTTCTTCTTAGAAGGCTCGGCATCAGTGTCGTGCTTGCGCTTCTTCTTCTTCTCAGGCTCGGCCTCGGCAACATCGGACTTTCGCTTCTTCTTCTTGTCGCTCTTGTCGCTCTTCTCCTTCTTCTCTTTCTTCTCCTTCTTTTCCTTCTTCTCCTTCTTAGGGGAGACATCCTCCATCTCCTCATCGCTACCGTCAATGTCAGCGTCCACATCCATACCGGCCAGAACGGCATCCATGGCGTTTTTCTGTAGTGAGACTGTTAGCAATTATTCGAAGATAGATATATAGAGATTATCGTGAACATACCATGGCAACCTCGTTCTTGGTAGGGGCAGCACCAGTAGCGTAGAACTCCAGGCGCTCCTCAACCTGCTGCTTCAGAACCTCACCGAACTTGGTCGATGGCTCCTCAGAGAAGTTGTCGATACGGGAAGCAATGGAACACTTGTTGGCAAGGAAACGAGAAATGCGACCCTTGTTCTTAGGACCAGCACGGCCAATGAAAGAAGAGTGGTACAGCAGACCGTACTTGGGGGTGTTACCCTTAGTCTTCAGGGCACGGAAAAGAGCCTTCTCGGCACCGAGAATCTGGACAGTGGAGGCGGGGTACTTGGAGAGGTTGGTCAAGCTACCGGCGTGGGAGATCAGACGAGCACCAACGACCTCACCGATAAGAGCAGCAAGGTTAGGGGCGACAACGCTCATCTTGGAGACCAGGTACTGGTACAGAGACTTGCGGTACTTGGAAAGGCTGACGACACGCTCAGCGAAAGCGGTGACGTTCTCCATGTCGGAGTCAGAGATATCCTGACCCATACTGTGCTTGGCGGCATCAATGATGTTCTGGGCGACATCCTTGTCATCCTCAACAAGAGCAGCAATGTCATGCAGGCTCTCGTCGTTAAGGTTCTTCTTGTCCTTGACGAAAAGGGCAACCTCAGCGTAGCGCTGGTTGTCGGAGACAATCTTGATGAGCTCAGGGAAGTGCCAGGAGTACCATTCACGGACACGCATAGCGAAAGTGTTGATGGCCTTGTCGAGCTGGTCAAGAATGGCAATAGCCTGGATAATGTGGTTGTCATCGCGCTGGACGGAGAACTTGACCTTGGCGCGAGAGTAGGCGTGACCCAGACCGAGCTGAGCGGTGTCAATGTCACCCTCACGGAGCTGCTTCACCAGCTTGGTGAAGTGCAAGCGAATACCACGGAGAAGATCCTGAACAACCTCGCTGGTATCACCGGTCTCACAGTCGACGAAGTCGAAGGCGGACTTGATGCTTCCTGCAAGACCCTTGTCCAACAGACCCAACACAACCTTCTTCTTCTTGCTCGGCTTGGGGAGGTTCAATTCCAAGAAAGAGACCAGGGTCTCAGAGGCGACACCCTCGGAAATATCGTTAATTTCACCGAGAGCCTGCTTGTTGTTTCTTTAAGTGAGTTAGCAAATATGGTCTGGTGAGAAAATAAATTCTGTGGGGCAGAATTGTCGATTTCAAACATACTCAAAAGGCAAGAAACTGGCAAGGTCAATCATCTTTCCGAACTTGGAAAGGTCATTGACACCCTCCTGGACTTCCTTCAGGCTGTTGCCGACAACATCGCCCTTAATGGCGACCTTGAAGAGCGAGTAGCCGATAGGGCTCTCGAAAAGAAGATAATCGGCCATGGCGTTATGAAAATTGTGGTCCAGTAAAACGCGAATTGACCGGGAAAAGGCGAATTACAGCAACCAAGACCCACGGAGGATTCGAGTGGGCGACACTGTGGGTGGTTGAAGCGGTCGTTCTCAAGAGCGGAAGAGAAGTCGAAAATTGAGAGCTTTTTTTCGCCGCTAACCCGGAATAGTGCGACAACTCGGTGACGGTGGGCAGAAAAATACCCCACTCACCGCCTGCCTGTTACGCCACTACCTATTCACTTGGGGCAGTATGTACTCGCGGGGTGACTATCATATCAATCAGGTAGCTAGTCTCTACCCACCAAAACTCCCTCAGGTAAGAACGAAATCAAAGGTCAATTTGGAACACTAGCAGAGCATCTATGGTGACAAAAGTCTACACACCGAGTTCCCCAACTCTCTTTTAGCTAATCAAATTCAATCGTTCCAGGGTTTTAATATTGAATTTGAATTCACAGTCTGAACATCGCCTGGGGAATTCCATGGTTATTTGTAAATCATTTCAATTTCCAACTTCAAGGTTGTTTTATGATTAATGGTGTATTCGTTATCGTCAAATCAAATATTACATTATCGTACAATATTGCATTCGGATGGTCGGTTCAGTTTCCCTCTGAGCCACTTGCCTCATCCTCGGACAAGCTCCTCGGCTTGGGAATTCCCACAAATCCATCTTCTTTCACCGGGTCATCCAGTGAGAGGTGATGCTTTTTCGCCCATTCCCACACGTCTGATTTGCGGATCATCATTTTAGGACCCTGTTCAGCCTCTGCTTCGCCCATGAGCCGACTCATCGTACGTTTCTTCTCAGGCTGGGCAACATTCATACTCTTAACAGCAGTAATCACATCCTCTGTCAACATTCCCGTCGCAAGGCCAATTTCTTCAACAGTCATAGTTTCACGCTGTACTTTCTTCCGTTTTGACGGGGTGCTTGGGTTTGCATGGTTGTTCTCGGGCTCTTCTCCACGTTTTCCACGTAGTACGTATCTCGCGATTCGCTCGGCCCAAAACCGATTGTAGCTCTTCTGACCGAGATCACTCAATGGCTTCTCCGGACCACCGATGTATCCGCCAGGTAAATCCCATCCACTGAGTTTGTAACTGACCCCCATCAGGAGTTTACCAAGTTGTCTGTGTTGGTAAGGCGGAAAGATACAAATACATGCGAGATTATTTGCGTCCCAGGATAGTTTTTCTTTGGAGAAGAACCCGAGCACATGGTAGTTGTCCGGATTATCAGGGTCAGTGAAAGTCAAAATGTAGTAGAGAAATGTCGCAACGTCAAAAAAGACCGTCTTGTGATCGAGGAAAAGCTTGGCAAATAGTGACAGGTTCTGCCCAAAGAGCTTGTATTCCTCCCCGTCAACCTCCCACACAGCGTATCCGCCGTGGTCGTACACTTTGGTACCAGGTGGGGTTGTACAAAACTCGCAAGCCGAGGTATGAGTTGCAAAGGCTTCGTCGTCACAAGAGTATCGAAAGCACCAACGACAAACATAAAGACAATCGGCGTCTTTAGGAATCAGGTCTTCTGGATAGATAGACTGGTACCACGGCTTGAAGAGGAGGTCTCCCAGCACAACATTTTTGAGATTTCGGTCGCCTGGACTTTGGAGCCGCGAAGCCGAGGTGCTGGTCGCCATTTAAGGGCTTAAGGGTTCGTGAATCGACGCGTTGATTGCGTTTATGACGCGCGGGAGCTAGGGTTCAAGGGAGGGGAGCAGCGGACTAGCCATCAGCATCGCCGCGCCAGCCAAACTTGGGTATTGTAGGGATGATAACAGCTCACTTTTACACCCATTGGAGAAAAAGGCATAGAAAGTGGTGTCTAGACCTTTGCGCACCGTATCCCCAAATAGACAAGGGAACGAAAACCGAGTGCTGAGTCAGCGAGACAGGTGACCTCCGCCCATAGACTTGAAAGTGGAGAGCTTTTATCTTATCCCGCTGTTGCCTGCTGATGTACTTACTCGTACAAGTCAAAGGGAGATGTGAAATCATCCGCAACTCATCCTTGCTTCTGACATTTGCCCCCCTATTCCCCTTTTAAATCTTTACTGTAGGCAACAACCATCATACTTTCTATGATATCTATCCCGATTCCCGTCTGATCGTGAAGATCGACCATCTTCTATCAAGTACCGCAATATCCGGTTACCCTTTTCCGTACTACATTCCCCACTTCGTTTGATCATCCAAGCCCCAAACAAGCCTGGGTCTACCATCTACATTAGCCATGTTGAAACCTTTCCAGATCCGAGATCTACATGGCTCTTCGCCTTCGGATCCAGAAGAGCCATCTAGCTCTCAGGGTGTCGTCCAGATCTCATCTTCAGACTATGATGACCTCGCCTCAACCCATCCTCGAGCCAGGTTAACGTACATAGATGATGATGATGGTGATCAGATCACAGTAAGCATTCAATCACAATTTCGCATCTTTTTTACCGCCAGACTAATAAACTCTTGCTTCCATAGGTCGGGTCTTCACTGGAGCTTTCTGAACGCTTAGATGATCCTGTGGACATTGCACCTCAGCTTACTTCCGTCCGTATCTCTGATGATACATCTGTGCCGATGCACATATTTGATATCCGCCGATCAAACTCTGTGACCGAACTCTGGCGGCGATTTGAGACTCAAACTTCCAATGCCACACAAGTTTCTGTGTCAGGAAATGATACGCCGGCTGTATTGGAACCTTCTGCCAATACAGTAGATCAGTTGCGCTATGAAGAGCCTATCTCGGCTCATACTAGTGCCAGTGCTATCCCAGGAACTGATTCTCAGCCTCTTTTGGCCGCTTTTGAAGCTGAATTGGCAAGCCTTCTAGGCTCTACAGAGGAACCTCCAGAAAGAGCTCCGCAACCTGAGCCACAACATGCCGCCGAGGGTGTCAACTTGGAAGAGCTTCCTACGATTGTTGCAAATCTTGCTTCGCAGATCCTTCGTCATATGTCAAGTGGTGCAAATATGATGCAATCCGAGCTACGAACAAGACTACCAGAATTACAACGTCAAGTCAACGATGCTCAAAGACACCTTCCTGAAAATATGGGAGCCTGGTTACAGTCCCTTCTTACTAGCCTTGAAACCCAGATGAAGACAGTCCTGAACAATTTGCCTGAAAACAGAAGGCAATGGGCAGATAATGGACGACAATGGGCGGAAGAAGCTATCCATGCCGGGCGACCCGTGGCCGAGAACGCCGCAGAAAGTCTACGAACAATGGCCACGGAGCTGAATGAAGTGGGACGTACTTTGTTTGCGGCTTTTGAACACGAGTTTGGGCGACCTACCTCGCAGCAGGCCACGCCTGAGGGCACTACTTCCGATGAACCTAGTAGCTCTCACACGGCAGTTCCGCCCGTCGTAAACAATGAAAATTCGGCACCAGTCAATCCTGAGACTGATGTCCGGCAGTCAGTAGCACCTGAAGTGCATCAGGAAAACATGCCACGTTGTGACCAACCTCCGGCGCCCGGGTTGGGAGGTTCTAACTATGCCCCAATTCCAATCCCTGGCAATGTCAATCGGGGTCCGGAAATGCCATATGCGTTGCCAGCTCTGCCCTCAGCTATGCCATACATGCCCAGACTCAATCCACATCTACCTGGTCATTATCGTCCTTCCTACCCCCAAGTACCTCCGCCACCTCGTCTCATGCGTCCTCCCAATATGAATAATTGGTATCCTCCACTGAGAGCTCCACCACCAACAGACCTAAACCATGGTCACCCAACTCCACCCACTTTCTCTCGGCTTTCGCACTGGAACCTATATCCTAGAATGCCATACCTGGGCCCTAATGCCGGCTCAAACAATGTTGACGTTCCTTCAAGGACACCCTCCTCCCGAAGTATGCCAACACATAAAGACGCCCAGGTAGAGGAGTCTGAAAACAAGACACTCTTCATTGGAAATGTTGGGTTCAACGTGACGGAACAAACTGTTAAGGACGTGTTTGCCTCCAAGGGGTTCATTGTCGATGTGGATCTTCCATTGGATGCCGTCTCGGGGAAACATGCAGGCTTTGGATATCTCCACTTCCCTTCGATTCACCCAGCCCTTGCCGCAATGAATGCTCTGCAGGGTGCTCACATAGATGGTCATGCCATCAATCTCGAACTCAGTGATACTGCACCCATTGAAGATATCAATTCCCAAGGAACGACTCTTAACACTAGTCAGCCTTCTGTGCAATCTAACATCCCCAAGGAAGCCACCCACTTCTCGGAGTGGAAGCACAAGCAGAATGCCTCAGTCAAGCGCCGAAAATCAGTCTCCTTCAAAGAACCTCTTCAAGCCCACCCGCAGCCTGTGACTGTTGAGTCTCAAGACGCAGAACCAGCTACTGTTCAAGCAACAGATGTGGCCCAATCGTCTCCACTGATTGATCTATCAGTCGATGAGTCCATCGCTACTCCACAGCCTCTTCTCCAGTCTGGATCCGAGAGCTATTGGCGGACTCCCGCATCCAGTGCGAACCCCGAGTCGTCTGTTAACCTGAACCCAGAATTGGAGATGAGCCGATTCCCACCTGTATCCCAGCTGGAGGCGCAACTCCTGGCAAAGCAACGCAAACACGACCCAGAGTCTACTGCTGATGGGGCAACTACTAAGTCTGCCAACAATAGTAGTGATCTGGACTCTCCATTCCATGCTCAGACACAGCCTCTCCTCCCGACTCAGGTCCCATATGTTCCATATCGCTCAGGTCCAGAGGAGTCTCTGCAGAGATCTCGAACGATTTCGCATCCTGATAGCCGAGGTAACTATGCCGACTCTGGAACAAGCCTGCGTCGTGCGAAAACCTTCACATCTGACCCCTCGTGGAGTGAATTACCAAGTCATTCCAGACAGCTTGCAGAGGCCCCGAGGGTTTCGCGTCTGAGACGTAGAGCAAGCGAGCGTCAATCCATGCGTCCCGCCAGAGAGTTGGACACATGGGCGAGGCTAGACAGGAGAGAGCGTGAGCGATCTAGGCCAGCGTCACGACACAGTATTCCTGGAAGTTTCCCTGTTGAAGATTCACCCAGCCCTCCGCTTAGTACTTCTGTCAGTAATGCCGAAGCCTCCGGGATTGAACGTTGTGTCTCTTCTCTTATCGACATGGGGTATGGAACGACTGAAAACGGTGGCCAAGCTCGAATGGCAATCTATGCCGCCGCATCGAACGGTAGCTTGTTGGATGCTATTGAGATGATTGAAGAGGAACGCAAAGTTTATGCCTCTCATGGCCAGGAGTAGGATTGATTATCTCCCTCTCGTTCGCTAATCATGTATTCAATCTACGTTCCCGGAGTTGAATCTTTGCTTTTTTCTTTATTCGAATTTTGCGCAATTCATCGCTTTTTATGTTTTTGATAATGCGAAATTCCCCTCTCTCTCTTCCTCTCTCTCTCTCTCTCTCTCTCCTTGAGTCGATAGTATGCAACTTCGGATTTTTATTTTATTTTTTCCAATTGATCGCTACTAGTAATTTCAGTTATTTACTCGTCTGCGTATTGTGCAATCATTCAATTTACTCTCTATGTAATACATATATCTGGGTATTTAGTAGTCCAACTTAAAGTTGAAATTCAAGTTCAAGCAAGTGCTCTTCCGAGGTTATATATTTTTGTATTGGTCTGATTGCGCTACTAGTACGAGTTCATGCTAGTACATAGAAACTTGAAGGAACTTGAAGAGTCAATTTAGGGCTATAAATTATTTTCAATGGTAAATGTATGAAACAACAAGAATGGAACATCGATTATTGTTTTGATAGAATATCCTCGAACTATCCCGGGCCATGTAACTACAGAGTGAGTAATTATGGCCGTGTGGGGGTGAACATTGAGGCCGATCGGACCGGGAGCTCCCCAGTTTTTCCATCCCGAGCGACTTCATTCCAATTCCACCCTTAAAGCAACGCGCCTCACTCCAACAATGCAAACATGGCGGCGAACGTTCGCCACGTCTGTCGCCAGACTTAATCATAGCGCAACAGCAGGACCTCGCCCTTCAGCGCTGCGATGCGCTCAGATTCTTCAATCCAGCAAGAGTGATGGGCCCTGCAGGCTGGAGAACCAGGAGATCAAAGTAAATGGCTTCATCAAGTCTGTTCGCAAGCAGAAGCGCCGTGCGTTCGCGGAAATCTCTGACGGCTCGACCATTGAACCACTTCAAGCGATCTTAACCCCAGAACAAGCAGTCAAGTACGTTACAAAGCCTATGTGACTCTTCGCATGTTATCTAATCATAAGCTCTACTTTTTTAGCCTCTCGACAGGAACAGCAGTCTCTATATCAGGAATATGGAAGGCTTGCCCACCGGGAAAACTGCAGACTCATGAATTGGAAATCACCGACGTGGCTGTCGCCGGAGCATCAGACCCCGAGGTAGGTGACTTTCCCATCCTTCTCGAACTACGCGGCTAACTAACTGTCTTCGATCACAGACATTTCCTATTCAAAAGAAGTATCATAGCACTGACTTCTTGCGCTCAATTCCTCACCTTCGCATGCGAACCCCCCTCCACTCGCTTCTCTCACGATTCCGCTCCGAATGTCTATTCCAACTGGGCAATGTTTTTCATTCATACCCGCATGGCGGCTTCACACAAGTGCAGCCACCTATAATCACATCCTCTGATTGCGAAGGAGCAGGCGAGACATTTACTTTAGTTCCTCGCGGCACTGCAGCAGACACCGAAATCGACCACTTTTTCCGAGCGCCAAAGTACCTCACCGTATCGTCGCAACTGCACCTCGAGGCATACGCTGCAGAGCTGGGCAATGTCTGGACATTGACACCTGTTTTCCGAGCGGAGAAGAGTGATACACCACGCCATTTGAGTGAATTTTACATGCTGGAGGCGGAAGCCAATTTCATGTCCGATTTGGATGCGCTCACTGATCAGGTGGAATATCTACTTCGTGATCTGACTCGCCGATTGTACGATACGGCTGTTGGTCAGGAAATACTTTCTATCAAGCGCACTGGGGAGCCGGGACAGGAAGTTGATCCAGAGGAAGCAGAGAAGAGCGTTCGTCAGCGATGGTCGGCCTTGATGGATGGTCCAAAGTGGCACCGTGTTACATATACCAAGGCCATTGAGATGCTACAGCGTGCCGTTGCTGAAAACGGAGCTTCATTCGAGCACGCGCCCACCTGGGAGGGTGGATTACAGCTCGAACATGAGAAGTACATTGTTGAGGTGTTGTTCGATGGCACCCCAGTCTTCGTCACCGACTACCCTAAGGCGATTAAGCCATTCTACATGGCTCCTTCGCATGCTAGCGAAGATGTGTCAAGCAGCACAGCTGGAGAAACCGTCGCTTGTTTTGACCTGCTCTTCCCTGAGGTCGCTGAGGTTGCTGGTGGCTCTTTACGTGAGCACCGCCTACCTAACATCATTCAAAACATGCGTGACTACGGTCTGATCAAGTCCCGGGTACCTGCTGGTTCTGATGCGCCTTTACCTGAAGATTCATTGTACCCTCATCTCTCCCCGAACGAGGACCTGGGCCATCTTCAATGGTACGCCGATCTCCGCAGATGGGGCTCAGCTCCTCATGGCGGGTTTGGACTTGGGTTCGATCGGTTCTTGGGCTACTTGTCTGGTGTTTCCAGTGTCCGAGATATAGTATCATTCCCCCGATACTTTGGACGAGCTGACTGCTAAGCTTACTCAACCTGCTGAGAAGTGTATTATATGTTCCAAAATAATGTACTATATAGACGACCGAGACAGAAATACTACGATTTCAACTCATTTCAACAACTTGCAATCCGACTCAATCCCAACAGTCACTATCTCTACCTAATCCTGCCATACTCGACTAACTCCAGGCTGAAGAGTTTCGATGCCAACATCGGGCAAATGCCTATTCTTGTCTTGCCGAAAATCTAACTTTAGATCTCATCAGCCCCAAATGTCATATGAATAACTCCGGTCATCACGCTGCAGACCCCTGCAGGCATGACTGGATCCTGGAAGAATCTGACTCAATATTTCGTACTCCGTACTCCGTGCAGAACCCCAATCTTACAACCCCCAAATGCTAAAAACAGGGAAGTCTCCAAAGGCCTCATGCACAACTTCATTAAAGCTCGCACCTTGGGGGGCCGCATCGACTAAAAACACGGCCACTAGCGCTTGATATGCACAAGCATCGCCCCGGGGGGTTCCGCCGGGGGTTGGGGCCATAAATGATTATTCCGACCAAGGTGCAAATGAAGGTAAAAAAAAGAAAAACAATGAAATAATTAATCGAATCGGCCCCCTTTCTTCCCGACAGGGATGTCAGCACTTTGGGGCCGGAATCGGGAAGATCGTGGTTAGGGATAGTGTGGGACCTTTGGAACTCCAATACATGAACATTACAAGCTCTAGAGCTAGACAAGGACTAGAGCTCGGAGCCTTTCACTAATTGAGTGTATCGGATATGAGATGATTGAACTCCGTTACCGTGATTCCGTGCTCCGTGCTTCGTAGCGAGGCCCCCGGTTGATCTTGCAGATCGAAGGATGGCCTTAACTATATTTCTAGTACTTACGTACATCTGTGAGGTCAGCTGTAGAATTTCTAGATTTGATCGGAAGCTTCGGTATGCACCTGAGTTCGATTTACTATTACCCGGTAAGTTTTCCAAGTTCTTACATCGAGTCCGCAAGGGCTTATCCTGCCCTGGAAGTTTTAGCTTCAACCCTAGGGGCGGAGGAATGAAGGAACGAGGCGTCCAAATCGTGGATAGCCCTGACGCTAGAGCCTTGCAGACGGCAGAAGCTTACTCTAACTCTAACCTTGGAAATAGTTCCGCCGAATTTGCGCAATTTTGCGAGCTCTGCATTAGAGAAATTGCGATTGCGAATCTCAGGCTTGGGTCTAGGTCACTTTATGAACTCAAGTGCTACTAGTTGCGCATGTGCATAAGCGTAGACTCATATTAATATGTACTACTACTAGTCATAGGGTACTCCTACTAATACTCTTTCATCTAGTACAAGGCTATTGCGTATGCTGCATCCTAGACTATCCGGAATTTACATGACTCGTTTAATTACATTAGTGTTGGCCACAAGGAGTTAAGCTATGAGACAGAAGTACCTAGGTATCTGGGTATAGCTAATAATATGTGCTTGTATACCCATCCTGGTTAGTTCACCGGATATTAGTATTGACAGGGGAGATAGCCCTGGACAGACATCTGGACCAGGTACTATGTAAGCGGCACTTGGACCGGTTCTCGGAGAGGCCAAGCACTTAGCGTGGGCTACGACCGCAGCCTAACATAAAAAATGGGGCAAAAGTTGCCAGTGACTTGGATAAATGTGCTCGCTCTTATGGAGACCATGCATACAAGTTCCCACTATGGAGTTAGACGCCACTGGGAAGGATCAAATGAGAATAGAACCTTCAGAAAACGTGGTCCGTGGGCCTGACTGAATTAGGATTACTGTGCGGTGATAATCTTGATAATATACTTTATTTTTTTAATTCAATTTCTTTTTTTTTATTACAGATGTATGAATATTATTTATGGAAAAACTGGTGATTATTAAATGTTCCGTTTAGGTATGTTCTTCGGTCAATTGCGGAGCTCGCCTACAGAAGCCGAGCACGCCCTTGGCTGTCTTAAATCGGGTTTAGGCAGCTTAGATAGTAGTGGATTCCGGTTGTTGTCGGCAAGTCAGATTTTTATTTTATTTCATACGGAGAATAGAGGACTCCGGACGGAATACTCCGTCATATTATTCAATATAATCCACTCTACGGAGGTACTGGATATAGGTAGTATGAATATCCGGATAAAGAGGCAGTTCCAGGGCTGAGTGGATTACATTATTAATTCAAGTTTATTATTCATCAAATAGATACGGATAATCTAATCCTAAAGTAGGAAGCGCTAGTGGAGATGAATTATGCTTGCGTGGCGGTACTTTTAAGATTCAAATGTATTCAAGTACTTAATGTGTACAGCCTCACAGGATTGGAATGTTAAGAGAGGGGCAAAAAAGGGAGGAACCAACAAGGTCAAGAGGCTCACGCACAGCCTTAAAAAACATAACAGAAAACTTGGAATATCATTTTGCCTTAATCTAATAGACTTTACCAAAGCTGAACATCAACCCCATGCCAATCAGGCGGCCAAGGATCGGCGGGCCAAGGGGACCCAACCTTACCGGGGTTAAGCATAAGCAAGAGATGTTCGGGCTTTGTCCGTTTAACAAAAACTAAGAAAAAACGAGTCATGCAGGAGCCGGGACTATCCCTGCCTGACGTATCACATTGTCGTTCGATGACCAGCATGCGCTATTATTATTACTCCGTTAGTGTATACTCTTACTACTTTGAGATTTAAAGTAAGAATTACACTTACGTAGATACATTTAGACGCCGTGTTTATTGAGTAGCACAATCTTAAAGCACGAATCCGGCTCAATGTTGATTACTACACATATTACTACTAGGGACATGACCCCATTCAATGCTCATCCCCAGCCCCAGTCAGAATCCCCTCCCCTTAAACCCCTTCGTATTCGGCTGGATTAACTCCCCGATGCATAAAGTCCATAAAGTCAAAAAAGAACCGTGCGCCACATGGTTATGCTGATTCATGTGAGACACTGGTCTCTGGTCGGCTCATTGCACCCGTTTTGGGGGGAGTTTCTAATTAACAGAGTTAAAACATTGGGAAAAAATAAAGTAATTAGAAACATAGAGTGCGAGACTAAAGATAAAAGAGGATAGTCCTCCACTTTTTCCGAGGTTGTTTTTGTCGTATTAGGTCCCATGGTTCTTATGAGTCAAAATGGCTTTTAGGCTTGCGGGTGACAGTTGCCACTCTTAAAACTTGGCGCCTAGAAGACCCTTTTTTTATCATTTTATTCACTATGATTATTATTTCGGGATCTCATGTTCGCAAGGGGCCATTATCGCGAGAAAAATTCCTTGGTTTTTCTTGGAGAAGGGGCTGGGCATTTTTTTTTTCATTTGAGTTGGTCATCAGAAGCGCGAGGTGGACGGAGTATTACTCCGTAGTATGTCGACTTAAGGCAACCTGATGCACGCTACAAACAGGTTTAGGCGACCAACTTGAGATTAATTGGGGCAATAATAACAAAACAATGATCTTCGACTTGGTTTAACATTTCAAACAAACTAGGTGTATGGTAAAGTGGATGTTTATTTATTCTTATTTTTACTCTGGACTATTTTGGTACTCCTTTGGCCTGATCTTCATCACCTGCACCAGGTACTTCAAGGATTCATACTTGTCATATTAAAGTTATGACTACATACGAGATTCAAGTCCGATAAGACCATGACAGATTAAAGGAAAAACACGATTCAACCAAACTTCATATCCAACACATTCCCTATTCATCCCTATTCATCCCATACAGTAGACATCATACCTTAATTATGTTAGTGGAGATAAGCTCGTGCGACGTTTCACGGAATCAAATCTTGGCAACCTTTAATTCCAGGGTTACAACCATGCGTGACAATACAAAACCGTCCTAGCCCTGGAGGTACACTTGTATAAAGTTGAATCGTGAGTATAATTCATCCGGAGTACTGAAGGTGTATGCAAGGGCACGTCATCGGCCCCAGGGCCCCAAATGTGGGATGGGAAACGCCCTAGTAAGATCATCGTACGTGTATAAACGCTTCTAGGCACTCGCATAGGCCAGCTGCTTATCCACACGGCTGATAGTCTTAAAAATGGATTTGTCGACTCCCAGGTAAGCCACTACTGTACTCAAAAGGTCTTCAAGTTTAGGCGATCAACACGAGTCGGAGATTATTGATCAGAATGCAAGATGTTCATGTCTGGTATGGAGTACGAATATTGAATACAACTATTAATAATTGATAACCTTGAACAGAAATAGAAGAGTAGGACCATTAGATCAAATCAAATAATTTAATAACCGTAGGATATGGTCATGTTACTCTGTACTCGTACTCCATAGACGCCTTAAGAACTTGAATCCCACATAACCTTGGAACTAGAACCTTGGAAGAAACAAGGGGAATTAAAAAAAAAAAAAAAAAAAAAAAAAAAAAAATTCAAGACTTTCCGCATACCGAATGAAAAACTAAAACTGGAACTGCCATAGTCAAGTGCTTCGTATAGTCCTTCTGGATTATCGGCTGCACGTATATGCGCCCTATCACCGGGGTTAAGACAATAATGCGGCGCTACACCCTACCAAGGAATGAGATGGAGCCCATTTGACAAGCAGAAGCAAAAAAGAAGCACAACGCGAAACAAAGGACTCCACACTACCTAAAATGAGAGAAAAAAAGAAAAAAACTGTCGGGCTGACCCGCAAGGGCTCTCTCTAATCAGCGGTTACGAGCGATATGGTTTTAGCGAGGAGTGGAGCTCAGCCCCCACAGGATGAAAAAGGAGTCGGATGATCGGATAGACCTGGGCGGCACTGACCGGGACCCCGAAATTTATTTTATTTTAATTTAAACATTGGAATATTTTATTCATTCTTCTACGAAGTACTCTGTACAGGTAATAGGTACGGAATATTACACTTCCCTCATCCGAGTCCGGTAATTGTTGAGTTTAAATCCGCCCGCAGTGACCCAGACATGACTATTCTAGTAATGTATTCGCAGATGCTCCATTATTATCGTATCCACTAGAATTCTTCTCATTTATTTTCATTATTATTTCTCCCAGCCTTGTGGTTGAACCTCGGCCCTTCAACCAGGTGTGGACCTTCATCACTGGACTCGGGTCACCTGCTCGGATGGATTAAGCTGTGACAGGCACTATCCTCATGTGGTAAAAAGCGCGGGAAGAGGAGATGCAGGTGCGGGATTTGGGACGATCATCTTAAAGAATACGAATGCCACTGGCAGGGGTCTGCGTCTGCGCACAGGGCATTTCAAGTTGACAGATCTCGCACATGGTACATTAAAGTAAGGGTGCCACATGTGGAAGCTCAATTCAAGTTCTAAGGAACTTACTGCATTTGATGTAGATGTTTTCCGATTTTATACGGATTCCGAGTAAAACATTGAACATGTGAATGGAAGTACATTATACAAATAAAAAAATAAATTAAGTAGGTGGTTATTGCAGAATTAATTTGAATTCAAATCGAATCAGTAAAATTAAAATTAAAATTGGTCTTGGTATTACATCGCGTCTCCGATCTTGCGGCGCAGTTCGATCGGCCCTGGACCCTGACCAGCCTTGTCCGCTAAAAGGTTATGTTAAATTAACGGTTACCGTACTCTAATACCATAGAGATTACTCATACATGTAGAAAGAAGATTTATGAAGAAACCTTGAACTATTACGAGAAACTTGAATTTATCAGTAATTAAAACTGGTTCAATCTATAATGATCTCAACTGCATAGTCCTGTTTACATTCCATGTCAAATATCTCATAATCTCATAATCTCGCAGGCTCCAGGTTTCTCAGTCTCTTTTCGACAAGGCTAGGAAGTAGTGCGACATCTGCTCACGCCGCCCACCAGGTAGATGGAAGTTCAGGTCACCACAGTGATGTCAAGTCACACTAGTCAGCGCCATGTGAGACATCTAATGCAGGCCATGGTCAAACGCCAAGTTTGACAGAGACGCCCTTGGACGATCATGCTCGCCTGAAATCGACGAATTTGAACATATCTCCGCTTCCAATAGAATGCAGTATTATTACTTTTTTTTGTCCTATAATTTCTTTTTTTTTCTTATGATCTGAATATTCATCAGCTCGGATCGTTCAGCCTCTGAAACCCTATTAGAGTGTCAGGCAGTATTGTCGTGCAACCGGTCTCCGTTGGCGATACGCTTTAACTGGATCGTCCAGACCGGCCCGTGCGTCCCCTGGAATAGCTTTTCTAGCTTTTCCCATGTCGCGAGTCAGCACCTGAGCCTTCACTGTTGAGTCTAGCGCTTTTTTAGATGAAAACCTTGGAAATTGTTACTGGGCGCTTCGGCTATGCGGCTCCACCATTGGACGCCGAATAAGTTCCAGAGCAAAAAGGTTATAGTACCGTGACCGTACCCAGGTATCGTGATGGAGATTTGAAGATTAGCCACATGCAAGGTGGTCGATAAGGCTTTCCATGAATTCATGTCCTCTACTAATGCAAATATTAAATAGATTTAAATAGAACTGGAAAAGAAAAGGGAATATACTCCGTCCTTGAACTGTAAATTTAATTCTAACCTTATCTTCAATATTGTCCATACGAGCAGGTACTTTTAAATCTTGCAATGTTGCGAGAGAGAGAGAGTGAGAGTCGTATGTCCTTCCCAAGCCCGTTAGTGCAAATGCCTAGTCCTGACCCCCCAGTCATTATTGCCGATAGTGATGATCGCTAGGTTCGTGGAAAGAGACAAAAACATACATAAGCACCGAAGCACCAATGTTATTACGTGGCATTTTTTGTTTCAGCTGAGTCTCCCGCGTCAACTTGAGAGTAATCAAGTATGGATCTACTGCTGGTACCTCGGCAAAGTCCTGAATCTGATACAAGTGAATTAATCATGATCCTCATGTTGAAATTTTCATTTAATTTTTTTTTTTTTCTTGTTGATCCTCAAGTTTTGGATCGAAACTAGGATCTCATCAAGCTTTGTTTTCCCGCATACTTAAAATCCAAACCATGGCCGCGTCAGTATACGAGTACGAGTCACGAGGATAAGGTAGTGACCACAGTGGCTTCTCACTTGAAGTCCTATGTAAATTAAATAAAATAAAATAATAAAAATAAAGTATGAATAAAATAGAAATAAAAAATGATAAAAAAATACTCCGTCAAAATAATGAAAAAAAGATATATCCGACTGGCTAGAACCTGTCTCTCCCAACTTTCAGGAGATGTTGCCGATACACCCGCACAAGTCGCATAATTCCAATGTAATCAGGTGGGGGTCCCGGTTTAGGCGTTTTCCTTGGTTGCGTGCTAAATGCCAATAGCCAAGTGCACATGTGGGTTGCGTGTTCTTGTCCTTTTTTGAATGAAAATCATCCAAATATTTTAAATTCCAGGTTTCCAAGGTTCAGTGTTGAATTTGTACCTCGTATTAGTTTTCGATTTTTTCTGAAATTGTATACCTCTTCACTGGAATCTGATTGAATCTGATGTCGCTCTTCTCCGAGCGCTAATCTATGAACCATGGAATTAAATCAAATCGGAATGCTATATGTCCGAGCTCCGTGTAATAAGATTACTCATTACTGGATTATACTGGATTACTCCAGTACCCGGATCCATGGGGCTAAACGGAAATAAGAAGTGGAATCAGCCTGAGAAGAGACAGCCCTGAGATGTCGAACTGCTCCACTGGCTGAAATGCATAATTAAAATAATTTAAAAAGCAATATAAAAGAAATCAAGTGTTGCCTAACGGGGATTAGTCTTTGTGCCAAGCATCAGGAATTAAAAGATTTAAGAGAATTAAAAGCTGAAAATGGACCGGGGTGGATGCAGTCTCTCTAAGCGAGCATAAAGTTCGTCTCCTCGTGTCGGATTAAGCTTAAGCTTCAATGAGTGCGCACTAACCACTGCTATCAGAGCGCCACAATGTCTGAGATCATTGTCGTACAGAGGTATACTATTAGAATAGCATCTTTTTATTATTTTTTTAATTTACATTATATTACTATTTGATTTATTATTAATCATCTCTTTATGAATCCTTCTAACAAAAACTGGAAATATCTATAATTAATTCCATCTTTGGTTCAATGTTTGGAATGGGGATGCCTTGCGAAGGGGTTGAAGCCAAGTCTGCCGATTAACCTTACTGGGTCTTTGCCCCCCACTATCCCCATCCTGGTCAAGCCACCGTAAGCTTAGCCAAGGCCTTTTCCAAGAGCTTCCAAGAATGATGACTCGGATTGTTCTGTGGGACGTCAAAGGCTAAATAATTTAAATCTCTATTCCACTTCTAGACTCTATAACAAAAACTTGAACTTGAATGTGTCAGGGAACTTGGACCTTATGCCCAGATGTACAGAGGACAGCGCTAGCTCAAACAAATGACCATGACTAAGAAGTTAGTTTAATGGATCGGTTTCATTATGGATACAGAGTATTGAAATATTACTGCATAAGAATAGGTAGTACTTATGATCTAGATATACATATTCTAATTCTATCTCTTTGATCTAATGTTATACCATATGTGCCACACTCGCCACACGCCCCTGGTCCCATTGATCTAAATTCTATTTGCTCTGGTCCCAAGGTTCCTATGCATAAAACAATAAAAATACCCGTGGATTTCAAATCAGATATGTGCCAATAACTTGCATTTTATGATTTCTTTTTTTTTCGTTCTGCCTATCACATCTAAGATCGCCATTCGCTCCTCCAACCTTAGTTGGTTGTCTCCACCTAACTCTGTTTTCTTTCTAGGCTATTGTATTACGGGGAGGAGTGAAAAAAAAAAGAAATAAAAATAAAATAATAAAAAATAGAAATCCAAAAATTCCTGTTTCTTATGAGGCGTTTTATTTAATTTTGTTCTGATTTATTCCTTTGATCCCTGTTACATGTTATTCTGATTCCTTGGATGCTGATTTGATCAGACTCTCGGCGTTTAGCCAACCTCCGAATATCTCTTTGACCTGTCGCCCTTATTTAACCTTGTTTTGATAATTCCTCATTGTTATCCCCCCCTATTCTTCTTGTTTCACGCCCTTTGCTATGTTCCTATGTATATCCTCTGTATCTATTTTTTTTTTTTTTTTACTCTGAGACACACTATGTAGGCCTAAGCTCACTCCCTTGTGGGGTCCAAATAAGTTCCACTTGAGCCTTTTTTTTTCTTCCCTTGTGTTCCTGTCGGCATTCTTTACGCCTACTCAAACCCACTGCCCCACACCCAATCTCTGCAGGTTCTTTTTTCCCCCTTTGGATCCCTTTTAAGACAAAAAATAATAATTTAAAAATAAATAGGTAAAATGACAAAAAAAGAAAATTCATTTCTAAAAAATTATAATAAATTCAAAATTACGAACCCACTAACCCTGTTAGGTGACGTAAAAAAGCTCGGCCTTTACCCACCCTAAACTCAGCCTACCCCATACCCGATCATCAACTCGGGTCCCGGTTCCTCTTATATGGGACTGTTCCTCTCCAACCTTGATTACATTTCCTCTTTTCCCTCTTCTCGTTTCCCCCGCTATTCACTGTTAAAGTGTTTCTGGAGGTTCCACTTTAAAAGGGAAATAGTTCTGGACACTGAACCAGATTCAGATTAACCTTCTCTCCAGATCGGATCTATTCCTATCGTGACTCCCCGACAAAGTGAGAGAAAGCGCTTAGAAAGGAAAAGCAAAGCTTCATTCTCAGCCACTGGTTTGAGCCTCACATTCCGTCTCAACTTTTACCACGTTTCGTCACAACTTATCAACCACCACACCAAAACACCAACATTTCTTATCTCGGTTTTTCTTGATGGAGACATACTACGGTCACGTCCGCACTCCGGCGGACGCTATTATCTTATTCGAGGCTTGCCGCATTGGATTACTACCCCGTGTACAACGTCGACTGTCAGAAAAGGAACGTCAATCAATTCGATCCGGCTCAGTATTTGTCTGGGATGAGCGCGAAGCGGGCATGCGACGATGGACCGACGGCAAATCATGGAGCGCTAGTCGTGTATCAGGCAGCTTTTTGACATATCGCGAGATGGAAGGCAAGCGAGGAGGTGGCAGCGTTTCACAAGGTTCAGTTCCTCGAGCAGGCAAGACACCAGAGAGTCGAGGTAGCGATGAAGAGCGCGGAGACGGTACCGATGAAGGTCCAGATGGATACCGATATAAACCCGATGGATTGATGAAGCAATCATTCAGTATCACTACATCCACTGGCCAACATTTGCACTTGATCAGTTATTACGCCCGCGCACACTCATCTGCTCTTTCCCTCCAACAACCTACCACCGATCCAGCCCTGCGTCATGTCCGTCCCCAAAAGGGTCTCTATCCAGAATCAACGGTTAATGACCAGCAGAATCTCCCTGTGGTCACCCGGGGTCCTATGCCAGGTGCTGCTTATCCAATTACTCCTCATCCTCACCCTATGGGAGGATACCCTCGTGCTACACACCCACCTCAATATCAGCCATCTTACGCATGGGGTCCACCAACACCTCTAGCTACACCACCAACTGTACCAGTGCATTATGGTCCGGGATATCTGCCACCTGTTTCTGCTCCTCAGGGCCCTCCACCTGCTTATGGCCCACCACAACATCAACCACCTCACCCTCACCCTCATGGTCATGGTCATGCTCTACCTCCACCTCCCCATGGAGCTCCTGTCTATGACCGTCCTCATCACCCCGAAATGAATCATCCAGCCGGCCCTCCCCCAGCCGGTCCACCACTTTACCCCGGTCGATCTCCTCGAAGCATGCACGAACCTTTGCAAGAAAGAGGAAGCCCGCGAGGCTACGGCCCGCCAATGAATGATCCCCGCGATCCCCGTCTCGCCTCGCCACGGGTCGTTCCCGCACCGGTTGTCCCACAGCCAAACGGCATTGCTCACAGTCCACACATGATTAAGCAAACCCCACCAACAACGCTGCAACAACTCGGTCCTATCGGCACACCTCCGAAACCCGCGGAGCAGGGTGCTCCAGGCGCTGTTCCCGGTATCGGTTCATTGATGGCTAGTGCATCTCTTGCACCTATCACAGTTGCTCCTCCCAATGGATCAGGCAGTCCCAGTGGGATTCGAACCGGATCTGTAGGCGAAGGCCCTCGTGATATTCCCAACGAGAAGATCGGGTTCATTGGAGAAGATATGAGAGCTTTGCGTCAGTTAGACCGTGTGTTTACTGCGTAAACTGATATCACTATTCTATCCTTCTAAAATTCTTTGACGTTTTCGTCCCCTTTTTTTTTACTTTTTTTCTCCTTCCCCCATTTTATGCACTTTGTTCCTTTAGGAGCTGGGAGTTCTACTCATGAGATATCCATTATGTTTTGTTTTATGCCAATTGTTCTTAGCATATGCATGGGTCGGGGGCTATTTGCATTTTTTTACTGTCACTGGTTCTTGTATCGGTATGGGTTGGGCTTATTGCCCCTTTTAGTTATGCATTGGGATCGGTCTACACGGTGGGAAACGGTTCCGGTTACACAATTGACTTTGCTTGTCTTTGTCCTTCTTTTCCAGTTGTAGATTGAAGATTGTAGATTCTGCTGTATTCATCAAAAGTGGTTGGGATTTTGAATGAATCATATTGATATATCAATTGATGATGATGAAACAATCCTCTAAAATGTGGTGTCTCAGGTTAGGATACCTTGGGTTGACCTGGGAACCTTGGAACCTACATAGCATGGTTGATTGTTCCATATAGATGGTATCAGTTTCAAGTTGTTATCTGTTCGAATGTTTTGCCCTTCACATGTGCAACTATGAAAGTTGATACTGTACTGGCAGTAACTAATAAAGAACGACTAGTCAGTCTTCGGATGTTCTGTGAATATTGGGGATTACCTTGTGCCTGTCCTAGGCACAGTTGACTGCTACTAGTATTTGTCTCTATATCAAATCCATCATGATTCAAATGTTGATCCTGTAATAAATGTCAGCCTAATTTCAGAAAGTGGAGAATCCATCCATCATGATGGGATGTTTATCGGGGAGGAAGGGTATGTATGCCATAGTTTGAACTTTGACCTAAACTTGAAGTATTCCCAACTTCAAGTTCCACCTAGAGCTACAGATCTATAGATACTATAGTAGTATTTCTCAAGCTGCGATATCTGGCTGATTCATGAAATTCCAGTCGGTTATCTGTCCTTTTATATGTAGATTGTCTCTTCAAGGAGTTCTTAAGTGTTGAGAGCCAATTTAGTCTTGGTCCTGACTCGACATCTTTCACGCTTTGAAAAGTCCAAGTCTCGCACAATGGTCCATTGTGATAATACAATGCAATTTGCTATTATAGTACCTCAAGAAGCGTAACAAAAAGGATCATGAAAGCAACATTTGAATCTCTTCATATTGCTATTCTTGTGACTCGAGTTTGAAGGGCATTCATACTTTTCCATAATGGAGCATTTTGACACCGCACAGTATCATTCAAGTTGACTTTCATAGCCTAGATTAACTTGAAACTAATAGTAGACAACAAAGACCATCAGCCAAAGCAGTCTTTCAATATAGCTACCTATTTTTGTGGTTCGAGTTCAAGGGACCTGCATCTCATTGATCGAGTACTTTCATGTAACAGAGCATTCCAAGGTTCCAGATGTGAAGTTAGGGTGATATTTGAAATTTGATTCGCGATTATAAAAACTTGAAACTCAGTAACAAAGATCATAATCATAGAAGAAGTATTGATCGCTATTCTCGTGACTTCAGGTTAAAGACCAGTGTCGAAGTACAATGGTGTTGAATTTTGTGCTTCATTTAGAAACGACACCTCGAGTGTTAATTAAAGATTATTCTTTGTCTACTTTTATCTTTCAAACACTTTGTGAAATGTTATATCTGAACACTGTCAATCAAATGAGACAGGTATAAAGATGAGCTCGATCCAGACGATAATGCTATTCAATCAATCTCGAGATCAACCTGAAAACATCAAGATCAGAGCCAGCACCGAGTCTAAAGACTCACGATAGTATCAAATAGTAGTACTATTCATCCCATATCTATACAGTCCAAGTCTGAGCCGACTGCTTCAATTGTTTGACAAAATGCATCGCCTTGCAGATATTTGTTTCTGTGGTCTGATGCGTTGTATCTGTGCACATCGCTCCGACTCGTCTCGCTCTCCTACACCAGAGGAGCAGCGCCAGCAACAGCAAGAACAGCCTGCTCCACAAGGAACAGAAACCGGTATAGAGCTTCAAGACCTTTCAGCTACTCCTGATCCTAATCGAACTCGCCCAGCAGACCCCGCCGATGAGCCTGCTCCAAAGCGGCAGAAGCCTAATCCGAAACCTGAGCCTGAGCCCGAGCCTGCGCCATCTGCGCCGATCCCTATCCCGAGCGCTATACCGCGACCTGTACCTAAACAGAACTTAGTAGTCGCTGAGCGTGATCCAGTCTCCGAACCCGGATGGCTACAAGAACGTGGAACCCAAATCGTGGGATGGATGGAAGATCCCAATCTTCCAGGCTGTCCTGTACAGCGAAGCACACTGACTCTAGCTCAGCTCGAAGCAAATCCAGATGCGGCGTTTACTCGCTCCGGTACCCCGCCCGATTCATTCTCGGACTATGAGTCTTATGCCGATGACCCGCATAACTGCGTGGCTTGGGGTATATGGTTTGGATTGGATCCCTGGGTCGGAATGACTGCTAGTGGACTAATTGTCATGGCCAATATCAGCCGTTCAGATGACGCGCAACAGCCTTTTACTTCAGATATTGCTTTAGCGCTTTATGCTAATCAATTTGGGACTACCACTTCTCTTCGCCATATCTTCTTTGATGGTGTCGTTAATAGTCAGACTAGAAGTTTTATCGCTCACCATCTGTATACAAATCAGTTTGAGCCTGATATTCGTGATTGGAATTATGGCTCTGAGGAGTATTTCCAGCTTCTGGGAACTCGTATTGGTCGTGTTGCTGCGTATACTGTTCTTGGTGCTTTCCCGCGTGGAACTCACCGTATCTCTAGGATTGTTACTGATTTCGAGCCTGGTGCGCTTTCTGTTGATATGCGCTTTGATATTGAGGCTATCCCAGGCTCAGGCTAGATTTGGGGTATTTCAATTGCATCAATTGAAAAATTGATGTTATGAATGTGCATGTGGGTATGGAGCATTGGTTAGATTGATACATAGAACGGCCCAAAGGAGTTTCTGGGGCTATTGCATTTTAATTTTCATGTTTTCATGTTTGCATGCGAGTCGTTGATATATATGAATTTGAACTTGAATAAATAACATCATTGCCATCATCAATATGACCATTTACATGTAGCTTTAGAGCGTCCACTATAATCTACCTTGGTAATGGGTGTGTAAATGATTCGAGTCTCAGCATTCAAGTTGGTCTGAAACAATCAAACGTTCGAATGTTGCAGGTGTAACTTTGTCCATCAAGCTGAGCAGACAACATTCAATTGATGTTTGAACCTTCAAGTTGGAATTCCAAGGTTGATCCACTCCAGGGCTGGCATGAATCATGTGTGAATTCGAATCTAGCTCGACGTGGCTTCACAGCTCTTCCCATCCTTCGTACGTGAACACCCCTGAGGACAAGGATAAGAAGGATCATACTGCCACAGAAAATAAGGATCCGTCTCATTAGTAAGAACATTCCCAATCAAACGAGACGAATAAGGAAGATCGAAGGAGGCATCGAAGACATCAATCGATGCAATGCGGATCTGACCCCATCCTTTCTCGATAAGTCTCGATATCGAAGTTCCGTAAATATATTCTCGGAATCCGGCCCACCGGATTGCGGATGCACACTGCATAATGATTAGCATAAGTAATGACATGTATAATTCAATGAAAGTGACTTATCCTGACCATTGGACAGCTTTCGGCATTCGTGTATAAAGATAGATCGGCAAATGCGGCTTCTGCTTCGGTAGCAGTAAGGCGAAAAGCCCCATTCGGATCAGTCAGAATAGTCGTGCAATTTGTAATCGCGGCGATTTCTCCTATTATGGCTTTAGTAAATAGTAAACTTGAGAGATAATAGACTGATGTTTTTTCTGACCATGTGAGGACGGATTCCCTGTTATGCCATTTTCATTGACACCCATGCAAATAAGCTCGCCAATATCGGAATCCGTGTGGTTCACTATCACAGTTCCAAAGGCTGCGAAGGGACATGGTGATCCGCTCAGTTCCCCCAGTGCCTGATTTGCCAGACGCATCCAATGAGCTCGGGTTTCGAAGGTTACTCCATTTATCATGAGTGGTTGTTCGGCCAGTACTTGTTGTATACCGGTGCTTGATGACACTGGTATGGAAGCGGAAAAGAGGGCAATTAGATAGCCTGATAGGAGCCGCATTTTGATTTTTGATTCAGCGAAAGGAATACCATGATGGAGCAGGAGCTTGTAGCTCGATAGAAGCTCTTTATATAGGTACCAATCTATTGTTGAGATGCGGGGAACCCTGAGGTTCCGGTGATTGTGAGTGGTGATGATAGATTGTGATGGTTCGGCCGCAGTCGGCCGAGCACCGGGGGTCAACTGGTGTATCTTTTGATTGACGATCACCGATAGTGCAGACTCGGAATCAGGTCAAACTCCGATAGCGAGATTTAAGATACGACTTATTTAAGTGATCGCAATGAATATGATCTTAGAGATTCAACTCTGTTGTTGTATTGATTCTTAGAAAGCTGATTTTTTTCATAGCGATGTGATATACAACACAATGAAACAGCAAAAAAGCCCACACGCCACATAATGTTGAACTTTTGGTCTCCAGAAGATGATGACCTCTCGCAGTTGAAGAAGCGATGAGGTATAAAAGTGGTTCGTCTCACATGATCGGAATCAACAAAAGAAAAAGATAAAATAAAACAAATAGAAATTACCAAAACCCGAATGTCCCTAAGGTTGAAAAAGCAGACCTGTATATAAACCCCAAATAACGCACCATATGGTATTTTCGATCTCCCAACGCTTTCATAGTTGATGTTGAACTCGCGAGATCTCTGTATCTCTCATCGTAACTTTCATATCTGACAATAAACTTCACCCCCTATCTAGTGTGGTATTGTTGGAAACCACTTAGACGGGCAGGGGGTAGGTGCTGGCCCAAGCGGCAACCTCCTTGCGGAGCTCCAGGATCTCGGGAACGGTCTCGGAGGCAACCTTGGCCTTGAAGTCCTTGAGCTTGTTAGCCTCCTTGGGGAGCTCGCTCTGGACCTTCTTGCAGAGGTTGATGGTCTGGTCAATGTAGCGGGCAATGCGCTTGAAGTCATCCTCGCTCATACCACGGGTGGTCATAGCGGGGGCACCAATACGGATACCACAGGGGGTAAGGGCAGACTTGTCACCGGGGATGGAGTTCTTGTTGCAGGCAATGTTGATCTGCTCGAGAACAGCCTCAACACGGGCACCGTCAAGGCTCTTGGGGCGCAGGTCCAGGAGGACCATGTGGCTGTCAGTGCCGTCAGAGACGAGCTTGTGGCCGAGGGCCTTGAACTCGTTCTCAATGGCCTTGGCGTTCTTGATGACCTGCTCCTGGTACTGCTTGAACTCAGGAGTGTCAACCTGCTTGAGGGCAACAGCCAGAGCAGTGATGGTGTGGTTGTGGGGGCCACCCTGGTGACCGGGGAAGACGGAGAAGTTGATGGGGTTCTCCAGGTCGTACAGGATCTCCTTGCCGGCCTTGTCGTGGCTGCGGACACCACGGCGGAAGAAGATCATGGCACCACGGGGACCACGCAGGGACTTGTGGGTGGTGGTGGTGACAACATCGGCGTACTCGAAGGGAGAGGGGATGACACCAGCGGCGATGAGACCGGAGATGTGAGCCATGTCAACAATGAGGTAGGCACCGACCTTGTCGGCGATCTGGCGCATGCGCTTGTAGTCAATCAGACGGCAGTAGGCGGAGGTACCGGCAACGAGACACTTGGGGCGGTACATCTCGGCGTTACGCTCAAGGGTGTCGTAGTCAATGATACCGGTCTCAAGGTCAACACGGTAGGGGAAGGTCTCGAAGTAGGTAGAGACAGCAGAGATCCTGTAGACATTTTGTCAGCATTGATGCAACTTTTTCACTGGATTCATCACGGAAACTCACTTCTTGGCGGGGGTCTGGTAACCGTGAGACAAGTGACCACCGTGGGGCAGGTCAAGACCCATCAGACGGTCGTGGGGACGCATCAGAGCCTGGTAGACCTGAAGGTTGGCAGGAGAACCACTGAGGCACTGGACGTTGACACCCCACTTGGCGGGGTCAAGGTTGAAAGCCTTGAGAGCACGGTTCTGGCAAGTGATCTCAATGGCATCGATGTGCTGGTTACCACCGTAGTAACGAGCACCGGGGTAACCCTCAGAGTACTTGTTGGACATGGGGGTACCCAGAGCCTCGAAGACAGCGTGGGAGGTGAAGTTCTCGGAGGCAATCAGAACGACTGACTCACGCTGACGCTGGATCTCACGCTCCTATATATGACATGTCCATTAGCTTCATTTCACCTTGTAAAATAGCTGGAAGATGTTTCCATTGCCATTAGAAGCTCTTGGATGGTTTAAAACATACCATGATGGCGGCGATCTCAGGGTCACTCTCCTTGAGACCATCGTGCATTTGCTGTATATAGTCATGAGTCACAGATCCAATACCAAGTTCGAATCATCATAAGAAGGTACTCACAGCCTTGTGGGCTTCAGACAAAGCGTAAGACATTGTGAAGGGGAAGGAATTGGATACAGGAATTGAAGAAGTATGGAGAAGAAAGAAAGAAAAAGGAAAGAGGGAAGGTTATTATAACGCGGGTGAGAGAAAAAAAAAGGTGGTGGGGTTCGAGGGGTGGAGGGATCGACACGCCTCAGGCAGAAAAAAAAGAAGACGATATCGGAGACTTTGACCGGATCGGGTTGGGACCTAGTACCAACCTTGGAAGCTTTATATAGGGCCAATGAACTGGATGGTAATGGATATTAGGTCTTTTTATTAGAATAAGGAAATGTCTCACGATATAACTATTCTAGACTGGAAAGGCGCCGAATTATTATCTTATTTCTACTCCGCATACGGATCAATACGGGCGTTTTATGTTTTAACCTTGAAGGCGAGTGTGCAGAAAAAAAGAAATGAGGGAAAAAAAGCCAAGAAAAAAAAAACAAATTCAAGCTATTGGGTATTCCTGTCCATAAACACCGTAGGCAATATGCACCTAAATAGGCAAAAAAATAACTCAACGCCGTGCAAATTATTGATATGTGCGTACTTTGTACTCCGTATGCGGGCAAAATATTTTTAGCACTCCGGGGAATTGCCACTATTCCCATGTAAAAGAATTGGCGGGTGGGGAAGAACTATGACCACCTTGGGGACGGTCAAATAGACGTCGAAGCTCCTCTAGGCCAGGGCTGCAAGGCGTTTCAAGTCTGAAATGACAAATTCGAGTCGGGACACTTGGTCCTGAAGCTCAGCAATCTCTGCTTCTTGCTCCTCCACTGAACGGTCGATATCCGGCAGTCCCTCCACCACTGCTCGAGCTTTTTGGATCCGGATCTTCACAGAACTGGTCTCGGTTGGAAGATCCTTCACATCGAGAGGTGGATGGGCATTAGGATCGAGAGGAACTCCAGGTACAGCTTGTGATGCTGAACCGCCATCGGTTCCATTGCTAGCAAGATTGGAAGATGCTTGCTGATCTTGTTGGTGTCCTTCATTGGATGTCCCTGGAGCACCAGAGGCTTCTCCAGCACCAGCAACGCCATTCGAGGCTCCCCGATGTGATAATAATCGAAGAAGTGTGCCGTGAAGAGGTGGGATTATCTCAAATGTCTGTGGTGAAGGAAACGGCACGGTTTGAGGAGACGCGGTCGCGTCTTTGGAAGGACTCTCGGGCGCGACAGAGGACTTCGGCAGCGGAGTAGCTGCAGTCGGAGACCTAGAAGCCATTGTGATGGAGAATTTCAGGGCAAGATCGGAACCCGGGTAAGATTGTAAAGGCCCGCGAAGCAAAACCAGTGAAATTGAGCCGAGACTGGGGTAAGTGTTTAGGGAAGAGTCGGAACGGCACGGTGACGTCGCGGGAGGACTAAAAGCGTCACCGGGAAATGCCCCTCCTTCACCGGCCGACCACTTTTTGTTGTCTCTACGAATCCCCAGATTCTCTCCTCTTTTCAAACCATCTGGAAAGGTAAGTTACTGTTGATATTCAATTTCAGGAGGGGATACATCCTTAGTTCAGCCATTGATCTCATTTCCAGGTGTGATTATCATACAATAGCTCCACCCCCACCATGGCTGACCAAAAAGTTGCTCTAAGTATGACCAACCCGGCCACCCAGGTCCCCAAATGTTTTGCATTTAATGCTAACGCAATTCTGCAGTTGTCATTGACGGCTGGGGTATCGCCGGTCCCGATTCTCCCGCGAACGGCGATGCTATCGCCGCTGCCGAGACCCCTTATATGTCCGGCTTCGCCGAGGCCAACTCCAAGACCGCTCAGGGCTTCACCGAGCTCGATGCCTCATCACTGGCTGTCGGTCTCCCTGAGGGACTGATGGGTAACAGTGAAGTCGGTCACCTGAACATTGGTGCCGGTCGTGTTGTCTGGCAGGACAGTGTCCGCATTGATCAGACCCTCAAGAAGGGCGAGATGAACAAGGTGGACAGCGTTGTCAAGGCTTTCACTCGTGCCAAGGAGGGCAATGGCCGTCTTCACCTGGCTGGTCTGGTTTCTGACGGTGGTGTTCACTCTAACATCACTCACCTGTTTGCTCTGCTCGATGTTGCCAAGGAGTTCCAGATCCCCAAGGTCTACATCCACTTCTTCGCTGATGGCCGTGATACCGACCCCAAGAGCGCTACTATCTACATGGAGCAGCTTCTGGCTAAGACTAAGGAGATTGGTCTTGGTGAGATCGCTACCGTTGTTGGCCGTTACTACATCATGGACCGTGACAAGCGCTGGGAGCGTGTCGAGGTCGGTCTCAAGGGTCTGGTTACCGGCGAGGGCGAGGATAGCTCCGACCCTCTCCAGACCATCAAGGAACGTTATGAGAAGAAGGAGAACGATGAGTTCTTGAAGCCTATCATTGTTGGCGGAAAGGAGCGCCGCATCCAAGGTTTGACATGCCCCAATCCCAGGAACCAAAAGATTACGTTCTGACCTACTGTTCTCTAGATGATGACACTGTCTTCTTCTTCAACTACCGCTCTGATCGTGTTCGTGAGATTACCCAGCTTCTGGGTGACTACGACCGTTCCCCCCGTCCCGATTTCCCCTACCCTAAGAACATCTCCCTCACCACCATGACCCAGTACAAGACCGACTACACCTTCCCCATTGCCTTCCCTCCTCAACATATGGGTAACGTCCTGTCCGAGTGGCTGGGCAAGAAGAACCTCTCGCAATGCCACATTGCTGAGACTGAGAAGTACGCACACGTTACTTTCTTCTTCAACGGTGGTGTTGAGAAGCAGTTCCCCGGCGAGGTCCGCGATATGATCCCTTCGCCCAAGGTTGCCACCTACGACCTTGACCCCAAGATGAGCGCCGCCGCTGTCGGTACTAAGATGGCTGAGCGTATTGCCGAGGGCAAGTTTGACTTGGTCATGAACAACTTCGCTCCTCCCGACATGGTTGGTCACACTGGTGTTTACGAGGCTGCCATCCAGGGTGTTGCTGCCACCGACAAGGCTATCGGTGAGATCTACGAGGCTTGCAAGAAGAACAACTACATTCTCTTCATCACTGCCGATCACGGGTAAGTTTCCAGTACATGCAATTCAACTATGCTCAGAGCTGATTTTTGTTTCCAATAGAAACGCCGAGGAGATGCTCAACGAGAAGGGTACTCCCAAGACCTCTCACACCCTTAACAAGGTTCCTTTCGTTATGGCCAACGCCCCTGAGGGCTGGAGTCTCGCCAAGGCGGACGGTGTCCTTGGTGATGTTGCCCCTACCATCCTTGCTGCCATGGGTGTTGAGCAGCCTGCTGAGATGACCGGCAAGAACCTGCTGGTTAAGTCATAGATAGAACATATTCTCTCACATAGACATCTGCTTATGAAAATGATCAATGAATAAATAATTTGGAATAATACAGATATCACCTGTGTACTTTGGAAGTTAGATAGAATTGGATCAAGTTTAATAAACGTCCACTTTAAGGTGTATCATTTCATTTTAAATATTCCTGAGGTACAAGGATAGAGATATGTTTATATACGATATGTACTCAGCTCTCTTGTTTTCTTTTGATTCATACAAAATTTCATTGGGTATAATTCTTTTTCTGGCAGTCATGACCTACCAATTTCGTGCATCATAGTGACAAGAGGGAGGATCAGATCTTGTAGGATAACAGCCACGCTTGAACAAAAAGATCTTCTAGATGGCGCTTTCCTGATATTCTAGATCCCTTCGAATATCCAAGCTGCATTGGTGGTGACCCGCAGCGAACGGTATCATCCAACTCGACTTGTCCATTATCACCACACAGTATATGCATCCATATTTGTTTAGGAAGCTTTCGGTGAATATCGGCTTAGGCGGAAGCGGCAGCAGCTTGTTGCTGTTGCTGTTGGATCTGGGATTGGAATTGCATGATCTAGACATTCATCATCAGTTTATGGCCACCCCAAAGAATATGGGGTTGATCCTACCTCCGCGCGCTTCTCGTCGCTCTTATCCTGCTTCTCCTCGATTTCTGTCTCAATGCGTTTGCTGCAAGGCATATGTCAGTCAAAGTAACCTCAAGGCTTGTATCAAGATCGGGGGCACACGAACATCTCCTTCTCAATGAACTCCAACCGGGAGTTGACTGCCATGACGGCCTCGGTCTTCTCCTGCTTCAATAAGACAGGACCAACCATCTTGTAGATATTGGCATCATCGTCTAATCCGGCAAATTCGCTCTGAACGCCTTGGTTCTCTTGTTGCTGCGACTCGAGCTTCTGGCGAGCATCGACAAGACCCTCGAGCTCTACCGAAAACAATTAGCCCTAGCTTCCCTTAGTATATAAATTGCGATTATCAAATTTACCAGTCTGCAGCTGTTGGAACTCGTCCGTGAGTGCCTGGTACTTTTTTTGGGCGTCCATGACGAAGGTTGGCGGGGATGTGGGAGGAGGGAAAACCGATCGACGTCTGCCCGCCCGTCAACAACCTCCCTTCCCCCTCTAACTCCAACTCCAATCACTCTCCACTACCCACACCAAACCTGTGAATTCCTCCCCAAACGCCTTCTCATACGTTTAATATCTACCGTAAATCCTGCCATACTCGTTGACCTCGTCTCCGAATCTCCTTTTAAAGTCGCTGCCTACAACAAACAACGCCCTTCTTGCCTCCTCGCTATCTCCCCGCTTTAACCGCTCCGCGGTCAATTTACATTACACGCCACCCGAATCGTGACGAAAAGGTCTAGAAAGAAGATCCGCCAGTATGAGTAACACGGATTTCCTGGGGCGGGCGATTGACACGGTCAAGAAGGCCATCGAGAATGACAATGAGGGCGAGTACGAGAAGGCGTATCAGCTGTATTACTCCGCATTGGAGTTGTTCATGCTGGCCTTGAAATGGGAGAAGAACCCTCGATCTAAGGAAATGATTCGCGCGAAGACTGGCGAATATATGGATCGTGCGGAGAAGCTCAAGAATCACCTTGCTTCTGCTGAAGGGCGGAAAAAACCGAGTGCGGTGGGTGCGAATGGGAAGGTAGCGCAAGGAAGTGGGAAAGGGTAAGAAAATTGCATTCTATGAGCTCCTGTCCAGCTTTTTCTATTTTCGAGCCCCTTGAAATTTCATATTTCATGCTGGTATGGGCCTACAAGCTAGATGAATATGGTACTGACGAGTTACGGTGGAATAGAAAAGAGGACGATGACAACGGTGAAGACGCCGAATCGAAAAAGCTGCGGTCGGCTCTCCAGGGTGCTATTCTCTCGGATAAGCCCAATGTCAAGTGGGAGGATGTTGCTGGTTTAGAGAGCGCGAAAGAGGCATTGAAAGAGGCCGTTATCCTTCCAATCAAATTCCCGCACCTTTTCACAGGCAAGCGACAACCGTGGAAGGGAATTCTGCTTTATGGACCCCCTGGTACCGGTAAATCTCACCTGGCCAAGGCCGTTGCGACAGAGGCGAACAGCACATTCTTCAGTGTTAGCAGTAGTGACTTGGTATCGAAGTGGATGGGTGAAAGTGAACGGTATGGGACCATAATTTAGACTGCGACCACGCAGTTGGTTTCAGTTGAACACAGAGCTAACAATTTCATAGTCTTGTTAAGCAACTCTTCAATATGGCCCGTGAGAACAAGCCCGCAATTATCTTCATTGATGAAGTCGATGCGCTGTGTGGACCTCGTGGCGAAGGCGAATCCGAAGCATCTCGGCGTATCAAGACCGAGCTCCTTGTACAGATGGATGGTGTTGGCAAGGATTCCAAGGGTGTTCTGATTTTGGGCGCAACAAATATTCCCTGGCAACTGGATGCCGCCATTCGACGACGATTCCAGCGCCGAGTTCACATCAGTCTGCCCGATATCAATGCACGAATGAAGATGTTCATGCTGGCTGTGGGCTCTACGCCATGCCAAATGACCCAGGCCGACTACCGAACACTAGCTGAGATGAGTGAGGGATACTCAGGTAGTGATATCAGCATTGCTGTTCAGGATGCCCTGATGCAACCGATTCGTAAGATTCAAACAGCTACTCATTACAAGAAGGTAAGCCATTCTTGCTCAAATTATTATCTATATATGTTCTCAGACTAATTATGCTCCAGGTCGTGGTTGATGGAGCTGAGAAGCTCACTCCCTGCTCACCGGGTGATGCTGGCGCAACGGAAATGTCCTGGCTTAATGTAGAGGCGGAGCAACTACTCGAGCCCCCGCTTATTCTGAAGGACTTCATTAAAGCGGTCCACAATTCCAGACCTACAGTCAGTCAAGAGGATCTCACAAGAAACTCAGAATGGACTCAAGAGTTTGGCAGCGAGGGCGCGTAACCGACAACATCGCAAATCGCCTTATGCTCTTCACTTCATCTCCTCTCTTATTGTTTATTGGGTTGCTTACTCCCAGAGACTCCTTTGAGATGAATGTTTCATATGCCTACGCATCTTCGCATCTTCTCCGTGATTTGTTTCTGTTGACCTATCTCAATATTCGGCCACAGTGCTCGATTTTCGCTGGGTGGGGCTGAAGAGCCAGGTGTTTAGTAAACGGCAGTGATTTTTTTTATTGTGTTTCTATTTTGTGTCCAGTACTTTCGGCAATGGCGAGGCGTTTATTGAGCAAATATCCATGTGTTTTTTGATTTGATTCTGGAGGATCTTCTGTCCAAAGCCCTCACGAAGAAGCTATGATACATATACATACTACAGACCCTCGATACTTGATCCTTCAATGTGCTACAGTGTCTATTGACTAAATCGTTTCCTGTCAGGTGCGTCTTCGAAGCCGCCTATCTAGTGAGTACTTAGTCAGAGGCAGACTATGCGGACCATCTTCCAAGGTTCGGCAGGATCAAGCGATCTATTTGAAATCTCCCAACTAGATGTTTCGACATCACGGCAGAAGACACTGCATTCGCCCTACATAATTTTGGAAGAATTTCATTTCTCAAGAAGTTTGCATACCTATTCAACTTGAATTTTCTATAACATATGAACCTTCTGAGATTCAACATGGAGCATTCGAATGTTTCCAAGGTTGAACCTTAAAAGCTGTCCCCTACTAACCTTGGAAATGAGGTTAGTAACTTGAAGGCCTATGTAAATACACCTGGGCATCTTTGTGAGAACCAGAACTTCAGGTTTTCACACTCAACTTGACGTGCTTCAAATTTTAAAGTTGTACCTTTCATGATTTCTCGGTCTTCTTCTTCAATTCACGACTCACGACCACCCCCCATTACCGTGACGGAGGCCTATAACGGCCATGTGGCCAAACCCCCTATATATCATGATGGCCTGCAGACTGTACCCCCGCAGATCATCGAAATACTCTCACTAGGTAGCATACACATGTGCAAATGTGCAGAGTATAACTGCCAGTGGTCTCTCACTCTGCTTCAAACATCTCTTATTTTGTATCCACTGGCAGATATATCTCACTTTACTCTTACTTATTACCAAATCTTGGAACCTTTTATAGTATAATAATACAGTAACAGACAGCGAGCTGGTTAAAATCCATTATGGTAAACAGGCTTTGGCTGTACGGCCGTTGTAGGCTCCGTACCCCACCAGTGTGACTTCTACTTGAGCCTGAATCCATCATGATCAAAATCCCATCGTTCAAGTTGCCCTTTACTTCCAAGGTTCTTTCTATCCTTCCAGTTATTACGACCTATCAATTTCAATGTTAACATGAACCCGTCCGTAAGGGAGCCTGTTTCCACAGGCGAAGAAGTCCAGTACTTGGAATCTGAGACAAGTTTTCTTCCCCGTCAAACTGCAGGCAAGAGAAAAGTCTCTGCTGCATTCACCCCACCGCCAAGTATCTCGACCTCAAGTTCATCCTCTCGATCCTCTTCAGCTTCAGTTACATTGGAGCTCCACGGATTTGATACCCGTGTGACTCAATTCGAGATACCTACATAAAGGGATAGCACAGTGATGCTTGAACTCATAGGTTTCCAACCTGTCACAGCCGCTTTGATTTTTAACCGCTTCATTACGAGACCCGACCCTGATCAAAGCCCTCATGACATCTTGTCCTTTGCAGAAGCCCATCTCAATCCAAGTCCCAAAGGCTTATGTGGAAAGTTTGGACTACACTGAGCTCTGGTTTTTATCTAATTGGAAATAATTCGTGTGGCATAATTGACGGGGGGAACCAGTTCCCTCCCACCTTGAATGGTTGAAAAGATTTGATCTTATTAAAGGTTATATCCTCACTGGAGGGCAAGAACGGTTCCACAGGATTGAATACGAGCACATCGAACGAGATGTGAACGATT
Source organism: Penicillium herquei (assembly GCA_039634405.1). Taxonomy (NCBI): domain Eukaryota; kingdom Fungi; phylum Ascomycota; class Eurotiomycetes; order Eurotiales; family Aspergillaceae; genus Penicillium; species Penicillium herquei. The sequence continues at coordinate 3,642,086 of CP098387.1, read as the reverse complement.
CTTGTGTTCTGAAGACAAGACATGGACAAGCCAACCAAAAGGCCATTCAGTGGGCCTTCAGAACACCGTCCAAATGGGCTGAAATGCGTGACTGGATCAAGCTCCATATCGACCTCTACCAACCCTCCTCACATTGAAGCGAGTCGGCGTCTTTTATTTTGTTTTATTCATATTGTTTCTGCTTGGATGGAGTTACATATGCTTCCTGTGTGCCAGCATTGGCAATATGAACAATTTGATCCAGTTACTTTACCGCGTTTTACCAAATTATCAGATCCTTCCATTACCCGTATGCATAGTATGTCACCTCACCATGCTTCCTTCCCTTCACCTATTGGTCCTTCAACGGGTCTGGCTTCAAATGTTGAATATTTGGTGCAAAAGTCATGGTGCTTGTAACAAGATTTGAGCACTCAAGCTTGAGTGCTTCAGGTTGGGGTGGACTCGGAGTCCCACTAGGTACGCGGTTATACCACTAAAAGTACTTCGGCATCGGGCTTGTAGTAAATGATTGATCAATATTAGTACTAGTTCAAATGTCAAGCACTAGTGATACAAGTTCATGATATCATGATGTATCTCAAGTTTTCTACTATATACTAGTAAAGGCTTCAATTTTACTAGTAGCTTATGCCTTGCACACGTCCTATGTATCGGTATATAAGCCTCAAGTTCAAGGAACTTGACTCATTCAATATGATATAAACATTAAATTGATTACCAAATAATAGCGGTACTTGACTTCAAGTTTTCCAGCAGGCAGTCCGCGCAAGCCACTGCATTTGCACTAAGACACAGGGAAAAACTGCATGGGAATGACAGAAAAACCTGCATCGAAGACTAACAGGAGCGCCTGAGCGAGAGCGAACACTGTATTTATTTCAAGAAAGAGCCGAGCAAGGGAACACCGCGAGCAGCGCAGAAACCATTCAGAATTCCGGCAAGGTTACCGAACATACCACCGCGGTGGTACTCTTCCGCGTTGTTCCAGAGACATTCGAAGAGGGTGCAGGTGGTTCCGCTGTCGTCCTTGCCGTTGTCGACCATCTTCAGGGCCTTGCGAGTGCAGTCGTACCAGTCGTCAGCTTCGCTTTGGGTGACTCGTGCACCGACGGCGGCGGTGGCCAGGACTGCGAGGGGGATGAGGGAGAGCTTCATTTTCTGTGGAAGATTTTATGGTTAGAAACAAGAGCCAAGGATGAACAAAAGAGAGGTACTAACGAGTCTGAGAGGTCTTTTGAAGACTGTTTTGTAGAAAGAGGAGTGGTTGATGTGATGCTTGTCTGAGACTGTTGGCAGAGAATAGTCGGGTTTAAATAGCCATGTCTCCTCCATCCTGGAGATTTGGCTCCAAGATCCATTGTTGAAAGCTTTTGTGTACATTAGCCTTCTTCTGGTTGAGCTTTGAGTTGTACGCATCATGGAAATTAGCTTGTTGAGAGGCCGCAATGCAACGACCTGGAGACTTTCACGACTATGTGTTGAATAATCTTCATGACGGTGCCAATAGTGTGACCCGTGGACAATGGTTCTGTCAAGACCAACAGAGCTCTGCATTCGGCGAGTATCTAGAACGAGCCTGACCTTCCATTAGAATCCAATGGACCATGATTAGGCTTCCAGACACTTTGAACTCCCCGAAACACCATATTCTGGTTGAAGACGTCTGGATCCAAATCGAGCTTGACCCATGTTTCTGCGTCCATAGGTAGAGATGTTTAGCTATGGTAGAGCTAAGGTCTAGTATGAGCCGTTTTAGTTAATGGTCTTGTCGACCCTAGGTATTATAACTTGTCAAGGTGAAAACAGAGGTCGCAGAGGAAGAGATTCAAGCCCTGAAGCCCTGGAGCCCTAGAGGTAATCTATGAGAAAGGGAATCATCCAGTACGAATACCCAGATGTTCCTTGCTAAATCTTAATAGAAGCATATATGAAAATCATGGAGCAATAGAGAATGCTTGCTGGATTGTAGCAATAAAATTGAACATGTATCCACAAGCCCTAGAATGTAAGGAGCGGCATCCTCGGATCTGATCGTTCTTCAGCCAGCCACCGTCTTGGATCCACATAATGGTGGAAAATTCTAATTAATCAAAGTAACGCCTAGAATATATCATTTCGCGTAGAATGATCACTGTGAATACTAGGCAAGATAGGCTATCTATTCAAATGTTTGGAACTGTAGGGGAACTTGAAGGGTTGTTCAATTTTGCGCAGCGAGCAGGCTCAGAGATAACCTCATTCTACGATCCAATACAACATCAAATCTCCCCGGAGCTACCTTTTACTGTTTTAGTAAGAAGGCAACCTCTGGCATTGAAAGTTTCAAGCAATTAAGTTTTCACGCTAAAGGGTCGGCTCGCAGTGGAATGGAGCTGCCGGGGAGATTCTTTCCCAAATACTGGTGGGTCATATATCCCTTGTATTACATGGTTAACGAATCAAAAAGGTGTTCCGACTTGAGTGAAATCAATTGATCATTTTTGGTTGAATACACAACTAATTGTACTCCTCCCGGAGCCTGAGGAAAAGAGCCCTCAGCTGGAACATGCCAGCCCTGGAGTGATATTGCCTCAGTCACATCAATGACAACATTGACTAGTATCACGTATGCAGCCTGAGATTATACATTTATGCAGCTTCAAGCTTTCTAGATGACTTATCAAATTCTAAATGCTCCTCTACATCACTGACTGACTTCACTCTATGAGACTAGTTGAACCGCAACCGGGAATTAACCACAGACTCAGGATACCACTGGCACAGGCAAACGCAGGTCTTGATCTCAACCTTGAATCATTTAGCTTTGAAATTCAATTTATTCCCAAAATTACCTCTTATATACCTTGAACCAATGGTTCATGTACTCGTTGCATCAAACTTTGTCAGTAGTGTCGACTTCAACTCGAACTTCCTAGGCCGCCCAGACATGTCTGGATATCAAAGGAACTCAACGTTGAAGAAGATCTATCGCCAGCTGGCGATGATACGTTCTACATCTTTGGTTAAATTGAACAGTCAATGATGAAATAATTACTCGACGAGAAACCTTGCACGGCACGATAGATCCGACCTGGGGAGTCGGGTTAACTCCATCTGCCACTGAAAGAAACATATAAGTATTGGTAGTAGTATCAGAAAAAAAGTGAAATCGAACACAGCTTTCCCTACCTTCTTTCAAGCTTACCTTGATTTTCATCACTTCTTCCTACATTCTACACAAAATGCTGGGATTCAATCCAGTTTCTGGACTACTGCTCGCGTCTCTGGTTCTCTACGCACCTCTAGCTGCCAGTCGCGCTTATGATGATGCAGCTCCTGTTCAAAACACCAACATTGGCGGAGACCCTGCCACCAAAATCGATGGAAGGTAAGCTTAACCCATTCGAGTATCCATGTTTTTGCACGATATTTGAATAATATCATCTGACAATAACGAAGTGGTCGATACTGCCGCTGGTTTTGCTATTCGACTGAAGGCGGTAGTGTCGGGGGCTCCAAAACATATGAGGGCCTGAAGCCTGGAGGTGGTGGCAGCTCCCAGGGTGGCGGCAGCTTCCAAGGAGGTGGTTCTGATACTGAGATTTGGAACGGTGGGAAGCCTGGCGGTGGTGGCAGTTCTCAGGGTGGCGGCAGCTTCCAAAAAGATGATTCTGACGCTTGGAATGGTGGAAAGCCTGGCGGTGGTACCACTGGAGGCTATGGTAATCCTGACATGTGGAACCGCTCCAAGCCTGGCGGTGGTAGCAGTTCTCAGGGCGGCGGCAGCTTCCAAGGAGGTGGCTCTGATACTGAGATTTGGAACGGTGGAAAGCCTGGCAGTGGTGGTGGTAGCTCAGGAGGCGCCCAGTATACTTTTGGCGGTGACGGCGTGTCAACTGGTGGAGGCAAGTACTGCAGTTGTGGTGCACCCATTTCGTGATTGAATCATGTATTCAATCTCCATGTTTCGAAGGTTGGGGGTGGGACGAAGGTTGATGGAGACTCGGACTCGGATCGTAGAGTGGTTCTAGACCGCATTCCCCACTGTGCAGGTCTTAGAGTGTCTGCTCAAAAGTATGTACTGGAGTTTCAGTGTAATTTTTAATGCTTAATCGTTAATGCTTCAAATTTTCAACTTGACAAAAATTGGACACCGTGAATTGGCAGTTGAAGTTCAAATTCTAAGGTTCGGAACGGCCCGAACGGATACCCATAAGCGCGGGTACGTGTACTATTCGCCTGGAGACAAGTTCCAACATTTTGAAGACTTATTAATTAATACATACCTGGGAAGAAAGACCCGTGGAATGTAAGAATGTTTAAGTTGAAGTATGTAGTAGATCCAGGCATTATACTACTACATAGGCTAGTATTAGAATGTTCTAATAAACTTTCACAAATTCCCTTGGCTTCAACCTTCCTAAATAATATGGATTTGAGATTTAGATATAGTACAAGTTCGATATTTCAATAAGATATAGCCCTGGATATGGGATAGAAACAGAAGCCCTCAAAAGCAGCAAGAAATTCAGGGTCTCTACTGTGGAAAAAGAAAAGAATAATAAAAAAGAAACGGTGTGGGCAGGGATCGATCCACGAACCTCCAGGTTTCACGTTGTATGTACTAAGTGAGGCTTCAAAATAAAGTCACGATGCCAGTATCAATTTTCGAAAAATCATAACAAATCTAATAAAATAGATAAAAATATAAAAGTGGTATGAAAAGAAAGATCAAAAAGTAAAAAAATCCGCAGAAGCCTTTCACGTAGTCCGCTGCATGCTTTCTCATAGTGGTGTTCTCCTTAGGCAAGTCTCACGCTCGCTGACGCTACTGAACAACCCTCAGTTGAGACAACTTGGGAGGTCCCAGCAAACTAGACTTATGGTATCATTGTATCTGAGAATGTGTATGAAACAGACACGATAACCCGCTGAGCTACTGGGATGCGGTGGGATACCTGGACTCCCAGATTGTCCCCTATATCCCCCAAACAGTAACAAGAGGCAATAACCACCAGGGTGTTTACTTTTTTGACTTAGAATTTTAATATTACTCTACTGCCTATCTACTTAGCCTCTCTACCTAGGGATATTCTTCGTTTTTTTAATCCTATGGATTAAGTTAATTTTATTTCCAGCGACCTGTTCATAGAATCATTGATATATTTTCAATATTGAAGGGAAATCCTTTCTATATACTCGGCAAAAATAAAGTGATTGGATTCGGTTATAGACCTCGGGAGCAATGATAGTATCAGTATACGTGGCTCTCGGTTTAGTTCTCTATCATTTTCTTTATAATTTTGTTTTTAACTGTTTCTGTTCCTGTGAATCCTTTTTTTTTTTTTTTAAAAAAAAAAAAAAAAAAAAAGTTTTAATACGGGAGAGTGCACGAGGCGTCTCGATTTTTCACGCCCAAGACGGAGGTTTTGAAAGAACTCGCCTATAATAAAATACAAACCGGTATTATTTGTCTGGGACATTACAGACTAAGCCTAATCAGGATATCGGCGCCGATGTTCGCTTCTGGCGTTGAAAATGCTCTCCGAGTCCTAGGAGGCTAGTGAGGCCAATAGCTTCTCTTCTCTTAAGCGACGTGCATTAGTGCAACAAGCTTGCTCTTCAGATTAATTAAAAATGTTCTTGATGTTTTAATAAAATGAGAAACCAATTTAATTTTCTCTATCTGCATTATAATTTTAAATTAATCACAAGTCCTCCTTCACTACAATACACATACAGTGACATACTACTTATACACGAACCAACATGGCTCCACTTAATCCCCGAAATCAAGCTCAAGCTCCATCCAAAGGACTGCGGCAGGTGAACGCGGTAGTAACGCTGGACGCGTAAGAATCCTTGAGAGAGATGATAGCAGAGTAGGCACCAAGACCAGCCAAAGACAGGGCACCCAAGAAGTAGAACAGGTTGAAGCTGCTCATAACAATGCGCTTGGTACCCATGCTGCGGAATCCACGAGCGAATCGCTTGAAGCCGCGGTCTTGGAGCACAGTCGCACCAGTGGCAGGGTCAAAGCCCTCACCATCGACCAAGGCGTATTTCTGGACCCAGAAGAAGGTGGCCAGCATAGGAGGGAAGGTGTAGGTGAACTGCAGAATACAGAATGCAGCAACAACAGTGGTAAGACCAGAGAAACTGGGAATACCGGCGGCCAGAACGAAGGCAATGGCCCAGTAGACGGGAATCAGGGCAACCCAAATGTACTTGCCAGTTTTGGTGGTGAGAGGAGGGAAGCGGAAGAACTCGACGAAGATGTTGCTGTAGATAACCTTGACACCAATGTTACCGTACAGACCGGCAGCGATAACACCAGACAACATGGCGAAGACGTTACCAGTGGTCTGGATGCTGTACTTGCTGATACCAAGGTAGGTGGGGTTGATGGAGTACTGGCCCTGGTAGCCGTACATGAAAAGACCGTAGAACATGTAGCAGACGTAGATGAATGTTTGCGCGGCCCACATTCCGGTCAAGAAATCCTTGGGACGCTTCATCTCGGCCATGAACTCGGGGAAAACCATAGCACCACCGTAGGCGAAGACAGCCTGCATGGCACCGCTAACAGTGGCAGTGAAATCGCCAGCATCCGGAATACCGCCGGTGGTTTTGACGGCAGGGTACACCAGAGTTCCGTTGGCGAGCTGCGTAGGGATAACCGATGATCCATTGCCGATGGTGTAACCCGCGGTCTCAGTGTAAGCAGTGTAGTTGGGAGGAGTGTGAGCACCACCACCCATGGTGACGAACATGCAAAGCAGATTCAGCCAAACAGCAGCGTTGGCGAGCCATCCGAACTTTTGGAGGGTACGGATCTGACCAAGGAAGAATCCAACAAGTGCCCAGATCAAACAGCAGATGATGTAGCAGAGCTTGAACTTGGCAGCTTGAGACAAGGCCTCTCCGTTAGAGATAACAATCAGACCAACGTTCAACAGCAGTTGAACACTTTGGAGGAAGTTGAACAAGTGACGCATCCATGGGCCGTAGAGACGGAAACCCATATCACCGAAGCTGCGAAGAGGGAATTGGTACGAGTCCAAGCCGAGGAAGGTATCCCAAAGGAGGTATCCAGAGTATCCAGCGAGGGCGGCGAAAACAGTGTACAAAGCGATACCGGGACTATAAATTATTAGTCAGTATGAAATATTGATTTGGAAAGAAGTGATACAACTTACCCCCAACCCATAGTCGCAAATGCATAAGGGAGACCGAATGGACCCAGAATATCCGTAGTAATCAGATAGAAGATCGCACCACGAGTAGCAGTTCTCAGGGCACGGGATGCGTTACTCCACTCGTCGTCGGTAACTGTCATGCGGGTCGCCGGATCACTGGTATTCATTGCAGTAGCATCCTTGCCACCCTCAATCTTTTTAACACCGCCATCACTCTTAGGTGGGAAAAGGATGTTCATAAATCCAGTCTCCGGAGTAGTGGATTCGTCTTCCTCGACACGAGTCAGGTTCGCATAGTGGTGGTACTCCTCAAAGGTGACCGAAGTATCATGCAGCTTGCGGTGTTGGGGGCGAATGGTACCAGGACCGGGGGAATCAGCATCGAAGCTGGCAATGGCCTCACGCTCTTTCTCGTGAAGGCGAACATCGCCGTCTGCGGCCAAGCTTCCAAGCTGAGACATTGTTGTTAAACAAAGACCAGCAAATTAAGAAGAGAACAGTGGAAGGTGTGAGTAAAAAGAATAGAGACGGGCCGAGAAAAGAAAACAGTCATGCGAGCGGGCCGGAGAGATTTTTATTTCACAAAGACCGAGTGGGGAGACAACTCGTACAGAGTCGGGGTTATCGGAGGCGATATTAATCCAATAAAAAGTCATGCAAGTGTCGAAGGACTTCTGGAAGCCCGCCGGCTGCAGACCCAATGAGGAAAGACGGCAAGTTGCACTAGTCTTGTAATTTGGGCTGGAGCTCGCCTATTCGTCGCAGATACGGGGGTGGAAATGGCCAGTTAACCAAGAAAAGCCAAGTGCGCTTAAGCATCAATGGCTGCGCCTGGGCAGCGATGGAATCCATTGGTGGTGATTCTGGTGACTGGATGTGGAGACTGTGGGGGGTTACATCTGCCATATCGTGAGCTGAACCAGTGAAATGAGACGAATTCGCCTCCAGAACCCACAAAACTCAGGGTTCATGATGGGGCGAATTCTGTCGAGAACACGCCCCACAGGAAAAAAATTCGAAGCTATCGTGGAGCCTCTAAGAGAAAATGGACCTTGGCGAAGAGTAGATCTGTTATGGGTTAGATATTTCCAGGGCGAACATACTAACCCCCTGTTGATATCAATTGGAATGATGATTCATGATAGTAGTACTCGGGAGAGAGACGGGAAGAGCGAAGGAACAAAGTACGGAAGTAGACCAAGCACAGACCAATCTCTCGCTCGCCACCTTCCTAATCTGGGATTTCTCTTACACTTCATATTTCTTGGACCCGAGGCTTAACCCAAGCCCATGATCCACTTGCACCACAATTGACCACAGTTGACCCAGTTTCGCCCTATGGATTCTTCTGGACATCTGATCAATTGATCTTTTTACCTTTCGAATTGACATGTCTTGTCCAGGGATATCCATAATTCCACATGGTTTCACGAACTTTGAATCTCCAGATTTTCCCCGCAATTGTCGATCGATTCCATGTGAGAGATTCAAAGGGGCAATCAGATCGGGGTCCCCGAGGCTCGAGAACTGATGACATAAATGACTTTTTCCCCTTACATGAATAGAGATAGGCGGTTAGAGGCGGTGCATACGGTAGGCAACGGCATAGATAGTCTTTAGTTCACAATCTATTCTGCTACTAAACCCAACGTGTCACGCACATGCAGATAACGGTTTATTAACTCCGAGTCTAATCTTAAAGAATCGAGTCTTGGATGATCATAATATTCCAACATGCTTTAATAAAACAAACCCCTCAAACTCCTGTCCCCCGATACTACGTTATATGCGTGCGAAATGAATTCGAAAATACCTGGGAATAATAGCCTTGAAACCTTAACGCCAACAACTCTAACCTGCAACGCTATATAAAACGGAGAAAAAAAAGGAAACTGAATCAATTATGCCCACCTGGGGACCCTGAGATGCGTCCAGTTCCATCTGGATGCCGCGCACCATTCTCAATTGCCTCGGGAAATGTGCCCAGAGGATTTGACGTGGGTGGTCGACTATCAAATCGCATTGAATCGCCAGTTTTCATCAATGGCGATTTTGACATAGACTTGCTCCGCCGCCATGTATCGGGCTTTAACCGCGGTGAACTGAAATCCGATTGTGCTCGCAAGTTTTCAAATTCAAGCGACATGGCCGTCGGTGAACGTGAAGAATTTGGATCTCGAGTAATCTCGCCATGATATGGTTTTCGAGCCCATATTCGTCGCCTATGATAATAATAATAAGTATAATGCAAGTAAACTGGGTTGAAGTACTTACGCCTTATGGTAGCAGTGATATCTGCCCTGTCGAATCTCATTGCGCACCTCGGCACAAAACACATACACCTCTTCTTTTGTCCATGGTTTCGGGGTGCCATAGTTCGTAAGTAACCACATACACCACCCTTCCATACCGGACATCCAATGTCGAACATTGATAAATCCGGCCTCTTTAATTCGTTCATCCTTTGGCCATGGGCCAATGGGCCACTTGTAGACTCTTTCATGCACGTCCACGAAGCCCATTTCTCGTATACTCGACGACATGGTCGAGATTATTTCGCAGGAGCGACCGGCTCGCTCACCGCAATCTTTTATCATACGTCCCCATGATGCAAGGGCACTATCTGGAGGTAATGATCCGTCATCACTCTCGACAAACGGGCCGATTTCAAATTGCTCTAGCCATCCGCCCGGTTTAAGTTTGCTGTACATTAGCGTTAGACGTGTCCGACGTGAGGAATCGTGGGAGGGATTTGTCATACTTGTAACACTGTTGATACAGGTTTGTCCATTCGGAGGAATCGAATGATCCAATCATGTTTGCCATGTGGATTAGGTCGAATTCTTCGCGCCATGTCCATTCTTCTAGAATGTCGTCGACTTCGAAGACGCAGTTGGGTGGTGTCCAGACGACTGGTGGTGGGTAGAGATCAACTCCACGAACAGTACCTGGAATTCAAGTTAAACATTCATTCGAATGACACGAGTTGAAGAAATCTCACTGTTAGGATATCTATCCGCCACGTCCCTAGTTTCATTGATTAGTTTTTTCCCCTTGTATTTGTGAAAGTAGCTTGGGTACTTACATCGCCCATGTACCTTTGCCCGTTCCAATATCCAAGATGTTCATAGAATCATCTGGATTTTTGCCAATAGGAGATGAGAAAAGTGGATTCTCTTTATGATAATTCAATATCATATCCACGAGGTGTCTGACAGAATTAGTGACTAATGACTTTCATCTCAAGGGATACGAAAATACCCTGCTTCGTATGTTTCGAATTGTAGTTCATCGGATGGGATGATGTATTCCTTGTTCCGAAGAGATTGGTACCTGATCCACATCCCGTTAGACTAGCACAGATCGACTCTCTTCTTTGGCTAAACTCACCTCCGACCATTAGATATAAGACCCTGATAGATCGACGACCCAATAGATGTCGTATCGGTGCTGTAGATCGATGTGAGATCACGTGAGATCATCAACCATGTTGAAAACCTACCTTTGCCAATCAAGTTCATCCGGACTGTATGCACTATCACTTTCATAATGATAGTCCCCGTCCTACACGGGTCATGTCAGCGCGGGGTTTCTGGTATGCCTATATCAAGGGTGACATATACCACTGCAATTAGCTGATCAGCCATGCTGGAGAAGAAACGACGATTCAAGGCTTGAAGTAGTCGTTGTTGAAAGCCAGGATTGAGGAAGAAAACTTGGAGAGGTTGAATCCTAGTTGAGTATGCAGCACAATGGGAAAAGTGCAATAACTAATAAGAATTCATTGTTGTACTGCCCATTCAACAGTGGAGTACCAGGCCAGGGGTGATTGATTTGGTTTTAACGGAGCGCCCCGCACCCTCCCTGTCTCCCTCGCCCACGTCGAGATGCGGATATCTCGACCCTCTACCCCGGAATCAAGATGATACGTCGAACCCTCAGAGCACTTCGAATCCGATATCCAAGCTGGAGCTGGTAGCTTTGCAAACTGGCGAGTGTATATTTCCGTGCGTGTTGGAGAGTTGGGAGGAGGAACTTCAAGCAGTTACCGAGCGTACGAGGAGTCGTCAATCCACGCGAATATTGCAGGTCCGAAGGCCGAAAATCATGCCCAATAGATGGGAAGTGGTGGAGCCTGGAGGGAGGAAGCACTTGGCCACGACCCGACAGTCTGGGTCGGCCCCAAGCACCCCTAAAAATGCTGATCCAGACGGGGCATTTACGCGGTGTGAGAGAGAACTTGTTCATCGTTTATTAAACCCACCCTTTGGAGATCAAGATGGGGCGAGAATCTGGTTTCTCCATAGTGTTAGATCCGAGGCCATGGAGTAAAGTCATTGCGATTAAAGCTAGTGTTATTTGTTGGAGCGATTCAAAAAGGTGAATTCTTGTACAAGGCGCTGTAGGACACCGCTCGTGGGACTCAAAGTACCTACTAGTAGATCCCTGTTCAGGTGGTGGATCTATCATTCTAGCTCCGAATATACATGCTCATACCTTGCAGAAAGGGACACGCAAACCTGTTTGGCAAGGATACAAACATGGTCCCGTGCACTCCGGGGTTGATTATCTGATCCATGGACCATTCTTATTTTCTCTTTGTTTCATTATCACGAGACCATCCAGTGACATTGGCATTATACGCGATCCATTTGACGAATCACATAGTGAACGTGGTCCCAGATACTCGGTACACCTACACCGCACAATCGAGACAAAAAAAGATTCAATATTCGTGTTATTTAGTCATGGGGCGCCTGAAGTTAAAATCCTTGTGAGCTGCAATTATAGAGCCGCACAGGAATGCAGGGTACGTCCCTAGGTGCAATGTGACTTCAGAAATGCCTTACTCTATAATGATTTGGAGCAATTACCATTTTCTACTTTATCGGCCCAATATCCAATCATTGGAAGGCAATTTCAAGTTAGTCATCAATCGAGGTCTCTCAAACTCTGGAAAGAACGAGTTATTTCTCTCGTATATCACCAATATCAAAAATACTAGTACCTGCAAGGTCCCTCCAGGGCTGATTAATGATTAAGCATCAATTATTTAGCCAGTTGACAGCACTGACTTGGATTCTCTTGCTTATGGCGAATTAGAGATCTCGACGTCAGCAATAAATCAGCAGCGATGTGGATCCCGCTAAACCCGATTCGGCCATTCCAACCAATTACTGATGATCGATAATGATTCCATAATCTACGACGACCACTTTCTACTCAATATTCCAATGCCTATATAAGTCTACTTCTCGGTCCTCGAAAAGCAATTCACATCCAAAAAATTCATACCATTTCTCACGAAATCTTCATGACTGATACCCCTCACAAAATGTCCAACCCACTCTCCCACGCAAAGATTGTTCTCCGCCGCTCCAGCGAGCGCGGATACGCCGAACACGGCGGCTGGCTCAAATCCTTCCACACATTCAGCTTCGCCGGCTACTACGATCACCGATTCATGAACTTCGGTTCCTTACGCGTTCTTAACGAGGATCGCGTTGCTGCTCGAAATGGCTTCCCGACTCACCCCCACCGCGATGCGGAGATCTTCAGTTACATTCTCAGTGGAGAGCTCACGCATCGGGATAGTATGATTAAGAAGGGTGCTGAGGGTGAGCAGGGAAAGTCATTTTACAGAATGCATCGTGGTGATGTGCAGTTTACTACTGGTGGAACTGGTAAGTTCTTGTGCAAGTACCTTTACTTCATTGAGGACCTTTACTGACATTTCATAGGAATCGCACACTCAGAACAGAATGAGTCTAATAAACCTGTTCACTTCCTTCAGATCTGGGCTCTGCCCTGGAAGAATGGCTTGAAGCCTCAATACCACACTATGTCCTTTAGCGAGGAAGCGAAGAAAAAGGCCTTCGTGCCTATCTTGTCACCCCTCGCGGCTGGTCCTGAGGCTACACCTGCCGAGGAAGATGCTGCTGTTCCCAAGATCCCGGATACCATCCCTATCCACGCTGACTTTGTTATGGGAGCCGGTATTATTGCGCCATCAACGACGTTCAAATGGAATGTCGGCGCGGGCGAGATCGTGCAATCTAAGAAGAAGCGCAATGTCTACATCCATGTGCCCATGACGAAACAGGGCAAGGCGAAGGTCAAGCTGGATGGTCGGGATGATGCTATCCTGGAGGAGGGAGATGGTGCTTATGTATCGCTCGTCAATGCTGGTGATTGGATTCAAGTTGAGAGCATTGGAGAGGCGGATGCGGAGGTGATTGTACTTGACAGTAACTAGATTTGTCTGTATATTAGACTTATGACGATCATTTGAGTGATTTCATCGTACGCGGAAGTCAAAATAATAAGAAAGTTGATCATATCCTCGGCATGTTCGCACCTATTAGTACAACATCAAATACAAATGGATTTCAGAAACAGTGCCTTTGAAGTAATTTCCTTTTTCTCGTAGAGCTCCCCGTCATTGTTTGGTTCTGCTTGGTAATTGTAGTCAAAGACCTGTCCATTTCCAACTCTGCAATAACTCTGCAATGTCGACGATTCCTCAATCCAATGTCTTGTTCGAATCTTCCTCATTTTCCAACTCCAAGGACTTCATCCAATTATCAATTCGAGCATTGATTGCTTCTTCTTGTTCAATCAAAGCCTCTCTCTCCCTGTGAAGCTGAGCTAATTTTGCCTCTTCAACACCGCGTATGAGTGAAAGCTCATGTCTTCTTTTCTCTGCTTCGTAATCCCACGATCTTTCCCAGCCACATGGTGCTTCTCTCCAACAGCAGTTTCCACAGGTTGATTTCTCACCATCCGTATCGTATACGACACAAGATGCAAATATTCCATACCCAGCTTTGCAACAGTGGCAAGCCAAATTACCACGAAGTACTTGTCCTTTTGCTTGCAAATGCATCGCTTCCACTCTTGCCTTACGTTCACCCACCATTGAGTTGAACATGGGCCCGTCCCAGCTATTCACAACTTTGAGCCAGGGTTGGATCGCAGGCTGCTGCGGGACTTCTTTGGCGTATCGTAGGACTGGTTCACGGATAGGTTTTAGGAATAGCATTTTGTTAAGCAAGGTGCCTGGTTTTGCGGAATCTTCTTTGCCGATTGACCATTCGCTCTTGGATACCATCCCGGCCCAAAATTCAGGTTCGTGGTCTTCATCATTGTTGCTGATGATTGGCTTTTCAAACAGGAGATCATGAAGACTAGTGCGTGTGGGGAGGAATGAAGTTGAACTCGCGACTGTATCCTCATTTATAGGCGTGGTGTTGAGCATATGCTCACGTTTGATAGGGGATCCCTGCTCTGTTTTCTCACTGGGTTAGTCTGGCTCAAATTCATGCATGATCCCATACTCAGGAATGCCGTACCCATTTGAATGATGAGACGCTGACAGCTGGTAAGAAGCTGGGGATTGATTCTGATTTGGCGGGGTGATGTAAACAAGGAAGGTGGCGGTTGACGCGTCGAAGTGAGATTTTGTTTGTGGGAAAAGATGGATATCTGCAGTATAATGAATCAAAGTCTTTCATCTCACTTTTCAGGTTGCTACCACTGCCTTGTAACTCCAAGTCAAACCTTTTAATCTTACTTCTAGATACATGGTACTCATCCTACCATAATTATTCTTTAAAGTTTAGTTCAACGACAGATTTAAAACTATCACAGATTCACTTTTCTTGCCTTTTTCAAGGGACCATATCCTATCCTGGCTGATAGTATAAAGATTCTGTAGAGAGAACCATAGAATCGTCACGGCTCGACACAGAGCCATTCTATGAAAATTTGCCTATCACCAGAGAGGGATTCAACAGACCATCTTGCCCGTCAACCTCTTGGTTCTGGATTGGAATTCCTGGCCAGTCGCCCCACGTCTTGGATATTCTTGGAGATGACATGGAGTCGTCGTATGTGGCCTGAGTGCTCGCGAAATATGCCATTACCAGGGTTTCAGCACCACGTGCTGTCATGGATTAATTTTCAATATCAACTTCTGTACGTTCCTAATGTGCCTTCAGGGGTGCAGCGCAATCTGGGCAAATCAAAAATCAGGAATCCGGTACTTATTGACTTCTCCAAACGCCACATGATGTACTAGGGAGTCTAGTATTTAAAAAAAGCAATCTTTTCAAGTTCCTCCCCGCTCTCCGAGTCAGAATAATCCTTCCAACAACTCGCAACAATGACCACCTACGACTTTATCTCTCTGGCGACAAAGCCTTCGGCAAAGATATGCTACAAATTTTATCCGCCAATCAAGACAACAAAGCCCGTGCTTCTTGTCTTCGTGAACCCAATGGGTCTTACCCAAACATCATGGGAGAACGTCATCGCCCGACTACATAAAATCGCCCCCACCCCCGCCATTCTGACCTACGATCGGTACGGGCAGGGACAAACAACTGACCGAGACCCATCCGATGCCAAAGCAGCCGACCAACGGCACGGCCACGACTGTCTCGATGTAGTCCACGATCTCCACCAATTAATCACGCAGATCGCAGATCAAGATCTGGACGTATCTGACATCAGCTCGCTTCAAATCGTATTTGTCGCGAATTCCATCGGTGGCGCGCTGACTCGACTCTATGCCCAGGAATACCCTGGTACAGTCGCCGGACTCCTTTTACTAGACAGTGTCTTAGCGAATACGGACTTTATCTCCATTTTCCCAGACCCGGATGCTGGCGACTTCAATGAAAGTATTCTTCCGGCTGGTGTGCGGGTAGAAGATATTCGCGCATCGCGGGCTTTCGCGCAGCGAGTCTTCCATCCAAGTAATGGAAGTGACGAAGGACTTAGTCGGAAGAATCTAAGTGCGCTTTTGCCATTTAGCGATGGTCCGAAGCTTCAAGGTCCTGATGGGCGCGGTCCTTGGGTTACTGTTGTTGAGCATGAGTCGGAGGCTTCGGAGCGTGAGCAGGAAGCTATGGGAGCTCCGGGGCTTGTTACCCGGGCGTACGCGAATCCTTTCTGGGGTGCGTATAATAAAGGACTGGCGAAGATTACTGAGCCTGAGAGGAGCAAGGGCCCGTTTCAGGCTCCGGGTGCGGGTCATTTTATTCAAAGGGATAATCCGGAGTTTGTTCAGGGGGAGATTCGTGAAATTTTGGACAAGGTGCTGTAGGATTTGAAGAACACAGGTGGATTGAGAAAGACTCCAACTTGAAGTTTAGATAGCGATAATATGTGGGTACTAGTGTTCTTTGAAGAAAGATCTCCTCTTTTCCTGCTAGTGGATATGATTAAAATATTTGTTTGGTAGTACATTTATGTAATAAGAACCATGTACATGAGACCAAAAGCATCTGGTCACAAAAGTTTCCTATAGATCTCACTTATAAATGCTTGAAGAGACGAGCTAATAAGCACATCCCACTTGTTGCAACCGTGAGTCCAGTACAGACTATCATGAGTCCATAGCCAGTGCCATATGCCTCACCCGCAACTCCCTTCCAAGGGTCTGCTCGAAACAGAAACTCACTGAATGGGCCACTCACGACATTGCCAATTCCTCGACCAAATGCAATGACCGAGAATATGATAGTCGCGTCCGCATTAGGGTCTACCTTCTGAACAGCACGTATGGTTCCTGACCATGTTGCCGAGTAACTTCCTGCAAAAAGGCCATATGCAACGGAAAACAACATCAAAACAGCGACATTGGTGGCTAGTCCCCATAGTAGAAAAACGGAGACAACAGTACCAATTGACGAGATCGTGATACAAATCCAGACATGACAACGATCCGATAAATGACCCATTGATATACTGCCAAAAACCGAGGCAAGATTCAAGGCAGTCACTGTAAGCGACGCAACCAGCTCAGAAGCGCCTATATGCCGAGCGAAAGTTGGGAGGTAAATAGCAGGGATGAAAAAGCCGAGTGCCTCAAGGATATTTGATGACTGGTAGACAATAAACACTGGGTTTAGCATGAACTTGGCGTTGAGGCGATGGTGAGCGATGTCTTTAGAAATCGGTATTCTCGGTCTGTGGAAGTACAAGAATGGAGCTGCGAGTACAAAGAGCAGCACCGAGCATATTCTCAACGTTGTCTGATATCCAAGGTGATCTAGGAATTTCCCTAGAATCAATGGGAAGATGATTCCTGATATACCAGACCCAGCCCAGACCATTCCAAAGGCCAGTCCCCTTCGTTTGTCAAACCACTCTGACATGAACATGATTGATGGGCTATATGCTATGCAGCCACCGATGCCGAACCCGATGCCTTGGGATAAAACGAGAGTTGTGACGCTTGTGGCGAACGATGCCATTGCTAGTGATAGGCACATAAGACTCAGTCCTACTGTCGAGACCCATCTAGCATATCGGGGTAGTAGAATCATGGTGACTATGACCACTGGGCAGCTCAAATATGCGACTCCCTATGAAGCCAAGTTAGAACCAGCCTTCAGCCGAGTCTATTGGTTAATCAACTTACTGTAGCACATGTTCCGATGACAGCTACCATGCTGGACCCTTCGATCTGATCATTATTTCGATAATAATTTTCAAACACTCCGAATGAAAAAGCAAATCCCCACACAAGAGCCTCAATCATTGTCGAGGCAGCCAAAAACATCCAAGCCTGATAGCCACCATCTATCGGAGGTAGCGAGATCTCCTCGCAGGGCTTTTTCTCGTTCGAGGTAAGAGACGATGGTGATTCGAGCGATTCATGCTGGCGACAAAGACTTGAATCTGTTGATGACGATTTCTCAGAATTCATGGGTACGGTTTATACAGATCATATATGAACAAAGTATTGAAACAAAGACATTGCAAATATCGAATACCTACTTTATAACGTAAATTATTGAACACGTTCAAGGTCACATTGCGTAATGCCCCTCGCGGAAAGTGAAAACCAACCAGGGATGAAAAATCTTAACGTCCATCAAGTGATGGAAGGAATTTCCTGCTGGAGCTTGATTGGCCTGCTCGACAAGGCTGGAAAGGACGATCTGTCAAGAAAGATGAGACTCCATACATCAACTACCAGGTCTATCTCTCATATTGTTTTCTTGGACCGGGAATTTGCTGATTACACCCATTTTTGATGCTACCTTGCGAGTTACCGTGATACATGCTTCCAAATGTTTGTGAGTCCATGAAACATGCTATGAGCCCTACTCTTGACTCCAGAGAAGGACCTGGAAAGGCTCGCAAGTATTGGCGTGCTTTTAATGGGGCATAGAATCATCCAAGGGCGAACTTCCAGTTAAATCCGCGTAATGACGGCTAGGAACGGGGTGGACAGGGACTGGAATGTAGGGACACACACACATATCGAGAATATCGCCATGAAGAATGAACGAATGTTCCGGCACGGAGGATTATGAGAGATAAGCTTGACTGATATCATAGCAGGTGTTTCATAGGCGCATCGCTGTGCTATGTGATAGAATTGTGGGTCGATATGATCCCTTGCTTAGGGCGCGGGGTTGAGCTGGGAGCTCAATGTTGTAACTTTGAGTTAACCTCCAGACCTCGGAACAAGTAAACAAATGACTCGGAGCGCCCAAAATAGATCATATCTCTTAGTCATTTAGTGAACCGGAGATACCCAATAGCCGAATCAATCTCGTCGGCCATGGGGTAGTGGATGTTCCGAATTTTGATATACTGCACAATATGCCCATATACACTGAGCAAGTCATGAATCAGATGATAGTATTTAGTGTCAGAGTGTTTAGTATCACCCCTTCTAACTATGATGAAATTATTAGCTGTGATCCAGTACTTCAGAGAAATATTTCGTCACGGCCAGATTGGACAGGGCTGGAGGCTCGTAGCGCTAGTGATGCAGACATCTAGACTCGGAGTAGAACCACCTATCTGGATAGCTCCCACCTTGATGGGCAGCACCGAGCTTGGGAAATAAATCCGAGTCATAATGATTAGGTATCTTTTTCAAGATTCACCGAACAGATAATGACTCGGGGTAACGTTCGATGTTTATGTCCGCTATATGGTCTACTTATCCTGCGTACTCTCATTCGTAACCTCGTCGGCCAAAAAAACCGTTGTTTGTGTCAGGATTATAAAGTGTCAAGCTTGCATCTTTAGTGGCCTAGTGGCCCAATAAGAATCACGCTAATATTCCTAGAGGATCTTTTTTCATGGCAGCCTTGGAAAGTGCCCCCATCGTGATGCGACCTTCAATTCCCGACGGTGATTAATTCTCCATGTTATCTCCAGGAATATTCAAATATCGCAGAGAAAGCCGATCGCGGGATATAAGAACTTCCTAGACCTTGTTTAATGTTACTATATAGTGTTACTATGGCCAATTGTTAGTAGGTTTCAAATACTCAGACTGGAATATTGGTAGATCTCCACTGTGGAGAATCTCTAAATACTGATCAGCCTGGAGCAGTTCTTATCACCTAATTTGAATAAACATTGTAAGCATTCGAATGTCTTCCATTTGGCCTCGGTGAGCCACGAGTGTATTCAAAATGTTCAAATGTTCCGGTGTTCTCTTAATATTCCGAGGTTCGCGATATCTTGACGCCACCAAATCTGCAGTGTGTATAAGTTCCTGAATATCATTTCTACATTGGACGGCTATTCTTGCCGTCCCAGTCTTTTCTAAGCAGGATCTTACTTAACCTGCAACTAAATCTGCAGTCAGCATGAACAATGAACTTGACTTCCGTATGTCGGAGATAGAGAACGGATCTCGCACGGAGCAAGTCAGTCTCTTCCAAGGTTACGGAGTCTTTTACTCGGCCCGCCCGGCTTGGCTTGCAGAACCAAGCCAGTCTTGACAGTAAGCGAGCGAACGCTGAGTTGGCTAATTTATTTTATCTTTGTGTCCATTCGATATCTCTTCCTTGCCAAGACTCCTTCACTCCGCCTGCTTACCCACATCAGCCACCTCTCACACCTCTCAGAGGTCTCAGCGACCTCACAACTCCGCCCCACTCCACCATGACGCCATGGGCGATCTGAACCAACGAAATTGAATTCTTGGCCGGATATATCTGCCTAACAAGTCGATGATCAACTTGTTGAAGGATGGTGATCACTTTACTATCCAAGTAGGAGGGACCGTGGTGGTACTCCATGCACGTACCAATAAGATTTTTTCCAGATGATTCCAGACGTCCAAGGTTCCTGCTTCAATTGATCATATTATCTATGTCGACAACATAAGATATTCAAAAAGGGTCTACGAACTGCATTGTGGCGAGGACCCTTATCGTCTGTGCCCCTTATTAGCAGGGGTCATTGTGCCAGGGACCCCTGCTTCTGACCTACCGGACGTTTCGCAGGCTGGCTGCAAAGATGACCAAGTGGAGACGGCAGACGCTAGTGGTCATCCACTGTGAAACTACCGTACATAAAGTACCAATGGATGATACCCGAACCAGGCACTATCTATGTTGATCACAAGCAATAATCGCGGACATTCGGACGGAGTCAAGCGGGCGAGAACTTGAATTCATTTATCCAGCGACGCTCCTTCCCCCATGTGGAATCACATTGCGAATATGCAGCAACTGACTGGTCATCGTGGCCCACCGATTTTCCGCAGTTGGGAGGAGATGCGGAGAGAAGAAATCCTCCACAGAAATGTGGAAATTCTCGCAAGGTGGAAACAGGAACCAGGCTGAAGAAAGACTCAAATAATGCTCAAACCCCCCAGATTCTGGGTCGGAAATAGAGCCATTCGCACTTCGTCACAATGAGGCTTTCCTCCATTATTGCACCGCTCTTTTGCGGCCTTGCTGCAGCTGGGGCTTGCCCTTATGCTGCGAAGGCTCAGTCTGGCAGTGCCTGTCCCTATGCAAACAAGGCACGCTCTGATGACTCAAGCGTGGGCTTTGTGCCCCGCGGTATGCCAGTTGAGGACAAGAATGGCGTGATGCTGATGAACCGCATTGCACCGGGCGTTTCGAAGCTCTACGTTGCCGATGCCGACGGCTCCAATGCACGCCTGCTGCTTGGTAACGAGACCACCTTCGACTACCACGGCCAATGGTCACCCGACGGCGAGTGGATTGTCTTCACCAGTGAGCGTGCTGGTGATGGACAGTCTGATCTGTATCGCGTTCGTCCCGATGGCACAGACTTGCAAGCCATCTCTACTACAGCCCACGTTGAGGATGCTGGTGCGATCTCCCCCAACGGTAGCCTTGTTGCCTTTGCTGGTACTCTGGGCAACCACAAGAGCAATATCTGGATTAAGAACCTGGAGACCGGTAGCACGTGGAATGTTACCAACAGCACCGAGGTTGCTGGTAACTGGACTCTTCCTGATGGTCACTTCCGTCCGGCTTGGTCCCCAGATGGCAACTGGTTGCTCTTCACATCCGATCGCAACACACCTTGGCGTGGTCACAACAACATTAGCGGTTGGGAACACGTGCAGGAGTTGTCCATCTATGCTGTTCGCCCTGATGGTAGCGACTTCCACAAGGTTGCTAACAAGACTGGTTACTGCTTGGGATCGCCCAAGTTCTCGCCTGATGGTAGCCGTGTTGTCTTCTATGAGATCGAAACCGAATACACCTACTACGCCCGTGTTGCGGAATCTGCTTTCTACACTGTCAACACCGCGATTGTTTCGGTCGATTTCGCCACAGGAAAGGACCGCATCGTGCACTCCTCAGCTGACTCTGGTGGTATCAAGACTTTCCCTCAGTACGTTGACAACAGCACTATTGGCTACCTGGTCAAGAGTCTTCTCACCAATGATACCTACCCTGGTTCTATCAACTACACCTCCGCTAAGTCTGGCGGTACACTCGACTCCAAGTACTCAAGTGTCTCATTGGTCGGCCGTTACCGTTCCCCAGCTTGGTCGCCCGATGGTAGCAAGATGATCTATGAGATGGTTGAATGGGACCCTGTCCGAGCCATCGACAAGAAGCTCTACAGCTGGAACTCTGAGTGGGAGTACCGTTTCACTGATGTCTTCCCTCAATTGTCCAAGGGTGGCCGTGTTGCCTACACCGGACAGCAGACCCAGAACTCATCCCTCTTCCTCATGGACCCCGACGGTACTAGCAACACCGAGGTCTTCGATGGATCCCGATTCCCCGATCTCACCACTGCCACCAACACCAACGGCACCTTCCAGCCCTCGTGGCGCGGAGATGGTGAAGTCTTGGCTGTCGGTCTCGGAGACTGGTTCGAGTACCGTTACTACGGTCCCGGCTGGGTCTACCTCGTCTCTGCCAATGGTACCTGGACCAAGCAGATGACCAACGGTACTACCAACGCCGGTTTCCCAACCATCTCCCCCGATGGCCGCTGGCTCGTCTGGCGTGAGTTCGACTACGTCGCCACCGAACTCGAAGTCAAGCCCTTGGGTCTGCGTCGCATGGATCTCAAGACCGGTGAGGTTAAGGCCTTGACCTGGGAATGGGACAACACCCCCATGTTCTCTCTTGACGGAACCAACCGTCTTGTTTTCACCCGTCGTACCAGCTGGCCTATTTCCAGCCCCCTTGACGATAACTACGATGTTATGACTATGGATGTTGATGGCAGCAACCTCAAGCGCCTGACTACTCTGGCCTGTAACGATGCTCACGCTACCTGGACTGCTGATGGAAAGATTACCTGGGCAAGTGGCATGTACGGTTTCCAGGATGAGGCTGTCATTTACGACAACAACCAACAGCCCTACCCCTTCATCATGCAGATGGAGGCTGATGGTTCTAACATGACCATCCTTACTGAGAGCAGATGGGAGGATACTATGCCTCTTTACGTTCCCAACGAAATTTGGGCTTCTGATAACTAAATCTTGATGAACATTTGAATGTAACGATCTCCGGATGAGGCTGGACCTTGTGAAGCTTTTGGTGGATTCCTGTATATACTGTCCAAATCTCAATGAAGGATTATCTCTGACCGATTATTATGGTCATGAATTATTGCACATGTAAATGATTCACAGCATTTTGCCAGTCGATACTAGTAGCCTAAATCTACCGAGAAGTCCAAGGGTCAGCGACTATACAAGCCTCTACTTTATGCAAATATCTCACGATCAGTCTCGCCACTCGTTCTCTCATACCAAGAGATACCAAATTTGACACCACCCGAGAGAATGAAAAAGACCACCGCGAATACAAGAGCGTAATTTCGACCTATGGTGCTGGTTTCAAGTGACCACCATCCTGGTGAGGGCTGTTTGGCACGGGAGCCAGACATGAGTTTATTGGTGGTGGTGAGATCAGATGCAAGAATCAAATTAAAAAAGCAGAAACGGGACATAAACGGTATAGATCATCTTTATTTGACTTTATCAATCACTCGAAAATCTGCGCTGAGGAGAAATAGAAACTTGAAGTGGGGATTGGGGGCGCAGTAGACGCTATTACGCGGCCTGTAATCAGTCAACTGGTGTCATGGAGCCGCATACATAGAAGTAGAGACAATGTCACTTTTTGGATGAAAATTTAATGATAAAAAGCTCAAAAATGCACTGAGTTTTAAATAAATGTCGTGTTCCTCGAATAAGTTTGATTCCTTGCTTCTTCCCACGGGATAAGTGATTGAACATGAATGTTCCCACCGTGATATCGCTGTAGATAATTGCATATAGCAGGAAGTTCAAATCGAGCACGAAAATCAATCCACCATCTCACCCGACGAGCTTTAGCATACCATAGACATAGCAGTAAAAGTGCGACCGGTTCTTTCTTCCCCAGACGATCCTCAAATTTGCTGTGCATGTAGTTGGAAACCATAAGAGCGTCACCCAGTGCGACATTCTCTTGTGGTACATCGAGAAACCGAGACAGGCTATGCACAACCGTAAAATAGACATTATTCTCCTGTGTTGAGCTCTCATTCAACCCACAAAGCTTGACTAGATCTTCTGGCACGCCCTTAGTACCTTTGATAGGTAGGGGCTTGCGCATGCGTATCAACGTCTCAATCATGACGCGAAATGCACTCCCTGGCCGTAGGGGATCTACTAGATTCCATAAAGACATTTTCCCGCTTCCGAGGCGGAGCCATTCTAGATCGGAGCAGTCTGGCGGACCTAGTGGCCATGCATCGTTTGTAGAAACGGCATTGATTGATGCAAAGGCGAGGATACTTAAAGTACCGGTCGTAGTCCAGATAGGATCCTTGTGCTCTTCTTTGATCTTCTGGCTAAGCCATTTATTGAAGAGTGTTGTGCATTGAGACCAGTGGTGAGATTCTCGCAATGAGCGACGGGTTGGAGATAGTGACAGGTAACGATCATGGACAGCTGCTACGGCTAGTGTGCCGTGGAGCAGAAATGGGCACTATCCATATGGTTAGTGAGACTTAATCAAAATTCAATAGAATAATCTTATAGCAGATCGAAGGTGAACTCACTGTGAAGGAAGCTTTTAGCATATGGTCCTCGTAGATTTGCACAATATCAGACCCTCCAAGGGAATAAAGGGTCCGATGACGAAATCGGTTAAAAAGATCCCAGTCATACTGATCCAATTTGAAAAAGCTCATTTCATCAGCCGCCCAGACTGCATTATCAATATTAGGATACAGGGGTGTACAGTGAGCCTTCGTCTGCTTCCTTGGCTGATGGCGTCTTTCTTTGAGTGGTTGGAGATCAGTCGTATTTAAATTAAAATTACACTGGACGCCATAGGTCCGACATCTCAAGCAATGTGGCCTTGTTTCATCACACTATGGATATCGTTACCATCGGACTTCATTGCATGTGGAGAAGAACTCACCTTGACCTTTCTCAGTTTGCAGTTGCGGCAGCCATATCGAGATTTGCGGATGCATTTGGGCCTCTTGATTTCATCGATCGCCATGATGAAACCAGTTTTTGAAGTGAGGTTATTGCATGAAAGTAGGCAAAGCGTAAACGTCAAGATGATGGATGTTGGATTTCGTCTCGTATGTCCGTCTCCTTGTTATCTCCGGCTATGCGTGTAATGGACCCCACTCTTGAGTCTTTACCTCTGCTCGGGTCAGAGAGCCCATGATTGGGCTTATATTCGACCCACTCATGGTACTTTTTGTCTTTAAGCTTGCAGTTATAGTGAATTTGATGTAAACCCTTGGGGTGAGCCATTCAACGTGGTTGGTATTCTCTGGTTTCAAGCTGTATGGAGACTGTAGAAAATCACTCATGTTGATGGGATGAGTTCTTAACTCCGGTGAACCTGACTACCTTGATGAGGAGACATAAATAGACGGCCATTTCCTGCCTCGAAAATGAATAAATAGCGACCAAAGCCTTGGTGATTCAATCAAACTGGGTTAAGTCAAAGAATCTAGATTTTTTCTTCTTCCCCCCTTCTTCTTCTCCTCCCACCTCCTACTACCAACCATCAACTCGATTCCACAATGCGTGTCTTTGTCACAGGAGCTACTGGCTTCGTCGGCACTGCCGTGGTCAAAGAGCTTCTTTCTGCCGGACACCAAGTCCTGGGTCTAGCTCGGAGCAACGAGAAAGCCGAACAACTGAGAACTCAAGGCGCCGAATATCTTATTGGAACAATCGAAGATCTTGAAATACTCAAACAAGGTGCATCACAGTGTGAGGCAGTCATCCATCTTGCCTTCAATGCAAACTTTTCCGATTTCGCTGGCTCTTGTGCCACTGATCGTGCCGCGATCAGTGCACTTGGTTCAACCCTCGCTGCAGCCGATGGAGACCGCGCATTTGTCATTACTTCAGGCACGATGGTGTTGGTTGAAGACGATCTGGCTGATGAAGATGAGAAGCCGAGAATGACCAATCCAATGGCCGCTTTACGTGGTCCATCAGAGGCACTTTGTCTTGATTTCGCGAAGCAGGGGGTCCGCACCAGTGTCGTTCGTCTACCACCTACTACTCATGGCCCTGGTATCTCAGGATTCACTGGGCCACTTGTCATGACTGCGGTGGAGAAGGGTATATCGGCATATGTTGGCGATGGTGAGAACCGCTGGGCTGCTGGCCACCGTGATGATGCAGCGAGGATTTATCGATTGGCGATGGAAAAGGCAGAGCCCGGATCTGTGTTTCATGCGGTTGGAGAGGAAGGTGTCACTGTGAAAGAGATCGCGACCGAGATTGGTAATAAGCTTGGTATCCCTGTTGTTAGTATTGGGCCAGAGAAGCTGGAGGAACATTTTGGGTGGTTTGCTTTTGGGCCTATGGCGAACAACCCAGCCTCTAGCAAGAAGACGCAAGAAAGACTTGATTGGACTCCTAACAGTCCGACAGTCCTCGAGGATGTGCCCCGTGTTATCGAGTTTGTTAAGAGTCAAGCTCCGGGTGCTCAGTAGACTAGGTAGCACACCACTCATCTGGGATTTTGCAGACTCGGTGCAATCCTTCAAGTTGGAGAGCGCGAGATGGGCATATTATTTCTGTTGGTAGCTTTGAGAACTTCAATTCAATTAAATCATGTGGCAGCTGGAATATTTTCTTTCATAGATCTACGGAGTCCGTGTACATGTCAACTACGCCGAGCATTCTCCACTTTCCCCGCACAAACTCACCATTCTTGTCCTAGTCAACAAAAACCTTGGAATACTTGGACTCCAACTCCTCGAGGGCTCTGCCGTTAACCCTCCTGGCTCCACCGCTTGCCAAATGCAATGCCAGACTCCGATACCAGACGCACACTGAGAGCCTGCGATCCATGCAAGAGGCGCAAAGTGCGATGTAATGGCCAGACCAAATGCCAGCAGTGCACCCACTCTGGCCTGCCATGCACCTATACTACAACCCAAACAGATCGGCCACGGAAGAAGAATTCGCGTCGAGGCGCTGTCATCGCAGAATGCCGCACATTAAGTACACAGCGAGCACAGAAATCATATATACTGCTCCCCCGAGACTCCCCTCCGTCCATCCCCCATTCAATACCCGCATATCTGAACCCAGCATTCTTCCTTGATTTGTTGGGTGATTACGAGAAATATGTTTTCCCGATGAGCCCCGTCATCCCTGCAGCTGAAGTCCGTGAGATGATCGAGTGTATGGGTGAAGTTCCTGAAGCCGCGTCTTTCGTCTACATCTACGCAGCCGTAACGCTTGACCTGACGCGCAGCGAGCCAGTACAAGAAGCATCTGCCACACGCGACCGTATCGCAATGCTGCTAACGCGGTCCCTTGAGCTACGTCCTCGACGAGATCTTACCTCGCAAGTAGGGATCGTAGATGTGATGTGCTGTGTATTCACGGAAATGGCATGCATCACATTACGACGTCCGGATCTCGGCTTCGTTTACCTTCGCGAGGCAATCTCCTTACTATACATGCTAAACGCCGATTCGGAAGAGGCGCTAGCAAACATGAGTCAAATTCGACGGGCTCGACTCCAGCGCGCGTATTGGGAATGCTTTGTCCATGAAAGATTCACCGCGCTGACATATAACCGTCCCTCGTGTCTGGGTCCATTGAACACACTACCCGATCACGATCCCACACTCCCGGACGATGTTGAAACCTGCTTCAACTATTGTATCGAGAACTTCTGCCTGGTTGATCGACAGTTTCTTGATTTTTGGCTTGGAGACCGATCGCAGGTTACGGCGGAGTGGATCGAGGATAAGCAGCGCCAGTTGGAAGATATTGATTGGCATCGGGAAGTCTCGCAGTTACCACAGATGCAGCAGGCTGATCTGGTTATAACGAGACATTGGTTGCGGACTCTAACGTGGCAAATTGCACTTTCGAATACGCTCTTATCGTCATCTCCGGCCTCGTTTCTCCTGTCGCTATCTTTTCCGCTGCGCTTGTCGAACTCGCTCCGGCATTTCCTTGTAACGATTCCACGGGACCTGGTGGGGATCCATGGATCTGGGATTTTGAAGAAATTGTTTGAGATCGCGAGTACTATTACAGATGTTGTACTTCATATGACGCATGCACCGGGGGATGAGACAGTGGAGCGTATTCATGATATTTTGTTCTTAAAGAGGTTTGTATATTCGTTCGCGGGCTTACAGAATTTATGGCCGGAGATCTTGACACAGAAGTTTGAGATGATTCGTCAGAAGTATCCAGATATCAAAGAGATAGATCTTCTTCGATGATGATGGAATGAATAATGTATCTTCATACTACTCTGTCTAATATGGATATAAGGGAACTACTAGTAATAATATTCGAAAGTTCAAGTTGATCTATTACCTTCTTAAATTTCTATAGATAGGCTGATGTGAATAATAACTAGATGTTTTATGGAATAATATTTTTCGCTACACCAAAATAAAATATTTAAAGTACTAAGGGTGGGTGGTAGTTAAAAGCCTCAAGAAGAAAACTTGTGGGTGGCTGGAAATCCTGGTATGGGAATGTTGTGTGTGCATATGTGGAATGGCCATGGGGATATGGGGGACAATTTGGGAGTCCTGGTATCCAGCCGCATCCCAGTAGCTCAGCGGGTTATCGTGTCTGTTTCATATACATTCTCAGATACAATGATACCATAAGACTAGATTGCTGGGACCTCCTAAGTTGTATCAACTGAGGGTTGTTCAGTAGCGTCAGCGAGCGTGAGACTTGCCTAAGGAGAACACCACTGTGAGAAAGCATGCAGCGGACTACGTGAAAGGCTTCTGCGGATTCTGATCTTTTTTTTAATACTACATTTATATTTTTATCTATTTTATTGGATTTGTTATGATTTTTTGAAAGTTGATGCTGGCATCGTCGTCTTCCATTAAAGCCTCACTTGGTACATACAACGCGAATCTGGAGGTTCGTGGTTCGATTCCCCGTCCCTCCATTTCTTTTTTTTTCAGGACAGAGATCCTCTCTATATAGTACTATAAACTACGTACTGAATTCAAACAAGAGCATGAGAGGAGATTAATTGAATTG
Source organism: Penicillium herquei (assembly GCA_039634405.1). Lineage (NCBI taxonomy): Eukaryota > Fungi > Ascomycota > Eurotiomycetes > Eurotiales > Aspergillaceae > Penicillium > Penicillium herquei. The sequence continues at coordinate 3,613,121 of CP098387.1, read as the reverse complement.
CCTAGATCATCACAAATTATAGATCTAGTTATATATACCCTAAAATTATTAAAGAAATGCAACATGCTCTATTTGCCAACCAGGCAAACCCGACCTTCATAAGCCTGCAATGCATCCAATGACTCTTCCTCGTAGTTCTTCAACAATGTCTGTCGAGACCCGCTTCCCAATGGCTTGCCCAAGTCAACCGATTGCTTCTCGCCAGTGAAGTTCAAGGCGACAACCAGCTTCTCTGAGCCATCCAGAGAGCCCTTCTCAAAGATAAAAACCGACTCGTTAGATGGATCAGTATCCACGAACACACCCTGTGCAAAGACCTTCGGGTTCGCACGACGGGTATGTAGCAGTTGACGCCAGAATGACAATACAGAGTTCGGGTCATTAGTCTGACGCTTCACATTCAACGCAGGATAATTGTCATGAACACGCATCCAAGTCTTAGCACCCTCGCAAGAGAATCCAGCATTTGGCGAGTCATCCCACTGCATTGGAATTCGAGCATGGTCACGCGCAAGATGAGCAAGAGCTGCCTTGACAGCTTTCATTGCGACGGGATCATTCCCTGTCTGTTCCTTGATGTAGTTGTAGTAGTTCAGACTGTCGAGATCCTTGTATTCTGAGATAGGCCACTCCTCCGGTGTGTTCACCATACCAATCTCCTGACCTTGGTAAACGTAAAGAGTCCCGGACAGAGTACCAACGAGCATCGCGAGCATTTTCGCGCTGAGAGCCCATAGCTCGGGTGTCTTTTCACAACCCCATCGCGAAACGGATCGGGCCTGGTCGTGGTTCTCCAAGAATGTGGTGCTCCAGCCATCAGTGGAGCCGTCACTGAGTTTCTGGGTACGTCTCACGCGCTCACGGAGATCGGAGAGTGTCCAGTTTCGTGGAGTGGTTTGGAAAGGAAAGTCCTTGCCCTTGCCCACATCAACGATATCAAATTGGAATACCATGCTCAGCTGTTTCTCCTCCGCGGATACGTATTTCAACACGTCGGCGATCTCCGGGGTAGATGGCAGTTCTCCGACCGTGACAGCATTATATTTCAGAAGGATTTGGCCCATCTCACGCAGGAACTCGTGGATCCGAGGACCATTGCAGAATAGGGAAGCGTCAAGTTGGAACTCATTCTTTGGATCGATGATGGGCGCATCGCGGTAGGATTGATCCTTGCTGTACATGTTCACTGTATCAACGCGGAACCCATCAATGCCCTTTCGAAGCCAGAAGTGCATGGAAGACTCATAGACTGCAGCTCTTGTCTCCGCATTCTCCCAGTTGACATCGGGCTGTTGCACTGCGAACAGGTGCAGATAGTATTCCTGCGTGGGCTCATCCCATTCCCAGGCACTGCCACCAAAAATACTGCGCCAGTTATTTGGTGGGCGGCGAGTACCATCGGCGTCGTACTTGGCTGGACGCCAGATGTACCAGTCACGCTTGGGGTTTGTTTTGGAAGAACGGGACTCCTTGAACCAGGCGTGCTCGTGGGATGTGTGGTTGATGACGAGATCAAAGAGAATTTTCAATCCGCGCTCGTGACATGCTGCGATAATGGCTTCGGCGTCTTCGACTGTGCCATAGGGAGCATAGATGGCTTCATAGTTGGCGACATCATAGCCCATGTCGTATTGTGGGGAATCATAATGGGGGCAGATCCACACGGCATCCACGCCGAGGGACTTGACATAGTCCAACTGGCCTAGAATGCCTTTCAGATCACCGATTCCATCGCCGTTGGAGTCCTTATAACTAGCGGGATAGATTTGGTAAATGGTGGCGTTTTTCCACCACGGAGTTTCCCGCGTCATACTGTAAGCAAAGATAAAGCGTAAAACTTGAGATCTTGGGATAAGACAGCCGAGGAAAGACGCAGTTTCTCAACCAAGTTCGATGCAGACAAACAAAGAGTTAGAATAATAAACAGATGAGGAAGAAAAAGCCCAGTTTCGTTCAATCGTCCATCTTTTATCTTGAGCATTCTCTCCACCGCGACACAACAATTGGCTTCTTGTCGGCCCGACATGGAATTACCCCTCGCGAGAAGGAGATGCATGTTGACACCATATAATTGGCCCAATGTCGGACCGATCAGATTGTTATACGATGCTTGGCTGAGTTAACCTCTGAGATTTAGTTTAGTGCAAGCCCGATGGCGCCCATATCACGCGTCTTGACGCCCAGATGCCTCAATTCTTGGTTCTGGTTTCTCCATGGGGAAATCGGTTTCTCCATGGGGTATTCCCGCATTCATCGCTCGGTCAATGCCATCACTCCCGAGTGGTCTATTCGCCCCCTCACATAATCATTCGCCCATTCTCGGTCCGAGACTAGCATCTACCCCAGATCTACCCCTGCTAGTTGAGTTGAAACTAGAGTGAAAATCCGGGGAATCTGTATACGCAATCCTGGCATGATGCGTGCCTCATGGCTCACCGAGAGAACATAAAGGGGCACACCTTCCACCCCTTTTCAAGATGATTTCAAGTTGGTTTGTATAGTATCATTGACTCATTATCTACTTTATTGCGATTCAAAGCATCAACATCGTCAGATACAATGTCTGAGATTTCTCCTAAACATGATGCTGAGAATCCTCCTCGGGCGCCAGGAGACATGGCCGCGGAGGCCAATCGTGCTACTGCGGCAGAACAAAACATGGGGCTGTGGCAAGGTCTACGCACTTATCCACATGCTGTAGGATGGTCAATTCTGTTCTCAAGTGCGTTGATCATGGAAGGCTACGACAGTGGACTCATCTCCAATCTGTTCGCCTATAAGCCCTTCGCGAAGACCTTCGGTGATGAGCAGCCAGATGGCACGTACCAAGTGACCGCAGCTTGGCAGTCTGGTCTCACGAATGGAGCACTCGTGGGTGAACTGCTAGGCTTGCTGATCAATGGTATTGTCGCCGAAAGATTCGGATACCGCAAGAGCATCATCGGCTCCTTGATCGCGTGCCTGGCCTTTGTGTTCATCGTCTTCTTCGCTAAAAGCTTACCTGTACTACTCGTGGGTGAGATCCTTCTCGGTATCCCTTGGGGTCTTTTTCAAACTATTACCACGACCTACGCTTCTGAAGTCTGTCCCGTCGTGCTGCGACCGTACCTCACAACCTACGTGAACCTATGCTGGGTTATTGGACAAATCATTGCATCAGTATGTTACCCCTTCCCTCATACCAATACCTTGCATGCTGACCGCTTAGGGTGTTCTCAAAGCAATGGAAACTCGAACCGACGAATGGGGCTACAGAATCCCATTCGCAATCCAATGGATATGGCCCGTCCCAATTATGATCGGTGTATTTTTCGCTCCAGAGTCTCCTTGGTGGCTCGTTCGCAAAGGACGTATCGAAGAAGCCCGTCAATCGTTACTACGTCTTACAAAGCCCGATCAAGACCCAGACTTCAACCCAGATGAGACGATCGCCATGATTCAAAGCACCAATGAGCTAGAGAAGACCATGTCTGAAGGAACTTCCTATCTAGACTGCTTCACTGGCACTGATCGTCGACGCACGGAGATTGTCTGTCTCACCTGGGCTGCGCAGAACTGCTCCGGTAGTGCATTCATGGGATACTCGACTTACTTCTATGAGCAGGCCGGGCTGGCTGATACGAACGCTTTTACCATGACGATGGTGCAATACATTATCGGTGCCATTGGTACAGTCCTCTCCTGGGTATTCATGGGGAAATTCGGCCGTCGTACACTTTTCACCGGCGGACTTGTCGGGATGATGACAGTTCTGTTTATCATTGGCTGTGTGGGAATTATTTCCAGAGGCAATACAGCAGCCGAGTGGGCTGTTGGTAGTCTGTTACTGGTTTATACATTCATGTACGATGCAACAGTTGGCCCAACGACGTACAGCCTTGTTTCCGAACTTAGCTCAACACGACTCCGAGCGAAATCGATTGTTCTAGCCCGGTTTCTATACAATCTCAGCGGTATTGTTGTGAATATTATTACGCCAAGAATGCTGAATCCTTCCAGTTGGAACTGGGGAGCAAAGTCTGGATTTTTCTATGCGGGGACTTCGGCTATCTGTCTGTTATGGGCTTGGTTTCGTCTGCCGGAGCCGAAGGGACGCACGTATGCTGAGTTAGATTTGTTGTTCGAGCATCGGGTTTCAGCGCGCAATTTCGGTTCCACGTATGTGGATCCTTTTGCAGTTCATGGAGATAGTCAGGTGGAGAAGAGGAATGGGGAGCCTTCTGTGGAGATCGTGGAGCATATCTAGTTCTTCAGGGTATTAGGCTCATCTGTATGTTGATGTCGAAGGATTACTAGTATATGATAATGTTATGAACCTGGAATTGATATCGAATTTGCTCTGATCCACAAGATTCAGCATACCGCTGCTAGTAAGTTAATTCTCGTATTCCTATGATGCGACCATGAAAATCTGCACATAATGTGCATTAGACCTGCCAAGTACTAGCACCAGTCGTAGTTGATTCTATTTTTGACTATGCATGTACCGAATGTGTAGTACACTAGATCCAGACCGATTGGTATCTGAACTGGGTTGTGATGGTTCATAATAGTACATACACATGCTACTGCGCCTAACCATGTGTCTTCTTCGAGTTTACAGGCTCTAACATTCCTCAATTCTACTGGTATTCCGTCGGCTATTAAAACCAGTGGTCATCGGCTTAGTGTCCGGCACCGAACTAAACCTCGGACATCTCACCTCTCTCATCCAAGTTTGAAACTCGACCTCCGAGTGATACTGAACTCTATCATCTCCGACTTTGAGGCACTTTTATATGCCTCAAAAGTCGATCTTATCTCCATTTAGGGCTGCACGAGGCAGACATGCATGAACATGGTGGGTCCCGGCCGAGTGCGGTGATTGTTCGGAAAACCGTTGCACTTTGGGGCGTTAAGGCAGATCGTTTGCCGGCAATCGGGGTTCATTTTTGCCCCAAAAGACATTCTGATTCGTTCAGTATCCTCTCAATCAAAGACAAAGGGCTAGAGTGGATGCTCTATAATTACGACGCTACCGAATGCGAGAATCGGAGCTCTGATGGTGGAGACGCCATGGAATACCAACACGTATAAAGAGGAAGGAGGGAAGACCTCAACCAAGGCGAAATTATCGAACACTTTTTCCTCTTCACCTCTCAGATACCTAGGTACATCCAAGGTTATATCCTCCGTGGCTCAATCGAGGAAACTTTAAAGGCTTCATGACATCACTCGCGCTTGCATCGCGAAATCTTCTTTCTTCCTTCCGCGCTAAACCTACCTGCTCCACCAACTTCGTTAAGGCTGTATCTTGCTCAACTCAGACAATGGGCAAATCACGATTTGGAAAGTTCGAGGCTGCGCCTCTGAGCTCAGATTTTATTCCTAGCTTGCGCGAACCTACACAACAGATTCTCTGGATTGGATGCTCTGATAGCGGCTTTCAAGAAACAACTATTCTCGATCTCCTTCCAGATGAGATGATGGTGCACAGGAATATTGGAAACATGCTTATTGAGGGCGATTTATCATCGGAGACCGCCATCAAATATGCTGTCTCGGTTCTGGGGGTAAGTGCTATCAGAAGACTCGGCATAAATATATCCAACGGTCACACTAGCATGAGCTAACTTTTTCTTTTTTCAGGTGCGACACATTGTTGTCTGCGGTCACTACGGATGTCAAATAGTGAAGGCTGCATCAAGAGAGGGTCTGCAGGGACCATGGCAAAGGTAATGCCATCTTACTGAATCAAAGAAACGATCAAAACTAACAACTCTACAGCAAGCTCGATTCTCTACACTCAGCAAATAAGCACACAATTGAGCAGCTCCCAGAAGAAGAGCACGATCGCACTTTCGTCAAGTTGAATGTTCTCGACCAACTGCGCTCTTTGCGCCAGTTCCCTGAGGTGGTTGATGCTGCCAAATCGGGTAGCTTGCAGTTGCACGGCATTGTGTATGATACGCACACTGGAGAGGCCTCGCGTCTAGTTGAAGAGCCTGAGTGTCGTATTTAATGCATAATTTCATATTTATCCGATTCCATGTTGGGATCTGAATGTACATATTATTCTTCGCTATAGACAAAACAAATGGGAAATTAAAGGATCCTTCCAGGTTGTCGTCATAGTACATATGTGCAGTATCATCGGAATTCAAGTTTGCAGCAGATCACACCAGTTGACTAAAAATCCTGACGAATTTGAATTAGCCGCAAAGGCATCTGGAACTTTCTAAATTAATCTATCTTTGATATTGTACACTGGTCGGACGAACGTTAGTTCATAGATGCCAAAGCAGGGTTTATCAGGACTAAGTCTATGCGACCACCTGGGAGTCATCAACCTTGGAATATTCTTGAAGCCAAAGAAAATGGAAGTCTTGTCATACAACATTGCATTTCCTGTAAAGATGCGTTCAAGGTGCGTCCTAATTAGGCTTAGTTCAAGAAGGTTGGTGAGCTGTTGGAACTTGAAGTCTATATCAACCTATTTCATGCCATATTCTAGTCCGATCCTTTCTATGTATGAAAATGGCGGTGTCGTCGGAGTTGGAGACGGGATGAATATAAACACTATTGGATGGAAGCTACAGTGAGTCGAGTTTCATTCTAACCGGACTTTTAGAAGAGAGGGCTCCAGGGCTGTTTGAAAGAGTGTTGACCTCAACCTTGGGAGGGCTAGTTTCACTATCCAAGAGCGATACTTGCCTCGGAGTCTGCCGTCTCTCAGAAAGGCAATCACTTCGAGTTTTGATTCATCCTGCAACACCATGATACTCACTAATGTTCCAGGCTAAACATGGCGGGCATCTGGTTTCCGCAATGAGAATCATGAAACTCTGTCTTTCAGAATGACTCGGATTCAAATTTCGGTGAGCCAGATCCTTCGGAAAAAAGCGTGACGCGATATCCAAATGATAATCTCCATGGAATCTTTCTTCCTGAACTCAGATTCTTTGAATTGAATTCAAATCGTGTCGAGTCAACGCTCATTGGCCCGAAATCCTCGTATATATGCAGCCTCCGTCAAGAACCAAATGACTCAAAAACAAGCCTCAGTCTCCATGCCGCAATCCATGCCGTGTCTTGCATTAATTCAGCGCGTCAACCCCTGCCACATCCCCTCGAGATAAGCCAGTGGATCCCAGTCCATAAATAGACACTCAGATTCAATAAACCCCTCGTGCAAATGATCCTTCTATGGAGTCCATGACAACAGCCGAGCAACTCCACGAATCAATATTTGCAGGTGGAGATACCTCGTGGGAATTCCAAATCGCACATGCACCCCATCGAGAGTAGGAGTCCATATTCCGATCTAGAGGAGCCGCGAGAGGCAGATCCGATGGTGCAATTGGTTGTTGACCCAGGGACGACGGGGTGGGTTCGTCTCCACCGATCGCGTCTCAGCTGGAGGCCTGTCCACTCTTGAATCACAAATGTCCCTGATCGGGAGTACGACCATGCCACGCCGAGTAAGGTGTGCCGAGCTGAGAGCGCCGTAATTCCGAAGGTCACAATTTTAAAAGAGGATCCCATGATGCTTAGGATGATGTGGCACGGTGCTCGTCCGCTTGGACTTCAAGTTAGCTGCTTACTTACTTATTCTCAACCGGGGTTGGTGAACCAATCTGTGGTCGTGGATCTCCATGTAATTTCGGGTGATTGTTGCTGCTATAGCATAGCCCCATTTATTTCAACTTCCATGATCCATGTTGGGTTCATTGTTCACGTTTTTGAGTCTGAGTGGCAAAGTCTTCTTCTTCTTACCCCTGGAGCTATAGGCTATAATAGCATGGATGAAATTTCCCATTATGCTCATTTTGAGGGTCCTGGTCCCTGCCACTTCCCTGCTTCTGGGCTTTTCCGCATGAACATGGGTCCAACGCCACTCAGTTACCCAGGACTCTGATTCGATAGAGGCGTCGAATGTTTCACATATGTGTACGCTTGGGCGCCCGTTCGCGTCGGAGATAAAAAAAAATGTGGGAAAAACTCTACATAAGCATAACGGGATTCCAGGACTGTACTTCGTATATCTCGTATAGGCAGTGGTTGTTCAGAAGGGAGCTGGTTCATCCCCTGTGAAACGGACTACTGCAAGTTGTAGTCATGAAGTGGGATTCGTACTACAATCAACGGAGGACTACTCAAATAAGTATGGTGCATTAAGGAGGGGGATAAAAGCAACAGAAAAGTACTCAAATTGAATAAATTTGAATAAAAGAAATGAACATTTTGAATAAAAAAAGGGGTAATGATCCACTTTTAGGCCCACCATACTATCCCTAGCATGGATTAGGGCTGCAGTTCACGAACCGCGTAGGATAAAATGCAGTGTTTTGCTGAAATAGAAAAAAAAAAAAATAAGAAAATCAGTAATAAATTCTCCTATGCTAGGTTCATGCATATACCCTTGTATCATGTATCATAAACCTGATATGTCATGATATAGTAGTCAACTACTAGATGCCAATCGTCTAATAGTGTCATATAGAGTTGAGTTGCGTGGACTCGATAGTGTTGGAGTATTGAAGTTTCACCAAGTTATATGAAGTGATCGCTAGTAAATGCCTCAAATAAGGAATAATAAGGAAATCAATTCTGGTATGACCGTTTCTTTACCCCTGAGCCCCCTGTCAACCTTCCAAGGTTCTCCGCTTAGCACGAGCAGAACACATGCCTTATGTGGGGGTAGATCGACCAGTGCTTTTTTCCCGGACCCTCAATGGGATTCTTGGTTCTTGGTTCTTGATTGATTCATGACTCTTGAATCTCTCTACATCTCACTGATATTACCAGGATACGATTTAACTGAAGCATCAAGAATTAAGCAATGGTCATCTAAACATACGACCTTGAATCCGTGGAAACCGTCGATCTCTTTTCCTCCCTATTACGACACTCTCCCGTCTATCCGTGAAACGCAAATCCCCCTACATTCTTGGACCCCCCGCCCTCCCGCGCCTTCAAGCCCATATTCGTCTTTCTGGACCCTTTGTCTGTCTTGTGTGGCTTCGTCTTTTCTTTCTATCGGCTAGACTTGCGCGCTCTGGTCGCCTCCGATGCCAGGTGGGACAATTCACCATGAGTGTCGTTGCCAGTAGACCGGAGACACATTCTGTGCCTTATACTATCCCACAGGATGACGATTGCAAAGAATGGACTGTGACAGTGCAGCCAGTGGCGTCGCGAACCTCGTCTTTTTCCTCCTACAAATCCAATTATACAACATCAACCGCACCAACCTCCAATCCGCCCACATCTCCAACATCCCCGACACTCTCTTCACGTCAATTCGACTCCCTAGGTTCCATCTCAACAAAGGAGATTGAGCCAGTGCAACGCCGTTTACCTCAGGATGTTTACGATGTCATTCTTGACAATCTGGAAAATTTGCATAAGGCTCCTAATCAGGCCGGCTGCACAACATGCTTTCAGCGTGACCTTCATGCCTTGTCCTTGACTTGTCGGTCATGGGAGAAGGCAGTTCGCGCACGACTGTAAGTAGAGACTCGAGAACATACGCTATCAGAAGGCGAGAGGTGCTAACACAACACTTCGCAGGTACAATCAAATACACATCGTTGGAAATGACTCGCCGGCTCAATTGAAGAAGTACCGTCTCAAGAGAGGCAGTCGTTTGAAGTTGCTAAGACGGACCCTGCGTGAACGGAAATTGCTGGCCAATCTCGTCTACGAGCTCCGGGTTCCCCAAATGGATCTGCTTTTCACCACTACCAAGCAAAGTACACAATGGCAAGAATACCGTGACCTCATCGCGTCAGTTGTTATGTGTTGTCCGAACTTGGAACGATTGCTCGGCTTGGCCATCACCTATCACCACGAGTTCGACCGCTTAACGCACGCCTTGTCGACACGTAAGAAGCTGAAGGAGCATATCTGGGTTCTGGGAGAAGCAGCGGAGGTGACCGAAATGTCACCACGTAGCGACTCTCATCCTGGTAGTCTGGGTCCCGATCAGATGTTCGAGTTCTTGGATCATCATGCTTCCTGGACTAACCTGGAGACTTTAATGCTTTATGGGCTGAATGGGAATGGTGCTTTGGAACCTAGTCTCCTTTTACGCATGCTGGACATTCTGCCCTCACTCAAGAATCTGTGTATCTCCTCCTTCAACGAAGATGCCTTTGCCGATAGCACATTACTTTGTCTACCAGAATTGGAATCTGTGAGATTGGAGAATTTACCTGGTGTTACAGAAGGTGGTCTTGTCCAATACACTTCACGCCCCGAGTGCCACTCGATGAAAACATTTGTTTTGGTAGAACCAAACATTGAGTGTCTTTTGGTCATCTCGAAGATCCTTTCTTCACTTCAACAGCTTGAACGATTCAAACTTGTACAAACTGGCAAAACGCCCACCCTGCCAAACGAAGACATGGTGTTCCAACCTATTTTCGCCTCCTCGACCCTCCAATACCTTCACTGGGATGTTGCTTGTCCAGACCCCGGCACCGCTCTCACCCAGCTCGATTCCCTCCCCTTCCACACCTCTCAAAAGACCTCCAACACACCAAACGCCCACCTCGCCCAAAGCATCCTTTCAGCCGGCTTTCCGAAGCTCGAATCTCTTCGTGCACCAAATGATGTCGAACCTCCGGGTGTCTTGCAGGCTGTCTGCAGACCCATCACTAAAGGTCAAGCCCTACTACGACCAGATCGCTACAGCTTGCCTCGCAGTTCCCACGGCTCAGTCAGTATTCGTCCACTAGCCTTACCTTCAGGAAACAATTTGACTTCTGCTCGAATCCGTGCACAGACTTTTATCGACATGGCAGTCAAGAACACCGAGGCCGGTATGCGGGTTTTGATCCAAGATTATTCCGATCAGTTTGTCCCCGACAGCGCGCTTGCAGCATCATTTGACGAAGACCCGGAGGCGGAGATGGACGACTATGGTATCTGGGCCGCTTACGAGCGGTACAAGAACCGACCTGTCGACGAAAATCATGAAGGCCCGAGGACGGTATACGAGTTCCGAATGCCCGCTTACATGGGCCGAACTGGCATGATGGACCCATTGACTGGTGCATCCATCCCTCGCTTCATTCTACGACCCGATATCACCAGCCAAGAGTCAGACGGTGGTCTGATTGGATGGAAGCAACTTCTCGCATCAAATCAGTCTCTATCATATGCCGCTGGTATGGGTGTTCATTGTTTCGATAGTCGGAGTACAGTTATTCTTCCTCCATTGGAGGAACTGACCTCGCCATCATCGACTACTTCCCGCTTCGCCTGGGGTAGCTTAGGTGGTCGATCATCTAGCACACCTGCAACCCCGACTACCCCTATGACAAGCATAAGCAGCGCGTCCCACTGTGCGCTTCCCTGGGACAAGGATTGCTGTACCGGATCCTGGAACCATAAGATGGGCCGAGACTGGTGGTTCCATATGGAACGCGATCGTCCTGGAAACTCTGAACTCATTGATGCCAAACAACTCTTTTGAATGATACCTCTACCTCTCTTACCAACATCATCCCCTCATTTCTCTACTTACTCGATTCCCACGCCATATACCCCGCATTTTGGTCGATTTCTTTGTTACGGTGCTTTATGGATTGATTTTTACCTCATCCTCTTCTGGTGATACATACATGTTGGGATACTTGATAATCGGCGTTTTCTTTGATTTAATGAGCCTGTCGATGGTTCGACTGCTCTGAACATATGGCGATGTACTACTATGTCCGCCCATTTCTTCTTCTCTTGTCTATATGTACTATGCCCTGTTGATCTTGGGTTGGTGTCCGGTCTGGCTACCCATCCTTGGTGTGATGATATGACACTATGGAAACTGGGAAATGCTCTGACTCCTGGCCTTTGACCAACTTGAACTTGCTGTGCAATTCTTGTACCATCATTTTGTACAATTTCTTTCTAACATGTACATTATCTTTGATAATATGAGATATATCATACTACTATACGTCCTAGTAGTGCGTAAGCTTCTGGGCTTATCTTCCACTCATTTGGGAATTTTTAACTCCATGTAAGGCGTACCTTGCTCATCAATTGACATCTATCAATCTATTGAATCTTAATCCATGTAATTCATACTTTGTACTATTTTTATGATCAATCAAATCTATCATGTTTATCTTTTGCCCCTTCAATGCTCATATGACTCATCCGGGGTTTCATCGGCCCGATAAGCGAATGGGGACTGATAAGGCCATGACAGCCCCTCCATAAAAAAAAACATCTCCCCGCCATTGATCGCGTGTCGCACTTCGAAGAGCATTCAATCATGGATCCGGCAAAGCCCGTTGACCTGCCCGAGCGGCCCAAGGAGGAGGCTGCTCCCGCCGACCCGAACAAGAAGTCCAAGAGCCAGCTGAAGAAGGAGCAGAAGGAGCGGGAGAAGCAGGCCAGGAAAGAACAGCAGAAAAATGCGCCCAAGACTCCTAAGGATACCCAGCCCAAGGCCCCGAAGCCCAAGGAGGTCGCTACTCCTTACGACCCCGATGCCATGTTCAAGGTTGGCTTCCTCTCCGATGTGTACCAGGAGAAGCCCCTCTCGGAAGCCGTTCCTAAGATTCGCACCCGATTCCCTCCCGAGCCCAACGGATACCTCCACATCGGACACAGCAAGGCTATTGCCATTAATTTTGGATTCTCGAGATTCCACGGTGGAGAGTGTATCCTGCGCTTCGACGATACCAACCCCGCAGGCGAGGAGGAGCGATACTACGAGGCTATTCGCGATATCGTCAACTGGTTAGGCTTCAAGCCCGTGCGCGAGACTTGCGCAAGTGATAACTTTGAGAAGCTCCGCGAGCTGGCCATTGAGCTGATCAAGCGCGATGGTGCTTACGTCTGCCACTGTACTCCTGCTGAGGTTAGGGCTCAGCGTGGTGAGCGCGGTGAGGGCAAGGAGAAGACCCTCGGTGGAGAGCGTTTCGCCTGTAGCCATCGCACACGGCCAATTGAGGAGTCCCTGGCGGAGTTCAAGGCTATGCGCGAGGGCAAGTACAAGGCCGGTGAGGCTGCTCTGCGTATGAAGCAGGATATCACAGACCCCAACCCTCAGATGTGGGATCTGTTCGCTTGGCGTATCCCTGAAGGTGATAAGCAGCACCACCGGTCTACTGAGACCTGTCTGCCAACCTATGATTTCGCTCACGGTAATTTCGTCCCAATCCGTCTTGAAAGCTGAGAATGATCACTAATTATCCAATTTGATAGCTCTCTGTGATAGCATTGAGGGAATCACCCACTCTCTGTGCACAACCGAGTTCGAGCTCTCTCGTGTCTCCTACGAATGGCTTTGCGACAAGCTCGAGGTCTACCGCCCCAACCAGCGCGAGTACGGCCGTCTCAACCTGACCGGAACCGTTCTCTCCAAGCGCAAGATCATCAAGCTCGTCAACGACGGCTACGTCCGCGACTGGGATGATCCCCGTCTGTACACCCTGATTGCCCTGCGCCGTCGCGGTATTCCTCCCGGAGCCATTCTGAACTTCGTCAACGACCTCGGTGTTACCAAGTCCGGCTCAAACGTTCAGACCGCGAAGTTCGAGTTCTCCGTCCGCCAGTTCCTCGAAACCACCGTTCCCCGTTTGATGGTTGTTACCGAACCCCTCAAGATCATCATCGACGACCTCCCAGATGACCACGAAGAGCTCCTCGAGATGCCTTTCTCCAAGGACCCTGCCTTCGGCACTCATATGATCCCCTTCACCAAGACCGTGTACATTGAGCGATCTGATTTCCGCGAAGTCGACTCCCCAGATTACTTCCGTCTCGCTCCAGGAAAAACAGTCGGTCTTCTTAAAGTTCCCTACCCCATTACCGCTACAACCTTCGAAAAAGACCCTACAACCGGCGTTATTACCTGCGTGCATGCCAAGTACGAGAAGCCCGAGGAAGGCGCCGCGGCTAAGAAACCCAAGTCCTTTATTCACTGGGTTGCCGAGTCTCCTCGTCATAATAGTCCCGTTCGCGCTGAGATCCGTGCTTTCAACCCGCTTTTCAAGTCCGATGACCCTAACTCCCACCCTGATGGCTTCCTCGCCGATATCAACCCGGACTCGGAACAGATCTTCCCTGATGCTATGGTCGAGACTGGATTCCATGAGATTCGCGCTTCGGCGCCTTGGCCTAAGCAGGAGGCTGAGGAGGGTGATATCGAGGCTAATAAGCACTCTATCCGTTTCCAGGGTATGCGTGTTGCTTACTTCGCTGTTGATCGGGAGACTACAGCTGAGAAGTTGATTCTCAACCGTATTGTTACGCTGAAGGATACCCAGGGTAAGAACTAGATGGATTTTGGGGATGCGTTGGGTTTTTTTGTGTGGGTGTCTGTGGTGATGAGGTGTTGGATATGGAGATATGGATTATGACCATTGCATTTTGGCTTGTTTTTGGCAATAGCAAGAACTTTTTATGAAACTGAATATACTACAAAACATATTATAACATTTGAAACTTCACATTTTCCAAGTACTCGGAACTATAATGTCCGGATGAGAATGTTTGTCTTATCTACTTTCACTAGGTAGAAGAGATGGATGATAATTTGGGTGTAATTCCATGGTGGATGGATAATATCTAATAAAAGGTTCAGGAGTACACTACTGATTCAGTCTAATCATCATGTTATTTGATTTAAAGGCATAATCACCCGCATGCATAGCGAATTACCAGCCCAGTTCATCGAGCAGAGCATACATACATGACATGGCGAATAACAAAGGAAATATAAGGCGGAGAAAAACAGACCACCCCAGTCCAAGACAAAGTACACACAACTCTAGACATAGATGCCCATGTTGGTATCCTTCTTCTTGGCCTGGACCTCGGCAATAGCATCAACATAGTTCTCATGGCCCACCTTGCTCATACCCTTTCGCAAGGCAATCATACCAGCCTCAACGCAAACAGCCTTAAGCTGAGCACCACCGAACTCATCCGTGCTACGAGCCAACTCAGCCCAGTTGACACTATCCTCAACTGACATCTTACGCGAGTGAATCTGCAAGATGTTCGCACGAGCCTCCTCGTTGGGAAGAGGGAACTCGATCTTACGATCCAGACGACCGGAACGGAGCAGAGCGGGATCAAGAACATCGACACGGTTGGTCGCGGCCAGAACCTTGATACGGTCGTCTGAGGCAAATCCATCAAGCTGGTTCAGAAGTTCCAGCATGGTACGTTGGACTTCACGGTCACCGGACTTCTCGGAATCGAAACGCTTTGTGCCGACGGCGTCAAGCTCGTCAATGAAGATAATTGAGGGAGCCTTCTCCTTGGCCAGGGCGAAGCAGTCACGCACGAGCTTGGCTCCGTCACCGATGAACATCTGCACCAATTGTGGACCGGCAAGCTTGAGGAATGTGGCGTTTGTCTCGGCGGCACAGGCTCGTGCAAGAAGGGTCTTACCGGTACCGGGGGGACCGTACATCAGAGCACCTGAAGAAGAAGAGAAGTATTAGTTACATGACTTGGAAAAAGAGGTGATGAAACATGGGTAGCTTGGATTAGTCGCGCGGAAGAGAACAAAACACGTACCCTTTGGAGCCTTGATACCGATCTTCTTAAACTTCTCCGCCTCCTTCATCGGCCATACGATAGCCTCGACGATCTCCTCGATTTGCTTGTCCAGACCACCGATATCAGTGTACTTCTCTGTCGGCTTCTCGTCGACCTCCATCGCCTTGACACGGTTGTCATACTCCGCTGGTAGTGTGTCCAGGATGAGATATGAGTCCTTATTGACACCGATCAGATCACCGGGCTTGAGCTTCTCGTGGTCGACCAAGCCGATAAGAGGGAGGAAGATAGTTTGACGGGTAGAGGTCTTAATGACAGCCGATTTGCCTACGCGGGTGGCATCCAAGTCGATGTTGGCCCCTTCCTCCGCGGCCTCAGCCTCAACATCAAGATCCAATAACTCGACGACGTTTCCAACGAGGTATGGTAGTTGTCTATTCATCAATGGAATATCAGTATCGTGACTCAAAAGCATGATGTATATCATTTGTCATCGTATCCGTTGACTGGACTCCGCTCCGCAGGGTCCTAACTAGAATCCGTAGATCATCCATCCAAACCATTTGGGGGTCCGTACCTGTTGTTCTCAATCTTTTCTTGGTTATCCTTAACCTTCTCTCTCATTGTACTTTGCTCGTGTGTCAAACGCTGGAACTCGCTCTTCATAATCCGCATTTCGTTCTCCAGCATTCGCCGCCGCTTGACGATGTCCGCGGTGCTTGAGTGCAGAATTTCGTCATCTAGCAGCTCCTCCTCGTCATCCTTCTTGTCGACATCGTCCATCTCGGCATCCTCATCGCCGCCGGGCTTCTTGCCGTCGCCATCTCCTTGCTCTTGCTTCTTGTCTCTGGTTTCGCGCTCAAGGTCGTCGAGGTCCTCAAGGGTCGACATGATGGATGGTGAATTATCAAAGAGTGAGGCGAAAAAGCAATCGGACCGTATGATAATCAGGCTATTAAAGGGTAAGGTGGACAATTCAAAAAGGATAGGTGGAAGATGGAATTCGGGAGGTAGAAGGTTGGAGAAGAGCTCAGGTGTGGCCGAGCTCCAACAACGTCAGCCAATCACGTGATTATCAACACTAGGCTCTACAACAGGGTCTAGCTCGTTCATCCCACTTTCATGGATTTTTGGTATATTTTGGTATATTTATTTCCTGGCTAGATTTAAATGGAAATTTATCGACATGATTGACCTCATTAATAAATGGAGCCGGGGTGTTCATAGCGTCCCTCCTTGAATGTGGGCACGGTTCCTAAGTTGTTCAAAACCTTCTCTCGGCCATACTTGAGAAGTCGGAGTCGTGAGATGAAATCGTCATTGTTGACTATTTTGATAGTTAGCGATATGGAATTTTCGAAAGGGCTAAATCACTGAGGATCGCCCAGTATCGCATTTCGAAGACATACCGTAACCACCACACATTCTTCGCTTTCCAGTGAATTCAGAGCGGCCGTGCAACATTCTCCAATTGTCAAAAACTGGGGAAGTATCTAGGTTAGCCAATTCTTCTTACATCTATCTCGTTTGACACTCACTTAGGGCTGAGCCCGGCTCCAACTGGGTCCAAATTTGGCGAGATTCCTCATTAAGGATTTCATTGAATCGCCTGGCTGCGTTATACCAGACATTTTGGACTGGTAGACTCCAATCACTCTTCGGCGCCCGATCGTAATTGTTCCAGCGGACCTGGTACACTGTATTTAAGTCGGGATGAACAGATAGCACAGGAGCACGTGCTGAAGGTTGAATGCAGACATCTTCGTTGCCGCTTGAATGCCACGAATGTCTGTGGTTGGTTAAGGACCCGAATAACTTCCTATCTTCGGCTCTAAGCTTGCGAGCAGCGCTGAGACCATCCACGAGGAGACTCTCTCCTCCACTGCCATCAGTGTGTGATAGTAGATGGAATAGTTGAAGCCTTGCCGGATCAGTGAAATAGGCGTTGTCGGTATGTCCACCGAGGAACTCGTTGGTGTATGCAGTATCCTTGAAGGTAAGGTCTGCAGTAAAGTCCCAGAATCCACCTGACACTTGTTAGTTCTGATTGGAAAAGTGAATCCAGGATTTAATACCATAGTGAGTATGCCGAATGAACGAAATGCGCTCAATCAACGTCTTTGTGGCTTCAGGGGTGACTGGAACTCCCTTGACAAAACAGAATCCGTTGATCGACTGAGAATTCTGGAGTCAGTCTCAGGTGGTAAGAGAAAGGTATACCAGATAAGAACATACTATTTTCCATAGCCAATCCAGCAGTGCAGTCTCATCCGACATCACCTCTTTAAACTGGACCTCTGGGTATTTTCCATCCTTGAGGTATGGGAGAGAGAAGGGCCTGCAATACTTCATTAGCATTTATCAATTTCCCCAACGGAAATCTATAATATTACGCACTTGACATGTGGAAGTTTCTTGTAAGTCAGAGGCACACCCCATGGAGTTAGTCGGTGTGCATCCAGCCAATCCCATGAATGAGTTGATTCGTGTCCATCAGACCCTAAATTTGAGTTAGATTGACTGAGCTCAGTCATTCTCGGAAGGAGGTAATTTACAGGAGATCTTGACATCTGTCGTGTTAGATTTGAAGTTTTCCACGTTGACATGCGGAGAAATCTATAGACGGAATGTGAGCCCTTGATTTGACTATTTGGATTTCTCTTCACAGAGATACTAACCAAAAAAGTATCGGAAATTCTTTGCTTCGTCTCGGGGTGAATGCATTTTGGGCACTGGCAGTTTTCTCTGAAATCTCTCTGTTAATGGGGTCCCAATTCTCATGTATGGCGACGTGGCCTCACCTAAGGAAGAATTTCCCACTATTGCGCAGTATTAATATCACTATCACGCCAAAATGATTCAATTCAAACATGGAAGGACGCTTACAGTTTAAGCTGGTCCCATTCTGCGTTGTCGTCCCTTTTCAAAGGAACATATCCATTTTCAAATGCATAATAAGCTGCCTTCAATTCCTTTTCATTGTTAAATTGTTGGAAGATAGGAAGCTGCTTTGCGTTTTCGGGAACACTGAATTCGGGCGACAGCCATGGACTTGGCCTCTTGAACCTGGGTGTTTCTCCATTGGAATTCTTCTTCTTGTGGTTGTAAGAAACACCCCCTGCAATCGTTCTCGACCCAGCTGCATATTGAACATTCTGGGAGATATAAGTCAATCCAATGTGTTGAGGTAAGAAAGGGCTGTTTTCAATGCTCATAACATACCAGGCCGACTCGCTGAGGGGTATGCGTCCTAGCTCTTGTTAGTCTAGGCCCAATGACAACTTCTGGGCGAACTAGCATACCGACTGGCCTGCAGGAGGATCTTTGGGCGAATCATAGCCGCCCGTGTGGCATTCATAGTGTCTTATCCTTCAATTGATGCAGGTGAAAGTGAAGCTGGGGTATGCTGTTCTCCAAGTTCCGAGGTCCATGGGCCCAGAAAAGCGGGGCTTACCTAATAGGCTCAACGCCCGAGCCCCGGGGCCGCTTCTATATGAATAGGCTCACCCGCACCCCTACGGCTTAAACAGTTTACTCGTGTATTCGACTGGCTCACTGCCTCAGAAGCACTCACTTAGCCGATGCGCATAGTTGCTTCAATGATCTTAATGATCTTCATCTTGTCAAATTGGAGAATTGGGTCTTGGAGAAGTTATAAGTTGAAGACAAATAGCATAGCAGATCCCCATGTTGCGCCTTATCGTTCTTATCGCTTATCTCTTATCGGGCTCTGACCCACTCCAAGACGCAACTGAAGACTTATATACTCTCTACCATGCAGTTTTATAAGTGGAATCTATAAAATATAGTATTTAAATTTAAAGAAAAGGCTTCAAAGACTTTTTTGGTCTATATAGAATGAAATTCCAAGTTTCTGTCTAGTGGAAGTAGGCGCGCACCTGTAAATTGTACCCGCCTGCTAGAACTATAAACCCTTTCACTATCAAACACATCTTTGTTTACTTCCAAGGTTGGACTCTTATTGCTATTACCAGCTCTGTTTCTCAGATAAAAAACCTCCCTTCAGATAGTGTGGTTAGTACGCGACTCATACCTGACTTTACACCATTCCTATCTTCGTTGACTTGAACTCCTATTGTCATCACCAGCTCCCGTTCCTCAGACAATAAACCTCCCTTCGAATAGTGCGCGGCTCTTACCCAACTTTTCACCATTACCTTCTCATCACTATCCATCATTCCCAAAATGTCGCAGTCCTCTATGATGGAGCACGAAGTTCCAAGCCAGCACCTTAACTTCACCGACCTCCCAGTTGATCTTGTACTTTGTATCTGTGATTTTCTATCGCCAGTTCAGATTACATGCCTAGCCCTCTGCACCCGTGGTTTAATGAATCTAATCACTCTAAATGGCACCAAGTCTTTGAGTGACCGTCTCCTCCGGGATAAACGAGTCCCCCGACCGATAACTGCAAATACGACAAGTGAACTTGCTAAGTTTTTGGCTATCCTGTCAACCGACCTGCCACAATACTACATGTGCCCCATATGTTGCCGACTTCATCTCTGGTCCACTGTCAGCTTGCCAGGAAAAGTTAAGTACTTTGGTCGGCGGGCTAGACCCATAAAATGTTTCCCGTACCTGAGAAGCCAATATGCAGACACCCAAACTGGATACAGCCAACCTTTAAAGGTGGACTCTTATGTGTCTCGCACTGGGTATCGCTTTGATTTTGTTCACCTTCAGCTGATGATGCGATGGTTCCAATATGGGCCTACGTACGGTCCGTCTCCTGATACAGCTTTCTTCACTCAGGTAAACCTGCACCCTTTGAAGAGGTTTGGAGGCACCCGTATTCCCTCGCTTGCACCTATGGCTACCAGCGAGGTGTTCGATCAAAGCTATCTGACACACATCTTCTCGGTTGAGGCAAGAGTTAGTCCAACAATGCCCAGTTTAATCCTGCGGCTTCAGGACATATGTGTAGTATCGAGAGAGTTTGCGCCCATGCTGATGCCGAAGAACGCACCCGCCAATATCTCGCTATGCAACCATATCCATACGATGAGCCATGTTTGGGGTGTGAGCGGAGAGGCTTTCAATCTTTTCAGGACTATTATCGAGAGATACTGTGCCAATCGAGTTCTCGACAAATTCATGGGGCACTGCACGAAATGCAATACGGCATTTGAGGTTGAAATTCAAGAGACGAATTTCGTCGCTGGTACAAACGATGTCACCCTCACCATCACACGTTGGGTTGACTTGGGACCTGGGCTGAGTCTAGATGATCCCCGGTGGACAACCCAGGTCGCATACAACCTAAGGGAAATCCCTCCTGCCGATATTATCCATGATATTCGCCGGCGGTTTGACGAGGCCCCGTTTAGTCAAGCAAGTGGTGGTAATGTGTCAGTCGAGGAGCGGTATCGCCGGAACATGTCTTGTATGAAAACGCAGAGATACGAGCGGATGATGAGACGAGCTGAGGGTGGCTCCTTTGATATCAACTGTGATTTCCAGGCGTGAAATGACAAGCAAGGATATGATCACTGCATTGCCTAACGGCGGTCATTGTCTAGCGGTGGCGATGGCGATTGAAAACTGAGAGGACAACAATTGTATAGCAGCTACAGGATTTGTGAGATTATGCAAGAACTACCTTTTACTCTAGAAAATTTCGACTCATTGCTTTTTCTCAAATACTCTCTTCGAATGTTTAGTATCTCTAATCCACATGGCTAGTAGACTTTATGTTAATTAAACTCAAGCTACAATGGTGTATGTAAATAGCACATATCGTAAATCACAGCTTGCTCTTCGCCCCAGTAACCTTCAACAAGCATCGTCCGTTACTCAGGACAACCTTGTCATTTTGGTTCTTAGTGACGAATCGAATTTCCTCAACTCCATCAGCTCCAGCATTACCCAAGCGCCAGATCTCTGTGGTGAGCTTGTCGCCCGGTCGAACAGGCGAGGCAAAACGGGCCTGGAACTCCTTCAGGTTGGTTGGATCGCCTCCACCAAGGAGACGCAGAATTCCGTGTGCGGCTGAGTTCCAGCTAAACAGACCATGGATGATGATGCCACCGAAGCCCATCTTCTGGCCTGGTTCAGGGGTAGCGTGGAGAGGGTTGTAGTCTCCATTAAGACTGTGGCGATGTTAGTATATCATTTTGGGACTGTAATGCCGGGAGGAACTTAGTTCATACCGATACAGGTGTGCGGTCTCCATGTTGGTCTGGACGACGTGCACGGCATCAGGAGCCTTGCCCTGGGGAGGAGAGAAGTTGACAGTAGCAGGACCTGGGATTTGCATAAGCGACCGAACTCTTCTGGTTTTATTCAAGGCCAGTGTCTAACTTACCCTTAGGACCACCCCAGTTACCCTGTCCAACCAAGAAACCGCTGGACTGAACCTTTGAGTAGACCTCGCCTGTGGCCTTGTCGACGATGGACTGCTCGGTTTCCACCACGGTACCGGGCTTTCCCTTGTCGTATACACCAATGACCTTGTTACGTAGCTCGAATGTACGTCCAGCACTGGTAGGAGGCAGGGGCTTCAGGACAGTCAGCTTACGCTGGCCGTCCACACCATGGCGGTGATCCAGGGCCGGAACCCCGGGGATATGGGTCGCCTTTTGGCGGGCATAGAAATCGGTGACCTCTTGGTCAGTGAGCTTAAAAGCTGCATTGTTGTATGTTAGTGTTCGCTGCAGTGTGTATATTTAGTTTGTTGTTGAGGCACATACGGAGAATAAGGGGGTAGGTCGGGAACACAGCAAAATTGGGGTGCAACTCCTATTTTGTACCGTTAGAGAACATTTTGGTAGATCAATCGCTTTTTGTGGACCTACGTAGAGGAACTGCAATTCATCGGCCTTGCAACCAATGCTGTTGGCGAAGAGCAAGACATCGCGCTTCTGCCAGGAGACCTCCTGGGCAGGGAATTCGTGGCCAGCTCCGGGGGCAGACATAATTATAATTGATCAGAAACAAAGATGTTGAAAAAAGGAAGAATCTTGGAAGAGAGAATCTCAAAATTTGAGCAGCGGAGACGACCTCGGAAGGAAGCTCAAGTAGGTGAGCAACTGCGGGGGGGCTGGACCGAGGATCTGATAATGATTTGTTCTCACAATTACCGAAGACGCGGCATCTGCTTGGCACCGGCATATTGACCACACTGGTTATTCAGGGTCACTCCCACCTTGGAATGGCTGAAGGTGGATACTACTAGTTCCAAACCAGCCATTTTATGTCTATCACTATGTGCAATGGTAGGCAGGTCTGATTTCACCTTACTAGGCCAAGTCTGTCGATTTTTATGTATATCGCCATCACCTCCGTTCTCTAGACAACACGTGAAGATTGACCAAGTGCCAGAACTTGAATATGATACTCTTCTGGAGCTCAGAAAGGAGAGAGATAAAGTTAGAGAAGAAGGGGTTGGAATCTCACTTTTTCTTAACATTTGAAGACAGAAACCATCCTTCAAAACATTACTCAGAGGAGTCATTCCTGGAAAACAAATAAAGCAGGCGCCAGAGAAAAGAAAAGACTATGAAGCGAATCTCCAATGGATAAAAGAAACATAGTTCTGACTTGATCAGACAAGAGCTTGGTCAAACGCTCGGGTTCCCTGTGCACCCCTAAAAAGTGGACTTAGCCTGTGATGATCGAATCTTCGGTGGTATCTCCATAAGACACTCGTGACAGATTGTGGATGCTGTGGTCCAGCCTGCGGATGTTGTCAAACCCGCCATCTTCAACTTAGAACCAGTCGACAGTTGGGGGTAGGGCATTGTACGGCTGAATGTGGATGCTGCCGGGAGAATCGGGGCTTTGCACTTTCAAGTACAGCAAAGGGGTTTATGGAAGACCTTTATTCCATGAATCCATCAAATAATCGACAGTATTTTCGGAAGATAATCATGGCGTCTGTGTTTGGTCTTGCTACCGATAGCACTGAGAATCCATTCGATCTGGTTGCTACGCCACCGAAATATCAAGAGAAAAATAGGTTAACAACAACTTGAGGTGAGCTGTTCATAGGATTGATTTCAATCATAGAGGTTTCTTTTTGGCACCCGGTGAGCACAGGGATTGCTAACAGCTCGACGCGACGTAAACCGGTTCATGTTTTGGCTTGCGGCGACCGGCACTTCCATTTATTGAGGCCATGGGTGTTATCGCCGCGCAAGGAGTAGGAACGGCCATTGGTCTTTGGGTTCTATTCTTAAAACTTGTTAGCAAACGCATGTGAATCTCAAAATCAATGTCTGTAATAAGGGTGGATCTCTGAGGTAGATAACATGACAAGTCATGCCATGATTAAGGAGACTACTACTAAATGAGAAAAAATATCGAGAAGATCAACCATTGAAGAAGTTTAATTCCTTTTGGACATAAAGAGCGTCGGAGTTGCTAAACTAAGCATCGACTCGGGGTATATCCATATCCACTTGGAATTCGAGGAGCTTCAGAAAATCTCTCCGTATCGCGCCATGAAGTAATGCCTTTTTCCCTGCCACCCAGATGATAAACGCCAGTGAAACAAACGGGCCGGAACCATGTTAAATAGCCCTGTGCAGATCCTTGCCCATGCTATGCTGCATTGCATTGGTGACGAAAAAACTTTCCCGGAAAACGTGAAACTGCGTCGAAATGATCATAGAAGAGAAAAAAGAAATAGAGGGAAGAAAAGCAAAAGAAAAGATGTCGAAGCAAATTCCGAGAAATGTCAAAGAAAACGTAAAAAAAAAAGAATTAGCACCTAGAAAAAGGGATTAGCATGGGAAAGTTTTCTAGTTTTACATGTCACAAAAGGCCTCGGTGGAAACTTACATGCGGTAGAAGCAGCTGCCCTGGGCAACACGGTTGGGGTCCTCAACGGCAAAGTTGTACGCGAGGTTGATGTCAAGGTCACGCTTGTTCTTATCGTTGGGTCGGTTCTCGAGTTGACCAGTGACAGTCTCGCCCTCCTCAATAGTGAGAACATCCTGGAGGTAGAAGACGGTCTGCTTCCAGTGAGTGTACTTGGCGTGGGGACCAGTAGAGAAGTGAATAGGCTTGTGGCAAGCACTGAACTCAATATCGAACCAGGAGATCAAAGCGTGAATGAAGTCACTACGCTGGGCAGTCAGCTTGTAGGGCACACTGAAGGCAAGGTCGGCGGTGGTGACGGTGTTCAGGTCGAAGGTGATGATGGGGCAGGGATCGGTAACGAGGGCCTTCATCTCAACGGTGTCGACGAGGGGCTCCTTCAGAGCGATGTCCTTCATGGGGCTGTAGTCGAAACCGTAGACATTATCCCAGACTAAAAGAAAAATTAGTAAGAGAAATAAAATGACCCAAGTGGATATACTTACAGCCAATCTTGTCATCCTTGTACTCGCCATCCTCAATGGCAGCAACATACATGGTGGCCTTATCAGGGAAGATCTTGCCACCCTCGGCAAGGTAGGTGTCACGAGCGTACAAGACAGTGTCAAGCATGGACTCGTAGAGAAGGAAGTAACCCATCCACTCAGAGATGATGATATCAACCTTGGGGAATGGGAGGACAACCTCCTCCATCTTGCCCTGAAGCAGGGTGATCTTGTCAGAGAGTCCGTTGACAGCGACAATCTCCTTGGCCTTCTCGATGATAGAGGACATATCCACACCGATAACATGCTTAGCACCAGCACGAGCAGCGAACCTGCGCGGATATGAGTGGTCAGTACCACATATCGATACAATGGTTATAATTGGGTAGCATACATGCTCAGAATACCAGTACCACAGCCGACATCCAGGACGACCTTGTCCTTGAAGATGTGGCGGTTCTGGTAGATCGAATCACGGTAGGAGCGAGTGCGAACATCATCCTTCTGTAAAAGGAAAAGATTGTTAGACGATTGTCACAAACAAAATGAGAGCAATATTTTAAGAGTATGAACTTACCAGCATCTCCTCATGGATACCTGAGTAAAGATGAAAACAATAATGTCAGTCAAACCCCGCACTATATTCTTATTGGAAACTCTGAGAGTAAATACCGTGATGGTCGTAGCTGGATATCAATTAGTATCATTAACACAAGCTTATATCGTTAGAGGATCCTCAAAATCACCTACCTGGTAAAGTAACGAACTTCAGCATGCTCCATGCCAACCATACGATCGGCGCTGCTGGAGATGGCGCCAGGGGCGGGGTTCTCAGATCCACTCATCCTGGTAGTTTAATGAACTTGGAAGAGGGGAAATAATAATTGTTATGAGCGTCGCGAAGATTGGGAGGAAGATGAATCGAGAAGGAAGTTCAAGCAAGTAACGCCTCAACTTTTTTTTTCTCGAAGGCGGAAGGCGCCAAGCTTCTCTCCAAAAAATCTCCCCGCCTGGATCACGCCAAACTACTTTGGGTAATCAGCACGTGATGATGAAGCCCCTTCTCCACGTGATATATTTAGGGCTAATTCTGGCCAACTGGTCACCACAGCCCTGGAGTACTACAGAGTACACTACCATTTTACCTAAAGATGGCTAGCATTCTTGGATAAAATCCTGCAAAAAAAAAAAACACAGTTGGGTCAAGAACAAGAATCCCGGCGCTTCATTTTTTTTTTCTCTTTCAAAAAAACAAAAAATCGCACCCCTTGAAAACCAATCTTTTATAGTCAACTGGTCCATACTTGAGTAGAATCCTAACTTGAACTTATATCACAGGTACTACATAGTATAACTTTAACCTTGGGAATAGAACTCACTACTACTCAAGTGCTGGTGTATGTAGGTAAAACATTTCAATGTTTTGAAACTTGAATCTTCAAATTAATCTACTACTAGTACCTACTAGGCCCCATTAATGTTGCCACTCAACTTGAACATTTTGAAGCTGGCACGGGCGCATAGTACATATATATAGTCCACGGGTACTACTACTAGTGCTCAAGTAGTGTGACCTAGGTCCATAGTACATATGTGCACTGAAAATTGATGCCTCGGTACTTCAATGATTAAATTTGAATAATATTCCATTATATATTTGACCAAACCTGCCAGTATATATGGCTTGATGGTGATTTCAATGTTAGTAGTTCTGCATGTGCCCAGGTGATATGTTACTACATAGTAGGTACCTTCAAGTAGGAGCATACTAACAGAGCCCGACAGATTGTTGAATGACTCTGACGCAAAATCAAAAGAAAAAAAGAAAATTAAAAATTTCTTGCCAGATCCCCCATATTAAGTGTAATATACGTTGTATTAATAACCTTGGAATATACTATTTATATCCAAGATATCAGGGTCTGGAAATCATGGTAAGGCGGAATCCAACTTATTGCCAAGCCCACCCCTAATCTCCGAGCTCCGCCCCCGTTCAGAGATTCCTCCTAACGCGTGTCCCGAAAAAGCTACAGACCAACATGAATTTGGGCTATCGAGGGACCTTGTCCACTCTTTTCGCCATTCTTCTGGTGGCATGTTTGGTCGGTCAATCATCTGCTTCTCTAGGTGACCATCTCCCCGACTTTAGAGAATGTGTCCAGGTATTCCCTTTCGGCTTTCCTCAACCCCGAACCTTACACACAGCTAACGCATTTCCCCAGGTTTGTAAAACCGAGAATTGTCAGAACGGCAATTCAGTGCTACGTACGATTATACCCCATCTATGACAGTTTTCATATTTCGCCTTCTAACCTGTCGCAGCTTTCCACCATCGCTTGTTATTATGGACCTGTCCGTCGGAGTGCGACTATACCTGTCAACATGTCATTACCGATCGCCGAGTTTCGCGTGACCCTCCCATGCTGGCCCCTGTGGTCCAATTCCATGGCAAATGGCCCTTCCGTCGTCTGCTTGGAATGCAGGAGCCCTTCTCCGTACTCTTTTCCTTCTTCAACTTCCTCGCCCACTGGCACGGCATGTCCCGGATCCAGGAGGCCATCCCCGCCTGGCATTCGCTCCGACCATACTACATGATGTTTGGCTATATTGGACTGGCAAGCTGGACATTTAGCATGCTGTTTCACACCAGGGATTTCCCTATTACAGAGAAATTGGACTATTGGGCAGCTGGAGCCAATGTCCTGTTCGGTCTTTATCTTGCCGTGATCCGAATCCTGCGTCTAGACCTCGAACAGCCGCAGTACCGTCCCGCCTTGCGTCGGATGTGGACAGCCATTTGTATTCTATTATACAGCATCCATGTCTGTTACCTGACTTTTTGGTCTTGGGATTATACTTACAACATGGTGGCCAATGTCATAGTTGGTATCATCCAGAACCTACTGTGGACTGGGTTCAGTATTGTTCGTTACCAAAAACACCTCAAATCCTGGACCGCTTGGCCTGGTATGATTGTGGCATGGATCATCCTGGCTATGAGTCTGGAACTGCTCGATTTCCCTCCTTGGCATGGATTGATTGATGCCCATAGTCTGTGGCATTTGGGCACCGTGGTCCCTACAGCGTGGTGGTACTCGTAAGTCTCTCGCTTGACCTTGCAGTTTTTTACACTCTACATTTTCTTTTTTCCACTTTTTGCTTTTTCTTCCTATTGTGTGTTTTCGTTATGCAGTGACTAATGCATTGCTTCTGCAGGTTCCTTATCAAGGACACACAGGACGATATTGCCGGGCACCGACTGAAGGCGTGAGATAAAAGCATAATGCAATGCAATCCGTCAGTTTATACCCATCCGAAAATTCGGTGAGAAACTTGTATAGGTCTGAGGATTCTTTTGTTCCCTTCCTGTAGTTGTATAACAGCCGATGAAGGTCCCGGTGACCCATTCCCCCATAATAATATAAGGCAACTTGAATGACCTTATTTCCATCTATCCTAACATTACAAACCCAAAAAATGAAAAGTGATAGATTTTTGCCAAGTTACTCCTACTGTAGTATACATAACATAATAGATTAAAGGGAAGATGCCAGAATCTATGGAACGTGTTTATGCTATGTTCCCCGCCATTGGCTCACCGCTAAGACCCGTCGCATTAAGCCGTGTCTCACTCTAAGCCCCTCGTTCCTTGTTTCTTTTTTTGGTTTCAGAAAAAGTCATCTCTTCCACTTCTCTCAAATAACAATCAACATTCTACCGTGCCCTATTCCTTGCCTGTCAACCTCATCTTCTTTCAATTTAATTTTAACCTTGTGTCACAATGGCCTCTCAGGCTGTCGTTCCTGAGCGGATCAAGGCTGCTATCTCCAAGGCGGCGCTGCAGTACACAAAGCCCGAGGGAAAGGTTTTTGAATATGGTACTGCCGGTGTAAGTGGCTATGCTCCATGGGAAGTCTGAAAAGAGCTCGAGCTAACTATATATCTTGCGATAGTTCCGCATGAAGGCGTAAGTCTTCCCTATGATCAGACGTGCCCCCACATACCCCCGCGATCGTCCTTTTTTTGTTGACGTCGATTGGCGCTGATTACCCGGACCTCACAGGGACCTTCTCAACACCGTCATCTTTGCTGTGGGTTTGCTTGCTGGTTTACGTTCGAAGAAGCTCAATGGCCAATGGATTGGTGTTATGATAACTGCGAGCCACAACCCCGCAGAGGACAATGGAGTTAAGCTGGTTGACCCGATGGTAAGCAACCGATGCCCCAGTTTCGTACCAAATAATGGAGTTTCTTTCTAACAACTTTGGAAATTTAGGGCGAGATGCTCGAAGTAAGATCGATATTCCCGACTAAAAAACATTGATGTTCAAAGCTCATTGTCCTTTCTAGGCTGAATGGGAGGAGTACGCGACAAAGCTTGCCAATGCCCCGCTTGAATCCATCGCCGAAGTCTATGGCCAACTCGCGGAAAAGATCAATGTTCCTATGGGCAACGCTGCCCGTGTGGTCTTTGCCCGCGACACTCGTGCCTCTGGCTCCCGCCTCGTGGGTGTCTTGAACGCCGCTCTGACAGCTACCGAGGTCGAGTTCATCGATTTCAAATACATGACCACCCCCCAGCTCCACTACATTGTGCGCTGCAAGAACACCCTTGGAACACAATACGAGTACGGAGAGCCTTCTGAGCAGGGTTATTACGAGAAGCTTGTGGCATCTTTCAAGAAGGTCATGCGGGGAGTCAAGGTCCAGGGATCTTTGACCGTTGATTGTGCCAATGGTGTTGGAGGCCCTAAGCTGCGGGAATTGATCAAGGTCTTGGATGCTGCAGGTGGCCTTGACATCAAGGTTGTTAACGATGATGTGATCAACCCTGATGCCTTGAACTTTAATGTAAAGCAAACTTCCCAGAACTATTAAAATAACAGCGACCAACCCTACTAACTACATTTAGTGCGGTGCCGACTACGTCAAAACAAGGCAACGCGCCCCCCCTTCTTCCAAGGCTGGTGTTCTTGATCGATGCGCCTCACTGGATGGTGATGCTGACCGCTTGGTTTACTACTTTGTGGATGAGACTAACACTTTCCGCCTGCTGGATGGTGACCGTATTGCCATCCTGGCCGCTTCATTCATTGGCTACCTTGCTCAGAACGCTGGCATTTCCCAGAAGTTGAATATTGGTGTTATCCAGACTGCATACGCCAACGGTGCCTCCACCGAATACATTAAAAATGTGTTGAAGCTCCCTACAGAGTACACCCAGACTGGTGTTAAGCATCTCCACCACGCTGCTCTCCGTTACGATGTTGGCGTCTACTTCGAGGCTAACGGCCACGGCACTGTCACATTCTCTGAGAACGCCATGAAGATCATCCGGAACACCGAGCCTCAATCGCCTGCTCAGAAACAAGCTCTGGAGTCCCTACTGGCTCTGACTGAGCTGATCAACCAGGCCGTTGGTGATGCACTTTCTGATATGTTGCTTGTCGAGGTTATCCTCGCTCACAAGGGCTGGAGCCCCAAGGAATGGCTGGGCACCTACACCGATTTGCCTTCTATCCTTGGGCGTGTCCAGGTCGATGACCGAGCCATCTTCCAGACCGCCAAAGCCGATACCATCCTCACGTCTCCTGAAGGTCTGCAGGCTGGTATTGACGGCATTGTGGCAGTGTTCAACAGGGGCCGCAGCTTTGCTCGTGCTAGTGGTACTGAGGATGTCGTCCGTGTCTACGCCGAGGCTGCTACCCGCGGTGAGGCGACCGACATTTCTAACGCTGTTATCGGTTTGATCCGTATTGCCGGTAATACTGATCCTAAACCTGTTTGCAACCAATAATCACGACAACCTGTTTTATTTCTGCTTTTCTTGCAACTGGGGACCCTGCATATGACAGGGAGACTATCACCCCAGTAAAGTACTATCCATATCATTTTTGATGCAGTAATGAAACTCATTTAGCATGACTATTAGCGCATGACTATCATCCTATCAGTGAATATTCCATAAGTCAACCTTAGATGAGCACTACTTCATGCCTGGATTCATCAATTCGTTCATTTTGTAGCATATTAAACGTTGTCAGTGTTGACTACTGAGCCCAGCTCGAACCCTTCAAACTGATCACCAGAACCTCAGCTTACTTAGTATATGCATGATGGTGAGATTCGTGTGAAATATCTACTAGAATCGCAAATGTGGGGTTTCTTTTCTTTTCTTCTTGTTTCCTTATAAAAACCAAGTCAACTCACCTGGGCAAGTACTGAGAAACGGCTACCTAGCACTACCTATACTAGTATCCGAATGATGATACATATAGTATTTTTTGGGTGTCCAACCTTGGAAGTAACACAAGCTCTTAGATGGAGGCGCTAAACCTATATTGGTAGTTTGACACCTGATTATCAAGGCGAGATAGATGTTATCAAATTTGATATGGGCCCGCAACATAATTGATCCGTGCTCCTTCTCCGCCTGCAATTTTTGGAGACAAAAAAAACTTCGGACTAGGAAATCAGAGCTCCAGCTTTCCATAATCCTCATTCTTTGAGATTATCAACTTTGTCATTTTTTATCGCAAAATCTAAACCAATTTCACAATGGCCAAAGCCCGCGTCAAGAAGCGCACCCACCTTCGGCCACAAAATGCCTCTGCGGCGGCCAACAAGGCTGGCGCTGCCTCCATGAATAAACCCCCCAAGTCTATGGTCATTCGAGTAGGCGGTTCACAAGTCGGCTCAAGTGTCTCCCAGCTCGTCAAGGATGTTCGTCGGATGATGGAGCCTGATACAGCCGTGCGATTGAAGGTATGGCAATTGTCCAGTATCTTATTATTTTAAATATGCTAATCGCATATATCTAGGAACGCAAATCTAACCGACTTCGCGATTACACCGTCATGGCCGGTCCTCTCGGTGTTACACACTTGATGCTTTTCTCCAAGTCAAAGACTGGTAACACCAACATGCGTCTGGCTGTTACACCCCGTGGCCCTACCATGCATTTCCAAGTTGAAAACTACTCGCTCTGCCGCGATGTGGAGCGGGCTTTGAAGCGCCCTCAGAGTGGAGGCCAGGATCATAAGACACCGCCCCTTCTGGTCATGAACAACTTCAACAGCCCAGATGCGACAGAGGATTCTAAAGTGCCGAAGCGTCTCGAGACCCTTACTACAACGATGTTTCAATCTCTCTTCCCCCCTATCAACCCTCAAGCCACACCTCTCCACTCCATTCGTCGTGTTATGTTGTTGAACCGAGAGCCATCCGAGTCCGAAGACGGTTCCTATATCCTTAGTCTACGACACTACGCTATCGCTACAAAGAAGACCGGTGTATCAAAACGTATCCGCCGCTTGGATCCCAAGGAAGTCCGAAACCGTGAGAAGAAGAAGTCCGCTGTTCCCAACCTTGGAAAATTAGAGGATGCCGCCGACTACTTGCTTGACCCTTCCGCTGCTGGTTACACATCCGCCAGTGAGACCGAGCTAGACACAGACGCTGAAGTCGAGATCCAAGAGAGCACAACCCGACGAATCCTGAACAAACGCGAGCAACAACGCCAGAGAGCTGCCGAGAAGGGTGAGAAGAAACCCGCTGCTACACCAGGCGTGGAGAAGCGAGCAGTCAAGCTCGTCGAACTGGGACCGCGTTTGAAGCTCAGATTGATGAAGGTCGAAGATGGTGTCTGCGAGGGCAGAATTATGTGGCACGACTTTATTACCAAGTCCGAGAAGGAAATCAGGGCATTGGATCAGAATTGGGCTGTTAAGCGCAAGGAGAAGGCACAGAGGAAGAAGCAGCAGAGAGAGAATATTGAGAAGAAGAAGGCAGAGAAGGCTAAGGCTAGAGCCCGTGGTGAGAAGGTCGAGGATGATGATGAGGATGAGGATGTTGATATGGATGATGATGATGAAGCCGATTGGCTTAGTGACGATTTTGGTGAGGAGGATGAGGGTGGAGACGATGACTCTGATGAGTCTATGGAGGGCGAAGAGTAAGACTGCGGAATGCTGTCAACTTTTCTACAAAATTATCCCGATTTATACCCACGAGCCTTATGTTGGTTTTCGGTGTACATGTATGGAGTATTGCGAATCACTGGTTAAAATAGGAAAATATGCATAATGCTTTTTTGATTTCAAATCTCTCGTCCTAAGGAATTGCATTCAAACATTGAAGGTGTGGAATGCACATGTGGACCTCTATAAACGGAATTTTTGCGGAGTCTACCTATCATCGCAGTCCTTCCACGCTTCTGTTCCACCTGGACTGACCTGGGCTGACTCTATTGTTTGATTCAAAGGCGAGTACTACATCCTATGACTTTTTATACTAGTATGTACCCTAGGTACTAGTAGCCACTATGGCAAGGCCCAATAAGCAGGGTTACTGCGAGTAGTACCCCGCTACCTAGTACCGATATTATTTCAAGTTATTTCCACCACTATATAAGCGCGCAAGTAATCTGCATTTTTTGAAATCTTATAAAATGATTTCCCGGTGAACTGAATTTAAAAGTCTTCAGAAAAATGACTGGATACCCAGTGGACAGGATCTTGGATTGCTGAATGCCTTATAAACATGGCATGGCAGTCGGTCGACCTCGGCTTCGGGCTCAGCGCCGAGCGGTGTCGGCGTTTCAACGGCGCTTTCGATCTACCCCAGCTATTCTTTAACCTCAGGTCAGCTTGTCGGAGTATTGTATATTTGTTTTTTATTTTCTTTTAATGGTTGCGTTCTGATAATTATCATATGAAGGTGTTAACTGCCATTTTATGAGAGTCTTCGGAATATCCTCACTTATATTTCTCCGAGTCTAAGCTCCTCCCCTCACGCACACTCCTTGAGCCTCCAGCAATAATGACGCTCGCTCTTCGTTTCACACCACTGGCTAGACGGTCACCTATAAATGTGAATGCTGTGGGACGCGCTCCATTCTGGCGATATTATTCCAATGCAGCTTCAGGTGTGGATGGCACACTACCATTAGCTGGTATTCGTGTACTGGATATGACTAGAGTGCTGGCAGGCGTGAGTATTGATCTCTATGCAGGCTCTATTGTGCTATTCCCGCTGACAATGCATCATAGCCATACTGTACTCAAATCCTGGGAGATCTAGGGTATGCAATAATATTGAGCTTCTAACCGGTGGTTAATGCCCTTACATGTGTTCTGACTCGTTTAATTGCAGCGCGGATGTTATCAAAGTCGAGCACCCTGTGCGGGGTGACGATACCCGTGCCTGGGGCCCACCCTACGCGAAATATGAGGATGAAACTAGAGAAGGCCCCGGTGAGAGCGCATACTATTTAGCAGTATGTGTTGCAAGAACGCCATGGATGAAAAAACAATATACTGACGAGAGCAGGTCAATCGAAACAAAAAGTCCCTTGGACTGTCATTCCAACACAAGTCTGGTGTTGAGATTCTTCACAAACTCGCCAAGGAATGTGACGTTTTGGTTGAGAATTATCTTCCAGGAGCCCTTGCAAAATACGGCATGGATTATGAGACGCTCCACAAGATAAACCCCAAGTTGATCTACGCCAGCATCACAGGCTATGGTCAAACGGGACCTTACAGCAACCGTGCTGGCTACGATGTTATGGTTGAAGCAGAGATGGGACTTATGCACATCACCGGGGCCCGGGATGGGGCTCCCGTTAAGGTTGGAGTCGCAGTGACCGACTTGACGACTGGATTATATACTTCCAATGCAATCATGGCTGCGTTGCTTGCACGAGCTCGCACGGGCAAGGGCCAGCATATTGATGCTTGCTTGAGTGATTGTCAAGTTGCCACCTTGTCAAACCTGGCTAGCTCTGCATTGATCAGTGGTAAGAAAGATTCCGGTCGCTGGGGTACAGCACACCGTAAGTGGATCATTCATTGAACTCCTAGAAACTACTTCAAGGGCGTCTCACTGACCTTTACTTCTAGCATCAATTGTACCATACCGAAGCTATAAAACTCTCGATGGAGACATCCTTTTTGGTGGTGGGAACGACAGGCTATTCGGTGTTCTTTGCGATAGACTCGGATTTCCAGAGTGGAAGGCCGATGTACGCTTCGTTACAAACAGCGAACGCGTGAAGCACCGGGCGGACATTGATGGCATGATTGAAGATATTACCCAGACAAAGACCACACAGGAATGGCTAGAGATCTTTGAGGGCAGCGGAATGCCCTACGCAGCCGTCAATGACATTCAAGGAACCCTGAATCATAAACATGGTATGTTCCTGGTGGAAACTACGGAGTCTCCTGCTCATATACTAACTATATTATAGTGTTGGCACGAAACATGGTCACTGAAGTCGAGCACCCAGCATGTGGCCCTATCAAGTTGGTCAATACTCCTATCAAGTACTCCGAGGCAACTCCGGGTATCCGGTCCCCTCCACCTACCCTCGGCCAACATACAGATGAGATTCTGGGTCGCATTCTCGACTATGAGGAGGCTGATATCGCTCGACTGAAGGAAGAGGGTGTGATCTCATGAGATACATGGGAACTGAGTGTTTTCTGAGGCGCAGAAGAGAATATTTCTGCTGAGCTGATTATAAAGAGATGAGACTCAAATGACTCAATGATATAGATGATAAAACATGCATATGGATTTTCACGGTGCCGGTAAATGAGTCCAATTGAGAACATGTACGTAGTAGTGGAGAATAATATCTCCGGAGTGCTGATCCTCTGGTTGATTGAGCCACTACATAGTACTAGTAGCAACTTATTTCAACTGTTTTTAAATGCAATTTGAAAGGAATGAAAGCTTCAATTAGTCTATTCATTATCAAATATCATGAATTAGAGCTACTTATAACTTAGAGTGGGCAATTATTATTGTCAACCTTGGAAGTCATGATGAAGAGTATATAGATGCCCCAGTTTTCGATCCTCCTTGATTGGCGGGGATGATCCACAGTGGAGAGGGTCACGTGAATTTATAGAGATATTTCTTGACTTCATTTCAAGGTTACATTTTGGAGCCTGGCAAGGCAATGGGTTATTTAGGAATTGTTCATTCACTGTAAGTAAGAGATGGCTGCCTCGCTAGGTAGAATCTGAGGGCTGCTGCCTCGCGTAAGTGAATCACGCGTCCCCCCCACGTAAACATAAATAGTCCTCCATCTCTCACTTCCTTCCTTCTTCTTCCTCTCCTCCACAACTCTTCTCACTGCTCCCGCCGTTTGTTTTCTGCTCCCACTGAAAACACAACAACTCTTCTTCTTCTTCGTTGTCTTTCTTCGCCGACAACATGAACACCACAGGCCCAGCTGACAAGGGCCCCGTCGAGGCTCGTACCAGCCGCTCTGGTCGAGCTCTCAAGGCCCCCAAGGTCTACGCACCGGATCCGACAGCCTCCGCCACCGGTAAGCGTCCTACCAGAAAGAAGGCGGTCATTGTTTGTGTCAAGTGCCACCGGGGGAATTCCCCCAACACAAACATGATCGTCTTCTGTGACGGTTGTGACCGAACCTGGCACCAACGGTGCCATGATCCGCCTATTGGCGATCAGGTGGTCCTGGAGAAGGACTCCACGTGGCTTTGCCGAAGCTGCTCACCTGCTCGGCGTTCAACCCCGGCTCGTCCGGCCAAAGCGAAGAAAGTAAAGCGCATTCACCCGCGCTTGCAGAGTGGACCCCGACTTGAGGTCCCTGGGGGCGAACTCCCCGTAGATAAGCGCCGTGCATACCTGTCCCGGCTTTCACATGCTGAGTTGGTCGAGCTCGCTGTGAAAGTGTCGGAGAACAACCCACAGGTACCCATGTTTCCCAGCAACATGGCCGAGCTTCCTACCTCACAGTTCGTCGCGACCAAGACCAGTCCCGACCCCTCTGCCGCCAAGTCGAAGAAGAGAAAGCGCGAACAGACAGAACCAAGCCGCGCCGCCAAGAGAACTCGCACCACCACAGCCGGAATGTCAAAGGCAAAGGCTCGTCGTGCTCGTTCAGCACCGGCCTCAGCAACAGCGTTGACCCCAGGTCTTCCTTCCGAGGAAGATTTGGCCCACCAACGGGCTCTGCTCCAGTGTCTGAACCCGTACGACGTCCCTTTCCGGGGGAATCCGTTAAAGGAACCCTCCACCGTTGGCAGCTCCGCCCCATCTGTAACGGACCGCGACTCCTCACCTGCGCTCTCCGAGCCTCGTGACCCCTCTCCGCCGGCTGACTTCTCTGAGCAAGAGTTGCCAGAAGTCGATTCCTCGTCTGATGCCTTTGAACCAGTCATCGACCCTCGCTATGAGCACCGTGTCTACCCTAAATCCGGTCATGGATTTACTACCTCCTCCAAACCCGCCGACCTTGACATTCTTCGAGAACGTACCGACTACGAAACTTTCAGCCATAGCCTTCATGGGCCAGCCAAGGATCCAGAGAGTTTCCAGGCCGCTCAGAATGCTGCAGCTACCACAGAGTCTGTACCCCCTAAGTCTTCTAAGTCTTCAAAATCTCGTTCTTCGAAATCTGCTCCCCCCAAATCCGCTCCCCCCAAATCCCGTTCCAAATCTGGTTCTTCACAACCTGGTTCTTCCAAATCTACAACTTCCAATCCAGCTCCCCCTAAATCACGCTCTTCCAAATCCCGATCTTCCAAATCCGCCCCTCCCAACTCTGCACCTTCCGATTCTGCTCTCAGACCTGCTGCTTCTAAATCTCGTTCTTCGAAATCTGGTGCTTCCAAGTCTCGTGTTTCAAAATCTACCCCTGCCAACAAAGACCCCCCACGACGTTCACAGCGTCTTCGAACCTGATTTCTCATTTTCGTTGATTTCGAAACACTGCAAATAATTTCAGAAGACTGACTCGACCCAGCCAATTCCGATGACGAAGCAACCACCGAAGCACAGCAACAGATTTATCTCCCATCCCCGAATGCAACAGAGAGCCCTGCAGAGTACTGGAGCTTCATTGAACTCGTCAGCAAATTGACAGTTCTCTGTGTATCCAACCCGCGAATCGACTGTCAAACATGTTACTGTCTCCGAGAGTTTGAAAGTACTGCCGCGACCGCTGATCTTATGTTACTGTCTCCGAGAGTTTGGAAGTACTGCCGCGACCGCCGATCTTATGTTACTGTCTCCGAGAGTTTGAAAGTACTGCCGCGACCGCCGATCTTATGTTACTGTCTCCGAGAGTTTGGAAGTACTGCCGTGACCGCCGATCTTATGTTACTGTCTCCGAGAGTTTGAAAGTACTGCCGCGACCGCCGATCTTACGTTACTGTCTCCGAGAGTTCAGAAATTACTGCCGCGATTGACCCCGTTTTACGCTATTGTCTCTAAGAGTTTGGAAGTACTGCTGTGACCGCTGATCTTATGTGACTGTTTCCGAGAGTTTGAAAGCACTGCCGCGATTGACCCCGTTCTACGCTATTGTCTCTAAGAGTTAAGAAGCACTGCTGTGACCGCTGATCTTATGTGACTGTTTCCGAGAGTTTGAAAGCACTGCCGCGACTGATGATCTTATGTGACTGTCTCCGAGAGTTTGGTAGTGCTGCCGTGATTGACCCTGTTCTACGCTATTGTCTCTAAGAGTTTGAAAGCACTGCCGCGACTGATGATCTTATGTGACTGTTTCCGAGAGTTTGAAAGCACTGCCGCGACTGATGATCTTATGTGACTGTCTCCGAGAGTTTGGAAGTGCTGCCGCGATTGACCCCGTTCTACGCTATTGTCTCTAAGAGTTTGGAAGTACTGCCGCGACTGACCCCGTTCTACGCTATTGTCTCTAAGAGTTTGCAAGCACTGCCGCGATTGACCCCGTTTTACGCTATTGTCTAAGAGCCTGGAAGCTACCACTGCGATTGACCGTCTTATGCTATTGTCCTTGAGAGTTTGGAAGGTCTGCCGCGATTTCATCATCTATGTTATTGTCCCTGCTGGGTTAGGGACTATGACTTCTGGGATTGAACGATCTTATGCTACTGTCTCAAAGAGTTTGGAAGTGCTGCTGCCGTGATGTGCTCATCTTACGCTATTGTCTCAAAGAGTTTAAGCTGCTACCGTCACGATCAACCATCTTACGCTGTTGTCTCTGAGAGTTGGGAAGCTACTACTGCGATTGACCATCTGACGCTATTTTCTCGAAGAGTTTAGAAGTTTCTGCTGCACTTTTATCATCCATATCACTGTCTCTATGGGTTTGGAGACTATGACCGCTGCGATCTGACCGTTTACGCTATTGTCTCGAAGAGTCCAGAACTGCCTGTACGATTTGACTGTCTATGCCATCATCTCAAAGAGTTTAGAAGGTTCCGCCGCGATTTCATCATCTGCCATTGTCTCTATGGGTTTGGAGACTATGATAGCTGCGATACGGCCGTTCACGCTATTGCCTCGAAGAGTACAGAAGTCGCTTCCAGGATTTGACCATCTACTATGTTATTGTCTCTAAGAGTTTGGATTGGCTACCCTAATACCATCTTTATCATTGTCTTTCTTGGGTTAGCGACTATGACTGCTCTCTATGTTCCAGTCTTTCGACCTCAAACTTCTGAGGTTATATCTCTTTCTCGAATTGAAGCTTGTGTGGCCAAGCTTCTTCTTCTCCGTTTCATGCCCCCCTTTGAGGTCAACGCCTCAGGCAGTGGTCGTATCGAGCGACCATAATTTACAAATTATCAACTTTTCCACAATCAATGAAATCAAATCTACAT
Organism: Penicillium herquei; assembly: GCA_039634405.1. Classification (NCBI taxonomy): domain Eukaryota; kingdom Fungi; phylum Ascomycota; class Eurotiomycetes; order Eurotiales; family Aspergillaceae; genus Penicillium; species Penicillium herquei. The sequence goes on along the minus strand of CP098387.1, from coordinate 3,573,658 downwards.
TTTCCAATGAAAACTTACAACATAATCAAATTCTCATCAATCATGCTCACTTGACTGTTTTCGAAGCGATCTGGCCCGCAGAGCTGATAGTGGTCTTATCGGCCCCGCCCGCGCTTCAACTTCGCGACAGCTTACCCATGACACCCACCAATTACCTTGATTCTCACAACTATTCTACCGGCTGTCCTCCTTGCCTGGTGGGCAACCTGATAATGGGAATGCTTTCATGATATCCAGAAAGAACCACTGGATTCAGCCCCACAATCACACATTCACAAAAGACCTATCATCCTACCTCAAAACAACCCCCAAGATCAGCAGAGGAGACCAAAGAGCACCGACAGAATATCCTCGTCAGAGAAGACAATAAGATCCGATGTCCTCACCACCCATAATAACAACAAGGAGCGTCCTTCCTTCTCCGAAGCCTGCCAAGCCATGGACTCATCATTTGACCCTGGACACTGTCCTCAAAGTCCTCCACCGAACCATCCTCAACCCGTTCCTTGCTTGGATCATTGTCCTCTGTCTCCGTGCCCAGGTTACACCACCCACACACCCAGCTTGGATTGGTAGCGTCAGCTATGCTATCTTTATAACGCTGCTCTTCATGGCGGGCACGATCAACCACCGCATCGCGCATGGTCTTCCGCGAACTGTGGATCCCGAACATGAAGTCGTCCTTATTACCGGTGGTGCGAGCGGTCTGGGCTTACTTATTGCGCAACTATATGGTATGAGAGGAGCTAGCGTTGCTGTTTTAGACGTGAGGGGAATCGGAGAGAATGAAATTGAAGAAGTCTTCGGTGAGGGGGTTGATGTCCAATGTTATCAGGTTGATGTTGGCGATCGAAGCCAGCTGGAGAGTGCTAAAAAGAAGATTTTGAAACAGGTATGCCTACAATATTCGAGTTTGAATTTAATTTGCATGGACGCTTTTTGTCTATTGATTTTCAGTCCGCTAATTATGCATGCAATGCTATTGTACAGCTTGGAGCACCGACTATCGTGATCAATTGTGCCGCTGCGAGAATTCATGGCCAATCCCTACTGGAACTGTCCGCAAATGCCTTCGAGAAAACAATCCGCACGAACCTCACAGCCGCGTTTCATTTGTACCAAGTCTTTCTTCCGGGTATTTTAGCAGCCGAAAATGGAGGCACACTCGTGACTGTTAGCTCCGTCCTGGGCCAATTATCTCCAGCTGGATTGTCGGATTACTCTGCTAGTAAGGCCGGACTCAGTGCGCTACATCGAACAATGGAAGCAGAATTGCGTGGTCATGAGCATATCAAAACTTTGTTGGTCGAGACGGGCCAGATGTCAACGCCGCTATTCAACTGGGTTCGCACCCCCAGTCATTTCTTTGCGCCAGTTCTAGAACCAGTTGAAGTCGCTCGAGAGATTGTGGCTGCGGTTGATAGTGGCCAGGGCGGCGTACTCAGGTTACCCGCATTTGCGAAACTGGTGAATTGGTATGCTGTGTTCCCGGGTGCATTTCAAGTTGTTGCCCGGTACCTGAGTGGAATTGATGCTGCTGTGTCTTCTGGTCTCTCGAGTCGTGAAACACCCAGCATTGGCGGTGGACGGGTCCTCAGGAGTTCAAAGCAACGGACCGATTGATGGAGCATTTGACATGTAATCAAGATCAATCTTTGTAAATACTCAATGAATCCATGATACAGCAGATCTGGAACAGAGCCATGACTTGAGATACAATCCCATTTATTGCTCCCGAGCTAGAATCATCTTCTCACGTTCACTCTGTCTTGGCTTCAAGTTCTTCTTACTTGTATGCTTCCGTACATTCTCCTCACGTCTCTTAATAGCAGCCAGCTCCTCACGCTTAATCTCACCAGCCTTCTTAATAGACTTAGGCACATGACGCTGTCTCTTGATGCGACGAATTTCGGGCATGTGTGAGTATCGCTTGATAAGAGCCTGGTCGTACTCCAACTTGCTACGCTGGCGAGCGCTCTTGATTCCACTTCGGTCAGATGCCTTAGCACGCCACAAACGAATGTTACCGTCATCAGATCCGGACAAAACGTATTTGTTATCGGGTGTGAACATGGAAGAGAAGACTCGTTGCTGTCGCTTTCCGAAGTAGATGTCGAGACTGGCACCCTTGGATCTTGACCACAGACGAACTGTACGATCATATGACGCTGTAACCAGTTCCTCACCGGTAGGACTGAACTCAACATCCATAACAGCAGCAACGTGATCCTTGAGGACGTTCAAGGCACGGTCGGTCTTTCTCATGTCAAACAAGTATGCGTTGTGGTCCTCGTTGGCCACGGCGAAGTTCATTGGCTCCATCATGTTGAAGCACAGCTTGTTCGAGGCCAATTTGAGAATCAACTTATGCACCGGGGTCGAAGTACGCAGATCATACAGAATGACAGAGCGGTCCAGAGCAGTGGATCCCAGGACAGAGGTCTCGGAGGGGTTGAAGGCAATAGATGTGATTGTATCGACGCTGGTTGGCCACTGCAGAGTCTGCGTGGGAGTCGAGGAGGAACGGGAAAGATCATAGATGGAAATCTGAGAAGAAGAAGCGGCAAACGCAGGTTGAGTGTAATGATGCGCAACGCTAGTGAAAGCACTTGTGCCCAGCCAACTTGCTGCAGGAGGAGCATCGGCGCTCGAGTTGTATGGGTCCCACAACTTGATGGTTTTGTCGCTAGCGCAGGACAAAAGTTTCCGATCATGAGTCCAAGACAATCCCTTCACAATACCTTCATGTGCTTGGGTTTGAAAGACCTCTCCCCGAGTTGCCAAGTCCCAGACCTTCACCACACCATCGCCACTGCCACTGGCAAAGCGCTCAAGAGAACCGGGATCCTTGGCCATGCTGTAAACACCATCCACATGTCCATCGCCCATTTGACCCAGGAAGGGCGCAGCAAACATGCGCTCCATCTTGATAGCATTGAGAGCCCGAGTATATTCTCTAGCTCGCTCGAAAGGATGCTGGGCGGGATCGAGGTTTCGGGATTGGCGAACAACAGCAGACCCAGGGGCCTGTTGTGACGCCACTGGGCGAGAAAGGGCTTTGATTTTCTACATAGAATTAGCACAAATCCGTGAATAGCATGACTTTTGTCAATAACACAGAAAAACTCACCATTGTGAAAGTATGACCGGCGTAGTAAAAAAGAAGAGACCAAGGCGGAGTGAACTTTTTTTTTCTGTTGACGGGATGATTTGCTAAGCAGGCGGTGAGCCCGCAGCTGCCAGCTTCAAGCTCCCCGACTCACGCTTCAACAGTCTATCAACCTTCCATTCAAACATCACCTACTTACGGTCCCATTTCATTCCTCAAATCCCTTTATTTCCTTTCTTACATCACTCCTTGATCTTCAGACTCTTCCACAATGGCCACTCCCTCCCAGGTCTCGCCTCGGATACAGGAAGTCCGGGACCTGGCGAAGCAGGACCCTTCGAAAGCCGTCAGCAGCTACCAGAACATCCTCTCTGAGGGCCCAGGATCCACAGAGGCTTCGTCGCGAGACTATGAGCATGCATTGATTGGATTGGGCGAGCTGCACCGTGATGCCAAGAAGCCGCAAGACATTGCAGAGCTCATCAAGACAAGCCGAGACACCTTTTCGTCATTTGCGAAGGCAAAGACCGCCAAGTTGGGTCAGTAATAGCCTTCGATGCCCATTCGATGCATTTCTAACAGCATAATTTTAGTCCGTCAACTCTTGGATCTAATCAGCGAAATCCCCAATACTCTCGACCTCCAAATCGCCGTCATCCAGTCATGCATAGAGTGGGCTGTTGCCGAGCGACGGTCCTTCCTCCGACAGAACCTCCAAGCTAGATTGGTCGCTATTTACATGCAGAAGCAGACCTACTACGATGCCCTTACTCTCATCAACTCCCTCCTCCGCGAGCTGAAGCGTCTGGATGACAAACTCATGCTAGTCGAGGTGCAGCTGCTCGAGTCCCGTGTGTACCATGCTTTGGGTAACCAGGCAAAGGCACGAGCTGCTCTGACTGCTGCCCGAACATCAGCCGCCTCCGTCTACACACCTCCCAACCTGCAGGCCGGACTCGATATGCAGAGTGGTATGCTCCACGCAGAGGACAAGGACTTCAACACATCTTTCTCGTATTTCATTGAGGCATTGGAGGGTTACAGCTCGCTTGATGAAGGAGAGCTCGCTACCGCAGCTTTGCAATACATGCTGCTGTGCAAGATTATGCTGAACTTGGTGGATGATGTCACACAATTGTTGGGCTCCAAGCAAGCCCAGAAGTATGCCAGCCCACGTCTGGAGGCTATGAAGGCTGTAGCCCGGGCTCATTCAAACCGCTCTCTGGAGGAATATGAAAAGGCTCTGTCCGACTACCGATATGAGCTTGGCAGTGACACCTTTATCCGGAATCACCTGCGCCGCTTGTACGATGCCATGTTGGAACAGAACTTAATCAAGGTGATTGAGCCCTTCAGCCGGGTAGAATTGGACCACATTGCCAAGATGGTTGGTCTTGATACCCAGCAGGTGGAGCGTAAGCTGTCGCAGATGATTCTGGACAAGGTGATCATTGGTGTTCTGGACCAAGGCTCAGGATGTTTGATTGTTTACGAAGAGACTCAACGTGATCAGGCTTACGATGCTGCACTGGACACTATTGAGAAGCTGAGCAATGTGGTGGAGGGTCTGTATACTAACCAGGCATCGCTCCTGGAGTAGACGGATGGATTATGGCAATGCAATTATGTTGATTCTTAGGAAATCATTCACGGTACGACAAGGGTCACTGTATGACAATCGGCTAGAGTTCGAATATTCTACTTTATGCGTAATTTGCGATGGCAGAAACATGTACACCTCATCTGGGCAAGATATTTCCAGTTTTATTAACCTCCATGGATCTGAGTAAATATTATATAAGCCCTGTGTGCTGTCACATACCAGAATGGTTTCAAATGTTTTGAAGGATTTTAGTTTCATCTGATGCTACATATTGGCCCCTTTTATATCACCTATTTGCGTCATCAACTTCACGTGGCATGACCTGCTATGGATTCCTTCGACTTCGATCCTTCTGTGTTCCAGGCCCCACATAGCACTCGCAGTCGGATCATGATGACTACCTATGAGAATAGATCGACTGTTCTCGTAAGTTGAATCCAGACTCGGATGAAGTACATGTGGACCAGTACCAAAGTGCTACTCCCCTCCACTGGTCTACTGCCGCTCTTCTTGCTCAAGCTTGAGTAGATCTAGGGCGGGCTACAGTAGTGTCAACTCCGAGTCCGGAGCTCCTTACTAGATATTCAAACACCCCTTGAACGTATGAAGCCATATGAGATAGAATAAAAGAAATTCATTATATATCTATGGGACATATATGCAAAACACCTTTATAATCCATGTACCCGTAACCCGTGAGAATTGAAGAAAAATAGGGACCGCGAATTAATTCATGCAAGTCCATGATGCAAAAGAACAATCACTCAGCCTCCAGGGCCGAATTATTGAACCCTAATATCCGTCATCACGCGAATATTCCCCATTTCCAAATCACGCTCGGCCTCATTAACAAGTTTTTGCTTATCACTTTCACTCAGATTCGACTCGCCCTCCTGAGTGGAAGTGGAATTTTCACTCGAGCCCCTCTCAAACATCTTCGCTGACTTGTTGCTTTCCCTGTGGGTCTTCCCACGACTCCAAAGCGCCTTGGCAAGCGAGATAGCGTTGGGAACTGAGATGCAGATGATGGATAAGGATCCCTCGAGTCCGGCCCAGTACATATATGGTGTCATGCGCCACGTCTCGTCCTTTTTAACCGATGGGATAATCTGAATCGTGGCTATTAACCGGCCGATGGCGATGATAATAACGATATAGGACAGACAGAAGGTGACCAGTAAGTAGACTCGTCGGCGGAGACTGGTGTTTAGGGCCCAGATGTGTGGAATGGGGATAGCCAAGATCCAGATATCAATTGCGAAATCGGTGGCGGATTCAGCGGTATACCAGGCAAATTGGTCAATGCATTTTCCTGGAATTTCGGGATTCCAAACCCTTGCGACGGGGTCACATTGGAAGATGGCGACGAAGCAGGCAGAGATAAGCCAACCGACAACTAGAGCGCCGAGGATCCATAATTGGTAGCGGAAAGATCGGTTGCTGATGTTGAAGACGCGAGCATAGAAGAAGAGGACGGATAATTTTGGCAGACAGATACAGATGTCGAAGAAGACGATTGAGATCTCGAATAGTTTCGCGCCATGGAAGAGGTCGTTTTCATCTTGAGCCCCAACAAAGTCTTCATGAAGTCCTAACCCAAGACGGATCCAGGTAATCAATAGCCCTAAAACGATGATTGCAGATGGCTTGAAAGATTGAAGATAGTATGTTAGCTCTGAGTCCTTAAGTCCTTTTGGTACTCATAGTGAAGGTGAGAAAGAACTTACCCATGATCCCAGTGCAAGCCAATCATCCCACCACCACTTTTGTTTCGTGACAATTTTTGATGTGATTCGAATAACACTCGTTAACGTCGTCGCAACCAGTAGAACAATCAAAAACGCCTCTAGTCCTTTCCCACGATCCGGGGTACCAGCAGGGATCTCCAAACCCATGTCCCTATAGTGAGATGCACTGTGTATGCACCTATTGACAGGGAATAAGAAGATAGGGCTTGATCAAAAGTACAAGCCTTCGAGAGGCGCGGGGCGTTCATGATACATATTAACTACACGCGGCCCAGCTTAAGCCACCAACCTAACCCGTGTCTGCAGCTCTAGAATCCACTCTGCACAAATATAGGCTGATGGCCCTAGCCCCAAACCTGATGTCATTCTAACTTGATTTAACTTCGTAGTATGTAGATCTCTCCTATCTTGATTACGATACAGATGAACTATTCATCTCTCCACTCAATTGATCTATTCTTAACATTATAACCCATATTTCTCCCATATATTCACTGTATACAACCATGCAGTTGAGATGAAAACACCACTCTCTAGTTGAATGAATAGATGACGAATCTCCACTGCATCCACTTATTTTCCGTATCCACATCTTGATATTTCCATTATGGGTTAGTCTCTGCATTGGAAGGATTGTGACCGCCCCTCACTGGATTGGGGGCCACAAGCTTCAAAAATGTTTAGCTGAGGGAGGCTGCACGGAGTACTCCGTTGTGATTACCCACATGTGCAAGACAAGGATAGGATCTACAATAACCTAATATCAGGTGGTATTGATCGGTCATCATCCTTGAGTGATGAAATCGCCGAAGGATTTGCCAAGTCTGTGTGTTTTCAACTGTCCGTATATGCGGAGTTTACTGCGCATATAGCTGTTTCAGATGTCCATGGCCAATCTTCCCCGCTTCTATTTCACTGCGAGACTTGATGCTGACATGATGTAGGATATCATGGCTAGGAGAAGAACCTGTTTTACAGGGATCTCAGGCTCCACGTGGATACAGAGCAGATACATCTAGTTCTCATGATTGGTTTATATCACTCATGGGTTAAAATTCCATCGATCGGCCCCATCCGTATACCACAGCTTCTTCCAATTGTATCTTCTGTGTCCTAGATGTTCTCTAAGTAGCTTGAATATGAGTCTTCTCCAGAGATATCTGCGTCATTTAATCTATATAACCACGTCTTGCTATGGAGAATATGGTTACATAACATTAAAAGCCCTCAATGCATTCATAACATCAACTCACGAATCATCACATGCTGATTATTCTCAGCGGAAGCATTTTCCATACTGCTTACCACACTAAAGCGGCTTATAGAGCTACTAAGAGATTAAAGAATCTGGAATTAGCATAGTGTGCTCCGTAGCACCATGACCACGGCACGTTAGCTAGAGCTATACGGGGTACGGCCGATGAACATTGAAGATAGGGCGTAACTTAAGGTTCTTGACTGCCATATCCATTTTTAGATTGATCGGTCTTTTTGCCAGATTCGTAGGCTTGGCGACACTTGAGGTAAAAGCGGGATAGATTACATGAGTAGCCTCAGTTGTCTGTTCTGGTTAGTTGAACCCGCGTCTGTCTGCGTGGGCCGCGCGGAAATAGTGCCTATTTGATTAGCGGGGCCGAGTTCGAATCATTAACGTCTGTGAGCATGTATCAGGATGGTTGGATGCTGTGGTGAAGGGGGGTGGCTGCATGATGCATCCCACTGTATACTGAGTATAGCAGGGAGTAGAGTAGGATAGGTATAGTATTGCATATTGCATACCACGAGTAGCAGGAAGGATTTTTGGCTTGTGTACCGTTGATGGTATATTGTGGCTTATTGAATAAGCCTTTATTCCCCGACTGCCACCCGTCTTGTGCATATAACAAGCGTTCATGAGCCAAGACTCAAAAGTTGCCTCATCTGTCTACTCCGTCTCTATACGGAGTAGATCTTGTTCAATACATCCACGGTCTGAGGCTTTCTCCCTAAAATGAGCCTTGACGTCTGTATCGGGACGCTCCCGAGGCTGGGTGAAGCCAAGACATAATTGAACGGGTCACCTTGTCAACAGTATGTGAAGATGGAAAGGATGAGAGACGGGAAGTTCTGGGGGCGGGTTATCCGAGTCATGAATAATCTGGGATGATCATCTTGGCTCACAGTGTGTACACGGACCAAACGATGAAATCGTGCAGAAAAACAAACATCGACTAAGAACCAGTTAGCGGAAAACCTTTTCTTGCAGAACTCTGGGGCACCAAGGAAGAATTATATTGTCTGGGTAACCTGTTATGGAAGTGTGGAGCCCAAAGATGACTTTTAGTGGGTCGATGGGCTGATGAGACGGTGTTTGATAGGAGAGGTCGGGTTGATATTTGGGGGCCGATATGTTTTTCTCTATACGCGATACGCTGACTTGAAAGTAGCCCCCAATAATGCTCCATACACTCCGAAACTAATTAATGGCCATTTCAAATATGAATATTCAAGTTTGTTGTGCGAATGCACTTCCAACGTGTAATATTTGAAACACCAGATGATTTGAAACATCAAATACTGCTTGGAATATCATATCATCTATGGTCCTACACTGATGAGCCTAACGCGTAGATCTCGATTAAAGCCCAAGACGCAGATCAGAGATCAGACTTTTCCAAGTTCAAGTTCATGCACAGAGGCTTTATGTTACATTCTCCCTACATATCCTCAGTATGGAGTAGATCGACAACTGGAAAAATGTGTTTCTAAAAACAGCAGCGTTTGGGTTTCAGAATTGAACCCTCAAGTGCTTGACGGATGGATATTCATGCCTAGCTCTGGTGGAGTTTTACTAAGCCAAGTCGATGCCTCATCCAGACTCATGATTTGGTGTCTATGGATTCTCTTGAGGTCTTCTACCATAACTCTGACTACCTCGTAGTATCCCTCGGTGATACTCGGGTTTACTACTTTGTTATTGATAAATTATTCGTCCTAGGCCTGGATAGAAGCGTGGAATTCAAGATGACATGTCTTCAAGTCAATATTCAAGTTTTCATCCGCTTGCACTTTCACAATGAATGATGTCATGTTCAATTTACTGCTGCATTCAAAATGTTAACGTTCCTTCATACTCAGGAGTCACTACAACATCCTGGAGCGTGTGAGTCAGAGAACTACATCTCAATGTCCACTTTTGAATGCTCTTGAGGTCATACCTCAACTCGGATAATCTACTGAACTGGTCTTGCATGCTAAGTCCCATGGGTTTGATTTGTATCCGGATGTACTGACGTTTGGCCCCAATCTTTCTCAGGTATCACTGTCTCTTGGAGTTTGGTATCTCAACCTTCTCAAAATAACGGACCTCAGAGGCCTACTGAGTGTTGTTTTAAAGATTGAGCGATGAGAGCATTATCTGACGATATCAATAGAGTAATCCTGGAACTCATGCTATTGATGTTACGGAACTTCACCAGAAATTCTTTCCCGATAAAAATTGGGATCTGGATCTTGCACAAGAGGCCGGAGGATCAAGATCTGGAGTTCAGAAGAATCTTCCTGTCTGAATAGGGAGTTGAACTTCTTGCTTACTGGTTCCGTCAACAAAGAGTTGGGCCCACAGAGAGTAACTACGTCGGCCGCAGTTTCTTGACTCTTGTCAACTGCGGGCATCTCTTGATCCAACTTCCATCTCACTTGGCTTGGATATCCATCTCGGAGGTCAACTGTTTGGAGGGATCGCAGATCAAAAAAGCTTGTGCCTTATTACTGATACCGATATATCTCAAATATAGATCTCCGTGTTTCACCTCCTTCCTTCCTCTTCCTAACAAGCCTCCATCCACACCTCGAGTACCAATAACAGTCGTTATTCCTACATAGACTGGGAGAACATACAACAAATTCAATGGCAATGATACAGCGAGTTTTGCGATGGCTCTACAAATTGTTATCGGCATTCTAAAAATGGACTCTTTCCGGCTTCGGCTTGCCGATATCCTTGCCGTTGAGCTGGGGCAAGGCTTTCGCCCCACAAGATGAGGCCAATCTCAGTACGCATTTCATATCAATAAACAGCCAGATTACTGCTATGGGTTTCTGGGCTGGTCACCATGATTCCTTCCCTCTTACTTGAAAAGACAACCTCCTACTCATGATACGGGCTTTGTCAAAGGGAACAAGATTGACCCAAAGCAGAGCCAAAGAAAAATGGCAGATTGCTACGAGAATGTTATGCCTATAATGGCCACTAACACTTATCCTCCATCGCCTGGGATAGATCTTCAGTCATTACGACAGATGATAGATAGGTGGAGCGTCAAGTTGGCAGCCGATACTCTCAGCGGTATCACAGCCATCCAATGCCAAGGAGAATGTTCGACGAAATTTTACAGAATTATGTGAAAATTACGCCAGATGGAATCTGAAGACGAATTACGGTGTTTCAATCGCGAAAGCCCAAGGGGATCACGGTCACGCTAGAGGCTGGGTGGGACATGCCGGCAAAGTATGTGGATCATGGATGATGGGCTGTATTCTTCAGCCCAGCGATTCTCAAGGTTGTTTCACAAGGAGATTTCTTTTGGTAGAATCCATAAGCCTCCTGCCAATAACTGATTTATTCTACATGCTATGTTGGACCTCATACGCTGGCAGTATAACATTCATTGTCTCTTATAGTCTAGGATGGCACCTTGGCGTGGCCGCGTGAAGTGGACCTTGCATTTGGACCCATCAATATCTTCTTAGTAATGTGGAACGATTTATTAGCACTGCTTTCATTGAATAGATTTTTTAATCCATATTCCAATATATTGATAGACAATGATAGTATGTAGTATGTAGTGTGTAGTTGATATAAATGTTGCTGTCGCGACTTCCGAATCGGGTAAAGCGCGGCGGCAAAAGAATCGCGACTTCGCTCGTTCTCATCATCCACTCACTCCATCCCGACTGGAGCCCCTACTTCCCACTGGATCCGCAATGAACGCTCCAATGCAGCCCAATTTTGCCCGGGGTTTTCCCCCGACCGCCCAACGCTCTCCAGCCACTCCCCGTCGCCCACCTGGTCCAGGTTTGTTCCCTTTCCCGTCCCCAAGCTCCCTGCGCCAATCCTAACTCCAACAGGCCATATGCCCGTCGCAATGCCCCAGCACGCCGTGCCTGCTCAGTACATGCCCGCTCAACGCGTCGTCCAGCATGTCCCGGAGGTCCCTCGTCGCGCCCGGAAACCCACCGATAAGAATATGCCCGATGGCATTGAAGATGTGGTCATCGGCGAAAGCGTCCAGCAATACAAGAACCTTCGCGAGCTAGAGAAGCGTCTCGATGCTGCTGTTGTGCGGAAACGTCTGGACATCCAGGACTCAATCAGCAGAACCAGCAAGAAATATCGGACCATGCGCATCTGGATCACCAACACCGTCGAGAACCAGCCTTGGCAGGGCCCTGGCAACAACCCAGGCTCTGGCCGATACAAGGTACGAATTGAGGGACGACTCCTGGATGACAACACCGACTCTGCTTCCGAGGAGGACGATGAGGGTGCTCAGGACGCGAATAAGGACGATGCGATGGACGAGGACAAGGACGCGGCCGATGAGAGCAAGGAATCCGCGTCAAAGAAGTCCGCTCAGCGTTTCTCCCACTTTTTCAAGTCTATCACCGTTGATTTCGATAAGCCCGCCAACGCCATTCCAGATGAAGTGAAGCCAGTCGCGTGGGCCAAGCCACAGGTCCCGCCCAACACGACATCAGCGCCTCCGAACGCTGAGTTTGACAGCATCCAATTCACGCGTGCTTCTCAGGAGAACCTCAATGTTACTGTCAGCCTGGTGCAAGATGAGTCTCAAGAGCGATTCAAGCTGAGCAAGGAATTGGCCGAGGTTCTGGATGTTGAGGAGGAGACCCGAAGTGGCATCGTGCTTGGAATCTGGGATTACATCCGTGCCATGGAGTTGCAAGAAGATGAAGAGAAGCGCACAGTGCGCTGCGACCATCGCTTGCGCTCGGTAAGCTGAGCTTGTACCTGATATTATATCGCGTTTTACTAATGAGTTGTTCTATTCCAGATCTTTGGCCGAGAGCAAATGTTCTTCCCCCAGATCCCCGAAAGCATCGCACCACACACTAGCCCCATTGACCCGATCAAGCTCCCATACACCATCCGAGTTGATGAGGACTTCCACAAGGACCCCACACCAACCATCTACGATATCCAGGTCGCCGTTGAAGATCCTCTGCGCGCCAAGATGATGGCTCTGATGCAGAACCCGCAGTACACAGCCGGCATGCGTCAAATCTCCACTTTGGACGATCAGGTCGCTCTTATTGTTCAGGCTCTTACTCACTCTCGCGCTCGCCACTCCTTCTTCACTTCTCTGAGCAATGACCCCGCGAACTTCGTCAACCGCTGGGTTAGCTCTCAGCGCCGTGATCTGGAGACAATCCTGGGCGATGTCAACAGCGGAGGCGATGCGAATGGACCGGAGTTCCGCCGCGGCGGTGATGCTAGTGTTTGGGACTCGACTGTGGCCAGAGAAGCTGTTCGATACATGCTCGCCAAGCCCGATGCGGCTGCGCGATGAGCTAGCGTTGAGTTATGATGATATTCAAGAGTCGTGTCTGCTTACTATTGTGCTTTATCTTCGGGGCGCTTTTGTGGTGTTTGGTTTGGTGTAGCTAGGGCATTTAAGGCTAATTCAGTTCAAAATTTATCAATTGTTCATACCTTTCCTATCAATATGGATCATCCACTATATCTTGTTTGGATCAGAAGCAGACAGCTGGATGCACTCGAGTATTATGGTGTTGGTTGCGGTCTAAAATATTTACTAGTACTAGTTACCAAGCCTAAGAGTCTACGCGGGTTGTTTACTTGAGCTTGTGTTAGTTTCGTCTTATAAAGACTACCTACTACCTAGTCAACAACGCCATGAAGAGGTCCAAGAGTGCCTCCGAGTCCAATCCAGACTCGGAGTACCGTATTTAGTATAGTAGGTCTTGCACCGCTGAGTCCATATAGAATTATTCCTTCAATGTTTAAACACGGCATAGTACTAGTACATAGGTGTATAGGTAGTGGTCCACACCGTGCTGCAACTTGAACTTGATGCTGTTCAGAGGTTTCGTAGATGTGCAGCACCTTCCAATGTTATCTATACACAAAATATGGAAGGACAGGAAAATTCGTGAAGGAAACATCAGTAAAAGAGCAGACAAAATTTGGTTAAAATGCTGCTGCCTGGTTTCTCAGATATCACCAGTTGCCCGCAAACAAACATCCTAGATGGATTCAGGTCATACCTATGACATGGATTAATTCAAGTCAGAATCAAAGGGTCGAGACACCGGCCATAAATTACAACCTCTAGCTCAGTACGTATGTACGCTTGTCTTAGTCCATTCGATTTATGTTTGATCTAATTACTAGTAGAACATATAAACGGAGTATGCATGTGCCCTTACGCGTGTAAAATTCCAACCCTAGAAGGTTATACCTTCAAGTTGTAGAAATCACTGAGCGAGTTGGGTCAATGAGAAGTTAGCAGTTGAGGACATCTGGACATCTGTATATTGATTCAAGTTCTGACCCTAGGAGGCTCGATTAATCCTCCATTAGGCCTAGTGCTATCATGATGGACTCTAAATAGGTCAAGCATGCCGTTGGTGCCTCGTCAACTGGTAGAGATGTAACCCTAAGGGGGCGAGGGGTCATACCGCACCTTTAGTCTACATGGCCACTGGCCAGTGTATCGCTTAGGCTTATATTTACTAGTTAAGGCTACGTTGAAATTGAAAAGGGATCCGAATTTAACGCCTAGTTGTTTTTTTCGATGCATTCGATACTGCGCAGATCATGAGACTCGGAAACGGAGTGCTAATCAATAGGTGGCGCAGTATACTACATCCAAGCCAGTGAATCACTGGCATCTGTAACCGATGAAGGTCTCGTAACTTGATTTCTAAAGACTTTCCTTATCTCAAGTGCTGGATTTTTGGAGCTAAGACCTCCAGAATAAGTTGGTCATCTCTAGTTAATTCCAATCAAATATTAGCTGCGGCTCTAGAGCTATGTAGGTTGCTTTCCTCCTCATTTTCCCATATATTTCAACCTTCAATAAGTTTTCGAATTCTCAACTTTTTGTTCTTCCTTCATTCCAAACCTTGGAACTTTTGCCTCACATTCTGTTGCGCGCTTTATGACATCTACTTCAAATTGATTGCCCATCAACTGAACATTGCGCTACCTGGTCATGGTCGACCCTATGATGCTGGAGGAAGATACCCACTTCCCTTCCAAACACTCCAAGTCAACGTTGAGCCGCACTTCATTCTTCAATGCATACCTCGTTTGCTCCTCCGTCTGCGCGATCACTGGTCTAATTATCGGCGCTGTCTCGCTCCACAAAGCGAACGAGGTCAGGGCCTTCCAGTCCTCCCGATTTATAACCGACTTGGACCGTACCTTCAACAGCACCATCTACGCCATCGCAAGCAATGGCGTGTCTAATCCAGCGTGTGATGAGGCTCCTACAGAGCTGATCACGGGTCAAACTTCTATTCCAGGTCAATGTGTGACTGTCACTGCCAGCTATACGATGTGGGTAACAAGGCTGGCCTCTAATTGTGTTCCTATTGCCTACGAGAGTGCAAATTGCACAGGAACTAAGAGAGAGATTAGTGACATCACTGCTCCAGATTGCGTGGTTGCAGCAGGTGCGGCTATGCTGGGTGGGGATGCTGGTGATCTGTTCGAGAGCTTTAAATTGTTTTGCTCTTGAGTTTTATATTCAAAGATATTTTGTTGACAATGCGACGAGTCAGGCAGTATGTTACTTCAGTGATTCTATAACAACCATGTTTTGATGGCCTACTTTAAATGCTAACTTTGCTTCCTCATTGATTTTTGGTGTAAATAAGCAAGATACAGGGTAACAGCTGCCCTTATAAATAGAGAGCCACCGCCATAGATGCCGGATGGGAGCCATCAACCACTTCGTATCAAGATACCACGAGGATAGAAATTGTTGTGATATGAGGCTGGTGCAGAAACCGCAACATCGAAAATAGTCCCGAGCTGTCTATATGAAGAACCAAAATCCGCCGGGGGAAATCCAGTAGGTAGGTTCATAAGACACTAGTGAGCGACTTGATTTGATAGTAATATGGTGAGCCTGGGGAGTATCCGGAGTCCGCACGGGTCCCGGGCCTCGCATCTGTGCATACACGTCTGATTTTATCCAAGTCATCTTTTCATCTTACAAGATCTGAATATTTCATGAGTATCGCTATCTCTTGTGGGACCAAACAGCGCTCAACCTCAGCCTAATATACTCAGCGAAGTCGCCGATCGTCCTGTTTATCCGAATCGAGCTGCATGATACCGACTTTGTGACTGAATAACCTCCATTGCGACCGAGAATAATTTGGCAGATTGGCTACAGCAATGGAGTTGGTGGAGATCCATAGATCTGATGATGGGATCTTCCGACCAGAGTCGAAGCCGACGCAAGAGGCTGATGTCGCGCATTCAGGGAAGGAGGTTGACCATGACAAGGAGACTGCAGTCAGCTCAAATTCTCAGGATCCTTCGACTCTCCAAGGAGTCCAGTTTATTGGCCTATTGGTGTGTCTTTTTCTTGGTAACTTTACCATTGGATTTGTAGGTCTTCTGATCGTATAGAGAAAACTTGAAAGAAAACTGCATCATGCAAGCCATGCCTAAGGAAATAATTAACAAGACTCGTTGCAGGACAGCAGTTGCATTGGCACCCTTCTTGTGGTTCTCACCGATGACTTTGACGCTCTTGAAGATATTGGTTGGTACCAAACAACCTAGTGAGTATTGCACAAAGGCGTCACCTTTGAATCTCGGACTGCTAGACTAATCCTACTCAACAAACTTACTGACTTTATGTGCGCCTATCTTGGTCATGGGCCGACTCTACACTTTCTACCCCGTGAAGACGCTTTACGCTATCTCCTTCGCCATCTTTGTCGCCGGGTCTATTCTTACTGCTGCCTCGCCTACATCTACTGCCTTCATCTTAGGTCGCGCGGTTAGCGGTCTCGGTGCATCGGGAATAAACGCTGGCATGTACATGTTAGTATTAAGCACGATGGACTAATTCGGTTACTCTCAAGAACCGAGCGCTGACTTACAGCACAGTATTCTTGCGCAGACCGTTCCGCTAAAAATCCGACCCACCATATTTGGCATATGCGGTGCCGTAGAGTGCGCGGCGCTCGCTTTTGGGCCCTTGATCAGTGGATCAATTGCTTATGCTGACAGTTGGAGGATCAACTTCTGGACTATTGTGGGTCTGGGAAGCGCTGTTGCTCTAGGCGTGACCGTCAGTTCAGGCCGTTTAAGTCAGAATGCGGACGACCAAAAACTCAGTGTCACTCAAAGGTTGAAAGGCCTCGACTGGTATGGGCTAGCCACACAGCTTCCCATGACGATCTGCTTGATTCTGTGTCTACAATGGGCTGGTACGACATACAAGTGGTCGAATTGGAGAATTATCTTCTTATTCGCCCTTACCGGCGTGCTTGCCATCCTTTTTTTCGTGGCTGAGCGTATCGGTGGCAAAACAAGCATGATCTCCTTGCCATTACTACGACAGCGAGATGTCGCCTTCAGCTGTGTGGTTGGCTTTTGCAACTTTGCCGCTTTGTGGATCCTCGACAACTACGTAAGTTTCATTGAGAATCACCTGCCTTATCACTGCGGGCTTGCTGCTAATCATCCAGTAGCTCCCACTGTATTTCCAAGTAGTGCGCGGAGCAGATACCCTGGGCTCAGGTTTGATGTATTTACCGACCACGCTAAGTATGTCCATCTGCGCGCTGGTGAGTGGACCCTTTACATCGAAGCTCGGCTATATCAATCCAGCATTACTTCTCGGTAGCGCGCTGAGTGTGGCTGGAGCAGCTCTACTGGCCACATTTGAGCCCCATACGCCGGCAGGACGGTGGATAGGTTACCAGATCATTTACGGTATCGGCGTTGGCATGGCATTCCAGCCTCCATTCATCGCCCTGCAAATCGTGCTTGAGCAATCACTTGTTCCTGCAGGCTTGGTTCTGCTGAACTTTGTGCAGATGCTCGGTGGCATAATCTTTTTATCGATCTCGCAGAATGTCTTCCTGGAGAAGCTGGCAAGCATTCTAACGAAAAACATCCCGAATTTGGACGCAGCTACTGTCAAGCAAAATGGTGCAACTGGACTTCAGCGCTTATTGTCCGCTGAGTATCAACCGGAGATTATACTGGCCTACAATTCTGCTATCGTTGACATATTCTACATCGCACTTGGTTTGGTTAGTGTTGGTCTGATAGCGGCGCTCGGCCTTGAGTGGAGACCAATCGAGAGAGATGATGAGAAGAAAGATTGAAATCAAAACTCATGTATTGCTATCCGCGATCATTCGAAGGTTCAATGTGCCTCACTATGTGGTACTTCAGGGCTGTAATATGCGTGGGGAAGACTTCAAGCTTATTCCGAGGCGCCACAATGCTACGAAATGCATACGATTATCGCCGATTATATCAGCTGCAATATAAAACTCCAAGAGCCTATCCTCCATATACGAGAAGGCGCCAGGAATCACAGTTTTTAGGTCGACCTGATTTCGCGCAAGCTATGTCTTCTATGTCAACCTTGGAAGTTCTCGATATGATTGAAAGGGGTGTTGTAGCTACTGAGGACTGTGTGAATAGTGATATCATTGCTTTTGATACCACATTCAAATTAGTGGAGAAAAAGAATGGCTGAGTGATCGAAAGAAGACTTACTGTATACTATCCATGCACTGGCATCTTGGTTGGGCTTGTTTACTATTAGTGTAGCTGGCTCGAGCTGTGTATCATCGAGTATACAGCCTAGTGGATACATACTACTATGTAGTATCTTTCCACATGAGAGAGCTCCTGATATCCAACATTTGAAGGCCCTTGTAATACTGATCTTGATAATTCTTATCTTGGAGTTCTATTGGCTCGCTTAAGTTGGGATGGCAGGTGAGAGATGTCGAGGCGAGCAAACATCGTTCAGTATACTGATTCGGCTGCGGTTGTCTGGATTAAGCGAGATCAATCTCTCACTTTCCCTCTTTTCGCCTACTTTCCCTGTTTTGGAAGGAGTGATCCTGCCCAGGTGGGAACTGCGTGATCTTGGGAAGGAGTGATCTTGGTGCCTTCCCTCCAGGGTATAAATTGATGGGATCTCTCCCTCTTTCCAACTTCTTCCTTCTTCCACCTCTCTTCCTCAGTCCACTGTCCACCACTGGCATCTTTCATCATGACAACCCATTCTCATTTATCCTCATTATGATACATCATGCACTGCCGATGTGAACTTCCATACACCCTGACCCTGTCAACACTATGTCTCACTACGCGGTGTCTGATCAGCAACGCGTCGTTGAGCATACTGTTGTCACTCAACTCCATTTGTTTACATCGTGTTGTTCACATGACCTGACCTTGGCCTTACTGAAAGACTAACACACCATCAATCTACATTCATTATGTTGTTGACATGTCCTTGCCTTGACATAATTTTGTCTGTTTACATCCACCCACACAACATGACACGACCTCACATCCATCCACACGGTCTTATATCAACACAACATGTCATGTCTTTACTTCAACATGGCCCTACATCCACTCACACTAACTTATGTTATTGAAATATCTTAAAATTGGCAAGACCATTCAGCTGAATATCTTGGTTTGAACTTCCATCTTCCCTTTTCTTGCTTCTTCGATGCTTACTCTTCCTCTTAGGACTCACTTCAAATCCTGCTTGACCTGTTCAATCTTTGAGAACTTTCTTACATCTCAACCCTTTAATGGTCATTCTACTCAGAATTCAATACCTGCAAACTGGTTCAGTCCCCTCCATTCAACAGGATCTTGTCATTGAAATCCTTTCCCCTGTCGATCTTGCCCTCCTTCCCATCTTTGTCTTGACCATCCATCCACAAGATACGAAGACACAAACGTTCCTGAAAGAGCAACACACATACACACACACACTCGATATGCACTCTGCACTCTTCATCCACATCCACCGCAGACCCACCTGCAGATCCGAAGGACCAAGGGCAGATCACAGGAGAATACAAACTTCCACTTCCTCTCTGCTGTTCTGTTTACGCTTGATCACCGTAAACAGACAGCCCAAGCTGCTATGACTGTGGCGGGTCTCCTTGAAGCTTCAGGACAATCAGCCTTGCTCTGACGACACTTCAACCTCGAGCTTGATCGCTGTGGCGGGCTTCACTGAGACTTCAGGACAATCAGCATAGCAGCTTCGACAACCTTAATCCGAATGAACAAACTGTACTCCCGAACAATTTTCGACAGCCTGCTGTGCCGTGGCGGGTCTCCTTGAAGCTTCAGGACAATCAGCCTTGCTCTGACAACACTTCGACCTCGAGCTTGATCACTGTGGCGGGCCTTAATGAGACTTCAGGACAATCGGCACAGTTGGTTTCCGAGAATGACTTGCTTGTATCACTTGCTACCCCGGTAGCATCTGACCGCGCGGACCGAGAACTGGGGATGCTGTGTGCGTGGCGGGTTTCGGCGCAAACTTCAGGACAATCGTCACAGCGGGTTAGAGGGTGCTGGGAAGAGAAGGCTACATGCATCGTTGACAAGGTGAGTAAATAGTACATAATCACTCTCCTTGTGCGTACCCTGCGCGATTCCACACTTTTGGCGAACGTACTTAAGGTGCAATCATGAAATACCCAAGCTGACGTAGAATGCGTGGACCCCACAGATCTTGACAATCTTTACATGTTGCCTCTTCCCATCACTGGTTGCTTTCTACCTCCCACTTGTCATGCCGGGATATCAAGGACCACGACCACTCTGTCACAACTTGAATTGAGAATCAATCCACAACTCGGTCTCTTGTCATTTCAGTCTCATCACACTGTTCAATCAAGATGACTTGCCATCCACTCCTATTATTCCATGTCGTTGGCACTTCAACTTGGCAAACCCCTGCCCGTCGTGGTATGGGCTCCCTCTCTCTTCTTTTTATTCTTCAATACTAACTCTGCCTGCAAGAATCACTTCAAACTGCTCGTCCTGCTCAAAATATAAATTGGTCGTACAAAATGGTCTAGTACCAAGTTCTCGAACAACCGGAACAAACCACATCTCAAACACCTCCCGCAGGTTGAGCCCATACTATCCTCGGGCTCTGATCTTTTCCATCTTCTTATGACTGCAGTCCATCAAATATCCCGGCCACTGACACATACAACATATTCTCTCCCGCTCTGTCATGTCTATCTTGAGACATCAACTAGCCCCAGCTACTATGACACCTGAGATCCAATGCAAACTACTCTTTCCCCACTCCTTTCCAACACGTCCTCTTCACTTGTAGTTTGTAAAAATACTCTTGAGTTAATTCCGTTTATCGTTTCATAGCCCTCTAGGGTGCTGACGATCATATGGAGATGCCTCGGAACCAACTCCAAAACCAACTCCAAGTTCTCATCCGCGGAGCCAAAACTACCCCGCAAAGAACCTTTCAAGAGCAATTGACCACGACACTCACAAAGAAACCAAGATGACGACTCCTGAGATCTCCGAAAACAAACAAAAAATGGCTCGCGGCGAGCTCTATCACGCCTTTACACCAGAGCTCGTCGCAGAGCGCGCAAGATGCAAAACAGCTTTACTAGCCTATAACGCAGCGGTAGGCGTGGAACCACGACGAGAGCTCGTTCGTTTATGGCGAGAGTGAGTCAACTCAATGCAACTCCCGAATCCCTATTCAATACTCTGTTTCTAACATAATCACAGACTAATCCAAGACCCAACGCCTCTTCCGCCTCAATTGCCAGATCCACTCCTAGATGAAGCGCAATTCGAAGACGAGCCCATAGTTGAAGGGAACGTGTACATGGATTATGGTACACAGGTGAGACTCGGTAAAGGAGTCTTTATCAATGCGTACTCTACCTGGATCGATACATGCGGAATTACTGTTGGCGCGAGGACGTTATTCGGGCCTTATGTTTCCTTGTATAGTGGGACTCATCCGCTTGATCCCGAGATTCGAAATGGGACAAAGGGTCCTGAGACGGGGAAACCGATTGTTATTGGGGAGGATTGTTGGATTGGAGGGAATGTGGTTATTTTGCCTGGTATTACCATTGGCAGAGGGTCTACTGTTGGTGCTGGGAGTGTTGTTACTAAGGTACGTACATGATGAGGATGTGTATGTGGATGGCTGAGTTAACGAGTGTAGGATGTACCACCTTTTCATGTTGTTGCGGGAAATCCAGCGAGAATTATTCGGAAGATCAAGACGAATATGGATCCTGAGCAGAAAGTTGATGAGGAATAGAGGATCAGGTGAATGGAGTATGGAAATCTACTACATAGAGATGATGATCGGAATAGACAGTTCAAGAAGTTCCATAAATCATGAATTATGACAACAGTATGTAACAAGTATAAAAATCAAGGCGAAAAAACACCTAATGTGCAAGCTACCAATCAGCAGCGAACTAGAAGCAGATTATCCTCACAGAGGATTCATCCCATGCAATCCACAATTTCTCAAGTGCAAAGTAACAACGCAGAGCAAGGGATCTGTCTACTGTACGATGTACGACATCTTTACCACGTATAAGAAGAATCTACTCATGATCCAGGAAGAGGAACCTTGGATGCAAGGTCTGCCCTCCGCCTCCTCACCTCCTCGGTAGCAACCACATCAGCTGCCGAGGTCTCAGCCTCACACATAGGAGAACCCTCAGCTTCCAACTTCGCAGCAGCCTCAAGGATAACTTCCTGTGCGAGATCCTCGAGACTAGGAGCGGGTGTCTTCTCGGATGCTTTACCGGTCTTCTCATCCGGAACACGGAACCGCTTCATGACTGTCTCCACCATCTTGAAGAACCAGAAATAGTTCAGGAAGTTCAGAATCAGGTTCGAGGTCACATATGTGACAACCAGCCATGTTGGCACACCGCCAGCTGTGTAATCCTTGAACCGGGCAATCTCAGCGTTCGCACGTGCGCAGGTCTCATCGATGCACATGCTACCGTCGCGGGCAGGGTAGAAGACCTGGGCGTTGACGTTGACGGGTTCGGAGAGTGGGTTCGAGGATGCGGACCAGGTTTGTTGGAGGGCTGTCCACATGTCGGCGTAGACGATGGTGGATTGCCAGGTACCCCAGATGAGACGGCAGGAGAAGAATACCGAGAGCAGGAGCATTCCATTGTACCATTGGGCTTTGCTGCCGGTCATGCTGACTTTGTCGAGGAACCAGTGGATATTGAGAAAGGGGGTAGAGAGCTCGTAGAGGATGAAGACGGGGGCATAGTAGTTGACAAAAGGTCTCTGAAAGAACCAAATTGGTAATGTTAGTCTTTGAATATTGTAGATGAACCCGGGGAAGGGTGGAGGGGACAAGAATGTATAAGATCAACTTACAAAACCAAGACTAAAGACCCACAACGCACTGACAGCGTGGAAGAGCGTACCAATACCAAACATATCGATATAAAATGTGCTCACAATCAGATCATAGATGAAATATCCCACAGCTAGTGCCTGAATGAATCCACAGGCACCTGTATATCCAAAGACCCGCTCGAGAGGAGACATAGAGTTCCGCTCATCATCGACAAACATAATCCACAATGCGAGTGCGTTGATAAGAACACTTTGTACTAGAGAGACAACATGGATATCCCAATTCAGTTTCGTCCGGGCACTCAGCTTCGGGTAGGATTTCGGGAAGAAGATCGGCGACAACCATGGTGAGAGGACTGAGTGGATGAGCTGGTAAAAGGCAAAGGCCAAGATAACTTCATGAACGTGCTCAGTAAGAGTTGGACTATTAAGCCATAGGGCGTAGGGCTCGGCGATCTCTCGCAGCCATGCTGGAGGGGGCCCGAGAGGGTCCAACATAGTTGAATACCCTGAGCGGACAGCTAATATCCGTGTGGGGAGAGCTTCGAAGATCGCCGGAAATTAGGGGGAAGGAAACGACAGAGACTAGGAGATAGAGGGAAAACTCCTCAGAAATCTACCACTCAGAAAAGAACCACGGACAAAGCCCTTTCTTTACAGTCGAGCGCCATGCAGAGCATAGAAGAGAAGCGTTGGGGGTTTCAAGTTACCGGAGCACGCGGCCTCGGTGCGGCCTGAGGCAGCATGATCACCCATCACATGACCACCTGCCTTATAGGGCAGCTGACCTACCTAGGTATATACCTGAATGACTTGGTCATACATACATTCCAAGCCCTGGAGGTTGAATACTACGACATAAAGTGTATATCTACAATTGGAATTTACTAGGAGGAATTCAAATTGATAATCATATCATGTAACATTGAAAAGACTGTCATTAATCAACACATAAGGAATTCATACAAGCCCAGAAAAAATAATAATCAACACAAGGGTGGTATATGAAGGGAACGAACAAAAGAAACACAAAAGGGATCCGTAACTCCAAACCCCAAACATACAAAAAAGTTACACTGTCATTGTTCACGAGACAGTCATTTCGGTTCCCAACACACTATCAGGAGGAGCCTCCAGAAGTTTCTGACCCTCTGCTTCAACAACCGAAGCAGTGTCAGAGAACTGATCATCACCATCTTCCTCCTTTTCAGTAACATCATCTCCATCATCATCCTCACGAACAGTCTCATTCTCATCGTCTGACTGAGCTGATGCTTCGGACCCTTCACGGTCAGATTCTGGGTCGTGGTCATCATCCGCAATGGAGCTCTCAACATATTCAGATCGGCCATCAGAAGTACCGCTCATACCACTGGTACGACGATCCTCCGAGATAACGCTCTCAGTGACCCCAGTCACCACACTGTCGGTGCAAGTTTCGGCGTAACTAGCTTTGCGTTCCGTGCCCGCGTAACTAGAACGTCTATCCGTACCAGCGTAGCTAGTCTTGCGCTCTGTGCCAGCATCGCTTTCAATTTCACTCTGAAGTTCGTCTTCTTCGTGGAATGCTTCGTTCTCCTTGTTTGAGGTAGACCTGGGTCCTGCCCATGATGCCTTTCGGTAAGAGAAGTTCGATTTGACCGAGTGACTGCGCTTGAGGCTGGGCATGCCAGTATTGGGTCCGATCTGACGCCCTGCATCACGGTTTCCGGTGACATGACTAAGACTGAGAATGCGGCGCTCTTTGCCAATGTTGGGCTGGACGGCGGTTGTTGTGGGCTGGTGACCGTGGACTGTGCGACGCTTGAGGGCCATGCCGACACCGTTTCCGAGCAGACTGCGAGCATCTTTTGGCTCCCGAGCGGTGCTAACAGTGGCTGTACTCATCATACTAGGGCTTCGAGCACCAGTGCGGGAAGTACGAACACTTCGGTTGCGCTTGAGATTCATGGTGCTAATGCTGCCAGATCGGCTCAAGAGCACGCTGCGGGCATGGTCGAGAACACCTTCCAAGATGCGTTTTTCGAGACCATCGGCACGCTCCTCCATCTGCTGCATCTCTTCATGACGGATCTCAAGAGCAGTCTCAAGACCAGAAAGCTCCTTGCTCATCTTGGCGTTTTGCTTGGTGAGCTCATCCTTCTCAGTCTTCAAGGTGTGAAGCATCTTCAACAAAGAATCCTTCTCCTCATGTAGGCCAACGATCTCAGACTCAACTTGCTCTCGCTGGGCGACTCTGCGCTCAAGGGCAACCGCCGCCTCTTCTGCCTCGCGGCGCTTGCGCTCGGTATCTTCGGCCACGAGAGCTGACTGGGCAGCGAACATCTCATTCATTCTGCGAGAGTTCTCCATGATGTCCTTGTGCATTTCATCCAGTTTCATCATCTGCGTGACAGTGTGATCAGGATCAACAGCATTGACGGGACGCTCAAGTAGGGCATCGAGCTTTTCATGGACGGAACCACTGCCGCTGGTAGCTTGGTCGAGAATGAGATTGAGCTTCTCGTAGATGTCGCTGTTAGACGCAGCACTAGCCTCTAGTACACGATCAAGCTTGCTATGTAGCTGGTCGTTCTTCGAGTGTTCCACAAGCGTATCGAGCACTTCTTTGATGGGATTGCTCTTGGCGTGCTCCAGCAGATCATTCAATTTGTTGTGAACAGGATCGTCCTCAATGGCTCGAGTTGATTCTGGGGGAGGCAAGGCAGGGAGCATAGTCGGAATGGTAGATGGAAGTGCAGAGAGCTCCGACTTGACCTCCTCTGTTGACTTCTGGGAGTGATCGTAGTGGTCGCTGACAACTGTGAGAATCTCCTGAACAGTCTGCAGGATCTGAGGGTGGAACTCGAGTAGCTTGGTCTCGACACGCTCTGTGGCTGCAACGGCCCGCTCATTCTCGCCGCGAGATTGCTCCTGGTGGGACTTGGCCTCATTGTGCATCTCCTCCATTCGGGTGTAAGACTCGCCAACCTTTTCGGCCAGGGCCTTAGTATCTTCAGCCATGCGCTCGCATGTCTCAGTAACTGTAGTACCCATAGAGCCGATCACAAGCTTGATGTCTTCCGCCAAGGATTTGGTGCTAGTGACCATCTCAGCGTGAGCCATGTCTCGCTCTTCGGTCTCGGAAAACTTAGAGTGCAAAGAGCTGTGCGCATCGTCGTACTTAGACAGGATTTCTCCAATCTTCTCATCGATCTTGGTACCGATTTCGTGAATGATGGCAGCACGAGTCTCATCATGCTTGACTAGGGCAGCAGCGTCTCTCTCTTCCTTGTCAAGCTTGGTGGCATCATCTTCACCACGCACACGCTCGAATTCACGGTTGATGAGGTCAGTAAGCTCCTTGACATTTTCGACGGTGGTGAAGCTCTCCGCGGAGAGCGCAAGACCTTCAAGAAGTTGCTTGAGTTCATTGAGGCCCTCACTGCTACCATCGAGCTTGCTCTTGAGTTCCTCTCCAAGTTCTCCAACGACGTACTTGGCTTCATCAATCTTCTCATCAATCTTCTCTGCAAGACCACCATGCTCGATTTTGCGAGCTTCGAACCCTTGAGCAGTGAGGTCGTTGGCGGCTTCCATCTTATCACGGAAGTCGGTGACGAGAGACGAGAGTTCGGTGATTTCCTCCTTGGTAGGCAAAGTTTCAACGTCAGGCAATTTCAGCTCATCGATCTGGGTTTTGACTTCAAAGATCATAGCCTCGACTGTCTGAAGATCAGACTTGAGTAATTTGCCATTTTCGTCACCTTCATCTCCCTCCTCGGTCTCCTCGCCATCCTGACTCTTGCCCTTCAGCTCATCGACGGAGATCCAGACATCCTTGATTAGACCTTCAAGAGTACCAATATCAGTCTTCGTAGAGCCTTCGGCCTCAAGACGAGAAGAAAACTCAGTGATAGCGTCCTTTGCCTCGCGAACCATGGTCTCAAGAGCGGCGATTTGCTCGGCGCTGGCGAGCTCTTCGGGAGCTGGGAAGTTGATCTCCTCAAGCTGAGCCTTGGTGCTCAAAATCAGGTTTTCGAGAGCATCAGTGTCCTCCTTGCGAGCAACACCCGCCGGCAGTTCTTTGTTGTCACTCATCTCGCCCATTGCGAGCTGAACTTCTTGAATAGCAACCATGATTTCATCCAAGTGACCACGGTTGAGTGCATCCTCAGCTGGCTCCGAGGCTTCAGATGGCTCCTCGGTGGATGAAGCAGAGTCAATAGAATCAACCTTCTCGGTGAGTTGACTTATCAGAGACTTCAAGCCCTCAATATCCGGCCCAAGAGAGGATTCATTTGCGAGTACCATCTCACCACCGCGAGTAGTTTCAGCATCGTCGATTTCCCTGCTGCTATCCTCCTTCTCGGGCTGTCGCAGGGACTCAAGCTCAAACCGGAGCTCAGCAAAGCCCTCCTTGACAGTTTCGAGGATCTCGGAAGCATCAAATTCAGCAGGCTTGTCGAGGACCTTCTGAACGTCCTCGCGGATTGACTCGATTCCACCATTGAAAGCAACAAGGATCTCGCTAGTGTTGGATAACATGTTGTCAGTGCCATCCTTGTTGTGTTGGATTGTTTCCTCGCGCAGGGTGTCGAAATGTCCACGAAGAGCGCCAATGATGTCTTCCTTGTCTGAAGAAGGGGGCTCGGCGCGCACGACACTCATTTCCATTCGCTCCCGCATTGTTTCAAAGTGGCCGTTCATGGAGTTAAGAACCTGCTCAATTCCAGGCTGAGCGTTTTGCTGGATCGTTTGCTCCTTCAATGAATCAAAGTGCTCACGAAGAGCGCTGAGGACGTCTTCTTTGTCGGATGCAGGGGGTTGAGCGGGAACCATGCTCATTTCCATACGCTCCCGCAGGGTTTCAAAGTGCTCCTTCATGGAATTGAGGATTTGCTCTTCACCAGGCTGGGCACTCAATTGAGCATTCAAACTGTCGAAGTTCGGTTGGAGAGCGGCAACGATGTCTTCCTTCTCCGAGGCGGGTTGGGCAGGAACAAGACTCATCTCCATACGCTCGCGGATAGCCTCAAATTGCTCCTTGATAGAGTTGATAATCTGTTCTTCCGCAGGCTGAGCGCTGAGCTGTGCGTGCAAAGTGTCGAAGTTCTCCTGCAGAGCAGCAACAATATCTTCCTTCTCTGATACGGGCTCAGCAGGAACAATGCTCGTCGACATATGCTCACGGAGAGCATCAAACTGTTCCTTGATTGAATTGAGAAGCTGCTCTTCTGCGGGTTGAGCGCTAAGCTGAGCATGAAGGACATCGAAGTTTTCTTGTAGCGCAGCAACAATGTCTTCCTTCTCTGATACTGGTTCAGCAGGGACAATGCTGGTTGCCATATGTTCACGCAAAGCATCAAACTGCTCCTTCATGGAGTTAATCAGCTGCTCCTCTGCGGGTTGAGTACTGAGTTGAGCGTGCAGAGCGTCAAAGTTCTCCTGTAGAGCAGCAACGATATCTTCCTTCTCTGATACGGGTTCAGCGGGAACGATGCTTGAGGCCATATGCTCCCGAAGAGCATCGAACTGTTCCTTCATAGAGCTGATTATCTGCTCCTCTGCAGGTTGAGCACCAAGCTGGGTGTGAAGTGCATCGAAGTTTTCTTGTAAAGCAGTAACGATTTCTTCTTTTTCAGAACGTAGAACACTCATCTCCACAAGCTCACGCAAAGCATCAAACTGTTCCTTCATAGAGCTTAGAATCTGCTCATCAGCGGGTTGGGAGCCAAATTGAGCATGCAGAGCATCGAAATTTTCCTGGAGGGCAGCAACAATTTCTTCCTTCTCAGATGCAGGTGGCTCGGAACGGACCAGGCTCGTCTCCATACGCTCGCGGATTGCCTCAAACTGCTCCTTGATAGAATTGACAATTTGTTCCTCGGCAGGCTGGGCGCTGAGCTGAGCATTCAAAGCGTCGAAGTTGACTTGGAGGGCGGCGAGGATATCCTCCTTTTCTGAAGCGGGTGGCTCGGAGCGCACAACACTCATTTCCATACCCTCGCGTATGCTTTCGAACTGCTCTTTGATGGAGTTGAGAATCTGCTCGTCACCAGGCTGAGCCTTGAGCTGCATTGTCTCCTCCCGAAGGGCATCAATACTTTCGCGTAGGGCAGCAATGATTTCCTCTTTGTCGGTTGATGGAGCCTCAAAAGGCTCAGAACGGACGACGCTCATTTCCATGCGCTCACGCATAGATTCGAAATGTTCCTTGATGGAATTGAGGAGCTGTTCATCGCCAGGCTGGGATTTGAGCTGCATGGTTTCCTCGCGAAGAGCGTCGATATTCTCTCGGAGAGCATTGATGATATCTTCCTTATCCGTTGAGGGAGGCTCGGCACGGACAACACTCATCTCCATACGCTCACGCATGGCTTCGAATTCTTCCTTGATCGAACTGAGAATCTGTGCATCACCCGAGCTGGATTTATGTTGCTCGCCAACCTCACGGATGGCATCGAGAATTTCGTCCTTTTCGCTGCTTGGTCGATGACTATCGGTAAGAAGATTGCTGATGGTGCCGCGAAGGTGTTCGAATTCCTTCTCCATTGCATCCAGCAGCTCTGGGGTATCGGGGTTGCTGCGAGGCGCATGTGAGACGGCTGTGTCGGTGATCGTTTTCTCCATGTCGGCTTGAAGTAATCGGAATCCTTCCTTGACAGTGTCGATGATCTCATGTTTGCCAGAAACATCTTGAGCAGTGGCAACATAGGACTCAATCTCCTGCCGTACAACAGCAAGCCCATCCTTGATGGTTTCCAGAACTTGTTCAGTATCCTGGGTATTGGGTGCGGAATACTGTTTCAATTCTTCTTTCATGCCCCCAATAGCCTCTTGCAAGCGTTCCAGCACTTGGTCGCCAACATTCAGGTTCGTGGCACTGGTGGCTTCTTGAAGACCAGCAGTAATGGCCTCCATAAGATCCTCCTTGTTGAGTTCAATCTCCCGAGTCATGGTGTTAGCACTTTCGAACCCATCCACAATGGCACTGAAAACCTCGTCGCGAGTCAGACCCGGCTGTTGGACCTCGGTGCTCAGAGCAGACTTCTCAGATTCATGATATCTATGTAGACCCTCTGAAATCGCGTCGAAGATCTCCTCTGGGGACATGCCTTGGTGCTGGACATCAGTGCTCAATGCTCTTTCCTTTGATTGGTTGGCAAGCTCAATACCGTCAACGATGGCACTCATGATCTCTTCACGCGAAATGCTGAGCGGGTTGGCAGGTGTTAAAGCAGACTGCTGAGCGTTGAAAGCATCATTGATGGCATTCACCACATCTTCGCGAGAGACACGGCTGTCGTCCATTTCCTTGGCGGTGGTGAAGTGAGCCTCGAGACCGTCAGAGATGGCACTAACGATATCATCACGGCCTAGACCAGAGTCAAAGGACTCTTTGCTGACGACGCTCTGTGTAGCGATTGAGCGGGTGACTGCATCGAGAATCTCGTCTCGAAGATTGTTCATGTGCTCGAACTGCTCCTCGTCGAGCGACCTAGGAGCAGCAACTTGAGATCGCTCAGTGACAGCATGGAGAATATCATCACGCATTGAATTGAGGTAGTGGATATGCTCGTCGTCCAGAGAACGTTGGGATGGCTCTTCTCTCTCAGACACGGCATGAAGAATCTGATCTCGAATATTATTGAGGTAGTTGACCTGATCTTCATCCATGCCGCGGGGCTGAGATTGGGCAAGCTGGGACAATGACTGGAGAATCTCGTCACGGATTGCGTACAAGTAGCCAACATGCTCCTCATCCATGCCTTTAGATTGGGGCTGCAGCTTCTCAGATACAGCATGAAGGATAGAATCCCGCATAGAGTTGAGATGAGTGACGTGTTCCTCGTCCAATCCACGGGAGGTAGACTCGGGCTTTTCGAGGCACTCTCGGATGGTGAGAATGATCTCGTCTCGTGTAATGGATGGAGCGTGCTCAACTGGAGGTGGTGTGAAGTTCTGCAAGCCAGTCTGCACAGCAGCTAGCACTTCCTCATAAGTGATGGCCTGTTGGTGTTGAGGCTGATAAGACTTGAGACCTTCAGCTAAGCATTCCAGAATCTCGTCTCGCTCCAGACCGATTGTTTGCAACTCAATCTCAGGCTTGTATGTCTCCCATGCTTCCCGAACTGTATCCAAGATGTCATCTTTTTCCATGTGAGGGCCTTGTGCGTCCTGTTGGGTTTGAGGGAACTCGATTTCGTCCAAAGCCTTCTTCACAACGGAATAAATCTC
The DNA here is from genome assembly GCA_039634405.1 of Penicillium herquei. Classification (NCBI taxonomy): domain Eukaryota; kingdom Fungi; phylum Ascomycota; class Eurotiomycetes; order Eurotiales; family Aspergillaceae; genus Penicillium; species Penicillium herquei. The sequence goes on along the minus strand of CP098387.1, from coordinate 3,542,534 downwards.
GGCGCTGTTCATGGTCGACTGGAATTCTGACAGAGCAGTGGAGTGATTGCGGCTTTCATTGACAGTAGCAGCCAGCTGCTCCTGCAGATCACGGAGGCTCTCATTGATTATGGCAGAGATTTGGTCTGCATTGAGGGGTTGAGGCTGATCCTTGGGTTCCGCATCATGGACGATATTTGACTCAACAGTTTCTAGCTTTCGGGCAAGATCACGGCCCATGCCCAGGACCTCACCTCGAAGCTCGCGTACCAAAGCTTTTACACCATTGGTCATGCCACCGCTTTCGACCACGCTGTTCTTGACACTTCGCAATATTGTCAAAACCTCGTCGCCACCGACTGTAGCCCGTTGAAGCTGATTGTCGGATGATTGTACATTCAACGCTCGCACAGTCGCAGATCCATCAATCGATCCAAGTGAAGCCGATCGAGTACCTTCGACATTGCTATTATCCGGTGGGCGAAGATTCTGAGTTGCCATAGAGCGGACGAGAGCTTTGCTAGAAGGATCTTCTTTGACGAGGTTCAAGATTTCTTCTAGCATGTTGGTGATCTTCGTATCGGCATCTTTGTCGGACGGACTAGCTGCGGGACGCGACTTGATTTCATCGACCAGCTCCAAAAGCCTCTCCTCACCTTCCTTCGTAGCCATTTCACGCAAAACTTTTTCGAGCAAAGCAATACTGGCGGATCCATCCGATATCGGTGCAGGCGAACCACATAGATCACGATCGAAAGCGAAGGGGTTAGGACTGGGCATTCGTGGTACAGAGTAGCTTCTCTTGGAATTGGGAGAACTATCCGATTCAGGGGGGTTAGGCCCGTTTTCAGGCTTCAGGAATGCACTGAGATCAAACCTTGAAAATTCACCATCCAAATACTTCGACGTGAGACTGGAGGACAGGTCCTTCAGGCTCTTTCGAATATCTTCATCTCGAGCATTAGTGGCAGCCTTCAAGCTGACCAAGTCAGTCGCATTATCTTTACTTCGTCGACTCAAGTTTGACATTTCGCGCTGAAGGTTGCTGGCAATATCGGTAAGGCTGTGAATCTGAGAGGCGAGGGTATCCATGGTGTGGGCGCGCTCCTCGGACTTCGGCGCCGGGAGCATCTTTGGAGGTTTCGAGGGGGAGGGCGGGTCATTATCAATTGGAAGTTGCATATTCTGTAGTGCCAGCATAGTGGCAGATGGAGGTGTACTTTCGCCAAAAAGAGGTTTCGACAAATAACGGCTGGACACATAGCTAGGCATTTCGCGCTCAGCTGCGCGGGCTGGTGGTGATTCCGGACCTTTGCTCGAGTCCTGCGGCTTGGTCGTCGGATCAACAATAGTAGCTCGGAGAGGTCGCTCTGGGGATCGACTCTCCAGGTAGTTCAAGAATTCAGAACGTGCGTCGCCCTTAGTGTCACTGGGCTGTAAAGATTGCATGCGCTTATGATAATGGCCCTTGACTAGTGAGCGTTCTGGTGAACCAGATTTGGGTGGCATAGGGTTTGTTGTGTAAGAGCTTAGCGCATTCTCACTCGACCTGTCTTGGAACTTGGCTGCCACGGCCTGGATGTTGGGAGAGACGGTATTCTTGGTAGCAGGGCTCATGGAGCGAGGATTCAAAGGCAATGGAGGAGGCGCCCGCTCTGGGTCGGAGCTGTCCCACCTGCGTGAACGACGACGCTTTAGTATTCTTGTCCAGTCATACATGGTATGTTGTTGATGTCTGTGTAATCCAAATTCAAAATGAAGAGACCTACATTGGAACTAAATGCCGACTAGACTCGCTGTGAGTCGGTTGATGCCGGACCAGTTCCCGATCGCGGGAAGAAACGTCTCGATCTTGAGACGGCATGATGATTTTTTTGTGTCGAGGGAGGAGATGAGATGTCTCAGAAAGGTATTGACAATCAAGTGGGTATTGGAATGTAGGGTAATTGCGTTTGTTGCAAGGCTCAGAAAACAAGGGTCGTCAAGGCGTAACAAAACCACAGATCGCTAGAAAACAAAGCAGTGGGAAAAGACGGTGTAACCAAGCATCAAACTCCGGGAGATCAGCTTGATAAGAAGGGAACTCTCGAAGTGGAGATGGGGAAACAAGAACCACTACGCGGCGTACACATCACACATGGCGACCATAGCAACGGGAGTAGTTACGTCGTCATGTAAACAAACCCCAGGGCGGTGAGACCCAGTTGCGATTGCCTTGGAACGCCCGATTTTTGGAACCTAGATCGCTTACGTAAGGCAACATCGAAATTTTCGGATTAATTGATCCGGGGACTGTCCGAGGCTACACCTAATGGGGTAATACACCAAGTTAAGTTTAGTCGCTTGTAGTCGGTAAGTCAACCAATCATACAGTCGCACACAAATCTCATTTGCCCTTAACCCTCTCTACCCAAGCGAAAACCTGAACACTTCGATCTTGACTGTTCCGTACTCCGACAACCAACCCGACAATTTCGCCGCTCACCGGGACCTTCAGAATGAAGTGTGCGTATACGATGCATCTACGACCCTATTCTTCGAATCCATGCTGACGAGAATTTCGCGATATAGTCATGAAAGTGGGCCGTGTGGCCATCATCACCCGTGGCCGTTACGCCGGTAAGAAGGTACGACAAACCGAACGCTCCTCCCCCCGAAAGACAAGAGAATACACAGAAAGACGAGAATCTATGGCGATTTGCAAGAGGAGGATCCTGCCAGTTGCGCATATCGAATTGCAGCAACGATTACAAGATTATCGATTGAAGGAATCAAAAATCTGGAGAAATCGCTAGAAGACGGAAAACGCACCCAGGATGAGAAGGAATCAAACGTAACTGACAGCGCGGTTCGTTTTCAGGTCGTCATTGTCCAGCCTCAGGACTCTGGCTCTAAGGCTCACCCCTTCCCCTTCGCCATCGTCGCCGGTATCGAGCGCTACCCCCAGAAGGTTACCCGCCGCATGGGTAAGAAGCTCGTCGACCGCCGCAGCAAGGTCAAGCCTTTCATCAAGGTCGTCAACTACAACCACCTGATGCCCACCCGTTACACCCTTGAGCTCGAGGGTCTTAAGGGTGCCGTCACTGCCGACACCTTCAAGGAGGTCTCTCAGCGCGAGGACGCCAAGAAGACTGTCAAGAAGGCCCTTGAGGACCGCTACACCAGCGGCAAGAACCGTTGGTTCTTCACTCCTCTGCGTACGTTCCAAGTCCAATCTGCGATCCTACGACAATTTTCACTCATACTTTACTATAGGTTTCTAAACGGTTACTTCGGCGTTTTGTCGTTTTGAGCGCGCGGTTGGGGAAATCGGAGAAAAAAGCATCGAGCACATTCGGTCCCCGCCGTGGGATGGAAAGACATATACCAGAGCTGGAAACAGAAGCGGGAATGTATCGATGTCCAGTTTGAAAGAATGGGGGTTGCCTTTAAGAACTGGTGCCTCTAAATGAAATGGAAAATATGAACAACTATTCTTTTCATTGTTTGATCTGTCGTTTTTTCCTCTATTACTCAATCTGTACAACACCTAGGAAGACCCTCGTCCCGATTCCCATGCGACAACGACGATTAAGAATTTGTCTTCCTTGGAGGTTTGCTTCCTGTACATCTTCTACTTCCCCGGTCTTCCGTGAATGGGTCTCGAGATCCATGTGGAGCGAATACATCCATCTTTCCCGATCTCCCAAGTCACATGTAGTTCCAGTACTCACGTTACCTTGAACTTGAAAAAGGCGTTAATAAGAATAGTGGCTCCGAGTCCATGTGATCAATCTTATCTCAACTACATCGAGATGTTGAGTTTAACTGAACCTACCTCTATCATCACCGTCACTGTCACCGTCGCACTGGCATGTGAATTGCCACTCGCCAACGAGATTATCGGCACCCGCGGTTCAACAGAAACTAAAATCATTGGCCAGACTAAAATCAATTTTCACCCCAACAGGATCAGCTACTCATAAGAAGGTTCACGATCTAAGGTTATTGGACCTCCCGATATACTTCGGCCTATACTATTCAAGCAGGTGGTTATGCTAGTTCTCCCCCTCTGCAAACGAATTCCCCAAGACAAGCCAGCGCAATCTAACAGATATCTGACAGCTTAGTGGCGCACTTCGCTAAGTCTTTCTTCGGAAATGATCAGCCTTAACAGGAGGTTTGCGACGCATCTTGGATCCGGGGCTCGACCTGGGGATACCTGGTCCAGAGCAGGGGGGTCCGAGTCGCCCCCATAACTCGGAGAATACGGCCATTTTCGTACAGTACAGCGGTGTACTTTTGTCCTGCATATCGGCTACAGGATAGACATGTGTTTGCTCCTGCCTAAGCCCCGGGGTTTCGGCATAAGTCTATGTCTCATCCCGTTGACTAGTTATCGCTACGGTTAAGTGATCTACCAGACGGACCTGGCCGTGGAGAATTGCCACCAGGATCGACAATCCTATTTCCTTATTTTATGTTAGGGCCTGGGAGAGGTACTTTAGTTCATGAGGCGATCCGTCGAAGTAGGTGCGCCGAGGATAGGAACAGGACTCTTGGATTCCAATCAAGACGAAGAAGAAGAAAGGAAGAAGCGGTGTCCTTCTACTGCAGTCTCATTTTCCAACCGATAGGACCTACATAGTAATCTGACACAAGGGCTTACACCAATTCCGAGAAGCTTCCTAGTAATTCCGATTTCCACTAAAAAAAAAGTAGCACGACCAACGCATTACATGCATCAAGTATGCACGCTACGTACGGGGTACTTCCCTCGCCCGTTAGAAAATGGAGTAACCTGAGTAAGGGTCAGAGAGAGAAGAATAATTGACCAATAATACTACGAGCGCATGGAAAATAAGTCCCCAACACGGTGCCATATAGCCTCCGTGTTTCACATATGTCGTGACGGTATCTCCTGCTAGCACTAGGTAGTAATCGCCGAAGACCGGGTGATGACATTCAACGAATCACTCTAAGAGGTAGTCGCACGACGACCGGGATACATAGAGCCGAGCGACGATCGTAAAAACGACCAAACTGAACCTTGCGCGCCGCGCCGCGCCATTGAAAAGGTTCTAGGTTTGGGGGACACGCAGGACAAGTAGTTCGGGTCAGTGTGAGCCGGATATATTAGAAGGCGCTAGCATTGCGACACATGCGACGACTGGGAGTAAGTCAAACGTTAAAAGGATTTGTTGGATTGGAATCGTGGTTGAATGGGGGAGTGAGAGAGGGGCCATGCATAGCTAGGTTCGGGCGGCGCTCAGGCCAGGATGTGGATCCGATGGTGCAGACGGGCGAGGCTGGACTCACGGGCTCTGAGCAAGTCAAACCCGGGCTTGCAGGTGTTACGGCCTAGATGCTGGAAGGAAGCTAAGGGTTATGCGGGTTGATAAGGAGGCGCTTTGGTGAGGTCAATTCGAGGGTGGGGTATCATGGAGCGGGGGTGAATTCGAGTATTCGTATTCGAATCCTGGGTTTGAATCTTGTTTTGAGATGTTTTCGGATTGCATTGTCTTCCCAATGTGTTTGATCATAAAGCGGACTTTCCCTTATGATCCGGATAAGTGTAGTTGACTTGGACTCGGTAGTGTGGTCAGTTACTAGTGACCAGTAACAAGTAACAAGTTCCCAGTGGATCCGAATGCGTTGACGTTAGACCCGCAATCACATGTAAAACGCCTTATCAAGTTGGTAAAAATGTCGAGTTTTTCATGTAGAGTAATTTTATATCTAGGTAACTCTTTTTCTCGAGAGAATATCTCATTTCTACTAATATCAATATGCAATATACCATAAATTGCAGTTCTATTCAAATCTGTAGTCAACCGTCAAAGTCAAATCACTATGTCGTCAGGGCCATCTGCATGGCAATAGCAGTAGATCCATCAAAAAGTCCGATTTAAAAGAAACTGAAAATAGAATTAATAGCAAAAACTAAATTAAATCAAATAATCGAAAAGAACTAGAATCAAGCTAAATAAGTCCCAAACTATTGTGCACAGATGATGCCATTGCATGTGCGCTCTGACCCCAATTGCATAATCACATGTGAATTGACCTATATACAAGCCCACTTCTTCTCTGGATCTTTTTCTACTTCATTTCTCTCCCTTTTTTCTCTACTATTCTTCCATATGCCACACGCAAACTCTGACAATATGGGTGAACCCATCGTTAACGGCGAGAAGGCCCATTCCCAGTTCCTGGATGTATGTTCCTTCCATTCTCCTTGGGCACCCATCCCAATGTACTAATCCGGCCACTTCCAGCACCTTATCTCCTACCCCTTCATCTCAGACTCTATCACCCTCTTTAAGAGCAACCCTTATGGTGCCAAGTCACTTGAGTATGCTGATCAAGGCTATTCTCGCTTCGCTAAGCCTGTCTTGCCCTACTTCTCTACACCTTACAGCTACATTGCCCCATACGTGACTCGTGCCGATTCCTTGGGTGATCAGGGTCTGAGCCAGATTGATAACCGCTTCCCAATTATCCGTGAAGAGACCCAGAAGATCCGTGGCACTATCTACAACCACGCCTCGTACCCAGTTCGTGTTGCTGGCGATGTCAAGGCCCACGTCTTCGATACCTATGGCACCGAGTACAAGAAGGCTGGCGGATCTGGACTTGTGAACTCTGGAAAGGCAGCTTTCACTACAAGCTTGTTGCTATCGCAGGAGTCTCTGGGCTGGGTCTATGGACTCGTCCAGAAGACCAAGGAGGAGGTTAAGGAGGCCGTACACGAGAAGACCAACCACTAATAGATTTGTCTTTTTATTTCCTGTTGATTTTTGTCTTTGTCTGTTTCAATCAGCGTTGCTTCTTGATTCCACTGTTGTTTAGAGAAAACTTTTGAGTAATTCTGTGATCGGTCCTCGGGTTGTACTATGTATGTTAGTGACACTGATATAGTTGCTTCACCAGAATGTCCTTGAGCCATCAGCCCTAAGATCTATTTTCGCACAAATTGTTCTGTATGATAATTCCCATTTCAGAATTTGAAGTTAGTCAATATAAATTAAAATAAGTCAAGAGTTATACAATTTTTCTCTTTTTTCTCTTTATTAAAAAAGATAGAGTCGCGCACAGACTATTCCCGATCGGGTAAAATCACTGTAGCTCTGATCTTTGATCATCGCGTCGCGTCCCTCAACACCACATCTATTCAAAACCCCCTCCACAACAAAAAAAAAAAGGACATCCATAACCACCACCATGCCTCCACAACGCAAACGCAGAGCGGTAATAATCAAATCCCACCTATATCCAAATCCAAGCCCAGAAAACTAACAAGTATCCGGCAGCCCGACCCATCCGACTCAGACTCGTCTCAAACCCAAAACCCTCGTCGCCAGCGCCCACGTCAATCAAACTCAGCTGAAATTACCGATGGCGATGGCAACGACGAAGGAACTAGCGCCCCCTCTTCTCTCGACGCGATGGTCAAGAAGATGGTGCGCATGGCTATGGCTTGTGAATACGCGCGCTTACCGATTCGGCGAACGGAGATTAGTGCCAAAGTTCTCGGCGAGCAGGGTGCCAGACAATTTAAGACTGTTTTCGAGCAGGCGCAGAGAGAGTTGAGGGCAAAATTTGGAATGGAGATGACTGAGTTACCGGCTAAAGAGAAGACTACTCTTACTCAACGGAGAGGTGAGTTTTGGATTTCCTTTGACGAAGTTGGATTCATATCGATCTGCCGAGCTTGAGGGAGGATTGAAATTGAGAGAGGAAAGGAAAAAAATGCTAACAGTATCCTTATAGCTGCCCAGAAAACCGAGAAGCCATCTTCCTCGAATAAATCATGGGTCTTAACTACGACACTCCCACCCAAATACCGTGTCCCGTCGATTCTCACGCCCACTAAAGCCCCCTCTACGTATGTCGAGAGTACTTACACGGCTATTTACAGCTTTATCATATCAGTCATTGCATTGAACGGTGGCACTCTAGCAGAGCAAAAGCTGGAGCGTTACCTTGGTCGCGTAAATGCGGACCAACAAACTCCTCTTGAAAAGACAGATAAACTGATCCAGCGATTATGCAAGGACGGGTATATCGTTCGAACGAAAGAGGTAGATGGCGGTGAGGAAATCATCGAGTTCATGGTTGGGCCTCGTGGAAAGATCGAGGTTGGATCAGGAGGTGTAGCGGCTTTGGCAAGAGAGGTTTACGGATACGGACCCGGTTCTGCACAGACGCGTGGACAGAATGAGGAAGAGGACGATGATGATTCTGGCGAGTCAGAGAGCCTCAGCCAGATTCAGCGGGAGGATCGTCAGCAATTTGAGGTGCGGTTGAGGAGGACCCTGGGGTTACCGGAGTTCAGAGAGGAACAGACGCAGCGGAATGATGGAGATCGAGCGAGTGATGGACCACGTCGGTCGTCCAGGAGAGCTGCTGCTGATGAGTCTGAGGATGACAGTGACTAATGTTTGGATGTTATGGTTGTTTTTCGCGTCTGAGTCTGCATTATGCAAGGAGCTATGTATCTATACCAGGTACAGTGTGTTAGTTGATACCCAGAATCTGAATTGTCATAGCGATTGAGGTCATTCCTGCATATACTTTCAAGCTACGGCGTGCTCAAAGCTCTATGCAACTTAGTAGTAATTATCATCCCATCCGCAGCAGATATCACTAGTACTAGTTGTTTGAAATACTAGTATTCTTGCTCTCGAAAAATTATGCTAGCTCCATGGCTCCCTTTGGATGATATTAATCTGGACCTCCGAGTCATTCTTCAAGTTCAAGCATTAGCGTCGACTCTGCACACCTGGGCATGTGGTTGAAAATATATACTATGAGTACTACATATGCGGTACCTACACAGTAGTATGTACCACTAGCACCTCCGACTCGGAGTGCTCATAGTGAGAGCACACATGCACATGTGCCAGTTGCATCAACACCACATTTTACAATGCGTAATCGTAGGTAGTGTTGTAGGTTGACAAAATACCCGACCACTTAAAACAAAAATTATGAACTACTAGTATGTACTTGAGCACGGGAGATCCATTGGCATAAACCCCCACGCTTCAAATGCGGCATCGTACACGCGTTCCAAGTCCAGATTTAACCTTGGAAACCCCCCAGCTACACCAAATATTGAGACTACATATACGAGCAAACCCCGAGAACCCAATCATATAGTACAAAACAAGCCCAATCGAACCTTGGAAGTGCAGAGTTCGCGCTGAGTGATGAACCAATAGAACGAACCAATGGGGGAAAACGTGCTTATCAGGGTAGTTATAGTTCTCAGCGAAGCTTGGAACGATCGTGAATCAAAAAGAAGTAGACGTCATGAGTCTGGCAGAAAATAGACTTGGTGCATTGAGTTTCGTGGTCTTTGGAGGGACCTAGGTTCAGCTTGAATTAGTGAGAGACGACTCTGGAGTTCTGAAGGTTGAAGTCGGAGGGGCAGTACATATGTCTTATCTGCCTCAATTTGTATGTGAGATAGATGCAGCGGTGCTGAATACATTCAAGTTCATGATGTGGCCTAATATTTATGAAAATCTTTAAGGATGTGACTATGAGAGTATGCCTAGAATGTAGTGAAGAATAAAGAATGATACTATGGACTTGAGATATTGACCTGCGTTTGTCATGGGTACGGTCAACTGGTCAGATGCGGGACAACACTCAACGCCTAATGGCATCGTCGACTGGGCGTACGCAAGGTCAGCACTTGAGCGAGGGGACACCTGGACAGAGCAAAATTCTCCCACTATGTTGAGAGGCACTACTAAGATCTACTCTACTGGAAATACTACATGTAGACTCTACTAGGAAATAGGCACGATGGAAAAAATAGAATTGATTTGGTGAAAGAACATGAGAGTAACCATTCTCAGGCTACGCAGCAAAGTCTAGCTCCATCCATAAAAATCGTTTTTTTAAGAAAAAAATTCATCACGGCATCTCTTGAATCATCCGCAAATCGCTTATTTCTTACCGGCCTTCTGGGCGGCCTTGGTGACCTTACCGGCACCACCAGCGGACTTGTCGACGGACTTGATGACACCGACGGCAACGGTCTGACGCATGTCACGGACGGCGAAACGACCAAGGGGAGGGTAGTCGGTGAAAGCCTCAACACACATGGGCTTGGAGGGAACCATCTTGACGATAGCGGCATCACCGGACTTGATGAACTTGGGGTGGTCCTCAACGGACTTACCGGTACGGCGGTCGATCTTCTCAAGCAGCTCGGAGAACTTGCAAGCAATGTGGGCAGTGTGGCAGTCCAGAACGGGAGCGTAACCAGCACCGACCTGACCGGGGTGGTTCAGGACGATGACCTGAGCGTTGAAGGAAGCAGCGCCCATAGGGGGGTCCTGCTTGGAGTCACCAGCGACGTTACCACGGCGAACCTCCTTGACGGAGACGTTCTTGACGTTGAAACCGACGTTGTCACCGGGGACACCCTCCTTGAGCTGCTGGTGGTGCATCTCGACGGACTTGACCTCAGTGGTGACGTTGGCGGGAGCGAAGGTGACGACCATACCGGGGATGATCTTACCGGTCTCGACACGACCGACGGGAACCGTTCCAATACCGGAGATCTTGTAGACATCCTGGAGGGGAAGACGGAGGGGCTTGTTGGAGGGACGGACGGGAGTCTCGATGGCGTCAATGGCCTCGAGGAGGGTCTTACCGGTAACCTTGGTACCCTTGACCTCCTTCTCCCAACCCTTGTACCAGGGGCAGTTAGGGGAGGGCTCGAGCATGTTGTCACCGTTGAAACCGGAGATAGGAACGAAAGGAACGTTCTTGGGGTTGTAGCCGACCTTCTTGATGAAGTTGGAGGTCTCCTTGACAATCTCGTTGTAACGGTCCTCGGACCACTTGCAAGTGTCCATCTTGTTCAGGGCGACGATGAGCTGGCGGACACCGAGGGTGAAGGCAAGCAGAGCGTGCTCACGGGTCTGGCCATCCTTGGAGATACCAGCCTCGAACTCACCAGTACCGGAGGCAATGATGAGAATAGCGCAATCGGCCTGGGAGGTACCAGTGATCATGTTCTTGATGAAATCACGGTGACCGGGGGCATCGATGACGGTGACCTCATACTTGGCGGTCTGGAACTTCCAGAGAGCGATATCGATGGTGATACCACGCTCACGCTCGGCCTTGAGTTTGTCAAGAACCCAGGCGTACTTGAAGGAACCCTTACCGAGCTCGGCGGCCTCCTTCTCGAACTTCTCGATGGTACGAGAGTCAATACCACCACACTTGTAGATCAGGTGACCTGTTATGCTTGTTAGTTACCATGGCTACCTAATCGGGAAGGTGTGAAGATTGAATAACTTACCAGTGGTGGTGGACTTGCCGGAATCGACGTGGCCGATAACGACGATGTTGATGTGAGAACGCTCTTCCTTACTGTGAGAGTTGTTAGTTTCATGTTGCGTAGATGCAAAATGAGTGTGGGAGGATGAGAGTCATCCAGATCAGAGAGCCCCTCATTTGATGATGAGTTCTCTGACGCGACACATGAGACACCTCAGATACTGATGATCTGTGATGCCTCATGTGTCTGGATGATGAGGGATCGATGGATTCGATGGAATGAGGCAAGGGAAGGTGAGGGAGAGATGACACGTACCCCATGTTGGCGGTTTGGTAGAATGAATTCTTGTAGTTCTTAGGAAGATACTAGAAGGATCCTGTAGGATATGCTCAGATTTTACGGCGTGCGTAAAGGTACTGAGCAAAGAGAGTTAGATGAAGAAGGAAAAAAGAGAAGAGTAGGGGGAGGGCAAGATATACGTACTGATGCGGACGAGGGGAAGAAGAAAAAAAATCTGTGGGAGGGGGAGGGGAAAAGTCTTATATGGAGGGGCAAGCGAGAGAGGCGACTAGTGGGCGGGTTCAAGCCCTTTCCAATTCGGTCACCTGATTGGGCACCGCTCTAGTCACCGCCCCCACTTTGGCGGGACCAACGCAAAGTCTTCATGGTGGGATGTTGATGTACTCGCTACCTCTTTTTCTCACACTCGTCTCATATTAACTCTATGTACTCTCTACTTCTCTTCCCTTCCAGCTCTCGCCGTTTCCCTGGTTCTTTCCTCCGGCTGTCTCCACTTCAAGTGAAATTTTTTCTCATCTGCCCTCTTTCCAGCCCACTCTCTACGTTACGACTGGGCCGACTGGGCAGCAACGCAGTTAGTCGGGCCCTATGAATTTATTTTGATCCTCAAACTGTCTACTTTTTCCGAGATTAGTGTGTTTTGGGTCTTTTTTTTTTCTCTCTCGTGACGATCGCACATGTGGGCTCAACCCAAAACGAAATCGTTTATATTGGGTTGCCTCTAATCGTAATACATCCCACCATGCCCCTCAGCCGCGGGGCACTCTCTCACCGCCAAACAGGACCCACCAAAACGTATCCAGACAATGTCATGCAGTGAAAGAATTTTTTTTTTTGCCACACAAAGTGTATGTAAACGATTCAATTGGGAAGGCTGAAACATTATGCGTTTCTTAGTACATCGGGGTCCCCAATAGGTATAGTATTATACTAACTCGAGGGCCATTCGCATCATAATAATGGAAATTTGCCATGAGTCAAAAGTAGGATTTTTTTTTTCTTTCTCTAGTACGGAGAACGGAACAGCCCAGGTGCCAGTAGTCGGACCCGTAAGACCCATGGATTCTTTATCAAACCCAAAAAATTTCCTCGATCCCCTCTTAAGAGACTAAGAGACTCTAACCTATCCCGGGCCGCTAATTAATCTGTGCGTCTGACGTCGATCAAATTTTGGGTATCTATCTCGCTTTGTTATGATCCATAACGCCAATCCCTAGTACCGGTAGATGCGCCATTTTTGGTACGCAAATCAAAATACATAATCATAAACCCCCTCCACATGCGTCATGTAAGAAGAACTCGTTTTGGTAAAATCAGAAAAGAAAAAGAAAAACCAAGCAAATTAAATCCAGAAATCCTGCAATTGCTTGAGAATTCGAGAGCTCGGTCGGGCACTACTCTCTCCACTGTGTCGCACAGCTTGTACACTGCCCACAGCTGTCAGCTTCCGTATTATGCAAGGGTAATAGAGGGGCTATCGGGAGAAGAGGGGAAAGACCTACCCGTAAAAATGTAGTCATCGGCTCATCCGCACTGCGAATCTGCAGCTGGTAAAAGTATGCACGGTCGCCGTTGCAACCTTCGTTTGGACATTGAGCTGTACAGCACCCGGTCAGCGAATCTGGATCCCAGTATTCAGTTCCCCAAGAAATAACTCACTGGCCATGCTGTCTGCATTCTTCCACTCATCCTTGCCGCCAAGGGCTTGTTCAACCTCTTTCTCCTTGATGTCTGTTCGCTCATACCACTTTTTCTCCAAGGCCCACTCGTAGGGACAAGCTCGACACTCGAATCGGTTTACACCCATCGGGTGGGCGTTTGTGGAATCCGCACGGGCAATGGTCAGCGCATTGCTGCAGTTAGGGCAGACTAGAAGGATCGAAGACAGTCAGTCGCTATCGTCAAGTTTTTTCTCCAACTGGTGCGGGGAGAGAAGGATGGCATACAAACAAGCGGCATCTTCGTATATTCGATCTAGCTAGATGAATGAAAGCTGTATATGTAGGCCACTGGGCAAATCGGAGTCGTAGATTCAATTAATCAGGTCCAAAGAACGCCCTCGTGGCAGGACCCTTTCGTCAATCGTGGATCTTGAGGTTAACAGTTGGCGGGCAGATTTAGACGCGCGCCTAGATCGCGGCGGGGGATTCGGAAAATCACATGATCCGGCGTGAGATGTCCCTGGGGAAAGCAGTTCCAGTCCAAGATCAACAACACGCCACTGATTCTCCTGTCTCATTTTCGATTTCTTAAATTTTGAGCCTCAGCTTGTATATAATACTTTTCGAAACTCTTCTCACAACCTAACTTCGCTCCCCTCTACCGCGCCACTAGGCTGTCCGTATTTCAGCTCAGCTCCTATCCCCGCTAGGCTCCGCGACAGGAAACAATCCCGACTTTCACCAATACCAGAATAACCCGCACAACAATAATCATGGCTGACGACGAGGTAAATACGAGCAACATCATCGTGATTTGAATTGCCCCGCTGACTCATGAATTTACAGGGCGCTTCTCCCCGCGAGCTGGTCGTGGAGGCTTGCCGACGGGACCAAGCCCACTTGATCGAGCAAGTTCTGGATAGCATGAACGAGAAATCAAATGAAGATGTCGCGCAATTTTTCAACGACGTGACGGATGCCTTGGGGAACCATGCATTGCACATCTGTGCTTTATACGGAAGCTGTACGTCTCGAGTCAACTCCCCAGACCAACGTGCAAGTCTAACCAATATTCGATACAGATGATGTTATGGATGCCCTGTTTGATATTCAATTCTTCGAGTGTGACCCCTTGACTCGCATGGATAAGGACACACCCCTTCACATTGCCGTACGATTCGCCAACGAGAAGGATGCAGAGCTGGGCGAGGAGATGGTCAAGATGATGTGTGAGGCGGGTTGTGACCCCCGGGTACGGAATAAGCATGGCCAGAAACCTGCCGATCTGGTCTTCAATAAGCCTGAGATTAAGCAGGCACTTCAAAAGGCGGAGTACATCCTCGCCGAGGGCATTCAAGACAACGACAATGGTTCTGAGCACGATAGTGCCAGCGATAGTGAATAGACATGCGGCCACTCATAGTTTGTTCGGTTTTTCTATGCAGTTTCGGTGGTCTCCCCGACTAGAGGCCCAGGTGGTCTGGGGGAATATATCTTTTAAGCGCGGTGTTGACTATTCAAATTTCTTATATACAAGCTTTAGACTTGGCCATATCCATACTGCTACGATTCTCATGTATATGAACACGAAACTCTCAAGTGCTTTCTAAACATGCATAGTAAGGGGTAACTACGTACTAGTAGTGGTTTCAAGTTCCTCAATGATCAAAACCTTGGAACGTTCGAAATTGGTAGTAGTAGTAGTGGTAGTATCCACATGTACATGGATGTATATATGAGGATTCCGAGTACTACTAGGTGTACTTCAGATGGCATGACGACACATGTGCACGGCCTTAGGATCAGTATTATCTCATCTCGCTCAAAGAATTCTCAGTCATCATTGTCTTCTTATCAACTCTTTGTTTACTCAAATCACCCGAGATCATGGGATATTATAGATGGTTCTCATGAGCATGCGTGCCCAGAGACGCGTCGGCGGCTAATATGTGAGTATTGAACCAATAAGATGCAAGCGCGGGAAACCAATCTTTGTGTGCTCGAAAAAGTACTTGGTTCGACCTAAACTACATCGTTGAAATATTAGTTATTATATCAGCTGATAATCATACCAATGGATTCCTCAAGCTCTGGACAAAAGAAACCCTGGATCGAGACGCCGCTCGTCGAATCGGCGACGCTGTCCCAGCAAGCAGGATGGTACCTGACCCCTCAGTCCCTGAAACAACACAACAAAAAGCAAACATACGTGAGAAGATAATGAAGCTAACCTCATTACAGTAGAATCTTCCTCAAACTTGAACTTCTACAACCATCCGGATCATTCAAGTCCCGGTGAGTCAAACAGTCCAAATAAGAATGAATTATACGCTTACACGAATCAACAGCGGAATTGGCAACTTCATCCTTTCAGCACTGAAAAATCCCGCTCAAAAGGACAAGAAAAAGCACTTCTACATTTCATCAGGTGGAAATGCCGGCCTCGCAGCCGTCCGCGCCGCTCGCGACCTGAACTGCCCCTGCAGCGTCGTAGTGCCACACAGCACGAAGGCATTCATGATAACGAAGCTTCGTGAACTCGGCGCCGCAGACGTAATCCAACACGGTGCAAGTTGGTTCGAGGCAGATACATATCTGCGTGAAAACTTCACTGATAACCAAGACACTACGCAAGAGACAGTCAACATCTACGTCCCGCCATTCGACCACCCGGATGTCTGGGCTGGCGCAGCAAGCATGATTGATGAAATTGCATTGCAGTTACCTGCGCGAAGCCGTGAACGCTTTATGGATGTTGCTGGTGGGTTCCCTGCCGATGCGATAGTCTGCAGTGTTGGTGGTGGAGGTCTGTTCAATGGTGTTATATCTGGGCTCGAGAAGTACTTGGATGAGTTTGGGTGTGGAGCTGATACGGCTGGTACGAAGAGTGTGCAGGTTGTTGCGGCGGAAACGAGTGGTGCGGATTCATTGGCTCATTCCCTTCGTTGTGGAGAGTTGAGTTCTTTGGATGCTATTACCTCTCAAGCTACCTCGCTTGGGGCTTTGCGTGTGGCGCCGAAGGCGTTTTCTAATGCGAAGTTCCCGCCACGCGGTGTGCAGGTTACTAGCGTTGTTGTCTCGGATGCGCAGGCTGCGAGGGGTATTGTGAAACTGGCGGATGAGATGCGGTTGCAGGTTGAGTTGGCTTGTGGAGTTAGTGTGGATGTTGCTGTTGCTGGGAAGTTGAAGGAGGTGTTGCCTGATCTTACGCCGGAGAGCCGAGTCGTGGTCGTTGTTTGTGGTGGAAGTAATATCACCGCTGAGATGATTGCGGAGTACAGACAGTTGTTGAAAGATGGTTGGGAGTGAGCGGCGCCTCCATGGTTGTATATAGATCGCGATCTCATTATTATACATAGAGATGTGCTAAACGAAATAGATTTGACTGTGTTCATTCTAAGGAGAGATGTATAAAGCAAAAGATGTCACGGTCTTCGTTGGAAGACACCGGACGTTGGAACCTACTAGGACAATACTAAACATCTTGATCAATCTTAAATATAGAATACAGATCACATTGGATATCATCTAGCCCGCAAAAATACAAGAATCTAAGTTTTCCACAGATATAAAAGACAAATGGCAGTGCCGAAAGAGGATCCCACTGCCCGGATCATCAACTCCTGATCGAAACCGACTTTTGTTGTTCCTTTCCGAACTTTTAAATCACCTTCATCTTAGTTACCCTGGGCCTTCTTGGCCAGCAAGTTCAAGGCACTACCGGCAAGAATGAATGCACACTGGTCCTTGCTAAGAGTGTGGTTGGTGGGGATGACGAAAGTCTCACCAGTCTTGCGCTTGGTAACACGCAGCTGGATCTCACCCTGGCCACCAGCCTTCAGGACATCGTACAGACCGACAGTGTCGACAACATCACAGGCATCGATACGGTCGTAGTCCTCACGGTTGGCGAATGTGAGAGGGACAACACCCTGCTTCTTCAGGTTGGTCTCGTGGATACGGGCAAAGCTCTTGGAAACGATGACACGACCACCGAGGAAACGGGGCTGCAGAGCGGCGTGCTCACGGGCGGAACCCTCACCGTAGTTGTCCTCAGCGATAACGAGCCACTCGACTCCCTTGTTCTTCCACTGCTCGGCAAGCTCGGGGATACCGTGCTGGCTTCCATCCTCATCGTAGGCAACGTTGGTCTCGCCGGTGGCGGCGTTGACAGCACCAATGAGAGTGTTGGCGGAGATGTTGGGCAGGTGACCCTTGTACTTGAGCCAGGGTCCAGCAGCAGAGATGGTATCGGTTGTGCACTGACCCTTAACCTTGTACAGGACCTTCAGGCCGGAGATATCACCCTCGGGGAAGGGGGCAAAAGGCTCGAGCAGAGCCAGACGGTCTGAGGTGGGGGAGACAACGACCTCAACGCTGGCATCGGGCACAGCGGCGGTAGGCTGGAAGGCGGGGTTACCGGCTTCGAAACCGGCGCTGGGCAGGTCAAAGCCAGAAGGAGGCTGGAACTTGAAGGTCTCGCCACTGGGGGTGGTCAGGGAATCAGTCATGGGGTTGAAAGTGGTGGTGCCGGAGTAAGCGAGGGCAGTGACAACTTCGGGAGAGGCGAGGAAGTTCATAGTACGGCGGTTACCGTCGTTACGACCGGGGAAGTTACGGTTGTAAGATGTGAAGATAGCGTTGTCCTCACCCTTGGGAACCTCGTCGGTACGGTTCCACTGGCCAATGCAAGGTCCACAGGCGTTAGCGAGAACAATACCACCGGCCTCGGAGAAAGTGGACAGAGTCTGGTCACGGTCAAGAGTGGCCCGAATCTGTTCACTACCGGGGGTGATAAAGAAGTCCGCCTTGGGCTTCAGTCCGGCGGCGGCGGCCTGCTTAACCAGGTCCTCCGCGCGGGTCATATCCTCGTATGAGGAGTTTGTGCAGCTACCAATCAGACCAGCACCGAAAGTCTTAGGCCACTTCTTCTCCTCGACGGTATCGGCGAACTTGGAGAGAGGGACGGAGAAGTCGGGGGTGAAAGGACCGTTGATGTGAGGCTCCAGCTCAGACAGGTTGATAGTAACCAGCTGATCGTATTCAGCGCCATCATCAGCCCGCAGCAGATTTTTAGGACCGGAAGCAGCGATCTCAGCGGCAGCCTGAGCGACATGGCCACGGTGGGTGGCCTCCAGGTAAGGAACCATGCTAGGAGAGAAGGGGAAGAGCGAAGTGGTAGCACCAACTTCAGCACCCATGTTACAGCAGGTAGCCATACCAGTACAAGACAGGGTCTCAACACCAGGGCCGTGGTATTCGACCACAAAGCCAGTACCACCACGCACGGTAAGCTTACCCGCAAGGTGCAGAATGATATCCTTAGGAGAGGCCCAGCCGCTCAGCTTGCCCTCGAGACGGACACCCAGAATCTTAGGGGCCTTCAACTCCCAGGGGGCGTCAACCAGGGCATCGACGGCATCAGCACCGCCAACACCAATGGCAATGGCACCCAAACCACCACCGTTGGGGGTGTGGCTGTCAGTACCAAGCATCATGAGACCAGGAGCGGCGTAGTTCTCCAGCACACTCTGGTGGATAATACCCGCACCCGGAGGCCAGAACTCAATACCGTAGCGCTTAGCAGCACTCTCCAAGAAGTCAAAGACCTCACTGTTACCCTGAATCGAGGCCGGAAGATCAGTATCGGCACCACGCTCACCAACAATCATGTGGTCACAATGGATACTAGCAGGCACCGCAGTGGATGGAAGACCACAGGACATGAATTGAAGCAGAGCCATCTGGGCCGAAGCATCCTGCATGGCCACACGATCAGGCTTCAGCTTCAGGTTGGCTTTACCCCGGATATCACGGCCATTGTTGGTACCAGTGAGCAATGACTCCTCAGGGTTGGCCAAATGGGCGTACAGAATCTTCTCGGCCAGGGTCAGGGCACGATCGGAAGCCAGAACCTTGCGGACCTGCTCGAGGTTTCTGACAATCTTAGGATAGGGCGGCATCCGCGAGGAGGTGGCTTCGGTGGCCAGACCACGGGTAAAGGGTTGTGGGGACAGGCGCGCGGCCAGCTGTTCGAGGAGTTAATATTCAATTCCAAACGATATTCGACACCAATGACTCTGAAACATACCCTGCGGGAGGCAGCAGCCCTCTGCCAAACTAGCTGGCTCACCATCTTCAATTGTGGAGGGGTGAAAACTGGGGAATGAGTCAGGGTTGAGGTTCCAAGGGCTTTTTTTCACCGCAGGAGGCGTCGTTATTTAGCTTGGTGCTGATTGGATGGGAGTAACGCCGATACCGGGTGTTTAAAAGAAATTGTGGGGAAATCGGAGTATACGATCTCCATATCGGCATACATATCAGGATCTAGTGAAAATAAGAATATTATATATCTGATTAAGAGATCTACCTGGGTATTCAGTTTAAGATAATCTAAGGCTATGGGAGAAAAGGAAAAGAAAGAAATCCAGCAAGGTCAGGGATTGAACCCAGGAGCTTCAAAATCAACAACCACGCGGAGGTGAATCAAGCCTCGCCACAGAATCCCTTCCAGCTAGCTCAATCATTTTTATTTTGAGAATCTGAGAGTTGAAATGGAAAGAGGGAGTCAAGAAGTATCATGGATAAAAAAAATAAAAATCTAAAAAAAAAATCATTATCCCTAGCCGTAGCTAGTTCCCTGCCCGCCCTTAGTTTGTCCCCTGCCACCGAAAAGGGCCTAACCACCACATTTCAGTATCATTGTCCCCGGTTTGGGTCGCCGACCGCTTAAGCCGCTAAGCCAGCAGGGCAGAGTCGTTACAGGGGAAGCTTGTC
The DNA here is from genome assembly GCA_039634405.1 of Penicillium herquei. Taxonomy (NCBI): domain Eukaryota; kingdom Fungi; phylum Ascomycota; class Eurotiomycetes; order Eurotiales; family Aspergillaceae; genus Penicillium; species Penicillium herquei. Next base: position 3,522,527 of record CP098387.1, on the reverse strand, counting down.
ACTCAAACTTATTCGCGCACCCGTTACTATTTGGTGCTTAACCAGACCTCGGACAATAGCCTCACCAGTTGACTATTTACTACTTCCAAAATCATTTTTCCCAGGTTAATATCAAAGAGAGGAAAAGTCCTTAAAGACCATTCATTTCTAAATAATTTAATTATTGAATGATCTACTTAGATAGTATGTAGGAGTACTTCGTGTACCTAGGTATATAGCATGAGTGTTAAACCGAAATAGGAAAGGGCGAACATGGTTCTGTTTTAAGCGGTTCGGAGTCCCTATTGATCTTCGGCATTCCGAATCATGTGCTCCTGAGTCTTTTATGTCACTTCCATCACTTCAACCTTGGAAGTCATCTTTCTCTTCACACAATCACCATCCTAATCATCCGGATACTCATCAACAAATCCAACCCAATATGGGCAACAAACTTTCACAAAAGACCGATGAGAAAAGCTGGCACACTTCCGCTATTGATCAAAAAGTTGGAGCCACTATGGGCGATACAATTTCGCGACAGCCCGACCAGCCCAAGTGCCCACTGCTGCAGCTCGCAAATGAGCCTGCAGCAGAAAAGGCTCTGGAGGAAATCATAGAGACTGATGATTCAAACGTCCTGCTGAATGTGTTGAAATCAGAAGATCTTACTTTTATGCAGAAACAAAGAGTCCTGAAGGGCTTGAAATTCTGCTTTCGTCGTACAAAATTGACATGGAGGGACCTGTTCTGGATTGAAATCCAACTTCAAGAAGGAGGTCATTTGAACATGGTTCAGTATCTGCGATGGACACACTACAATACAACGTCTCTGGGGACAAGTTGGGAGACTGAGTTCATGAAAAAAGCTATAGAGGGAGATATCAAAACTCGATGGCTTGTTCAGCGAGAGATCTGTGTTAATCAACACAAACAGAGCTTGCAGCAACAACTTGATTCCCCTCCTGCATATGACGAAACAAGCCAAGGCAGTCAATCTGAGCCCCATGCAAAAAGCGAAATAACACAGCAGCTAGATAGCTGCAATCAAGAGCTCAGGGATCTCAATAAACTTTATTGGGAGCACCAAAATACGCTACACCGGATGATATCAAATTGGGATAATGGAGTTGCAAGAGTAGCATACAATCTTCTCCACAAAACCAATGATTGGCATTTGAACCAATGGCATGTCGAGGACTGTAAAGGGCGAAAAGGATGCTGCAGCAGGTCCTGCGGTTGTTGCAAAAGAAATCGTGAAACTGAGCGTGAGGCGAAAAGGGGACACTGTACATCAGCGTGCCCATGTTGTCTCAAGTTCAAGAATCTCCCAGAAAGTCCTGAGATGACAGACTTGACTGATTTTCCTTTTGATGTTTCGGTTGGAACGACAGGCCATTTGATACAAAAAGCTTATATTTTCGCCTATGACATTGAGGAACGCCAAAAGAAGAAAGAGGAGGAATCTCAAACTGGAGAAGACCAAGTTCCTGATAAGTCTGAGGCTCATTAACTAATGCAGAACATCGCCTGGTACATTCAGTCAGTCCACTGGGTTGCCAACTGGATACTTGCTATTCGTGGATGTGTTGCTCGTCTACTTTTCTTTGCAATTCAACTTGTGTTTATGCGGGATTCAATTATAAAAAAAAAAAAAACATGAATATGATATTATTTCAAGAAATAGTTTCCAGATTCCTCATCCCCCCAATACCTCATGCCAATACCCAAGTGGGATTAAGAATTTCCATAAATCAAACGCCTCGTGAAATCAAGAAAATGGTGGGAAAAATCATTAGGGCGAGGCCCAGAAAAATACAATGGCGTAGTACCCAGGGCGTTTCGTAGATAACCAATCCATCTGTGGATAGATGGGTGGGTGAAAATAACACATATCGAAAGAGAAGAAAATAATCTACTAGAGTAGCTTAAGACTGACTGTCGTCGTCTGCCACGGCGGCCCTAAGTTCCCAGACGAAGTCATAGCATTCGGCCAACAGGGCGTTCACGCTGCCTTGTCCTTCGGGAATATCAGGGCCGACGTAGAACTTTCCGTCCACGCGCATGTTGTCAATTGAGTTCAACTACTTAAGTTAGGAAAGGCTAAATTTAGTGGGTGACTCAATGGTGGACATACCTTCATGCTGTATGGGTAGAGCTCTCTTGAGTTTGATACACCGCCAGACTCCTTAACCTCAATCAAGCAGCGACGGAGAGTCTGCAGCTGATTGTAGACTGGGAGCAAAGCCTCGGACACAGGCTCTGACGAGATCAAAAGGGCGTAAATGTAAGCATAGCTCCGTCGAATGAGGTACAAGAGAGTCTGAAAGAGTTAGCAGGAATTCCTGTAGGGATCCAAATAGAAGCGCATACCCTCTGTGCGTGGAGGTCGGCAGCTTGCCCTTCGGCATCAACAAAGTTGCCGTTAACACGAGCCTCATCAATTCGGTCGAGTTTACGCTGGTATCCGAAAAGATCTGTTTCGCGCAATGACCAGGCCTGTGTAACGGACAAGCGATCCAGCTGATTTCGAATCTCCAGCAGTCGGTCATACTGGTCCTGGAATCCTTCCTTGATTTTACCTTGGCTAATTGGAATTAGTAATGAAGAAATTTCGACAGGATTGTGAAACATACCGCTCCAGAACAATCTCGGTCCAGCGCCAGCATCGCTCCATCAAAGATTTGAGTTCGTCTTGGCCGGCAAGGATGTTTCCGTCAGAATCCACAAAGTTGCCATCTTTCATTTGATTTTCAATCTTCTTCAATTGATCTCGGAGGCTATTCACTTCCGTGGATGAAAACTGAATGGAGATTTGGTCAGTATACTTGATTATATGGAAATAAAAATGCGATAGAAACCCACCTTTGAGCGGGTGTTGACTGCAGATGTGGAGCGCAGAATAGAAACAAGTGTCTCGTGCGTCTGGGCCAAGGGTGGGGCAAAAACGGCAAGTCCTTCCTGCAGCTTGTTCAAAGAGATCTGGCATTGTTCCAAGCGACTCTCAAGAAGAGTAAGAAGAGCCGGGGAGTATGTGTTACGGCCGCGATCGAGGGTCTCCCGTGTTGTCTCAATGGTCTTGGTGATAGAGTTTAGATCTTTCGAGCTGTAGAAACCGGCTTCTTCGAGATGGTCGAGTAATCGCTAAATCGAGTTAGATCTAAATCATTAAAATGTCCGAGCAAAATGAATCGCACCTGAATGGTCGTCGCGAGTGAGTACCTAGCAGGGGTCAGCATTGATAAGATCGCGGGGTAATTGGGGTGCATAATCGGCCACTTACACTGCGGGAGCCTCATTGTTCCTGCCAACCGTTAAGAACAGCAGAGAAATCAATTGAAAGCAATCGTCCAGAACATAGTCCACTATCGACCATGGCGTGGTCAGTCAGGCTGCACATCGGTCATGCGCGACGTACGGCGACGCACGGCCCATCCCGGCACTTATTACTTACATCGATTGTGTATCAAGCGGCGATCCAACTGTTTTCGAGCCGCATTGAGCTTCTCAACTTCTCCAATAACTTCCTCATAAAGTGGAAGAACATCGCGAGACTTGATGTATGACGATTTATCTTGTTTCAGAAGCAAAAGGGCGTCACGAGTTCGAAGTAACCGCTCGAGGATGGGTTGTTCCCGCGGGTCCAGCGGGACCGGGATGGCGGGGGAGTCCATAGTGGAAGGAGTGGGAACAGTCGGAGGGATACGGAGTCAAGATGAGAGAACGATCTTTCAGTAGAGAAGATCTAAAATTTGATCGGAGAACACAAATCACAAAAAAGAAATGAGCTCGTAGGAAACCCCACAAGGTGTGATGTCAGTTCGGGGCCGATTGATATGGAACGACAGATACGGGCTGATTACTCCGGGATTATGTCATCCATGACTGTTTCCGGTATAGCGTGGTTGTTTTCGAAGTCACGGGAAGAGGGGCCGCACTAGTCCCGATTAAGCCAAGCCCTAAGCGAGGGCTAATTCCCACACACGCCAAGCAGTTGCCATGTTCGGATAGGCTTTTGATACCCTTCTCTCTTTCCTTTCTCCATCTCCAACTTCCACCCAAGTCCCGATCACCAGTCGACATAATGTCTGTCCCCGAGCTCGCCTGCTCTTACGCCGCTTTGATCCTTGCCGACGACGGCATTGAGATCTCTGTACGTATTTTCCTGGATTTCGATTCAACTTTGAAGATGTGAAGTGAAAGTCGCGCCAAGATGTTCTTTTACGTGGATTTTTGTAAATCGCGAAAGAGAAACAGCAATGGCGCCGAATTCACGGCCGCACCACAAATTTCGAATAGCGACTAATTGGAAATTTCATTTCAATAGGCCGAGAAGATCCAGACCCTTGTCGCTGCCGCCAAGGTTCCTGAGGTCGAGCCCATCTGGGCTACCATCTTCGCCAAGGTAAATTCCTGAATCCGCCCTGTTCGACTTGCAACAATCTTCGCCATTCGATTTGTCTACGGACTTTGTGGAGGAAATGTCGCAAATACAACCAGATTTAAAGATGGAGGGCTTACACGATATTTTTCTTTCACCAGGCTCTTGAGGGCAAGGACATCAAGGACCTCCTGACCAACGTCGGTTCCGGTGGTGCCGCTGCCCCTGTCGCCGCCGCTGCTGGTGGTGCCGCTGCCCCCGCCGAGGCTGTCGCCGAGGAGAAGGAGGAGGGTAAGTTATCACATGGCAAGGCTACAGTTACGTTGAACGGATTACTAACTCCCATACAGAGAAGGAGGAGTCCGACGACGACATGGGATTCGGACTGTTCGACTAAGCGGTTTATCCGTCACGAATTTGAAGTCGTTTCCTTTTTGCTCTTTCCTTTCCCTTTTATCCCGCTGCCGCCTTGCGGCTCCCTCGACGATTCTCTCTTGTACTCGATACACCACGACCCCTGCTATGAAGACCTAGATCTTGGGGAAGAAAAAAAAGAAAATAGCAAAAGATTCAAACGAACATGGACATTCAATGGAGACTGGCTGCTCGGTCTGCCTTCGCTTCGAGTGCCGGAGGTTGGATTGATCGGATGCCGTTGTGATTCCGAGACTTTTTTTGTTGCTTCCAGATTATTAGGGAAATTGAAGAAAGACGTTTGGCACACCTTTTTATTCGCATTCGTTCTCCGGCACATGCGTCGTTGGACAGGTAGTTGTATGATGTTTTCTTCATTTCTCCACGGACCTGCTTCGTTTATGGTTGAATGCTATATGCCTCGCCTTATGAAATGATGTCTGCCCTGGTCTTGAGAGCATCCCGTAGACTGTTACACATGTGACTGTAGAGTGTCCAAGTAATCTTGAAGGTGTATACCAGTGTTCTAGAACGCGATATAGAACTTGACCCTCTTTGCTGCGGGATAATTTTCATTGGATAACTGGGGTTGATTCGCTTATACTCCGTATATTCGATAACATTGAAAGATAACAAAAACGCCATGCTCGCTCCTAACGATCCCGGCTCCACCTGCTCCCCGCTTGTGAAGTGTGAACTGTCACCATGTCCAGGGCTATATACAACAGTACAGCATATGCTAGTACAGGAAAACTTTTTTGACGTCGACTCGAACAGCAGAATCAAGCCACAGCCAGGACTGGCTCTGGCGCAGCGTAAATGCGGAATTGAGCAAAGATAACCACATCTTCCACCATAGTTCCCAAAGACCCAATTAGCCAAGGCAGGTTGGTCATCACATAGTCCGGATCTGTCGAGTGGGCCAAAATCTGGGGAAGTCGTTAGCAACGAGTTTAGTAGTGAAAGTAGCTGGAAAGTCACATACCCCTGCGCCATAAGTCAAATTGCCAAGAAGAGACAGGATAAAGAAGAGAAGAGACAAGCCTAGAGCGAAACATTAGTATTCGATATACACAAAGACACATCAATGCATAGATCTCACCTTCACAAGACTTGTCACAGTAGTTCTTGTAGATCTGGGGCAATCTCGCTCTAAGCCAAAGTCAGTACCATTCAACATCACAACGCAACCCTCAGCACTTACCCAAGATAGCACACAGCACTGAAGTATCCCAAAACTTGTCCACTAGCAGCTACATCTGGAGCATTGGAATTCTCCTGCGGCGCCGGCGCCCACATGCCTGTCTGCCAAGCCATGGTCCAACCCGCCATACCCACAACAAAGATCCCCAGCACACTAATGAAGTTCTTAATCCATGCCTTCTTTCCAAACTCACTCTCCTCGACAATCTTCGCCAATGGATCCTCGACTTGGCTCTCCCGTCGTCCGGCATTCTGGTACCCGCGCAAAGAGCCCGACGACCGGCGCCGGCGCCCATGCGGCGTTTCTAATGAATCGCTGAATCGGCGACCCAGTAGCGGGGTGGTAGGGTCGGGTGTCTCGGTTGAGGAGCGTCGACGACGGTGCAAGGACTCGGGACGGGAATTACGCGCTTTGTAGTATAGACATTGCGCGATAAGCACGCCGTCTGCTATACAGAAGTACACGGCGATTGCGACGATCACGGGTACCAGACCTGCTAGGAGCCCGCCGAGGAGGTTTGTGATATCGCCGATGAACCAGACGAAGACGAAGAGGAGGGAGATAGCTTCCGCGTTTCCGTTGCGGTAGTTCTCGATTAATTGGGGGACCTGGCGCGTGGAGGGTTAGTTTGGTTTCCAGGGATTCGTGTGAGGCTATTCGTGGATTGTTCTCTGCATGCAGTCGATGCGTTTTGAATGAATGTGATTCAGGTGGAGGCGAGATGTAATTCAGAAGAGATAAAAGGTGCGCACGTACCAGGAGGAATATCCAACAGGTCATCGATACAGAACCCAGTAATCCTGACGCCGCTTCACGTGGCGTGAGTGGTATCGAGTCCATAGTCATCCTGCTGACAAGCTGTGCCAACGGCATGGCACTTGGTATCTGCGCGTAGAAAACAGATTCTTCAAGGTGCCAGGTGGTTATCGCGCAAGTCAAGAATCTAAAGATTTTTCGGGGCGGGGGACACGGCTGAGAATTGCGGGTGCGGCTGGGCTATGACACAATTGATGTTGGGGCCACTTTTTTTCTTGTCAAGGTCGCGGGGGAAATATGGAGGGGAACAAAGATCATAAAATTCTTGAAAGTGTAGAAGATCATGAAAAGATTAGGAGTATTGGGAATAAAGGGAATGAAAATTCTGCTTGGTCCGTGTCTATCATAGCGCAAAGATAAGTTCAATGCAGTGTTACATCACCGATGTGAGCAGAATGAGTCAGCTTGTCATTGGTCCGGTAGATTGCAGCGGTTATGCAGGTCAGACATGCATTAGAACATATTTGACCAGGTATTTGAAAGGAGTATGGTATTTGGTGGGATCTGGACTATTCTATAATATTCTTGGATTTTACTAAAAGTTCCATGTTGGATCAAAAGTGGTGTGGTGGTTGATTCATCCGATCTATATATATCATGGTGCTTGCCCTAACTCGGACAACTCCGAATCCATTCCAGGTGTCTACAACTATACTACTAGCATCACCTGCACCATTACCGTTGCAGTCCTACATCTTATCCATGGATGTGTTACGTTTATTTAAGACAGTACTTGTACAATAGTGTTCATTGATTCCAAGGTAGACTAGACTAGTCTAGGTCACTCTCAGCCGTGACATCCTCCGCCATCATCTCAAGTTCATCTTCCAACATGATGACCGCAAATTCTCCAATAAGGGCTTTAAGCTGACCACGTAGCAGACGCGTGCGAGATTCTTCCGGAAGTTCTGCAAGCGCCTCCAAGTAATCGGTTAATGGGGCATAATCCATCACATCGCCCCAGTTGCCTCTGTCCACACCATACTGGACCAGGAACACTTGGAGTGTCTCCAGACCTTCACCCAACAACCACTGCTCAAGACTTTCCGGTGATGATGTGAACTGACGTGGCCGACTGCTCTCATACTGCTCAGAATCACTATCAGGGGTGGTATCGTCATCTAGCTCGGCTCCATCTATTCCACCTCCTACATCACCCAGCGGGAGACCACGCTCCTGCATCTGATCAAGAAGATCGCGAAGCCATTGCGGGCGTCCAGCTTCGGGAATTCGCGAGATGTAGGAAGGTGTAGGATGGGACTGTTCAAGAAAAGCCTCCGAATCATATGGAGGAAGGGGATCTGAAGCGGAAAGGCGACCGGTGACAAAGCGGTTGGGGAGATGAGTGGTAACGCTCGGGGTATCAGACAGAATCACATGGCGAGCAACATTCAAGGTGATCTCGGGTGGTTCAATGGGTTCCGGTTCACCAGTGAGGGAATCGGCAACCTCCATGATCAGTGAGACTGCTTCGGGGGTGTTCCAAAGGTCCTTAGCACGGAGGATGTAAAGTTCTGTAAGAAGTTCATGGGATCCAGTTGGAGGCATCTTGCCCCAAATATGCTTGGGAATGTGTTGGAGGTCCAACTCCTTAGCCAGCCTGCTGAACACCCACGGGTAGCGAGACATAGCATGGTGAAGCTGTTTGCGACATTCTTGAGGCTTCTTGAGACGGATATATGCCATGACCAAAGAGCACTGAATATTAGGAAGATCAGCCCAGTCGCGGCTGAAGCGGGTCTGGGTGCACAGCTCTACGAACTGCGCGTACTCTCTTCCTCGTAGAGCGAGAGAGTCGATCATTAATTTCATGCAGTAAGGGTCCGAATCATCCAGGCTTAGAAGCAATTTAGCCCACTCATAAGCAGTTCGCCATGTTCCCTTCATACCGAGATTCGCAATATATCTCCATCCCACAAGCCACAACTCTCGGTTCTCTGCATAAGTAAAGTCAAGCCGGGCTTGGCCTTCCTTGAGCCGACTACCAAACGACGAGTGCGCTGAGCGTCCAATATTGAAAAGTGCTCTTTCCAGTAAATCAGCAGCGACAGCATGATCGCCTTGATGCTTGGCAATTTCGGAGACTTGAAGAAGAGTGGAAATATGGTAGGGATTGTATTGGAGATGATGAATGAGCCTCTGTGGATCCATAGATTCAACACAAAGATCAAACTGGTTTTGGACGTCCTTGTACGCTGTATTGTGAAGAATTTTGTACATTATAGGACCCGAAGAAGACTTTTCAACAAGCTCCATTCCCAGTCCTCCACTGGGAGCCCGAGGCCATTCATCTTTTCCTTGCATAAGGGAATTTCGTCTTAAGGTGACACCGGCTAGACTCTGACCTCTGCTGGCGGGGCTGTATCGTCCAGTCAAAGCGCGGCCCAAATCGACGGTCTCGTCCCGATTGCGATCTCGACGGCGGCCTGACCCTGCATCCTGGTCGAAATTTTCCAGCGCCACATTTCCAAACAGCCTGCGCATCTCGTTTGTTGGGTTCAAAAACTTGGAATCGATTGATAACAGCTCATCAGTGCTTTTTGGGAAGGACGCATTCGGATCGGAATTCACTAGGGCCGACGGGTCATGCTCGCCTGCAGATTGTCCTTTGACGGCTAGATCTTTCAATGCACGATCAATCTCATCCATTTCAGTATTCTCCTCTTCCTCCTTCACTGGTTTAGGAGAGGGCTGGGACTTCTTAGCCTTCTTCTTCTTCTTCTTCTTGTTCGAGCTCTTGGGCTTTATGGTCTCTGGCTCAGGCTCTGGAGCTAGAGCTACTGGCTCCTCCATATCCTCTTCTGGCTTTTCATCATTGTCTTCGTCGTTATCGTCATCGTCGTCGTCGTCACCACCGGCATTTAGGAGATCGAAGGCATTGAACTTGGGCTTCACGGGGCGCGGGGTATCATCGTCGCTTGACTCATCCTGGAGTTCGGCTTCTTGCAGTTCCTTCTCACGCAGCTTTTGGAGCTTGCGAATCGCCCGTGAAGACATTTCAACAAACAAGGCGTATCCACCAATGGCCTCCGTTTCCGAAAGAAGACGTGTGTTAATTCCAAGGTTGAGAGGAAGAGTTTCAAAGATAAATTCCGCGGGGAATGACGACACTTCCAATTAAGGCTAGCGTGGTGGATGTCACCACGTGATGCCGCTTATCATTTATCGCCGCGTCGTTCCATTGTTGACTCTTATTCTATCCTAGTCTATCGTAGACTGTCGCAACACGGAACTTTGACAAATATCGAACTCCAGGATCGCAGCGACATCTACAACACCTCAAATATCCGCTAGAATCAATGCGTCGGGCATTTGTCCAGGCTTTCCATACTGCCAGGCGTGCCCCAGTATGGAGAGTTGCCGGTAAACGGCCGAGTCCGCTCCGTTTCAGCCACAACCAGGTACGCGGCCTTAGGCCATACTCTGGAGGCCGACCCTCGTCCTACATCCCTGCAGCTCTGCAATCCCCCATGCGTTTCCGCAACTTCGGCATTGCCGTGATTTCGACCGCGGTCGCCTCCGGAGCGTGGTATGCGTATCAGAGTGACGGTAGCGCTCAGTCATTAGCAACACAGGTTCGAGGGTTCGCCGCGAGTGCAATCAAAACTGCCCATGCCGAAGGGCCTTCCGACTCGACACGCCGAGCTTTGTTGGTCAGCAACGACCAATTCTACACCCAGACGCTCTCCGAAGACCAGCCGCTATCGAAGAAGGCCGACGACTCAGACCGACGCATGCTGAACATGCTTACACCGGAACAAGCGACCGAGAAATTGCGAAAGAATGAAGAGTCCTACTTTGTGAACCGTGGCAAGGGTGTTGTTCGATACGACATTGTTCAGGTCCCTAGCAACTCGCCGATCGAGGATGACCATGCCGAACTGATTGTTGAGGTGCCGTCCTCCGTGGCTGCTAATCAGAATGGGGAGCCCAGCAGTGATTGGTCGTTCTGGGCTGTCTTTGATGGCCACTCGTGAGTGCTACGGAAATGGTTGATTCTTGCCAGGCGAACATTGTGCTAATAAGATAACAGGGGCTGGACTACATCTGCCAAGCTTCGAAACGTTCTTATCTCATATGTCGCCAGGGAGCTCAACGCTACATACAAAGCTGCCGCAACTGACCCGTCCGTTCTGCTTCCTTCATCCGAGGCCATTGACACCGCTATTAAGCAGGGATTCCTTCGTCTTGACCACGATATTGTGAACGAGAGTGTCAACAAGGTTCTCAAGTCGAACTCGCGCCGTATGGCCGCAGAGCTGCTTGCACCTGCTCTCTCTGGATCTTGTGCTCTTCTTAGCTTTTACGACTCCCAATCCAAGGACCTTAAGGTTGCAGTTGCTGGCGACTCCCGTGCTGTTCTCGGTCGCCGTGGACCCAATGGCAAGTGGACTGCCACTGCATTGTCCGAGGATCTTACTGGTGGTACCCCCTCTGAGATCAAGCGTCTTCAAGCCGAGCACCCCGGTGAGCCCTACGTGACCCGTAACGGACGAATTCTGGGTGGCCTTGAGCCCAGTCGTGCCTTTGGCGACGCTGTCTACAAATGGACCAAGGACGTTCAGGACAAGATCAAGGGCCAGTTCTTTGGTCGCAGCCCCTCCCCCCTTCTCAAGACCCCTCCCTATGTCACCGCCGAGCCTGTTATCACCACCACCAAGATTGATCCCTCCAAGGGAGACTTCGTTGTCATGGCCACCGATGGTCTGTGGGAGATGCTGACCAACGAGGAAGTCGTCGGCTTGGTTGGCCAATGGCTTGAGCAGCAGTCTGGTGCTGGATCCAGCAAGTCCTGGCTCCAGAGTTGGTTTTCATTTGGTGGTCAGAAGCAGCTCCCTGTGAAGGGAACTGGCACCACTTCCGAAGGACAACGACGCCCATTCCGCCAGGAGCAGTACGCTATCCCCGAGGGAGAGAGCCGCTTCGTAGTTGAGGATAAGAATGCCGCCACGCACATTGTGCGTAATGCCATGGGAGGCAAGGACAAGGAGATGATTTGTGCTCTGTTGACCCTTCCCAGCCCATACTCCCGTCGTTACCGGTATGTCCTTCTCACTTGATCTATGGGGAGTACAAAATGCTAATATTTCTTAGTGACGACATTACCGTTGAGGTTATCTTCTTCGGCAATGGCCCAGACTCTCGCACCGTTGAGACCAACGAAGAAGCCACCGCCCCAGAAGAGCCAGTCAAGGCTAAGATTTAAGGTTAGATCTTTTTAGATTGACCTCTTTCGACTTAACTCACTGTTCTTCTTCGGAAGTTGCCATACGTTGAATATGACGCTGCAATTACGGCCCAAGGCCATCATGGGAATCCATTTACTTTCGACTGCCAGGTGTTTTCTTTTCTGAATTGGGGACATGGAGCGTTGTCCTATTTTTGATATCCTACAAGCAGCTATTCTTATTATGAAAAACAGAAAAAATAAAAAAAAAAATTACACCTTAACTACTCCACTGTAGATTGTAATCTCCTAGTCCCAAATTCTAGTCTTAAATATCGGGGTTTACTTCAAGTTTACTAAATTACCAACTTGAAGTAACAAGCCCACTACATCCCTGGAGTGGCCTCCGGGCCGTTTCGCCAGTGGACTTCTTAGTATGTACCCTATCGACTTGGTTCTTTATTGAATCTTTGGAAAGAAATATTATTGACATACTGGTACAAGCCACTGGCAGTGGTCCGAGTCGACCACTCTTGAATTTTGGAACCATGATATTATACAAGTGAGTATCGCTAAAAAAAGATGTCCCAAATCACAGAATCATTCAGATTCTTCAAAAATAAACCATTTAATAACCCCAAGAGTGTGTTCGGAGCACTGGTCTCTGTGAATAGGTATGCCTTACACCTACTTCGTGTTCTTGCATCTTATGCAGAACTGAGAGATAGTCCATGAGGCACAGCTTGATTTCATTGGACTTGACGAGTTCTGGAGATTGCACCAGATCGTATGTGGTGAACGGGTCGTACGATATTGCAACACCCAAAGTGGATTTGAGCGCAAACATTGTGACTTTTCTATTTCAAATTCATTTTGAAAGGATCACCTTCCTTGACGAATTTCATGTGTGTCGCCCTGTAAGCCGGAATTGATGGCCTCAAGTACATGTATTTACCCAGCAACCAAGTCTGCAGAGTCGCAATATTGGAACTGGCAATCCAGTAAACCATCAAAGCAGCGGGCATCTCGTAGAACCATCCAGAGAGACCAACGTTGACAGCGAGGACCTGAATAAACATCCGCAAACCAGTGAAAAAGAAATTCTGATACATCTGAAGCTTCGGCATCTCCGCCATCTCCTTAAAAGGGACAGCCTTCCAGCCCATATTCACATTCAGCAGGATCGATGCCGTGAGAAGAGCAGGTAATGCTCCAGTTGGATCTCCTACTAAGAGATCAGGAAACCAAAGCGCGCCTTCATTCGCAAGTGTGGGTTCAATTGTTAGATTGAGCGATTGGATAGCTTCATCCGCAGACTCCTTGTTTGGTCGAATCAGGGAGAGTAGCCATGGCACTAGACCACTTGTATTTCCGCACATTCCTCGGATACCCTCCATCAGGGAAATCCAGACCGGTATTTGCAAGAGTGACGCTCCCTTAACCCAGGGATTTACGTTCCATTTCTCTCGCAAGGCCCTCCCCCTCACATTTAACATTTGCGTAATCTGTTTTGTGGTTTTCCCCTCTTGTCGACCGTCTTTCTCCATTGCGACTTTCCAGGAGTACAGTAATGGCGCAATGTCTCGTTCTCGTCGGGCGTGTACGCGTGTATAGTATTGTATGGGTAATCCGACGACCGTTCGGACAAGTAGAGCTGTGAGAGGGATAGAAATGACCCATGGTAGACAGGTGACATCGTGGACACCATGGATCAAGCTTGTAGAGGCATCTAATGCGGCACTGATGGGGCTCGGAGTGCTTCCAGTAGGATGGAAGTACCGGACATGGATATGCGACGGAGTAGCTGTTGCTCGGGGCGAACTTCCTTGAGAAGTCCTCAGGATTCGTAACGGAGAATATCGAACGGAATTCATAATCAGCGAAGCCCAATGGGTCTTTCAATCTTCACTAAGTACTGGCTTTCAAATTGTATCATCGGTGGAGGTGAAATCGGGAAAGGAAAAACAGTCTCCACATCATGTGACACGTATGTAAGTTACGCATTCTAGCAACACGTCAACTTCTTTGAACTTGACAGTTGGACCGTTTTCCTTTCCTTTCTTTTCCCTTACTACTAAGTAGTATGCCAGGACATTGGTGTCAACAGTGACCATGGCCTTCTTGTCAAATGCCATCCTGGCCCTCGTGGTCCTCGCCACTTCCGCTCTCCTTCTTCCACGGTTAGCGGGGACTCTGCTTGGATTAGTGTTTCGCTGCGCGGGTTGGTTGATCCGTCGGCGAACACGCTCTCGTCGGGAATATGTGATCGCGCGGGCGCGGTTGGAGGAGGAAGAGCACCGAGCTCCACGACCTAAGTCTTCTACAACCTCCTTGGCTCGGAGCCAAGCCGAAGATGAGGATTGGGAGAAGGTTGATAGCTCTAGTGGGGCGAAGACTGTAAGTAGCAGTGATAGCGGAGATGGTTCTAAGAATGAGGGAACTGCTCAGGATGACTGGGATGGTATTATTGGATTCTTTCACCCCTTTTGGTATGATTTATTTCCCTGCTGCTATACTACTTGCCGCTTGTTTACTTACATCTCTGTAGTAACGCTGGTGGGGGTGGAGAACGAGTACTTTGGGAAGCTGTTCGCGCAACACAGCAGCGCTGGCCCAAGGCCATTTGTGCTATCTACACTGGTGATCATGAAGTCAACAAGGCGACAATGTTGGAGCGGGTGGAGAACCGATTCAACATTCATTTACACTCTCCGACAATCGTCCTGCTCTACTTGACTACGCGGAAATATGTGGTCAGCGGCTCATACCCTTACATGACCCTGCTTGGCCAGTCCCTCGGATCCCTAGTTGTTGCTTATGATGCCTTCACGCTACTTGTCCCGGATATTTTCGTTGATACCATGGGATACGCCTTCGCATTGGCTCTATGCAAGTGGCTGTTCCCTACAGTTCCCACCGGGGCGTACGTACACTACCCGACAATCTCAACCGACATGCTCTCCTCCCTTGATGACGAGACTGGTGTACAGGGTATCAACTCTGGTGCTGGAAAGGGATTCAAGGGCACAGTCAAGCGGCGGTACTGGCAACTCTTCGCTCAGTTATACGGCTGGGTCGGCCGCCACGTCGACGTAGTCATGTGCAACTCGTCCTGGACATCAGCCCACATTCGCAAAATCTGGGGCACAGGCAAAGCCATTGATAGCAACGAAGAAGGCACGGGATCCGCATCCTCACCCGCAGTGGTCTTCCCACCGACCGCAGTCTCCGAGCTGCAGTCAACAATCACCGTCGATGCAGAGAGTGAACGAACCCGACAACCAGTCATCCTGTACATCGCACAGTTCCGACCCGAAAAGAACCACCCTCTAGTCCTGCGCTCGTTCGCGCGCTTCCTCCAGGAACGTACCCGTAACCCCGTGTTAGCGGATACCCCGCCTCCACGACTCGTTCTCATCGGCTCAGTGCGGCACTCCAGTCCCGATGAAACTCACATCTACAACCTGCGACTCCTAGCACACGAACTGAAGATCCGCGATCATACCACTTTCCTCTGCGACGCTAGTTGGCCCGCGGTACTGTCCCACCTCGGAACAGCCTCCGTCGGCGTAAATGGTATGTGGAACGAGCATTTCGGTATCTGTGTCGTAGAGTACCAGGCTGCGGGGTTGATCTGCGTTACCCATGACTCGGGCGGGCCCCGAGAGGATATCGTGATTGATCTCGGAGACGGTGCGACCGGTTTCCGTGCTGAAACCGAGGAACAGTTCGCGGCTGCGTTTGAGGCGGCGCTTGCTCTTCCTGTTGAAGAGAAGATTGCTATGCGCTTAAGGGCGAGAAGATCTGCGTTGCGCTTTACTGAGGAGGAATTCGCTAAGAAGTGGTTGGCTCAGGTGCAGAAGTTGGTGAAGGCTTCGCGGTAAATTTGA
The DNA here is from genome assembly GCA_039634405.1 of Penicillium herquei. Classification (NCBI taxonomy): domain Eukaryota; kingdom Fungi; phylum Ascomycota; class Eurotiomycetes; order Eurotiales; family Aspergillaceae; genus Penicillium; species Penicillium herquei. Next base: position 3,506,676 of record CP098387.1, on the reverse strand, counting down.
GATTTCTGGCGCTTGCGCTTGCTTTTCTTATCGTTTAACCCTTCTGTACTTTGACCATAGATGAATTCCTATAGTCCTTCGTTTGGTCGACTTTGTAAATATTTCATATGATGGTGTGGTGCTATTGTTCTTTGCATAATATACCCTTTTTCTACTAGTATATTCCAAGATTAATTCTGTTTTTTTTTTTTTTTTTTGAGTTCGTCTAGGGCTCCAGTTCTGTATGTGTATTTGTATTTCAGAATTTGGATGTCATTAACTTGAAACACCGGTATGCTTGTCTGAGTATCAGAATTAGAGCATAATCTACCGGTCAAAAGCATAAATGTATAAAAAGACTGGTTTAAATTGGTCATGCGGTATAATACTCCATGGAGGGTATATCCAAGAAAATATGAGATTCAAAGACAAAACAGACGGGTATGATAGAGAAAAGGTCAACTGCGATGATAGACTTGATGAGCCTGAAACAGTCCAGGGGAACAAAGTAAAAGAGACAATCGGATGCAACGAATGTCAGTATATCAAGAAAGAAAGGGGGAAAACGAAACCCTCATTGCCACTGGCATGAAAAGATAAACATGGTTAAGAAGAGAAAAGAAAAAGGAAACTATCCACCAAATCTCCAGACCTATATCTCAACGCCAAAACTTCTATATAGGCACCAAAGCCACGGACACCGATAAAATCATAACCAAGCACAACATGCGAGTCTCACAGTGTGCTGCTTTTGCCTCCCAAGTTTTATGGAATGAATGAAAATGGAAGAGAGTGTGAGAGTTCTCTCCAGTTATCATCCACTCCATTTTTGATCATATCCAGGATCTCCTCCCATCATTTGCCCACCAACTCCGTACATCCCAGGCTGGTTATTCGCATAACCGCCACTCATACCGGACACACTGCTGATACCTGACTCGTCTTCATCGAAGCCGAACTCACCTCCGGAGCTGGCATCAAAGCTGCTGCGACCGCCAATGTCTCCTGGCTCATCACCGCCGGCAGCTATCGTATCCCATTGAAGAGTCTGGAGAGCAGGGTACTGCGCAAGCAATGCTGCAGGAAGGACGAAGTTACCCGACTGTCCATCCATTCCAGGAACACCAGGCATGACCAGCGGCTGTGGAACAGGCTGCAGATGGCCGGATGGTTGGGGTTGCTGATGCTGTTGTTGTTGCTGCTCCATGAGGATTCTCTCGCGTTCTTGGGATTCCTCATCCAGCAAAGGTTTGATACAGATTCTTCCGGCTTCGGATCGGAAATGGCGTCCCAAGGCATCAGCACGTGCGAATCGGCGACCACAGCCCCAATTTCCTCCTCTTGAAAGATCGCCTCGACAAACGAATTTCTTTTCTCCGGAATGCAGTCCTTCGTGACGTTTTCGATCATGTTGTCGCGCGAAGGCTTTCCCACAAACTGTACAAACGAATGGTCGTTCATCTGTGTGAGTTCGAAGATGCGAGCGCAGATTATAGGCACGGGTAAATCGTTTGGGGCAGAGGGTACACTGGAAAGTGGCTGGGTGCTTTTGAACGCGCTTGGAATCTCCAGATATCGCGCCGGGTCGTTGAGGATCGGCCAAATCAAGAATATAATTGCGACTTTCGATCGAAGATGTCGAGAGACGTCGGTTTGAGCGGGATGGTGATGCGTCTCGTGAGCTAGGGCTACTACGCGAGTGAGGCGACAGAGAGCGTGGTGAGCTTGGTGCGCGAGCCTCTAGACTAGTTGCTGAGGTAGCGGGCGAGCGTGAACGGGAAGCGGGGTGTGCGTAGGGGTCAGATTTACTGCGCACTCGTGATCCTGTGACGGGGTTAAAAATGAACATAACCTGCGAAATATCGACTGGAGACTTACGCATTGCTGGGGGGCTCAAAGAATCAAAGTCCTCGGCCGGTTTGGAAGGTCCAAAGCTGGGAATTCGAGATGGAGGCGCAAACTCGACATTAATCGAGGGTGGTGCCATTTGCGATGCTTGTCCAATATCGGTAGAGCCATTATTCATTGGGTTCATCATGTCGTCCGAGGTCATCCCATACATTTCTGTAGGCGCGGAGGGGAACTGGTTATTGAGGGTAGGAGGAGACAGGTACGGTGCGTTGGGAACCATTTCCAAGCCTTGTTGAGGCATGAGTTGTGGTGAAATATATGGGCTATGAAGTGGGCTTATTCCCTGGTGTTGATGGTGTTGCTGCTGTTGGTGTTGCTGCTGCTGCTCCGAAAGCGTGAACGACTCGATTCCCAGAGCATTGTCGTATAGTGAAGGGTCATTTTGCGGTATCAATGAGGGCGACGCACTGTTCTCAATGCCATCATAATCATGTTGAGCCAAGTATGGTGAATGGTTGGCCGATGATACCTCGGATACTTCAGATGGTGCTCTGCGATGGCCTTGGAAGGCGGTATGGTTCATCACCGACTGCCAATCCTGGTTGGATTGCGCGCTTAGGTATGCAGCAGTGGCTGGATCCAATGAAGTATGCCGTGAATGCTGCGGAGTATAATACGGGGTGGAACCAGGGGGAGACAAAGGACCTGGCGAGGACTGCTGTGGATCTTGCGATGATGGGTGGGAGGAGGGATTGGAGATGGGGCTGACAAGGTCCGCCGGGTTGATGGCTTGGTGCATCGATTGTGGTCTCTGGTGCATTTGCGGATCCAGCAGTAGCGAGGAGTCGTACTCGGGAGAAGCCACACTATTCGGACTGTGGTTCGAGTAGGCAGAGTAGTCCATGTCGGCGGTCGTAGTGTTCAGCAGGTTATAATTATCCTCCGGCTGTAGCGGCCTCATACCCCCAGATGTATGATCCAGTTGACTGACCAAGCTTGCTTCGAATGACTGCGAACTGGGCACATTTCCGGTGTTGATATTTGAAAAAGATGGGTCGACTGGCGGCGCCAAACCCTGTGTTGGCGGGGCAGCAGAGAGATACGCCGACGCGTAGTTGTATGCATCGGGACCACCCATCCCCATATCTGGGTTCGTATTCGCGTATACGGGATTCGCAAATGCACCTGACATGGACGGGTCGAGACCAAGGCCAGCAGTCGTCGGATCCAAGTACTGCTGAGAGTGGGGTGATGGGCTCACGCTACGGTGCTTGGAGCCCGCAGGAGAAGCGCCAGCACCCTGAGAAGGGTCATGAGACGCCATAACGGGTTGGCAACGATGATGCCCAACCTAGCGATTCAAGCGCCGTAATAGCAAGATGGTTTGAGGTGAAGGGATGAGGAAGCGCGAAGTCGGTGTGATCTTTCAGAGCGGCGGGCGGCGAACAGGGAGCGCAAGAAGCGGGGACGGGGACGATCGGGACATTCGCAGGGAAGAGCAACACGCGGGGCGCAAGAAGAAGCGAGGATGTTAATCACTAGGATTCGTGTGATAACCCTTGAAATTGTCGCATGCAACTGGAATCTGGAATGAAATGATTTCACGTGCACAAGGCGGTCTAGAGATTTGGGACCAAATGGGACCTAAATGGGGTTCTCTATTATTGTTTTTTTCATGGCCCTAAATAGTGTGATATATAATGGCCCACTAGTCTGTTTCGTGTTTTGGGTCTGAGCTGTCATGTATCAGATTTAAATAATTCTTAAATTGACTATGATGGATCAGGTGTGATCTAAGAGGTCAATGGGGGTTCATTTCTCCTCCGAGTCGTTCATCTACTCCGTAAAACCCCCACATCTTGCGATAACAGATAGGAATAAGCTATTTATAACCTCCATCATTACGACAACCTTTTAGGCAGAGCTCAACTGAGAAGATCATGTTGAATATGCTCGAGCAAGGGCAGGAGATCATCATCATCTCGGGTATCAAACATTTGAACCTTGGAAGGAATAGCTCGTCTGATTTGGTGGGTTTTAACGGGTAAGTGCTTGCACAGCCACGCAGCTGAGATTGATTGATACCCATTGGACCAGATCTATACCCGATGGAGTTAGTGACTGGAGAAGGGTCAACTTTGGTTAGGGCAAGGCAGACTCGGAGGGAGCCTTGGGCCAAAAATATCGGGAATATGTCTGCCTCCGTGAAGAAGGACGTGCATAGGTACCAGGTACGGCGAAGTGCATGGATGCCCAGGTGTGTCAGGTGTGTCAGGTCAACAGGTGTTGTCTAGATCGTTGGTAGTTTCAAAGTTTGCACCTCAGGCATCAAACATTTTGAATGTGGAGCCTGAATTCCCAGGTGTCTTAACGGCAATATTTCTGTATTGGGACACTTATATGTACTCCGTATACTCGGTACTTGGAGACATCTGGATGCCGATGCATATTCTCCTTAGCAGTGATACTTCAAAGGGAATACCAGATGACAACATTCAAATGTTGATTGAAGTGAGACCCTGAAACAAGATCGTAAGTTCCATAGTTATAGCCAAGCATTGCAGGATTGATGCCCGGGAACGGCGGGGCACTAATCTATTCCAACTACTGTGGATTGATTGGAAATGGAAATTTCAAACGTGGATTTCCATGCACATGTGTATAGATCGGAGTTGAATTTACCCTTAGTGCTGGGGTTTCCCCTTAGTATGGAATAGGGACTTGGTACTAGTAAACACATCCATGGATGTAAAATCGACAGCCTGGATTATACTATACTAGTATAGGGTCGAAGTCATTTGCCCCATAATATTCGATTGATATGAATATTAGTGTACGGAGTTTTATTTTCTTCTCAAGTTAGCGAGGCATATAACTTGGAAGCTAGTGCCCAGGTGGTTCTAGTAACCACCAGTTGACTGCAGTTGAAATCCATCATGATGGTCCTTTCTCCTGCCCTTACCACCGCAAAACCAGGTAACTGGGGCTTGATTTGGAATACAGCCTTGCGATCATCTGAAACATTTTAATATGATTGAATTACAATTTGTGATCATCTGAATCACAAGACTTAGCTCAAGAATTAAGATTCAACGCGGAGAATCCTCGGAGTCCAACCCCAGTCGCGAATGAGACCATGATATAGCTTCTCATAAATTAGCCACGACTCAGCTTCCGAGTCGATAAAACGAATTCCCCCTGGCTAACCCGATGAATCCAATCCTGGCTCTCTACATCATCATCATGCAATAAATAATCATTCTTCACGGTGAATGCGGGCACCAATCGTCATTGCTGATCGCTGCAGAATCCTCCGTGCGGTTACATGTACATGGCCCATATTTACTCCACATTACCTCCGGCCTTTCATAACTCATCCAATAATGCTTCTTTCTGAGAGTTCCATCACTTACGCGTGCATGTCTTACACCTTGATATCTCAATTTCAAGTTCAAGGAACCTCCATTTAACCGACCGCATCGGATATTTCCTTTGGAGTATACATTGTGAACATCATTTATCCGTAGTAGACTTAAATACACAATAGACCTCCTCAATACTAGTTCAAACTACAGAATCAAGTTAAACCACATTGCCTTAACATCCTAGAACCATGCCTGGCACGTTCTCCAGCCTTCGAGCCCCCGTGGCTCTCCTGTGGGCACTCAGCCTGCCCTGTACCCATGCGAACCAAACAACAACCATCACGACAGACCTCTACCCGCAAACCTGGGGTGGCTGGGGTGTATCATTAGCCTGGTGGGCCAACATATTCGGAGACCGAGAAGACCTTGCAGATATCGTCTTCACCACAGACTCGACCTACTGGAGTCCCGGCGACGAGACTTTACCCGGTCTAGGCCTGAATATCTTGCGATATAACGCCGGTGCTTGCTCGTGGAACACCATCAACGGTAGTGTCTCGATGGTGGCATCGCCTAATATCCCAAAGGCAAAGCAGATGGAGGGATACTGGATAGATGATTCGAGCACGGATCCTAGTTCCTCGAGCTGGAACTGGACTGTCGATGCGAATCAGCGTACCATGATGCTTAATGCTCAGGCAAGAGGCGCTGATACTTTTGAGCTGTTCTCTAATTCTCCGATGTGGTGGCAACTCGACAATCTCAATCCTAGTGGTGCTTCCGATGGCGGAAGTAACTTGCCTACTTCTCAGTATACGAATCATGCGATTTACCTCTCAACTATTGCTCAATATGCTCAAGAAAACTGGGGTCTTACTTTTACCTCCATTGAGGCATTCAATGAGCCTGCTTCGGATTGGTGGGTTTCAACAGGTACTCAGGAGGGATGTCATTTTGATGCTTCATCTCAGGCATCACTCATCCCAATTCTGTATGAGGAGATGCAAGCACGAGGCCTGGACCAAACAATCATCGCATCTTCGGACGAAAATACCTATGAATTGGCTCTGGAAGGCTGGGATACCATTACCAAAGCAACTGAGAAGGCATATGTCGGTCGAGTAAACTCGCACGGCTACGAGGGTCTGAGTGGTCCACGATCTGATCTCCGAGCAGCCGCAACAAGTGCGGGACAACTTCTCTGGGATAGTGAATACGGAGATAGTGACTCGACAGGTGCAACAGCGGTGCAGAATATCATGACAGATATCCGACTCTTACAGCCAAATGCTTGGGTTCACTGGCAAGTGATTGACTCTTCAGACTGGGGTCTTATCAATGGAGATATCACAACCGATACTCTTGACGGCGCTACAACGAAGTACTACATGCTGGCCCAATTCAGTCGCCATATTCGGTCTGGGATGCGCGTTTTGAATAGTACCTCGAGCAATGTTATTCCGGCTATCAATCAAGACAATGACACGCTGGTTATTGTTGCGGCTAATTGGGATGATGAGGAGACGTTTACTTTTGATTTGTCGGCTTTCTCACAGGTTCCGGATGATGGAACGGCGGTTAGTAGCTGGTTAACTGATACAAGTGGAGATAATCTGTATGCCAGTGATGATAGTGTGACTATTGAGAACTCAGCCATCTCGCTCTCGATTGCGAGCAACACTGTGCAGACTTTTGAGATTTATGGGGTGGCTATCTAGTCTAGGTTTATACGGTGCCCTCCAGATATGGTTATTAAATGGTTCAAATGTTCTCTATACTATCAATGCATACGCAAGCAATTAGTTCTCGACACCATAGAAAGAGTTGAATACATACTCTAGAAAAGCCTTTTAACATCCTCTACATCTACCACATCAACAAACTTCGGCAGCACTCTCTCCAACAGAAACTTATCAACATCCTCCTCGTCATCCATCACCGCCTGCCTCGGAATGACTATATGATAATCCAGATCCGCCCCGTGCCTCGCGCCCCCCAGAATGGCCCCCATCGTCGTCAGGCCGCATAACACAACATGTCGCACTCCCCTTGCTCGCAGATACCCCAGCAGATCCGAGGACCCAAAGGAGCTCGTCTGGAACTTTGGTAGGAGAATTTCGTTTGGGCCCTTCCCGAAGCCGGCGCTGTCACTGTCGCTGTCGCTTGCGGGTGGCAACAGCGACGCCGGGATAGGGTAGTTCGGTGTGCGCGGGTCGCGGGCTGCGTCGGGAATTGTAAAGAAGCCTTTTCGTTCCAGAGACTGCACCCAGCTAGAGAGTTTGTTGTAGGGGCTTATGAAGGCATTGCTATTGTAGCCAAAGGGTAGAACATGGTGAATGATCAAAGGGGTGTCTTGATAGGAGGAGGTCTGGGAAGGCTCTCCTTGGCGGCGTACGATCTCCGCTCGGAAGAGGTTAAGCAGCGAGAGGATCTGTGCGAGATAGGCCTCTTGGGTTTCTTGCGAGAAGCGGGCTAGTATATCGGTTTGGATGTCGGAGAGGAGAAGCGCGGCGTGGGAGAGGTCTATCGGGATATGGAAGGGTGATGATGAGCTAGACATGATGGATGGAAGTGAAGAAAGTCAATTTCTTGATCTAGATCTATGCAGTAGGTACCGTTCTGTGCTGTACTAGGGAAAATTGAATTGAGGGGAGGAGAAGTGGGATTTAAACAGAGAGAGTGGGGGCTGGATGTATACAAGTATGCACATGTGGAGGGGGAATACGAGGCGGGCTCCTTCAAGTGCTGGATTGATTATTGAATTGTAAGTCAGCATTACTAATTTACTAGCATAGTTACTTAGTAGCTTATTATAATAGCACAGGGTAGTAGTAGTCTTTATTTACACTGATTTCTCACAAAATGATATACAATATACAACAACCACTATAAATCTAAGTAGGCATATATTATAGAGTGATCCCCTATCTGTGAGGACCTTGAGTTAATCGGATCTAAATATCAAATAGAGATCTCAAATAATATTTCAGGCAAATTCTAGTTTAACCCATCTAAACCTACTCCCGTCTTGATCATAAACCGTGTCAATCTATACCTCCAAAATTCACAAACTCCAACGCGTTTCATGAAATTCATAGCCTGTAAGGCGTGTCCAAGTTCTATAAAAATTAGCTGCCAATGGAACAAATATTAGCTACGGAGGGGAATTGAGCTCACATCGGCATTCCTAGGCTCAATAAAGAGAGCTTTTGCCTCGGCAATGAGTACAGGGTTCTCCTCTTGATTTGGCAAAGTTTCAATGCGACCATTCAACCATGCCTTTCGTCCCTGCAACTGGCTCACCTCTGTTGTTAAGACAAAGTATGAGTTCACCAGTGCAGGATTGCGAAAGTCAATGTTTAGGTTTGCTGTCACTGCAACCTTTTTCTCAAATGCAGTACTGCTGCATCGGACGAGAGTCTCATCAAGTAAGGTTGCGAGAAGACCGCCATGAACCATACCACTATGGCTACATAGCTCATTGCCAAGATGGATAATCATGATCATACTTTCACCAGTATTCTCAAAGACGTAAGGAGCCACCGTGATTCTCTTGGGTCCCCATAGAGGTCCTGTCAGGATGTTTTGGGACCGCATACTCTCCGGTATGGAGAGGTGAGGTCTTTTCTCGACGTAATTGGGATCTCTTCGTAGAGATGTGGTGAGGGAATGGGATTCGATGAATTGTTCAACGTCATTAAATGATTCTTCTGGTGTCCACAGAAGTTGGAAAAGCTTGGTTTTGGGGGTTGAGATGATGGTCGTCATGTTGACAGAACTGGTAGTGGGCTCAAATTCCAAGGTTTGAGTAGTCAAAGCAAGTATAGGATGGATAGAGTTCAGGAATCTTCAATGTAGATTAGAGACCGGGTCGATGTCATTATTTATACCTAAATTTTGCTGAGGAAATCAACTATAGTGCCAATATGTACGCTCGGATACTGTGATATCAGGACGGATGTACCTTCTGACCTTGCCCAGCAGGTTGTTTTCCCGATTCGCCTCCTAAGTTGAGCATTCCAAGCCGGATATCGAGAGAACCTCCTTTTTTTGCCCGCCAGATGTCGTAATTCGCATAAATGTAGTTAGTAGAAGTTCCTATACTGGCCCGAATGCAGGATGGAAATATCTGCTAGCGAATGGAGTGCAAGAATTGCTGCAGGCATCTGCATAATTGACACAAAACCTACCAGACTATCACCCCACCTAGTTGATCCTTTGATTGTCACCTATGCGGCCTGTTGAATAATAGGTTATTTTTTAATTGGATATGCTCCAGCCGATCGATTCCATGCATACGTTTAGTATGGCATCATCCCTTTGGTACTACCCAAAGTACTATGCAGAACTCAGGTTCTATTTTCACTGAAGACCTTCCACAATTATTGGTGATATGCTAGTGGCATTTGAAAATGCTATCAATGTATCCACCACCGAGAAAAGCGCCTCCTTACTGCCAGTGTCATTACATACCACATGATCGATAAATGCTAAGATCGAATGTGTATGTACATTCAAGTTGGAAATGGTAGAAACGATCGATCGATCTAAAGCATACATCTACTAGTATTTTAGAACATATGGCTCATCCCTTTTAACGTCTGTACGACCCTAATTCTTCCAATGCATCATCCACGCCTCCGGATGTATGTATGTTGACCAATTCGGCTGCAGATCCATGCCCGAAAAAACCCCGTCAATGCCGAACTCTGCCCGGCCAATGTGATGTAAGATTGTAACATTTGACGTCTGGAATTATTGAATATGCAAAGAGCATACTGACAAGTACCCAATATACTGGAACCCAACAGTGTTGCGTGGAGTCATCATGATTTCTCAAGTGCTACTCACTAGGATGTAATACTTCTAAGTTTAAATGATAATGCTGTCCAGATGCCCTCGTTACTGGTAATTTGATAATCTGATGTGAGTCTCTTTAACCTTTGCCTCCGGGCCGCCGGTCATCTGGTATGTCGGAAACATGAGCCGTTTGCCCTGAGAGGCTCGTGGTGACACCCTCGTTTCATCCTTTGTAGGTCTGACGTGGTGGAGCACTTGAGTGGATTAGACCGCCACTTCATAACATTGAAGGTAAATGGTGGGTTCCGACAGTATGGATACTTCTCTTCCAGAATGCAGCATTCTTCAAATGTGGATTTGACATAAAATTATACATACTACTAGTCGATTATTTGTTCAATTCCCAGATGTTCGATCAGATATGAATTTATAGGAACATCTTATCAGAACATCGACTCGGGACTCAATGCTCGTATGACGCCATCATGATTCAGTTCGATCGTTTTATCATTTGATTCTATGATATACTCACAAATTTGAAAAAAAGAATTGATGTTCATTCGCTACTAATTCATCCAGATGTCCAGCATAGCGTATTCTGCCGTGACGAATTAGGCTAAATATTCTCCTGCACATGCAACAGTGAACCATCTTAACCAACGACGCTATCTCCTCCCCTACTGTGCTTGAATTCCTTGCTATGATTGACGTTAACTGGATCCAAATTGGGAAAAAAAGAAAATATACCAAGAACGTGCCAAGCTCGGCAAAAATTGAATGTTATGTGTCGACCAATAGATCTGCTTCAGCATTCCCACCAAGAGGTACATCAAACTCTATTGATCTATGAATGAACTACTAGGCAACCTTCAAGTTGAAAACTTGTGTAAAGAGATAAAGCACTTGAGTCAACTGGTTGGATCTGAATTCCATCTCAAGATCCTGTAAAACTCTATACTTCCTCACCGATCTCACGGCATTAGAAGATCCCGAGTCGTGGACCAGCTACATAGCCCCTGACTTGAACTTCCAAGATTAGGTATCAAATGACCACCTGGGCAAGATATCAGTCACCGGTGTTTGAAGTCGTCCCAATCTAGCAAATGCTATATTTCCCGATTCATGAATTGATTCATGTTCCCCAGGCCCGATATGACTACCTGCCATCGATAAAAACCCGAGAGACTCATACACTTATTGTGGTTGGTTGATCGCTTTGAGGGGATTCCAAATATCATTCAATGCTGACATGTGAATTCAAGGGCAATGGACATTGACCCTCGCCTCCTAGGCACCAATCAAGAGTCCTCGATACACCGGTTGGTTCTTAGGTAGAAAGGGGAAAAATCTATACATGCCCCAGGTGGGAATCGTCCAGGTTGAGACTAAAAGTAAAAGCTTTGTCACTAGAATGAGAATAGGTACATTGATCAAGACATGATCCCTAATGAACATAAACAAACGAACGGATATCAAACATGCAATGATAAATACATCCCAAAATCCACTTCCTCATAGCAGGGCCTCCAGGGCTCCTTACAGCTCACCCATAGTCTCAAAGCTCTCATAGATCTCATAAGTAGAAGTGCTAACCAGTAGGTTATCAGCACAGCTACTTCCAAGATCGGCGTTATTAATCCAAGCAGGCTCCCAGTAGTAAATACCCAAACCACCAGTAACACCCTCAACAACATCCGCCAACTTCTCGAGGAACTCTTCCTGTCCCGCAACGGAGAACGGAATATCCTGCAAGTCAGACGGGAACTCGTACGCAGGGTCAGGGCACGAGTAAGGCCAGTTGGTTTCAACAACAAGGATATCCTTGCCGTAGTTCTCGTACATGTTGGTGAGACTGGTAGTCAGCGCGGTAAGTGTGGCATCCGCGCTGTAGAAGGGGTAGTAGGATACACCCATGTAATCGAAATCAGTGGAGACCAGATCGGTGCTATCGGCCAGAACTTCGTTGTAGAAGTACTCCTGCTCCTCCCAGTCCCAGCCGTTGTCCAGGTGGATCATGATCTTGGGGGTGGTTGCGAGGTCGGAGTCCTTGACTCCCCATGCGCCGGAGTGTAGCAGACTGGCGATGTTGTCGTAGTTTGGGGTTTCACCGAGAGGCCAGAGAAGTCCGGCGGTGATTTCGTTACCGATTGAGACGATGTCAACGGTAAGGTCGTTCTCTGCGAAGGTGTTGCAGACTAGGAGGGTGTAGTTGTATAGTTGCCAGGTTAGGGTGTCGATGTCGGTTGTGGACCATCCTGTGGGAGTTGTCTAGAATAATTGTTAGATAAGGAATTCAGTATAGAGAAACTTGAAGTAGTGCCTATTTACCTGCTCGCTGGGACTGGCCCATGTGTCACTCAGATGCAGATCAAGGTATGTGGTCAAACCCTGTGCTTGCATCCGCGTCGCCAACTCAATGTTGTAGTCGAGATTGTAGTCACCAGAGCTGGGGTCAACCCAGACACGCTGACGAACAGAGTTGAAACCCAGATCCGCGAGGATAACCTCTAGCGCCTGAGTCTCGCCATCGAGGTTCTTGTATGTGTAGCCAGCATCTTCCTCAACAATCAAAGAAGAGATATCCGCACCGCGAATAGACAACTCCGCAAAGGCAGGAGCCAGAAGCTGGGAAGCGAGAAGAATCTTAGACAGCATGATGATGAGCTGTTTCAAGTTCTGGCCTTTTGGATTCTCTGACAGAAACCAAACTCAGTCGCGGCAGATCAGCCCTCCTTTATCCTTTTCTCCTGTAACGGGTACCTGTCTCGGTTCGGCGCGAGAGGAAGGAAGAATTTCCCCATTGTGCTATAGAGCATACCCACCTCAAGTCTTGGGTCCTGTAAAGTCATGATATTTTCCAACCGGAAGAATCTCGGTTAGGACTAGCACAGATGTATGAAACACCGAGAAATAGTGCGGCGGGTGGAGAAATGCGCGACCACTGACGATACTTTCTTTTTTAGGCGATGAACGTGGATCTGGGTTAATCTATACACAGTCTCCTTGATTGATTGGGGAAATTTCCGTCTAAAATAAATATAAATTAAAATGCATTATGTATAGAAATGCCGTGAATAAACTAAAGTAATATGGCATGGTCATTTAATCCGGAGTATCTCTTTTGCTTGATTCTTTTCCTTGGACGCCTCTGACGATCCCCGTTCCCACTGGTAACTTTATCCTCATCATCAGATCAACTGATTCGTTCATGCCCCCTCTCTATTACTGATTATTGGTGGAAGTGTTTATTCAGTCCTGATCAGCTCTATAAGCGAACTCAGAGTCTGACGTGGACTTATTTACATAACTATATGCATATGCTTCCAAGGCGCAACCCCGCCGGGGGACCTGGTGGTCATTTTCCAAGTTTTCTGGGGAATCTGCAGGTTCTAGTTGGTTTTTAGATTGGTTTAAATGTTAGAGTTTGAAAGGTCAGAGGAATTGTGATGCACTAGTCTGGAATGGTTGGAAGGAATGAGGATATCACTTGGATTTCGGGTTTCTTGCCCTTCTTGGATGTTCAGGCGATGGAGAACGTGAATTCATGTAGGTACCCGAAATGGTCTTAGATATGCATACGCACCCAAATAGGGATGAGAGAAGCTACAAGAAGTTCGTTTACTCCACTCAGGATGAACTTGAAGTCAACTGGTGCTAGTGGAGCTCATCTATTCACGTTCCCCTGAGCGGCTGAGCCGAGTTCCCGAGGTAAATCATTAACGAAATAGGAGGCGAGCTGGTCTTAATGAGAAAGTCTACTTGAATTTACTTCTACTGAACATTAAAATGCACATCAAGTCAACTTGAAGTTCCATCAATCATATCATCAATTGTCATTGCAACAGGCGTCACCACGCCTCTCAAGTCATGTATCATGCAGGCATCCTTAGCAGAAATCCAAGAAGAATTCGCAGAACCCCACCCAACATCAACATTACATACAGCTAGTGTTCAAAAGGAAGATCTGAACGCATACCAGAAGCAGATCATCAGAGAATAAAAAAAATAACGGGGGGAATGTGGCACTGCAATACCAGTCCTGCTCTGGTATCGCCTCGCGACTCGGGGCAGAGACAGGATGATCCTGTCATGACGGGGGTGCCACCGGTGCGAAATGTATATATGTACAAGTCATGTAGGATGTATGCCAACAAACTCTAGAATGCCACACCTTCCAGAGATGACCGCGAGAAAGCAATCGAGATGATGTACAGAGACCTCACGGTTACAAGAAAGGGTTGAAGGCGGGTAAATGTGGAGAATAGGGGGAGGTGAGGGTGAGGGTGACAGGGGAAGAGTTTTGAGGCAAAAAGAAAAATAAAAAGGTGATAAAATCTCAAGAAATGGTGTGGTCCGACTATTCAGGCTTCTTGCCCGTGGGAATTGGTGCTTTGGTAGATGGCTTCTTCTTTCCAATCATAAGAACTTCCTCTTCGGATTCATCGTAGTCGTCTTCATCGTCACAGTAGTACCGAGACTCATCCTCTTCAGATGGACGAGGTGAGGCTTGGGAATGGGCCTTGACTGTCTCGCCGGTTCGGAGAATCGAAGGTACAGATGAAGAGTCGTCGGAATCCTTGGATGGTGGACACATGCCATCACCTGAAAGAGACGAAGCACCAGAGACAACAGACGGAATACTAGGATGAGAAGCACTCTGTGACATCCCACTAGTAAAGTCATCGGCAGAAGAGGAGGAAATAGTAGCGGCAGAAGGGGGAGAAGTGGTAAGACCGTTGCGCTGGGGTTCGACAGGGCGTCCAATATCCGGAGGAGCCAATGAGGGCAAATGAAGGGAGTCGGTTGAAACCATAGCACTTTCAATGTGAGTCGACAACACGTCGTCCGCACTGGGCGCGATATCGCTCCTTCTGCGGCGTAAAAGCGCTTCCTTGGTAAGATGGAATGACTCTGCAGAAGACTTGCCCGCAAGTTGCTGGGAGCGATTGCGCCGATGCGCAGAAGCCAGGGCCGGACTGCGCGAAGGAGAAGACATAGGAAGTTGAGCATGCCATAGTCCAGTGTTCCGAAGATGGCCCACGGCAGAAGCGTTGCTTACAGCGAGACTGGGCTCGGAGCGGCGATCTCCATCCAAAGAGATTGTGTCTCCAGATGGTGATGTACGGCGACTTCGACTGCCAGTGTGGGCACCACGTGAGGTGCGTCGGTGAGCACCCGTGAAAAGGCTTCCAAAACCGGTGGTTCCCAATGCCTCGATGATTGAGGAGTTTCCGGTCCGTGGTCGAACAGAGGTCGGGGCTTCGAAGCTGGATGGCTTCACGGTCTTAGTAGATTCCGCAGTAGACACGGATGACTTTGCACGCCGAGGAGGACCAGGCCGTGTTGGTGGACCCGTGGGAGTGAGAACAGGTTTAGGCTCAGGGAGCACAGAATCAAAGTAATGACCCCAGGATTGTTCTTCCACAGGACTGGCTGTAACGCTCTGGGCAAGTGGATGTTCTCCCCCTTGAGCGAGGTACTTCGATGACCGTATATCTTCATCTCCCTTCAAGCTGGATCGCCGGCTGACAGAAGGGGTTTTACCAAAGGTACTTCCACTGGCGGCCGAAGACAAGGTGTCGGAGGAGTTGTTCGTGCGTTTCCGGGGTTCCTTCTCCTTGGTCCGGCCACCGAACCATTTGGCCACGTTGGAACGGACTCGTTGAATGAATGGCACCTTGCTGACGGCACTGGTGACTTCCTCGCTTGAGACCTCAATCCTCTTGCCCTTGCTTTGATAGCCAGGATCGCTCTCTTCAATCCACGCTCGTGGATTAGGGAGACCGTGCAAGGTCCAAGGGTGGTGCTTGATTTCCTTCAAAGTAATGCGTTTGTAGGGATCCTTGGTCAATAAGCGGCGAAGCAGGTCGTATAACTCATCGTCAATATCTTCGTATTCAAGAACGTCACTGTCGCGGCAGTCCTCCTGGATCTCATCAGATGATTCATCCCTGATGGGAACTAGACGTTTCCGTGGAATGAAGACCTCCTTCTTCACGATCGTTTGGAACATGGTGTACTCATCATCTGAAACGAAAGGAAGACGGCCGAAGATCATTCCGTACAAGGTTACTCCGAGAGACCAGACATCGATAGCCCCCGTGATCTTGGGCACCGACCCGATAATATCTAGGAAGTCATCTCCAGTATAACAGAGCTCTGGAGCGTAGAACGCGGGTGTGCCGACGGTCTTGGATAGTTCTCGTGCGTCATCCAGCTCTGTTGCATCGGTCTCGCCCAATTCCTCCTCTTCCTCGTCGCGCATTGGCCGGCCAAGATACGACACGCCAAAATCGGAAATCTTCACCCGGTAGTTACTGGTAACCAGAAGGTTCGCGGGCTTGATATCGCGGTGGATGATGCCCTGGAAGTGTAGATATTCCAGTCCAAGGACTGAATCTCGAAAGGCGTTCCGTGCGGCATGGATGGTAAGACAAGGGACATAGGACATGTCATCCCTATCAGCCGACCACTCAGGCTCGGAGGGGGCATAACCAAAGCTGCTTGATGCTGTGCTGAAACGACGCTCGAAGGGGTAGTCCGAGTAAGCCCCATACATGGTGCCCTCAACTGCCGCTAAGCTTGCTTCTTGCATGGATGATTGACTAGGAGATCCATCGGTAACGGCAACAGACCTCGTAGATGATCTTCTGATAGCCAAGCCTAGACCTTCATCTTCTTCATCTTCTGAGGACTCAGCACCGTGTTCTAAACTCCAAGCAGGGATGGGACCTTGCTGTGCATCTGCGGCCTGCGCTTCAACTCGTTCCCTTGCCCTCTCTCGCTGACGACGTAAATGCTGGGCAGTTCGTACAAACTGGTGGCTCTCTTCCAAAAACGCAGGCGTGTCTGGAATTCCAGCCATCTCACGGTCAAGCCGTAACTTATCAACATGGACAATTTCTCGTAGTCCCCTTTTCCGCCAGACGATTTCTCCATTTTCCACAAACTCCAAGACAATATAGACTTTTTGCCTGTTTGGATCATCGATAACCTCGAGCAAGCTTACGACATTAGGATGCCGTGCCTTCTTCAAGATAGCAACCTCCTTCTTGACCTTGTCTTCTGGGTTACCCAACTTTCCAAGCCGACGTCGCTTAGAGTACCGCTGTACAATCTTGATAGCTACTTTTTGCTTGGTTGTAACATGCCGACCGAGCTTAACCTTGCCATGTTCGCCCCGTCCAAGTTCCTCCAAGATCTCATACTGGTTGATGAGTTTATTTCCAGTGATCAAGTCTCGATCCACTTCAGCGGTGTGTGTCTCTTTGGGCGGTTGCAAATGAGTGGGATGGAGGTATGGGCTTCCAATTCCGCCTTCTTCATCGGATCCCATGGGCGGGGTCGTTCGAGGAGTTCGCATCGAGAAAAGACCCGGGCTCGACACCGGGGTGTTCCCTGCAGTACGCACGGAACGAGGGAACCGGGGTATTGGCTCCGTTTGGGAGGGGTAGGAGCTGCGCGACCGTAGATGCGGGAGTTGCCAGGTAGGGTGAATCTGGGACTGGAGGGAGGCATAGGACTGATCTGGGTAGACGGGGTATTCGGGCATATTTTCAGAGTGTCGCGATGTTCTTCGTGGGCTACGTCCAACACCTCCATGTTCCGATCGAGCATCGACCACGATATCCTCGTTGAGTGCTTGTAATGAACTTGATGAAGAACGGGTTGAGGGAGCTCGTGAGGATGTGTAGACGTGAGGGAAAGCTTGCCGGAGGGTCGCTTGTGCATCTGCAATCTCCGCAGATGCAGGTTTGGGTGCTTGTTTGGTGGTGGTTTGTCGGGGCTCCGGTTTGTCATTCAATAAAGAGAGGGCCTGTAGCGTTTCTTCAGACCGAGGTATTTGTGGTTTCGAGTCCCCGCCATGGCCATTCTGAGGAGCCAGTTGTTCTGACCCCCCTGAGCCAGGGACCGAGGACTCGTGTTCCGTCATATTCATTCTTCCTTATGTTTTTCTTTGTCGTATATGCAGATTTCAAAAAAGGAGCGGGCGGAAGACAAAGATTTAGGAGTGCGGGCCAACGGTGCCAAAATTCCAGTTGAGCATCCTTCTCACAATGAATTCCTTTATTTCTCCTGTGGAAGTTCTTCTCTAAGAGCTGGTGAAGAGCTCGCACGACACGCTCGCATGGACCAGCATTACTCCCAAGCGTATTGGTACTGGAGGGGTAGATTGGGGGACGTGTACCGGACAGCGGGCCGCCCAAGGGATAGAAGAAACGAGGTAGACCTGCTACTGCACGAGGGATTCGGATGATCCCACCCTCACACGTGGGGGAAGGAATTCAGGCGTCGGCAACAAGAAAGGAGCGCAGTGGATCAAGGTGCTATAAATACTCGATATTCAGATGGGTTTCGATGGGGCCCGGGTGGTAGGAGGGGGGTGACCGAGATCGGAGGAATCAGGGAAGAATGCAGAATGCCAGAAGGAAAGTCTCAAATCAAAGGAGAGAAATAGAAGAAGGAAAAAAAAGGGAACTTAGGAAAAGGAAGAAAGGAGGAAAGGGAGGTTGGATGGGGGGATTTTGGGTGGGTAATAGGGCAGAGCGAAGATCGGATGCCAAGGGAATCCCAATGACGCTGCACCAGAGTGACTTACTGAGAAAGAGAAAGAGTAAAGAGTACACTAATTACTCAAGATTGTTTTTTTTAGTCTTGAAATCACAATACAGGGGCGCATACGTTTTCCCCTTTATGTATCAGGAGTTAAACTGATTTGAACGTTAGCGTTAGGGACATTAGGGACACTTCGGCCGATACACCGGTGTGGCGATCTTTTTTGGAATCCGTTTTACCAGAAGGGATACTACATACATGGTCAATTCAAGCTCTAAAGTGATATAGGAAATCATGATGAATTTGGTCCAAGTTAGGGAAACCATTGGGAATACTCACTGGTTCTCTCTCTCTGCCAGGTGGATATGGGGCTATGGAGATGCTATTACGTCGAGGACTTTCTGGTTCAGGGTACCACCTGAATCAGATCGTATTCTTTTCTAGTACCTTGGAGCCGACTGAATGTGATTTGATTGTGATTCTCATGATCGTGACATTTCTACTTCTTTTCTCATTTATTCTATCTTTCTACTCTCGTCAGAGTTCATAAGTGACCTGGTGGCTGAAAGTCTTAACTCTTGCTACTATACTTGATTGTCACTGTCACCGCCATGATCCACGGTACCCACTGACGAGAACAGCAGTCTACTACTGGATGTGGAAGATCCTTGTTTTGTCTTTACTCAGATTGGGCAATGGATGACACTATCATATATTCATACCTATGGGATATTCTACTGTACAAATTACTGTACCAGTCTACGGAGCATACGGTTTGACCTCTCCGTATCCCCAGAAAATGCGTCTATGCGTCTCGGCGAACAGAGCCCATCCCGATCCCTCCAACCCGCCAATCGCATGGCTTCAAGTCAACCGCAATGGAGTCAGCTCGGTATGGCGAGGACAAACTTCGGGCACCTACCCGAGTACTTGGAGACGAAAAGTCAGTTATATGTTACCTTTGCTCCGTGAGGTGGTGAGGGGCGAAAAGGGGCATGGGGTTTGCCTTCGTATGGGAGACGCTAATATTTTCGGACATGACAGCGAGCCAGGGGTATTTGAGCAGGGATACGTGACGCCCAATCTGCAACTGCGCGTGCACTAGTTCATGTTCATGAGGATGCGGGTGCGGTCACGGTTGAAGAAGGTGCGATGTATCAACTGTAGGTATAGGTATGGATCCTGGTGCAAGTTTGCAGAATATCAGTTTGATATATCAGTCTATATTGTCGTATTTAATTCTGTCTTATTCTCTTTGTCTAAGTGTTTCTCTCAGTCTAATCCAGTGAGATGAATGTAAATGTCTCGACGCCCGAGCGGAGGTCCGTGCGCATCATTCCGGATGGAGTGGTTACGTCATCTCAGGGTCTGGGCCCTTAATTAACCATCTTTATCATATGAACATACATCTATATAAGAGATTGAGATTGAGAGTGTGCATATGAGAACCTTAGAAAGAGTAAGTGTATCAAAGAAGAATTCATCTTGAAAGCACTTGTGTTATTATGGTTCTGCACTGAGACACTGGACTAGTACTCTTTCAGCCTAACAGTCGAACCTCAATGACTTCAATATTTTGACTTTAACGCACGGATCAAATAGAGGTCCACTCTTTTTTTCTTTTCTTTTTCTGTTTCTTTTTAGCTGTGAATAAGAATGGGACGCGGTTTCACATATTGGAATTCCATTGTCTCGAGAAAATCTCCCGTTATGGTTCAAGTTCAAATGGCCCCAAATTATCATCTATGCAACAATTATAATACGACAGTACTCTGTATGATGCATACAGTTAGCTTAGCACAATACATTCTATTTAGCGCAAATATCAACTTCAGAGGCCCAACTGCACTAAGCTAAAATCAAAAGGGAAACAGTCAGTACCCAATATAACCGGATCAACCGCACCGGATATCCCAACTCGACTCCCATACACATCAACATGTGCATGTAAGCACATCTTGCCTGGGCGATCATACATGAATGACACCATCCGATCCAATTCTGTAAGCCTACATTCGAAGATCCCAAACTCGAAGCGTAGTATAGCCTAAAATTCAAGAATGAGACTCTTCCACAACACATGTGCATACATGCACATGCCCCTTCCAGGACAGATTTGCCTCTCAGCTAGTAACCATCTAGTAACCCCCAAAACTCGCCCCTTGGCGCTTGATCAGTGCTCCGAGTCAGTTTACGCCCTAAACACATCCAGTTAGTACTCATTTCCCGAGCATGATGCTAACCCCGCATTGGGGTGTTCGGGCGGTTGATCCGACACAAGAATCCTCTACCTCCGGGATCTGCTAGTCCCGTCTCCCCAGATGCAAGTCTAGTCCTCTTGGTGTTCATTGGATAAAGCACAATACGGGATGGATACCTCCGCAGGATCACCCGTCCTCGACATACTTGCTTTTACATGACGCTAGTCTAGTCTCCTTTTTTGTCCTCGCATCCCGGAGATTGTGTACATGCAGCTTGGATTTTTACGGCGTTTTCCTTTCTGGCCACCGGGAAACTTGAGATGTGGTTGCTGCTGATCCTCATACTAGACTTATTTCAGTCACCCGCGCGTGCATCACTTGCAAATCGCCCTTGCCACAAGCCCGAGCTCGAGCGCCTCATGCGTAGTTGGCGATCTGTGCACACACCTGGCACCACTGAGGGTTTTCTTGGTACGCCTGAAACAGTTGAGGCGACTCTATGTAATGCAATTATATCTTGGTGAATGATTTTAGTTTAGATCAGGTTGTACGAGATTTGATATGGAGATCAAAGTTATACCGGTGATCTACACACCTTCCCAGATGCCCTATCAAAAAGAACTTGAATAGTGGTACTTATGTAGGTACTAGCATGATCTTAAACGACGCCACCGCGCCATAATTCCCTCGAGTATGATGCTACCCATAAATAACTCAAAGTCCGTGAATGAGGTTGAAAGCTGATATTTAATAAACCTGAAACCGCTATCTCACGAATGGCGCAGTCAGCATCTCAAGGCCTGTAGTAGCTAACATGTATTCGTCTGATTCATTCCAAGTGGCAGTAGTCAGATTGTTCAAGTTTATGCAAATGGCCACTTTCGGTCAACTTATTGGTGATAGGGCTATAAGACTCCGTGATAAGCCATATACCCTCTAGATAGATGCCCATGTCGATCGGGCATACATACCTCCGGGCTGTGTAGCAAGTCCTTGGAACATCTGAGTAATTCAAATGTTGAGATTGATATCAGGACTCGAGACTGAATATCTTGGCAAATCGTGCCTATGCACAACTCACTTCTACCAATGTCAAATTGACTCGAGGTCCATTCATTAGGTACCACCGCATTCAGGGCTAGCATTGGCAATACCACAAGTCTTGCGTTGTCGAGTACTCTGTGGCATGTTACATCTTGCATTCTTGATACTCTGTATTAACGTCCGTCAAGATTAATTTTAAACTAGACCACAGCGTGTATAAGGCCCGCAGGCACGGTGTTACTTCGGTTAAGAGAATCAAGATTCGAGAGGGGTAACGAGTGTGCTGTACTCGTCTCGAGTTCATTTAGCCGATTAGTCTCTCATGCAGTGTCCGTCAAGTATTCAAAGATTTGGAGATGTATGTCGACGTGTATGATAGAACTCGGGAGTATCGATATACAATGTTAAACTAAAAGTAAGCTAGTATTGATCTGCCACGCATGTGCGGTGGGTATTAGCTAGGATGGAAATCGCTTTGACTTTTTTCATCTTATTTTAAAGCCCTGTACTGTGAGTTTCAGGTTGCACTAGAAAAAGACTCGGGATTCTTTGCTGACATTTCATGGATTATACGGAGCAGTCCGTGTTGGTTTACGGATAGGGATTGTAGTGCATGCCAAGGGACTCACTTCAAGTTTTTCGTTTTGTTCAATTGGTTTCAAATAATATCCATGTGAATAGTGAATTGATGAAGACGCCATGTGTCCGATTTGCCACCAGTTTTCATCGTAACCTGTAAGGGTCTTTTCAGAGAAATGCTGGTGCGTTGTACTCAAAGTCTTTGCAATTCTTCCGCGAATCCGTGATATTCAAAATATTATCATCCTACTTTCATCTGATTACGAACAGACCCTCCAGAAGATTAATTCGGAGTCTTATCTGTCCGGGAACTTCTGAGTAATGCAAAATTTGATGAAGAGATTATGATGCTGCCTTCCCGTGGAACAATCTAGCAACATAGTAGATATAGGACGACTACTAGTACATGTACATGAAACAGTACCTATGTCATTATAGGCTCAGCTGAATTATGCTGGTAGTTAACACTAGAGTATACAATTTTATTCTAATGCATATGATGTACCTCAAAGGTCAGATCTATTTACAAGGATTCGCCTTCGGGATATCTGGTTGGTGGAGTGAACTTTTAAACTTCAATGGCAGGATCAGTCAAAAAGCCCAAGCCATGACAAGTGATACAGATAGTCCGCTCAAGTAATGCGAAATGCGCCGGCCCATTTAGTGCCAATGGGAGTGGAATGGTCCAAGCGTCTGCATCAAGCCCAACTTGAACCAAGACCGTTTAGTATCGATGCATCGAATCCTGGTCCTAGGATGCAATGATAGTGCGCAGCGGGTGGCTGAGCCGAGTTCATGGTAAAGAAACGGATTTGCTTTTTTGCCTTCACAGCTTCATCCTCTCAGCCTGTTACGAAGCTGACATTGAATAGAGTTCTTCCTACCCCTCCCTCATCCCGGGTCCTGACTCCCGAATATGGAGGCTCTGATTAGTCTTCGTAAAAGAGAAAAAGCAAATATGTCAGTGCATGAACATGCAAGGCCCCTGACAGGCTGTGCGGCCACGCACAGGTCCTTGTCAGCATCGCATCGCACTGAGATTGGGGGTTGGGTTGGCTTGGTTTCCCGATGCCCAGGCTACAGGGCACCAGGATGAATGCGGCTAGGCCTCGGACTTGATATGCATGGCCGGCTAGATAACCCTTGCTTGTTATGGGTAGGTACATTGAACCTAAAGATGCGACGCGGTGCATGGGCCCTGAGGGTGAAAATTCAAAGCGATTGGTCTTCTCCAATGGTGGCTTCTTCATCCTAAGAGGTTGGAGGCTGCATTTCCGAGAGTTCCTATTGGAAATGGCATGATTCCTCCCGAAATCGGCGTTGTGTTTTTTTCGCCCCTTTCCCGTCTGCTATGTTCTGTTCTATTCTGTTCTTTGAACGCTTTCACATTCGGCCGGCAAATTGCCTACTTGAGCCCACGGGTGAAGATGTACGGGTCGAGTATGCGCCCCGTGCATAGATGTGGAAAACATGCCTGTTGACCTGTTCCATCTGGTCAGGGTGAGAATTTAAGCGCTGGTATCATTGGGATTCTGACCATGCTGCGAACTGGATACACAGATAGTTCCTAGTAACCGAATACGGGCTGGCCCTTGCACGAATTCGTGCAGAAGTACCTGTTCCTCGTCAGAGGGTATCAACTCCAGGGCTAGAACTCCCGTGGCGGGGGTTGGCGTGCCAACCCAGTGCTGCGCGGCGCGGGATCCATGGATTGAGGTCAGCCACGGATCCACTAGAAAACGACTTTAAAGAGTACTCGAGTCATTGACCTCACAAATTGCGACAGGCGCATTGATGAGACGGTTTGAAGGCATCAGTATGAGAGTATGAATGACGCGCAATTCTGATGTTTCAGAAAATGATGGTTTTGGTGAGGGTGAGGCTAAACGTAATGGTCTTATGTTGACAGACTCTACGGCACGAGCCCTATTACCTAACAAAGGACTTGAAATAGAACAACATCAAATGTTGAACTGAACAAGTTGATATAGAATGGAAATGATAGGAATATCCACGGCCGAAACGATGCTGATCTCGGAGATTTTAGCTGCCAATGGTGCTAGTAAATGATCCTGCGTGGCCTTCTACCGCGTACTAGTGTGATTTAGATCGACTTCAGCAAGGAGATCGTCATGTTTCAACATGAAGCTAGCATATGAGACGCATTGGATATTCGATCTGATTTGAGATCAACTGCTCCATATCGTTGCTCTGATATTTTTAAGCTCTCGATTTAGTATATCCAAGTAGGTGTTATATGTAACTATCACTACTAGTCAATGGCCACTCAATAGCAACTTGAATGCATGGATGAGAACCCTTGAAACATCCTCACGGACCTATGCAATCTGGATATCTTATCCTATCCCACTTTACAACAGACCAAAATCAAGGATTCCAATCCCTCAACTCGTGCTGGATATTAAATTTAGATTAAAATGCGACATCATCAGGCGGCAGATGAGGAGATGAGGGGCTAAGATAGAATGCATCTCGGGATGTTTGGTCTCCACCCGGCATTGATCATGTTGATACTAGTAAACGTTGAAGCGTGCACTTGCATCTGATATGCTTTGCTTCATACATGAGATCCAAGAAATCTCTGTTAAACACTCCAATAGCAACTAAATATTCCATGGCTTACGTGTATATACCTTTAATGTTGAGATCACAAGCATCACACAAACACAGCGCCACTCCACGGTTGCCCCCGCAACCATGTTGATCTAACGCAGATCTGAAAGGCCTCAACAACTCGATAATCTATTTGCCTTCAGACATTTCTTTGTTAGCCTCTTAGAATTAAGAAAATAAACTAGCAATTAGGAAATTCTCGATTTGATCCACCTTCATATTCCCTGTTTTAAGGACCCTCATTTGGTCCCGCCCCAATTCTGTTTACCCTTGGCAGATTGGCACTTCGCGTATCTACACATGCGCAAAGATTTCTTTGTACATCTCTCCCTCTTAACTTCCCATATTTGCTACTGAATTAAGAGTACATCTGACAGACTTCATTCTGCAAAACATGCCCGCGTTGCATTAAGGCACTGTTCCTTCCCTGCCAACCGCGTGGCGCCATGCTCGTCGATCCTGGCATGTCCTATCCCTTCCCTTGATTGTCTCAGATTGCGACCATAGCATTATGGAGTATCAACTCCACCGGAGCTTGTGCTTCTCTGGAGCTTCGTTCCTTATCCTACCTGTGCTTTTCGATCTTGTCGCCGCGACTATTCCATACACACCTTCCTCCGTATTCCTCTCTCCACAACATAACGACTCGTTGGCGTACATATTTCGACCGAGTAGCTCCAATGGGAAAACAGAATTCCTGTCTCTCAATGTATCCTCCACACTATCGAGCAATTCGTCCTTCAATACCCTCCTTCCACAAGCTCCGTTCCAGAATACCGATCAGATATCCCCATACCTTCCCGTCATTGACGATAACGGCACAATCACAGTGTACACTGGGAGCTGCAATACTTCGGTAGATGAGCAGGAGATATGGCAGTTTCGATCCGACAACAGCAGCTCCACTGGAAATGGCACATGGTCCCAATTCTCGATTCAAGGTGGCGGAGACAAGACCCGACCAAACTACCTATCCGCGGGGTTTGCTTTTGCGCCAACAAACACAAGTAACAGTGCCATGTACTCGTTTGGTGGAATGTGTCCACTCGCCAACAGTACGGATCAAGACTGGGTATCCGCTGCCAATTATTCCCAGTCAATGGTAGTGCTTGATCCATCATCTGGCTCAGTTTCGACCACATACGATGTATCAACTACTGGAACTCGTGCGCCTCCAATCCCAGAGGCTGGAATGGCTGTTGTTCCGCTCTTGCCTACCTTCTCAAGGACAGAAGTTCAGCAAGACTTTCTGTTAATTGGAGGACATACACAGCATGCCTTTCTCAACATGTCTGAGCTTGCTGTGTTTTCTCTTCCGCAGAATAGCTGGAGCTTCATTCAAATCCAATCCGAGGAGAAGGCGAGAACGGAGCTAGCTATCCGGGATCAATTCTGGGTGACCCCGAGATCAGGTCATGCGGCTGTGCTGTCTGAAGATGGCAAGAGAATATTTGTCATCGGAGGATGGGTAGGCGATACGTCTCAGCCCGCTGATCCTCAAATCGCGGTTCTGGACGTTGGCGAAGGATATGGTGGCTCCGCAGACTGGACTTGGGATACTTCATCGTCCTCTTCTAGTGAGGCCGGCATTGCTGAAGGAACTGGCCTTTATGGTCATTCCGCCACAATGCTCCCAGGTGGTGTGCTGATGATTGTTGGAGGGTATACCATTCCGAAGCAATCGTCAAAGCGGTCGTCATCAGAAACAAACTCCAAGGTTTATCTGTACAACTCGACCTCTGGTGACTGGGTGAAATCATACACCAACCCTTCATCGAAAAGGCTTACATCTACTTCCTCCCATGGCCATCATTTTTCATCAGGACAAAAGATCGGACTTGGAATTGGTTTAGGCCTGGGAATTCCTGTTGCCATAATTCTGTTGATTTGCGCTTGGAAGTACAATCGAAGGCGGCAAAAGAGAGGCCTTCGAGATTCACAACTCCGTGAACTGGCTCTTGGAGCTGAGCGTGCTCATTTCTGGGGTCGCGATGATCCGCTTCAAGCAAGTAGCATTCGCAGCTCTCAAATGAGTGAGAAGCTCGATCCAGCTATAGTTTATCCCTGGGCAGGAAATCGAAGTGTCACAGCAGGTCCTCCTTGGAAAGACCAAACTGAAGGATCTGAGAACACTGGTCTGCTTGCGGATGTACCCAGCCCTGTGAAAAACAATCGCCTAGATAATCGCCCGCCTAGTATCACCAAGTCATACAGAATGTCTGGGTACGCAGATTGGCGTCGCAGCGATACCCCAAGCGAATGCCATCCTATCGATGAGCGGGAAGAGGATGAAGCAATCTTCCGGGAGCGTCTTATGGCAACAATTCCCAACGAAGAAAGGCCGAAGATCCAGGACCCGGACGATGATATCTCAGAGGCATCATTTGCTACCCCTCGAAGCACCATCTTCGGTGTGGGCCTTGGTCCTTTCTACACCAGGAGGAAGGACATGGGGGCTTCAAATTCAAATCTTGATGTTGGACGCGTCTCACCTACAAGAAGCGACCGAACATCGACCAATCTCTCTGAGTCTTCGGCGTTCTCCTTCTCATCTAAACCCACAAATCAAATACCACAATCAAGAGCGGTTTATGTGGACAGACCACTGAGCTGGGTCAGTAGCGACCATTCATACGAAGGGATGGCAGGCGGATCAACACACAGCAGAGAAACATCCCAAAGTGATGTAGATGGTGTAACTGCACCATCAGAGAAATCATTCTCCGCTGATTCATACTCGACTGCGCAAACGACGATTGCAGAGCGACAAGCAGAAAATACATCTCTACTCTTCGATGCAGACAGCCCTATCGACACCTCCCCCTCCAAACTCCCTCCCTCCTCAAAACCAAGAACTTCAGACTGGATGTTCCAGACAGTTCGACGTGCCCTAACCCTCACCCGTCGAAGTCCTGTCGAGCAAGAAGAGCCCGAAAGAGAGACAGCACAGCTCGCATCAGGTATTGATCGTCGCAGCACAGTGATGGGATTATCACCTTTTGGAAATCATAATGGTGCTAGTGCTCCTCGTCGCGCGGTCTCAGCTTCCGCGGAGCTCTTCCGTCGCAAACAAGGCGCGAAAGATTGGAACGCTAAGAAGCGTCTATCTGATAATTTCAGCACGGCTCGTTCCACTCGTGATGACCTGTTCCTTAATGCACCTGGATACCTCGGTGACGACCATACAGTCGACGACGAGGACTGGGATGTTGAGGGTGCGGCTGAGGGTCGCAGTGTACAGATCACGTACACAGTTCCTCGTGAGAAGTTACGAGTCGTGAATGCTTCTGCTGCAGATAATCTTTCTGAACGCAGTGTTAGTCGAAATATCAGTGGAGGAACTATTCCTCGACGGGTTAGCGGCTAGCTCTAACTTGAAGCAAGACCTTTGTTTCTTTTTTCTTCTTTTCTCGATTTTGTACTTAT
Organism: Penicillium herquei; assembly: GCA_039634405.1. Taxonomy (NCBI): domain Eukaryota; kingdom Fungi; phylum Ascomycota; class Eurotiomycetes; order Eurotiales; family Aspergillaceae; genus Penicillium; species Penicillium herquei. The sequence goes on along the minus strand of CP098387.1, from coordinate 3,478,241 downwards.
GAATTTCTTTTTTCTTTTTTCGAAAAGATTGTACACAAAGACGCCTTATGTTCTAACGCTTTGATATGATTGTCGATTGTTTCGGCGCTCTGACTTTTCTTCGAGGTTCATATTTTTTGTTTCTTCTTTCTTGTTTCTTTCTCTCATTCGTTTGATATCCATGAAGTTGAGTCTTGCCTTTAAATTGATATGATGGTAGTCTTGTTTGAGGGGTTGTTGTGAGGTCGATGGAGTTTGAGCGTTATGACTCGATGTATGCCAGGTGTGAGGAGTGGATTCGTGCTCGTTTCAAGTTAGATACTTTGCAGCCTTACAAATGAATCCAATTTCAAGTTGATGCTTCTGTCTAAGCTTTAAGCTCCGACTCGTTGCATTTGTCACTCGAGACTCGGAACTAGCCTCAAGTGCTAGCAGGAAGAAGTCCGTAGTACCTATCGTCAGTAGTCTACAGCAAATGACACTAGTAAGTCATGGATCATACTACCTCATGCATTTCTTCAGTCATTTCCATCTGTAATGCAGTGAAATTGAGGATATATAACAAAGTTCAACCGAAAAATCTGGAGTTACAGAGAGTTCAAGATCAATACTGTACCAAAGCCAGACGATGAAAAGAGGAGACGAATGAAGAAATGAAGTAAGATATCTATAAAATTTTCATGGCCCGTTATATTTTGCATTTAATTGTTCAATTTTGTTTTTTCCATCATGATGTTCCCACTTCCAAATTTAGGAAGAAGGGGCACCGTTCGGGGCAGTAGCCGGCTTGGTGGGAATGGTGTTGGGCAGAGGAGGAAGCAAGTTCTTCGCACTCTCACGAGCGTACTGAGCCATCAGGGCATCCATAATAACCAGGGAGGACATAGCCTCAACGATAGGGACAGCACGAGGGACAACACAAGGGTCGTGACGACCCTTAGCCTCAAGAATGCCCTCTTCCAAAGCGTAGGTAGCAGTGTTCTGAGCCTGACCGATAGTCGCAGGGGGCTTGAAAGCGACACGGAAGTAGATATTGGCACCGTTGGAGATACCACCTTGGATACCACCAGAGTTGTTAGTCTTAGTGGTAAGACGCTGGGTACCATCAGCAGAGCTGGAAACGATGAAGGGGTCGTTGTGAATTGATCCAGCAACTTCACAGCCACCGAATCCAGAACCGATCTCGAATCCCTTGGTGGCGGGGATACTGAGCATGGCGTGTGCGAGCTTAGCCTCTAGCTTGTCGAAGCAGGGCTCACCCAGACCGACGGGGACGTTACGGATGACGCAGGTCACGGTTCCGCCAATGCTGTCGTGGTTGTCGCGGAACTGCTCGATCACCTTTGTCATGCGGGCACCGGCTTCCTCGTTGGGGCATCGGACGGGGACGAACTTGTCCACGGTCTCGCGGTCAATGGTCTCTAGCAGCTTAAGGTATTCGGGGTCGGTGGAGGCGGTGGGGTGTTCGGGGGTTGGGGGGAAGAGGTGCTCGTTGCCGACGGAGGAGACGAAGGCAACGATCTCGACGTTGTGCGACAGACGGAGGTACTTCTCAGCAATGGCACCGGCGGCGACACGGCCTGGTAGAAGGGAGTTAGCAGGGCATTGAGTGTGTTTGGTGGTTCGATGTACTTACCGATGGTTTCACGGGCACTGCTGCGACCACCACCACTGCTGGCCTTGACACCGTACTTCTCGAGGTAGGTGAAGTCGGCGTGGGAGGGGCGGGGGTACAGGTCCATAGTGCTGCCACCGTAGTCCTTGGGACGCTGGTCCTCATTGCGAACCATCATGCCAATTGGGGTACCAAGAGTAACGCCAAACTCTGTGCCTGACTGGATCTCGACGCGATCCTTCTCATTGCGCGGGGTTGTCAAGGCACTCTGGCCAGGGCGGCGGCGAGTCATCTGGGGTTGAATGTCGTCCTCGGTGAGCTGCATGCCTGGAGGGCAACCATCGACGATACAGCCGACAGAGCGGCAGTGAGACTCGCCATAGCTGGAGGTATTGTGTCAGTCAAAAGGGTGTTGTGGTTGTAATGGCATTGCCCAACTTACGTAGTAACTCGGAAATGTTCACCCCACGTCGACATGATGGATCGGTTTCTGTGCGCACTTCAAGATTCGGGAAAGGCGGGGAAATGGATGGATGAACTTGCAGTTCTATAACTTCACACAATGACCTGAATGATCAAGTTAAGAAGTCAGAGAAAAGACTCGAAGATGTATGAGAGCAAGTTTGTCGAATGCAAAAAAGCAAAAACGTAAAATCGACTCATCGATAGTTTCCTTTTCGGGACTAGCGCATCCGACTATCGGCCAACGCCAATGATCAATAATTCCATTCAGATACAAACTTCTCCCCTTGCTCCCAATGCTTCAAAGATGTTTGCTATCGACAAGGTGCAGCAGCACAAGACAATGGATCCGCCATAATTCCTCCTTCCCAGTTAGTCGGTTCGCCGAGTTAGTTCGTCGCCCGGCTTCCCAGCACCAGATTTACCAATCACTATCGACCGATCCTTACGTCAATTTATCGATTGAACATTTTTTGCTCGAAAATGCCCCCGATGACTCGAGTATCCTTTTCCTCTATATCAACAGGCCATGTGTGGTGATCGGTCGCAACCAAAACCCATGGCTCGAGACCGGACTCCACGCGCTTTACAACGACCGCCGAGGGAACTCGCCGGAAAATGATGCCGCGGTGTTAGTTCGAAGACGATCCGGGGGTGGAGCTGTCTTCCACGATGAGGGAAATCTCAACTACAGTGTGATTTCTCCTCGCACCACGTTCACACGTAATAAACATGCTGAAATGGTGGTTCGCGCTCTCCATCGTATTGGAGCGACCAATACGAGTGTCAACGATCGACACGACATTGTAATGACGCCTACAGAGCCAGCACATGCTGATAAAGAAGAGCCCCCCTTCCGAAAGGTATCGGGATCCGCCTTTAAGCTGACTCGACATCGAGCGCTGCATCATGGAACTTCCTTGCTGGATTCGCCGAACATTAATGATCTGGGTCGGTTCTTGCGCTCTCCGGCGCGTGGTTATATCAAAGCGAAAGGAGTGGACAGTGTTCGGTCACCAGTAGGAAATGTATCGAGTGCGCTGGCGGACTCTTTCTTCTCTATGCAAACGGTGATTGATAACGTGGTTGGGGAGTTCGCAGGATTGTATAATGTTCATCCTGATGCAGTTCGTCGGGCACGCCGAGCTCTTGCAGTTGATCCAGAGGTTTTTGCTGGTGATAATTGGGTTTCAGGGACGGTGGGAGAGGTACAAGGTGACCAAGAGCCTGCCATTGCGAAAGGCATTGCAGAGCTGCGAGTGAGTAAAACCACTTTTACACCAAAATGAACATAACTAACAGTCTGTGCTAGTCCCTTGAGTGGAAATATACTCAAACTCCACAGTTTACTTTCTCAACCTATTCCCATGAGGAGGATCCCCGGGAGCGCCCACATTTGCCTTCATCACTCCTATCTTCGGTACGTTGACTTCCTACAGTGTCATGGAAAACCACTAACCCAGTCTAGACTCGTGCATTCCTCCGCTTAAAGCATGGAGCAATTATTGAAAGCAATATCTCTCTTTCTTCAGATCCATCCGTCGCTTCTGACCAGGCCAACCGCGTTCATGAACTCCTGAATGGACAGAAGTTGCACGAGTTATCTGTCGAACGCTGGACCGGAATTCTGAGACAGGGCTTCGATACGACCGAAGCAGATTACGGCCATGTTCAAGCTCTGGCTAATCACCTAGGAGGTTTACTAGGTGGTCATTAATACCCCTAATGATAACCTGTATTATATAGTCTGTAATATACAAAAATTTCTCCACATTTGGCACTAATCACTGGCACTAGTATCGCCTCGCATTCAAGATTTGATATCACTTAATGATCCCTATACTCATCCAGTATTACCAGATTGTGGAGTAATCTGGATGCTACGCCAATGTGCCAAGACAAGCCCTAACTCTCATTCCCCCGCAACAAACCCCGAGTCAGCAAAGATCGACCGTCAATCCGGGTAAAAAGATCCTGGTCAGTGAACAATGCAATGAAATGTTGTGTTCAGACCTGTCCCCATGGGGGATCAACCCGTATTACCTTGAACTTACCGAGTGGACCCCCACGCCCCGCTTATACATCTCGAGCTACACAGTAACAACCGCAATGAGCTGGTCAAGACTGGAGACATGAAGTTAATGCACCCAACTATATGCCGAGGTCATGAAACCCGTCGCGGATTCGTGGAAGTTCTTCCCCGCCTTTGTCTTCTTGTTCAGAGTTGAGAGTATCCCCTTTTCTTCTTGATAGGTGGGCCAAGGAAGCCTGGTCTTGGATGTCACCTCGTGATAGAGCTCCATTGTTGGTCTCATCAGACCTCTTTTAGCATATATGATGCCTTGAGTTGGAGTTTTGAGTAGCAAATTTGCATAGCTTGAGATTTACTTTACAATTCTGCACGGTCGATTGTGCTAGATCAAGCTCATCAAAATGTCGTGGCTTCTGCAGAAAATCGTCCACAATGAGGCGATGAAAAGTGACCCGAAGGAGATTTATGGGTGGAGAGTCTATATGCTGGCTTGTTCTGTGAGCTACTGGGATTTATTAGCTTGAAAATGATTGGAATCATGTTAGACTGACTCTGATCCAACAGGCGTGCTGTGGAGGAATGTTATTTGGCATGGATTCTGGGATTATCGGCGGTGTCCTGACTATGCCACCATTTGAACAGTTCGTCTCCCTGTTTGCCAAACCACGAGGACTGCTTGTACTAATAACTATTCGTCTCTAGAACATATGGATTGGAAAATCTTAGTGATGTAGCCCAGGCAAATCTATCCGCCAACATCGTCTCCACCCTCCAAGCCGGCTGCTTCTTTGGAGCTTTGCTAGCCTCTCCCGCGGCAGACAAATGGGGTCGACGACTTGCCTTGATGGGATCAGCTGTGATCGGAATCGTCGGTGTTATCATGCAAGCCTCGGCAAGCGGGCATTTGCCAGCCATGTATATTGGACGGTAGGATCGCAATTCCCTTTAGAATCAGTACTCTACCCGAGAGACTTAAGCTGATGTTCCCTTCTCATCTCAGATTAATCACCGGCTTCGGAGTCGGTGCCGCATCGATGATCAATCCCCTCTACGTTTCCGAGAACGCACCTCGCGCAATTCGCGGCGGCCTCACAGGTCTCTACCAATTCTTCATCACAATGGGTATCATGCTAGCATTCTGGATCAACTATGGCGCCTTGCTTCATCTGTCTGGATCTACTATGTATCTTGTTCCACTCGCGATGCAGGGTCTTCCTGCCGTGCTTCTTTTCGCAGGTATGACGCTATGTAACGAGTCGCCGCGATGGCTTGCCAAGCAGGATAGATGGGAAGAGGCGCGCGCCACCTTGAGTAAGGTTCGTGCGTTGCCAGCTGACCACCCTTATCTTGAAGAGGAATTCCAAGCTATCGCTCTTCAGCTGGAACAAGAGCGAGCGTTAGTTGGCGGCTCTGGATTCTGGGATCTTATGAAGGAGATGTGGCTCATCCATGGTAATCGGAAACGAGCTATGATCTCCATATTCTTGATGGTTTGCCAGCAGATGACTGGCACTAATGCTATTAACTATTACAGTCCACAAATTTGTAAGTCAAGATGTTTTGATGGTTATATGCTCAATCACTAACACTTCTTAGTCAAAAATGTGAGCTCCTGAAATTGAGATTATCGACCAGGCTTTGAGGATTCTAATTTGGCTTTTAGCTCGGGGTAACCGGAAAAGCAACAAACCTCTTTGCAACAGGTGTCTACGGTATCGTTAAGATGGTCAGCTGTGGAGTTTTCCTTGTCTTCGTGGCCGATTCCCTAGGTCGCCGACGCTCGCTTTTATGGACATCAGTGGGACAAGGCCTTGCAATGATGTACATCGGCTTATACATCCGCATCGCTCCTCCTGTCGAAGGCGCTCCCGTGATTCCCGCGGGCTATGTTGCTCTCGTGTGTATTTTCCTATTCGCAGCCTTTTTTCAGTTTGGATGGGGTCCCGTCTGTTGGATATACGTCTCGGAGATCCCCACCGCGAGGCTACGTTCGTTGAATGTTGCTTTTGGTGCAGCGACGCAGTGGCTCTTTAATTTTGTGGTGGCAAGAGCTGTTCCAAATATGCTAGCTACCGTTGGTGCAAATGGATATGGGTGAGTTCAAGTTTTGAGTCGAATTGAATGGCCTCATGGGTTCTGTTTTAACAATTTACTGATATTGACCACAGAACATATATCATTTTCTCATGCTTCTGCTTTTCAATGGGCGTGTTTGTATGGTTTTTTATTCCAGAGACCAAAGGTAAGTTTGACTTTATATCTCTTCATCCAACCACTGGCAGTTCCTTACATATTCCGTCACTTTATAGGTCTGTCTCTTGAGAAGATGGATGAGCTCTTCGGTGTAACCAATTTGGTCCAACGCAAGGAGGAAGAGATCGGTCAAGACCAGGGTGCGGATCCTTCAAACAAAGCTGCCGCATCTCATGTCGAGAGGGCCGCTGTTTAAAGCTGATCCTCGTCAAGATGGAATGAAACTGAAGGAACTGATGTAGTCTTCCATGCGAACCATATGTATGAGCTTAGGAATACAGACTCGGAGAACGTACTGTTTCAGTCATTGAGCCTAGCCTTAGAGGTACCTAATATTTTGAACTTCATGATGTTATCGCATATATGAACATAAACTAGCTAGCCCATAAGTGCCACAGCTATTTACTAGGACTTCGAACTTGCATCGGGCTCGTAAGTGTTTAGCCTACGCTATACTGTATATAGTGACGCTCCTCCGTTGCCCCGCCTTTATGACTTAACCTCATTGGGAGGTGGCAGTGCCGATCCAAATCCAAGTCGTCGAGTAGGAATGACAGGATTGCAACTTGGAGCAGATACATGCGCTGCATTAAGCCCAAGCGGCCCAGCCACAAGAATTTCTGCGGCTGAGACCACGCGTCCAGCTTGGGACAACTTGACTATAACGATCGGTTTCTCTCCCGGACCGGTCAATCTAACCTGATATCATTTTTTTGCGTCACCTAATCCGACTAAAAGACTCCTATAGGGGCTACGTGTCCCAAATATGAGCTTTGGCTACAGCGTTGGAGATCTTTTGGCCATCTTGAAGCTCGCTGACGATCTCAAGAAATGCTTTTCCCAAGCCCCTCAGCAGTTTAAGACAATTTCAGATGAGTATGATCCTAAGCGACTCCACCCACCGCACCGCCATTGATGAGACAATACTGATAAACGGAATGAATATAGGGTGAAAAGAGTATGGGTCGTGCTTCATGACATTCATGACATCCCCGCCGACGGGTTGAATAAGCAACAGGAGCAAGACGTCGAGATAATTTTACAAGGCTGTCGAGAAGTTCTCAGGGACTTGAAACTGAAGCTGGACAAATCAAACATCTTGGCTTACACAAGCACCGATTGGAAGACCAAGGCTCGTCAAGCTTGGACCAGGATCACATGGGATCAAGCGGAGATTGACAGGCTCCGTGATAGAATCACGTCCACCATATCACTCTTCAACCTACTGATGAGCAAAATAAACCAGTACGGCCCCTTGAAAGTCCTCAGATATTCTTTTCTCGGCTTTATGACTTGCAGATTTCAAAATCTTGGCATCTAAGATCTCATTTTGAACAGGAGTCTATCGTTAGACATTCGGAACGAGACTCGACTTTTGCGTGAAGAACTCCTTAAAGAATCTTGGCGGGACGATCTTTCGTGGATCAGCACCATCGATGGCTCAAAACGCTATGTAGAAGTGTTGGGGGCTCGACACACGGGGACAGGGACATGGTTTATTAACACAGAAGAGGTTCAGAGATGGCGGGACAGCGAAAAGCAGTGTTTATATTGTCCTGGCATTCCCGGCGCTGGGAAAACAGTGTTAAGTTCCGTGACTATCGAATGGCTCACACAGTCGTTTGCAGATGACGGGGACATTGGCATCACATACATATTTTTCGATTTCAGACGGCAGCTGAGTGTGCTCGAAATTTTAGCTGCTCTTCTCAGACAGCTTTGCCAAGGATCAGCAACTAAGTCGAGGACTTTGCGCCTGCGAAGACCGTCGAGCGAGGAGTCAATGCCGCTTGAGTGGATTCAAAATGAGCTCAAGAGTCGTGTGTCAGAATTTTCGAAAACTTTTATAATCCTCGATGCTTTGGATGAATGTTCCGTGACTGGAAGCACTGTGCGACAGTCATTAGATTTCCTTTTCGGACTTCAGCAGAAAGCCAACGTCAATATTCTGGCTACTTCCCGATTTAACGAAGAGTATGCAAACTTGTTCATGAGAATCGGGGCCATGTTGGTGATTCACGCCAATGAAGATGACATTCGAGCTTATATTGACCACCGAGCGGCATACTTCTCGCCGTTTGTGACCAAAAAGAATGGTCTATTAACATACATCCGGGATGAGATCACAAAATCTTCAAGGGGAATGTAGGTCATGGAACACTACTCTCTAATTATCGTTTGCTGAGCTTTTCCAGGTTTTTACTTGCCAAATTGTATCTCAACTTAGTACAAGATGAGATCAATGAAAAAAGAATCCGCAAAGTGATAGAGCGATTTCAAACCGGCTCTGGAGCTTATGACAACGCCTACGATGAGACAATGAAAAGAATTGAGCAACAAGGGAAGTATGCTCAGGAGATTGCCAAAGCTATCTTTGGATGGGTACTGCTGTCAACGCGGCCACTTTCACTCCCTGAAATCCAGCATGCCCTTGCTGTTGAAATAGGCGAGTCCGAATTTGACGATACAAACATTATCGACGTGGAGGAACTGCTGTCCATCTGTATTGGATTAGTCACTATTGACGCTGAGTCAAATTCACTCAGGTTTGTTCACTACACCACCAAGGAATACTTCGACCGAAAATTGGATCAGTGGTTTCCAGAAATCCGTCGGCTCATTACCAGTTCCTGCCTTTGGTATCTGTCCCTGGATGGTTTTGATGAGGGTCCTTGTGGGACTGAAGAGGATTTGAACGATCGACTCAACAAGTATCCATTTTACAAGTACTCGGCTCAAAACTGGGGTCATCATTACAAAATGCATGCTGGAGAAGAATCCATGACAATGGAGTTTCTGAATGCCAAGAGCAAAGTCCATGCAAGCTCCCAAGTTATATTTGGGTCCATTTCTGACCTCACCACTCGGGTGGAAAGGGCTGAGCATGACTCTAAACGTATGAGAATCCAGTTCATCGACACTATTAAGATAAAGGAGCCACTGGAAGGAGTCCACCTTGCAGCTTTTATGGGTCTAATGAGTCCCTTGGTTTCTATGTTGAATTTGAACATGACGAAAGTTGACATTGAAGATCACGTCGGGCGCACACCTTTATCATGGGCTGTTGCATACGGACACGAGGATATTTCCAATATGCTACTCCAAAAAGGTGCCGATCCCGATCGCATGAACCACTTTGGGTTCACCCCATTATTCTACGCAGCTGTCAGCGGCAAAGTAGAGATTATGCAAAGTCTGATAAAGGCGGGCGCTCAAGTCAACAGACTTTACCGCAATGGCAGGAACCCCCTTTTCCATGCTGCTGGTGGCGACCCATTGCATTTGAATCCTTCTGCCTTTGAGGGCGACTGCTTGGCAACTGTCGAGCTCTTGCTTGCTCATGGAGCATCCGCCACACAGGTTGATAATATTGGTCAAACCCCACTGTTCATAGCTGCAAAAAATGGGCGAGACTCTGTGGTGAAGCTTCTGATTGAAAGAGATGCCCATGTCTATTACACTACATCTCCCAATTTAGGAGCATCAGACCCTTTGGCTTCTGCCGCCATGAATGGCCACTCAGCAACGGCAAAATTGCTTTTTGATGCTGGAGCCTACACAAGCTCTGCTCGTGATGGGGAGGCTGCATTTTCGGCTGTGATGCTGGCCAATCTTCTGAAAGCTGGATCAAAAGGTCGCGATGATGTCTTTAGAGATCTCATAGCCCAAGGAGCTGACCCCAACGTCCGCGACTCATATCAACGCCTACCTTTGCACTTTGCAGCATTGTACGGCGATGAAAATTTGCTCAAATGTCTCCTGTCAAGTGGCTCCAATATCAATGCCAAAGATGGGTTCGGTCGCACTCCCATATTCTACGCTATCTTTGGAGACAAGCATGCTACAGTTTCTTTCTTGCTTGATTACCCTGGAATTGATTTCCAAATCATGGACATATTTGGCGATACTCCGCTAATGCAATCATATAAGAGACGTCATGAAGGAAACCAGTGGAAGTTGTACAACCTGTTGAAGATAAAAGCCGGAGATCATGATGGGCTTTTATACCACACAAGTCTTTTTCAAACACCGCAATCACCACTGAATACGGTCTGCGATGCATGTCGTCAATTTGATGGATGTTCATTTTATTGCACGGGCTGCACTACTGCCACACGGCAGGACTCCATGAGAGACACTACTATGGCGAAGTACTGCAAAAATTGTGTTTCGAAAGAAGAGCCATATGTCTGTCCCATATGTGGCCACACACTTAAGGAGCGTGGGTTTGGAATGAGCTAGTATAAAATCAACAGACGAATATTCATATTCAGGTCCTTTCCCAATCATTTCTTCTTATAAATCAAAAGCATCCAAGAATGGGTGCGATATAGAGGGCGTTGTGGTGGGGCTGGGTGTATCAAGTGAGACCATTCACAGCATCCCAGCTCCCACGTCGATGCACACCCGATCTCAATGTCCCAACTTGATTTCAAAAGCCTCCCTGCTCAACTCCAGCCGTTGGAAACGTTTAAGTCATTTTCAACCCTTGAAGAGCTTCCTACTATGATTTCTATCTACTATCCACAACTTGCCAACCGCGTTCCTACCAACTCTCCCAAACTCAACCCCATTCTACTCGCGGGTACATATTTGCGAACTCATGTGCGTTGGAGAATCCTTTCGGTCATCCAATCCCATTAATGGAGATCCTGATCTTGAATTACATCAACCAAATCGCTGCTTCGTTTCGATTTCCTTCCAGCACCCGAGGCTTTTTGGCATTTTACAGCTCAACCGGCCTGATCCATCTGTTTCCCACTCATCGCTTGCACAGCTGACCCAAATTGAGTACCAGCCCAGAAGGATGATGTTCAAGTATTCTCATGGTGCCAAAATCGTCAAAGTCATCAAAGAAATGCGGCAATGATACACATACTTACACGGAGCCAGTGGGTCCATGGGAGTAGAATTAAAGTTAAGCATCTGATCGCCAAGAACTTGTGGAGACCGGATCCCCACAAGGCTTGTCAACCTTACATGTCCAGCAAAACGAGAATCCAAGCGGTAAAATGGTAGGAACCTCCAGCTAAGCCGTAGGTGCTGCTTATGAAAATGGCAAAGTGGGTCTACTCATAAGTATATCAGGAACCCAACAACTCATGAAGTAGAAAGTAAAGAGCATTTCAAAGGACTTGAATCTAATCTTGGGATACTCCAGTCGTTATAGACTACCGCATGTGTCACGATAGAAGTTATAGGGCAATACAATAGTGAATGGATATTTGCCTCCCAGTTTGTCAGCGAGCTGAAGCATTGCAAATTAGTCAATTGATGTACACATGTGTTTTCCCTGGGGTGGTGCTACATCCTCAAAGATACCTGTGTATTTACTTCTGTTTCATGATTTCTGGAGAGACTTTTGATTGATATGTTGTTGGGCGCTATGAATGACACCAAGTAGAGGTAAAACAGGAATCAATCAAGGCCAAGAGATAGAGGCGTGGCAAAGTGTTCACTCAGTTCCAAGTTGCAGACTGCGCTTACAATTCATCCGCAGGTGTTTTGAGGTAGGCCAATGACCTTAAGCTTCAATAGGCCAAGTACATAGAGGTTCCAAAAATTCATCTGAGTAATCACACTAACAGCCCCGTCCTAATCATCACTTGTGTCCCCTGTGCCTGAAGTTTCAACTGAAACCCGCCACAGTCACAGCCTTATCCCCAGTTTCCTGAATTGTGCGGTCAAGTGTCACCGATGTAACAAATGATGCAAGCAAGTTGGGTCGGAGTTCGCGGTCGGTCGGAGTTCGGAGCCTTGTCAGTCGCCTATGTTGGATGTCCAGGGTTTCCATTGAGCCTCGCCTTCATGTAGGTTGAGACTGAGTGTAGTGGGTTCCTTTTTGTCTCTGTTTTTCAATTTCTTTTTTTTCCTTTTTTTCCTTTTTTTCAATTTCTTTTTTTGTTTTTGTTTTTGTTTTTTTTTTTTCGGTGCAGGCTTGATATAAGCTTGACATTGTCTAAATGTAGAATCCCATGCGGATAGGCGCTTGTGTGGACAGCAGCTTATTTGGATGGCAGCTTGTTTTGATGGCAGCTTGTGTGGATGAGAGCTTGTGTGGATTGTGGATGGCAGCTTGTTCTGAGAGCAGCGTTTGTGGATTGTATGAAGCTTGTGTGGATTGTAACTTGAAAGCTTTTGTAGCAGTGAAAACTGGCGCTGAGGCAGGAAGCTCATGTGAAAGTGGAAGCTGACATTGAGGCAAGAAGCCTATGTGGATGGAAGCTTGAAAGCTTGTGAGAAAGTGGAAGCTGGCGCGGAGGGAAGAAGCTCATGTAAAGGTGGAAGCTGGCGTAGAGGTAAGAAGCTTATGTGACAGTGGAAGCTTAAATCCTGTGCATGGAACCTATTTGTACTCTGCTGGGGAAGACTTTGCTCAATGGAATGAGGACGGATATGGAGGCTGGAGGGACCAAGGCTCGGAAACACGGTTCGCGATCGGGCTCGGGGGAAGCGACTTGAAGCGACCTATGCCGATTGTCCTGAAGCACACAATCATTGACCCGGCGGGTCTCATGCAATGCTCGCCACGGTCATAGGTGCTCTACATCGTTGGATCGGTTCAGAGTGGCGTGTGTGGGTTGATGGAGTCATGTGTTGGTTGAGGGGCCGTCCGGCTACGGTGATCAGGCGTAGACAGGACCGGGGAATTTTGTAATTTTTCTTGTTGACACTGTCAGGGTCCGAGGTCCAACTTGACAGGAGAGGCCAGAAGTAAAGCAGCCAAGACTGGTTGCGAGGACTTGCAGCAGTGAGAGTGTTTCAGAAACACCAGAGACAGACGTGTCCAAGTGGAATAATCTCACCATGGATGAAGTAACCTTGGAAGATGGTCAAGGCATTTCGTAATGCAGAGTCAGTTGAGTGTGAGTGGACTGGGTGACTCTCAGAGTCATGTGTCATAAGCCATACATTGACTGAGTGGTGAGGAGCTAATGGAAAGATGTAAGAAAGAGAATAGAGATATTGAGTCAGGTAAGGTGTTACCTGAAGATCCAATGGACGGGTGAGCTCCTCATGTCATGATGTGATGAAGTGACAATGCGTCAAGACGCGTCAAACACGTGACAAAGTGTCAACAAATGAGGGAGTGTCAACAAATGTAAAAAATGCGTTGATGGGAGATGTCAAGAGCAGGTAGGTTGAAGCAACTGTTTACCAGACAAGATGATGTTGATCAGGCATCATAATGTTGATGAAGTGTGTTGATGGAAGCATGTGGATAGATGAAGCTTCAAGTGGATAAACAGTTACCAGACACTGTGATGACGATGGAATGTATTGATGGAAGCATGGTGTGGATGGATTTTTGATGAAGGTTCAGCAAAAAGAAGATTGAAGAGAGTGTAATGAGAAAGTCTTGGGGAAAGAAGAGGAAGAAGAGGAAGTTGAGAAGGGGGAATTTATAGATGGCAGGTGGGGCCGGCCTGCCAGATCACACAGGGCAGATCGAGATCGACCAATCAGAAGCTCGGGATCACCACCGAAGTACCCACACATTGCTCCCAATATAAAAATGGCTGAGAGTCGATGCTTCTTTACTTCAGGCTCCAGGATCACAACCCTCAGAATAAGCGAGCCAATCATCTCTCAGGATCAGGAGACCTTAAGCGAGCCAATCACACACAAGAACTCCAGACATGTACTTTTGCATCGCTTTCAACATAAAATTGGCTGACCATCGAGGCAAAGTCACCTTCTTAGTTGGAGGACTTTCTTTCCAGCTTCGTCTACTCTGTACACTCCAAATATGTCATATAACACCCGTGGACCTGGGCATTCTACCTCAAGTGCTGGATCAACAATGCGTTTTTGCTGAATTGGTATCATTTGCATCCCGGAGGCCAGTAGATGTTTTCCAAATCTGTAAGAAATATTTTATGCCAATTTGAAGTCAAGATCAGCCAAAGTATGAAGAGTAGTATGTCACGGTGCCATTGTGTCTTTTCGACAGAAGTTTCAGATGTCTTAAGTGCTACTCAAGTGCTACTAGTAGTCTTGAGACCAGTTGACCTTAACATGATTGATTATATATATATTTGGTGCCACCATCATGATGCCGTGTTTACCCACCTGGGCAGTCACGGTAGGTAGCACTTGAGAAATTCCGACTGTGTTCAACGTCGAGATTCCAGATGTCTCTATTCGATTTGTGGTCAGCTTTCAAAGAGAACGTCCGAGTCCACAATCTCAACTTATAAGGCATATTTGCCAGTGTGCGTGCTTCAAGTTGAATTAACCCCGGGTCTACTGGGTACGTCAACCTTGGAAGCTGTCTATCCAGACACACGAAAACTCGTACTAGTACATGCCAGTGTAGATAGTATTACATATATAACATTGAACATTTGAATGTACCCCCTGCCAGTGGCCAACGTTCAAATGTTTGAAGCACTCAAGTGCTTCATTCAATGTTTGTACCATTCCTGAAACCGTGACCTTCAAATGTTCAAGTTGGAATGATTTGGCACAGTGAAATCAATTGAAATTTTTTACAGCTTGAACTTCGATGTTGAGTGTTGGAATTTTTTTGCCTCATACATGTTTCAAATTTTATGCGATGGACCAATGGAGGGTCTGTTGTGGTGTTGGTTAGGCTCTGTTGTGAGGCTTAGACACATCGATGACCCGAAGAGGCTCGGCTCGGCGCGTAGCCACGTTCCACGTAACCCCTTCTTTTCCCCACACCCAATGACATTCATCAGCCACGTCACTCAGAAAAATGGATTATCTTCGGCGATTTTCTCTTATCTTAATATGCCGAATATAGCGCTCTCATCCTGCCCAATAGATTCATTATGAGGAGTGAGGCACGGTCTGCGCCGGCATGGTCCCATGCATATCGTCGCGCCACAGTAGATCCCGATTCGTGGATCATATCCAATAGGCTAGACCGATCTATTCATTGGCGGAGGTTGAATCCTAGTCCTAGGTCATACTTGCTGCGGTATAGTGGACAGCCTTGGAAGGAGCGCAGCGAAGTGACTGCCATGTCATATCCATGTGGCACAGTACTAGCATGGATGTTGACAAACATACAGGTACCGGTAAGGCTCTGCCCCTCATTCCCGTTTGCCTTCCATCAAACATAAAGATACCTCTGCCTCCCAACTGAAATGGGCTATTTCAACTTCCACCTTGAAGGCTTCATATGATCTTCTACTACGTGCTTATGCTCAAAGTGATTCAGACTATTTGGTCTTCTCTCGCTTATTCGGTCACCGTTCGTATCTGAAGATTCTAGCAGAGAGGTATTTTTCTTTTGAAAGAACATAAATCAAGCTCTTGTTACAGTTCCTCAGAGACATGGCTCGGAAGTATGAACCTGTGAACCTATCTCGTTGAATGTACTATGCTGACCGTTAAAGGATCTGTCGCGAATTTGCGACCCGAGGCTCCTGTCGATTTAATCCTTGTCGCTTTGAACATGACCCCGAGAGTCGCGGCAGTGGACAGACACAGCAGAGGAGGAACGGTGACAGAGACGAGTTCGCGGCGTTTGGAGCCTGGAGGGCTCAAGCACCTAGCAGCTATCTCGGTTCCATGAGAAGGCCTATGCGACTGGGGCCATTCTTCAAAGAGGCTAGAAGGCTCATCGATACCGACGAGGGTACCCGTCAAAATGTCATCCGGCATCTATCCACTGAAGAGGGCTTGAGACCAATCCAGGGGTTGATCGAACGCGAATTCTCATCACTCTCGACTTCGCAGAAGAAGACAGTATTTGAGGATGGTATGATTTCATTCTTGGAAATCATCACATCTCCAGATGTCCTTGCATCTTTGGTTGTAGAGCAAGCTGTTGTCACTATCTACAACTGCGTCTTTGGACCTCTAGGTCGTCGGGCAGGTCCTCTTCTGGAGTTTCTGGCAGATATCGTTGGCAAAGAACTTGATGAAAATCAAGATTTGGCAGGTATTCATCTTGAACTGTTTCTGCAGGCTTTTTCCCAAGTTATCAGGCTCAACTCAACCGCATTCGTCCAAGATTCTTTGCATCCCCCGGCACAAAGATTTGCGGATCTTCTCACCACCCTCCATGCTTTAAACTGTGATTACTCTCTTTATCAATCCCTTCAGCATTTGGAAGTCATACAGCGCCGCCTTGAAATTGGGCTTTCCTTGCCAAATCTGATGAAAGAACACAAAATCATCCAGTCTATCCAGGCGCCTACTGGATTCATCACCCAAAAGGACCCACCTGGTGGACGCCACGACAATGACTACGCGGACATCTCCACCATCAGGATCATGCCAACTTTTGAGGAGATATCAAGTTCATGGGCAGAGTACCTTCCTGTCAAGGATTCTCGACAATGGCATCTCAATGGAATAGCCGGACTGCTTGACAGAAATTTCCGGCTCCTCAGAGAAGACACAATAGGCCAACTTCGCGATGTGATTCACGCTGAGCTCCAAATGGGTACACGCCAGGGCAATCGTAGAAACCAAACGAGAACCCATGTCTACAGGCAAGTCACGGTGCAAACCCTGGACCTACATCGGCTTTCTGGATTGCAGTTCCTAGTGACATTCACCCAACCCCAGAACATCCAGGAGTTGGATAAGAAAAAAAGAGAAGATTGGTGGAAACTCTCCAAACGTCTCCAGCCAAGTGCGCTTGTGTGTCTTCTTGACCCTAAGGGCTTCGCAATCTTTTGCACGGTGGCAGGCGGAGATAGGCCTTGGGGGAAAGAGAATGCTAAGGCAAGGAAGTGGAATATACCGCCATCTCTCTCTGAGCATTCTCAAAATGCGTCCATTGTCCTGGAGCTTGTGGAACCCAGTGCAGAAAACTGGAGATACATCTTCGATTGCCAGGCTGCAAAGAATGCAAGACAGCATCTGCCAATTTCACTTGTCGAGTTCCCAGGTATTCTTCTACCCTCTTTCCAGCCAACGCTCCTGGCTCTTCAAAGTATGCAGAATGCTGCGGATGTTCCTATGTCCGAGTTTCTTGCAACCGACAACTTGGATTCACAGGTTGTGATGACTGATATTCCACCTCCAATCTATGCAACTTCTCCTGGCTTTAGCTTTGACTTGAAGTGTCTCATGAATGACGAGTCTAGTCTTGAGGTCAAGCACTCTCAGCCTGTAGAGATCGAGAGACTTCAGCAGCAATCCACTCTCGATGACGCACAAGCAGTGGCCTTGGTCAGAACTTTACAGCGCCGAATCGGATGTATTCAAGGTCCACCGGGCACCGGAAAAAGTTATACTGGAGTGGCACTCATCAAAGTTCTGCTCGCGAACAAGGCCAAGGTCAGGGCAGGGCTTGGTCCAATTGTCTGTGTTTGTTACACAAATCATGCACTAGACCAACTTCTTGAAGACATCCTCAAAAACAAGATTACCACCCAGATTATCCGCATTGGATCTCAATCAAAGTCGGAGATTCTAGAGCCTTTCAATCTTCGGACAGTTGTTCGAGGAGTTGAAAAGACACGATTGGAGAAAAAGACTCAGTGGGAGCTGCATAACAAACTCGATTTACATGACGAGGACTTTGAGAAGCTTCATCTCAACTCCTCTGGCTCTTATGCAAGTCTCAAATATTATCTGCAGTACTTTCACCCTCAATACCATCGTCAGTTCTTTGAAGAGGATGAAGATGGGTGGAAGCGGCAATCAAATGCAGATCCCAGCCAAACAATTAGGTCGTGGCTACATGCTGGAAAGACAAGCGCGGATCCACCACGCAGCATTGACCAGCTTTATCACGTCCACATAGACGCGATGAGTGCCCAGGAGCGCGAAATTCTCCATGACTGGTGGATCAAAGATCAGAGAGAAGGTGTGAATAATCGAGCAGAGACAGTCTTCACTGCGCATGCTGAGACTAAGGCTTCATGGGACCAAATCAGAGATGAGCTAGATTTGCGATGCCTTCGCATGGCAGATGTTATTGGTATAACCACAACAGGGTTGGCTCGTAACTTGAACATGCTTCGTCGACTTAACTCAAAGGTTCTCATTTGCGAGGAGGCTGGGGAAGTTATGGAAGCCCATATGTTGACCTCTTTGCTTCCATCGGTGGAACATCTCATACTCATTGGTGACCACCAACAACTCCGGCCCCAGATTCAGAATTATGAACTTTCTCGGGAGAGTCATGAAGGCAAACAGTACGCACTGGATCGGTCACTTTTTGAGAGACTCGTTGAGCCTGATGAGGAAGCTGGTGTTCAGATTCCGTTTTGCACTCTGGAAACTCAACGACGAATGGATCCCTCGATATCTCGTCTCATTCGTGAGACTTTATACCCAAAGCTACAAGATTCCCCATCAGTGATGCAATACCCAGATGTTGTTGGAATGCGGAGAAGGCTGTTCTGGCTTGATCACCGTCATCCAGAGGCAGGTGCCATGAGCCATGAGCCAACGACTAATTCTCATTGGAATGATCACGAAATCGATTTGACGGTTGCTCTGGTCAATCACCTTCTAAAGCAAGGAGTCTATCAGAGTGGAGATATTGCTGTACTTACACCATATCTTGGCCAGCTGCATCGCATGCGTCGAAAGCTAGCACAAACATACACCATCACCCTTGGTGAAAGAGATCAAGAGGACCTGGACAATGCAGGCTTCACAGCAGAGGAGACCGAGCAGCAAAATACAACTGTCACTAAGTCTACCCTCCTTCAGACCCTGAGAGTGGCAACTGTCGACAACTTCCAAGGTGAAGAAGCGAAGGTGGTAGTTATTTCTCTGGTGAGAAGTAACAAACAGAACCGATGCGGATTCTTGCGGACTCCCAACCGAATCAATGTCCTCCTGTCTCGCGCCAAGCATGGTATGTATATCATTGGCAATTCGGAGACCTCGAGAAGTGTTGAGATGTGGGGAAAAGTACTTGATATGCTGGAACAGGATGGGAATCTGGGCCCCCACTTGGAATTGACTTGTCCTCGTCATCCCGACACCCCCATTGAAGTGAAAGAACCAGAACATTTCCAACAGCTTTCTCCTGAAGGAGGCTGCAGCCTACAATGTGGGAAGCGTCTTCAATGTGGGCATCCTTGCAAGCAGAAATGTCATTCCGAGATGCTGCACAATACTGCATATTGCCCAGAACCTTGTCCCCGCCCTCGGAAGGGTTGTACACATCCCTGCCCCAAGCTATGTGGAGACAAATGCCCAGAAAAATGCATCGTTCCCGTTGTGGACGTCCAGCGGATTCTGCTTTGTGGTCATCCGATGGTCACACTCCCGTGTTGGCAGGCACAAGATCTTACCACGGTCAAGTGCCAGGTGGTTGTTGAAAAGCAAGTTCCACATTGTGATCACGTTATCAAGGCTGCCTGTCACGTCGATGTGAATGACAGTGGTTATACGTGTAGGGAGCTTTGCGATGCCCTGTTGCGATGTGCACATACATGCAAATCATCCTGCTGGCAGTGTATAACGAGATCACCCGAGGGTCCGATAGTCCGCCATCTTAGATGCAAGCAAAAGTGCGGAAGGAAGTATTCAACGTGCTCTCATGTTTGTATGGCTGAATGCCACAAAAGTGATGAAGCATGTCCTCCATGTACTTCACCATGTGATGTTCAATGTGGGCATTCCCGATGTCCTCAAAAATGCTCCGAGCCATGCCCACCCTGCGCAGTCGAGAATTGCCTCTCTTCGTGTCCTCACAGTAGCTGCTCAATGCCCTGCGCTGCACCGTGTGATCATATACCATGTTCCTTACGCTGCGAGAAACTTCTTTCCTGTGGCCATCAATGCCCTTCGGTGTGTGGTGAAACCTGTCCCCCTGAGACGTACTGTCAGACCTGTGGATCTTCCGAAATCAAAGAGACCGTGGTGGACTTTTTGGAAATGAAAACGTACGAGGAGGTAGATCTGGCAGAGACCCCTTGTATTTTCCCTCAATGCGGACACTTCTTGACTATTGAGAGTATGGATGGTCAAATGGATCTCAGAAAGCACTACAAGCTCAACGAAAGTGAGAGACCAACCTCAATAGCCTCCTCCTCTGAGCCCTTCTCGATTGAGGATATCAGGACATGCGCTACGTGTCGGGGATCTTTGAGAAACATCTCACGCTACGGAAGACTGGTGAGACGTGCAATGCTGGATGAAGCCACGAAGAAATTCATCCTGTACGCAAACCAGGGATATGTACCCCTCGCCCAGCAGTTACCTGATCTCTTATCCAAGCTGCAAACTCGGACGCACACCAAGGGAGTCGCGAGTGGGGTGTTCCAAGGTGATTCTGAGATTCGAATCGAGGGTTCGCCGGCGCACCAAATGTCAGTGATGAGAAGGCTTATCAACAAATCTTTCAAGCTACGCTGGCGTGACTTGTTGCTCCTTCGCCGCAGAATCACTGAGTATCAAGCGAAGGTGAAGGTGGAAGAGCAGCCATTTAACTTGGTTTGCAATATGGTCAAGAGTGCTCGTCGACGCAAGATAACTTCTGGTCAATTTACCTTCGATGAAAGCGTTCTCCAGACCAAGGGACAAATCCAGGCTTCTGCACTCCTAATTCGCCTTGACACAGCTTTGCTCAGTGACTTTCTCCACTTAAAGAGCCTGACTCCCACTGGTGTAGACCAAAAGGAATTGTTCCTCGATTTGAAGGAAAACAAGGCAGGAGCTCAGCACCTCATTGACGAAGCATCCAACTCACAACGCATCTTACAACAGGCTGAAGGACACATCTTCCTAGCTCAGCTGTATGCATTGGAAAGCCAACACATGAAGGAGCCTTCACTTGTCGAACCTTTACGAAACAGCTGTAACGCGGCTATCGAAGCAGCCCAAAATCTCTGCGACTTAAACCCTAACCAGACCCGCGGCCTATCTGAGGAAATTGAGGGCACAAGGTCCATGCTAAAGGGTTCCTTCTACACCCCAGTGAGTAATGAAGAACGAAAGGCTGTTTTGGCTGCGATGGCGAGGGAATTCAAGAGTACCGGTCATTGGTATTACTGTGAAAATGGTCATCCTTTTACTATTGGAGAATGTGGAGGTGCTATGCAGCTATCGAGGTGTCCGGAATGTGGGAAACCAGTTGGTGGCCAAAACCATCTAACTACCACTGGAGTGACTCATGCTCATGACTTGGAGCAAACATTGAGAGACATGCACATTTGAGGTCATTTTACGATGTATGGTTTTACGAATTAGATTGATCTATGTGGACTTCACTTTGCTGTTGGTTACTACTTGGCATGATAGAACTACATAGAAAATGTACTTCAAGTATCAATTCATTCATTCATTTCTTCGTATGTCATCAGCACCACAAGACGGGTGCATGTGCATGCAATTTCAAGTTCGACAAAATATAAGATCAAAACACCAGTGAGTACACAGACGAGAACAAAAAATGCACGCTTAAATGGATCGCTGAAGACAACATATGAAAAGGAACTCAAACGAGAACTCGAAGGCAGAAAAAAAAATGTCCATCCTAAAAATAAAAACCACCCTTAACACCATAAATGAAAATGAAAGCAATAAAGATAAAGTGATAGAAATGCATCAGCGGTATGTGCGAGAAGTAAGGGACCTTCCCTTAAGACCCGACTGAGTCTGGCTGCGAGTCATACGGCGAGAACTCGGGCGATCATCCAAGCTCAAGCTTCCCAAAACAGGGCCAAGTTCATTTCG
Organism: Penicillium herquei; assembly: GCA_039634405.1. Classification (NCBI taxonomy): domain Eukaryota; kingdom Fungi; phylum Ascomycota; class Eurotiomycetes; order Eurotiales; family Aspergillaceae; genus Penicillium; species Penicillium herquei. The sequence goes on along the minus strand of CP098387.1, from coordinate 3,456,273 downwards.
ACGAGGGGAGAAGAAATTATCGGTGCTAGAGACCGCACTTAGGCGACGGCCGTAACGAATATTCCGGTTGGTGGCATTCGTCCACGCGGTAGCTGTAGTAGCAACTGTTTCACTATCCGAGTCTTGCTCATAGTCTGAGGGTTCAGCCTCCTTGAGAGATTTCATTGTGAAACTGTGCGGGTTGTGGTCGTAGTTTTGGTGCATAGGTTGATAATTCTGCCCCGAAGAAAGACGGTAGTTTGATACGGAAGGCAACGCAGAGGAGAAACTCGCTGATCCGGCAGTAGATCCGAAGGAGAGTGGAGGAGCCGTCAAGAAGGACTGTTCCATGGAAGGGGAGCTGGATGCTGACTCGGTGGGAGAGTACAGCTGAGCGGCGAATCCATTTTGTCCAATTCGAGGTGTCTCAAATGTGGATCCAGATCGGACGGATTGTTGGTCGTCGTCGGACTTTGGTTTCACAGAGGGCAGAGCAGCTCGATAGGAGGTCAATAGACCCATACCCTCCTGTACAGCCATAAAAATGAGAAGTAGTTTGCCATATCGATCAAAGTATTCACGTTCAAAAGATGCCTGTGGCATATGGCTTCCAAGATGAACAGACACTCCAAGCTCAGTGATGTTCACTAATATCTCGAGTCCTTTCCAATCAGCGAAAGGTTGTTTCACAACATCAAGAAGAGCAAGTCCTGCGATAAGGCATGCACTACCCAAAGCGAATGTTTCAACATAGTTCCCAGGAATTGGGGATGTATGATTCTGGGAAAACGTCCAGGCACCAGTGGCACATAGCAGGAGGAGGAATCGGAAAGCCTGAAATGTTAGGCGGTGATGGCCTGGGGCATGGGGAGTCTTCGGCCGTTGTTCGTCGGCCCATCTCCGCCTGGCGGGACTATTATCAGGCTCTATGCTAAACGCCTGATCAAACATGGTCTCTAGACCAGTAGTGTTTTGATAGTCACTACTGGGAAAGAATCTGGGTGGTTGAAAAACTGCTTGTGGGCTAGCCGATTTGTGCTGCCACGTAGTTCGCGATTCCGTAGGAGTGCGGTGGAATGGATTGCTTTCCACGACCTTTGCAACTCTTCTCTCAGGCTCCTGCGTGCGAAGGCCCCATGCGGGAGGCTTTGGTGCAGGAGGAAGGGTACCATAGAATGGGTTGGGCTCATCATAGACAGGAGCCTTCATGACTGGCTGCACGCTGACTGTTGGCTGGATTTGCTGAGCACCAGAAGGAGACCATTCCATATCATCGCCATCGGGGCCATCGGGAGGAGGCGTAGGAAATGCTGGAGACGCCTGGGGTTTTGGTGCATCCAATTCCAATTTGAACTTGTCAAAGGGGAACGGCTGGCGAATTTCCCCATGTCTTCCTCTGGGCATCGATTCTAATGCTGGAGAACAAGCGGCAGAGATCGATGTTGGGCTGCGCATCGGCTTAGTTTCCCAGGATCTATCAGTCCAATCTACCAAAGGACGAATGTTGTATTTAATCACACGACGTGATATCAGAACACACTGTGCTGTTGCATTAGCTTTCATAATCTTATCGCACCAAATGGAAATTGATACAGGGGAGCAATCTTACAATAGTCGTGAAAAGGATCATGAACAAATGTCCAACAAGCGATTTCTGGGCGTCAATACCACTGGCAGCTGGATCCTTGAACAAGGACCAAAATACACCTCGCACAACCATAAAGATAAGCTGTACCTCGTAGTACTCGACTAGACCAGAGAAATTGCCAGTTCTTCCCAGAATCTTCATGCGAAGTTTTGGGTTGTACCAAAGTGAAAGGCAGCCCACAACGAGGGAAACTCCTGCGGCGGGAGCCAGGTCAAAAGAGCATGCCTGTGGGAGTCGTCGGGTTTCCAGCAATTGGGCTGTACAGGAAATAAATGACACAGGGATATCAGATGCATCATCATCAATTGACAGTTCGGAACCAATAATTGATGGAGTAAGGGTTAGAGCACTTATGATATTCCAGGCCAGCTGACCAAGAATGCTCATCCAGAAGCCAATAGCACCTAGATAAACCACGAGGCTCTGCCAGCTACGCTGTCGGGTACGTTGCATATTCTTGCAAGCGCGGCTCCGTTCCATCATACGGCGAAGATGGTCGGCTTTAGCATCATAGCCAGCCTGCCGAATTTTCTGCTTGACACGAGGCTCGCAGTTTTCGCAGACTTGTGGATATCGGGCCTCAACCTCTCGGCGATAGCTTTCATAGTTCTCGTCATACTCGGTATTCACAATCTCCTCGTCTTCGGGAAAGTATGCTGCTATCGACACGGTGTAGAGATGCTGATTACGAAGACATTGAGAGCAAAATAAGCTGGGCTCATTAATTGCGTATGTCTCGAGCGACGTCTCTCTTCCCGGGTCAAATTTTGAGAGAAGGAAAGGCGTGTTTGATGTGACGGACGCGTTGGTGACTTCAGCTGGAGGGTCGGTGATTTCGCCGTTCTATTTGAAAGATATGTTAGTTGTTATTCCCCAGCCCTAACTCATCAATACAGGGCGCACCTTGTCCAAGTAGTTGTCGGCATCACAATATTCACAATGAAAGTTTGCGATTGGGCCGTTAATAGATTGGGCGGGACGTCTTCCGCAATAAAAACAAGAGAGACGCTTCGAAAAAGGCGCCATGATTAAAAAAACCACATAAGGGTGGACACAATATCAAGGTGTTATGTTGTTGTTGATGGGGGTTAAGTATGCTAGGGAGAGAGTCGAAGAAAATCAAAGGGCGGAGAAGTGAAGGCACGTGTTTAATGCGAACGCGACAAGCTTCAACAGAGCCTCTTCTTTGCTTCTACATCCAACATTTGATCTCCACCTTTTCGTCTTTTTTTGTTTATTGTTTTTCTTCTTTTTTCTTTCCTTCCTCGCTTTTTCTTTATTGACAATGAAGCCTCGTTAACCTGACCATCAACATTCTCGAGCTTCTTCTACGCGCTGCAGAAAGTGACATCATGGCTTCTTTCATCTCACTCTGTGAGCTTCTCTTGAAGCTGATTATTCCCACGGCAACCATTGCAATTCTACTATTACTCGTGAGTTACTTGACTACTAACTGTCGCATTTTCACTTCTTCAATACTAACATACAGCTCCTTTAGATCATCGTCTTCGCCCTTCTCTACTCCCATAATGCCACGGTTCCTAAATTTCGCCGGCGGGGTACACCCGTCCATCTCCTGATTGTCCTTGGTAGCGGTGGTCATACGACTGAAATGATCTACATGCTAAACAAAAGTCTCAATACTTTTACCTACACCTACCGAACCTATGTCGTGACCTCAGGCGACCCATTCAGTGCCACCAAGGCCACCGAATTTGAGGAGGGTCTCATCAAACGCCAGCCACAAACTAACAAGAAAATCGCTCAACCAAAATCTTACGACGTGATCACTATTCCACGGGCACGCCGAGTGCATCAGTCATATTGGACGGCGCCTTTCACCACTCTCCAAGCCTTGTGGGCCTGTCTTCTTGTTCTATGCGGTCGATACCCCGATCAGAAGAAGCTACCCTGGAAGTTTACTTCCCCGCATCCCGATCTTATCATCACCAATGGCCCAGCTGTCTCTGTTTGCATGGTGCTCGCAGCCAAAATTCTGCGCTTTTGGATCTTCATCTCTCGTTGGGTTACCGGTCAAGGCTCCAAGCCTGAGATCTGTCGTCTTCGAACGATCTTCGTGGAGTCGTGGGCGCGAATCACAAGCTTGAGTACATCGGGCCTTCTTTTGCTCCCTCTGGCTGATAGGTTCCTGGTTCAATGGCCTGATCTGGCGGGACGACGAGCCTGGTGGGGCATGAAGAAGACTGAGCATGGTGGTTGGATGGTGCTGTGAGGGTTTTCATCCAAGTTATCTGCCTACCTGTCGTAATATTGTGTTTATCTAAACTGATACCCAAAATTTCTATTCAAAAAGATTCGAATTGGTCAAACATTTCAAGTACTCCAAGTCATATTAGCATGTATGTTCGGGTAATGTTGATCTATCATTACCAGGTGCGTAGCAATTCCGAGGCTTAATTCCGCTGTGGCCCTCCACATACCGAGTGGGTACTGCTGGACTGATGTACTTCGGACAGTCCGACTGTAGAGGAACATGGATACTATTCATTCATTAGATAGCTAAATTCAGATTCACGTTAACGAATATTATCTCGTCTGATCTATTCGTGTCTAAATACAGTATTCAAATGGTGTATCAATTCCTAGCACTAAACATTGAGTCATACGGGGTGCATCCGGGGGTGGACATCGGAATACTCCCGACACGTCAATCCGTACAGTCACAAAGTGGTCGCTCTAAAGTCCGCCATGCCCCGCATACTAATGAACTTCGTATCGGACCGTCCTAAATGAGTGTCCGGCTATCGGAACGCCCTTGTATCTAAGTATCTTGAGAGCTCCTTGAATTGAGTCACGTAGCTTCTTCCATATCCCACCTTGGAATAGACCTGTGAATTTCTACATCCACATCCATCATGCCATACTCGTTGAAAGCTCGGAACGTGCTTGTCATTGGCGGCTCTCGGTACGAATATCCCCCTTGCAAGCACAGCAGTACTCGAATGTTTTTCTGACTCATTCAAGTGGCCTGGGCGCTGTCATCTCCGAGAAGTTCGCCGCTGAAGGAAGCAATGTCGCCATTAATTACATGTCTAACAAGCAAACCGCCGATGAGGTCGCCAAAGATCTCGCGAGCAAGTATAATGTCAAGACTGTTGTGATTCAGGGTGTATGATATCTCCCCTTCATGGTACCCTTTCGATGCAATGCCTGACGTGTATTATCAGGATGCTGGAAAGCAGGAATCAGCAGCTAGTACTGTCAAATCTTCCATTGAACAATTGGGAGGCTTGGATGTCATCATTTCCAATGCGGTAGGTTGCACAAATTCATTGCGGATTGACATTGATTAATCAATGTATCTGTAGGGTTGGACAAAGATAACCAACTTCGCGGATCTGGACGCCATGGATGATGAGGACTGGGACAAGGTATTGACTCTTGATTGTTGTCTGTGCTCCTAAGCTAAACTTAAAATGCAGTGCTGGAATATCAACGTTAAGAGCAGTTTGTACTTGTTCAGGGCTGCCAAATCAACATTCGATGCCAACCCCGAGGGCGGTGCATTCCTCATCACAGCCTCAACCGCCGTATGTGATTGAGCACATAATATCTTCATTGACGATGATGCTAATAATGTCGTCAAATAGGGTGTCACTCCCAGTGGTAGCGCTGTGCCTTATTCCGTCGCCAAGGCTGCTGCTATCCATCTCATGAAGTGTCTCGCACAGTCTCAGGGTGCCAAAGTCCGCGTCAATTCCGTTTTACCCAGCCTTATGCTTACAGAATGGGTAGGTATTTGGTGTATTATATCACAGGCAGTTAGCTAATCATTCCACAGGGTCAGAAGTTTCCCCAGGAGAAGATCGATGCGATGCGAGAGAAGATGGTCCTGAAGAAATTGGTATGTTAGCTCTTTTCACTCTTTTTGGCTGTTGTCTAACATTTCACAGCCTGAGGTCGAGGATGTCGCGGATATGTTCATTGCCATTGCAAAGAATTCCTCCATGACTGGTCAAGCAGTCCAAATTGGTAAGAACCTTCATTCGTTACACCAATGTCTGAAGTGCGAGGCTAACTTTACCAGACTGCGGATTTGCGATCAGGTAATTATGAGGCTCCGGTTTGAACCAGGTAGCCAGATAGATTTGTCCCAATATAACGGATATCATGATAATCAATCAAATAAAATAACAGTATTGTACAAATTTCCCTGCTCAGGAAAGAGGATTGCGGAATGGTGTGAAGTCTGCACCTTCGGATTGGAAGGACCGGTCCCCAAACATGCGAGCTTTGATCGCAGCACGAAGCCCCTCAGCTTCCTGTTCACCCTCAACCTTCATTTTGTTAATTCGTAGTGTCTTCCCATCTTTGGTATAGACGTAGAGGGCTCTGCCCTTCTTTGGTCCAACGGGGTAAGCCGCATTCGCAAATGGCACACCAGGGACAACAGATAAAGAAGTGCTTCCCTTGGGCGGTTCTACTTCTTCGGTATCTGTCAAGATCACACGCTTATAGGTGAACTCTGTGGGTAGATCTGCAGTTGTGGTCGGAACAAGAGCCTTGTTCCAAAGTGGTCCAAGCACGCGGAAACGCCGTTGGATATTCAACAAATCCCAGGCCATCCAGTCCAGGTGTCGGTCCTCTGGCTTAATCTTGGCGGCGTGGATAAGATCATCACCCTCATCAGCACGCCAGCCGGCATCCTTCACTGGCGGCACGAACAGACCATTCTCAATGCCGTCTACCAATAACTGGGCACCCTGTGGAGCCACAAGGTTTACCAATTCAGGGACAGTGCAGGAGTTGGGGCTTGGGATCTCAAAGCCTGGAGCTGAGGTTTGGGATAAAATGGTTCCGTGGTCAAAGCTCTTGTGATGAAGTGTCTGCAATGTTACACCTGTGGTTGATCGGCCAGCCAGAAGAGTGTGGTGTAGCGGCGCTGGGCCACGGAAGCTAAGAAGGAACATTAGCTTGGTTTCAGTACACGAGTCTATTTAGCGTATCTGGTTCATACTCTGGTAGCAAAGAAGGATGCACATTGACACCTCCATAACTAGCGGCGTTCAAAATTCTTGGAGGTACAAAAAGGCCAAATGAAACAGCAACAATGAGGTTAATGGGTCCATTTTCGGTGACGGGAGGCTGATGCATTGAGTTAGACAAAACACCCAACTTTATTGCTTGGAAGTACTTACTGTCCATCCCGTGAATGTATCAATCTCATGAATCGGCAGTGAAAGGCCCGATGCTACCTCTTTGATAGGTACTAGAGGAAATATTAGACCGAGCTTCCAAGGATCAAGTATATTGAACACACCTTCTCGGATCTTTTTAAGGCCTCTTCCTACTCTCTTTCCGGGTCGACAAACCACATCTATTGAAGCAATTCGACTCGGTTGCTTCAAATGATAAGCATGGAGAGCCTTCAAGGAGGCAATACTAAATTCGTCGGAGCCACAAAAGAGAATGCGGAGAGGATCATAAGATCTAGTGGAATAAAGACGATATTTTGGTAATTGGGATGCATAGAGTTGCCTGCAAGATGCAAAGGCACTTGGGCCTCGTACAAGCCACATTTTGGCTCAAATCTGAGGAGTTCTGAAGACCACTCTGAAGTACAGGAGTCCAGTGTGAAAGCTCCCCGAAGCTCCGACTCCCCGATACTCGCGACTTATCGATAAGCGACACGTGATGTCAACATCATTGATCCCCACGTCTTGCGACGATGTCCTTACAGCTCTACATTGTAATCGCTGATATTTACTTACGACCCCTAACGATGCCATGCCGGAAAGCGACCCTGATTCCGTGATCCCTGCTCAGCTCTCCTTCCTCGCCATCTACAATCCGAGTCTCGGACCCACCGACGAGACGATAGAAGACCAGATTGTATTCTACACCTCGAGATCGGAAAATCTACAACGGTTAGAGGGCTCGAATAACGAGGAGGATGGAAGCAAGTCTTCTGGAAATGGCAAGAATGAGAGGCTGCGCCAGATAGGTCTGGCGCAAGGGATGGTAAACTTTGCTAGGTGCGAGCTACCCCCAAATAGTCATATGAACATCATGCTAACGGTATCTCTTTCATAGCAACTTCTCATCCGAAAAGACCTTAGAATATGTCGAAACGGAAAAGACTCGAGTCGTTCTCCTTGAGCTGGAAAAGGATTGGTGGCTGGTTGCGGTAAGTCTGAATGGGAGTCTATGTGATACCTCAACTAAGACCAAACCTAGTCCATAGACTTGACACGATTACCGGCTGAGTCGGCGCAACCTTCCTCGAACGATGCGGTCAATTCGTCGGCTTTCCAATACTCATCAAGGGAGATGGGGCATCCTCATCTCCTTATCCAGCAACTGCGCCGCGCGCATTCTATATTCCTTCTTCTACATGACTTCTCTCTGAGCAACCTTTACGAACGTGCGGGCCGCCCATCATTATGTCTTTTTCTGCAAAGATTCTGGGAGCGCTTTGCTTGGGGCTGGGAGCTTCTTCTGACGGGCAACCCCATCGTCGATGTTTATAATGGAATCAAACTCGCCGCTGGCGGTGAGCTGGGAATAGGTGTGGGAGAAGAAGAATGGGGCAGCGGGGAAAGAGAAGTTCTCGAAGATTTCGTGACAAGGACAGATGGTCTAGTTGATCTCGTTGTATCGAGATTCGGCGACTCGGCGGGGCCCGCGGATTTCCCATCGGAGTCTGAGTCTAATGGGGACAGCCGTTGGTTGGGATTGGATACCGATCCTCGACCGGCCGATGGAATCATATTCTCGGGAGTCAATGCTATCTCTCGTCGCTCTGTGGCTCGTGTATCACATTGGATGGAATGGATTTATCGATATGGAGATGCGACATATGGCGTAGGACGGGATCCGAATTCCCTGCGCCGACGCAAACCCCGAAGACATCGAGAGAGAATTCCTTCCGGGAGTAAAAATGCTAGTGTTCGTTCAGCTAGTGAGCAACCTGCCATTCCAGAGCGCGCTCATACTCCTGGGATACCTCGCCCACTTGTGGTGGCCACCCCACAGCCCACCCCAGAGACCCAAGGGGGAGACATGTCAGATCAAAATGAAGCTCCGTCATCAAGTGATCCATCCGCCTTTGGAACTGAAACAGTCATGAAATTTTTGACTTTAGGCTATGGATCAGCCTGGAATCTTTCGAGCTTGTCACCGCCGTCATTAACAAGCTCTGCTGCCGCTGCGATCAGCAAATCGTCTACGGATGTCACAGCGGAAAACCAGCCTGATAATAACACACAGCGCTCACCATTGAGTGGATATAATGGATCTCGGGCTGGACTCAAGAAGACAATCCCAGGCCGTTTCGTCCTAGGTCCTCGAGATGATCTGGATACACTAGATGAGCTGGAAGAAACCAGTCCGGGCCCCGAGTCAGACGTGAAAAATACCAAATCTCGAATAGTACATCGGACTCTTCATGTCCAACTAGCAGATCATCCAGATGCGAGGGGAAATCTACGACAGCTGCAAGCTGTGGTTTATGTGGTAAGTTGCACTACTGTCGATTCAGCAGAGTCGCCGGGCTAACAAATCTATCAACACAGAACCAACCATTCATGTTCACATTCTTGTTTGATACGGATACCGCATCATTATCCTCCCCATCTCTCTACTCTAGCATTCATCACCAGCTCGGACCGCTTCAAAAGCCGTTGCTATCATCCACATCTCCAGCAACTGCGGACGCCCGAATCAATATGACCGATCCCACAGACCCCAATAAGAATCCCCGCACACAAGCCGTCCACGATCTGGTCTACGACCCATCAAACCTCACAATAAGATCTTCAATCCCCAACATTCCCGGCTTAAACTCACCCTCCCAATCACTCGGGGCTTCTCCTGCTCCAAACACTCCATCATCCTCACCAACCCGCCCCCAATCCCCAAACTGGTCCCGCATAGAGACTCTTAGTATACACCACCGTCTTCTAACCACATACATCGACACCCGTTCCCGTCCCCAAGAACTCGAGCGTACCAGCAAAACAACACGCGGATGGTGGATCCTCTGGGTCCGCATCCCGCAATCCACTACATACCCTCCCCCACCAGCCCTTTCATCCGCACCTTCTTCCACAGCTCTATCCTCTCTAGCTGAAGGTGATGAAGCTCAAGACGCCCATGAAAACGAAACCACGTTCTCTTCTTCTATCTCTGCGCCTGAATCTCCACCCGCGCCCCAGGAGGCTTTCCTCGTCCGTAAAGCGAGTGATTACCTCTCGCCTGCAAGTCATGGACGCATGAGTAGCGGAGCACGCTTCTTCCGTGATTTAGGTGGTGCGTCATCTAAGCTTTCGGCTTCGAAAACGGATTCTATGCCTTCGAAACTGGTTGAAGGGATTGGGCTGGATGCTCGTCGGTATGTGGAGGGGTTGTTGAGGTTTAATAGGTGATTCCTTGCATTTTACACTATACTGTAGTATTTTGCATTTTGTTCGCTGTTTGTACATCAGTGGATTTATAAATGAACTTCGATCAGTCAATTGAATACTAGTTAGTATATGTAGGGCTTTTAGTATGGTAGTATTTCAAATTGAAGTTGATTCAAGGTGATCCCGGAACCTTGGAAACTTGAAGTTTATACTATATACCCGTGCGTGCACACCTGCAGTAGGGTACTCCGAGTCCAAGTAGGGTCTATACGAGCAAGACATACCACTAGTATACAGCTTTTAGTTTGATATGAGCAGTATATTTGATCCCAACCTTCAAATTGAAATCAGACGGCAAGTTGACAAAATTACTCTTGGTCTCGTGTACTCCCAATACTATAGGTTTTAATACTACAAATTGACATGCCCGTGCAAAGTATAGATGAAATGGAACATGGTCCATAAAACCAATATTCCATGCATTAGCTTTAACAAAAAATCAATATAGTAAAGAAGATAAGACACAAAAAAGGGAATCGAGGTCTTCGCTGGGGGAGATATCCGAGGGGAGAAACGGGAATCATCTATCATCACACAGGGGGACAAAACCATGGGCCATGGCGAGTCATGGCGATGCCCAACTTCACAACCGGCGCTACTGTCCAAGGACTTCTTCTCCCTTCCGAAAAGATGAATGTGGTTTTTTTTTGTCAGAAATTTTTAAAATGGTTTATACTGCCCACGAAACAGGCAACTTTGTCATTGTGATCCACGGAGTCGAATGGGGTAAAAGAAAAAAAAGGAAAAAGGGGAGGGGGAGGAGAAAAAGAGAAAAGCCCACAGGGTTATGATGAAGACAACGCCTCCCTAGACAAATTCTGCAAAATAAAGGCAAAAAAAGGAGAAACACAAGGTCGACCAACTGCAGAAGGGGGAGGGAGGGTGTAGAAGAAAGAGGACTCCGTATCCGAGCTCGATATTATCCCAACAATCTCGTGAAGGGTAAAGAAAAAGAATTAGCCCAGTTAGCACCTTCCCCTTCCCCCTTTGTCGATAACCAAACCTGCCCGTATCCCGACGAGAATGTGTACTCGGGACGGGCCACTTTCAACCGACTGTAGTTTACAGGATGGAGCAGGACTTCTTGGTCTTGGTCTTGCCACCCTTGGTGATCTTGAGCAGAGCCGCACGGGTGGCAGCCTCAAACACCTCCTTGACACCCTCGTTGGTTCGGGCAGAGCACTCCAGGTACTTGTAGGCACCGATCTTCTTGCGGATCTCCTCACCCTGTTTTCATTATTAGTAACCAATCCGGGATGCTTGTAGAGGGAGCTTGAAATAAGATGCTTACCTGCTCAGCGGTGACGGGGCTCTGGGAGGTCTTGTTAAGCTCCTCAATAGTCTTGGGGTCGTGGCGCAAATCCTTCTTACAACCAACCAGGATGATGGGAAGACCCTGGCAGAAGTGAAGAACCTCGGAAATCCACTAGATCAGAATGTCAGTATAAGTTTGGCCCTCTTTCTCAGACGATCCCGGTGATCCGATGGAGAGGATATTGCATCTGAAGGGAAGTTTCCAAGCTGGTGATTACGCACCTTCTCCTGAACGTTGTCGAGAGAATCGGGGGAGTCAACGGCGAAACAAATCAAGATGACGTGGGAGTCGGGGTATGACAAAGGACGGAGACGGTCGTAATCTTCTTGGCCAGCAGTATCCCAAAGGGCGAGCTCGACGTGCTTGCCATCAACCTCAACATCGGCGACGTAGTTCTCGAAGACAGTGGGGACGTAGACCTAACAAAAGTACCAATCTTGTCAGAAAATGTTGGGTGTAGAGGTACACGGAGGAGTTTCGTTTCGGAACCCCCGAGATGGGGCATGTGATCAGGATTCTGGGGTTAGATAGGAGCTCACCTCAGGGAAGGTACCCTTAGAGAAGACACTATATAGTCGATCGTCAGTTTCCAGATCAAAATCAAGGGATATCAAATGGAGGAGTCCCCCTCCGATGTCAGAGAGAACTTACATGAGAAGACAGGTCTTACCGCAGGCACCATCGCCTACGATGACGAGCTTGCGACGGATCTCGGCCATCTTCAGGGAATGCACGTTAGCAACAGTGAACAACGCTCAAATAGCACTATTGTTTCAAGTCTGGCGGACAGAGCTCTTCTAATGATAGAAACAGCGGGGCGAGAGGGGGATGGATGGAGTTGTGGAAAGGGGAGATGTGAGGGATGGGAAAGGGACCCAGAGTCAAGTTCCCGGGGGGTTTGTTTGATGTTTTGGATTGGGAAAAGGGGAAGAAAGAGGATGGCCGTACTGTGGAAATCTCAAAACTATGAATTAGATTTTTGAGATATGTGTATTGAGCAAGAAGGAGCCCAGATCGCAATGAGGATGAAAAAGGATTTAGGATGGAGGAGAAGAATATTGACTTGGAGGTGGAGGAAGATAGAGGCCAGACTTGCCCGGGCGGTGGCCGGTGTCCATACAGTAATCTGGTATCTCCTCTGTATCGGTATTTGCTGTATTTGTTGTGGTTGTACTTGACCGCCTTCCAAGCCAAGACACCTTAACCGTGGTGCTCAACTGGTCTCTCAACACCTGGACACTGAGATGTGTATCAGGGGGTGGACTTTTTTTCCCTTTCTTTGTTGTACCTCCTTAAATACAGAGAATTATGATCCTGGCGAGATTGAACCATGGCTATGAAAGAATGGCTGTGATTTTTTTCTCTCTTCTGACAGTACCTAAAGAACAATAGTAGTCTATTTCCGTACTACATTTCCGTTCCTGATCAACCCTGAAAACTTCAAACTGGTCCAACTTAATAATCTGGTTGACTACGTACTCACATCAGAGTACCAGGAAAAGTGTTCTCCTATCCAGATGGCTAGATTAGGGGGTAATACAATTACCACTTCCAGCCCTAGCAGATTATGTTGTGGCTGAGTCAAGTTCCAAGGTATCCGCGTCACAGAAAAGGTCCACTTATCCCGGGAGCACAGCCACCGTGGCTGTGGAAATGAGCATGCAATGGGCCGAATATCTGATATCATAGGTATCTCCAGGGCTGTGAGCAATCCTGGGGAGATATGGAGAAGGTTTCAGAGAATACCTCGGGTTCTTTTACATCCCGAGTTCCCAGGGATAATAGGATGGTTGTACTTCTCCGAGGGCACCAGGATCCCAAATTAAATCTCCTAATTCCCGGAGCCACAAGGGGAAAAAATGGTAGTGGCCGACGGCATATTATTGATTGCAAAATATCATCTTCTATTGAGTCTTTGAAGCTCCCAAATAGAGCGTAGCCAACATCTAACCGTTAGATTATCAGTACGGAGTATGGAAGTAGATTATTCAAATGTTTTATGCAGAGCTTGGACTTGGGATCGTCGCCAACAATTTCTAAGCGACAAATCATAAACGATTTCGTTAACTTGGCGGAATCGTATTAATTGACTGTATTATTCGGAGAAACCCCCGAATGAGTTGAGACGTTAAGACATGGTTACCACCTTCATGTCTCGGATGATAGCAAAATAACATTTGAATCTATTATGGAGTCGTACGGAGTCCTATGCCAGTAGGATCCATCCAAAAGGCTTGACGCGAAAATCCGACGATCGCTCCCGATAGTCTCCTTGCACTCTCATTCCTTTTTTGCAAAAGTCCGTCAACTAAACTTACCCCCTGTAGCTATCCCTGCCTGACTCAGCTTGAGGCTGAGGACATGTACCTATACTGCACAGTGTCTTGGAGCTAGTTGAGCGTGACGTTGTATATGTACTCAAAATTCCGTACATTCCACTTCGAATTCGAGGTCCAAAGGCCGAGCTTTCTCGTACACACAGGTACTGTGTACATTCGCCAGTTGTCGTTTCATAAGATCTCACTGCAGCAACGGGTGGTCCACTTAGAACGTGCATCTTCAGCTCCTCTTTACGGAGCCGATTAGCCTTCTTCCGAACCAGAAGGCAGAAACGTTAAATGGTCGCTCTTGTGGTAACATATTGCGCGGCCTTTCTCTAAATATACACCCGGATGTGCATGTGCGAGAATGAGGCTAACTCGAATAGGAGGCGTGGAGGGGGCCGAAATGTTTATGAATTAGTATAGTAACTAGTACCTGTTGACCTTTTCAACCCCTGACTCTTGCATGTCGAGTCCATGTCAGTAAGTATTTGTATTTGTATTTGTATTCGTATTTGAATTCCAAGGTTCTGCCTTCCATCCAGTCTCTTATTCCTGGATGGTAGCAAATAAAACGCGGGTAAGAGAAAAAGGGACTCCCGAAGCTATTGATTTTAGCGCGTTGTGGATTGCTATATTCAGGATGGGGCTTCTAGTTTAGGTCTAGCGCCCCAATACACCTCTAATAATTGGAAGCATTGAGATACCAGTTGACTACTTTGTACGATATGTCCATCAAATAAGTCCTCTATACTCCTAAGGTTCGATTAAATAGTTGTATCTCATCAACAACGGATATATGCAGGTATTAACACCGCCAGTGGAGTTTGCCATAGTTATCGATGTTTCCTAACAAATAAATCAGGTCATACATATTGAGAGCTGATTAGTATAGTACGTTAAACCGATGACGGTCTCTCGTACCCAGGTTCGTCCCTCAAGTGCTCGCAGGTGCTATCAAATCCTTCAAAAAGTCGCCAATATGACCCATTATCATAAAGTGCGCATCCCCTTCATATTCCTTCAGAGTAGCATGAGGAATCTGTTCCTCCAAATAGCGACCCATCGTCACAGGCACGTTTACATCTGCCGTGCCGTACCACAAACGAATATTTTTTGCTGGGATATCCTTAGTCTCAAACCCCCAATCCGATGTCACGATTCGTCCATCCTCCATCATAGAATCAGTACCTTGCTTGAAGGCCTGTGCGACAGACAAAAGAAGGATATCCCCGATTTCAGCCTTGTTGAAGAAGTCCTGATCAGCTGGGATGAGGTTCTTCATCAGAACCTCCTTCATCTTAACCATATCCGTGCCCTTAATAAACTCCGCAAACCCCACGCCCACCAACCGACGAGCAAGCCATGGTGTATAACAAATGCAGTTGAATAGCACCCGATTCTCAATCTTCATACCATATGTTCCCAAACTCCAAGGTCCCATACCAGAGGCAACGCCAACGCCAAGCAATTCTGTCTCCGGTATAGCATACGCACACGCAAGAGCGTAAAGTCCACCTCCCGAGAAGCCAAGGACATAGTACTGCTCCAGTTTAAGATGTTTTGCCAGTTCGCGAACATCGGCTGGCGAGTCAAGTAGCTGACGATTGGACTGTGGAGATGATAGACCAAATCCTGGTCGATCAATACCGATAACACGCACGTTCACTTCGCAAGCTTCAGTTTGAAATAACGCGGCATCGAGTCGGGACCCGGGAAGACCATGAAGGAAAAAAAGTGGAGTGGCATCGTCACTTATGGAGCCGAATTCTGCGAACCCGAGCTTGCGGCCATCGGCGAGAGTGATGGTTTGATTTTGCTGTGCCTGATACGACGGATCTTGGAGAATGGAGCCGTTTGCCATGATTGATGATCGAGCTTTAGGTGGCTTTCGCTAGTGTGAGACGGCAGCCACGTAAATGGTGGAATACGGTGGGGCCAAGACGAGACTTCTATTGTTATTAACCTGCACGGGCTCTGTAGTGTCCACGGTGGTGAGAGAGTTGAAGCGATGAAAAAGCTATGTTTGTGAGTGACTTTTTCTATGGGAACTTCTGCTCAAGTGGCCTTTTTATTTAACGATTGAATGCTCGCTTTACGCGATCAAGATACTAACCAAACGAGGCGTAGCGCTACGTCCGAGCCTGGAGAAAATGTGCGAGGCTAGCGTCCGGCCCCCGGGGCTGGCTGGTTTCACTACAAGTAGGTATGTATACTAGATTATACGAGGGTAGATAATAAAACCATTACTCTTATCTACTAGAAAGAATCTTCTAGGCTTTCAAGTTCCGCTCGGGGACGTAAAGCCTGGCACAAGGAGCTTACTATGTAATACTTTTTCCACGGGACTACATAGTAGCGTCAGGCTAAAAGTTTTTGCGTGGATCTTAGTAGCTTCAAGTTCAAATGTGTTGAGCAATAACTAGTATGGAATGCCAACTTGATATGTAGAGACATGTCAATGTAAGATATAATGAAAGAAGCATTCAAATGTTGGAACTTCAAGCACTTGAGTATCGAACGGTACTTAGTGTAGAGTACTGATGCTGGATTTGCAATCTGTCAATGTTGCTTGCAGCATCAAATCATACCAATTTCTTGTTCATTTTGTAGGTCAATTTCCGTGACAGATTCTAAGCCCTGGAGCTTAATACATCTCAGTCTTCAGAAATCATCCTCTTAAAATTTCCCGTTGAATACATAGTGAACCATCTCATGGCGCCTCTCATCCTTATCCATCAACCATTTGATATTTTCCACGAAAGGTGGAGTTAACTTGCAATCATAGTGTGCTTGAACACTTTCCCAACCAATGAAGGAGGTGAAGCGGCGACAGCGTACTCCTTCATCCACGAGTTCGATTTGTCCCCAGCCAGCAACAAGGCCAGTATGGACTCCAGAGTCCTCATTATCGATAGCTTCTTGAAACTTCAGGAAGCCATCCTCCAACATTTCTTTCTTCTCCTCCATTTGGCTGGTTGGGTGAACCCATGACACAATCTCAACCACACTGGCAGTCAGTATCTCATTGACGAGTTCTGGAAGAAGAAGAATGTCCTCGTATAGAGGGCCGTTGGTAAGCGATTTGATCTCACTTATCCAAGTCGCGTATTCTACTGAGGCTGCCCATGTCGTCTGCGCGTTGTATGAAGCCCAGCCTAGTTTCAAAGCCTTTTTGTTAGCAGTGGAAATTTTCTACTAGAGGACAATATCGATTCCAACATAGAAAGAAAGCAATCACGTACAGATGACTAGACCTTGAGTTTTCTTATCTTCGTGTTGTGAACCCCATACCACATTCGTGATACCAGGGATACGATGGAGGTCCCGGTTCGGGTATCTCCAATCATTTCGCCGGGAGAGTGTGTCTAGAGGATTCTGTAAAGGAACCTGTAGCAGTTGAATGCACTGCATTTTGAAGAGAGAATAATTGGTAGCCAGGGTTTAATGAGGGGCGATACTTTGCTGGTTCAATAACCTAGGTTTCTGTCATGGCCACGCGGGGGATTTCTCAATACTTAAGCGTTGGCAAAATCGTAGGCCAGGTGTCTCTGAAAGGAATTTCAGTTAGGTTGTGTTGACAAAGCCTCAAACGGCAGGGCTAGGTTATGCTAGCCAGCGTTTACCTCCTAGCAAACACTCTTTGATAACCTATAAAGTATGACGTGTATGCCCGTCCTTAGGCGTCTTTTTATACTGGTAGGTCCCGGCTGATTCCTTCACCTTAAGTGGTGTTGATATAACGAGGAGGACATATAGGTACTACTACCTTTATGAGTCAATTAAGTTGGTTTTCAGAAATCGCATCCTCATCTCTTCGCCTTTTCTTTAGAACCGATCTGAAGATTCTAACTGCCGCTGTGGTATTATTTGCTTATCACTTCCGTTTTATTCATTGGGACTCCAAGAATTCCCAGTGCCCTGTCTTTTAGCTTGTTGTTGGTCATTTGATGGTTCGGGAGTTGAGACTGTAAAGATCTGGAGGGTCTCCAATCTCAAAAAGAAAATCCAATGAAGAAGTTTCAAGGTTATCCTTTTAATCGAAATTCTCGCCTTATTGGCTATCTCCTTTACTGCCAGTCTAATCGAGTTTTGTCGTCAACATCTTATGGTACTGACATGTATCCCTTGAGCGACAACTTTGTCTGGAAGGTGAAGCTACTCAACTCGGCCCCGGGAATGGCTAGAAGTAAGAGATGCAGATCGAAGTTGTTAAGTGGCTACTACACAGTATTGCGAGCACTTGAAGACTACTACTTCAATGTTTGCTGAAACCATCCAGGCGTCAAGGATTAAGGTTATTCAAGTTCTATATTTTGGGCGACTCCGAGTCGGATAGCATCGTGATAGTATATACTAACCTGAACGTAACGCAGTCTGTGCACCACCAGTAGATATACTGAGACCTATGGTCAGACATAATATTCTGCCCCATGGTTATTCTCACCAGCATCATCTCAATAATTAATTAATATCAAATCAAGAGAAAACCAGTGTGTCCAACATCCATTCACCTGGGCATGAGACGACGCTTACATAACCAACGGATGGCGTCACGTGTCACCATGCGGCCGCAATTTTCCGTCCGGGACAATTTGAAGTGAAGTGAAGTCAAGTGTTGACGAGCAGCTTTCAGCCACTGCTGGATAACCGACCTACAAAAATGGACAAAGTCATCAGGAGGGCCGCGTCAGCCCGAAAGCAGGCTCAAGCGAAAGCTTTCCGCCAACAGAAGACCACCGAATTGATCGATCGCCAACAAGTTCTGCGGGCACGAAAGGACTACAACAAGTCCCTGATGACCAGAATGAAGGAATCACGACAGGCCCGCTGGGAGGATTGGCAAAAGGGAGAACTTGCTCCAATGCGACACGTCGGTCCCGAAGCCACTTCATACGGTTCGGTGGATGTCGCCTTGTTGCACCCCCCGGCCATCCCTAAACACCTGCGCCGCAAGGTGATCCTGTTCGCTGAAGGAGACCGAGTCTGTGTCATTCGTGGTCGTGATAAGGGTAAAATCAATGAGATCACCCAGGTCAACCGCGATAGCGAGACTGTTATCGTCAAGGATGTCAATGTCGTACGTCATGAATATTCAGTGCCTTTCAACCACCCGCTAAACAGTGATCGCTAATGAATCATTCACACTTAGACCGATATCCACGTTCCTGCCTGGGCCAAATCCTCCATGGGTATTCAAACCGATACTATTGCTCAGCCTTTGCCCATCCCCCTCGATAACATTCGACATGTCATTGCCCTCGACGTGAACAACACCACCAAAGACCATATTGTACAGCACGCCTACGCCGGAGGCCCATACATGGAACGATCGTTCGACAGCAAACTCCCACGATTCTCTCGCTATGTATCTGGGTTGGATATTGAAATCCCCTGGCCTACTGAGCCCGAGCCACAGCACGACGTTGGAGAGTTCGATACCCGAGGAAACGAAGTCTCAAAAGTGTCTTGGATTCCCTCACTTGATGCGCCGCCTTTCCCCTCCACAGTCATTGATGAATTGCGCAACAAATACTCCCGCTTCCGTACACGCCACGACGAGGAATACGTGAAGAAGATGGTTATGGAGGAGTATCGACAGGAATACCTCAAGAGCCAGACTCTCTTGACTCCCAAGGGAGAGCTCAAGCAGGCGAGGGTTTCGCGAAAGCTTGCCACCAAGGCGCAGGCTTTGGATCGCAATGGCAATGTCAAGATGGAGCAAGAAACATCCAAATTCATCGCCAATTTCATGAAATTGCGATTGAACCAGGCGCAATCGGCGTCAGACAAGGCTGCCAAGGCTCAAGTAACCGCTTGAATGGAGTCAAGATGCAATTGTCAATTGTGGACTTGATCTTTGTTTTTCAGATAGCGATTTGTATAAACCTAAATGTATTCTAGCATGGAAATTTTTGTTCGTATCTATATTATTCATCTCAGCAATTCCTTTTCTTTCAATCCAAGGCTCGAGCTGGAACTTTTATATTGTATCAAAGCATTCACTTGAATAATAGTCACTTATCGGGACTCGGAGAGCCTGGTGGGTGCATGCTTATATGACCAAACACGGACCCGAGGAGCAGTTGATCATACTTCCGTAACTTGGGACAACCATTCTTCAACATCCTCCCGGCTATTCCTTGCTTGGAAAAATTTCCTTTTTTCCCACTACACACAGCTTTACCCCTGGGGAAGCTGCATGAAATATGGCATTCGCAGCTATCAATTCAGCTGCCAGTGGCACCACTGTCATCGCGCCTATTACTGTTATCGAAGAGGCCTTTGCGACCGAACCCTCTTTGAAAAAGCGAGTTTACGATGCAATCGGTACGCAGCGGCGCAGCCACGACCATTCGAATAGCCATAACCATAACCCTATCCCAAGACACTGACCATCCATCGATTCCATTATTTAGGGGCCTCACCGCAACATACGTCTTTGTTCGAGGATCTTGCTCTACACACCTCCACCCTGCTGGCCAGGACCACCACTACATCATCCCTCCCGTTTGTGCCGCCCCGCGAGGGGCCAGCCGCGAAGAAGCGCAAAATAGGGAATGAAGAGGACTCCATCGATTTGAAAGATCCTAATTTGCCACTTCAATTCTATGTTAAAGATGTCTCGTTTTCTATGCCACAACGCAAGAAACTTACACTCGAAGTTACCGCTGGAGCCAAATACCTTCGCGCCAGGAATCAGAATACAAATCAGATTGAATTCGGAGTACCCATAGACCAGATCCGTGAGTTTTCTCATTTACACGATTCAATCGTTGCATTGATCGGCGACTGATATTTTCTTGTTTGTTACTTAGGTCATGCCTTGTCTCTCTCCGTCCCCGACAAAGCCCAGAAACAATTCAATTTTTGCATCATTCCTGAGTATGCCGATGGAGTCACTTCGCCACAGCCGGGCATGCCGGCTTTTGATTGTATGGTTTTTACGGTGCCTGATGGCCCGGCTAAAACTGCATTCTCTGGATCGGGAGAGCAGATCGGTCATAATGAGGGCGAGACTCTGGAGAACTTGATTCGCAGCATCTTGAATGAGAACTTACCGAATTGGCCGGCTCCGGAAAGACAAAAAAATGTTAAGCTTGAGAGCGATCAAGCTCTTAATTCCGAGAAAGTTGTTCGGCCTCATCGCAGTATCTTTTTGAACAAGGAACTCATGAATACACGCAACGAGGAGGCCTATCATGTGAAGGCTTTCCGAGGTAGCAAAGATGGTATGCATTCCTTTGAACTCGCTCGGAGCCCCCATTTTCATACAGGGGATCGAACTAACTGGTATCTAATTAGGCTACGTCTTTTTTCTGCGTACTGGAATCTTGTTCGGCTTCAAGAAACCACTTATGTTCTTCTCCGTTGATCGGATCGCATCTTATTTTATCACAGGTGTTGGAAACCACTCATTCGATCTAAATTTGCTCGTCAAACCCATAAATGACACCGAAGGAGAACACGGGAAATTTGAAATCACCATCCTTGACTTCAAAGACCTTGACAAACTTTCCGAGTACATGAAAAAGTACACTGGGTTGAGTGATAAGGGCAGTTTCTCAGAGGAACTCCGTGCTCCAGAGCACAAAAACGGAAAGAAACGAGATGCATCTGGCACTGCTAGAGCTGGTGCTGAAGAGGAAGAGAGTGAGCTACGAAAGGCCGTGCTGGATTATGAAAACCAGGAAGATGAAGATGAGTCTGATGGGCCAGACTATGATCCTGGCACTGAGGGTGAGAGTGAGGGGAGTGGCCAAAGCAGTGATGAGGAATCCGACGACGAAGACGACGACGATGAAGGCGAAGACGACGACGACAATTAAGACCGAGGATGCTGATTCCAATGCCGATGGTGCTAAGGATCTCACCAAGAGAGAGGGCATTCCTGATGACGAAGCATTTCGGCACCATGTACTTTATACTTTTAGCAGGCCTATTTACCGAGTATGTGACCAGTGCTGATTCCTCATTGGTCTTGGAATTTTAACACGTCAGATACTTGATGCATTGTTCCATGATCACTTCCCTTTCACACCGTATCTGCACTACCCCATTGGCCTTGTGGGTCGTGGACGTGTCAATTCGGTAGGGGTAATCTCTCCGCCTTGAGTGCAGCTGTCAATTGAGATGCATTACTTGAGACGCAGTATGGCATACTCCGTATACTGTACATACTGCAGCATCCAAAGTGAATTTCAGCAAAAAAAATATCCTCCATCTATGATTTGCTCGGGTAGATCACCTATATAGGCCTATATAGCTTTAACCTTGGAGATATCCAAGCTTTCCCTGCTCATATGTGCCCAGTGCTCCGGATGCCAAGACTGTAATCTTACCGCTTGATTAAGCGCATTCCAGACCGAGTCCAGACAACCGAGAACCCCCTGAGAGCGGTAAACAGTAAAAAAAAAGAAAATTAAATAAATAAATTAGAGCCAAAAAAATTCAAATAAAATAAAAATATCAAAGGAATTCAAATTAATTCAAGAGGGGGTAAATCCCGCTAGATCTGTAACTAGGTAATCACACTGGGTATCTCGAGTCCACACTGTACCAGCCACCCCGTTAGGACCCGATAATAGGTGCCCAGATGCCCAGATATTCTTTTCAACCTTCACCCGTACTCCATAGTGCCTGCAGGATCTGTGACGCAGGGAAGCGCCAGCAATACACCGGACAATCAGGTACCCAGTTTGCTCAATTGGGTGTTTCACGGGTACTAAGTGAGGCAACTAGTGTTCTCCTAGGTCAAATCATGATTGTACACATATTTTATCTCCTAGAAATTCAAGTTTTTTTATTATTTTAT
Organism: Penicillium herquei; assembly: GCA_039634405.1. Classification (NCBI taxonomy): domain Eukaryota; kingdom Fungi; phylum Ascomycota; class Eurotiomycetes; order Eurotiales; family Aspergillaceae; genus Penicillium; species Penicillium herquei. The sequence goes on along the minus strand of CP098387.1, from coordinate 3,433,769 downwards.
TTTGAATCCCAAGATCGGGTTGTTTAATGTTTCATTAATAGAGTCCAGCTAGTAGTTTAGTGGTATCCGGCACAGAGAGAGAGAGAGAGAGAGGAACCCTCACCTAACGCTGTGTCCGTCATAATGGTATGGGTCATTACAAGCCGGTGACCGCCAAATCTCTCAATTGCAGGCGCTAAAACTCGCCCTGCTCACCCGTCTACCCGTACCAAATACACGGCCAATACTCTCCGCTCCCTTTCTCTCAACTTCTCCCTCTCTTCTCTTCTTCCCATCACAAAACCCCCCTTCCCCTACCCCTGCTCCTCCTCCCAGTGCGGCTCGTACTCGACAGCGAGTACCCCGGGTGCTCGGTTCCTCTTAACTGCCTTCGTTGTTCTCAGCGTTGTGCCCCTTTCGAGTCTCGCCACCGTATCTGCGCTCAGTCCGACTGAATTCGCCCCCAGTCCGCCGTTGCCCCGTCTAAATCTCCAAAATTTATCAGGTCTCTCCAATTCCTGTCTCCGGTTCTTCAATTCTACACTCCCCACCACCAACACGCTTCAAACCCCCTCTGTCGTCACGTCGACCTCCTTTTTCACGACTCCCCTCGGTAAATCTGACACTCCGCAAATCAGTGCCATTGACGGAGCTGTACATCCATTGAGGTGATCGGGATCGTCTTTGGTTGGAGATCAGGTGTCCCTGCAGGGTATGTTGAACTACTATAGCCCCATCATGTGCTTCCATGTTGTGCATCCTGTTCGACCTCATACTGACTACAGTTTACAGTGTTCAGTCACGTGTCTTTCCTTATTGAGATCACCCCCGTGATTGGAAGTTCGGCTTTCTGATCGCAACATTTCAACTCCGCATACATGGCGTCTTCTTCATCGAACGTAGTGGGTGTCCACTACCGTGTGGGCAAGAAGATCGGAGAGGGATCTTTTGGTGTTATTTTCGAGGGTACCAACCTTCTCAACAACCAGCAAGTGGCTATCAAATTCGTGCGTCTCTTACTGTCCCTTGAACGAAATTAGAAGGAAACGGCATTGGACTGACCCGGAACAGGAACCCCGAAAGAGTGATGCTCCCCAGCTGCGTGACGAGTACCGAACCTACAAGATCTTGGTCGGATGCCGTAAGTCCGCGGAAATGATTCTATCTTGCTTCGATGTTCTGGACTAACTTTGTCATCCTGCAGCTGGTATTCCTAATGTCTACTACTTCGGCCAGGAGGGTCTGCACAACATTCTTGTGATTGACCTGCTTGGTCCTAGTTTGGAGGATCTTTTCGATCACTGCAACCGCCGATTCTCTACCAAGACCGTGGTGATGGTTGCCAAGCAAATGGTATGACTATAACCTGTGACCTCCCCGTCACTACATCTGCCTAACTTGCTCGCTAACTTTGTTGTTCCGTTTAGCTGTCTCGAGTGCAAACGATTCACGAGAAGAATTTGATTTACCGCGATATCAAGCCCGACAACTTCCTCATTGGTCGACCCTCCACCAAGGCTGCCAATGTCATCCACGTCGTTGACTTCGGTATGGCCAAGCAATACCGCGATCCCAAGACAAAGCAACACATCCCATACCGAGAGCGAAAGTCTCTATCCGGTACCGCTCGGTACATGTCTATCAACACACATTTGGGTCGCGAGCAGTCCCGACGTGATGATCTGGAGGCCCTGGGTCACGTCTTTATGTACTTCCTGCGAGGTGGTCTCCCCTGGCAAGGATTGAAGGCTGCCACCAACAAGCAAAAATACGAGAAGATTGGTGAAAAGAAACAGACAACTGCGATCAAGGATCTGTGTGATGGCTACCCAGGTATGTTTAACCTGCAATTAATCCTCTCATTCCCGAGAGATATCCAGGAATCTTACTGATCTCACCTCTTAGAAGAGTTCAACAAGTACTTGAGCTACGTGCGCAACCTTGGATTCGAGGACACTCCTGACTACGACTACCTTCGTGATCTGTTGACCCAGGCCCTGAAGAATGCTGGTGAAGTGGAAGATGGCGAGTACGACTGGATGAAGCTTAACAATGGCCGCGGATGGGATTACAAGTCTTATTCAACACAGCCTCACCTCCACAACCAGCACCAGGGTTCCTCAGGCCGCGACCTCCACGCCAATCAGATGCGCAGCCACCAACGGCCCGGAGTCACAGCGGATCGTTTAAACGCCGCGCAGCCTCCGCCTCCATCTCCAGCGAAGCCTGGAGCCGGGAAGACACGCGGCGAGCGCCAAAGCGGCGGAGGCGGCATGCCACCCCAGAAACGCCAGAGCGCAGGTCTTGATGCTGGCACTCCCGCTGGATCGACTACCGCCCAATTCCAGAACTCCAATGCTCATCTCCCTGGCCGCATGGGAAGTCCCGGTACTCCTGGCTTGGGTAACCAGCAAGCTGGCGTGCAAGGAAACAATGACCCGCAGCCTACTTTTGTCCAGAAGGTCATGAAGGCATTGTGCTGCGGTAGGTGATCTACCTATCCCTATGGTCCTCTCCAGTTACGTTAAGCTCGCTCATCTTCGAGCTCCAGGTTGAACTCGACTTGATGGCTGCTGAACTTTTCTGGATTAAAACCTTGTCCTGGATTCTGCTTCCATCTGCCCGCAACGCTCGGATGATGCCGAAGAATATAACACAAAATACTCGACATGGGACTGTTTGTCTAGTTTCCTTTGTCTAGACTTATGATGGGGCTGTTGGTTCGCTTGATGTCCGTTTCTTTGCATTCTGGTTCGGCATCGAGCTTCAAACCCCCTTTTCTGACCTCTTCTCGACACTCTTTCCTCCCATTCGATGCTTCAGCCTTCCATTCGTCTGTGGGTAATATCAAACGGCCTATTACTCATTGATGCTCACGTCTTCATCGCTCTTTCGCTTTTTTCTTCTTTCTTCATGGTGCTATGGCTGGGAACGGCGAACTTTTTGAGATTTTTTTTCCTGCTTATGTTGTCCATTTTGCATCCACATCACACTATATTCGGCGTTTATCGTCTAATACCAAAACCTCATTGCAATGAGCGAGCGGATTCAGGGTCGATGCTTACAGTTGGACTTTTCCCTTTTATCTTCACTTCAGTCCGCTGTTTGGAGGGCCTTTTTTAGATTGGGGAATCTCGTGAGATCATTCTTCGCCTACGGTTGAGAACACTTTGCTTTCTTTGCTATGCTCCATCCAGGCAATTGATGGTCCATTATACGACGGGGCGGCGGTGAAGACTCTCGATCTGGTCTCGGAGTCTTCTACCGTGAGTTTTGTTCTTTCTCCTGGGGGCCACCTTAATTCCCAGTTGATCCTGTCCTTGGAACAGAATTAGCTGTGGCATATCCTTACCTGTGTGGGGATTATTGTTTCTTAGGCTGTCTTCCATGACTTGACCCTCGCTCCTCTCCGCCACTGGGCTGTGCACTTACTTGGCCATGCACGCCCCATTTTGCCCCTCGGACGGAACGCCGCATGCATATATTCTTTTGGTCCTCCGATTCCCCCTTTCCTGTTGCCTCTGATTGTTTTACATCCCCTGTCGAATCTATTGCCCGTGTCTATAATTGTCTCTTGTTGTCTCTTGCTCTGTTTCAGAAGCGAGTTTTTCTTATTATTGTTTTCTTGTTTCCGGTAGTTTCTGTTGGCATAAGATAGCATTGTTTGTGTTTCTACCCCTTCCTTTCTTTGGTTCTCAAATGCTTCCACCTGGAGCTACTACGCGTCTCAGCGGCGTACATAATTCTGCTTTCCCAAGCAACTAATACATCGGCGTGGTTATTTCGCGTGCTCTGTAGATGTAGTTGGAACTCGTAACCTTAGACATGTATTATACTCTTCACCAGAATCCACCAATCTTAACCCCGTGTGTCTCGATTTCTATGCAAACTCCCGCGTGGCAGTGCCTAAGGATCCTGAATGGATCTCCTCGTGTTAAACCTTGACGTAGATGTCTTCTTAGTATCAAAGCTGAAGCAGGGAATACACAGTATCACAACCACAAGTCCTCAGGCTCGTGCTGCCCTCCGCGCAGCACTGTAGCAGCAAAGTTGACCTAGGCATGTCCAGGCGCATTTATACTCTCTCAGACCGCCACGTTCACATACTTGAGTACCCAGTCAGTATGTAGTATTTACAGGTGACTGACTAAATACCGCTTTATGTATGTAAGTACTACCTACGAGGTTACTTACAGGGTTACCTGGAGGCTCACCTACACGGTTGACTGAAAGGGAAGGTTAGCTGGTATATGGATAGTGTAAGCAAACTGATAGCCTCAACTTTCAAGTGCTGAGGGAGAGTAAGCTGTAGGATATGCCAGGCGGCGAAGGACCCTAAAAAACCACTGCAACCCAAGTAGTAAACGAGGTCTAAGGTCTATGACACAAAACAAGGGCAATGAAAACACCCATGTCAACCCCGCCATCGTCATCCTTGCGAAGCATTGAACTCAATCAGGACATCTGGAGGTTGTGGCGCAGTACACTAAGCACACAAAGAAATCACTTCGTCCAATCACTCTTAGCCCCAGTCACACCGACAAGGAAGGGGTTATGCCACTACATGCGTGTGGTCCGCACCTCGGTTTCTTAGTATTGCCACTTACCTGCACATGTGAGAAGTATTAACCTGCCAGACTTCCTTAGGACTATCGATCTAATGGTTGTATATGGATATGTCATAAATAAGTTAAAACTGTGGCTTACCCGGAGGAAGCTCTCTAGCTTCAGTATCGCGCTTATACTAAGGTAGTCATCACATGTGCAGGGGCTCGGACTTTCATTTTCAACATTTGAAGTGAGCTGATCGGGTCCGGGTGCAAGTCTCTGTAAGGTCTTTTTTGATTCTGGTCAACTATTTTGAGCAAATAAATAAATTGCAGCACAAGTAAAAAGCGCAAAACAGAAACCGGTCTATCCGAGGGGTTCCAGGGTAGGTTCAGTCTGGGGGTGGATCCTGAGATGGGGCTATGTTAATTGTTCACAGCTGAAGTACAGCCTCAATAATGTACACAACCTTGGAACTTGTGGGGGAGCTATACCACTTCATTGCAGCACTGATACAGACTCATTGAGACAGAACCGCCTATCTAGCTTCGGACAATCGACCTCGTTTTAACTTAGTTAACTCCGAATACTACGTAGTACTCACTAGTCACGGCTAAGGGTTAAGCAGGGATCTGAGCAAATTGGCCCTAGACTAGTAAGATCAAGCAAATTGAAGCAATAGACCTAGCGCTTAGTGGTGCCACTATATTAGCGGAGTCTAGGAACCAGTTCCATTTCCCCTGTGTTTCCCTTTGGTTTCTTCTCCTCCCAGTTCGACTCCACCAACATCTATTATCCTTTACAAAGGCTTACAAGCCCTATTATACGGAGTTAAGGTCCAACTATCTGTCTCAACCGGAAGTAGATCTCGAAACAGAATGCGCCCATTTAAGACAGTGGCAGCTATACTTTTCAGTTCGATCTTTGCCAGAGTTCTTGCTACAACGGATACTAGCAGTGCACCTGCTGAACTTAACTTTCGACCTGATAATGTGACTTTAAGCAACCTCTACCGTTGGGTTGGATCGTAAGTTGTTACACCCTGGAAGCGAAATAAGATTTCTTATAGATCTTTAGGTACTACAATGGATCTACATCTTTGAAGTTTTCTCCATACGCCGGGTTAGCAGCTTCTGAAACAGAATATTGTCCTATTCTTCGCAATAAAACAATCACGAAAAAGTACAAAACGCTACTAGCGCTCACAGAGCCAGCTTCATACAACAATCTCAAAGATGATGCAGTCAATGCCTTTTTCACTCTCTGGCCCCCTGGGTTCAATTTTAGCGTGATCAATGACTGGGAGTTGATTCAAGAGATGCCACACCTTGAATATGCTCTATTTTCGAGCGAGTAAGTCTAACTATTAAGTGCCTACAAGGTACTGAATATCTTACTAAGAACTTGAATGTCTAGTCCTGTTTATAACAATTACTCTGGAGATAGTTTCAATAACTTTATCTGGTCCCTTGAAGAAACCAAAGCCCCACCTTATAATCTCTCAAGTACATTGAGTGACTATCCAGGTTTCAACTACTGGGAGGTCAACAGCACAACAGACTGTGGTGAAACAAAAGTTCTTAGCTGGATATTTGCTCAAATCACATTTGGAACAAGTTTCAACGGGACCAAGTTCACAAACCCAGTTCTGAATCTTCAGTTTGATTCTACGACTGCAAATCTATCTATGGAAGGATATTTTCAGACGAGTGTTACTAATAATTCAATATCAGGACCGGATTTTCCACAGGAAGCAGAGAACACCTTTGTCTTTGTGGGCAAGTTTGCGATGACCTTTGAAGGCGTTATCGATGCCTATCATTCTGATATCTTGCGGAATGACACCTCCACCCCATCCTGGCTCCGTACTGTTGGCTATCAGAATAACTCCTTGAATGTTGGCTATACAACTACATCCGGGAGTAATCAGCTAGGGGGATCATTGTGTTCATTACTAGTTGCGATCTTACTGCTTTTGCAGACGCTTTTATGTTTCTCTTGATAAACTTGAACTTGAACCTTGGAATCATGTGCATGTCCATGCACATGTGTCAGCCGTTTATATATCCTAAATACTGTAGGTATGGACTATATGGTAATACTAACACGCAATTAGTATCTTAGGGCCTTTAAGTTTATTTGGTAGTTAGATCAAATACTGTATTTGCTAAAGTACTACTAGTTGACTAGTACTAGGGAAATATTTGAACCTTTTTAAAAAGTTTGACTACATATGATCTACCGTGTCTATCTGTAAAATTGGTCAGAGAGAAAAGATTGAATAGTACTAGTAGACTAAATAGCCCAGGGCAAATATAACTCCGAGTCTTAATCAATCTATATAAATCTCTAAGTCCACCCATGGACTGGCTTAATTTCTTCAAATATTTCCTAACACTTCCAAGGTTTTAGCAAAATGAATGCGTAGACTAAATACATGTGGAGTAGACAAGTAAATGTAGAGTAAATAAGTGAAATAAGATAGAAGTACCTACCCCCATACTGGGCAAATAATTCTTTTAACCAAAAGAACTTGAATTAGTCTCAAGTACCAACATTGAAATATTTAATGGCATTTGCCCAAATACTGCACATGTGTAGAGCTATCATTCCTGGGATAGTATTTCAAAAATACCTAGGTGTAGATCACCGGCATGTAGGGATGGAGTTCGAAGATCGACCATCAGAAACATATCTTTCATTGAGCTCCAATGAGATCGGAGTTGTCTAGGTGGTAGTCTTAAGATATTCTTCGATTTCAGGCCAGTTGCGATTGGTCACAAAATTCGATTCCACAGGAATCAGGAGAAAAATGCAAGAGCCTGCAAACTTGAAAGTAGCAACATGGCCAATCCATAGGAGCTTGTCTGTCGACTACCCCCTGAAGTAGTTGTATTTGTATAGCCAACATTCAGTGAGTTATTATTATAACCAACAGTTGGAATCCAAGTCGGAGTAGCAGTATCATTCCTCAGAATATCAGAATGATAGCTATCAACAACACCCAAGAAACTCAGAACAAATGTACCCGCGAAGACATTTCCATACCATGACTCCAAATCAGAGCCTATCTCCGATTGGACAACTGCAAAAAAGTATCCTTTCATAGTCATGTTCGCAGTTGTACTGTCAAACTGGAGATCAACAACTGGGTTTGTGAAATTAGTCCCATTGAGGCTGGGATTCAAAGACACTGGTGCAAATCTCCAGCTGGTAACTATGTTTCCACCGCAGTTTACTGTGCGGTTAACCCTGAAGTCATTCCAGCCCTCATAGTCTGTGAGTGTGCTCGAGAGATTATACGGCGGGGCGGAGGTTTCTTCAAGAGACCAGACAAAATTATTATAGGCCAAATCTCCATATTCATAGAAAGGGCTAGGTAGCCTAATTTTAGCTTGGGCTCTTCGCTTTCTGGGGTTTATATTATACTTACTTAGAAGAGAACAGTGCATACTCAAGAGACGAATCCTCCGTAATCTCAGTAAAAGCTTCGGAAGGTATCGAGCTAAAGTTGAACCCATCAGGCCAGAGCGTCAAGAATGCATTCACCACATCATCATCCGAGTTGTAAGAGGCTGGCTCTGTGAGAGATAGGACAGATGCGTAGCTCGTTGTGATCGTTTGATTGCGAAAGACTGGACAATATTCGAATTCAGAGGCGGCTAGTCCAGCATATGGAGCAAATTCAACATATGTGGTCCCATTGTAGTACCTATATAGTATATGATAAGAAAACCATTTCGTATTCAGGGTCCCAGGGTCTTCAGGGTCTTCAGGGTCCTCAGGGTCCTTCGGGGTCATCTAACTTACGATCCAACCCACTTGTAAAGATCGCTCAGTGTCACATTGTCTGGTCGGAGGTTGTAGGTCGAATTCTCTGTAGCAAGAACCACAGCGGTCGTGCTGAAAAGCACGACTGACACTGTTTGAAAAGCACGCATCTCGCTTCTCGTTTTCCTTCTTGGCGGGACAGGGAAATTTTGGACTCTAGTAGTGGGACTTCGGATTTTTAAACACACATATGCCGAGGGTCTGTCTAACTTGAGCAGGGGAAAGGGGTGCCAACTGATTACGGGCCAACATTCATTGGTCCCTAAGTTTGGGTAATTTAGTGGCGCTATCACCACCGGTCCAGCAGCTAAGCTTTCCTTCATATATCTTAGCTTTATGGGGTTGGCTGTGGATGTACCAATCCTCAGGTACTGGGTGGGGAAGTAGAGAGTTGGTTGCGCTTGAGAGGTGATTTTGTCGGTGTAGGGTACACTGGCAGCGTCCAGCTTGTAGAATTTCAAGACACTTCATTTCTCGTGCTAACTTTGGAATATTTGAACTGGCTATAGTTTAGCTGACACATAATCTTCTTTCCAGGGAACCTCGTCAAGGAGATACCTCATATCAACTGTGGTGTCCGAGCTAGTTTTAGTTACTACTAGTACATGTAGCACTCACAGTGGAGTTCGTCTAAATCCTGCATATGCGAGACACTCCACATGCACCAATATTTCTCTTCAATCCTGTGTGGGATACATACAAAGGATTCCCCTTGAATCCTTCCGGGGTTCGGAGTAAGCTAGACTGTATAGGGGTCGCCGGCCCGGCCCCGCGAGATCGAGATCATAAATTGTGCACTTGAACTTCAAGTCAGCTGCACCGGACCGCTCCGGAAGGACCCCAATCTAGCTGTCACCAAATAACACAGTTGATCTTCAATATTTGGAGTATCATGCCTCATGGGTTTGACTATTCTACCCCAACACTTGCATTTAGGACGCCGCTACCTAAGCTTGGGAGTCACATAAGACAGAAAAATTCGGAGAAAACGGAAGTATGATCCGCTTTACCGATCGGCTATTCAGCATTAAGTGACCCGATGAGTGACCCTAAACTTCTATCATTTCCCATGTGGACCTTACCCATGTTTGATTCCTTTGATTGGTGACTAGTTCCTTCCGATCGAGCGTATTCAACAGCTAGTCAAGCCGCTAGATCACGCCTTTTGTCTCAACAATCACAACTCAGCTTCAATTCCACTATCCGGTCATAATCTTGGAAACATTGATAAGCGGATTTAGTGATGTACACCGATTTTAGCGAAACGCAAACAGTCCCGAATACGAAGGTTGGATTTCAAAGCTTGGACGTTATCCTGGTAGGCTAGGTAGTGTAGTAGTGGGGAGCGTCGCCCCTACTACTATTTCCAAGACCTGATATCCATCCCAAGCTTGGAAGGTTATTTTATTTTCGCTCATGTACGTTATGCACGTGCATGTACATAGCTTCGGGATTACAAGATTGCCAGTCTTACATTAGTGAGAATACACCCTCTTACACATCTCTGAGTACCGCTACGGAACATCCTGGTGCTTGTCACTTAGTTTGATTTGATCAATTACCGATGGATCAACATGCCTACGATCGATTGTACAGTCTAGAGCGCTCCCTCTTCATTGGGTAATACTATAGTTCTGAAACTTGCGCCCCACGCTCCATCGTCAATTATATCCAGATGTGAATTTCTCCGTCACTCCAGCGCTAAAGTAGTCAACTAGACTAGGTTACTAGTCACCGCCCAGGTGGACTCCAAGGGCTACTGTTCAATCTCCTTTACTTTGAGCCTCGGAAGATAGCAAGTCCCTTTATGCCGGGGATTCGGAGATGTATCTAAAAATCCGAGTCACTACTAGAACTAGACTCCGAGAATAAATACATCGCTCCTATACATACAGGCCATCAGTGTTCATCATGATATACATTTGAAAGCTTCAAGTTTCCAATATCATTCTTTTCTGTGAGACCGTGGACGGCGAGTATCTTGTAAATTGAGTTAAGCCCATCGGTGAGCTCCCAACGCCCTCGATATTCATTCAAACAAAAGCGTAGATCCTTTCCTAGGTAGCTAGTATGCAAGGTATCCAGAACAAAGGATTTAGCGCTTTTTGCGAAGCGACACGCCTCTTTGACGTATTGGAGAGGCCGAGGTCTAAAACGCAATTATTAACCCGACCTATAAACAGTAGTAAAACCCGCAACCTTGGAAATTGGCGCAGATTCAAGTTGAGAGTTCAAGTTGAAAAATGAACTATACTAGCTCCTAATTGTGGAGCTTAGCTGCACCCCGGCGACACACTAATGTAAGAGAAATTGTAAATATTCTTCTTGCACACGTGCGGTCTTCTTGGTAAAAAGTGGCTGGGGTATATCACTTCGGAAATTAATACCATGAGCTCTATACATGCTTCAAGTTCGCAGATAGATATAGAGGAAAAGTTTCAAGTTAGGATGTCTAATTCCAGATTTCAGATTAACCATCCCCGAATGCTATGCAAAAGCTGAACGGATTTCAGACCTGGGGATATGCACGTTATGTGGCAACATTTCGCCAATGATACCGCGGGAAGAAGGTATGTAGCTAGGCTCTGAGCTAGTAAGTAGCTTCGTTCTATAACCAACATTTGAAAAAATGTCGCATGCTAGAGAATACTAGTAGAGTACCACATGTGCATTCTTTGGTACTTCATTTCCCAAAAGTGGGCGGGCACGCACGACAACATCTGGACTCGGAGGGCCACGGAGACTTGAAGACCGAGTTAGGGATATGCGTAGGTATATAAATATCGAGTAGTTTTCATATGGATTCCTGAGTCAAATCTGTGCATTTTGATGCATTGCATTTATCATTCCTTCCTTTTCAAGTTTTCAAGTTGATCCCTCATCGAGAATCTGTCATTCTTTATCCACTACACAGGTGGTCGAACCTTCCTTATATCTCACACTTTTTTTTCCAAACTTCCTTCCGGAAACATTTCCTTCTTTAATTCTCTTATTCTTTACCGTCTTGCCCAAGAGACTCTCCATAGGCTCTGTGTACAGAGCCTAGGAAACATCAAAAGACATGTGGTCAATTACTTCGACCCTGGGTGTTCTACTTTTGTGGCTATCCTGCCAGGTCTTTGCCACTAGCATCTCTGTATTGGACTCTGGATTCAACTCCCCAGCGAACGTTTCGGCTCGTGCCAGAGTTCAAAAGCCTACCAGATGTCCGAGTCAGTGCAACACCTACGATCCCACAAACTGGTTTCTATACCCGAGCAGTTCAAGAGTTGCTAAATGCAATGAGACCATGCTACTTGACTTTATGATCTACAATCCTCTGAACAACAGTGATTCTCGCCATTCACTGTATAGCTGTACAGTGAATGACACAAGCATCCTGGAAAACCTTTCTGAAGGCAGCTCGTGTTCCAGTGATTCTGTACAATCTAAAGACAGCTATGAGATTGGACTTTGGAGTGCTACTGAGACAACCGCCTCAGCTTATGTTACTCTGGACTCGAGCCCACTTCAGATGGCCAAAGAGTACATGATTGGAAACTGCCAGAAATCGTCGATCTTCGCATTTTCAGAAGCCGGAAAGACAGCAGTCGGAATTTATACTGGAGGCAGTCTTCAGTACGCCCAAAACATTGAATTCGCTGTGCAAGAATTGACTGAGATCCTTGAAAGTGCTTCAGACCTTCAAGGTGCGGTATTACAGTATTGTGGAGCCAATTCAAACTACACACTGGGTATCGCTGTTGATTTCACCGGAGATTTAGCCGCGGTTCAGCAGTATGTTCGGACATGGAGTGATGGCGAGTGTATATCTGGATTCACTAAAAGCGAAAATGTGTCTACCACTCTGTACTCCTCCAACGCCTCCTCTATCAAGACGTCATCCTCTCACCTTAAGAGTAACAGTACATTGAGTGTGAGGAATTCAAACCATCATGCCTTTGCCCACACCCACTTCCATAATCTGCAGCGTCGCTCAACATGTTCCTATGTACAAGTTGTGTCGGGAGATTCCTGTGCCTCTCTAGCTGCGGAATGTGATATCACAGATGATGAGTTCTATGAATACAATACTGCTTCAGATCTCTGTTCAACCCTGGCTGTTGACCAATATATCTGCTGTTCATCTGGCAGTCTTCCTGATTTTGCACCATCTACGTACGCCAATGGAACTTGTTACACTTACGATGTGGTTTCTGGAGACACATGTTCCGCAATTGCCGCTGCTTACACATTGACTGTGGATGATATTGATAATTTCAATAACGACACATGGGGCTGGTATGGCTGTGATGATTTACAGGCTGGCCAAGCAATTTGTCTCTCAAACGGAACTGCTCCTTACCCAATGGCAATCACTAATGCTGTTTGCGGTCCTCAAGTACCAGGAACCAATTTCACCGGCACCAATGGCGCCGCAGACTGGGCTGCTTTAAATCCTTGCCCATTGAATGCATGCTGTGATATCTGGGGAGAGTGCGGAACTACTCCAGACTACTGCAACGATACTTTGGCAGCCAGTGGCGCACCTGGAACAGCGCCTGCGGGTTCAAACGGCTGTATCTTCAATTGTGGAACAACAATTGTCAACGATGCAACAGAGCCTTCATCCTATGCGTCCGTTGGTTATTTTGAGGCGTATAATGTTGAGCGCTCGTGTTTGAATATGAATGCTATCAGCATTGATCCTGCGAAGTACACACATGTCCATTTCGCTTTTGGAAATATCACATCAAACTTCTCTATCAGTATCGCCGGACAAGAACAGCAGTTCAAGTATTTCCAGGAGTTGACGGGAATGAAAAAGATCATCAGTTTTGGAGGCTGGGATTTCTCAACCAGCATTGATACTTATATGATCTTCCGTGAAGGTGTTACCTCCGAGAACAGAGATACCTTGGCTACCAATGTTGCGGATTTTGTTAAGTCAAATGATCTTGATGGAGTTGACTTTGACTGGGAGTATCCAGGTGAGCCTGATATTGCTGGAATTCCTGCTGGTAGCGACGAGGATGGTTCAAACTACCTGGCCTTCCTCAAAGCCGTTCGAGCTCTCTTGCCAGAAAAGTCTATCTCTATCTCTGCTCCTGCTTCTTACTGGTATCTCAAAGCCTTCCCCATTGCTGAGATGGCTGATGTTGTGGACTATATTGTCTATATGACATACGACCTCCACGGTACTTGGGATCTTGGAGATGCATGGTCTCAGGATGGTTGTACGGCAGGGAACTGCTTGTTCAGCCATGTGAACTTGACAGAAACAATGTGGTCCCTTGCTATGATAACAAAAGCCCAGGTTGCCACCAGCTCTATTATGGTCGGTGTCACCAGCTATGGTCGCTCATTTGAGATGACGACTGCTGGATGCTACGCCTCGGATTGCACTTGGGACGCGGCTGGAGCGGCTGGGCCATGCACTGTCACGGCAGGCTACATCGCCAACGCAGAAATCAATCAGATTCTGGCAGATTATGACGATGCAGAGTATATTTTCAGCAGTGGTGACGACTCTGATATTTTGGTCTACAATCAAACACAATGGGTGGCCTACATGACAAACACGACAAAGAGCACTCGTACAGCCTATTACAAGACCTTCAACTTCGCTGGAACTAGTGAATGGGCTATCGACTTGGAAGAGTATGAACTCTTCGACACGTCTTCTCTAACCCTAGATGAACTCACTACTGAGCTAAGCTCATACTCTGAGAGCTTGGGTCTTGATGTCAATTACAACCTCGCTTGCATTGACTTGATTCCGGGTGATAATACCACTGCAGAGCTTGAGGAATATGTCATTCTCGGGGCCCTCCAAATCGATGCAACGCTCACTGAGTACGCAGGTAAGTCGAACCTACAGGACTGTCATGACAATTGCGATGAGCTGGTGATCAGGTGGCTAATTACTTCTCCGATAGGTGACCCCAGTAATTGGTATCAGCGTATGACAGACGGATATACTGATTCCGGCGCTACCTGTGGCGCATTCCCTGATCCAGATCTCTGCATGTCCTTGAATGAAGATTTATGCACTGAGGGGGAAATCTCAGATGAATTGTTCTGGGCTGCGTTCTTAGCGCAGGAGCTCTATGACACTTTGTATCAATGGTACACGGCCTTCAATGAAGCCTCCTTCGTCTCCAGCCTGGCAGTCTCCACCCTTGCTACCACGTTCACTCCCACAACACAAGGCAGCACTTTGAGCTTTGACAGTTTCCTCAGTGCCTTCTCAACTGGTCTTGGTCTGGCTGCCAGCTATGTTCCGGAGGATGAGGTTATTATCAATGGAATCAGCTCAGGCGTCAGTACCGTTGAGACCATTGTCAGCCTTTTCCCCGCTGCCAGCACTTTCACACTCCCAGACGAATCAGATATTGCTACGGCTTTGGATGATATGCTGTCTCAATTGGTTCTGGCAACCACCGATTCTCTTCTCAAGCTTGCCGATTCTATTTTCGAAGCGCCAAACAATGCCAGCATTCTTCCTACAAGTCTTATCACAGGACCATTTGAGCATCCTGTCGCCAACTACTTCTACAATGCAAAGATTGTCTCTGTGCCAGACTCTATCGCCTGGACGAACATCATGGACAATTTCAATACCACCATTCAAAAGTACTTGGTCGGTGCTGCCCTCGGAGCTGGTGACTATTATATCCTGAGAGACGCATACACAGCTGAGGATAAATGCACAGATACAGCCAAGTACTACATTGATGGAAGCTGCTACACTCTGGCATATCCTGGCTCCTCATCTTGCGCACAGGGGTTGGGTCTACAAGCGGATGCTACAAGTGACACCATCAACAGCATCATTAGCTACGGCATTGATGTGGAAGACATGATTACAAATTCGTACACTTGCCAAAACGAGACTGGCGAATATTATGGTTCCTTGTCCGTTGATGTTTCGGACGTGATCTCGAGTGGTTCTGTTCCGACTTGCTTCTACAATTTGCCTGTGTTTGATCTTGTCCCGACGACGGATTTCGATAATGAGAGCCCCTTTGAAATCAGCCCCTGCTGGATCTCTCGTATCATCAACGAAACTGTGGAAGCAGAGACCCCTGTCGTTGGAGAAACTTACCTACCGCCTAATTTGGCCTCAGTCTTCACCATAGATCAATGTGTCTGCGGTGGAACAGTTATGTGCAAAAGGACACTTTGCTAAGGTGGTATCAAGGCCACAGACCGGGTAGTTTTAGATGATATACTTGGATGTAATTTGCTTGAAAGGAACTTGAAGTAGTGACGGACAGACATTAGTATGGATCTAGTATTATTTAAAAGTTTTTGGCCTGAGTGATCGAAGTTTTTCTTCTAAGTTGTTGTTACCTACTTTATCTGCTCCAAATTCACATAGTCATTTTGTTCTTCATCTTTCCTCCGTCTCCCACTATCAGTTTCCAGCAATCTGCATGAATTGCCGCGGCCTGTGAAAGCAATCGTTAGAAATTCTTAATCGAATCGAGAAATCGCCTTCATCTGATCTCTTGCTGGTGCTAGCAAAGCGAAGTTGTGGTAATGACAGTAATGAGCAGACAAGTCCTCATGCCGGCACTGTAGCAGTGAAGTTGACCTAGGCATGTCTGGGGGCATTTATACTCTGTCAGACAGCCATGTTCACACATACTTAGGTGCTCATTAAGTACTAAGTAGTATTTACAAGTGACTGGCGAAATACCCCTCTAAGTGTGTAAGTACCTACAGGGTTACCTACAGGGTTACCTACACCGTTAACTGAAAGGGAGGATTAGCTGGTATATGGATAGTATAAGCAAGCTGATAGCCTCAATTTCCAAGCGCTGAGGCAGAGTAAGCTGTATGCTATGAAGGACCCCGAAAAACCACTGTAACCCAAGTACATAGTAAAAGAGCACTTGAGGTCTATAATTATGCAGCTCCCAAGGTTCTTATTGGCCATTCTCTGGGTATGGTTTAAAAGCTTCTGAGCCACTTTTTTGCCTGCGCGATTGATCGAGACTTACATCTCATCTCATATAGGTCTCGCTTTCCACCACATTACAACACAGCACATTTCATTCATCAGGTTCCCTTCATTCGAGATCCTATGACCACACATTGATCCTCCCTTGATTGGATTTTATCAATAAAAATTGAGATCTTTCCTGGTATCAATGTAAAGAGTCCAAAATTTCCGGTCCGACTTTTGAATGCTTCCTGCAGGATGGGGCTCATGCAAGTCGCTGTGGTGGAAATGCCACGATTTTTGGTACTTAGTGCAACGCGCTATGGTATTTCGTCACATCTCTGTGCCACTGCTACCCCTGGAGCGCTTTGTTCCTAAGGAATGATCTACCATAAGTACCTTGCAAATTATGAAAGTACTCAAGTACTCAAGTACCTCTTACTGTACAACCATATGTAAAAGTCAAAACGCAAACCCCCCGGTACGAAAGCCTAGTAATGGTTCCAGAGCTTCTCTATGGCCGGGGAGGAATCAAGAATTAACTCACAGGGATACCAGGATCTCCTATTCCGAATCCGTCACACCCCCTATTCTATAACTAGTCCGGAGTAGATCAGGTAATCATTATTCTCTTAGTCACAGCTGAACTGGGTAAACTATGTAATAGTAACTAGTAGGGTGTTACTTAGTCTAATATCATACTATCCCTGCCTCTATCATCCTGATTTCCTCATTCCTCGCCATTCCTCCCGCATTGACTTTCCCATCTGACCATTCACGTTTCCCTCCCCCCGCATCTTCCATGCGGTGGTGCTTCTTGGCCTTCTTGGCGCTGCAGGCTGAGATTCTGATTAGTTAGCCCCAGGCAGAGACATTTTCCTGACCCTGCACGGAGGATAGAGGATGGCTTGATGATCGTCGTGGCTGTGTGGATTGTGTCGGGATGTTGCAGAGATCGACTTCAATTTGGTTCTTCGCGTGGATCAAACCACGTTATGTTGGGAATTAATTCCATGTTTCAACTTGCTTTTTGCAATTAATTATTTCTTTTGTTTCACTACAATTTTTCCCTGGTCGCGCGTCGTTCTGTATTACAGCATTTGCGTTCTATGCGTTGTATGGGGTGCTCGGTACCAAGTACATCGAGGCTATCAAGTAGCTCTGCTCGGACCGCTCGGGTGCATGTAGATCCTTTTGAAAGTCATCCTAGCATGGGGTAAACATTTGAAGGAATGTTGTCGATCCAATTATTTCATGTCTATAGCTCGATACGATGGGTCCGTGTCCTTAATGCTTGCATTGGAAGCTTTAGCTACTAGTACTACTGCTGCAGTAGGTTTCTAGTTCAAGGTCAAGTTCCCATGCAATAACACCCTAAGGCAGATAGTAAGGCTTGGGCATGTGCAGATGCATACATACCATTTTGAATCGAGGGCAACCTATAACGGGAATCTTGGACCCAAGTATTGGTTCAGATGTCCAGGGCTGTCGTACATGCTAACGTGGAAGTGATGATGTTATTGTTTCTGCTAGATACAATCGGTCACACGACTCGAACTCAAAAGAGGAATTCTCACTTCCATGTCTGGACATGGATTCTATTTAGGCTGATCTGCATTTGCTCTTATCTACTTGTAGTCCATGGTCACTTGCCGCTGTCAGGATAGTACCATGGGTTTAACCCTGGTCTATGATTTCATACTCACTCTAACATCAAAGTTCCAATCAAAGTTCTAGGCCAGTCTTTACTTGAAACAGAATGTCAAAATAAATAAGCAAAAGCAACCCGACGCCATTGACAACTAGATGCGACTAGTCTATGTCTAGAATCCCGGCAACCATACATGTAAGCACTTGAGAAGCTTCATCCAAAATCGAACATGCCACCGAACCAAAACATTGGCGCAGAAAGACCTCCGTAGCACTTGAGAGCTTACTGGTTTAGAATCCCGTTAACTCGGTCGGTTATACACACCCGCCCAATAAGAGCCTAGTGATATGCCGCCACGACGTACTAATCCAATATAGACCAGGTGACCGTGAAGTTTCCGCCGATGTAGGTCCATTTCGCCTGAACCAATCACAGAAGAGAGGGATATGCATCTCACTTTTAGTTGTCTCTGTACGGGGTATAGTGAAACATTGTGCGGAGTATGGAACAAAAATGCTTAGTGGGGTCACGCCTGTCAACCTGTCACTACAGTATCTCCGAGACCCTGAATAACATCCTACTCTTCGCCACTAGTTTTTTTTTTCCTCCCCGTGGCACCTGGAACATTCGCCATGACCATCTCACCCACTAGTGTATCTCCGGTGGCTCAGCCCTGGCACGCGGTATATCCCGACCCGAAAACAACCGCTCCGTCTATCTCCCGCGCGGAGGTCTTGAAATGGTTTCGGGAGGGTAAACGAGCCGGGCGGGATTTTGTCCTTGTGGATCTTAGACGAACGGATTCTGAGGTAAGTTTAACCTATGATCATGCCATATAGTTAGTACTAGTACTAGTACTCTTCTATTTTGATATGACAGTATTTCTATCTAGTAGCTGACCATGTTACTCAGGGTGGAACCATCCGTGGCTCATTGAATCTCCCAGCACAAACTATCTATTCTTCTTTACCAACATTGTATACCCTTCTCTCCGGTGGCGATGTTAAGCAAGTAGTTTGGTACTGCGGTATGTTGGCTCGGATTTCGTTCCTGACTTGGCGTAGCTTCTTTGGGTTAGTAGTGGCTGATGGCTTTGTATAGGCTCATGCGGAGGACGCGGCACTCGTGCGGCCGCTTGGTTTGCGGATTACTTGGAAAAGATGCAAGACTCGTCGATGCAGAGCCTAGTGCTTGAGGGTGGCATTAAGGGCTGGGTCGCCTCCGGAACGGATTACACCGAGTGGATGGATGAGTATGATGCTACTGTCTGGGCGAGGAAGTAGATGTAGTTCAACTTGACGTTGGTCTGGTATACCGTATAGATGATCGGTTGAACCTCTATACCACCTGGCAATTGGTCCAGGTTATGCTGAGTCTGGTAGATCTACATTGGATCCAACCAGACTACTCTAGAGACATTAGAACATTCAACATGTTGAATTGAATGAACAAGACATGAAGTTTTCATCAGAATAAACAAACTGCCAAGCCTGAGGTTGTCCAACTCAACTCATCCATCTGATATCAGTATCAGTCTCTATTCTGTACCATACACTCCGTACCCACCCGTGGATAATATTAAGATGAAAATTACATAAAATACAAAACATGACGGTCCACTTCGGGCATACATAATTTCACGTTTATCTCACTTAGAACTAGGCCTAGATCTTGATCCGGAAAATCCTCATTAACCTGAAACCAATTCCATCATCCCAGCGGCTATGTAAATCATTTGAGAAGCTGAACCTTCAGGGGGCCAGATTTGTCCGGTATAGGAGATGAGCAACGCTAAGGCTAAAAGAGCCAGCTCAACCGGCCCGTCTGAGACTAGTGCAAGTACCGTGTGAGCATCGTTTCGGAATCGGCCGTTGAAATCGAATGATATGATCAGAATGTCCGGCGCTAGCTTGGTCAGATTGGGCTTATTAGCGTAGATCCGTGTCTCACTTGAATCATATGGAATATTTTTTACTTGGTAGAATCATTTGTATCAATCAATCTATTCTAAGGCTGGGCGTATCGCGCGTGGCTTAGGGTTGATCAATTGTTTCAAATTTGGATGTTCAATTGAATCCGGTTATTTTATGGAGATTGAGATTGGAATTGTGGTACGTGATTTGAATTACTTGTAGAACTTGTTTTTGAGCATCTAGTTTATGTTGAAATCTCTGATCGAGCTAAACGTGAGCATAGTGGAGACTGAATAACAACTTGAAAACCAGACATGGGTTAGTATTTGCGCACACTTTCCTCTCTCTTGTATACAGCCCCATAATAGGTGTATTCCTCGTCAAACTAATCCAGTCACTAGTACTAGTCTTCACCAATACAGTGACGATAAGAATCCTCAATGTATTATGCTAAGCCGCGTTTCAAGTAGCGCCGCTCCACCAGATCCTACGATCGTGAAACAAACCGGGGTGAATGCAATCCTTCTTTTCATTTTCCATTTAGTCCATACTTGAATAGGTGTGTTTTTTTTGCGCATCTCTGTTAGTCTCATCCAAAAATCAAGATTTTGACCGATTAGTGGGTCAATGAGGTCATTCGCGGCTTCTGCCGTCTCCGTTTGATCGACTTGGGGGAAGAGTTCTGGACGCGGGAAGGGGGAAGATTGTGGTGGAGCGTGGGAAATTGGCGCCAGTTCTGGACTTCCGTTTGATGTGCCGTGGTGGGGTGGTGATCTGTCTTGTTTTTTTTCTTTTTTCTTGGCCTGGATTATTTTTGTTGATACTGTAGCTGAGGATTTTCATTTTAGTATTTAGATCAGGATCTTGCAAGATCGGTAAAACTCATTGCCGTGCTGCACGTCATCTGGGGATGTTGTGATGCCTTCAATTGAAATGTTTGAAATGTTGGGATGACAATTGACTATGTACTGTAGTATGTAGGGCCCTTTGGGGGATTCCCAATTGAAATAGGACTAATCCATTATGTAAATTCTGGGTGAAAAGTTATACGTGTCTACTAGTTTCCCGGACACTTCTCCGGAGCTCTTGATAGGAAAATCGACCACATTCCCCAGATGTCTGGAATCCACAGCACTTGAGTACTTAATATGCACCTGGCATGGGTGTGCATGCGTAGTAATCAATAGTCAGAGTGTACCATACTATAGGGACCAAAGAAACATCAACAAACCGCGTCCAAACCGCGTCTAGGTAAGAAGTCGACGGGAAACTCCGCCAAAATCCCAATCGGCTGTCGCCAACCTAGAGAGAAATAGGAATGGCCACGGAGCTGGTTGCCAATCCCCCACGCCAATCCATGACCAGATCGAGTGCATTGCATACCCCGTACTCCGTACAGCCACTAGAAGGACACGAGACCTAATGGAAGGGAAAGGAAGAAGGGGTCAATGCACAAGCTCGCCAATCCTGGCCCTAGCCCCTAGCCCCCGATTTCACTTAGCGCTATTGATGTGCTCGGCGTACACCGTATGAAATCCATTTGATTTCGAATTCTATCCCCGGGTTTCGTGGTTTCGCCTCAAATTCTTTTTCTCTTTTGTGGCTCCCCATTGGAATACACGTGCGCTACTCCTTTGCCGACGGCGCCTCCAGATGAACTTCGAATGCCCCACGATGTAATCTGACCAGCCAGGTAAAGCGGCATGAACCCGTGCGCACGATGTGGGGAATCCTTGCTGCTGCCGAGGTCTTAGGGTCGGGGAAATTGTGGATACGGGGGGTGTTGAATGGTTCATTTGGTTCAGTTTGGGTAAGCAAACGACAGGTGGACTCCGAGCTGGCTTAGGCGTACTAGACGTTCAAAGGTGCATGGTGCATGGGGTTGGATTGGTTGTATACTACATAATCTATGGAATGCTGGACCATGAGCTTGAAGTGCATGCAGGACGGAGTACGAAGCACCGGTTTATCTTCGAGGTCGGGATGGAGTTCTGCATAGCTGGACTGAATGTGCATGCAGAAGCAGAAGCTCCTCTCTCTATGTACAGCTGTACTAGTATCTAGGTACGTACTGTTAGTATGTACTCCATACGAGGTACAGTTCAGACGTTAAAGGGACCACTTGGGGTATTTTTCAATTTAGTGTATATGTACTCCAAACATATTTCTTTTTCTATCTTTGGTTCCTCCAGTCAACTGCTTAGAGGGTATCGAGGCCCTGGGATTGGTTCAACTCCTGCAGCTGGACCCAGACTATAGAGCTCTTTGCAGATTAGAACTAACAGAACATTCCTGAGTGCAAATCCTAGAGGTTCATGTTGCATGTCACGCTACCCTCAAGGTCCGATACAGTTCTGCAGCTTCTTCCCCTTAACCTTATCATCGTTGTACCTACTAGTAGCCTAGTAGGTATCCCCGATTAAATATCACTATCACTCCGCTGTCGGCGATGTTCTTATCGGTCTGACTCAGGGTGGATACATTATTGGAGCCTCGTTCTCTATTGGGCTCCATTCCATTCTTGGCACTCGGTTTCTGTCGGGGGACCGGACTTAGACAGGTGGTCCGAGGGTTATATTGCAGGGGTATTACAGTAGTGTGTGTTCAGTCTCTGGAATTCGGTGAACTATTATGAATGTATGAATGTAGTAAATGGTTCAGTGGCGAGTCAAACTTTATAAGATTCAGGTACGAAAAAAGGTGAAGAAAAGATAAAATGATGAATGTACATCGTAGGTAACATAGTAAGGTGGCGAAAAGAAGAAAAGTAAAGTGCTTCGGTGGAAATTCTAGAATTCTAGAAGGGTCCCATGGTAAGGTCGTATTGGAAATTGGAAATTTTCGTTTTTTTTCTTTTCTGATTTCTGATTTCTCATTTGGATTGGATTATATTTGATTATATTTTTTTCTTTTTTTTTTGCTGATTTTTTCTTTGTTTCTTTGCCCCAGACAGAGAGGCTCGAGCCATTTGATACTCCATTCTGACCTCTTTATTGCCCCTTTATCGAGGTTGAATTAGACCATATGTGACGATGGGACTTGAATTGTTGAATTGAATGTATCTTCATGTTGCCACTATCTTAAAGCTTGACCAACATTCACCTGAATTGGCCTGGTTTTGAATGAAATGACGTGCCCTTCCACACGCAAGGGGGATGTGCGTGTCACTAAAACCCCCCATCCTTCCCACTTCCCTCGTTATAATTGGTGTAATCATCCATGTTGAACCGTGGGTCTCTCAGACCATTCCGAGACCGGATAATGGCGTGCTAGTGTCTGCATTGGACATCGTGGGCCCATTCAGGCTGGGGATTGGTACATATGATACAGAGATAGGCATCTCTGCCATATCTACATGTAGTCATGTACATTGGAGATGAGGGATATCCACGAGGAATCCCCACACGATAGGACTGAAGTACACGCACACGCACGACCCTTACATGAAGAATGTTCCAGTTGGAGTCTCCCTGGAGGTATTGTACTACTTGTATGTAGGTACTCTGTCCTCATTCTCACTATCTCCCCCTATGTTCATCATTACGGTAAATACCATACAATACAGGGGTCGCCACATCAATCTCCACTTGGGCGCTCAATCCAGACAATAGTCACCATCATTTGATGATTTTTTTCGATTTTCTTTTTTTCTTTTATTTTATTTTAAATCTGATTTTATTTTATTTTATTTAATTACCAGTATCGTCATGATCGACCCAGAATCATTCCAGAAGTGCGAGTGGAGCCTGGCTTTTTTCCCTTTATTTTCCCTGGAGCGCCCTTGGAAACTTAGAAGGTTCGATATTACTCTCTCTTCCTACTCATTTCTCGAAGTTCCACTCTATGCCATTCCAACTCTTCCCCTCCCCCCAATAACATCTTCTTCTCTCCGGTCCAAGCTGGAGTCCCGTCCAGCACCTAGGGGAGGGCCGGTGAGAAAACGACGGTTCCCAAAACCCCGCCGAACGTTGTCCGCAATGCTGAAGAAGAAGTCCTTGGCGCCTGCCTTCTTCTGGAACTTCTCCCCTACCACTACCCCAGAATTATCTCCCACTTCCTCCGATAGTGATTCCGACGAGGATATGGAATCCTCTGGCTCCCGACCGGTCAGCTTGGCCGTCTCGGCGGGAGCCTTCTGTCTGATGCGCCCGACGTTGGATGAGGTCCTGGCAAACACCGCCCCACCGCCATATACTTTAAGTGCCTTCATGGCCTACCTTTCTCAGAACCATTGTCTCGAAACGCTCGAATTCACCCTCGAAGCCAAACGATACCGGGAAACATACACTGCCGTGGTTGAGCGACTTGGGGAAACAGCGGTCACTACCGATTCGCCGGAGAGTCAGCACTTATTAATGCTCTGGCAGCGGTTATTGATGGCTTACATCTACCCCGGAGCGCCCCGTGAGATCAATCTCTCCAGTGAAGTCCGGGATCCGCTGTTCCATTACCGAGACGCCTCGATCCCCCCAGTTCCCGAGACGCTCGACTCCGCAGTGAAACGCATCCACGAACTGATGCAGGAATCCATCTTCCTGCCCTTTCTCAACAGCCACACCACCTCCCCTTCTGTGTATCCCTCCGATCCACCTTTCGCCGCCGATGAATCTATCAATCTGTCGAGCACCAGTCTGGACGAGCATCCGATGAAAAGGGTCCGTTCGCGAGCGAAGCGTGTTTCTCCGCAGTCATCAACAAAGGATCTTCCGGCAACTCTCAGCCGTGGTGCCCACTCATTAGGAGCCGTTCACGCTCTCGGGAAACGTTCCTCCGGTGCGGTCCTTAGCACGAGTGCCGACTCCATTGGTCTCGCCTTCACGGATGACTCGAGCCCGCAGTCCAGCCCAACCGCCGAGGAACCAATGACACCACCGACCACCCCGCCTGCTAGCGAACCTCATCTCCCTTTCCACAGTCCCAGACTCCGCACTGAGAATCCCTGGAAGAAGATGGGTATGAAGCTGGGCTTCAAGAAACGCTCCAATGGTGGTGGCAACTCCCGTGATCCTAAGATCCTCGGTCTTGACGACTAAGGGACTTATCCTTTCTCTCAACTCTCTCATTTCATCCTATTTCCTACATTACGACCTCAAAATCTCACCTCAACGACCCTCAACCACATCGCATGACTCTACCTGAACATTCACATATGACCTGCTCTGATCCGATCTCTTTTAGCGTTTATCTTGGCGGTGTATGAGAAACGATGCATCCAAGCATATGAATCCGGCGTTTTCTTTTCATTTTTTTTGTCTGGACATTCTTCCATTCATGTTCGAACATATCTCAGCGAGCACATGATGTCTATTTTTTGTTCATTTTGTTTTATATGTTCATTCTCATTGGCCCTGGAAAATGGTCCCATTTCTCCTATAGATTGATATGGGCTGGGCGTTGTTTGTTTTCTACCTATGCATCTCTTTCGCACTGGTGGATCTGTGTCGATAGTTCTACGATAGGATGGTGCGGTTTTTTTAAATTGATAGACTTGATACCCCTCTGAATATCTCTGTTCATTGTATTTCCAATTTAGTAGAGTAGAGCAAACTCAATATCTCAGCGCTCCAGAACATTGATTGTTTGAACTTGCAAACTAGACTATACTAGTATGTTGATCATCGATATCATACCTTTACCTTGCATATGGCTGACGCGTTCTTTGGCACCAATGTTGGTATTAGGACTGATAGAACCTTGAAAGAATAACTTTGGAAATAACTTAAACCTTGAATCCTGTCGCTAGTACATACCGTAAGGCAGTCTGGAATCTACACATTCCATCAGTAATGCAGTATCATGCCTTCAGACCCAAATTCAAATTTGATTTAACATCATGATACTAGTTCATACACTAATGAAACTAGGATTTCAATATTCAAAGTTACTGGGATTCAATTGATGGCATCGTAATCTAGATTCCACCCATCTTCTAGCCATTGGCACAGAACATTAAAGTCCCCACTTGTCCGACATGCCCAACGTAAACCCACTTGTACCCAAACGAAGCATCAAATGATCAACACTAAATCGGAGAAGTAATCCGCCGTCTCCCTCCAGTCTCCAATGCGGCAATATCAACCTCCCACCCTTTCGCAGACAATCCCTCCAAGTATCCTTGCATTCGATTTCCACGATTCAGGAATTCTAGTGTCTGCTGCACAACCACATAAACGGAATTCCACATTTCACTCACACCATCATGACGAAGATCCTCGAATTCGGGGTGATTGTATGATCCTGTTAATACACGCACGGCTAACAGTGCATGCGTCCATGCTTTTAGCTGTGATGGAACTGTACATCCCTTCTTCAGAAGAATGGATGCATGCCACCGGCATTTGGGACTGGCGTAGTCACCCTGTGGGAACACGAAGAGGATGTAATCTTCGTTTCGGAAGAGAGTGTGTAGATCTTCCATCGGAATAGAGGTTTGATACGAGCCACTTGTAGTTCGAGATGAATTTTTCAGGAATTGAGACACGGAGATTCCGATTTCTGCGGTGCCGATTTTCTCACGACACAAGTTAGATGTCCATTCAAGTGCACCGTCGCGGTGGAAGATTCGTTCTTGGTATGCCACCTCTGCGGGAGTTGGGATTTTGGAATCCTTCTCTGGGGAATCGAGTATCGTTGAGAAAATTATGTTTGCGCGTTGTCGGTTTATGCTTGTCATTTGCACGGCGCGGACGGCGGTGTAGTTTAATGCTAGATGCGCTGCTAAGAGGGTGAGAAGGGCGGCCCAGGTGGTTTTGAACCCTGTTATATGGGAGACCACGACAGAGCCGACCTATTTCATTAGTGAGAGTTGAATGTATTGGTGAGTAGTACTTACAAGCATGCCTAAGAGTGAGATGATAGTCTCCTGGGAGGAATCTTTCTGTAGAACAAAAACATATTAATAAAATCCTCGTAGATGGTTTTTGAAGGGCACACACAGCATTAAGTTCAGCTAAATTACCCCATTTCGCAAAATGAGCACTCAAACTCGCTTTCGAACTCCCACCCGCAACACCACAAAGAGCTCGTAGGATACCTGCCGTGCTCAGAACACTAACTCGCATGACTCCAGCTGGAACCATAGGAGAAAGACAGTCAAGTATCATGGCGATATCGTTGAATACATCGGCTGCTAGTCGGTAGGTCTTGCATTCTGGTTCGAGGGCTGTGCCTACTCTGTGTGCGAAGAGAATTGTTGCGATGCGACCTGATGTATCTTGTAAGATGTGTAGGAGTAGAGCGGATGTGGGTGAAGCATCGGCGTTGCCGACTCCGACTCCTGAGTGGTGTTATCATGCTGGTCTATATGGTCTATATGATAATATGTACCTTGAAGCACGGCTCTGGATGACAGGAGACCGGCGATTGAGCTGCAGAATGCTTGCAGTGAGTCCTTTGGATATCGGGTTAGCGTAGCATAGGACAGCTTTTGCTTGACTCGGTGTCAAGACTGATGAGCTTGCTGCTTACGAAGATTTGATATCTGGGATGAGATGTTAGTATATTTAGTCATTGTAATGAGGGTCTGGTCTAGAAGGTCCAGTTTATAGGATTGGATACTCACGGTAGATAGTCATCGCTCACGCACTGCGGGTATCCCGAGGGCAAGAAGATGTCGCTTAAAGTAGCAAGAAGGGGCTTGGTGGACAACATAGTTGAGGGTTCATCTTGCTGCAGTATTTCATTAGCATAACACCAAACTAATCACAGCGTGAGTCATTCATATTCTGAAGTATAAGAAGACAACAGGGGGTGTTGATATAGAGGATGACGGAACAGTCATAAGGCCATGTGGCAATATGAGATCACCTCGTAGCATTATGATCCTCAATAGAAATAGAGGCAATAGTGTCCATGTCCATATTTGCAAGGATAGGACAACCAGTTGACTGGAGTTCTGTACACCAAACGCAGAACTTGAATGTTATGAAATGAAGTACCTACCATCACATCCACCCGCACAGGGGATTCCTTCGATCGAGCATCTTGGCCAGAGAATACATATGTCGCAGTCGGCTTGTCTGCTTCATCTGTCTCCTGAAAAGTCAATCGGGTCTCTTTATGAACCGCCATGCCGTGGGAGTTCCGTGATGTAAGGAGTTGGAGATGTACGAATCGGGCAAGTCGAGGCTTAGGCACGTGCGGGGAAGCATACGTCTCCTGAGAGTAATATAAAACGCCCAATAAGCTCGAGCACCTATAACATAGATTCTAAATGTATACTACACATGTGCATCTGAGCAATATCTACATGTAATTGATCATGGATAAGTGCATTCATTGATCAAAAAGTGCTCGCAGAGCAAAATATGTCACATTGAACCCAAAGAATAATCCAGCCCCAAAACATCTAAGAAGACTCGCTGCTTTTGATCCCAGGCGAGAAGCTTTATGTTGCGCTGTAAAAAATAAAAACACCAAGAATCCACCAGCGCCTGGTTCTGAGAATACAGGTTGAACCATAGAATAAAAAAAAAGGGAATGTCCCAAAAGAAAAAGGAAAGAAAAAGAAAAGGCAAGTTCATATCCCAATCACCTTGTGAAGGAATTGAATCTTGCAGGATATAAGACAGTTTAAAAAGGGGGAGTGTGTGGTCTCAAGGGAATGTTGAACCTGTGACCCGACTCATTATCCCGTTCAGCAAGCACAGTTGCTGGTTAACACCCAGACCCCAGCAGGTGTAACTTCGTAGAGAAGTGTCATACCCCATCGCTTCATGGTAATAATATGCTAAAAGAAATCTCCGCCGGCAGAAATAAGATCATGCTGATCTCATTTAAGCGTACATGCTAGCACCGCCGGTCTCAATGGCCTCAATCTCGGCATCGGTCAAGAGCAGACGACCGAAGCGAGTGGGGAGCTCAGCACGGTCGAAGAACTCGCCTGAGCTGGGGCGAACAGGACCGAGGGAAGCACCGCTGGTACCGCCAGTGAACTGGGCGCGACCGAGAGGACCGTGCTGCTGGGCCTTTGCGCGGTAGGCAGCAAAGGAATCGGGCAGGTTGCCAGTGGGAGAAGCGGGGTGAACGCGAGGAGTGTGATCCACGGACTCTGTAGAGAATGTCATGTTAGCGCGTAAATTCGGGGGTAGCTTCCGAGGAGCTTTCTCGGGCTCACGGATACGCGAGACTCGGGGCTTTTTTTCTTCTTCAATGGACACGTACTAGGGACAGAGCGCTTGCCGACGAATCGGATCAAGGGAGTGCGGAAAGAGTTGCAGAGAGCGACGGTGGCACGCATTGTGATTATTGGGGGAGTGATGAGTGGTGTGTAAAGAGGAAAGGGAGATCAATTCCACAGAGTGTGCGAAATGTAATGGGGCCCGGTAGTATCCGAACCGACGACCCGGAATAAGAAGAGTAGCGGACTGGTGAGTTTTTGGTTTACACGATGATGATGACTTTTTTTTGAATGAGAGTCTGAATGAGAACAAGAACGATTGAGTATAAGTTTTATCTAGAGAGAAGAAAGAGAGGGGTTCAGAGGGAGTCGTGGTAGATAAGAAATCTTCAAACGTTCAACTCATTAGTCAGTGCCGCCTTCCGCGTCGGACCCGATGAGGAACCGGTGGATTTTGTTGCATTTGCATTTTGCATTAGGTTCTACACTTTAACCGCTTTCTGAGTCTAACCGTCACGCCATCCATTCACGTCCCTTCATCATACTCCATTCTCTAAACTCCGTGAACTTTTAATTCTCCTTATTGGTACACGGCGCCGTGGAGTTTGGGATCTTTTTTTCATCTGATTCTGTTCCCCCGCACCAGTGGCATCTCCGACACTTACGACCTTACTCCGATCCTTTGCCTAATTTGCACATCCGGTGAAGCTTCCCCATCCCTGCACGCTAGGATCTACCTGCCTTGGTGGGTGGTGGGAACTGTCAATAATTTGGGGTGTTCTCAATTCAACCGCGTTCCCCTCATAGGGTTATTGGCGAGCGTTGGATCTCCAACTGTGGTCCTTTATCCCCCACAGAACCCATATTCACTGTGAAAATCATATGCTTTAAACATTGCTCTACGTGAATTTGGTATACACCTGGTCATATTTTGCAGACTCTATTGGGAGTCATAGACTTATTTGGTGGGGTTGAATTCCAAGGTTATTGTGTCCACAGTGAATGATCATCCCATAGAGTTGAGACAAGGGATCATAAAAAAAAATCCTTTCTTTATCTGCAGAGACAGATCTCATTACTCAATTGCTGGCACATTTTTATGTGATCTGAATTGATAAGCTCGGACCCGCGCCACTCAAGCTTGGACCCTGACTAACCATCTCCCGACTTCACCCGTTTCTATCCATCTCCAAATATGCACGAGCTTCTACTCTTCGCCTCGGTCCCCGTCCACCAACATCATGAGCTTCTTCAGCAGCTTGCCGGGCTGACGGCCATGCAGCCTCGCCACGCTCTTGAGCGTCGGCTGATTTTTAAGGCCTATCGGAAACCAGGACTGATTACCACACGTACGGGAGGCAGCCAAGACCTGCAGTCAGGAGATTTGCAACGGGTGAATAAGCTGCTGAATGGTGGCATGTTCTACACGCAGGTTGTCGGTCCCGTATCGGAAGCGGATTTTAAGGTGTCCGGTGTGGCCCCAGATGCCGATACCCAAATGGCGGGGATGGAGGATGATTCCAAGTCTGCCCCGACTCAAAACGCGTACGACTATGAGCAACAGCCCTGGAAGTTGGAGTTTAGAGATATCCCTGAAGCGGGTACCCGCTCCGCTGTCACATCCCGGGTGATGGCAAGCGCCTCGCTGCCGCGTGGCGATATTGTCCCCTCTATGAATGCGTGGGGCTATAGGTACGTGGCGTGACTTTAAATTGACCCATCCGGGTCTTATGATGTGGGTTTCAAATACTAATTTTGTACTAGCTTCGTGACCGAGTATGTGGTCGAGGGCGATATCTTTCTTCACAATGATATCACTATCTTCTTACATCGAGTGTTGCACTATCCGGCGAGTGAGCAGGAGTCCCGAGAGCCTCGGCAAAGTCTACCTGCGTTCTCTGAGATGACCACCTTGGAGAAGAGTGGAAGCTATGTGCTGCAGGCCTCTATCAATGTTCAGGATGGAAGCAACCAGGAGACCATGAAGACGGCCTCCCAGCATCTGTTCGGACTTCGGGAGCAACTCAAATCTGCGGTCAAGCTGGAGCAGGCGGACCGACTGTCTCTTGACACAAGGGCGAAGTGAAGATGTCATGATCATCTTTCTTCCATGGTCCCTTTTCTTTTCCTTTCTTTTCATTCATCTGGCTGTCATGAATACCCGGAGAGGCAGCCTCCATTGAGTTTGTGATAGCATTAAATACAAAATCAAGCCTTACCTTGTACATACCATTCCCACACCAAATCATAATCGAGAAAAACAGAAATAAAGACGCAATATGCTCGTACTACATAGAGACGGGCTGTCCCCTCGTTACTCAAGTGAAATGGTTGAGCCAACTGGTCTAATTCTGCCACTTCGGGTCAACATGTGACTTCGTGAAGTTCGCGTCCACTTTTGGACGCGTCCGCTCCAGACACTGACATCATTTCACCAATCTCAGCCACGCCTGGCTTCATATCTCACTGCTACTCACCTTGCCAGTATTCATCACGTTTTCCCTCACAAGAGTCCTCAGAATGGCGGAAGGGGGCGCCAAACGAGCTGCCTCCCCCACTGGGACCATCTCTCCGCCTCCGCTCCGCCGCAAGGTTGAGTCGAGTATCAATAGTGAGCAGCTATCCATTGAACTATTCCGAGCAATGCTGATATACGATTTGGTAAAGAGGCATCGGCTGCTTCCTTCTTTGCTCCAACATCACAGAAAAAGCCTAAACCGATTTCATGGCGTATCATTGGGACGGAGCTTGTTGTAGGCAAATACACACCACAGAAGACGAGCAATACGACGGCAGAGAAGAATCGAAAGATTGCTGCATTTGACATGGTTAGATCTACCAAATCTTATATCCGACTGAAATATGGGGTGGATATGGTGTATGGACTTGGTTGACGAGTACTAGGATTCAACTTTGATCAAGACTCGCTCAGGAAACACATTCCCTCGATCAGCAGATGACTGGCAATGGTGGGATGGATCTGTCGCGACCAAACTTGGTAGCCTTCACGAAGAAGGGTAATTCACTCAAGAGTCTGCCTGGAATGCCGAAAGCACATTATTGACTTATACTCTTGACAGATATCAACTAGTAATCTTCTCCAACCAGAAAAAGATCAGTATCCAAAAAGAGCTCAAGGCCGGAAAAACCGACTCAAAAAGTCTCACCATGTTCAAGGAGAAGTTAACAGCAATCATGAGTGCTCTCAATATCCCAATGAGCGTTTACGCCGCTACCCAGGATACCGAGTATCGGAAGCCTCGACTGGGTATGTGGCGGGAGTTCATCGACGACTACGATCTCGATGTGATTGGAATTGATCATAAGGAGTCTTTCTTCGTTGGTGATGCTGCAGGGCGTCCGAATGATCACTCTGCCACAGATTTGTGAGATACCTCATACCTCATCTTATACGAGACGACAAGTCTAATTTGCATTAGGGGCTTCGCCATAAACGCCGGTCTACCTTTCAAAACGCCCGAGGAGTTCTTCAAAGGTGTTGTCGAGCCGCCTGCGCCAGTGACGCTTTTCAATCCTACTGCGTATATCAAGACAGAGAGCGAATCTGGTATGTGTGCACTTCTGTTGCCTTGCAATCCACAATCCTCATTCGGAATAAATGTGAGCAGTGACTAACATTTCAATTCGGCCTTAGTTCCAATTCCGTTTACTCGCAAACACCCTCTCGAACTAGTGATATTCTGCGGAAGTCCAGCATCAGGAAAATCAACCTATTTCAAGAATAACCTCGAACCACTTGGCTACGAACGCGTGAACCAAGATCTACTAAAGACGGTGAGTACAAACAAACCGCTCGGCCGAGTTAAGTCGGTCTACCAAAAACCACATCTAATTATTCTCACCGCAGCGCCCAAAATGCGTCAAAGTAGCACGCGAACACCTCGAAGCAAACCGCTCCGTCGCTATCGGTGAGTCATATCCCCATATCCTCATATCATAGGTACGGTGTACCTCTCTACCTATGGTACATGTACTTCTGCACGGAGTCCGGCACACGATCAAATATTCGGCCCGTTGGGCATTGGGCACCAACCCACCATAGCTTACCGCTATACATCGAAAGTACCAGAACTCCACTAACGAACAACAGATAATACCAACGCAGACCCAGAGACAAGACTAGTGTGGATCACGCTAGCGAAGGAACTAGGAGTTCCGATTCGTTGTGTTCATTTCCTTTCTCCGCCTGACTTATGCAGGCACAATAACGCTGTTCGAGCTGCCAACAAAGAACTGGTTCGTCACCTGAGTACTTAATTTTAATTTTGCATTTGATTGGTGTGATTTGCTGACTGCGACAGAATCCCGAGGCCCGGACTTCGCTTCCTGGTATTGCTTTTGGGGATTTTAAGAGGCGGTTTAAGGAACCGCGTGTTGAGGAGGGATTCGTTGATGTCACCGATGTGGAGTTTAGGTTCCAGGGTGATGAGGAGGCGCGAAGGATTTGGGGTCAGTTTTGGGTTTAGATAGCTGGTGCATGGCTACTGGTTGATGTATCTACCGAGGTAGCTCCTAATTGCACATGTGCATGATCCCTTAGGCACTGGCATTTCCATGATGTGATGTGTTGTCTCCAGTACTGCTCAGGTGTAGTTTATTATAGCTTCCCAACTAGGTTCAATTGTTCTAGATTGTGGTATTGCGGTCTTATGAAATAGATGTATTGTGTACAGGATGCATCTTATCTGAAATCAACAGATATAGAGGTATATACATACAAACGATTGAAAACAGGCTTTTGGCTTGCATAAAGTTGGAATCAAATCAAGTCAGAGTCTATATGGGGTACACAAAAGTGCAGGGTATATTGTAGAACAAGGAATGGACGGGTCGCCCTGTCGTTGGACCGCTCATCACCCGCATCACTTTTCCCAACTCAGCCCAATCGAGAAACTCAATTGGACTAAGATGGGACGAGGTGCAGGATGAAAATAGATCGACACGGCAGAAACAACCCATGACTCAGAAATGGAAAAGACGAAGGAAAGGCATGATCGGTGCGAGAGCAGTAGTCGCAATCGGATCGGAAGTCGTGAGTCATGATATAGCGTAACAGAAGACATGAAAAACAATAGAGACATTAAGTCGTGACAGTGGTGGGTCATATGATCGTCCAGGAAAGAGTCCAAGTGAATAGACAACGGGTTTTATGTTTTTGTTCCTGGACGCCGCTTGATGATGTAGTCTATGGGGTGGTCATTATCGTAGCGATTCGCTCGGACGTTAAAAGTGACGACAGAATAGGAAATAGGTGAAAGCGAGGGAATACGGTAGGCGAGCTCAGTGAGGCGTTCATGGGCGTGACACAAGATCCTGGAAGAACTTGAAGAAGTTGCGCTTCTTCAACGATTTGGTTCGACAGAATCCACCAAGTTGCGTAGCGGGTGCAACAGACATGGGTCCAACGATATCCTCGTCGCCCATTTCGGGAAACTTGTCGTTGTCGTGCAGGCGTGGAATCCGGACTTCTTGTTCACAGCGATTGAGATTGGACTGAGTAAGTGTGAGAGCGACGCCATCGATGGTTTCAAGGTGGCTCCTCAATGTATCGTGCTGAAGTCGCCATTGCCGGTTGATGCATTCCCACTTCTCTCCGGTAAGTTTATAGATGTTCGATGTTGTGCCGTAGTGCTCGCCCGTGCGCACCAGATGCTTAGCAAAGTTGCAACGTGCCATGTCCCAATCCGCGCGTAGCTGGTTGAAGCTGTCGATGTCGCAGGAGGGTTCGTAGGGCTCTGGCTGGATGGTGAAGTTGGCATGCCCAAGCTTGTTGGCCCATTCGTCCTTGGGGTCCAAAAGCATAAACGGAGCGACTTCACCCGATGCAGTGCGAGAGGTGGTGCTGGCTCGAGGGCGGTTCATCGAGGCGAGGGACGGTCTTGACGAGAGTGGGGGCGAGGGGATACCTGCAAATCGAGATTCCGAGGTCATCACATACTTTGGTGAATCAGTCACGCTCACGTCCGCCACAGAGGGGGATTGGAGTGGTGATTGCACTCGGCACGCGATCACGCTGGTGGACTCTTCTCCCATGAACGGAGGCAGGAGCGGGGTCGTCGCTTGCTGTCCGTCGCTGTCGTCCTGGCTCAAGCTGTTGGCTCGGGTGATATCGATTGGGCGTGCACCAGAATCGCTGATGCGCTCTTCGAAGATAGTACGGGCGGGGGATGGTGGAATCGAGTCGATACGGCTGATCGGACTCATGACAGGACTCGCTAAGGCGGAGGAAGCCGCAGAGTTGGCACGCGATCGAAGATCGTCCGGGAAGAAATCTCGCTCAGGGCTGCCTGAAGTTCGTTTCGACTTCCATCTTGTCGACATGGTGGAAATATGCGAACCGATGCGTGAAACTCCCTTCATAGATAGACTGTCCGAACGACGTTTCTTGGGGGAGTGAGGAATATCCATGCCCGCATCACTTAGGTCATAACCATCGGTAGGGTCCATGGGGAAGTAGGGCTCTTCGGTCGATTCAAAGTGTTCTGCAGGAATCAAGGTTAGCGGGACGATCTCGGTCGAGTCCGCGTTTGCGTTTGGGGGCGACGAACGAAAATATTGATCTTCTAATGAGTCACGAGGAGCAACTTCCTCTTCTTTCACCCCAGTAAGGTGATTGCGACTAGGACTGTCCATGGAGTTACCCAGAGATGGGACCAAAGACGAGACAGAACTTGAGATGCGGATGTGACCGGTAGAGAAGAGAGAAATGGCGGGCGAGGCCGGAGCTGAAGTATTGACGGACAATGGAGGAAGGTAAGACTCTCGCGCGTCGAACGAGTCAGGCGCGTCAGAGGGTTGAGACACTTTACGCATGACGAGGAAACCGCCAAACGTTGCGGAGGCTGGGTATAGAGGATTGCAGCAGCAGCATCTAGGGGACAAAGGCGCAATATGAGGTAAGGACTTGGGGGCGGTGTGAACAAGTCAGAGTCAGAGGAAAGTACGTCTTTTCCAGATCGAATAGAATAATGACAAAGAAAAAAAGGAAAAAAGTCCTTTCCAATCGATGTGTTGGCTGGGCAGGAATTGGTGAATCAGCAAACGGGCGGGTGATAATGCGCCTGACAAGGGAATCCCCGCAACACGGTTTTTCCTGGTTTGCTTTGTCGAATCGAGTTGACCTTGGACTTGGACTTGGACTTGGAGAGAATGTTTCTTTGAAACACACAAAGAATCAAAGAATACTAACACTCTCAGATACACACACACACAAAGAAAAAGAAAAAAGAGTCAGAGCGAAAAGGCTAGATCTCTCCCACTCCACTATTACTATAACAGAGCCCCAGCGAAAAGACACTACACAGTTAAGTCACACGCTAAGAGACTTAGCACCCGATGGCCACTTTCTTTTTTTTTCTCTGTCTTTTCTTTGGTCTATTTGCTCTTTCTTTTTTCCAGAACTCCGCTCAGTTCCGGTGGTTGACAGGCGAGCTGATCCATGGATCCATTCTACGGATAATCTTTATGGAGGTTGATGGTACTTGACGCTGATAAAGGAACAGATTCTATTGTACGGGCTACACTTGTGTGACCTTTGATGCCTTCTACAAGGACCCTGAATACGGGTCGATACGGGGTCTTTTTTACCAAAATTGTTCGTGCTTTCTCACGATCTCATCGGGGTTAGTCAGGGTTTTTTTTTCGCTTGCGAGATCGGCGGTGTCTAGACTAGAGTGGAGGCCTCTCATTTCCAACCCTATGATGCCATTTGACCCATCCAATCTCCAATCCCTTGTTTACGAGACAAAAATAAACTATCAATTCACATCTATCATCATTTGGCCTGTTATCCTCTTCTCCAGTGTACCCGTCTAGAAACAGATCACACGGAGGACAACCGTCTGTTGCGCAACCATCCAGAGTGACCATCACCCCCATCAGAACCTTAGTCTGAGGACACAGCCCTGGAGACACAGCGGGAAGGATGGATCACATAAATACGGAGTAAACCCCAAGTACTGAATCGAATATCCACTCTGGGAAAGAAGAATCCAAATTGGATGTCGCACGGGTCTCTTACCAGTTCAAATGTTACAACTCCCGACCCATCGGACTTTGTACCCCCCACTCTAGGGTTACTCGTGAACCCAGTGGAACTATGTGTTCTCCGAAATGTATTACCTAGGATCTCTTAGACTGGTGCCGACAACTGGAATTTGAACAATTCATTCTATTGAATGGTCAATACAATGCATATGCACAATTGAATGCACAACCTGATAATATATGGACATCGACGTCAGATCCACATGGTGAAGAACCACAAAACGGTTTTTTTTTTATTCATCGGGGAACTCGGGGACTCAGACTCCATCTCTGATTGGGGGCGAACAGTGGGAGGCGAAGGGGCAAAAGGAAGCTGACCGTGGATACACCGGGTCTCCGTTCTGGCTCCGGTCGGCAAGCACTTTCGGATAAAGAGAGATTCCAAGGTTCGATGAGTTTCGATTCCTTCGATTCCTTCTATTCTGACTCTGACTCATCAATCTTGATTAAGTCACTGGAATTCACAGATCAGAATCAAAGTCGAGATCAAAGTAATCTAATTTCCTTTCACTTTTCTCTCTAAGCCACGATCATCATAACAGGGAATGATCATCTACGGGATTCCTAAACTTAATCGTGTGGGTCATTCAGCTGCAGGACGGTGATTCAGACTCCCTAGCTGAGATTTCAATCAACTGAATCAAATCAATTGATAATAAGACAATTCAACTGGAGTGTTCTAGACAGTACTCTATGTACTCCATCTTTATGTAGAAACATCAATTGATTCATGTCTTTCCACCTTTCGAATTCAGTAAAGATCTACGTCATACGAGTCTGAGAAACCGTTCAAGGTTCCAATGTTGGTCTGAGATACATCAATTGATTCATTAAATCTTCACTGAGACTACCCAAGACAAAATGTCAAGTTCATAGTAATCCCCCGTATTACTGGAGTATACTCCCCGGCGCCGCAGGCATCACAGCACCCTCAGGAGGCTGGTTCTTCGTCTTAAACTCATCGCACATCTGCTCGAATGTTACCCATTCCACTCCCTCGTGCTTATTGATATGTTCAATAATCCTGCATCTCCAAGTCAGCTTTACGCCCTTCATGTTCTCAAGGTTCCCATCTTCCCCTCTCGTTCCTGTCTCACCTTTCATGCATGAGTAACACATGCGGCCGACCAGACACATCCGGATGAATCGTCATTGGGAATACAAACTCGTCGTACTCACGATAGAAGTAATCGAAATGATCCTTGGCAAAGTAAGTCAGCAGCCACATTGATAACCAGAAAGAACATCATGCAGTGAGAACAGTGTATACAATAAAGTAGGGGACTTATGGACTCACCTTCCAAATATCCTCCACATCCCTCGGATTCACCCATCCATGACTATTCGCCGAATTCTTAATAAACATCATCGGCGGCAAATCATCAATATACCAACTCCCTGGAATCTCCACCAGTCCCGTCATCTTCCCCCGCTCCAGCGGCTTCATCCACGTCTCCGCCTTCTGACTGTAATCGATCTTCGTCCACGAATCCCCAGTCCGTAACCAGTACATCTGACAATCCTCATGCGACATTGAATGATCATACTCAATCCCATACGCAAGTAATTGATCCACCATCTCAGAACTAGCCTCCCACCATGGCGCCACAATCCCGCGTGGTGGTTTTCCACAGAAATCAGTAAGTAGCTTATACGTCTTATCGAGGATATCCCGTTGTTGCTCCTCGCTCATACAACTGGGATTCTCATGCGTATATCCATGAAGTCCGATCTCGTGTCCTGCATCTCGCACCGCCGCGCACTCTTCGGGAAATGTCTCCAGGGAGTGTCCGGGGATAAACCAGGTGGCTTTGATGTTGTATTTCGAGAAGAGCTTTAGAAGTCGCGGTGTGCCTACGTGGCCGGCCCAGAGTCCTGAGTAATAAGTTAGTAACTTCCCAGGTGGTTCCAGGTGACGTGGGTATTGTAGCTTGGACTGGGGTTGATCTGTTGCCTGGAGGGGGATCTTATCTTACCTCGACTAATATCGTTCACGCTGTCTTCGCCGCCGTATGAACCGAGCCATCCAGCTACGGCATCAATGTCAACGCCGTATCCGACGAGAACGCGCTTTTTGCCCATTTTGATTGTGGGAGGATGAGTGTTTGGTGAAATCTAGATTTGACTGGGTGCAACGTGGGATGTTGCACGAGTTGTAGAAGCAATTAAGACAGATGGTTGGAATTGGAGGAATTCGCAACTTTACAAGAACTCAATGAGGGGTTAGCCTCGAGTTGAGGGGATCATGGTTGTTATCGAGTCCCCCATCATTGTCCCGTCGAGTGTTATATCAAGGGTGGGGGTATACTACCTAGTCTATTTAGCGTCGGCTTTCTACTAATATTAGCTTGACTTAGCTCGGCAATCAGTGAGATAATGATGTCCAAGTTGATAAGATAAAGCTATCTGATACCATTATCGAAGTTGAGATATAGTAATAAGTAATTCTATCGCCCATTAAGTTGTGTCTGGTCGGGACTCCGACCCCGCAATCTATGATATGACAGCTTGAGGTTATTATCAAGATTAGACACTGAGAGAGTATAACGAAATCATGATTCAGCAGTTTCCAAATGATGGTCGCCTGATTTTGACTATGTCAGACTCGATTTTTGAATGGCATCCAGGAAATAATTTAGATAGCGAATATCGTCTGCTGATCTCCTCCCAAAATCGTTAGTTAAATCGAGAAACTCTAGATGGCTTTCTGTGAATAATCTCTCTTAACTACATCCTTATGAATATCACCATATGGACTTGAGCCTTGAAGAATATTGTATAGAGACGAAACCAGTGCAAAAGGATCAGTGAATAGGTTGGAAGCTCCACATGCGAGTAGATCCAATTCCCAAAATCGACCTAAAGATTCGAATCTCCAGCTGTCCTCATCCAGACAAAGACCAGATGTAACTTTGAATCTGGTATACAGATTATGTTATGGCGTGTTAGTAGCAAGGGATACCAGCTCAGGGTGGGTCATGCAGCGGATCGAATCGATTTTAGCGGGTCTTCCCGGGCAAACTACCTTCTGCAACTATCCTTATTCATGTCACAACTTGTTCAATAGTTTGATATTACCCGTTTACAATCACCTGGGTAAGTGCAGAGAAAGGGGATGATGCATTAGCGGGCACGGGCTCGATTGACTCTGGATCTAACGGTTTCATCCCAGCCAATCATCGTGACATTGAAGTTTCAGCTACAAATCCTCAAACGAAAATGAGTAAACGATTCGCTGAGAGGTCTTCGTGATAGTACTTCCCATGCGTGGTGCCAGCAGATTTGGTGTAAAGGACTCCGTACTTTGCACACCCAGTCTACTCCCTACCCTCAGCCCGATCGGTCAGGTTTGCCTTCAAGGATCGGGCACCTACGCGTCATTTCTCAGAAAGGGTGAACTTCCCTCATGGAACATCGGAGCAGAACATATTTGGAAGTCCATAATAGCTCAAATAAGATATTGGGCAGACTGGATGGTGGTGCTCTATTGATTGTTTCGGCGTTCATACCATGGTCAGATTGGTCGGGTTTTGGAACCTTGGAAGATGAGGCAGCCACCATCAAGTGGGACTCTTGCTATGGGTTGTCTCGATCTCTCCTATCGCATCTCCGACTCAGAAAGAATGGATTGGAGACAGCAACTTGTGATGAACTGGCAGGTGTGCATTCGCTGACCACCTGGGTCTACGTCTGCGGGTAGGATCTCGCTTACATATTCCTCATCCGAGCTCCCGAGGTCTGGAGTAGGCATAAGAACAAACCGCACTGTGACTGTTCCAACCACAATCATCAATGTGGGAAGTTGGGCTGCAAATCTTCCAGGTCTTGTTTGACAGTAAGAACTCGGAGCTTCAACTTGGAAATTGCAACTCAACTGCCGTGGCAGCTTCGAATTTCAAATTGCTAGGAACTCGGAACTGATCAAATATCCCACACAAACTCTGGAACTTGGAGTAATAAATCAAAGAATACATCAATAACCTTCAAATGATACATATAGCACAAAAACTACCTCACAAAGCACCATGACCGTGTGTCTCAAATGGCAGTCCCAGACAATAGACACCCACAACAACCCACAAAGCAGCACTGGCGTAGATAGGGGCACTCGTGAATCCAGTCTGTGACGAGATCAGGCTAGCAATCAGACCTCCAAAACGCAAGAGAGCAGCAGCCGTTCCTACTCCTGTGCCACGATGAGGAGCGGGGAATGACTCCGGGGTAAACGCATACATGATCGCATATTCTATAATCTATTAGCCTGATCCCACGGAGATTCATATTTCAGTGCCTGAATACTTACCAAAGTTTGCGAGAAGAATGGTGATACATGAGAATGCTAGGCTCGATGTTTGGTTGTTCACGCCCACATATGCAAAGAGGAACACTGCCGTTACCACAGCCGAAATCCCCATCATCCATCGTCGACCGAGACGGGTGTTGACAGAGACTGCTGCAGATAAGGGACCCACGATGCCGACTGCTGACTCGATACAGTAGTCACGGTATGTGATGTATAATGAAGAATTCGATGTAAACTTTGTCGCTAGGTAGGAGGGAAGGAAGTTGAAGTAGAGTGGATATGCGATGCCTGGAAATGTATTAGTCTTGCGCTTCATGAATGCCTGGGCTAGGGGTTCTTACCAACAGTCAACCAGATAGCCCAAATGATAAGAGTTTGTCGCGCAAGCTTGCGTGTAGCGAATAAAGATCGGTAGTGCTCGCCTCGAAAAGCTTCCATGTTCTCGGATATAATCTCTTTCACGGAAAGCCTTGTTGGTGCCTCCTCTTCGTTCACTACCATGCCCAAGCGAGCATCGATCTCACGGAACATACCTATTGTTAGTGGTTCGGGTTTACCATTTTGCCTTGCAACGTAGTTCACTGCATCCACGGCATCCTGGTCTCGTCCTTTGGATAAAAGGTATCGTGGAGTCTCAGGTAGCTTGAAGAGGAAAGTGCGGATGAGCGTGAACGCAAGTGCCAGACCGCCGAGGGTGATCATTGTGTATCGCCTGGGTAGAGCATAAGCTTGTAAAACAGATGAAAGGAATGAAGCTTAACTCACCATCCCATATTCTCATGACGAGGACATGTTGCAGGTGTTGCATCTGTTGGACAACTGAAGTTTGCAAGGAATACCCAGGCGACCAACGACACAATCAATTGTCCCAGGTTCCACCAAGCCGAAAGTGCCGTGAGAAGGTACTGGTGGCTATACACAGTTAGTATACGAAGTCCCTTCAAGGAATGACGATGCTCACCTTCCAGGGACGAACTCCAAGAAAATCATGGAATCAACCGGTACATTTCCACCAGCGGCTGTACCTATGACAGCCCAAAACGCACTGAAAGCGATGAAATTCATAGCCCCTGCAGTGGCACATAGAAAGATTCCTCCAATGAGAAGTGTGCAGTTGAATGCTGGTTTTCGACCGATCAGGTCACTCGAGAGACCCCAGAACGATGCACCTATGATCAGACCCACATAGTATGCAACAGAACTGTAGCTGACTTTGGTGATATCGGAGAACTCTTGCTCGATGGGAGGTTGGACACTGCCTATGCCTTGAGATGCAAACTTTGAAGAGCACAAGGTCAGTCAGTTATAACAATAAAGACATCTTGGAAACGCCTACGTTGTCCACTATCCATCCAAATCCAGTGACCACGAATAGCTTCCACTGAAACCTGTTTTCGTTAGCCAGATAGCCTTCTGGGTAGCTGGGGCATCATACTTTCCCATCCCAATCTCCTCCATGCATTTCCCAACCAACTCAGATTTAAGTCGGTATGCTTGAGTGGTTGACGAGCCATAGAACTGTGCAACCTCACTATCATTCAGAGAGATGACTTTTCCAGTATCCTCGTCAGCATGTTGTGACTCCTGACTTGGACCATGTTTCTCATGTGCATGAATCTCGTCCATTTTGAACTCACTTAATGCCTGAAACATGAGCCATGACTCCAGATGAGCTCGACTCATATACTAACCCGTTGATGTAAATGTAGGGCTAGAGCTCTGTGTACAATTGTCAAGAGCCAATAAGGTGCGGTACATATGCCAGACCTGATTGATAGCAAGGGTGGGTGATTGACGATATGATGGTCAGATCCCCCACTCTTGCAAGGGGTGGTTTCATGACGATGAAGGCTGGGATAGGAGGCATTGTTGGTCCAAGCTCAACGTGAAGAATGCACGCGCCTGCTCATGTGGGAAGCATCCGAGGGGCGTTTGGTCGGCTTTGTGAGCTGAGAGACTAGCCTAAGATTAGATATTTTGAATTACGGGAATAATATGGCAGTACGTAGACTTTGGAAGTGAAAAGGTGGTCGGATATAGACCTCTTTACTACTTGGGTTGCAGTGGTTTTTGGGAGTCCTTCACCATCTGGGATAGCCTACAGCTTATCCCTCAGGCTATTAGTTTGCTTATACTTTTCATATACCAGCTAACTTTTCCTTTCAGTTAACCCTCTAAATAAGTCTTCAGGTAACCCTGTAGGTAATCCCGTACGTACCTGCACATATAGATGGGGATTTTACCAGTCATCTTTTAATACCACTGACCGAGAATTTCCAAGGTTCCAAGGTTGAGCTTTTCAATATGGCCGTCTGAGAGGGTGTGAATGCGCCTAAAATCCCTAGTTACACGTAGAAAAAATGAACTGAACGATGGACAGATATAACTTCAAACTGATACTAATTACAAATGTGAGTACTAAGCGCCAACGGCAGCTACAGTAGATGCTTGATCCACTTTCTTCATCTCCAACTCCTTCTTATACGCCTCTGCACGACCATAACTCTCCTTATAGGACGCGGTCACCATATCCTGCACTGTGATTGGCGGGTACTTTGCGACCTCGTCCTGCTCTCGGCAATTTGGCAGACACTCACACAGATAGTCTGGATTTCCACTAAAGAAGAACGGAATGGAATATCTCTCCCGACCAGACTTGTTGATCACGCGATGGGTATTCGATTTGTATTTGTCATTGGCCATGCGCATGAAGAGGTTTCCCAAGTTGACGACGTAGGCACCTGGAACCGGTTTTACCTAATCAAAAAGCTTCAATTAGCATCATGTTGTATTTTCGGGGATTTCGAACTTGTAGATAAAACTCACATCAAGCCACTGTCCTGTCGGAGCATCGAGAACCTGTAACCCATCCACCTCATCTTGTAAAAGCAAAGTGACACACCCGAAGTCCGTGTGTGCTCCAATTCCCCGATTCAGCTTCTCATCCTGGTCTTTGGGCTGTGCGGGATAATGCAAGAATCGCATTGTCGCGACAGCTCCGTCAGTCAAGGGATCGAAGTAGGTCGTCTCCACGCCCAGAGTCAATGCCAAAACAG
The DNA here is from genome assembly GCA_039634405.1 of Penicillium herquei. Lineage (NCBI taxonomy): Eukaryota > Fungi > Ascomycota > Eurotiomycetes > Eurotiales > Aspergillaceae > Penicillium > Penicillium herquei. The sequence continues at coordinate 3,389,373 of CP098387.1, read as the reverse complement.
CGAGCACATCCTTCGCCAGCTCAAATACGGCATGATAGTATTCCATTGTCGTGTTCTGAAACTCCTCCTTGTCGGAAACAGTCTGAGGCCACTGATTGGGTCCACTGTTCAGTTTCTTCTGTAGAAAATAAGGGTGGTCTTCAGGGATTTCTTCGCCGATGTATAGTCCTTCTTTGAGCTCGGGGCCCGTGCCAACTTCTAGCATCTGTGATCGGAGGAGTTCGTAGCCGCGATTGAAAGAGTTGAGGTCTATAGGATTAGTTAATGAAAGCCAGTGGGGGAAATGAAATCCTGCTCACTTTTATCGATTTGAAGCTTCTCATCTAGAGGAAGATCAAAGAATCTCTTTGAGCAGTTCATGACGCGGCGCTGTAACTCCAGAGGCACACGATGGCCTGTGATCTGGAAGAATCCGTTGTAATGACAACATTTGCGAACTTCTTCAACAAGCTTGGCTTTGGCTTCATTATCATTGCCGTAGATTGGGGAGAAGTCCAAGATTGGGGGAGCTGTTGGAGGAGACATATTGATCATATCACCTTGAAGATTCTCAAGCTGTTGCTTTTCTTGCAGTTCTTGGACGTAACCTTGTTGTATTGCTCCTGATATGGAATATATTCACTTTGAATATCGATGATGACTCCTCATCTTCACATTGGATCGGCTAGAATGCCGATGTGATCATGTCAGTGGTCATCATCTTGTAAGCTCTCTTGAAGCTAGAGTGGAAGGGTGGGGGTCTCATCAAAGATGGGGTGATTGTCGACTCCACCTGTCGCGTTGATAAGATGATCTGCGGGGAAGCGGGAGATACTAGGTAGATCATAGACCTCCTTTATAGACCTCTTTTGCTATGTACTTGGGATACAGTGGTTTTCGAGGTCCTCCACCTGGGCACCGCCTGGGATAGCCTACAGCCTACTATCCCTCAGAACTTGATTTATCGGGTTGCTTATACTATTCGTACACCAGCTAACCTTCCCTTTCAGTTAACTCTTTAGGTGAGTCTCCGGGTAACCCTGTACGTAACCCCTTGCGTACTTGCACACATAGAGGGGTATTTTACCAGTCATCTGTAAATACAACTGACCGAGGACTTGTAGCTAGTCTAGACTTGGTATCCGGCGAGCAGCTATGCGGGATTTGGATTATTCAATGTATCATTATGATAGTCCTTATGAGGCTCACATTGGAGGGACTCGGATGATAGTACAATTTTAAGACCTAGTGCTCGCTCTGCTTTCTGATTGTACTCTTCCTGAAAATCTCCTGTGCATTCATCTGGGTTAAGATTGGTTCCCTAATACTACCATGACTTCGTTTCCTGCTAGTAATGGTGCTTTCCACTCTTCCAGTCTTGACGCATCCCAGAGAGCATAACTCCATTTCAAGTCATTCTCATCTTCTCGAGACCAATTCATTGAATCCTCCAGTGTGGTTGTTTCCGTATGAGGTATCAAATATGCTTTCTTCCATCCCAGAGTCGGTTGTTTGAGAGGCGGTAAGGTCGACCAGTATTCCTCAAAATTTGGACATTCAAGCAGGTCGGCTGGTTCAGTCAAGGGAAAAAAGTTAGACCTGCCATTTTCCACCTCCAATCCGATAAATGGCTCCGCCCACCAGCTTCTGACGTTCTCGTAAATAGCTTTCCGCTGAGTGAGCAGGTCCATATGTAAAACGTGATAGAGAAATAAAGGCCCCAAAGAAGCCATGTCTGTGTACTGATAGGGGAAAGTATCAAGGTCACTTTCCATCTCAATACCAGTTGAATATATTGCCTCTTCTTCGGGAAGGATGTCCCAAAAGTACCTGCAATTTTTGCTTCTGATGAGTTGTCGTAGGTCATTTGCGACCACGTCCATGATAGGCTTGATCTTGGCAGTGAAATAATTCAGCACACTACACATCTCCTCATGCTCCCAAGGGGACATTGTTCCATAGAAGAATCTGTATGGAACCTCAGTTGACGACCAGACTTCCTCTCCATATTGATTGATATATCCGTCCATGTCAGCCTCCCCATTCAGCCGCCAGTGTTTGAAACCTGGATCCGGTTTGACTGGCGGTTCCAATGTTATAATCTCATTCCCAAAAAGATTCTGTAAAGTTTGTAGTCGACAGGCTGCTCGTATGAACCGCTGCTTTTCCAAAAGCGTCAATTGCAATGGCATGAGCTTCGCCCAGTGAAGAGGCTCAATCCATGGGGGCTTCGGTGCATTGATTGAAAAGTCCTCGACGAAAAAGGACAGAACTTTGTGAAAATTGAAGAGTTTGATGATTTCTTCGTGATTTTGAGGCTCATCGATTTGACTTGAGGAGGATTTTCCCGAAGCGCGAATCTCATCTCTGCGGCGCCATCGGTCCAGGAAGGCAATTGTCATTTCCCTCTCGCAACCATAGTCCAAATTTTCAGACCTGAGAGCCGTGAGTGCCTCTGAAATGTCGAGGAATCCGTCGTATAGTTGTTCGACAAGATGAGAAAGCACCTCATGTTTCACGGTAAGGTATGCTTGGTAGTATTCAGGAGATGCAAAAACGAGGGATTTGAGGCTGTCGATGTCCGGCATTTGGAATAAAATAAGAATTTTAAGCTCAACGGGCAGAGCCTCCAGAGATGGTTTTGCCTGGGGAAATATTAGCAAATTACCCTTCGATATGAGGATATGAAGCTCACCATTTTTCGTGAAGCTGTAGATGAGGCTATGTTGGAGGGGAAAATGAGGGGTTGACCAGGTAAAAGTGTTGATTCAAATTGGCCCGAGCCTTCAACTCTTTAAGCGCCCACTTTTACCGAGTTGTCTCAACACTGCAGGAATGAAACATGCTAAAAAAGGAAATGAAAATTGAATGCAGGGAGAAGGAAGAGGATGGACATGATACTAAGGAGTGGTGTTGAAAGGCGCGCGGGTACGAATAACACCCTCTCACCCAATCACTTGGGCGGCAACTGATGCAAACATTCGAAGTGCACGTTAGTACTGGCGATATCTCCGATATCAGCCTCAATCTTCCCCACACCAACCAGGACTATTGTTAATTGATCTTTTTGAGTTGTCATGCGAACTTGAAGCTGCTGAGGCTTATCTTTACGCTAATGTGCCTCTAGCCGCTGAAGCCATAACCCATTGGTTTCTACATGCTTGCTATCGGGAGATTCACCTTCATGCCTATATTTGGATTACGCGAACCAGTTCAGCTTGCTAATCATGTTTCAGCGTCGTGGGATGGCGCTTCGGACATCTAGACTGTCTCCTTGGGGCGAAGCGACGGCCACCGATGCATCTGGCTGCATATTCTGGCACAGAATGGAGCTATTTTTGAAGGAAGAAGGGCTTTCGCTCAACTCCTAGCGGCGGTCGTTTCAGAGCATCTGTAGCTAGGTAAGAAATGACTCGGACCCTTGTCATTCACAATATCTGATATCTATATAATATGCTCTATATCCTGTCCAGATCCATACAGCTCAAAGCTATTCAATCTTATATTCAAGTTCCTTTGGCTCTAACTTGGGCCTGGTTCATCCTTCCTACTGTCATAACCCCTTCTCCAGTATTGCATCTTTTCAGATCATATCTCTAGGATCTCACTGTCTCGGCTCTTATTTGCTCAATTCTTTGAAAATGCCTTTACGTCCTGTTGTTGTCAGAAGTCCACAGAACAACCGTGGCTCCAATGACGAGGCATATGTCTACAGCAATTTCAACAATTTGACCCTGGCCGACAGACATGCGCCTGGACGATCTTATGCTCCTGGAGAGCATTATTCGTCTTCGGGGCCGAGTTATGATCGCAATGGAGGGCTGACACGCCCTGCACCTCCACCATATCATGGCCCTCATTTTAGGGAGAAAGGCCCCCTTCAAGAGCAAGCCTGGAATGAGCGCGGCTCCACAACAGTTTGACAGCCGCATCATACGCTCCCAGTAGCGGGTACACATCCTCGACCAGATGCCCGTGAGCGAGCCCATTCCATTAATGGGCCTCGACAGGAGCCTCAGCTCAGTGTTCCGTTTGAAACACGTCCAGTGCCCTGGACACCGCGTATGGTAGCAGACCATGCTTCCTACCATAGTACCAGTGGCCAAGCTCGCAGCGCAAATACAGAAAGGGTGAACAGACTTAAGGAGACCCCGGTAGGAAGGAATCACTTCCCTGAGAAACGGCATAAAGAGAGTCTTGATGAAGGGCGGAGACTTGCAGATGAAGGTCTCCGGATGGCAAACATGTAAGTTGATTCTAAAGCAACCTACTTTCAACGACATCAAAGCTAATCTAAATGAAAGGGAGGTACAGGGCCGCGCAGGGTTTGCTGACAAGTATCCTCATGGTTACGCCCATCAAGTTGGCGTACAAAACCATATCGATGAGACAAACTCCGTAAGGCGTAATGCCAATAACTTAAGAGGCGCGACAAAGCAAATTGATAGGAAGTTGGCAGCATGGGAAACACAAATGAGGCGTCAGGGAGGGGCTTGAATATGCTTAAGATCATAAGGCCCTATTATTGATAGGACATAAAGCTTATGTTTCCAAATGGCTATTCATTCCCTCTCTCTTGTCTTGTCTCTTGTCTTGTCTCTTGTCTCTTGTCTTGTCTTGTCTCTTGTCTTGTCTCTTGTCTTGTCTCTTGTCTTGTCTCTTGTCTTGTCTCTTGTCTTGTCTCTTGTCTTGTCTCTTGTCTTGTCTCTTGTCTTGTCTCTTGTCTTGTCTCTTTCAATTTTCTTTCAATTTTCTTTCAATTTTCTTTCAAGATTTAATCTATATATCGTCCTGTACTCTGTATCTATTCTTTCTCACTGCATATGTGTATCAAACATTCCAAGATTTATTTCTGTTTGACAATCAGATCTAATTAGTACCTGTTGCTAGTAGTAGGTCGCCTAAGTTGAGGATAATCTTACTGTGACATCCGAGTCCTTAGCTCGTAAGGGATTATAGTAATAATTGATTAGATACTCCAATTCCTCATTATATCAATCTCGCCAGCGGTAGATCCAGGTCCAAAATGTTCTACATATTATTCAATTTTCTGTTTGCAACTTGCAATGTTGGTCGAATACCACATTTGTATACCTACCAAACTCTACTACCTAGTCGACAGAATATTTGAATATTCGAACTCACCTGGCAATTTAGCCTGGAGGTGCCCAGAGGTGACATGCAGATTGCATATGAGAGTAAAGACCAATGAGCTCACAGCTGCATCTCCCCCGCATCCTTATCAGCGACGTCGGTCTTTAGTCCGACTACATCATTTGTTATCTCCTCTTCAAGCTCAGAGCTTCATCCGAATTTCATGTTTTGTTTTTATTGCTATGAATTTCTCCTATCATGAAGAACCACGCTTGTCAGTACCCTGGGTGTAGTAAAAGCTTCACCCGAGCCGAGCATCTTCGTCGACATGCCCTGAATCACGAGCAACCGCGTTATGGATTCACATGTGAGCGTTGCTCCGTACATTTCCAGCGACCGGATCTTTTAGGTAAATTTTTGAATTTATCAATTTTGAAATCATACATGAACTCGACTAATTGATTCAGAGCGACACATGCTCCGTCATGATAGACGGGACGAAGAAGCGGGAGGGCCCGGTCTAGGTGTCTTAAAGACGCGCAAAAGGACTCGCAGAGCTGGTGATGGATCAATAATTGTACGCCCATCACAGCGGGAGATCCGATCAGCGGTGCGATCATCTCTTTCAACAACGAGTTCCGATCGGGCGATGACCGAAGAGGAGCAAGATTTCGTGCACCATGTCCCTTTGTCACCCCCTGGTTCTGGAACGGATCCAACTTCGATTTCCATCGATGAGAATGATCCATTTTTAGCACCTATGATGCCAGGAGGCCCCTTTGAGCCTTATGTTGAGCCAGTCCCTGGACAGTTTGATGCAGCGGATGGGTCGTTCAATCTTGGATTGGACGGGATGGGCGATTTCTTTGGCATGGATACCGGTACGAGCTTTGAACTATTCATCTTTGAAGTTTAAAAGACCAGATGATTCTAACTCAAACAGCGACCGACTTTAATCTACCATTTGCGGCAACTTGTAATTATAATTGGCTGTTCAATGTTGCGTCTCTCGATGATGCCTTCCACCAATTTGATTTCCCGCTTGGTTTCGATACAGGTCCTTTCTCAGAAGATATGGAGCCAGCACAGAGCGCAGATATCGATAAATATGATGGTGCATCAGCACTGTTGCAGGTTGCCTCCATGATGAATAAGACCCAGCCCCCACAAGACCTCTTGCCTTTAGCTACACCAGACCTGCTTGAGATGGACTGGATGTCTGGCTCGTCTTTCCTAGGCGCCGACCCACCACAGCATTTGCCACGAATGACTGAAAATGATCGGACTGGGATTTTGTCTATCGTGGCACAGACACATCCCATGGGAATTGATGGGCAGCCAATGGCGTTAAACTCACCATTGCTAACGCTCAACGCGCTGCAAAATTATTGCGATCTATTTTTTACCCGTTTCAATACTACATATCCCTTAGTCCACCAAGCGACGTTCAATCCAAGCACAGTTGATCCGGTCTTGCTCGCTGCTATACTATTTATGGGTGCTACATATAGTACCCGTGAGGCACATCAGCTGGCTGTCGGAGTCCACGATAAACTTCGAATTCAGCTTCTCGGTCACATGGACTTCTCACCTCAGCCGGATCTCTGGGTTCTTCAAGCGATGCTTCTCATTGATTGTTTTGGGAAAATGAGAGCAGGTCCAAAGCAGCGCGAAAGAGCCCAGCTTTTCCATTGCGTTCTGATCAAGCTTATCCGCCGCAGCAACTGCTGTAGTATCCAGGACTCTTCCCATTTAGCTCAGTCAGAGAATCTGGATGAAGCATGGAGACAGGCTATGGATCTAGAGCAGAGGAAGCGTGTAGCAATGCATTGCTTTATGTGGGATACTCAGCACGCTGTCTTATTCTCTCAGTCTCTGTGCATGTCGGCTTTCGAGATCCGATCTTGCTTACCTTGTAGTAGCACCACATGGGAAGCATCTTCGGCTCGAGAATGGGCTCACCTTGCTGCTCGTGAAACGAGCCGACCGTTTTTGACCGTTCTAAAGGGATACATTACGCCTCAAGCTTTATCCCGACCGCGAGATCTGAATGCTTTCGCACGTACAGTGATTCTCCATGGTTTAATGTCAGTTTCAGCTGATCTAAAACGCCGCGACCAGACTACACTTCGGTCGGAGACTCCAGAAAGAGTAGGAGCTTGGACTCCACGTATGAGTCGCTCATATGATCTCTGGAAAGTGGACTTCGATGCGGATTGTCTTTCCATGAAATTGGCTCAGACGGCAGATCCACGACGCTTCACTGGACTGAAGATGGCCGCTCATGCTTTATATCATGCAGCCTGTCTAGCATTGAATGTTGAGATCTTGGACTTGCAGATTGTTGCGGGCGCAAATCAAATCCTTGGACGTAATATTACGCCAACTGATCAATCGCGTTCCCACCGCAATATCCTTCGTTGGCTACATCAAGAATCTGGCGCATCTTCAAATGCAGCGCGACATTCTTCGAACCTCTTACAAGATGCCGTTCTTAGTCTTCACGACTGGGATCAGACAGATTCCTTTCACTTTCCCTGGTGTTTATACCTGGCAACGCTGGCCTGTTGGGTTTTCCATCGTGGAATGGATCTGTCATCATCGGAACATCGCATATCAACGGATCTCTCCTCGCTGATTGTTATGATGACCAATTGCCCCAGTGAGACAGAATTGGCTGCTTTGTCGGGCAAATACGATCCCAAGCCCCTGGCAGCAGCGATGGCACAACAGTTGGCTACAGTACGATGGGCAGTAGTACACGATGCAATGAAAGTTTTAGTAGCGTTGTCTTGATTTATTTTTCATGTCTAAATAACATTGTCTCTCCCATTCCAAGTCATATTTCTCGGTCGCTACTCTATTTACTGTAAAAAGGGTAATCCGTATATCCCTTCTCAGCCGGATCCGCCCCATAGAAAGTCGATCGATCATACGGGTTCAATGGCAGACCTTCTTTCAACCGCCGAGGCAAATCAGGATTCGAAATAAAGTATCTTCCAAAGGCAACTGCATCAGCTCCGTCATTCACCAGTTTTGGTCCCACATTCTCAGGCTTGAAGTTCCCATTTGCCAGGAATGCAATACCACCCTTCTTCAGTGTTGGCCGGAATGTATCCAATGATGGCTTCTCCGAGGGCAATGAGTCAATCTTAGCCGCTTCATCAAGTACCTCGTCGAAACGGGGCTCAACCATGTGAACGTAGATTGGCTTGGACTCAGCGGGTAAACTGGCAATCTGGGAACAGAGCCAGAGCCAATGCTCGTTGGGGTTGGAGTCGCGCGTATCTTGGAAGAAGTTGTATGGTGAGAGTCGAATTCCCACACGGTCGCAACCGATCGCTGCAGTGACTTCTTTGATGACTTCGAGGACAATGCGAGAGCGCTTCTCGATCGATCCGCCGTACTCGTCTGTACGCGTATTGACGTTATCGTGGAGGAACTGGTCCAGGATATAGCCATTCGCACCTGGATTCATGGAAATGGGTTAACATATGCCTTCAAGTTTTTATGGGCTGTTTGAATTATCTTACCATGAATCTCAACGCCATCAAAGCCAGCCTCGATGGATCTTTTGGCTGCAGCTCCATACTCCTTCACCAGCTCTTGAATTTCTTCCACAGTCAATGGCCTCGGTGGTGAGTCTGCATACGCAGTGCCATCAAGCGCGTCCCCCTTAATTGGAATATCACTTGCGCTAACAGCCTGCTTTCCTTCAAGGAAAGAAGGCACAGTAGCTCGGCCTACATGCCACAGTTGACACAGAATTAAGCCACCCTTGGCGTGCACAGCATCGGTGACCTTCTTCCAGCCTGCAATCTGAGACTCGGTGAAGATACCTGGAACTCCGGGATATCCAGCAGCCTAAATTGTCAGTCACTATTTTCAAATTTTGAGTGGTGTATATACTCACCAATCTGCTGATTGGAGTCGCCTCTGTGAGCATGAGTCCACCATCCGAAGCTCGCTGAGAGTAATATTCCACATTGAGATCATTGGGAACAAATACACCATCCGACTCTTTCGTGGCTCGCATGCGAGTACATGGTGCCTGAACAACACGGTGCTTCAGGGAGAGAGCTCCCAGACTAAGTGGCTGGAAAAGAGGTCCGATGGAATCTATGGAGCCCATTGTGAATGACAATTGATTATTGAAGTTGGTTTACTTCTACGACAGATTCGCTCCAGGTATTAATACTACGAATTTGCAGATCTTGCTTGGATGCTCCCATTATTGACCAGCTGCGAAAGTGGGATAACAGTGGGATTTGATCCATGGATTCCCACTATCGATGCATAGCGAGATGCAGATGAAGCTTCACCCCCACCATTCACGGTGGCGGCTTCATGTTTGGCAAGGTGGATCCCCCACTCTCGGGCCTTGCTATGGGCCCCATTCGGAGCTCAGGAATGGATTAGAAAATTTCGTTCACTGAGTGCAGCGTGTAGTCCAGGGTTCCCAGTCCATGAAATTCAACTTATGGGCTTTGTGTTGATGCAGACCGTTACGGTGAGATATGGTTCAGTTAGGAACTTGAATTTAATCTGCCTATTTTAAAAATTACTAACAAAAGGAATAGTACGTTTCAAGACTTGGATGATGCAATATGAATAAACCGTTATCCAATATGATATTCGTCTATATGCTATTTACTTGATAAATGAGAAATAATCTTCTATCCACTGTCCAGCGGGGCCGGCAGCCTCCAATCCCCAGGTCCTGATTCCTCCACAGTAGCCATCCGGCCGTATAATGGCAACTCCAGCTTGGTCGCTTCGAAGCTCTCCAACCCATTTCTCTGTACAGCTTGGCGTGTCTGCATCGTCGAGATATAATGTCCAGCGACTGTCTTGCAGCAGTTGTGGGAGATTGGCAATCTCAAAATCAGATCTGGCAGATCGAGTTACCATCGCGTAGGTACACAGCTCAGATACTTTGGTATATCTGCTGGGTGTGATAAAGTCATCCGCTGGAGCTGAGCCTCGAGGCTTCTTTATGTAAGGTTGCTTTGCCCCAAGCCTGCTATTATCAAGCAGGCCTTCACATAGCGTTCCCAGGAAGTCCAAGGAGGCTCGAACATCTGGCACGAAAAAGTAGATTCGGAATTGGCTAAGCAGAGGAATATCGAGCTGGATATCCACTGGATTTGCATCAATGTATCTCGTCACCTTGGCTGGAAACTGCAGCTCGCCTGGTTTTAGGCGTGTATGGGTGTCCGTCTCTTTGTGACTTAGTAGACCAGTGGAATACTCTGCCCCAACTCCCGAAATGAATCGAATATTGTCGTCAAAGTTCTTGGCTAAAGCTGCCTCTCCTTGCTCAAATGCCTTGCAATGCCCGGCATCGAAGTTGATTAGATCATTCGCGATCTTTCTTCTCTCTTCTTCATACGTGGTTAACAGAGATGGCTGGGCTAAACCGCGGATAACAAGATTGAGCTTCCATGCCAGATTGAAGCTATCGTGCATACTTGTATTGGCACCTTGGGCTGCTAAAGCAGAGTGACAATGGCCAGCCTAATCCGTGTTAGAATGACAAGATAAAATCATGGTCGCGATAGGTTGGTGTTAAAACTCACATCACCAGCAATGAAGATCCTCGCCTCCTGATCCATGAAGTGTTTTGCAACTCGCTGCCCTACCACATAATTGCCAAACCATTCTACACTCTTCCATTCAAGACTGAAAGGATTCATCGCGTCTCTGGCACGCTGCATAACATAATCAGGTGTTGCCTTGGACTTGTCCACTCGTTCACCGTCTGTCGCACTGAGCTCAACGTATAGGCGTGTCATATTTCGTTCTCGAGGGATCCAAAGAATTGATCCAGCCGTGTGGGATCGGACTGCGACTTTGCTCCACAGATCTGGGAAATCGGTTTCAATGACACCTGCATCCATCGATCAGCGCCATTCTGATGGTAAATCTCCAGCTTATCTCACCATCTAAGACACCCCATGACGCATTGGTCATTTCACCCTCAAGCTCAGCATCGGGAATAAAGGTCCGGACCTTTGATCGCGCACCATCACATCCAACCAGATATTCCGCACGCACGGTCTTTGTTGAATTCGTTGATAAGTCTTCATAGACAATATCCAGCTGACCCGTCCCCGCTGCCCGAGAGCAAGATGAGAATCGTGCATTGCGCGTGACGAAAACACCTCTCGCTTCCATATCGTCAATCAAAATTTCCTCGATCATGCCTTGGTGTGCGAGGAGGATATAAGGGTCGGAGGCTCCGACAAGATGTTCGGGGTAGTGAGTTTGGCGACCGGTTCGACGGAGAGGCTCATTTTCTGTGGATTGCTTCATACAGTGAGCGACTATCAGACCTCAATTAATTGATCGGTACATACCCAGAATGAAATATCATATACTCGAGCTGCATTCTTCAACAATGGCTCGGCGAGTCGCATCTGCTTGAAAGTCTCAATCGTCTTCGGTTGCATGCCATCGGCCTTGCCTGTAGATGTTTTATCCGGTCGGTCATCGAGAATAATAACTTCAATTCCGAATCGAGCAAGATTGCATCTGAAAAAGTCAATATCTATCAAACATTCAACTGAAAGTCCACCTACGCAAGCATTAAACCGGATGGACCTGCTCCAACCACCACAACCGTGGTGGCGTCCACAGCACCAGCAACACTATATCCTTCAAGATCTGCACCAGGCGCCATATTTCTGGATCTCTTTACACCTAACTGATTGTGTATCGTCTGGGCTCTCTTCATTGTTATGTGATTGAATTATAAGGCAGCTCTGCAGATGCGGAGAAGTTTACCCCCACTCTTGTCACTTAATGTATCTCATTCTCCACTACCAATGTCTACCATCGGGTTACTCCCCCATCTACAAGAATATCCTGTCCCGTCATGTATGCACTCGCGTCACTAGCTAGAAACACACATGCCCCCATTATATCCTCCGGTTCGGCGATCCGCCCGTTCATGGTCTCCGATTTCCAGTTTTCGAGAAGATGGGGGAACTACCAATTAGCTGTGTTTGATCAGTGTTGGGGGTGTGGCTTACAGATGCAGTCATCTCGGTTCGCACATAGCCAGGTGAAATTGAATTCACTCGTATTTTCTGCAGGGATCAGTATTTGCTTTTTCGGGCTGACCATTTGTGTACTCACGTATTCCGCTAGCTCTTTTGCTATCGCTGGACACATCGATCTGACTGCACCTTTGGTTCCGCAGTATGCGCTGCACAGCTGACTGCGTACTGCAATAAGACTGGCCATGCTAGACACCAGAATAATGCTTCCATGCTGAGTACCATTCGCAATCATTTGCTTTGCGGCTAACTGCGCGGTGAAGTATAGTCCGAGTACGTTGATAGAAAGTAAATCTTGGTGATCTTTGTAGGTAAACTCGAGGAATGGTAGATGGCGGTTAATCCCAGCGCAGGGAACACAGATATCAAGCGCGTTATTGAAATCTTTTTGGAATTGTTCGAAGCCGGATTTGAGTGATTCATGTGAGGAAACGTCCACTCTGTTCAAATTAGTAATTGATAAGGTCCAGGTATAGAGGACTCACTTGTAGTATGCTGTTTTCACGCTGTAGTCCTTTTCAATCGACTTAAATCCTTCATCGGGTGGAATCACGTCAAAAATCGCTACGTCTGCACCTGCCTCTGCTAGACCTCGAGCAAATGCTAACCCGCATCCTCGAGCGCCTCCAGTGACTAGTGCTGTTCGACCTTGGAGAGAGAACTGGACAGTGAGCTGAGGCATTCAAACACTGGACAGGGACGTACCTTTGACATTTTGTCGCTTAGCTTTCGTGTTGTCAGATATGATATGTCATTTAATTTCTTTTGATGAAGATGCCCTGCCTTCAACCCCTCAGATATAGCTGTCAAGGAAGCATTCAATGTTTGTAGATATCGGGTATCGGCAGCCGGGTGCATGAACTAACCCCCATTTTTGTCCCACGATGAGCTTCGTGTCAAACACTGCAGATATTAAATATCCAACAGCTGACACGCAGCTATGCGAGATAAGTGTTGTGCGAATTTCAAATCAATCCTTGACAGTTCATCCAGTACTCATACATCACCATGGCTCCCCAAATCCACATCAAGGAGCAGCAAACTCGGACCGAATCATGCCAACTAGATATCATGGTGGTTGGCGCAGGCCTCGCAGGTCTTGGAGCCGCAATCAGCTGCGCTCTATCTGGACACAAAGTACAAATCCTCGAAGCGACGTCGGAAATCAAAGAGGTTGGAGCTGGCATTCAAGTTTTACCGAATAGCTCGCGGGTTCTCCAACACTGGGGTTTGGGAGAGGCATTGAAACCCCACATGACACTCCCACAATTCTGCAACTTCATCGGATGGAAAGGAAATCCAATTTCGTCTTTGGATTTTCACGAGTCACAGAAGGGTTATCCTGGGACTTGGTATGGCGATTTTCATCGTGCGGACCTACAGCGATGCCTTGTAAACCGAGCTTTGGAATTGGGTGTCGAAATCACATGCAGTGCGCGTATCATCAATGTTCGTGTTAGTCCAGATGAGACTACAGCGAAGGCGATTGCTGCGGATGGACGGGAATGGGAGGGCGATTTGGTACTCGGTGCAGATGGTGTTTTTGGCAAATTGACAGAGGAGCTTCTGGGGCGCAGTGATCCACCTGTGAAGACGGGCGATCTTGCATATCGCTTGCTACTCTCGACAGATGAGATGAGGAAGGACCCAGAGCTTGCGCCATTTGTCAATAACCCTCAAGTGAACTACTGGCTCGGTCCTGATCAGCATGCCGGTGTGTTCTTACTCTTCTCCATATTTTGGGCTATGCTGACTATATAGTGAACTATGTCCTTCGCGGAGGGGAGGTTTTTAATATGGTTCTGCTTGTTCCTGACGATATACCTGAAGAGTCACTTGCCACTACGATTGCAGGAAATGTTGAAGAAATGTGTGCATTGTATAAAGACTGGGATCCAAGGTATGTGCGGTTGGCTTTTCTAATCATCTTGACGAATCAATTTGACAGATACTAAATGTCAACTAGGATTCAAAAATTGCTCAAACTCTGCCAATCGGTACAGAAATGGCGTCTATGTATCCGATTTGGAGACTTCAATTGGGCTCACCCTTCAGGAACTTGGATGATGATCGGTGATGCAGTGCACGCTACTCTACCGTATTTGGCTTCAGGGTAAGTCTCACTTATAATATCCCAGATTTGTTACTAACAGAATTAGTGCCGGTATGGCGTTTGAAGATGGCGCAGTCCTCGGCGAATGTCTCTCACGACTTCCAAATACTCCTCATATCACCAAGACCTCCGCCGAATTCCTCGCGGCCAAGCGACATGCCCTCGGCGTCTTCCAGGAATGTCGCAAGCAGCGGACAAAAATGGTGGTTGAGCGAGGCAATGTTCAGCAGCATCTCTACCATCTACAGGATGGGCCAGAACAACAGGAAAGAGATCGCAAAATGCAGATGGTCCCCACACCAGAAGGAGAGGCGTTGGCTTGGAGAGATCCTGGTCTGGCACCTAAGCTTCTAGGATACGATCATATCGCAGATGTGAGTGTTTCGTCCAACTTTACTATAAGATCTGATTCAGCTAATAATGATAGGTTGATCGATGCTGGAAAATTGTACCGTCTCATGATATGATAGAGTCTCGGCTTTAGATAGTTCAATGTTCCAAGTTGTATAGGATTGGAATTGATACAATCAGTTTTGTGATGTCAGCTATACCTTATCAGATAATCTCGAGTTATCGTAGATCGTGACTCCACTGCCCCCATTCTTGTAGAGCTGTGTAGACGCTAGCTGGAAATAGGTACAAGCCCCATTCTTGAAGCTTTGTATACAATATCTTCCCCGCACGTTGATATGGTATATAGTTGCTGTTGATAATTGATGATAGCGCGTTGCTCAACTTGAAGAGCTCAGGCCCGACACCAAGATCTATCTCATCTTTATATTCACTACCTCAAAATGTGGAAATACTTCAACTGGGCAACGAGCACACCACAGAAAGAGGAAGCTCCAAGAGGCTTGCCTGCATCATGGTATCGGTCCGAAGCTATGTATCAGCTAGAGCGACGCGCCATATTCTCTAAAAGATGGCTTCTCCTCACACACTCTAGCCGGTTCAACAAACCAGGAGATTATCTTTCCTTCACCGTCGCCAACTTATCCTTCTTCCTTATCAAAGACCGCGACCACAATATCAACGGCTTTCACAATATTTGCCGCCATCGCGCATTCCCCGTTGTCCAGTCTCGTTCCGGATCAAGCTCCATTCTAAGTTGCAAATACCACGGCTGGTCCTACGGTCTGAAAGGAAACCTCGCAAAGGCCCCTCGTTTCGAGACAGTCCCAGAATTCGACAAGAGTCAGCAGGGACTCCACCCAATAAATGTTCACATTGATAAAGCTGGCTTCATCTGGGTAAATCTCCAGGCAGGGGAACCTGATGTGAAATGGGAAGAGGAGTATCAACGAATCGATGAGCAGCCCCGAATGAAGGACTTTGACTTCGCAGGAGAATATAAATTCGATCATTACTGGGAAATGGATGTTGAAGCCAACTGGAAGGGCTTGATTGAGAACTACAATGAGTGTTATCACTGTGCAACTTCTCATCCCCTTATCAGCGGCGTGTCCGATCTACCCCGATATCGAGTCGAGCCGAATGCCGGATACATGGAGCATCATATCTTCAATAAGGAACAGATTGATAGCCAGTTCCGAAGGGCTATCACGTACTTCTTTCCAACTACCTCTATCACAGTCACGTAAGTGGGGTCCTATCCTAGTCTCAAGGGATGCAGCTAACGGTAGTAGTGACAAGTTCTTCTATATTCAACGCATGGTTCCCTTGACGGCCACTACGAGCAAGGTTGAAAACGAGGTATATCGACATAAGGATGCAACCGATGAGGAGTTTGAGAATATCAATGCATTCTATAGACAGGTCCTAGAAGAGGATAAGGAACTTTGTGTTGGAACGCAGGAGAATTTGAATGGTGGTCTCTTTACGAATGGAGAGCTTCATCCAAGCAAGGAGAAGGTATTACCTCTGCAAGTTTTGCGACTTCCAAGTTTCAAATTCTAACAAATTACAGGGACCAATTTATTTTCAGAATAGTGTGCGGGAGATGGTTATGGAGCATCGGAGGAGAGAGGAAGAGCAAGGAGGCCAGGAGATATGGCCTGCTCTACCTAAACCTGCCGAGGGCATGACACAGAAGCTCACGGAAGAGGAGCAATTCTGCTCTAAGTTGGAAGCCGCAAGTTGTATGAACAGGCCGGAACTCGCATGGTAGTACTGTACGTCGAAGTGTAACAATTTTCCCATTTCATTGAACCATATTTGATTGAAATTCCCTGAAATACGCCATGATGATAATTTAGTATGATAAGAACGCCCTCTTAATGCTCGACATCTTCCCAATTCTCCCAGCCCCGACCCTGGACCTGTGCCAACTCCTTATCTGTATACTTCTTGCCCGTGGTGAAATAACCAGCATTGATCTTAGCGTCAATCTCAACACGAGAATCTTCAGGGATCATGTCTGTGTAGTACAATCAGTAACTGGAAATAAATCTTGAGATTTTTTGTGTTCGACTTACGGTCTGGAATAGGAATTCTTTCCAAGATGGGGATACCTTGATCCACAATCGCATCGTGCTTCATATTTGACATAGAAAGCATGCGATCGATCTTCTTGACACCCAGCCAGTGGAGGATGTCGGGCATCAGAGCTTGAAATCTCATCTAATCATGAACGCCTTGGTTAGTGTTCATTCAACGTTATAGGCCAATCAGCGGGTTTACTCACATCTCTCACTCCTGCAATGTTCTCCGTTCGAGCAAAGTATTTGTCGGCCGTATCACCCCCACGCTTGCGTGCATTATAAACGAGATACTTCACGACCTCACCCAGCGCACGTCCCTCTTTTCGGAAGTAGATCACAACTCCAGATCCACCATTCTGGGCCTCCTTGATAGCTTCCTCAATACCAAATGCTAGGTACGGTCGGCATGTGCAGATATCGGATTGGAAAACATCTGATCCATTGCATTCATCGTGAATACGAAGAGCAAGCTTGACGTTGGGATCTGATACCTTCTCAGGTCCTCCAAAGATATAGACTGTCAAACCACCAATAGGAGGCAGAAAGACTTTAATATCAGGACGAGTAATCAATTCCGGGAAACTTCCACCACACTGCTCGAAAAGAGTGCGTCGAAGGGTACCCTCATCGATTCCGAACCGCTCAGCAACACCAGGCAGATACCAAACAGGTTCAACCGCCGCTTTTGTGACACGAACATCACCCTCTTTACTAATCACGATATCCCCATCAACTTGTAGTCGACCTTCACGAATCGAATCGGTAATTTCAGCCAATCGCATCGTGGCTCGTGTGACAGCAATTGTTGGCCGAACATCAATTCCATCATCAAGGTGCTTCTTGAAATGCTTCACCGTGTCATGACCGAAGGGATCCATAGCAACGATCTTCGTCTTATCACCCCAAGCCTCCTGCGGAGGGAAATTGAAGATGGGCTGGGTATTTTCGAAACTGGGCTTGAAATCAGGAGGAAGGTCGCCGGCGGCAATCGCGAGGGCATTGTAGATTGAGTAACTTCCGCCGTGTGCGCCGATCGCATTGCGGCGTGCGATGGTCTTTTTGTTTCGTGAAACTAGGACTGGGCCTCGTTCCTCGGGGTTTATCTTGCCCCATTCAAGGGGGATGGGATTCACGACGCTTTGACCGGGGTAGGTTGTCAACTATTTCAGTGTTAGCTTGAGCTTCGAAATAACGGGAATATTGCAAAATAATAGCAAGGAGCTCGGGAACTGACAATTATGCGCTCCCCATGTCGGGAAGAAGAATCTCTTGTCATTGTGACTCTGGAATATGAGCTGGACGCTTCAAGTTGGACTGATAGTGTACGGAAGAGGGGACACAGAGTACACGGATATCTGAGGAACTGAGATGGATATGAAGAGGAATATATAGTCTCTATCAGCAAAATACCTCCTAGGAAATGACGACTGGTCTAATCTCAACTGCAGATCTAGATTGCGATAAGGATAAGAGAGCTCGATAAGAGTATAGATAAGCGATAAGATAAAAGATCAACTCTATCTTATCTCTTCTTATCACACCTTATCACTCAGATAGCGAGTCTTGGAGGTTAAGATCAGATCGAACTGTAGTCTCTCACTGACCCGGTTATTCTTAATCTTAATTTTATTTCGGACGTGGGAACAAACTATCCACATATATTCCTGTGATTCAATTAATTCTGATTAAGAGTAATACGAGTTTTGGTTCCTAAGTTCGCAGAATCTGTTCTCATATGCAAATTATCACTATTGCTTAACCCTCGCCGGTTAACTAGCTCGATCGACGCCTTAAGAAGCAGTTGTCCAGGTGCCAGTGATGTTCATACACACAATAAAAAATCATATCTCGTACATACGCAAATTAAGAGAAAAGAAACATGTGAGCCTTTGTAATCAGAAATTCAATCGGAATCTCTGCCCGGTAGACCCCAGACATCAAAGTCAACACTGCGTCCAGCACAGATTGGCTCTCAAATCTTGTCATTCCCGTTGACATATGGATCCTCCCCGTATACCTCATTCTCATCTCCAGCAGTGACAGCCATCCGTCCCTGGCTCGTCCGCAGCAAGCCCCGACTAGCATCAACCAACGGATTAGCCCACTTATCCTTTCCATCCACCGCAACCTTGAAAGTCGCAGCACCTAATCCACTAGGATGATAGTTTGCATAGATGCTCTCCCATCTCCGAGCAGGAGCCTGGAAAACCTCATGGTTGATACCAAACATGCGTCCTTCCTCCGTCTTCCCTTTACCCATAATTTCCTTGTTCCAGTAGTTCCATGCCTCGCGATGAACGCCATCAGGATTATGCGAGAACTTATGAAGACCTTCGTATGAGCGAAAGTACGCAAGTATCATTATCTCGTTAGATGTAGCACGCTCATTCGCTATGTATCTGTTTGCGCCGAGGTACTCGTAGTGATCGCTGTTGTTGTCGAGTTCGTCCATCATTCGATCGAACATCTTGCCTACTATTCGCATGTGTCGGTGTAAAACGCCCAGTGGGTGGTTACTGCGCATGGCGAGCTTGATTACGACAATCGGTTGCTCTGATGGTCCCGTACTGTCTGGAAATTGTGCGCTTGTTTTGCCGGGCAGTACTCCGTCCATCTGTGAATTTGGACGCACACCATGCCAGACCAGAATGGTGTCGAGGATGCGGCTGAGGAGGTAGAAGATCGGAGGGATAATGGCGAGACGTAAAGGAAGGAGTAATAGGAGAATGCATTGTAGAGATGCACCGAGGGAGACCCAAGTAGATATTGTGAGGGAATCACGCAAGAACTAGTTTGCCTGTTAGTCGGGAAGATGCAAGATGTCTCGAGGTGCGACATGCGTTGAGTTGGGTGGGACCTTCGAAGTATTGCGACCGAGATCTAGAATCTGATGGTGGGAGAATTGCTGGAAAGGCAGACATGGCTGACGTCGTAGATCTCTTGGATTAGGGTTGGCAATTTGGCGTCGAAATCCTTTCGTGATTAATATGCCAGTTTAACGCTTAGGAAATGGATGTAATGGGTTTTGTGTTGCACAATGGAAGACTGATCAGTCAACGTGCGCGAAGGCGACATACAAGTACGTAGATCGTACGATTCTATCATTAGAACACTCTCATGAATTCACATTCCTCTTCATCCATCCCATCAAACAATAAGGGTTTGATGAAATCGGGGCCGAGCCCCTATTAGGGAAATGTACAAATGTCAGAGCAGAATAATAACTCCGATTCCTTCACGGAGTTTTCCTGGCTGTGCAGAATCCAGGATCGGCGGTGCGCCTAAGTCTTCAATATGTATGTTGTTGGCTTCGCCCCATCACCCTCATAAGGTCTCCAGACTAGTATAGAGCCAATGACAATCTCGTATTATACCCTTGGACCCCGACCCCCGATCGGAAAAGTCCGTGTTGGTGGGTCTAGAGCCCTTGAGCAAGCTTTTTACTAGTTCCAAGAGAGGTTAATAAGCATCCTTTGGTGAATCCTTGTTTAATTTCCTCCCGTGCCGTGGGTACTCACCCGTACCAAGACGCCGATCTTTAAGCGTCGCATATTTCTCCATTTGAACTTCATCACCTTAAGATGAAACACCGGCGCTCCTTCGGTATTCATGAACCCACAAATAGCCTCAGCGGGGGTCCCCAATATATGTATGGTGATGTGTTTGCACATGGAATGTTACCTCATCAGACTTGGCGAGGTCTGGAGATTGACCGGCCGCGTCATGACATCAGCTGTGGGTTGTAAGCTTCGAGATCATCTGGGGCCAATATCGACGACACTGTAAATAGAAATAATTTTCATTTCAATGGGACTGAATCCAAATGTTGGTTTTGGAGATCAGTTTAGGCCAGGCAATGATGTGACCCGCACGGTCACCCTGAGAACCCATAAACGGGCCACTTTGACGCTGTGCAGAACCGTTCTGAAGAAACGGTTCAAACACCAATCAGAGAGCCTTTTATTGATTCGAGGGTCGCACTTATTACCGAAAAGCACCCATTGCGTCATGAAAGTTGGCCGACGGCGATAAAAGAGAGGGCAAATTTAGCCGCCACGTCGAGGACTGTCGATCTTGGGTCCATAACGGGGCCAATAATTGAAACTTGGACCCTTGCTATGCGATATACGCAGATATTCAAGGATCCACAAATCCATCTGACGTGCATATTGCCGAAACGAGGGATGAGAGTAGGGGTTCAAAAAAATACCGACAAGACCCAAGGTGATCTAGAGTCTGGATCCAAAATGATCAATGTTATGATATCCTTATCGGGGTATCTTATCTGTTATCGTGTTTATCTCTTATCGGCTATCAGATCACAATTGTTCTCCGCATGGATTTGGAGTCACCCCGCTTTACACCGTATATCGGAGGGCGAGTCAGCTGATTTATAACAGGACCCCGCCTATGAGGACCAGTTGGGATTCAAAACTCACCTCTAAAAAATAATCAAGTTCTTCAAGAAAGACGTGACAGAATGGCTCAACCTCCAAAAGTGGACAGTGTCCTTGGCACCTCCGCCACCTCCTTCCCTCATTCCCACGAGAAGATATCCGAGCCCAAGGATACTCCGTATTTCGTCGATAACGAGTTCCGATTCTCTAGCAGCAATGACTTCATCGATATCCATGATCCGGCAACAAATAACTTGGTATCGCGGGTTCCGAAAATGACCAAATCCGAGTTGGAGGACGTTGTGGCATCTGCAGAGAAAGCCTTCCCTGTGTGGTCTTCTATGTCGACAATTGCTAGACAGCAGGTCATGTTCCGATACGTGGGTCTTATTCGTGAACATTGGGATCGACTCGCAGCTGTCATTACTCTGGAACAAGGAAAAACTGTCTCTGATGCCAAAGGCGATGTGCTTCGCGGATTGCAAGTTGCCGAGGCCGCTTGTGCGGGTCCGGAATACATGAAGGGAGAGGTTCTCGAAGTTGCGAAAGATATGGAGACTCGGACATACAGGGAGCCACTAGGTGTAGTCGCTGTGGTCTGCCCTTTCAGTCAGTGCTCCTCTTACCGGATTCCAATGATGATGAAATATACTGACTGAATAGATTTCCCTGCCATGATTCCTCTGTGGTGCATTCCAATTGCTACCATCACTGGTAACACAGTTGTTCTAAAGCCATCTGAACGAGCACCTGGCGCGGCAATGATTTTGATGGAACTGGCTGAGAAGGCTGGATTTCCTAAGGGGGTTATCAACGTCGCACATGGTGCCCATGACACTGTAAACTTCATTCTGGACTCTCCCGCCATCAAGGCTATCAGCTTTGTCGGAAGCAACAAGGCTGGTGAATATATCTTCGCCAAGGGCTCGGCGAACGGCAAGCGGGTCCAAGCAAACCTAGGTGCCAAGAACCATGCTGTCGTTTTACCCGATGCTGATAAAGATTCTACATTGGATGCCATTATCGCTGCGGCATTTGGAGCAGCTGGTCAGCGGTGTATGGCGCTCTCTGCTGTAGTCTTTGTGGGCGAAACGCAGAGCTGGCTATCTGAGCTTGTTGAACGAACCAATGCCCTCTCTGTAAATGGTGGCTTTGAGTCCGAAGCAGACCTTGGTCCAGTCGTGACTCCAGAGAGCAAGACCAGGATTGAGAGTCTAATTGCAAGTGCCGAGACTGAAGGTGCAAAGCTTCTCCGTGATGGCCGCGGCTTCAAGCCACCAAAGTATCCCAATGGTAACTGGGTTGCCCCTACAATCATCAGTGAGGTCAGCCCATCTATGCAATGTTACAAGGAGGAGATTTTTGGTCCAGTCTTGGTCTGCCTTCAGGTCCAGTCTCTTGATGAAGCTATTGAGCTCATCAATGAGAATCCCTATGGCAATGGTACTGCTATTTTCACATCCTCTGGTGTTTCAGCCGAGAGATTCAGAAAGAATATCCAGGCTGGCCAGGTTGGTGTCAATGTTCCTATTCCTGTGCCTCTTCCGATGTTCTCTTTCACTGGAAATAAGAGAAGTGTGGCTGGCGGAGGAGCAAACACCTTCTATGGAAGACCGGGTGTCAATTTTTACACGCAATTGAAAACGGTTACTTCTAAATGGGCGGGTCGAGATGGTCAACCTGCAAAGACGACTCTCTCGATGCCTACTCATTCGTAGATATCCCATTGGACCAGATGCTAAGCCAGCATTTGAGGGTGATAAATCTTCATTATTTACTTCAAAAATGAAATGTTTAGCCATATTTGGAATCATCATGACGCTCCTCGATCTATTCAAGTTGGTAATTAATCTCAACTTCAAGTTGCTCCTAGTCCCGACTTCATAATGGATCGGATAAATAAATATACTAGTAGTACAGGTCTGGAGTACTCCTTATACCCCAAGGTTCTTCGATCGCTCCTTATAAAATTGTGATATTTCATGGCATATACAAGGTTCATCAATTTTATTGCCTTACCAGGATAAATGTGATGCCCCCCTGGGTGGTATGGCCAAAGAATGGAGAATACATGAAAGCGGGTGAGTTCATGAAGCCCCCCGCATATCCACAAATTAGCTCAGTCGCCCCTTTCTGCCTATCTTATCGTTTGCAGAGCTAATCTTATCGAGTATCTTATCGCATCAGATCAGTATAATCTTATCGGCGATAACGAGAGTCTTAGATTAGATTTTGTGGAGATCTACAATCAAGGTCACTCGTATAGATTAACGACGATCAAAATCGGACTGGATACTGAGGGGCAATGCAGCTGATCTCTTGAGCGTCAAAGCACAGGCTGTGATAGTTAAAGAGCTTGAGACCATTCCATACCCACTTTACTCAGTTTGGCTCTCAATAATTTCAACCGGACATCCTTTGATTCAACATCCTTCGTATAACTTCAAGTCAACCTTATCTGGAAAGACATCATGGCTACTGAATGTGATGTAGCATTCTCCGAGAATGAGGTCGAGATGGATTCAAGTTTCCACAACGAGAGACTAGTGGTTCTACCACAAGGCAATCATCTACTCAGTTTAATGACCATATTACGTGATTCAAACACAAGCGTCACCACCTTTGCAGATGTCACAGAGAAAGTTGGCGACTATCTTATAAGTGCTGGTATGTGTTGAGCTACTTCTCTTGCCCGGATGTCTTTCTAACGCACCGCAACTAGCACTCGATATCCTACCAACCGAGAATATTAGAGTCGTTAGTCCCACAGGTGCTGAGTATCAAGGCGTTCGTGAAGCTCAGGAGGTATGTGCTGTGAGTATTCTTCGAGCTGGGGCAAGCTTGGAGAATGCAATGAGGCGTGCATATACGTAAGTATCTCCCAACTCTATCTTGGTCACAAACTTACTCTCCTAGTGGACGTCTGAGTTTTGGCAAGATATTGATCCAACGGGATGAGTCTAATGGTCTGCCCACGCTCTATTACTCCAAATTCCCGACAGACGTGGAGTCAAAAAGTTCGTGACTTAATCCAATGTGCAACATGATAACCAGTCTCTAATGTCTGAACTAGTTGTCATAATTCTGGAACCGATGCTAGCAACTGGGGGCTCGGCCTGCAAAGCCATTGAAACTATCAAGGCAAAAGGCGTGCCCGAAGAGAATATTATTTTTGTCAATATTTTGGCTTCACATTGTGGGATCAAGAAACTATTTGAGAGGTTTCCCTCTATTCATTTGGTGACGGCTGCTGTGGATGAACATCTTACCCCTTCATAGTAGGTCCAAAGAGAGACGCCCAAATAGCATGTCAAATCGGCTAACAGATTACAGTCATATTACTCCAGGCCTGGGAGACTTTGGAGATCGATTTTATGGGACGAATGAATGATTTATATTAAACACATACTATTGACTGGGTTGCATTTGGAGATCATTATGACAGCTTGACATCCTTTATTGTTACATGTGTATTTTACTTTGCATGTTTTCGCTCAAATTTGCATGACAGATGTATCTTTCCGAGACTGAAATCCGAAAATCTTTAATATAACAACATATAACAGGATCCAACATGAGAGAGATTCAGACTCATTCCACCAAAGTAAGCCCCAACCTAGTCAAGTGTTAAGTACAGCTGCAGAATCCTCTTTCCCAATCCTTTTAGCGACCGTAAGAACAGTGTCGTTATTGGAATCACGAACGGAAAGGTCCACCTTCTGAGTCTCGATGAGCAACTCCATGATATGCAAGTTTCCCTTCACTGCGGCATGAAACACGGCTGTTCTTCCGCGAGTATCTGGCAGATTTAAGTCAATGTTTGGGACTCTCAACAATCTCTTCACCATTTGAGGGTCATTGGCAATGACAGCATAAATGAGAGGAGTGTGCTTCTCGGTATCTTGAAAGTTAACATCGAAGCCAGAACTTCGTAAAAGAACATCCACCAGCTGATGACGTCGTTCTATCACAGCCCAGGTTAGCGGACTTCTCTCTTGCTTCGACCTTAAACTTGAAATCTTCCACTGTTCTTGCCTCCTCTGGTTATTTTCGTGCATTAAGACGAAGGAAAACTGATGGCTATTTGAGTTCTGGCTTTGCTGCATGGGGGAGTCCAGAGAAATAAAAGCAGGCTCCAGTAGCTCAGTTGAGCAGGGATCCTCTTCTCCTATGCTTGTACTCTTGCTGGACACAAATGGCTCGTCCAGATTGATGTAAGGGCATGAGAGGAAAATTTCAAATGCTTCATCCTTCCATACGTCAGACTGAATAGCGCTCCATAGCAATGTTTTAGCAAAGCCTTTGTCGGCCCAGTCCCTGATGAGGGATCGATCTATCATAGCCATGGACAGTCCCTTCAGTGTTTCCTCTGCCACATCTGGTGGTAAGATCTTGTTGGCCGGATAAAAGAATTGCTTGACAAATGAAAAGTTGTATAGATTGAGACAGGCCAGAATCATCGGATTCCATATCCCTTTTTCTATGATGATTTCCGCCGCCCGAATAAAACATTCCAGGGCATCTGAGGCTGGGTTGCATTGGAGGAACTCGCAAAGCACTACCCACAGATCTGGTGAGGGCTCTGATGCACACTCTATATCATGGCTCAAGATCCACTCCACGCCGTAGGTCTGATTTGCTCTGATCAATAGCGGTATAATGGGAGTTTCTGCGAAATGTCCTCGGACGAGATTGATCACCTCACCCACGAGGTCATCGTCCCCATGCCGAATGACATTTTTGTATACAATTTCCCAGTCCGTTCCGGTCGAAGCAGCAAGACATGAATCAGGGAAGCCATCTTTGCACAACATCTGCGCCATACCCCAGCCCTTGCTAGAGGACTTCGAGTCAAGAGTCATGAGCAGATGGAGAAAGGCGGGCCAGCCAAATTTCCCACAAAGTGCCAAATTGATATCAGGGTGCTGAATCAAAATGGCCAATATCTCCAAGTTGCCCTGCCCAGCTGCACAAGTTAGGGGCGTCTCGATCTCCCCGTCAATTTTAATCCTGCAATTCACATCGGCTGGAGGGTTGTCGCCACCGAGCAAGAAATTAACCAGTCGAATCCCAGAATTGCGGTCGGCCTTCGCTGCAAGGATAAGAGCATAGTTGAAAAGGCTAGGATGCAGCTGGAGGTTTTCCGACCGTCTCACAAAAATAAACCTCTCCCATTGCTGAAAAGCCGTGTTCCCACGTTTGGAGAAGCCCTCTTTGTCGAGCATCTCGATAATTCCAGTGTCCTGAGAATACCTATCTTTGAATCTTCCACTTTTGACCAAGGAATCCGCGATGTCATGAGAGCCAGATGTGATGGCATTTTCCAAATAACGATAATGGACTTTCGGATCACAATGCGGCCACAGGAGTTCAATAATCTTGTTGTGTCCTTGATGAACAGCATGTTCGAGGATTTCGGGCTCCTTCGCATTGGCCCCTTCAGCAAGCAGAACCGTGCATGCATCTAAATGGCCGTTCATGACAGCGAGCCAGAGAGGGGTCCTGTCATATTTGTTGCGAGCATTGGCATCTGCCCCTCTCTCAATCTCAGACTGTATATCGACGATGCTTCCTTGACTTGCAGCCGTGTGAAGATCCATCATTGAAACTTCAAATTTTTGGATTTGATTTGTATGAGGTTGCGCCTCATCAGATAGACTGACCTGGCAGATTATATCTGCTTGAAAATAGCTCCTTGTCTGCGAAATTGAAATTAGGCCACTATAAGATGTGTCACGTACGGTCGGAAGGCCTCCATGCAGAATAAACATGATCCGAGCGCCTAAAGAGCCCACATTATTGGGCTGACGCGCATGTCTGCATCAAGAACAACGAACAGTTGAGACGTGTCACATCGTATAATGGTATTTGCTATTTTATCTTGAGGTTCCCGGTATCCCTATTACTAAAACAAAGTACCATCCCCTTGAATTACAATGGGACTAGACTTGGTCGAGGGACGATACTTCGCAGCAAGCTCGCGTCCTCCCTTCCAAGTTCCAGCTTCTAGCATCTGTGCCATAGTGATTGTGACACCTTGCTTAGCAAAGTTATCCGAGACAGTTCCATGAAGCTTGTCCAATAAGGCAACTGTCATCGCTCGCCACTCCACAATCACATCACTGGTAGCATCAAAGCTTGGTGTCTCCTGCTTTGAGTTGGCTTGTCCTTCCTTCAGAACATGGTCTCTCAATACAAGGACCCCTTTGTCTACAAAGAGACCACCATTTCGATACTCTGGGAGACCGGTTCCTAATTCCATATTTGTCCACTCAAGACCCAGTACGCGAACGAATGGAACAGACAGTGAGTAGGCCAGCCACTGAGTCAACTTGTGGAAAGGTTGGATATTCGAAGTATCGTTCTCACTTGTCTTTCCCTTGTTCAGTTTAGCCAGAATCTCAAGGGGCCATGCATCTCCAATTGGTACACCTGCCACCTGAGTTCGATTCTTTGGCCAGGCGGGAAGAAGTGCTTTCTGGAGAGTTCCCCAGAGAACTTCATAATGCAACTCTGTCTTTCCGTCTCTGTGTTCTAGTATATAATCTGCAGTAGAGTATTAGCACAGTAGAACAATGCACCACTGGAAATCAAACTTACCAACGAGCTTTCCCGGTCGGCCAGTAGAGCCAAAAATCTCAGGAAGATTCAAGAATGACTGTCCAACATTATTCAACAAGGTTACTCGGGAGACATCACCGATGATTTCATTGTCGGGGGTGATCTGGAAATTCTTCCGGAATGTTTCAACGTCGAGGGTGACAAGACCTTGGCCTAAGAGAATCAAATATTAGCTCCATATATCCGTATTTTTCTCAATCCTAGTGAGCGACCTACCATCAACAGTCTCCTTATCTCCCGAACCACTGGAGAAAGCTCCAGCCTTGAACATGTACAACGCAGCGACCGCAATTCCCTCGCTGCGACCATATTTATTCCCAGTCCCAGGCTCTGTAAACTGCCAAACATCACCTGCACCAGCATCGAGCAGTACAGCAACAAAGAACAAGTCGATAAGACGGCGCGTAATCTCGACCTTATCGCATCCTCCTTCCTGCCAGCCTTGGATAAGCTGATCGACTCGAGGGATCGCTCCGATCTCAAAGTGTTGCCATCGACCATGCGGAGGAATCTTATCAAAGCTGGATGGACCGAAATCTCGCTAAAACATTACTGTTAGCCTTCTGTGTATATGGTATTTTGCAGCTGAACTCACGTTAATGATACCGGCCACATACTCCGCGACCTCGTCCATCTTATCGGGATGATAGGAGAAATGGTTCAGCTCGTCCCTTGTAGCGGCTTCGAGCACTTGGTTCGCTCGCTCGCGAACGGCTTGGAGGCTCTTCAGGTGTTCAATGTCTGCCATAGTGTCTCGACTCTTTGTTACTTCAATGATAGCGGTGATGGATGTTCACGAAAGGTTCACAAGATGTGAAGAGATAAGTTCAATTTCACAGCAGCAAGAGATAGATAAAAAGCGACGAAAGCCGGAGAATAGAATCCTTTCACCGCAAAACTTCCTTGGTGTTACGTACAAACATGCAACTTCCAAGAGTGTACTCCGCTCTCCGCCTCTTGTCTCGATTACCGCGGGGATCGATAAGCCACGATAAGACAAGCAGATAAGATATCATAACGATAAGATACGCGATAAGAGCTCTTAATCGTTATCTTTCCCGATAAGCATATCGATAGATTGTCCTTCGATCAAACAGTATAAAACTTATCTACTTCATCATTCCTACTACGATCAACTAAGAATTCCAGTCTACATCCATCTCCAAAATGAAATCCAACATCCACCTCATCGACGATGGGGGCGCCTCAATCATCCTCACCAAACTCCGCAACCAATCCCTCAACCCATCAATGGTCCGCCACTACGTTAGCGAAATGACAGCAGCACTCACGAGACACGTACTTCAAAGACCGGAGGAAGGTGAACGAATTGCCGTCATCATCATCCTACGCTCTGGCCTTGCTATGGCTGATCAGTTCATGGATGCGTTCGAGAATACTGATGATACTGTTGCGTATCATCTTGGGTTATTCCGGGAGAAAGAATCGCTTCGTCCTATCGAATACTATAATAAGCTCCCTGCGAAAGATCCAGAGATTAAGAGGGCTTATGTTCTTGATCCTGTTGTTGCTACTGGTGGAACTGCGACTGCTGCGATTGATATCTTGAAGTAAGTTGAGGGAATCTATAATCTATCCGTGTATGGCTGTGCTAATTTTGTTACAGGGACTGGGGTGTGGATCATATTACTTTCTTTTCCTTGCTGGGCAGTAAGCAGGGACTAGATCGCGTTGCTGAGGTTTGGCCAGAGGGTACGGATATCTTTGTTGGTGCTATTGATAATGTTCTTGATGAAGAGGGATATGTGCAACCTGGTCTTGGTGATATTGGAGATCGACTCTATGGAACAAATCGAGCTAGATAAAACATTTAATAGAAACAATGCTTAGATCCACATGAGCGTTATATCCTGTTCTGATTTAATTCTGATCGGAGAATGCCTTAGCAAAGTTCTTCTCGGTCGCTCCATCCATGTACTCTTCATCGTGAGGACTTGTCGAATCGTAAAACTCTCTGTCGACGCCCAGTTGCTCCCATGCAAGGCCTTTCTCCTTGATCTCGAGCTGACTCTCGGTTGGCCAGATCTTACATATCACGTAGTAGGAGACGAAGGAGGTTGTGAATGCTGTCAACCAGGCGATATCCATGATGTGTGCTGCGGAAGTAGATACGGAAGCACCGAGTTGACCGCAGAATCCGGGGAAAGGGAGGGCGATTCCAATACAGTAGGCTATCACGGCCTGTATATTGACTCCTCCGTGGTACCAGTAATTCTTATTGGCTTTTGTTGGGATGTAGAGAGATCCAATGGTGACGTTACCCTTTGTAAGAAGGAAGTCTGTATAAGTTAGTAAATGAAATGTGGATGAGTTGGTATGATAACTTACAGTCGCAAACCATGATTGCCACAACACTCGCCTGTAATAGGTTAGTAGAGAGTTCAATGAGTGGCTTGACTGCTGACATACCATGAAAAGACCATATCCACTAAGGAAAGTCTCGAATTTGGCGGCAGAGGCAACAATCTTCCAAGGAACCGCAGCCCAAGCGAGGAACTCAACAATGAATTGTCCGCGACGGATGTTGATGAAGGATGGGAATATCATTGATGAATCCGCACCGAAAGACATCATATTAGCTGCGATGTTGGTTCCGAGGATCTGAACGAACCATGCGAAGGCGCATAGGAAGACAGCAAATCTAGCTTTAGCGGTCCAATAGTTATCCAGGATCAAGTTCATCATATCCCATTGGTTCCTGTGATGAAAGTCAGAGAATGCCTATTAAAATACTCGGGAGTTACTCGTACCAGATATCAGTGCCATACTTGAGATTCACGGCACTGGTTGCAAGAATTCCAACGGTAGCGGAAATCGTCACCGCAATTGGGTTAACAATCTAAAAGAGATATTAGCATAATTTTTCAAGGAAATCTTGATTCAATGGATTTCGATCTCACCAACTGTGTCCAAATAGGTGCGCCGCGCGATTTCGCCCAACGAGCATAATCCGGCTGATTAGTGATCAGAGTCGCAGTGTTTCTAAGATTTAAATCAGTCAACTCATCCCATCTCCAGAAGCAATCCAATGGTAACATACCCCATGCCACTGTTGATTCCAGAAAGAATCAACCAAGCCGTCGCACTAGACGTTCTCGAGCTAGCAGTGTAGATACTTCCAATGTGACCATTGGTATTCACCATTGCCCAAATAAACAGACCGAACATTGCAGGCAATGAGACGATTGTCTTGAACCAGAAGAATCGCCGAAGTTGATATGGTCGGAAGTAGCAAAACGGGAGGTGCACGAGCCAGCTAAGGAAGAATGCCAGCATGAGGTTGGTAGTGATCCCGGCGCTGGTGGGAATATGATTTGGGATATTGACAAAGTTATGTCCGAATATCGCACGAAGCATATTGTACATGTACTCTCCGCCATAGTACACTGTGATTCAAGTTGTTAGCATTGATTCGGGGATACTGATTGTCGTGGTTCGCCGTACTCTGCACTGAATACCAAATGATCGCCAAAACTGCTCGTGCGCCCACGAAGTAGTAGCTTCCCCACATCCCGAACACGCTTCGAGCCACACAAGGGAATCCAATGTTGTACACGCTTGCTGCGCGAGAATTAAAGGCCATCGCGACGGACGAAATCATCTGGGAGACGAAAATCACAACGATCGCTTGCCACCAATTGAGACCAATTCCAACCATAGTCTTTAGATCTGTTAGATAGGTCCGATAAGCAAGGGTGAAGCTGGGCTTACAGATCCCAAGGTCCAATTTGTGAACGAAATCGACCAGTAGAAGGTCACATAATTCCACCAGCGCCATGCTATTCATTCTTAGTAACTCGGGCATCGTGTATAGGGCTTTCGGTGCTCACTTCGCTTTTCCGGAGGTGTAGGTAACAAATCTACCAGTGGGTGTCACTGTCAGCGCGAGTTCACTAATCTCGTCCGCTCTCGGGCCGTGAGTTACCTTCATTAACCCATCGTGAATGCTCCAGAGACCCGTCTACCTCCTTGAGCCTCAAGCTCTCCCGTGCCCATCTGAAATATGACATGATCGTGAGTCGTGGATCGTAGGAAAGGGAAGAGGTTAGAGGCTAAGCATAATTAAGTAGGGATGAGAAGGGCAGGAAAATAAAAATCCCATCGCTTATCTCCGGAACTGGTGGTAGACATGGGGTAATGATAATGGTGGAGCTGCACAATAAGCAGGGATTCTTAGCGTCCATAGGTGAGAATGATAAGGCTAGTTTGTGGCAACAGATGAGAGTCAATCCAATCATGATTCGGGCTCTACCGGTCTAAGTTCGACGGTGCATGCGTAAGACACGCGACTCCGACGCCCCAAAGAGGCCAAAGAGGGGGGCGCCAGAATTCAGTCAGGTCTTGGCTACGACACTACAAAGGACTTACCAGGCTTAAGAGGAGTAAATGATCTTCTTTGGGGTGAGTCTCCGTGGTGGAAACTCCACTTTATCGGCTTAGATTGCCAGATTGGCCCGCTTTGCATCCACTCGGCGGATACTTATCATCACTCTATTTAACAGCAGGGTTGGGATTTTTGATTGAGACTTAAAATACTACAGGTTGGAAAGAAATAACATGCTACCGAAATCGCTAAATCTCATGAGAACCCGTAAACGCCACTATCTTGCCTCATCACATCGATACACATACAGTGACATACTAAGAATCATTGATCCCATCGCGCCGAGACTGTCTTGGTAGACGTGAAAAACGGCCAATATGTCTTGCCGGGACAATGTCGGTCTGGAGAAGAGTTAGCCGCGCTTGTATACTCTAAATAGGCAACCTTGGAATTCTCCTTACCTCCCATGAAAGAACCTTTATTGCTTGTTCGTACCGCAGTACCATAGGGGGCTAGAGGAATTAGCATAGACCTTGAAAAGTGGAGTTGCGGTGGATGCGATACCAATCAATGGGATGTTGATTCCAATCTGTCCCACATTGACTTGACGCTGAAACGTTTTTGCATGCTTGCCACTCGTAGTAAATATCGAACATCCATTCCCATCTGAGCCAATTAGTACTGAACCACTGGAAGTGTGTCACCTCCGACTCACATTTATTTTGATTGATCAACTCAATCGCTTCCTCCAATGTCTCAACTTGCATACATATGAGTACCGGGCCGAATATCTCGGTCTGATAGCATTCCATATACGTCTCCACACCAGACAAAATAGTTGGACCGAGAAAATTCCCATTGGGGTAGTTTGGAACGGACACATCCCTTCCATCACACAATAGAATCGCACCCTCTTCGATCGATCGCTCGATAATACCAGTGATATTGGACTTTGCATCCTTGTCTATCAAAGGTCCAATCTTAGTCTCTTCATCACTGCCGTTTCCGACCGTCATGGACTTGGCAACATCCACAAGCTTCGGTATCCACCGCGCAGTGTTCCCGACAAATATCGCAACACTGAGTGACATGCACCGTTGCCCTGCGGCTCCAAATGCACTGCCTGCAATAGCAAAAAGCGTGGGCATCATTTCAGCATCTTCTAAAATGACTCCGTGGTTTTTGCCTCCGCACTCTGCTTGGATCCGTTTTCCTGCTTTTCGCGCCAGGTCATGGACTTGTCTAGCGGCGGATTCAGATCCGACAAAACTGATGGCTCTTACTAATGGTTGTAGGATTAGCATTTGGGATACGGAATAGCCTCCGTGTACGATGTTGAAGACTCCCGGGGGAAAGTCGGCCTTGATGACGGCTTCGGAAATAAGAGCTGGTACCGACACCGCTCTTTCGGATGGTTTGAGAACGACAGTGTTTCCTGTGATGAGGGCATAGGGGATAGACCATAATGGGGTCATGAAAGGGAAGCTGAAGGGAGTTATCGTAGCACAGACGCCCTAGCTTAATCAGTATCTAGCTTCGTGTTATTCTGGCGTCGGATACTTACCACAGGCTCATAAAATGTTTGTAGCATCGTAGGGTCATTCCCAAGAAACATGCCCGCCATCTCAGGGCCAATGGAGCACGCTGCGTGAATGCAGTCGAGACCTCTGTGGACTTCGGATTCAGCATCTTCTATTGTTTTGCCCACTTCACGGCAAAGGCTGGCTATCTGATACTCGTCAGTTGACATGTCTTATTTAAAATTCCATTTAACTTACAATGAGTGGCGACATCTCTCGGAGGACATCTATTAATTTCAACAAATACTCTCGACGTGCCTGAAATCCGATACCCTCCCAATCCTCTTGGGCAGCATTCGCAGAATTAACCGCACTCTGGACTTCTTGGTGCGTGGAGCAGGGTACTCTGCAAAGCAGGGCTTGCGTGACCTTTAGGGAGTTTAGTAAAATAACAATGACACCATAATTAGTCTTCGTCCCCTATTCACACCCCGAATTCCTTACTGGGTCAAGTATGCTAGTCCAATCTTTAGATTTGGACATGACTGTCTTGTTATTGATGAAAAGCTGTGCGACAGCAGCGCGCGACTGTGTCGCCGTTGAACTCGGTGAACTTGAACTTTGCGATCCATACATTGAACCGTTGGTAAGATCTAAAAAGAGACTTGGGGTATTTTGAAGCTCAGATAAACTGGCCAGTACATCCGACTGGTCATATTGAGTGACATTGCGATCATCCTTGAAATAAGTCAATATGGGTTGAATTTTTGAAAATGATAAAATCACTTATCAGGTTATCAGGACCTACCTCAAGCAGATAAGTTGGGAAATTCTCAAAGGACGGGAGCAGATTATCGTCAATAGCGATGGCTGGGGTTCTCGGGGTTCGCGCAAATGGGGTAAATCGGCCCCGTCGAGGCGGTGCCACTGCTTTTGGCATTTTGTTTCCTAGATCCAGATAGTAACTTGACCAATAATCGAGAGATAAGGTATCTAAGGAAGAGGGATCTTCCAAGCGCCCGTGAGTGTCTCTAGACTCGGTAAACCCCTCACGAATGTGCGGGGGACGCTAAGTATGCACAGCCGATCGTTGGGGGGACACGTGATACCCCTGGATCTATACAAGTGTCGGTGAGCATTATCCCTTCCAAGGTTGTAGATTCTGGAATGAAGTTCATTCATTAGTCAGAGTTATTTGAACTAGTTCACATGGTTCAAGGCCTCAAGTATGAGGTAAGTGGAGTGTGCCTTCAAGTTGAAGGCTCGCCAATCCTATCCAAGTCCAAAATCGCTCCTTCATCGTCAATTCAGGGAGAGTCAGGCTTAATACTCGCAGGGGACTTGTTAACAATCACATCCTGCGCGGTACAGAATCCCTTGATCCCATTCAGTCCCCATTGAGTACCCAGATTGCCCTCCTTATGTCCGCTAAGTGGCCACAAATCAAAGTGAGTATTGACCCATACTGTACCAGCTTTCATCTCCGCCGCGACTTGGTTGGCTTTGTCTAGATTCTTGGTCCAAATAGAAGCACCAAATTGCCGCTTAGAGTTGTTTGCTCGGGCGATAACAACTTCCTCGGATTTCCAGGAGTGAAGAGTAACAATTGGTCCTATCATGATGCGGAGATTAGTGTGGTTCTGATATATATTCCCGAAACATTTGAAGCCACTTCAAGTCCGAGTCACTTCAGGTTCAAGTTGAAGTTGAACTTCAAGTTGCAACTTCCGAAGTACACCCCGTGGACTTACCAATTTTTTCTTCCGTAACAATATGCGAGTTCTTTGGGGGACGGTCAATCACAGTGGGAGGGAAAAAGTAGCCAGCACTCAGTGAAGGATCGAATTCGCCGCCCACAGCAATGTTCCACTCTTCGTTTCTGATATGTTTCAAAAAGCTTTTGATTCGTTCATAATGCAGGCTGTTTTGGATCGGGCCGTGGGTAGTCTGAGCTTGAGAGCCATCACCGAGTTTGTATGCTTTGATAACTTTCACAAGGGCTGCCTTGAATTCGTCGAAGATGGATTCGTGGACGTAAATTCGCTTGATGTTGTGGGAAAGCTGTACCTCTTAGTTTAGCTCCTTATTTCATTTCCAATCATAGATGATACTGTGAGCCTACCTGACCGGAGTTGAGGAATGCATGGTATGCCACCTAATATAGTTAGCTCATACATCATCATTGAATTCCTTTTTTCGATATACCTTCTCGGCTGTTTGTTCAATATCAACATCGGGGAATACGATTGCAGGATCATTACCACCCCTATATTTAGTTAGATTAGCATCAGTAACAAATAGAGATAGCTTGGATGCTCACAATGTGGTTATGTCACGCTTTTCGGTACGACTAATGAGATTCAGTGCCACTGGCAGTGAATCTTTTCCTGATTGTGCATCTCTAGAAAATGTGATCTTGTCAATGTTCGGCTGCTGGGCAAACGCTTCAACTAGAACTGGGTCGCCACTAAGAGACTGAACCACACCAGCGGGAAAGAAATACTGAGCCAGTTCGACCAGCTTCAATCCACAACACGGGGCAAAGGGACTGTAGTTTGTTAAACAATTGACAATGACATTGAATAGCAGGCAACAATTGACAATGACATTGAATAGCAGGCAGATCTACTCACCATGGGTTGACAATAATCACATTCCCCGTCGAAATGGCTGATGTAATATTTGCTATGCAGTTGAGCATTGGGAAGTCCCAAGATAAGTAGGTTGCAACAATTAGTCCCACAGGAAAATATCTGGTCTTCACGATGTAATGCTGGCCGTCTTCGATTGTTTCATCACCGAGTTGGAATTTGGTCATCCCTCGAATCCATTCAATGGCTTGATCGACCTCGGCCAAGGCTTGGTCCCGCTGCATTCATGGTAAGAAAAATAGCTGTCTTTATTAAGGCTTAGCAAGGCTTCAACTTACTGGTTTGCCTTGCTCTTGAACAAGAAGGTCCGAAAAGGAATCACGATGGCACTTTATCCCATCAGCAAAAGCAAGCATCATGTGCGGCCGTGCCTCGTTTGGAATCTTTGACCAGGTTAAAAAAGCCTCCCTGGCAGCCTCGACAGCGAGTGCAACATGTTTTGGGGTTGCAAGTGGAACATCAGGATTCATTTCTCGGGTTGCGGGATTGACAAGTCGACGGTTTCCCTTTGTTGGCGAAGGGACTCCATTGATGATTTGAAGAAAATTCTTATTGAATTTCATACGCACGTAATACTGCTGTTCGGATATGGAAGCCATGATGGTTTTGATGAATAAAAGGGTCGATAGATAGGGTGATCGATTTTGAGGGGTGAAGTTGAATGGTTTCAAGTCTTAGGAAGATCAAGATGAGCGGAAGATCTGATTCTATAATTTTTTGTTATCTACCTAAATCACGCGACAGACTTCCTGCTCGCGTGACTTCGCGTCGCTATTCATTTTCTACTTGATTGATATACCGCCTACACTCCAGGGAAAT
Source organism: Penicillium herquei (assembly GCA_039634405.1). NCBI lineage: Eukaryota > Fungi > Ascomycota > Eurotiomycetes > Eurotiales > Aspergillaceae > Penicillium > Penicillium herquei. The sequence goes on along the minus strand of CP098387.1, from coordinate 3,352,332 downwards.
GTTTGCCCTTATACCACACACAAGCAAACAAATACCCTAAGACCTAAGCTCAGTTTGTTTGCTTGATACATGTCATTATGGAGAATTAATAGTTTTTTGCAGATGACTGCTTAGCCTAGGATTATTACACCAAGGTCGCTTCTTTCCTTTTCCAGAAAATACTGAGTTGTGATTCCTTGAAGGTTTTCCTGGAATTAGTAGCAAGGGGCATCTCTTCTTTGTGTAAAAAAAACCACTGGTAGGACTACCAAATTCTTACCTTTGACCAGTACACCAAAAAAATCGATACTACCTTGAAACAGCGAAAATTGGACTATACTAATAAAAGCGCTTGCGCATTTCTACTATGCAGACCTCGGATATAACCTCAGAACCTTGGAATATTCCATTATATTTCATGTATAATTACAACACAGTATTCAAATATTGCGACTTAGGCTTCTATGCAAGTTGAGTACACATTCGGAATTACTGCTTATTCTTGAATATTTTTTTTAAAAAAAAACTTGAGCCCTAGTCTGGATTGAATATGAGTACTCCCTACTATCTGCCCCAACCTTGGAACAAACATTGAACTTGGAGATGGAGCCCTCTAGGACCAGGAGGGCCCAACTAAACATTTGAAATTGTGAACTATTACACAGGTAGGATCAAGCTTTGAAATGTAAAATTTGTTGAATTCCGGCATCTGAGCCGTTATATGTCCTCTATATACTCAGTGCTTAAAAACAATAACTTGAAAATTTGCGCCTCGCAATGACAACCTTGGAATCTCAATCGCAACAAAAAGAATCAACACAAAATCACCGTGACTCAAAACTGCCACTGCTCAAGCCAATTTGACATCAAGTCTGCAGAAATTGGCTTAAGGGACTTCATACTTCCGCTCGCTTCCCTTGATCGAGTCACATCCAATGCCACAGACATCGCAGCATTATCTTCATCAACAAGTCCACGGTAGAAACCAAGTAGCTTGAGTGCAGGCTTCTCAACAAGATCCACGCTAGTGGGGTTCTGAATGCTCGCCAGCTCAGCAACCCAGGCGCTGAACTCCACGGGCTCAACTTCATATCTCTGCTGAATGGCTGGGACAAGTGAGGACCAAGATGCTATCGCGGGATTTGTAAGGTGGAAAACGGCGTGAGGGAGTTCGGAGGTGTCGCCGTGTCTTTCTTGGACTATCTCGCTCACGATCGAAGAGAGGGTATCCTGGTTTTGTGTTAATTCTATTATTCAAGGGAATATTTATTGGGGCTTTGACTTACCACTGGAATCCAGTCAACAGGCATTGAGCCAAGATTTGTCGGAATCTTTCCCATATTCTTTGAAGTGGAAATGATTGTTGGGAGCCATTCGTGTCGGTTCCATTCTCCCTTTGCTGTTGTAGGTCCTCCAATCTGACCAACTCGGTAAACAGATGTAGGGACCTTCGAGCGACGAGAGGTTTCTAATAGGATTCTTTCGGCGACATGCTTGGACTCGCCGTATCCTTGTTCCAGAACAACGGAAGCAATCTTCATCGGGATCTCAGGTACCCGGGAACCCATCTCGGGCTTCCATGCACCGACTGTGCTAATGGAAGAGACAAAATGGATGTGGGCGTTGTACTTGCTCTCCAGACTAAAGTCAACGAATCGGCGCACGCCTTGGATGTGGACTTCCTCGAATGACTCCACCGTGTGGTTGAAGTCGACCATCCAGGCGTTGTGAATTATGGTATCAACTGAGGCCAGGAGCTCAACATACTTTTCTTCGCTGAGACCGAATCGGACTTCACCGAAGGAAACTTGCAGAAACTCAACCTTGGAGTCCCAGTCAGCTTCCAAAGATAGGCCCTTCTCTGCGAAGCTACTCTTCTGTCTTTGTTCAGCGTTGGAACGGTTCAGACAGTAGACCTTGGAAATTGAAGTGGTGTTGAGCAGGTTATCCAAAAGGTAAGTTCCCAAAGATCCAGTTGATCCAGTCAAAATAACTGTTGATGGTGAGGCAGATTGCTCCCACTTGGTTGATCGGTTTGTCGGAAGGTCGGAGGTGTACTTGTTGACAAGATTCTGGATTCTCTCCTCACGAGGAACAGACTCCTTGATCTTTCCCTCAATCACATCAGAAACAACGCCAGCCAGAAGCTTCACAGTGGGATTGGAGTAGATGACTTGGGCATTGATAGTTCCAGGCATCAGCTTTGGTTGACGAGCTTGAATTCCTCGTTGCAATATCTTGGCAACCTGAATCGTCATCAGAGAATCGAACCCAGCCTTGTAAAGATCTTGGTCAATGGGTACATCGGATCGCTCCAGAGTTCGAGAGATGATCTGATGAGTGTACTCCAAAACACTAGCCCGGTCAAGAGTCTCTGGCAGACAGTTGTCAAGATCATCTTCCAGGCCAGCTTGGTAGATAGCATTGATCTCGTCGACGAAATCTCGGAGAACGGCTCGACGCTGCACACTGCCTTTCGGTGTTCGCTGGAAGATCTTGCCCTTTGGAGCCAGGCCAATCCGGTTCTTCATAATGCGACCATGGGCAGCGATCGTGTGGTTTGCCTGTTGGACTGTAGGCCAGATTTGGTCGATGAAAACTTTCGAGTCCATCTCAGGGATTCCTTCATTTGCTTCCACTAGCAGACAGGCTTGGAACCTGGACTGTCCAGCAATGATAGCTTTAGCTACCAAGGGGTGTCCCTCGATAATGTTCTCCATGGTGGTCGGGTTGAATTTTTCTCCGTTGCTCAGAACAATAACATCGTCGATACGGCCGTTAAACTTCCACAGATAAGGCTTTGTGGGGTGGTGAGTGAAAATATCCTTGGTTCTGTAGGTATCGATTTCAGGGAATGTATGGAAGATTCCCTGATAGGGACGACCAGCCTTGTGACGAAGAAGTACCATCTCATAGAGACCCTCATCCACCCTCTGCATATCAACACCAAAACTGGTGTTCCATTCAAAGTAGCTCCAGTCATCTCCCTCTTCGGGTATCAGAGTAGGGATCCAACCGATCTCACTACTTCCGATAATGGGAACCACTTCAGTATACTCGCGTAGCTTGGCACCGGTTTCAGGGCCCAGTGGTGCACCACCATAATAAACAGACTTCAAGTTCTTGATGCAGTTCAACGCCTCTTCGGAGTGACTGAAATCTTCCAGGATTGAGGGTGGGTATATGGCGGATGTGGGATGGGCGATTTTCATGAGCTGGGTGAGATGTTCGACTGATAATGGCTTGTCGGGTCCGACCAAAATGGGAACACCGTGGAAGATTGCGAATCCGATAGCGAGGAGTCCCATCATATGGAAGAATGGGAGAGATGCCAGGACGAGATCCTCTTGGGTCATGTTGAAATATGGAGATGGCGCACGACCTTCTGGCCAGTACAGGTTTGGAATGTTATCCATTGCACCCCAGAATCCATTTGTAAGAGGTACTGGCTTAGGCATACCTGGTAGGATATTAGTACTACTCTCGTCGAGGTTAATTTATTGGAGCTATAATACTAACCAGTTGTTCCTGAGCTGTGAATAATACAACAGTTTTCTGTTTCCACTTCATCGAAGGTCTTGTTATAAGGGTATGCTTTCAAGCCACTTGACTCGGTCAGGATGGTATTTGTGTCGGGAACTTGGAAGATCTCCAGATCTGGGTCAAGGCTCTGGATTTCCATGACTCGAGCACTCCGATCGTCATTGAAGAAGAACTTTGTACACTTGGTGGCTTTCAAGAGATGGATGTAGGCCTCATCGGAGTTTCTCGTTGAGGGCAAAAAGGCCTGTGATCTATGTTAGTGAGGCCGTAAATTACAAACGATAGAAGAACTTCATACCTGGTGGCCAGTCTTTTGACAGGCAAGAAGGAAGATGCAGTATCGCACATCATTACTGCCCATGTATGCCAATACTTCTCGAGGACCAGAGGATCCGATGGTGTTGTCAATCCACTGACACAGAAAGTTCACAGCTTGTGCCAAGCCCCTCATTGTTAGATTTTGGACCCCATCTGCGACCTCTGGGCCTTGGGGAATAACAGCAAATAATTTGTTCGGGTCTTCCTGGGCGGCTTGGTCCACGACATTCGTGAGCAATCTCTGCTGTGCTCCCATGGTGATTGTTGTATAGGTTTGGGACGAATATGATCGAGGATGTTGATATCGAGGGAGTTTGATGGTAAACTTGGAAGGCGTGCTTTGTATTTGTAGTCTTTGGTTCTTAGTCTTTGCTCTTAGTTTAATCATTCAAACCATGGGGCCATCGCCCATTTGTACTCATCCTGACCTCAGCCGACGTTCCGAACTAAATAATGTGAGGACGGTATTTCCCTAATGGTCCTGGATTGTGGACCTGGCCCTTCCATCCTTGCCGATCGTCTTGTAGAGAGCTGTTTAAGTTGTCTAAGAAACATGGCGTATCATCCCCACTCAATCCCCACCACCGGTGCGTATTACTCTATTGAGCTGCGGTCTCACGCTGATAAAGATCGCAGTATCCATCTTCCGGGATTTTCATGCCGAAAGTCTGAGCTCATAAGAGAGGGACCATATGCACGGCATAATCCAACGGCCCTCGTGTGTGATTATCTGGTCATGGAGACGGGAAACCCCCTTTGTTGCTCTTATTGGCCGATTATTGGTTTCGGGATTAGAAATTTCAACATCCGATCAGTACCCTTATGCACACTGGCGTCATTGCTATTTGGACTAGCAAGAACTGGTAGTTATTTGATCCTGCGTTTCATAATCGCGGTATTGACTTGTAACTTCAAGTTCTTCCGAACTGTTCCGTTCCTTAACTTGTAGAGATGTTTTACTGTTTGGCTTCCCTGATATTACATCCTTTACATTACATGAAAATCTAGACAGCTTCTAAACTTAGCTTGAACGATCAGAATAGCACATTCATTTGTTTATAAACAAGTATTTTCTGGGGCCATAGATGAAAAAATGTCGGGCGCCTTATCCGCAGCTTGAACGCGGCATCCCGTCAGTGTTTCCAAGGTTAAGAACTTGCCGAGATCAAAAACGAGCGTGATCCATGGAACAGAGGCCACGAGTACACAATAGCACTGCTATCTGGAATTAATCCTATCGGCAAAACACTCGCCAAATTCCGAGTCTTTATCATTGAAGGCTTCCAAGGTTAAGAGATGGGAAATCCACTGTGGCTGACGCCTCATTATCACTCCCGTCTCGCCCGGCGCCTTGGCCAGCGGCTTCGCAACTCGGGTCCACAGCGGGGCATAAGAAACATCTACGGAGCATTGTGCCATTTATGGACTAGGCACCTCTGATCCAAATCCAGGTACCCAGGTACATTACTTTGTATGTGGTATGGTCCTCGGGATGTGAAGGTGCAACCTTGGGATTTACTCGGGAAGCCGAGATGGGAACAAAGCTTATATTTCAAGCCTTATGAGAACACTTGGCATCGACTTGGCTGAACTTTTATATACATTTGATGATCTTAGATCTTTGTTTTGCGAGTTCTTTGCTGGGGATACATTATCTTCGGATTTTTCTGTGTGCCGAGTCGCCCGCGTAAGGGGATTACCGGGGTTTGCAGCAGTGAAGGTGGGCATATTTGAAATCCTGGCCCTGGTTAGGTGGGTCAATCATTACCCCTGTCAACTAGACTCACAATTTCAGTGATAATTCAAGTTTAAAAAAAGCTTCAAGGATACCTTGAAACTTCCATCTAGACTGAAACTGTTATAGAATAGTCGGGTTGTATTGTCTTTCTTCCAAGATTCGGATTCTCTATGAGAGGCCGGGCCCTCGGAGTACCAGTGGCATGATCATCTTGTCTATAATTGCTAAAATCGCCCCCAACCATGCTAATAAAGCCACAGAAATTTTCCACCTACTAAAGCCTGGAATCAATATTGCACTTAGACTCGATGTAACTTGTATGACAAAGGTTCTTTATCTAAGGATGTCATATATTAGACGGAATACGGAGTTCTCCGCCAATACCGACATTGTAGTCAGTACTAACGAACAGCTTGAAGTTTAAAGGAATTCCAGATACATTATGTATCCCGGGTGAAAGCCTATCAGCTTAATTCAACCTAGGGAATCGGGCTATGGATGTCGATCTTGCAATTCTTACTTGCCAATAGGGTGCCTAATTCAGGCATGGAGTGCCCCATACCAGTTATGGGACTCTAGATACGCTTTCGCCCCCCAAAGAAGATGCATACCAATTCAACCTGGGAAATATTACAGAGTCGGAATATGTTGGGGTGATTCCTACGTATCCCCAGACTAAAAACTACCTAAGAGCCATGCACATGTGTTGCATGCACATGACTCTAGTCTTTTCGCCCCAGATGTGCCAATTTTCATCGGGCCAAAGGTTCTGGGCACTCTGCCAGTCGACATCTCATCTTAGAAGTATTTTGTGCGATATCAGCTATCGCTCACATTCACTCAATATTAGTCCACGGGTCCTACTTCTATCCAACCTTGGGAAGTTCAAGTTGCGGGTCCGCGATTCGTTCAGGCATAGATTGATACGACCACATGTGCAGCCTGGAGACTCAAGTGCTACTAGTAGTAGCTAACACCAGGTCACATCCGTAGTAGTATGTTCAAGTTCAACTTCCAAGGTTGAAGTTAGTATATTCAAAAAATGTTAGAAGGTAGTACTATGTAGTAGTCCGAGTCTCAGCAGTACCAGCATCATAACTTGAACTTGAACCTTCAAATGTTCAATGTTGGAATCAACCCGAGCCTGAATAGATGTATATCTTGAGCAATTTTAGTAGTACAGACTGACTAAGATGGAGTTTGGGACATCGTTGGTCCTCAACAAAGTAACATAGTAGAATTGAAGAAAGATTGAACTATTTGTACCGTGGATTCATAGAACTTGGAAGTCCTCGGTCAGTGGCATCTACAGATTACTAGTAAAATAGCCCTCGATGTGTGCAAGTACCAACATCATGATATGGGGTTACCTACAGGGTTGTCTGGAAAGTTGACTGAAAGGGAAAGTTAACTGCTATATAGATAGTATAGGCAACTGATAGCCTGAGAGATAGGCTGTAGGCTACTAATCCTACCATATCCGAACTACTGCAACCCAAGTAGTAAAAGAAGGTCTAACCTTGGAAGGTCTATAACTATTCACCAGTTGATTTAAATCCATCAATTGATTCCAAGGTTGCAACCCTGAGGCTTAGTCATACACGCATTGTGGAGCACGGTCGTATCTTCGACTCCGCTCCAGAATCAACATCCGAGGATCTCCCCAAGGCCAACACTTCCCCTTATACCTGGAAGACGCTGAATCTGAGAGTACATCCTCAGTCTCTAACTCTCAGCTATACACTGAACTACCGGATTGCTCCCAATGCAGCTTTCGTGGTACCTGGCGGCGGCCACAGCCATCACGGTCGCTCAAGCTTCTCCGCACCCCGCACACTGGCAACAACAACCTCTGGAAGCATCTCTCTCCCCCGAGCAATCCAACAGCCTCGGCCATGAGTCCTTCAATGCTCAAGATGTCATTAACAAATCGCCTCTGCTATCCTTGCATCGGGATCTGATCGAAATCCCCTCGGTCTCCAACCACGAGCACGACATCGGCCTTTTCGTCGCCGAGTACCTCGAGTCCAAGGACTTCACCGTCGTGAAACAGGAAGTCCCACCTATGAAAAAGAAACAAGACGACGACGACGAGCCAATTAAAACCCGCTATAATATCTATGCCTACCCATCCTCTTTATCCGAGCAACCCACCATTCTCTTAACCAGCCACATCGACACCGTCCCTCCATTCATCCCATACTCTACCCACGAGCCCAAGTCCACCTCAAACACAGAAGATGACCTCATTATCGCCGGTCGTGGCAGCGTCGACGCAAAGGCCAGCGTCGCCGCCCAAATCTTCGCCACTCTCGAAACCCTCGACTCAAACCCAGACGCAAAGCTCGGTCTTCTCTTCGTCGTCGGCGAAGAAACAGGCGGAGATGGAATGAAGGTCTTCTCCGACTCAGAGCTAAACCAGGATAGTGTCTACCATACCGTTATCTTCGGTGAACCAACCGAAGCAGCCCTGGTCTCTGGTCACAAGGGTATGCTCGGATTCGAGGTCCTCGCACATGGTAAGGCCGCTCACTCCGGTTACCCATGGCTAGGCGCTAGCGCTGTCTCGGGTATTATTCCCGCGCTTGCTGCTGTGGATAAATTGGGTGATATCCCTGTTACCAATGGTGGACTCCCCTCGTCTCCGAAATATGGTCGTACGACTCTGAATATCGGTACTGTGAATGCTGGTGTCGCTACGAATGTTGTTCCTGCGGAGGCGAGAGCGGATGTTGCGGTGCGTTTGGCGGCTGGTACTCCTGATGAAGCGAGGGAGATTATTAAGAAGGCTGTGGAACGGGCTACCAAGGATGTTGAGGCGGAGGTTGTGGTGGATTTCACTAATCATCGTGAATCCTACCCGCCTCAGGATATTGATACTGATGTTCCCGGCTTTGATGTTATCCCCGTGAATTATGGAACCGATGTTCCGAATTTGGAGGTTCGCAAGGGTGTTAAGCGATACCTGTATGGTCCTGGAAGTATCTTCGTTGCGCATGGTGATAATGAGGCTCTTACTGTGCGTGATATGAAGGATGCTGTGGAGGGTTATAAGAAGTTGATTGATGCTGCTCTGGAGAGGGAGTAAATGCTGTCCATGATGAAGGATTAGGCTTTGTGTCTAATGCTACACGTTGGAATTGTGTATATCTGGATGCTTTATGTATGTCATGTTCTACGATACTAATTTCGGTACCTTTAGAATTAAATCATAAGATGCGCGGGTCTCTCCCGAACTCGGATCTGTTGAGAAGTTCAAATTTGGCAATGCAGAGCATTTAATGCCGTAGGATTCTTTTTAAACAATTTACAAACATGAACAAAAAATGGAGCGCCAGATGCTCTATTGTTGAGGCTTACGCTCCCATCCAGTCTTCAAATCCCCACCCAGCTTAAATCGCGGCATGGGATGCGCCTCAGTGTTAAACACATGTTCTTCCAGTGAGATAAACTCCCGGTCTGAGAACAAGAGGTAGAAGTACTTGAGTGTCTCTGCCATCCAGAAACTCTCCATGTTATCCCGGCTCTCAGCCGGAAGGATGTTGGCATTGCCGAGAGATGTGAAACTCTTCACGCGTTGTGGGCCAGTAGACTCAGTGGTAAATGGTGATCCATCAGCATTCTCAAGGACTGATGTGTGCTGAACGAATGATTTGAACATATCCCATCCCCATTCGCGATACATTACATCACCGGTGACACGGTACATATAGAACAAGGACTCGACTGTTTCAGGGCGTTGGAGGTTGTGGACATCATTTCCGTGGATATCGATATCCTCACGCCAGGGCTCAGAACCATCTAGCTGAGCACTCAATGGGAGGGAAATGCCTTGGATTTCGTGTGGTGGGCCGGTGGATAAAGCGGGATCAGGGTATTTGTCCGCCATCATAACTGGCTCTTTATCAAGGATGAAGTGGGAGATCTCCGGGGCAAGACCGGTTGGTGTGTTTCGGTATGTTGCCCAGCAGGTTTTCATCAGCTCCCGGGCGACGAGGATCTCGTCCTCGCGCTGTTGAGTCCAGGCAGGGGATTGTCTGGCCTTTGATAGGAGCTGACCACCTGTAGCGCCGAGGGCAATGGTTCCTGGCATGAAACATGCCAGGTGGTCCATCTTGGGGGAAATGAACCCGCCGACGCCGTCAGGGCGTTCGCCCAGGACTAGGAGTTGTGCATTCTTGGAAAGGCTAAGCAGATGCTTGCGGATTCCCTGGTATGATTCATCCCAGAGTTGTTTATAGATAGGTTCCTCTTCGGAGGTTTGCAGGTACTGCTTTATCAAGTATTCTACGACGAGTCAGTAAATTTCCATGAGCCCGGACAGAATAAATTACTCACCATAGTATGAATCACCCCGACTACCAAGGCGAATATTCTGGCCTTGGAACCTGCCGGTGTCGGGATGAACGTAAATAGGAACAAGGCCATCTTGGGGATTTTGTTCATCAACAACCTCCATGACCTTCTCCACAGCCTTCCAGTATTCCGCTTCTCCGGTCAGCTTAGCCAAGTATTTGAATTCCAGCTGGACCGAGGTCGCCTCAGCTGTGGAAGCAGCACCTCCATCAAACATCGACCTTAAACCCAAAGATTTGTTAAGATTCACGCTGGAATAAGGAATTCCAGTACCTGTGTCAAAGGCTCCAAGAAGCCTGTCTCCAAGATCCGTGGCCATTTCAATATACAGATCCTCACCGGCTGCACCAACATCGTCATCTGCGATGGGAGCCAAGTCCGGGTATGTGGTAGACAAGTAATGCGCAGATAACAAGCCACCAAGCATGCGAATGGTTGTCTCAAACGTACTCACGTCATGATCCTGGTTATACTGCAGGGAGGTAGCGATCCACTGCCGGGCATGTCGGACCTGAGATGTCAGATTCATAAGAATCATGGTATCCAATGAATCTACGATCATCCAACCAAGTCCACCTGGGACCATATTTCTATGGATACCAGACTTGGGTCTGTATTCGTCGAAGCCTGGAGTGGATCCAACGTTAGCCCGATACAAAGAATAAAGTGTATGCGGAACTTCTTACCCCATGCATCCTTCTCATACCCCTCAAAACTGACTATAAATGCATCCCGCACCTTGTCTCGACGTGCGTCCCAATCTACTTTTGACGTCGGTACTTCATCTTGTAGTGTTTGCATCCATTTCCAAAGTTGCAGTCCCTTATCCCTCGAATCCGAACCTGACGGCGATGGAAAAGACGATGAATTATACCAGAGAAACAGCAATGCGCAAAGGCCAAAAATCGCCCCAATGTATCTCCACCGCCGTCTCGGAGTCGTTCGCTTAGGTGTGAAATAGGGCTTGTCCTTGTACAACGGAAGCGTGCGCTGATGGTCGAAGAAGCCGCCCGGCTTATTTGTGGAAAGGCCGAGACCAGCAAGGCCACCCCGGGATCTGTCGTGAGGCGAATGAGAGCTCGGCGCCTTGTAAGACATGTTGGCAGGCTTGTTTCCTCCTCCTGGTTGCCGTATATGTGTGGACCCTGCAGCTACCTAGTATTGGAGCATGGGAACGAAATGCGAGACGCGTGGGCCGGGGATCGCGATATAGATTTCAGGTGATTATTATCGTGGTCAATGCGATTTATATCCTGGAGTTCTGCGCAGCATCACTCAAGGTGTTAGTCGATTCTTGTGTTGGTTTCCAGGATGCGCTAACCTTGTTGATGGAGACTGGGGCTATTATGTGGAGAAGGACACCCTGTTATCAAACAATTACTCTGGACCCTTCTTCTACCCTTGAGAATGAGTCGCGCCCACTTGAGGAGGTGATCTAATTTCTAGATGCGATCCTCGGAGTACCCCTTATGAGTTTCAAATGTTTACATAGGAGATTTGTGGAAGAGATCTGGCTTCTAGAATACGCCACCCCATGGCAACATCAGTATGGAGACCGCCGAGCCCTGGAGGGTCACGTGTGGTACCCCCATTACGTACGTTCTCCATTATAATCCTCCAGGAATATATTGATTTTTTATTTTCGTCTCGAGATGAGGTTATGGCTGTTTATTCGATCCATTTCTAGTCCGATCGGCATGTTGATGTTGTCTCAAGTACAAGAGAGTGGCCGAAGGGGTCAGATATATGTATACATGCACGGCCTAAAGCTCCGGAGAAGTGGAGACATCAATAGTACTATAATATACTATAATAGCGTCAAGTGCAACTACCAACTCGGACTCGGACCGTCTATCTAGTAGGTACTAGTACTAGTACTACACATGTGCATATTAATAGTAGATCATAGTATCACTGGAAGGCACTTCAAGTACCACCACGATGGGAGAATAAGGGCAATTCTGCATGGTGTATAGCATTCCGTAACAAAATGTCTAATAGACTTCATGAATCGCCTAGTCAAATTACTCGGACGTAGATACAATTACAGCTTCTGGTATTCCAGCTTGCCCTCCAGCTTCTTCGCCTCAGCCACCTTCCGTACGGCCTTGTTGAAATCATCTTGGTTGATGGCATCGCGATAATCCTTGATAGTGAACAGACCGCTGCGAATTGTTAGTGTTGGTCATTGTTTTCAAGGAGTTGTGGATAGACTTACGCTTCGGTAACCACGTTGCGCAGATCGGCACCGTTAAGTCCATCACTCATCTTGACCACGCTCTCGAAGTCAATATCACCATCCAATTGCACCGTACTAGAGTGAATCTTCAGAATCTCTAAACGGCCGACCTCATTAGGCAGAGGAATCTCAATCTTGCGGTCCAGACGACCAGCACGCAGCAAGGCAGGGTCAAGGGTATCAGGTCGGTTGGTGGCCATGATGATCTTTGTCTTTCCCAAGTAATCGAATCCATCCAGCTGATTCAGCAACTCCATCAGTGTTCGTTGAATCTCACGATCCGCTGATGTACCCTCCGAGAATCGTCGTCCTCCGATGGCGTCGATTTCATCCATGAAGATAATGCAGGGTTCGTGTTCCTTGGCGTAGCCGAACATCTCTCGGATCAATCGAGCGGATTCACCGATATACTTATCAACGATAGCGGACGACACAACTGGAAGAAAGATTGCATGTTAGGGATGAGATAGTTAGTTGAAGGGGAGAAGAGACGCACCTTTCAGGAAGTTGGTTTCCATGGAACTGGCTACTGCTCGGGCAAGCAGTGTCTTACCAGTACCAGGGGGACCATAGAGCAGAACTCCCTTGGGAGGTTTGATTCCTACTCGTTGGAACAGTTCAGGATTCTTCAATGGCAACTCGATAACCTCACGCAGCTCTCGAATCTGATCGTTGAGACCACCAATTCCAGCGAAATTAACCTGACCGGGATCCTCCAAGGACATGTTGTAGACCAAAGGATCGACTTCACGGGGAAGCATCCGCATGATGGTAAGTGTTGTCATATCTAAGGCCACACGCGTGCCCTGCTTCATCTTAGCCTTGTCGACCTTGGAACGACAGCCAACCACGTATCGGGGTCCTGAGGATGCCTTGACAATGACTAGAGGGTGTTAGATACACACGGGCTGGAAATTTCGAGAATTCAATGATGAAATAAGTTGGAGGACACTTACATCGTTCCTCATCTAGCTGCTTTAGCACTTCACCGATGATCTGACCAACACTTTGTAGGGCCTTGATGTTCTCTTCAGAGATGTCGAATTCGCGCTGGAGATCCTTGATGCCCATACGAAGGGTCTTAAGCTTCGCTTCCCATTCTCGTAGCTCCAGCAAGCTCTTTTTATAATCTTCGAGAGCCTGCTCCCGCTCGGGGTCGCTGGCGCCGTCCATAGTGATTGATGACGGAGGTTCGCAGGGAGGACCGGGGAAAACAAATCAGAAAAAAAGAAGAAATCGGGCTCGCAGATCGAACTAGAACTCGGTTCACAGTTCTTGGATGATAGAAAACGCAAATCGGTGGATACGAGAAATGGATGCAATCTGGGGGAGCTTCCTCATCATCCCAAGCACCGGGCGAGGGAGCTGCTGTTGATCACATGACACCGCGTCCTTTGGTCACGTGATTTACATCATTGCCTTAACTTATTGATGTCTCAATTCTCAGGCAGAAGTTTATTTACGCCTCAGGTGTCAATTTTGTGGCTGAGTCATCTTAGTCATTTCGATGTTGTCATCACCTGCCAGGTGGGCATCTGAAGCCGGTCGAACCTCCCAAGGTCATGGATGCAACATCGAATCATTCTCAGAGCCAATGGAGGACTCGGAAGAGCTCTCCCCTGGCTGGAAACCCATGGAATGTTGACTAGGTAATTCAATGCAGAGTTTTCATCTGCTTTTCAGCAGTCAATCTATACTAAGTAGCTTACACCAGCACACCTGATATCCCAGAGCTCTATATTCTGTAAAATGAAGAGGGGGAAGCTGAATTGAATCCCATTTCGTCATCTCCACCGAGAATAGAACCAACCCGAATCAACTAACGATAACATCATACTGCAAAGTCCCGAGGAACGGAAGATCTCGCAAGCTGGAGAACCCGCAGACGGTCGGGATCAACCAGCAAGGACTGGAGAAGACCGTGGAGCCCCACCACCGCATTGGAAAGAATCGGAGGTCCAGGTTGACCTTTCCCGGGGATCAGACTGGGCCAAAAGGTATTTAAGATATCGGGTATTTCCGTAGAGCAATTGGATTTTGTCTGTTTTTCAAAGTTCTGACCTGTTTACTTTTCCAAAAGGTAAGTTTGTACATTGTGCCCATAATAACATCATCCCACCCATACCCCGCCATTCTCTGCCCCTCCATGACAAGTTGTGCTTTCACTTCTTCTCTCCTACACACCGGGTTACCAAAGCAAACAAGCATCCAACCAGCTTCTAGTTGGAATCCATTGCTGTAGCCAATCGTACCCTATTGATCAACCACATCCAACCCTTTCCCAATCCTCTCTCCGTGTTTCCGCTCAATCTTTTTGGGTCATCGGTGAACCTCCCACCCCGCCGTTAGTCACACGTTGCTGGGGACATAAACACCCATCTCTGCTTAAATTTATTTCTCTTTCTTCTTGTAAACTAACTGATTACCTTCCCCATCAGCCTACTTTTCAAAATGCCTATCTCCAAGGTTCACGCCCGCTCCGTGTACGACTCTCGCGGTAACCCCACCGTTGAGGTCGACATTGTCACCGAGACCGGTCTGCACCGCGCCATTGTTCCCTCTGGTGCTTCCACCGGTATGTAACTTGCCAGCCTTGATCGGAAGCTTCAAAGTATCAACCAGTACTAACACCAATTATAGGCCAGCACGAGGCTGTTGAGCTCCGTGATGGTGACGCTACCCACTGGGGTGGTAAGGGTAAGTCAAAACTATCCCCAATCTTTTATCGGCTTGATGCAGAGCTCAAAGCTAACACCAAGCTTGTCTTTAGGTGTTCTCAAGGCCGTGAAGAACGTCAACGAGGTCATTGGCCCCGCTCTCATCAAGGAGAACATTGATGTCAAGGACCAGGCCAAGATCGACGAGTTCCTTAACAAGCTCGACGGTACCCCCAACAAGGCTACCCTCGGTGCTAACGCCATCCTGGGTGTCTCTCTGGCTGTTGCTAAGGCCGCTGCCGCTGAGAAGGGTGTCCCTCTCTACGTTCACGTCTCCGACCTTGCCGGAACCAAGAAGCCCTACGTCCTCCCCGTTCCCTTCCAGAACGTCCTCAACGGTGGTTCCCACGCCGGTGGCCGTCTGGCCTTCCAGGAGTTCATGATTGTTCCTGAGTATGTAACCCAGCTTCCCAAAATACGTGTATTACCCACGGAAGCTAACATAAATGCTACTATAGCTCCGCCCCCACTTTCTCCGAGGCCCTCCGCCAGGGTGCTGAGGTCTACCAGAAGCTCAAGTCCCTTGCCAAGAAGAAGTACGGCCAGTCTGCCGGCAACGTCGGTGACGAGGGTGGTGTTGCCCCCGATATTCAGACCGCTGAGGAGGCTCTTGACCTCATCACTGAGGCCATTGCCGCTGCCGGTTACACTGGCAAGATGAACATCGCCATGGACGTTGCCTCCAGCGAGTTCTACAAGGTCGAGCAGAAGAAGTACGACCTGGACTTCAAGAACCCTGAGAGCGACGAGTCCAAGTGGCTCACCTACGAGCAGCTGGCCGACCTCTACAAGTCCCTGGCTACCAAGTACCCCATTGTCAGCATTGAGGACCCCTTCGCTGAGGACGACTGGGAGGCCTGGAGCTACTTCTACAAGACCTCCGACTTCCAGATTGTCGGTGATGACTTGACTGTCACCAACCCCCTGCGTATCAAGAAGGCCATTGAGCTCAAGTCTTGCAACGCCCTTCTGCTGAAGGTCAACCAGATTGGTACTCTCACCGAGTCCATCCAGGCTGCCAAGGACTCCTACGCCGACGGCTGGGGTGTCATGGTCTCCCACCGCTCTGGTGAGACCGAGGATGTCACCATTGCTGACATCGCTGTCGGTCTCCGTGCCGGCCAGATCAAGACCGGTGCCCCTGCCCGTTCCGAGCGTCTGGCTAAGCTCAACCAGATCCTCCGTATTGAGGAGGAGCTTGGTGCCAACGCTGTCTACGCTGGCAAGAACTTCCGCACCTCTGTCAACCTGTAAATTGCAGATTGAAACTGCTTTTTGGTGATGAGAATAAATGCGAAAAAACGAGATGGCTTAGTAGCTAATCGCGGAACGCCCCTCTATTATGATTATGAATTTAATTAAGATCTTCTGAATGAATGATATTTTCAATCTACTTTCCCTTGTCCAGTATATGATAAACTCTCCTGTAAATATGAAATCAAAATTTATCACAATCATATATTTGACCCTTTGCTCAGCTGAAGACGAAGGGAATCATGCTCATCGGGCATCAAAGACCCCGGGATCACGTGCGCATCCCACTCTGCGATAAGTGTCCCACATAAAATTTGCCATCCTCTTTCATTGTAGAAAGGTCTCGATCGCGGGCTTGTCCTCCGTTTTATTATATCTTCCAGCGCCATCACTGTGGTCGCCTTCTTCTCTCATTTATCTTTCGCAACTTATATCCCTCTTTTTTGATCAATATGCCGCCTTCAAAGTGGGGTAAGTTCTAATCTTTTTACGATTTCAAGATTGCCCCTCCTCTTTTCGATATGCGGGGGCGCATTATAGATGCAGATGCTCCCTCGTGTGGGTTGACCTTTATATTCAGCTGCTAACATACTATCTGTTTCAGACGAAGAGGAGGAGGAGAGCATTGCGCCTCCCCCTGTCGCACCCCGTCGCAGATTCGATGACGAGGAAGATGAGGATGTACGACTTTCCCAGACACCAACACCAACACCTCCCTATATTGTACATCAGCATCTAACGAAATATTGTTCGAAAATTTAGGTCCTTGACTCCTGGGATGCCGCCGAGGACTCTGAAGTTGAGCGCGAGAAGGCCAAGAAGGCCGAGGAGGCTCTTGCTGCGGCTAAGGCCAAGGCTGCCGCCAACAAGAAGACCAAGGCCCAGCGCATCGAAGAGCACCGTGAGCAGCGGAGGCTAGAGGCCGACTCTGACGACGACCTGGAGGATGAGACCGAGGAGGAGAAGCGTGAGCGTCTGCGCCGCCAAGAGAAGGATGCGGATCTTGCCCACGCCAACGACCTTTTCGGAGATGTCGACACAAAGCGCAACCGCGGTGCCCCCAAGGCCATTGTCATCAGCGATACTGCCGACCCTACCAAGTCTGTTGACCTTTCCGCTATGCCTCTGTTCAAGCCTACCACCAAGGACCAGTTCACCCGCCTGTCCGATACTCTTATCCCTCTGCTCACACCGCACTCCAAGAAGCCCCAGTACTCTATCTGGGCTCAGGACTTCGCTCGCAAGCTCGTTAAGGAGCTTCCTAGCACTGAGATCAAGAAGATTGCTAGTGCCCTGACCACTGCTAGCAACGAGAAGATGCGTGAGGAGCGTGCTGCTGACAAGGGTAACAAGAAGACCAAGGCTGCTAAGACCAAGGTCTCTCTGGTTTCCAACCGTGACAACCAGCTTGACAGCACCAACTACGATGGTGACGATGGCCTTGGTGATGATGACTTCATGTAAAGAGACGACCTATGATTATTTCGATTTTTCTTTGCCTCTTTGCGCCACAGTCTTCATTGCCATGACTTTGCCACAAAAGAACATACCTAACTCCGAGAGTTTCAAGTTCATTCGAGGGTATCATTTTGGATTGAAATTTATTCTTTCAATCCTAATGCTCTATTCTATTTCCCCCATTTCCTACTTTCAATACCTTCACAAATGTACATCCTCCCGCCCTGGCTTCATTGCATGAATTAAAATAGAACGAATACATGAGCCTTGACCAAATTTCAAATTTATTAACGCAGTCATTATCTGCCATCTCACAATTACCTGTTATCCTCCACCGATTCCACAAATCCAATATGATTACTAGTAATTAACATTACAGCTTTCCACATGTCTGGAGTACTATTAAGACATGCACATCCGACTCCGCATAACCTTCCTCTGATTCTTAGATTTATTCATCATCCCAAGATATTTAGCCTCTTCCTCAAACTCAGCAGGCCCTTTCCCAAGATTAACATATCCCTCATCATCCAACACAAACAATGCCTCCTTGAGCCAGACACGGCAGCTTAACTGCTCTCCAAATCGCTGCGAGAATCGCGTCATGGGGACTGTGGCGAGTCGGTCTGAAAGTGCATTATGTAGCACTGGTTCCACGGATCCAATCTTCAATGCTAGGACGAGTCGACGTAGCTCGGGCATCTCGTTCGTTGGGGCTCGTTTATATTCCCATACTCCAGGTTTCGCCTCGTCTGTCGCGTGGAAGATTACGCCTTCTGTTGTTGAGGTTGCGAGGTAAAGTTCCCAGTGGAATAGGTACGAATCACCACGATCAAGCAGAGCGATGTAAATGGCATTTTGTTCGAAGACTAATGGGGTCACAGCCGCCATATTGGTGTTTGAGTTGGAGGTCTTGAACCGCACGACGTATAAAGGTGAACGAAGGTAAGAAAAGAGGATTAAACGAAACGTTGGGGATCTCGTATCCCGAAGAAACAGAGACAGAAACGAAAGAATTATTTTAGATGATCATGATCATGTTTGATGTTTGGGAGTTTCGCCATGGTTTTATACACTAACACTAGTTCATCTATAGTCTTTCGTCTACATCCGAGACTAGTCTATTGGTCGCAAACACTTTGATGCATGAACCATGTGAGCCCTGAAATTGACCCAGTAATATGGATTAGGGGTCAAAAGAAATGTCGTCATCCAAACAACTATATGATATTTTTCTTTTTTAGTCACTTATTTCTTTTTGTTCAGCTCAAATCTGAATACCCAATGTAACTGCGGGTATCTGCCCAATCCAATATCACTTTCCTTTACGTTGGCATTAGGCATGATATAGGGGCAACCAGGATTAATTGAATAGTTTCGACGTGGCTATCACTTTTGGGCATCATGGAGACATTGTAGTTGGTCAGAGTGTGTCTCGTGGTTTGCCTGAGGGGCATTGGATTCAATAGATCTGAAATTCGACCTATACGCAAAAGTCGGAGAAATGGGTCAAAGATTACAAATGTTGACCGAGATCTGACATGAGTCGCGTGTTAGCTCAATTCTTGAAAGAATTAATATTTTAGAACTAAGAAGTGTCATACCTGTAGAATCTCAGCAATTAACCCAATAGTTTTACACATAGTTCCAAGTCCTTCAGGTTGAATACATTCCAACCCCGTCTAACGCACCAAACATATGGTATATCACAATCTAGATAATGCATGGACAGATCAGAAATCACCTGAACTATACAAGAAGCGAGCGCCACCCCCTCAAACCTTGTCAAATCTGAAGACCGCCATGTCCTTCAATGCGGCTCTGTAAAACGACTTTGCTCCCTCAAACTTTGCCATGCATTCCTTGGCTCCCCGAAATCCACTCACAGAGCGCCAACCAGTCGATTCCACGACACAAACAACGCATCCACCTATCAGTGTCTCCCCCACACGAGTGCAAGCCACCATGACACCTGTCAAACGCCCCGAGGGTCCGCGCCCTCGTCCTCGTCCGCTTGACGCTGCAGATTGACGCGCGGCGATTGCACCATATTCCCGGATCAACACTCATGATGCCTGTCTCTCTTTCAGTCTTTACGCTTGGGCCTTGTGCGCTTGCGCTGATTTGTCTGTGGGCCCGTTTTGGGAAGTGGGCTGCAGTGGGTGGGGGTTTAGTTTATGCATGTTTGGGCTTGGCAGATTTTACATATGACTTCGTTAACAGAGTGTGAGAGAGGATCGGCGGTGCTTTTGGGATTGATGCATGTGTAGAGAGTATGGTTATGGGCTTATCTGAGACCTGTCATTTCTAGTGAGTCCTATCTAACCCTCTGATTTAGACGGAGAGATGGATCTGAGATAAGGATGATACTAGTATGAACATTAAATAGAATCTAATAGCTATAGTTGTCACATATGGTCATGCTCAAGGCGGTTAAATTCTCATCCTAAGGTGAAGATCTTAAGCACTTGAGTGGTATACCAGTATACTAGTACTAGGACTGACAAGGTCTCAAGGCTTCAAGTACCCTGATCCCAGCACGTTAATTTTAAGTATTAAGCAAAATAATAAGCTCTCGGTATCACCGATGCAATTCCTAAATTTAAATTCATCTGAGTCAATCCTTGTATCAATCTTCGAACTCGGATATAAAGATGGTTATCATCTGCAGGCTGCACATGTGCACATGTCACAGGTCATCATCGCGGCTCTGCGAGTCTCGCGTGGAATATTTCCGGGTCTTTCCTATACCCCACTGATCAAATATATCATTGTAGAAGCCCTGGAGGTGTTTACTCGGAGTTTCATCCCATAGTAAGGCGTGGGATTTTTCTTCGGGATGAAACTGGTGGTGAACTATATCATTTCAAACCAAATGTCAATTATTGACCTCCTCCGTGGCTATTTTGTGATCAATGGCGATGCAAATGCTTCTCCAGCTTTAAGCTGTTGATCAATATGGTCAGCAGATAATATGTACTGAGACATGGGAATTTGAGCTACCATGCCGAGTCCACGCCATGATAATATCCTTGAGTATTACTAAACATTGAAGTTAGTATGTTATACCGGCTTCAAGTTCAACTTGAAGTTAAAACCACTTGCAAACCCAGGGCTTGAACATTGAAGCTCAAATGCTGATATCAAAATCTGCACATGTGATATAAATATACCAGTGGTGGCATGAAATAGCATCCACATGTGCGTAGATTCAAGACGCTTTCCCAGATGGGAGATTCAAAATCCCGAAAACTGCCAGACCACGAGTCAGAAACATGTATATCCATTGGACTGGGAAAACCTTCCACTTTGAAGTTGACTGGAGATATCCACCCGCGTTTGTTGAATAGTACGCTGGTAGGATTGAGTGGACAGTCAGGCCTTTGGGGCTTCGTGAGAATGAGATAACCTTGGAATACATAGTCCTTCCAATTTTGACACCATTACGAATCTTCAAGTTGTCAATATACAGACTTGGACGCAGGATTAAGAGTGAGGTTCATGGGTAGAATCTCTGGAACTTTTAGGACGCATAGGTGTGTTCAATATGCTTCCGAGTGTTTGGCAAACGAGAGCCACTCGGACTAGACTAAAAGAAAAAGACAAGGAGATTTGCTATCAGCATAAACGCAGGTGACGGTAGGTAGTCCTAGCTCTTCAAGTTGAGTTTACGGCTGATTCAAATGTTCTTAGGTAGTAGGGAGTTTTGAGATAGGTACTATGTAATAGGACGTACGTGTGTGCCTAGATGAAAGGCGGACTCAGATCAATATAGTAGGACACTGGTCAAGGTCAACACATACTCGATGAAAGGAGAATGATCCGATGGCTACTTTGGATCTACAACCTATGCTAAATTTGATACGAAATGAAATTCAAAAAGGTGAATTGAAAATAAACACATTGAATCGTGCTGGAGTGGGAATAGAGACAGTAAAAGAGAGAGAAATTCCACTCAGCCCCTTTTCTTCGCTCGCGTCAACCGAATATCAAACTCCGCCGGCCGACCCACACGATCCTGAGCACGTGCAAGGGGATAAGTGCCGGTCCCAACCCAGCCACGCTGCGGTGAAAACAAAAGCGACTTGCAAACCACGTTCCAGGAAGAAATGCGAACGCCTCTGATCAAATCGGCTCATCGCGTCCCAGAGAAAATTTAGGACTCAGTCTCGGCGGGCTTAGCCTCCTCGGGCTGTTCCTCAGCGGGAGCAGGGGCAGCCTCCTCCTCAGGCTTATCCTCCTTGGCCTCACCCTCGTTACCATCAGAAGAGGTCCAGAGAGTCAGGTTGTCGCGGAGAAGTTGCATGATCAGAGTGCTGTCACGGTAGCTCTCCTCGGAGAGGGAGTCCAGCTCAGCAATCGCATCGTCGAAGGCCTGCTTGGCGAGGTGGCATGCACGGTCTGGGGAGTTAAGGATCTCGTAGTAGAAGACAGAGAAGTTCAGGGCGAGACCCAGGCGGATGGGGTGAGTGGGAGTAAGTTCGGTTTGGGCGACATCAGTAGCGTTCTAAATTGAGAAAGATGGTGGGTCAGCAGGTGTAGACTGGAGAAGGGTAATAAGTATCCAGAAAAATTACCTTGTAGGCCTCGTGGGCAGCAGTAGCAGCAAGCTTGCGCTTCTCGCCAGAGGCGAACTCAGCGAGGTAACGGTGGTAGTCACCCTTCCTGTTTTGGAGTCAGTCATCTCATGTGGTATCACATGTTCACCGGGTCCACCTACATCTTGTAGTAGAAAACCTTAGACTCGCCGCTCTCAGCCTTGGGGATCAGGGCCTGGTCGAGGACATCCAGAACGTCCTGGCAGACACGCTCAAGCTCGTTCTCAATCTTCTGGCGGTAGTCACGGATGATAGTAACATGCTCCTCAGAGCCCTTGGACTCCTCCTTCTGCTCGATGGAGGAGATGATGCGCCAGGAGGCACGGCGGGTACCGACGACGTTCTTGTAGGCGACGGAGAGGAGGTTGCGCTCATCAACGGTGAGCTCACCAGCGATCTAAGTCAAGTTAATACCCGGATGCGACCTGGGAGAGGGGTTAAGTCATACGTTGGCGACTTCCTATAAGTGACGGTCAGGTCAGCCCGGATTCATCAGTTAGAAATGGATAATAGACAACAAACCTTCATGTAAGTGACCATCTCTAGAGCAAGTTAAGAGGTCCCATGTTAGCCTATTCAGCCTTCACCACAATGTTCGTCCCATATGAGTCTTACCATCGTAGCGCTCGGCCTGCTCGCAGAGCCGCGCGAGGAATGTCTTGCTGGTGAGGGGGTCAGTATACCCAAAGGAAAAGTGGAATGTCCATATCGATGATAGGCTTACTTGTCACGCTGCATCATAGCAAGAAAAACGCGTTAGCCGATGACCAGATATCAAGCAAAAGAAAGTTGGATGTGGGAATGCGATGGGCGGTGACGACTCAGCACGCGCCCGATGGAGGGGTTGGATTGAGGGGGGAAGAAGAGACCAGGTGGGAACATACCTCGTTATCCATGATGAGTGTAGATCGAAAAGGTTTGGGGAGATTTGAAAGAGAAGAAAAAAAAAACTGGAGATGGAAGCGGAGATGCAGAAGAAGAAGGTGAGGAGGACCAAGTGGGGGTGAGAAGAGAGAGAGGGAGCGAGGGAGTTTGGGGGAGAATCATAACAATACACGATTACACCGTACCGGGTACCTGGCCTTCCACGCTGATTCTCTTACTGATGCCTTGTACAAGGTACAACTATAGTCGATGCCCATTATTACTTCAAGAAATCAATCTACTTGTTTGCTGAAACGAGTCAAGTTTTGTCTGAATTCAAGAGTCATATTTTCTTATCTATGTGAATTCTCAGGTTCCGTTTTATACGGTAATCCACTTTCCCCATGATCTCTCACCTTGTCGCACATCATCCAGATGTAAATTCCCGTATTTAATGGTACCAGGGACTTCGGTACGGTTACGAAGATCGTTCCAAATGACTGTGGAGACTCTAGACTCTCCTGACCGTTCATATTCTATGGAGTTGACTCCTTTTTTTTTTCAAGACTATTTGTAAAATAAAAAGAGTCAAGAAGATAGTGAGTGGGATGTGGAGTGGGGGATGGCGATGAACAGGTGACAATGAGGCAACGCATAGAATCTTCCAGCACAAGAGAACCCAGTACTATCTGAGGTGTGATGTTGATCATAGTTGAACACAGTTTATGGTCTGGCTGCTACATCTCGGAAGGCCCACATGTGTACATTTATGATTCTTTATTTCCAAATGTTCTTTCCAGTTCGATCTTGCAAATGGTGGTTTCTTATCTGGTATTCTATGAATCTCATTGGTTCATCTGGACTATACAGGTGACCTAAATCACACTGCATTTAAGTGCATTTTCCCTTATATTGACCAGTTGGCGGGGAGAGTCGTGTGCTCATCTGGACTGGTCAATTCAAAAATACAACCAAGTGCTATTTATGTCTAGATCATTTTAATCAGGGGCAAAATCTGTAATGCTGAGATTAAATCCTTGACACATTAAAAATAGAATCTAGTTGTCCTTTTTTCTGATTCTTTTTTTCTCCCCCTTTTACTATGGGATCATGTGACCACATAATGGGGATAGGGGATATTTTAATTGGCTCCAGTCGAACAACCGCTTTGTACCAGTTGACGCTCGGGTTTGGGCTCAATATGGAAGTAAAGCGCTTCATGTTACATTCAAGTTGACAGAAGATGAATACGAGGGACGTATGATGATAATTCCATGATGTGTAAAGTTCCTTATGACAAACACATGTACAGTGGAATTGGAAAGGAAGAGAAAATTGGTAGTATCACGATTGTAATTTTTTTTTCCCTCATTAAATAAGTGCCCCGAGTCAAAGGTTAAGACTCGGATCCGATTGACTCGGCACCCTGGAAAATATCATGATTGATATGTAGTTGATAGAGAATTTTTATCACAAATCACATCCAATTCTAGTCAATCACCAGAGAACACGTGGCTCAAATATTTCTTGGATAAATAGAAAGTGAATTATCAATATCTGGCCGCAAAATATTACCTGGGCAGTGTGCATACAGATGGATTGGTGCATATGATCCTGGTCAATCAAAACTTCCGGCTAGGCCCTGCTCATGATGAGGAAGTGGATGAGGGAGATTCAGCCCTACAGAAACGAACGAATCGCATGGACAAGTTGCCACCAATTAGAAGATCATCTGCAGAGACCGTTCACCCACTGCCTATTCTGTCATAGGTGCTGCACATGTGCTGAATCCATGGAGATATGACGCAGGTTCCGCCTAGACCGACCCAATGCCAGATTGGGAGATGCAGGGTCAACAGGATCAAGAAAAGGATCAATGCTCTGCCGGAATTATGGCTAAGGTATTGACTCGCTAAAGGCATCATGGCCGAAGCAGCAGACGACCACTGAACAAGTCTGGTTATCTCCGAGTCCCCAACAGAATCCACTATATGTCCACAAAGCAGCCCACTGGGCAGTGCCCTTGGTGCAATTTGGAGTCTGATCGGTCAGTTCTCTGGTCGAAGAGGAGAAGAGCTCCACTAGAGCAGCCCAATAATCATGGGAATGATGTAGCCTGGCAAAAAAGCCCCATAATTCTAGCACAGTTTTCGGAATAGTTGCCGGAGATCCCTGACCGGTGCATAGGGAGCAATTTACCTAGATAAGCCCGAGTTCAATGAGTGAGCACGAGAAAAATGAAAGAAAAGGACCAAGAAAAGAATCAACTTAGCAGTTACTCTCCAGAGCTTTGTCAGTGTACTCCGTAGTGTACGATTTAATTTAGCCGTAGTGGAGATCGACCAGATCCCAGTGGTTCAGCCCTGTGACTTGCTGATTCAGCAGACCCTCTTGATGGAGAAATAGAATCAACTGGATGAGAACACGTTGTTGCTCCGCCTCTCCACTTTTTTTCACGTCGCGCGCTTTTCCCACTGGGAGCAAAGGTACTTCTTTCTCATTCCCTTGCTCATCCTGGACCCCGGCCAATTCGTCCGATTTTGACTAGTGGTTGCCAACATCCATGTATCATATCTAATACATCCCTTCCTTTTTCTTCCTTTCCTTTCCTTGTTGTTACCCCAGCTCCTCCGCATCTCTGCCCCGGTCCCCCAGATCAAGGTGACCTGGCAAGAGTGACCATGGAGAACTCCTTTCTCTACTCTCCAGCCGATGTGCTGGACCATTTTAATGTGTCTGAAAATGCGGGACTATCCCAAGATGCCGTGCTAAAGTCCAGACAGAAGCACGGTCCCAATGGTATGTCAAACTGTCCCAAAGCAATTGTTCTGCGGGGAAACTAACTGTGTGTCTAGCTCTGGCCGAGGAACCCCCGACACCTCTTTGGGAATTGATTCTGGAACAGTTCAAGGATCAGCTGGTCCTTATTCTACTGGGATCTGCTGCTGTATCATTCGTTTTGGCTCTCTTTGAAGAAGGCGAGGATTGGACTGCCTTTGTCGACCCCGCTGTGGTATGTGTTGCACCCTTTCTTATCAAGGATCGAATACCTTACTCATAATACTCTCTCCTAATAGATTCTTACTATCCTTATCCTCAATGCGGTCGTCGGTGTGACTCAGGAAAGCAGTGCCGAGAAGGCCATTGCTGCGCTCCAGGAATACTCGGCCAATGAAGCCAAGGTTGTTCGTGGTGGAAAGGCGCAGCGTGTCAAGGCCGAGGACCTGGTTCCCGGTGATGTGATCCAAATCGCCGTTGGTGACCGTGTCCCTGCCGACTGCCGTCTTCTGTCTATCCACAGCAACAGCTTCCGCGTTGACCAGGCTATCTTGACTGGTGAAAGTGAAAGTGTTGCCAAGGAGACTCAGGTTGTCAACGACCGTCAAGCTGTCAAGCAGGATCAGGTCAATATGCTCTTCTCCGGTACCACCGTCGTCAATGGCCATGCCACTGCTCTGGTTGTTTTGACTGGTGGCTCGACTGCCATTGGTGATATCCACGACAGTATCACTTCTCAGATCTCGGAGCCCACTCCATTGAAGCAGAAGCTGAACGACTTCGGTGACATGCTGGCCAAGGTTATCACCGTCATTTGCGTTCTCGTCTGGCTTATCAACATCGAACACTTCAACGACCCCTCCTTTGGCGGCTCCTGGACTAAGGGTGCCATTTACTACTTGAAGATTGCAGTTTCCCTTGGTGTGGCAGCTATCCCCGAGGGTCTTGCTGTCGTTATCACCACCTGCCTGGCTCTGGGAACTCGCAAGATGGCCCAGAAGAACGCCGTTGTTCGATCCCTGCCTTCCGTGGAGACCCTTGGAAGCTGCAGTGTGATTTGCTCCGACAAGACCGGAACCCTGACCACCAACCAGATGAGCGTGGAGAAGATTGTTTACCTGACTAGCACTGGTGATGGCCTCGAGGAGATTGACGTCGAGGGCACTACATTTGCTCCCGAGGGTAAGCTCACCCGTAACGGCAAGGTTGTTGAGAACTTGGCTGTCACTTCGTCCACCGTCCGCCAGCTCACCGAAGTCACCGCTATCTGTAACGCTGCCACCATTTCTCATGATGCCAAGACTGGTGTTTTCTCCAACATTGGTGAACCCACCGAGGCCGCTCTGCGTGCACTGACTGAGAAGATTGGTACCAACGACGCCGCCGAGAACGCGAAGCTTTTCCGTCTGCCCGCATCTGAGCGACTTCACGTTGCAAGCGCTCATTACGAATCCCGTCTTCCCCTCCAGGCCACTTATGAGTTCTCCCGTGACCGCAAAAGCATGTCTGTTCTTGTCGGAAAGGGCAAGGAGCAGAAGCTCTTGGTCAAGGGTGCCCCCGAATCTATTCTGGACCGCTGCTCTCACGTTTTGCAGGGCTCTGAAGGAACCCGTGTGCCTCTGAGCAAGAAGCACATCAAGCTGCTCTCTGAGGAGGTCGTCGAATATGGTAACCGCGGTCTTCGTGTCATGGCCCTCGCCGTCGTGCACGATATCTCTGGAAACAAGCTCCTGAAGAACGCATCGTCTACTGAGGATTACACCAAGATTGAGCAGAACATGACTCTGATTGGTCTTGTCGGTATGCTGGATCCTCCTCGCCCTGAAGTTGCTGCATCGATCAAGAAGTGCCAGGACGCCGGTATTCGCGTCATTGTCATTACTGGTGATAACCGTAACACTGCCGAGTCTATCTGTCGTCAAATTGGTGTTTTTGGACCTAACGAGGATCTCACTGGCAAGAGCTACACTGGCCGTGAGTTTGATGAATTGAGCGAGAGCGAGCAGCTCCAGGCTGTTCAGACTGCCTCCTTGTTCTCCCGTACCGAGCCTACCCACAAGTCCAAGCTGGTTGATCTCCTTCAGTCCCTGAACCACGTCGTCGCCATGACTGGTGACGGTGTCAACGATGCTCCCGCGCTCAAGAAGTCCGATATTGGTGTTGCCATGGGTACTGGTACTGATGTCGCTAAGCTCGCTGCCGACATGGTTTTGGCTGATGACAACTTTGCCACCATCACTGTCGCTGTTGAGGAAGGTCGCTCCATCTACAGCAACACTCAGCAATTCATCCGGTACTTGATCTCGTCCAACATTGGTGAGGTCGTTTCTATCTTCCTGACTGCCGCCTTGGGTATGCCCGAGGCTCTGGTTCCTGTCCAGCTTCTGTGGGTCAACCTGGTTACCGATGGTCTTCCTGCTACTGCCCTCTCCTTCAACCCTCCTGACCATGATGTCATGAGACGTCCTCCTCGCCGCCGTGATGAGCCCCTTGTCGGTGGCTGGCTCCTGTTCCGCTACATGGTTATTGGTATCTACGTCGGTGCCGCTACTGTCTTTGGTTATGTCTGGTGGTTCCTGTACAACCCCGAGGGTCCTCAAATCACCTTCTGGCAGCTGGTAAGTTTCCATGTTTCCATCACTGTCACTTTCTAACACTTGCTTATAGAGCCACTTCCACCGCTGCTCCGCCCAGTTCCCTGAGATTGGCTGCGAGATGTTCAGCAACGACATGGGCAAGTCCGCTTCGACTGTGTCTCTTTCCATCCTGGTGGTTATTGAGATGCTGAACGCCATGAACGCTCTGTCATCCAGCGAGTCTCTCTTCACTTTCTTCCTGCACAACAACCCGATGCTTGTGTATGCCATTACTCTGTCCATGGCTCTGCACTTTGCCATCCTTTACATTCCATTCCTCCAGACCCTGTTCGCCATCCTTCCTCTGAACTGGATTGAATGGCAAGCTGTTCTAGCCATCAGCGCGCCTGTGATGTGAGTTTCCTATCCCTACTTTGTGATTTCCACATGCTAATTACTGTCCACAGCTTGATCGACGAAATTCTCAAGTTCGCTGAGCGTCGTCTGTACACTACCCACGTTTCCCCTGCCCCAGTTACCCAGAACGGTACTGCGGGTAAGCCAAAGCGGGCGTAGAAGAATGATGAGATGAGATGATCTCGCATATAAAGGAATTAGGGAGGGTAGCTTTCGCTTTATAGAGATAGATGCACGATGAAACGAGACTAGGCTAGGTCTAAATCGCATATACATGTTCATAGATGGAGACTGCCATGAATCATTGATCGTGATTGAATCAACCCTCGAATGTTTTCAAGTTAAATAGCATCACATCAGCCTGTAACTACTAGTAAATACCAAGTACTCTAATTTCCCCGCTATGACTCTTAACCTAGATGATTCAACACGACTCCACCTAGACTGTGGTATTCTTCTACCCCACGAATTCTAATCCACGCGGCACAAACAGAGTTAAGTAGACCCTTGGCAAAGGGTCAGTTCACCTAAAAAAGGTCTTCGTTACGGAAAGTGCACTACGGGGTATAAGAGATCGACACTCCAAAATATGGGGTAATTCTTCCTTGATCCTTCCCAAGGTTGGGGGTTCAAGGTGACATTCTAGTACCACCTTGCATGTATGGATGACATCCCACATTCTTCTTCCTTTCAACTCTTCTCTCTATATCTACGAATCATTTACCATTGCATCCCATATCTGCGTCTGCTCTTGCGAGTCTGTCGATATATCGAATTTATACAAGTGGTATACGCAGGTGCCCCTTGTATCCACCATGGGAGTAAAGACCTTCCTAAAGAACCGTTCTGGTCTGCGCGTTGATAATCGGACTACTACCTCGGCCTCAACCTT
The DNA here is from genome assembly GCA_039634405.1 of Penicillium herquei. Taxonomy (NCBI): domain Eukaryota; kingdom Fungi; phylum Ascomycota; class Eurotiomycetes; order Eurotiales; family Aspergillaceae; genus Penicillium; species Penicillium herquei. The sequence goes on along the minus strand of CP098387.1, from coordinate 3,322,605 downwards.
GACACTTCGTCAGAGTCTATGGCCTCTCAGTCTCGTTACAATTTTATTCTTCTTATGGGTAAGGCCTTTCCAGAACTTGAAGTTCACTACAGGACTCGAACTAACGCTATCTAGGGCTTTGCATACGGTTTACTGGATACATTGAACAAACACTTCCAAAACACTCTACATATTGATCGAGGTCGATCTGCTGGTCTCCAAGCCGCTTATTTTGGGTAAGTCCTTCAAGATCTTATATGTCCAACGCGAAAGAAATGAATCCAGATTCTGATCAAAATAGTGCATATCCACTCGCCTCACTGGGTTACGCAAATTGGATCCTGCGTCACTTCGGATACAAGACCGTATTCATCTTCGGATTAACATTATATGGTATTGGTGCACTATGTATGTGGCCTGCTGGTCTACATCAATCTTTTGGCGGATTCTGTGGTGCTACATTCGTTATTGGATCTGGATTGGGATCTTTGGAGACCGCTGCGAATCCATATCTAACAGGTACGTACTAGCAACACTGCATCCCATATCAAGCTCGGAAATCAGACCGCAATATCTGACCCCTTTTCGGTCACTTTCATTATCACAATTTCTCACAAATGTATAGTATGTGGTCCACCCCGATACTCCGAAATCCGCATAAACTTCGCCCAGGCATTCAACGCAATCGGTACAGTCGTCGGCCCAGTCCTAGGTTCCTACGCCTTCTTCACCGAAACAGCAGATGACGTCGAAGCCCTCCAGCGTGTCCAATGGGTCTACCTTGCAATCGGGATCTTTGTCTTCTGTCTAGCTGTTGTATTCTTTTTCTCGAACATACCAGAGGTCACGGATGAGGATATGGCATTCCAGGTCTCGACGACCCATGTTGATGAGCAGGATAAACCGTTTCGGAAACAGTGGAAGTTGTTTCATGCTACTTTGGCGCAGTTTACATATACAGGTGCCCAGGGTAAGTACTATCCTTACATGACGTTTAATTCAAGGTTGTGTTTGTGTTTGTGGGAGTTTGAAGTTGTGGTTGCTGATGTTTTTAGTTGCTATTGCGGGATACTTTATTAACTATGCCGTTGATACATGGCCTGGAACTGATAGTGCTAAAGGTGCGAAGCTTTTAGCTGGAGCTCAGGGTGCTTTTGCTGTGGGTCGGTTCTTAGGATCTGGGTTGATGAAGTATACGAAAGCACGATGTGTCTTCCTTGTTTATCTTTCTTGTTGTGTGGCTTTTCTGGCGGCTGCTGTTACCCAGAGAGAGCAGAAGGGCATTGGTAAGTCATTCACTTTGTTTACTCAAAGTATTTGAGTGCTTAATTCCTGACTGATGCATTCTAAATTAGCTATGCTCTTTATGACACTCTTCTTCGAATCGGTCTGTTTCCCTACTATCGTCGCACTGGGAATCCGGGGATTGGGAAGACATTATAAACGTGGCTCTGGATTCATTGTTGGTGGTGTATGTGGTGGTGCTGTTGTACCTCCTATACTGGGACATGTTGCTGATATGCGTAATGATACTGGGTTTGCGATGATTGTTCCTACTATGGTATGTTACCTTGTCACTTCACCCTATAATGGCTATACTTGCTGACTGATTTAGTTCATGGTTGTTGCTTGGACGTACGCTGTTGCCGTTAATTTCGTTCCGGAGTATCGCAATACTGTTGATAAAATCGGTGAAAGTGATGTTGGGATTCAGGAGGGTGATAAGGGCGAGAAGAGGGATGCTGGGGATGAGGAGGCTGGGAGGACATAGGATTTGCTGCTGATTACTGTAATTTGTTCTACTCCCAGCAGATAGTGCGTTCAATATTAAGCAGATTATCTTTACCCTGAAACTCGTAAGATCAAATTTAGATGGATGGCCATGAGAACGGTTGCCTTGGAAATCCTGACCAAGCGACAGGTAGAGATGTCTCGCAGAATAGAATTAAGAATTGTATTGGGCGCTTTTCCGTGTTAATCACAATAACTATCATTATGCAGGCGTTCGCCAATATCAAAGTCTATGGTCAATAAAAGGTCAGAACAGTATGAGAAGGTATCTGAGACGCAAGGGGAATGTGTGGGGTGAAAGGGACGATAGAAAATCTCGACAGAGAGAGAGGCTACATAAAGCCATAGAAGACAATATCAAGGAAATAGAATGAGAGTGAGAACATAAAAGGATCAGCTGGTACAGCTTATACAGGTGTATCATACGCCGACGTAGAAATAAAATGCAGGGAAGAATGTTTATGAGCCGCAAACATGAGGGGTATAGGGGAATCACAAAACAGCTCTATCGTCTAACAGATTGGGAAAGTAATCAGATCGTAGAAAAGAACACAGAACGCCCATGTCCAAGAAAGAAGAAAATTGTGCCACTATTGAGTGTGGTCGTCGGCTTTGGAAGCATCACCGGTAGTAGCATTGACATCCTCGGTTGAGATGGCTTCTTGTGGGTCCGCCTCACTGGCACCCGTCACTTCTGCGATAGCTGCTGCGGCCTCTGGTGGCGGGGAACGCAAAGAAGATGTGCGAGGTGGCCTGAGAGGACTGGAATCTAACTCAGGCGCAGGTTCAAGAGCCGGCTTGCGGATTGATACAGGAGATCCAGTCTCCGTGACCTGCGTCTCTGGGTCTTTGATCGTCTCGGTTTCAGGATCCTCCTCGAGAACTGCATCTGCTGGCTCGCCAGTCTCCTCCTCAGGACCATCAAATTCATCGACTTCTTCGATATCTTCATCGTCCTCTTCTTCCTCGATGATTTGGCTTTTCCGAGCAGTTGGTCGTCCGACTGGAAGAATTGCTTCGACAGGTGTACCTTCAGGTTGACCTGGGATAGGAGAATGTACCATTCCACCCGCCACCATAAGATTAGATGTATTAAGCATGGGTCCTTTGAAAGCGGATCTCTTTCGTCGGGCAAACACCAGACTTGATGAAGGCGAGTAGAGTAAAGGTGTAGGTGCAGCCTCATTGAAACTGGATGACCCTGGGGCTAGACGGTCACTGACCTCTCTCGACCCACTGGGACCACGTACTAGGCGAATATTACTCGGGAAGCGAGCAGATGCACCCGGGGTTGTTGGTAATACTTTGATAGAATTATGAGGAGACCTCGAAATTCTTGCTGTGGGCGTAGCAATCGTGTCAATGCTGTTTGAAGAGATCGAAGATGCCTTAGAGTGGGCGCGAGTATGATGGATGCTGCGTATGGATGAGACAGATGAAGATGTCGATTTTCGGCCACGCAATCCCGCCGACGAGCGTCGGTATGAGCCACGAGGGGTAATGGGGGATGGCGAGAGTGAGTTGCGATTGCTTGAGTGGCCAGTGTTCAAAGCCCGAGGCTGGCGAGGATATGAGTGTCGATTTTGACGGTAAGACGCACTACTAGGAGCCAAGCTACTAGCATTTGAGATTCGCTTGATCTGAGTAGGTGTGACGATTTCCTCTGTCACTGGTTGAACCGAAGCAGGGACCGACACAGTCTTTTTGCTGGAATCCTGGCTCTTAGCAGGGCTGAACTTCTCCGCGAATTTGCGAGATCCACTAGATTTAGCACTTGGGGATTTCGCTCTTTTGGCCGACTCCACGAACCAGTGCTTTAGAGACGCTAGCTGGCTGATTATTGGGTTATGGCGTCGAGTATTCGAGGTCCGGCGGCGGAAGAGGCCGTGGTGCTGGGCTAGCTCTGGTTGTGATGCACTAACATGCAACATACTAGGTCGAGAGCGTCTTTTATCTTTAGGTGGTGGAACAGGACGTCGTCGGGTTGAGGAATTAGAGTGCACGGAATCTTTATCCAGAGGTGTTGGTGGAGCACTCCTCTGCTCGGACATCTCCATTGGTAGTGGTTCGGGCAGCGCAGGTAAGTCCGGAACGGCGAGCTGTGATGGAAGACTTCGTCGATCACGACGTCCACGGTCCTGCAGCCCAGTCGATGTCACCTGGCCCTCCTCGTCCACTTCCACCAATGCCGATGAGAGCTTCTCTAGCCGGCTGCTTGCCGCGCTAAGACGACGAAGATTCTTAGCCTCCGCTTCTCGTTCCCGACGCTTGCGCTCTCGTTTTTGTTCTTTGCGCTGTTCCTTCTCTATCAAGAGCGCCCACCATCCAGCCAGAGGGTCGCATCTTTGGGCCAGCACATTCTCAATAACCTCGTCGATATTTACCCCTGCACTCTTCATCCGTTGTAACGTAGTCTTCTCGAGGGGTGTCGTAAAAGGCGAGGGGCGTGGGATTTTTAGAATGGCGAGCTGTTCGGGAGCATGGTCACTGAGGAAAGGATGGGCAAGGATATCTTCGAGACTGGGCCGGATCAATGGGCGTTTCGACAACAGAAGATTAATTAGAGCTTTGGCGTCTTCTGGGAATTTGTCGTTGTAGATAGGGTCTTCCGATAGAATGCGATTCTTGGTTACTTGATCGTCGTCATCGTCGTAGGGTAACTCGCCGGCGAGAAGCGCAAAGAGAATAATTCCCAGGCTCCAGACATCCACCTTCTCTCCAGCGTATTTCTCTCCCTTCAACATTTCCGGTGCGCTGTAACAGATCGTCCCGCAGAATGTCTGCAGGTAACTGGCCTTGCCTTCATATTCGCGCGTAAATCCGAAATCGCACAATTTGACATTTTCATGTTTGTCCAGGAGGATGTTCTCTAATTTCAGGTCTCGGTGAACGCAGGATTTGCTATGGACGTATGCCACTGCGCCGACTAACTGGGTAAATATTCGTTTGACTTTATCGACTGGTAACGGGCCATGGCGCAGGAGGTAATTGTAAAGTTCGTCGCCTAGAGTCAATCAATTAGCAGAGTCCATATCCCAACTGGGAAGCAGTAGCGCTATACCAGGACAATATTCCAACACTAGCCACACCAGACTCTCCGTTACCACAACTTCGTACAGGCGTGCAATATGGGGGTGGAGGAATTGACGGTGGTGGTGGATCTCGCGGGCCAAGTTGGTATCTTCCTTGCTAGAAGACTTGAGCACCACCTATAATCGTATTAGCATGGACGCATACGTTCATCCTCAGTCCACTTCTAATCCGCACCTTAGAGCCATTCGTGAGCTTGTGCGACGCGAGGTACACTTTTCCGAATGAGCCTTTCCCAATCAACCGTCCTAGAGTGTAATTTCCGACGCTCCGAAGGTCCTTCGACGAGAACTCTCTATACATGCGCGTTAGTCATAAGGAGTTCCGCAGATCCGAGTCGAGACAGGGGATAGGACATACTCGAGTAATTCATTGTAGGAGTTGGCGAGCTGTCCGAGCGCACAGGAGGTCATAAGGTTAGCCAAGTCCACACCAGACCACATAACACTGGGCACGATAGCCTCTTTTATAGAGCAACACACCTTCTCCTTTTGTTTCTGGCTTTGAACCCCCGCTCTCGTCCTGGGCGGCATGTGTTAAACTCGATCCCCGGGGTTGCCGTCGGCCTCGGAGATCTTTGCGCGTATCAATAGTAGGGGGGTGCGGGATGCGCGATCTTGCCATTCAAAAGACCGGGTAGAAGGGAAGATATTCAAGTAAAAAGGGATTGTAATAGACTTCCAAAAGAATTAAAAGTCAAAGTTCCAAACGTCGGGGAAACGTGGACCGTGTGGAGTAACAACTCGGCTGTGGGCGTTGAAACGGCTGCTAAGGAATTCGAGTTATTATATCATCCACCCCCTGAGAAGGAAATTGGTCCCGTTTCACTTTGGGATATTGTACGTGGAATTGTATTGACTTCAACTGGAATTGAACTGGTTTTGATTCTGATCAGATTATTATATTGGGAAAATATTTCCATTCAACTTCATCTTCTCATATAACTGATGATTTCCCAAATTCTCTTGCTATGATTTCACCCCTTGCCAGTAATCCCTCCCCTGATTTCTCTGATGGCCAGGGATTCCCTGTATATGGGAAAAGTAAGACTCAAAAAGAGGCACTGGTGGCAGCCATTTCAATATATCAGCCGTCTTCCATTGGTCCAGGTCATCCTCCCTCCTGCATGGACCGGTGGCCACCATGCAATTGCCCCTCCAATCGTCAATCATACGGCCTAGGACCGCCAGGGAAGGGATTCCAGGTGTTGGATGACTCGTTCAGTGGTGACCAGCAAAGGATCGACACGCGCAAGGCCTTGTTCACCTTGAAAGGCTAATGAGACCATGCCAAAATAAGAGTGGAGGAGATCTAAAGAAAGTTGGGGTTAGTAATAGTAATTTGCCACTCGGGACGTATATTGGGCTTATACCAGGAGGATCCCCGACTGCTTTACCAAATCCACCCACGAGATGTTGCACTTTTTCTAGCAGGTATCGACGATTCCGAACGTCATCAATTACTGAATATCGATCCAGCATCTAATACGTGTCAGTGTCGGAGAATGGGGATTGGGTAGAAACTCCACACATACCAGCAGTGTTGCCCCATTCCAGAACGAGTAGCAGGTATCTGCAAACTTGTTGTAACGTCCATTGAACCCGGCACAAGGTATTGATTCATCGCATGCCAATGCAGTAAGCGCAGGTAGTGCGACAATCCTCTCTTCTAGAGAGTTGGTCGCATTGTCTGAGGTCAGCTCCGTGTCAACTTGGCCTTCCTCGTCATCCTCGTCCTCATCGTCATCTTCCTCCTCTTCCTCTTCACCCAGTTCTCCCGTCTGCCGTGATGCCAACCACGCCACCAACGTCTCAAACTTCCTGGACCCCGGAGTCAACATTTGAACCGAGTGGATGTCAGCTCCTCCCCGACGCAGAAACTCTAGAGATCCAACTGCACAATATGTATGTCCACCTAGGTCATGCTGTCAGAAAGATCAAGGAGAAAACAAATATCAGGGATACCAACTATGGGGTTCACGAAAAGGTGACTCGGCCATTCCGCCATCGTAAGCCTTCAAAGGAAAATGAATTAGTAAAATCCAACACCATATGACCAATGTATAATATCTTTATTACCTGGCATGCTTCAATAAATGAAATAAAGCCCGGCACATCGATATCTTGTATATCCTCAACGCCTTTACTTCCGCTTCCCCGTAACATAAATCGAATTCCAGCCGCACACATGCAGTATCGGAGATCTCGATCACCCCCAATCTTGCCCTCAGGACCAAGCAATTCTCCAAAGCTTCCATCCGCTCGTTGTAGTTTCGGCAGCCATTCGAGGCATTCTCTCCGTTTGACTTTGGATAAATCGTCACCCAGAATGAGCAAATTCACCAGCGCAAAGAATGTAGCAGGTCCATTCGCTGGATCCCATGCCCCATTATCAGTCGTGCGCTTCTCTGCCCCGAAATCCGTTCCTGAGAATCCACGAAATCCACCCGATGGCACCTGGCAATGATACAACCAGTCGATATATCCTTGTCGCTCTTCTGGGGAGATTTTGTCCTGCAGAACACCCAGCACATCTAACCCGGACAGGGTGAAGAAGGCCAAGAGCATGCGATTCGAGTCATTGGAGGTATATGCTGAGGGGAGGAAGGTCTTGAGGCATCGGAGGTAATATTTCACATGGCGTTCAGTGTTGAAAATCGCCGCCATGATGCGGGTGGACGTAAGTCAGATTCAATAGGAAATAACCCAGGATTCGAAACCTGCTTCGTTAAATTGTGCGATATGTCGACTTGGTTGTGCTTATCAACAAATCTCGAGGGTTGGTGGGGGTTTGGAAATCGAATTGGCCGGAGCTGATGCTTTCCCCACATGTGGTACATTGCCAACTTGTGCTTTTTAAAGTCCGCGCGGTCCACCTGGAACTCTCCCTTCCATTTCAATCTGGCTTCTTCAACACCAATCCCCTAGGATCATATACACGTCAAAATGGTCCTCGTTTCATCCAAAACACTTATTCAGGTACACGGCATTTTGCTGATTATCCTTGCCGGGTACCTGATCAAAAGTCCGGAGTCAATTACGGATTCCAACATCGTCTTCATGATGGGAGAAACGCTGAAAATTGTATGACACAAATCAGATCCAGTTGCTGAATGGATTCAATTCCCCATTGAGAGATCAATCAACTAATGGAATCACATAGGATCTCCCTCCTCCGAAAAGTCCCCTGACTTCCCCCTTCGTCTTCTGTTCTATCTTCCTCTTCGCCGAAGCTTTCATCGACATCGTTCTCCTAACCACTCTTCCCTACCGCAATGCATTGGATGAGGCTCTCCCTTATATCCGTCCCCTCCGCAACTCCAACCTCCCCTCGGAGGATCTCCGTGCGCTGGAGAAGCTGCCAGAATACATCACTACCAACCTGACCCTGTACTGGAATGTCTGGATCAGTATCACTGGAGCTCGTCTCGCGATCTACACTTTTATTTCGCTGTTCATCTACCAGAGCAAGGATTCGTTTGTCGCCTCTAGCTATGCTGCGGCGTCGGCTGTTACCGGACTTGACCGGTTGAAGAACCGCGCTGTCTTTACATATGCGTTTCTGGAGATGATGTTTTGGTTCTGGGTATGTTTAACTAGTCGGGAATACTCGACAGATACTAGGAGGATTGATTATGCTAACCACTTTATAGTCTTTCTTAACTCTCCGCGAAGAGCGACAAGAACGTTTGACCAAGCTGCTGGAAGATGCCAGGGACAACTAAATCCCACAAGGGAGTATATTCATATAGCTCTTTGCCCGAGGCAATCATGTTTTAAAATATACTGTCATAATCATTACATAGCCTGATCCAGGTCCCCCGTTCTGGTAATTTGATAATTGACAGATCTTCTCCGCCATTACGCCCTCAGCCAGCGCAGCTGGTCATTGATAAGAAATTGTTGTGTCGAGAGGGTCGAGAATATTAATTAAAGACGATCTTGAAAGGTCGTTTAAAGGAAAGCGGCGAGACCGACAGCAGCGGCAGCCATGAAAGATGCCTCCTTGTTCTGGACGGCCGCGGCATTGGTAGCGGTCGATGAGGCAGTGGCAGCGGTGGCAGATGTACCAGAGGTAGTCTTGGTCGAGCTCGAGCTCGAGGTCGACTTGGAGCTGGCAGTGCTAGTGGTGTTGGTACCAGTGGTGGTCGCGGTTGTGGTAGCACTTCCAGTGGCCGATGCGCCAGTGGTGCACGCGACCGCGGTGGGAAGATCGGTCACACCGCCAGCAGAGCAGATCTCATCGGCTACCTTCAGAGTTTCTGTATCATTTGAGATCATAGTGTTAGTCAATTGATGTTCTTGAGGACCTCGAGAGCGGTTAAGATGACATACCCTCCTGCTCTGTCTCAGTACACACGCCAACAATGCAGCAGGCGACATCAGCAATGAATGTACCGCTCTTGCAGATACAGGCAACGTCGACGCCACAGCTCGCAGGAATTGCATCAGTCGCGCAGGATTTCTGGATGAATGTCAGTGGGAGTCTGTTTCGACTTCTCGGGTGGAAGCTCGCCGAGTCACATATCACATACAGCACAAGTAGGCAGATCACTCAGTTGAGCAGTCGCGGCCGAAACCAAGGCAACAGTCAGAGCAAGAGAGAGCTTCATGATGACGATTGAAGATTAAAAATTAATGGAGTCAAGGAATTTTTGGGAGAGGTTGAAGAGAGAAGGAAAGAGCACTCCCCGCTTTTAAGGTAATTGGAGATGGGCACCTGTTCGATCTATCCGACGCTCCGTACTACCGTCATTTCCTGTGGATTTAAATCCTTTGATCCAGTAAATTGTCCGAGTTTGATTTCTCTAATTTCTTAGCGTCGCGAGCTCGCAGTGGCTGTATTTATTGATGATACTAATTTACCTTGATACAAGTGGTGGACCAATAGTACATACCGTAGGGTGGAGATGCGCCGATCTTGAGCGTGGTATTGACACGCTCATCACCAACCTCGGAAGGCGGTCAGCAACAGAGCGGTGTGATTGAATAGCCCTATCCCGGCAATAAAGATATAGATCTATAGAACGCATAAACTATAGCTTTATTCAAAAGAAATCATGTTGATTAGTTCTTTATTTGAAGGGAATGAGTGATTCAAGGATTGAATGAAATCTGCAATGCTTCAAGCCATATTCACCATGTTCTTTAACCTCGCGGCCTTATGGAGTGCATCGCGAGTTAAGTATTAAGACAGGTCCCGATTCTCGTAGAAATGGGACAGGCACCGATTAGAACTAAGATTTCATACAAAACAATAGGCAATAAAGCAAAATTACTTATACTGAGTGAAGCTGAATGTCAGTCATATGATAAGGACCTTGTTTATAAAGCTGCACCACTGCCTGTCCACCATCGCTCCTACAACCCACCAAGGTCCTCCAACTCCCACCCATCTTCGAGCTTCCTGCTTCCACAACATCAATCTGACAATAACAACTCAAATAACACGTCAAGATGTTTCCAAAAACCCTTCCAGAGGAGCTTCTCGCGATGATTTTTGACTTCGCAACCTTGAATGAACGTGTTGACCTCAGTACACCAAAACGAGACAATGCGACCCTCCGATCTCTGGACGTTGTTAGCCACCAATTCCATCGCATGGTCCAGCCACTTCTCTTTGAAGAGATCAGCTTCACTTATGTTGGGGAGCAACAATCCCGAGTGCCTCCGATTGAGCGCGCGCGCCAGCTCCATGAGCTGCTGAAACATGACCATGACTCCAAGATCCGCCACTTATGCTGTGCCTTCTATGTTGACATCGACGATTACGGCCAAGACAACCCAACCGACTACCAGATTGTGCTTGATTTATTATCCTGGTTCACCTCACTCCGCTCACTGGTCATCGTGGGTGGATTCTTCCTCAACGCGCCGGACTCAGTTCGCGCCCACACACTGGAAATAATCAATCACATCAAAGACCTCGGTCAGCTCAGAACACTGAATCTGGAAGGCCATATCTGGGACGAGCGAGGCGGTATCACCCTTGCCGAAGTGATGAGATCAGTCGACTCCCAGTCTCTGGACACGTTAGAAGTCTCGACAATCGGACTTTCCGACCCGCCCGCCATCGACGGGATGATCGACACCGACAAGCTTCGGACAGCAAGCTTTACAAACCTGCGCCTGATACAATGCAAGGACGACCCAGAAGCAATCGCCGCGTTGATCCACTGGCCAAAGCAGCTCATCCATTTCACCATCAACACATCAGGCAACTGGGGCCCTGGGATGAGTCTGCAGGATATGGCAGCATGCCTCTCGATTCATAAAGATACCCTCACGACGATCTCAATCGACCTCTTGGGCAGACCGCGTGGACTGACTTTCGACACCAGAAAGTTTCCTCATCTCGATGAGCTTTGGCTATCCAGGACTCAGATCTGCGAAGATCCCTTGGGCCGGCAATTCGAGTGGGATCCAGTCCACGCGGACTACCTACTTGGTCCGAGTCTTCGCACGTTCGGATTGGTGTTTGGGGTCATGGGTCACACCGTGATCAACAACTGGGGGTCCTTGGAGGAGGAGTGGATTCGTCAATTTGCGAAGGCGGCGTGGGAGCGTGGCGCTGTCCTGAGCAATATTGTGATCACTTTCAATCCCTCGGACCCTCACCCACATCCGGATGTTGGGGTGTATCAGGACGGGAAGTATGAGTATCCGTGGGAGAGAATGGACAAGCTGGCTGGGGAGATAAAGGAGTATGGTGTCACCTTGCACTACTCCACTCCCACGTGGACGAAGGAGGAGTGGTCGTCTCTGTGTGGAGACCAGATTAGCAATGGCTGAGTGCGCCTGCTGGGGGTGTCTGTGTATGATTAGTGTATTTTTAGCGTGTTGTGTGAACGAAAGTTTTCTTTTTCCGTCCCTGCAAATTATTCTCCAACTTGAAGTTATTCCCATAGTTGATATCCCCGCTGGGGCTGTAGTTGATAGTAAATGTAAGAGCCAACACTTGGATTGCCAGGCGCCAGCGCCCTGCTGGAAGCTTAGAAGTAAAGTCTCCGAGTCAGGCCCCAGACGGAGATTGGTTTCCTTTGATGTGAGTATCGATTCCGTGTTATAAGACCAAGTAGCGATCTTTTACTTTAGTCCCACCTCTCAATCGAGATATCTCTGACTCTAGCCCCAGGCTTATAACTTAAATTGCTGAGATATAAATAGAATATACGGAGCTTGAAGGGTATCGGGTGGAACAGTTGAGTCATTGAGACGAGTTCGAGAATCATGCATGCAGCATGTGTATTCGGCAAATCCATGCTCTCAGGGCCTGGTATAGAGCACCAAAAATGAAGAGGAACTTGAAGCATATATGGACATCTGGATAATATGATACTGCCTGAAGGTTAATTCGAGTAAGATCAGTTTACTTGCACGTCCCATCAGCTGTATGGACACGGCAAAAATGGCCCCCAATATTCACCATACCAAAGCCATACCATCGCAGCTTTGGTGGACAGGGCCTAGGACTCCACAAGTGGATCCAGGCCCTTTGTCCCGTACTCCCGGACAGGACGGGCCCAGGATAGACCGAGAAATCTCGCTTTCGACTGGTCTGGAGATTTGAAGGTCTGGAAACAGATGTTTCAGCCGGAGATTTGTCCTGTGACAGGGAGAAAAGCTTCGTGTGCATAAGGTTTTTGAGCAAACTTACATACATGACATGTATGCTGTACGAAGTCCAGAGGGATTATGAGTTCTGACGGTGACACCTGGGCTCCACTTCACCTGGGCCGCAGGGTCATGCCCAACGATAGGAAACGGAGCCTCCCGGGTTGCAGCAACAGGGAATCTGGGATCAAGTCTCATCCGGTTCGAATTAATATACGGATACGGAGTATCTGTATCTTTGTACGCAGGTCCACTGCGTCACACCAATCTCCTTCTAGTCAAGCTAGCCTTGTGTGGGAACCACAGTGCAGGGATGATGATGGGCCTGAACAGGGGAATGAAACCGGGAGCTGCGATGGCGCCCCCATTAGAGCTCGGACTGCGGATTCTGTGATTCCGATGTTTTTTTTTTCTTCTCCACCAGTGAATTTTTGTTGAGCGATCTCCTTTTTCTAATTTAATCGATTAATTTGGAATGGAGAATCAGTTGGAGGTTCAAGTTGCTTGGCTTTGATCGAGTCGATCTTGCGGGTCGAGATTGGAATCTGAATAAGGAAGGCACGTTTTACCCCTCTTGGCTATTTGTGCCTCAACCTTCAGGTAACTCTGTGCCCTTTTTTGTACTTTCTTCCATCCCAGTTACTCCTATCCCCGATTTCATTCGTTCGTGCAATCATGGGACTCGGAGTTCTGGAGGATCGGAAGCTGGAGCAGGTCCCAGGTAAGATTGTTGTTCTATGTAATCAGAAGAGCGTTGGCATTAATCAAACCAGGCACTTGCAACATCTATGAAACTGATAATGGCAATCACACGGGCGCGAACCTCAAGTACGATCGGACTACTGCCGAACCTACGATCCTCGTGCCCCAGCCAAGTGATGATCCTAACGATCCGTTGGTATGACCCCCAATCCTCAGACCAAGTTGAACCATCCAATTAACAATAGTAGAATTGGCCACTATGGAGGCGCGATCTCATTCTCGGAATTATTTCCTTTGTGACGATCCTATGCACCACCCTCAGCTCTATTATGGCAGCGAATACTGTCACGATTGCTGAATATGAGAAAATCACATTCACCGAAGCTGCGCTGCTCACTGGTTATCATCTGTGCGGTGTGGGAGTAGCTGGTCTTCTAATCGTCCCAAGTGCGCGCGTCTGGGGCAAGCGACATTTGTTCATCATGGGACACATTCTCATGATTATCAGTTGCGCCTGGGCGGGAGGAAGTGGGCATAACCACAAGAGTCTGTTATGGGCCCGAATCTTCCAAGGTGTTGCGTTGGCTCCATTTGAAGCTCTAGTGAACGCCTGTGTTGGAGATCTTTACTTCGTTCATGTAAGTCTGAGCTGACTAGCACCAGTACATCTTTCTTAAGGCTGATCAAAAACAGGAACGAGGAAAGCGCATGGCCGTTTCCAATGTCTCTCTATTTGGCGCTGCATTTCTGACTCCCGTCTTTGTCGGAAAGATCACCAAGTCCTTGGGTTGGCAGTGGTCTTTCTACTTCGTAGCAATTTTTCTAGCTGCCGCTCTGCCTTTTATGATCATTTTCGTGCCTGAGACTGCCTTCAGACGGCCTGAGTACCTGAACACCGACTTCAAGCATAAGAGTGCCAAGGTTTCGTCCGATGAATCAACCTTTCCCCTCGATGGCCCTTCCAACCAAGAACCCAAGGAGTTCGTTCCGGGGCACTTGCACACCAGAAGTACAATGACAACAGAGATATCCGCCACCGTGACACCGCAAAAGGACTCATTGTGGAAGTCGATGAGACTTTTCAACGGCCGGAAGACGGACGAGAACTTTTTCAAGCTATTTCTTCGCCCATTCCCTTTGTTCTTTCACCCTGGGATTCTCTGGGTAGGTCATTTGCTGCAGTATTGTTTGGTTATTACTAAGTGCTAACTTTCTACAAGGCCTGTCTCATCCAAGGAGTCATAATTGGCTGGACTGTCTTTATCGGTGTGATCTTAGCTCTGGTTTTTCTGGGGCCGCCTCTATGGTATGAAGAAGACAAGACCGGATATCTGTACACCGGGGCTTTTATTGGAGCTATCCTAGGCTTGTTTATCTCCGGGTTCCTCACAGATTTCATGAATAAGATGATGATCAGACTCAACAAGGGCAAATATGAGCCCGAGTTTCGCATTCTTTTGGTGATCTTCCAACTTATCTTCAGTGGTATGGGACTGTATGGATACGGATGGACTGCCTCTGATGTGGAAAAATACCGATGGCTTTTGCCCGTCGTGTTTTTTGCGTTCGTGGTTATTGGCATGGTGATGGGTGCAGTGGCCTCTGCACTGTACATTATCGATGCCCACCGTAAGTGATTATTTCGCGCGTGGACCTGAACTCTAGCTGACTATTGCAGGGGAAATCTCCGTTGAGGCTTTCACTTGCCTCCTGGTCTTCAAGAACATGTTCAGCTTTGTGCTGACTTTCTACGCCTATGACTGGTTCGCATATGGTGGTATCAAACATACTATGACCATTGTCGGCAGCATTCAAGTGGGCATTTGTCTTCTGAGTATCCCCATGTGTATGTCTTCTCCAGACAAGGCCCCCCTTACTTGACTTAACGACTGACTCTTTCTAGACGTGTTTGGCAAGCGAAACCGCTCGTTCTTTGCCCGTCATGATATCCTCGAGATGTTGCATCTTTGGTAGGCAGGCCTATTTTGAAGGTCTCTGTCGAATTATCTAGTTCAGTGGGACAAAATTGTCATGGTATCATGCTGGCCATTATCTGAATATCTGTACTAATACTGTATGGTGTATGCATATCTAATTATTCAACTGTTGGCGTTGAATCCCCCAACCGTTTCTTCTCAACGGGATACTTTTCAAGACTCTCGTACCACTGTATAGTTGATCCAATCATGAAAGCCCACGAACCCCAGAATGTAGCCAGTGTGGCTTGATATTCCACCTTGGAAGAACTGGTTCCTGGTCCCAATGCACCGCACAATGTAAAGCCGATGCCACCAATGAAGTTCCAGACTCCAATGTGCCAGCCAAGAACATTGAACGCAGGCAGATACCATTTCTTCTGAGTCTCCAGCGTAAAAAGAAGCCCGCTAATGATGAATCCAACACCACCCACCATCTGCGGAACCCAGTAGATTCCATCAGTCAGACCTGTACTCATATTGTCGATTATCCCCGGCAGACCAGTCAATCCAGCAATCCAGAAGATACTAGCCGCAAAGAACTGAATCAGAGATGCAAGAAACCCCAGTTCATGCAAATAGTGACTCCTCAACTCAGACAAGGATGGAACCCAACGAAAGGACTGTCCATCAGATAACGTAGTGCTGTAACCCTCTGCCGCAGAAAGCGAATGTCGTCGCCTATCCTTGCCTGCACCAACAAGATTCCTTTTATTCGCATGATGATGTCGACAATCTTCCTGGATGGGTTTAACCGCAGTAACAGTACTGTGGTTCTGGTACTCACCCTCCAACTTCGTCAACTCCGTCTCCAAAGCCCACCCAAAACAACCCGTTTGGTGCGCATTAACAGCCTCAAGTAATAGCAAAACACTCCCAACCTCGAAAACAGTCGCACCAATAAACCCCGTAACACCTCCACCAGTCAACGATTCACCCGAGAACTCCGTCGCAGGATCCACTAGGGGTAACCAGGCGAAAAACGCATTGATAATCCATATCGCCGACCCAACTGTAAATGTCACTGCGACTAGATATGACACATCCCAGTAGGGCGCATATGTAGCCATCCGGAGAATACCCCTGAGCACAGCGCTGAGTGAAGATGTCGGTGCTGGGGTAGATGCAGGTGCTGCATGACGGACATCTTGGGCCGCTTGGTAATCTACCCGTAATGCATGTCGCCCTTTCCGATTATCGCGCGATCGCCATAAATGCTCGACAACTGGACTGGGGGATACTGGTGTTTTGAGTTCAGGTTTTGTGTCTGCTACCCCGTCTGCCTCTTGGACTGGTGTTGCCGCGGTCGCTGCTGCGTAGCGGGCGCGCGTCGGGTTCAGGAATGTTAGTGGGCCCGAGATATGGCTGTGATGAAGTGTGAGACTGGGATGGTCGTGTAATGGTTCCCGACCGGGTTGGAATTGGGCGTTTCGGGGCATTGTTGTGCCCTGGTGCCAATGTCTCAGGGGTGGAGAGGGAAAGTTGTTAAGCTTTGAAGCTTTGACCTGTCAGTTCAAATGTTCTAGTGGTGCCATCATCGACTAACCACTTCTATACTGTAGAATCTTGGAATGAGCCAGTCAACGGAAGGAATGGGATTAGTCATATTAAGCTGAGATCCTGTTAAACTACAGAATAGAGATTAATTACTATTACACCTAGTGTGAGTATATTAATGATTTAAGAAGGATAACAGTATTATATTTGGTATTTCACCTTCTATTCCGAGGTCGATCGCGAGCGCTTCAGCCCGAGTCTTGTCTATGTTGATGCTTGATCTTTTGTATGCCGAGTCCCGTCCTGCTATGCTTGAACGCGAGTGTCTAATAAATCTCCCTCTATGATGATCATTTTGTCGTCCAGGCTAGACTTTTTGCAAAAATTGAACAACAGCTATAATAGAATGTTAGCGACGTATCATCCAGGGATTACTAGGAGATAAACCATACCTTGTCTAAACTCTTCAGGCTTTTCCTGTACGATCCAATGTCCACAGTCAATATTGACAGTCTCCGAACGAGGGAATAGTGTTTTCATCAAGGGAAATGCACTCTCGGGAATATAATGACTTTGTAAACCTCGAAGGAATAACACCGGATTAGAAAATGTCGTGGAACCTGGCTTATACGGAAACATGCCCAAGGGCCCTAGAGCTCCTCGCAAGATGTCTACTGAGAGCCGTAGTTTCAACGCGGGACTTTCTTTCTCCTTAATGAAATTGCTCAAGAGCCATAATCGCACTGATGCGTCCTGATGAAGTTTCTCGAGGTAAGTAACTTGGTTTCATCAGAACACCGGGAGTACTCACTGTTACTGTTTCCCGGAGTATCTTATCAGCTTCGAGATGTGTGGGAACTTGTTTGCTGTGAATCTCTGCCATGGCATCTAGGTATTTTGCAAAGTCTGGTACCAGAGCAAGTTCAATTGGTCCATTGTCGACTGCGACGACATTGGACACGAGGTCCGGGGAGCCCAAAGCTAGGGTCATTGCGGTTTTTGCGCCCCTAATGTGGAAATTAGTACATTGTTCTCGCTGCTAGTTGTGCATTGCAACTTCGACTTACATGGAATGACCGATCACAGTGGGCCGTTGTAAGTTGTGTGTCTGGATAAAGGATTTGACATCCAATGCCATTTCCGGATAGGTGTGCAGGGGATGGTGACCGGAGTCTCCATGATTTCGTAAATCCTGTATATAATTAGGATCAAGCCAATACATTTCACCGGTGTTGGAGTCAAGTTTTCATACCAAGGTATAGACGTCGCGGCCCAGGTCCTTCGCGAGGAGCCTTGACAGGGATCATCGTTAGCGTATTCCTCCCAAGGTTCCCATCAGAGACAGATAGCGATCACTCTTACCTGCTTACATGTCTGTTCTCCCGTTTGGATCCTAGAAACCCATGCAGAAACAGAATTGGTGATTTTTGAGCGGCCGATCCTTGTGGCGACTTGGCGCGCAGCAATTCAAAGGCCAATGGCACTCTCCCCGTTGCTAGCCCAGAGAGCGATCTGGCTGTCATGATACGGATTAATAAAATATCACAGTCAGTATTGCATAAGCCTGAAGCGCTGATATATCTGCAGAAATTGAAGCATTCTGACTTCGGGAGTTGTTTTTAGGGGTGCTCGGCCAAAAATTGAGGATCCACTCGGCGAAAGACAGAGATGCCGAAACCAAAATATTGATTCTTTATGATCGGGACTCGCACGGCACTTTTGGATATTGAATGGAAAAGAAAATAATCGATAACAACATACTGCCACAATTTGATACTACCAGCACTTGAGTGTTATGAGGTCTCTACTAGTAGTACTAGTAGTACTAGGTAGCGTCTCGGATCATGATATATATACACGTAGTAGTGCCAGTCAACTGGTGGTATTACTATGTAGTAGTAGTGGGCGCAGTTCAACGAACCTTGGAAAGAACTTGAAAAAGAAAAGTATGTATGAAAAATAATACATAAATTGTTCCAGTCGAATCAAGTCAATCAAGCTTCCTTCGTTCCCTTCTCCGACGAGGCTCTCAATGTGTTGCGAATCCCCATCTTCACTCTAGGAACTCGAGACATCTTCGCCAGCACAGGTGTCTCCATTCGAAGAACCGTTTCCCGATAGCAGGTTCCAGTCGTCCACTCATAAGAACATGCAATAGCTCGTTGCATACCTCCTTCTGTTGCGCACAAGAGAACCACACTCGGTGGGTTGACCGCTTCAAACAGCGTCACTGTCATAGTATTTGTGTCGACCAGTGTAAAGATACGCATTCCATCCGGGTTGGTGTTCACTTTAGCTTGCTCTATCTTTGCCGCAATTTCTCGGGAAGATTTCTTCGGATCACAAGGCTCGCAGTCGCTGGATGATTCTTCATGCCAGGAAAGAGAGGATCCGTAAGCGCTCCAGCGCAAACGTTGGAGACTACCGCCGAATATTTGCGATTCAATGGTCTCGAGATCGGCATATCCTTCAAATCCGAAGAGCCATGCTTGAGAGCCCCCTGTAAAATATTAAAGTCAGCCTGCAATGTACAGAAAAGCCCATTGTTATGGAATCCACTTACAGAATTTGCCTCCATAAAGTAAACGGGTGAGATACGGCGAGCAGAAAAATGTCAAGACAGCAATTACCACAAGCACGCCGCCCAATCCCGATAGAAAATACATCCATGCTAGGACCATTTTTACCTTGTGCTCGAAATTGTCGAATAAATCTGTCTTAAAAGAGTCGCCGGTCAAGTCGTGACGCACTCTATGCAGCAGTTCAGCAATGGCAAAAGAGATGACGAAAGTAAAACATCCAACGACGCCGAAAAAAGGAGCTCCGTGGAACAATATCTTCGTGATGACTCGCTTGGGAGTGGTTCTACGTCGGGAGTTGACCTTTCGGAACTTGTCCCAGTGGATTGTAGCACCGAATGCTCCATCAACAAGAATCGCATCGTTGTCGCAGATACCCGCTATCTGACAGGTCGGTTCGATGTCCCATAGGTTGACATCGTACTTGTCGTCTGTGCAATACCATGGCTGATCATCTTTCTTAGGCAGAACACACATCAAGCGTTCAAGCAGCTTGTCACTGTCATTGGCAAGGGACAAACGGGCGAAGGCTTGGAACTCGCTGTCGTTGTGATCGACACAGGGTCGCTTCAGGAGTAGACCCATAAGTGCGTAGGTATGACCACCCTGTACCTTGAATTAGTTCATTTTCAAAAGTCATTGTGTAAGTATCAAACTTACTTTATGCTCGTCTCCCTTTGCCCTCGAGAAAAGACAGTTCAAGGCAATACTTGATAGCTGTAATGGGCTGAGAATGAGATTTCCTGAGAAGTGATCAATAAGCTGTCTGCTTCTTTCCGCATCATTCCAAGCATATTCGGCAAATCGGTTCTTGGGTATAAGTTCAGTAAGGCCTGCCAGTGGGGTCCCATCTTCGCTTAGACAGCTTTGTCGATCGTAAACAGCGATGTCCTCGTTTCGGCAAAGTAAAACCTCTGGTAATGTCCAAATCCGACTTCCCCAGTCCCGTACAAGAGTCTTGATCCTTTCATCCTTGTTGACTGGAAGTTTCAGACCCTTTCTAGGTCCGACAGCAATAACAACGGACTTAGCCCCACGCACGATATCACTAATTCGATAAACGTCATGGGTCTCAGGCGACTCCGAATCAGGCGTGCAAGATAGGCTTATCCAGTACGCTGGGACTTCAGCTTCACGGGCAGCAATGAGACCAATTGTTTCGAGCGCGTCTAGGTCTTCATCTTCTGGGAACTGGGTACCGATGTATGCGACAACCACATACTCCGGGCACTTTTGAATACTGCCCAGGTTCTCTTTCACGCTCTCAAGGCCGACCCGAAATTTCTTCTTTTGTTTCGACCAATCTTTCCACTCATCGGCCATCAAAAGCTTTGCTTTTTCTCTACCTGTATCAAAAAGCAGAGCACGTGGCTCAAGAAGACGATCAATGTTAGAGAATGGAACGGGGGTTCCATCTAGAGGAGTGGGAAGCATGATCGACCGATTTCGTTCGAAGGAGTTGCGAACAATCCTGCAGTATCCCCAGTACCGATAGGGGAAGGGGTCGTAATTGCCATCGTTCACGATCTCGCCGTCATCTGAGATCCCGGGTATTCCCATCTGGTGTGCAACAAGTACTTGATTAGTGGATTCATCATGATTAATGGTCAGCACAATCCTCACTTACCACAATAGTGAGAAAAATACACGCAGCTGGCCATTTCCATGCGGCTTCGAGGTAGTTGATGGAACGATAGCCTTTGCCTTCTGAATCTGTATCAAACCCCTTTAAGGCCCAGTTGGCGATCCTCAGTGTGAGAGGTGATACATCTTGTATGGATGTTCTCTCGTATTTCGAGTCTCGCGCCACCTTGAGGAAATCCTCAGTACACTGTACTATTAGCTTTTGAACGCGACCGTCCTCTGGGTCAAGGAAGCGCTCATCGGCTTTACCACGATGGACACGCTGGAAATGATCTTTGTGGTGGAACTCTCCCTCATCCACGGTGGGGTTAGCCGGTTCGTACGAGTGCCAAAAGCTAGAAATCTTATTCTTGACTGAATCTGTATAGGAGGACCCGCGAGGGATTCTTGGTTTGGTTCGACGAGTTCCTAACTGAGAGAAGTATGATTATTTGATTCGAAAATGCCAACATGGCCTAGAGATACGTATTACATACACGACGAAGCTCTTCAAAAGAGCCACCATGTTCCTTTGTAGAATACATGTCTCCCTAGTATCAATCAAATTGACTTAACGCTTTGTCCCCAGTTTCCTCAGTCCAACTTTCTTGAGTCTACTCACGGGAGGTTTGGTAGAGTCAGACTTGTCTGAATTGCCAGTCTAGAAGGAATGTTAGCTTGTGGTCGTATGGTGAGGGTTTTCAAGAGCAACATACCTTCTCCTGGGAGTTTGAGCTGGAGCTAGTTGTCACACTGATCTCATCTTCCTCGCTGTCAGAGTGGGTCATCATCGCAGAAGATGGGTCCCGTAACCCACCATGTCTCTCACGGGTAGCCTGTTCAATGTTAACAGAAGAATATAAGTAATATTTGAATACTATACTAACCATTTGGGCAACCTAAATGCAACGAGGCACTTTCAGTAGTAGATAGTAGTTTGATATGGGCTTTTCAACCCAGAGATGTCCAAATGTTCAAGTATGCAGTCTTCAACTTCAATGTGTGTGATGTGCTGGGCATATAAAAACTGCCGGCACACCTGGGCAGAGAGTCAATTTATAGACCACTCGGACTCGGACCACTTCATCCAACCTTTTGAATCCTCATCGTGTAAATGAATATTGCGATCTTCAGATGGGGCCATGAATACAATAGGATATTGACCCGGCAGCGAATGAGAAAGATATCCAGCACACCAAAGACTCCGCAAGCACAATACCCTAGTTGTGATGGCCCCCGGGGCCGGGGTTAATGTTCCTGAATTAACTTATCATGCGCATGGGGCGGCGAAAATAAGAAGCGTGGGGTAGGGTATTGAGCCAAGATGGACCATGTGGTGGTGATACGTACTACATCTGCAGTGCATATTCCACGTTCACGGGCTAGTATCTCTGTACCGTTCCAGGAATCTGGATGGCTGAATCCTTTAAGCCCGGCTTAATGAGCGCTAAGCTGGTTCAAGGAGGTGGCTTGATACATCACGGGTGATGGTTTCAGCGCTGGGGGCCAATGCATCTAGCGAGGTCTGGTGCTTTCTTCCCAGGTTGATGAAGAGCCTCAAGCCACCCCTCGGCGTTCCCGAGAGCGTGCTCAGAAATTCGCATCAGTCCAGTGAATTGCTGGTGTATCGCGTTTATAATTTCAGGCGTCCAGCTCGTGTATAGAGCATCTATAGATGTGAAAATGTCAACCTCTTTAATCCCCGATGGTTGCTGTGATATTCCGAACTTTGAGGCTGAGTGGCCCCAGTGGGTAGTACCTACAGGTACCCGCACCTGCAAGTAAACCTACTCGGATATGATTACTAGATAGTACCAGTAAGCTTGCAGAAATGTAGCATGTACAGAGTAAACCCGAGGTATGAAGGTTACTCCCGACTCGGCACTTGGGAGGCCCGCAGTATCAATTCTAACCGAAGCTCCTGCATACTAGAAACTAATATAATTGGCTTCTACTTATAGATCAGAGAGAATTACGATGTAGAACTCTTTTCAAGATGTCATTCAAACTTGAATCATCTGAGCCCCTCGAGTCTGTTTACTGGTCTCAATTCAGACATTAACATCATGTAGGCGGGGACTTCTATTATTGGCTTCTCATCACACCTCGTGTCCAGATCCATGTCCATGAAGCACCTGAACAACTTCAAATGTTCAAATATTGCACTAGGGGTACATACATCTTAGCCAAAGTCTAAACCTTAGAAATGGGGCGTAAAATATCTTTAGCCTGCCCTCGATGTAGTATTGTCTAGATGTTCACCCCCTTTGATATGCATACATTTCGGCGAACTGCAGATTCTTACTGGTGCGTCCCAATATTTGCTTCTGTGACGGGCTAATTTTATTCACAGCATCTCACCTGATCTAAAATGGGGCAGGAAACATTTCAAGTCGACCACGTACCCCGTACATACGGAGCAGGGACCCAAAAGAAGGTGTTGCATGGACACTAACCGCTTAGCTGCATATAAGCCGCGGGGAACTGCCTTCTGTGATTGGTTTTTCTTCACACATGGCGTATGTGGAGAATCAAGTTGGGCAGATATCAGCCAAATTACAAATTGGGGCCAGAATTCCCAGCCGCATTATGCTGATCTTATCTCTCTCTTGATCTTTCAGGTTCAACCTTGCGAGGTTGGACATTTGAGATATTTCGAACCCCCGGGGCCAAAAGTTGGATTTGTAATAACGCGCCATACATTACTTATCCAAAGTCGATGTACAGTAGCACGTTTACGCACTATCCCTCCTGAAATGCAATTTTTATCGCCTGAAAACGCTAAGCTAAATTCGGCATGGAATGCACACAATTATGAGGAATTTGAGGAACGTATTGAGGATGCTCGGAAAAAAGCATCCGAGTCTCCAGCCTCATTGAAACCCGCGAAGGGGAAGATAAAGTACCAAGGCTTTGAATGGCTGGAAGGTGAGCACCATAGTCCTTATCACGATTAGCAGTGCTAATATCAGCAGGTGTATCCACTGGACAGAAGAAGATATGGCCTGAGATATCTGATCTTTCAGGGAGCCCTGAAACGGCAGTTCGGATTGTGTAGGTTATACTCCATGGAAGGTTGGAGCAAATGCTAAGCGGCCCAGGTTCTCTGCCATCGATATTCCTCATAAGACGGGGGGACCAGCAATTCTTGACTTATACAGACACTACAATCTTCCTGGAGCATTTGTAGCAGAAAGAAGACTGAACGTTGCATGTTCATTTGGTGCCACTCCATTCGTCGAGGGTTCATCCTGTACGTTGATATCTCATTCTCTTTCTTCATTCTATCGGACTAATATAGACAAGACACATGGCTTCATTTTCTCTGCAAGGATATCCCAACAAAGGAAACTAATGGTGATATGAAGATCAAGCGTAAAAAGAAACATATTAAAATACACCCAAAAGAAGCGGACTCTGAATGGGTGTATTCTTCCTATTGTTTGAAAGTGACACGATCCTCAGAGCTTAGGAAGACGACCTCAGTTACGTTACTTACCTTTGGCAGCAACAACAACCTATTTGAAAGATTTGGGATTGCCTCGCAGTACATGTCTTATGAGGAGATCCTCAAACACCCTTACTCCCTGTTGAATGTCGTATTTGAGGTTCTACATGAGCAAATAGATGAGCTTGCCTGGAACGTTGCAGATCTTTATGCCCCTGCAGAAAAGGTACGACCCACACATGATGGCCGAGAATTTCAACTTGAATTAATTTCTGCTAGCAAGTGATCGAAATGGCGGAAACTGACTCCGGGTTGAGCACTGACGACCTGGATTTCCCAAGCATGCACCGGATCCAACGATATCAAATTTACCTAATCGAGGCTGTTGAAGCACTGACAGAAACCTTGAGTGCGGCATCGTATCACTATAGGCAAGTGCTTCCACCTTCTTCGGTGGATTCAATGAGTTCAACGCTCGCTGGACTTCGATATGCAAATATACTCCTGAGATCTACCGAGTTGCGTCTTCGAAGTCTGGAAAAACGGACTCAATCGATAATCAATCTGGTATGTCTATTGAGTCCTGCGTTTATCTCCAGTGATCTTGTGCCTGCAGATCTTATAGTTGACTTCTATCAGGCCTTTAACCTGGTCACCCAGGCTGATTCAAAAGTCATGAAAGGTGACTCCACGGTCATGAGAGGAGACAGCCAAGCGATGAAGAATATTGGGATTCTGACCATGGTGTTTTTGCCTTGTACGGCTGCGACAGTAAGAAACAACATCTGACCTTCTCTATTATGCAACCCCTTCTCATCAGGCGCAGAGTTTCTTTAGTACCCCATTCTTCTACCTCGAAGATGGCTCAAACTTTCTGGAAATTTCACCACATTTCTGGATCCTCTGGGCTATCACCATTCCGCTGACCGTGGTGACTATTCTTGCATTTGTCTTATGGTCAGAAAGAAAGCTCATCGAAGGCTTTGTCAACGGACGACTTGAGCGGTGGAAAGAAAGGAAGAAGCATAGGCGACTGGCATCGAAGGATGAAAAATTACCATCAATGATGGATAATCCATCGAAAATTTAGTTGCAGGCTTTACACATATGCACGCCTAAGCTTACACTCAATGGGACGTAAATGTAGTCGAAGCGTAGCAAAGGGGCTTTAAAAAACTACTAGCCAGAGAAATTCAGCATTGACAACGCCAACGACAAAAGAATGAATATCTCAGTCGAGCAAAAGCCTTACGTTCCTGGTCCATCATCTTGGCAGAGGATACTAGTAGAAACAGCACATGTGCATTTGAACCTTGGAAGGAGTTCAAACATTTGAATGTCTCTTCGAGGCACTCGCCAGTTGGCGATCATCTATGTTACGAGGGATGAGATCGGTGCCTCAGGCTCCAATATTGAAGTTTTTCTCTTATTTTATGCGACCACCACGATCATGATTAGAACCGAATAATGTGAATAGAGTACCAGTATGCACATATGAGAATAGATATAATATTTGATAGTAAATAGATGCCCGATGTACTACAGAGTACAGTCTAGTAGGTACCCTGCATATTTTCACTTGCAATGCCGAGTCCTCGAGGAACCATGATCGTCATAAACTTGAAATTGGTACCTTACTAGTCCTATTCAGTACCATTATGGAGCACGGTGAACTCCTTGGTGCTCGTCATCATAGTCACATCGTGGTCAATAAGGAGACGCCGGATTCAAACTCCGATCGCCGATCAGTTGGGTATTTCTCACTAAGACCAGTAGTAATCCAGGACTAAACCAGATCGGTTCGATCGTAGGGATGGGATTCAATCCCATTCAATCTGATCAAATGGATCAGGACAAGGAGGGGAAAGAAAAAGCAAAAAAGAGGATTAGTATAGAAGAACAAGAAAAAAGCCACATCAGCCACCCTCAACCCTGATCGACGAATGCGGAACTGAGAAGACGATCTTCCCCCGCGTTAAAAGCTCGTTGATTCATTGAGTTCGCTATGATGCAATCAGCTCTGATCCGTTGCATGCCGACGTCACGGGGTCCAGTGTAAAGCTTTCCCCATTTTTTCTTACTTCAGAAGCAATTTTTTTCTATCATTCTCGTCATTTGCGACCAAATGGCGACCGTGCAAATGACTCGGTCGGCTCGTCTGAGCGACGACGGTAAGTACAGGGATCAAAGGATCATGAACTGGGATCGTCAATTTCTCCACCGTTTCCGCCATAGCTAACTTCGCGTCCTGAAACAGCCGCCACTGCTGCCCTTCTTGCGGCCAACCCGCGACGCAAGGCATCTGTTCGAGAGAATAAAGAGCCTAGTGAGTTCCCTTCAGTTTCTTCCTCGCGATATATCAAAAATAGAACACTCACCCATGCTCATCACGATAGATCACGTATCTGGTGGTGCCTCAACTTTGAGCGCTGCATCAGCGGGAGCCGCGCTTGCCCATGCGAATCGCAAATCAGTGGATACATGGCGGCCAGGTCGCCAGGTTGCTGCAGAGAAGGCCGCCTTGCATGTGAAAGACCTGAAAGACCTAACACCCCCCGAATCCCCTCAACCGACTCCCCAGTACAGCGCCGTCGGACTGGGCGCCGCAATTCTCGCCGTTCGCGAACAACGAAACTCGACTTTTTCACCAACCCAAGAGGCTCAGCAACAGGATCATGCTCGTCAGCTTCAAAATAAGGCGCGCCAGGCTGCCACGGGAGCGTATACTACCGGGCGCAGGCGTGCGGATTCCGCCCCCAGTGAGCAGGTCTTGGCCTCTGGAACGCCGTATGCACTGCGTGCTGCAGGAGCGTCACACAGACTGAAAACAGATACAGAGGAAGAGGATCCTCTGGATCATTTAGATTCTGCAATGGAAGCAAGTCGTATTCGACATGTCGCAAATACCAACGCAAAACTCTATACCTCTGCTCCTCCGATCGCTAGTGAAGTCGAAGAACGCAACCGACAGAACTCCCTGCGCGCTGCAGCTATCTCCATGGCGAAGGATATGTATGATGTGAAGGCGCCGAAAAGTCCTGCGAGTAGTTCGGATTCCGCGGTACATGCTGCGCAGAGGGGTACAGAGTTGCAATACCGGAAATCAATCAGTGCGACCGAGGGTCCCACGGCTCGTCGGGTCATGACCCTGCAAGAAGCTGCTCAGAAACGAGCTGCGGAGAAATTGGCGCTAATGCAGGATGATCACACCGAGCTTCAGAATTATTATGGTACTCGATCGCAGCCTTCTAAGTCGCTTCTCACCACTCGTCGCAGGAGAACTTCCAGCGATGCGGATGTTACGCAAGTGGATGCCGAACAATCAAAACGTATTCGCAATCAAATGTTTAGTCTGCGAACCAAGTTGGATCAGGTGGACGAGAAGAGAACTAAGGATCGCGAGCTGTTGATGGCAGCTGCTCAGCGTAATGTCGATGCTACTATGATGGGCATGGATATGAAGATGTATGCCGATACTGGTCGGGCGCCGCCAGCCCTGCAGAGAGAATGGGATGAGGCCGCTCAAGAACGTATTCGCCGGGAAGCTGAAGCTGCAGAGGCCAGTGGCGCCCGTGGAAATCGGATAAATATCGGAAAGAATCAGTACATGGACATGGCTGATGTTGAGGCCGTCGCTCGTTCTCGTCTTCAGCCAACATTTGATGAGATGACTGAGAACGCGGAACAGCGAAGGGCTCAAGAGCTTGAGGCGCAGCTTGATGCTGAGGAGAAAGAAAGACATGCTGCGTTGGAGAAAGAGCGCGAGGCTAGTTTGACCCGTGTTACGGATACCCAGAAAGGTTAGTTTGTTTGTCTTCGCATTCAAACGAGAGTATACTAATAGTTTGCAGTGCCTAAAGAGAAGCGTCTCAGCAGGGGAATGAGTTTGTTGTGGAGAACCAAGAGCAAGCTTACTCGTTCTGGAAGGCCCTCAGCTAAGGAATCTGCTGCCGTCGTCGCTGCTGATGCTGAGGGCGAGACTGCCGAGGCTGCTAAGGAAGAGGGCGTCGAAGAGCCAGTTGTTAAGGATGAGGCAGAACCCGAGGTTGCTGCTTCAGGCGCCGTCGCTGCCTTGGAAGAACAGGTTCAGGAGCCAACGGAAGAATCCAGAGAAGAGCCCACAGAGCCCACAGATGTTACAGAGGCTGCGGAGCTACCTGTAGAGCAACCCACAGAGGAGCCTGCTCCAGTAACAGCCCCCGAGGCAGCTGCCCCAGTCACCGTAGTCACAGCCGCACATGTCGGAGCTCCAGTCTCAATCACTGAGCCTACCGAGTATGCTGGGCGACCCGTACTTCCAGGGCGCTCTATGACCACACCGCGTGATGCCGCAGCAGTTGGCGCTGGACCAGTGCCGATGCATGACATTCACCCCGTTACTAGTCCTCGAGCAGATTCAAAGCTGAAGACTTGGTTCCGGGATCGACTGGTTCGCCGTTCAAGTGGGCCTGTGCGGGTATACCCCCACCAGCCCGGTCCAGAATACAATCGCAGTGACAGCGTTGTCGGGTTTACCGGTGGTGCTGCATTAACTGGGCGACGTGATTCTGAGACTCGCGGCGCAGCGCTGAGCTCTCACCCTCTCTCCCAAGATGATCTGGATCAGGGTGAGCCTGCCCATGAGAGTAATTTGGATGTGACAAATACGAAAAGTCCCAGCGATGACTCCGCTGTGAGCTTTGAGCCTGAATACAGAGCTACTGAAAAGTCGAAGAAGAGGAGAAGTGGATTCCGACAATCGTTCTTAAAAAGGATGTCGCGAACTGAGGAGCCTAAGACTAATGGTGCTACTCCTAGCGATGCTCGCCAAAACTCCGAAACAGCACCCGAGATTAAGGTCCACGGCACCGATTTTCGTGGTCTAAGAGATAGCGCTGCTGATCAGGGTCTTCCTGTGCCTCCTATCCTTGGAGAGACTGCTAGTACCGGTCGGGAGTCCCGATTCTCTGAGGATTTGTCATGATATTGCTATGTCTAAGTTTAATATTCCTGTGATTTATTTGGAGTTGGATTGGTTTTATTCGAAGTTTGTACGATGAGATTCTATGGCGCCTTGTGTATTCTGAATTACGATTCTTGGTGGATTATCTGGATTTTGATTGATACACGATTGTCATGCTTCAAATGTTGTTCAAAATATGAACCAAATTGTGGTATTCTACATAGGAGTTCATATTACATTTTATCCTCGCTTACAGTTCAGCCTATTTACCCAGTTCAGCCACATGATTCTTCATGCAGGACCGTTGACGCGATGTTGCATCTCGCAGTAGAATACACCGAATTAATTTCGGCACGGACTCCCCCTCAGCCACATACTACATACATCAATAATAATCAGGGGCACGAACGTCGTGAAGAATATCCGATCCCCGCATTTCAGGAGAATTGCCCAAAGCGTCAAGGGTTTGGTGAAAACATCCACCAATCCTATTTACCCGGTATAACACTACCGCGATGCCCGAGCGGAGTCTTGATTTATACATGCTGATTTACCAGCACTTGAAGTTCAGATGAATCTGAATCCGCTGGTTGTTAGTACCAGACTCGGATCACGATGCGTCTCTTTACGCTTCTATCGCTCCTGTTATGGAGTATCTCGGGTCAACTTGCTCATGCAACGAGCGACAACTTCACCACTGAAGTATCATGGGATCAATACAGTCTCTCCGTGAAAGGCGAGAGGGTGTATATCTTCTCTGGAGAGTTTCATTATATGAGACTGCCAGTCCCGGAAATGTGGCTTGATGTTTTCCAGAAGCTTCGCGCAAGTGGATTCAATGCTCTTTCTAGTAAGTCAGCCTCCTAGTACTATTCACTATTTTTCACCCTGTTATTTGGAGATGTTTCTAACAGCACAGTCTACTTCTTCTGGAGCTACCACTCCGCCTCTGAAGGCGTCTTCGACTTCGAAAATGGCGCCCACGACATCCAACGCGTCTTCGACTACGCCAAAGAAGCAGGATTATACATAATTGCCCGTCCAGGTCCCTACATTAACGGCGAAACCTCAGCTGGAGGATTCGCCCTCTGGGCATCGAATGGCCAAATGGGCGAGACACGCACAAACGAAGATTCATACTACGACATCTGGTACCCATGGATCGAGCAAGTTGGTGCCATCATCGCAAAGAACCAAATTACCAATGGTGGTCCAGTGATTCTGCATCAACATGAGAATGAACTCCAGGAACCGGTACATGAAGCCGATAATTATCTGGTGTTATACATGGAACAGATCACTGCGGCGTTCGATGCAGCTGGCGTCGTTATCCCTAGTACCTCGAATGAAAAGGGTATGCGGGATGTGAGTTGGTCTACTGATTACGAGGATGTCGGTGGTGCGGTTAATGTCTATGGACTTGATTCGTACCCTGGTGGAACATCTTGCACGAATCCCGATTCGGGATATACTCTTGTTCGCACGTACTATGAGTGGTTCCACAATTACTCGTATACTCAACCTGAGTATCTCGCCGAGTTTGAGGGTGGCTGGTTTGAAGGATGGGGTGGATACTTCTATGATGATTGTCTCTCGGAACAATCGCCTCTGTTCGCTGATCTTTACTATAAGAATAATATTGGCTCGAGAGTTACGCTTCAGAGTCTTTATATGGCTTATGGTGGCACGAACTGGGGTCATTCTGCTGCGCCTGTGGTTTATACTTCGTATGACTATGATGCGCCGTTGAGGGAGACTAGGGAGTTGAGGGATAAGATTAAGCAGACGAAGTTGATTGGTCTTTTTACCCGAGTTTCGAAGGATCTGTTGAAGGTTGATATGGAGGGCAATGGAACGAGTTATACTACGAGTAATGATGATACCGATATCTTTACTTGGGTGTTGAGGAATCCGGATACTCAGGCTGGGTTTTATGTTATGGCGCAGGATACTAGTTCGTCCCAGGATGCAACTTCGTTTTCGCTGAATGTGAACACGTCAGCTGGTGAGTAATTCGAGGATATTTTTAAGAGACTGAGCTAATCTTATTCAGGTGCAATTACCATCCCGGATATCGAGTTAGATGGTCGTCAGAGCAAGATCATCGTGACAGACTATGAGGTCGGCACGGAATCTACTCTGCTCTACTCGTCGGCTGAAATCCTCACCTATGCCACTCTGGATGAAGATGTGATTGTATTCTACATGAACATCGGACAAGAGGCTAGATTCGCCTTCAAGAATCCTCCATCCAAGCTGACTTTCAAGACTTATGGAACCACCAGTGTGAACTCTACAAAGTCTGACGATATCACTGAGTATTCATACACTCAGGGAGATGGTGCTACAGTTCTCAAGTTCTCCAATGGAGTCATCGTCTACCTCTTGGACAAAGAAACAGCTTGGACTTTCTATGCAGTGCCCACGACAACGAACCCGCATGTCACTGCGAGTGAGCATTTCTTTGCCTTTGGTCCGTACCTGGTTCGCAATGGCAGTATCAGTGGAGACACTGTCAGTCTTGTTGGTGATAATGCGAATACCACCTCTCTCGAGTGAGTCCAAATCCCTTAATCCAGTTGATCCTGGTCTAACGAATACAGGGTATATGTTGGAAATTCCAAGGTCACCAAGATCAAGTGGAATGGCAAATCCATCACAACCAAGAAGACAGCATACGGCAGTATCACAGGAACTGCTCCAGGAGCCGAATCTGTCAAGATCAACCTCCCCACACTCTCGTCCTGGAAATCCCAAGACACTCTCCCCGAGATCCAACGCGACTACGATGACTCCCGCTGGGTAATCTGCAACAAAACCACATCGGTCAACAGCGTCACCCCACTCACCTACCCCGTCCTCTACGCCGGTGACTACGGCTACGCAGTGGGAACATATATCTACCGCGGACGCTTCGACGGTACAAACGCAACGAGCGCGAACGTCACCGTTCAAAGCGGCGCGGGCGCAGGCTGGGCCGCCTGGGTCAACGGTGCATATGTGGGTGGAGCACTTGGCGACGTCGACCTTGCATCGACGACCGCGACCCTCACAATCAACCAGACGCTTCTAGAAGAAACGGATAACGTTCTCACGGTGGTAATGGATTACATGGGCCACGACGAAGCTAGCGTATCACCAGCGGGGCCACAAAACCCACGTGGAATCCTCGGGGCCTGGCTCTTCTCCTCCGACTCGACACTATCGTTCTCCTCCTGGCGTATCCAAGGCAACGCCGGCGGTGAAGCCAATATTGATCCAGTGCGTGGACCCATGAACGAAGGTGGTTTATACGGTGAACGATTAGGGTGGCATTTACCCGGTTACACACCGCCCAAAACAGCGGGGACGGATAGTCCACTCGATGGCGTCGCTAGTGCAGAAGGTCGTTTCTATCATACGACTTTCGTTTTGGATCTAGATGATGACCTCGATGTACCCATTGGTCTTACACTGGGTGCGGCGGATAATACCAACGCCGTCGTACAGATCTTCGTCAATGGCTACCAGTTTGGTCATTATTTGCCTTATCTAGGCCCTCAAACTGTCTTCCCTTTCCCACCGGGCGTGATCAATAATCAGGGCACTAATACTTTGGCTATTAGTCTCTGGGCTTTGACGGATGATGGAGCTAAACTTGATACGGTGGAGTTGACTGCGTATGGTGTTTATCGTACTGGATTCGAGTTTAATCGCGATTGGTCGTACCTGCAGCCGAGATGGAAGGATCGAAGTGAGTATGCATAGTGCCCAAGTTGAAGTACTTGGTTACCTTCTAGGTGGTTTTAGTATTGAATATTTCTCAATGAGAAATGAGATGAAACATTTGAATGAAATCCAATAAATTGAGTGT
This sequence comes from Penicillium herquei, assembly GCA_039634405.1. Taxonomy (NCBI): domain Eukaryota; kingdom Fungi; phylum Ascomycota; class Eurotiomycetes; order Eurotiales; family Aspergillaceae; genus Penicillium; species Penicillium herquei. Next base: position 3,289,512 of record CP098387.1, on the reverse strand, counting down.
ATTATCAACCAATAACCTTGATCCTCAAGCTTAGGTGGACCCGGGGAAAGGAGCTTAGGCCAGAAACAAGGCGGATGATCGTTTTTTCCTGCCCAACGCGTTAAACACTCTCAGTCCCACCGCCATTTAATTAATCAAAACACGATTTCTTGATCTCGACTCTGACTTAGATTCATTCTCATTCATACTCGCCATGGCTCGTTCCTCTAGTGTGGACTTGGACTCCCCCGATCGTCCCTTTGACAATATAATCAACTTTCGCGATGTGGGAAGAACGATAAATCAAGTTTCTGGCGCGTCGTACGTGTCTTTCCTATGATCTCATCGAACTGGACTAACACCAGATGTCGTGATAGGGTTTTAAAAGAAGGCATACTCTATCGAAGTGCTAGGGTAAGATCATACCATACAATTCTAAGTGTAGGCTATATGCTAATGTCCCTATAGCCAGATGACGCATCAGAAAGAGATAAGCGCCGTCTAGCAGATGAATTCCACATCGCTACGGTCCTGGATTTACGATCAACGTGTGTATCCCTTCTAATGCACATATTTACGCGTATCTAATATCCTGTAGAACAGAACACAAAATGGCCACGCGAAAACGTCGCGCGGAAAATGAAAACTCGGAAATCGACACAATCACACCCCCCGGAAACGCAGATGAGCATCTAGTTCAGATTCCCGCACAAAAATGTCTGATTAGCTTAGCGGGAAAAGCGATGGAACGGACGTTATTGTGGAGGCTTGATTGGACGAATTATATGTGCGCATACCCGTACACACTCACACCTGGCACGCTGGATACTGATGATTACTAGAAAAGCTATCGCGATGACAGCTACAGGCTATAAAAACGACGCAATCAAACTTGTAGCGGAACAAGTCATGCAACCACGCGGCTTAACGGGGTTAGCACAAGATACGCTAGATGCAAGCAAATCCGAACTCAGAACCATTTTCGAACTCCTGGCTTTGCAAGAGACATATCCTATTCTTGTACATTGTACACAAGGCAAAGATCGGACGGGGCTGGTTATTCTCCTGATGATGTTATTAGTTGGGGAGCAGGTTTCTAGAGCGGCTATAATCGATGATTATACGCGCTCGGAACTCGAGCTGGTTCCTGAGTTTGAGGAGAGAATGCGTGAGATTAGTGCTTTGGGTCTGGGTGAGGATTATACACGTTGTCCGCCGGGCTTTGTGGATGATTTGATTGATTATTTGGATTCGCATTATGGTGGTGTTAGTGGCTATTTAGCGGGTATTGGGATTAATGGGATTATGCAGGAGAAAATTCGTGAGAGGATTATGAGTTCATGCCAGTGTTGATATGTTGATGATTCGAGTTTCGGCTGTATCATGATGGGTGGATTTCTTTTTTACTTATGCATGTTGCTTGCGGGTTGCTGCATATACGGATCATGATGTTATACATAGTGTTAGTCATAATTTTAATCGGGAGATTATCGAGCTATACGAGTTTAAGTTCTTTTGGATTATTGGATTAATATACATGGATTCGAATCACATAAGGGCATAGGTATCAAAGGAGATGAATATTCATAACAACATAAATCAATCAAATCAGACCGCATCTAAAACAAGTAAATGGAAAGATCATGTTTAATACAGTTTACACACGTGCGCCGCGGTAGTAGTTGGCAGAGTCCGTGGTCAGAGGCTCATCCAATGAGGCATGGGGCAAGTTCTCATGAGCCTCGGCCATGGTGGCCCGCTTCTCGCCCTGAGGAATGTGTCTCCGAGTACGGATAGATGGCAGGAGATCGATAACAAATGAGAGAATGTATCCAGTGAAGACGAAGGCAATCACCCATTCGATGATAGCACCGGGGTTCTTCTTCGCCCGGTCATTGCTCTCCATGCAGATACCGAATGCAATAGCCAGGGCGATTTCAATGATCACAAAGGCAAGCTTGATGCAGAAACTGACCAGGAGAATACGGTGCTGCGATCGGTAGAAGAGTCCGATACGCAGGTACTCGGCGCAAATGAGGATAGCACTGATCAAGTATCCACCACTGTTCAATTTCACGTTAGCACGCCATCCAAATTCCATAGTGTGTTGGGTAACTCACATAAACATAACCAGGAACCCATCATGCAGATGAGGATACTGCGCCGTATCAAAGATAGACAAAAGAATCAAGCCCAGAGCACCAGCAATCGCGAAAAAGATCGAGGCAATAGCACAGATCTTATCAAGTCGACCCTTATTCTGAGCGAGTTGACCAGAGTGTCGAAGCCATCGCTCAGACAGGAACGCCAGATCTAAGAAAACGACTGTGATAACACTACCAGTGATGAATAAAGGCTGTGCACCATATGCGCCGACGTCGGAAATGTATCTGGGCCTAGTTAGTGCTTGCGTCTAGTAACTTGTTATGATCGACTACATACGCAACAGTCTGACCATCGGTGGTCCCATCCGCATTTAGCATACACGGGTAAATAGGTTCGCCATCCCTAACCCAGGTGGCGAGCATGGCAATCAACATTGCTGTGATCGGATTAGATTTCCATGTGTATAGTATAGATGGTCGAGGTCAGTACTTACCAACCCACATGCAGGCCGAGACGACGGGGAAGACCCAGAATGAGATGAGCCACATTTTGCGATAAGTTCCAGGCGACTGTGTTTTATTTTGTAGGAATGGGATGAAGTATTCTCGAGACTTGACGCGACAGTAGAATGCGGCGTGACGATGTGAACTTAATCTACGGAATGGGTGGGTTAGTGATGCGATACTCCGGAGTAGTACAAGTAGGTTGTAGATGATAGTGAAGACCGTCGCAAATGATTTGACAGCTTGAGATCGTATAACTCACTTCTGACAGGTTGGCTATATAAGGTGAATCTCATAACATTCCCAAAGGATCGACGGGACGATTAAGATTTAGGCGTGAAGAATCGCTGGGTGTGGCGTACGGAATCCAGGTACGAGTATGATGCGCGATGAGATGAGATGAGATACCAGTAGAAGAAGTAGATCGAACTCAGAGTTCTCGAGGTACACACCTGAGTCGAGAACAGAGGTAGAGAGAGAATAAAGAAGAAGTTCCCAGCAAGGACTAAAAGGACTAAAAAAGGGATTGGCGCGACCGACGTCATTGTCTGCCAAGGCAAGTAATTGAACCACGAGTGAGTCTGCGTAAGTGACCCACAGGGAGGTATGTCATAGAGTAGAGCTTAAATGCTATATAATAGTAGATTAGTATTATGGTCTGAGATCAGTATAGCCACTGGGCTGTGTTGCATAATGCTGTTGACTGGAGGTCACATGTCCATCTGGTTACTATCACAGTATGAAGCAGAGAAAGAGAACACAGCCACCTATACTATTCAAATAAGCCTGGAAGATTACGGAGTATGTAGGTAGAATTGAAATAGAGTAACATTGAAGATAATAGTCAATATAGATATTAAACTTGATCTATTCATTGATCCTTCTACCAAACGCCAGAAGACCCGAAACAAAAACGTAAAGCCACGATGAATTTTTTAACCGAGGGCACGAGGAGACACTTCACTTCCATCACTGATCATTGACTTTTTCGCTGACGACCTTGACCTCCAACTGGACGTCTTTGAACACCAGGCGATGCTTGTGGTTGGGGTTGACGCTCCACCACGCGCACAATCTGCACATCCGAATCTTCACCACTGCTTGCCGCCTCCTCTTTTGAACTTCCCGACTCACTCTCCGGAGTAAGTGAAGTGGCAGCTGGCGGCGCAGCCGATTGTCGTTGGGGTTGAACCGGTGACAGCCCGGTGGGCATTCCCGTGGGATAGCTCATCCGGGTCTGGGGTCCAACCCGAAGATCGGAAGGAAGTTGTGGTTGATATGGAGGTTCCGCTGCAAAGGGGCTCATCTGCATGGGATTGTAGTACGGCGGAGCCCATTGGGGATCGTCAGGTAAAGGCCGCGCAAACATAGGCTGTTGCATTGACTGTGGTCGGCCGTTGGGAGGCATGCGATCGGGGAACGAGCTATAAGGAGGTCGTAGCGGGGACATGGATTGTTGCGGTCGCAAAGGTTGCATTGTCGGCGTGCGAGGGCGATGAGCAGACGAGGAACTAGATGGTCGAATCCATCCATTATCCGGCGCAAAAGGTGGATATACTCCGGATTGTGGGGGAGGCTGCTCCATGGGAACAGTGTGCCCATTCCGTCGAGACGATGGGCGCGAGCTACTTGTACTCCCTTTTCTGCTTCGCGAGGCCCCGCTGGCATTGGCGCTGGCACTCGCACCAGCATTGCTTGTCTGCTGACGTTTTCGTTCCAGCGCAGCGAGTTCCCGCTTAGACAGTCGCACATTCTTCTTGCCCATTGTTTGCGCACGACGAATCCGCTCCAGCGCCTGATCCACCAATTGATCTTCTTTGTCGCGCATGGCCAGCTGAACCGCATAAGCCACTGTGCTATCTCCATAGTCATCCAAGTCATAGTCCCCTCCGTCGACGGACTCGCCATCATCCCAGTCCTCATACTCGTACTCCTGCCGCCTGCGCGGTCCACGGCTCTGTGCCCCATAATCCTGCTGTCGCGTGTATCGACCAGCACCTCGCACCAACTCCCGTCCAAACACATCTTCGTTGTCGCTGATCAGTTCCTCCACCCGTGTATCCTCCTCCCATAACGTTCTCCCCCCATTGTGTCTCCCCATTCGTGCCCCCGGTGGTCTTCCCCATCGGGGCATATCGTAAGGAGCTCGCGGCCGACCACCTAGACCGCCTCCTCGGAAAAAGCATTCTCGATTGGTTTATCCAGGAACGCAGCGTGGCCGAAGACGGTCACACCGGTTGCGCCGATGAGCCAAAGGACTGTGGAAAAGGGGGAAGCCCACAGACCCAGGGGCACGGCAACACACAGCAGAGCAGTGTAGAGCTGCGAAGTGTTGAAACGACGGAAACCAACATCCAGATCGCGACCGCCAAGCTTGCCAATTCCGTAGAGACTGCAAGTGACGAGGATGATGACGAAAAGGAGGACGGGGTTGGTCAACAAGCTGTAGATGCTCAGCATGACAAAGACGACGGCATAGTTGCTGGAGAAGTAAGACAGGTTGTAGTTAACCCGGCTTTGAATCTCGCCAAAGTTGGCGGGCTTGGACAGGCGCTTAACGTCGAGGAATTCGGAGACAGGGCGCAAGTTGGCAAAGCGAGTGGTCAGGGATTGGCTGCGGATGTTGTTGAAACGATCACCGAAGCGCGAAGTGATCGCATCGATAGGAATTTGGATAGCCATGATAAAGGGTTTTATAAAGTGAAGTGGAGTGGAGAGAGAAGTGTCAAGGTGAGAAGTGTCGAGATGTCGAGATGTCGTGTCAAGAGTGATACAAGGTGTCACGGGAAGGGGGAGAAGAAAAATAATGTAATAAAGGGTAAAGGGTAAAGGTGACAAGTGCCGCACTTTAGTGGCCCCTTTAGGCTCCGTTTTTAATATTATGGTGCCTGGATAGTCCAAAATTTGTAATATTTTGGAATATTCCTCGAATGCTTATAGGTCTCTTTTTTCCAGTTATTTTTGTTTTGGGATCTGCCTGTTCGCGGCCAAGTCCCTTCAGGAACGGATTTGGGTGGAGTTTAGGCCATCAGTAGTAAACATACACTGGAGAGAGTAAAAGAGAAAATGAAAAGAGTCAGATTCAAATGCAGATATTTCTCCTAAATAAAGCAAAAATATCCTCCATTAGCAAACTCTTTTTCCCCTCACTTGAAGTTACGCCTCATATGCAGTCTCTCGTTGGGCCACGACTGCATCTCCACCAATGTACTTGGAGAAGTTCAGAGGATGACAAGGTACTGGATGTACATGTGAGGTGAGATTCTATCTATCATATTTTGGGAGTAATTCTACGAGTAGAAAAGGTTATAATATCATCGATCATAGTGATTTATGTTTTATAGTATATTAATATCCATAAGATAATAATAACACTAATAGTAATATCCTCTCTCATAGTGGTGTACTGTGTACTCTGCAGGATCTTCCCTTCTTTAAGGGGTCCGCGCTTACTTCTACCACCTCACAACCATGAAGTCCGCCCTCATCTTATTTCTGGTCTTTATTGGCCTGGCTGCTGCCTGGTCCAAGGAGGGTAAGTCTCTCAATCACTCGACATCGTTCCCTTCATTCTAACACTAAATAGACTATGAAATCTTTCGTCTCCGCGATGAGGTCGCCACGGCCGAAGGGGCCAACGTGACTTTCTACGGTACGTGTCAATCAAGCATATCCAATGTGCATTGGCAACCTCAATTCAAAATCTAACAAGAATCCCAATCTAGATTTCCTCGGAATTCGCCCCAATGCCAACCATGACCAAATCACCAAGGCCCATCGTCAAAAGTCGCGAACCCTGCACCCGGACAAGGTGAAGCGTGCCTTCGTCGCCAACTACGCAAAGGACAAGTCCAAGTCCAAGACCACCAAGCCAGGAGTCCACGTAAACTCCGGTCCCTCCAAGCGCGAAATCGACGCTGCCGTCAAGGACGCCAATGCCCGCTCCGCTCGCCTGAACACCGTGGCCAATGTCCTCCGCGGACCCGCCCGCCAGCGCTACGACCATTTCCTCAAGAACGGATTCCCGCTCTGGAAGGGAACTGGTTACTACTACACTCGTTTCCGTCCTGGTCTTGGAACCGTCATGACGGGTTTATTCCTGGTCTTCGGTGGTGCTGCTCATTACGGTGCGCTGGTCCTGAGCTGGAAGCGTCAGCGCGAGTTTGTGGATCGTTATATTCGTCAGGCTCGTCGTGCCGCTTGGGGTGATGAATCGGGTGTTCGTGGTATCCCTGGTCTTGATTCGCTTGGTTCTTCTACCCCGACTCCATCTTCTGAGACTGAGCAGCCGCAGGCTGTTGCGGTTAACCGTCGTCAGAAGCGTATGATGGATCGGGAGAATCGGAAGGAGAAGAAGAGTGGACGTGTTGCGCCGGCGCGTAGCTCGGGTACCTCGACTCCTACGGAACAGGTCGCTTCCACTGGTGAGCGCAAGCGTGTTGTGGCCGAGAATGGGAAGGTTTTGATTGTCGATTCTATTGGCAATGTCTTCCTGGAAGAGGAGAATGAGGAGGGTGAACGTCAGGAGTTCTTGTTGGATGTTGATGAGATTCAGCGTCCTTCTTTCCGTGATACCATTGTTTGTAAACTTCCTATCTGGGCTTTCCGCAAGACTGTTGGTCGCGTTCTTGGCTCAAAGGAGGAGGAGGAGGAGGTCCTCGAGGAGATTGAGGAAGAGGTTGAGGAGGTTGTCGAGTCTACTGCTACTTCCAATGGGCGCTCCGCTCGTCGTCGTGGCAAGAAGGCCCAGCGATCATAATTGGGGGTATAAATCTGAGCTCAGATGATTTTGTTTTTGTGATACAGATTACCAAAAGTTGAATAGACAGATGCGAATGAGCTATAGAACTAGCTTTGTTGCTTACAGTGGATAACTCAAGTCGAACTATTGACGGCTGACTCGATACCCCTACCTAATGTGCATATGTAATAGAGACTCATGACTTTTTTACATGTCCATGCTACTCAATCTCCACTTCACGATCTGACAGCTCCAGTCAGAGGCGGCCACAAATTCCCTAGTCCGATGCAGGGAGATCCGCGATATCCACTGTTGGGTACCGACTTCACCGACTCCAGCCTTTAAAAGGGAACAGGCCCCCAGGTACATGTACTTCGTACTTTTCTTGACTGAACATCGAAATCATCAATCATCTTCAATTGGCCTCTATAACACAATTGCTTTTCTCATAACAGGCAAAACAGGAAAACACAGACAAACCCAGCCTCCCACAAGCACATCACAGGAGTCCGGACAAACGACAACATGGAACAAGATGGTAGTATATCATCACAGCGTTAAAGAAAAGTCATCGAGCTCTGCTCTGGAATCGCTTAAGCGAACATCTTAGCCAAGCTCACCAACGACTTGACATTCTCACTCAATCCACTGCTCCCCATTTCCAGACCCCGTGCACCAGCAGGAGCCCCACCCAGCGCACCCATAACACCATGAGGAAGACGAATCCCAATCATAGCAAGCAACTTCGGCAAGATGCCACTAGTAAGGAGCGGCAGGATAACAAGCATGAAGACCTTGAGCGGGTGCTCACGAGCGTAGCGATAGATATCGCGAAACAGCTTCTTAATCGAGCGAATCAACCGCTGAACAAAGCCATCACGGGGACGAGCCCGTGACGAAGATGAAAAGGATGAGAAGACAGATGGACTGGATCGTCCTCCACTTCCGCGACCTAGACTGAAGATCGATGGGGCCGAGTGCCCGCGGTGGTAGGTTGAGTATGAACTCGATTTGCGGGGGGAACTTGCGCGGGAGCTTGTACGGCGTCGTACATAGCCGTTCGAGTTCGAGGATCGAGATGGAGGTGAGGGTCCGTCGAACCAGCCCATTTTGGGTCGTGTAACTTCTAGTTTTCGATCTCGTGCGTCTTGATGCAGGTGGGACAGGTGTCTTGTTTGAGTCGTAATGTAATTTGTATTTCAGTGATTTGATTGTGGGGTAATCAGATTCAAATCAGTAGATCTTGATGGTGGAATTCTCAAGATAACCTTGGAAGAGATCAAGTGAAAATATCTTTCTGGTTTTCAAGGGATTGGGCCTCTTGTGTGGCAACTGAGTGAAAAAAAAGAGACAGGTGCAGGTCAGCCGCTAGGAGCTGCAGGAGTCGCAATCTTAGGTCTAGACTGTTGCGTATATCTACTCCACTGCGATCGCTGCAGGAGAACTTCGAGTTGAATTCCAGATGAAAAATCAATTGGTCAAGTCAGGCTGTACAGTATGGAGTACAGAATGAAAAATGCACAAATGGACAAATAATGATACAGTAATATGGATCTTTCCGATCTTCCCCTGGAAATCAAGGTGGCTGGGGAGAGGAATCATTGTTATTGGTTTGATCGTTCAGGGGTGTCAGACACTGGACACCCGATAATTCAGGTGTCTACAGCAACCATCTATAGACTCCCATAGACTATGAATTGATATTTAATCAACACTTGACATCTGGAGGAGACCTCATCGCAAACTAAACATACAAATAGGGCTTCCAGTCTGGAATGTCGGTGAAGAATCTGACACTGACTGCAACGCATCCGCCGACTATTTTGAAGTCGACGAAGTAGTTCGGTTCGAGATACCACTGATGAGGTCACCTGGTGTATAGTGGTACTGTTCGCGTATACGGTGGTGTCTTTGGTATAAGTTGAGCGATGTTGATTTTCTTTCGCTTGATGTGCGAATGAAAGCATGCAAAAATGTACTTGCAGCTTAATGAAAAGCATATCAGATCTATATCAGGAAGAAACTCGAGGATCAATGTCACTATTTCAGGACAGGTTTTCTGAAATGGACTGATTCTCGGCTGACAGGCTTTATTCAGGCCTAATAAAGTGTTCAGAGCTGATCTGATGGTACTCATACTGTGAACTTTGATTTGAAGGTCTTCCTGATGTTCGAGTCGATACATAGACAACTTTGTCCACCAAGCTGTTCATATAAATCCCTTAAGGCGGAAAGCGGAGTGTGAAACTTGAAGGCGTTCAGGAAATATCAAGGAGCTCATCCAATACTGGGAACTTGGATTGCCACGGGTCATATAACAGCTTCAATGATCATATAGGTGCAGGTATACTATGGCGGAGCCCAATGTGAAATGCTAAACCACGGTTACAGCAATTTGACATACATCTCGAGGACACCTATTAGTATGGGCCAATAGAACTAAACTCAAACGAGTATACATCTTTAAGCTACTAGAACCTACTACCAATTATTCATACTGCCCGATAAATCGCTGCTGTGCTGTTCTATCAGACGGTTAACACCTGATATTCCAGGCGTCCATAACGATGTTCACATGCTTGGTGCCTTAGGAGTCAGGCAATCGGGCTCCAACGACGTCACTGGCGTTGGGTCATCCAGTTTATGTAGAACTGGACTTTTCAACTTTCCTTAACTCGAGTCTATCTTAAGTAACTGAAATCACCATGACAAGTAAGTCAAGTCGACTGAATCTATATCGAGTGCTAAGAAATTAACATAATCATCTGGTCATAGGGAATCCTGATTACTGTAAGAAAGACCACCTTTGCATCACAGCGAGTATAATTTCTCACCGTATCCACAGACAAAATCCTGGGTGTTAGCAAAAATGCCACTGCGCAGGAGATTCGCACCGCCTATAAAAAGTACGTTGACAGGATCCATCTTTCCAAATTTCCTAAATTTACCCCACCAGCGAGACAAGCTATGATTTCTATGAGCCCATCAAGCTAACACAAAACAGAGAATCCCTGAAATCCCACCCCGATCGAGTCCCCGCAGATTCGCCTGAACGACCTGCCCGAACACGTAAATTCCAAGAAATCAACGATGCATACTACACCTTATCTGACCCCACCCGACGACGCGAGTACGATGCCACGCGGGCCTACGAGGAAGCCCAGGAAGAAGTCGACGAAGAAGTTCCTCAAGATGGGTCTGGTGGATTTTCATGGTCCAGTTTTGGATTCGGTGATCATGAGGAACGCGATTCTCACCAGTTCGGTTCTGTATTCGAAGAAATGCTTCGTGAAGAGGGATTAGCGGAAGAAGATGGTCAGCGATCTCGTCCTAACTCCCGCTTCTGGGCTGTTGTCGGTGGTGTAAGTGGTGGTGCTCTCGGTTTTATTGTGGGTAATTTCGCTGGTGCGTTGGCTGGAGCTGTTGCGGGAAATCGTCTTGGTGCCGTGCGTGATGCCAAGGGCAAAAGTGTCTATGAGGTTTTCTTGGACCTTCCACAGCAGGATCGGACGCGGCTCTTGAGTGAACTTGCGGCCAAGGTTTTCCAGTCTACTATGGGCCGCTAGCAAGGCTTCTTCTCCTTGGTTTTCATGTAGGCGTTGTTATTGTGGTTGTTTTGGAGAAATGGACTGAAAATAGGGTGGAATTGGATTGAATTTCGGGCTTTTATGAACATTTAAGCTAATAGCTAAACTATATACTTGCAAATATATCAAATGAAGATCTAATACTCATTCTTCACAGATCCAACATTTGAATCAGGAAATCCTTATCGGTGACATGCAACTGGATCGAGTCATGGTGACACAATATCTGTCTATCTATAGTTCACTATACCCCATATCTTCGAGTTTCTCACCAGTCCAGCAAGCTGTCTTTGATGACACTCTAGTGTTATCCGTCTACATCATTCAGATTTCAACTTCGAATCACTCAAATGTTCTCCAACTTGGCGTTATCACAATGACCACAGCTACCAGCATCTTCCCTCCATTAGACTCTCGTCCGCTTAAAGACACCATCGTTCTATTTGATGTCGACGAGACTCTGACCAAGGCGAGACAAGTATATTCATTCTTCCCATTGAAGAACTAATCGCTTACATACCGTTGATCTAGACTGTCAAGCCTGAAATGCTCGAGCTTCTCTCTCGTCTAAGACACAAATGCGCCATTGGCTATGTTCGTTCCTCGGTCTTTATACTAGGTACTCATCCTCCATCTCTAACATATTTCAGGTAGGCGGTTCGAATCTTGTTAAACAGCAAGAACAGCTGGGCTCATCTACTGTCGATGTTACCACCCTTTTCGACTTCTGCTTTCCTGAAAATGGACTGGTTGCGTATCGTCTGGGTAGACCACTCTCCACCAACAGTTTCATCCAGTGGCTTGGCGAGGATAGATATCAAGATCTCGCGGATTTTTGTTTGGGATATATCGCCAAAGTCAGGCTTCGCAAAAAGCGCGGTACGTTTATTGAGTTCCGAAATGGCATGATTAATGTGAGTCCCATTGGACGAAATGCGAGTATAGATGAGCGGAATGAATTTGAAGAGTGGGTTTTAGTTCTTCTTCTTACTACTGCATATTGAAATACTGATACTATTTAGGTATGACAAGATTCATAACATCCGCAGAGATATGGTAGAGGCTTTAAAGAAGCAGTTCCCTGACTTTGGGCTCACGTACGTCCCTGAATACTATATGTGCTTGTATACTGATATCGGATGCACCTGACAAGTATAAAGCTTCTCCATCGGTGGCCAGATTTCTTTTGATGTCTTTCCAACTGGCTGGGACAAGACTTATTGTCTACAACATATCGCAGCTGAGAAGGAGATCAGTGGTACTGACTACAAGCATATCCACTTCTTTGGGGATAAATGTTTTCAGGGTGGCAATGACTATGAGATTTACTCCGATTCTCGGACTATTGGTCACTCGGTGGATGGTCCCGATGAGACTATGAGGCAGCTGAAGGAGATCTTTCACCTTTAGTTATAGAAAAGATATTCAATTATAATTCATATGAGAGTAGTTATTTGAATGATAATTTATGTTTTAAATTTTTTATTCTATTTTATTTATTTATTTTTCTGTAGTTGACTACTAAACCCAAGATGATCGTTTCCCGAAAGCAACCGGGGAACTTGATTGAAGAACCAGAATCCGTCGATCTTCCCGGATCCCTTTTTTAGTCATCCCGATCAATTCTCTTCCTTTCAATAATTAACAATTATACCTAGTCAAAACTTCGATCATCTAGCGTCATGGCGCCCCAAAAACATGTCGCCGAGGTACCTCGCAGTATCCTCCCTCGTCTAACATGGAACAGTTCATCATCTCGCCCGGCTGTCTCCTCTCATCATCCCGCGTTTGCGCCAAAACAGCGATTGCAATACCTCCAGAGCTGGAGCCCTCTCCCCCGACAAATCCTCTCCTTACGCACATCATCTCAGCCTTCCAGGGGAATCTCTACGTCTTTCCAAACTAATAGCTTTGCGTCCACTCTCGCCCGACGAAATGCCTCTATCGCGAAACGCCCATCCCCCGAATCCCTAGGAAACCCCATCCGACATAATGGAGTCTATGTCGCAACCTTCAAACCTGCGCAGCGCGCATTCCACGCGACTCCCGTCCAGCAACGAGATCACCATTTCGATACTCTGAAATTCGTGAAGCGGTTACAAGCGGAGGGTTTCAGTGAGGAACAAGCCGTGGCCATGATGCGCGTATTGAATGATATCATCCAAGAGTCTATTCAAAATCTCACAAGGACAATGGTTCTTCGAGAGGGTCAGTTTGCTTTTTCAGATGAGACGAATCTCAAGTCTAATAATGATCACAGACTCGGAACGATCTACCTATACTCAGAAAGTCGACTTCGCTAAACTCCGCTCCGAACTTCTTAACACCGACTCGACTGAAGCACAACTCACACGCGCGTCGCATGAGAAGCTCTCTGCTGATCTTGCTAAATTGAATTCACGCATGCGGGATGAGATTGGTCGGACTCAGGCGTCTGTTCGATTGGATCTTAATCTTGAAAAGGGTCGGATTCGCGAAGAGGCTAATGGGCAGGAGATGCGGATTAAGGAGACGGAAACTCGGATTGAGCAGGAAGTGGCTGGCTTGAGAGAGCGGGTTGAAGCTGTTAAGTTCTCCACTTTGCAGTGGCTAATGTATGATTTCCGGCATCCTTCTTGTGTGCGATCATATGCTAACTCATCTACAGGGGTGTCTGCACTGGTACCGCTGCTCTGATTCTTGGTGCTTGGCGCTTGTTTATGTGAGGATTCGGATTTAAAGTGTGCATTGCTATGGAGCGTTGTTTTTGGTTCATACACGAGATCTTGGGTCTCAGTCATCGGTCTTTTCTTTTGTATAAAACTCTCTACTCATCTTGCTATTGTCAAGGTGGATCCTATTAAGGATGAATATGTTGATCTGGACATTATTCATAAAAATTTACATCATACACGTCCCAAATTGTGAGCTGCTTAATACTATTTGTATTTGTAATATCATTGATCTGACATTGGCAATATGAAGGGTTTATCGCACCACACATTATTCGTGCCACTGCCTCGCTAGATATCTCGTTAACAGTCGCATGACGGACTCGGACGGTCTATCATGGTAAACATCCATTGGTCGACTCAAACTCGTCATATCTTGTATAGCCGAACATACTCCGTGTTAGCGCATTTACTCCTGCAGAATCAAGGCCACGCTAATATGCCCACCCGGAGCTCCGATGGACATGCACCCCTGAGATCCTTATCTTCAGGGGTAAACGCGGCCTCTTGCACAATTTATTGGTGCATATTGTATTATCGTGCGGGGAACAATGCTTCGCCTCCACTAGCTTGGTAACGGTGCCTTTTTCTCAATTGCATTATCCCGGTCTTTTCAATCGTGCCCTTCGGGTTTACAACCCCGCCAGTATGAAGAGCTGCCCCACAGCTCTCGGTGATTAACATGAAACTACATGGTTCTTATAGTTGACTATTTCCCCTCATGTGTCTGCTTTTTGGTCCTATTTGATTGTATGATTCCCAGGCATTGAGCTTATATACAACTTGAAGCGGGGTCTGCTACCTTCAATCCAAACACTTCGCCTGGAGGCCATCAGTTCAGTATGGCAACTCTTCTTTCTTCGCTCTTGCTTCTAGCAGGGCATGTCTCATTTGCATCTGCTTCTCCTAGTCGACACTGGCCAGCTGAACGATCTTCCGTGGAGACTCGGAGCACAAATGATACAGGCTTTCAAGAAGTGCTCCAAGTGTATCAACCAGTGTCTTTTACATCCCATGGAACTAAGGGATGTGATCTGGATGTTTTGTTAATGGAATACGAGTTTGCCGAAAGCTATGGAGTTCCTTATGTTGGTAGGTTACTCTGCTCCTAATACTATACTGATCTCATCTCATCAGTTCTACTACAGGAAGCTACACACCACCAAGCTGTAAATTCGACACTGTTCGCATCAACATGACTGTCACCTCTCGAGGCACTCAATACGACCGACTGGCTCTTATGTACCTGGGCGATGCTGAGGTCTTCCGCACTTCAACTGCCGAGCCAACCTCGACTGGAATTGTGTGGACCTACATCAAGGAAATGTCCCAGTATAATGCTCTATGGCAGGAGCCTCAGAAACTGATCTTTGACCTTGGCAACATCATCACTGATGTTTATACTGGTCCATACAATGTGACATTGACTGCACACTTTTCATATGAGAATAATGTTCAAAATGCGGATATCATCCTCCCACTCTCGGCGAAAAAGGCATCATCCAACTCATCTAGTGAATTCACTGTTCCCACGGATAACACCACCGTCTCCTATACTATCCCAGATACAGCATCGCGCGCTGTTGTTGCAATCTCAGCTTGCGGTCAATCTGAAGAGGAGTTCTGGTGGTCTAATGTCTTCACTGAGGATGCTTATGACTTTGAAGATTCCATTGGTGAGCTTTATGGATACTCGCCTTTCCGAGAAATTCAATTGTATATCGATGGAACTATTGCCGGCTTTGTCTGGCCTTTCCCCATTATCTTCACTGGTGGTGTCGCACCTGGATTCTGGCATCCTATTGTCGGTATCGATGCGTTTGATCTTCGAATGCCAGAGATCGATATCTCGCCCTTTTTGCCACACCTCCAGGATGGCAAGGAGCACTCATTTGAGATTAGAGTTACTGGTCTCAATGTTTCTAGCGATGGCACAGTTTCACTCGCTGGTACTGTGAATTCGTACTGGGTGGTCACTGGAAATATCTTCCTCTGGACTGACGACGAGAAAAAGTCTTCTAAGGAAAGCACCAGTAAATCTTCCATTTCTATCGATGCACCCGAACCGAAGTTCACTGTGACTCGAGTCATTGGAGAGAACAAGACATCTGGGGAGAACGAAACCCTGAAATACTCCATTACAGCAGAGAGGTCATTCAAAGCCAGCTCATCTGAGTACACCTGGTCACAGGACCTGTCCTACTCCAACTACGGATACCTCAATCAACAAGGCTGGAGTCAAGTGAACAAGCAACTTACCTCGGGTAAGAACACGATTGCTGAGGTTGGTGGTTCCAGTACCAATGAAACTACCTTCAGCTATCCCTTGCTGGTGAACGCAACATACGTCCTTACCGATACAACCGAGAGTATCAGTTCATGGATGAGTCGTGGTCTCACCATTGATTCTACCGGCAGTCTCGGAGTTTCTCCTTATACTTTGGTCTCTGGAGCTTCAAAACTCGATACAACTCAGTCGGGCACGGCATACTATGACTATGTTGAAGGTGGCACATCGGTCTCTACTGGTACTACACTTGATGAATTCCAGAGCACTGCTAATGGTGTCGAATATTCGAGAACTGTTAAGGCTAGTGGAGGCAATGTGGTGGAGGATAGTCAGCCGGGTAGCTCAAAGACCTCTTATACTTCGACTCCGTCGGGCAGAGAAAGTATTAGGAGCATGCTGGGAAGAGGACCGGGCTAGGTCAGTGTTTAATGTTTTGTCTCTGATTGATGAGCGATCATCAATTTTTACGCAGTTGGCTTCACCAAGACTACATAGTTCTTAGACACTTTCAAATTTCAAATTCAAGTACATATCAGATTATCTCAGGTGAAAATCCACTCCTTTTTATACTGAAGAATTAGTGTTTGAAACCGCTTATAAATTCAATTGGAATGTCACATCTCCTTTGCTAATGCCTTGTGCCAGAAACAAATATATGATTACCCACGACGAAATTGGTCTATTGTCCTGGATATTTGATAGCAGGTAATGTTTGACCAGTTGATGGTTGGCCAAATGAGCCACATACAATGACATCAGGGGTGCCGTATCTTCACGTGATTCCCTCGATAAGCCGATGGCGCGCGCATTGCAACGCGACTGTTCCTCACTCAGTCTGATTGAGGGGTCAAACGACGAGGTCCAAACAGGATTCCAGCATGAGCGTGGTCGCAGAAGATGTTCGGGTTGCCCGTGAGTTTGTTCAACATCTTCACACCCTAAAAGAAGCTTCCTACTAACAATATCCTGGATATAGATCCCGTCCCAGGGCCTCTGCTCGCCGCTATGGAGCAGAGAGATGCATTGGACAACGATGAGCGGGCTACGAAGCGGCGCAAGGTTACCAAGTCTGGGCCATACAGTCTTGCTCAGGTTAATGGGCTCTCATCAACGAGAATACCATTGGGGTATATCCCGTTAGCTAGATTGACATTGCGCATGGTGAGTATTGAGTGGCTATATTTCATACATGGTGGCTGACCGTTCGCCACTTTCCTTCTAGAGCTTCGCAGATGATAACAAAATGAATGGAGACTCTACGCATGAAACTCCGGATTCGTCTCGTCGGCTTCCTGTCATTCTGAATGTAAGCCCTATACATTCTATCGACGATGATCCATCCTCTAGCTCCCAGGAACCCTCATCCAATCGCGATTCCTTTACAATTGAACTCTCTCCGGTTGAGATTGAAGATAATAAATCAATGAAATTGCTATCTTATACCTTCGATGAGCCGAAATCCTCGGATTTATTCGAGCAACTCCACCTCGCTAGCGGGCTCACCTGCGCGGATCGATATTTCCAACGTGCCCCAGCTACATGTTACCAAGCCGCACTATCCAGATCAGATATTGGTATCTTCTCCTTGGAGGTAGATATACTCTGGAAAGATTCATTGGAGATACCGGATTTTTCGCACATTCAAGATCCAACATTGCATGTTTTTGCAAGGTATGCCCTGAAGGAAAGGCATGGACAACCCGAAGGTCAGTCTGCGAAGCGCGAGATTCGTGAGAAGATACTTGGGACTTCTCGTAGTTGGGCCCCGCGTGAATTTTACAACAGTGTTCATGTCCCAGCAAACACAAAAGAAGCTTCAGCAGAGATTCAATGCTCCAAGCTGGTGTGTGACCTGTTCCCTTTCCAGCGAAGAGCTGTTCGCTGGCTTCTTCAGAGAGAGGCAATGGAGCTGCAGCCGGATGGGAGCGTTACTCCCATTACAGAAAGGAATCCTCCTGGTAATCTCCCCTCATCGTTCAACGAGATGAAGGATGCCGATGGGAGAACCTGTTATTACAGTCATCTTTTTATGACGATTACTTCGGATATTTCACGATGGAGTGATGCAGAAACTCATCTGAAAGGTGGCATTCTCGCCGAAGAGATGGGTCTAGGCAAGACTGTGGAGATGATAGCACTGATTAACCTCAATCGACGGGGTGAACAGCTAAAGCCCGATCCTGACGGACTGAGAATATCAGGAGCTACATTGATCATCACACCACCTGCAATTCTAGAGCAGTGGAAACAGGAGCTCCAGCAGCATGCCCCTGATCTACGAGTGCATCATTACACTGGGATCAAGCGTGGGCAAGAAGGAGCTGACGATCTGGTCATCGAAGAGCTTACCGAATTTGACGTCGTGTTAACCACATACAATGTCATTTCTCGTGAGGTACACTACGCCGGTGCAGCACCAAAGCGAAGCTTGCGCCATGAGAAGAGATTCGAGCCTCGCAAGACGCCACTGGTTCGGATCTCATGGTGGCGAGTATGCCTTGACGAAGCCCAGATGATTGAGAGTGGTGTCAGCAATGCTGCCAAGGTTGCTCGATTGATTCCCAGAGTCAATGCCTGGGCTGTCACGGGTACGCCCCTTCGTCGAGATATCGATGACCTTTTCGGTCTCCTGCTGTTCCTGCACTACTATCCATTTTGCTACTCCAATCCCTTGTGGAAACGATTGTATTCCAGGTTCGGGCCAATCCTGGTCCAGATAATTCAGAACATTGCGCTGCGACATAGTAAAGATCGTGTTCGTGACGAACTTCGCTTACCACACCAGAAGAGAGTGGTCATTACAACCCCGTTCACAGCCGTTGAAGAGCAGCATTATGGTCAACTCTTTGAGACTATGTGCGAGCAATGCGGTCTTGATGCGACAGGCGCACCACTTCGTAGTGACTGGGACCCCGAGGATCCAGGAACTGTTGAACGAATGCGTACTTGGTTAACACGACTTCGACAAACATGTCTTCATCCCGAAGTTAGTGGAAGTAATCGACGAGCCTTGGGTGCTGGAAATGGGCCACTTCGAACTGTTGATGAGGTTCTTGAGGTTATGATTGAAAATACCGATACATCAATCCGTACCGAAGAGCGAACCCTTCTCTTGTCCCAGCTGCGCCGAGGCCAACTCCTAGAGAATGCCAAGCGTCGAAAAGAGGCTTTGGCCCTTTGGCAAGGTGTCTTAGAGTATTCTAATGGGATTGTTGCAGATTGTAGAGGACAGCTTCAAATCCAGAAAACACTTCTGAAAGACGCTGCAAAAGATGATCAGAAAGAAGTACCTTCAGACCTGAGTGATGATGAAAGCGAAGAGACGGATAAGAACAGCCGTCTTGGTCAATGTCGACTGAAACTGCGAGCAGCACTGGAAGTTCAACATATCGCTGTCTTTTTCACAGCGAATGCATACTACCAGATCAAATCAGATCCTGCTTTGACTGAGCCTGACTCCGATGATTTCAAATCTCTTGAAAAGAAAGAGGAAGAAGGGTACGAAGCTGCTAAAATCATTCGTAAGGAGATGCTTACCGATATCTCCCGAAAGGTTGAGCGGTATATGAAGATGATCAAGGACAAGGCGCATACGAAGCAGTTTGTTAAGGTCCCGAAAATGAAACCCTATTTGTACAACAGGGGGCTGGAGTCGTATCGACTCTTCAACAAGTTCGAGGACCTGTGCAACGCACTGAACAGACACGCTGAGCAGTACAATGAATGGAGAGAGGTTATGATCAAATTAGTTTTGCAGTCTCTCATTGACCAAGAAGAGGACGCTGAACTCGAGGGCAATGAGTATGAGCGATCGACAAAGCATCAAGACGAGATGTATGTGTACATGGAAGCGCTCCGAGCGATGCATGCAGATCGTCACGATGCTCTTACCGGTCAAAAGAACATCCTCATTTCCCACGAAGTCAAAAATGGTATCGAACAAGCACAGAAGGGCGAGGGACCCTCACCTAAACTATTTCTCTCTATTATGAACATGCGCAGTGAATTAATGCCTGATCCTGAGCTCGGGTCTCTGAGAGGTCTGGTCAGTGAACTTCGCAGTCTCGTCACTTCGCTGGATTGGCAAGCCAATGGAGGAAGCACACGAGCTCGCGCTGAACTGGATTTGGTAACCGAGGTGCTGAAAAATGCCGGTCAAATGATAAGTGAGCAATTGAAAGTGTCGGCTAGCTTGGAGAGGGAGGTCGAGATGTTCCGTGATACGATGAATAATCGTCTAGAGTACTATCGACACTTGCAACAAATTTCAGATACCGTCGCGCCATATGATGAGGAAAGTGCTGGGAAACCCATGGATGAGGCACTTTTTCTTTCCAAGGTCGAGTCGGAAGAAGTGCTTGAAGGCAAGATTTCTTCGCTGAAGTCGAAGAGGCGGTACCTCGTTCATCTTCGTGATGAATCTGGCTCGGAAGATACGAACCGGATTTGCATTATTTGTCAATCCAGTTTCGAAGTTGGTACGTACCACCCTTGACACAATCTTGCATTCATTTTACGTATACTGACCTTTCAATCTTAGGTGTTTTGACTGTTTGTGGCCACAAATACTGCAAGGATTGTTTGCAAATGTGGTGGCGACAGCATCGAACTTGTCCCATTTGCAAGAAATCCCTGAAACTGAATGATTTCCATCAGATCACATACAAGCCACAGGAACTTGTTGCTCAAGAGGAACAACCCGCCACCAAGTTTGATCATGAGCACCATCCCAAGAATGCCATCTACAGCGATATCAGCTCAGGTGTTTTGAATGAAATCAAAAACATTGATCTGGATGGCTCATTTGGTACCAAAATCGATACTCTTGCTCGCCACCTGATCTGGCTGCGAGAACATGACCCTGGTGCCAAGTCAATTGTATTCTCCCAGTACAAAAATTTCCTAGGTGTTCTGCAAAGAGCCCTTGGTCGTTTTCAAATCTCATCATGCAGTGTTGATACACCTGGTGGTATTGAGAAGTTCAAGAAAGATCCTGCAGTAAGTTTAACCCATGTCACCTCTCATTCGATCAGCTACTGACTAGATTAGGTGGAATGTTTCTTATTGCATGGTAAGGCGCAATCATCAGGACTGACGCTTATCAACGCAACCCATGTATTCTTATGTGAGCCGTTGATCAATACTGCTATCGAGCTGCAGGCTATTGCTCGAGTTCATCGAATCGGTCAAAAACGTCCTACAACTGTCTGGATGTATCTTGTCTCTGGCACAGTGGAGGAATCCATCTATGAACTTTCTGTGGCGCGTCGCTTAGCCCACATTATTGAGAAGGAGAAACAGGAGAATTCGAACTCGATCCTTCCTGAGGTTACTGAGGCATCAATCGTTGATCTTACGGAAACAGCGATAGATTCGGCGAATTCCATGGAGATGCAAGATGCAACTCTCACAAGCTTAATGACAAGTGGTGCCTCAGGCGGTGAAATGGTGCGAAAGGATGATCTTTGGCAGTGTCTCTTCGGAAACTCTGCTCAGAAGGATAGCAATGATGGCTCTGCCGATGCGGAGAGAGAAGTTGGAAGATTCCTGAGAGGCGAGGCAGCCGAGGAAAGGAGAAACGAATCTATGACCTAATGATGTGATATTCCTAAACAGGACATGTATGAACAGCGAGTTAATGAACAACCATGACACCTGAACACAATCATAATGCCCCCTAGGACCTCTTTGACTACTCGAGTGTCTACGGGTTCCTTCAAGTTTTTCTGCCCTGAAATAATACTCGTGGAGAAGGGCAGAATGGGTCTACAGCTTATCTCTAGGCCTACCAGCTGCCTATATCCAACTCAAACAGCTAACCTTCCCTTTCAGGTAACCCAGTAGGTAACCCCGTAGGTACTTAGCTAAACAGATGTGTAGCTCACCTGTCACCTATAGATACTATTGACTGAGTACTCAAGTCTATAAACATGACTGTCTGCGAAGACATGAACACACCTGGGCATTTGCAGATACACCGTATGGGCACTTATAACTTGAAGCTAATGTGGTTAGGATGATATTCATAGTGCACATTTAGGTCATCAACATTCCCTGACAGGGACTCGCTTGGTGAGGACTTGGCAAGCTTATACATCGACATCGGCATAATTTTCAATTCAGTTCCATTTGTGCTCCACCCACTGTTCTGGCTAATCTGGCAGTTTCCACTTCCTACCAAAACTCCAAATTGTCGGTATGCCTCTGGTGAAGGCATCGACATATAACATGTCAAATCCATCCCAGACTCCAGCATTTGATCTCGAATCATTCGTGTATCTCAATTTATACGAGAACGACACGCTACCAGTTCATAAAAGATTTCCATCCACGCTTGATTGGTCGATATTGCCCGTAAAGTAGCATGAGTGGAGAGTCATATCATGTCCCCAGCCAGTCTGGCCCCTCTCCAGTTGTTCCGCACGACCGACGAAGTCTCTGCATAAGAGGTGAACACCTCTTGTGCGTTGAAGACCGAGTGAAGTTCAGTGACTTCCAAGGTTGGTATAATGGCATTCTTGGTCGAGGGTTGTTTCTGTCAGAAAACATCTCGTAAGGTATTTCAGGATGTGTTTCTTGGAAAGGATTTGCAGCGTCGTTTGAGACCTAAGACAATTAAAAAAGTTCTCCTGTTGATCGCATGAAGGGTATAGACTCATACTGGTATCGCGGGCATTTGATAATCAATTGTGCTTGCAATGTAAGCAAACTGCCAATCAGGAAGAATCTCGTGATTTCTTGTACCTATAAAATGCCCATTAGTATATCGTACCCTAGAAACGACTGTAGCCAAAAGCTCATCAACACGAAATGAGCAAGTGTGCCCTATATTCGCCCAGGCACAGTTCATGCAGGATTTGAGAATTCGGCATTTCCAATTGCAACGGATCCAAAGATCCTTCGCCCCTAACGCAGGCTTCACATGCCAGTGTCGATTACCAAAAAATTCCAACCCGTTGCTGAGTTGCGCACCTTTGTGTCGCTGAATTAAAGGCACTACCCGGGCCTCCATGTCTTCAGTCATCATGTCGAAGAACAGCAAGTGCAGCCAAGTTTGCTCTCTGACATGCGCCGGAGCAGGTCAGTTATGAAGCCATGGAAAAGTCAAGGCTAGGCTGCAACTTGACCCACGTACAATAGAAACGGTATCGTACGCAGCACCGTGTAAGAAGCAATAAGATTTGGCTCTGCGCGTCGCCTTAAATATTGAAACATTTAAGACTCTAAGCTCACTAAAAAGATCAATCTTAAATGAAAGGTTGCTATATTTGATTTAGGTATTACACTTATGTATCATTCCTGACCCCTTAGCTACCTCTGTAGGTAACCCTATAGGTACTTCAAGTTATATACACAGAACCTTGGAAGAGTAGATCACCCTAGCTGTCCGAGCTACCTGTAGATATTCCTGACTCGAATCGAATCTAATTAGGTTGATAAGGTATGTAGTTTTGCATTGGCGTCAATAAAAGAAACACCGTATCTTGAGTAGTTAAAAGAAGACTACTATGTAAGAAACAAATTGAAATGTGCTGCACCCCCAGAATTCATCCTTTGCTCCCCTTAGGAATTCAGATCCTTCTCCTCTAT
This sequence comes from Penicillium herquei, assembly GCA_039634405.1. Classification (NCBI taxonomy): domain Eukaryota; kingdom Fungi; phylum Ascomycota; class Eurotiomycetes; order Eurotiales; family Aspergillaceae; genus Penicillium; species Penicillium herquei. Next base: position 3,266,005 of record CP098387.1, on the reverse strand, counting down.
TCTGACCTGACGTTCTCCTCCAAACAGTCGAGTGAGACTCCACCGAGTAAAGGTATTTTCCCAACGAGGCTCTCCTGATAAGTAGTAACCTGTCCCATCCACGTCATAGTGCATGTCTTTGGACCTCTGGTCTTTGAGATAAGAGAGATTGCGATACATCAGTTCTTTGAAGGATATAGGTGTCATATCCTCAAAGCATTGGCGTGGGCTCATACGAGTATGCTCTTTGTCGAGGCCCTGGGTGTAAACGAGAGTATGTTTCTTCCACACTGGATCTTCTTTGCTTAAAACAGGACCAAGGTTTAACCACCTGGTCAAGACAAAGGCTACTCCAGAGTCAAATTCGATAAGCTCAGCCCGATACCTTGTGTTGCTGTCTTCGCAGGTGGACGTGAGATCGATGTACCTTTCTCCAGAAGACCCTTCTGCAGGTAGTGGGGCGAAGAGATCTTGGATGATGTTGCGTTGAAAAACTGCCACAAGTGGCCCACCCTGAGAGCGCCATCCAGTCATCCGATTAACCAGATCCTCATATGTGCTGGCAAGGACTATGTTCTGTGTTCTGGTATGTAGACTGAGGGGCTTTGAACATATTTGAGCATCAGTTGAATAAAGGAAGGTTATATCAGGGAGCCCATAAGGTCGGCCGTAGTTGAGCACTTTCATAAAGGATAGAGAAGCAGTACTAACATTTGAATCCCAAATTTTGGACCGTAGTTGTGACTTCTCATTGCAAGTCTCAGATGAAGGAAGTTGTATGAAAATCTGCCCGAACGCGACGGATTATGGCTGCATAGCACAAATCCAGCATCACACCACTTCCCTGAGTGCCAACATGGGAGTGGAATGGCTCTCAATCAGGTCTTTCGCAAATCCCATAGCCCTCGCCTGGAGGGCACTCAACCCAATGCAGGATGTGGCAGGCATTGCAGGCAGAGTAATGTGGGTTATCTCGTTCCAATTGGGTTATGATGTCGAGCTTCTTGTCTCGAGCACAGGCATATATCTGGCTGTTGTATCGTTGAGTAATGTCAAAGAATCGATGGTTGCAGAGTGAGAAGCAAACTGTGTCGATAGAAGGAAGAGAATCGCATATCAATAGTCTCGTCTCCGTAGGGAGGCTATTGAGGGAGATTTCGTTCTTGGGAGTGGGGTTCACTGCCTGTCGTAGGCGAGTAAGGCACAAGTTGACAAGGCTCTTTAGCGCTTCCATGTTGAGGATGCTAATAAGGAGCCTTAGGGTATGCAGATTTCAGAATATGAAGATAAAGTGAGGGAGTTATAGAAGAAAAGGAAGAAAAGCAAGAAAGATAAGAAGGCTAATAAGAGTGAGAAGAAGAGTAGTAGAAGGAGGAGAAAGAGTAGTGAATGTGGGGAAAGTAGTACAAGAAGGTGAAGTGTAAAGAGAGAGGAAGGGGTTATGTAGGAGCCGATGAGAGATAGATATGATACCTTAAGTTAGGACGACTTAACAACAGTCAACCTTGCAGGTCCATACCGTCAGATTGAGAGAAATAAGAGAAGCACACACATGGTGGGTATTTGATATCAAAACTTGCATGAGGTTGTTATGATCGGTTGCAGGGTACCAGGGGCTGGTTTTAACGTCGGTTAAGTCAACTAATGCATCTCCGTTAATGCTTCCACACTTTTCTAACTTTCTAGTCATGGTGACTAGATTCCACGAAATGTTTCTGACAGGTATCACCGGTGCTGTCTCCTTTTGGTCTTCGAGACTCTTGGTATTGACCCTCTACAATACTATGTACTAGCATATCTTGCATGCACATGTGGAATTGTTAATCAAAATTGGGTTCATATGGCTCCGTGAGTGTAAGAGCTCCAGATATACTGACTCGGAGCCCAGGGAAAATTTTTACTAGTGTCCTGCGACTCGGAACTACTACTAGTAGTTCAGGTCATGGTACTACAAAAAGGACATGCATCGAGGCTGGCGGATAATATATAGTAGTACTAGTAGTTCAAGGTCACGGTCCAACTTGAAGTTGTCTTGTGCCAGTGATGGAGCAGCTGGTTTAGATTCTGAGATTTACCCAAGGGAAAGAGGTCAGCTAGTGAGCCCTCCAATGATTGATATCGTCCTCTGAGATGGTCATAGAAACAACTTGAAGTTGGTTGATGTCGCGTACCTGATGTATAGTGGTGCCTGATAAATAAGGCCAAAATCAGGGGCGATCCCTCGCTGACTAATCCAGGCATCCCCCACGCGTATCGAAGAGAACAACGACAGTGACGTGTGTATGGTTGCCTGTGGAAAGTTCCAGAGGAGTCATATGAGTTTGATTCAGTCGTGAAATATCCAGAGTGGATGTTGATATTCCTTTCCAAAGATCTCATTACTTTTTCATAATGGCGGACTCACAGAGTCCCGAGGCTCGTGAGCTGAGCCTGATAGGCAAGGTGGAATTCCGAATTGCCATGGCAGATACCGATGAGAAGCTTCAATCACTACTCCAAACCTATCTACCTCCATTGCTGCTGAAGTTATCCTCAGAGAGTGTGGCGGTTCGCAACAAGGTCATTTCCGTTTGCCAGCATGTCAACACTCGGGTCAAAGCCCCCACTATTCAACTGCCCGTCGCCGCCTTATTGAAGCAATTCAAAGAGCAAAAGTCTCAACTGGTCCGGCATTTTGATTTGATCTACGCTCAACAAGGAATCGACAGGCTCGGTTCTGATGCTCGAGTTGATATTCTCCTCCCCTTGTTGAAGGGCATCGCGGAGATCGGAACATCGGCTACCCAGGGCGCCATTGTGTTCAACCTGGTTCTGCGACTGCTCCCTCTCTTCAAATTGCCACCAAAGGGCAGCGATGAAGATCAGAAACTGAAGCAGCGCTTGGGACTGTCGGACCCAGATTCGCAGTTCTTATCCCTTTGGCTGGGGAAACTCCTCATTCTTTCTCCTGCTACTTCGGAAGCTACTACATGTCCCGGCTTGTCTCCAGATGAGTACACATTCTTGAATAAGGGTGCATCCGCAAGCGAAACATGGAACCCCGCTACTCCCGGAGGATTAAATCTCACTGAGACTAAAGTCGTCGCTCTCCGATTTATTAGTAGTGGTGCCTTTGCTGATAATCAACGATTCCTACCCTCCTTGATTGCCTCTGCCGATGCCAACTCTAGACTCGCCGACTTGGGTGATGAGACTTTGAAGCGATTTGCTATGGATCTTGAAAATCCCGATGTGGTTCAACAATTGTACGATGTCTATTTCGGATCTGGTGGTGCTCCACCGGCTCGCCCCCCTCTTCAGGTGAAGGTTTTGAGTGTCCTAGGCAAATCTATCAAGGCTACAGAAGACACACAGAGGATCTATAAACTTATCGAAGATGGACTTCTGTCTGATACCGCGAGATCTGCGCAGGGTCTTCAAGCATCAAAATTAAGAACTCAAATATTCACATTTACTACATGGGTCGTCCGCATGGGCTCTCCCACCGACCTGAAACAGATTGCCCCTAAACTGATTGCTGGTTTAAGAGACTTTATTCAATCTCAGACTTGGCCGAGTCCAGCCTCTAGCGGGCAAAAGCTACCTGCTACAGATCTGAGCTTAAGAGGACTGGCTTACGAAAGTATTGGCATCCTGGTCCCCAAGGTGGATTTCCAAATACAGGATCAGGATACTGAGAATTTTGAATTTGATCTCGTTCGCTGGCTCTTTACCTCTCTCAGTGCCGATGACTCTAGTCCGCAGATCTTCGTTAGCATTGACCAAGCATTGGGAAGTATTCTTAATTCTTCGCTGAATAGTCACGATCAAGCCTTTCAAGCCCAGCTGCGTCCATTCCTGGTTCAGCAGATGAGCTTGCACCCAGGTGATGTTCACCCAGAGACGGGCTACAATGTTGTCCGCGGTGTTCAGTATGCGACCGTCCGTTTCGCCAATCGATTCTTGCCATTCAATGACGTTGTTGCTCGCTGGATTGATCTCATGGCTATTTCAAGAGGTCCAGAGAGACAACAAGAAATCGTGGAGGAAGGCAGAAAGGGATTGCATCCATACTGGTTCCGACTTCTTAATCCAACAAAGGATGAGAAATGGGCTCCAGCAGCTTCTCAGAAGCGAGATGAGTCTTGGTTCGAATTTCCAACCTTCGCTGAAGCGACCCAGTTTTTACTGAGTTCAGAGAGCCAAGATGATTCTACACCACAGCTGCTATCTGGACCATACAAGAATGCATTTGTGCCTGCTATTTCTTTTCTGCGCAATACCTTGCTTTGGGAGGCCTTCTCCGCGTCCAAGATCACCCTTGACTTGGATGAAGAGTGGGATTATAAGCTCGAAGTGCAACTCTCCACTGACGAAGAAGCTCGGTCTGCAGTGAGACAATACATCCGCAATACTGCCAAGGAATCCGTCTCTAAATTCTTGTCTGCGATCCTGAATGGCATCGTCAGATCAGACTTGCCGGATCTTCGACAATGTGGAGTTCACTTCGTGGAGATTTGCTCTTTGGCGCCCAATGATGTGGTTGAGAAACTTCTCCCGCAGTCTCTGGCTTTGACCAAGCCTATCTTCAGCAACAACGAAGATATTCAAGGACTGGCAGCTCGTGCGTTTGGAATTCTGGCGTCGCATCCCTCTCTCCCTGAGGTTGATCTCAAGAATTTTGTGGCGTTGTTCGAAGATACCTTGAAGTCTTGGAATACAGCTATTGGTGAAGCTGCTCTTAGAGTTCGCGGGGCAGTTGTATCTCTGTCTTACCTCCTCAGCAGACTTGCCTACCGCGGCCTTCTGAACAGAGTTCCTGATGCTCAAATCAAGCAATTCATCGAGACAACCTTAGATATTGTCGACGTCTCTCGAGATAAACTTCTCCAGCGAACTGCAGAGGCCTCTCTTGGTGAGCTCAGCTTATCAGGTATTCTATCTCTGCAGATACTTCCAGAGGATGGCTGGAAACAAGTCCATAAGAAGCTTTCCAGTGATGCGAAGTCTGAAAATGACATTTCCATCAGATCCCTGGGTCTGGTAACTGTAACATTTGTACGCATTCAACCCGCTCCTTCGCTATTCAACGATTTCCTTGCTTCTTTGTACAGTCTACATGAAATCCGAAGCCCGGAGGTACAGTTCACAATCGGTGAGGCTCTGAGTAACGTCGCAACCGGGTGGTCTTCTCAGGCTCTTATTGAAGAGTTCGATGTGGATGCAGAATTCCCCAAGTCAGATGTGCCCAGAACAGTGTTTGTTGAGGTCTGCGACAAGATTATTGCCGACTGTGTGGCGCCCAAGCCATCTCTTCGGAAGGCTTCCGCCATTTGGCTATTGTCTCTCGTCAAAAATTGCGGGCACCTGTCAGAGATGCAGGAACGGTTACGCAAGTGTCAAGCCACATTTACTAGTCTTCTTGGAAATCGAGATGAGGTCGTACAAGAAACGGGTGCTCATGGTCTTAGTTTGGTGTACGAGATCGGTGATCAATCTCTTAAGGATGACCTGGTCCGTGATCTGGTGGACTCTTTTACGGCGACTGGACCTAATCTCGGCGGTGGCAATGTCTCTGCGGATACCCAGCTGTTTGAACCTGGAGCTCTCCCCACGGGTGAAGGGTCGTCTGTTAACACCTACAAGGATATCATGAATCTGGCTGCCGAGGCGGGTGACCCCACGCTTGTGTACCGGTTCATGTCGATGGCTTCTAACAACGCCCTCTGGACGAATCGCGCTGCCTTCGGTCGGTTCGGAATCAGCAGCATCTTCTCGGACTCCAGTGTCAATGGTTACCTGTCTCAGAATCCTAAGATCTACCCCAAGCTCTTCCGATACCGCTTCGATCCCAACCCCAATGTACAGCGATCGATGAACAGCATCTGGCAGGCCCTTGTTAAGGACCCCACAGTCGTGATCGACACCCACTTCAACGCTATCATGGAAGATCTCCTGAAGAGCATGCTTCAGGGGCGTGAGTGGCGTGTTCGACAAGCAAGTTGTGCCGCTGTGGCGGATCTTATTCAAGGTCGCCGTCCCGAGAAATACGCCCAGTATCTCGATGAGATCTACGGCAAGGCTTTTAAGCTCCTGGATGACATCAAAGAATCTGTGCGTGTCGCCGCTCTCAAGCTCTGTCAAACAATTACCAATTCCGTGATCCGCACTCTTGAGACGAGCGGTACAGAGAAGCGCGCGGGTACTCTACTCAACAGCGCTATTCCCTTCCTCCTCAGTGATACTGGATTAGATTCTAGTGTGGAAGAGGTTCGCGGGTATGCTATTGGTGCTCTTGTTCAGATTATCAAGAAGAGTTCTGGCACACTTCTCCGTCCATTCGTGCCCAATATTCTGGAAAAGTTCCTTAGCTCCCTCAGCTCACTTGAGCCTCAGGCAGTTAACTACGTACACCTGAACGCAGACAAATACGGTCTCACCGGACAAGAGATCGACAAGATGCGTCTCTCTAGTATCCGAACCTCCCCAATGATGGAAGTGATCGAACGGTACTTGATTGATCACCTGGACGAATCCAATCTCCCAGAACTCGCAACCCGATTAGAAGAGGTCCTTCGCTCCGCGGTGGGTCTCCCATCTAAGGTGGGGTGCAGTCGAGTTCTAGTTCTACTCAGCATGAAGACGCTAGTGTTCCGACCCTACGCCGACCGATTCATTCAGGTGCTGTGTAAATACGTGGTGGATCGCAATGAGACCGTCAGCGCGTCATACTGCACATCATTGGGTTATCTTATGCGATTGGCATCCGACGAGCGGGTCCTGAAGACTATTGACTACGCCAAGAGACTCTATCTAGAAGCGGAAGAGGCTACCACGCGAGCTGTGGCGGCCGAAATCCTATACTCCGCGTCCAAACTCTCGAATGACCGCTTCATGGCGTTCGCCACAGCTGCACTCCCGTTCGTCTTTGTTTGTCAGTATGATGCGGACGAACATGTGAAAGAAGGATTTGAGAAGACCTGGCAGGATAATGTGGGTGGCTCGCGCGCCGTCGCCTTGTACATTCGGGAGATCGTCAGCCTTGTATCCGACAACCTGGAATCGCCGCGGTGGGCCATTAAACATACGGCGGCACGTGCCATGGCTCAGGCTGTGCTTGCATTGGAGGTCGAGATAGATCTCTCCACTGCGCAACTGGTTTGGCCGGTTTTGGTTAAAGCGTTGGCGGGGAAGACCTGGGAAGGGAAGGAGGTTGTGTTGAAAGCCCTGGTTAGATTTGCCCGTCAAGGGAAAGCGTTGTGGGCGGAGTCTCCGAAGGAGAGTGAGCTGATGAAGGTGGGTTTGAAGTCTTTTTTTTTTCTCCTTTTTTTTTTTTTTTTTTTTTTTTTTTTTTTTTATGTGATGACTTTGTGTACTTCCTTGATTTTTTGCTTGTTTTTCTCCATATTCCACATTCATACAAGGTTTGGGACAGAGAAAAAGAGGCTAACAAAAAGTGGGGATTTCCGTGGGAGTCAGACCATCACCATCCGTGAAGCGAAGCGAGCAAACGCCGTGTACCGGCCGCATGGATTACGAGCAATGGGTGAGATTTCTCAAGTTCGCCAGATCGATCTCATGCCGCAGGCATTAGAGATCGTGCCATCGGTAATTGAAGAAATGCAAGACGGCATGGAGATAGATTCCGGGAAAGGGAATGGTCCAGACTCCAACGACACCCTTGCAGCGAGTGTGCAGTGCCTCCTGCAATGTCTGAATGTGAACCCCGCCACGGCCGGTTCGGGCGAAGGTCAGTTGCCCTACGGGAACCTAGCGTCGGCCCAGCTAAGCCTAACCACAGTGTTGGGAGAATACGTACGACAGGTGATCGGTCCGTTGGACCAGGCCCTGACCCACGGCGGACGACAGGTTGTCAGCACGGTCTATCAGGAGCTCCATGCAGTGTTTACCCGAGTGGATCGGTGGACTGCGCCCGGTGAAGAGGTTCTGGCGGGTCCGATGTGCGATCTCGCAACTTTACTCCTCCACGACCGGAACGCTGTTGAGTTGGTCCGCAAGGGCCGTGCAGATGCCATTTTGGCGTACCTGAAACTTCGACCGGCGGTGCGTGGAGTGCCTGATACTTTGGCTGAGGTTTTGAAGGGATGGAGGGCGAGTGAGAGATCGGATGCGATCCAGCGCATTCTTGACGAGGCCCTGGCGTGTTTGAACTAACCCTACCTAGTTCATTTGAAATGTTTACTTTTACTATATAGGTGTTCGGTTACCTATTTTAGAAGTATGTGACTACTAGTTTTTTAAACTATACGATTGACTAGACTCGTAGAAGATGTATGTCTTAGAATCTTAGAGTCACCTGCAAGAAAAAAAAATTATGATTAGGATTAGTATTTGGGGGCCTCTTTTTCCCCCCCAGAAAACCACGTGGTAGATCGACCGTGGATCCTTTTATTTTATTTTATTATATTTTTTCTTATATTATTTTAGGGGGCATTGGCCATTTTGATTAAAGTTCATGATTTGATGTATCCAGCTGAATGGGTCATTCTCTCTTGTGCATAACATTCGGGTTTGGGGAAGTGAACCTCTGGTGCAAGTGGAGTCAGATGAACCGGATTCGATCTTTGCTCCGGAGCCAGTCAGAATTAAGTAGTAGAGTGCGATTCACTTTTCCAAGTTATTTATTTTTTTTAGTATTTTTTGACTATTTTATTTTCATTTATTTTCATTGTTTTGTCTTCTGCAGCAAACTAGTGAGAGCGCCACTCGCTTAACCCTCGGGCATGTCCGTAGTCACTTTAGGTTTTCGCAGCCTTGACTGGCACTAAGGTAGAACCACACCTGGGCAGGGAAGACAAATATCCGAACCCGAACGTTGGACGATCTTTTGCTCCTTGGGACCACTTTTCTCCATTCAAATGTTGTTTATATTTATTTATATCTAGGTGATCGTCGTAGTGTATGTCGACTACTCGTCTATCATTCCAAAGTACTGAGTAACGTGTAGCTGTTATACTAGAAGATATAGGAGATAGTATAAACTTGAATTTATTAGTATTATGGAATATTCTCTGATGTCCGTTTCAGTTGATCCCGTTTTATTGAAACTCATCCGATACCGTACTCTGTACTCCGTACTCCATACCCATTCTCATACACCTGATTAGCGATATCCACGCCACCAGACCCTGATTGGCAGCACGCTAGTTCGGTCTGCACCTTACTCCTTCCAGTTTCACTTCAAGTTCCTTCTATACCATAGTGTTCGGGAATTCCAGATGTCTATGAGACTAACATTTTCCAATGTTCTAGGGGGTAAAGGGGCCCTATCCTGATTCAGTGGATCGGGAGTGATCCATAAGGACTGATTAAGCCCTGGAGCCGGGGCTAGACCCATCTAGACCGTTAGGGTATGGTTCCAGCCGTATAGAGTACTGTAACTTTGAATGTGTTTTGGGTCTGTTTTGTTTTGGGTTTGGCCCGGTTATTTGGCTTATTTGGCTTATTTGGCTTTGTTTTCTTTGTTTCCTCTCTGTTTGGCTTTGTATTGTCACTTTGATTTAGTCCCAAGGTTCCTCTCTCCTCGTTGTTTAGCCTCATTCTTGTTCGACTCCTCTTTAAACTAGTTCAATTCTAGTTCCTCTGAGTATTATTCTAGACTTATACGACTGGATCTATTTTCCGTATCATCCCGTATCAAACTCGAACTCTCGGACACTCACTCGGATCCGAGTGAAAAGTGCCCAGGTTAACGTGTTCTCAGCCAGCCCTAGTTTATAATTTCAAATACTTTTTTCCCCTACGAAGACCCCTCGGATAGCTTATTCGGTATCGAACTACCAAATCCCGGATCCTTTTTTTTTTTATGACTAGTTCTTTTTTTATTTTTATTTTTATATTTTTTTATATTTTTACATTTTTTTTTCCCACATGGTTGGCACCTGCATGCCATTAGTTCTACTAAATTTCGGTCTCGGTCCTAAACCCTTGCACTTTTTCCTTCTCCCCCGGACGAACCGGATCGTGTTTTCTATTATTTTCCACTATTTTATTTTTATTTTTATTTTTTTATTATTTTTATTATTTTTACTATTTTTTTTTTCTTTTTTTTGACTCTTTTTTTATCTGTTTTATCTTTATCCATTTTTTTACGTCTTATCCTATTTGGATCTGTACTGCTTCTAACCTCTCCGCCTCGCTTCTCCCCCCAATTCTTCCCAATTCCTGCTATTCCCCAATTCCTCCCTTCCCCCCTTCGGTACTTGAAGAGATTCCACAGGTTCCCACGCCACCCGCCAGCCAGATAGGAACAGGGCTGCGCCATCCAATGTTTTCGTGATGCAGCAACCCACTGGTTCTTCCTGCAGGTCTACCCTCTTCTTACTCGTGATGTGAACCTACATAACCCTTCATCCTCCCCCCAATCTTCCTTTCCCCCCTTCCCCACAACTTCATTCCTGTGGAAACCTGTGGTCTATATATCCCCCTGTGACCTCCCCCTGGTGATTCTATACCTCACTGTCTCTCCATTTGATCTTCATTCTTCAATTGGGTTTTTGATCCTTTCCCCGCAATTCGGGGCTGATTAAACGTCCTTCATCCCAACCGGATCTCCACCCCTCCATTTACTTATAGGTGTGTTCAAATCTCACCTGCTTATACATTACCAGGGTTACATCAGTATGACTCAAAATGAGGTACTAACGCGCTTAAAGGGCCACCGAGTCAGCCTTATGACGGTCACAAGTCTGGTGATGCAAAACCGTCGAGGCCATGCCTCCAATAAACCCTTGCGACTTCCCATAATCGCCCCCAAGGAAGAGCTAGCGGGGAAACCTGAAAAGAGTCTGGTTGCACCCCCGCGCATTCGTTTGCCACCAAGGTCAAGAACTGGTTGCTGGTATGTCTCAAGCTTTACTCCGATATATTCCGTCACGGGATTAACATCCGTTCCCTGAACATCGGCTTACCATTCTCCTAGGACATGTCGAGTGAGTGATTTTTTTTTGAAGCTTGCATCCTCCCCATATTTCTTTGGGATCAAGAATTGAGCTAACGAGCTTTCGGTACGCTGCAGAGTCGAAAAGGTAAACAGCTCTCCAATTTCCTCAAGAATTGTGGCGAGACTAACATTCTTTAGTCAAATGTGATGAGGGACATCCCCAATGCAATGTAGGGCATTCCTCGGCTTCAGGTGCCACAAACTCAAAAGACTAATTCGGATTCTAGCAATGTACTCGACTTGGCCATATTTGTGATTACCGGCCACGTCTAGCCTTTCGAGATGACACTCCCCGGATTATGGGCCGAATGGCCGATGTGAAGACTGAGGGAAACCATGTTTGGGATCGTAAGAAAATTCCTCTCCGCTGATCTGATCCCGAACAGCATTAATTTTTATTTTTAATGCATAGTTTCTTCTCCAACACCCAGCGAGGATAACCGGTCTGATTACTTTTCTCCGCGCGATTCCCTTCCGGCATTTGCCCTACTCACCTCTGATGAGGACCGCGAGAGAAAGGCCGAGGCGTCTAGTCCTGGAACATACCATGTGGTTGTAGTACCGGACAGCTTCTCGACATTACCTGAATATGCGGACGATTTGGAAAAGCCTATGGTGACGAGTACCGAGGTATCAAATTCTGTCGCAAATAGCCCTATCAGTGGATATAAACCGGTCAATCAGTCAAATGATCCCAATGTGGTCATTCTGAAGACATTCGAGGATGCAACCCGACGATCTCCTTCCTCCGGAAGGCCATCCAGAATCTCTCCTACATCGGAGATCTCAGATCCTTTCTGCGCTCTATCCTTGTCACCAATGTTCGATCCTCTTCCTTCTCCAGATTTGTTGGAAGAGGACAGGATATCGTACTTGGATTCTTGTCTGGATCAGAAGACTCAGGATAACACCCTCTTCGCACATTTCCGTCATGTCGTGTGGAAGCAATTGTTCCCGCATAATCGGGAACAGGATGACTCTTTTGGATATGAGAGCAGTGGCATGACCCTAAGTGTGGATTTCCTCGAGCGTGAAGCTGCGCACTTTCCTCCGGTGGGTAGACGATTCATTGATTGCTAACGGGATTCATTTACTAATGCATTGTTTTAGCTTTCTCATGCTATCATGGCGGTATCAGCTCTGAGTCTCTCACATAGTGGGACTGGTCAGAATTTGGATGCTTTGCAGTACTATCAACAAGCCTTCCCTTCTCTCCAGACCAGTCTTCGCAATAACGATGATCTCGTCTCTGATGGCTTGTTTCTCACCCATTTCTTACTCCTGATCTATGAGGTAGGTTCTCCTTAGATCAACACGATCTACATCAATTCATTTTTAATTATATACTCACCGTTAATAGGTTGCCGCCGCTGAACCCCACGGCTCAAATCTCTGGTCCCATCACATCTCCCGTCTGCTTCACATCTCCTTTCTCCGTCGCACCCATTTCGGCTGCGAGCCACACCCATTCATCATCTGGTGGATCTGCCATATCGACCTCTACGCTTTGCTCAGTGGAGCAGGTACTGGAGAGTTTATCCGCGCAGTACTGGATCACCAGATGCTCCCAGGATCCGAATGTCTTCTTTACCCATCTGTCGCGGAGGGATTCAGCGTTATTTACGCCGATGAACACGACAGTTTACCTGTTATGATGCGTCTCTACGCCGATACGTTCAAATTAGCCGCTCAGCTAGGATTCCTAGCTTCACAGCTTCGTCGTGACAAGCAATCTCTGCCTATGTCTGAATTCCACCCCCGCTCAAAGGAGCTGGTTGAGTTGCGTCAAGCTTTTGGTCAACTTTGGGAAGCTCCAGATGTTGCCTGGTGGCATCAGCACCAGGAGGGACTTCCTCGCCGTTCCCAGGAGATCCTGCAACAGGTGAGTACCTACACATAACGTGTGAATTCGAACCCAGTCCTAATAATGTTTCTAGTCCGCAACTCTATTCCACGTCTGCCATCTATTCTCATACAGTAGCATGTGGTCCGGCCAACGCCTCGAATCAGAATTCAGCCCAGACGGCGAAATAGACCACCACGCCTCGGAAATCCTACGCATAGCAGAACAAAGCACAAATACGCATCGCGCCGACCGACATTTCCTCGTGTTCCCACTTTTCCTCGCAGGCGCCACCGCCTCAGCTAGCGGGTTAAAGATGATGGCAATGGAATTGATGACGGGCATGGAAGATGAAGAGGATGGAATGGGTAGAAATGCAGCTACTACACGCGCCATCTTGCAGACGGTTTACGAACGACAACTTGAGCGCCTGATGCGTGTTGGGCATACGCTTGATGTTGAGTGGGCGGATTTGATGGCCCAGGAGGGATTGCAGATGGTTAATTTCGGTTTTTGAGGTACCTTGAGGCGTTTTTGTTGGGCATGGCATGGTGGATTTGTATCTGATATGGGGTTTTTTTGTCCGAGTTTTTTGCGTTTTGCATGATTGATGATCGATGTATAATGTCACTATATTCAAATGTTCAAATCTTTTTTCTTTGATTTCTATCTTGTAATGAATATACTATTTCATTTGGGATGTTCTCTGGGTATTGCCAGTAGTAACTTGAATTAGATGTCAGATCTACATTATACGGAGTACGAACTCGTAGCCCTGGAGGTTCAAGTAGGTTCGTGCCACGATTCTCACCTGCATACGGCGTCTCGCCCAACTACGCGCCCAAGATTCTTCACCAATCAGGGGTATCATTCAACAACTAGAACTAGTTTACACATTATGTGTAATCTCCCAGTTAGCCTATGGAATCCTCAACCTTCTCTTTCAATGTGCTTAACTTTTCACCGTTCATCTGTACCTGGCTCCAATCATCCATGTCTCGGCTCAGACTGGTCAATCTAGGTAGTCAGCCCTGGAGACTGAATCAGGAACCACAATACTAGTTCATACAATAATACCAGATCTTCCGATAAGAAAAAAATCAATCCATGGATGAATAATTCATTTCTCATTCACATCCACATTTTAAGACCGAAAATTCAATTCATGACTCGTAAACTCGTAAAGACAGTATAAATTACCAATCATGCAAATCCCGTCGGATCCCCACCAGGAACACATAACCCAATCCTCCAAAAATAATCCCGATGAGCATGGAAAAGTTCCCAGAGATGGTATCGCGCCGGAATGAACGACCAGTCCCAGCGCGCACGAAGTGGAGCCTGTTTCTGACTCTGACTCCATGAGGAACTGCTTTCTTCCGATGAAGTCCCACATTTCTCTTGAACGAATTCGGATCCTTCCGAACCGAATTGACCCACTCCTGATTCAGACTCAGAACAGGGTTTGTTGGATTCTTTGAGGCTGAGGCTGAGGACCTCCGCGTCGCGTGATAGTCTCGGTTCGGATCCGGAGATACATGACTGATCTTTATCTCCGGTGCAGAATTGAATATCTGATACAGACGGTGAGAGATCGGGCTTAGAAATGAAGATTTCTCCCGCGTGTGGTGCATAGCCCCATTCTGAAAGTGGGAGCAAAGGGACTGGATCGTTGATGTGTGTTACCCGTCGGAATGATGGAGTATTGTGGCTATGCGTATCTAAGGCGAAGTTGTGGTTGAGGAATCGGGCAAATTCTTCATTTCCTATCATCGGCTCGCCGAATGTCGTCACGGTGGGTTCTAGTCCCTTTAACTTCATCTCGAGTCCGGCTAGTGCGGCCACTGCTCCACCGAGTGAATGGCCTACGAGGGATATCTCGTAGTTCGGATATTTCAGCTTCGTTTCGGATAGCACAGGGAGGATGGTGGAGCGGGTATTTAGCCAGGATTTAAGGAATCCAGCGTGCACGGTACAGTTTTCACATTTATGTGATGTTGTATCTCCTTCTGGTTCTGGCTCTTCGTCGCCTGTATATGGGACGTAGGCTTGTGGTATAGCTGAGAGATCGATTATGGTATTGGTTATCGAGTATGTTCCTCGAAATGCGACGATGATGCGCTCTGCGCCAGCTTCGTGAGAAACGGCAATGTAGCCACATGAGTCCGACAATAGGATTCCTGTGTTCCATGTCTGTGGATGATATATCAGGATCTGAATTGTTTTGTCTTGTCTGGTTGGGACTTACTGTGATTAATTCCATTTCTGGAAACTCGGTACAGTGACTAAGGCACTGAAATGGTTCTTGGACCCCTGTTGTGCTAACGCAGTAGGCTATGTCGACCAGTCTGGATAGCTCCTCCAGTGAGCTGAATAGCTCTTTTGAGATTGTTTTGCCATTTTCAAGTTGTGCTGTGACGCTGAGTCCAGCTCCTAGGCTGTATAGTAGTGCGAGGCCTGTAAGGACTGTATGGTAGAACATTGTTAAAGTTGAAGTTCAGATGGTCTGGGGAACTTGCTGCATGCAGCTAATTGTATCAACTGGCCAGTGAGGTCAGCTGGATACAACGACGGATTAACTATTCTTCCGAAGTAAACCACCTACCCATATCACATTATCCCCTTCCAAGGTTTGTATATAGAAAAGCGATACACTGAGTGAATCTCTAGTATCTTCCAGACTTTATCTTCAACAGAACTAGCAAGGTAGGTGGATTACCAGGTAAGCACCGCTAACAGTTAAGATTGTCCCTTCTGGAATTCGATCTTACGACCAGATGTCTGCTTTACGACGTTTAACATATTCCATCCATCCCATTAATACTTAAGTAGCTCTATATCCTCATGGCTACTAATCCATCCGAGTCGTCTCTCCAGCTTTCTTGAATGCTGTACCAAGATCTCCTCCTTTTTCCCATACGGTCCACAGCCAGCCCTGTCCAGGTGCTCAGGTGGTTGGTGCAGATGACCTCAGGAATGTCAAATGATCAATTATGGCGGTAAGCAGATCTGGCTTTAATATGGAGGATGTGCACTTTAATTGTATGAATTTGTGTATATACTATGAAGACCTGACTGATATTGTCGGTTCTCCCTACTCGAGTTAAGTTATCTGCAAGATGTCTAGACAGTCCAGACAACAACACGACCATCAACACCGCTCGCTAAAATATGAATGTTAGTACATGATAGCATTGTTGAAGGTTAAATGCGGGTAAAACTTACTGCTGAAAGAGCGCACCTGACCACCGGCCTCTTCATACACACGGACAGTGTTCACGGTGTTCTGGTGGGTCGACTTAAGCTTAGTATCCACCTGAGTCTGACCCTTTAGATCCATCTGTCGGAACATGTTCAGAGCAGATTCCTCGCGAGGGCCGGAGCCATCACCGCTCTGCTTCTCCAGGGAACCAGCAAGCTGCCATCCACTCTCATCGCCGTGGAAGCGGAAAGGCTCGCAATCCTATTAAAATCAGTACCCTTCCATGCATAATAGATAACTAGAAACTTACATGACCAGCGGCAATAATCTCATTCTCGCCGTTCCAGATAAGACTGTTCAATGGCAGCAGACGAGTGGAAATGTTCAGCATAGCGCGGGGTGGCTGCTCGGGGGCACTGGGGTACACCACGGTGACACTGCTGTCATGGCCAGTGAAGGCAAGAGCATTACCACTGGGAGAGAACGCAACACCCTGGATCCAGCCAGCAGAGTCGTTCAAGAATTCACCACAAATGGTGTTGAAGGGCAGACGCTCACCCCAGGCGCTGGGCTCAGGGCGGCTATCAATACCCTTGATGAAGCTGGAGAAAACACGAGCATGAGAGTCAGTCGATCCCGCAGCGAGCAGAACCGAGTTAGGGTGCCATGCCAGAGTAGTAATGGTACTGCGGATGGGCTTCTTCAGGTGCTTCGAGATCCACCAGTCGTTCTCCTCCTCGAAGTAACAAACGGCGATCACGCGGGCGCCGGAGCCGACGGCGAATTTCTGCTCAGAGGGAGACCAGCGAACAAAGGTTGCGGCACGGTTGATTCGCAGGAGGACAAGGGTGGGCTTCCAGCCAGTGGGGGTCTTCTCCCAAACATAGGCATTACGGTCTGTAAACAAGGTCTCATTAATAAACAGTAGTTATATAAGCGGAATTTGATACTCACCCTGAGAGCAAGTAACAATGCGACCGCTGTTGGGAGCAATATCAACACTGGTGACGGTCTTCTCGTGGCCCTTGAGTTCATCGCTCAGCGCGAACTTGTTGCCTGATGATTGGTACAGCTCCACATTGTTCTCACGGGCAACAGCAAGGGTTTGCTTATCCGAAGAAAAGGAGTGGTCAGCAATTGGAGCGTGGAAAAGGTGGTGAACTTGAGGAGTAGCCATGGCGATGAATACGACAGGAGGAGCTCTCTACCGTCGATGATGAAGGTAATGAGTATGTAGTAGAATGGGGGTAAACGTAATTAGAGAGCCGCTCCGGGGATGACGCCGCGGGGATACGTATTATGTCAGATATCACATGACCTATCCAGCGTTGCTCTTTTCTCTCAATTTGGAGATCCACTTATCGATCAACTGGCCCATTATTCCTCTTTCGAGCTTCCATTTCCCATTCAGTGCAGCTCTTGCTTTGTACGCCCATGCGAAGAAGGAAAGCTGACTGTACACACCTCCGATAATCCCACAAAATGACTACCCAGCTCGCGTCCCGAGGTGTTGATGCCAAGGCAGTTGGAGCTCCCAATCAGACGTGCGCTCGCCCTTTTAATGACCATTGTGAGAGCTCAAAGCTAACCATAGTACTAGACTCTACTGCACCAACCTCCCAGATAAGCTCCGCAAGTATGACCTGCGATTGTCACTCTACACCCTTTTCTCGACCTACGGTACCGTGCTCGACGTCGTGGCTATGAAGAACAGCAAGATGCGCGGACAGGCCCATATTGTGTTTAAGGATGTTCAGGCCAGCACTCAGGCCATGCGCGCTCTTCAAGGATTCGAGTTCTTTGGGAAGCAGATGGTACGTTGCACTTGGTTCTGAATTCCTCTCAAAAACAGTTCGCTCACGACGAATTAGAAAATCGTATATGGCAAGGGAACCTCCGATGTTATTGGTCGTCTTCGTGGTACATACAACGCGCCTGCCACCGGAGCCGGGGCGAGCGGAGTTTCCACTGATCTTCAAAAATCAATCTTCAGTGGTCCTCCGGGCACAGTTCCCGCACGGCCGACCGGAGCGAACGGAGAGTCGCACGGTACCAAGCGGGCCCGTGAGGAGGAGAGTGATGAAGGAGAAGCTCCGATGGAGGAAGACAGTGATGTATCCATGGATGCCTCATCTGATGAAGATTGATAAGACTTCATTTAAAAGGAGATATTCTGGGATGGACCCGGAAGGATTAATTTTTGTTCATTCATTTTTCATTTTTCAATGTTTTTTTTTTCTTCTAAAGGGTCGTTGGATAGGGCAGGGCCCGAGGCGACCAGTTCCCGTGGGATGTGCAGGTTCACACAATGACCCACGAGACCGAGCCAGATGAGAAGATACGTCCCCGGGGTGATGCTCTGAGCGTCTGCCACCTGAGCCATGGCGTCGGCAGTGTTGCACGGGTGAACGAAAAAGGCCGGAGTGCCCGAATCTGGATGATACTACGAAAGACATGAGCTTTTCCTGGGCTAATGCGAAAGAAAAAAAAAAAAACCAAACACATGAACAAGAGCAACCTTACGCCTAAGCTGATCCCACCCATCACGCCCACACTTTTGACCTGTGTTTGATATTGCTCTGGAACGAGATATTGATAGACGGCATCTAGCCCTACTGGGCCATTTTGATGAAGCCAGCGCAGAGCAAAATATAAAACGGGGACTTGGTATGTGGGAGATAGCACAATATCATAATCTACCTGTAATTGTGGTTTAAGATTGGATCGAATCAGTTCCTCCTGTATATTATTCCTGGTTAGAAAACAGAACATAAGAAAAGTCACGATCTGAGCACTTGTCATATGGTTTCCCTTACAGGGAACCAGGATGGGATAAATAGGGAAAGGGGAATGGGCATTGCCGACCGGATCCTCGTCCTCCTGTGTCATGTAAGCCTCATGTCGATCGAGGTGAATGGGGTCGGTGAGCACATCCATGTATCGCGTTATGCGAAGGCTGGGACATGTCTAGTAGAAACCATAATATGGATCTATGTCAGATTCAACCATTCAACCCAAATAGTAATAAAGTCAAATCAAATGGAATAAAATAAAATAAAATCCAAGCTGATTCCAGAAACACTCGTGATGGCCCTAAAAAGAAGATGCATGAACCAGGCAAGGGAGATGGCCTACCTGTGTGACGGATCGAATTGACCAACCCCCGGGTGTTTGGGCTGAAGTGCAGCGATCGACCAGATCTTGACATGCACTGTTGAACTCGGCCGGTGCTAGGAAGGGAAAGGTGGACAATGCCATTCTCCACTTTGCTTTCGTGTCAACCACGCCGAATGCAGGTTTTGGTGAGAATGGTGCCAGTCTGTGGGGAAGAGGGGAAATTGTAAACGGTCCAGACCAAGGAATCAGGATTTCATTAAGGAACCTTGGGAATGTGATGGTTCTCCTCCAGGGCTGTCATTCAACTGTCACCTGTCAAATTGACGTGGAGGTGTAGTTCCCCTTTTTTTTTTTTTTTGATTGGGGAATAAGCAATCCAGGATGATCAGGTGGCTTGATATCTATTGAGTAGGGGCTGAAGACGGATGGAAGGAGGGAGGTGGGAAGTATGTGGTGCCCCTTGTGGGTCGATTAAGGAGGATGGGAAGTACCGGGTACATGTCGACAGTATATAAATTATATGTGATGACTAAGTACCCGGTACCTCCTCCTCCTCCTCTGCTTGCGGCTAAGGCTGAACCAATCATTCCCTCACACTGAAGAACTAAATGAACAAAGTACGATGTACATTAAATAGTAAAAAATACTATTAAATAATTTCATGCTTCTGACTAGTCTTTTCCGCTTGCAGTTTTCGGTAATTCGTGAATGCTTTCGGTGTTTTCTTTTTTGCTATGATTTATTAGTATTCAATTCCCCCTTCTCCACCTGGCGTTTCTTAGTCTTTACAACTGTTTGGGAGCAATCCTGTTTCAACAGACCTTGTTTTGATTCTTAATTTATTGCTTTTTATTTATTGGAGTTCTGGCCCCCCAGGTTTGTTATTCCTTTCGCTGGTTCGACTGGGTCGGATCTACTTAAAAGTAGGCGACTACAAAAGCAACGAAACAACACGAAGCAAACACGAGACATCAGGAGAAACAAAGATAACACATATCACGGAGAAAAAAAAGGGAAAGCTGCAAAGAATTGCAATCATTACTTGCAGAAAAAGAGAGCTTCTTCCCCCCGCTTCTCTGACGAATTTGACGTAACCTGCTCTCTTACTCTTTGTCCCTCCCGGGCCAACCGATCCCCGTGAGCTCATCCAATCTGAAACATCCTTCTACTCCCATCATCTCCGCGCGGAATCTCTTCAGCCGCCAATCGCACGCTCAATTCCAAACGGAACGGGTGTACAAGCCTGGGGCTCGGATTGATCCCCAGCAATCAGAGCGTGGCTTGACGTCACTTTGGGGGTCCTCTCCAACTATACCTAGCTCATCCATTACACTTCTTCTCCCCCTCTGTGGGTTGTTTTATATTATATTGGGTATCCCCCATGCTGCACTGGTTCAACTAGTGCTTAAGCGCGGGGAAGAGTACACAATAATACCCAACCATTATACTCCTTCTGCTGGCCCCTGTCTCAACAAAAAGGGAGCTCCATTACAAAGAACGTGATGGGTAACTTCCAATCGACCCAGACGAAGGAGGAGACAAGACGCTCCAACCGACTATCCAAGCCATTGACTAAAAAGCTTGCCCTGAGCTCTCCGCAAATCTCACGCGAGGAGTATGAAGCATCGGAGCTCACATCCGGGTTAATTGGGTGGGAAAACCCCTGGGTGGGTTCGAAGATCTCAGAATTGAAGCGGTTTCCAAGCACCAAAGCCAAAGAGATTTCACTTGGATTCAAATCGAGATCCAAATCGATCTCTGGAAAGAAAACGAAACATGATTCAGATGCGACAGAGCCTCTACCACCCACCAGCTCTTTTGCAACCAGTGTTCCAGTTAAAAGAGCTAGCCAACCCGTGATATCGACAACGCCTCAACTGTCAGCTGCGCATCATCCAAGACGAGCCAATTCAGTTCAACTCGGTCTTCAACGAAGTGAAAGTGTTATATATGAAAATCCCATTGAAGATGCTGCCTCGTCCAATACCCATTTCTTAGTGGGTAACCAGCGTTTCTCGCTCACCCGCCGACGTTCTTTGTTGACTCGCCCTGGAGTGGCTACCCGACGGACAACTGGTGCGATTCGACGTGTACCATCGCCAATTGGAGAGCCCGAAATGAACGACTCTGAATCCACCATGTTGAACTGGTCCCTTCCGCCTCGCCAGAGACCACCGCTGGGTCTGACTCTCCCCCACAGACCCACCAGCCCCGCAGATGCGCAGTATACTCAGCTGGGGGCCTTGAAATTGGGTTCTTTGCGTGTGGTGAATGGTTCTGCATCTCCGTGCCCCAGTGAGCGTATTCCCCTGGATCGATCTACAGTCGGGAAGGGCCTGGGCCTAGAGAATGTTGAAACGATGTGTCCAAAGACAACTGTGCAAATTCCTGTTGTATCTGATATGAAGAAGTTGGATGATCTCCCAGCAAGTCCATTCTCGTTTGAGAAATCGCCAATCATTTCTGTGCCATCAAGAGGAAAGTCTGTTTTCACCACAGAACCTGAGGAGAACAAGATGATCGTCGTGGAGGATGTCATGCAATTGGAAAAGAGTGCCGCCGAAGTGGTTCTAGACAAGACTACTGCTTCTCGATCTCTCAGCAAGTCGGATAGTGGATATAGCTCCGCCACTTCACTTCGTTCCATTCACCGAAGTCGGACAAGAAACTCTGTTGACTCTCAATTGTCGATATCCCAAGTCACAGAGGAGAAATTCCACCGCCACCTCAGTCTTCAGGAAGACATGAAGCCAGGAAACTACTCTCGACCAAATCCTGCTTCTACACGCTGGTATGATGGAAACGGACCCAATACGCAAAGACGGCTTGGAGTGCGCCGATCTACGCTCTGCGCCCCACGATACTCGGAATACCCAACTCAGAACGATCTCGTACAAGGAACCACAGACTATCCATTCATCTACCAAAAAGAGGAAACCATTTCCAGCAGAGGCCCTCTTTACGCGGATCGTTGCTCTACATACAGCTCAATCTCATCAACCACCATGGAACGAACCGCCAGCTCAAGCCAAAGCAGCAGCAAGACCCGATCTCAAGTGCGCCGATCTTCCTCGGAGCATTATCTCAATCGAGCCGAAAAACTTGATTCTGCATCTTCTTCTCGCTCCCGCAGTCGGACCAGTGGTCGTAACTGGAGTCAAAGACCTGGTATTGAAGCTCCCCCTTTACCAACCATCTTGTCTCCTGGTCATGCACCAGCTGCGTTTGAGCATGCAGAGGACGAATATCCCCTCACACATTGCCGGGGTCGTCCCCGCAGCCGCAGTCAGGATTACCGTCGTAAACTGACCAAGGCGCAGCACCAGCCTAATCTTCATATGACAGCGTCTACTTTTGCTCTTCGTTAACTTTGAAAGCACACGATGGCGTATTTTTTTTCGTTTTTTGCTCATTTTGGGTTTTCATATGATGCATTCTGTCTTTTCTCGTGTTTACTTTCTTTCGGGTTTATGAAAAGTTGGCGTTAGCGTTGGTTCGCTCTGCTCTTGCTGATATTTACCCTCTTTTGGAGTCTTGGAACATTGATTTGGAATGGGTATACCCTCGTTTGATTGTGATTGTTATTCTGATTTGTTTGATTTCATTACAGGCGTTATACACGAGCGTTAGGAGATATCTATGTTTGATCTGAGTATTGATGATCCTAATGAAGAATGAAATGGAAGTTTATTCGATATTTCTGCAGCTTTTACAGTAGTTCCATTTTTCCCATGTATGATTCATGTACAAGCCCATTGTCTGTGCTAGCTTGAGTGATGTCCGAGTCTTCACCGCGTGCAGAGAGCTTCATGAAGTTCCCGAAGCTTCCGCTCTTCATGTAAGGAGGTCGATATATGAGATCGACAATGTTTTATCTATCACATTGATAGAACTTGCTGGAAGCGAGATCTGAGAAAACAGATCGATTCTAGAATATTATATCCTCGTATTTTGATGTTGTTAAACTTTGTTTATAGCCGTATCCTGGACAACTAGCATCTCTACTCGGCAATTGGCGCTCAAGACTTCATGTTAGGGCAGGTAATAGTCCGAATTCAATGCTTTCTAGGTCAATTTGAGCTCAAATGATCAACGTAATCACTGCAAATTGAATAGCTACAGCATAATGATGCCATGTAGCATGATGATCACATATCTACCCAACTTGAATCATGTACTCCGTACCTACATATGTACGACCATATTCAGGACTCTTTCCGAGCTGGAATGTATGTATGCCCAGATTACTCGCCAGGCACGGTGAATAACTCATTCGTGTTCTCGACTGACCGCTTCAAGACTGCAAGCACGAAGTATAATCTGCAGAGTTCGAGATTCGAGATCCATGCAAGCGCTTTGATCTCGGACACGGCTGGGAACCATTCACCGTGTCGCAGCTGGTTCTTCCAGGTTTCGGCTCGTTTCAGGATTCTCTTTGCGTTGATGCAATACACGTGCGTCTTGTCGAGTTGGCGGGATCAGGAGTTCATGCGTTGGTGGTTCGTGCGACGAACAGCTTAATGCACCCTGTGTTGTCCCTGTGACGTGTTTAATTGTAGATCTGGGTGGCCTCAGGTGGCTAGATCTATGAAATAGATCAGAGAAGGTTTTTTGTGTTGCTAGGGTTGTTGTGAAGAGGACACCGAGGGCCTATACGAGAAATGCATTATGCAATTATGGCGTGAGACTAGGGACTGAAGTTAGAAGATTTGATTATTTGATTATCGGGCATCGAGGTCTAGGTCATGAGCAGGGATTTGGTTTATCGTGCAGAATCCATTGAGTTCTTGATTTAATAGGTGACTAAAGCGGAAGGAAGAAAAAAAAGGATCCATATTCGACATTAGTTTGTCTGGGCACCATATCCCTTAATCCTCTCGGCAAATGCCCAGCTCTGTCCCTCGATCTGCTCATCCTCCTTCAGGTCAATGCCATCCTGGGTAATGACTGCTATGGAGTATTTGTCCAGACTGCGAGCATCACGGTAGAAGAGAACCTTCAAGCAGTCCTTCAACGCCGATACAGCCTGCTCACGACTGATCTCTTCAATGGATGTCTCCTCAGGGAAGAGTCGTCGCAAGATAGGAACAGCAAGGTGAGCACCGAATCCAGTAGCCAGGTGTGGTGCGGAGAAGGTTGTACCGAGCAGATCTGCTGAGCTGAGGAATGGCTTACCCTCGCCGTCGAAGCCGGCTACGAGAACATGGTTCCACAGTGGGTTGAACTCCGAACGACGCTTATAGAATACCTTGGCGAGGTAGGTGTGCAGGTTCTTCGCGTTCAGCATGTTTCCGTTGCTGGAGTAGTTTTCTCGGATATCGATCGATTCAAGAAGTCGGTCGATGTATTGCATGTCGGATACGTCGCCGCCGAATCCGACTACGGCCTTGTCTCCGAATACGCGGAGACGCTTCACATCGGTGAATCGAGCCAGGGATCCGTAGGATGCTATTTTCATATAGAGGTTAGAACTTGAATTTTGATTGAAGTTCGCTTTGATGAGATGGTTTTGTAAGTACCTAAGTTGTCGGTCGCCAGAACCACACCACCGTTAAACTTCACTCCAATGACTGAGGTTCCAGTCACGGCTGGAGATGAGGTATGTGTCTTGGGACCGGTGGTCTGGAGGTATTGAGGGTTGTAGGCGCCGTAGACATCGTTTCTGGGCTACAAGGTGCTGTTAGTGATGAAGTGCCTGGGTTGGGGGGCTGGTAGTACTCACGCGACCCCAAGTGCCGGGGAAGTGATCCATTATCAATCGAGTTCGTCAAAGAGATGCAGGTAAGTAGTTGATGGTGAAAACAAGTAGAGGAATGAAGAAGAGATGAAGAGTGGTATAGCGTAGGGATTGAACGATGACGATACACGGAGCTTAGGCAGGCGAAGCTGACGGAGCTCTGAATGACTAAGCGGTGGGCTATCGCGGAGTATACCAGAGTCCTGAATATTCGACTTGTTATTTTGATGAAAAATGATATTTAGACTTGAAATTAAGGACTTTAATCTATTTGAGCTATTCTCTGTGCATGCATCGGGCTAAATTGCTAAAGCAGAATCCATCATCTCCATGCCAGTGGTGCTACTGTGTACTGGTTGTAACCCGACTCGGAGGCTCAAGCTCAGACAAAGAGATACTAAAGGTCCTCTGGTGTAAAGATGGATTTACATTATTTAAGATTTCTTTAATTCTTCGGATTCCATTTTTTAGTCCCTCCAAGTCGTGTTTGCTAGCCATGGCAAGTATATTGAGCTTACTCTGCTAAATGTAGCACCCTGAGATATCACTCGCAACGCCCTTAGCCTAAACCCCATAATAATTACTTGCATTTTGTGTATATACAACCAGAAAGATTGGAAGCAGAGTATTTGTCTATTGAAAGAAAGTTTAGTATTTAGAGTTGAATCGTCCGATGTTAGAACTTGAAAGAATTTCGTCAGTTTATAGGTACTAGTACTGATGGATGTGGTGCTTTGGTCTCATTATATACATCTTGAGCTCCCAGTATTGCTACCTACTATGCGGAACTTGAACATCCATCATGATTCGAGTAACACGCACGTGCGGTATTATGATCCATTTAGAATCCCAGCCATCCAAATGATCTACTATTCCATTCGAGTGATTTAATTTTAGCTGAGATTAGACTACTCTGTATCCATGTAAGCTCGCGCCGTTGACCCAATTTGGCGCATCGTATTCGCTTGGTGGAGTAAATGAAGCGCGATGGGGAATCCTATTGGTTGACCCGCCATGAACTATGCTCAGCCTTCCAACTTCAAGTTCGTATCCGTGGTATCATGATCACCTTTGTCGAGGTCTTATAAATATGAGGACTCCTGGCATTTATTTCCAGAAGAACATCCTCAAATTTTGTTCACTACAACTTGAAACATGGCATCCCAGTTGACACAGTCTGACTCCATCGAGTCCGCCCATCCCGAACTCGAACTAGACGACCAAGTTTCCCGTATCTATGTCATCTACCGAAGACCCTTTCGTCGACACTACGAGGTCAAATCGGTAGCGGATCAACTACTCTACTATGGAGAGCTGTCTTCCTTCAGACGTGGAAAGCCTGATCTCACTCTGCACCGAGGAGCTAGTGTTAATGCTCCCGTGGTAGCAGCTAGCAAAATCAACATGTCCGGTCATTTCCAGTTGGCTCTGGGAGACCCGGATGACCTGAACAACGTTCAGTGGGAAGATATGAACCGGGCTTCTTGGGCACACCAACAATATCGCTTTGAAATGAATATGTCGGGTCCAAATGGCTCGACTTACAACACAGAGCGACGCAGCTTCATATGGAAACGCACACGCTCCGTGGGAATCGATGACACAGACCCATCGTGGAGCCCTCGGAACTTTAAGCTTATGGATGAAAAGACCGGCGAGCTGGTGGCTGTCTTTACCAATAAACGGTCTATTGGTCAATGTGGGAAATTGCAGATTAAGGAAGAGCATGGGGACTGGTTTGATACGATGATTCTGCTTTCATATATGAGTCTCTATGAGAAGTTTGATCGCAGAAATAGGCAGCGTGCTGCTGCTGCCGGTGGAGGGTCATGATATCATCATCATTCGTCGTGAGTCTGCAATATGTACAATAGTTTGCTGTATTCCAAACTTGCCATTTTTTGTTCTCTTGACGAATACCCGTTGTCCTTTTGAATGAATAACTAGCAACTCTATGACGAATGCTGCTTCTCGCTGGAACGGGCTATCATATATGTGCCCAAGTCAAGACTAGACATGGGTGAGATTGACCTATGGGGGTCAACACCGTATTGTATTTCCCAGGCCCAGAATTGTTGGACGCCATGGCGGTCTTTCGTCTGCGTATGTCCATTCACATACAAGAATGTCTGTAAACTGAGCTAATAGATGTATGAAGCTCATATAAGTTAATGTAATCATGGGTTGCACTTTCTCTTAGCATCAGACCCAGAGACAAACTCAACAGCAGATCTCTGTCCAGCCTGCTTGCCCATCTTCCGCTTATACCTCTGCTGAGACCGGAAAAGTTCTTCCTTAAATGCCCAAGATGGCAGGTCAGAGGTATTCCATACATCTGGCGGTAGAGAAGTATCATATTGAGCCTGCTCGTCAATCCCCGCATGTTCCATCATTTTCATCAGAAGGCTGGGATTCTTCAGAGAGGACGAGCTAGCCAGTTTTGTATTGAAGTGAACGCCTTGTTTCTTGAGAGAAAGGAAGTGTTCGAACTTGGCGTTGGCAGCTGGGTCTGGGGAGCCTGGTGGGGACGGTGGGATATCCAGATTGGGAACAGGTGGAAGAGTCATGTCCTGGATCAATGCTCGTGATGCTGAAAATGGTGAAGTACGGCCGCTTGTCGTGGGTTCCTCTGGGGAAGGGGCTGTGTGCATAGACGCTGGGCCGAGTACTGGACCACTTGGAGCTTCTAGAGGGGCTGGGCTTGGTTTTGGTTGGGCAGAGACTGGAGTTTGATTTGACTCTGGAGAGCAATAGTATTAGCTAGTCAACTTCGCTCAATCCGGTTATGAGGTGCTTATCACCTTTATCCTGGTTCACTTGCGAGTCCTCCACAACATGGGCTCTGGGGAGCTGATTAACAGTTAGCTCAAATATTCAAGAATTATATGGTTTGTATTCATACCTGTGGCTTAGGTGCCTTGACCTCCACCTCCTCCTCGCTGCTACTATCGTATGCGCCGAGTCCGAGCATGATGACTGTAGAGCTCGGTTTTCTGAGTGGCTTTTCGCAACAAGCGCCCGAATAGAGTCTTAACAGGAGAAAATTGAATAAATGAGAGTCACTTGGTAGGAATTTCTCCAATATGAATTCAGACTCTGTAGTTGAAGTTTCAAATTCCTAATTGATGCCCATGCTGAACCCCGGAGCTGGCGGTTACATAAGCGAGGCAGCTACAGCATCGCGTCAGACATGGGAGAACATCGATCAGCGTTTCCTCCAACAATCCAACCCTCACCTCCTTCTCAATTTTTGTCCTCTTCTCTAGATCCATCACATCAGAGACTCCTCTCCCAATCAAAGCTTTTATTTCATAACACTTCTCAATCACAAGATGACGTCGATCACCGGTCACCCAGCTGGTGGTGAGGGCATTGGCTACTCCTTCTCCCAGCCAACAGCTGCCCCCGTCAAGCAGCATGGCTTTTACCCGTGAGATATGCCTTTTATTCATCAATACCCAAAAGATGAAAGCTTACCGATATATTAGATACACCGACAACGGCGGTTCCACCCTAGGCATCACAGGTTCTGATTTCGCAATCCTCGCCGGCGACACCCGTTCTACATCCGGTTACAATATCAACTCTCGAATGGTCCCCAAGGTCTTCAAGATCGGCGGTGATGATGAGACTGGCGAGGGTGCTCAGATTGTCCTATCTGTCGTTGGTTTCGCGGCAGACGGTAACGCCTTGAAGGAACGATTGGATGCCGTGGTGAAGATGTACAAGTACCAACATGGAAAGCCCATGTCTGTCTCAGCCTGTGCACAGCGACTCTCGACAATCTTATATGGGAAGCGTTTCTTCCCTTACTACGTGCACGCCATCTTGGCTGGCCTGGACGAGGAAGGCAAGGGTGCTTTGTACAGCTACGATCCCGTGGGCTCATACGAGCGGGAGCAATGCCGCGCTGCTGGTGCGGCAGCTAGTCTGATCATGCCTTTCCTTGATAACCAGGTCAACTTCAAGAACCAATACATCCCCGGTAGTGGCGAGGGTCACGCTCTGGAGGCCAAGAAGGCTGAGCCCTTGCCTCAAGCCCATGTTGAGCAGCTGGTACGAGATGCATTTACAAGTGCGGTTGAGCGGCATATTGAGGTCGGTGATAATCTGCAAATGATGATCATCACCCGGGAAGGAATTAAGGAAGTCTTCCACCCATTGAAGAAGGATTAGATTAGTCTTTCATTTGTCATGTCCATGATAGCTTTTTCTAATATGAGAATATGGAGTTCTTTTTAAACATTCTTTTTTTTTGTTCAAATGTACTTGAATTTACATAAGGATAACTTGAAGATCATCAGACATTTTCCTTAAATGAAGCTATACAAAGCTTTTAATGTGTCGTCACTCGGATATAGGAATCTTTTTATGAAGCCCACACTTTAAAATGCACCGGAACGCCAATACAATGCCATGGGGGAAATTGAAACGGGAGGAAATCAGAAACGCTCCTTCATGCGCGAAGCGACTGTGCGGAGGTTGCCATACACCTTGCCCTGTGAGTGGGTTAGTAACAAGTTGACGATTCCCCAGAGTGTATGAAGAAGACTTACCGGAGGGCTACCCAGAATCAGGCTAACAATAGCCTCTCGGGCAATGTGGATATTCTTGAAGCCACCCAGAATGTGAATCTTGGAATCAGCCAGAACAACACGACTACGACTAGCGTTCTCGATAGCAAACTTGGTCTTTCCGTCCTTTCCAGCAATACGACCAATAGCACGACCCATGTGCTCTCCGTTCAATGTCTTGACATCCTTGATCTCGAAAGTCTCCATGTAAAGGTCGTCCAGTCGGAGAAGAGCGATCGCATCATCGATATCGAAACCCAGCGTGAAGGCCTTAATGAAATCGGCACCCTTCTGCAGCGCACCAACATCGGTAGTAAATTTGGAGGTTCGCAACTCGACGGATCGGGTCTTAACGTTCATGCGCACTTGCAGGCGCAGGTGCTCGACGATAGGAGGGCAAATCTTGGTCCAGTTCGCCTTGAGGGGTGTCATGCGGTGGGGTGGAACGGGGACCTTTCGGTTTTCGATACGGTATGCAGCGCTGGTCTCCTTAGCGGGAGTGAAGACTGGGCGACCCTCCTCGTCGATGCGCATCTCATTGTCTTCAGGTGAAACGTCCACAGGGTTAGAGGCATCTGGGGCGGCCTGAGCATCGATCAAGATTTCATCATCCTGGTCTTATCGAAATGTTAGTGCCCATATCAAAAGAGAAATCCAAGGTTCAAAATATCCAATAGAATTTTCTACTCACCAGGAATCTGAGCGGGCTGAAGTCCAGCATTTTCCAAGGGTTGACGCAAAGCAGTTGGGGCGGCCATGATGACTGTGTGGTTTATTAAGAAAGGAAAAAAGAACCTTGAAGCTGTTATCGCAAGAAATTATCGCCGCCCCTCTCCACCAAAGAAGTTGTGGGCCAATTTTTTTTTTCGGGTGCAAACAGAGCAAACACCGACGGATGATTTCATCTTTCCGGTTTCCAGTTTCTGAAAGTTCCCAAGGAGCTTATGAGTCTTCAACCCTCTTCTTCTTTTTTAGTTCTTTTATTACCCTGCGCAGGATGTAAAGTCAGGCATGTCCGCTAACTTCGGACGTCGGCTTTACGCCCATTTATGGGAATCAGCTCCATTTCTTGGCCGTGTACGACCAAACCGCGTTTCGGTCTTTGACGCCTCCTCGAGGAAGGTTTTCGACTTCGGTGCCACTCCACGGCGATTATCAACCCCACCAGGAAGAGGATCAACTCCATTGACTAGACGGTTTGCTTCCGGTGGCTTTCTTGTTCTCGTTTCTCCTACTTCGCCTGCAGCGGAAGCTACTGCAGCATGCATCATACCTTCGACAATATCAGCTCAATATCTATGGAAGCGAGCTATCCACACAACCAACAATGACCAAGCTCACGGAGGCGCTTCCGATAATCACAAACCCTCGAAGGGCGACGACAATGTGCAACCTGTCGAACAAAACTCCCCTCCAAAACCACAACCTGAAAGTTTGCATTCTGCGAAACCCTCCAACCGACATCTAATGGACCGTTTACCTCATATGCCCCATTTACACCGACCAACAAAAGAAGAGCTTCTAGCAGCTGCCACTGGATTCTGGTCCCGACTTAAAGTGCGCTTCAAGTGGTTCTCGATCCGAAGTGTACGGCCGTTTAATCTGGATGAAATCGCGGCTTTATTCTCTTGGGTTTTGCTGGGTCATATTGTTTGGGTCGTGGTGGGAACAACAACCTTCTTCTCTCTTTTAATTCTCGCCATCAACACGGTCTTTGCGCAAGAAACACTGGCCGGATGGGTCGGTAACTACCTTACCAAATCCTCTGGTGTTCAAGTCGTCTTCGAGTCTGCCATTGTTCCTAAGTGGAAGAATGGCGTGATTACCTTCAAGAACGTCTTTGTGTCAAGGAGGCCCGGTCAAGGCACGGGTCATGTCAGTAAAGGCTCTTCGAAGACTGCGGCTGCTGCCGCCGCAGCCGCAGCCCGTGGTGGTACCGCATCTGAGGACGCACTGCTTGCATCTGAAGAAGAGGACACCAACTACACCCAATTTGACGTTTCTATTGAGACTGTCAACGTGACATTGTCCTTCACTAAGTGGCTCAACGGTAAAGGACCGTTGCGCGATGTGGAGGTCAAAGGAATCCGCGGTGTCATCGATCGTCGCCATGTCTTCTGGCCAGACGAAATTCTAGACCCACATTCATACCGACATGAGCATAACCCTGGCGACTTCGAGATTGATTCGTTCAAGATGCACGATGTGCTGGTGACACTTTACCAACCCGACAACTTTAGACCATTCTCGATCAGTATCTTCTCTTGCGATCTTCCTAAACTCCGAAAACAGTGGCTATTTTATGACTTCATGTGCGCTAATATGATGTCGGGCTCCTATGATAATTCGCTTTTTACCATCCACCCGCGTCAAACAAATGGCTTCACAGGAGGTCGATGGGAGGCTGGAATGGAGGAAGAAGGAAAGGCTAGTCCATGGGAAAAGCATAGCCGGATTCGAGTCGATGGACTCAACATTGATCATTTGAACCGGGGCGTGGAGGGCCCATTTTCATGGATCCATGAAGGAACCGTGGATATTGTGGCTGATATCATGTTCCCCGCCGAGAATGACGAGAGTCTGGCCAAGGTGATGGCTGACTTTTACGATCGACTCGAAGCTACTGTAACCTCTAACCAATTTTCCGAAACCGTGTCCCGGCAAAGCGATGTTCATCCAGAAACTGTTTCTGATAATACCGATAAGCGATTCTTGATGATGGACTTACGGGTTCATATGAACGACGTGCGGGCTGCAGTCCCCATTTTTACACGAGACCTTTCTTACATTAACAATGCCCTCATCCGTCCTATTGTCGCCTATATCAACTCCAAACGCACCTTCATCCCCATCAACTGTCGCCTCGTCAAACGCATACCCGACTTTGATGGTAGTTGGACTATCTACGACAGTGGATTGATGGATGATCTCTCAGCTGCTGTAAGTTTCATAACCCTGCTTCCATATATGAGACGTCTACTGACATATTCTGTAGACCTACGATGCCTTTGCTCGAGATGTCGTGGATGACCAGGCGCGCATGCGTCGATTCAAAAAAGTTGGATTCTGGTCCCTTCAACTAGCCGCGCAGGCCTTGTTTATGGGGATGGCAGGCAACATTGCATGATTTGTACATTTGAATGGCCGTTTTAGACCGAGACCATCTGGCGTTCTGGGATTTTTGTGTATCATAGCCATGATTGCATTTTTGGAGTCTGGGTATTCCCATTGTTTTTGATTTCTTTTTTTTTTAATGGACGTGGAAGTCCATGCTCGCTACTCTGGTATGTATCATATTTGCCACTCTTGGATGAGGCTGGGACGATTATGTCTCGCATCTGTTCTGCATATCTAGATCGGATTCATCACTTTGATAAAAAGTCTTTGGCCCACATGGATTACATTGATCACTAGTATAAAGTAGTAGTTCTATTAGGTCAGGATAGTAATTATAGATGCTCTTGACTAGTAAATGTCTACTCCATACTCCGTCTTGGCTACATTTAGCTATACACATGTACAGATGACCACTCATTTCAAGTCCGTATACATGTGCATAGATTCCACGTTGTACTTCATATCAGATCCTAAAATCCCATTGTCCATGCATTATTAGTCTAAATAGCGAACAGATCACCTCGAGGCCCCGTGTATCAAGCTGTCAAAAGATCGTCGTGGGATCCACCATAATAAAATCATTATGGAGTACATTGTAAGCAATCAACGCCCCCCTTTTATGGTGGATTTTGATTACTTTTCTTTTCTTTTTTTTTGTGTCTTTTTTTTTAACATACATGTGTACATGTATGTGTTGCTCTATCTCTACTGGGGTTGTCTCCATACTGAGTCAGGGTCCTAGCTATCTCAAAAGGGACTAAGAGAAAATTGCTCCCTTTTTAGTTCTTCTGGATACTGCAGGGTCTGAAATCTTTGATATTCCCATATCGATTTCCCTCTTTAATTCTTTATTACTTTATTCTCCCTGATTCTATCTATCTTCCTCTTTCAATCTCCAACTGAGACACTCGAGTTCTCCCCCTTTCTTTATTAAGCTTCCCAGCTTCCCGGGGACCCGCATCGTTCCCCCCTGGGTCTTTCACCCCCCTCCTCGACTCTAATGCTGATCCCTGAGCCCTGAAACGATGTCCCAGTGGCAAGGCAGTGAGGACGACCCAGGTTCTAAGAACCAATCTTCGGGTCACTCCCCGATGAACGGCCTCATCCCCAGGGACTACCTGGGCGCGCGATCCGACGTGGCTTCGCGTCCTAGCGCTCCTAGCGCTCCTGGCTCTCGGCATATTTCACCTATGCCTTTGCACACGACTTCCCTTCCGAGATCATACCTGCAGGATTCTCCCTCCTCAAGTCCTCTATCCCCCCGGTCTGGCGCCAACAACTCTCCATCCCAGAATCGTTCACCTATCTCTCGTCTAACCAATGCACCCTTCCCGG
The DNA here is from genome assembly GCA_039634405.1 of Penicillium herquei. Taxonomy (NCBI): domain Eukaryota; kingdom Fungi; phylum Ascomycota; class Eurotiomycetes; order Eurotiales; family Aspergillaceae; genus Penicillium; species Penicillium herquei. Next base: position 3,232,159 of record CP098387.1, on the reverse strand, counting down.
CACCACCTTCGAATTCGGCCCATAACATCCCCCGATCTCTAGACATCATGGGCATGGATGTAGATAACACAGGGCTCAGCGACGGGATTTCAAAACCGACTGCTGCAGCTGACCCTGATCGTTCCACCTCATCCCCCGTGAGCTCTATTTTGTCCACCCCCGGAGACCGCCCAACCCATCGCATCATGCCTCGCACCTCCTCCATTGATTCCGCGATATCAACCCTGTCCTCCGCGTCTCAAAAATCTACATTCGATGCCAACGCGCTGAGTCCGGCCGATATTGGCAACTTGATAAATGCTGCTGGTTCGGCTGAGGCTGTCATCGTGCACCTCCTGAAGGAGAAGCATCAAGCAGCTTCGCAGAATTCACAATTATGGAAGCTAGTGGACAAGCAAAGGACGTTGATCCTGGGTCTGAATAAAGACCTCGAGCGCGCCTTGAAGGAGAAGGAAAAATACAAGAAAAAACTAAAGGAAGTACAAGAGTCTGTGCCGCCTGTGCCAACCGCAGCGGATGTAGTTTCGCAAGCTCCAGTGGCCGGGGCAGCGCAGTCGCTTCTTAATCATTTGGAAGCGGAGACAGTGCGTGACCAGCCTGGTAGTCGACAGCTTCCTCAGCCCACTATTGTGCCACCCTCCGCAGCATCTCGCATGGAATCTGGAAGTATCAGCATGAGCCCTTCCAGTGAAATGTCATCCCCTGTTGGAAATGACGGCCAAAAGCTCCCTCATCCTAGTCGCAAGCCTCCGCCCGCGCCTCTAGACTTACGACTACATGGCAGTGCTCGGGAAACACCGATAGAGCACGATTCCGATTCCGATTACGGTGACCAAGACGACCAACCGGGCGTAGATCATCGTGGAAGGCGGAAAACTCGAGAGGAAGATGACCGAGATCGTGAGGCTGCTGTGAAGCGAGACACCGATACCCAGGGATCTACAACTACGGCCAAGGTTGGGTCCTCTCACTCATCTCGGGACACCGCTACTCCCTCTGAGAGTCCACATGCTTCACGCGAGCAAGCTACCAGGTCGCCTCCTAACGTGGGGGTACCAGGATCTATGGGCTTGTCTCTCAAAGCCCGCGCAAACCCTTCGGCTGCAAATGGCCGCCCAACTCTACCAAATCCTAAGGTAGCTAATTTGGCACTAGGAGGTTTACCTCTTAGCCCGAGACCAGAAGATCGACCACTTGGCTCGCCTTTGCCTCGCATGCCCCGCGATATCAACGCCATGGCAGGTCAATCTATGACAGCAGGCACCAACCTTCCTGGACTGCCTCTATCGCCGCGATTGGGTCATTACCCTACCCATTTTGCTCAATTGGATGCCCAGCCTCTGGCAGGTAAACCTGGACCGTCAATTCCAACAATCGATCCTGGGGTTATGATAGATAGCCCGAGATCTGCACGTTTCAATGACCACACTATTTATCAAGGACTGATATCTGATGAATATCCTGGTTTGCTCTTACCTCCGAACGCCCTTCCACTGATCCAAGTTCGGGTGTCATCTTCTCGGCTCCGACCTTCTCGCAATAGCTACATGGTTTCGAAACCGTTGGAGGAAGAGCCTGTTTTCACCCTAAGTGTCATTTCTCGATCCGAAGTCACAGAGCTCTGGCGAGTTGAGAAAGTCATTGCGTCTCTGCCTCAGCTGGATCAGCAAGTTCGTCAATTGGTAGCCCTGCCTGGCAAATTGCCGGATCGAAATATCTTCAGTGGACACTCCCCTGCGAAGGTGGATGTTCGACGAGCGGCGCTCAATGCTTACTTTGACTGTCTTTTGGATACCCCAATGGATGAAAAGGCAGCCTTGGTTATCTGCCAGTTCCTCACAAACGACGCTATCGAGCCTCGAGATGATGAGACCAGTCTTGTGAAAGGACACAATGGTGCAGGTCAGCCAGAAATTGCGCGTGGCCCAGACGGCAGGCCCCGAAAAGAAGGATACCTCACCAAGCGAGGCAAGAATTTCGGTGGCTGGAAAGCACGTTATTTCGTTATTCACGGACCGGAATTGAAATACTTCGAGTCACCAGGTGGCCCTCACATGGGTACCATCAAGCTTCTTCATGCTCAGATTGGAAAGCAATCCCAGAATCCTGGCAACTCTCCCTCTCATCCTGAGGAGGATCCCGATAATCAATATCGCCATGCATTCCTCATCTTGGAACCCAAGAGGAAGGACTCCTCGGCGCTTGTCCGGCACGTGCTTTGCGCTGAAAGTGATGATGAGCGTGACAGATGGGTCGAGGTTTTGATGGAGTATGTCGAGAGTCCCTCATCTGACAGTGAAAGCCGAGGCACCTCATCTACCAAAAGCCCGCCCCCTGGACAAGTACGACAGCAACCCTCTGCTGGAAGCAAGTCCAAGGTGCAATCTAACAACGGCAAAAAGTCTGGCAGAGGAGTTGATAGTCCCGAGCAGGAAGTCGAGGCAGCTCCTGTTGGATTCAGCTTTGATAATACTATTGCTGCAGAGCCTCCTATCCTTGGCCATTCTATTGAACATGCCCCTCGATCGCCACGAATCCCCGCTGGACTTGCGACCGATCTTCGAGATTTCAACCAGCAGCACTTCTCAGAGGGTCCCATGAATTCCCCCAAGATCATCTCTGGGCCCACGAATGCAACTGTGATTCAGGATGTGGGAGCCTGGGGTAACAAGCCCACAATGACTACCAAGGAAAAGAAACGCAGCATCTGGGGATTCCGTACTCGATCCTCTTTTGATCTGTCATCACAGGCGCCCGCCAACGATCCTACCGTAGTACCTGTTGTGGAACGAAAGGATGTCAGACCTGTGTTCGGTATTCCTTTGGCTGATGCTGTTCAATATTGTGGACCAGTCGGGATTGATGTGGAATTGCCAGCTGTTGTCTATCGCTGTATCGAGTACTTGCAGTCTAAGGACGCAGCGCTAGAGGAGGGAATCTTCCGCTTGAGTGGCTCCAACGTCGTCATCAAAGCTTTGAAGGAGCGATTCAACAATGAGGGAGATCTCGACTTCCTTTCTGTCGACCAGTACTATGATGTTCACGCTGTGGCTTCTCTTTTCAAGCAATACCTTCGTGAGCTCCCCGTAACAGTGCTCACTCGGGAGCTCCATCTGGATTTCCTTCGTGTTCTTGGTATGTATCATCCTTATTGATGTTTATGATCAACTGCTGACCCATTTCTCTAAAATAGAACTTGATGACAAGAACAAGAAGATCGCTGCCTTCAACTCGCTTGTACACCGTCTTCCAAGGCCCAACCTGATGCTACTACGAGCTTTGTCGCTGTTCCTGATTGAGATCGTCAATAATTCCGACGTGAACAAGATGACTGTTCGGAATATGGGCATCGTTTTCGCCCCTACTCTTAATATCCCTGCACCTGTGTTCTCCATGTTCCTGACAGACTTTGAGAGCATCTTCGGGGATGCCGGCTCGGGCTCAGGTCCTGGCCCCGCCGTCGAATTGACTGTGGATAATAGCCTCACACCTGATGATATTCGGTCTCCCCGAAACCAGATGTTTTCGAATATACCCACACCTTCTTACAATCAGACGACATTCCGAGGTGCAGAGGGCGCTCCTGATAATGCTCAGATTGCCCATGATACAGGCTTTGCGCCCATGCAACCCAGCTATGACCAGCCAGCCTACAGACATGATGCCTACAATCAACCACAGCCCCAAGGTGGCTCGGCTTCTTATGGCTCGTTAAGTGGCATGTTGTCTCCCAGTCAAGAGGACACTCGATCGGCGAAGACAAAGAGACGAGAAAGCTCGATGCTTTTCATGGATACCGGTATGTGACCACAGCATAACTCAGAGTATTTCCTTTTATCTGACCTTTATCAGCCCATACAGATTATTCAGTTTATCAGGAGAAGTAATAAAACCACCGAAGCAGCTATAGCGTCTCGATCTCACGCCCCTGGAGATCTCTTTTTCATTCTGATTCTCCATGCCCACCTTACCTCCCTTTTTATTTCTTTGAACCAATCACGAATTGCACACGGAATGACGACTTTACCCACCTGGGACCAGCAGAGTCGCATGGGAATGTTTAATGATAATGGTTATTAGGATGAGGTTGCAAGAATGAGGCCTACGAGCCTGGGACTTGGAGATATTTTGTTTCTTGATCCATCTTTATACCCCTTTATTCTTATGTCTCTTTGGTTCATAATTTTTCTACACTTTCTACATTTTCACCCATTTGTGTTTTATTTCTATTCAATCTTGTTGACTTTGTCAGTGCCAGCGCATTCGAGATATTTTGTATCTTTGCGGTGTGATTTGTGTCATATTTGGTGACTTAGTACGATGTCTTCACTTGGTCTGTCTGGCTACAGAGCAATGCAATGCCAGATATTTTATGTTTTATTCATTTCTGTAATCAAATAAAGCAATGCGTAGTAGTTTCATATTCTCCGTATTCGAGAAGCTAAGATTAATTCAATATAAATGCATCATCACTTGATTCATTAAACATGCCACCTAGATCAAAACCTCCGAGTCCCTTCACCTCTCCAAAAGCCCATCAACTCTCCATTCTCCCTCGCCCAATCCCGAACATTATCAACCAAAGCCTTTGCCATTCCCTTATTCTTCGACTTTCCATCCGAAGGTCCGCGACTATGTCCAAGTCCAGAAGATCGTTCCCCAGTCGCGTATTCCGATCCCATACTCGGCAAGACATTCTCACCAGCGCTCAAACTAACGAATAACGCAAAAGGAACAAGCCAAACACATAATCCGAAGTAAGAAGCTACCTCAGAGAATGAAGGCATATCCTCATAATTGAATTGGTATGGCTGGCGCCAATTCTGATCAGCTGATCGTGACGGCGCAGGTGGTTTGGAAAAGTGTCGGAACCATAACCAGTGATTCAATAGAACGAGAATACACGAAAGGATGAAGAGGGGATCGCTGAGCTTCACGATGGGGAATCGGCGTAGATTGCTTGCGTAAACAAGGTGCGAAAGGATGCTGAGGATGGAAAGCCAAATTGGGAAGCGGTCGAAGAGAACGAGGAGGACTTGAATGCCGATTATGGTGTAAATGAGTCGACTGAGCAGTTTTCGTGCGAAGACTGTGTGTTCTTCCACTAATTCTGAGAGGTAGTATAGTCCCGATGCTAGTCGTGTCATCAATTAGTCGTGTGTTAGGTTCTTAGACAGGTATAGTATGAACGTACCGATTGCGAGAGTGAGAAATGCAAATCCCACAACCACTCCTAAGTATCCAAGTAAAGGAAGAACCCACATGATGATGAGATTTGAAGAGGGTAAGAGGGGAGAAGTTGATTGAATTGAAAACGAGTATGATCGACGTTTACGTTTCGGGGAAACATAGTGCCTGAGGCACCCACATCCCCACCGATCTCAAGAAATTTAATCAAAAAAAAGTTGACTGTTCGACTATTCTACTACTCACAAATTGCCCACCATGTCGCGCCCTGAAGATCAACTGTGTGTTGCTCCCTTCTGGATTTACTCTACAAAGCGAGTCTGAAATCTAACTGTTATTAATAGCCCACCTGACCTCTTCTACAACGACAATGAATCCCGCAAATATACAACCTCGTCGCGTATCAGGAATATCCAAGCGGATATGACCAACCGCGCCCTGGAACTCCTCGACCTGAAATCCCCATCTCTAATCCTCGACGTCGGCTGCGGTTCCGGACTATCAGGCGAGATCCTTTCTCAAGAAGCCCCCGAAGACGGTGGTCCACACACATGGATCGGAATGGATATCTCACCGAGCATGTTGGACGTTGCGCTCCAGCGCGAAGTCGAGGGCGATTTATTCCTCGCGGATATCGGACAAGGCGTTCCATTTCGTCCTGGTACCTTCGATGCGGCGATTAGCATCTCCGCTATCCAGTGGCTATGTAATGCCGAAACAAGTGATGTTAGCCCTGAGGGACGGTTGAAGAGATTCTTCGAGGGCCTTTATGCTAGTCTGCGCAGAGGTGGTCGTGCGGTTTGCCAGTTCTATCCTAAGAATGATGTGCAACGGAGCATGATTAGTGGTGCGGCTATTAAGGCGGGCTTTGGTGCGGGTATGCTTGAGGATGATCCTGGTACCAAGAATGGTAAGATCTATTTGGTTCTTACTGTTGGTGGTGGTGGTTTGACCGGTGATATTACTGGTGTCGTTAATGGCATGGATGTCAATGTCTTGGATGCGAGACGTAAGGCTATGGAGGTCAATAATGCTCGTCCTGCTAGGAAGGGTGATCGTGCTTGGATTATGAAGAAGAAGGAGCAGATGGAACGGAAGGGAAAGGTTGTCAAGCAGAATTCCAAGTACACTGGCCGCAAGCGACGAATCGCTTTTTAAGTCGGTGTTGGGTTTGGATACTGTCGAACTGACATGGCGACTCTACGAATTTTATGTGCTTGAAAACTACAAAAGTTCTATCTCTTTTTCTTACCTCAATTGATACCCCTTATCATCCATATTATCCATCTGAGAAATTTCATACAAGCCTACGAGTATTGTAGAGTAATATGCAGAATTGGATGTATAGAGCTTGTTGTCTTGGTAAAGTCCAATAAGTGTCTATTGCTATAACTTGCGGGAACATATGAGCTAAATAGAATGAAAGATAATACATAATGGAGGATCACCAGTCTGGCTCCAATACCAGTTCAAGTAATCCCCGGTCGTAGCGGGAAATCATGGGGGCAATTTTCAATGAATTTACAGAGCAGCCTCCATCTTGTCCAGGACAGCACGGGTGAACTCGTGAGTGGTAGCCTGACCACCCATGTCGCGAGTGCGAGTCTTACTGTAGGGGAGTTAGTCACTGATCTTCATGAAAAAAAAAAAACGGTAATAGAATGATTAACTTACCCCTCACCAATAACATCGTAAACAGCCTTGGAAATGCGGTTGGCGTGGTCATCGAGACCAAGGTGACGCAGAAGCATGGAACCGGACAGGATCAGGGCACTGGGGTTGGCCTGGTCCTTACCCTTAATGTCGAGACCGACGTGACGGCAACCGGGCTCGAAGACAGCAACATCACGACCCATGTTGCAACCGGGAACAACACCGGGACCACCGACAAGGGCAGCACCGACGTTGGAAAGGATACCACCGTACAGGTTAGGCATAACCATGACATCGAACTGCTGGGGACGAGAGACAGCCTGCATGGAGGCGTTGTCGACAATCATGTCGTTAACCTCCAGGGTAGGGTAGTTCTCGGCGACCTTGTGGAAAGTGCTGCGGAAGAGACCATCGGCCAGCTTCATGATGTTGGCCTTGTGAATGCAGGTAACCTTCTTGCGGTTGTTGGCGAGGGCGAAGCTGAAGGCGAACTTGGCAATGCGCTCGGACTTGGCACGGGTGATGATCTTGAGAGACTCGACGACACCCTGAACGGACTGGTGCTCCAGACCGGAGTACTCACCCTCGGTGTTCTCACGGATGATGCAAAGGTCGACATTCTTGTGGCGGGTCTCGTAACCGGGGATGTTCTTGATCAGAGAGATAGAGGCGTAGATGTCCAGCTCCTGACGGAGAGCGACGTTGAAGGACTGGTGACCGGAGCGCTCCACCGGGGTGTGGAGAATACCCTTGAGACCAAGCTTGTTGCGCTTGAGGGAAGCGATGGACTCCTTGAACAACTCCTCGGAGTGCTTGTTGCCAGTGTCAACACCACTCACGTCAACCTGCTCCCACTCAATGGGGACATTGTCGGCCTTGAAGATGGTCTTGACGGACTCGGCAACCTCGGCACCAATACCGTCACCTAAAACATGATCCCGTTAGCAAATTAATTGGCGGCTCCACTTAAAACCCACGAGGGTTTGAAGCTAAAAAGGAGCAATTGGGCATACCGGGAATAAGAGTGACGGTGTACTTTCCACCGTACTTGGTGGGCTTGAAGATATCGGACTGAACGGTCGCGAAGGCTATTCGCGGGAAGAAATTAGCATATCACCAATCAAAATTGCGCCCTGCGCACCACAACTGCGCCCCGTGAATTTTCTTTGTTCTTTTTTTCGCGCAGAGTTTGTGCCCAAATTCCGAGTAACCGAATTATGAAAGGAAGGAGAGTGAATAGCGTACAGCGAGTAGGGAGAGTGCGAGCAACGGAGGGAGCGCCGCGAAGCAGGGTCTGAATTTGGTGTTAGCCTGCGCGCGCGCAGAAAAAGGCGACAAGCCGTAAAAGAACAGGGGAACAAGGGTCGCATACTCGGGCAGGTTGAGCAGATCGAGAGAACATTTTGGCTGGAATTGCAAAAATCACCCAAAAAACTTGAGAAAATGAAATTCCCTGAAAGAGTGGGGAAAGAAGCGGTTGGAGGTGGAAAGGGAAGAGGAAGAGAAAGGGAAAACGGAAAAAAAGGTTTCCGGATGGGCTCGGCATCGCGCGACTGAACAGCTCACCGGCCCGATCTTATCTATGGAGACATACTATACAACTACTATGAAGTAGTGTTGATTTATATCATAGTTTAACTTGTCATTTTAAATTTTTGAATATAGAATATTGCTATTTTCTGTTCTCTTATATCTCAGCACACCTACTCTAAAGTAGAGTGCTGATATTGCACATGCATATTGACTTACAGATGTGGATACAGACTATCGATGTATAAGGGACCGAGGGATCGGCATGATTCAGTAACAAGTTGATATGTGGAGTAACAATGGATTCATCCAGGGATGATTGCAGTAGTTCCAGGCTATCTGAGTATAGCACATGATTCAAGGTATCTGCATAATCAATGTTTGCTATTACTTCCAAAGTTCCAAGGTTAGTACCTATGAGACTAGTATAGATCCCATGTGGCCGACTGGCCAACTGGCCAGTCCAAGATAGGAAGGTGGATCCCATCTTATCTCAGCCAATCACAGCTCACTTTGTATATACTTCCTATTGACACCCATTTTGGGTAAACCGAGTCATCATCTCCTCCTTCTCCTCCACATTTTCCTTTCACTGCTCTTCTATTCAGAACCTATTGCGGCAATGGCAAACGTGTTTCTGCGTATCAGTCCCCGATATCTCTTTCAATTTCATTCACCCTCGTCAGCTTGGCTCGCAAATCTCACCTCGCTTCCAGGAAAACGGATCACACTGACCTGGTCTATAGAATCCTTCACAAGGCATCCAGAAGTCCATCAAAGAAAGCTCCAAATTAAACCCTCAAATTTGGGACGAAATCTTGGGTCTGGAGTCGTGAATCACAAACACATGACTTCGAGATGTCCCAATTGGGGGCTCAATAAGATCCCGATTAGGGTCTCAATAGACGCCTCCCCCAGACCTCACAACTCCATCAAAGAGATGCAAGTTAATCCCCAGGAAATTCGATCTCCTCTAGAACATCAAGGGCCTTGACTTCTCATGTATAAATACCTCTTCCTCTTCCTCATCAACTCTCCTCTTCACGATCATCGTCCCACTCATTACAACACACAACTACCAATCTCATTCCAATCTCCCAATTCGCTTCTTGTCATCATGAAGTTCCTCACTATTGCTCTCGCCGCTATGGCTGCTTCCACCGCCTCTGCCGCTGCTATGACCAGCTGGTGTGACCACCCCGGCCAGCCCTGCTACAAGATGAAGCGTACTGCCGACATCTCCTCCGAGATCAAGCGCTCTGCTGAGGCTCTTGCTGAGGCTATGGCTGAGGCTGAACCTGAGGCTATGACCAGCTGGTGTGACCACCCCGGCCAGCCTTGCTACAAGGTTAAGCGTGCTGCTCTCGCCGTTGACGAGGTTAAGCGCTCTGCTGATGCTCTCGCTGAGGCTATGGCTGCTATTGGCCAGGAGTAAAGGTCAGTCTTTCTGATATCATCATTCCAGGGTTTGAATGTTTTGCTAATTCGTTTGTGCAGGATTTCATGTCCTTTGATTACAGCCGGATGTTTTGACATGCTCTGCGAGTGTGATTGAATTTCCTGGCGATTTTTGCTATGCTCGACTGCACTTGGTGCTTAATCTGCTTTCGACATTTCGATTTTTCTCTGGATTGATTATGGGTTGAGCGTTTGAAGCCATGGTGGACACTCCTTTTTTTCTCGGCCATGGGAGGCTCTTCTTCAGTTTGAATGAAATGGAAAACCTTATCTGAAATTGAGGGTTTATGCAGGTGCTTAGATAGCAATACAAACTGCTTCGACGATCGTCAAGAATTATCGCTAGTAGGCTTTAGTTACCACCTGGACTGCTGTAGAGTACTTTGGAATTTTTGTAGTTCATCTGGTTGCCTGATCGAGGAATCGAGGAATTGATCATCACTTTGATCTGATAAGATGCACAATATTCAGATCAAACCATATTCAGCGCCGGGATGCACTCTAGAATTTGAATAAACCACAGTTCCTGGTTCGTTCCGTTCCTCATCCATGGATGGCATATGCTCAAATAGTATCTAGTATAAGGGATGAACCAGTGTAATTGTGTTAAAAAGAAATTTGAACAATTTTTGGCAATCATATGCAGTATCTATGAATTAAGACTAGTAACTCGAACTAATGAAACAAAGATGGATGCGCCATACCTCCCATATCACACCGATTCCTCTCTTGAAACGCCCCATACTGTGACTCCATCGGACCATTCTGAGCCATCTCCCACCAATGATGACCCTTATAGACCGGGTCTGTAGCCGAGCTATACTTCTGTCCAGTACTTGGCTCTGTACGCTGATTATCATACCCAGCCGCCATATAAGGCTCCGCCTCTTCTTTACCCTCATCCATCTCCATCTCCACAGTCCGCGACTCAGATGGATCCACCAGAGTCCCCGCAGACCGTGCATACACCTGCCACGTTTGGACCAAACGCTGTTGCTGTTCCATATCCGCGTGGATGAATAGGTCGAGTTGACGGGGTCCTAGGGTACTTGGGTCGATGCCATGTTGCCAGAGGGTTTCTATCGGGCTCGGGGTCGGGGGCTCTTGAACTTGGACTTGGACTTGCGGGGTGGAGACTACGTGGGTGGAATGGTGATAGTGTTGCGAAATGTAGGTTGGGGCTGGAAGTGGGGGTTCCGGACGAGACTCTATTGCCATGTGTTGGTCAAATAGAGCTGCTAACTCGTCTTGCATTTTTCCGTTGCTTTCAGAGACGGATAGACCGCACTAGATGATGAAACAAAGTCCCCCGCTGTCAGGGTGACTCGATAGATCTAGATTTCGTAGATTGATATACCTGGATACAGTGGGGATTCTCAATGAATGATGGTAATGAGAGGGAAATATCAGACACATGGCCGCAAAAGGGACACTGGTGGAGGATTGATGAAGACATGATCAAGTTGAATGTATATTGAGGGGCAATATAGTATGTTCGTGGTTTCAATAGGGCGATATTTCTCGATAGAAGCTAGGATGAAAGGAAGTAGATATATCGGATGATGAAAATAAAGACAAAAGAACTAGAACATTCAGTTAGAAGATATCCACCCCACTATATATCAAAAAATATTGGTGATGCCCAAGACTCGATGTGCATTTGGGCTGCAAAGCCCATTTAAGGCGGTCGAGGCAGAAAGTGGAACCCCCTGACCCCGTAATAATACACTCACATGACAGGGGTATTACCGATATTTTACCACAAAGTTACATGATCATGTGATCCAGGCAACTCCCGTGACGCAGCTCTTGGGACCTTCCAGCTCGAGAGGGTCATCCAGGTCCGAAGGGAAAAGCTACGCCGTCATTTCCTATCCAACTTCTCATTTCTATCAACCTTTTCTAGCGAACTTGATTTATTCCTCACGACCAAATCATGGTGAGTCTATTTTACCATTCTTATCCCCCTTTCCTCTGGGGAATTCCTTCATTTGTTATATAGCTAACACCGCCCCGATAGACGTCAATCGGTACAGGTTACGATCTCTCGAACTCGGTCTTCTCGCCAGATGGCCGTAACTTCCAGGTACGATTACTGCAATGAATAAACACGTCCTTAAATGCCTTGCACTTAGCTATTCTGATGAAATTGGAGCCTTAACCCGCTAATCGAACCTCCGCAGGTGGAATATGCCGTCAAAGCTGTTGAGAATGGCGGAACAGCTGTTGGCATCCGGTGCAAGGATGGTGTAGTGCTCGCAGTCGAGAAAATCATCACTAGCAAGCTTCTAAAGCCCGGTGCGAATAAGAGAATCGCGACAGTGGATCGTCATGTTGGCATTGTAAGCACCTACTCCAATCCTCTCTCACTCGGTCATCATTATATGCCGATTTCCCGTTCCCGAAAAACAATCAGAATTCCTTCTAACATCTTCCATTACTATAGGTCTCCGCTGGCCTTGTTCCCGATGGCCGTCATTTCGTTTCCAGAGCTCGCGACGAAGCTTCCTCCTGGAGAGGTACATACAAGGCCCCCATTCCTACCTCAGCCCTTGCGAACCGTCTCGGTGGCTACGTACAAGCATACACCCTGTACTCCAGTGTGCGACCGTTCGGTGTGACATCTATCGTTGGCGGATGGGACAGCGAAGCAGAGCTGGCGGTTGACGGTCAGGTCGGTACCGGCCCTAAGTCAGGCGCTGGTGGAAAGGTTGAGGGAACTCCAGCTGGAGGACCTGCTCTTTACATGATTGAGCCTAGTGGACTTTACTGGGTATGATTTTCTTTACATCTATTTGGGTTGAGCTTCGCTGATAACTTAACAGGGATACTATGGTGCGGCTACCGGCAAGGGCCGACAAGCAGCTAAGGCTGAGCTGGAAAAGTTAGATCTGACTTCTGGTAACCTGTCGCTATTGGATGGTGTTAAGGAGGCTGCGCGCATCATCTACGTCGCTCATCAAGATAGTAAGGACAAAGAATTCGAGCTCGAGATGTCGTGGATTAGTTCCCTCGATGGTCCGACTAAGGGTCGACATGAGGAGGTGCCCAAGGAGCTTCGGGAAGAGGCCGAGAAGTTCGCAAAGCAGGAACTAGAGGGTGAGGATGAAGATGAGGAAGAGAAGGGCCAAGGAGAGCAAATGGAGGAATAGATCATGTGCTAGCAAATCTTTAATCTGACCGAACAAGTTTCAAGTTCCTCATAATCGTACCTACGTAGGTATAGATATCTGTGAAATCAACGTAGAGTATTTTTTGTTCTGATTTATTCAAGTTTGTTTGTTTCCAAAATTCAAGTGTCCATATTACACAGCAATCTTGCCCTCAGACCACTCCCGTCTCTTAACACCAAGCTCAACAGCAGCACTACCCCAGTCCTCACCGTGGTTGTGCATGCCATTGCTACCCAATCCAGCACGCTCGAGACCCTGCTCCTCAGTCAAAACAGTCAACAGACCGAAGATGACTGGAACGCCTGAATCCAGCTGAACCCGCATCAGTCCGTGGCTGACCGCATCGGCGATATACTCGAAGTGCATGGTAGCACCCTTAATCAGAACACCGATGGCAATGATGGCATCGAAGGGCCTCTTGGGTGTGCCGGTGGCGGATTTGCTCAGATCAGAGGTCGAGGCTGATAAAAGGTCTGTGGCGCTGATGCCTTCGCCGGAGGAGCTAGCCTGAACCTGGGAGGCGGCGTACAGACTGTGGAGAATGAGTATATGATTCTACCAATGTAGATATGGAGATGGATCTTTCGAGCCGAGAGGGCTGGAATGGTATGTGCTTACCGCTGCACTCCGTAGGGCAATTCGTAACTTCCTGGAACAGTCTCAATGGTGATGTTATCCTCGGAAACTCCACCAGCCAGTAAGCTCCTCTTAGCTCCAGCTACCAGCTCATCAATGATCTTTGCGTTCCACCGAGCGTGGATAATGGCAACGCGGAGACCGGAACCTGTATGCAATTAGTAAGGTGCTTGGTTGACCCGTGATTCCGAGGACTCGAGCTCGTCGTCGCGTGCGGGGCAAGGGTCTCGTTCTTACCATCATGGCTCTGAGCCTCGCCGGGTCCTTTGATAGGTGACATTGTATAAGTATGGGGAATAAGATAGAAGGGTGGATATAAGAGGAAAGATCTGGGGAGATTCTGTTTTTATGGGTTTCTGGTGCTTGTCTGGGGTGAGGATTGCCGCGACGAAAACATCCCGCATTCATGGTGGGGGGAAGGCGGAATGGTCCCTGCACTGCCGGATATGGAACCACTTGAGTAGCCCTGAAGATGTAGACATAACATTTCCTGATCTAGTTTCAAGAAGGGGTAATGCAACAAAGCACTTAGTAGATTTAGATAGAATAGAAATATGTTAGGATTAATTGATACAGTTTACTAAGGGTTTACAGCTCATAAATTGAAATGCATGAAGACAGATTCCATTCTCCTGAAAAGCTAAAACGAACACATTAAAAGAAAGGATAGTTCAAAACACCCTAAAAATATGAAGATCATGGCAGTCGTCTACTCCAAAACTCTCTAAAACATATTTCTCTTTCCCTTACTCGACAGTCACAGACTTGGCCAAGTTACGGGGGAAGTCCACATTGAGACCCTCACCAACGGCAAGCCAGTAAGAGATCAGTTGCAGAGGAATGACGTTCAGGAGACCCTGGAGACAGTCAACAGTCTTGGGAACCACAATCTTCTCGGTCTGGGCGGCGGAGAATTCAGGGTCGTTCTCGTTGCAAATAACAATGGGGCGACCAGCACGGGCAATAACTATACAAAATCCGGTTAGTATTTGATATAGAAAACAATATGTAGGAAAGGTTAACTTACCCTGCTGGTAGGCATTAAGAGACTTGGTGAATAGGTTGTCACGAGTCAGAATCATGATGATAGGCAGGTTCTCGTCCACCAGGGCCAAGACACCGTGCTTCAGTTCACCAGACATGACAGCCTCGCAGTGGAGGTAAGAAATCTCCTTAATCTTAAGAGCACCTGCAAGTAATCAATTAGTATACAATTGAAAGAAATCATCAGAAAACATGGGAAATAAGCTTACCCTCAAGAGCAGTGGGGAACTGGGCACCACGACCCAGAAGGAGCAGACTCTTCTGGTCCTTGAAGAACTTGGCACACATCTCCTTAATGGGCTCGTTGAGCTTCAAGATCTCGCGGAACTGGTCAGAGACCTTGCCGAGACCCTCAATAATCTCCTCGCGTCTCTTGGCCTTGGAGGCACGGTCCTCACTGAGGGACAGGGCGAACATGACCATAGCAACGAACTGAGAAGTGTAGGCCTTGGTGGAGGCAACACCAATCTCAGGACCAGCGTTGATGTGGACACCACAGTGGGTAAGAAGGGAGATGGAGGATCCGACAACGTTGACAATACCAACGGTCAGAGCGCCACGCTCCAGACAGTAGCGGAGAGCCATCAAGGAGTCAGCGGTCTCACCAGACTGGGAAACGAACACACAGGTGTCGTCACGGAAGACGGGAGCCTGTCGGTCCAGGAAATCGGAGGCCAGCTCCACGGCAATGGGGATCTCGGTCAATTCCTCAAACACACCACGCACGGCCATACAGGAGTGGTAACTGGTACCGCAAGCGATGAAAATGAGACGACGGCAACGGCGAATGGTCGAGATGTATTGGCGAAGACCACCCAGTGTAACAACCTTGTTAACAGCATCCAGACGACCACGCATGGTGTTGACAACGGACTCGGGCTGCTCGAAGATCTCCTTCTGCATGAAGTGGTCGAACTTGCCCTTCATGATCTCCTGAAGCTCCAGCTCAATGGTCTGAATAGCACGGACGTTGGAGGTACCGTCGTCCTTGGTCAGACGGTGAATGTTCAGCTGACCCTCGTGGATGTGGGCAATGTCATCGTCCTCCAGGTAGAGAACCTTCTTGGTGTGCTCAACAATGGCAGATGGGTCAGAAGACAGGAAGAACTCAGCAGGCTGAGGAATACCGTCATCGGACAAGAAAGCTCGGGACTGAGAGCGGTGGAGCAGAGACTTGTCAGGGGGAGCCAAAAGGCTGGTGGCGGACTTCTTAAGAGCGACATTCTGGGAGGCCTGCTCCGCGGGAAGAGCACCCTCTTCCGAGAATTCGACATCAACAAAGTCCACCTTCATCTTCTTAGAGGTTCGCACACCAATAACCAGAGGGGAACCCTTACGGGCCGCAATAACCTCATGGGGGTAGTGAACAGACTTCATCAACAATCCGAAAGCACCCTCCAGCTCCTTGATCACAGCCTTGGCCAAAACAGTGAAGTCAATGTCGGGGTGTTGGTCGTAAAGGTACTTGGCGAGCTTAGCGATACACTCGGTGTCGGTCTCTGTCTCGAAGCGGAAGCCCTTGGTCTCCAGCAAGGCCTTCAATTCCTTGTAGTTGGTGATGATACCATTGTGAACCACGGAGAACTCCCAAGAGGGGTCGGAGCTATGAACGAAGAAAAAAAATAATAAGTTAGCTAGTCTGTCCGGGGAGCTTCCATATGTCTGTTTTTGAGGGGGAAGGCAATTGGGTGGGGTTACCCATTCAGAGTGCCCATTAAGAAATGATCAACTTACCGGTGAGGGTGGCAGTTCTGGCGGGAGGGGGTGCCGTGGGTGGCCCAACGGGTGTGAGAAATACCAGCGTGAGATTCGAAGGACTTGGTCATATCGGGCTTGCTCTCGGCAATGAGCTCTCTCAACTTGGCAACCTTGCCAACCTCCTTGAAGGCACAGACTTCATTCTTCTTGTCACCATCGACAGCCATACCGGCTGAATCATAACCGCGGTACTCCAAACGGGAGAGTCCTGTTTCATGTTAGTTAGCTCAAGGAGGGGTAGGGAACTTTCGCCCTGCTTACCATTAAGCAGAGTGTTAATAATGAACTCGCGGTCCCGCTCGACCAGGTAGTTAATGTAGCCAAAGATTCCACTAGAAGATTGTGAGCAATGGGTATTTCCAGGGAAGATGGTGTGCCACGTACCACATGTTGAGCGAAGTTGGGAATTGAACGAATGGGGGGGAATCAAAGAAAGAGAGGAATGTAGAGGGGAAGGAGAATGAATTAAGTTAAAATAGGGAGGAGAGAGACAAGAAGGAAGGAAAGGGAGAAATCTTATTTATAGCGGGGGAAGAGAGAGGAGGGGCGGTATGAGAGAGTATTCTTAGCTTTCCCTCTTCCCCAATTTATTTTTGTGATTATGATGCCATGTTTTTTTTTTTCTGGGTTTTATTTATTGATTTTCTTATTTTTATTACTTATTTTTATTTATTTCTGGCACTCGGAGAAAACCACAGACCAAGAAAAGCGAGGGAATCCACAGCCTCCTGTGGCCAATGCGACAGATGTCTCACTCGAGGCTCCCATGGAATGACCTCTATCTCCACTCCACTTTACCATATATAGACCTTTATAAGAAAAAAAAACAAATATGATTTGCACAGTGGGATAGGGTTCATGGGATTGTTTGAGATCAATTGCAGCGAGGATGATTTTTTATTAAAATCTCAACTCATCATATCACTTGGACCAGTGGAGAAGCAGATCGAAGTGCTGGGCATTGTTATGATGTTTCGGTTTCGGCTTCGGCTTCTCCCCGGGCAACACAAGTTTAGGGCCACCCCACTATATGATCTATGATGGAAGATCAGGACAGGGGAATTGATTTTTCAAACTGATTCAGGTACCCGAAGAATTTCAATGGTCCTCAGGTGTGACACTTCATAACTGGAGAATTGAAATTCCTGCCCCCTGATAGAGGCGATACTTGATATATCGATATCTGGACAAGACTGTAAAAATAGGTGTAAACAATTGAAATATTCAAGTTTGAATACCCCAGACACTAAGAATCAGGGGCAAAAATATGGAGTAATCATGACAGATCTCATATAGTGCCTATGTAATACATGATATCAGTTGAGATAGATCCTTCCACTGGCAGCACATGTGCACTGGCACAAGTGGAACCCGGCTCTTCACACTAAAACCCACTAAATACGCAGTAACAAGGCAGGACCCATTCCAGGTCTCAGAGCTATCCGTCCCACTCACCTATTTTTACTCCCGACCAAGCCTCAACGCCACATTTGAATCGTGGAACCCTTGCTAAGGTATATTTTTATCTAAAGTAGGGAACCGAAGAAAAAAAAATTAGAAAATTAGAAAAAAAATCAATAGTACACATATCAGAGTTTAGAGATGAAAATATCTTAGTGCTTCCAACTTTGCATAGAATCTTCCAAGGTTCCCAACATTAACCTACGTGAAGGTCATCGAATTCTCCTACTGGCACATCTCGCAGTAAGGGGGCTAAATAAATGGAAATTGTAGATTTAAGCGCCTCATCGTGTACGCTCGTTATCGTATTACCAAGTTTGAACTGTGAAACTCGCCTGGGATTGGAGCGGGTCGGGTAATACTGTGACACGAACACTAAACTTGAAACAGACAAGGGGCATTTCCCCTGATTCCAAGGTGATCCCAAGGCTGAGCTGAGACCAATACATGTACCTATGTTCATGTGTTAAATGCCAGTGGCCTATTTCTGGATTATAATCAATCATAACTCGTGTCTTCCATGCCTATCTGCATTCTTATCAGTCAATCTATCAGCCACAAAGTATTACCAACCTTGAAGGTCATCAATGCTCCTCCAATCAATTCTACTATGGAGTACATAGTACGAATGCACTTATGTACTACTCCCTCCCAGAGCTGGTTAGTGGTATCCACAAGTTCATGGTTGCCTACTCCTTCAATTAAACAAGTGCGTATGTAGATAGTTGTTTACCTCATCATCTAGCATCGTGTTCAGAAATCTGTGTTCCTTCCAAGGTTGGTTAGAGTGCGTAGGTAATGCATTTGAGTGTAGGTGCTGTATTGTCGTGGGACACATATAGGGATCAAAAACTACTAGTAAGCCAAATTGGGACACGAGGTGTCTATTTCTAATAATTGAAGTGAGCATTCATCAGGGCCTTTATTTATTAGTATAATTGATATTGTGGGTTTTAGGTAAATAGTCCATAATAGAATATTATAACTGAGTGAGTCCCTTGTTCAGGTAAAATGATCTTTCAGTCTTATATTTAAAAAGTTCTGCCCAATGGAATTGTATTTCCCCTCTCCGCCTTTCTCTCCGCCTTCACCTTCCACTCCGCCTTCTACACCGCCTACCCCTTTAAGCATCGTACATCAGGACTGGCATTTCTGCCAGGGGTAAGTACCTCCATCATTGCAGGCTCACCGCCTGCAATCAAAATGACAATCATCCCCACTCCGTTACCGCTTCCCTGTTCGGTCGCGTCGTGCTCCCTGCAAAACTCTCGGGTTCGCGCCAGTGAAAAAAAACGACCCTCTTTATCCCTGGCTCAAACTCACCTTGATATCTTCGAATCTTCTCTTTCACGAAAGAGCAGTTTTACTAGTGATATCCAACCATCTCATTCCATCAAGGATGCTGTCTGGTGCTTTTGCGGTCTTAGGCGTGTAGCCACCTATCTCATCATGTCACGCGCCTCGGCCGCATTTGCAGATTTCTTTCCAACAGCTCCGTCCGTTCTTCACCAAAAGCGCATCGACCCAGGAGATCAGCAAGGCAAAGGTTCAGATGGCCTGGAGGCAACAAGTTCATTCACTGCCTCCACTTCCCCGGGCGGGGCATCTGATAGTCTGGCTGGAGAGGGATCGTCAATCCAACCGCTCTCTGATACCCAGGGAAAGGAAGTAACGGCTGTGGGAGAGATCAATGGGACACTGGATTCGTCGCTTGCTGCGTCCAATTCAGCGATCGAAACCTTGACACCACTCACCAACGTCGCATCATCCCCTCCTCTCAAACCACCGAGCCCGCAATCAAAGATGTCGGAGGAGAACGCTTCAGGGAATGCTCCCCCTCCCTGTTCCGATCCTCGTTTGGACCCTACTAGAGTTTCGGATACATTGATCCATGGCCCTCCAACTCCTCAATCCCAAGTCCGCTTAGAGACCGCCATCAAAGGCCGCCATGGATCTGCCCAAGAGCCCGACAAACGATCCAAAGACAAACGACGGAAGATCGAGTACACGGAAACTGGGAGTGATGGTCAGTCACCTCCTTCCGATCCACGCCTGGCTATTGCAAACTACACCCGAGGAGCAGCCTGCAGGCAGAAAGCCAAATATCGTCCATCTCCCTACATCTTGAAGCCATGGCCATATGATGTCGCAACTAGTGTCGGCCCCGGCCCCCCAACCCAGGTCGTCGTGACCGGGTTCGATCCTCTCACCCCAATCGCCCCCATCAGCGCCCTCTTCTCCAGTTTCGGTGAGATCGCAGAATTGAATAACCGAACCGATCCCATTACCGGCCGACTCCTGGGCATCTGTTCTATCAAATACAAAGATAGCGCTTCATTCCGAGGAGGCAGCCCCGTTCCGGCGTCAAATGCAGCAAGACGAGCGTATCACGAGTGTCGAAAGGAGCAACGCATCGGAACACGGAGAATCCGCGTTGAGTTGGATCGGGATGGTATGGTATCTGGACGGATGGCCTCCAAGGCTATTGAATCTCAGCGCGCGGCTGCGAAAGCGAATGCAACCCAGGAAATCAAGCCCGATCCGAAGAAGAACGAGCCTCCGCCCACCGCACCCAAAGGTCCATCCGGCAGATCAGCCATACGTCCAGGTATGATTGTTCCAGAGGGACCCCGTGCCAGCCTTCGATCTCCAGGACCCCCTTGTGTGATTGAAGAAACACCGGTGTTGCCTCAGCTCAAGCGCGATCCCTACATCTTCATCGCCCATTGTTATGTTCCGGTTCTCGGCGCGACCCTCCCACACCTCCGAAAACGACTCAAGGTCTTCAACTATAAATCTATTCGATGCGACAAGAGTGGTTACTATGTTATTTTCGAGAATTCCCGACGAGGCGAAATTGAAACAGAGCGTTGTTTCCGCACATGCCACATGGAGCCATTGTTCACATACATCATGAACATGGAAAGCCACCCTTACGGAAATCCCAATTATGTTCGCAGTCCTAGCCCAGAACGTCTCCGAGCCCAGGAACGGGCGAAGGCTCAGAAAGAGAGAGTCCGCAAGGAGGCCGAGTTGGATATCGAAGAAGAGAAGAAGATCCGCGCCGCAAATCTGGATCCCGCCCGAGAAGTTCTATCCATTATCATTCGCGACCTGAGAGACAAGCTTCTTGAAGATGTCAAGTCCCGCATTGTTGGTCCAGCCCTCTACGATTATCTGGATCCAAGCCGTCATGCTGCGAGACGCGAAAAGTTGGGCCTTCCCGACCCGGAGGGCATGAAGCAACCCGCGTTCCGAATTGGAGTCAACCATTCATTGCGAGTGCCCGAATCGCGCACAGAGTTACCCGCCAAGGGCAGCGTGTTGGACCTCCCTCGTATTCGCAAGGCTCATGGCTTAGACCGATCTGGAGCTGCGTTCATGGATGAACGACGCCGGCAACCAGTTCGAAGAGAAACAGTTCGGCCCCTTTACCATCGATTGCAGCATTTCCACGACGATGAGGATTCAGAGGATGACCAGAGCACTCCGCTCGCTCGAGACACCGAAGAGAGAAGCATTCGTCCTCTTAGCCGTGCAAGCTCTGTAGCTGGATCTGACGAGCAGGATGATGGATACCAGTCGGATGCAGTTGTCTCATTCGCGGACAGCAGTGCCCAGGCCACAGATGAAGCAGACAAGGATGAAGAAGATGTCTCTTCCAGCCGCAAAAGGAAACGACTTGCCGGAGAGGCTGAGGCACGGAAGCGACAGCGCCAAGAGGAGCTGGAGCTCTTTGGAACCGAGTCTCAGGAGGAGGGTCTGGAAAAGAGTACAGAGCCTTTCACACCAATCGAGACTGGCCCCAGTATCGAACTGCCGCCTTCAGAGGACAAGCTTGCAAAGGAAGCGGATGCCAACGTTTTATCAGCACAAGAATCTCCCTCCGACGTCTTCCCCGATGAAGATGTTGAGGAAATCAAAGAGCCTGAGCCAATTTCCGAAATCAATTGGGGATTCTCCACGGATATGCCGCGACCTACTGTGGAGGATGATCCGGCCATTATCCTGGACTTGGACGGATGGCAGAATCTGATTAAGGATGAAGAAGACTTGCGGTTCTTGCGGGAGGTTATGGCCGATGTGGTACCGTCCAATATTGGCGACATTGAAGCATGGGCATGGCGTCAAAAGGAGATCAAATCCCTCAATCAGAAGATCCCCACCAGAGGACCGACACGCGAGCCTATTGGGATCCCCGGCTACTATGTTCCAAACATTAGTGGCTCTGCCAGGACCGAAGGTCGAAAGAGAATTATGGAGGCAGAGAAGTCCAAATACCTGCCCCATCGAATCAAAGTCCAAAAGGCTCGTGAAGAACGTGAAGCGATGGCCAAGGCTGATCCTCAAGCTGCTGCGGCTGAAGCAGCCAGAATTGCAGCTGCGAAAACCATCTCCAAATCCTCTTCACGATCAAACCGAGTCAATAATCGTCGACTCATCGCAGACATCAATGCCCAGAAACAGGCTCTCCCTACCTCTAGCGGTGACGGCGATGTGCTCCGGTTCAATCAACTCAAGAAGCGTAAGAAGCCAGTTCGTTTTGCTCGATCTGCTATTCACAACTGGGGACTGTACGCCGAAGAGAATATTACAGCGAACGACATGATTATCGAATATGTCGGCGAGAAAGTTCGTCAGCAGGTCGCTGACATGAGAGAAAGACGTTATCTCAAGAGTGGCATTGGCAGTAGTTATCTCTTCCGTATTGACGAGAACACTGTCATCGACGCTACCAAGAAGGGTGGAATTGCTCGTTTTATCAACCACAGCTGTACCCCTAATTGCACCGCCAAAATCATCAAAGTTGATGGAAGCAAGCGAATTGTCATCTATGCACTTCGCGATATTGAACGAGGTATGTTATGACACCAACCCAATAGACTACTGGACGAGAAAGCTAACATGTTCTACTAGACGAGGAACTCACCTACGACTACAAGTTCGAACGCGAGTGGGACAGTGATGACCGAATTCCTTGTCTTTGCGGCTCAACAGGCTGCAAGGGATTCCTCAATTAAGACTTATTGCTTTGACTACAATCTAAAAACGGAGACATTCGATGCTCTTCGTGGCGTTCATCGGGTCGGCGTTCAGAAAGGAAAACATTCATGGATTCTGGGCATGTATTACCAATATTTCGTGAAGCGTTTTCCATTTTCCACCATGTACAATATTGCAAAGCTCAAGGAATTCTTATTCTTAATCATTCTTCTTTACTTCGAGGTCTTTTGTTTCTTCGCGTATCGAGTTTTAGCTCTCTTACGTCCTGTACTAGTATCGCATCTCTTGTCGCTCTTCCAAATGTCGTCGACAGTGCTTCACTACCTTTAACTCCAGGCTAAGGGAATGGAACTTTGTTGGGGTATCTATATACCAGTAGATGGTAACAATTCAGTGCGGAAAGTCATCCGCTAAGCTTTTGAGTATAGGTGGAATGGCGATGGAGTAAGTGATCATGTCGCATCGGTTCTTCATCTCTCTAGTAAAGATCAAACTGTGGGAAATATAAGTATGTGCGGTATAAGTTCCTGGAGAGATCATGGTCTTACCTAGGTGACTTGGGAGCAGGAAATTGGCAATTCCCTCCTTGATCACGTATTCATGTCCACAGTTTCCGCATTTTAGCTTTCCTTCCATGACCTGTGTTTCCAATAGCAACCGATGTAAATCTTTCAGGGTCTGTTCGTCATTGAGTGCGTCGCCCTCGGGCTTGACGTCGGGGAGAGTGGGGAATCCAAGCTATAAAAAAAATCATATTGTTAGCATCTGCTTCAAGTTTCTCATTTACAGAGTATCAGAAGAATAAGGCTTGGGTACATACCTCATTTGCTGTTACTCGAAGGGCTTCCCAGTCAATGCGGGGAACAACATTCCGAATAAATTCCGGTTGGAAATCCAGTTCCGACATCTCGAGTTCGGCATCGTGGAAGTGCAATGGGAATGATTGAGCGGAGGTCTTGCACTCCTTCACGGCGCAAGTCACGAAATTGGCAGTAATGACCTTCATGTTGTGCAGTTGTCTTGTTTCCTTGGGTGCGGAAGTTCGGTGGTGGGATGTTGGTTATAAGGAGTTTTGACTGCGCAATCGGGTAGATCAATCAAACTCGAACAGGAGTTTCAATTGAAGAGAAATTTTTGTTAGGTAGTCCTGGTAAGTCAAGTTGAATTGATAGTTCTGATATCTTGATGCTTGTCTTAACCCGAGAAAAAAAAAAGAACCCCACGAAGTCAGGTGATCTTATCGATAAGGATCTCTTTGGTATTTAGTCCTGAGGCTCACATTTCATCAGTACTAGTATCTCGAATATGGGATTAAACAGTGAATATGATATTAAATAAGTGTATTTCAGTATTAGACATGATGCGAATTTAATCATAGCCAAATTTCGACTTCAAGTTCTGGCACATAAACATAAAAGCAGGTATACATTACACCGGCACATAAATTTTGTATGAAGAATTAATGCATTATTCAAGCCCTGCAGGTTAATGATGATACTACGAAGAATCATACGACAACCTTGCAGAGCGATATCTCAATCAGTGGCGCCAAAAGGCGTCGTCGTTAGTTGATCATTTCCATGGACGAGTTTTGATCATTAGTAAAAGTTGAAATTGATGATAGATCAAGACCAAATGTATCGTAAATTCTGGGTCAGTTGGAATCCAAGAGGCGAAAGAACCAAGCTGAGCTCGCCCAGTCAGATAAAAGAAGATAAAAGCAGATATGAGTTTGATGTTGTGAATAATCAATTCGGCCCATGAACCCGTTCAGTCTCGTGGTTTGACTTGGATGTCCAGTAAATCAAGATCGTCAATGTCGTGATCTTGAAGACATGTGTTAGGGTCCAGTCGGTCTCCATCGAAGACAATGAATATTTCCTGATCAGCCGAGATACTCTGTTTAGATCGAAAAACGGACATGAGTTTGGAGACCAAAGTCTTTGGTCTTGCTTTGATTCTCAGGTCATCCAATCCAGGACTACGAAGTGTTAACTTCATCGGCTCGTTGTCCTCGGTTTGCTCCACCTCGGCGTTTTGTGGTTTTTGGGTAAGCTCGTCTGGCTCTGAAGGGGCAGGTCGATTGAGAATAAGGGGATCTTCGGTGACAGCTACCATATGGATTTGCAATTTTTTCTTGACTGGTTCAAAGTCATCGTCCATACTCAGAATTGAGATAGGCTCCGTTGGCTTTATACCCAGACTCCTGCACGTTGTCACGTCAAAAAGGCGTCGTCCTTGCCAGGTAAGATAGATGGCTGATTGTGTTTCTGAAGTAAATCCTTGGCGTCTGCACCATTCTAAACGTACTTCTCGAAGTCCCTGGGACATCTTCCGGTGTACGATCAATGGCCTGACGTTTGGAATGTCGGAGGTAATGAGAATTTGAACGGCAGGGTCCTCCACCACCGGGGCTGGTGGCTCGGGCGTTTTGGAAAGCGAAGCCGACGGTGTCTCACGTGGCAAGCTTGGGGTATCATCGATTTTTCGGGCCTCTGTCGGCGTTGATGAACCAGGCAGTTGTGGCTTGGTCAATACAGCAGGATTTGCGCGAGTCGTTGCGGGCAACGGGCTTGGGGCATCGAAGAGCGGAGTTTGTAAAGGTTCATTTTCCACAGCCGGGCTTGAATCTTCCCCTATCTTGGAGGAAGTCTTTTCAAGGGAGATGGGAGGTGAGTGATGATGCTTTTTCGGACTTCGCTGTTTGCGAATTGGAGATGTAGAAGGAATGCTTTCTGTGGTTTCTTCCTTGGACGACTGGTCTGAAAGGCGGGACCTTTTAGATTCCCTATGATCACTGTTGGTCTCTTCAGATTTCGTATGAGCTTCCGATTTCTCAGGAGTGGCTCTTGACTTCTTGTGTGCCTTGTTGGCGGCAACAATATCGGAGTAGGTATGTTCGGATCGCCGATAAAATTGATCATTCGTTTCTGCTGTCTTGGCAGCCCAAGAAGGCTTCTTGAATAATGATCCCATCGCGCTTATCTGCAGCCAAGGTTAAGCCAAATGGAAGGGGGATATGACGAGGGAAGATGAGAGCTCTTGATGGAAGAAGTTTAATTGTTTAAGCGCGGGGAGCTATCACATATGACCTCACTCACCGCCTTCAGGTCTTTTGTGGCCCGCAACGATAGCTGGAGATCTTACCTTGGTCAC
Source organism: Penicillium herquei (assembly GCA_039634405.1). NCBI lineage: Eukaryota > Fungi > Ascomycota > Eurotiomycetes > Eurotiales > Aspergillaceae > Penicillium > Penicillium herquei. The sequence goes on along the minus strand of CP098387.1, from coordinate 3,206,099 downwards.
TGTCACAGGTATGTCTTTCTCTGCGCTTATTTCCTTGGGACCAGTCGCTAAATTATTCAATTTCAGATATCAATAATTCCTCATCATGGAGAACGGTTCATCATCCGAGGGCAAGGACCCTTCCGCCTTCCTCAGCGAGATTATCGGCGCGCCTGTCATCGTGAAACTCAACTCCGGAGTCGTTTACAAGGGTACATACTCGATATCTTTCCCTCGTTTCAAATTTCATATATTGATACTCTTCCAGGGGAACTTCAGTCAGTTGATGGCTATATGAACATCGCCCTCGAGAAAACCGAGGAGTACGTGAATGGAAAACTCCGCCGCAACTACGGTGATGCCTTCGTACGAGGAAACAACGGTTCGTTATGACCCGGTCTCATCCTTATTTCTGCAAATCTAACATATTTGATTAGTGCTCTACATCTCTGCGAACTAAATGGGTATGAATCAAGCATCCCCATTGGTTTGAATGGAAGCCGTTCATGCTCATCTCCATGGACAAGATCACACTAAATCCCGTGGTCAATTTATTCTCCAATTGGAGGTCGTCCATGTCGGTTCAATTTCTTCTTCTTCTTTTTTCTTTTTTTTTTAGCCATTTACTTTCCGGGCCATGGTCGAAATATTCCTATCGTCCAGCCCTTGCCTTTCCCCGCAACCCTCTCTCGATATGTATCCCCACGCACTATGATAATGATCCAACTCGCTTTATTATGCAATGGAATGTCATGACTCTGGAGTCACTTGAGGTTCAGTGCTAATCTTGTGCATGCCTCGATATAATGAGCATGATATCATAATCAAGCCCGATGGACCCTGGGCTTTAAATCCTACTTCCCGGGTTGACATATTGTTGCTGCTCACACTTTTCATCCTTTTTCTTTTTATTCTGTAGCATTGCTACTATTGGCAAACAGTATGACATGAGATCTACTATAAAACCAACTATGAAGACCTCCCATGGTTAATATCTTTTCCAGAATGTGCCACATGAATGTCAAATTTGGGTTGGTTAGGTAAGCCTAAGTAAAAGATAGAAAGTATGGGAGAAAACGTGCTCAGGTGAAGAAAACCGATCGAACCTAACTTTCACCCCACCACCCCTCATTCTTGAACAAAATGTTGCAGGCGATTCGATACAACCAGGGTAGCCTGGAAATCCTGGATCAGCTTCAATTGCCCTTTGTGGAGAAGTATATTCCTATCCAGACAACAGAGGATGCGTGGCATGCCATTAAGGATATGAAGGTGCGGGGTGCCCCCGCCATCGCCATTGTCGCAATGCTGTCTCTTGCTGCAGAGCTCCATACCATCAGTGCTGCAGGCAAGGTTCCAGAGTCAGCAGAGGAGACCCAGGCTTTGATTATCTCGAAATTGAACTACTTGGTGACCAGTCGACCCACTGCCGTCAACCTGAGTGATGCTGCTCGCAAGCTGGAGGCTTTGGTGATCGGTCAGAGCAAAGAAGCCGGCGCGACTGGCCTGGGAGTCGTAGCGGCCTTTAACCAAGCCGCCGAGCATATGCTTGGAAAGGATCTTGAGGATAACCAGCGCATTGGACACCATGGAGCCGAATGGATCAAGGCTCACGCAACCAAGACTGGAGATGTGGCCGTCCTGACCCACTGTAACACAGGGTAAGGTTGAACCATGTGTTCTTTACAAATCATCTAACTAATAATGTGAATACAGATCTCTGGCTACCTCTGGCTACGGCACCGCATTGGGTGTTATTCGCTCACTTTCATCTATGAACGTCTTACGGCGGGCCTACTGTACGGAAACGAGACCTTACAACCAAGGGTCTCGTCTGACGGCATTTGAACTGGTGCACGATAATATTCCTGCCACTTTAATCACAGACTCTATGGCAGCCGCGTTACTCGCAGACAAGAGCGTAGGCGTGAATGCTATTGTGGTTGGAGCAGACCGAGTGGCCGCCAACGGAGACACGGCTAACAAGATCGGCACATACGGCCTTGCTGTTTTGGCGAAGTACCATGGTGTCAAGTTCTTGGTCGCTGCGCCCCTCACAACTATCGATCTGGCCACCAAGTCCGGTAGCGATATCCCCATCGAGCAACGGGCAGCATCCGAGGTGACGAGTATTAAGGGACCCCGGGATGGAGCGAATAATGCGGACGGTGTGGTTCTCGAGACTGTTCGAATCGCTGCACCCGGTATCGGTGTTTGGAACCCTGCATTCGATATCACTCCGGCAGCTTTGATCGACGGAGTTATCACGGAGGTGGGCGTGGTAGAGAAAGGCCCTGATGGCGAATTCAACATGGCCTCGGTTTTCAATTAGCCTGATTTCTCGGGCTTGGTGTGATCGCCTTCATCATTCTTTGAATCCTGCTCTTCGGGGCTCGTCTTCTGGGTCGCATTTCCCTTCTCGAAGGCTGCCAGAAATTCGTCGATTCTGGACTCGAGGTCATCGAGATGATTTTCTAGCGCGGTTGCGGTCGTTTCACCTCTGTTCGAATCTGTTAGGAGACAGCCTTTTAATGTGATACCGTTGTTAATACTTAGAGAGATCTGCCAATGCCTATTTCAGTCAGTATCTCGATTGTGTCAAAATAAATGGAGGGGCTATGAGACAAGACAAGCCTATATTTGGGCAAGCTAAGAATAACCAGGAACCTTGAGAGTTCCCTGTCATGGATATACGTACCTGGGCAAGATTAAACTGGAGATCTGTAGATTTGTCGGACATTGCTGCGTTAAACTAGACTTCAAGGGTGATTAATTTGAACTGAGCGATAATTGAGAGAGAGTATATCGCGGGGTAAAGCACCTGGGCACTCATGGAGATAAGTTCAATCATCTTCCACCGCCTTACACACCGCCTACCATATATAGGAAAATCATTTATCTGTAGAGACGCCAACTGGCAAGTTACAACTTGAACAACCACTGAGCACCTTCAGACTGATATGGGTGTGGAGAACAAACATTTGAAGATATATGAATGAATATATGAATATAAAGAGCCATGGACCATACTACTACCCAGGTGATTGCCAGTGATCAAACTTTGAACATCGAAACGTTCAAATGAATTCAACTTGAAATGTTGAATCAAGAAAATATATTAACTAGTACTATACATGACTATAAAACTCCACATGTGCATGGCTCAAACAGATCGAATATCACTCTTTACCTCCTTTTCATGCCATACTTTTTCATTTTCCCCCTCCAGAGATGGGAGATGAGTTTCTTTGAATTTTCTAATTGGCACACCCTCATGGAACAGTCGGTCCACATCTTCAAGAGACTTCCCTTGACAATCTGGCACACAAAAGTATGTGAAAAAGCAAGCACAAACCGCCAGACTACCAAAGATAAAGCCGACCTTAGAGTGTAGATTGGCATACCCGTCATCCAGCAGGTATGGTAAAGTGAAAGCAACAACAAAAGTCGTCAGAATGTTTGTCAGTGATGCCACACGCTGTGAATGGTCACGAAGAGATAAGGCAGGGATTTCCGTAACGACCACATAAGTAAGAGGTGCCCAACCCAGACCAAATCCAGCACTGAAGATAGCCATCATTGAGGCGATGGCCGTCTTTTCTGGCGTTGTGGCTGGACTAGCTGTTCCAAGACCACCCATTGTGAAGAGTGCCGCGACTTGGACAATGGAACCAGCCATGAATAGCTTCCGCCGACCGATCTTGTCATTGAAGAAATTCGACCAGAGACAGATAACTGTTCCAATTGCACTGGTGATGATTGTGAAATTGTACGTGTTGATAGTATCCAGAGACTTGACAAACACCGCACCGTACTGGCTTGCGAAGGCTTGGCCGGTGGCTTGTTGGAAGAAGCTAAGCCCGATTACGATCGCTGTGCGTTTCAAGTTGACACCTTGGAAGAGTTCTTTGAATGCGCCTTTTTCGGGTTCGATATCGAGTCCGACTTGGAGGGAGGATAACTCGGCAGCGATCTCATCGTCGGAGAGTGTACCTTGACGCAGGCGTTTAAGGGATTTCTCTGCGTCTTCAATTCGTCCTTGGAGGAGGAGCCATCGAGGGGACTGGATCTTGTTAGCTTGGAAAGTGGCATTTTTACACATTTTTACATGGTTCTAAACTTACCTCAGGGATAAACCAGATCAGGGACATGATGCAAAATGGAATGATGTAGAAAAGCCCGAATGGAATCAGCCATGACTTATTTCCCTCGAGGGAACTGGTTCCACGGCAGATAGAGTTGATAATAAGTCCCCCGAGCTGTATTCTGAATAAGCACTCAGAATTCAGATGTGTTTTGGGCCAGGGGTCGACTTACATAGATGCTCAGTTGGTATGTACCCACAATGAAGCCTCGTACTTGGGTCGGGACGATCTCAGACTGATAAATGGGAACGACGGACAATTCGATGCCGATGTAGACATCTAAACTGGTCAGAATATCGATTTTGATGTTGGCAAGATATGATCTTACAGTTCAAAATGCGTGCCGCCAGAAGTTGGCCCCTGTTCCTTGAGGTAACGATAATCGTAGCCGTGATCAAAGCGTAGCAACTCATAAGAAACATAGTGAGACGTCGACCATATTTCTGACTAAACAGACTTCCAATCACCAGACCTGGATACTTCCATTAGTCGGATTTCATGAATGCTGATATGACGCGAGAGTACTCACCAACAGCAAATCCAATATAGTTGAGACTATCCAACAGGGATAAGAAGTATGATGGGATTGACCATGTCCCTGTCGCAGCATCATACTCTCCAAACTGCTTGGTAAACGCAGTCATTGACTGTGTTGTCGAGAATCCTTGGTTATCAAATCCATAGTTGAGTTGTGACAACGCAACTAAGGAACATGACAATGCCAACGTCCGATTAAAATGCCGTGTGATTGATGAAAACACCATGATAAAATATTTCGCAGATACAATCTCTGTTCTCTGCTTTTTCTCCCCTTCGTAAAGAGCAAACCCCTGACTTTTGAACTACATCCTTGCCCTGTGCTCATGACACTGACAGGCCTAGATGCACATTGCTCAAGCGGAGACAGAATGGCGAACACCCGACTACCGCATATTCAAGTCGGTACTCGGTGCCGATTACCGGTAGCCACATTGTCTCCAGGTGGAAAAACGCGGGGAAAGGTCAAGAAGACTAGCATCGTTAGCAGTTTAGCCGCCATCAAATTGCTTCAAATGTGGGGAATCTCATCCACCCCTAGAACCAATCAACAGTGTCATTTATTCGCCATAAATACACGCCATGTCCTCATCATTTGCCTAAATTTGATTCACATAATCCTATCGCTTTGCAGATAGACCGAGGATAATTTTAAGTGCGATAAGTGACGATGACTGAAAAGGAGAAGAAACAAACTTGCTTACAATGCAGAAAACGCAAGGTGCGATCGATAGATCTGAACACCCAAGAGAGTTGAATTGACGCTCATCAATTGATCTTAGGTCCGCTGTGATGGCGAACTCAATGGCTGTTCTAATTGTGAAAGACTGGATTTTTCATGTGTTTTTGTGTCATCCAGCAACACGACACCTTCGAGTGCCAGTATCTCCAATGCGGACTTATTTTTGAAGAATGCGCCTCAGGAATGTGCGACTGGTGGTCCCACATCACGCACAAAATACACTATCGGTGGTATTGAGCGAAGACGTGGTCTCAGAGCATGTCGTCCATGTCGTGCCTCCAAATCTCGATGCAGTGGTAGCTTACCAACATGTCGCCAATGTGAGCGACGAGGTCTTGACTGCCAATACGCGCCTAGTAAGCGCAGGAAAAATCCAAGTGAGACTATCCCAGTCGCAGCGGAGATCACTCATACTAGTACTCAAATGCTTCAATCTGATGATCGGCATTTGATCTATCCTGCAAGATCTGTCAATGGTATACACATGGGTCTATCTGGCGATAGACTCTTTGTTGAATCCCATATTGATGCTTACTTTGAGTTCTTCAATGCTATACCTCAATACAGCTTCATTCATAAACCGTCATTCATGCGAAGCTTTCACCAGAATACTCTCGATCCGCTATTACTACGCTGTATCTGTGGCATCGCCTCCCGATTCATTCAGCCAGGATTACAGCAAGGATATGTCGCTGATTGGTTAAAAGAGGTAGAGGCTCAGGTATGGCCAAAATTGAGCGAAATGAAAGTTGGTAACCTCCAGATTCTTCTGTCGTTGATCTGTTGGTATTCGGTTGAGCGGAAGGTCTCGAATTTGTGGACTGCTTCTGCTATGGCTGCTAGGATTGCCTATGGACTTCGTCTCAACCATGAAGCGTCGGATAAAATACCGTTCATATTGAAAGAGACTCGTCGAAGACTGGTCTGGTCGATATTTATGCTAGACAAGCTCTATGCCGGAGGGTTTCCAGAATTGACCCTATGTCCGGCGAATACACTTCATGTGAAATTGCCATGCGAAGAACAGAACTTTGAGCTTGATATTCCGGTGGAGACCTCTTTATTGGTGAGGTCTGGTCCATTCTCAGAAGAATCCCAAGAATCCGGGATAGGTATCATGGGCTATATTGCTCGATTAATGAGTATTCGACACGCGATTCTAGAGTAAGTCAACGTGAAAAAGTCTGTTTAGTGTAGAATATGCTGATATTTTCAACAGATTAACGAAACAAATCATCTCATCCAAGATTGACCCTTACTCTGCACGCGATGAGATCCAAAATCTCGATAACATGTTGAGCGATTTTGCTCTAGGCCTGCCTGCACATTTAAGAGAGGAGACAAAGAATCTCTTATCCCGCGCATATTCTTCCGGCCTGACAGGCTATATCAACCTACACACCCTGTGGCATCAGTGCTACTGTGATTTGTACCGCTTGATGATTCCTGGTATCCGAGAGTCTGTCACAGAGGAAGTTCAGCAGCAAGTCCCAGTCGAGTATGCCAATGAATGTCGGCGACGTTGTCTGAGTCATGCGATCGGTATTTGCAAGCTCTGGTCAGAAACTCTTCGTGAAGGAGATCTTTCCAGAATCTCTGATCAGTCAATCGGCATTTATGCATATCAATGTGCCAACGTTCTGGTCAATCTTTGGGATCTAGACCATGATAACGCCTTGAAGTCTTCTTTGCAAACCATCGCTTCCTTTTTGAATAGACTGGTATTGATATATCCGGTCGTCGCAGAAATAGTATGTTCTCACCGTATTAACCAAGAAACGGAATGTCTCTAATATGGTCCAGCAATCTGAAATCAAGCAGCTTATTAGTAGCCTCGACGTGGTCACAGATTTCTACCGAACACATACGCCAGAGTTCCTAAACCAATCACTTACTTCAGCATGGCGCTCAACTCTTCGTCAACAAGGAGTTCAAGGAGGACAAACCACGTCCAGATTTTCATTACTGGAGTTCCTGCAAAATCAGAATAGGTCAGAGGACTCTGCCGAGGCAGAGTATACGCCAGCTACTGTGGATCCCGAGCCATGTCTTCCGACACCAATTGATCATACAGAAGCCCTCAATATGGTTGAGTTAGCACCCAATGCTGATGTATCTGATATATCAGCTGAATTTTGGTCTTCCACGCCCTTGGATATGGACTTCGGTTCTTGTGAGACACGTGTAGATCCTTTCTATCGCATCTTCGATGATTGGGCCCTTACAGCGCTGTCGTAGCCCTTTAAATTAGCTGAGCGAAATCCTGAATTCACGCAAAACTACTTTAACCCAGCCGTAATATTTCTTGTTAATGTTGAATAACGGTAGAACATCCATCTTGGATACTAGATCCGTGGCACGGGAATTGACATCATACTGATGACCTGCTGTAGTCGCATTGCATTGGAAAAATCGAGAAATTCGCATTCAATTCCGTTTACAGAGAATATCTGAAAAGATCTCTGTGATGTTGGACGATCATGGGAAGCATATATCCATATCCACCTATTCCCATAGATGCAGTGGACAATCCCCAGCCGATACCAAGATCCCTACGCCATCCACGAGACCTAAACCTGATCACCAGTTAGTTTCGCATTCGGCATAATTCCATAATAATGGATTCATCTTTAAAAGGTGCGAGAATATTGACTCTGATCCACAGGAACAACTTCATCAAAATGGGGTCCCCCAGATATGGCGGCCTCCAAAGCACTATTGGAAACCGCTGACACCGAGAATGAGCGATTACTTCGCACGCACCACCGCTCCCTTGCACCCTGTCCCTTCGTATACGAGACCACCGAAAACGATGGCAAGAAGATCTGGGTTGTGAGCGTCGCACCGAATATACCAATGTATGATACTCACGCGGCCGGCCGAGAGATCCACATCCATCCAGAGTTCTTGCTTCCGCAATTATCACAAGTATACAGCGGCAGTCGCAGTGATCCATTGAAGCATTGCATAAACCCAAGACGATTCCTTTGTGCTTCTGATTTGGAGGCACTGCATCGGTTTTTCCCTGCGGCTATCGGGGCTCGAGTCTTGATCTCCGGGTTCATTATCATACTCTTTCGGGATAGGAAGGATGTCGAATCGTCATGGCTTGAGGGTTGTGTACCTTCATTTGGTCTACTTCGATTAGGTTATGATATCGCAGTGCATTATCCGAATGAAGCGGTTCTGGATAGTGGGAATGCGGTTTCGAGATCTCCGGATCATCTTGATTCCATCACGCCCTTGGGATTGAAATTGAAGTTCTCGGATGGGTCAGAGGGGATAACTGTTTCCACGCATGCGTTTGTGGATGTGAGCACTCCAGTAGACCATTGTGCTAAGGAAACCACGTTGTTTTCCAAAGTCAGATCGACATTCTCGAGAGCCACTGCGTTGAAAATGAAGGAATGTGTCAAGACGGGATCAGCTGTGGATTCGCCTCTTGGGAAGGGTGTTTGGTTTGCACAGGAGCCACGTCAGGTAGGATCAGATCAACATCATATATGACTTGCAATTAATGCTGAAGACAGAAAATCGGAAACATTTCAACTACCTTCGACCATCATATAGTCCGTGCATCGATGTTTCCTCAGACGATTGAGTACAATACCTCAATAATCACTGGAGATCATCTTCCCACTATCTCTAATCCTCCCCGTGCTCCAAAGATTATCGACTGGGGCGACTATCGCGAAGCACTAGACGGTCATTTTGCACTCGCAATGGATATGAATGTACGACCCAGCTCCTCCACGGAAGAAAACCGATTCGATGTATTCGGAAGCGCGCAGAAGGTCGTCGTGGAAGGAACAGAATATCTCTGGGATCGAAGATCTCGAACACAATCTGCTGCTTTGCTATGGAGAGCAATGCATGATGGAGCAGAGATGGAGGGTTTATCCGGATCGGTGCTTTGTTTAGGCGAATTGACCGATGAACATTGTCGGGCTGTTGCGCTGAAACACTTTGAGATCCCGATATGTCCCCAGCACTTTGTATGTGATCATTCTGCGCGTGGGGATATTTCTTGGTCTAGTCTTAAAGGTGGCTTTCTTCTTCCAGAGGAGATTAGGAAGGCTCAGATTCTATGTGATGGAGATCAGTCGTCAGGTGTTCCGTTGGATGATCAGACTTGGGATATAGGATGATAGTATAGAGGAGAGTCATGTTGAAAGTGCCAGTGCCGAGTGGTCCATATTGACAACTTGAAGTTCTTGTGTGAAATAATGCTCTAGATATCTGTACCTAAGTCAGAAAGGAGGCTTTTCATGAGTTCAAATGTTCACTCCATTAAATGTGATGACTATATACCTGCCTAATTACTACAAGTCCGCCAACACTCATCATTTCAGCCTGTACTCTTCAAACCTCTCACTTCACCCATATGTAGGTTTACTTAGTCTCAGTCAGTGCTAGTTGATGGCAACTCAGGGACATCTCGATTTGGCATCTCCGAGGAAATGCCTCCACTCGACTCCATCAACTCCTGGGGATTTGTAACCTTTCGATGATATCCTGGCTCGGGGTTCATGCTCTGTGCTCTCAGTTGGTTTCTCTGTCGCACAAGCAAGATAATTGCACATGTAGACGCAAAAAGAGTCACCCCAAGAACTACTCCCAACCCAATCGCCGCTTTCGTTCCCGAGGACATACCCGACGAGGAGCTGGGAGGGGAAGTGGAAGTAGAAGAGGAGGTAGCGTTTGGAAATATCTCTTGACGAGTTGGAGACGGATCATAGTCACCGAAGTACTGGGAGATAGTGATTGCACTGGATGTGCCACAGCAAGTGGTGTTATTATTTCCACAGCACCAGGTTGATGAGTTCTTGGTTCCGTCGCAGGGTGTCATTTCCGATGTCTGTACATTCAATTTGTTAGTCACTGTTTTCAAGAAGCTGGCATCTTGTATAGACTTGTGCTTACCGTTTCACCCATACAATAGTTCAGGCAATTCCCACTACTGTTCCAATCCGATGTCCAACACTGATCGCGCCAGTATGTGCTCCCCAGCGCATAACTTCCGCCACCATCATCCGTGCCATTCACAACATTCTGACAGAGACCGTTCCCAAGACATAAATCAGCAGTCCAACCATCACTCAATAATCCACCCGACGGGTTGGTCCGGTTCAGGGCACAACACATGGTCTTGGCGCCGTCGATCGCGATGCAAGGCTTGTAAGCTTTACCATCTTGAACTGAACCATCCGGATTATAGCAAGCTGCTAAGATCCTGGCCGGGAAGAGGAGCACGCTGAGTACCAGCAGGGCAAACATCATGACAACACTTTAAAATGGGCGCTCGTGCTGGTGAAGTGGTGCGTGGCAAGTAATTGATGCGTGGTATTAGTCCTCACCCTGCATCTGGTGCGTGGTGGTAGTGATACTCGAAGGACTTGGCGCGTGGCAGAAAAGGCAGGAGGGACCAAACTTGTGGAGGGGTGACTTTCACTTAACAACAAACCATGATCTCCTCATTTTTCAGGACCAGGCGTGTGGATTTCGCGCTATTGCAAGTTTATGCAGCTAAGCTGCAAAGGATTCAGCCAAATTTCCACCATTTAGCTTCTTTCGACCTTAGTTAGTCAGCTAATGCATGCGGCCTCGCCTGATTCTCAATGATACCCACTGCACAGGTGGTCACACAGTTGTTGTTTTGATAAGGTCAAGCTGAAGATCGGCGCGTGTGGTGCATATCACCATTTTTGATGGTTGGGAAAATCTCGGGCCTGAAGAGCTACCCGTCTGGCGACAATCCTGAATAACACAGCTTCTAATTTCAATCCACACTCCACTTTGGGGCTAAACTACCCTCAGGCGTCCCTTCGAATATTTAGCTGATAGCAGCCCGCTCTCTAGCGTGAGGATGCACTGGCAGTATCCGCACCTATATACAGTCAGATTCACGGTCTAGCTGAAATCCTGTCAGGGGTTGAAGTACGTGCATTATCATTGGCGCATTCTGAGTCATAAGGGATATATAATGTCTGAGTCAATGATGCAAGTCTTCAATGTTGTAAAAAAGGGCCAAATACTTCCAAGGTTCATACAGAAGAGTTGTGATGCCATTGCTGTAAATAAGCATTCTCGGAGACCGTTGTCCCATTTTGCACTATTATACTTGGACCTTGCGCAGACTCGGGTCGCAAAGTATCACTACGCCCCAGGCTCGAGGTACTGTCGGGCGGAGCAAGATGAGTATACTGAGAAGTGTCGCTGTTCACGAGCTCCAAGCCATCATCGTGCGACTGCATCAACTCTGTATCGCGAAGAAAGTGACCCTTTGGCCAAGAGCGCTCCGGTGAGCCAAAAGTGCGAATTGGGGGATCGCGCCGATCCGATTCTTTGGATATCCTGTTGCGCCAGAAGATAGCACCCATCATGGGGGCACAGGAGACGATAATGCCGGCACACATCTCTGCTGCGACCAGTATATTGCCATCTAGCGCGCAGAAAGTCATATTGGTCTGGTCGCATAGTTTGATTTGAACAAGTCGACCAATGTTAATGCCAGCTGTACTGAATTGGGGTAATGAAGCCAGTTAGGAAGAAGTCTGAAGTAAAGCACTATTGAAGGAATCACTCACACTAAACCAAGTAGAAAGGCCCCTATCACACCAGCCTTTCTATCCTTGGGCATCTGTAATGTCCATATCACTGGCATGGGAAGCGCGACGACAATGAGATCGATGATGAGGTTGAATCCGGCAGATGCGTACATCAATGAGGTGCCATCTTCGCAAGTACCTTTTATCGTCATATCCCACATGAAATTTATCGGACGACAAATCAAATTCATGGCCAGAATAGCGGCAATCAAGTAGGCAGTTACGATGATTGCGGCAGCTACTGAGATCCAGTAGAACCATCGGCCTCTGAAAAGTTCCATATAGAGTAGAATGATCCCCAGGCGAAATGCTGTGCCGCCAAAGACGAAGAACCATTCTGATGCATAAAAGATCTAGTTGTTGTCAGAATTGAATTTGCGTCTCTGATGCAAAGTGTAATCCCTGGCAATGTGCACTGACTTTCATTCTAGTGGAGTTCTCTTTTAATGATATCGAAGTCATATCAGCGCCATAGTTCCCTATAGTAACAGCTAGAAGAAGAATGTTAGCCGAAGATCTAGAAGTCGAGTGAATTAAGAATATGAGTTGTCTACCTGGAATCATAGTAATAAAGTACCCTGTAAGACAAAGCTAGCGAGGTTAGTTAGATGCAGGAAAAACATATGGTGGGATAAAAACCCACCAATGCCAGGGCTACTAGCCAGTCATGTATCCTCATCGAGCGCTTTCGAGTTCGAATACTCCATACTCGTAAGGCAAAGGCGATTGAACTCGGTACTTCCAAGATGGCTAACCAGATAACCATTCTTAGCTGCCTTTCTTTCAGAGTGACCATGGTGTGCGTTCTGTGAAGCCCAGGGGCTTTGAAGAATACCCGGCTAAGTGTTAAACATTTGGAAGGGGGAAGTTAGGATATGGTGGAAAATTCATCCCTATAACGCTCTGTGGCAAACCGTTCAGTGAAATAAGTTGTTTCAATGCACTGCAATGCATGGTAAGTGGCTGGGGGCTGGTATGTGGATAATTCCATTCTTGGAAAAGAGTACATGCAACTTCATCATAACGGTCACTCCAAGCAGCTGCCAAGTATGAAAATGATTCAATACTGCAGATTTCTTCCAAAATTTGAAGATTGATCTTCATTTTGTGTGTTTAAGACAAACTAAAATCATTTCTGGCCCCAAAACCTGGGGCTGGGGAGCCAGCTATAATGTAGTTCGTACACAGGGGTATATCCTATTGGAAAATCCAAATCTTGGATCACGTATGAGGGATATCCTTGGGGGCCTGAAAGTGCAGATCTTGAAATGAGAAGCGCGTGAATCAAGATTGTAACTTGTTGCAATTTCCTGCAGCGCTGGATGCAAAAGCTGATTTGGGGAGCACATGGGGTACACATTCAGTTCATGTAGGGCCCCCATCTTGGCATTATGCAAGCCCCTTCTTTGCAGTTTCACCCTGACCCGGATCTTGAATCTTCAGGCTCTTTTCCTCTTCAAATATTTTAATGTGTGCTATCTTGTGGTAGTACAGGATAGGGCGGAATATTGTACTTGAACGTGTGATGCGGCGTGAATACATCATAAACATTTTAACAACTGAACATCTGAACATCTGAACAAAATAGTGGTGGAAGGTTACCTAGGTATGCATAACCTTCCATCATTTTATAGATGTTTGTTCCGAGCCGACTCTGCTCCCAGAGCCCAAGCACTGAGTGCTTAGCTAGCCACATCATGATCTGAAAACGATTAGTTCCCCTCTGCAGAGACTCGAAGCCATTTCTATCTGAAATAGTGGACCTGGGAGGAGGGTAGTTGGTTGATGATATGATGCTTGCTTTGCAAATTTGGGCTTTATTGTCGACCATCATGATAGAAGCTGTATCTACACTCGATAACAGTCTTCAGGAAAAGACATCGGTCATATCAAATGTGTTGAAAGACTACCTAGTCCTCCTGCAAAATGCTATTTCGGTGAGCTGTTGCTCCCGACTTCGTTCGCAGTCTTCTCCAGAAGTGACATATTCATGTGATGGTTTTGATTGGATTTGTCTCCCAACCACAGACTTCAAATTTGTGATATTCGCTTCCAGTCCCAGAAGAGTAGACTGCTTTGGGGACGAGGAAGTCAGTTCAAGTTGGCCCAGGCCACATCACTAGACATCAGGTATGCAATTCCCTAATAGACCAGTTGCTGCGTACTTAGTCCCATTTTGTAGGTGCTCTGAAACTAGTGGAAACATGCTATGTAGTAGTCGCCGTCGTCGACAGCGCCGGTGAAACTGCACTCAAGTGCTCCACTGGGTACTAAGTGTTAACCAGGCGCTACTTATCGTTTAGCGTGATCCTATGGATGGAGTTGCAGCGTCATTTTGAAACTGGTCATAAAGTTGATAAATTGATAGTAGTAGTCAAATTTATTCAGCGTCATATTTCCATTTTCCATCGTGCTTATTCACCAGTTGACGCTTTAAACATATGCACTGAACCAATCATCTAGATATGAAACAAAGACATTGAAGAGAGTTGTTAATTTACTTCAGTGACTCATCATGTGTCTGTTCTGGTCTTCATTTTCAAGTTTTATACGGAGCACGGCTCATATCATTTGAAGAAGACTCTGATATAACTCCGTCGGTCTAATTGATGCCTAGTCTCCACTCCCGGCATCGACACACCAAAACGGTAAACCCGACCGGACTTCATCCCGAGAACTCGGTGATTCGTATTTATCTCTGCCGCGTTCCCGCTCTTCGATCTTGATCCTCTTCACCACATTATCATGGAGTCCCCTCAATCGCGCCCGGTGCGCGTCATCGCCAATGCTCTTAATGAGCTGGGTCTCGTCACCATGTGGAACTCATCGCGTGATGTCAAATATCTCTGCGCGCAACGCTTCGTGCGCTTATTCGCCTATGGTGGCTCAACGCTTATCCTGGTCTCTTATCTATCTGCCATTGGTATCCCCGATGATGGCATCGGTCTATTCATGACACTCACTCTCGTTGGAGATGTAGTCATTAGCTTCTTCTTGACTCTTTTTGCGGATGCCATGGGTCGCAAGGCGGTTTTATCCCTCGGATCGCTGATGATGGCCGCCAGTGGAATTGTCTTTGCGCTTTCTGGAAATTACTGGGTTCTTTTGGCGGCGGCTGTCTTTGGTGTTATTAGTCCTAGGTATGTGAAAACATTTACCTTTGAAGTATCGGGAAATATTTGCTGAGTTTTCGCAGTGGCAATGAAATTGGTCCATTTCGCGCGGTGGAGGAATCTACATTGGCGCATCTCACACCCCATGAACTACTTAGCGATGTCTTCGCGTGGTATTCGCTTGTTGGTACTGCGGGTACCGCGCTGGGTCAGCTCGTCTGCGGCTGGATCATTAGTTCCCTGCGATCACTGCATGGATGGGCATTCCTGCCTTCTTGTCAGGTTATCTTCTTCATCTATGCGGGAATCGGTGTGGCCAAATTCATTCTGACCTTGGGATTATCACCAAATGTCGAAGCTACTAAGGAGGAGCCGCAACCAAATGGCGAGACTCGTCCACTGCTCCAGGAGTCGGGTTCAGAGGAAGCCGAACCTCCGAAGAAGAAGTCTCTCTGGGCATCTATGGACGCCGATCTGTGGTCTCTGGTCATTCGACTCTTCATCCTCTTTGGCCTCGATTCCTTTGCGTCTGGATTGGCATCTCTGTACGTACTATCTCCTGCATGAGTTGGATTTCTACTGACATTATCCAGATCATGGATGGCCTATTTCTTCAAGCGCAAGTTCAATTTACCCGAGGGCGAACTTGGCAGCATCTTCTTTATCACGAGTAGCATTGCCGCGGCCTCAATGCTGCTCGCTTCTTCGATTGCCAAGCGCATTGGAAATGTCAAGGTATATCGCCATTTCTGCACCTATCATTTACGTGTGGACTTTAACCGCTAACAATGACTAGACAATGGTCTTCACTCATCTCCCATCGACTATCTGCTTGACCCTCATTCCCGTTCCTAATAATCTACCAGCAGCTTTGACCTTCCTCGTACTACGAGCCTGTTCCCAGAATATGGATGTCGCTCCCCGTGGAGCCTTCCTTGCTGCTGCCCTGCCATCCGACAAGCGAACCGCTATCATGGGGTCTGTCAATGTGGTCAAAACCACGGCTCAGAGTCTGGGTCCCCTTTTGACGGGTATTCTATCCCGCAACAACATGTTCGGAGTCTCTTTCATGATTGCTGGTTGCTTGAAGATGGTTTATGACCTGGGCATGCTGGTCAGCTTTGCTGGTAAGGAGGCTGCTAGTCGTAAGGCTGCGCAGGAGAGCGACGAGGAGACTCGTTAGAGTTCGCCTGTTATTGCCATTTGTTCCTGTTAAGGGTTTGAACCATGGTAGAAATAAGGATTTCCAAACCTTGAAATCCCTCAACTGGTTATCGTCATGATTTATCATTGAAAAGTTGCATATATTTGAGGGGGAAATCATACAATTGGAAGTGGGTCTGATCTGACACCAGTTCAATTTCAAACTTGTAGATTAAAATAGACTCGGACTTATAGATATGAATGCAGATTCCCCCAGATTCCGAGACAATTCCGACTTCAAGTTTCAGCCCCAGAGTTCATGAAGGGCCGCGCGGCATCAGAAGGTTAAACAAGCGGGTCCCTCGGAACTCATTACTGTTAGAATACACCGTCGGCAGTTATTCGTGGTGAATCTAGGCAGACACTTTTTAATTGCTTAATTCTATTTGGCTTTTTAGTTCTGTGGATCTTGAATGTCTTCATTCGTTTCAGAAAGTCTATATTGTAGTGAGAGAATTATGCTCCGTATTGATGTGAAGATGATGTAGGCAGCGACTTTCTGCCCTCGTGTCATTGGGCCGTAGGTCAATATGTCAGTACAACTCAAAAAAAGTTATGCATAGTCTCAAGATGACCTCGTATCTAGTCTGGAGAACTTATATCCATAGATACCCACAATTGAGCTATCATGGGTGCCTGGCGCCTTATGTGATTTACGGTGTTCAATTGGGACTACTCGCTTAGGCTATGCAATTTCGACCATTTATATGATATCCAGCTCAACCAAGGTCAAACTTGATGATTTCGCATATCAAGTGATATCATTATGTCTAACCAGGGTCCCTACTCTTCCCGGCCATCGGCATGGGTGCCATTGCAATCAGTTTCTGAAGACAACTCTCTTCCTTCTTACGCCGGTCATCGGAACGACCAATTCGAGCTTGACGAGGAATCATTCCCGACAATGAAATATTCACGCATATCAGATCCCTCTCTACCATTATGGCAAGAATCATCTCAAGATAGTGACACACGCCGATCAAGATCTCGCACGAGGCGGATACGGGTGTGTCGCGTGCTGAAACGCCCTTTTTGGATCCTCTTTGCGATCTTGTATGTGAGATTCCTATGCCTTAATGTGCCATATCTAATTATCAATTTAGTGGACTTGCAGCTTTCACTACTCTCTCACTTGACATCATTCTCTCCTTCTTCGCCGAAACTCGAGACCGTCACATCTTCCCCGGTCATCCACCCTCATCCTTCTCCAGTTGGACTACTCACGGCGTGAACCCAGTTCCGTGTCACTCACACAATGATTATTGGCGTCGCATCCCTCTTTACTCAGCTCTATCCGCAGGCTGCACCAGCGTGGAAGCGGATATCTGGCCTGAGGAGGAAGAATTGCGAGTCGGACATTCCCGACGCACCATCCTTGAAGGACAAACACTACGCAGCCTCTATCTCGATCCTTTATTCAAAATGCTTGACAAACATAACCCCTTACCAGCCAATGCATCCGACGTGAGTGAGCCAGGAAAGATGGCATATGATGAGATTGTGGGTATATTCGCCAACGACCCAACACAAACGCTGGTCCTTCTCATCGACTTCAAATCCGAACCCGAGAAGAGCTGGTCTCTTCTAATGGAGCAATTGGAACCGCTACGACAAAGAGGATTCTTAAGTCACTTCCAGGGACGACACTTCTTTAACCGCCCGATAACAGTTGTTGCAACGGGCGATGCACCCTTCCACCTTCTCGTCGAAAATTCTACAATGAGAGATGTATTTTATGATGCGCCCTTGGATAAACTCTCGCATTCGCCTGACCCCGATACTTATGGTGAATCGTCCGACAATAACCAGATTCAGGCGCAGGAAGATGGATTCGTCTACAATGCTGAGAACAGTTATTACGCTTCTGTGGACTTTCATAGGACGATTGGTCCGCTTACGCTGGGTTCTTTCTCGGAGGATCAACTTATTAGACTGAGGAGTCAGATTCATGCTGCTCATTCGCGTGGACTGAAAGTTCGGTACTGGGGCACGCCGAAGTGGCCTGTTGGGTTGAGGAATTATGTATGGAGAGTCTTGATCAGTGAGGACGTGGATGTTCTGAATGTGGATGATCTGTATGGGGCGACGAGACAGGATTGGAGGTTGAAGTGGTGGAGGTGACATTAAATTATGGATTTCATTATGGAGTTAAGTAAACATTTGAAGAAGGCGTTTCTCACTTTCAATAAAACTGGCCCGGGGTTTCCAAGTTCATATAGACATATTATCCAATACTGTATACACCGTAAGTATCCCTTAATTTCACAGAACCAACTTGAATGAAGGGTTGCGATCGTCGTTATATTCTGCGTACTGGTCGTACTTCCCATTTCTCTTATCACGGTTCACCTTGGCGCAATACAGCACATTGAACAGAATCCTATAAGGTTAGCCATGGAAGAGGATGGAATAGAGCTATAAATACTCACATAAACCACGCAAAGACCAGAAGTCCCAGGATAATGGTATGTCCTCGGTGAAACTGTGGGCCATCCTTGGAGGGATAGTTGAAAGCTGTCACACGATTGTCAGCGATGCGATAGATGATTTCTTGATATTGAAACTTACTTGCGACAAACCCTCCACAGTTCGCAATCGCTAACTGCAATGCAGATGTTGTTGCTCGCTTATAGTGACCAGCTGAATTATTCGACATCCATACCAGGATACATGGGACGCTGGCATACTGTCCGGTGGCCATGAGGAAGGTCATTCCGTACTGCACACGGGGAGAGTCGATATTGGCGATCACGGCGTAGCCAATAATGGCGATAGGGAGGGTGAAGAGCATCACGGTGCCTCGCAGGTGTAGACGATCGGAGATGATGGCCACGATGACTAGGAACGTCAGTATGGTGGACACCATTTATCATAGTTGAGCAGTACTTACCTGTGACTACTGTAGCCACCGCATAGGGAATGACAGACCAAAGTTGAACTTCATTGGCATTTTTGGCAAAGCCAAGGTTCTCAATAATGGTAGGGAGCTGTGATTTATTAGTTGTGTCACTTGTTTCAGAGAAAAGGAAGCTTACAAATAGACCAAACGAGTATAATCCAGAGAGAATCGCAAAATATGCAGAGGCAGAGAGCCACACCTGCAGACTAAGGAAACCTCGTCGCACCTCTGACCACATGAAAGATTGTTCCTCCGCAGCCAAGGTTCTATGAACGTCAGTACTGATAGGCTCGACTGAAAAGGGAGGACATACCCATCGGCGCTCTTTGGATTATCCAACATTAATCTTTCGCGGCCAACTGTCTTTTCCTCAGCTGTCAAAAAGGACGCAGACTCCAATGAGTTCGGGAGGAAGAGGTAGCTGAGGGCACCACATGCAAACGTCTGTTTCTTAGCAACTAAACGGAATCAGTGTAATGGAAGCACTCACCAGGAGACCCTCGATTATGAAGATCCATCTCCATTCCTCTAGTCCTCCTCGTGTTCCAATTGCAGCGAGTCCCCGAGCAAGCAGACCTGAATCATTCAGTAATCGTCTTCAATAAATTCAATTCATACTTACCACCAAAAGCGCCTGACAATGAAGCCGCAGTATAAAACAGACCAATGCGAAGAGCAAGATCTGTCCTTCGATAGAAGGATGATAAATACAAAATCTAGACGAATCAGCCCAATTCAAATCATGAGTTCAGTATGGGAAATTCCTACCATGCCAGGCAATAGTCCACCCTCAGCAATACCCAATAATGCACGCACAGCCACGAATCCGGCATAGTTCTGCACAAATCCCAGGCACATTGTGATAATCCCCCACATAACAGTCAAGAATGGTAGCCATATCTTTGGTGATGCTTTCTTCAGTACCAGATTGCTCGGAACCTCACTAGACGCTCACATCAGTACGTGGTATCCTGATATCCGATGTATAATGAATGAATGATCTCCCACCTGCAGACATAAAAGAGATAATAAACCGACAAGCCAATATCGTATTGGTTATCCGTGATATTGATATCAGTCTCAAGACCATAAATCTTCGCATTTCCAACATTTGTGCGATCGAGGAAGGAACATAGGAAGAGGAGGGCTAGCAAAGGAAGAATTCTGGAAGATTGTTAGCTCATACCCCCGGAAAAAAAGGAATCATGGTTAAATTGAATCAAACTGAAATGGGGGAGGGGCACATACCGATAATCCAACTTCAAAAGCAAGCTCCGCACAACTTTCCCATCGTGCTCCGAAACCTCATGTTGAACCTGCTTGGATTCCTCCAGCTCCATAACGCCCGGCTTGGGCTCCATTGTTCAGAGAATTGCTGTCGCAGATGAGATCCTGGGGTGATTTTTTTCCTTTCAGGGGTCTTGAGATGGATATGGATGAATCAATGTCCATCTGCTCGTAAGGAAGGAGCTGACGCGACGGAAAACCTTTCGGCACTCACTTTTGGGTCCGAGCGCAAGGACCCTTTCCCCGCTTTCCCCGGGTTTCTGGGGTACATACCGAATAGCTTAATATTAGTCAAATGCTTTTCAAGCACAAAGATACTTTTAAACTAGGTTTAAGTTACTTCAAAGTATCGGCTCTACTTTTGAGTGCCGTAATTAGATTTGATTTGTGCGAAACTCCCACATAGCTTCCTCAGTTCATCAAAGCCACAGTACTGAAAGTTAGAATCCAAGAATTTTAGGTAAACATTTCAACTTCAAGTTATCCATTGGGATTGTCTATCTAGAGTATCTAGATCTAGAAATTTTCAAACTTAACCTAGTCAGCGCTTCCCTTCTTACATGCCTCTAATTTCTGTGCATCACTCTTCATGCCATCCATAACCCATTCTCGATGAAACTGTTCAAACTTTCTGGTCAACTGCCCATCCTTGTCTGCGGCTAAAGCAACGACACCATACGGCTCAGGCACATTCATCCCCTTCTGGATGCTTGGCCTTGCCAAGAGCCTTGTGTACCAAGCCTGGACTGCAGGAAACTCCTCAAGGTCCAGACCCGCCCACGGGGCTGTCGCAGCCAGACTCCAAAAGGCGATATCCGCAATGGTGAACTTGTCGCCAACAATATAGCAGTCCTTGCTCCTTGAAAGTTGTTTCTCCAGAACTGAATAGAGTCGTCTTGACTCATTGCGGTATCGATCGAGTGCATATGGGATCTTCTCGGGAACGTGTCTCAGGAAGTGCGTGGCTTGTCCTTGGAAAGGACCAACACCACTAACCTGAAAGAAGAGCTTGAGGAATAAGGTTAGTCAGAGCTAATATATTGAGTCATTGATAGACGTGAACTTACCCAACTGAAAAGCTCGTAGTTCTCGCGAGTCCCGTGGGGGTACCAGAGCTTGAACTCGGGGTCGTATTGCTCGACGAGGTACTTGAGCACATTTCCGGATTCCCAGATGTGAATCTCCTTGCCATCACTGAATACATCCGTGATGGCCGGGATTTTTCCATTGGGGTTGATGTCCAAGTACCAAGGCTCCTTGTGTGTTCGAGCGCTGAAGTCATGCTTGTACACGCGGTAAGGAATGCCGAGTTCCTCAAGAAGGATGGATGCCTTATTTCCATTTGGAGTTTGGGTTGTATAAAGTATGATGTTGGGAGTTGAACTGTCAGACATATTGGAGTAAGCGTTTGAAGGTTGAAATCTTGAGTGTAATGAAGTTTCCGAACTCTGGTAGGGGAAGATGTTGAGAGAATTAGTATCAATGATCCACCCGACGAGGACGATTTATATAGTATTCTTTTGAGTGCATCAACATTGAAGCAGCGACATCTCTACGGCTCCAGAATTTGGATTTCAAATCAGAGCGCATTATTAATTCAATGTCCAGACAATCATGGACTGGGATAGAATATGAAGACTCTCCCTGCCTCATGTGTATTTTGTCAAAATTTCCTTTTTTGGAAGTATCTCAACGTCATAGAGGGAGACGCTAGGCTATTGTGGGACTAGCGCGGTTGATAGATTTAGACATATTGGATCTAAACCCTTTTTAGATCCTCTTTCACTGCCCAGGTGTGCTGTAGTCAGAATAGCCGACATCTCAAATGCTCCAGGGCTGCCAGTGGAAACTTACGTCAATTGATAATAAAAGCGCTGGAGTGTTAATACATATGTATTAGCCCAGACCAAACTTCGAGTCACTAGTACTAGTACTACTAGTACCAGGAATTCCAATTGAATTTGGCGGCTAAAAGATGAAAACGACGGCGCGTGCCCAGCTCCCACGGCCGCGGGAGTCCTCGGCGGTTGTATTTTCCAATATTTTCTCACATTCTTCCTCATTTCAAGCTTCCAAGGTTCAAATGGAATATCATAAAGAAAGTCATTTATTTCATCCAGCTCGCATAGCTCCAGAGGTCAGTTGGGAGAGGGCACGATTAGTAATCAATAAGTTTCCGGTGGGTCACTCCAGATGTCTGCGGCATAATATGGAAATCAGAACATTTCAGGCTCCATCTCTGTTTCTCTCATTCCAACATTTGAAGGTTCCAACCCACAGAAGATCCACCAACAGAACTGCATCATAGTACAATGAACCAGTCCAAATCTTCCCAATCCCAGTCTAAGTCCATTGGCAACAACACAAGATCAATTCCAAAAGCATTTCACTTCGTGGACACAACAAACAGCCAGTACAGACGAAATGCTCGTTCTTACTTGGTAACCGAGCGTCTTCGTCAGTTGCGGTGGAGTAAAAATGTGCCTAAGACCAAGCCAGAGGTACAAATAATCCAGAGATCGCCTAATAGCGACGCTGCTTCTGCTCAGGGCCAGAGAAAACAGCGTCATTATGAACAGCGATTCAGGCTTAGCGAACTCGAATCTCCAGAGAAAGACACCAGTGAAAGCCATATAGAGGGCATACAACGTTTTGCTACTTGTGAGGGCTTAGACCCGTTCCAAACTTTACCAATCCCCTCCTCATTAGAGATGCTCCAGCTTGTTGACCACTGTATGCTTATCTCACTTTCGGGGGAAAGCTAGTTTTACTGAGAAGTGCTGTATAGATACAAGGGTCATCCCAACATTCCTTCCGACCTCGACCCAACTTAACACCAGGAACTTGGAGCATCAACCAGCTATTGATTTGTTCCACTTATACCGCTCACATCCCGCATCTTTTCTGGGAATGTTGTATCATTTCGCGCGCCATAAAGAGAGCCTTCATTATGATCACCCGGGAGAATCTCTCTCGATAATATTCAAAATAAAGACTCTCCGAGAAGTGAACAAGCAGATAGAGAATGCCCGAGTCCAAGGCGTTCACCCCGATGCTGGTACAATACTGGCAATTTACCAACTCGCGATTGCAGAAAGAATGTGGGGCGATATTGATACATTCAGACTCCATTGGAGGGCGATGTATGATATTATCGATGCCAGAGGTGGAGCTGAAGCGTTCACTACGGATGAACCCATGTACACTAAGGTCTTGTGGAATTGCTTTGCACTCTTGAATGCAAGGGACGGCTATTTCAACTGCCCTTTAAATACTCGTGCATCAATGGCAAATTATGACTTTCAAATACCGACGGAAAGCATGATCAGCAACTGTCACTACTTTTCTCAGTCATTTACGGATCGGCGCGCCTCCGTACTACGGCTGTTGCCAAATTTAGAGGCTGAATCACTTCTTCTATCTGAAAAATACCCTCAAAGGGCCAAGGCCTTCCAATCTGGCACAGTGCTGCACCGGGTCTTGAGAATGTCATTCCAACAAAGTCTTGAGCCTCTCACATCTAAATATTCGGTCCCAAATCGCCGAATACAGATTGCGGGAGACAGACTGAGGACGGATAACTGCAGACTCGCGTGCATTATCTACCTTGACCTTCTGCTCCTGAATATTGGCGACTATTCCGAGACAACTGAAAGTTTCCTTCAGTCACTCAAAGAATTATTGACCAAGGATAAACATATGCTCTCACCGGAATACCTCCTCTGGACGCTGCTTCGGGCCCCGTACCCTGTCGCTATGAAGAAATCAAGAGAAATATGGACACGGGTAATCCAGATCTTGGCAGTTGTGAAGCGCGCGAGATATCAAAGTGTCATATGCTACCAAGAAGCGATGCTCCTATTTCTTCAACTGCCTACCAATGCGGTGGAGCTTGCTCCCTCATTCAAAATCAATCTATGCGGCCTAGAGAATGAAGCAATGTGCCACGGACCGGGCGCACTGGTCCATGAAAGCCCTTCAAGAAAAGCGGTGGTAAATCTTAACGAGGACTCCGAGTCTACGGCCTCGCAGATTTACAGTGAATTGATGTGGTTTGCTCAAGAATAATTGTAAAAATCCAAAATAAATGTCTAGTCTCTTTCTCGCCGGGTTTCTAGCAATCACTGTGTGTAAATCCGAATGTTTTGTGAAAAAGAAAGGGCTGGACGAGGCTGAAAATAGATGTATACAAAATATAGCCACGAAAAGATAAATAGAAGCTCGGTATTGTTGATTCATAAAAGGGGTTACCGCTGTCTTCTCTTAGTGAGCTCGTCGAGCAGCTGGGTTGGAGTTTTTCCAATTTCGTTCACTTGATCCATCGAGCCTCCAGCCTCCACCAATATTTCGACCAACTCCTCTCGTACTCTATAAATATCATCACGCGGTTGCGAGGGAGCGGGCATTCCGTGTTCATCAATCCACCGGTACATTGTACCCCCCATCACTTCATGAAGAGGTGTATTTCCCTTGTGATTGATCACGTTCACATTCGCTCCTTGGCGGATTAGATGGCGCACAGCTTCCATTTGATTCATGTGCCGAACCAGATAATGTAAAGCAGTACATCCAGCGGTATCAGTCTCGTTGATATCACTAGACTCCAGCATGCGGTCTATCATGACAGGGCTTATACTGTCATGCCAGCCACTATCACACAGTCCATGCAAACATAGATGAGTGTTGGCGTCATTCTCGAGTAGGGTATTGATCAATTCCGCAAATACCGGATCACGAGCTTTACCGCCTCGTCGAAAGTGATGTCTCGCTGCATCCTCTAGAGCTGTTGTATTGACTAGGCCGTAAGCTTTCAAGGTAGATGCAAGGGGTTTGGCATCTAGAAGCATCTGAACAGTAGAGAGAATACTCGACAATGCAGTATCAGATCTCACTGCATAATTGAATACCGTCGCACCCTGCTTGTCTCGAGCATTGATCATGTCAGGGTCGATCGCAAGAAGTAACTTTGCGGCTTCCATCCTGGGAGGCGCCGACTTGTAGCTACTCTGGTCTTGAAATATTTTAGGCTCATAAATAGCACCAAGCAAGGCCCAGTGCAATGGAATGAGGCCATTGTTATCTTCAATAGAGCACATCTCTGCCAGAGTTTTGTCGCCGCAGTGATCCATCAGCGCTTGAATCCCTTCCACATTCCAGAAAAGACTCGCGATATGCAAGGCTGTGAGCCCTTTGCTGTTGTGGGGGCGGTCCGGGCGACCGTACGTGCTGTATTCTGACCAGCTCTCTCCATCGTGAACGTCGGCTCCTTCAGCGATTAGCCGAGACACCATCTTGTAACTCGCATGAGAAATCGCGGCACCTAGAACTGTGTGTTTAAGTTTCGAGGGGAAGCTGACATTCTCGGTTTCTTCTGCGCTCCGCTCGACGTAGATGTTTGAATCAGGAACCGAGCAACCCTGGTCTAGAAGAAAGCAAATAAAGTCTTCATGCTCGCTCAGTTTCTCATCACCGTTCGAATAAGCACGTCTTAGTCCATTTGCCGCACTAAAAAGTGGTGTTCTCCCAAAACTATCCCGATCATCCAAGGTCGCCGTTGGTAGAGCTTTGTCCAGTAGCCATAATGTGAGCTCCTTTTGTGCAGCGGCACAAGCCACATTAATCGGGGAAAAGCGAAGACGTTTCAAGTACTCGTCAAGCGGCTCCGTATATGCCGAGTCTGTCAAATAAATCTCCAGCAGGAGACGCAGTGCATCGAAGCTGTCATGCTTTTGCGCAACAAACAGTGGATGCCAGGATGGTATCTCGTATCCTCCCCAGAAAACCCTTGTTTGCGGGCTCAGGTGGTAAAGTCGTAGAGCTGCAACATCGTTTCGGGAAACAATATGGCCTATCAGTTCTCCATAAGGACCCTCATATACCGGAGACCCATCTGTGTCGTAGAAATCAGGTTTGATCTCGGAGCTCTCATGCTTAAAGTCTTGATGGAGTTGATGGAAAAGGGGGTATGCCATGGGAATTCAGTGGGTCAAGATAAAGCGTCCTGGAACAATGAGACAGCACAGAGGCAAAGAGTAACAAAATCTAGAGGATGTGCAAAAGACGGTCGCAAGTTTCAATCATCACAGTGGATGCTGATGTGGGTCATTCTAGTCGGGGTCCCATTGCGGCTAGAAGACTTCCCACGCCTGCTGTCAACTGGCCATACAGGTATATAGGTCTCTTTTACTGCCTGGGATAAAGCCCCCAACATGCAAACGCCCATCTTGATGGTGATGCTACTGAGTTCGAATAGAATAGAACTTGAGCCAATATTCAGGGATATTGTTCAAGTTTAGGCTGGATGAGGCAATATTTAGTATCATTTCAATTTAGGGTCAAGGATGATATGCAAGGGAGAGACAGGTATCATTCTGGGTCTAAGCTCTACCCGACTAGTAAAGATGAGAGATCAGATGGAAGAGTAATGCCAGTCGGCTCATGCAACTTATGAGGTTGCGGTCACAATAAGCTGTCCAACAGTGGTAAGCTGCGACCAGCACGTAATGATCAGCAAGGTGACCACGCAGAGAGATATGAATCATCACAGCATCCACGGGACAAGGTCCTCAAAGTCAGATGCAGCCGCATTCATTAGAGCCTCATCTCCATAAAAACGTTTGATCTCGTTTTTAAGCATAAATGCTCTCTCAAAAGACTTCGCGCTCTCTCTGTCCTTCCCGACATCGGCCAGTATCTGCGATAGCGTATAGTTTGCCCGAGCTAGATGTCCTCTACCCTCAACTAAGGGGAGGCCTTCTGATATCTTGATACACTCTTCAAGATGCCACTTGTAAAATATCAATGATTGCGACCACATTGTATTGAAATGCGAAGCCACTTACTTCGCTAGCTCTATGTGTTCGCCTTTGCGAAGAATGACGGCTACCTGGTAAAGCGAGTCGCAAACTTTGATGCGTTCACCCAGGTATTCTCTCCGAAAGCTCAAGGCTTTGGAAGCGAATCTGAGTGCTTCATCGAGAAGCCCCTGTGCAAGTCTGATCCTGCTTAGTAGAATCATATCCCTGTATCCACTGTTAGGCTACACGGAATCTTGATAGGAAACAGACAACATACACAGAAAATCTTGGGTTTCCAGTCTTGAGAAATGTCTCATCTGAGAAGTCTTTCAGGGATGGACAGCTCTTAAGCATCATTTCTGCTTTCTCATGCTTTCCCATCCTCAGTAACAAGCTGGCCATGTTGCTATATGAGTTTCCAATTCTATCGCTGTTCTGCATCAATCGAATGTTGATCGACTGCTGAAGGTGGTCTCTAGCCTTTTCCAGTTTGCCTAGCTCTGTGAATGCAAGGCCTAGATTGACATGGCTGCAGGCTAAAAACGAGTCCCCATCTTCATGTACTTCCGACCGTACTTTATATGCTCCTTCAAAGTCCTTCAGCGCAGCGGCAGGGTGGCAGATGTCAAGGTTAATTAAACCACGAAGATCTGTTGCACTGGCATATGCAAGGGTATCTGTGTTGTCAAAATTGTTCAGTGCTACATTAAGATAGGAGTGAGCCAGGCTGTAGTTCTCCCTCTCATATAGGTACCTGTTTTGTATAAGCAACGTCTTTCTTTTGAAACAAGAACATTCAAACATACCAAGAACAGCGAAGAAGTAGCTCTGCAAATGGTTGATTTGCAATCTCAAAGACCTTGAACTTCTCACACTTATTCATCATACTTTCAATATGTGGTAGGCACCTCTCACAATAAGTCCAGGAGGCGACCTGGTGACCAACATCGGCACTGTATGTAGTATTCGGAAAGTTTGCCGCTAGGATCGCGACTGTAAGGGAGAACATGTTCTTTCGCTATTGAACGCTCATGCGACGAATGATTGCATGCTGCAGCAGTCGGTGCATTGATATGATTCCGCTCTCGCTTGAATTTGCAATAAAACCCCCTTGAACCAGCACCTTTTGGGCGTCTAAGAACCTTTTTTAATATTAGTCAATCTGACGTCGCTTAAAGAGGACGGGATACCTACTGAGTATCATCCAGCATGAAATCCAAAGTGGGGTCCTTAATTTGAAGAGCGCCATGTCTCAAGGTTAACTCGTCTATATTGTCAGGGTTCAGGCAAGACAAGACCATGAGGAGGACATTGCTGTTTCCCGAAAGTTGACTTAAATCCATCTCCCAACCGGTCGCCAGACTGTGACCGTCACCTATGCCCAACCCGATCTTAGCATCCATACTGGTCAATTTTTGCTTGTGTAAGATGGGGTAGTAGTGAAAAGATAATATAGCACGCGGTCCCCTTTCATCATGCTCGACCAGTAAAAGCTTGACCAACCGGAATTGGATTTTCCCGATGAAAGAAATGTATGTTTCAAGTCATCCGATGAAAGAGACATCCTTGCAATAGGCCCGGAGATCACTGAGGACGTGTTCAGTCAGTCAGTCACAGGTTCTTTGCCTATGAATGTGGCCCTTTTGGCGCCCGTAAGGCGCATGGGCTGACAGCCGAAGCATTTCTTGGTGTCTAAAAAGCGATTGCAGGGGACTCGGGAGAAGTAGACCAATAGCCTGAGGGGCGTCTGCAAAGCAGCTGGGCTGAAACATACCTGCATATAATAATCTCGGAATATTACCTACGATTTCTCACCTGCCAGTGCACATGTGGGCATGCCACTCTTCGGGCAGCACGCCAGGCCTCAAGTTCCGCCAGTGTAGCTTCGAAACTGAGACAAAAATCACCTCAGCACTCGGGTGTTTCGAGTTGGTTGGGCACTTTAAGCTCGGTGAAATAGATAAACAATCAATATCATCCATCCGTTATGCTTGCATATCCTAGGCGTTTTATATTGATGCATGTGTGTCCTCTAGGTATCAGATAGTAGCCAGACAGCCATGCCAGTATTCATAGGTTATTATACTCAAGTACTCAGTCAAGAGCATCCACAGGGGTATCTTAGATACCTGTTAATGGGTCTACCTGGACAAGATGAGCACCTGATATTGTTGGATGGAGGCAACTGATAGCCGTGCCCAGGTGGAGATGATTCTCCCCTCTCATTAGGTGCTTGGCACACAGTAAGTCGAATATAGGTAGTGATATAGGCCCTGGAGCATAGGTCCTGGACTGCATTATTGCTGGATCCTGAATTCAGGTAACATCCAGATGTCGATTGGCTATCAGCATGTGTGATCCGAGTTACTTACAAAATTGAAGTTAGGTTTTAGCAAGGATTAGATAGGCATCAACTTGACGAGGATTGGCTCACAATAAATTTTCTGGCCAGCCCCAGCGCTCTACCGTCTTGACCCCGCACCTTAGCATCAGCATTATAGGTAGTGAGCTGGCAACATCTGGATAGGGAAAAGAGGTTGGTGCGGTCTAACTTGCGGTATAAATTCAGCCTCCAATTCCCTGGATCTTCTCACTTGTGCAAGTTCTCCAGAGCCAACAAAACACTCCAGCTTATACCATACCCAGCCTTCCATTTCCGGTTGCACTCCCTCTTATCACTTGCCAAACGGAAATCACCAGTAACTAAACGTGATTCGTGTTTATAGGCTACGATTTGCCTGTGTCTATTGCACTCTGAACGAACATTACATAGCAAGCGAGATAATATGGCTTCCACCATTCCTATTTCAGTAGCCATCTACGAGAACCCTATCATTCTACACTGGTCCCTTTTTCTAGAAACTGAGAATTACAATGACAAGACAATCATCCACGTTCTCGGTGCACGTCAGAAGTACTTCCCTGCTATAAGCACACCACGGGACGCGCGTAACTCGAAAGCTCTGATTGAGATTCTGCCCCTCTGCAGAGTCGATGCGACAAAAATCGAAACGCTCAAGAACATTGCGTGGGATACCCGTATCCGCAATGATCTGGCGGACTGGAGCTGCCAGGATTATATTCTCGATGTCTTGGACAGACTTGAGGAAGCATTCATTATCAACCGAGATAGTGAATACACGGAGAACAAGAAGAAAGTCGCTGCAAAACGCGAGTCATGGCCTTGATGTGGCTACGGAGAACCATTTGACAGGGGATTGGAGGGAGATGAATCATTCAAGATTGGTCAAATTGCTGTGAAGAACATTGTGAGAGACTTTTTATTTTGAGAATCAATTTATCGAAGATTGGATTTTATCGCACTATGTCAGTCCTCCAACTCCATAAAAGGTTGCCCCAGAGTCGGTCAACCAGCCAGCGCACTGGAAATTGTAAGGGCGAGATACATTTTGGCGTGTACAGATACCAGTCATCATCGGACATGATGCTCTGGCCATCTGATAACGTTGTAGACTCGTAGTACTCAGGATAAAAGCCGCTGTCTTCCCAGTCAATGATTCCAGTGATCATGTAAAATCCAGGATTCTCTGAATCTTCTTGCACCATGATATTAGACTTCTTCAAATCGGCGTGTGTAAAAACAGAACCCTTCAAGGATTTGTTGTCTTCTTCCAAGAATGACCTGAGTAACTTGAAGTAGCAAGGACTGGCACGATGCTTTGCAGAAAACTGCAGTTCTTCGAACGCTCTGGCTGTGGTTATACCCGATCTGTATGCAAGGCCGTCCATGATTCGGTAGTCTTTAACTCCATCTCCACGAACTCCTCCAAGTTCGGATCCATCTTCCTGTCGTAGGCCTCTGACACTAGAGAATATCACATCCAGCTGTTTCTGTATGGATAATTTTCCTTCATGGGATAAGCACGACCACACCTGCTCCAAGTTGATCCCTGGAATGTATGACATGAACATTGCACTGACATCACCAAGTTTTATGACACCATGAGGTTTGGGGATTGGTAATTCAGGCACGTGTTCAGCGAGGTACTGTAGGTTATGGTATTCAGTAAGATCTCGACCGCTGGGAAATATTTTGATGACGAGGTCATCACTGCATCTGAGAATAGCGCCGCTCCTGATTTTCAAATCAAGGATTATTTCGGACTTGAATATCAGGCTTCTCAAAGCTGCTGCAAGAGATAAATTTTCCGAATAAGTATCACCGACAAGATGTTGGGTTAAAAGCACCGACGCTTGCGCGGATAACGGATAGAGCATTTCAGCGTTTTCTATATACTCAATTTTTTTGTGAAGCCAGTCACAGGGCTGCTCTGCCTGCTGTGTTGGTCGGGATTCTGATGTGACTTCTGGCTTTTCTTCTTCAAGTTCGCTGGACTTGGCCCATCTATATCGGCGATCGTAGTCCTCTGGGAAAGCATCGCGTAAATTTATTCCGGGCTGGGAAAATGCCTCGTCTTGAAGATAATAAGCAGTTTTGACGTTCAGCCGACTGGCGTCAGATAGACCGGCGTATTGAACAATACGATGTGCAGCGACATATCTTTCGCCTACAAGGGATAGAAGGTCTGCCGCGGGGTCGTTTTCCAGCGCCTGGCGGAAGGCTTCCATCAGATCACGATTCCATGTTTCAGCATCGTCTCGAGCAACGGTGAGTGATTTTTGCTCGCTCTTCACTATGCTGGCAGCCATTATTGGAGATTGGTTAGTGTCTGATAAACAGAGTTGATACCGTGCAGAGGTAACGTAGACTGGAGCGCCAAATTCTTGACCGCCTCGCTCACCGCCGGCCACTTATACATGCCAGGTGGACAGTATTTACCTGAAAGCCGTACTCCATACAGGGGTTTCTTTGCAGCAACTCTCGACGTGGATCAGGCTGGTCGTATGTCATCACACATTGCCCAGTAGACAAGCCAATTAGGTGGTTCTGTCAACCGCTCAGCCTTCCAATCAGATTTCTGGCTCCACAAGCCATCCACACCAGCATGATACGAGAGCAGGCCTGTTCCTGCACATGGCATATGGACTCAGTGGAGCACTTCAATCCATCGATGGTATCCACTTTATCCATGTTTCCCTCAACTAATGGAATCTAAATCAGATGCACGTGGGTTTGCTCAGGATTACATAGCATCTTCTCAAACCTGCAATTTACCGCAGGCAGCCTCTGATTTTTCAGCAATTCTCTTCCAGAGCTTTAGAACATGTCTTACACGAAGCTGCGCGTCAAAGTCAAGTTGAAATGATTTATGTGAAGTTAGGTAATTATCTCAGTCACGCTTACAGCTTTGACATGGCCTCTGTTCGCTGAATCACCCGTTCCATGGCCGAGTCCCAATGCTCCGGTGGCGGCCTGCGAAACTGCTTGTCCTGAACAATCTCCACAACTTGACCAACATAGCTCTCGTCTTCCAAGATATCCCCGACTACCCGTGCGACGTTCTCAACAGGGGTATGATCCTGACCGAACTCATCCCACTCGTCCTTACTAAGAAGTCCAGTACTCACTGAGGCCGGACAGATACAGTTCACTCGAATTCCCAACTTGAAGGCTGGCTTAGCTAATGATCTAGTCAAACCGACACACCCATGTTTTGCCGATGCATACATAGGCAAGTAGATGATGGGGTAAATTCCGCCGCAGGAGGACGTGATGATTAGGTTCCCGCCGGATACCTTGTTCTTGCGTAGGAAATTGAGAGCCAGGTGAGAGGTTGAAATCACAGATTTCAGATTGATGTCGATGACGCTCATATCGATAGCTGGAGGTACATCGGCATTAAACCCCTCGTAGAAGTCCAGCTTTTCGACTATGCCTGCATTTGCAAAGACTGCACGGCTACAATGTTAGCGAGGTCTACCAAGGGTGTGAGCTACTAACCGAAATCAAGTCTCCCATACTTATCACACACCTGTTGGAAAACCTGTGCGAGACTCGAATATTCTCCGACGTTCGCTTTGTAGAAATCGGCCTTGATATCGTGGCAGACCTGTTCCCCCGCTGAGTTGACATCGACGATGGCTACCTTCCATCCATTTGACAACAAGAGCCTGGCCGTTGATAGACCGATACCAGAGGCTAACCAGAGTCAGCTTCCCTTATGCTTTGAGGACCACCCAAATTTCATTTACACATACCTCCACCGGTGATTAAGGCCACCCGTGACATTTTAGCCCGTTTCGATGTTTCCTCTGTTTTGCGTCAACGGTGAAATGCGGAACCTCGCGAGGTCCAGGTGTCGGTCAATGCTGACTTCTTTTTAATCTCACTCGAAGGTGCCGACTTTTTACAGTTCACATATGCACAAACTGCAGTTTGCTTTCAAAGGGATTTTCTCACCGGAAATCAATAGCCTCTAGAGCTTGTGTACCCTGCGTGATCTCCTTCATTATAACTTGTGGCTACCTTTTTCCAGAATGAAAACCAGATCTTGCAATAACTAGAGTTAGGTCAGAGTAAGCTTTAGGAATTCCTGGTCGGCACCTGGGCATTTCTCAGACTGCAGAAGCTTGGAAACAACCCTGGAACTGGGCATCCATGCAGGCGGCAAGTATTGATACGACGTCATGGAACTTGAAGAAAAAAGCACATTTATGATTTCACATCTCAGCTCTATAAATTCCTGAATTGCATTGTTGTCCTGGATCTGCTTTGTACTTGGGAGCTAAGACTATGTGCTTCAAAGCTCTCTATTCTAAATGTCCAATTCCGGGGTTGGCTCTCCATGAATCAATGTCTCGTAACCAATCAAAACCTGGCTTCCTGGACCCATATACTTTTCTGCTTCCTCTGTGAAACATTAGCCAACTGTAACTCACATCATGATGCAGGAATCTGGATATTTCCAACAGGGGAACACATACCGCGAAGGGACTGCGTGAGAGATTCTTGTTTCATGTGCGTTACATACTCCTCCACACTCTCCACATACAGTTCGGCCACCCCGTCAAAGTCAAGTAGCGGAAGGCCCATTATCCCCGCCTTCTCTTGGTACTCAGGAAGTAAATGGTACTGATCGAATCAGTTACTATTCCTGTATTTCGAACTTGAAATTCGGCTTTACCTGTTTATATCTTTTGACAACATGCTTAAAACCGGGAATGTCAAGCGCGAACTTGGCATGATCCCCCGACCAATGTTCATGGAACTCCTGTGGCGTCATGCCTGGCTTGCGCTTCATAAAGACTTGAATTTTGATCAGTGATTGCCGAGTAGAAGGGCCAGCCATATTGAAGATCGAAATTCGTGGACAAATTGGAATGTCGAGATGTTCGTTCAGCCGAAAATGGGAACTAAAGTTGCTAGATAAAGCTCAACTCTGAGGGAAGACAGAAGATTTGAAATGAAGGAATGGAAGAAGTGCTAGGGGATTTTGAGGCTGATCTATGCATTACCCAGGTGGAGTTGCATAGCCTATTTAGGATCACCGGGTAACGTTTCCCGGTGAAGAGAACTATACATCAATGATCTTCATCATCGAAAGGATTGCGCCAAATAGAACTGCAATTTATGCAATATCCACATGCACGATTGCGCGAATTTTTGAGTCCTATTCCATCCGTCTCACAAACTCGACCCTGAGGCCGATCGCATTGCAGGGTTTGAACGATGTCGTTATCAAGTGAGAAAGACCAAGAAAAATATGAAGAAAATGATTCCCCAAGTGGCAATCATCAACATGCGATTCAAGAAGGATTTACCTCAGATCTCGACAATCTCCCGAAAGGGTACTATCGTAGTCCATTTTTTGTGGGCACTTTATTTGCCATTGGAACTGGACTTGCAGCAAGCACGGGTGGTTATGGACTCGCATCGCCAAACCTCACTTTGATCAATAATGACATAGGCAAGTCAATCTAGCACACAAGCCCAATTCAGCTGACCGATTCGATAGGACCGGATGCTAATATCAACTGGGTCTCTTTTGTTTACACCTTGACCCTGTCTGTTGGATTACTTATCTTCGGTCGTCTCACAGACGTTTTCGGGTTCGTTCAAAATCAAACCCATAGCTGCAGCTCCTCTGCAATTGCTGAATTTCTTCAGACGCCGCTATTATCTCATTGGAGGCACAGTGCTTGCGCTTCTCGGATGCATTGTAGCTGCAACAGCACCGAACGTTCCTGCATTGATCGTCGGCATGGCTTTGATCGGCCTCGGAGGCTCCGCGCAGCAATCTTTTTCATTCGTCTCTAATGAGATCGTCCCAATGAAATATCGCTTCATCGTCAATAGCTGGCTTTATCTATGGACTCTACCAACATCCGCTTTCGGGGCTGCTGTGTCAAAGGCTTTCATCCTATACACAAGCTCTGGATGGCGATGGTATGATTATTCGAATTTTCATACTTCTCAATTCTAGAGTCTGCATGCTCTAACAAAAGAAACAGGTGTTACTACTATCTCACCATCTTCAATGTCGTATCCCTCGTCCTTTATCTTGCCTTCTATTTCCCACCAACATTCGCAGAGAAATATGAGAACCGACGAACAAAGATGGAAGCGATCCGAATGTTTGACTATGTCGGTATTTTTCTGTTTATTGCGGGTCTAGTTCTTTTTGAACTAGGCCTATTGTGGGGTGGACAGGTGAGAATGAAATCTTTCCCTCCCTTACATCTAGTCAACTGGTCTGTTGAGTGGATCAGGCAGGGCTAACAGGGATAAAGGTTTACCCCTGGAAATCCGCGGCGGTCATCAGCACTATAGTTCTGGGGGCAAGTATACTTGTTATCTTCGGCCTTTGGGAAGTCTATGCTACACTCCCAGAGCCTGTTGTTCCAGTCAAGTTATTCAAGAACATTCACTGGGTCGCCGCGAGTTGTCTGCTAGGGCTTGGAGCAAGTATCTATTACGGTGAGTCTTATCCCAGCGGCTTTTGGCATAATTAGCTAACATTGATAAGCCATGGCAATTGTTTGGCCTGAAATGGTCTCAATTCTCTACACAGTAAGTTGCAGAAACGCCACAGAGTGGGTCTCACAGTGCCATCTATTGACCGCTAGCGAGCAGGATGACGGTGGAAACAACATGAGAACGGGATGGCTAAACTCGATGCCATTCACAATACTAATCGCAGGACAAGTTCTGGGCGGACTCCTCGCCGCATACGTGAAAAATCAGAAATGGCAATGTATCTTCGTTCTAGCATCTGGCGGTGCCCTTCTTGCCGGTAAGAGGCATATACAACCTTGACCAAGCCAAAGATAACAATTTCGACAGCAATGGCCTACTCGAAGCCATCCACACTCGCCGGAACATCAACACTCCTCAATCTCTCCTGCTTCTTTATTGGCTGGAACGAGGCGGTATGTATCACAAATGCAGGTATCGAAATCGAAGATCAACGCGAAATAGGGACAGCGGTCGGGATGGCGGGATCGATTCGTTCTACGATATCTACGATCGCCTCGAGTGTTTATGTTGTTGTGCTAAATAGTCGCATGGCGGAAACTGTCCCAACGGAGGTCTCTCCGTTACTATTAGAGGCTGGACTGCCACAATCTTCGGTCGCGGCATTTCTCAATGGGCTGTCAACTGGTGACCTCAGTGGCATAGCTGGCGTGACCCCCCATATTGAGGCAGTTGGAAAAAGCGCGTATAAGATTGCAAGTTCGCATGCTTTTGAAACAGTCTATCTTACTTCAATCGCCTTTACTGGTGTGGCTGTTATACTGTCTTTCTGGGCCCCTACAGTCGATGACAAGCTTACTGGTCAGGTCGCGACTAGATTGCATCAGACCTATACTGAGCCACAGCAGGGAGGGTTAACAGAGCATACACAGGATTAAGGAAATCACTTAAATTCTGGCATGCAACGAATATGCTACACATCAAAAGTTATTGACATTCATAATCCCCAACTGTATTGACCTAGTGCTAGCAAGCAGTTAACCAATCTCAATAAGCACCAACTCGCTTGGTGTACTGGCTTCCATGAACCAAACCAGGCTTCTGGTAGCCACTTTGAATCACAGCATCGGCTTTAAGCTCTAGACCAGCCAGCTGGATTGTCCCCGTCTCCATTGACCAAACGGTTAGAGCTAAGTAATTAGACCCGTTGTAGTTGAGAATGCCTTCGGGAATCGGGTAGCTCAATTGCGGGCCAATGTGGTTCACTTTACTCGGATTAGCTCATTGCGAGTGTAAATGAGGTCACGAACGACGATAGAAATAGGCAATAGGTCTCAAAGGGAGTGATACATACCGTATTTTCCAAACTGCCACCCATTCACGAAGATCTCCGACCGGAAACGCGCGGTCGATGAGTCCTCTGTACTCGTATTGGTGAACACCACACTTAATGGAATGTCATATCCAAGCGGCATACTCAAATCAAACGAAGTAGCATAAAAGCCGACTCCAAGCCGAGTTATGTCACTGAATGGTGATCGAGTCTCCCACTGGTCGACGGGTGCGCCCGGGAGATGATATCCCTGCCTCTCGGCATAGATACTCCCTTCATTGAGAGGCCCTCGACTTAAATCCCGATACTGCTCACCACCTAGGTTGCCAGTCAATTTCCACGAAATGTCTTTTTTATCTCGACCATGAAACGTGTAGTCGATTATCCCTCGAGGGTCTTTCATGGTGTATACATTAGCCGGAAAATTCTCGTCGGTGCCCATGTGATCAATGACAACACTAAGTACGTAACTTTCTCCTGGCTTGAGATCCTTCAATACAAGCGTTTGATTGTAGAACATTTCAGCTGAGACCCCTTCCCAGACTCCGATATTCGTCGAGTTGAGCCAAACGGAATGGCCATATGCGAAGCCCCCTTCGGTCAGCAGGTAAAGTGAGGTCTCTGATCCGTTTGCTGTGAAGGTTCCGCGGTAGATGAGCGAGCCTCCGTTGAAGCCGTAATCGCTGGAGTATAGCGAGGTAGGTGTCGTGAGGTTGCGGACGTTTGCTGTAGTTGTTTTATTGCACACCACCCATTGGCTATCGTCGTAGGCTTCTCCAATTTCCGGTAGAGAGTCCACATACGACCACTTCTGAGTCTTAAAATCAGGGAAGTTAAGGTCTGGAGCACGGAAGGTGACATTTCCATGGAGACGTCCATTGGAACTGGTCGTGTGGACTCGCTGTCCATTGAAAAATATCTCTGAGATTGATGGCGGTCCAGCGACAAGCTCGATCTCCGTAGTCACGTTAACATCACCAGTCAACTTGAGTCGGTTCCCGGAAATTTCAGCAGTCCTAAGAAGATATCCACCTTTCACGACCACTGAGTTGTTTGCACGCGACGGAGATGAGTATCGATTAACGGGGGCCGGGGCAGGGAGGTCAAGGACCCAATAATCATAGGCCTCGTTGCGCCACAGAAGATGGACTTCCAACTTTTCACCGAAGTGGATCACTCTGCGAGCTGGCTCTACCTTCCAGTGCACGGCGATGCCAAAAGCCGTTTGTCGAACCTTCACGCCCTGTCCTTCGATGTTCGATGGCAAACCAAGAGAGCTTTGGACAGCAAGCTCGTGAGTTTCATTCTGTCCGCCATAGAGAACCAGGATTGATTTTTTGCCGCTCTTCTTCCAAGTATAAATCTCCGCACTGGAATAGATCAGATTAACACCGCCTACATCGTAGTCCATAACATGAATCTTCGAGTCACGGCCATTGAGGCTGAGCGATCCTCCGAGCTGAGGAATGGTCAGACTCCCCTTGGATGTGGGAAGCTTCAGCTTGTAGGATACATTGTTTTGCGCTTGGAGGTCTCCATGTCTCACAATGAAGAAACTTGTGGAATTTGTTGAAAGTCGTGTTGTCGCGACCGTTCGGCTATCCGTGTATACCCCATAGCTGCCATTGTCAGGTTGCGAGAGAAGATAAGCTGGGGACGCTTGGAGGAATCCTGCCTGTAGCTTTATCTCACTGTACTTCTCTCGAATGACCTGGCGATCTTCCTTGATTGCCGCTCCGACATCATAAGAAGTGTATCCTCCTGGGTGGCCGAGGTTCCCCCAGTTCGTCCCACCAAATATCTGTTTTCAATCAGCTTTGACAAAGGAAAGAAGAAGAGATGGAATGATTTACCATGTACAAACTTTGAAGAGCTGCGCGATACCCGTAGTTCAGCTTGTAGAACACCCGGGCGAACTCGGCTCCAATGTAGGCCGCAGAAGTATCCACGCCAACTCCACCCCTGCAAGATTGTTAGAGAATGTATGTGATGGGCCAAAAGGAAAACTGACCATGAGTCCGGGGCCCCGCCCTGAAATTCGGAAATTGAAAAAGGCGTAGTCGGGCTCTGCTGCTCATGTACAGAGTAGTTGTACGAGAGAAGTGGATTCACCAAGGCCGACCAGTCTGATGGGTCGGTGGCTAGTTAATTTAGACATCAGCACACATTTTGTCAGCAACTTCAATCACAAATAACATACGCGCAGTGCTCCAACCAAGCGGGTAGAAATCGAAGCTATAAATGTCAACAGCACCGACCCCTGTGCCCGGCGCCCAATCCCCCAAAGGATCAGCGTCATTCACGATGAAGGGCACCACAATACCAGCCTTGCGGTACTGATCCTCAACGTACTGCATATATTCCTTTTCAAGACAAGAAGTATCGAAGTTCGTGAAAGACACATTGTTCATCTGGACGTAGCCCGTCTCATTCAAGCAAAGGGTGTACTCGTTCTCAGGCTGCAGGAGAATAACAGGTCCACCATTCATGATCTGGGCCCGCGCGACGATCTCACCAATTTTGGCAATGTAAGGAGTGATAGCAGCGAGATATTCCGGGTCGGTTGTTTTGAGCCGACCGTTTACTCGCTGCAACCATCCTGGAAACCCGCCACCTGAGACTTCGGAGTTGATGTACGGGCCTGGTCGGGCAATCAGGTAGAGACCCGCTTCTTTGGCTGCAGCAAAGAATTTGTCGAGCCGAAAGACACCGTCTGTTCGGATTTGGCCTCGTTCGCCTTCGAGGAGGGCCCAGTTGACGTAGAATGAGACTGCTGAGTAGCCCAGGGCGCGGACCTTCTGGAAAACGTCGAGCCAAAGATCGGGTGAGGGGAGTCGGAAGGGGTGGAATTCTCCAGAAAGGAGGATAACACGCTCTCCATGGACAAAGATTGACTTGTCATCCCATGTCACGATATCTTGTAGACTATCGGTATCTCTCTTGATGGTGTGTGAGGTTGAACGAGGGTCTGCGATGACAGGTTGTAGTCTGAGAATCCAAAGGACTATCCATAAAACTGGAAGAATCCTCATAATGCTCTTCTGTGAGCCGAGATCTTGGAATTAATGGTGTGTGTGAAAGAGTCGATCTTGGGCCGGCCTCCCCATCTCCGGGACAAAGTAGGCCTTTTAAAGACAACCAAGATGTATGTAAATCTCAGGTGGAATGCAAGTTCGACGTCATCATTGGCAGGACCAATTTAAAGATGCCTTTTATCCGAAGGCCGATCACTTTCAAGTTTGCGGGGAAAGGCCAGACACTGCTGATGCGGGAGGTTGAGCTTTCACTACTATGAGTGATGATCTTCATGACGCCGTGCGACCAGTTGACCGTCAACTGGTCATTCAACATGAAACTCAAGAAGCTCGGTAAATATGATCGGGTGAACTTCGGCCTATCGAGACGGTTAATAGAATTTGAGTTTCATCAATCATGTAATTAAGGTCTCCTTTGGCCAAATATCGGACAGTATCCCGATCATGATGGTATGGAGACAGGGATCCCCGCGTTGTTTACTTTGCGGGGAATCGACCGGGACCACTCCCATGCTAAGGCAGTACTATACCACTAAACTTGAACCACAAGCCCAGTTTGATGTAAGGGGCCTTAATTTATGGCATTATGAGCCGAAATTGTTCAAACCCGCATGCGATTCTAATCGATTTAAATCCACTAGTATCATTGGGTGCCAACCTTGGAAGCTTTTATTACAAAAACCATTGTGCATCATATCACAATTCCAATCCAAAATCTCAGAGCGGGGAGGTCTCTATTCTGAGCTGTATCTTTCTAAAAACCGGCCTCCTTATGCCAGCTCAACCTCAATGATTCCAAGTCCCTCTCCTTCACGAGTCCAGTACTTCAACGCGCGAAGGCCATTGGCCGACAACAAATTCTCCCAACGTCGGCGGGTCCGCTCCAAACCAGAACAGAACATCAACACCGCCATATCGGTGGTACAAGGCAGAGAGCTGGCATTCTGGTCTGGAAGGATGTACTCCTCCATGATAATCTTCGAGAAGCCTCGCTTCATGGCAGGTTTAAGGTTGTTGAAGATGATCGTGGCCTTTTCATCAGACCAGTCGTGAAGCACGTTCTTGAAGTAGTATACTCGCGCACCTAGCAAATCTAGTCAGCAGTTTGGAAAAAATCATGATATTCTCTGGGACTCATAAACAGCTTACCCTCGACAGGCTGGACTTCATTGAAAAAGTCAAACACCTGCGTCTCAACCTTGGCCGCCTCAAGATCCTGAGCACCGCGCACTTCATCGATCACAGTAGACAGATCTTCCAGGACCAATTTACCAGCAGCATCGGGAAATCGTTGTCTGAATCCTATCAGATCGTGGCCCCGCCCAGCACCGATATCCACAATGAGTGGAGTGTCAGCGGTAAGGTCCGGGTGATCGAGAATTTGTTCACGGACAGGGAACCAATCGCCCCAGTGGAGGCGGTCGGCGCGTTGTCCTTCCATGAAGCTGTTGAATCGACTCAGAGCAGCTGGGTTCTTGCATAGCCATGTGAATCCATTTAGTTTGCCGAGGTTGTTGGCGTATTGTAAGGGGGCGACGAGTGGGTCGTCGGGGTTGCGGTAGTTTGTAGCCTCGAGGAATTCGGGTGTTTTTTGGAAGCCGGGGAGGAATTCGCAGAACCTGAGAAAGTTCTTGATTAGACTGACGAAGAGACTGAAGATGAGAGGAAAACTCACAGTGATTCCAGGACACCAATGGATGGTCGCTTGGTCAACTCATTTGACACGGCATTGGGGAGATATTCGCAAGGCTTGGGTTCTTCGACGATGGAATTGGCGACTAGCACCCGCATGATTCGCTCTGATATACATGTTAGCCATTGATGCGAGGATACATTCGATCTGGCCTCACATACCGACTAGAAGCGGGTCCGCCGACTTCGAAGCCGCCAATGTCTCCACGGATACTGGGGCTCTTGATTCCGCCAGCACTGAGAAGACATTGAGATCAATGGCCACCTTCACAGCCATTACAATGGCCGGCTTTCAATTACATTGGTTTAGTAAAGTACAGTCAGGTCTATCGGCATGGCTATAGCTCACCGTGTATGCCAGCTTCAGAATGGCATCTCTCGGTCGCTCCAATGCGCGTGCAACCTGAAGAGCCTCCTCTAGAGCGTTGATGCGGTCTGTCTCAGCACCTGAGGATTTGAACCGCTCAAGAGACGCGCCTGCGCGCTTGTAGAGAGTTTCAATCTGTTCGACCTCCATTGTATTCACGTATGATTCCAGAAGTAAGTCAAAAGCGACTGAGCGTTTTGTGAGAGGAGGGGCAGCTGGAAATTAGATGCGAACATCCTCTATCGGGGATAAGTTCATGTGGACAGCTGTTTACTCCACTGAACAACTGTGACTCCATAATGGAGGACACTATTGTCGACGATGGATTAGATCTTCATCCCATAGACTTGAGTAGCCTCACTTGAGGAAAGATTTTCATACTCAATCCGTAGCTTTGCAGGAAGCCTGGAAAATAGGTTGGATGGTAGATGAGAGTGGATCATGACGCCAAAAATGGGCACAGGAACGAGCCGTGACTGCGGGAGACTTCCGGCCCCACGATCTCCCAGCCTTGTCACTTGGCATACTGCAATGGGCTCTGCACTCTGCACTCTATACCCCGA
Source organism: Penicillium herquei (assembly GCA_039634405.1). Classification (NCBI taxonomy): domain Eukaryota; kingdom Fungi; phylum Ascomycota; class Eurotiomycetes; order Eurotiales; family Aspergillaceae; genus Penicillium; species Penicillium herquei. The sequence continues at coordinate 3,162,963 of CP098387.1, read as the reverse complement.
GTCTGCAAGGTTCCAAATTCCTTTTGCGAATCTTGCATATCGAGCTCAATGTTCCACATGAAGAGATATGATTTAGCAGCTGCATATCAGATCGATTTCGCACGCGAGCACGGGGCTGAAACGAGATTAGATGGCCAAGGTATGAAGACCCACCACACACGGGCTACGAGGGGATCGGCCAGAACTAAATTCGGAGTGAGAGATTGGCGTTGCTAACGGTATCCGTACACGCAATCTGTCTCGAATTTCTCCTGTCGAGTGGAAACTTGTGGCCCATGAAAAATCACTCTTCCAAATACTTTTCTTGCCCACACGGGTACCTTTTCCATTTGATTTGACGCGAATGATTAGACTTGACAGTCAGTTTCAGACATCCGAGTCGGAAGGCCCGTGACGCGAATATATATCTCAAATCATTTGCTCCAACTTCCCATATCTCGCAATCTGGAGGTCCGATTATGATTCCTGATTCCATCGGTGGAGCAAGTTCTGTTGCCACCCTGTATGTTCAATTCAAACTTTGTCTTACATAAATCCAATAGGAATGTGGATCTTCATCTGAACTCGACCGTTAGGTGACATCCTTCCGTTGGACCAAGTCATCCGACTCCGAACCGAAATGCTGGTGCAAGGCACACTTTGTTCTTGTTTATACTCCTGAAAATAGTCGGACCCTGAGCTTTGTCTCTCTTGACTATCCCAAACCGGTCAAAGGTCTCCGAAATTACGTAGATCGTTTGTTCAGAGAGTCAAGGTGCCACCTGACTAGCCAGAGATGTGGAGAACCTAGATCCGCCATGATCCTTTGGAGCCACCAAGCGATCACTACCGCAAGATCTTCACTCCATGTTATCCCCTAGCACTCCAAATTTCTGGATATTGGGAATGGTTCTATTCTGAGGGGTCTAGAAGTGTCATACGAACTGAAGGATCGAAATACAATCCAGAGAACGGAGTTCGTCGCGTGTCTCTATAACGAATTAAACGACTCTAGATATCAATCTTTATTCTGTTTCTTTATCAATCACTCGATTGACCACTACATGAGGAGAAACACATTGTTCGACTCGGACTTGCACATGTGCAAGCTTTCTGGTTGGGGCGGTTGTTCGGAACCTGGGACAAAGGCCATATATCATGGCGTACAATTTGACGGCGGAGATGTTCGCGGAGTGGGCTATCGGTATGGTTGCCGTCGCCATACGATTCTATGCTAGATGGATACTTGGAAAGGGCCAGTTTCTAAATCGATGTTCATGCGATTCTGCAGAGCCCGCGAAGCATTAAGTTTCACCGGAACAGCTTGGTTGATATTCAATTCTACATGGAAACATGTTTCATAAAGTTCTAGCAAATAGTACTTGAGGATATATGAACATAAACATTGAAGTCTACCGCTTTTTACTCTCCACTTGCCTGTGTAACTGGTTTATGAAGATAGTAACGATACATTAACAAGAACAATGGAAGAGTGAGTCCGAGATGCCAGTATAATTTATCTGGTAATATCTAGAAGATATGGATGTCAACCTTGGAACCTGAGCCTGCCCAGGAGCACGACTCGAATTTCGCCCCATCAACCCGTCAAGTGCTCGTAAAAAGAAGCATTCTTCAATTTTTAAGTGTACAATTGTGGCCTTTGCTATCAACCAGGTCTACCACCTGCCCAGGTGGGCAGCATTGAAACCTTCTCGTACAATGACATCACGCAATTGCTCTACCGATTCTGATTGTATTTTGAAATCGCCAAAATCGATCCACCTTTGTTACACCATTTCTGATAATTCCAAGGATGCCATCCTACACCGGCTCCTGCGTCTGTCACAAAACTACATACATATGAAATTTCGTTCGCGTCTCCCGAAGATGCGCGGACCCCTGGGCACTCTGCCACTGCAGAAACTGCAAAGTAATCCCCCTCCCAAACCTGTACTCGCATTTCAACATTTGAAGGTGAATGAACAAGCAGAAATAATTTGGAACTAATTACGGGCGCACGACCAAGGTCCCCAAAAACAGCTTTAGTTATATAAAGGGAAGCTCGAAGCAGTACGCCGCTGATAATGGGTATGGTGTGACGATATACCGCGAATTTTGTGATACCTGCGGTCAACGGGTAGTTTTATTCTGGGGTATGGTGCATGTGAGAAAATTACAGGGAAAGCAAAAAATCCGGCAGTCTTTTACTGACACTTTTGGTTCCTCGTAGGAAATGGCTGCAGACAAATTTGGATACATCGCGGCCGGTTCTTTCGATGATCCTGAGGCATTACCACCTAAGGGCGAGTTCTTCTGCAGGGCGCGAGTGAACTGGATGCCAGAAATTCCCGGTATATCAAAGGCAAAAGCTATGCTCAGTTACATGATTCTCACGTGGGTAGGTATCTTTCATAAACAGGAAATCAAACAGTAGACAATGAATACTCAATCATCAATTCGAAAGTCGGCATTATAATCTCCTATATGCTCGGAAGGGGTGGTAAAAGCCATCCAGTCGAAATGTTCATGAGGTTGAAACAAGTTTTGCATATTATTCGCCGGAATGGAGGAATGATCCCACGACTCTGGCTGAGTCTGTCCAAGACTAGAAAGATTTTGGTTGTAACCTTGCATTTTCCGACTCGAGAAAGATTGCAAATCATCAACTTTAAGGCCCATTGGCTCTGCGAGGCGGCGTAGGGATTTAGTGCAGAATTCCCAAGCTCGTTGTGATGCAAGACTTTGCGTTGATTTCTGGTCTAGCCAGTGTATGCATCGTTTCGCCAGGTTCAGTATATTTCTTTTCTGCTCTACCATGTGTATGCAGCTGAAGGAGAGCTCAAGGATGAGAACTGTCACTGCCTGCATGACATAATGCAAGCTACACCACCATGGAGAGATGCCAAAAGTTTCATCGTCTTCTGAGGACTCCGGAATCAATTCGGCCATATGACAGGCGGATTCAACGGCAGTCACAGCCATTTCATGGGCGAAGTTCCGTTCATCGTCACGGCTACCGCGTGAAATATGAGGCACACATAGACAAGGGCGACCAAGCATAATTTTCGCGCTGTAGTACTGGCATGCTAGGCGATTCTTCTCACATTGGGCCTCATCGTTGTCTTTGACGAGGGTGAAATCAAGAGAGTTTGGAACGGAGGTGAACCACGCATCCATTCTTGATTTGATTTTTTCGATGCTTTCCTGAAGCTGCCGACGGGTATGGTGAACCGAATTAGGCATATACAGGTCTTCTAACATCCCTTGCATCAAGACAGTGAGGTCGCAGGAGTAAAGGAAAGAAAGCTCGGCCGTGGCAGGGAGACTTGAAAGCCACTCGTGTGACTCAGAGATGTTCTCTTTACCCGTAGGTCTGGCGAAGGACATTGGCTGTAGCTGTGAGCTAGCCATGACGTTGTTCAGTCGCATGTCCCGGAATCCGGGATCATCAAGAAGCATTCTTGCTGTGGGTGTCTGTAGCTGGTCTTCACCGAACGGCACTGGGATCGGCGAGCTACACATCTTTACTGAAAGGCATGAAGGTCGACCCGTCATGATACTCAGTCGATTCTCAATGATGACAAGGGACCACCAAAGTCTATTCCTGGCCTCTTTAGAAACGCTTGAGATTTTCGGATCGCTGTTCTTCAAGTTTATACCAAGCGATACCGCGGATCGGATTGCCAAGCTTGATATCCTCCAAGATCTGTACCGCAGGTCAGCGCGACTCTCGGAACAGAATAATATTTTAAGTTTACCTATGGATTTGGTCGGTTGAAAGAAGGTAAAGCGCAATCAGGCCTTCGACTTGAACTTGCTGTAGGTCGGGGTGGGAGAAGAGATCGTCCCCATTCATACTTAATAATCGAGCTCGAGTGAAGTAGAGAAGATGATCCTGTGCTTCTCCATGTTGCTCCAATCCGGCTTTCTGCGCATATGAGGCAGCGATGGCGAATATCATATTCAGGATGGCCAGCCATTTGTCGTTCGGAATTGCAAAATTGTCGAAAAAATTTGCGTACTGACTACGGAACAAGGGCCGACTGATGAGGGGGAGACATGGATGCGTCACACGCAAATACGTGTTGAAGAGAGTATCTGCCAGCGACCGCGCAGGCATGAAATAAACTTGTCCCGGCTCTGAGATACCAATTTCCAAGTCATCAAGATGATAGTTCAAGTTATAAGGGTGCGGTTCATCGAGAGTTGTGCCGCCTATACCGGCACTGGAAGTATCAAAGCCAAATTCACCGGCTTGGCCCTTTCGACCTTGTGCTGCTTCCTTCTCCACTCTTTGCATCCATGTGATCTCCGAGCTTTTCCCGATATTTCCAGCCGATCGAGCCTCGGCGGTACCGCTAACATCATATTCGACTTGGTCCAAAGACTCTAATGAACCGACTGAGGATGATGATGCAGAGGTCTCGTCTTTTGGTGTGTCTGGGGTGTTGTTGAATCTGAACGGCGATTCACTGGAAGCACTGTCAGTGCCACGAGGGGTTAACGGAGCTTCCTTGAAATGTATAATTTTTAGCAGCAGTTCATTAAACCAGCTAACCTGATATTCAAAAGGGCCTGCAAGAAAGGCGCAGTGGCTTACTAGGAATTCCTGGATCTTTTTCGCTGTGCGGCCGGGAGCAAACACCTTTGCTTCCTCCAATAAGCCCCAGCAAGATTTCAGCTGCTTTCGGAGGTCTGCTTGCTGCCTGGCAGTTCATATTGCATTAGCATGCTAACATAGCACCTCGCAGAATGAATGCTTGCTCATTCACCTTATATTCTTCTCCCGCGCACTTGAAGGGTATATACATCGTATTGATAGTCCTCGACACTGTCGACAGGCAGGCTTATGTCCACTGCATTTACTTTTGCGAATTCGACATGATTCGCAGGCTCGAGAAACACGCCTCCTTCCCTCTTGGACGATGGTCGAATTTCCTCGAGGTATCGCAACCTTGCCGACTGGTGGGGCTGGCAACGCGGCAGAGGGCAGTGGTACAGCAGCTGTCCGTGTATCGTTGGACGACATCTGTGCTTGGATAGGGCCTTGTAACGGGACTTGCATAGCCGTGACGCCATCTCCCCCAGGCTGATAGCTTCTTTGACTTGTCGAGTTGGGCATCATGACTTGGGTAATTGATTATTGGTGGGCTCAAATCCGCGAGTCGAGGGGTGAGAAAGCCCGCGTTGAAGCCCTGGAGTAGATCCGCTGCTAAGGCAAAAAGTTCTTCCAGGATCTTGGACCTTATGATTTAATGACATCAATTACCCAGTTTTATATTTTAGGAGGAAAGTCTACCGCGCTTAGGCACTTAGTAGCTTAAAAATGGTCGTTGTCATTAAGACGGAAAGTGGGGTACCCGGTTCGAGAAGGGAATCAAGGGATGAGTCGATGACTTATATTTCGCCACCTATAGCACCCCGGACGTGAGGCTTCAAGTTGGCATATCTTCAAATGTCTATATGTACAATCTTGGAATGTGCATTGCGCTGACACGAGCATTTTAATTCAAGGTTTAGACTACTGAGTTCGTCCCCTCTAGAGCTGAGATTAACCTTGGAATATCAAATTCCAGTCAACGATGGAGCTTCCGGCACAGAAGAGCTGGAATACTTAGTCTGCAGAAAGACTTTCTGCATACCGCACCGACGCTGGTCAAATGCCTTATACACCTCTTCGATATCTTCTAACCGAAGACGATGACTGATCATATCTAGAGGGTTAATCTTATCTTCCTGAATCAAACCCATCAGCTCTTGCCAGTATTTATGAATTGGAGCTTGACCATTTCCAATAAGACGAACGCCGGTTTCCATCAGTGCTCCGATGTTGAAATGATTTGTCTGTCGAAAGTTGAATGTTAGCCAGAGAATCTCTTCCAATGTTCCATGCCAAAGAAAACTCACGTATCCGGCATATATACCAGTCACACCAACACGCCCGAATGAGCGAACAGAGGTGATCATCTCATTCAACAGCTCTGACGTATCTGTTTCCATTCCGAGCAACATTTCGAAGTAATGCACCCATCCTTTGGCATATTCACCTGCCGCGCACTCTAAAGCAACATCTACGCCTTCTGGTGCCATTTCTTTCAATCGACTCGTCACCGACTGGCCACGAGGCAATTGAGAGAAATCGATCGTCTCAAGGTCTGGGACTTTGGCTTTGACAAATTTCAGGCGCCACGCAGCATCCCCTCCGTCAATTAGAAACACTCGACTGGCGCCATGAAGAAATGAGAATTCAGCACACATCTGCCCGATGGGTCCTCCGCCCCAAATAGCAACGACATCGCCTTTCTCAACACCCGTGTCTACGACACAGTGCCATGAGGTAGCAATCACGTCTGATAGGTATAAAGCCTTCTCATCAGGTACGTCATGCGGGATTGGTAGAAGATTGACATCGCCATATGGAACACGAATATACTCTGCCTGGCCCCCGGCGAACCCTCCAGTGAAGTGGGAGTATCCGAACATTCCTTACTTCAGTCAGTACTGTTCGCATGCATGCACGGATCCCAAGCACCATATCCATAGCTTCCCGACTTACCAGCAGTTCGCTTTCCGTACATCGCATTTTCGATGGTATTCTCGTTTGTTTTTTGGCACTGAGAGAACCTCTCCTTCTGACAATTTCCACAACCACCACAGGCAATCGGGAATGACACAACCACGCGGTCCCCAACTTTGACTTTCGTTGACTTGGGCCCGACCGTCTCAACTATACCACAACATTCATGGCCAAGAACATCGCCTTTCTGTAACTGAGGAATAACACCTGCATGGATCAGCAGGGGCGTAGTAAGTATAGCAATACGAGAATCTCCGCGCACCATGATACAAATGTAGATCACTTCCACAGATAGTGCTGCCGGTGATTTTGACAATCACATCACCCGAGTCAACAACTGTCGGCTTCCGCATTTCAACTGCAGATCAACCTTAGTATCCATCTCATGTAGCTAACATAACTCAGAACTGTACAAACCTAGTTTTACATCGTTCTTTCCTTGCCAAATCGTTGCCAAAATTTTATCTCCATTTTCCGATCCATACTCGTTATCGTAATGACTGACGTCTGTGGTGACCGATGCGTTATCACCATGACCAACAATCTTCTCCACCACATTTGCAGCTTGTGAGATCGCCATTTTGGCTGTTGAGGCGGGGGAAGATTACTTTTGATCCTAGTTGAATAACTTAACCCCTATTTGAAACTCGATTTTTCAAATGTTATCTTCAGGCCCTGGTATTTAAAGAAAAATCTTGAAAGTCCAAATGTTTGGGGACTTGGATCATGATGTTTGTGACATCATACTGAGTATGTCGCCACTCAATGATCAAGTATATCGGGGCTAATAAGTGAGTTCTTGTAACCTTGGAATCGGGCTTACTACTACTTGAATTGGGTCAAGTTATCGACATTTAATTCGTCTATTGATTCGTCTATTCCAAGGTTATAGATTTAAGTTGTCGCGCATCTCCGCAATAAAGAACCCCACTCCCCAAGTATGAAGACAAAATGAGCTTTGGCATATGAAGTAAATATTGAAAAAAAATACAAGAATTTCACAGGACCGCGACATCAAGAGAGAAGACAATTAGTTCGCATAAAACATCAGGCAAATTGCGTAAAGAAATCCTTAAAGCTATGAAACAAACTTCTAGAGCTTTTACCCTGATTATATTACTCATTTGAATCTTGAAAAAGATCTTGTAGTCTAATAGAGCTCTTGCGTGATTGGTCTACTATCAGGAACGTATGCTGGCGCACAACTAAAGTAATTGTGATCATTCTGGTCGAAATTAAAAAATTGTTCTATTCAATTTTCTTTTCCCATAAGTAATTAATCAAGAGGATTCACCGATAATAGAGTATGAACTTACGCCTGGAGCCCGGCGAGAACGGCACCTGCCACCCCTAATTTGTAGCAGCATTGCATAGCCGATGAGTTGCGCGTGATATAAGCCAAAACACCAATGTGCAGCAACCAGAAGAAAAGACTTAGGAGATTATATCGGTGGTCTTTCTAACCGGAGTGTCGGTTGGTTGAGCCACGTCAGACTTATAGGAGCCGTAAAACAAAACCCCTGGAGGAACGCACAGCTGCAAAATGGAAGATTTGGAAGTCTTGGTCGGAAGAGGGGTCATACATCAACAACCTTCAAGTTCTAGTTGAAAGCAGCGAGTTACAACCGGTGGCTGGTGAAAACTATGACAAGGAGGAAGAGGAGGAGAGGAAAAAGAAGGAGAAGAAAAGGGAGCGTATAGTCATTCTCTCTGACGTGGCTGGATCATCTGACGAATTGGGCTCTAAGAAGAAGAGAACAGCCTCTGGACGCTCCGAAACCATTGCCACCGCTCGCCAGTCAGTCAATCATGTTACCTTCGTGACAGCCCCGCAGGGATACCGATTACCTGCAATGACGGCGAGGCCAACAGAGTTGGAAGCAACTTTGGATGCGTTGATCTGACTTTGCGAGATAAAAAGTGATATGTGTCTGGTTTTTGTTGAATTCTCCCTTCTTCTGTGTCTGTTCCTTGAATCTTGCTTTAGCCTTATTAGTATTTGTTCTATCTCTTAGGGGTGGTTAAAAGTTATTACTATTATTATTCCCACAATCAAAGATTACCCTAGTTTTATTTAACTTTCGCCACACGCCGGTCAATTAGTAGTATGATGGGTGACCATATGTGAATCCTGAATGTTGTATGTTTTTATATGTCTGAATCTTTCATATTCGAGTTTTGCACCAAACTTATGGTAATAGGCCTGAGTCTCAGACTCCACCAACACTTACCCAACAATCACCTCAATCATTCTCCCAGTAACGGTCAGCCCGCCTTTATCTGAATCCCAATCTTTCAAGGGTGGCGTAGAGCGACATTCCAATAACTTCACTGAACTGAAAATTTCACGGCCTTCGTGGAAAGAACCAGTTGAACAGATCGCCAGACCTCGAAATGGCCGTGTACGAACCTCCGCGTAGTCAGCTGGTTGGTCGAGAACAAGAATGCCGTCAATGCCTTTATCATCCTGTTTCTGTTCATCCACATCCAATGGAGCGACCCGAATTACTTGGCGAGCTTCGCGGTCAACGATAATACCCTCCACATTGATCTTGATGTATTTGGGGGAAGTCTCATCTGACGACCAGCGATAAATCCAATACCGACCGCAAATACCCTTCTCTGTGATCTGGCATTTATCATACTTCCATTGCATTGGACTTTGAACAGTCTGACTCAACATCGTCATTGGCAGGCATCGGAAGCCGGGAATCGACAGCCTTGGGAAATCCAGCATCACCACATCTCTGTGAACAGAGCCAACCTGGAGCCAAAACTCTTTGACACGTTCCTCGCCAGATAGGTTGACAAGCTTGGAAACATCCCCTCCAAGCAGCGGAGCGATCGCCAGGAATTCGTCGTCTCTTCTCGAGGAGTCACGCAATGTCAACATCCGGCAAACCTGACTGATTTGAGGTTCCATGTTTGCAAGGACTGGAATACTCCGGAGCTCTCGCAGGACAAGCGCTTGAATGCTGTTAGCGGGTCGATCTCGACAGACCTCCTCGATTCGGCGGACTTCCTCAGCAGGAACATTGCAAAGCTCCGCCAAGTCTTGCACAGTCTCCTCATCCATCGGAGGCTTTGTTCCTTCTAGGACGTTCTCAAAGAGTGAGGAAAGCTTAGACAGACCGACTGAAAATCGAATATAGACGTTTTTGGAGAGGACAAGTTCCTGCAGGGTCCAAAGACGACGCGACCAGACACAAGTCATCAACCGAAATATGGTAGTGTATGGATTGCTGTAGTCTGGGCTGCGATATAAACCCTCATCAAGAACAATGGTGAGTGCGGCATTAGAGTAGACTTGCCTCATCTTGGTGATAGCAAGTTTTCGCACACGTGAGTCAGCTGGAATGCACATGGCATCGATCCAAAGATACCAGGGTCCTTGGTATGTATCAGACTGGGCGGAGATCGTCGCTGCCGTATAGGCAAGATTGGCAAGGTGCTCAATCTGGCATGCTGGAAGACCCGTCTCCGAAGTTCCCATAAGTCCGTCAGACCAGACATGTGAGATAGCAACAAATTTCATGCCATCCTGGTATTCGCTCACGGCCGCCTGCTTCAATAATTCTCTCTGGAGGTGAGGAGTGTTAGGTTTGGACGCAGCAAGTAAAAAACGCATATCAATCACGGGAAATGTATGCCCGCTGGTCGTATTGATTATTTTGCCCAGAGAGGGGCCCACACTGGCACATTTGCAGTCTGGCTCCCGATGTTTTGCCTTCGCGTTCTCCACATCCATGTTGTACGCGATACAAGTCTCTTCAGTGCATTTCTCGTGCCTCTCAACAAGAAAATCTGTAGCTGGGAAAACACAGGCATATTCAACCAACGTGAGACTTCCGGAGATTTTCTTCAGAGTTTGATACATAGAAGGGCACCATCCTTGACTCAACAGCCTGGCACGATAGCGCTCTTCCATCCCGGGTGTTCGTATAGTTATGAGTGTTGGTAGACCTGGTCCTCGCTGAACCTCTGCCGGCATGATGGCCATCATATGCTCCATCAGCAGCAGCGACATACGCACGATCTCATCGATCGCTGCCTCGGTATCTTCGGGAAGAGACACTTCGCCTCGTGTCAACCCTGCCAGTCGGAATGAAACAGCTTCAGCACCCATCCGTGTCTTGGTCCATCTTTCTTGCCATTGTGCGATTGACATGCGGAGCCCGCTTATTCGTAGCTCCCAGCTCATCTCCATACCCTGTATGATATAGGTATTAAGAACTTTGCCACCGGGTGTATCCTTGAAATGTTTCTCGCCGCCGAAGGAATCGAATAAGGCGGATTCAAGAACGCCAAAAAATAACCATGCTTGCATCAAAGGCAATGCTTCATCCGGGTTGGATCGAATCCAGTCAGGGAAGTTCTGGATCTTGTCAGGTGAAACTCCACGTACGAGAAGGTATTCATCGAATGAAACAACTGGGTATTTCTGTTTGGTGTCATGATCCCCGCCAAGCCAAGGGATTGTTTGGACCGCATCTCCATACTTCTCTCGCTCTTGCAGGGTAAGAAAGAAGTCCATGACGGGGCAAGTAACGATCTTAGTGTGTGGGAAACGGAGATCAGTGGAAAGGGTGATCTTTATGACATGAAAACGCCTGGTCAATTTTGTGGTGTCAGCCTGTGTCTTATCAGTGAGATGATGAGGCTCTGCGCCTCAAGTGCGGGGTGGTGGGACTTTTGATACCCAAACAACCCTGGTGCATGGTAGATCCTATTACCGGTTATTGACATTTAACCTCTTTTTGATTTTGAAACAGAAGCCTGTGCATGTTTACCATATAGATATTCCCTCCGAATCCCCCGTATATACCTTAGCCTAGGTGTTTGTAATTCTGCGCAGTCTTTCCAAGGTTTGGAAGGGCCGTTCCGTACCCAGGTACCTCGTCGCAAAAGTGGGATTCGATATGCAAGTAACGTGGGCAATGAAGTGACGCCGTATGAAGATCAACAAATTCCTCCACTAATAATAACTTGAAATATGGAGTCGCATCAATAATCGAGCGAGTGTGCTCCGGGAACCTGAAGATGTGGTATGAGATGATTTTCGATTTACCGAGCATATGGATAAGATGCGACCGAGTGAAGATGCGCATTGCACCAAAGCATCTGGGTACTTGACTCATATAACACAACTGAGCATTTGAGAGCTAGAGCAGACCAATCAAGAACGTGCCAGGTGTACCATCCCTGCAAACTGTTACGTCGATATGGAGTTCCCGATTCCCTGTTTTGGTCTAGTGAGTTTGATCCGCCTTGAAAGCGAAGCGGGGTTCTTCAGCCATGTGGTTCTGCATCAAATCGATGGAGATGCTCGACAGACGTCCAGGCCCTCAGGCGTTGACACTTTGAAGTTTCCACTAGCAGATCGTCGTCATCTTTGAAGACGTCCCTGGAGGGTTGACAAGCAAGAGCCGGTCATTTAGACGCGCGTCGGTGGAACCAGCTTCACATCCTTATTTACCTCGTTCTCTCTACGATTCAATGCGAAATTTCACGAAACGCGTACACAATATTTGGTTCAATTTACACAATATTATCTGGAACCAATGATTCGGGGCCAAAAATGAGCATCAAGTCAATTGACTACGCACGGCGTGATAGAATCCGGAATGGGTCAAGCCCCTTTATCGGCATCGAGAATAGACGTTCTTCGTCTAGTTCCCAGGGCCGTTCGGGAAGGCTGGGGTATACGCATACTCTGGAGCGTCAAAGGCAACGCTCAAATACAGTTTACTCTTACAGTGCTGGGGGTCTCGCTCACGATCTAACTTGGCAGCCCGGCACGGAACCAGGTCTCGATCCAGATAAACATTTACCCTACAACTACAAATGGGAATTCAAACTACCTGATACTCTGCAACAGGAATGCGAGATTACTGTGGCCGACTTTTCAGAAACTAGAATAAGAAGATACGAGCTTAACAATGCTACGCTGGAAGGTTTTTTGTCTCGCGAACGAGCGCCTTGGGTCAAATGTCGTTGGATAAATGTCAAAGGACTGAACTGGGATTCGATCAAAACACTTCGAAAATACAAAAGACTACATCCCCTGGCTATTGAGGATCTAGTGCATACAACAAGTCGGACCAAGGCAGACTGGTACCCAGGGCAGGCCTTTATCACCATGACATTACAGAAACTAGTAGATCTCCAGCAGACAGGCAGTGAGTCTGAAGAGAAATACAAGTCTTCTAGGAGGCGGGGACCAAAACACGCGAAAGACTTGGATACAGGTCATGATAATTTGAACTTGACGACCAAAAGAAAATCTTCCAAGTCCTTTAATGTCGCGACAGCGCTTAAAAGAATTCTCAGATCCGCACTTCCATCAAGTCAGGCGAACTCAGAATTTGTGAATGCTGCTCAATTTGGAGATTGCTCTTACACAACCCCCCGAGCTGCGCTTCGGTCTCTTCAAAGATACCACGGAGGCCCCAACCAAGATCGAACCGAATTCATGGAGCGCCATGCATCACTAGCCTCTCGAAACCTTGCTGTCACAATGGAACAGGTCTCGATTTTTCTTCACGACGATAATACCGTGACGTCTTTCTTTGAGTCAGATATAGACGAGATAGAAGAACCTATCTTACAACGTCTGACTTCTTCTGAGACCCTCCTACGACAGTCATGTGATGCCAGCATGCTTCTGCAAGCAATTTTGGACGCACTAGTCGATCTTGCTATTCCACTGACGGTGGCCTATCAAGATGTGCTTGGAGACCTCGAGCTGGAAGTCTTAACTCATCCAGACATAGAGCAGTCAAAGAGACTATACGTTCTAACTTCTGAAATTGCATTTCTCCGCAGCTCAATGCATTCGGTGCTAGCTGTGATAAACGCTCTCCGCGAACATCGGCCTCCACGAGCCGATGGAAGAGACTTGCACCACAACAATCCACCCAATCATCACCATACACAAACAACCGTACCAGAAAGCCCTAGCGGCTCAAATATCGCAATCAGCAGCATGTGTCATACCTATCTCGGGGATGTAATAGATCACCTCATTCCAATTGTGGAAGAATATGATGAAATACGGCGAGCTGCAGACAGCATGATTGATCTTATATTCAACACGATCGGTAAGCTGAATTCACCCTCTCAACATGAAAATCAAACTAAATATTTCAGGGGCCTACCAGAATCGAAGCATGAAGCAACTGACCATTTTCAGCTGCTTGTTTCTGCCAATGGGGTTTTTGACAGTATGTACAAAAATGTTCTTTCATGGAAACGGCGATGCTAAGCATGATGTAGGCCTACTTTGGCATGAATTTCAATAAGAAAGAATTTGCAGGCATCAATCATAGTGTCTCGTATGTTTTTTTTCCCCGAATGCAATCCTCTTCGTCTAATCCTAATTCGGCTCTCAGATACTTCTGGAAGATCGCGGTCCCTTTTGCGATCGCGTCGACCCTATTACTGCTGTGAGTCTAGGTTTCCTTTTTCGCACGTTGATCTAGACTGATATCCTATGTTCTAGGCGCGACAAAATAATCCGCTTCTTTGTCACGCTCGCCCAGAGACACTTAATTGTCAGTTCAAAAAAGCAACGACAGAAGACTGGATAATCGGAGCCCTCGGTTTCTGGGTTCGTAAATCATGCCAGTGACAAATCGCGTTAGTCGTGAAGGCGACAAGCATTACTTGCTGCACGGCGCTGGATAGTGGAGAATACGGAACTATATGTTTGGAAGCTTTGCTTATCTCTCATATGGAATGCAATTTCATTTTCATACATTATTGCCCCAGGTGCCCATTCCGAAGCATCACGCCATTGGTGAGATGGTGTTTAGGACGGTGACGAGACGTTTTATTCACAATCTAAGGAAGCAGTCAACTGGTCAGAGCATATAGGAATAGGTTTGAATCCGCGGGAGAATTGACCAGTAGAATTTATCGCGTCTTATTTCCCATGTCCAGGTGCTGCTTACCCGCATAATCAAGCAATATGCAGTCTGAAGATGGTAATGATCTTCCGTTAGGCCGCCCTCAACGTGTTAAGGCGACCAGCTCTGGTTCAGACGCAGAACCTTGGAAGCTTGAACTAGTAATCGCAAACGTTTCCAGACTGTCATGTGAACGTGCATAATCTACAAACCAACATACAAACCCCATGCGCAAACCTCTCTGGACTTGGATTTTCGAATATTTGAATATGTTTCAAGTTCAAGTTGCATATAATCCGGATTATACCAGTAGTAACATGAACCTTCACATGTGGAACCTTGGAATGTTCCAAGAATACATGGGAAACTTCAATTTTGTAGATCATAATCCATATACAATATACGGTGCATATCATGATATACTATTTTACTACTACTACCTAGTCGAGATTTTTCAAATGTGCAAATGTGCAATTTTAACTTCATTCTATACTATCATGATGTAGTAATTATGAGCTGAGAAATTGATAATCTCAGCCCTTGAAGCCGCCCAGGTGCACATCCATGTGGGAACTTGAAGCTGCATGATGGAAAATCCGAGAGCCCACACATGTGTATATACATTTTGTTCCATTCTACCCTCCAATTTCCCGCCGATAAAGAATTAAAAATACTAGTCTATGTATAGTATTAAGCCGAGTGAAAATGCAGTCCTACAAGGAGAGAACCTTTTCGTTGTCGGTCTTGCCCTCGGTTTGAATTTGACGACGGCGCTCACGCGCAACCACAAGTCCGTATAGCAAGGTGGTCACAGTACCGACGAGTGTTATGGACATCAGAATCCAGTACCCCCGTTTATACAAAGGAGCGTCGTCCGTAGTAAAGCAGAACACGGCAACAATGCCACCTGCATTGCCAACGCCAATCACGAAGCCCGACCCGAAACTCCGCTCCTTATGGCCGTGCATGTTCATCAAGACCCAGCAAATGATCACGGCTCCGGAGCTAAATGCGCCCATGGTGATAAAGCAGATACCGAGATACTCCGGGGAAAAGTTATTTTTACCATGCATCGTCAGCATGATCGCCAGACCAATAATGATCAGCAGGTCACCGAGGAGAATAAATGGCATGCGGAGGCCCAAGCGGTCCGAGAAATAGGCCGTCACGATGCAGAGACCGAGCGCAGCAGCAAAGGGTGGTACGCTGTGCAATTGAGTCTGGATTGTTCCATATCCCAGAGCTTTGATGATGGTTGGGGCAAAGTAGGAAAACGCGTAGATGGGAACCACAATGCCTGTTTGATCGGGTTAGCATGTAAACACCTAACTTCCAAAAATTGAACTTACAGAAGTACATGATCGCCGCCAGGTACATTTTAATGTCTTTGAAGAATTCAAACACATCGGACTTTGTAATGGCAACATCGTCATCCTCATGGTTGCGGGTTTTGGCGATAACTGCGGCTTTCTCCTTTTCGGTCAACCAGGACGCTTGCTGAGGGAAATCCGCACAGAAGAAGAAGGCGAAAATGCCAACCAGGATAGATGCAATTCCCTCGAGCAAGAAAATCCATCGCCAGTTCTCGAGACCGCGCAAACCATCCATTTTGGCAATAGCCGAGGCAAGCAGACCACCGAAAGCACCGGCGAAGATCACCGAGGACCAATACATGGTGAAACGCTTCTGGGCTTCGGCACGCTTGTACCAAAAGCTAATGAGATAGAAACTGCCGGGGAAGATACCGCATTCCGCAAGTCCGAGGAAGAAACGCGTCGCGATCAAACCGCCGTAGCTTTTAACAAAGGCCTGGCCGAGCATCACAATACCGAAGGCAATGATACAGCCTGAGAGCCAGAAATGCGGCTTGACTTTCTTCATTATAACATTGGACGGGATTTCGAAAATAATGTACGGAATGTAGAAGATTAGGAGGGCGACGTTTTCCCGGTCGCCGTATAAATCTAGCTCGGTGGGCATACTCATCGTGAGCGCGTTGGAGATGTTCACACTGAGAGAGAGTTAGCATAAATCGGACCAATGAGATACATTTATCGATCGCAATTAAATTGATGTTTGCAATACACGATAAAAATTGACATACCGATCCAAAAACGCGACAAAGTAAATCGCAAATAACATTGGCATTACGCGCATATCAATCTTGCGGAGAAGCGCAGCCTCTTCGACATCAGACATGACGGCGTAATTCTCATCATTTTGCTCGGGCGAACCCAGTACTGGGTCGATATTCTCGCCTTCTAATTGATATTAGCGATGAAAGGAAAGTATTCGGCGAAGGGTGAGTACCTGGAACAAAACCCATGTTTGCGATGGAGTAAGCTATCTGCAGACAGCTAAAGGATCAGGGATTAGGGGGGTTTCTTCCATTTAAGAGTGCGAAGGGGGACCCGAGCTAGTCGATCTCTTTCTTCGCTAAAAAACAATGATCTGCATGCGCGGGATGGGTTTGAAATACAATTCGACTCGAACATGCATGTGTTCTACATAGAACGCAGCCACTGGCAAGCCTAGGCTCGCAGGGGGGCCGATCATCTCCTCATTGAAGTGTACAAGTAGAGTACAACACTGTGATCCACTCTGATCCACCTGGACTCATCTCGCACTTCTGTGACATTCTGATTAGCCCATACCCCAGCTTACCCCTCCTAATTCCCCATTCCGCGTTCTGTTAAGCTATGAAGCCTGTTCATTGGACGGGAACTGTCGTGGGAATTAAGCAATCAGTAACTTTTGAGCTGTACATGTAACTCTAAGATCCATATAAGAAATTAAATTCTAATGTTTCTTAGTTTATGGGCCCATTTAGTAAATAGCGAGTAAAATAGGGAACAACGTAGATTCGTGCAAACCGGATGTCAACCTTGTAACCTTGCAAGTCTCCATGGGGGCGAAAACATTTCCCCACCACATTAACAACTAGCCAACTAGCTGAAATGGCGCCAGTTAAAAGGGAAACATTTCCCATTGCATTTGCGCTTTTTCGCCTTTATTTGCGCTTTTTTTTACAGTTTCGTTCCGCCTCAGTTCCGCATCCAGACGATATAGAAATACGCCACGAAGTATTTTCACTAACTAGCTGTGTTGTATTTGTGGTTCTTTTTTAAGAAAAAAAACATAAAAAACAATTTCAGCCAAAATTATACTAAACTACGATGCCCGACGAGTTTCCACCCTACGCAGCCCTTCCTGCTCTCACCTTGCACTCGTCTGTCAACCCAGAACAATTCGATGCTGCCAAAGTTGTCACCGGTTGGCTGTCCTCCTTCACGGAGAGCTTGACCAAAGGCCGGGTAGAGGAAATTAGTGATCATTTTCTTGAGGGAGAATCATGGTTCAGAGACTTTATCTCTTTCTCGTGGGATATCGCGTGTCCTAATGGAGCCGAGGCCATCTCCAAATATCTGAGCACCTCCAAAACCGGGTTTAGGCATCCCAAGGCCGACCAGCCAGGTGCAATGATGCCGCAACTGGCCAACTTTGGACCAATGCAGTTCGTTCAATCCGGATTTAGCTTCGAAACTGATGTCGGTGTGGGCAGAGGAGTTCTGAGGCTAGCCAGTATTGGACCCGACCAATGGAAGGCATGGACTGTTTTCACGACACTTGAACATCTGAAGAAGCAGGAAGCAGAGACTCAATCCAATGCTTCACTTGACTCCCTGCAGGTTTTGATTGTGGGCGCAGGTAAGCCGATCGTACCTAATTCATTTCGCGGAAATAAACAACTCACAATTCACTTTTAGGTCATTCGGGACTTTACCTTGCGGCTCATCTCCAAGAACTTGGCCTCAAATATCTCATCGTGGATAAAGCTTCTCAAGTTGGAGATGCATGGCGAACAAGATATGACACAATCAAACTGCATACGCCCACTGAAACGGGCCACTATCCTTTTTTGAAATACCCGAGTGATTCCTCTCGCTATCTCGACAAGGAAGAGATTCTGAAATGGATGGAGCACTATCAGCAGACTCTGAGTCTCAAAGTCAGATATGACACACTCGCGAAGAATATTGAGTATAATGAGTCCACGCAGCAGTGGTCGGTCGAGCTGCAGAGCAATGGCAGTGTGGAAAAAATCAAACCTAAGCATGTCGTGCTAGCTACGGGACCATTTGCTGATATCCCGATTCGCCCTGACTTCCCTGGCGAAGACTTATTTAAAGGTCAGATCTACCACACACTGGCCCACAAATCCGCAGCTGCTATCCCAGATCTGCAAAACAAAAAGGTTACTCTCATCGGTGCTGGAACCTCCGCGCATGATGTTGCCCAGGACTTCGTTAACCATGGAGTTGGCGCTGTCACGATGGTGCAACGTGCTTCCATGTTCGTCACTTCTCTTGACTCAATGGAAAAGTTCCAGACATCACTCTGGAACACTCCAGGAGTCAGCACCGAAGATGCCGATATTTTGGGAAATTCTTTCCCAACTGCTGTGGTTCGTACTCTGGGCATGGGAATGACCCAGATGATTACAGACAACGACAAAGCTATGTTAGACGGTCTTGAAAAGGCAGGATTAGCCGTGAAGAGGAATGGAGGAGAGAATTTGCTCGACTATCTGCTGGTCAAGGGAGGTCATTTCTACTTCGATCAAGGAGCAGCCCAAATGATCATCGACGGTCAGATCAAGGTCCAGAGATGTGAACAAGGGGTTCAAGGATTTGATGCGGAGGGAGTTATTCTTGGTGATGGTACCAAGATTGAGTCCGATATTGTCATTCTGGCAACGGGTGTCTATGGTGGTGATAAGATGGTTGAGCAAATCGTGACAAAGGAAGTTCTGGACACAATAGGAGATGTGGCCAGCCTCGACGATAGCCAAGAGCGGAAAGGTGTAAGTTCGGTATCTATTGGAGAATGTTCGAATTTCAAATAGCTGACATCGCTTCTAGGTGTGGCGGCCGACCGGTATGCCAGGCTTCTGGTTCATGACGGGTAACTTTGTATGGTCGAGACAATTCGCTCCTGTGCTGGCTTTGCAAATCGCTGCTGTTGAGAGGGGGCTGCGTGGTTACGAGTCACCTGAGTAGAATGGAAATTATTGGTCATGGGGACAATTCATGGATCGTATGCACTATGGAGAGCAGAGTTAATTATGTCGGGTTTTTCCACTTTCAAGCTCCGAGTCATGACAGAATACAACACTGAAGGTGATATGTGAGGGTCCTCCAAATTTTGCGTGTTATATGGATCTTTTGAGAATGCCATGTCCTGGATTCCAAGTTCAAGTTTGGATCGAGCAAGATTTGGAGGACAACCTTGGAACTTGAGTATACATTATCTCAGTGCACAAGACCACATCTCGGCTACACTTGTAACGTATTTCATCTGATTTCTGTTAGAAACCTTGGAATAAATCAACTCCCTGTCCACGGGGGATATCATTCAACTTGAATGATGTTGAGCATATATCGCCCAAGAAAGGAGTTCGCAATGTCAGGATCATATGTAGTCTCCCTCGATTTCCCAAGCTGAGATGTCACCATACTCGAAAATTGTCTGCAGTGACACATAGACCCTAAGGAAATATACCTTAGAAATGATCGACCCTTTCTTTTCGAGACCTCGGGAATTTCGGCCATCACCGAGTCTGCGGAGTCGCCTGTCACGCTGGGCAGACCTGCTTCGATTAGAATTTGATCTGTCAACTTTACCTCTTTGCAATCCATTCAAATGTTTCCATCAGGTGCTTTGGTCCCTTGCCAGTTGCTCCTCAGACAGGGTGTATTCACATGTTGTCTTCGGCTTGCATTGTGTGGGTATTCTGTTGCTCAATCCTAATACACCATTCTTTTTATTCTACTCGTGGGTGGAGTGGATCAAATTTGAAATTGGAATTAGGTCGAATATGAAAATCTTGTTCAGTTCCAACGTTGATCACTGAGATATGAGCGGATACCTCGGGATGGCCCGTCATCAGTCCTTGGCGAACAAGATGGTTCCTGTCCATCTCCGCCCCAAGAGTTTGATACATTCTCTACTAGATATGCATGACATATGTCCAAATGTTTCGTAATGTACACCATTTTAGGCTTCAGGTCCGAGGACAGTCGCGGAATGTAGCCGAGCAGACTATTTCTGGCCTAGCATCCTACTAGTTAAGGGTCTGTGGACCCTTCCTACTGATTAGGCTTAATCAATGTTCGGATAACCATCTCGCCTCCCGATCTCGGTCCACGGTTGTGGCTCTGCCCTAAATTCCCCTATGCCGATGATTCCGGTGGCCAATGATACGTCTCGGTGGAAATTAGTCCCTGGAGCGAGGACCTAAAAGAGATCCCTGTATATCATTGCCCCGTAGCTAGTAGAAATACTAGTATTCTTAGTCTAATGGAAAATTTGGTCCGCAAATTAGCCGACATCTGGATGTAGTCAAGTGCGATGAAGGTTCTTGTGGATTGATTTTTCAAATCAAAGCTGCCCCTGTCACCATCTGAACATTCTCAAAATTCCTTTCGCCTCCCTTCCTAGTTCACTTTTCAAGTTTAGCCATGCTCCGGCCTCAATTCACATATTTCTTCCTGGTGCTCGGTTGGGCTTTGAGTGTAGCTGCATACATCCCATGCTCTTATGATGCTTGGGTAAACGGATTCGAAAGTTGCATGCGTCCATGCTATGGGGAGCAGTACTATAATTCAGTTTTCGATACCGCGAAGTGTGGGAACTACTCGGTTGGGGCATCTAGTACAAAGCGGTCCCATGCGAAGTGTCTGTGCGAGTACGCCTCATTCACGCTCGCAACTACAAATCAATCGGAGATTTGTAAGATGGAAAACGATTGCTACAACTCAACCATTTACAACATGACGCTTTACGAAGAAGTTACGATGAGCCTCATGAACATGTGCGAACGGGGATACGGGGGTATAAGGCCTCGAAACTTCCGTTCGGGAAACTTTACTGATAATCCATGGTTTTAGAGATCTCGAAGTGCTCATCAGCTTCATCATTTTCCCCGATACAATCGATCATGATGACTGGGCTGGTTATAATGGTTGGGCTCATGCTGTACTAGGGCACGGAATACAACCTCTCCTTTCCGATCGGCATAAATAGGAGCGTTAAACCTATCTCCCATACAGCAACAATCGTTATCGCCAGCAATCAATAATGTAATAAGTCCGATTGGGGCAATCCATGGATATCCCATTGGTAAATTAAGACCGGCTAGAATCATGAGCGATACTGAAAATGCTATCCTTCACCTTACTCAAAGCAGTTGGCCGGCCCATCTCTACCACCTTTCCTCGGTCTAGCCCAATGACCAGATCATAACTCAAAAGAGTGTGTACACGATGTGCAGCTGTGAGGATTGTGCATGAGCGAAAGGGATCTTGTTGCAGTAGATCTTGTATACGAGCATCAGTCTCCGTGTCGACGCTGCTGGTACCTTCATCAATCAACAGAATCTTGGAATTTCTGGTTTGGAGTTTCAGCATTGCGCGAGCAAGCTGGAGCAACTGCTGTTCGCCTCGAGATAGTGATAAAGTGTCGTTTATTTCAGCATTCAACCCTCCTCTTTCGAGTAGTACCCCATGCCAGATTCCAACTCGATCGAGGGCCGCGATGATGTCTGCGTCAGGGATGTTTTCCGTAGGATCAAGATTGAATCTGACAGTACAGCCAACCATGATAAGCGGCGTCTGGGAAATGGTGACAAGCCTTTCGCGGACTTTATCAGGGTGAACAGTAGCGATATCAATGCCATCGATCACGATTGAGCCGTGAGTCACGGCGACCATACTTAATAATGTCGATAACAAAGAGCTCTTTCCACTAAGTTATTGTGCATCAGAAAGTTAGCCGGGGCAAGAAGTCATGAAAATCAATAACGGGTAATTCTTACCTCCCGGTCCGTCCGTAGATGCCGATCTTCTGACCTGGTGAGCATTCCAGAGAGACATTGCTTAGTACTGGCGACTCAGAACTGCGCGCGTGCCTTGGTTAGTCAAGCAATACATTGAAAAATAGTAATGACGGCTTGTATATATTTTTTTCGAGCTGCGGGGCCCTCGGGATACTTACTTGTATTTCGCAGTTATTCCTGAGATCTTGATGGCTCCTTGACTTGGCCAATGAACAGGAACATCTTGCTTGGTTGAAGTCTCCCTTGGTGCTGTGAGCTCAAAATCCTTGACACGGAAAATGGATCCTAAGGATATCTCCAATTGTGCCCAACCCGATATGAGAGACGAAAGGCTACCATTGAAGGCTTTGTGAAGATATGTCAGTATCGGTAGACTTGAGCAGTATCAAAACAACATACCGAGAATACTGTTGAGCGATACTCCAAGGAATCCAAGACTCGTTGTATTTTTGAAGCATATAGCCAAGCTAACAACAATGATCGCTTCGGCAGCCACGATGAGATCCAAAACCAGCGTTAGCCAACGCTGAACGCAATTCAGCATATAATAAGTGCGCTGCGTCGAATCCAAGAATATTGAACTGGCGGTTCGAAAGTGCGCCTCCCATCCAAAAGCCTGGATTGTAGCAAGGCCCTCGACCGTGCTAAGAAGGTGAGAGTACAATGGACTTCGGCTTTCCAGTTCCAGGAGGCGAAGTTGTCGCGATGTCTTCAGGTAAAAATGCTGCAGTAGAAAGAGAGTGACCATTAGAAAAGGCACGGATACTGCCATGTACTTCGACCCGGTCGCGATTAATGCAGCATTGGCAATTGATGAAAAAAGATCTGGATCCATCAGCGCATGAACGATGACTGGGAAAAAATAGCAGCCCTACTTGAGACCATAATGAGAATGCCGATCGGTAAATCACTTTCTATAAGGGTCATATCCTGGCTAAATCTGTTGAGGATTGACCCAATATCAGCAGCCGCCAAGAATTGAGGTGTCGCCCTGTATATATGTCAGCAGTGGAGCCAAGGGCATAAAGGAATAGTTCAAGGTACATCATAACGGTTTTCAATACGACATAATGAAGTCGGCGCGCTGTCGACGGAGAGATCAGAATGAGGATAGCCCTATCGCCTTATTAGTAACATGCCATCATTCATAGCCGCAAAGAACGCCTCACCAAACATAACCACCATTTCCAATGATATTGCAAATGCCGAGGAGGAAATAAACTGTGACATAGAGTGCCTTATGGCTTCCGCCACGACTAGTCCATTGCTCAAGCCAAATTTCTGGTGAATATGATGTTAATAGTGTAGAAAACGCTTAAGAAGAATTTGACTCACGGCTGTATGTAGCAGAGAAGACATTCATCATCACGAAGAGAACAAATATCACAGCATTCAACCATCCAACGTAGCGCAAATAATATTTATAGATGGCAGAGTCTCCTCTTGCACTCTTTAAATCGTCAATTTCATTCGCATCAGAGACCAAGGCAGCTTTGTCATCTAGCCCCAGAGCTGGGGATTCCTCGAAATTTTCAGTCTCAACAACATCGACTGCCACTTCTTGGTAAGTATCCTCCTCAGAAGACTCTTTGAGACAAATATTGCCATCCGAAAGAAGGTAAATCCTATCTGCAGGAAACATCCGGAGGTCTTGAGCTTTGTTAGCTTAAAATAGTGGGAAGGGGATATATTGAAGGGGCCCGTACTCTCATGTGTCACCAAGATCACAGTCATACTTGTCTTCCGGAGCAGTCCATCGGCTCCAAAAAGACGCGATATTATAGTCACCTTGGTCTTCTTGTCCAATGCGCTGAATATGTCGTCTAAAAGCAAAAGCTTCCTACGAGCGTAGAGTGCTCGAGCAAGAGCGACGCGATGCATTTGACCAACACTCAGTCTCTGCCCGGATCCGTCTCCAACTCGCGTGGCGTCTCCATCGCGAAGCATATTAAGGTCCGGATTCAAATCGCATGCGTGAAGAACAGCCGAGTACCAGTTTGGCTCAAATTCGTTGTCCGTCGCAGAAAATGGTGAAACAGTTCCACAAATTGCATCACGGATGGTACCATTTGGAACCCATGGCGTTTGCGCGCAGAAGGAAAGGTTTTCAATGAACAAATTCATTGAACCCGTCTTGCAGACTGCTTGGCCGAGTATAGCCCGAAGAAGGGTCGATTTCCCTGATCCAACTGCCCCTTGGATGATGACTAGCGCACCGAGAGGGACCTCGAAGTTAACATGGCTCAAGACAAAGTTTGCTGAAGGCGATGGACGAATCTGGAGATTTTTCATAGAAATAACAGGTACCTGCGGGTCGATAGTGTCTGGTAGACCATTGGGGGTCATGTGTTGGGATTCCACTTCAATTGCTTCAAACAAGCCATTTCCTGTATTTTGAGGAAGACATGCCGACAAAAGAAATTTTTGGATCCTGTCAAAGGATCCAGTAGAAGCTGCTATAGAAGGGATGGCGCTCAAAAGCTTGGAAGCGGGGTTAGTCAAAAGAGTGATAATTGATAAACTGCTGAATACTTCGGTCGGGTTCAGTGCATTCCCCTGCGCAGCATAGATGATGAAGGTTAAAGCTGGCGCTAAGGCCCAAGGCAGATTCTGCACCATATTCTTCCAGACCATGCTATACCGGTATTTGGCCATTTGACGAGTTTCTTCAGTCCTTTTCCTTTGTACGAGTTGAATCAAAGTTTGAGCTAGGCCCATTCCCTTGGCCGATTGAACATGCTCCAGCACTGAACGTGTGATCGCTATTCGGTGCTGTACAGCATCCACCCATACTTTCTGGTGTCCTCCTATGTGCTTTGATATGTAAACACTTCCACCGCTGGATACTATTATTAACTGTCAGCGAAGAGTGGCCGTATTTGAGTCGAGAAAAGAGGCCATACGGATAACAATCACTATTGGCACCAGACAAACCCAGCCTAGCCTAAGCGCTAGCAGCGTAGTACCTATCGCCACTTCAATACTCCGCGCCCAGAATTCATTCAAGATGACTAGACAGTTGATGATCCGGTCAATGTCGGTAGTCATTAGAGTAATCGCAGCAGAGCGATCCCCTACGGTTCCATCGGGAGTGTGCAAGGCATGGTCGTAGATCATTAATGAGGCCGCCCCTCGAAAAATGGTGACAGATCGATTAAGCATCTGGTCATAAACTACAGTTGAAAGGGCTATTCCAAGATATATCAGAATTGTGGCGCCGATGAGCCCATAACCGTCGCTCGGGCTACTTGCGCCATCAAAATTATCAAGCCATCTGAGAATAGACGTAATCAAGAAGGGCTGCGCGAAGGTAAAGCCGATCAGACAGAAGCGTGGAAGTATTGTAAGAGCAAGTGGGCCCTTGAATGCCCGGATCATTTGCCATGGGAATTCGAAGCGGCGCTCGGGACGCTGGCGAAAGTCCCAAGCTTTCTGCGCCATCTCTGCCGTTCGGCTAGACTCTAGGGGCTTGTCGAGAGGATCAAGATCTCCCATAGTGAGTGTAGATCGGAAACCAACGAAAAACAGACGGTTCAGCCACCACATGAATGATCGATTCACAACTCCGCTTGTTGACTCTCGCGAAAGATCTTGATAAGAATCGACCAAGTGCTTCTGCTTCCCCCAACTCTCGAAAAGTAACATCGCTACTTTTGTAGATATACTCGCTGTGTATATAACAAAGATCAAGGAATTAACGTGAGAAAGCCACATATCTCTCAGCTGGACAACATCGAAAGGTAAAGTGACGATAAGGTAGATGGAGAGGAGTGATGATGGCTTGGCCGACCGCGCATCTTCCATCCAGGACAAAATCACGATCTCCATTGCCACTAGCAAACCGAGTGTTCTTGATGTCAGAGAGAGCTTGTGGTATAGTTGAATCTTCCTTACCCAGCCGATGAGCAAGGCCAGTTGAATCACGGCGAAAATCGAGGCAGTCGTCTAGGGTGAAGTGGACATCACGTCATGTTCAGCTCTAAGAGGAAGAGTATAAAATCAGGCTTACCAGTTTTGCCAACCTCAGTACGTGAGGTTTCGTTCGCACATCTCTTCTAGCTAGAATTCGCAATCGAAGAGTGCAGATGATAAGAAACGCGATTGTGGGAACAACATGGAACAAGAGCGTGACATCAAAGCCAACACGGCATTCGCGACCTATTGTGTCCCCGAAACTGTTGTCAGCTCGGAGCAAGCATTCAGACAACATTTCAATTATCTCGTAGTGTGTTCTTTTTATCTTTTGTCCATGGCATATTTTAATGACACAAAAGGGGAAGGGGAACTTGAAATTAGGGAGTCTTTTATTGCTCAGGTGCATGCACGCTAATTGGGCTGATTAAGCCAACCGACGCTCTAGCCCTGGAGGGTGCTATCTACGATAATCTAAGTCTTACGCGATGGATGCATTAGGGCCAGTGTCGGTAACTAGGTGTATTAGATACCGAGTGCACTAACGGCATTCATCTTAACCTTGGAATAACCTATGGTTTAACTTTTGTTTCGGTCTTGACTATTTAAATTATCTTATAAACAATTCTTTGTTCATTGATCGGTATATTGCACATGCTCAATGGGTATGTTTCCAAGCTCTGACAGTATCTTTCACCTTGAACACAGCTAAACTACCTAGTGACTTGCTCTTTATCTAACAGCTGTACCCTTGACATGGTGCACTGGAACATAATTACGCAAGTATCTTTCAGTGACGTCTCCTCGCTCTCCAGGGCTTCAGCGCCACTTTAAGACCAACCGCAACGATTGAATCCTGCATGAAGCTCCGTTGTGTGGCATCCGCTCGCCCAGTGATCGCACGGGACTGAGATCTTTGGATCGTAATCGTGGAGAAAAACGCTATCACAGTGGAGGGTGTGTTCGGGTTTGAGAATATCGTTATCCATAGGCATTCCGTTGCGGAAGGCATCGTGAAATTTCCTCCAAGAATAAGTACAGTGAAACTGATGCCACATCCGCGGGCCCCAAAGAAGGGTATAGTCTCCACGCTCCCATTCTTCGCGCGGTACCTCTTCAGACGGGAGAGTTTCATTGCTGAGGTAGAAATGCCAATCCATTCTCTCTAGGAAGTCTTTCACCAGATCGGCGTGGTAGCATTCTGGTCGTTGCCAGGCCCATGACATTGGATCGAAGATACAGCCTAGTTCTCGGGCCTCATGAATGGATTTCCCACAGTGACCGAATTCATCTCCAGTCGATTGTCCTGAGGGCCGATATGGACTGTTTTTTGTCGTTTCCGTTTGAATAGATGTGACTTCGTCGGTCATCTTGAGAGTACGGTTTGCAAAAGACGAGATTATAGCAGTGTTGACACCTCCCATGATCAATGTTAACATTGATACGAGTAGTAAACCACCGCCTAAGATGTAGAAGCGATGTCGTACACGGCTAGCAATTCGAATTCCATCTTTGTGTGAAGATTTGCCCTCTGCGTCATCCAAAAGGGGATCGCATGGGTCAGAGTCATCCATCCTGGACCCCTCAGAGTCCTTTAACGCAGAGAAATTGTATGGCAAAATCTGGCCGGTCATATTGATGGAGTTTGTTTTATCACAGCAACAGACTCAACGACCCAAAATCGATAACACTCAAGGGAATAGTTGATCTTGGAGAGATGGATGAAATATTCAAGTGGCAGATATAGACGAAGGGAAAATCAGAAGAGTAATTAGTCTACTGTGTAAAGAGATATGCCGACAACATTGAAAAGTTTGCATTGATGTATTCAACTTGGAAAGATAAAAGAAATTCTAGATATATTATAGGTTGATGGATGCATAGCCTAGTGAGACAGCTGTTCGGCTTCCTTTTCTTCTCGGTTTTTCTTTTTTTTTTTTTTTTCTTGTTTTTTTCACAAAAAGAAAACATTTTGAATATTCGAGCTTATCCGACCAAAACCGACAGAATGATACAATAATCTACTCCTCAGTTGATATCAGCTACTTGGGCCCTGGCAATTATTACCGGTGTGACATGACCCCGACTGCCAGTGTATTATCGGCTATTTATCCTTCAAAGCCCTCTGTGTTTTAATTAGCTGAAGACTAGCTCAAAAGGGCCTGCAGCTAAGATATTCTAATCTCAGTTGGTCTATCCGACACACGCCACACCTATCCTTTGAGCCCGCAGACCCCTCACTTGGTTCCAATTACGATTCACTTTGGGGGCTGATCGCAAATCGTCACGGATCACCGTCGTAGTCCGTTTTAGCATCGCTCCCGCAGCAACTTCCGCCGGGCGACCGCCTTGAGTTCAATTTTTTGGAATTCTTATCGGGCTTATACTTTCGAATAAAGAAAACATGAAATTACTTCGGACTATAGGTCCGCACATGTGCATCATGCATTGCTTCGGAAATCGACCCAAATTAGGTATTCTGGCCATCAAATCTTGTAATCTTAGGGATGCTGGGAAGTATCAGGAACTCAAAATATTTACATGGGTCTATGAGACTAAGTTATTTACTAATGTAATACAAACATTGATGGTTTAACAAATATCGGGTTGGACTCTATCGATATGTGTACCCTACGTATTTGTGCTTCAAATATTCTATAAGGTCACGGCCTCACATGTGCAAATCCTCTTATCACTATATTCGACCCGGAATTATGTGGCCTTTTACAGGTCAAAAGGAATTGGAATTCCAACGTTTCAATGTTGAGAATTTTGTCTCGAGTGGATCGACCCGTGCACCTATGACTGTATGGCTGGGGGCGTTGTTCCTCTCTCCACAATTTGCAGTTTTGTTTGTTCAAAACTTTGTGGTTAGCGTACTAATTGAGAGTCACCATGACGATATGTATAGGTAAAAGACGAACTTTGAATGTTGAAAGGAATAGACTCGAACTTGAACTCATACTTAAACAATCACTGGCACGACTACAGTCAGCCATCATACTCTCAAGTATTTCCTCTGTACCGTGACATCAATCATTTTTCACCGAGATAGCGAAGGATTTTTGAACACCCTTAAGTTGTGAACTGAAGTTTTCTACACGAGGGGGAGATCATGGGGTCGGAGGATGCCGTCTGTGACATGATGCGAGGGATTCTTAGGCTGTTTCGTTCTATAGGAAACACTGCTCCTTATCGTTGTTACCGCATCTGCAGACGCCGGATACCCCATATAGTTGATTGAAACCTCGGGAGACTTCGCTTTAATTGATAGTACCTAGCCTGTTTCCTACCATGACGCTTTGGGACAAATCTCAATTGTTACGACGGTGTCCTAACTTCAGCCGTAGAAGTCTTACGCATCTTTGCGGCGTTCCTCTCCTTTCTCATGTCCCTAATCCAAGTTGCAGTAAGAGGAAAAGGCCTCGGAGTTATATAGAATGCAGCCAGATAGGGAAATAGTCTATTAAAGGAAGACCTGATTTATACAGTTTTACTATTTGAAACCACAATCTATTGATTCAAGTCGCCTTCTGCTTACAAGACAATGCCCAAGAGCTGTGGATAAGACGGAACTCCTTGGTGATATGAAACAACGCTATTCTGTTGCATTCACTTTTGCCCGGTAGACATCGACTATGTGAAGCCAAGTGTGGCAAGAGAGTTGCTCTGAATGGAAAACAATAGACTGCCTATCCAGTGACCTTCCACTACTTTCCATTCTTCGAACTTGAATTATCATCTTCCTTGGACCCGTTTGGCGATTTCAGTCAGTTTATTGATGAGGTCAAGCTGCGATATCATGATTCTTGGCATCGTGGTATCCATAGATCTCCATAAAGTCCATAATTGCATCCTGGATATGATATTAGCAATCTATTATTCTGAGGGCTCAAGGCAATAAGCTGGCTCCACAGACTGTCTACGCTTACCTTATTTGTACAAACATGAGGAATACCCCTTCCGTCCGTTTGAAAACGACTTCCGTCTTTTTCTGTCCTCGGCCATTCCAGGGTCATATCGGCAGAGCATTCAAACGCTTGCCTCATATAATCAAAACAATGGCCGATATGCTCATTGAGAAGTTGTTGCTCAGCTGTTTCTTTCAATTCCGCAATATCATCATCCTGGAGACCCATTGCCAAGTCATAATAGGCCCGGCGAATGACACCGAGGCAGTGAATCTGGTGGAACATAGAGACGCCATATATCTCTCCACTTTCCTTTATCACACCTGGCTCCATACCATAATTGGCGCCATTTTCGACGTAAATGTATCCTCGTCCATCCTATGTTTACTTCATCAGTCAATTTCAAATAAAATAGATCTCTAAGTTTAACATACAGGCAATAGTTTGTTCCATGCCATATCACTTTCTGGACTTGGTGGGTCAACATAAGTTTGATTCCACTCAAAATACCGGATCTCTTTGGCAACTGTGAATTGATCAGCTCATGACTCATCGGGGTGATATTCATCCAAAGTATGCATACAGGATGGGACCGGAGTCTTCAGAAGATATTGAGGATGGCGTGCTGAGCACATATTCCATCCTAAGAATGCAAAGAATAGCATTGCCAAAGCAGCTGCCGCGCTGATAGTGGCACATATAAAGATGACCTTGAACCTAGAATAGCCACCAAAATGCGAGATTTTTCTTTGCACGAAAAAAGACGTTCGAGCCTTGGTTTGCTCTACAACTTCAGGATCTTTGGAGCTCAGGACAGAGTATTCCTGATGAATCTCGAGCTTATTCCCAAAAAGGGATCTGATATTCAAGCCCATGCTGCTTAAAGACTGGTGTGAATAATGCTACCTAGTGAAGGATAAGAGGGCCTTTTGATTATAGCACACTGAGAAGGCGCCAATAAACTCTTCGAATGATTTGGAGAGTAAGATTGAATGCGATTTGCTTTCCCGAGCGGGCAACAGCTAGTATTTCAGAGCTCTGGCGGGCAACAGCTAGTATTTCTGACAGAGCTCTGTTGTGTCCATCCAAATACTACATCTTGTTCTTATCTTCTAATATCACTGCAGAAGTCAGAAATAGCTGCATAATTGATTACCACTAGTGGCTGCATCGAAGGTATTGTGGGGCAAACTTAGTGTCGCTTTACCACACTAGCGACGTTACAGAAGGATCTGCGCCACCCTGCAACATTATGCACATCGGCACTTCAACATCCTATATCTTCAAAATCTGTAATCAAGATACATGGCTAACTAATCGCGGGAGGAGGGGTTCCGAGATAAACAGAATCGTGCGTAGAATCCCGCATCCTAGACTCCCCGAGAAGACTCCAGCGCTTTTCAGAAATCTATTTTCGTTTGCATCGGTATTCCAATATTCCTCTTTCCAGGATTGTGCTGGACAAAAATGACACATACACAAATTCAACTGACTGAGGCGAAGCCTTTTCTCCCAAAAAGGCCCGATTCACCAGGCATAGATGAAGAACGAGAGTTTGGCGACAGATATATTCAGATAGCTAAGAAAGACAGCAGTCGTCGGAAGCATCATCTTACCACGTGGTTTATACACCTCATTATCCTCGCTGGTTATACGTTTATTTTCTTGATTTTATGGAAATATTCACAATTTCGTTGCTCTCAAATAGACGGGCCTGAGTTTGCCCGAACGTACAGTGAGTGTCTAAGATTTGTTTAACTGATAAATGTTGCTTACAGAAAGCCTCAGGTCCAGCAGCGAGCGCGCTGAAATGGGAAGTGAGAACCTTCGAAAATCAACTTGAGATATCAAATCCGTATAAAGGACCACCCAGACCCGAATTTGAAGAAGCATGGAACAATTTGCTTCATCCCTCCGCCGCCATCCTTGTGGACAAGGAAACCCTTCACAAAATCAATCGGAGTTCTGTTGAACTGTTGGATGGATCTGGCTATATGGCTGCCTTGGATGTTTATCATCAACTGCACTGCTTGGTGAGTGTTAAGGAATTGGATCAATGGAAAATATAACCTTGGAAGGTCTTTTTCTAATGAATTTGAACCTTGAAGAGGTGGGTGCGCAGATATATTCACCAGGACCACTACAATATGATGGAGGAAAATCTAGGCCAGCATATAGGTGAGTCCGCTACCGGTCAATATCTCTTAATTCCAGCCGAACTAATCTCCCCAAAGATCATTGTTTAGAAGGCTTGAGACAGTATGTGATGTGCAACGCGGACCTGTCCATCAACACATTTGATTGGATTCCAAATTATCCAAAGCCATGGCCGAATTTCGAGGTTGTGCATAAATGTGCAAATTGGGAGTCAATTGAGGAGTGGGTTTTATCCAACAGTTTTGATGGATACGATCCCGATTTAATCCGTCATCCTAATTACAACCCTGAGCTACGTAAGAAATGCCCTGTGAAAACGTGAAAGAAAAAAAAAGTTTTAACGGGTTTTTCTACTCTAGCAAGTCCATTCAACTTCACTATCAGCGGGAACTCACCCTGATAAAGCACGTCTAGTGGGAGGAATATTAACATCAATTGATGTAATCTAGTATAGATTCTTTTCCGTGGATTTGGGATTCTATAGCGTGCCTGGAGCAATAAATGTATATAACTCACCATTTAAACATCGAATGGCCTCAAGCAGAGTATCTGCCATTTTTCTCTTTTCATGAATTTTCGGACTTCAGTGCCTGAGACTATTCATATCTATTCTTTTCTACTACCCTTCGAAGATTCTCATGGGGGCTCAAACATTTGAAGTTGGTCAGACGTGTGGACATTTGGAAGGCTCTCATCAAAACCGGAATTGAACAAAGAGCTACTAAAGTCCACCATATGCAACAGGAATGTCATCATTTGTATTTATTCTGAACAAGACCAATTTCTCGGGTCTCAATTTTGAAATACGCTCAAAGCCAATAGCCTCGACTCGTCGCTTTTGTAAAACCCTAGGCATTCAAATTTCCAAGTAGAACTATTATGAGATTCTCCACTAGTCTGCCACGTCACGGTTATGGAGAAGCTCACTTTGCTTATACACCTCTAAAGGTCATGAAAAAAACGGAAATCTGGTAAGTCGGGTTGAAAAGAGAGGGAAGCTGTGTGGCGGAGTCCGACGGTCATTGTAGAGACCTCGTATGGCCTATGCCAAATACTGGGACATAGAAAAAGATATCGGCTGGAAAGGACGTATGGGGAATACTGTAAACTCGGCTAGAATCACCGAAGGTGAGCATTTGCTATCTACATCCTATGCATTTACTAGTATCATTCCTGCTACCTTCGAGCAACTTTATTTTCTGGATTCTCATTCGATCTCATGTTTAGTTATGCCTTATAATCTGCGCCAAGCAATGAATTCGATCGTTTATTCTGCCCAAAATTAGAAATTCAACGAATGAGTCCTGCATATCTCTTAGTCATTGTTACAATGAGTCAAGCGGCAGGAGGATCTCACCGGGTTGCATAATGCGGAAGTATGTGGGATTGCGAGAGGGGTATGCGTGACTAAACCTCGAAGGGCGTATCTAAACAGCAATAAGATGAAAAAATAGTCTATTCTTGCTTAGACAAGAGACATACCATGTGAATGTGTGAAAGAGGGGGAGATAAGTAGTATGAAATGGGGGGAAAGTATGCTGAGCGCTGAATTTAGCAGGATCTATAGCATAGCGTGCTAACCAATAATTGGCTTGCTGCTCTGGGTTGATCGTCTATAAAGTCCAGGCCAACTCCTGTTCAAAGACAAAAGCCACACTTCAAGTATTCTGTCTTCAAGTTCTTTCTACTCCTTACCCACGCACTTCAATCCTGAACCCACTCTTTCAGTGATAACGGTTACGCAAGATGAGATTGATTTACATTTTGTTCGCTCTGCCATGCCTGTGCCTTGCCGCACCTACCGGAGGTATCTCTCTTTCCTCTTCAAACTGACTACTAGCACGCTAACTTCTATCTCAGACTATTCTTCGATTGCTGCTCGAGATAGCTGCAGCAAGCGCGGCCTTGATGCTGCCGAATGTGGTGGACATCAAGCATATAAACGGGGGACCATTTGATTCTGGGCTGTTGACATTGGCAGAACGGAAAGTTTGGCAATGGAACATCTGAAAGGAGGAAAGAGGGTAGTGTGAAGTCACGGTGGTATCATGATGCATCCATGGATCTAGTAAACTTTCAAGTTGAGGACCAGTAGTCCGATGTTCTCATGTTTGAGCTGAAGTCCATACTCCGAGTCTGAATGAACCTGTTATGTCCTGTATCTAGCCCCGATTTTGCGACTAGAAACATCATTTGATTTCAGTTAATTGAAGAAAATTTGAATATACCGTGACACTCCAACATATCTCTGATCTTGAGTATTCAAATTTTACGAATAATTCGATTCCGCATGCTTCCAAGGTTATAAGCGCCAGACCTCGGAGGTTCAAAACCCATAAAATACCGTATCTCCCTGAATTGGTGCCTTACTCTGCCCCAAGATGCCTAACTTTGGAATGGCAGAAAAGAAATAATACAGTGACAATACCACCAGGGTATTCAAAATTAACTATCTGCGCTGAACCTCAAAGACTACACCAGGGCGGCTATCTCGGTAAATCGAAGTTTTGAGACCGCCCGAATTCCTCCTTATTATCACCTAGCTTGAAGGTGAGGATATTATTGGTCTTAACGAGTTAATCTTATCTGTCTATCACAGTGGAATCAAGAACCTTCCAAGGTTCCCGAGGTCCAAGGTTAGGTAGAAGGTCCACGGGTCCACGGGTGGATCCATGGTATGCCCAGGTATCTAATACAGAGGGCGGTAGCCAGGGCGGTGTATTCATCAACATATCAATACAGGTAGAATATAGGTTTGAACCCCCGGCTACATTACGATTCTATTGAGACTTCATCTTATCTCCATCTCAAATATCTACTCCTGGTTCCCACAGCGCAAATGGCCGACATTTTATCTATCCGTAAAATTCATCCTACTGATCCACATTTAGAAATGCTTCAAGAAACTTCACAAACCACAGGGGTTTATTCTTAGGAACCTTTTAATGTTGAACTCAGTCTACTCTTATGTATGATCTCAACTGCTCAATGGTGGAATTAAGTACATATATTTTACCCTCGATTGCAAATACAGAAGAAAAGAAAATAAGATTTAAACTTCAAGAGAAGAAGGTTTAAAGTTCGAAGCGGTAACTCTATAAGAAACCTTGGAAGAGCTTAAAATGATCTAGGCTAAGTTGGAGGAACACTATTGAAGTATTCACATCGAGACCTTCAAATGTTTGGCTACAGGAGAATACTATCAATAACCTTATTAAGATTTTTTAGTTGGTACGTCGCTATATACTGTAAGTCTGAGGAGCTTACATCAAACGAGAGCCCTGCTAGGAGCGGAATTAATTTCCAGCCCTGGAGTGATAGCGTTGCTCATTGAACATGACATGACGTAGAGCATCGGAAAGAGTTAATAATGTTGGCTAATGGGCTAACAAGATGATTGAAAGAAGGCGGGGTGATCAACCAATTATCGAGCTATCTAGATCAATCGTGAGAATAAGGGACAAAAAGTCTTACTTTGCTGTCAACGTGATGGATTGTAAAAGATGCGAGCAGCAAAATACACCAATGGCATTGAAAGATTAGGTAGTATTCATAAAATATGGTCATCTGCCTACATTATCTGAGCAAGTTTCACTGAAGCTCCTTACTTTGCTTGGTACCTCACTTGTCTTAGAAGCTCAAAAGTAAGGAGATAAGAAGGGAGAGGGTAAAGTGACATCTGTATAGTTCTTCAGGAATGCTGTACCACCTCCATAGTAATATCTAGCTCCAAAAAATAGATATAAAAGAACGCAAAGTACCAAGGCACTAAGATATTTGACAGACAAGGTGACCGAATTGAGAAAATGGGAACCATCTTATTCTTCACCATCCTAGTTGGGCTTTGTACTAGTGTGTCTGCGTTCAGCGGATTACACTCCGCGCGACATGGACTTCTCCAACTTCCTCCATCATTTGCACATGATGGAATCAACATGTACCCTGCCTTGCACCCTGCGCATGACTCTAATGACCTGCGCCATTTGGAACTCGAAGACTCTAAACAACTCTATTATAGCCAGGAGGGACATCGACGTGAGTCTAATCAGGCTGTGAATCAGTTTCCTGGCTAACATTCTTAGCCGCTCTTCATGGTGCAAAGCACGGTGAGCTGAATGCGACTTTCTCCCGCCCAACTGTGGTCTTGGAACACTCCAAGCATATCAAAGAAGTCAACTGCAAAGATAATGATCATATCGAAGTCTGCTTGGGAAATCATGCCGCACTTAAGACTGTGGAAAATTCATGGAAACAGTATGTCGGGTCCAAGAAATTTAACCTTGTTACCTACCACCAAGGGTGTGGTCACCGGAACGGAGAGTACCGTTCCTTTTTCATTGCATCAAACCCTGTCTTCGAGGATCATTGTGTCACCGTGGATGCAGAGTTGACAGATGAAAAAGATGTGATCCATGGAGGAGAATTGAGCTGGGGCACTTATCGAGACCCAAAGCTGTCCAAGCGCGAGATAACCAAGGGGCATGTCAGAATTCAACAGCAAGATCCAGCGGACCTATTTCAAGAGACAGATCTCAACGGAATGCCGGTTCCGCTGGTAGATCTTACACAGAATGGAACAGCTGCCAAGATTTTCTTCGGCACAGATGAAATACACACGGATATCCCTGATGAATATGAGATAGGACTTGGCTACCTATCTGATGAAGAGTTGGGCGATCTTGCCAGACGAGGCCTGTTTTCTTGGATTGTGGAAGGAATATCGGCTACTCTCAAGGTCAGGACACCGCTCTATGGAGCTAACCAGATGCTAAGAAATAAATATGCTACAGGCCATCCTCGGTTTGCTACAGAGAACAGTGGAGAATATCAAGACTGCTGTTCAGATTGTCGTGGCTCTCGCAATCATAAATTTGAAGTTACTTCTGGTTCCATTTGGTGTGCCTTTCCATCAATCCTATCAAGCCGACATCGACTTCGATCACAGAACCGATGGGAAGGGGTTTTCAACCGATCTGGGTAGCGCGCTTGGAGGTACCGAAAATAACCTTGTTCTATCCAAGGAGGGCGCGGCTCTTCAGGTAAAATGTGAAAGCTGCGGAGCAAAGGCGAAAATGAGCTTTGACGGGGCCTTGGCTTTCAGTATCTCCTCTGGAGTCACTCAAGCACACGTTTCATTTATCAACCACGAAGATTTCATTTTCGATGCGATCTATGGAGTGACTGTGGATGCCAGGGTACTAAAAGAGGGCAGCGGAAAGAAGAGCCTCAAGACAACAATTGAGAAAGAACTCATCGGTATTCCCTTCTACGCGATCAAGATTCCAAAGATTATCACCATTGGGCCGCAAGTGATTCTCAATGCTGCCGCCAGTGTGTACCTTGATGCCCATGGTGAGTTCCGAGCCGGAGCAAGATTTAAACTTGCAGCGGGTGAATTGACTCTGGATGCCATGAATTCATCAAGGAACGTCGCCCATGGCTTTAAGCCGTCCGTGGAACCAATCTTTGAGATAAAACAGGGAAATGTTGTTGCGACCGCTGATTTAGCTCTACCCGTTGGGGTTGAAGCTGCCCTTGATATTCTGGGCGGAACATGGAAGAAGGCCATTGGCGTCTATACGGCACCCTCTGTATATTTGACAGCTGGATACTCCAAAAACGAAGGGCATGCATGTGATAACGGAGTTGAGCTTCGAGTTGGCGCCAAGAACCGGATATACAGTTCTGCTCTGGGTATTTGGGAATACGAATTCAAGGAACTGGGACTCACATTCTTTGAGACTGGTCTCGGCTGTATTTCGTGTGTATGCCTCACCTGAATATTCTCAATTGCTAACAATTTGCATAGGTCGAAAGGCTGGGACAAAGACCAAGTAGAGCCCACCAACTTTTTCAATGATGATATTGCAGCTAAGTTTGGTGGAGAGGATCAGCTTGCAACAAACAAGACCCTCCAATTGAACCAGCCAGAACCTGTTATTTACGATGATGAGCACTTTACAGAGGAGAACAAGGAGGCAGAAGAGCAGAAACTTAGAAGGCTCCCTGCGGCAAACGGTTTCCGTCTGATCCAAGATGCTCAACAGTCATCCACTTTAGTTTCTGGTAAGGATGGTTACCTCTACATGGTCAACAACTCAGCGGAATATGATATCAGCGCACCATGGGGTAGTCTTAAAGTCGATGAAAACATCTTCAGTTACGATGTGTTTGGAAGACTTCTTTACCATAACTGGCAAGATAGCAGCCGGGCGTCGATGAGAGACTTGCATGTCACTGCGGCTCAACATATGCCAGAAAATGGTCAAGCTCTGTGAGCAAACCATCAAAGAAACAAGCTTTTTATTACAGTAGCTAACAGACCTAGTTCGGTAGTTCTTATCAAAGAATCAGATGTCGAAGCATACGGCGTTACATTCGAGGTTGGCGAAAAATTCAAGAGAGTGAGACCAGCGTTGGAACCCACCATGTACTCTGCTGGTGACGATATCCCGTACGATGTACGATTTGTACAGCCCGATGACTTCTGGTTCCCCACTGTGTGTCAGATCAAAGGTCGTGGCCTTCGTCTGTATGCGACTCATTATCTTGTCGACAAAGATGGCAAGGCTCGAATCCGTGGAGAGATGCCTTATGGGTATTCTGAAGATAATCTAGAGTGGGAATACTACGAGGATAGAAGAAATAGGAGAATGGGAGAGGATCACACTCCTGGTGTGGTGAAGCCAGATGTGGACAGCAGTGAGTGGCTTCCAGGGGATTCCAAGAT
This sequence comes from Penicillium herquei, assembly GCA_039634405.1. NCBI lineage: Eukaryota > Fungi > Ascomycota > Eurotiomycetes > Eurotiales > Aspergillaceae > Penicillium > Penicillium herquei. Next base: position 3,123,893 of record CP098387.1, on the reverse strand, counting down.
TTGCCGAACAGTTCGACTGGTTTCAGACCCGAGAAACGCAACGCGAGCATAGTTTGACGGCAACATGCTTGAAAAGGTCTACCTTTCCCCCGTCTCGGATTACAAGAGGTAGGCCAAATTCCCACCCATGAAGTATCTCAATGATTGATTAACGAGCTATGCGTGATTTCAGGTTGTTTCCCAGTTGACTTTTTTCTCTTGATGTTCGATGATGATGTTTTACTGGCTCAAATTGTACTTTGGTTATCAATTAGTGGTTACTGCTTACTGCGTTCAAGAAACACTTCCACCCTCTTTTATACGTCATGTCATATTCAGATCTTTCATCCATAGTATGAAGTGGAATAATAGAAATCTGGACCACCAAACTTCAAGTGTCAACATTAAATAATTTGGCACTACCAGATGCAGGAGCTCAAATATACCACTAATGATACTTCCTAGATTTTTTTCATTACCATAAGATGATCATAATAAACTCGAATACTCATATTCTGGTGCATTGCACATGTGGAGAGGTGTTTGGAGCATCATGATGCAGGCGGGGAAGGTCTGCCGTTAGCTGCACATGTGAATAGTATATGTCACATTATTCAAATATTGGTAGTATATACTATGTACTACTGAGGAACAGACTTGAAGAGAAGTACATATGATGGACTTTTCTTACTATGTTCGTTCTGTGTTAAGCATCATGATTGAATATCTTCTTACTTTCGTCGAACCGCGAGCCAGTGGACTTTTCAAAGTTCACACCTTCCCTGGTGCCTCAATTTCTACCTTCAGGTCTTGATCATTCTCTTCTTTATATATAAATTAAGCACCTATGAAATCCCACTTGTGTTCAACATGCTCCACATGACATTCGTCGATTGCGGGCTTTGCAGTTTCGCATTCAGGCAGCTCCTCTTTCTCGCGCCGTCTCAGTTCGGCTGTCGCAGCCGTACTAGATCCAAGCCGGCCGGTGTCAAACAAGACGGATACCTCCTCGATGGTGAGACGACTGGCCGTGCACTTTTGTTAGCTTACTGCTGGCAACTTGGAGGAATTTCATGTACGTGCGGATGTGCAGGTACGTGTTGTATAATGATGGCTTACCTGGTTTCGGGGAAAAACATTGTCACGATAAACAGATATACGCAAAGCAAGACGATGTAAACAATATAACTAATGAGGAATTTTAGTCAAGCGCCGAGCACCCCATTTTGTCGGAAGAGTACGATATGCTTACTATTTCCAGGCTATTGCGGCCATGGCAACGGGGTTGACCCATTGGTTCTGCACAAAATAGGAAATAAAATCAGACAAAGTACTTTGCATAGGTCAAGAAGTAAATTTCTCGAACTTACAAAAGCCTGAGCAATGCTTTGAACCGACAGCATGATACCTAGTCCCTTGAGACGCATGTGATATGGCAGAATTTCAGCTCCGTATGAAACTATCGAAATGTTAACTGGATTTTCAGGTATTTTTCAGGTCTGAAAGCTCTTACATGGGAGAGGGGTCCAGCCAAAGTCGTAAAACCCATAGTATATGAACAACATGGGGACAATCGTGATACCGGTAGCTTTATTCTGGGTTACTGAAAACCCACCCTGGATATCCATGCCAGTATGCACAGAAGTATGCAGTTCCCCTTATGACTTACTGTCAGTCCAGTGATGATGATGTAGGAGATTAACATCCCGATGGTAGACACTAGCCACAAAGTACGTCGACCCATTCTTTCGGCGTTGAAAGATCCAACGTAAGAGAGGAACAAGTTCCAAACCGCTAGGCCTCCATTTATGCCGGCTATATTCGTTAGTCTATTTATCAACAAGTATTGAACGGATCAAGCATACAAATTTCATGAGAGTTTGTAATCCCAGCAAGGTTGAGAACAGAGGTGAGGTAATAGGTGATGATTCCGTTGCCGACCCAGTTCTGAAATCCGTTAGTCTGATAAGAAAGACGCAACGATTCATATCTCTGCTGGCTTACAGTTCCTGTCGCCATTGTGATCAAAACCAGGAGACGTCTTCTATTGCCTGCCGTTTTGAAGAAATCAATAAATCTTGTCTTAGAATTTTCTTCTTCCAACTTAATAGCCTGACATATTTCCTCGTATTCATATGCGACAAGTTCATCACTTTGGTCTCCATTGGCGTGATATTTTGCCAATATCTCAAGTGCCTTTTCCGTTTTATCGTGATGAATTAACCACTGAGAATACCAGGTAAGCAGGGTATCCTCAAAGAATCAAGGGCACATACATACTCGGGGACTCTCTGGGATAAAGAGGAGAGAGGACAAAAGCACGGTCGGGGCCATTATCTGGAAGAGGCATGGTGCTCGCCACGACCAGTCTGTATCACCCCAATTGAGTGATCCATCTAATAATGTGTTAAGGGTGAAGTTATTTTCTCAATTGGAGGTGGCCAGTAACTTACAGCAGAACCAAGCTGCAGCAACTGACCCCACATAATAATTGCTATAAAAGCTGCAAGAAAGTAGTCTATGGCAAGGTTAGCGTGATAGTAATCGAGGGCGATTTGAACTCACGGTCGGAGTCTCGGGTGTGCAATTTCCTGGAGAAGTGCAATAGCTGTGATTTTTGCAAATGGACTAGCAGCTCTGTTCATTCGTAAATTAGGTTGAGTATGCTTGAATATCATGATGTAAGGCACTGGGGATACTGACCCCATAAGAGCTCTTCCAGCAATGAACATACCACGGCTAGTTGAAAACGCATTGACAAATGCACCAGAGATCTTCTCAGTTAGCACTGTCTTTCATCAATGGTGGCTAGATGTTTACCAGAAGTAGACAACCGATTGCTAATGAGGGTTTTCGTCCCCACTTCGAGTTAAGTGCAGAGCAGATATATGGTGTCCTGAAACAGTCAATAATAGATTTAACCGGAAGCTTTAAGGGGAAGGAAGTACACGATGGCAGCTATAGATAGAGGATCCACCGTTAGAAACTTGCTCATATCACATATGGGTTTTCAGATCACTCACGAAGGAATAGACTTGCTGAAATGAGACCTAGGTCATTGTCGGTCGGATCGTTGAAATATCGTTTCCATTGAGGCATGGCTTGAAGGCCATTCAGCAGTGATGCATCATAACTTCATAGCAATATTTTAATCAGTGGTATATTCTCTATGTGGAAAGATAGATATCAACTCACCCGAGAAAAAAGACCGCAAAAAATAAGAGAACGCAGTGCAAAACATTCTGTCTGAGCCCTGGATCTCTCAACCATCGTGGATCGGTGTTATTGCGATAGTTCGCAAAGGTGTTCTGTTGCTTTGGTGTTGCCATTTTCTCGTACTATGAAGAGTAAAGTGGGTAAAACAAAGTGGATAAAACAGATGTAAGCTGCAGGTAAGAAATACCATGCCAATCCACTTTACCCCAGGTTTTGAAAAGCCAAGATGGATTCCGACCTGCTCGGAATCGATATGAGATGTTGATTGGCACCAGATTTTGTAGTAGTAGTATACCCTAAATAATAAAAAAAAAAAAAAAGAAAAGAAAGGCCCGAACCCGGGATTGAACCGAGGACCTCGCACAAATTGGTTAACCCAACTGTTTACATGTTAGTAGGGGCTCATTATGCCTGGGTAGAGCATATACATACAGCGCGAATCATACTATTAATTTGTTAGAATTGATTCGGTGTTTCATGAAGAGTTCATGTGACATACCCACTAGACCATCCGGGCTAATTGTTCTCCACATTTCGCATCTGGGGATGGAGACATTTCCGACCTTCTCGGTTATTTCCGTCGTGAACGGGAAATCTGGGGTAATTCACTAAATACAATCCTCTACGTCAGCGGATTCATGATGTTGTTTATTTTGGAAGTCGGAAATCAATGTGTGAAGGTATCAAACATAAAGCCCGGTAGTATCAAGTTGATAGAAGTGCATCAAGAACCAGACTTCAGACCAAGACAAACAAATATCCACTATGGCCACCGAAACAATCACTGTCACTCCAACTCCAACATGGATTCCACTCAGAATTGAAGGATCCATTCCAGAGCCTTATTTTACCCCCAAGTTTAACCTGAAGGTGACCCCTCTGCATCCAACTTTCGCATGCGAGCTGGAAGGAGTCGACTGGAGCAAAGATGTTCCAGTGGAGCTTTACCAAGAGATCAGAGAGATTGTTGACAAGGTATTTCATTTCGCCCGACAGAGGTCGACCGGAGTTTTCTGACATATTATCAGTACGGTGTTGTTATGTGTCGGCGTACCGGACTCTCTGATGAGGCACATATCAACTTTTCGGCATACTTCGGTGAGCTAGACGATGTGAGACCTTACCAGAAGGCTGGACTTGTGCATCGCCTAGCTTATCCCGAGCTATTTGATGCTGGGAACATTGATCCTCACACTGGTGATGTTGCACCACTCACTGCTGCTCAGGTCATTGGAAACAAGGTATACACAATTTTGAACGTTATGAGTTGGAAGAATCTCTAACCATCTCCCAGGCAAATGAGCAATTTCACGTTGATTCTTCTTTCAATGGACGTCGCGCAGGCCACTCACTTCTTCTCGCTCATATTCTTCCACCTGGTGGGACTGGTGGTGCGACAGAGGTAAATCATCGAGATAAATGAAGAAGAACTGCTATCAATAGGGGCTGACACAACGTAGTACTCCGACTCTAGGACTGCATACGAAGAGCTTCCCAATGAGAAGAAACAACAGATCGAGAATCTAATCGCGAATCATTCCCTATTCCACTCTCGCAAGAAGGCAGTTCCGGAATACTTCAAAGATACCAATCCCAGCAAGCTGCCTCTCAGTAAGCACAAACTGGTCCAGCTGCATGAATGGAGTGGACGCAAGGTATGTTGAGCTTACATTACTCGAGGTTCAACTCTTTTTGTAAATTCTCACTAAATCATTTTATTCCATGCAGAACCTGTACATTGCTTCCTACGTTTACAGCCTAGACGGAATGCCAAAAGACGAGAGTGACAAATTGATTCGGGAACTTCTTGACGTTGTGGAAAGCCCCAAGTATAGAGTGACCATTGACTGGAAGGAGGAAACGGACATGATCATCTGGGATAACACCTCTTGTCTACATCGCGCAACAGGAGGTGAGTATGAGGGAAGATTCAGAAGAGACATGAGACGTACTACTGTTAAGGATATGAGTTCAACTCGTTTCGGTATGAACGGGGAGGGTGCGGATTGGCGAGTCGGTCTGCCTTAGATTGTGGTATATGAGATTTTATTGCAAGAGGAGATTATTCTGAAATAGCTCCAAGTATCCACAGTTCAATTAGATTGATTATGAATTATCTAGTCTTAATTGGTAAAAGGCTGAATAGGTTTGATTGTAGTGGCCCAGTGCACATGTGGGGTCCGATGATGCGGGGAAGCCAGTTTAGATTTAAGGGTCTTCTCCTCATCACTCTGCTTTGTATTCTCTATTTCTCTAGGGTTTCATTTTATAAAACGACTAAGGCTTCGTTTTCGCGATTTATCCAATGTCCGTGCCTGGATCGAGCTCGCTGAATCGCGTAGCTAAACCATCTCGTGGGAAATATTCCTCAAAAGCCTGGTCAGTTTTGTTTTGTCGTCAATTTTTCCCTAACACTAAATGCCTATTGACTTTCTCATTAGTGTATTATGCAGGAAGCGAAAGCTCAAGGTATGTCTCAGTTTCAAATTTTTCTTCTGGGCTTCCCTGACATGATCTTCATAGTGCTCCGGCGCCGACCCGTGCGACCGGTGTAGCCACCATGGTATAGCGTGCATTTTCTCGGATGACCCCAGGATCGAGGTTCCAAACTTAAGAAAGAAAAGTTCGTTGGTCGCACAGTTCGCCGTACAGCATGGCAAATCCAAATCGCCAGACATTGAAGCCAGGTTCAAGAGTATGGAGGCGACAATTCATGCACTTGTACAGCGAATCGCTCAAACAGAAGAGGTAGAAGAGGTAGATGGGGAGGAGTCGACAGAGTCTCAAATGGAAGATCTGGATGAATTTCAAGGTATGTATATTTGACATTAGACTAACATCTTCAGTTGTTGATTTGCTTGGTATAGGGGAAACAGCATTCCAGTCCCCGGTAGATACGTTTAATGCGAGGATAGCGTCACTTCGGGCCCTGATATCACCCAATGACGCCAGTGATAATAGCTCTGCTTCAATTGATGAAGACGGTAAATCGCAACTCGACACTGCACAAGACTCTATCGAGGTCGAATGCACATCACACACCATTCGATTAGGTTCCCGGAAAATTCCTTTCCCTGGACCTGCACAGTATGCCCAATACTTGGACTTCTTTTTTAGAGATATCAACACTTGCCATCCTTGTCTCAATGAATCGGACTTCTCTTCAAGGACACAAAAGCTCATTGCTCTTGGGAGAGCGGAACCTGCCGACGCGTCACTGCTAGCTACAAACTTCATTCTTTTCGCACTGACAGATATTCTAACAGATGTCACTCCTGTCCGGAAGGGCAGACCTTTACCAGGATGGCGATGGTATTCTCTTGCCGATGATATCATGGGGAAAAGGAAGATCAGTGGTGGTGGTGATTTACGGCTCATTCAATTTCTGATTTATGAAGTAAGATTCTTATGAATATTCGGAATATAGATTCCTGACTAATTTGAATATAGGCCCTCTACCTCACACATGCTGATAAACCAAACGCCGCGTATAATATATCCGGATTGGCATGCAGGTTATGCTTCCAACTTGGTCTTCACCAGCAAGACTTATGGGCGCAGAGCTGTACACCATTTTCCCGACACATGCGTCAACGTGTCTTTTGGACAGTTTACTATCTTGATAGGCGCATATCATTAAGTTGTGGAAGGCCTTATGGAATAAGGGACTGCGATGTCAGTGTTGATTAGCCAGACTGGATTGACGACCAGGTACGTTACTAGCTCCAAACCAGGCTTCTAAGCTTCACATTAATTTAAGCGACCTAGGCAATTTCTCCTAACCAAGAACTGCCGGCACCCGATTCGGAGCTATCTTCTAACGTCTATCTGTCTTGCATGATCAAGTTCGCAAAGTTTGCGGGTGAGATTTGGGATCAAGCTTTCTCAGTCACATCAGCAGCAAGCCCCTCTGGAGAAAGGACTGCCATCCTGGATGCCCGGATTAAATATTGGCTGGATACTGGATTATGCAATATGCCGTTATTGCCTCAAATAAATCCTCCAACAAAACGTCATCTATGGCAGAGTTCTCTCGTGCGCACGGTTCGTCGTTCAGATTTAAATGCTTAGTCGAAGAATCTTGCTAATAATTCTGAAAATATATCAGCGTATGAGCCATCTACGACTCCTTCTTCGACGTCGCACTATGGTGTCCATGACATATACTACGTCCGACGGACTTATCTGTGGCCAACTAGCAATGGAAATTATCCAAAGTTTGCAGAATCACGCGACAGAAGCGCAAAGACCCAGTTCATTTCGCTTTCACATAGCCATTTCACTTGGTGGTGCAATTCTTATACTTGCTACTCTCCTCTGCCGAGATATCTCTACAATTGGTCTACAGGAGCACCGGGCCGCATACATAGAGTCATATCGCCAGGGGATAGCCATGCTACGTGATGTAGCGGTATCACTCCATGCAGCTGTGAGGGTATTACACGACTTGAGAGACATTGTGAGTGTTGTAGATCATCTCCTTGGGGATGGAACACACGGATCGCCGAATGGTGGGCCCTTAGTGGATGGTCTGGCTTCGAATATTGATGACCTGTTTCCCAATGGAATAGCAAGCCCGAACTTTGGCTTAATGACAGAGTTATCGCCTCCATTTCTCTCGCTGGAGCAGATTGGACCAACGGGGCTTGAGCAGGGTATCAGTGAAAATGATCTTCTCACTGGTTGGGACTATTTTGGAGAGGACATGTCTGCTATGCAAGGGGGTCATGGCATCCCTTGGGTGTAAAATAAGGGAATGCAATTACATTGTGTATGATACTAATTAACCATTGCGCCTATGTGAATTGATTATCCAGCTATCTATTTCTAGAGCGAATTTTCAAGAGCGATTATCTTTGCCAACTTGTGACGAAGCTTTTCTGTGCTCGAATCATTGACGCTAACCAATGGTTTGCGGAACGGCATCGCTGAGCCCCGGTTGACATGAATACCAAGAGCGGTTTTGATTCCCAAGAATCCCTTTTTCATTGTAAGAAACTGTGCAGCTTTGACATTCCTGGACATTCCTGGGGTACTACTTACTACGCTGTTTATCACCGAATCGGCTTCGGTAACCTGGTCTTGCAATAACTGGGCTTGTTGAAGCCTGTTCATGGAGTCAGAATATTGGTATAAAATATTCACAGCTATACTGGACTTACAGATCAAAATCCCCCGTCTTGAATGCCTCTATTGTCGTCTCAAAAATCTTTACACAGACCTTTGGATAAAGATTGGCTCTGCAACAAGTTTTAGTGAATCATTCAAGATCTTTTCTCCGAATGCTAACTCACGGGCCACCAATACACCCATGTTGTCGGCCAATGAGGGCTGGCAAAAGGTACTCTGTACTTCCTGGCATAACGAGAAAGGGCAGAGGATGCCGCGATTGATATTCTGTTGAATTGACATGAAGAGCAACACGATGCCCCTTGGCAATATTTCCACAGGTAAGCTTCACACCTCTGGATTTGCACCATAATATGTTAGCCTTGCGTTCCAAGGTTCAATGGGATTGTTCTTACGCAATATTTGGGTGCTCGCTTGATGGATTCATGGCGTTAGTAGAATTACAATCCAGCTGTCAAGGTATAGATATAAAATAACTCACGAAATATCAATCAAGAACTCCGCATCCAAGTCAATACCACCGGCAGCAAATGGAATCTGCAACACTTTCAGTGCACGTTCACTCTTGGTGTCTGGAAAAGCTCACATTGTAAAGGAGCACCGGAATCGGACTATCGTCTGCGATTGACACAAAGAAGGACTTGATTGCAGCTTTATCCCTACCATACACAAATGCAAAATAAGCAGGAGCCACAACTATGCTGCAGGAGACAAAATCAGTCCAAGCTCTTTCATGATGTTATCGAGGGAGTTTCATACACGGCATCTGCCCCAGCATCCGCTGCCTCCTTAGCTTGATAATTGCATTCTCGTACACTAGTTCCAACAACACCTGATATCAGTGGAATCTTATTCCCAAGTCCGAGATCTTGAATTGTCTTTCTGGCCGTTTGGATCAATTTTATTCGCTCCTCTCGTTCAAGCAATGGGCCCTCTCCTAGAGTGCCACCCAGAACGATTCCTACATTTGCTTTTGCGAGTCTAGCGACATCTGCAGAAAATTCGGGGAATAGAATATCTTCACTTCCATCATCTTTGAATGGTCTTGTGATTGGAGCGTAAACCCCGGGGCGCAGGACATGAACTTGATCAGTGAGCATTTTGAACGTCAGATATTGAAGCTTAAAGGGTCAAAGTTTGATTATTTTCGTCTAAAATATGGAAGAGAAATAGATATAGTTTATTTCTATCTCTCTCTTCCGCATCACAGTAAAATAATTCCTTCAGCGGACCCTCAAGTTCCGCAGGCGGCTTTTCCGCCCCTTCATGAAGTTCCGATGTATGAATTCCGACTCGGAAAGCCCACTCGGCCATCATGCCGATCAGAGGACGATCATGTTATCCCCGCAGTATAACAATATCTTATATATGGGAATATTCGTGGGGGAATTTGACTTACAGAAATAGTAAACGCTTCCTAAATTGACCCTGTCCGACAATATGTCTATCGACAACATCACAATCACCTCATTTACCGTCCGCGATCTGCGATGGCCAACATCGTTAGAGAATATTGGCTCGGATCCGATGAATCTGGCCGGAGAAAATTCATTCGGCTATTTGCAATATGAAACAAACGCTGGTATAGTTGGGACCGGGTGGTCATTTGCAAATGGACAAGGCAACGAGTGAGCCAGGCACTTCCACCATAACATGACCATTTCAATATTCTAATCACACTTTAACTATTAGTGTTCTGTGCACCGCAATCAAGTCCCTTGCTCCTCGACTCGTGAATCGATCCCTAGCCTCGATCACCGAAAATATGGGCCTTACCCAGCGGAAACTGCAGTCTGGTCAAATTCGATTCATGTCGCCCGAACGTGGTGTTTTGCAACTTGCGACATGTGCGGTGCTTGATGCCGTATGGGATCTTTGGGCAAAGGCTGAGAAGAAACCTCTCTGGAGGCTTGTTGCTGACTTCACTCCTGAGGAGTTCGTTCGAGCAATTGACTTTCGCTATCTGTCAGATGTTATCACGCCGCAGCAGGCATTGGAAATGTTACGTGAGCAGGAGAAAACCAAGGCCGCGAGGCTTCAGGAGGCCTTGGATAATCAAGCGGTACCAGCCTATAATACATCGGCTGGATGGCTGGGTTATTCTGATGACAAGGTATTTCATATCTTCAACCTTCTCTATTGCCTCAACATAATGTGCTACGCTAACAAGATAAATCCATTAGGTCAAAGAGCTCCTCGGGAATGCCTGCAAGCAAGGATTTCGGCATTTCAAATTGAAGGCCGGTCTAGGATTGGAAGCTGACCGGAAACGCCTAAGCCTCGTGCGCGAGGCTGTCGGGGATGAGGGTATTCTCATGGTGGATGTCAACCAAATATGGGATGTCGATGAGGCAATTGAATACATGAAGCATCTTGCAGATATGAATCTATGGTAAGCAAAGATCACTTAACCTATAATACCATAAGTGAGCACATCATCTAATAAAACTCAGGTTTATTGAGGAGCCTACATCTCCTGACGATATCTTGGGTCACGCCAAAATCCGAGCCGCCTTGAAGCCCTACGGTATTGGAGTCGCAACGGGGGAGCATGTCAACAATCGTGTGATGTTCAAACAACTTCTTCAAGCCGAAGCTCTAGATGCAGTCCAACTAGATGCCTGTCGACTAGCAGGTATCAACGAGATCCTTGCCGTTTTGCTTATGAGCGCCAAGTTCGGTGTTCCTGTTGTTCCACACTCTGGAGGCGCAGGAATGGTTGAACTTTGCTCTCATATTAGTACTATTGATTATGTTGTGGTCTCGGGCAAGAAAAGTATTCTGGAATACACCGATAATTTGCATGATGCTTTTGAAGCACCTGCGACTATCACTGCGGAGGGAATGCATACAACGCCAACTGTTCCTGGATACTCATGTGATGTGAAGGAGTCGGAATTTGAGAAATTCGAGTGTCCACAGGGATCTTTCTGGAAGTCTGAGGTCGGTCAAAAGATGCTAGGCGATCATTGGAGAGGAACTCTTGGTGAACAGACATCATGATTTGATATGGAATTTAGAACGAGAATATAACAGCTCTCATATAGTCCAGACATGGGCGACCTCGCTGAGTTACCTGGTTTCATTGCTGTCGCAGTACCATCAAAAGAAGATATCGGTGCCTCGCATTACCTAGCACTGTACATCTGGTGGTGGTCCTGAATGGGCGGATGGTGTTCAGCCTCTGTGAAGGGGATCGGCTGAAGAATGAGAGGAGACTTTCCCATCCGCCCAAAAATATACAGAAAATACGAAACGAAAAATGGAAAAACTTACAACAGTCAGGAACAGTCAGGATTCGCATGTGACCACCCATCATACTACTAATTGGCCGGCGTGTGGCGAAAGTCAAAAAAAAAAAACCAGGGTGATCTTTGATTGTGGGAATAATAATAACAACTTTCAGCCACCCTAAGAGACAGAACAAATGCCAATGAGGCTAGAAGAATATTCAAACAACAGAAATAGGAGAGGGGAGGATTCAACAGAAACCGGTCATATGTCACTTTTTAACTCGCAAAGTTCAAGTTGTGATCCACGCATCCAAAGTTACTGCTTAGATCTACAGAGGCCTATAACGGCCATATAGCCAACCCCCCTGTATATAGGTAAAAAGTTTAGAGAATAAACTATTATACCTTCCAAGGTTACTACTTACTACCTAGCCTCACACTAATATAGAACTTCTAAGGTTGATTGATTTCTTCACTTATCTCTTAATTATCTCTTAATTATCTCTTAATTATCTCTTAATTATCTCTTAATTATCTCTTAATTATCTCTTAATTATCTCTTAATTATCTCTTAATTATCTCTTAATTATCTCTTAATTATCTCTTAATTATCTCTTAATTATCTCTTAATTATCTCTTAATTATCTCTTAATTATCTCTTAATTATCTCTTAATTATCTCTTAATTATCTCTTAATTATCTCTTAATTATCTCTTAATTATCTCTTAATTATCTCTTAATTATCTCTTAATTATCTCTTAATTATCTCTTAATTATCTCTTAATTATCTCTTAATTATCTCTTAATTATCTCTTAATTATCTCTTAATTATCTCTTAATTATCTCTTAATTATCTCTTACTTTGATCTTACTTATTTTTCTAATATTTTGACTATTATGATAAAGCAACAGGCAGTTGGTCAAAATGAATTTTGGCCGCCTGGCCGTTATAGGCCCCCGTACCAAGCCCCTCCCAATTCGCCCCCTGGTGATAAGCAAGGCTCCAGCGAGGACACCTTTGAGAGTGCCCAAGAACGGTGCTGAGGGGGATACTTGCAGCGAGGAAATTCCGGATGCTGAGGGATGCTGAGCCTTGGTCACCCACTCTGGGCACTCGCCAGGCGCCCCCAATCGACCAAATGTAAGATTGCTCCGTCTAGAAGTCTTGCATTACTTCTAACATATCCATTAGTCAGCTTCCTCCACACCCAAACGTGAATTCTGGCATCGTCTTAACCCTTCCTGTCGCCCGCGCAGGGGATCATCATGAGCCCCCTGGGCCCTGGGCGGAATGGCTGTGTAAACTCCCCTTCCTGGCTGTCCCGCACAGAAGGTTACACCCGATTTGATGGTATTGAATGGCTTCTGACCCAGAAGAATAAACGGGAGTTGGTTGTTAGGCCGTCGCAACGGGTCACCGCTAACAGCCTCAACCTTCATATTGGGACACAGTGTATTAGAGTACAAAGTGCCCTTATCCAAATCAAAGGCCATGTAATGGCTGTACCTTGCGAGGCATGTCTGGAACAAAAGGGTCCGTGGCCTAGCTGTGTTGTGATTGTGGACTTGGAGCGCAATGTCTCGTCGTGCGCCAATTGTTATTTGCGGGGGCAAGCCAAAGAAATGCCGGTACTACCAGAAGTCCCTCAACCCAAAGTCTCGGAAGTGGAAGGGGATTTGGGTGAAGGAGACGGACACCGACAGCATTATGCGCCAGCTAGAGCTCTACTGTACCTATAAGCGGCTCGAGGATCGGTCCACTGAGACCGTGATGCCCCTGGCACGTCTTCAACCCAGATCCGCGGCCTCTCGAATGCAAGCCGAATTTCCGTCCGACCACGAGAATGCCGGTAAAAGCCTCGCTGAGCTTTCTGACTTGTTGAAGATGGCCCTACGCCCTGCGAATGAGGATAGTGATCCGGACTACGAAGAGAGTGATGAGGATGAGTCAGACGATGATGAGGTGTGACGATGACATCTCGATGGAAGATACGGATGGCGATGGCGATGGCGATGACGAGCCGGGTTATGCGTCCCAAGTTGAGGGAAATTGCAATTTTCAAGTCATTTAACATGAAAATCAACTAGCTCAAATTGAATTTTGCTTCCTATTATCCGCTTCTACAATAAATATGTCCAGGGTCCATGGGTTATTCCATTGTAACTCCTCGTTTAATATGTTTCAAATGTTCAACTCCCCACCCCCATCAACAGTATAGCACGGCCCCGGGGAGCGCAAATTGATGCCATGCATGTGTTCTTAAGGGCTTCAAATGTTCAAGTTGCAGAGGGCTACTACTAGTACGTAGAATATTAATATGAGCTCTCGAGTTATGTGCTGTGATATGCTTATATAGGCTGAGGGGAATACTTCTATCTACACATTCTTTCAAGTTCTTTTATAATTTATCCTCTTTCTTTTCCAAGGTTACTCTCGTCCAGACCAAGAAACTGCAAAAATGCAAAAACAAAAACATACAACAGTCAGGATTCGCATGTGGTCACCCACCATACTACTAACTGACCGGCGTGTGGCTTAAGTACGGCTGAGCGGACGGGAAGCCCTGTTCTCCACACCCTGTGGTCGTATGTGCTAGAAGTAGAAAGATAAGAGGCTATATAGTGTCTGTATAGCGGTTGGCACGATATTTGCTGTTGTGAAGTCCTGCGGGAGTGAACATTGAAAGTGCACAATAGATAGGGTGAGAAGCAGGAAGAGGATCACTCTCATCTCGCGACTACCATACTGGTCCAGCTCAAAGTCGGCCTGGAATACGATAATGCAGTTCAAATGTTGACACAGATACCACCTCACGCCAACCAAGCTTTGGTACCCTGCTTCTTGGGGGCCTCATCGTCGTAGGATATGTTTCCGAGTCATCTCGATCAGCAGGCTGCAAGTTGGACTCGGACTCGTTATAGGAAGATAGCTTTCATATACCTGACATTTTTGTGAGTAAATTTGGCTACCTTAAAAATTGACGAATTGAGGACGAGGAGGGGACGTTATATAGGAATTTCCGAGTCCTTAGTCCTAACCCTAATTCTTGTTCCTGTTCCTGTCCCTGTCCTACTATTGACTCCAACACCTGACTGCGGAGTCGTTTCGGACTCATAGTAGGGGACATAGAGATCTATAATTTCTTCATGCAATATTGAGGGCCGGAAAAGATCACAAACAAATCGTTTCTCCGTTCATGATTCAAAGAAATCAGCTATAAAAGGACTCGAGATTGAAAGAGGTGGGGGCTGGTTAAGTAGACGAGCGGAGTTGTTGGAGCGGCATTGGTCGAACGATGTTTCCAATCCATGTCCCTCTCCCTGTTCTTTTCCCCTTTTATCTTCCTCTTCCAATAAACAGGCAATTGACCAGGATGGAATCTACCGTGCGCTCACCTCTGCCTTATGGAAATGCCTGTGCCACCTGTTCTCGTGCCAAGTGTCGTTACGTCCCCCGGAGTGGTGACGGCCGCTGTGAAAGGTGAGTGGATCACCTCCGTGCGGAGGAACACTATCCACGCAATGGGGTGGAAACTCGTTGAAGAGTGTATTTCAGTCTTATAATAGGCTCAGATGTCATCGTTTGAACAAGGAATGCCGCGTTCTTCAGGGGCGTCGCAAGACTCAGCCCAAGACCTTGTCCAGGTCGGTGCAGCTGGAACGGAAAATGGATGGCTTGATGTCGTTGTTGACCTCCTCTGGCGGTCGGACGGATCTGCCAACACAAGTTCAAGGGCAAGCTGAGGCCGAACCAGAAAGAGAAGATGAATACGCATTAGCAAATGAAGAAGAGTCTCTGCAAACCTTTCGAACTCAGCGCCTGCAATTTCTCCCCCTTATCTACATACCAGCCACAACAACCGCTCGTGATCTGAAACAACAATCACCATTTCTGTGGCGTTGTATTACGGCTGTGGAAAATAAGAATGCAGTACACCAAGCCGCCTTGTGTGTAAAGATCCGGGAGCTGGCGGGGACGCGGCTGCTGGTTGACTGCGATAAGTCCCTGGATCTATTGCAGGGAGTGTTGGTCTATCTTGCATGGTATGGTGTACTCACCTCATATGGTTGAATCACATGGTGTTTGCTGAAGTTCTCTCCCTCCCCCGCTTACAATCGACCAGGGTCACATTGCACAGCCAGCCGCAAAAATCATCGCTCTGTATTTATTCCCAAATGGCGATCGGGCTAGTCTTCGAGCTGGGCCTCAACAAACCCGCGCCTCCGGATATTAGCATGACAGTCTCGAGCTCCAACGCTGTAGGCCATATACCCGGTCTGAAAGCATCGATTTCAAATCTGCGCACGATGAATCAACGCCGGGCAATATTGAGCTGCTTTGTGCTGACTTCGATGTAAGATCCAATACATGGCAAAGGGACTCAGCATCAAATTGACAGACCTGATACAGAATTGCGCAGTTCCTAGGTCGAATGGAGCCATTGAGGTGGACCCCGCATATGAAGGAATGTCTTGATATCTTAGCGCACAGTGAAGAATCGTCTGGTGATATGGTGCTAGTACAGTTCACGCGCACCCGACTTCTCGCGGACCAGATTCTTCAAGGCCCCTGGAGTGAGGGGCTGTATGGCCTCAATGCGACACAAACCCCAGCCACCTTCCATCTCAAGGCACACCAGTCACGGTTGGAGACGATCAAGGCTGAGATTCCCGTTCAACTGGTTGACAACAGTATGAAGATTCCCTTAGAATTCAAGATACTCCATTCACAGCTACTTACTTCGGTCTTAGAGCCTATACTCTTTCATTTGTACGACACTGAGCTTAGTCTCTATGAGGTCGCCCTAGTAAAACCCCTTGCAGACGAGGAATTCAGCCCCCAGCGACTTGATCACCTCTACGCCTGTCTCCACGTGGTGAAACAGTTTTTTGATATATTTTTTACAATCTCTCCAGCTGGATACACATCCCTGGCGCTCCCTCATCTCACACAAGTGTCGCACTGGTGACCCTCTTCCGCCTATCGACCTTGGACTATCCAGGATGGGACAAGAGCGCGGTGAAAGGCACGGTGGACATACTCGTCATTGCAGAGCAGATTGCCACACGCATGGGTCAAGTAGCGGATGCGGTTGGGATGCGCAGTGAGGGGGCATATGGCGATCCGTTCAGTAAATTGGGTATGATGATGCAGAAGCTTCGGAGTGAGTGGGCAGCACGATTACCAGAGTGCCCGGAGGCGGTAGCCGACCAAAGCTCAGGTGAAGCATTTTTCTCGAGCATGGAGATGGGTGATTTGGATAGCTTTATGAACTGGTCAGAGATGGCGTGGTTGATGGAAGGGGCTGGGCCCGGGGGTTTCATACAGTATAATGCTGCATGTGTCGATGTTTAGTCAAAATTTACTCATATCCAATAGACATACCCAACTATTTTTTGGATAAAATCCGAGCTTTAGGATACCAAGTCTAATTTGAATAGCTTCAAAATCAATTTAAATCTTCCCAAAGTTGGAATCTTGGAAGGTTGCATTCGAAGCAATCAATTAAGACATTAACTGAATATGTCTACGAATTGAAACCACTCAACTGGGCGACTACTATATTGGCGAATATTGTTTCATATTTAAACAACCATTCATTTCAACTCTTATAAATCCTAATCAAATGAAATCAAATATCATTGCCCGACCGGCGAGTTGGCACGGGGGCGGCGTTCATACGGGGATGGAACGGCGTTCGGCGATGGCATCATCCAACGCCGTGTTTCCCTTCATGTACTTAAACAATTCATATTCCAGCTCCTTCAATCGGTATAAATCGTCCGATGAAATACAAACTGAAAATTGAACGGATTTTGTGCATATACTAGGAGGGGAGACGGCCATCCAACAACCTCTATCACACTGCCAACCTTGGAACATGAGCGAAGACAGCAAATCATGTCCTCCAAAATCCGAATCTACCCCGTGGGACCATGATTTGAATGCAGAGAATTCTAATCAAAGCGAGGAGTACGAGCCGAAATGGGTGGAGGGAAGGACACTGGTGATGGTGATTGCAGGTATCACGCTTGTCGTGTTTTTGATGCTGCTGGATATGTCGATTGTTTCGACGGTATGACCACCATTCAAATGCGGGAGAGATGAAATTTCGGACTAACGTGGACAGGCAATTCCAAAAATCACCAGTCAATTCAACTCGCTCAATGATGTTGCATGGTATGGAAGTGCGTATACAATCTCCAGGTATGGTGAAATGCAATGCGATATGGAGAAATTCAAAAATAAAATGTCTAACGACAGCTATCACTCATTCTCCAGTGCAGCTCTTCAACCGCTTGCCGGGAAATTCTACACTTACTTCTCATCAAAGTGGATATTTCTCTCCTTTTTCAGTATCTTCGAAGTGGGTTCCTTGATTTGTGGGGTAGCAAACTCCTCCAAAATGCTCATCGTCGGCCGCGCGATTGCAGGAATGGGATCATCTGGCATGATGAATGGGGCGTTGAATATCCTGGCCGGTGCAGTGCCAATCAAGTAGAGACCGGCAATGATTGGGATTATCATGGGTAGTAAGGTGCTTCCCAAACAAATTGATCTTTCCGCAGGGCTGATATGTCTCGCAGTTGGCCAACTGGGCTTAGTTGGAGGACCATTCGTTGGTGGTGCTTTTACGACTTACTCAACTTGGCGATGGTGTAAGTGTTTGCAACTTTTGATGACATTTTTCCGTCAGAAGGCACTACTGATTCCGTTAGGCTTCTATATGAACCTCCCCATCGGGGCATTAGTTGGTGCCCTGCTCCTCTTCACACGTATCCCAGACCAAAAGCCAAAACAACCTGCCCGCGAGACTCTGCGTTCTGCCTTCCTGCAGAAATTTGACCTAATTGGATTTATGCTGTTCGCACCGGCCTCGATCATGCTTCTTCTGGCGCTACAGTATGGTGGAAATGGCTACGCGTGGGATATTGCGACAGTTATTGGTCTGTTCTGTGGGTCAGTTGCGACTTTCGTGGTATTTGGCTTGTGGGAACAACATATGGGCATTGAAGCAATGATTCCGGGTCATCTAGTCCGCGATAAGATTGTTCTGTCCAGCAGTCTACTATCGATGATGATCTTCGGATTTACGATGACTCTTTCATATTACCTGCCCATCTACTTCCAGTCGATTCGGGGCACGTCCGCCTTGATAAGCGGTGTCAATTTGCTGCCAAACATTCTATGCCAGTTGGTCATGGCCATAGCATCTGGATTGCTGAGTGAGTGTATCCCATTTTCTCTTGTTCTCCTTGATAAAGCTCATCAGTATCAATAGCCTCAAAGCTAGGTTACTATCTTCCTTGGGGAGTTCTCGGAGCTATTCTAAATGCCGTGGGAAACGGCCTGCTCTCAACTTTGTCACCTACTACCTCAGTGCCCACTTGGGCCGGCTACGAATCACTAGTAGGATTTGGTCGAGGTGCCATCTCCCAAGTGGTGAGTTTTGTATTCCTCATCTTCCTTTTTCAATATACTCGTGTTTATCCAGCCCATGATCGCCATCCAAAACGCGGTCAAAGGTGATGACGTCTCCACTGCCATGGCCATGATGACCTGTGCCCAGACCTTTGGCGGCTCTATCTTTCTGGCCGTGGCGGAAGTCATATTCGCCCAGGGTCTCAAGACGAAGATCCCCGAGTATGCTCCCTCTGTGAATGCTGAAGTAGTTATTCAGACCGGGGCGACCAGATTCCGCCAAGCTGTGTCGGCGCAGGACCTACCGGGAGTGTTGGTGGCGTACGCGAAGAGTATAGACCAGATTTTTTACTTGAATGTAGCACTATCCTGTGCACAGTTTGTCTTTGCGTGGGGCGTTGGGTGGAGGAGTTTGAAGGAAGGAAAGGAGGAGAAGGAGGTTGCAGAACAGGCGTGAACTCACATCACGGTTGGATCAGACTATATTGTTCATTAGAATCTCTCTCCCTATCATTGAGATATATAAGTTTCTATGCCAGTGTCATTTAAAGTACACGCAGCATTGAAACGAACCTATGTATCTGTGGGAGGAAGAATAATTTTCGTAGGGGTAACTGTGTACAGGTAGGTAGTAGGTAGCAATATTGGCAGACTGTTTTGCCAGCGTGGCCCCTGAGATAGCACGTGCACTCCCCTTGTAGAATAACAAAAAAAGCAAACAATTTTTTTCAAAAAAGAAAATAGAGGGGAACATTGAAAGATGGCAGATGTGTTGGACTTTACAATACCGACATGCTACCTACCAATGCCTACCTATATGTATGGCCTAAAATTTTCTGGGCCGCGATATGCAGCTAAAATCAAAGCCTGTTATTGAACTTGTGAGGGTGCACCTCTTTGCTTGTCTGGGGATATTCTCGATTACCCCGGAGGTCTCATTCATGGTATCAAAGGGCGCCTGGTGATCATTGCGCCGCTATTCGCCGATCATACCCATAAGAAGTCCAAACTCCGATGTGTGTTGTTCCTTCGACTGCAGGGTATTTTATGCAATGCGATGCTTAGTGCTCCTCTTGTATTCTGTATTTCAAGCTGAGATTTTGGTCCAAGCCACATAATGCCATATGCACCCATTCCAAGGCTTGCCGTAGTATGTACAATACCTTGAAGCCTCAAAGCCATTCAGACATAGTATACATCAAGCTACGTTTCTGAACTTACCGTTTAATGATATCATAATATCTCTACCATCCCAGCCCAGGAGCGCTTCTACGTGTTAGTTGAACTACACATCACATGCGGGTATCTGTTGTGTACAGTGTCTCCAAACGCAAGGCAGATTCTCCACCCTGATTTTGAGTCAGGGCTCTGTAAGGCCAAAAATAGGACTTATCCTGCGCCTGCCCTGTTTCTGCGGCTAGAGGTCAACGTCCATTGCCTAGTCTTGGAATATGGCTTGTATTTGCTTTTTGGAACTTCTCATCAACGAATCATAGCGGATGTGGCGTTGGACCCCACTTGGTAGTGTGTGATGAGACAGAATGTCCATCGCTGCGGCTGAAAAGTGAGTTCCCTGTGAAGGATAGATATGGATGCTCTTCATCCCCTATGTTGTTGCCTTCACAGGGGGTCCTTTGGCGTTCTTGGTGACTTTCATCAGGTCCATACCGACCAGATGGTTGTAGAAGCCCTCAACGGAGAAGGTGATAATTATTATTACGGCGCTGGCAAAAGTGGATCGCGGGAACAACCTTAGCCCAGTTCAAGAGAGCACAGACCTATTTCAGATGTTCCACCTGAGTGATATCAGATCTTCATAGAATGCGGCTCTCAGTGCTCCGCTCCGTATAATTGGGCACTAGAAGACGACGGTACTCGCAAGTACCTGAAGCCAGCGGGAGTCAGGACCCTTCAATCTGTCTCTTGTTTACAGAGTACTCCATACCTAATGAATACTAGTATATTTCTGGGGTGTTTGCTTTTTCCAGCTGAACACATACACAAGCGCCTTGTTGATCCTTCTCATAATCTTTCCACTATCATTGGCTTCGGTACACTTTAGGCCCCCATCCGCATTGCAGGAGACTTATAGGCCTGGTGACCAAGTTGGCAACCCTGCATATTTTCGGGGCGCTGGACGGCTGAAATGTCTTAATGCACCATTCCCAATTCACAGAAAAAATCTCCCCTGATTTGCTTTAGAATTCACCAAAATATCATCATACTGAATCTTTTACATTTGTTCAATGTCAACATCCCCATGTCCAAGATTCGTAACACTTGTGTCTTCCCAGTTTATAATTTTCGAAGAGTTCGAAAGTACTTCTCGTGTACCATGAATACCGAAACTGAAATGACTTCGTTGACCGATACGCCCAAAAGCGATTCACGCGACTCATCACTGAAGAAACCGACACACACTCCGACGAATTTGGAACGCTTTTGCCTTGATACATGGGGATTTGAAATTCTGGCATGGACATTTAGTGTTCTTTGCTTCGTCGCTATCTGCATTCTACTCAAAGTATATGAGAGCAAAGTGCGACCCCAGCTGGCATACCACCTGTCACTCAACGCGGTAATCTCGATCCTCGCCACAGGCTGCAAGTCTTCGCTATATCTGGTGGTCGGGGAAGCTGTGTGTCAGTTGAAGTGGCTCCATTTTCGAGGTCCGAGACAACAAAAGCTATCTAGCATACAAGAGTTCGACAATGCCAGCAGAGGGCCGCTAGGGTCGATTTGTATCATCCTATCCCATCGAGCACAGTCGCTTGTCTGCCTTGGCGCCGCGATTATTGTTATTCTTCTCGCATTCGAGCCATTCATGCAACAAGTCATCAGCTATCCTGTATTGTCGGTCAAAATTACCGATGGCCAAGCTGTCGCAAAACAACTTTATGGCGCTTTGGTGTCCCCCGCAACCTTGATAAACTCTACACGCGCTGAAGCTGTCCAAAGTGTGACAGACTTGTCAGGTGACTTTGCGAGCGCTTGGGGGCAGGGCCTTTGGTCGAGTGATGGGTTTGAAGTTGCACCGGTATGCTCATCGGGTAATTGTACGTGGGAAGCGTTCACCTCAGCCGGAATTTGCAGCCAATGCTCTGATATGACGGCTTCTGCCGTGATAAATTGCGACCTGCCAACTCTAAACTCCTCACTCAACACAACTTGTCAAATTAACATACCTAATGGTTCTGCTTACACTTTCTCTGTCACCACCACGTTCCCAGGTAACCCTGGCCTTATCAATTTTAACCTCCCACAGTCAATTTTCTGGCGCGTCTATGACAATGCAAATGTGGATATGAACATATCTCTGGCTCCTCATGTTATATTTGGTGGGATGCGCTCTCCAATAGCAGCATACGCTTATGCCAAACTCAATCTTTCGGTCCCAGCTCATCCTTCACTGGTTAATTCCAGCCTCATTTCTATCGGAAAAATGACTGTGTGTGGCCTCGGAGATTGTTTGTACAGCTACAATGTCTCTACTAGCAATGGCCAAGCTTCCATACAGACTGGAGATCCAGAGTTTGGCGTGAGATATAATAACCATAATTCTACTAATCCCTCTTCCGGGTGGACCTACCAACCAACGTTATATGATTTCACATCTTGTTGGATCCCGGATAATAAATTGAAAGCTGAT
This sequence comes from Penicillium herquei, assembly GCA_039634405.1. Classification (NCBI taxonomy): domain Eukaryota; kingdom Fungi; phylum Ascomycota; class Eurotiomycetes; order Eurotiales; family Aspergillaceae; genus Penicillium; species Penicillium herquei. Next base: position 3,101,263 of record CP098387.1, on the reverse strand, counting down.
TTTGCATATTGTGTACCCTGGTTCAATTCCTCCTTGCCCTTAATCTCAGAAGGCGACGGTGATTTTCTCCCGGTTTCAGCTAGTCAAACCCTTCATTATTCCAATGGGTCGTTACCGGAATTGGATCAATTGAGCGACTATATCACCGATCGCATTGACGATCTTGGCTTTGAGCAAATAATGTCTAGCGTTACCGCTTCATTGACCAAGCTACAACTGGATAAGACAAAAGGAAATGTCCGCGGCACCGCATACAGCAGCGAAGTCTTTGTGGAGGTTCAATGGGAGTGGATGATTCTACCCAGCTTGCTCGTCCTCGCTGGATCTCTTTTTTTCATAGCAACAATGGCTGTGAATCGAAAAGCCAAAATGCCTCTATGGAAGTCATCGGCCATGGTGTCCTTGTACCACGGATTGGAAAAGCAAGAGGGGGATATGTTGGTAACTGCTAGCAGTATGCAAGTGAAAGCGGAGAATTCTCAAGTCCGATTGATGAGTTCTGATGGGGATGGACGCATGCGTCTACGCCGAAGAAGCTTCTGATTTATATTTGACAACCCACTCGATCCCCCAGATCCGGACCTGACTTCTCGATTTGGATCGTCATCTGCGCATGGGTATATTTGGATTTGATCAAACTCTGATTCAGTACTGCATGCAAATTCTGGACAAGACAAGGAAGAACACCTCGGCAAAGTCTCATACGGCCTGAACCGTCTTCGCCCTTAAGCCGGTGTCTGATTTACCTTTCTTATCTTCTTCGGAGCCTGTCAGCAGACTCAACACGCTGTCAAACGTTCAAATGTTTCCCCAACTTTTCTTTTCAGTTTCAATCTCAGTTCCCGTAGCTTTGGATAGTCCACCAGGATATAGAGGACCGTATTCTACACGCCACGCTCGCATCATTCATTATCATTGAAGGCAAACTGCTGAAGGGAGGCAGATGGAAAGGATATCCAATTGTTTATATGCACGTTTGAGCTGAAATCATGGGCAATCGATGTCTATAGGCAACCGGTCGTCGTATAAAGAAACCAAGTAGTAAAAAATGTCTATGTGCCCAGGTGGGTAGTCTATCGCCTACCCACTCATAAGTCCTAGTCATCATTAAACCCGAAGCAGATAATTTGGGAATCAAAACAATTTTATAGTCCAGTTATTGTAAAGATCATTTAGAAAGGACTAGGTTCATGCATTGATGACTTTTGTAGTGCCACTGCTGTGAGAATGCATTCTTGGAGATTTATCATATCACACTCCAGGGCTAAGTCCAATATCATCCGCGATGCGCGCGCAATAAAAAAGTCCGGTATTCCACCAAACGCTGTAACAAGTCCAAAATTCCTAGGGTTGCAAACATCAGATTCTATTAGTAAATCAGTGAGCGGTGTTGTATTTAAAGATTTGTATAGTATACCTCGTGGAATTTCCACCAAAGAAGCCAAAAGAACCAGATTGGGCCAACTGGGATGGCGCTAGCTATAACGCAGGTTAGCCCTAGGCAACTATATCCTAATACTGTTCAGAAATAGCTGCCTGGTGATGGCTTTGCTGCATCATCTGCGATCCAAACCTCTAGAGAAATTGTCAGAGATTTTCTAGATTTGAGGACATTGAGGAAATAAAGACTAACCTCTGCCCATACAGCAGACTTGCCAGACTCCCCAAAACGAAAGCCCTCAGTAGCTGGCGAATCCACGATCTTCCCCTCACAGACGTAAATTGTATCCCTGCACGAAAGGGGGCCAAGTTCCCCGGTCTCATACATTTTGATAAGCGCCAGAAGGTTAGTTGTCTGACGTTTGTTTTTCGGATCCTTGAGACGTTCCTTGAGCCATTCAATACGCTCAGCAGGTTGGATGACGAAGGGGACTGGGCGGGTAGAGAGAAAATCTTCCCGGTGGACAGGGGCCTCTTTCTGAGTCATTTTGACGATCAGGCCGTAATAAATCCAGGTTATCGAAGACGAATTCAAGAACAAGAAGCCAAGGAAGATGGTAGGAAAGGAAAAAGATGATCTGATCGATTTATATCTTTGAAGGCGGTGTGGTATGCCTAAACACGAAGTATGAAGGGTGGATTTGATAATAAAAGAGATGTTTATGTGAGAGAGTGAGTGAGAGAGTGAGAGAGAGAGCATATAGGCGCTGGCTCTATATCTGACACTAGTAGAACATTCCGGCGTCTCGCTACTTACCGCTTTGACTTTTATTATCTGGTACCTTTACTTTGGTAGCTATCGTTCTTTGCTTCTTACTAGGTACTGGGCTTAGCATCGGGCCTTGCATTAGAATGTATTCCATTTTCGCGTCACTTCTTAGAATGTCTTGGTAGGGTGATTGCCTAGTTAAGCTCTATTCTACCAGTGACTGTAAGGTACCAGCCTAGGGGCTGGCGATAATAAATTAAAGTCAGCCTAGTCAGTTAAAAGAGAGAGCACTTTGGTAATCTCTCACTTCACTTCACTTCTCTCTGTAGTAGGGTGAGACTCGGAGTGGGTACATAGGGACATGTAGCAAGTCGGTTTCCTGGCTTCGCATATGTACCTTCACTCTTATTGATCTTTTTTACACTAATAGCACCTAAAATTAAGCATAACCAGGACATGGATCTACTGTGGATCGACTGAGGTCCACTTTTGAATTCAATGGTATCATAACGTGCACATACTGATCAGGTAAGAGAATCAAAAGCCAAAGTAACTCCATCCAAAAACAAGCCTCCAGGCTACAACCCAAAGTCAGTATTAGCAAAATCCAGCCAATCCCAACTAAGCATATCGTCAACGGGGACATCAGGAATCGATGCGCCGAATGCGCTTCCGGCCCGGTTAACAGCATCAATAATTTGATTATCAGACATAGCAGAGAACTGCATAGGCTCTGTCCAAAGATCACCCGACGGAAGACTCGCTTGTGTGACGGATAAAGACGTTCTCTGATCCAACGTAGATGGCAGCATAGGATCAGGTTGATCAGGTCTCGCAGGACCTCGGCGAACAAGTTCACGTAAGAATCGCCCATATAGCACGGATGAACCGTTTCGGTGACTGGGTGTCACGCCAATTCGCTCGAGAACCCCGGCTGTTTCTTCGATTAAGGTCCGCACACTAGGTGCTAGACTAGATCGACTATCTCCGGGAGTTATGCTGAGACTAAGTGCAGAGCATGCGGCGAAGGATATCATTATCACGGTGTTATTTGGCATGGATTTTAGACGGGATTCTCCTTGGATCGCGGCTCGAAGCACATTCAGTGCAGCTGAAAGGCCGGCTGCGCGGAAAAATCGCTTGACTTCGAGTGGTGCAGTAGGATGGTTGATGACACCACCATAAGTGGATAGTTGGGTATGTGTGACGAGAATTTCGACATATGGTGGAAGTGAGCGTGCTTTTCTTTTTAGTTGTGGCTTTAAGTATGGAGAGGGTTCTTGTCGACTTACCTCCACCTTCGCCGATTGCTAATGCCCAGGTCTCATACCAGTGATTGTAAAAGTTTTCAATAGTGGATTTGATTCTATTTTGAATTAGCTTTATTCATTAATAGCCTTCGTCGACATACGATTGTGCTGCCTCGGATCCAGTATCGACGATGCGATAGCTGTCACAACTTGACTTGACGGTTCTGAACAGTTCATCCTGTTATTGTTAGCTGTGCCATGATTCTCTTGGCGATTAAGACCCACAAGATCTCTTCGCAGGACTGCCATGGAGTTCATCGGTCCATCTCGTCGATCTGCAATATTTGAGCGATGCCATACATCGCAATTCTCAATAAGCGCCGTTGGTGGCACGGTGTAGCTTCTTCCACGGGCAAGACAGACACTAGATCAGATTAGATCAGTAAAGAATCAATATCAGAGAGCTGCGCAAAATCTCACCCTCGTTCAACAACAAACAAGGCAATCCACGCTCTCTCCCGCCTTCGTAATAATCGACGTCCCCACTCCGAATCAGGATCAACGTCATCGAATCCATCCATATGAAGTGCTCTCTTCGCTTCGATGCAATCAGCTCGCGCAAGCCGACTTAGCAGATCCCGATCAAAGCTCGATGAAGGCGTGATAATCTTATTCAAAGATAGATCCAACGCCACTGTAAGCGCCATCGCAATATATGAGCACGTATCATCGTCTCCTAGTCTTTCACCAGGTGCCATCCACGGCACATTTACCATAAAAGCGAGAACAATTTCCACAGATCGATGGCGCTGTGTCATCACTCGCTTGGCTAGCCATTTGCAATGCCTGCCTAGTCGTGTTGCCAATGCCGCAGCGGATGGTAGAAATAAAGCCGCTCCGGCCATAATCGAGGTAAAGAGAAAAGCGGATTGAGCTCGCACAAAGCCAGCCGTATGTACGAGAGGGTCCAGCCCCCATCGCGTATGGGCGAGATTTTGATAGAAGCTGTACATTATTAGTATTTGCGTCGATGTCTTCTTTCTTTCCACAAACTTACAATGAGAATAAAGACTCGGACTCGTCAAATGTAACTAATCCTAGCCCAACGGGATCAAGGTCCGGTCCAATATCTAGGTTAGCTCTGACAGGTACGAAAAATGATTTCGCACCAAAGTCCACGGACGGACTGAAGTCTTGTGACACCGTCGACGGTACTATGACCGGCTGCGATGATTTCGGCACTCGACGCAGCCCCGTTGGAGAAAGCTGTAGATCCGAGGCACGCGCAAGTAATTGTAGTGGATTTTCCGCATCATCGAGAGCAAGGCTCTCATCTGTATTGGGTTCACGCGGAGATGGGAGATTCCGTGTTTGGTCAGATCTCTCTGTAAAGCTATCTGTAGACCCACTCTGCAGTTGTCCTTGAAATTGACTGAGCAAGTCTTGAAGACCACTAATTGCTTTCTGAGCCTCGTCGGGATTGGAAGAATCGACCTTTGGTCGTTTGATAGCTTGTTCTATCTGGTGGATTGCTTTCTCCAGCCCCTTGCGCTTACTGGAATCACCATGGATCAGTATCGTGACCATCTGGCAGACTGTACTTAGTGCAGGAAACTCACTTTTTAACTCCCTTCTGCCGGCCAAGATGATGACTTGGCACGATACAATCCACGTCACTAGCCTGGCATTTCTCACACCGCGACTGCCCTGCCGGCCTATTACAGCGGATCTTACTCCGCCGGCAGTTCAGACATGCAGGCTGTTTTCCATTTTGGCTAGGTGTGTATTGTACCGACTCGGCCTCCATGGGTATGCATGTGGATATATTCCGGGGGGATTTGAGGGTATACACAAGTCCCCTCATTCAAGTCGGGTGTTCGGATGAAGGGAGGGGGAAGAATATGTTTTGGTTTATGTAGCCATAAGTTGCTCACCCTCCAACCAGCCCTGCCGGGCTAGCTCAATCGGTAGAGCGTGAGACTCTTAATCTCAAGGTTGGGGGTTCGACCCCCCCGTTCGGCTATTCCTAAAAACAACCTGAGAATTCTTTTTTGCCTCTTTTTCTTTTTTTCTTTTTGAATTGTTCGATCTTGAATTTGATTTATTTTATTCATTTTATCTATTCCTTCACTCGCTAGTTTTTACATACTCAGGTGTCATCCATTATCTCTTGATCCACACAAGATTTGGCCTGGAAACTTCAAGTTGACGGCATATTAGTATATAGCATTTCCAAGGTCGGTATCATCCATCATGGAGATATATAATCATACTGGTCTGGATACCTCCAGGGCTACTACTAATTTCAATGCCATCATGATGATCCGTGGTACATATAAACTCAACATTTGAATCAACCTTGAATGCACATGTGTTGTGTCACTAAACCCCGAGTCGTATCTAGTATACTGCCCTATTTTAACTCAAGGTTGACCTTTCGTCTGAAGATGATATTATTAATTATTATTTAAATCTTCAGCTTAAACATGGCTAGGTATCTCCAATCAAAACTCGAATGACTGAACATGAACACATCAAGGCATGACCGATAGTCGCCACGGAATAAAGCACATATGGATGCAGTTGGATCGCAATTGACTCCAATGCAACTCGAGTCTAACACCCCAGCTGGACAAAAGTTGACTCGATCATGCTACCACAGTCAACTACTGGGCCCGACCAACATCACCACTAGCATCATGTGGTCCATCACCTCCACCGGCAGTGGCGTGATGTCCCTCGCGATTGCCATCCAAAGCCCCCGAAGCCTGAACAGGAACCTGCTCATGCGCCTCACTAGTAGCCCTTGAACTCTCCTCTGCAGAGACCTGTCCCAACTCCAGATCCGCGGCAGCACCCTCACGAGGAACCTCAGTGACAGGCAGCACACCAGTAGGATTCAACAAAGACTCCCGCTGCTGCTTACCCGGCCTCTTACTCGGGTTAACTCTGGGAGGAGCTTCACCAAGAATAGTGGGGTACTTAAATCTGAAACCCCAAACAAAGTAAAGCTTGAGCTTCTTCCAGAATCCCAACCCATCCCACTGCTTCCTTAACTCGGCCGCATCTGCCTCACTGCGTGCAAGGTGTCCCTTGCGGAACCAAATAAGTAGAAGGAGCGTCAAGGGGAGAATGGTAAGTGCCCAGCAAACAGGAATTCCGCGTCGGGTTTGCCATCCTAGCATTAATCGTCGGAATCGAACCCATGCTTCGATGAATCCGGCAATTAACCAGATTCCAATCCAACCGAATGTGAGTGTCATCACCAGTGCGAATGGTGAGATGCCCATATCGTAGCTATCGAACCACCAGTTATCGGATTCATCCCAGTAATAGGGGTAGTAGTTACAGTATCCGTATTCGCAGTCGCTGCTATCGCTGGTGGAGGTTGCCGTTGGGTACGCGCCACATGAATAGTACATGTCTGTTGGGTAGTACTCTTCACTCAAGTAGCTTAGTGAACTGGATGGGATCTGGCTCGATGCAACCCAGATGTAGTCGTATGTGTAGGTTGTGGGTTGGAAGGGCTCGCTGTTGTCGATTGATAGAGATGTTGACATCGCTGTTGTAGGGAGAGCGTCCACAATCGCGTACGGTGGGTTCACTGGGACCGCGGTGGTGGTTGTCCAGTCTGATGAACAGGCTGTTGGTGCGGTGTAGGTGATGTTTATCACGTAGATGGTCATGTGGTAGCCATCCTCCTCATCGCCGTAGTCGTAGCCATAGTACCCGTAGTCATAGGGCACGGGGGTTCCCACGCTTGTCGGGTATAGTTTTTGAATGACAGTCACAGAGGAATATTCATCAATGGAGGTGATGGTGGACAGAGCCTCCGGTAATGAGGTCACGGTGGGGAGGATCTGCTCAATTGAGGTGGAGATGGTAGGATCGCCCGTCTCATAGTAGTCATGGTAGGCGTATTCGGTGACAATGACTTGTTCGTAGTCCTCGGTCACGATCCATGGAGCTGCCAGTACAAGGGGAAGAAGAGTGAATGTCCAAACGAATGACAAGATGTATAAAAACGAGCGTGGAGGTGCCATGATGATGGCCCTGGAATTAAGAAACGACAGAAATGGCCACTTTCTTCCCCTCAAGTGATATAAAAGAACAGAGACAGAAACAAAAAAGGAAATTCTCGTCCCTCGGAGCCCATGGCTGGGTATTTGAATGGAGCAGTGGCGCTCAGAACCCTGTTAGTTGGGGGCAAAGAAAAGCCTCATGGTGCTAGAGAGCCTCAATTGGGCCTAGAGGAGGCTACAGAGTCTCCTTGGCGGGGGTATAGCTGAGAGATGATTGGATCGGAAGGGATTGTATAAAATCAGGGTCTTCAATTTGGGTTTCGGCGATCGTTTAGGGTCTAGTGAGGTTGACTAGGGTCTATTAGGGTCTTTTAGTGTAGCTATTTTGGATACTAGTCCGGACCCTGACTCGCATTCCAAGGTTCTCGCTTAAAGACTTTCAGAGACTTCAAAATAGGTGGGAATTAAATAATAGGATTGATGATAATATTGAGAAGAAATATACTATTAAATATAATCAATTCCTATGATTTAGTCTAAATAAAACAAAATAGAAGATATAATAATAGTGTCAGTCAGTACGAAGTTCAAGATTTTGAGTCAAATTGGTCATTTCTTGGCGGGAAAGAGGTTAACCGAGCCGATATTAGGTCCAATCAGTGGTTGGCTGCTGCCTTGGCAGGAATATAATAAGATTGGATGAAATTACTATGTAGCATATTATGAGACTAAATAAGATTATAGCAGAAATGGACTCGTATAAATATTTTAAGACCGGACATTGTAAGGAGTAATTCTCACATTTAAACCAGGTTGAATGACAGAGTCATATATACAGTGCGAATTCCACAAACTAAACTCCTAACTCACACAATGATAATATAGAAGGAAAAGCCAGATGCTGTCCAAACAGGGCATAACTTCGTGAGAACAAAGGCAACTACTATACCAGTCACCGCTAGTTCCACTCGAGGGAACCATGCATATAAAATGAAATGAGCAAACAGGGGGATGGGTAAAGTGGCCAGGGCTGGAACAGAGCGCACAGAATAGGCAGAGAGACAGAGCAGGTAGGAAGAGAAGCAAGCAGAGACCTCATACAGGTCTCCTAGTCTCAAAAATCAACATCAACCATAGCTAGGGCGTTAGTTACCAGCCCTCAAAGCCTGTAACCTAGCACTGAGTCCATCCTCAACCTCGGCATCTGCCTTGACAGTCTGTTGCTGCTCCTTAACCTCCGCCTCAGGAGCCTTATCCGCCTCCAAGGCCATGCGCATATCAACACCCGCATCATCAGCCAACTGCTCCATCATCCGATCAACCTCCGACTCTCCTTCAGCTCCATACTCCTGCATCGAAACACCCTGCGCAACATCCTCAATCGCACTACTAGCAATCTTGAAATCCTCCGAGCGCGCAAGGAAGTTGTTCGCATGCGCTACTAAGTGTTCCAGATTCACGCTCTTCGAGGCTGCGTCCAGTCCTCGAGACGCAAGCGCTAGTGTTCGTGATGTATCCCGTGTGCTTTGTGCGGCTTTTAGTTCGTTGATTATTACGTCGGCGCGAGCCGCTTCGGATTTAAGGGTGACTTGGCGTCGCTTTTCTCGCACTGCGGACCCGGCGTGGATGCGGGCGATTTGAAATTCGCGGTTTTTCATCGCTTTGTCTGCTTTGGCTTTTTCGGATTTGTAGGTTGCTTCTGCGCGAGCGGCTTCTTTCTTCAGCCGGTTTGAGTGGAGCTGCATTTGTTAGTGAGGGGTTATTTGGGATGTTGATGCGTTTAGGATCGTCTGAGGGGAAGTGGGGGAGAGATGTGGGTTGTGATAGAGGATGTGGAGGTGGCCTCACCTTGACATTTGTGCGAGCTTCGAATATGGGATCTTTGCGAACCATTGTGACTGATTTAGAGGATTGAGGAAGATTGGAAAGAGGATATCTAGAGAGACGAGGACAAGAAACAAAGTTGGGGCGGAGCCCTGGAGAGAATTGGCGCGTGGCAACGTCACTGACCGCATTCAGCGTAGCGTAGATCAGTCAACTTAGTTAACAGTCAACACCGAGTAGACAACACGCAGAACAGGATAGAAATTTAATAGTAATAGATCGAAGATTATATAGATTATTCGTCTCTATTGAGTCATGACCAAATAGGCAGCAGGATATTGTATATCATGGGCTAGATAAGCAATGTGTTCTCCGTACCCAGTCGAGTACATGAACCCTAATACGTACAGCCATCTAGGCAATCTACTGTCTACTGTTTAATCTACAATGAGGAAACATGATTTGAAGGGAAGTGGGATGCCGATTAGGCTTCAATTGTAAACTAGAATACAGCCAAATGAGATACCCCGAGGAAACCTTTCCTCATGCTTGCTTGCCCAGCTGAGACATCAAAGTCTCGCTCATTGAACTCCAGGAACTCCGTATACTCCGTTGATGAATTCTCTTTCCGTAACTGCGTCGCCGGCCAGATTTCAGTGTGAGTGCCCGCTGGGGTTGTCGAGACTGGTGGAGACGATCGATCGCCCAGATCATGGTCATCAGAGTCTCCCATCGCAGTCGACTCCCCGGGACGTCACCCGATCCGGCCTGACGGGAAAACTGCTCACTAACAGCTAGCTGCAATGCTCTGCCCGTCGCATCGCGAAGTGGACGCGCCAAGGCTGGGCTGCATGCTAGTAGTCGAGTGAGAAGCTTCATCCGAAAGACCGGTCGGGTCGACGCCTTCGAGGGCGACAGACTCGGGGTCGAAATCAACCAAAGAATCAAAGGGAAATGCTGAAAGGTCTCCTCCGTCGAGAACGCCAAAGGCAAACCCGTCTTCAGGGAATGAAGGATTTGACTCAGAGGGCCCATCACCGTGGAATAGGCGGCGGAAGTCATCGTCAGAAAGAGGAGCTGCAACATCATTTGCAGCTGAAGGTTCGATCTCTGTTCCCAGGTCGAAGAGAGGGAGGGCGCTTCCAGCTCCTTCGAGACCAGCGACGGACACTGCAGGTCACACAACACCGCTGCAGGATGTTGTGTCACGTCGGAGGCCTCAGCCAGAGTGGAAGGCTTGAGGGTGGGGGAGTATTCGGTAGAGGGGGTGGGGAAGGGGATGCGCTCCATGGCGAGATCCTCGCCTTCTTGCTTGAAGAGAGTGGGTGTGAGGGTTGGAGATTCGAGAACGGGTGATCCCGCCTTGGGTGTGGTGCTGCGCGAACCGCGGACTTCGGCGGACAACTGGGCCACTTGTTGTGATAACCTGTTGTTCTCGGCCTCCATCTGTGTTAATCGCTGCAGCAGGAACTGATTTTGTTGTTCCATGCGGATCTTTTCCGTCTCCAACTTCTCCATCTCTAATCGCTTGCGCTCGCGTGAGGTTTGGGCGGCGGCGCGGTTTCGGAGCACGCGCTCGATCCGCCTTTGTTCTTTCTCATCATCTGTCTTTGCGCGTTTTCTAGGGAAAGTCAGTGACTACACTCTCAAATTGATGATTTCTGCGAGTGATGATTTACCGTGGTGGTAGGTTGGTCTTCGGGACTGGAAGTTCCTGGCCCCATGACTTTCTCTTCTTCGTCGGCTTCTTCTCCTCCTCCTCATGGGATTCCGGTTCCGGAGAGTCCAATGAGGTATCTGCGGGGGAGACTGTGAAGATATCGGATGATGGAGACGCTGGCAGATCCAGCGGATTGATAGTGGTGTCTGTCATGGTCTCGTGGGTATGTATGGTGCCTCTAGTGATGGAAAGGGTATTGGAGTGGAGAAGCTTCAATCCTGGGATGGGGTTTACGGCTTTTCCACTCTAAGGCCACGTTGTCATCACGGGGCACCAAAGACCAAATCCGGAAGGAGGGAGTCAAAGAGTCAGAGAGGCCAGGTGTTTTCTTTGGAAAGGACAGAGTAGGCGGGAATAGTGGGTGTTTAAGTAGAGGCCAGCGTGGCTCATCCAAGTTCCAGTGGGACAAAGGGGGTTAGAGAGGGGGTAAGTAGGAGTTAAGGAGAGAGATACTTGTTCTCCCATACATTATTGTATGGGGGCACAAGTACCCCTGGGTCGTCGTCATCTTTGTGACTCAGCTAATACGTCAAATATTGTAAATTACAGTAACTTACTACTCCAATCCATGGAACCCTTTTAATATCCACCAATCAACGATCAGACCCATTCGCCCCCCTGGATTCCATTGTTTCACATCGTTTCTATTCATACATACGAGTACCGTACATTTCCCTTCTCACAGACCTCGGGAGTTAAGGCCTCCCAAGGCAACCCAGACCATACCTTAATTTCATTAATTTCATCCCGTGAAGGGCCTTATATGTAGGACAAATCTTATAATAGAACCTAGGTCTATCTGGACAAGGTACTACACAGTAAGGAAGACTACATCAAGGCCCCCGTAACACCTTGGAGACTGAGACCTCCTAGACCACGACGTGCGGCAGGTAACATCATTCATTCGTAGGGTCAAGTGGATCCCGGTGCATCGCCTTCCGGATAATATGATAATAATAGGAGATTTCAGTCATTCTAGACTCCGAAGTCGTAATCCGAGGAGTGTACGCCCCTCAGTGGGAATCCCCTCTGGAACATCCGAAAGGCCCGTTAATACTCTCCTGTTTGCTTTGTGGTTTGTGCATGGAATGCAGGGGAAAGGGGGAGATTAAGCGGGGTTAATATGAAGCGAGAGGGGCTGGAACATCTTCCATGTACACGCACGTGCGGAAAACAAGGCCGACGTCGGGACTCTTCAAGGGTCCTCAATACAGACTACACGTACAGAGTAAGTATAGGTGGAATACATCACATCCAACATTTGGATAATTTGACTTGTCTGGATGAGTCTGAATGCCCTGGACATATCAGTTCAGCAGACTGTCAACTGCAGCTGAATATGAGACTCTAAAGTGTATTCATTCAGCTGATCGACTCGCCACGGTAGATCACCCCACACTTCAGGGGTCCCCCTGAGACGTTACATCTCTAAATGTTTCATCGGCATCGGTGTGTACTAGTAGAACGTTGTACGCAGCTTCGTACGCTATCTAAGTTAAATAAGATAAACGCCTTTTACTCCGTACTCTATCTGGAATACACGAGTCCCCCCGCCGGAGTCCGCATTGTCGGAGAATATTCAGCGCAGATTGCAGAGTGCCCTGACGCTAATCCAGACCCGCATTTCATACCCCTTGACACGTCGGTTCTTCCAGAATATGTGACGAATCTCCTAGCGTGAAACGACTCGGAGATGGAACATTAGAGGTGTTCCATGCCAAGTCTATCGTTTCTACTTTTGCAAACCTTGGAAGCTAGTTTCTGATGAATCTGATCTATGCGAAACTTGATCTGATAGATATGGTTTAGGCACTGCTTCGGAGTCCACATAGAATACTCGAGTTACAATACGAAGGATATCACTTCAGTGATAAGTTCAACTTGAATGCTTTTGACTGAAACGGAATCTCATCGAGATATCCGGGGAATTATGCAACAAAAAAATCCATAATAACGCCTTCGGTTCGTGCTCATGACCAGTTCGTGGAGGTGATATATGCAGGGAAAAGAATCCACAAAAAAGAGAAAGGAAAAGATTACATGCTCACATCCATGGTATCGTCACCCGCATCAAGCGCATTTTGACGCTCTGGGTCAGGGAGAACAACACCACGGCCACGACCAGCCAGAAGTTCTCGTCGAACCTCAGGTCCAATGTCCTTGTGCCCCCGAACTAACAACAGATCAAGAAGGGCCTCACGCTGGTCCTCAGTGATATCGTTACGGTACCGTTGAGCGAAGACCAACAGAGACTGGTGCCAGAGAACAGGGAGCTTGTAGCCCTTGGAACCACCCTCGCCCATCAGGACATCCTCGGAGCCATCCGCAGCTCGGAAACGCAGGAAGTGGAACACAAGAGCATCAATGACCTTGTAAGGAAGAGCGTACTTCTTCTCCAAGAAGATACGAATGAAAGTGTTCACCGCACCGGTGCTCTCAAGGGAGCGCATGGATTGCTCAGCAGCGAGGTCACACATGCGGAGAAGAGCCGCGGCAGAGTGAAGTACGGGGACAGACACGCGGGCAATCACAGAGGAGACAATGTGAGCCTCACGCAAGGTGCAGGTACCGCTGGAAACGAGAGGGAAGAGCAGACCCTTGAAGAAACAGGCAGGCTTGTAAAGAGCTTTGCGCATAGCGTTGTAGGTGTGCACATTGACCTTCTTGGTCTCGTGGATCTCCTCGCGGACACGGTCCAACAGGACAGTGTTGATAAACTCTTGGGCAACGTGCGGCTTAGAGGAAATGAAGATTCGGGTACCCGCGTAGACAGCGTTGGCGGTCCATCTCTCGGGTTGGGTGATATCAAGCAGAGTAGGCCAGTTGGGGACCGAGGGGAGAATCTTGAAAGGCTTGGGGAGAGGGCCAGACTTGTAGCGCGAAAGGATCATTCCAACCCTATTAAGTAAAACCTGTTAATATGAAGTTCAATAACTCAAGTAAGAAATGATTCACATACTTCTCATAAACCTCGATGGCCTTCGCTGGGATCTGGACGGCATCCTCGGGCACTCCACCACCTTGAATGTGTGGTCCACCAACACTCTCGCCGGCCTGTCTAGCTTCGTGCTCAGCGATCTTCTCCAAAATCAAATCCGCAAGGTTTGTAGTTTGACCGGCGGACGAAGGGTCTTGAGGGTGGAAAATGGGATCTTCTTCGTGGCCCATGAATTTGTTGAACATGTCAAGGTCATTAGGATCAACCTCCTACAGTCGCGAAAAATATTAGTATCTATGAGCAAGAAAGCTTGAAAATTGATATTCAAGAATCATACCACTTGCTCAACCTCCTCATCCACCCACTCCTCAGTTTGGAAGTTCTCGTCATCCGACAATTCCTCCTCTTCAAACCGAGTATCAAATTCGAATGCGGCATTGGGCTTGGTTGCACCAGCACCCATAGCAAGTTTTTGTTCAGCGGCATCCTCCTCTGCTAATTCTTGACCAATCTGGAGAATCTTCCGGGACATCTTCGCATCGATAAAGCGCTGTCCTTCCTCGCCCTCCTCATCGTCTTGGGATCGGCGCTTGCCCTTCTTGCTAGTCTGAGTGCGTAAATGCCCCGCGGACGAGATATCCTCTGCGAGAGGGTTATGCCGGCGGGCCGCGGCGGCACGGGAGCTGGATGCCTTGGGCATTATGAGGCTGGTCTTCGAATAATCGGGAGTTCCAAGAAGAAACCAAACGGATTGCTGGTTTTTGGTTAAGTCACCGGAAGAAACATCACAATGTGTGTAAATTTTGGGATCATGTGATCTAATCAGACATTTTTTTTCTGTCAGGCGGAGCCACTATCAACACCGCCTTTGTGGATCCACCGCCTTGCGGCTGTTGGACACTTTTCTGCCGCGTTTGGGAATCCCGTGCGGATGCGCGTTGCAAATTAACCTGAGCTCTTTTCTGCCTTTCATGTTGAACATATTCGAGACTGATTGATTGAATGCTAGGGGCCTATCATTCACAATCTTCTTCACCGCCCTTCCTACCGCCCACCCCCGCGTAAATATAGCCTCCCATCTTTTAGGGAGTGTTAGCGCTTTACGATAAAGTGATAAAGTGCTATAGCAGCGACACTCCGAAGCTCCTTTGGAAACGGTATGGATTCCTCCTCTTTCATGCCCAATGATTTGAATTCCGGTTCCAAATAGCCTTGAGTGGCGCTGCTGCCTAATTTGACGATGTCCCTATACTGACAAGCTTGCCTGGTTCTAGACCCTGCTGAAGCCAAGCTCAGCTTAAGTTCGGATCTCGAAAATCAATATCTCCACTACCTATCATGGCATCCGCTCAAGCTCCAGGATCGTCGGCTCCATCTTCTAATATCAACTCACCCGTCATACCCCCCGGAAACGGTCCTCTTCTCAATGGAACATTCTCCGACTTGAACCAACGATCCTCACCGGCGCCTGGCAGCAATGCCTCAGTTCAGGGAGATGCGCGCGCAAAGCGCAATAAACGTGACAGCCGCAAGAAACGTGAAGCAAAGGGCCTAGACACTGAAACCGCACCTCCACCCAAGAAACGATCAACAGCAGCAACCACATCTCGACCAAGCTCAGAACTCAATATTCTCCGTCCGTTACTCCTAGCCGAACCCCGTTCATCGGACTTTTACCCACCACCACCCCGACAGTTCAATCAAGTGACGAGCAAGAAATCCGATGTGCTTGGCAAGGGCTGGGATTTCTATGAGGTTGTCGATAAGCTTACGAATAAGAATGGGTTTCGCTATAGTTATGCTATTGCGGACGCGGGATTCCCTCACATCAAATATCGCCAGACCGA
The DNA here is from genome assembly GCA_039634405.1 of Penicillium herquei. Classification (NCBI taxonomy): domain Eukaryota; kingdom Fungi; phylum Ascomycota; class Eurotiomycetes; order Eurotiales; family Aspergillaceae; genus Penicillium; species Penicillium herquei. The sequence goes on along the minus strand of CP098387.1, from coordinate 3,085,513 downwards.
TGTGGAGCCTTATCATGCCCGTTTCAGCTTCGAGGATTCCCCTGCTGCGATATCTTTCTCCGAGGATGCTAGGGCAGTGACCACTAGCGATGCATGGCATACAGCTCGAGCGAATGTGTGTGCCCGAGAAGGCTCATACTACTATGAGGCTCGAGTCATCAGTGGAGTTGTTAATGGTGCTCCTTCAAATGCTGCATCTCGTGGCCATGTCCGACTTGGGTTCGCTCGACGTGAAGCCGACCTCGATGCTAATGTTGGGGTGGATTGCTATGGGTACGGCATTCGAGATGTGAACGGTGAAGTCGTTAATCGTATGCGCTGCGAGTTTTTCTTCCCGAAGGGTGAAGCTATCAATGAGGGCGATGTCATCGGCTTGCTTATCAACCTTCCTCCGCTGTCACTCCACAAAAAGGTCGTTGAGGGAACATATGATCCAGCTGTGGATGGTGATGGCTCGGATCATACACAACCCGCCTCTTCGACGAATATCATCCGAGATCGGATCCCTTTCCACTATAAGTCCGATTTCTGTTGGCAGCAGTCCAACGTATTCTCTACAAAACATCTCCGCGATTATGCCTTCAACCTCAAGGAGACGCCGACCTTTGGCCCTCCCTCTCCATTTAACAGTGAGGATGCATCACTACGCACACTACCCGGATCCAGTATCACAATCTACAAGAATGGTGTCAAGATGGGCACGGCCTTTAAAGAACTATATGCTTTCCTCTCTCCCGCTAGTCGTCTAGCAAACGGTACCAATAACCTTGGAATCGGGGAGCGGGAGAATGCAGACGATGCCATGATCGGCTACTACCCCGCTGTCAGTTGCTATGGTGGCGGCGCCGTTGAGTGTCGCTTCGAAGGCCCATGGTGGGTCGGACCACCCGATCAGACCGAATCAGGCGAGCCAATCCACGCCATGGGTGACCGGTTCAACGACCAAATCGTCGAAGACATCGTCGCCGATATCGTCGACGAAGTTGAGGCCATGTTTACTTGGGGCGGTATCGACGGGGATGTAATCGGTACTAACAACGAAGATCTAGATACAGCCACTGGTGCAGTTGGAGGTTCAGAAGTATTGAAAGGTGGTGTCGGTGCGGCTCTGGATGCTGCCGGCTCGGCTGCTACCCCTGGTTCTGTAGCAGGCGCCGCCGGTGCGTCTGATTCAGCCGCTAATAGTCACCAGCACACGCCGGCTGCCAACGGGGATTTCTTGGCCAATTCTATTGGAGAGGATTCTATGAGTGTCGGCACGGCTGGTACTCCTAGAATCACAGTGGATACCCCTATGGATGGTCAGGATGAGGATGTTGAGATGACCTAATTGGAGCTCATACTAATTCGAGGATAATGATCAGGTGCAAGGCGTTCTGGCATATCCTACTCTTATTGATACCAACTTTCAATCTTATTCATATACATCTGAATTCTCTCCCAGGCTTGGTTGTAAATATTCACATTTAACATTGTTGGATTTAGTCTTAGAAAAGCTTGTTGAATTACGTACAATGGGTATATTCCATCTGGTTATAATACAATTACAAAAGTCGAACCCTTGAAAGTTACATGGGAGACTATGATGATCCGAAGTGAAGACCCTCAAGTAACTCGCCAACTTGCATCACCAACTCATCATCACCATACTGTCCTACGACCTGGATTCCGGTAACATCGCTAGCATCCGAATCCTGGCTCGACTCAGACGCAGTCACCGGTACAGAGATGGCAGGCAAACCAGCCAGACTAGCCGGTACTGTGAACACATCATTGACGTATGCATCCAGCGGCGACGAACCAGCCGATGCGCCAGTCACATCAGACAGTCGAGGTGGTGATGACGGAGCAGTAGGACAAATAAGAACATCTACATCGCTCGATGAGGAACTTGCGGCATCTGAATCACCAGCAGCAGCTAGGGGGTGCGTGGCACGGAAAACAGCGTTAAAGTCCAGTTGGACCAACCGGCGAACACGCTGTGCTTGAATAAAGTAGTTATCCATAGCATCAGCGCTTAAGCTGAATGTCCCTAACAGAATGCGACGTTGCACTTCTGATCCAAATCCACTGCCTCTCGTATTCGAGTAGAGATATCCATCGGGTTTTCCAGTAGTATCCGGTCCACCGGCACGAGTACCATACCGCACCCCGTCATATTTGGCCAGATTTGAGGATGCCTCAGCTGGAGCGAGAACATAGTATGCTGATAAGGCGTGTTTTGTCGCTGGTAATGAGACGGGGTGGATTGTATGTCCTTGTGCTTGTAAATGTGCCAGGGACATGAGCCAGGCTCTTCGGACTGATGGTGTCAGCTCTGAAATGTTGTACTCGACAGGCACGCCAATCCGTAAAGGAGCAGACGTTAATCGAGATGCAAATCGGTATTCTTGGAGCTGCTCGAGAATGCGTGTTCGTGAAAATGCAGATACGCTGGTTGGGTCGCGTTCGTCATGGCGGTTAAGAATAGCTGTCTGTGTTAGCTGTTTCCCATAGTGAACTTGGTAGGAAGGACGTACAGAAGACATCTCGAACACTTGAGGTTGTTTTGCCCAATATTCCAACAGTATCTAAAGAATTGGCATAGGCAACTACACCCCATCGTGAGATCAATCCATATGATGGCTTGAATCCAACGGTTCCAGTATACGCAGCTGGAAGCCTGACTGAACCTCCCGTATCTGTGCCAAGCGCACTACAAAAAAAAACTGTCAGCAGGACTCAGTTCACTGGGAATATCGGGGCCCCATACACATAGCACTGATCCGCTGCAACTGCCACAGCACTCCCACCCGAACTACCCCCCGCAACGAGATCCTGCCCGCGACTATCACGGCGCGAATTCTTGACCGGCCCAAATCGCGAATGAACAGAGTTCGATCCCATTCCAAATTCATCCAGGTTGGTCTTTCCTGCGATAATTGCTCCAGCATCTTCCAATTGATCGACCACTGTCGCGTTGAATGGACTGGTAAATTTGTCAAGGATACCCGAGGCGCAGGTTGTCGGGAGATCGCGCGTGCAAATATTATCTTTAATAGAAACCATACGACCGTCCAACTTGGATTTTGGTTTTCCTAGCAGTATTTGTTAGCTATGTTTTATTGAACTTGACTGCTAGGTGCATATACCTTGTTCCCGGCGTCGGTCTGCCTCCTTCACGCGGTCTACCCATTGGCCTGCGCGAGGCAGCGGGGTTATGAAGGCATTGAGGGCTTGAGCTTGAGCATGTTGGTTAGTGATTAATCTTTCAGCCTCGCGTAGAAGGGACATTAGGCCAGAATTGAGGACTAAGAAAGATTGGGGGAATTCGACGAGCCTCGAATTAGGCTTATCGCTATCTCTTATCGCTTATCAGTAAGGTCACATGATTGTCTATATTGGAAGTATACCACTAGCATCCAATGGATGTCAACAAGCTTGGAATTGGAAGTGCTTTATGTTATAGGAAAGGTGAGGGAAAAATTTTGAATGAAGACATCTGGAGAGCTCCAGGGCTGGGCTGAATCTCTCATTCGTATATTCCGAGTCTCGTGACAGAAGAGCCTAAGCTTCACGGTCCAAACATTTGAACAAAACTTGAGTGCTATGGAATCAGATAAATATATAACTTGGAATGACATGAAAAGGAAAAAAAGGAAAGTTTGAAGTTCAAGTTCCAACAAATTATTGGTGATCAAAACTTTGAATTTTTTGAATGGTTAAAAAAACTTGAAGCATCCACGCACCTCCAGGGCTGCATCCATCCATGTTGGCAAGTTGAATTTCAAGTTTATATCCAAGCCGTGACCTGCAGTATATATAGCAATAGACTGAATATTCTTTGATTGTTTACTTTGATATAACATCCGAGTCTTACTCAATCATTCAAACATTTGAATATTCAAATCATTAGCAACGACGGTATATATTACCCACCATGTAGTATAAAACGGCAGAGTATATAAGCGGGACTCAATTATACATTGATTGTAACTTGGCCAGATATAAGTAGCTATAAACTAAATAGTACTATTGCATGTTTGAAGCTAGGTAGGAAAAAGAAACAGAACATTTTTTTAAAGAAAAGTCCACATTTAATCCCAATTAATGATGGTTTCCAAACTATGGGGTTATCCGGGAAACCCATAATCCATATCGATAACGCGTTCCTTCGGCCCGAGTAGAACAAGACGTCATCTCCGCTTTTCCCGTCTCCTCCTTACAACTTTTCCATACCTCACTTCTACAATTTACTCCGCCATGTTGCCGCGCAGTGCTCTTCGAGCTGCCACTAATGGCGCTCGGTCATCTAGTCTAGTACAGACCGCAACTCTACCAGGCAAAGCGCAATGCCTAAGCTCGGTTCTACGCGTCCCGGTTCAAAGCCGCAGGTCTATCTCCGTTTATGGCTACACTCAGGCTAAGGCACTTGTTTACTCGAAATACGGTGAACCCAAAGATGTTCTTAGGTGTGTAATAAATCTATTATTTATTGCTGCATTTGTGAATCTCGCTGTTGTTTACATTGCTAATATCTTTCAGCCTTCACACTCACTCTATCTCCGCCCCGCATGGATCCCAAGTCAATCTCCGCCTCTTGACAGCTCCTATGAACCCGGCCGACGTCAATCAGATCCAAGGAGTCTACCCTAGTAAACCACCTTTCGTCTCTACGCTCGGCACAGCTGAACCCTCCGCGGTCGGTGGTAATGAAGGTGCATTCGAGGTTATTTCAACTGGCGCCGGAGTTAAGAATCTGGCTAAGGGTGACTGGGTTATTATGAAGAAGACTGGTCAGGGAACCTGGCGCACCCATGCTCAGCTTGAGGAATCTCAACTTATCAAGATTGAGAACAAGGAAGGATTATCGCCTCTTCAAGTCGGTACTGTTAGTGTTAATCCCGTTACTGCTTATCGCATGATCCGTGATTTCTGTGAGTGGGATTGGATGCGCGCAGGCGAGGAATGGTTGATTCAAAATGGTGCGAACAGTGGTGTTGGTCGTGCGGCTATTCAGCTTGGTCGGGAGTGGGGCATTAAGACTTTGAATGTTGTTCGTGAGCGCAAGACACCCGAGGAGACAGCCGCGCTTAAGCAGGAGCTTAAGGATCTGGGCGCTACTGTTGTTGTCACTGAAGAAGAAATGTTGACCGGTGGTTTCCGCGATTTGGTTAAGGAGGCTACTCGTGGTGGTCGTGAGCCGATTCGTCTCGCTTTGAACTGTGTTGGTGGAAAGAATGCTACCGCCTTGGCCAAGACTCTGGCACCCGATTCGCACATGGTTACTTATGGTGCTATGTCGAAGCAGCCTGTTGCCTTGCCATCCGGATTACTGATCTTTAAGAATCTGGTCTTCGATGGGTTCTGGGTTAGCCGTTGGGGTGATAAGAACCCTGAGCTGAAGGAGAACACTATCAACGATGTGCTGCAGATGACTCGTACTGGTCGCTTCAAGGATATCCCTGTCGATGAGGTGAAGTGGAACTGGAAGTCAGAGGGTGCTGAATTGGCGGAGAGTGTGCAGGGTACCCTGGGTGGATACCGCAGTGGAAAGGGTGTCTTCACTTTCACTGGAGGCGATGAGTAGATAACCAAGGGTTATCCCGGAGTCCAACTATGTACCATACTCAAATAAACACATTTACAAATGAGGTATAATTCTTCATAATAATATTTAGGGTGTAGTAATGGTCCGACGTGAGCCAGTCATGTATGTATTCATGGATATCTAGGTGTGGGAACATTGAAGACCAGCAAAACGCTCTAATAGCAGGTATAAGATGCAAAATGAGGTAGATCGAGAAAAGAAAAAAAAAAAAAAACACGGAATGAGTAAATTAGTCGCATTTCCAATTCTTCTCCACCCAGTTTATGATCACATCCGTCATGCTTACACCGGACATGTACTCCTCACTGTCCTTGACAAAATCGACATTGAGATCAGCATACTTGCCCGCGAGAACCAAGAATGGTTCAATAAATTCGATGTAGACAAAGTCTACGGTTTCAGGCGCCGTTGTTGCGTTGCCTGCAATATGTGCTTGAATGCAATTGGGGACCTGGTACATCTTGATCGGGGAGTGGATGGTATCGTCTCCGTCTGAGCCAGCATCATCTTGGGTGACGTAGCCAGGGAAGATACTGGTACCATCACTTCGCTTGGAAAGAGGGACTTGATGTAGGCTATCGCCATTCATTCGGAGCGATGGGTCCTCGTTGCCTGCTTTGAGAACATGCTCGATGTGTTCCTGTTGATCAGGGGAAGCCAGATTATCCAGAGTCTCCTCTGATAACTCCGAGAAGATTTTGGTCTGTTTGTTCAGGACCTCCATGATCAGTTGCACTTTGTCATAAGGAACGTCCTTCACATAGCGAAACTTGTTAGAGAAGGGGGAGATAGTCCAGACAGTGTCACGAGTGAACTGTCCCTTGAAGATGTCGAAGCGAATTCCGCCCGTGTTCATTATGGCAACAGTGGGAGTATCGCCACGAGATTCATCTTTCAATGAAGTAGCCAACACCTCACGTTCCAGCCATGTATAGACACTGTCCGGGTGGGGGTACGGCACTCGAGACATCCAGAGATTCTGTGGAGCACAACCGTAGACAACATCTAATTGCAAGGCACTGCGTGCATCCGCGATAAGCTGGGAGACACTGAGTCCCTCCTCAGTCGGGAATGACTCTTCATCCAGGCCAGTGTGGTGGTAGAAAGAGAAGAGGTTGTTATCTATGTATCGTCGCTTGAAAACAGGACCTGAGCCCGCACTTGGTCGGGTACTAGTGGAGAGACCATCAATAGACATGAAACCAATGGTCTCCATGAATCGACCACTAGCCAGGGCGTAAGCCTTGGAATCATATTTCGCATAATCGCGAATGTGTTGATGCCCCGCAAAGAACTGGATCGGTGTGGCCCAGTGGGCCTTGCGGATCGCCCTGAAGATCGCACGATATTCCGGCGAATGCGCGGGGACATGTCCAGCAATCAAGAACAGATCCACTTCCTTATCCTGGATCGCCTCCTGAAACCACTCTTCCTGGATGGTTTCTTCCACTGGCTGAACATTGGTGTTGTTGTAGTTGCCGTTGAAGTTGAAGAGAAAGCCAAATGCTACAACCCGGATTCCTTGTAGTTTAGTAGTGAACTTCTTATAGCGTGGGGCAAGTGGGACTAGCTCCTGCGTGACAGGATGATAAATATCAATGTTTGATGCGAGGTAATGACCCCGGAAATTGGTCACAGTCGTCAAGAGTTCATTGATGGACGTATTCTTCTGGTATAGTTCATGATTTCCAGACGTTATCACATCGATATGTTGATGCCGAAGTATTTCCGATAGATAGATGCCTTTCGGTTCTGAAGAATCATAGAGGCCACTTCCCTCTACTCGATCACCTGTATCTATCACCAGCAAGTCTTGACCTTGAGCCTCTACCTTTTCCCGGATCCGGGTCGAAAATGAGATATAGTCTCCCCAGTCGGCGGAATAGGATGGTCTGTCAGAGGTGCATATCAGTTTAGCAACCGCGTTTGTTTTTACTATGGAGGAACTCCAGATGCATACTCAGATAAATGACCCGCTAACCAGCCATGAGTATCAGTTGTATGGAGGAAATTTAGTTGACCGTACTCCAGATCACGCAGCGGTGCGGAGATGGGAGCCGGAGCAGCGGGTTGAGCGGCGAATACCGACGGGAAGAGTGAGGCCAGCACGGGCAACACGGGCAACATATTGGGGGGATTTGGGGTTCCGGGGAAACCGGGGCCCGGATAAGACAGGGATTTGTGAAGTTCACTGAGTGGTACACCGAGAGAATCAAGAGTATAACAAGAAGATGAAATATTCCAGGTTGAATATCAGAGTCGAAGTACCTTGTAAGTCACCTGTTTATCTCAGCTGATAGCTTAAGGAAGGAGCTCGTCTCAATACGGTTACGGAAGGAGCTGCCGGTGAGGTGCTGACTCAGCCGCCCAACATCTTCCCGATTTGCATCTCAAAAGATTCATAGCGCGGACTTCCCTTCTTATCCCCCAACCTTTGTCTTTTTGGTCCTTCAATCGGTGTGCCTGTTTTTGGCCGTGCGGAATTGTCCCTTTTGACTCTATTACCTCCTTACCTGAAATTCATATCCCAATTCCACGCCATGGCCTCTCCCCGACTTTTCCGCCCTGCAAGCCGCCTGCTGTCTTCGCGCCTGGCATCCACCCCTCTCCGTCCGGCCTTTGCCCAGTCCGCTTGCGCTCAATCCGTCCTGCGCGCCCGTGGATATGCTTCTGAGAGTGGTGTGAAGGAGGTTACTGTTCGTGATGCCTTGAACGAGGCCCTGGCCGAGGAGTTGGAGGCCAACCAGAAGACTTTCATTCTGGGTGAGGAGGTTGCGCAATACAACGGAGCGTAAGAGCCCCCAGAAAGATATATATCGTGTGATTTTTATCATACAACTATCAATGTTCACCATTGAAGGAGAAGCATACGTATCTGACACGGATTTGCAGTTACAAGGTTACCCGCGGCCTTCTGGACCGCTTTGGTCCTAAGCGGGTTATTGATACCCCCATCACTGAGGCTGGTTTCTGTGGTATTGCTGTTGGTGCTGCTCTGGCTGGTCTGCACCCCATTGTGAGTAATTATTCCGGCCATTTTTGAACCCCCAATGCGGCGCGGAAAGTGCAATTATACTAATTGATATCCTTATCTATAGTGCGAGTTCATGACCTTCAACTTCGCCATGCAGGCCATCGATCAGATTATCAACTCCGCCGCTAAGACTCACTACATGTCCGGTGGTATCCAGCCTTGCAACGTCACTTTCCGTGGACCCAACGGTTTCGCCGCCGGTGTCGCCGCTCAGCACTCCCAGGATTACTCCGCCTGGTACGGCAGCATTCCCGGTCTGAAGGTCGTCTCCCCCTGGAGCTCTGAGGATGCCAAGGGTCTGCTGAAGGCTGCTATCCGTGACCCCAACCCCGTCGTTGTTCTCGAGAACGAGTAAGTAATTTTCCTCCTCGGGGTTATCTTAGACCGAGTCTAACCGAATACGAATAGGCTTCTGTACGGTCAGGCTTTCCCCATGAGCGAGGCTGCTCAGAAGAGCGACTTCGTCCTGCCCATTGGCAAGGCCAAGATTGAGCGTCCCGGAAAGGACCTCACCATCGTCACCCTCTCCCGCTGCGTCGGCCAGTCCCTGACCGCCGCCTCCGAGCTTAAGCAGAAGTACGGCGTCGACGCCGAGGTTATCAACCTGCGTTCCATCAAGCCCCTTGATGTCGAGACTATCATCGCTTCCCTGAAGAAGACCGGCCGCCTGATGGTTGTCGAGTCTGGTTACCCCATGTTCGGTGTTTCCTCCGAGATCATGGCTCTGGCTATGGAGTACGGCTTCGACTACCTGACTGCTCCCGCCGTCCGTGTCACCGGTGCTGAGGTCCCCACTCCTTACGCTCACGGTCTGGAGAACATGTCTTTCCCCCAGGAGGACACCATTGTCGGCCAGGCCGCCAAGCTCCTCCGGGTGTAAATGACCTGTTTCCCCCATTTGAAGCTATAATAAAACCATGTGTCTAGTACCCTTTCATCTGTCTCATCTTTCCTGTTTGTTCCCATCATGTCCTTATTTTATCAGCCCTAGGCAGATTCTTGGAAACCTGTACGATTAACTTCCTAGAGTCGCCGCTCTTGAAACTTCCAGCGTAATGCTCAACCGGGGTATTTTGACCTTTATTTCGTTGCCATTAGATTGATAGACATCAATTCATTGTTGATCATCTGAGTACTCCACACAAGCTGTTTTCCCACATGATTTATATCCAAAGTAATTCCGCCAAACGCCATTGTCCATGCAAAACGAGAAACGAAGAAAGGGGATATGATTAGGATCAAGTAGACTTGATACCTTGAAGACCCGCACATCCAGCAAAGCAATCGGTTGGTCGACGAGGGTCATAGTATCCCCCACCGGCCTTATCCCGCGCATACTCCTCATCGGTATCACTCTCCGCATCGTCGCCAATACTTTTCTCAAGAGTGGACTTAGAATTTGACCCTGGTTGGTCCTTGCTTATGGGCTCATCTTCGTCGTCATCATCACCTAGGACATTCTTCTTCTTCACCACCGGAGCTGCAGGACCCTTGACTGCTGCAAATGAGCTCTTGAACCCGCCTTTCTTGAACCCACCACCACCAGTACTCCCACTGGTACTGATATTTGTAGGGGTATCAATCACTCGTAAACCGGCCTCCGCATCGGCTTTTCGTTCTGCGCGGCGGGCCTTCTCGGCGGCATTGGGATCGCGCGATAGCTGTTTCAAGTCTTGGAGTCGTTTTCGATGCTGGTGATCATAGGACCCGATATGCGCTTCATACTCGGGATGTCGCGAATAGGATTTATTGCATAGTGTACAGGTAAATGAGCTTAGCGCTGAGCGCGCTGACTCGGTCTGCGACTTTGTTAGCGGACTCCTAGCTATGGGGAGGGGTCTGCTTACCTTGGGAGCAGGATTAATGAAACCGCGCTGGATTAAGAATCAAATTAGTACTAGAAAAATGAGGATATTGAACGAGATCCTACCGGCGCCATTTTGGTGATGTTGAGTAGAAGCAATCCAAGTTCGGGGCTTGGGCCTATCAGCGATAATGTGTTTTTGGTCACTGATCGGCGCTCTCCCCCAACTTTCCCTTTTTCTTCCCTTACGATTCTCTGTTAACGCCAATGATGTCTTGATAACGACGAATTTCTTTTCTTCTCTTCTAATACTCTTTTTTCTTATTATAAACTATTCAATTGACCTTTACGAGATACTTTGCAATGGAACTAGGAGATTCTAAACACATGGAAGCGGACGCCAAGTCCATCCTCTCCATGCAAGAACTGGACCCTTCTCCTGTGCATGATGATGATTCCACCCCAGATCTAGAAGTGGGGGAATACTTTCCTAAACCCGAAGAACCAAAGCCATCACGAGCTTGTGGATTTCCAATCCCAGGATTAGGTCTCCGGCCGCACCGATGGGACTCTTTGTGTATGTTGATTCAAGCGAGAGATCTATTTACCCGAGCATGCAATGGAACAGAAACTGACCAAACCCCCTTATAATATAGTATCTGGACTCCAAAAATACTCAACTTACCCTCCAACGGCCTTCTTCATCTTGCATTTCGCCAATACTGCCCTTATCCCCCTGGTCACGCAATCAGTACCAGCCAGTGAGCCCTATCTCCTGCTCACGCGACCAGTTTACCAAGCTCCCGGTCTGGAACATCTCGTCCTTACTCTCCCTATTCTGACTCACATCGCCTCCGGTATTGCCCTGCGTAATATTCGCTCTTCGCGACGCGCAAGACTATATGGTGCTGAGACCCGTGCTCAACGAGACCGGATCTCCTGGTGGCCCCGGATCTCGCTTCAGGCTCGTTCGGGATACCTCCTCGCCCCACTGATCGGTCTCCACGCTGTGGTCAATCGTGTTACCCCGCTGGTAGTGGATGGCGGTAGTTCAGGTGTGGGTTTGGGCTATGTAGCTCATGGTATTGCGCGTAGTCCGGTATTCTGGAACCTGTTCTACTTGGTCTTCGTCACTGCTAGTGTTTGGCACTTTATTGGTGGTTGGGCGACCTGGATGGGCTGGAGAGTTACTACTGCGCGCAAAGAACGTAGTAGCAAGGGCTCGTTGGTGGGCTTGTTGGGTTACTCTGAGGACCATGATCGCGCAAAGCGTCAGCGCAAGATGTGGTGGATGGTCAATGGCATTGCGGCTGTTGGTGCTGCTCTTTGGCTTGCAGGATCTCTTGGTATTGTTGGTCGTGCGGGCGAAGGCTCTGGATGGGAAGCTCAAGGCTGGAATGAGATGTATAGTCAAGTGCCTGTTATTGGGGATTGGTTATGATTTGGATGCGATTCATGCACATAATGTACTCTATGTATTCTAGATATGCGATTAATACATAATATTATGAAATAAAACGTCATTAGTGATATATCTTATAAGATATATAATTAACCTCTTCATCTAATAATGTAATTGATGTCTTGATGTGCTGTGTACTATCTATGACTCTATAGTTTAGCCCACTTGGTCCGTGCGAGGAATCTTTTTTCCTCTCGACTTCAACTTCCGCAACACTCCATAGATCACAGTATGGTCATTTAGGAGTGTCCCATGCTCTTCTCGATATTTTCATTCTCCACTCGCCTCCGACAATGCGCATTTAATTCAACACGCTCTACCTACCCTCAATTCCTGCTCACACCCTCCGTTTCAAGATCGTTCTGTCACTCAAGAATCATGGAGAACTCAACCAACACCCCGAGCACCCGAGTGCAATACAAGGGCAAAGAATACAATGTGATTAAAGAAGGACTGGCACATATTTTGAATCCCCCGGCGCAAGAGGCTGCCTCGAAGGGCACCAAGAAAGACCTCAAAGACAACGATGAGTCGCAGTCTGTCTTCTACAACCCTATCCAACAATTCAACCGAGACCTTAGTGTTCTCGCCATTCGCGCTTTCGGTGAACACACAATGGCCCTGAAGCAAAAGAAGCACGATCAGAAGGTCCAAAGGAGCCAGAAGAACAAGAAGCAACAGGGAACCGTTGAGGCCGAAAATGCCAAAAAGCGCAAGCTCGAGGAGGACGCGGAGGAGCCACCTGCGCCTAAGCGAGTGGAGGGGGAGAATGCAGGAAAGACAGATACCACAACAGAACAATCTGTGCCGCAATCAGAGCAGAAAGAGACAGCCGCGCCTTTATTTAGTGTCTTGGATGCACTTTCGGCAACAGGTCTCCGTGCCCTGCGATATGCCTCGGAGCTTCCGATGGTTACCAAGGTTGTTGCAAACGACTTGTCCTCTTCTGCAATTGCGTCCATGAAGACAAATGTCGAATACAACAAGCTCGAGGGCCGCATCCAACCTAACCTAGGTGATGCCCGCGCATACATGTATGGGGTTCCTCAGGTGGAAAAGTTCGACGTCATCGACTTGGACCCCTATGGTACCGCTGCTCCATTTTTGGATGCTGCTGTTCAGGGTGTTAAAGATGGTGGTCTTCTCTGTGTCACTTGCACCGATGCCAGTATCTGGGCCTCAACTGGATATTCAGAGAAGTCGTTCGCTTTGTATGGTGGTATCCCTATCAAGGGTCACTACTCGCACGAAGGAGGTCTGCGATTGATTCTCAACAGCTTGGCGATGTCAGCTAGTAAGTATGGTGCTGCCATTGAGCCCTTGCTCTCCCTTTCCATCGATTTCTACGCTCGTGTCTTTGTGCGAGTGCACCGCTCCCCTGCGCAGGTCAAGTTCCTTGCTTCCAACTCCATGCTCGTTTACAACTGTGATGCTGGCTGTGGTTCTTGGTCAACTCAGCCTTTGGCTGCATTGAAGAACAGACAAGACCGAAAGGGTAACCCCGTGTATCATTTTGGACTAGCACAGGGCCCTATGTCTTCTTCTCACTGTGAGCACTGTGGCTTTAAGACACATATTGCAGGTCCCATGTGGGCTGGACCATTGCACAACCCTCATTTTGTTCAAAAGATTCTTGCCCTTCTTCCTAAACTTGATACCGATACTTATCAAACCATCCCTCGGATTGAGGGTATGCTGACCACTGCCCTCGAAGAAGACCTGGAACTCACCCCCTCCACTTCCTCGCCTACTCCCGAGACCTCAGAGACCAATGTTGAAGCCTCTGAATACCCGGCCATTATCCCACGCCAGGACCCAGCTCTTAAGGAACCCTACCCCTTCTACTTGAATCTCAGCGTCCTTTCAAAGGTCCTACATTGCCCCACTGTGCCCCTGGATGAGTTCCGCGGCGCCCTTCATTCTATTGGCTACCGCTCAACTCGCAGCCACGCGAAACCAAACAGTCTCCGTACCGATGCACCTTTCACAGTTGTCTGGGAAATCATGCGCGAATGGATCCGTCAAGAAAATCCCCTCAAAGAGGGATCCCTTAAAGTCGGAACCCCTGGCGCGGCTATCATGGCTAAGAACCGTGAGAACCTCCGCAAGCTAGATGATAAGGACCAGTGGTTATCCACCCTGAAGAAAGATCTCCTCGAAGCTGTTGAATCAGGTCGTGATATCTCTGATCTGGTTACAAAGGTTGAGGCTTCTCTGTATAGATCTGGCTCGAGGCAGTCGTGGAAACCAGCGGAATCAGCTTCTGAATCCACGACTGAATCCAATGATCAGACTGTGACCAAGGATAAAAATGCTCATCCTAGTTCCCTGGTCATCAAGTTTGATGCTGCTCTAGGTCGTCAGGCTTCTGCGGCGCACTCGAAAAAGAGACTTGTGCGGTACCAGGTTAATCCTCGGGCGAACTGGGGTCCACTGAACCGTGCTACGGTGACACAGTCATAAAAGTGTGAATTGTTATGTATGTATCCAATTTTCTTCAAGCTGTATTATCTGGGCAAATTAAAGAGTCTCTTCCTTTGGGCTAAAAGAATCATCATCTAAATTGGTGTTCGTTTCCACCTTTCAATATTATATCGGATGGCTTCGCCGCATGTTAGATTAAGATGGGAGTGCTCCATATCAATAACATATCACAATACTTCCTATGGAGAGGGAATCTCAATAGTTAAAAGAAAAGAAAGGAAAAGGAAAAGGAAAAGGAAAAGGAAAAGGAAAAGGAAAGGACTGGGGTTGAACCCAGGACCTGTAGATCCATCAGGCACCGCGATGTGAGAGAAGCTTCAAGTCTCCAAAAAATCATAACAAATCAAATAAAATAGGTGAAATATAAAAAGAGTATCAGAATGAAGAGGGATGATCAGAGTATCTACCAAGAAAAAAAAGAAAGTGCGAAAAAAAAGGCATCCCGAACGACTCTCACCTCCAATGCAAGAGGGAGGTCGTTCAATTCTCAGGTAACTTTCGCTGGTTTTCGCACTCGTAGTGGGATAGCCAACTAGGCCACCTGGGAATGGGGATACCAGGACTCCTGGTCTTATCCTCATAACAGAGACTATGTTATCCCTTTTAGGCAGGGATCACACCTGGATTTTCAGGTAGTTGATTACACCCTTAGAACTGAGGCATCAGGTCAGCTATATAAACATGTGACTTCCACTCTATTCAATATTCAGTCTACAGGCCATGATTCTCAGGCAGAAACTACTCCTATATAGGTACTACTGTTACGACATATGCCTACAAGAAAGCACCAAGATGTATTAGAACGGAATTATAACATATCATTACTCCATTATAAACACCAACGAACCAGGAGACGAAACTGGCTCGAATCTAGAATAGAAAAGAAACAAACATAAATCACAGTCATCACGTCTCAGAAGAAGAGGGGGAAAGTAGAAAGATGTTGAGGAACAAGGTCGAGAGTTTTCTACCCTCTAGTCTTCTCTCGACCTGTTTATGTAGACACGCAGGATGGGGGATGGAACAAGAGAAGCAGGAAAGTCAAGGTATACAACGTCAGTGATCAATACTCGCAGATTTAGAACTGGGAGACGGCAACGGCAACAGCCTGAGAATCACTGTGGCTGATGCTGACGCTGACAGACTTCACACCAGCTTCCTTGGCAGCGGCGGCGGCAGCACCTTGGAGCTAAAAGAAACATATATGTTAGTATTGTTGATCGAATAATGTGTTCATGATGGTTGATAACTTACGTTAACCACGGGGGCACCGTTGGCATCACTGGTGATCTCAATATCCTTCAGAGCAGCACCGGAACCCTTGCTGCTAACACCGAGGGACTTGAAGACGGCTTCCTTGGCACTCCAGCGGCCGGCAAAAGAGGACTGGGGAGAGGGAGCCTTGCGGCAGTATTCCTGCTCGCTGGCAGTGAAGTTGCGCTCAATGAAGGTCTCGTTGGAGATGTTGATCGCGTCAATGCTCTCAACGTCAACGCCGATCTTAGAGTTCTCGGAGGCATTGGCCTTGGCGAGGGACTCAACAGTCTGGCGAGTGCTAGCCTCGCTGGGGGACTCAGCCTTGGTGTAGGTAGCGGGGAACTTAAGCTCAGAAGTCTTCTTGTCAACAGCCACACGGTAGTCGGGGTTCAGGAAGACCTGGCTCTGCATCTCATCCTCGTAAGGAGCCTTGTTCTTGGCAACGAAGATGGTGTTGTTGATCAGACCGTTGTGGAAGTAGCGGTAGGCCTTCTTCTGACGGGACTCAACCTTGTTCTTGTAGGCCTGGTACTGGGCCTGGTCAAGAGTGGCGTACAGGTACTTGGGGTGGATACCAATGACCTGAGCACCCTTCTGACCGAAACCGAAGGAGGTGACCGAGAACGCCTTGATACCATCGGTTTGGATGCTGCGGCTGGGGTAGACAATGTAATCGAACTTCTCCATCACCTTGTCGACGTTGTCGGCATTGCGGTTACCAGGGACAAGACCGGTCTCCAGAACTTGGAGACAGCCGTTGAACATCCAGGCACCAGCAGCACCCTTGGGGTGACCAGTGAGGTACTTCTGGAAGATACCCATGACAGCGTTACCCTTCTTGCGGCCAAGGTGCTTGAGCTGCTGGCAGATGACATCGGACTCGTTCTTGTCGTTAGCAACAGTCGAGGTACCGTGGAAGGAAGCGACACCAATGTCGTCGACGGTCAGACCCCAGGTAGCCAGGGCACCACGCAGAGGAGCGATGCGAGAATCCTGCTTCCAGAAGTTGTTACCCAGAGCGAACTGAGCATCCTTCTCCTGGCGAGTAGCCTCACGCTCAATGTGCTGAGCGCGCTCATGCATGTACTCCGAAGCATTGAAGGTCTCGTCGCTTTGAGAGGCCATAGCATCAACTTCCTCCTGCAGGTACATGAGCTCCGACTCTTGCCACTCCTTGATCTGCTTCTTGCGCAGCTCCAGCTGGCGGCGACGGTACTTGATGTCCAACAGAGGGGAGGGGAACTTGCCAGGGTTTTCACGGGCAGTGGTAAGAACACCTTGGCCAGGAGCGGGGACAGAGCGACCAATCTTGTCAGTAGCAGTAGTGGTCAGAGCGATAATACCATGGATGGGGACACCCATATCCAGAGCAAGCTGAGCACTCATGATCAGCTGCATACCGCAACCCTGGGACTCCATGAATCCAGCACGGGTGGTGGTAGTAGGACGAGACATCTCCTGAGGGGTACGGCCGTGAGCGAACTCATCCTCAGCGTTACTGGTAGCCTTCATGTTGGCGAACTCGTAAGAGCCCTCCTCCTGGAAGTCATCGAAACCACCGACGAAGCAGACACGAGCCTTGCCCTCAACAATGGTCTCGTAACCGATATCAACGGACTCGACAGCGGTAGCACAGGCACCGACAGGGGTCTTAATGGGACCAGTGGAGGACAGGAGCAACATGTTGACCCAAGCACTCATGGTGTTGATGAAAGACTCCTGCAGGATATCCTTCTGCAGGGGCTTGTCAAGGTAACGGTCCTTGTACATACCACGCAGAGCGTGGGTTCCACCAATACCGGAACCGATACAGTTACCGACCTCAGACAGGTGAACGTACTTGTAGAACTCGTAGGGGTCGGTGATACCAGCGGAGAGCATAGACTCGGCGGTACAGACCAGAACGAACAGGGTCACAGGGTCAACCTGTTCAATGATATCATCAGGGATACCATAGCGACGAGCATCCCAGCCAGTAGGGATCTGACCAGCGACCAGGCGGTCGAACTGGAGAGCCTTGGGGATGAGCAGGTTGGCGCCCTTGCGGAGGCGGACAGTGTACTCGCCAGACTCGGCGATTTCGAAGATCTCAACCTTGTCTCCGTGCTCACGCTTGAACTCCTCAGCAGTCTCCTTGGAAGCCTCAAAGGGCTCAAGGTCCTCCTGGATGACAATCTCCTGGAGCAGCTGCTTCTGCTTGGGATCGTAACCCTTGAACAGCTCAGGCTCAATGAGACGGATACCAGTGTGCTCGAGAATGAACTTCTCGTACTTAGGCTTGACATCCTTGTCATCGACAGGGTCACCAGTCTTGGCGTCAACCCAGCCAGAGTAGGACTTGCCCTTCAGAGGACCATTGTGGTGCTTGATCAGACCCATAATCCAGGCCATCTCAACACAACCCTCCAGAGAGAACTTGCCGTTCGCTTCCATCTCCCAACGGGTACGGGAGTTACCCCAGGGACCGACCTCAGCGAAACCGGTGACAACAACAACCTTGTCCAGGTTGACCATACCCTTGAGCGACTCGTTGATGGGCTTAACCTCAGACTCCCAGTCGGGAAGCTTGGGGAACTCGAACTTAATGTTGGCACGAGGCTCGGCAATGACCTTCTTGTACAGAGCACCGCTGTCCTCACCATTGACGACAGTGTTCTCAATAGCAGTCTCCTTGATGACGGCCTGGCGAACATCGCTGGTCTCCATAATATCAGTGCGGAGCTTGGTCATCAAACCCTTAAGATCAGGGATGAACTGCAGACCACCGTTAAGGTCAGCCCAAACAGGGTCAGCCTGGCAGAGGTTGACAACGGCGGGAGACATCAGACCCAGAAGGTTGAAAGCCATCTCCTGCTGGGAGAAAGTACGAACACCAAGCTTCTCGACACCCTCAGCAACCATGTTGTTACCGCTCATCAGACCAGTACCACGGGTCCAGCCAATGACAGCACCGCAGATGGTAAGGTAGTTGCTCCAGTTCTCAGAGTACCAGCGGTTGAAGAGAGTCTCCAGACCCAGCTTGGATTCAGAGTACAGTCCGTCGTTACCGAAGGTACCGTGGTTGGGGGACAGAGGCAGAATAACCTGGGCAGGGCGGGTCTCAAAGCCGTGAGCCTGCTTCTGGGCCTTGATGGAACCCAGCATACGGAGCAGGTTGGTCAACATGATACGGTGAGCCAGCTCAGACTTGGAGTCAATGGAGTCGATCTCACGGCCGTTCTCGGGAATGGCAGCGAAGGGAACGACGAAGTCAAGATCCCATCCAAGACCCTTCTTAGTGTCGTAGATGTAGTCGACAAGGGCCTGCACATCCTGCTGGCTACCCTGGTTGAAGGGAACCACGACCAGTTGGGAACCACGAGCACCGTAGCGGGCATACATGGCCTGGTAGTACTCGGTCACCTCACGAGAGAAACGGCTAGTGGTGACGATCACCTTGGCACCACCGCTGATCAGACCCTGCAGGACTTCCGCACCGATGGAACCAGCACCAGCACCGGTCATCAGAACATTCTTACCCTGGAAAGTAAGACCGGACTGAGCGGCAGACTCAAGCACCTTCAAGTAGATGCCAGTCAGCTTCTTGTTATAATCCCAGCCGTGCTCGCTCTTCTTCTTGAGGTGAAGGAAGGGAATGGTCTCCATCTTGCCGGGGCGAGTGGGGGTGCGCTTGATGCCGGTCTTAGCGTTCTCCTGGGGCATGATCTGGCTCTCGTTCATGTTCAGGGCGTGCAAGACGTCCTTGTAAAGAGCATCGAATTGAAGTTGAGTGGACTTTGAGAGGTGATGCTGCTTGCGAATCAGCTTGTAGACGTTCTTCAGGTCATTCTGAACCTTGTCACGGTTGCTGTACTCGGAGATAGGGCCACCATCGGCCATCTGCTTGACGTAGTGCTCCAGCTTGCGAGCGCTGGTACGACCGACCTCCTTGTAGCCAATAGAACCACGAGAGTCGATGGTAGTCTGAGGACCAGTGGGGACGGCAACATCCTTGTAAACGGGAGCGACATCAAGAACCTCCCGGCAGTTCTCAATGAGTTGCTGACCCAGGGCCTGGGCAAGCTGGTAGGTCTCTCCGCGCTCAGTTGGGCAGTTGTCGATGTGGTACTGCATGAAGTCGAGAAGAAGAGGGTTGGAACGGTTCATGATGTGGATACAGCGGCTAACAATCTCGCGGTCAACGACCTGCAGACGACCGAAGATAATGTCGTAGTACATGCTAAGCGCATCCTGGCGAGCCCAGTTCCAAGAGGAGTCGTAGACACGAGCCTTAAGAGGGTCGAAAGAGGGCTCAATACCGGAAGCATAGAAGTCACCGTGCTCGGCCTGCCACAGGTCGAGCTGTGCCTGAAGGGCCTTCTGGGTTTCCTGAGATGTGATAAAGGCCTTGTCACCAGCACGAAGATCCATCTTCAAGTAGCGAGCAATGACCTCGAGCTGTTGCTTGAACAGAGCACGCTGGTCCTTGGTGAGCGCATCAATTGCGGCTGGGTCCATCATCATACCACCGCCACCGCTGCCACTGTCACCACCAGCCGCAGGAGCGGAGAGGTTGATGCCCGCACTGCCGGCATACTTATTTGTGACATCATCGAGGAAGGCTTTAGCATCGGCATCGGAGCCAAGACGAGCAGCCGGCTCCATAGTGATTGCCAGCAAGAGCACTCCATCCTGGCGTCCGTTACCCAAACCCCATCGTGTCTCCAGATACTTACGGACAGCTGTGATGTTGAAGCCACCAGGCATTTTAGATGAAACCATACGAGCAATAAGCGATGATGACTGCTTGCCCAATTGGCCATTGAAAGTGGCCTGCATCGAAGCACCCAATTCGTCCAGGGGGGTGTCCTCAGGCTTCTCTGGTGTAGAGCCGAATTCCTTTCCAAGATCTCCCAAAATTTCGTTTTGTAATGTGGATTTACCTATACAAGTGTAAAAACGATACAGTTAGCTTCTTTCACTCTCATTTACTCCTCTATTTTTGGTCCTTTGGGGCCATCAGATCCTGGCCCCATGATGCACTTACCTCCAACGAGATCCTTAATGGCCTTGCTCAATGGCACGTCAGCCAAGCCCTTCTTCAATTTCTGAGCCACCAGGGACCGCAGAATATCAACAGCAGTGACAGGCGCATCTTCCACAGCCGCCGCAGGACCAGCACTGGGGGGTGGGGGTGCAGCAGCAGCTGCGGGAGCGGGAGCAGCGGCTCCAGCTGAAGGAGCAGCGGCGGGAGCAGCCTCCGCAGCAGCTTCCTCTTCCTCAATGGGGTCAACGTCGTAGTAAATCTCCTTGGCGTCCTTGTTGTAGCAGAGAATTTGACGTTGAACGGAAGTGGCGGCATCGTAAGCCTCATATTTGGAGGCGAGAGTTCGGCGGGCCATTCCTCCTAAGGTATCTGCGGGACCAATCTCGACAATGCGCTCAGTTCGTTGCTCGGCGAGAATAACATCTTGGGTTTCAATCCATCGAACGGGCGAGGCAAACTGGTAGGCGAGCAGCTCCACCAACAAGGTGTGAGCCAGCTCTTGTTCAATTTCAGGACGCATGGTGGTGTATGTGTGTATAGATTCTATCTTTTCTCGGATCGATTCAATCGGAAGTTTGGAGGTAGTCGAAGGGGTATCGAAGATTCAATTAAAAGTAATCAGGACAGAACGTCCTGAGGGCGTGCCGACGGGAGGTATCGTCGCCGAGATGCCCACGGGGATGGTGTTTTAATAAATGGACACGAAAAAGAAAAAGAAAAAAAGAGAAAATTATAAAAAAGAGACCGAAAGGGGGAATTAGAGAAGGAGAAATCAGTCAAGTTCTGGGGAGAAGAGAACTAGAATTCGGAAGTTGGCCCTTAGTCTCTCCAAGAAAAAAAAAGAGTGGGAAAGTATTCGATAGAGGGAGATAGCGGGCGGTGTAATAATGGGCGTAATGCATAATACGGCATTGGGGGAGATCTGACCCGCCGGGTTCTCCGTAACGTATGTTACGTATTAAATGGGGTAATTTTGAATATAAAAATTCGATTTTTTTTTTTTTTCTCATTTGAATGCGGTGAACCAATATATTGCCGGTTTTATATCTCACGTTGATGTGTCTCGTGCACTCATCAGAGCAAGCAGTATAATTTTTTTTAATTTATTTATTTGATATTTCAAGATCATGTATAAATTGGATCTATCTGATATCTTGAGACAGATACAGTTTTGAGGTTTTGGACTGTACCTGAATAGTTACATATTCCCCTCTCCTCATAATAATTCAACTTCCAAGGTTGAATTCATACTCCTTTCCCCGTATCAGTTCAACCAGTCAACCGGATAGAAGGGATGGGTAGTTGAGTTGGTCTCTCTCTCTTGTTGGGGCTTGCGGGCACCGTCAAACCGGATCGGTACCTGACAGGATTAGATAACTGGTTAGAGCCAATCACAAGCTTGAGAATAGGGTGGATGCTCCCAACAACCCAATACTGAGCTTAACATTGCCCCAATCCGAGCTCTAGTTGAGCCAGTCAGCATAGACAAAGCCATTTGTAGGGGATCCACAAGGTACCACTTCGGGTGAATGACCATGGATTTCGATGGATCTCACTGGATTTTTCATTTTTCATCTTTTTTTTCCTAAGGCTTTTTTTGTATAAGGATTATCAATCCCCGAGAACCGGCCGGGATGAATAATACAAAAATTATGAATCAATTCCTGTAGGGGGAGAAGTGGCCCCGTACATCCATAGTGGAGTAAGCCCCCTGTAGAAGTGTACAGAGTGTACTCCGTACTTCGTAGTACTTCTGATACTCTCCCCTGGGCGTAATGAAGGGGCCTGATACTTCGTACTCCACGTATCTAGTACATCCATAGTAGATGGAGTCGTGACTGTTGAACCCCATTTAAGCCCGCCACGCTAAACCCCTTTCGGTCGGATGCAGTTCAACACTGGAAAGTTTGGTACGTTTGGTACGTTTGATACGTATGACCCGTTTGGTTGGTTTTAGTTGGTTCGTCATTTTGGTCCTTCTGGTCTTTTTGGGTCTGGTCGAACCGTTTTAATCGTTTTGATGGGTTTCATGGTTTTTTTGAGTCTGTTTCATTTCACGCTGATGACCACAATACCTGACCGTCTTCGCTATCACTGAAGCTCCTTCTCTTTCCCCTCAATTTCTCCAGTATCCTCCTTCTCCTCACTGTTGATTTCCTTTCTTTTCTTTTTATGAGGTTCTTTGGGGACTTGCGTTTAATTATTTAATCTTCATATCCTTTTTTTTTCTTCGCTCAATCCGGACTTGTAAGTCACTTTTATGCCCCCGAAATTTTTGGGGGAACTTTTTTTTTGAAGCCCTCACGAGAAATTCTTCCCTACTAATGCACTCCCATATACAGAATTTCTCCCAATTGTCCGTGAGCCCACAGTCGGGTCTCTTTGTCTGAGATTCCGCTACACCCATACGATTTCAAACTAGAAGAGAAAAAGAATTTTTTTAAAGAAACCGACTGCATCATGTACGGCACATCAACCGGTCCCCAGACCGGTATCAATACCCCTCGATCCTCTCAATCGTTGCGTCCTCTTATCCTTACACACGGCTCCCTCGAATTCTCCCTCCTCGTTCCGACTTCGCTCCATTTCCATGCTTCCCAATTGAAGGATGGTTTCACGGCTTCATTACCCGAGCCCACAGATGAATTGGCTCTCGATGATGAGCCCTCCTCAGTGGCCGAATTGGTCGCCCGCTACATTGGTCACGTAGCCAACGAGGTTGAGGAAGGAGAGGATGACGCCCAAGGAAACTACTTGGAAGTCCTGAAGCTCATTCTGAATGAGTTTGAGCGTGCTTTCATGCGAGGCAATGATGTCCATGCCGTGGCTGCCGGCCTCCCGGGCATTGTCGCCAAGAAGAACGGTGTCGTGGAGGCCTACTATGCTGGACGTGCTGCCGCAGGACGGCCCACCAAGCCTTACGACTCAGCTCTGTTCCGCGCCGCTTCCGACGATGCCGCGGGCATTTACACCGTTTTTGGTGGCCAGGGCAACATCGAGGAGTACTTTGACGAGCTCCGTTCCATCTACACCACTTACCCCTCCTTTGTGGAGGAGCTGATCACTTCCTCCGCAGAGCTCCTGCAGTCCCTTTCCCGAGAGCCAGAGGCCAGCAAGCTTTATGCCAAGGGTTTGGATGTCATGCAATGGCTCCAGGATCGGGATTCCCAGCCTGACACTGACTACTTGGTCTCTGCCCCTGTTAGTCTGCCATTGATTGGTTTGGTCCAGCTTGCTCACTACACCGTCACCTGCAAGGTCCTGGGTCGCCAGCCCGGTGACCTGCTTGAGCGTATTCGCGGTACCACCGGTCACTCACAAGGTGTGGTCACTGCTGCAGCCATTGCGACTGCCACTACTTGGGAGTCTTTCGCTATTGCTGCCAAGAATGCCTTGACCATGCTGTTCTGGATTGGTCTGCGCAGCCAGCAGGCTTACCCCCGCACTTCCATTGCCCCCTCCATGCTTCAGGACTCGATTGAGAATGGCGAAGGAACCCCAACTCCTATGCTCTCCATCCGTGATCTTTCCCGGTCTGCTGTTCAGGAGCACATTGATGCCACCAACCAGCACTTGCCGGAAGATCGTCACATCGCCATTTCTTTGGTGAACAGTGCCCGCAACTTTGTCGTCACAGGTCCTCCCATTTCCCTGTACGGTTTGAACCTGCGTCTGCGTAAGGTCAAGGCTCCCACTGGTCTGGACCAGAACCGTGTTCCTTTCACCCAGCGCAAGGTCCGTTTTGTCAACCGCTTCTTGCCTATCACCGCTCCCTTCCACAGCCAGTACCTCACCTCTGCCTACGATCGAATCATGGAAGATCTTGAGGATGTTGTTGATATTCCCGCCAAGTCTTTGGTGATCCCCGTTTTCCACACCAAGACCGGCGAGGACTTGCGTCTCCTGGGCGATGAGAGCGCCGTTCCCTCCCTGGTCCGCATGATCACCCATGATGCGGTCAACTGGGAGCAGGCCACCGTTTTCCCCGGGGCCACTCACATTGTTGACTTTGGTCCTGGCGGTATCTCTGGTCTGGGTGTTCTCACCAACCGTAACAAGGACGGTACCGGTGTGCGAGTCATTCTTGCTGGTGAGATGGACGGCACTAACGCTGAGGTTGGTTACAAGCCTGAGCTGTTTGACCGTGATGAGCACTCCGTGAAGTATGCTGTGGACTGGGTTAAGGAGCACGGCCCCCGTCTTGTTCAGACTTCCACTGGTGAGACTTATGTCGATACTAAGATGAGTCGTCTGCTGGGTATTCCCCCCGTCATGGTTGCTGGTATGACCCCCACTACAGTCGCATGGGACTTTGTGGCTGCTACCATGAACGCCGGCTTCCACATTGAGCTGGCTGGTGGTGGTTACTACAACGCCAAGACCTTGACTGAGGCCATTACCAAGATCGAGAAGGTCATCCCTCCTGGTCGTGGTATTACTGTCAACCTGATTTACGTCAACCCCCGCGCCATGGCCTGGCAGATTCCTCTTATTGGCCGTCTGCGCGCTGATGGTGTTCCCATCGAGGGTCTTACCATCGGTGCCGGTGTGCCTTCCATTGAGGTCGCCAATGAGTACATCGAGACTCTTGGTATCAAGCACATTGCCTTCAAGCCTGGTTCTGTTGACGCTATTCAGCAAGTTATCAACATCGCCAAGGCCAACCCCAAGTTCCCCATTATCATGCAGTGGACCGGTGGTCGTGGTGGTGGTCACCACTCCTTCGAGGACTTCCACCAGCCCATTTTGCAGATGTACGGCCGTATCCGTAAGCAAGACAACATTGTCCTGGTTGCCGGTAGTGGATTTGGTGGCTCCGAGGATACCTACCCTTACCTCTCTGGTATCTGGTCTGCTAAGTACGGCTACCCCCCTATGCCCTTCGATGGATGCTTGTTTGGTAGCCGTATGATGATTGCCAAGGAGGCTCATACCTCCAAGAACGCCAAGAAGGCTATTGCTGAGGCACCTGGTGTTGAGGATGCCGAGTGGGAGAACACCTACAAGAAGCCCACCGGTGGTATCATCACTGTTCTCTCCGAGATGGGTGAGCCTATTCACAAGCTGGCCACTCGTGGTGTCTTGTTCTGGTCCGAGATGGATCAGAAGATCTTCAAGCTCGACAAGGCCAAGCGTGTCCCCGAGCTGAAGAAGCAGCGCAACTACATCATCAAGAAGTTGAACGACGATTTCCACAAGGTCTGGTTTGGTCGTAACACTGCTGGTGAGACTGTTGACCTGGAGGACATGACCTACGCCGAAGTCGTTCACCGTATGGTTGACCTGATGTACATTAAGCACGAGTCTCGCTGGATTGATGACTCGCTGAAGCGCCTGACTGGTGACTTCCTTCGTCGCGTCGAGGAGCGTTTCACTACCGCTACTGGACAGGCTTCCCTGCTCCAGAACTACTCCGAGCTTAACACTCCTTACCCAACAGTGGATGACATTCTGGCTGCCTACCCCGATGCTGCTTCTCAGCTGATCAACGCTCAAGATGTTCAGCACTTCTTGCTCCTGTGCCAGCGCCGTGGACAGAAGCCCGTTCCCTTCGTTCCTTCTCTTGACGAGAACTTCGAGTACTTCTTCAAGAAGGACTCCTTGTGGCAGAGTGAAGATCTGGAGGCTGTTGTTGACCAGGACGTTGGCCGTACCTGTATTCTCCACGGTCCCATGGCCGCTCGCTTCTCCAACGTCATTGACGAGCCTGTCAAGGACATTCTTGATGGCGTTCACCACGGTCACATTGCTGGCCTGCTGCGTGATGTCTACGGCGGCGACAAGTCCAAGATCCCCGTGATCGAGTACTTCGGTGGTAACATGGTCAACGTCGAGGATGAGCCTGAAGTTGAGGGACTTACCATCTCTGAGGAGGCCAACAAGACCAGCTTCCGCCTGTCATCTTCCCCCGCTGACTTGCCCGAGTTGGACCGCTGGCTCCGTCTCCTGGCTGGCGACTCCTACTCTTGGCGCCACGCCCTGTTCCTGGCCGATGTCTTCGTTCAGGGTCACCGTTTCCAGACCAACCCCCTCAAGCGTGTTGTGGCCCCTACCCCTGGCATGTTCGTGGAGATCACCAACCCTAATGACCCTGCCAAGTCTGTCATCAGTGTTCGTGAGCCCTACCAGTCTGGCAAGATGGTCAAGACTGTTGAGGCCAAGATGAACGAGAACGGCCAGATTAGCCTCACCATGTTCGAGGGCCGCACTGCTGAGGGTGGTGTTGTTCCTCTGACCTTCCTCTTCACCTACCACCCGGAGACTGGATATGCCCCCATCCGTGAGGTCATGGGAGACCGCAACGAGCGCATCAAGGAGTTCTACTACCGTATCTGGTTCGGTAACAAGGATGTTCCCTTCGATACTCCTACTACTGCCACCTTCAACGGTGGTCGCGCGACCATCACCTCCCAGGCTGTTGCCGACTTCGTTCACGCCGTCGGTAACACCGGTGAGGCTTTCGTTGACCGTCCTGGCAAGGAGGTTTTCGCTCCCATGGACTTTGCCATTGTGGCCGGCTGGAAGGCTATCACTAAGCCTATCTTCCCTCGCACCATCGACGGAGATCTGCTGAAGCTGGTTCACCTGTCCAACGGTTTCAAGATGGTTCCTGGTGCCGAGCCCCTGAAGGTCGGTGATGTCCTGGACACCACTGCTCAGATCAACGCCGTCATCAACCAGGACTCTGGTAAGATGGTCGAGGTTTGTGGTACTATCGAGCGCGATGGTAAGCCCATCATGCATGTCACCAGCCAGTTCTTGTACCGCGGTGCCTACACCGACTTTGAGAACACCTTCCAGCGCAAGGACGAGGTGCCCATGCAGGTTCACCTGGCCACCAGCCGCGATGTTGCCATTCTCCGCTCCAAGGAGTGGTTCCGCATGGATGAGACCGATCTTGAACTCCTTGGTCAGACCCTTACCTTCCGTCTGCAGAGCTTGATCCGCTTCAAGAACAAGACTGTCTTCAGCAATGTCCAGACAATTGGTCAGGTTCTACTGGAGCTGCCTACCAAGGAAGTCATCCAGGTCGCCTCCGTGGAGTACGAAGCTGGTGACTCTCACGGTAACCCCGTGATTGACTACCTGCAGCGTAACGGTACCTCCATCGAGCAGCCTGTCTACTTTGAGAACCCTATCCCTCTCAGTGGTAAGACTGCTCTCGAGCTCCGCGCTCCTGCCTCTAACGAGACCTATGCTCGTGTCTCCGGTGATTACAACCCCATTCACGTGTCTCGCGTCTTCTCCAGCTACGCCAACCTTCCCGGTACCATCACCCACGGTATGTACAGCAGTGCTGCCGTGCGTAGCTTCGTTGAGACCTGGGCCGCTGAGAACAACATTGGCCGTGTTCGTGGCTTCCACGTCTCCCTTGTTGGCATGGTTCTGCCCAACGATATGATCACTGTTAAGCTCCAGCATGTCGGTATGATTGCTGGTCGTAAGATCATTAAGGTTGAGGCCAGCAACAAGGAGACTGAGGACAAGGTTCTGCTGGGTGAGGCTGAGGTTGAGCAACCTGTCACTTCCTACGTCTTCACTGGTCAAGGTTCTCAGGAGCAGGGTATGGGTATGGAGCTCTATGCCAGCAGCCCTGTTGCCAAGGAGGTCTGGGATCGTGCTGATCGCCACTTCATGGAGAACTACGGTCTCTCCATCATTGACATCGTCAAGAACAACCCCAAGGAGCTTACTGTCTACTTCGGTGGTCCTCGGGGTAAGGCCATCCGCCAGAACTACATGGCGATGACCTTCGAGTCTGTGAACGCTGATGGTTCTATCAAGTCGGAGAAGATCTTCAAGGGTATCGATGAGAACACTGACTCCTACACTTACCGCTCTCCTACTGGTCTGCTGTCTGCTACTCAGTTCACTCAGCCCGCTCTGACTCTGATGGAGAAGGCCAGCTTCGAGGACATGCGCTCCAAGGGTCTGGTCCAACGTGACAGCAGCTTCGCTGGTCACTCTCTGGGTGAATACTCTGCCCTGGCTGCCCTTGCTGAGGTTATGCCCATTGAGAGCTTGGTGTCCGTCGTCTTCTACCGTGGTTTGACCATGCAGGTCGCTGTCGAGCGTGACGAGCAGGGACGTTCCAACTACTCCATGTGTGCTGTTAACCCCAGCCGTATCTCCAAGACCTTCAACGAGCAGGCTCTTCAGTACGTTGTTGAGAACATCGCCGAGGAAACTGGCTGGTTGCTGGAGATTGTCAACTACAACGTTGCCAATATGCAGTACGTTGCTGCTGGTGATGTAAGTTTTCCTCATACTTTATCATATTCTCTATCATACTTATATACTAACGTTTCATTTTAGCTCCGTGCTCTTGACTGTCTCACCAACCTTCTCAACTTCCTCAAGGCTCAGAACATTGACATCCCCGCCCTCATGCAGAGCATGTCTCTTGAGGATGTCAAGGCTCACCTGACTGGCATCATCCAAGAATGTGTCAAGATGACCGAGTCCAAGCCCAGTCCCATCCAGCTGGAGCGTGGTTTCGCCACCATCCCTCTTAGGGGTATCGATGTGCCATTCCACAGTACCTTCTTGCGCTCTGGTGTCAAGCCTTTCCGTTCCTTCTTGCTGAAGAAGATCAACAAGACCACCATTGACCCTAGCAAGCTGGTTGGCAAGTACATTCCTAACGTTACTGCTCGTCCCTTCGAGATTACCAAGGAGTACTTTGAGGATGTGTACCGTCTTACTAACTCACCCCGTATTGCTGCTATCTTGGCCAACTGGGAAAAGTATGAAGAGGGCACTGAGACCGCCCGTGCGGCTTAATGATGTATCTTGTGATTCCCCCCTTCTTAATTTTATTTCAATGTTGTTTTCTTTTTCAAAGTTTCTGTGATAGAAAGACCCTCATTAGTCTCGGTCGTGATGCGACATGTCTCAATCTTGGCGGAGTTGTTCTTGTTACATGTATATGAGTTCTAAGTTTTATATTGTTTTGTTTTTATTTTCAAATATCAAGTTATATTATTCAAACCTCAAGATTCCTAGTTCCTTCTATCCTGGACTAGATATTGCTTAACCTTGAGGTTTAAGGTTTTTGTACACTGGCATCTGTAGACATAAACATTCGCAGATCAGAGAAATCAAAGCGTCATAAAGTATCTGATTTTATCAACTTCAACACTAAGAGTCGTGAATTCGCAACCTTTTGTAGAGACTCTGGGCAACACTGGGCACTATTAACGTCAAATTCGAAATACATCCCTGTCACCTTAAGTCTCCTTCCAAGGACCTGGTCGGAGCAGTCGATCTTCTTTTCCGTAAATACTAACTTCCTTGACAATTCCAATGAACCGACGGTGGCTCTCCTTAGATTCACCAATGCGAGGACGGAAAATGCGAAGAAGGTCACTACTCAGAATACCAGTAGCCGGAATGGCAGCATGAATCTCGGCCGGGGTAGGAAATGGTGCATTTCCAACGGGAGTAGATACGCGACCTGGGACTGTTAAAAGTTAGTATATCAAACTTGCAAATCATTGGAATTCAACTCACCTCGAGTACCATCGGGACTGCTCGCACGGCTTCCAGAGAAACTCCGGTTGCCAGCAACAGGGCTTCCTGCTCGAGATCCTTGGGGTGTACCTCCACGAGACGCAACAGAAGGTGGGTTCAGCTTCAACTTCTTGGCTTTACCACTCTCGCTCATCTCTGCTGCGGATCCGGCACCAGCATCATGGTCACTGCCTGATCCAGATCCACCCAACGGGTTGGTTCGAACTCGTTTCATGCCGGCCTTAGTGGGCTATGTTAGTATATCCTGTGCTCATTCTTCTCAAAGGGTCGATTTGACTTACCTGTACATTGGCTGGAGAAATCGGGCGAGAGGTTGGCTGTGGTGTCTGCTGAGCAGGATGCTTGCTCTTGGTCTTCTTGCGAGAGGTGTCAGTTCCACTGGCATCTGAGCCATTAGGCGAACCCAATCGCTTGCGGGCCGCTGTTGGCTTCTTAAGAGCGTCCACATGCTTTGGTCGTCCAGATGGCGTGCTAGTTCCTTTTGTGGAAGATGAAGCCGATTCCTTAAGGTTCTTTTCCTCCTCGGCTTTTCGTTGCTCTTCCTTTCGTGCCTCTTCTTTCAATCGTTCGGTTTCACTGTCATCGGAGCTCTACCGGGGGAATTCACATAAGTCTCGGATCACCACAGGTATTGGCAGGGGAAAAAAATGTATAATCTTACCTCTTCCTCGCTGTATGGATTAGCTTCCGAGCCACTGGAGTAGTCGAAGTTTCGTTCTCGCTTCTTCAGTGCTCGGCGCATCTTCCTGCCCAGCTTGTGACGAGCTTCCTTTTCTCTCTTTTCACGTTGTTCTTCTTCCTCGTAATCCTTCTCTTCCTTCAAGTCGAAAACATTCGCCTTGAGTTGATCTTCTTTGATTCGCTTCTCTGCAGCCTTGGTATCTTCATCTTGATCATTAAAGAGATCATCATGTTCCTCATCATCTGCAAATCTGTCCTCTTCAAAATCCATCTCACTGGCTTCCAATCCCTCTCGTCCAGCAAGAACGCCTTGCTTTCCAGCGTAGACTTTGCGGGATTTGGCATACTGCTCCAGCTCCTTCTGCTGGGCAACTTCCTGTTGTTTCTCCATAAACCAGCGAGGATCCTTAATGCGCTTCGCCATGAACTTCTCCGCTTCTTCAATCGTCAAAGCCTTGAAATGACTCTTGGCACTAAACTTGTACCACTTCTCCACGGGAATCATGCGCATCTTGCCATTATCATGAACGAAAACCGCATGTGTCTCCGACAATGCAGCTTCGTAGTTACCAACCCAGGTATTGCGATTATCGAAATCCTCCAAGTGCCACGGCAAGGCCTCCTCGTACTTGATTCGTGCTCGCGCGATCTCCTCGGGAGTTAAGTCGGACTTGAACACTTGCTGTGTTTTCTGTTTTGGGGCATTGGGTCGCTTTGCAGAGGCTCCTGCAGATGGGGCGATCTGGGCTAAGTTCTCCGCGCGTTCTTTCTCTCGTGCAGCTCTTCTCGCATCCAGCGCCTCTCGTTCGGCCTCATCCAGCTGCTGTCCATCAGGTCCTACCATCCGCTCTGCGTGGTGATCCTGGGTTCTTGTGCGTGGGTCTCGGCGCTGAAGTCGAACGGGTCGCGTGAATTGCGTCTCATCGCGTGGATCGACGCTCCGCTTAGCAGCGAATCGAGCAATATGGTTCTTTAATCCTTCGCGCAGAGCTCGCTTAGTAGTGACGACGGGGTAATCGGTGTATGTGGCGGATAAAAGAGGTCCGCTGAATCCGTTCAGAGTTTGATCATCTCGGATGGGACCTGGTCGAGGTCGTTCAAGAGTTTGTAATACCGGTTGGGGCTGGGGCTGGACGTTGACTGATGGTCGAGTGGGAAGAGTTTTCATAGCTGTTTGACCGGTCGATGGAACACCAAGAGGTTTCACTGGCCTTCTCTTTGGACGGACTAATGGATCGGCGGCTTTGGGGCGACGGATTCGCATGGGAGGAGCTCCATTAGGTGCTGTCGGCGTTCGCCCATTCGAGGGATTATTTGGGGTCGACATGATTATGCCTTTGTGACCGAGAAAGACTGGTTTTCAGGGATCGATGAGGTTCATGCGACACGGGGTGGGAGATGTTGGCGAGGGTTGAAAGCGATCGTGACAGACAACACTGCGGAGTCTCATTCACCTGGGGGGAGTCCAGGCTGACGATGATGAAAGGTCACGGGACCAGGGTGCTGCTGAGTCACGTTTTACGCCTAAGGCCTCAATTTATGTATACATCGCAGTTCAAGACTTGATGAAATAGCAAAAAGAATTAATTCGTTTTTGTTTTCATTTGGAACACTTGAGATTTTAATTCCAACATAACTTTGAGATGTTTTATAGTTTTTAAAACCTGAAGGTGTTGACTTCAAGTGCGATTAACTTGGCCATGTTATGTTCCAAGGTTCCCTTATGAATGGAGTAGAGCACCAGACCTGTCAATCACTGAGAAGATATGCATTTTGAACTTTTTTTCAAACATATGTTTTTCTTTCAATTAATTGGTAGAAATGCTGCTCCTTGTTCTCATATTCTTTGCAGCATTCTTTGATCTATTTGATTTGATTTTCTATCATTTTTTGAAATGTGCAGTTTCCCACATATCACGAGACTCGAAATCTACTTTATTGGAGACCTTTCAAATGCTTCATTTTCAATTTATTTTTTTAACATCAATTGAAGACATCCCTTCTTTGGGAAAGATTTTACTACCTTGCTCCTCCGTAGCTACTCTCAATGACTACTATTTCCATATTTTAGCACCCAGATACTTGTTCATTTCTTCATTTCTTCATACATTTCAAATATACACGTATATACATAGAGGAGATCAATCTCCAAATTTCTGACCTGGCTCTAAATGTCGGTAGGGACACGCGATCCAGTCGCAGCCCTGCTTGTAGATCTCTGTTCCCCACCACTTGAAATTGGCAACGTAGCCAGGGTAGATCAGCGCAAAGAATACAACAATGACAGCAAATGCCAGTCCTGAATCCAAGGCGGCAGAAAGAGTCATGGCATATTTCTCCCACCAGGCTGTCTTGCGGCGCCTAATCACGTAGTTGAACACAAAACAGACCAATGCCCAGATCGAAAAGTTCAATCCGGTAGCAGGTGGGATCCAGCTGAGACTGCCAAAGAGAATTGGGAAATTCACTTTACGCCAGAAACTCTTCTTACTGTGGCGACCGAGAACCCAGGCTCCGAGGGGTGCTACTGCGCCGATCAGGAATGCCCAGACCAAGGGTCGGTATAACCCATCGGGGCCGAAGAATCTCTGTGGGCCGACAACACCCCAGAGGATGCTGCCGTTAAAATGGACTCGAGCAATTGGACAGTTGAAACCGTTCAGTGCTTGTGGAGTGCATAGCTTGGGGATGTGGGTGAACATCCAGTTCAACACGCCAATTTGGGTCAGGCTGGATACTAAAGTGGCGACCATCTGCACTCCAAATAGAATGCGAGGTGGAATCTTCATGTAGTGACCAAGCTTGAGGTCGGATGAGAATTTAATCCCTTGAGCGGAGCTGATGTAAGAGTATGTTACGAAAATCATATTCGCAACGGGTCGTCCGGGGAAGACAATGCCACAAAGGAGTTGGCAGATTAGGTAAAGACTGCTGTGCTGGTTCGTCACAGCCATGATGATGCCAACTGGAATGAAGAACACACTCGTGATACCTAGAGCCAAGAATAATCCGTACCAGGGCAGATGAGTGGGATAGCTATTGAGAATGTTAATGTTGGTCATGAAGGGATAAGGGAGTCTTCAAGGCCGATATATAACTTACTGTTCGACTGTAAAGGTAGCAATGACTAGCATTGTAATCAAAACAATAAGATACCAAGTGAGTGGTGCGTCTTTGTACCGCCTCATCAAGCGACAATGGACATCTTCCATACCCAGAGGCATCTCTCGATTGGCCTCATGTGAGCCATCGTAGCTGCGGGACTCCGAGTGGCCGTTTCCATTCTCAGTCGGTAATGGATCATAGCTCGCCATGTCTGGAACTTCACGTCGTTCCTCAAATGCTCGTCTGGTTTGTTGCCAAATATCTTTGCCATACCAGCACACAGTATGTGTCACCAGGGATGTGAGGGCAGCAAATTGAACCCCGTAGGATAGAACGTAAGTGATGGGGAGGTAGACGGGAGAGTACTCCTCGTACGCTTTTTGATCGAACAGGAAATCCGGGGTCAGGATCCGGCTGACATTGTATGGATGGCCTTCATTATCAAACACGGCCGCCGAGAGGATGGGCATGAATGCTGAGTAAAGCACGTTTTTGTAATCTTTCCACTTATTAGCACAGCTTCCATGGCAACGTGAAGGTGAAGATCCATTGACTTACATAAAATAGGAGCGATGATCCAAATGACGACCACCAGACCAGTGACGATATTGGCGGCTGCCCACCATGGAGTAAGTAGAGGAGACCCGATATAGGCAATTTGAGCCCAGTCGAATGTTAGTGGAAACATCCCAAGACCCGATGCCACGCCAAACTACTCCAATTAGTGATGTCCAGAGATTCTAGTGTAGGAACACATATATGAGATGAATTGACTTACCAAGTTGGAAACCACCACATTCTTGGGAGCGAACCAGGTGATGACATTAAAGTAGCTGAGTGCGGGCATCAATAATCCCGGCACGAAGTACCACAGAAAAGCTCCTGTCCACACAACAACAAAGAACTTGTAGCGCGAGATACTCCATCCATTGGCCTTCTTGTTGGCATTCTTGTGCATGGTAGAGAACATGGCTGTTGACATGAGGGTTCCAGGCCAAATCATAGCGGACGGGCGCACCAGGAATCTTCTGGTCAATCCAGCAAAGGCGTAACCCAGGACCTGGGTCGAAATGATCAGCAAAAGCTGATACAGGATTGGAACCTCCTGATTGTAAAATTTGTGTTGCTCGACAATGACCTGCAGGTTATTAGTAAAGGTATATGAAAATGGAAGACCGGGAATAATGAGCACTCACATCAGTGGCAAAAGCAAATCCAAATGAGACATTACTGCTGATGTACACACAAGCATGCTCCTTCTCATTCCAACGGCCCTGGGCGAGCCATAGTCGAATACGGGTAAGCCATGAGGGGTCAGGCTGATCAATCTCGCCAGAAAGGAGCTCCCTGTGATCGAGGGTTCCATTCTCAAAAACTTCGAGAGGATCACCCGACCTCTTCAGTACTGCATCCCAGAATTTCCCGAGTGGGTGTACCAGAACCAAGGCGATTATAGGGGTAATTGCAACGCTAGGATACCGCAATGAAAAGAATAGGTTGGCGGCAGAGCCTGTGAGTGAAAATAATAATGAAAGAATCCACATGCGGGGAGCTGCAAAGAGAATTTCACAGATTAATACCAATAAAACCACTCTCGAGCTCTCAAACTTACTATTTATCGACAGAGTTATGTCGTCTGTTGCAGGGACCGTCGCTCGGACTTGAGCATATCTATAAATTGAGCTTGGATTAGCTTGATATCACCACCGAAAATGAGAAAAGAACAATTCCACGTACGGAGAATTATCAGGAGGATCATCATCTGAAGACTTTGAGTCTTCATCCTCGCTATCCAAGACATCCTCATCGTCCGTCATGAAAGGAGAGGTGACCGGGGTATCCTGTATCACCGGGTTTCCAGGTACAGCCAGTCCCGTCGCAAATGAATATTTTGAATCTGCCCCCATCCCCACATCTGACGTGGCGGACGAGGGTCGTCGATTATGGGCATTTCTATACCACCCACTACTTCTTCGTCGAACAGAAGAATGTGATCTTTTTGATTTGGGCGCATTCCGTGTATCATTTGAAGGTCCTTCGGCATTACTCTCCAGACTAGTCCGCTGCGATCCTCCCGTTATTCCCTTTCGGGATTTCCGCCGATCCGGCAGAGCCTCATCCTCGTCATCCGGGATACGCACAGCTCCGTATGAGGTTGAGCCCAGGGCGGGGGAAGACCGGATCAAAGGAGCGCGCGACATTAGGGTCCGGAATCGCTGGCTGACGGAGGTAGTATCGGGTGGGCTTGTACCCGGATCCGCGGGAGAGTCGAGTTCAAGTTCAAGGTCCGAGGTCGAGTTCGAGGGTGAGGTCAAGCTGGAGTTCGAAATCGAGTCACAGTTTCCATTGCCGGTATGCGTACAGATTGGTTGATTGCAATTGCAGTCTGGGGTCAATGGTTCTTGATTCTGTACGGCGGGAAGCCTCTCGCCCCTCGAGTTCGGGGGACAAGACAGCTTCCGCGTCTTCAGCGGGATATCGGCCGTCGTGATGGTGGGGTATTGGAACTTGATTTTTTTTTTCTTCCTCGTAAGAAGAGGGGCAATGATGAAATGAATGAATGCTTTAGGAATAGATCGTGCAGTAGCTTCAGTTAACAAGCGAGAGAGATGAAGAGGAATTATCCGAGACCCACATAGGAGAAGGAAAGGCTCCACTGCAGTCGAGATGCCAATGTTATATACTACATTAAGGATATTATATACATTATATGGGATAAATAGAATGCTTAGATTTGAATATATACGGTTTAAATGACACCGATTTATATTATAAACAATTGAGTGTTCTATGGTGAGAAACATTTGAATACCCTACATTAGCATGACTCGGGTGCATTACGTATGCCTCTTGCTATACAGAAGATTATGATATCTTTTAAGGGCATGTCTATGTCTACTATACATAAATACCTAGATAAATACTAGAAATATTGTAGGGTTAAGAGGAAATATGTACTCGTCTCAGTAAGAAACACTCATCTTTTATATGCCCATATGTAACCAGGCCCGGGTATGTCCGACTCTATCATTGCTTCGTCTATACATTGCTCATATCCTAGAATAACTCTGTCACCTTCTCCTCCTCGTCAACTGGTGGTGCTTCAATCTGTGCTTGCGCTTTAGCCATATCGGCATCAGTCTGAGCGCCCTCTCCCTCTTCGTCTCGCATCAAGACATTCACCAATCGATCACACGCCTCCCGCACTTCTTCGTTATCCACGTTGAGATGGCATTCCCGAATGAATGGGTAAACCTGAATCGCGCGCATCAGGTCACGACCTTCACGGGTGGTAGTCAAGAGCATTAAGGTCTCCACATGGGTAGTAAGAATGGTCGGGTCACTCTCACGCTGCTTATCCGGAGGCAAGAGCTGAAGATCCGGAAGCATGTTGGCCATATCTTCGTCGGAGAATTCTTCAGGGCCAGCAATTGGTAGCAGGAGGTAAGGTAACAGGTTGGCTTCGTCCTCCGCGAATAACATAGGGTGAGAAGCAATATCAAAGGCCACATTCTTAATGGTGGAGGCGACACCCTTGCGGCGGATGTCGCTCTTGTGCTCGGTGAACACGGTCAACTTGGTGATGGGCACCACTCCGTCGTACTCCTGGCGAGTGGTGAAATAGGATCGCCCTTGCTCAGTCTTCGACAGGTCGGCGAAAAAGTATGAGAGGTAGTCGAAGTTGGCGTACTTGTTGAGTCCACCTTCCGCACCCTTGACGAAACAGTCCATCATCTGATCGATGACGTTCTCCGATGAGGACACGCCTTCGGGGACTTTGCGCGTAAGAGTCTGGAGTGTTTGGAGGTGGTCGAACTTGATCAAGTTGGCGAGAAGCATGGAGACTTCATCGACCGTGGGATCTTTGGGGTTCTATGGTGGTCTGTCAGTCGCACTGGTCGCACTGGTCGCACTGGGTATAAATGGAATCTCTCCGAGTTCGTCAAGTCTCCAAGAGTGATCGTCCCAAAGAAAAGATGTATCCACGCACCGTAAGTTTTGACAAGAGGGTCTCGATATACACATCATCCTCTGCCAAAATCTTCAGGATCTCCTCGTCCGCCGACAGGTTGACCAAGATGGTAAGAGCATTTCGCGCGATGGGCTAAGATAAAGGAAGAAGGGATCGAGTCAGTTCTGAGTTTCTGGTATATTGCGCCAGTCCGAACAGGCAAGTTGGCGGGTTGCGACGTACGAAATAGTCTCGAGTCAAGAGCTTCAAATCTATGATAGGAAGGAAGTTCTGGCTTTTGAACAAGGCAGGCTGGGAGGAGTAGCCGACGAGGGTTGCGCAAGCTGAAATAGAAGTAGTTAGAATATATCCAGTGATTGGAGTCTCTTCTGCATTTGTGTATAGTTGTCACGTACCAATTTGACGGATTTCGGTATTTCCATGGTGAAGGAACTCCACCAACTAGAACCACCATGGGATTAGAGAATATTCGGATAAGAGATGAAGATCAGGACCTACCTCTTCTAATTGAGTGGGCATGATTTCGGGGGTATCGTGTGTCTGATGAGAGAGTTGGAGAAGTTCAAGTTATGAATTTTTGATTAAAAAAAGAAAAAAAAAAAGTGAAAAAGTGGGGGAGAATGCGACGTCATTCTACCAGGATCCATTGACTATATATTGAGATTATTAATGTATTAGAGAGTAAATAATGAACTAGATAGAGTATTTATCTGATATATATATACTATATATATTTAAATTGGTATGTATCTATAGTTTACATAGTATATATAAATCAATTCAATGTGCATAGTTAATACCACTGCCCCTCACTATGTACTAATAGCGGCCCCATATTGATCGAATCTCCCGCTAACTCCAGACTTCATCTCCTATTCTCTCCTCGTTGAACAATCACCACATTCAAAATGGATCTTAAGGATATTCATGACTCTCTGGTATCATTGGCCTACAAGGCTGGTGATATTATCAACAATGCTTTGCCAGAAACCAACGACACAGGCTCCAAGAAGAACAGTATGTCCCCACGACCGTATGCATGAGCAACATCTCACATCTTCATAGGCGCCGATCTAGTGACCGAGTACGATCGCGCAGTGGAGAAAATGATCTCAACCTCATTGAAGGAGAAATACCCTGAATATGTGTACGAATTGATACCTAACGGTGACACATTCTACAACATTGGAACTAACTTGAACTCCACAGCTTCCACGGAGAAGAGACCTATGACCCCAACCGCCCATTAACCGATGCCCCAACCTTCATCGTAGACCCCATTGACGGCACCGTGAACTTCGTACACAGCTTCCCATATGCTTGCGTTTCCCTCGGCTTCGCAGTGAATCGAGTACCCACCGTCGGAGTAGTCTATAACCCTGTCACGAAGACCCTATACTCTGCAATTCGAGGTCAAGGAGCTTTCTTGAATCTGGAAACTCGTCTCCCACTGAAAGGGGAAAATGCTGAACCCCTGACCGGTCTATCCAATGCCCTGGTCAGTATTGAATGGGGCTCTGATCGCAGCGGTCCGAACTGGGAGACGAAGATTGCTACTTTTGTGAAATTGGGCCAGGCGAAAGAAAATGGCGGTGCAATGGTCCGCTCGTTCCGGAGTCTGGGATCTGCCGCTTTGAATATGTGTGCTGTTGCAGAGGGAACTATGGATTTGTATTGGGAGGGTGGTTGTTGGGAGTGGGATGTTTGTGCTGCCTGGGTTATCTTAACTGAGGCTGGGGGTATCGTCGCGGACGGAAGCCCTGGTGGTTGGAATCCTCGTGTTGATGGCAGGAAGTATTTGGCTGTACGCGGTGCTCCTGCAGGTCAAAAGGAGATTGTGGAGGAGTTTTGGGGTAATATTCAAGGTGAACTGCAATATTAGATGGAGCTGACTCAGTGAGGATCTAAAGGTCTTTCGCATAATAAAGGAGGAGACTCGCTTAATACCATTTCGTCAAGGTTCTATTAATTAAGTACAGGCGAGAGCAACAATGAATATGAATATGTACAGTCTTCTATATCAGATGCCTTGTGCCAAGGGAGCCTGAGAGTCCCCAGTAAAAATCTAAATGTACGCATTTATTCATGGTCGAAGGTTAGGAGACCAACGAAAGCCAGCGTCAGTCTCTTCCTCAAATCCTGATTCGCAATCGTCATCTTCATCCACCTGGCGATCGGTCCAACGTGCTGAATCCTGTCTAGAGACTTCGGTGTAGTGAGACTGTCCAGTGGTGCTGGTGGTCTTATGAGATTGGTGCTCAGCGGGAAAGGTTTCTGCTCTTTCATGAACCGGGGTGGGACTGTCGAGGGACGGAGAAGAACTGGCAAAATCGTGGGATTGATTGGACTCCATGCGATTAATCTGGGACATGTCTTGCTCTTGTTCATGCTCGCATTGTCCCTCGACTTCATCTCCAGACTCGGTAGGCCCGATGCTTGGGGACTTGGCTCGCTCAGCACTTTGTTGTAATGTATCGTCTGTCTCCGCCGCCTCGGTATGTCCGAAATGAGTGTCAACCAAGTGCTTCACCACCGGCCATCCATATGCGTTGGTAAACATACGTCGCACAATGATATTATTATGTGCATCTGGCTCCAGGCGAACAAGGACCTTCCGCCAGGTCAAATCACGGTGATAGGCCCGAGCAATCTTCTCTTCCACCTTCAATCCGCTCTGACTCGACTGAGTCTGAGTCTGGGCTTGAGTAATAGGATGGGAACTAGAAGAAGGCTGAGATGACGCTGAGATCGATTTGGAGTTCTTGTTTTGGAGAGAACCGAATGCGATCGTTCGTCGCTTGACGGGTAAAGGAGGTGGTACATCATCCGGGTGATATATGCGATCATGGAAAATGGTTCGTGAGCGGGCAGCAGGGTCCAGAATGAACTCTGTGGGTGGTAATGGGGGCATCAATAAGTCTCCAGCCGACTCAAAGAATGTGGTTCGAGGGGGTGTATGCAATCCCTCCTCATCTTCGTATAGTGAATTTCCTCGAACGACAGGGCCAGGGTTTTCATTCGCATCAAGTGAGCTGAGAGTCTGGCTACGTTTGTAGATTTTGGTATTTTTGGGACGCGATGGAAGCTTGGTTTCCTTCGGTCGAAAGAAAGATAGGAACGAACTGAAAGGACCGGAAGATGTATTCTCGGAGACATTTTCCTTATGAACAGCCCCTTCTGTGTAGGCGTGATGAGAGGATCGATGGGCTGGACCCAGAAACTGTCGTGGAGACGGGGAGGGGGGTTCGACAATGTCTACAGAATCCTGCCCCGTCTGGTCCACGAGAGAAGAAGAGCCACCATCGACTGACCCTGCTACTTCATCAACTCGAGTCAGTTGTGGAGATTTGGAATTGGCCCCAGTCAACTCAGCCCAGCCCCATTCAGCCATTGTGCCAACAAGACCGTTATCTCTCCTTGCCTTCTCCACGCGGTCCAGACCTCTCCAGTCTAGGAAGAGCAAGCAAGACGTGCGTAGAGGGACGATTCCATCATTGACCACATTAGAATAGATAGTGCGATGCTGGAATCTTTTCAGAGCATCATGAGCAGGACCACAAGGTAGGATCCGTAGCAGAGGCTTTGAACCGGGGTCAGGATTACTTTGATCCTGTGTCGAATCTCCTCGTCCCCCAATGATGGCTCCCCAGCCACTTCGCACCTTTGGAGCTGTCCAGCTTAGTCCCAAATCCTGACCCGTTCGCCCAACGAGCCCCAAGTCTAGGGCAAAGCGAACATACATCGGATTCTCGTTGCTGAGCCCCAGAAAGGGAGTAGCGAGGGCAATGAAGTTCACTGGCTTGATGAGATCAAAAAATAATGGAGAATGCTTTCTGATATATGCAATTGCGTAGGTTTGAACAAGTCCGCCGAGAGAATGCCCAATGAAACTGATACTGGTGATCTGATAAGCATGTTCTTCTTCGCTAGAGGGTTCATCTTGGTCCAAAGAAGTAGAGGGGTCTGAAGAGAGGTGGGTCTGTTCCTTGCGCGAACTGAAAGGACGATGGAAGGTTTTCGATTTGGGGCCCTTGAGAGGGAAGTATGGTTGATCGGGATAGGTCATTAACAAGACATATTTGGCCAGGCGTTTGCCGAGGTACTGGATGCCACGTTCGGTTCGAACTGCATTTCCTGAAAATCCTCGGACAATCACTTGCTCATCATCAGTCGTGGTGTCTTGGCTCTGTCTCTTCTCATTCCTGCTCGTAGCGGCATCGATGCTTTCCTTGAGATAGAGCATGTCCGCCCCCAAATTACTATGCAAGCCATGCGTAACAACCACCAGATGGACTTTCTTTTTGGATGAAGCTGGGATCCGTGCCACACTTGTGATATCTTGTTCATCTGCCTGCAAAGAGGTATTTCCAAAATCAACTCCGGCTTCACCATGACTGGCTTTGGATGGCAATGGCGGACTATTCCATAGAGTGGTGGTATCATCCACATGAAGAGTAATCGATTTGGAATATACTCCTTTCGTAGCAACCACTTGTTGAGTCTTATTTTTGGGGGTCCAATGATCCTGTAACTTTCCAGGAGGGCCCATCCCCGTCGCTGAAGTCCCACTTGATGAAAAATATTCCAATGATTGAGCATCCCGAGTGACCAGTAATTCAAAATGAACAGAGGCACTATTGGAGAATATCACTTGGGATACAATCTCAATCACCCAGGAAATCGAAGAAGGGCCCTCTGACTCTTGTTGACCAGCAACAAGATCCTGAGGATGGGTCGGCAGTTTGATTGTCGCATCCCAATTCCCGCCTGCTTTCAAATATGATTCATACTGTGGTGCTCCCTCCGTCTCTTGTCTATCATATTTGCTGTTGGGATCGAATGTGGATGGGTAACAGGATGTGTAGAGGGTATATGGGCCATGGAGATATGCGGCTCGAAACGGGATGGCCGAGGCATTTTTCACTCGGACGTAGAGCTGGGCCGGGAGAGGAAGAATAGGATCAGCTGCCGGTGTATAGGTTACGGTATATCTATAACGATCAAGCGTGTTAGCGTGGGTGTTTGATAAAAGTGGGCTTCCATTCCGGAGACTAGGAGTCGGCCCCCATAGTCCGAGAAGCGGCGTGTAGGGGTCTCAAGATAAGCTGACCTGACAACCTCTCCTACGCGAACACTGCCAGTTTGGTGGATTAAGAGCATCTCTGGTTCCGGTGTTGTATCCGCGAAGCTCTGGCGCCACCCAGAGAGGGTGTAGAAACGGGAGGGACCCTCGGTACGGGAGTTGGCGACCGCTCGGTCTGGGGTTTGCGCGGCGGAGTAAGTTCGAGGTGTGATTAGCATCGAAGTCGATAGATAATTCCATGACCTGAAAACATGATCATTATTAATGGATAACAATGATACTAGTAAGTGACTAGTAAGGTGGTGGTGATGGGGTAGAGCGGAAGCTTTCGGTTGAACCTACGCATGTGCACTATGGCGGCATGGCGCGTGACCATATCAACACGAAGGCTTTCAACTTAAGAATTCTCTATATTTCATTCTCTATTCAAATATTTGTGCCAATTTTTCAGCTTGAAACATGTAGAATTTTATACCAAGACTGTCTGACACATGTAGCTTCAGGGATAGCTCTGGGTGCTAAAGCTACAGGC
This sequence comes from Penicillium herquei, assembly GCA_039634405.1. Lineage (NCBI taxonomy): Eukaryota > Fungi > Ascomycota > Eurotiomycetes > Eurotiales > Aspergillaceae > Penicillium > Penicillium herquei. Next base: position 3,041,948 of record CP098387.1, on the reverse strand, counting down.
TGTATACAATGCTAAGACACCAAGAGCTGTACATGTGCACAGCCCCCAACTATTCCAACTATTATTAGTAGCAATAAATACTATGAGCCCCTTAACGCATCATGATATAACTAGTACTAGTCTAGTGGACACTGAAAGGATGAATTTCCAGTACTTCAAGGTTCTAGCAAGATACATTAAAGTAATCTACTAGTAGAAGATAGGTGTGAAAGCAAAGCAATAGTTCCCAATTGTACATAAAGCATACAGTACAGTAGTTCCAGGATTTCACTCCAGAACTGATTTTTAACCACTAGCAAGAGTATTCTATCAAGCGTCATCTTGTTCTCCTGGTTGAGGTTCTTCTGGTTGAGGTGCAACATGCTTGTCACTCAGGTTGACAGCAATGAAAGTCTTTGGTAGTTTGACCCTATAAGAGAGAATTAGAATCAAAATCACCGTCTCCAGAGGGAATCTATATGGGAGAGTACTTACGTGTCGAATTTCGCTTTCAGTGTTTCAATCACCTCCTTCCAATTCTGATGAGCAGTCAAGCTACGGCGAGGAGCGCACCCGATCGCGTGTCGGGAGTCCAGTTGTACATCTAGTGGGTCAAATGCATGACAACCAGGACTAATGGAGATGCGAATCGAGTAGGAGTTGGTCTCCGACTCACTATCCCGGGCTTCATAAAGCTCGAAGCAGATTTGGGACAGGTAGTCAAGCTCGGGAATGGTGCTGCGCGCAATCTTGGTTTGAATGCCACCTTCAAGAATGCAGTTCAAAAGGGTGTAGATGTGCGACTCCTTGGTGAAATAGAAGAATGACTTGGCGTCGGGAGAAGCCTGCACCTCCTCAAGATCTCGCACGATCTCTTGGAGAAGCGGCAGAGAAGTAAGAAGTCCGATTTCAAGCTTCTCGCTATCCGTGATACCATACTCTTGGGGCGTCACATAATCGAATAGGACCTTGGCCAGCTTGTAGAGCTCCCGCAGTTTGGCAAGGCGCTCATCAACCTTGCATTTGTTGGAACTGGATCCAGGGAAGAGCTTGAAGTAATGATCGTAGGAATCGTCTAATGCACGAAGGTGTTGCAATGACTCGGGGGACTGGAATCGTCGCTTCAAACCAAAACGCTGGGCAAAAGACTGATTTTCGGTCCGCTCTTCATGTTTGTCGTTTCCATTCTCGACGCCATTCTTATGCTCGGAGATTGATTCTGACTTGGTAGAGGGGCTCCGGCCTTTGACACTTTCCTCTTTGTCCTCATCCCTGTCGCTGTCAGGTGGCATGAAAACCCATTCCAGGAATTGTCGATTATGAAGGGCATCGAATTTCATGCTGTCGTAGAGCTCCGACAATTTACTGGGGTCTACCTTCTCGGTATCACAGAATTCTGCAAAGAGCTTCTCCCATCGCTCCTTGAAAAGACGCGGGTCTTCACCGGCACACCATCGGCCTTGGACATTGGACAGCTGTGGCTGATCGGGTGACTCTGAATGACTGGGATCCTCAGAGTTCTCTAATGAGCCTTCCAGTTTGCTGAAGTTATGACGCATCACGCTGCGATGAAACTTCATCAGCTCTACCACAGTGGAAAGAACGACAGACGGTTCCGGAATATTGGTATCCTTGGGCCATGCGAATTGCGAAGGCGCTGATCCCTCTCTCAGGAGGAGCTTCAGCTTCTTCTTAACCTTGTCCATCACATCCTTCGCCGCGTTCGAATCATCCAGCAAGTCTTTCCGAACTTGAATCAAATCAGCAGGAATTTCCTTCTGGTCCAGGAAAGAACAAGCCCAGATTTGTGCTAAGAAATTGATTAGTGACGGAGAAAAGAAAAGGACAGAAGAAATGTCCTTATTCAAAGATGGGAAATAGAAAGAGTCCACTTACCACTTGTACTGACGCGACGCTCAGAGCTGGTAAATAGACGAACGTTATTGAGGGCCTCTTTATTCATCAACTTGAGATCATCCCGCATGTTCAGACCAAGGTCTTGCGACTGATAGCGTGCGGCGTGAGTAGGCTCTCCACCCCATTTGATAATCAACTGCAACTTATCCAAGATTAGGTCATTCTCCGCCGCCGAGAAGCGAGAAAAAGTAGGACCTGAGATGGAGTCACTTCGTGTCTGAGACCTGCGCAAGGCTTCGTCCTTCTCACCTTCATTCGGACCTATGATAGGCGAGAGGGGTTCAGTGGGCTCGGTCTCTCCTGATGGGACTGTAGAGGCTGGGTCTGAACTCTGTTCTCGCATCTCTTCTGGCTTGCGTTTACGGAACATGGGTTTGATCTGTACTTTGGTGCCAGGCCAGCCACCCTTCTTCTCCAATGAAGTACGAAGCAGCTTCAATTTATCCATATCTTCAAGGCCTTCATCCATGGCACGTTTGACCGCATCAGACACACTGGACAGGGCTGCTGCACCTTTAATGACAACCTCCTCCTGGTGTCCCTTCAACAGGTCCACAAAAGGCTGGCTGTGAAAGGTAAATTTGAATTTCTGTTTGGGTGTGCGATCGGCATGTCGAATGACTGCTACCATTCCCTTGAGCTTCCAAGAGTGCTTTGAGGCAGGGAGTGGTGGCTGAGCCCCGTCGCCGCCATGGTGAAGAGAAACAGCTGGTGATTTGGTATTGGACGGACTGTAGCCACGAGAATCGGAGCGACCATCGCATGAGTTAAGGCCACTAGTATTCGCCTGGGGGTCAGCACACTCAATTCCTGAGGATGATGCCAGTGACGGAGCGCCTGTTGATACATCTGAGGCAGGTGCATCATGGGGTTTAGAAGCTTGCTGACTGTTGTAAAGACGAGAGGTGCTTGGAGACTTCAGCAATGTCTTCAGAGGATGTCTGTGTGAACCAGCTGTGCTTCTTCTGGGTTGACCTAGATCTGGTGAAGGTGGCTCAGAGAGGTCCATTGATCCCTCGCACTTACGCATCTCGGTTAGGAAAGTTTCCCGCAAGATATAGGCGCACTTGTCATAATAATCATTGTTATCCTTGACGAAGCTCCAGCCATTCACGTCGATCACATAGCTCTTGTCCCCAACTCGGAGCATATCGAATCCACAGATCCGTTGTCCAAATCCATTTGAGATCTTGGAGGCAATTGCAGCTTCTTCTTTGCTCAACTGGGTAATATACCGCAACTCCTTGCCATGTGTGTTTCGTCGCACAAGCCCGTCTACGACAGGGGACTTGCGTGTTTCAGCATGACAAAAGTCTGGACCCACGGTATACGCCTTGACATCTTCAGCATTATCCACCCGCAAGAACTGCTCGTAAAGATAGCTTGTTCCAGTTTCCGTGATCGAACGAGGGACAGTGAGATTCGGATCGTATTCAGAGCTTTTATTACCGACTTTTCGGAATAGTTTGCGACCGCCGCCGCCGTATTGTTGGTCATTGGGGAAATAAATGTGAATATTATGGTCTTCACCGTTAACTGGCTTCTCCACGAACGGCTTCCGGAAAACTTTGCCATCGACTATCAGAGACTCTCCATCCTCTGACATTGCGACATGCTGTGTTCTTGGGGCACCACCTCCTGTGCCATCTTCCGGGCCATCTAACTTCACTCCAGTCAACCGATGAATATGTTCGGCAACTTCCGGCGACTCCAGGACTGGTCCACCGTCGCGGTTCACCTCCACTCTCTTTGGGGTGGGGACCCCCATATTATCCAAGATCATCAAGCACAAACGTCGGTCCCACAACACCTTCTGCATCGGCAAGTCATTGACACAGAATGGTTTGCGGAGTTGTGCATAAGCAATGGCTTTATCTAATGGGAAGCCATCTGAGAAAAAGGCGATCAGGAAATCGCATACAGGCCAATTCTCCACCGCTTCATCCAGAATCACTTTATCACCAAACACGATCACCTCAAATTCCCCTTTTGCCTGGAGACGAGTGAGGATGTTCTGGCTGGGCTTGCTGCGCGCTTTAATATCTAGAGCACAGACACCAATTCGCCATGGTTTGGGACCATTGTGCTCCATCTCACTTATGGAGCTGGCCGCCGTACTCCCACTGAATCGTCGGGGTGCGCGACTTGATGAGCGGTTGGAATGACCAATACGGGGTGCTGAACGAGAGTCTGATACACTCTCCATTCGGTTTGATTTGATTGGGAATTGTTGACCGGAAAGACGATTTGACGTCAACGGCTCGGAGGGGATTTCTTTCTGCTCAGAATCACCAAGAGCTTGATGTGGCGGTGAGCCCGAACCCAGGATTTGTTCAAAGACACCCTTGGTGGAGCCCATATTGGTAGACGAGCTTTGGGTTTGAGAATTATCCTCATCCATTGCACCGAAGGACCGGGGAACGTAGGAAACGCGAGATCGGGGAAGAGAACGGTAAGGCGGTGATAGAGGGGTTTAGTGGGGGAGGACTCTATCCAGATAATCAAAAATCTTGCAGTGGGGATAGATAAGCAAGCATGCTTAAGTGGAGCAGAGTAATTTCTTTTAAGAGTTATTCTTGAGTGGGAGGAGGTGAAGAATGAAGGAAATAAAATTTGAAGAGAGGGAAGAATAAGAAACAAGGTTGCAGCACTGACATTGGCCGAAAACAATCATCCCCATTGACCTGCATAAGCTTCAGGTTGATCGGGGTATGGGGAATAGTATTAGGTATAAGTATATGGTACAGTTCTAGAATAATTAGAGAAATATAGTCAGTTTACAGGGATACTACTAAGCTAGTATCTTCTAGTTGCTTTTTTTTATTTTATTTTTAATTTTTAGTTTTCTTTTCTTTTTCTTCATCTCATCTAATAGTATGTAGTCAACTGGTCAGTACTTCTGTAGATCTCGATGAAGGCGGTGTGCAGCTCCCAAGGCGGAGAAGAAAAAAAAATCTCATTCTTCGGACTTGTTCATCTAGTGTTGAAGATAACTCCAACATGCCTGCTATGGCCAGTGATCCTTTTGATTTGCCTTTGGCAAAAAGGCAGAAGAGGACTCTTGCTGAAAAAGAGAAGGTCATTAATCAACGAGGAGGCTCTAAAGTCTTTGCGCCCTTCCGCGTAAGTTTGCATATCATAATTATTTCTTGGCTTCCTTTGGAGAAGTGCTTTTTACTGATCAATTTCAATATTTTAGACTCTAGGATTGGTTTCGCCGACTCCTGTCCCATTTACCAGTGTTCGTCTAGGAAAGTCCACTTTTCAAATCACTACTTCCGTGGGCCATACGCTACAAACCTACGATCTGAAACGAGGATTGAATTTGATCTTCTTGAGTCGACCACAAACCCCGGAAATCATTACAGCGACATGCGCGTGGCAGGATAAGGTATTCGCTGCTTGGGGATCTCTCCGTCCCCGTGCGCCTGGAGGTATCTGGGTATTCAAGCGTGGAAAGCGAGTTGCAGCTTTGGAGGCTCCCAGCTTGGAGGGACCCATTACCCAATTGCTGGTATTTGGATCATGGCTGGTCGGTTGCTGGGCAGGTGGTTTGGAAGTGTGGAAGACCGGGACTTACGAGCACTACACCAGTCTGCGTCCCCAATCAAACTCGGGCGCATCTGCGGCGGAACAGATCTATGGCGGAATCATGTGTAACATGCCGACGTATGTGAACAAGGTCTTCGTGGGTCGAATGGATGGTGCGGTGGATATCTGGAATGTTCGCACTGGCAAATTGGTTTATACCTTGCCTTCCTCTTCGCCTAACGCAGGACCTGTGACGGCAATGCACCCAACTCCCGTCCTCTCTCTGCTCGCAATCGCCCACAAGAATGGATCCTTGGCAATCTTGAATATCGAATCTGGTCAATTGGTGTTATCACTGCGAACTCCCTCCGCGCGAGCCCTTCCTGTGACATCGATCACATTCCGAAGCGACGGTCTTGGAGCAGGTCATGATGGCCGACAGGCTGGCGTCATGGCCACAGCCTCAAGTGGCAGTGGGGATATTACCATGTGGGACTTGAATGAGGGTGGTCGCGTGGCTGGAGTCCTACGAGGTGCGCACCGAGTTTCGAACCGTGATAGTAGTCTGGGCGTCAGTGGAATCGAGTTCTTGGACGCGCAACCTGTGTTCGTTTCTACCGGCGATGACAACACCTTGAAAACATGGATCTTCGACGAGACCCCCTTCTCTACCACTCCTCGGCCGCTCCACTCCCGAGGTGGACACTCTGCAGCCGTCAGCACTCTCGAATTCTTGCCAGCAGCTTCTGACGGATCCGATTCGGGTGGGAAGTGGCTGCTCAGCGCAAGCAAGGATTCCAGTCTCTGGGGACTTAGTTTGCGCAAAGACAGTCAACATGCTGAGATTTCGCAGGGTAGTGTGGAGCGCAAGTCGAAGAAGATCGATCCCTCCGATTCATCTGTGGTAGACTCTCTCAAGGCCCCCGAGGTCACCTGTATCGCATGTTCTCTGAATCGCGATGGCGGCATGGGTGTCGCCACATCTGGTCCCATTTGGTCCAACCCTAAGTTCACAAACACCGAATCGACCAACTCTACAGGATGGGAAAGTGTTGTCACTGGCCATCGGGGCGATAAATATGCCCGAACTTGGTTCTGGGGCAAGAAGAAGGCTGGTCGCTGGGCATTCCCTACCAGCGATGGAACTGAAGTCAAGGTATGTTTCGTTTTCGTATAGAGATAAAGTATAACATAGCTAATCATGAGTTACAACAGAGTGTGGCTGTTTCACCTTGTGGAACTTTTGCTGTCGTTGGATCTGCAGGTGGTTCCGTTGATATGTTCAATCTCCAGTCTGGTTTGCATCGCCAGAGCTTTCCACCACGAGCGAAATCTCGAGCCATGAAGGGACATGCAATTGATCAGACGCAAGGCTCAAGGCATACCAAGGCAGTTACAGGCTTAATGGTTGATAATTTGAACCGCACTGTCATTAGCTGTAGTCTGGATGGCAAGGTCAAGGTATGCTCCCAGATTCCTCTATGCTTTCATTCTCTGTACTAACATGTTTTTTTTTTTTCTCTCGCAGTTTTGGGATCTTCTCACCGGTTCGTTAATCGATGAACTGGATTGGTACCCCATGGCTGCTCCCACTGGAATCCGATATAGTAAGACGAGCGAACTTGCTGCCTTTAGCTGCGATGACTTGTCCATTCGCGTTGTTGATCTCGAGACCCGAAAATTGGTCCGTGAATTCTGGGGATGCGTGGGTCAAGTTAATGACTTCATTTTCTCTAACGATGGACGATGGGTTATTGCGGCATCAATGGATTCGGTAATTCGAGTCTGGGATTTACCCACGGGACATCTGATCGATATCTTCCGGGTGTCTAAAACTTGTGTTTCTCTTGCCATGTCATCCACTGGCGAATTTCTCGCTACAGCACACGCAGGAAGCATCGGCATTAGTCTGTGGAGCAACCGCAGTCTATTCATGCCCGTATCCACCAAGAACCTTGATGAGGACCTCATTGAGGATGTTGGTGTTCCTACTACATCTGGCGAGAGTGGTGCAGGACTTGTTGAGGCCGCTTTTATGGATATTGACGATTCGGACGAGACTGATGGACCCGTCTTGATGAATGAGCAACTGCAAAAGGATATGGTCACTCTCAGTCTGGTCCCGAAGAGCAAGTGGCAAGCACTTGTGCATCTGGATTCGATCAAGGTACGTAATAATTATCCTCGTTCATCCATGCTCGTTCTGAAAATCCTACTGACACCACCTAGGAACGCAATCGTCCCAAGGAAGCCCCCAAGGCCCCTGAGAAGGCTCCATTCTTCCTCCCTTCCATGCTGCAACCTCAGTCAGCTCAGGATCCTGTCGCTAATGCCCTTGCTGCTGAAAACGGTTCTCTCACCCAACACATGGAGGCAGAGCGATCTCGACTAGCTAAGACTTCCACCGGTATCAGTGGATTCGATTCCACAACAAGCCGACACCTACTATCCGGTCATGAATCCGGTGATTTTGACCCACTCGTTGAGCATCTCAAGACCCTTTCTCCTGCTCTGGCCGATCTAGAGATTCGCTCTCTTGATCCCCGGGCGCGTAACGGCTTCTCAGAATTGTCCGCCTTTGTCAACGCTCTTACCATTCGCCTCAAATTGCGAAGGGATTTCGAGCTAGTCAATGCCTGGATGGCAGTCTTTTTGAAGATTCATGCCGACACAGTTGCTCTGTGTTCCCACCAGGATGAACCTGAAAACCGCCTCCTGCGTGATGCTCTGACATCTTGGGCCCATGAACAACAACAGGAGGGCAAGCGTCTTGCTGAGCTTGTCGGATATTGCCGTGGAGTCGTTGGATTCTTGAGATCTGCCCGGTAGATGAAAATTTTCTATCATAATGTATATATTTAACAAATTTGTATACTCGTTCAAAATTTGTGTTAGCGAGTAGATATGGAAAGATTATGTCCTCTAAACCTTCAACAATGCACAAGTAGCATTCTCTAGGCGGTAATCACGGTAGTTTCAAGAATCGAAGTGAAAAGTAGATCTGTACAAAGCTGAATAGAAATTCTCATGAGGTTTTTTCACCTGGGCGAGGATGTGTTCTGACTAAGGAGGGGGGAAATTCATAACTTGCAAGTTGAACCCTCACTTGGGCAAACTACTCCCATCATCTCAGGTTATCCTTGCAAACTTCCCCCTCTCTTTCTCTATCATATTGACTTCTTCATATCTCTCTAAAATCATTCTCGACCCTGAAATTCCTTACCGCAATGGGAATCCCATCTCTGACCAAACATCTTTTTCCTTATGGGGAAACTGTTGTGCTTGGTGACAGTTCAACCCAGGAAGATGGACCGCCCAGTGTTCGGTCTGTGGTCATTGACGGACCCAGCCTAGTTTATCACATTAACTATCGATTACTTGCATCTACGAGGATATCAAATGGCACACTTGACCCACAACCCACCTGTGACGAGGTCAGTCGTGGGTTTGCCAGCTGTCTGGTACAGCTCGTCCAGCGCGGCGTTCAAATGTAGCCTTCCTTCAAACCCTTACTTTGCGCAAGTCTGACCAGAATTATAGACAACGAATATGCTTTGATGGTGCACTGCCAGTTGCCAAACGAGAGACACGCCTGGGCCGAATTGAAAGGTCTAGACAGCGTTTGGAGATTGCTCGGCGTCAACCACTCGTGGCACCCTCAAGTGAACAGTGCCAGAAAAGTCCTATGAGACCAGCCCAGTTCTGGTCAAGCCGCAATCTCCCATCATGCTTCAGAAACTTACCTGAAAACCCATTCATGGTTTCAGCAGTATTCGAGGACCTCAAGCGTTGGTGGACCAAGCCACGGCTGGCCACAGAGCTCAAACAAGAAGTCGATGCCCTCGAACTGGGGCCTGGCGATTACCCTTGGGCAGATATCACTGTCATGGTCCCCGGGGAAGCGGACCCCGAGTGTGCTAGAATTGCAAGCATCACTGGTGCTGCGGTGCTTACAAACGACTCAGACCTGGTCGTTCACAACCTAGGTCCCAATGGAGCCGTTGTCATGCTAAACTCTTTACACCTACTCGAGAATGCCGCTGATAAGAACAATTCGGATATCCGGGGTTTGAGATTACTCCCAAAGAGGATCTGCGAAAGGCTTGGGATCCCGAATATCCAACGCTTTGCGTATGAGTTGGAGCAGGACCCCCAGGTTGGGTTATCGGATCTTATACGACGGACCAAAAAGAGCCTCGAGACTGAAGAAAAGATAAATGACTACGATCGATTTCTGAAAGAATACCGCACTCGCACAGAGGAAGAATCAATATCTCAGGATCGATTCAGCCATCTAGTTTTAGACCCCAGAGTGTCTGAACTAGTTTGGCAATATGAGCTGCCTGACATCTACTTTTCCGATCAACCACACATCTACTTGGGTATTTTGCACGAGGATCCCTCTCGGCGATGTGCTTGGGAAAATGGCCGCATATTCAGGACTACGGCCTACTCCCTTCTCAATTCATCATACCCTACCGAGCGCCAATACCCTTCCGTTCATGAGTTTGTTCGCAGAGGTAGACGCATTGTCGCAGAGGAAGTCATTCTCTATGAGCCCCTTCAATTCCCGACAGCCCTGAGATACATTGACGCCCGTCTTAGCCTCGCATCATTAGTCTTGGGGGACCCATCGCAGCATTACTTTTGGGTCATGTTTGCCCTAGCTGAGATCTACCAAGATCCTAAGACTTCTATGTTCCCCGAGTTTACACATTTGAAGCAATTCCTGGAACGTGGTAGGATGGGGGAAAGTGGTGACTGGGTTGATATTCATTTCCTGGCCTCCATACACGCGGTGTTCTACTCGCTTCGAATTCTGAAGCAAGTTCTCTCTATGATCGATGAAGAAATTTGGAAGGACTCGAAGCACTTATCTCTCCTTGATAAGCTTCCCCCTGCACGTCTACTTCTAGGTTCTCGACTTGACTTGACAAAGGGATTCCAAAGAGAGTTCTTTGCTCACCAATCGCTGTGCCAATTGTTTCAGACTTACGATCAGACTTACGATTGATATGGATTATTCTATCACTAAGGCCCTTTCTATTCATGTTAGAAACTTGAAAGAACATTGAATGCAGACACAGGTTTATCTTGATGCTAAAAAAAAAAAAAAAAAAAAAAAAAGCTACAACAAACATTGGATATCAATTTCGTAGTAAAGCCAGATGAACCAGGACTGGAAACTTGATCTTAAAGGGGATCTTGCCCTAACTTTTATATTGTTACAAGGCAATAAAACATTTTAAGGTATCTCTGAACCATGAAAATCAATATCGAACCGTTGGAAATCAGTAGATGAACGCCTGTATCGCTATTTCACAGCCTAGAACCAGTATCCGGTTACCGAATACTCGTTGCCAGGTATCATGGATGTCATCCATGGATTACACGGATGCCTGTTTGGTCCCACCGAGCCTGTGATAATCAATGAGAGTAAGGCAAATAGAGGTTAAGTTCGAAGTCTAATAGGGTGAACTGTTGGTGACTCCAATCCCAGTAGCTCCCAGAAAGGTGTCGGGGTATTCTGTTGCTCAACTGTGGCAACACTTGTCAATGTCAAAGAGCCCCGTCGAAACAAGAGGGTATAGATAAAGGAATATGAATATCGGAAGGCATTGGAAATCCAGGTTATGCCCTCACTTCTCGGGGGCATCGGGCAATCGTTCAATGACATATTTTCCACGGGCAACACTCATGATAGGAGCACCGGGAATTTTCCTAAACTTAAGTTAGAACTGGATAAAAGAAGACGAGAGATTTCTGCTCCTATATCTTCGGATGGAGAAAAGAGAAAAAGCGGCGGATTGTAGAAAAAGCACGTACCGAATTCGCCTCTTCAGGTCACGATCGTTAGTCGCCACAATATACACACGATGCTTGATGAGACGGTCCACTAAGCAGTCATCGGCATATGTTCCCTTGTGATCACATTTGATGCGCTCAAATCGAGGGTCTTTAGCAACCCGCAAGGCCAGTCGGTATTTCTGACCCAACTTCTCCAACTCTGCCAAGACACAATCCGTAATAACAGGGATACATTTCGCATACAGACAGTCCATCATGGTGGGGATAATGTCGAGCTTGTGCTGAATGGTATGGGATATGAAATTGGTATCGACGAGAACGGAGTACGGAGGCGTGAGCGCAGTGTTGTACTGGAAGAACATAGATGAAGGAGCTTGGGGCCTATAGTCATTTTTGTCAGCCTACTAATCACATTTGGGTTCGCTTATCGAGGAGCAACATACGCTTCTCGAATCACATCATCCTTGGGTTTGGGCTTATCTTTCTGGTCATTTTCTTTTCTGGAGAGAGGGAACAGGTTAGTACGGCAACTAAAGTTAAGGGGAGGGACACAAACAGGCGATTATCGCGGAGCGTGATTGCTCTTTTTGTTTGCGCAAATTTGCGCGTTCTTCTTTGGACACCCATGGCGAAGAGAATATGGTGGTGAAATAGTTGAATAGTTGGTGGAGAGAGAAGAAATTTGGATTCCGATAACCAGATAATGCGCTTATCGCAGATGACTCAGCATATACGTCACGTGATCATATACCGATCTATAAACCAGATGCGACTACATATTGATTCCAACTGACTAGAAATATACCAGAAATTTAGAAAAGATTACTATTCTTTTAGAATGACCACCTTTATCTATTCATCCTTTTGTCCTGATTGATTAAATTTCATGGAAATTAAGCTGTTTTCAGGTTCCAAGAAGTCTCGGGGGTTCGGAGCGAGCTACTTCGCATACTTGAATAGTGACCTCGGGATGCAATGATGTCTGAATGTTTTAGTTCTCGCTTCAGCAGGAAATAGTTTGTTATCACTGGTCATCTCATCATTGCAGATTTCTCTATGCTGCCATGGTTGAAGCTTTCTAGTCTGGCAGGACCGGCTCTCACTACTTACATCCAGAAGCTGGATGCTTTGCATGAAGTGCAGGCAAAGGCTGTTCCACCTATATGAGATGAACCCAATTACAATTTTTTATCGACCGGAAAATTCAAGAGAATTAGCTTATATAGTGTATTCCCGGTCATATTTTCCAAATCTTCACGCCACTGCCCAAGTATAGAAGCGAACTTGGGGAAGGTACCTAGGCATGTCTAGGCGCATTCACTCCGTATATTTTGCCAGTACAGTCGTGAAGGCCTTCAATTATACCTAGGTAGGCTTGACAGTACCTAATGGGCATGATGCTAGCTAAAGAGCGTACTAGTGAATTCTCTCATGTATCCTTATCTTTACATCCAATGCATGTCTTCAAAATGTATTGTTCCAGTAGTTTAGATAATAGAAACCTTCATATTTTGTCCATTTTCGAAATCCATAGTCTTTCCTCGCTCAAAAATCCCGATTCGCTGAAACATACCACCACCATAGTTTTTATCATTTTTCACGAGGAGCAATCCACGCACACCATCATCAAGTCCCTTGGCCAGAGTAATTCCCACAGCCAAGACTAAGACAGGCTCGCGAAGTCTCGTCTCATCACATATTCCTTCAACATTACGGAAAGATGTGCCGTTGAGAAGTTCTGGATCCTCAGCTATGTCCTCATCTGGGTGTGCTTTCACAAATTCATCTGTGTGTTTTTGCAATGCCTCTTCAAACGTTATGACCGAGTCACCTCTATCCAATGCCGTAGAAGCTAAGGAAATTGACTCTGGAAGTATGAAGACATTGGATGTGATTGGATTAAACCATGCGAGTCTAGCAGGTCCTTGCAGCCTAAGCTGAGCTGATGAGACTTCTCCAAATGGATTCAACTCGGGATGTGCCGGCAACGTAGAGCATTCCAAGATGTCACATAATACTTTGCGAGGTTCTTCATCTTCCCCATCATAATAAAAATCAAAATTCACTTTTCCACCCTCAACACTTGCCCAGGACCAGGAAGGTGCACGGTAGTTCTCGGGTCTGTAGAAGTGAAACGTTTCATCCTCAGCTAAGGTTCGATGAGAACGCGAGGTGGACCATGCAAGCTGCCTTGCAAGCTCATATTGCCACATGCCAGCGTAATATCCAGGTCCAAGTGTGTGGGAGAATGAAGGTCGAGATGCAACGCCCGCTAGTGCATTTAATTTGTCATTTTCGAGACTTGTAGTTCCAAGGGAGAATGATGAGACAAGCCGAAGCCAACAGCTCAAAGCTTTGTCCTTATTTGCGCAGGCTTCATCCTCACTAATTGCAAGTGAGAATAGATTCAGACTGTACTTTTCGTCGAATTCATTATAGCCACAGCCGAGGTAATGTGGAAAAAAGAGTGAGTTGTCAAAGTTTTTGGAGCCTTCATTGCATCTCCATATCATGGTGTTTGTGGTAAACGTGAGAACACGATTGCTCATCACCTGTTCCTGTACGGCCCAGGCTCTTTTTGATATGGGCTCGAATAATTCATCATAGGTTGCTGCGTCTAACTCATTGACTGACATGCTACCAAACTTGCCGGGTCCAAAGCGGACAGGTACTGTGTGAAGACGCTCATTATGTATACGAGGGTGGAAAAGGCCATCGTAAACACTCTCTGTAGATGCAGCAACAATGGTCAAGGCTGAACGGCCGTAGATATTATTCATTCTGGAAATCTCCTTGAGTTTGTCGTCCTCAACATCCTGGAGGACGCAGAAGGCGTCAATCCACAAGTACGGGATCGACAATATACGAGCAGTCAAAACAGCATCACGGATAGTAGGAGGTAAATCATTCATATCCAAACCATCGGTAAATTTGGCGTAATTAGAGGTAGTGAGCGTCGGAAAGGCCTTCTTTCCTCTCGCGTAGGAAAGTGTCGCGTAAACTCCCCTCGCGCCATTCGATTCAAAAACCCGCGGGCGGTCCTGTCCTGGTGGGCTGACTTCTATGACTCTCGTTGGCAATGGAGAGTCTCGAGGTAAACTGTTGCAGGAACTGTGTTCTTTACATTCTTGAAACCAGCTCCGAATTTGCGTCCAGGCTGAATCACTGTCAACATCAGTCCTCATTGGCCTCGCTGTGACATATTTGGAGGCAGAATCATCAGCTGGTGTGCAGGCATGAAGAAAGAGAGAATATCCCCCTCTCCATTTTCCTGTCGGAGATTTGCAATCGATATTGAAATAAAAGATATTCCTGCCTGTAGGCGTAACCCACTTGAATATGTCGCTTGGGCTCATAGAGATGGTCACTCGATCATCTGGCATCCATTCGGCCGTGACAAACTCGCGTATATAAGCGCACCAGTTGCAGGATGCGGCATTGATCTCAGCAACAGTGGTGGTAGTTTCAATTCGCGGGTAATCGAAGTCCTTTTGCCCTGTGCAACACCTCTCAAAAGCCTCCGTATTGAACAGATCATTCCAGCATCGATCGCAAACCAGGCTTTCAGGTGAGATCCTTGATTGCAATGTATTTGGATGTGAATTTTGGTGGACGCCTTGGGGAATTGCCTGCATGGATGGCGGTTTTCCTAATGCGGAATCGATCGCCACCTGATGATGATGTCTGATGGGGGGTTTTATCAAAAGTGGAAACCAGGTTGCTTCCAATATTGCGGGCCTTTGGCAATGGATAGAGTGAATTGGGTACCGTAACACACGACTGAAACGTCGAAGGCTCTGTTTCATCGTGTTGTATAGGAGCCGGTGAGACAGGAACTGGTGGGAGATGAATAAGGTAAGTGTAGGAGAGAGTGAGAGAGAAGCTGAACTGAGGAGGTTATAGGTCACCTGATCAAATCCTGTAGACTGGACTGAAATATATTAATAATACCTGATTGAAAGAGCTAGATACTATTATATATATAGCCCTGCAGGCTTTTATAATAAGTACTGGTTATTAAAACTTGAAATACGTTATGTGATATCTAGCAGCACCCCCTCCTAGGGACAGGGAGACATAGATAAGGCTATAAGACCATTAGGTAACATAGTAGCTACGATAGGGGCACCTGCTACCTTAGGCAGCAGGGGACCTATGTACCTATAAGTATATATGACCCATAGAGAACATATGTCACGGTACCTAGGTAAGAAAATCAAACAATAAAACCTTTCAAAATTATTTTGGATTATCCCTTCCAAAATTGATTATTCTTTCATTATAAATCATTTGATTATTATACATAAAAGGAAATAAAACAGGGAAGATATCCAAAGGATCTTTCAACCAATAGAATCAAAGACTAAGTATCCAAATTACTATCTTACATCAAAGGATAAATAACAATAATTTAATTATACTTAAAACCTAAAGATATAAAATTAGCCTTAAAACACCTTTAAATCCCTTCCTTTTAAGTATTAATCTCTATTAATCTTAGAAGTTATCTTATAGAAATAATCAATTTAATTATATATTATATTCTACCTATCTTATAAATACTACCCTAATCTAATATTATTTCTATAATAAATTTTAATACTTTTCCTATTAAAATACCTAAAATAATAATATCTAATTAAATTATATATTAAATCTCTTAAATCTCCTAAAAATTATAATAAAATTTACTAATTAATATTCTAAACCCTACTAATAAAAATAATAAAAATACTATTCTAATTAGTAAAAAAATAAAAATTAAATTTAAATAAAAATTATTATAATAATTAGATTATATAAAATAGTAATTTTATAAGATTCTATTATATACTAATAAAATTAATATATATCCTAAATATTAATAAATATCCTAATTAAAAAAAAATATCTCCTATTTAAATATAATTTACTAAAAAAAACCTTTTAAATTAGATTCTATCTTAAAATTAAAACTTAATACTAATATTAAAAGTTATACTAACTAAATAAAAAATCTCTAATATTATTTTTAAAATTATCCTTATAACTTCCTACCTACAATATAGATCTAAACTATAATTCTAAAGTTATAAAAATAATATTAATAACTATAGTTTACCTATTTAGAATTATTTAGTAAAACTAAATTAATTTATACTAAAAATAATTAAAAAACCTTTAAGAAATAGACTTTAACTTTAATAAAAAATTCTATAACTCTTTAATCTAATATTAATATTTAATATACTAAAATTTACTAAAAAGATTATAATATATTAACTATTTTTAATTTATATCTGAATAATCTTAAAATATATCTATTTTATAAACTAAAAGAAATTAATACTTTAGATTTCTTTTTTTAATTATTATCTTTTTTTCAATAAACTATTATAATATATATAGTAAATCTATTAAAAACTTATAATAAAATAATAGTTACTATAAGTTTATATTAAATTTTATTATAAAAAGATTCATTTAGTAATAAATTAAAAAAAACTATTATAGCTAAAAAGCCTAAACTAATACTAAAATAAAGAAAATTATAATTAAAATTTATTAAAAAATAAATTAAATATCTCTAAAAAATATAAAAATCTAATATTATAGATCTATTAAAAGTTTAATATTATTAATATAAAGAATAAAGATATTATATAAATAAATATACTAAAAAAAAGTTCTAAAAAACCTATAAAAGTTTAAAGAATTAAAGCTAAATTAACTAACTTAAAAAATAATCTTAAACTATAAATAATCCTTTATCTATAATTTAAAAAAAGTTAATTATAGGGATTACTATTTAACTATATTATCCTATAACTATAGATAAATTAATATAAACTTATACTAATTTAGATATTTATACTAAAATAGATCTAATTAGTTATAAATTTATAAAAAAAGAAAAATTAAAAAGAATTTCTTTTATTACTCTAACTTTATAAACTATTAGAAAAGTAAAACTAATTATATATAGAATATATTAAGTTATTAGCTAATTACTATTACTAATTCTAAAAAGAAAATATTATAATTTATATATAATTATATTACTATTAATTAAAATATATAAATATAAAATAGTCCTATATCATTATTTATAATTACTTTAAAGAAATATCTAATTTATCTAGTAACTAATAGTCTAAGACTAAAGAATAGTAGTTTAAATTAGGAAAAAAAGGAAATATTAGTTTTAAATCCTTACTAATTTATAAAATAATATTAGAATTATATATATATATATATATATATATATTTAAAATTATCTAAAATCTATATAATTCACTATTATTTAAATAGGTCATAAAGACTATTCCTATTAATCTGAATAAAGAAATATCCCCTTAATTCTAGAAATATTAAAATATATTTAATACTATATCTTTAAAAATTATATTACTATAAAAAGATATAGATTATACTATTAAAACTTATAAAAATAAAAATCTACTATTTAGACTAATTTATCTACTATCTCTTAAAGAACTTAGTATAATAGGCTAAAGCCTAATAAAGGTATAGGCTATATCTATATAGGATATATAATTATAGCCTCCCTACTTTAACCCTATTTTACTTTTATTTTAATTTCTTTTTTTTTAAGTTTTTTATATATAGTTTATAGTCTAGGTAGATTGTATTAATTTTATCTTTATCTTTTATATATAAAAAGCTTTTTTTATCTATTAAAAGTATTAATATTAAATTAAATATAGAATAATAAAGAAATATAAATAAAAACCCTATAAACCTTATATCTAAATAGTTTATAGTAGTTAAAGTTTAAATAGAAAAGTAATTATAGATATTAAATCAAAGTAATATAGTCTTTTTGAGTAAGTTCTTAGGATAAATAGAATAATAATTAGTAGTATTAGAAATAATCTTAGTTTTTAGTATTTTTAGAGAAATCTTATATAATAAATCTAAAATAGTTATATTCTTAATTAGAATTTTTATTAAAGATATTATTAATAAAATTTAGATTTATATTAAATTAAAATTATTTAATTTTATTATTTTTATTAGAGTATTTTATTTTAGATAGAAACCTTAGAAGGTAGATATCTAGAATAAGCTAAAGATTAATAGTAAAGTAATTAGTTCTTAACTAATATAGTTTTTTATATTTATATTAGATTAAATAAGAATATTATTATTATAGTCTTTATCTATATAGAGTAATATTAAGATAATAAAGATCTAGATAAATTCTTAGTGTATTTAGAATAAATTAATAGTAATTAGAATATAATAGTTTAAGCTATAAGTTATTTATAAATCTTATAATAGAGGGATAATTAGTTATTTATCTATTTTTTCCCTAGATTAGAATAAGTATTTATAGATATTAGTATTAATAATTAGTTTTTTCTTTTTTAATAAAATATCTTTTTAATAATTTTTAACTAAAGTTTTTATAATATCTTTATAAATTAAGATATATCTAATATATTACATAGAATTATATTAATAACCACTATCACTATAGGTAAGGTCCAGGGGTCATAAGAGATATTAGTAAAGATCAGAGTAAAGGTTTAAGAAAAGAATAGATAGTTATAGTAACTTTAGATAAGTTTATATAAGGTTTAGATAAACTAATATATCTCTTAGATTATTTTATAAACTAATTATTAAAGCTTAGTAAGAGATTAAGTCCTTTCTATAGTTTTATAGTATATTTAGCTAATTAAGCTAAAGTTACTATAGCCTAGTATAGGGCTTTATATATTTTTTAGTAGGTTTTAGATTAGTTATCTATAGTTATTCTATAGTTCTATTTATACTTATAAAGCTTTATAAAAGTTCTATTTTATTAAGTTTAACTTTAGATAGATCTTACTAGTCTATCCTCTTTATCTTAGTATTCTTACTATATATATTAAGATTTTTATTTTATATTATAATATTATCCCTTTTTTTATAAGCTTTATCTATATAGTTCTATCAATCTTTTCTTTTATTTAGTTATTTAAATAGAATTTTATAGAATTTATTAATAATCTCTCTTTATTTTTTTTTTCTATATATATCCTTAGATAAAGATAAAAAAATTTCTTTTTTCTATCTAACTATTTTATTTTATCTTTCTTAATATTATCTAATATAACTACTAATACTTTAACTTTTTTTTAATCTAGATTAGGTTTTATTAATAAATCCTATTATTCTTTAATATATCTTCTATGTATAGATCTTATCTACTAATAATCCCTATTATTATTCTACTATTAGTTTATATTAATATAAATATTAATATTATTAACATATATATAATATATATAAAAAGTCTAATCTATACTTAAATTCTATTACTAATCTTTTTATCCTTATTATACTAATTATATTTTTAAATAGTTAGATATCTCCTAATACTATAATTCCTATAAATCTTACTATTTTATATATAAAATATATTACCTATACTAGAGCTTTAGCTACTAATAAAGATAAGACTATTCTTTCTTAATAATATCCTATTAAAACTATAAATTAAAATATAATATCTATCCTTATTCCTATATTAGATATAGTAATTACTATATATAACTTTATTATATCTACTATCTTTATTTCTATATTTCTAGCTATATAAAAGATATCTATTATATAATAAAACTATACTATTAATACTTTATTTATTTTTAATTATTATAATAAAAAACTATAATTATATAATCTAATAAATTTACTTTTTTATTATATCTATTCTTAATATATCTTAGTATTACTATTTATTACTATATCTATATATAATATAATAAAGTTTAATTTAATCTTTTTTTTTCTTTTTATAAAGTTTACTAAGATTTCTATATCCTTTATATATTTATATAGTTTCTATATATATTTATTATTACTATAATCTTCCTATTTTACTAGGAATTATATATTATTCTAATAGTATTTCTATATATCTTTAATCTTATATTCCTTTATACTATTAATCTTTATTATTTTTAATTAATCTTTATCCTTAGATATAAGATCTTTTAAAAGTTTAAATAAAGATATATAAAATATTAGATATATTAAATAATAATATAGTATAAGAATAAGTTAATATATTTACTTACTAATATATTCTATAACTTAGAATAGTTCTATATAATACTAATTTAATTTAGAGAATAGTCTTTTTATATCTATATATTTATTTTATATAAAGACCTAGTTATTTATAATAAACTCTATTAATTTATATATCTTATTATAGGTTTTTTTTATTTATTCTTTTACTATAATAAGATAGATTCTAATAATTTCTATTATTTCCTAGGCTTTTTAAATAAATTCTACTACCCTATCTATATTGTTTATAATCTTTTAACTAATTATTTTAATATCTATTTATAGATTTAGTTTTAATCTCTTTAAGACCTTTTATAGGGATACTTTAGTTATACTATATATAGATAAGTTATAGATAAACTATACTAATAATAACTAATATATCTAGTTATCTTAGTCTTAGTTTATATAATTTTATAAAAAGTATTTAATATTTTAGTTCTATTATTCTATCTAACTATTGGTCTATAGATAATATGCTATTAAGAGTTACTATCTTACCACTAATAGATAATAGAATACTAACTAAAACTTACTAATAAATAATAAACCTTAGTTACTTACTAGATTCTTTAATATACCTAGTTTATTAATTATTTAATTATAAAATATATTTATTAGTCTATCTATATTAATATCCTTTATATAAAGAATATAGATTAAATATTTTAAGAATAGATCAATTAACTAAACTAAGAATATATTATAAAGTTAAAAATATTTTTCTAGTAAAGATAATTAATATACCTAACTACTTACTCTATTTAGAATTTTAAATAGTCTAATATAGTAAGATATTAATTTTCTAAATTAATCTTTAAACTCAATATTCTCTATTAATAATATTATAAATTAGTTTAAATCCTATTTAATTAGTTTATATTTCTTATTATAATATTTTAATTAGTTTTCTTTTATAGATTCTTAATTTTTCTTTAATATATTTTAAATAGTATTTATTTATTAAATATAATCTAATACTATAGGATAATTCTTATATATTAAATTAGTTAGTTTTTAAAGATAAAAATTAGGTAAATATCCTATAAAGACTTTAAAAAATATTATTTTTATAGATTAATTAAATAAATTATTATTTATAAATTAAATAGATTTTAATAAACTTACCTATAAGGTTTATCCTTCTATAGTAAAATATTAAAAATATTATTCTAAAATAGTATTTAATTATTTAGTTTATCTATTAGTTTAAGTATAATATATAATAGATAATTATAGTTTTACTTAAGAGATATAATATAGAGTAAACTAAAATTTATTAATAAAAATTTATCCTTATTAGATATAATTCTTTCTAAAGATCTATATTATAATTTAATTTCTTTATAGAATAGAACTATAAGTTTATAAACCTTAATTTAGAATAAAATAAAAATAAATATTCCCTATTTTAAATATTAATCTATAACTATAAATATTATATTAATCTATTTCTTCTTATAAATAATTAATAATAATCTAATAATAAAATTTATAGATAATTCTTAAAGGGGTTAGTTAAGAATTAGAAATAATTATAATTCTCTATATAGTTTATATTAAAAGATTATAGTTATTTAATATATTTAATAAATTTAAATATATTAAATAATTTTTTTAATTATTAATAATTAATAAAAATTTCTTTTTAATAGATTTATTATTTAATTTTTATTAAAATATCTAAATAAAAAATTATTATAATATATTTTAATAAACTTAATTTATAAACTATTTTTATTAAATATATAGATATATCCTTTAAAATATAATAAATTATAAATAATTATCTAATCTTTTTAAATTATTCCTAATTTAATCTAAATTTATAGGTTTTTAACTTAAAAATCTTTTAATTATAATTTAAATAAAAGTTTCTATAAATTAAAATTAATATCCTTATAAAGATTCTTAATAACTATAACTACCTAAATATAGGACTTTAAAATTTTAATTAGAATACTAAAGTTTTCCTAACTAGTATTTTCTAAATTATAGTTTTCTAATAAATAAAAGGTTAATATACTATCTAATTTACTCCTAAAATATAACTAATTCTTATTAGAATTATTTTTTTAATTTTTATTAAAATTAAGAATAATATTTTTATAAATAACTATAACTTTTTTTTATAAAATATTATTACTATCTTTTTTATATAATAAACTTTATAAAAGATCTATTTCTATTTTTAATAATTTTTTATAAAAAGGTTTTAATAACTTAATATCTAGGATTTAAATATAATTCACCCTCTAAGATAGACTATCTATAAGATTTATTTTCCCTAAATAATATTTAATAATAAAATTAAAAAAAATAAGACTTAGAGCCTATTATATTTATCTACTATTTAGCTTTAATTTAACTATAAATATCTATAGATTTATATAATTAGTGAAGACTTTAATAGTAGAAATATTTCCTTCTAGATAATATCTTTAATATTTAAATAAATATATAATAATATAAGTAGTTTATACTATACTCTATATGGTGGTTATGGTTTATATATTAGTGCTAGATTGCTAGTTAATAGTATCTAGGATATAGTTATCTTTTTATATATTAGACTAAAAAAAAAAAAAAAAAAAAAAAAAAAAACTAACTAAGTATATACTTTCTTTATAGTTAAATTAAACCTCTTTTAACCTTTATAATATTAAGTCTAATCTAAACTATAGAGTAGATAGTGATTAAATAATATCTAATTATTACTTACTAAAATACTAACTTATCTAATATAGATAGATTACTAAAGGTAAAGATAGGGGTTTAGTATTATCTACTAGAGTTACTAATATATAATTAGAATTAATCTTTTAGTATAGCTAGTTAATTAGGTAATAACTATTAAATTATAGTCTAATTAATATTCTTTCTTTTATTTTACTTTTACTTTTTACTCTTTAGCTTCTAGAGATAGTTTTAGGTTAGTAATATTAATTTTTATAAGTCTTTAGGTTCTAGTTATCTATAATACTATAAGAGTAATAGGGAGGGCTTAGGGGATAGTAAATTATATTTATCTATAATCTTAGATAAATTTACTAAGTCTAATAGTTAGTTTTAATTAATAATTAATAGTAAGAACCTTATATAAAAAGTATAAGATATAGCTAACTATCTTTCTTTTTAGGTTAAAATTATAAAATAGGTAATTAGATATTCTAATAAAGTATCTAATTATCTATTTTCTTTAGATTAAAATTAAAATATAATTAGTTATATTTTATATAAGATAAATAAAATATCTTTTTTTTTAGACTAAAATATTAAGATAGGTAATTAGATATTTTAATTAATAGAATATCTAGTTATCTATTTTTTTTCTAGATTAAAATTAAAATATAATAAGTTATATCTTATATAAGATATAATAAATTTATTAGATAAAAAAAAGAATATTATATATTATTAATAAAATAGTTTTAAACCTAGGTTAAAGTCTAGGAAGAGGGTAGAATAATATTAAAAATAGTAGTTATAATAAGGGCTAAAGTTATTATAAATATAGTAGATTAGGAAAGATTTATAAATCTTATAGAGATTAATAGACTAGGAATAATATACTATATTAATAAAAAATTAGTTTAAATAGTTTAAAATTATTTATAGCTTAAAGTAATTAAGTCTTAAGATAAGATAATTATTAATATATTAATACTTTTTAAGATATATAGTTCTTAGTTAATAAACTTATAATTTTCTATAATAATATAAATATAAAAGATATTCTTCTAAGGGTAAAAATTAGTTATTTATTTAGTAAAAAGGATAGTCTAGTTAACTAAAGGAAGAAAGAAATACTCTTAATACTTAAAGATTATTATAGAAAGGATTTTATATATCTAATAGTATATAATATAAAGATTTAGCTATAGCTTTTAATATTATAGATAGTAAGTTAAGATATAAATAATAAAAAGTTAGATAGTAGTAAAGGAATCTTTAATCTAGGTTATAATAGTTATAATAGTAGTTATATAAAAAGTCTATATATTTAGAATTTAATTAGTATAGGAATCTATATTAGGATTATTAAAGAAAATAGTAATATAATTTATTTTAATAAAAAGAACTAGAAGGATTTTATAAGTTATATTATTTTTAATTAAAATAGGATATAGTAATAGGTATTTTATCTAGGATTATAATATTTATAAGATAGTCTTAGATTAAGGCTATATTATTATAAAAACTAGTTAGAATTAGTAAATATAGAGAGATAGGGAATTATTTAATATAATTAAGTATAAGGATTATAAAGAATTTAATATAAATATTATTAATTAGGATTTAAGATATCTTAATAATTAAAGATAAAAAAAAGATTAAAGAAAAAGAATAGTTTAAGGTTAAGAATTTAAAACTATAAAGATATTTAAGATTTTTATAGATAGGATAAAAAGATATAATTAAAAGATCTAGAGATAAATTATAAAGATATTATATATTAATTATCTTTAACTTAATAGGATAAATAATACTTTTTTTTTAATGATATCTTAAAATTAATATTTCTAAAATAATTTTTTATTATAATATCTAAAAAGTAGTTTTTAAACTATAAGAATATATCCTAAATAGGGTCTAAATAAAAACTTTATATACTAAATAGTAGATAATAGAAAGTTTTAGGATAATTAAAAGTATTAAGAATAAAATAGATTATAATATATCTTTTATTTTAATTTATTTTTTAAATTAATAGAATTAGTATCTTTAGTAGTATTAAAATCTTTATTTAAATCTAATTTAGGTTTATTATTATTAATTCTTTATTTATTCTTAAATTTAATATAGGATTATTTTAAAAGAGAGAATTAATATAGGATTTTAGAATAGATTATATTATATTATTAATTTTTTAATTTAATTTATTAGTTAATTAAATCTTAGATAGTAAGATATAAATATTATTAGTATTTATTATATATAAAAATACTATATAGAGCTAATTATAGAAAAAGATTAAGGATTAAAAATTAATATTAATATATATATTAACAATGATTCTTAAGTTTTATTAATAGTTATTAAAAATATAAGATTAATTAAAAATTATATTTAGATAAGTTTAAAAGATAGTTTATAATAGTTAGTAGTTAGATAGTAAAAAAAGATTAGGTTTAGAGATTAATATTTTAGTATATTTAGTAAATAGACTATAATATAATCTTTATTAAATATAATAATAGTATATTAGATCTTATTATAAAGGTTTTTTACTAGGTTTAGATTCTATATAAATATTATAGATATTTTAACTTCTAAATATAGATATATAAAAGATATTCTATTTAGTTAGATATTATTTAAAATCTTTAATATAGACTTAATAGTATATATAAAGTTATTACTATCTTTTAGTATAATATTATTTTTAGAAAAGAATATTTTAGTTATTCTTAGTAGATAATTAAATAATATATTATTAATCTTATATATACTATTATTCTAGGGATATAGAATTATTTAGTTAGTAAAGAAATTAGGGTTTTAGATAGATTTTTTTAATTTTATTAAGAGATAGATTTAATCTAGGAACTAATCTAATTAGATTAATTACTTAATCTTTACTAAGATTAAAACTTAGTTATAAAAATATATTATATATAATATAAGTTATAGTTAATAAACTAATTTTTAGTCTATATTTATTATTATATTAAGATATATATTTTAATATAATATTAATAGTTAAAATATAGATTATATATAAGTAAACTATAGAGAACTAGTTATAATATTAGTCTAATTTCTTTTTAGTATTATTAGGAGGATTTATTAAAAATTATTATTAAGAATAAATAGGATATTACTAAAGGGTTAGTTATTATTAGGTATATTATACTAAAGATCTTAAAGATTTTAGTTTATAATATTAAAAAATATTTTATATAATATTAGAGTTTTATTCTAAATAATTAATAAAATATTTTATATTAGTTTTATAATAGTTATATTATATATAATATTTCTTTTTAGTTAATTATTAGATATAAAGATAAAGTAAAATATTTATAGATAGTATATTTACTAATTAAAAAAAGAGTAATAATATTAGTAGATACTATATATAATATAATTTTATCTTTAGTATAGATATAAGTAGTAATAGTATAGAGAATAAAAGTTTTTTTAGTCTTTTTAGTATTATTTAAAAAGAAATAGTAGTTAAATAAGTTTAATTTTAGGTAGGTAAAAAAGATATTAAAGATATATATTTAATTAGTATTTATCTTTTAATATATATTATTCTAAAACTAAATCTATATAATAATATTATATTTTTAGTCTATATATAGAGTATTTTTATTAATTTATTATAATCTTTATTAAGAATAGTAAAATTTTAATAAATTAAAATTATATAATTTATATCTTTTTTAATATAAATCTTTATTAATTAGTTAAAGATTATAATTAATATATAATAAATATAGAAGGTTTTTAAGATATAGTAATATAAATATAAGATTTAGTATAAGATAATTTTAGATTATATATAGTAGATTATTATAAAAAGATTTATTATAGATCTTCTAGATTATATTTATATTTTTTAATTTATTTATTAATAAAATAGATATTAATATTTTCTAAAGGGTATAGTTAGTCTAGATAAATATTATTTTATAAAAGTTAACTATCTATTTCTTTTTTTAATTTTAAAAGATCTATTAGGTATAGTATATATTATAAAAAATTAGATAGATTATATATTAAACTATTATAGATTATATAGAGTCTAGATTAAGAGGGTTTTAAATCAATTTAATATATTTAATAATCTTTTTTATAGATTAGGGTAGAGAGTTATCTAGAAGTATAAATATTAAATAAAGATTTTTATAAGATTTTAATCTTTTTATAATTATAAAGAGATAGTATAAATAATAAATTTTTTTAAAAGATATATTAATTAAATAAAGATATTTAATTTTAAACTAAATATTTAAATATTTTTTTTATTTATTATTTTATTAAATTAGATAGAATAGGGTATTTTAGTATATATAGTTTAGATAGTAAAAATATAAGATAGTAAAATAAAAGAACTATATTAATTTTAATTAATAATTATTTTTATTAAGTTATATTTATAAATTATATAATAAGAGGTTTAGGTTAAAATAAATATTTTATATATCTTTTAGATATATTATTATAGTATTAATTAATAGATAGATATTAGTTACTAAAAACTTCAATAGTTTTTAATAGTTTTTTAGTATATTTTAATATTAGTTATTAAAAAAGGTTTTATATTTATTAATTAGGTTTTATTTTATAGTTATATAGTTAATATTTTTATAGATATATTTATAGATATATTAGATAGTTTTAATTATATTATAGATTTTAATATTAATATATATCTTATATTAATATATTAAATAAAGATTATAAGATATTATCTATTTATTTTTAATTAAAAACTTTTAACCTTTTTTTATTAAATATAAAAGATTAAATTAATTTTAGTTTTATTAGTAATATATTAGATAGCTAGATATTATAGATATTTTTTTTAAAAAGGGTAAAAGAAGTTTTTAATATATATAGACTAAATCTTATTTTTCTATATAAGGTATATTAAGGTTATACTTTTTATAAAAATAGTATATTAGATTTTTTAAAATAATCTTATATAAGATTTTATTTTTTAGTAAAGGATTAGTATCTAAAATTAATAATTCTATATAAATAATCTTATTAATTTATTTTAGGGTATTAAGATTTAATTTAATATTTATCTAAAGTAAAAGATAGTAATATAGTATTTTTAATAAAAAATAAAAAGATTAGTTAGATAGTTTTTTATATATTAAATTCTAAAATATATATTTTATATTTATTATATTTTTAATATTTAAATATCTAAATAAAAATTATATAATAATCTAAAATCTTTTTTAAATTAATAATATTAGTAAATAGACTTTTTAATTTTATCTAATAAATATAAATAATTAAATCTATATAATCTTTCTAAATATAAACTTTTATTCTAATCTTATAATAATAAAAAAACTGAATCTTAATTTTTATCTAAAAAGAATTATATATAAAGATTAAAAAAATAACTAATTTACTATAAAAATAAATTAAGATTATTAATCTTAATATTATTACTATATAAAATATAGACTATTCTTATAAACTATAAAAAAAATAATTTAATAATTAATATTTTTAAAAAAAACTCTATTAGCTAAAGTCTAGCTAAGGTTAATATAAATATCTATATAAAATCTATATTAATTATAGTAGTAAAAATCTAACTATTATATTTTAATTATTAATATTATATTAATAATCTATTATTAAAAAAAATATTATTTTAGTATAAAATATTAAAGTACTTAAATAATTTAGATTAAGTATAGAGTAGTTAATAATAGTATTTAGTTATAGATAGTTTAGATTAATAATAGTTATTTTTATTTAAAGTCTTATTAATTAAAGGAATATATTAGTAATATTTTTAATTTTTAGTAAAGTAAAAAATTAAATATAAAAGAGGGATAGTTAAACTATATTAATATAAAGATATATTAAGAACTATAACTTTTTTTTAGAGATTTCTAGTATAGACTATTTTTTTAGATATTTTAGAAGTTAAAGTAAAAGTCTTTTCTTAGATATATTTAGTATTCTTAAGAGTAAATTAGGGATAGTAAGGTTAAATATTAATATTTCTATTATTTTAGTCTAGTTAGTAAGTCTAATCTAAATCTTATTTAGTGTTTCTAATAGGATATAATATATTATTTAGCTATATTACTAAATATAGAGTATTATTTAGTTTTATTTTTAGATATAGAGTATTATCTAGATAAACCTTTAGATATAGTATATTATTAGGTTTAATACCCTTTTTATTAAAAAAGGATTATATTATTTTTTAATTATTTTTAAATCTTATTTAAGTATTATTAATATTTAGTTATTTTAAAGTAGATAAAGTTAGTTAGTTAATATATTTATTATAATTATCTAGAATATTAATTAATTTTAGTTTATTCTTATAAGTTATTAGATAGTTTATTAATAGTAGTTAAGTTAAAATAATATTAATTAGGTATTAAGTTATATTTATAATAATCTTAGAGTATTTTAAATCCTATATTAATATTTTTTAAAGATATAGATAGATATTATAAAAGTTAGTATTCTTATATTTATATAGAATAAATCCTATTATTTATTTATTTTTAGTAAGGAGTAATTAGGTTTTTTTTTAGATTAATTCTTAATTAAGTTTAGTTATAGAGTTATTTATAATTTATTTATTTTATTTTTAAGAGATTTTAAAATCTTATAAGTCTATTAAAAGATTATATAATAAGGATTTATTTAATATAAAAGTAAATTAAGTTTTTTTAAAATAGTTAGATATATATTTAATAATAGTTAATTTTTTAGTTATAGGGTATATATAGTCTATAGGTTAAGAAAATAAAACTATATATATAATAATATATCTTTATTTAGTAGATCTATTATATAGTAGATATTATCTTAGATCTAGTAGATATAGAGATATTTATAAGATTATAATCTTAGGTTTTAGTCTATTTTAATTAAGGTAAATATTATAGTTAAATTTAGGATATAAATCTATTTATAGAAGAGATAGGATTAGATAGTATTTATATTTAGCTAATAATAGATTAATATAAGAGGTTTAGGGAGTGAATATAGTTTAATATTACTTTTTTTGTAATACTATTATTATATATTAATAATTTTAGTTTATCTATTTAAGATCATATATTTTAATCTAGGTTAGTAATAATTAATAGTTATATAGGATAAAGAAAAGATTAATATTTTATTATATTATAATATAATAATAGTAATAGTCTCTAGATAAATTATTTTAATAAATTATATAATATTTAAGATATAGTTTTTATTATATCTATATCTTATGATTTTAAGATATTTAGTAAGATTTTTGATTTTGATATTAAGATATTCTATTTTTATAAATTATAATAGAAATCTTAAGGTTATAGTTTATTACTTATCCTAGTCTAATAGAGCTTTTAGTATTATTATTTATTATTTTTTTTAGTAGTAGGTTAGGTATTAGTAAAGGTTTAACTAATATATTATAATCTTTTTAATAAACTTTAATATGTTAAATATTAGTATTAGGTTAAAGAGTTATAGAATTTTTAATTAAAGTTAAAGTCTACTCTTTAAAGATTTCTTAATTATTTTTAGTATAAATTAATTTAGTTTTACTAAATAATTCTAAATAGGTAAAACTATAGTTATTAGTATTATTCTTATAACTTTAGGATAGTAGCTTAGACTTAAGTTCTAGATAAAAAGTTATAAAGATAATTTTAGAAATAATACTAAAGGTTCCTAATCTAATTAGTATAACTTTTAATACTAGTATTAAGTTTTAACTCTAAAATAGAATCTAACTTAAAAGGTTTTTTTTTAGTAATTTATATCTAAATAGATAGTATTTCTTTTAATTAGGATATATATTATTTCTATTACTATATAATATAATATTATAAAATTACTATTTTATAAGGTCTAAGTATTATAGTAAGTTTTATTAAAGTTTAATTCTTATTTTTTTATCTATTAGGATAGTATTTTTATTATTTTTATTATTATTATTATTTTTATTGTTTTTATTATTTTTATTATTTTTATTATTTTTATTATTTTTATTATTTTTATTATTTTTATTATTTTTATTATTTTTTTATTATTTTATTATTTTTATTATTTTTATTATTTTTATTATTTTTATTATTTTTATTATTTTTATTATTTTTATTATTTTTATTATTTTTATTATTTTTATTAATAGGATTAAAAATATTAGTTAATAAACTTTATTATAATTCTTAAGAGATTTAAAAGGTTTAGTATATAATTTAGTTAGATATTATTATTCTAGATATCTTAATAGAAGAAGTATTAAAATTTATAATAAAAATAATACTAGATTAGGATAATATCTATAAGATAAATAAAAAATAATATAAGATTAAATTAATTATCTTTATAAAGTAATTTCTAAGATTAATAGAGATTAATATTTAAAAGAATAGGATTTAAGGATATTTTAAGGTTAATTTTATATCTTAGGGTTTTAAGTATAATTAAATTATTATTATTTATCTTTTAATATAAAATAGTAATTTAGATATTTAGTCCTTAATTCTATAAGTTAAAAGATCCTTTAGATATCTTTTCTGATTCTTTTCCTTTTATATATAATAGTTAGATAATTTATAATAAAAGGAAATTTAATCCTAAGGATATAATCTAAAATAGAATTAAAAGGTTTTATCTATAATAGGCTAAAGCCTAATAAAGGTATAGGCTATATCTATATACTATATATAACTATAATCTCCCTACTTTAACCCTATTTTATTCTTATTTTAATATTTTTCTTTTTAAGCTTTTTATATATAGTTTATAGTCTAGGTAGATTAAATTAAGTCTATCTTTATCTTTTATATATAAAAAGCTTTTTCTATCTATTAAAAGTATTAATATTAAATTAACTATAGAATAGTAAGAAAATATAAATAAAAACCTTATAAACCCTATATCTAAATAGTTTATAATAATTATAGTAGAAATAAAAAAATAACTATAGATATTAAATAAAAATAATATAGTCTTTTTAAATAAGTTATTAAAATAAATAGAATAATAACTAGTAATACTAGAAATAATCTTAGTTCTTAGTATTTCTAAAGAAACCCTATATAATAAATCTAAAATAGTTATATTCCTAACTAAAATCTTTATTAAAGGTATTATTAATAAAATCCTAGAAAACTAAATTTATACTAAACTAAAATTATCTAATCCTATTATTTTTATTAGAGTATTTTATTCTAGGTAAAAACCTTAAAAGATAGATATCTAGAATAAGTTTAAAGTTAATAGTAAAGTAATTAATTTTTAATTAGTATAATTCTTTTATATTTATACTAGGTTAGATAAAGATATTATTACTATAGTCTTTATTTATATAGAATAATACTAAGATAATAGAGATCTTAATAAATTCCTAGTATATCTAAAGTAAATCTATAGTAATTAGAATATTATAATTTAAACTATTAGTTATTTATAAATCTTATAATAAAAAGATAACTAGTTATTTATCTATTTTTTCCTTAGATTAGAATAAGTATTTATTAATATTAGTATTAATAATTAATCTTTTTCTTTTTAATAAAATATTATTTTAATAACTTTTAACTAAAATCTCTATAATATTTTAGTAAATTAAGAAGTACTTAATATACTAGATAGAATTATTAAATTATTTTACTAAATTAATATTAATTAAGATATTCTTAATATATCTAGATCTTTTTAGTTTAATCTTTTTAATACTAATTAATATAATACTCTTTATTTAAATTTATATTTAAATCCTTTTTTTATTAAAGATAAAATAGATTAGGAATCTATTTATATTAATTATATCTAACTATCTTTTAGTTTTTAGAATCTTTTCTAAAAGTAAATCTACTAAGTAGATTATATAGAAATAGAATAATAGGTAAAAAAATAAAGATATTATTATTATAGTTATAATAGATATTATATTAAAGAATATCTCTATATATTAATAATTAATTTTTAATATAATAGTAAATTAAAAGTTTATATAATTAAAATTATACTAGTTAATAGTAAGAATAAAGAAAATAATCTTTTAAGATAATTAAAGAAGATTATAGAAAAGGATTTAGAAAATAAGTAGTTTTTAAATAAAATTATTTTTAGAAGTAAATTAAGGTAAAAATAGTATTAAAGGTTAGAACTATTTCTTTTTATATTAATATTAGAATAAATAGAATTTAGTTTATTTTATTTTTAGTTAATATTAGATATAGTATATATATTACTATAAGTAATTTATTTATTAATTCTATTAATCTTCTATATATTTCTATTCTCTCTTAAATCTTTAATAGTATCTTACTAAATCTTAGATAAATTAATTATACTATTTATTTTAATCTTAATATCTATAGATATAAATAACTATATATTTAGGCTTATATTATTTAAGAATAAGAAGATAAGATAATCTTAGGTAATTCTTAGTTATATAATATATATAAAGTATATTCTATATACTATAGTTATTTTATATTAAGGATAGATATAGATAGATTACTATATATTTTAATTAAAATCTCTAACTCCCTAGTACCTATTATATATAGAAAATCTATATAGTTAAAGTTAATTTTTCTATAATTTAGTTTTTTCTTAATATTACTCTTAATCCTAAATTACTCTATATAGATAAGGTATCTATAGAAAATATTAAAAAAATCTTAAGACTAAAGCCCTAAATAGCTTTAGAAATAAAACTTTTCCTATAATACTAAGAATATCTTTTAGTATTTAGCTAATAGAAAGTAAAAAAACTCTTTTTATATTAATTAGATTTTAACTATAAAATCTATATAAAAAAAAGTCTTAATAAAAAAGATTTATTATTTTTTTTAGTTTATTATATAGGATAAATAAAAAAGAATTATTAGTTCTTAGGAAGATTCTTATAGACTTATTAGGAAAGAATTTTATCTATATTAATAATTTATTAAAAATTATTAAAAAAAGGTTAAATAAATCCTATATTAACTATAAAAAGTCTAATTATAATATAATATTAATAAATCTAAGTTTAAAATAAAAAAGATTCTATATCTAGATTTTATTATTAAGATTAGGGAAGGAATTTTAGTAGATCTTAAAAAGGTTATAGCTATTTATAAATAGGCTATCCCTAAGTTTATATAGAAGGTCTATAGTTTTATTAGTTTTATAAATTTTTATTATTTTTTTATTAACTATTTTATAGATATAGCTAATCTATTAATAAAACTAATTAAAAAAGATACTATCTTTATATAGTCTTTTATTTATAAAAAAGTTTTTATAAAATTATAAGATTATTTTATTTTAATACTAATTCTATTTTATTTTAATAAAAACTTATATACTATTATTAAAACTAACTCTTTAAGATAAATAATTAGTATAGTATTATCCTAGTATTAGTCTAATAGAATCTTATATCCTATAATATTCTATTTTTAAAAACTATCCTTTACTAAGTCTAACTATAAAATTTATAATAAAAAACTTTTTACTATTATATATATACTTAAAGAATAGTAGCTAAAACTAAAGATAGTCTTTTAATTTACTATTATTATAGACTATAAAAACCTATAATACTTTAAAAAAACCTAATATCTAAATAAAAGATAAATATAATAAAAAGATATATTATTAGAATTTAACTTTAACCTACTATATTAATCTAGGAAATTAACTATTCTTTTTAATACTTTTTCTTAATAAGAATAAGATATATTATAAGATATATCTAATCCTAGGTTAATAAATTATTTTTAATTTATATTTAATTTACTATTAAAATAATCTAAATCTATTAAGGATAACTCTCTAATAGTAATTATAAAAAATCTTTTTTTATAAAAGATTATTTATCTTACTACTATAATTAGTCTAATAGTCTTAGATTTTAATATCTTAATCCTCTTATTTAAAAAAGATAACCTATAAAAAAAATAGATTAAAGTATAAATTATAAACTTAATCTATGTTATAAGTCACATGTCCAGGTACGCTAACTAACATGGCCAAAAGACTATCAATGATCGAACTTCATGTTCGATCGTTGCCCAGAACCATATATAAGCTTACTTTGATAAGTATCCACTAGTTCGCCAGTTGGCTACACCCTAAGCCACTGCACTGTATAACAATCTATTATACTTATACTATAGTATTATTAAAAAAATAATACTATATTATTACTAAATTATCCTATAAGGTAAACCTAGCTAAATATTAGCTAGATCTTAAAGACTTACTATAATTTTAAAACTAAATATAGATATTAAAAAATAAATTACTATAGATAGGATTAATTTAAAAGGTCTATAATTTAGTTACTATAGGTTATTTAGGATAGGATACTATATATACTATTTTATCTAGATAATACTATTAGCTAAAAGCTATAAATAATATATAATAGTTCTTATAGAATTATAATATATATAACTAAAACTTAGTCTAATATAATACTAAATAAGATCTATTTAAACTATTACTAATTCCCTATTATATCTAATCTAAAATCTTTATAGATTTTATTACTAATCTCTTACTATCTAATAAAGATAGAGTAATAAATTATTTAATTATTATAGATTATTTAACTAAAAATATTATTTTAATTAAAATAAAAAGAATAGCTATAACTAATCTAATAAATACTTTTCTATATAGATTCTATATATACTATAGTCTCTCTACTACTATTATAAATAATAGAAGATCCTAATTTATAAAAAGATTTTAGAAAACTCTATATAAAAAATTATAGATTTAATATTAACTCTTTATAGCCTTTTATCCTAAAATAGATAGATCTACTAAATATATTAATTAAAAAATAAAAAGAATACTTTATATCTTTATATCTATAGCTTAAAATAATTAGTTAAAACTCTTTCCTATTATAGTAATAATAATTAATAGTTAAAATATCTTTTTTATAAGACTCTCTTTTTTCTTCTTTATATATAGATATTATATATAGCCTATTATAACTATTAAGTTTCTACTAGATAAAATAAAATATACTACCCTATAAGAAATAAGGATTTAATATACTAAGAGATTTAAAAAAATAACTTTATAGACTTAAGCTATAATAACTATAACTTAGAATATATAAAAAAAATATATAAATCAATATTAAGCCCTTATACCTATCTATAAGAAAAATAATAAAATATAACTAAATCTATATAATATCTACTCCTTTAAATAATTAAAAAAACTAGACTAACTCTATATAAAATATATAATAATTAACATCTCTATACCCTATACTATATAACTTAATATCTATACTAATATATATCCTATATTCTATATTAAACTAATCTAACTAATATACTCTAATCTATTTCTTTTTTAAATTATAGATAATACTTAACTACTACTATTAGAAATATAAAATAAATTAGAGTATAAAATAAAAGTTATATTAAAAAAAAAATAAAAAAAAAGATATAGAATAAAAAAAGAAACCTTAGTTAAATAGATTAGCTATATAAAGACCTTATAAAAACTATAAAGTAAAATGTAAAATTATTTGACACTTAATAAATTTAAAAAAAAAAACTAAATAAAAAAAAATAAGATAAAAATTAATTAAATTAATATTATATTAACCCTA
This sequence comes from Penicillium herquei, assembly GCA_039634405.1. Lineage (NCBI taxonomy): Eukaryota > Fungi > Ascomycota > Eurotiomycetes > Eurotiales > Aspergillaceae > Penicillium > Penicillium herquei. The sequence goes on along the minus strand of CP098387.1, from coordinate 3,005,335 downwards.
CTAAATATAGATAATAAAACTAACTACTATTACCTATAATATTAAAACTATTATTATTACTATTACTATCTTTTTTATCCTTTTTATTATCTTTTTTATTATTCTTCTTATTATCCTTTTTATTATTATCCTTTTTATTATCTTTCTTATTATCTTTTTCCTTATCCTCCTCTAAAAGAATATATAGTTCCCTAATAACTACTTTTAAAAATAACTACTAATTATAAATATCCTAAAAAACTCTAGCCTAATATCTAATAATAGACTATATCTAAAAAACCTTAAAAAACTTAAAGACTAGATTATAATCTAATATATATAATATAGTATATCTCTTATCCCTTAATTTAAGATAAAGATAATATAAATATATCTAACACTCCCTTTCCTAATTTATAAAAACCTATTAAATAGCTATATAACTAAAAGATATATTACTAATACTATATATTAAAAAGACTATAAATAGAATAGGATAATTAAAGTTCTATATAGTAATATAAACTATTACTATATATAGATAATTATATTAAATATCCTATAATATTAATTAGCTATTAACTTAATAATAAGTCTAACCTAAAAGAAAATATACTATTATAACTTAATAAAAACTACTAAACTTAAATAGTATAATATATATCTAATAGACTACTTAAAGATTTATAGTCTACTAATATAATAAAAACTAAATTATACTAATAATAATCTTATTCTTATATAGATTATTACTATAATTATATTAAAAAAAAATAACTAAAAATATATAAAATTATAGAAATAACTAATTATTATAATAAATATAAAGTTATAATTAATATTCTTTAAATAATAATCTAAATACTTTATAATACTAATATAATTATAGATATAAATAATATTAATCTAAATACTTTCTTTATTATTAGGGTTATATATAAAGATAATAAATATAAAATAAAAATAATAAAAAAATATAGAAAAAACTACTAACTATATAATAACTATAATTTTTAGAAAAACTATAATTAGTTTTATAAATATATTAAAAAAAAAAAGTAAAAAAGATAAAAAGATTATTTATATATAAGATTATTTATAAAAAATAAAATATACTATTTATATAATAAAAAAGATATAATAAATAAATAAACTATTTTAAATATAATAAACTATAGTAAGATATTAGGATAAAAAAGATTAGGATAAAAAAAGAACTTAATACTATCTTAAGATTAATTTAAAAAAAGTTTTATATTAGATCTATAGATAGATATTACCTAATAAAAGAAGATAAAGAAAATCAACAGTATATATCTCAAAAAGACTTACCTAGGGTCTATAATTATTAAAAACAAAAAGGGGGATATATAATAGGCTAAAGCCTAATAAAGGTATAGACTATACCTATACACTATACATAACCACAACCTCCCTACTTTAACCCTATTTTATTCCCATTTTAACATCTTCCTCTTCAAGCTTTTTATACATAGTTCATAGTCTAGGTAGATTGAATCAAGTCTGCCTTTGCCCTTCACATTATTATTCTGATTTTCTTACTATGATATTAAGATATATATTTTAATATAATATTAATAGTTAAAGTATAAACTAAATATAAATAAACTATAAGAAACTAATTATAATATTAGTCTAATTCTTTTTTAATATTACTAAAAGGATTTATTAAAAATTATTATTAAGAATAAGTAGAATACTATTAAAGAGTTAGTTATTACTAGATATATTATATTAAAAATCTTAAAGATTTTAATTTATAATATTAAAAAGTACTTTATATAATATTAGAGTTTTATTCTGAATAATTAATAAAGTATTCTATATTAACTTTATAATAGCTATACTATATAAAATATTCTTTTTTTAATTAGTTATTAGATATAAAAATAGAGTAAAATATTTATAGATAATATATTTACTAATTAAAAAAAAGATAGTAATATTAATAAATATTATATATAATATAATTTTACTTTTAGTATAGATATAGATAGTAATAGTATAAAGAATAAAAGTCTTTTTAGTCTTTTTGATACTATTTAAAAAAATAGTAATTAAATAAATTTAATTCTAAATAAATAAAAAAGATATTAAAGATATATATTTAATTAATATTTATCTTTTAATATATATTATTCTAGAACTAAATCTATATAATAGTATTATATTTTTTGTAATAGAAATAATATTAGATTAGGGTGGTATCTATAAGATAGGTAGAAAATAATGTAAGATTAAATTAATATCTTTGTAAAGTAATTTCTAGGATTAATAGAGATTGATACTTAAAAGGAAGAGATTTAAGGGTGTTTTAGGGTTAATTTTATATCTTAGGATTTTAAGTATAATTAGATTATTGTTATTTATCTTTTAATGTAAGATAGTAATTTAGATATTTAGTTTGTAATTCTATTAGTTGAAAGATCCTTTGGATATTTTTTCTAAATCTTTTTCTTTTATATATAATAGTTAGATAATTTATAATAAAAGGAAATTTAATCCTAAGGATATAATCTAAAATAAAATTAAAAGGTTTTATTATTTTAATTTTCTTATTATAATAAATTATTTTTTTTTATAACTAATTATTTTAATTAGTTATTATATAAATAAAGATAATATAAAAAGTCTTAAAAATTAAGAGTATTTTAGAAGTATTTATAAAAAGATTTTAAAATAAATAGATTATATTAAATAGTAAATATTATAGTATATAAAATATTATTTTTTATATTTAAAATCTTTAACTTTTTTATTAATCTTTATTATTTTTAATATAGTTATTTTTACTAATCTTATTAAGATAAGAAATATAATTTATAGAGTTTTAAATATAGTTTATCTTATAGTTATAGTAAGTTAATAATTATTTTTTATAGAAATAAATATAGGGTAGATATTTTATATTTTATATTATAATTATATAGTAAAAGATTATTAAGTTTTATTTAATATTTAAGTTATTAGAGGTTTTTATATTATAGAGCTAATTACTTTTATATATATTTAATATAGTATTTTAGGAATAATTTATAAAGAATATTTTATAAAAAATATTATTTATATAGTAGTAATCTTAATCTTTTTTTATATAATTTATTTTTAAATAATTAGCTAATTATTAGTATATTATTTTATAAATATTATTTAGTCTTTAAGATAATTAGATTATTTTTTATAAAATTATAGAATAGATTTATTTAGTTAATCTTATTATATTTTTTATAAATTAATCTATTATTAATAATCTAGATAATATTTTAAAGGTATTTAGGGGTATAGTAATAGATAATAATCTAAATTAGGGTATTTATATTTATTAAGATATATACTTAGGGTTATTAAAATTAGTTATTATTTTTAAATAGATTATTATAAATTATTATAAAAATAATAATTTTAGTTTAGTAAGAATTAATATAATTATTATTTAATCTATTTATTTTATTTATAGAATATAGTATAATTAGTTATAATCCTTAAGCTTAATTTTATTTTATAATTAGAATATTATTTATATATATAAAGATCTTAAAGATCTAATTTAGCTAAAGGATAGTATATTATTTTTTTATTTATAATATAAAGATTAAGAGTTTAATATTTAAAATATTATAATTTAGTTTTTATTTTTATAGTTTATATAGTTTATAGTAAGAGATATAGATTATATTTAGGGTTTATATAAGATTATTTTTACTATATATTTTTATTTTAGGGTTTTAATTTAAATTTAATTTTAAATTCTTTTTTAAAAATTTTATTTTAAAATTTTAATGTTATTTTTTAATATTATCTTTTTTTTTTAAAGATCTAATATTCTTATTAGGTTTTAGTTATTTTTTATAGCTAATTTCTTTATTTTTCTAAATTTAGTAATTATTTTATTAGTAGATTTATTTTCTTTTTTAATCTATTAATTAAATTCTAAAGGTTATCTTTTTTATTTAACTAAAAAGTATATAGAACCTTTAATAATATTTTTATCTATAATTTCTTTAAATTTATAATAATCTTTATTTTTTAGATTTAGTATTAATATTATAGATAAATTATCTTTAAAATATAGATAATACTTTTTAAATAGTTAGACTAGGAATATATTATAAAGTTAAGAATATTTTTTTGGTAAAGATAATTAATATACTTAAGTATCTATTTTATTTAGAATTTTAAATAGTCTAATATAGTAGGATATTAATTTCCTAAATTAATCTTTAAATTTAATATTCTTTATTAATAATATTATAAGTTAATTTAAATCCTATTTGATTAGTTTATATTTCTTATTATAATATTTTAATTAGTTTTTTTTTTGTAGATTCCTAATTTTTTTTTAATATATCTTAAGTAGTATTTATTTATTAAATATAATCTAATATTATAGAATAATTCTTATATATTAAATTAGTTAGTTTTTAGAGATAAAAATTAGGTAAATATCTTATAAGGATTTTAAAAGGTATTATTTTTATAGATAAATTAAATAAATTATTATTTATAAATTAAATAGATTTTAATAAATTTATCTATAAGGTTTATTTTTTTATAGTAAAATACTAAAGATATTATTCTAAAATAATATTTAATTATTTAGTTTATTTATTAGTTTAAGTATAATATATAGTAGATAATTATAGTTTTATTTAAAAGATATAATATAGAATAGACTAAAATTTATTAGTAAAAATTAATCTTTTATTAGATATAATTTTTTCTAGAGATCTATATTATAATTTAATTTTTTTATAAAATAGAGTTATAAGTTTATAAGTCCTAATTTAGGATAAAATAAAAATAAATATTTTTTATTTTAAATATTAATTAATAATTATAAATATTATATTAATCTATTTCTTTTTATAAATTATTAATAGTAATTTAGTAATAAAATCTATAAATAATTTTTAAAAGGATTAGTTAAGAATTAGAAATAATTATAATTCTTTATATAGTTTATATTAAGAAACTATAGTTTTTTAATATATTTAATAAATTTAGATATATTAAATAATTTTTTTAATTATTAATAATTAGTAAAAAAAATTTTTTAATAAATTTATTATTTAATTTTTACTAAAATATCTAGATAAAGGATTATTATAATATATTTTAATAAGTTTAGTTTATAAACTATCTTTATTAGATATATAAATATATTCTTAAAAATATAATAAATTATAGATAATTATCTAATCTTTTTAAATCTTTTTTAATTTAACTTAAATTTATAAGTCTTAAACTTAAGAATCTTTTAATTATAGTTTAAGTAGAAGTTTTTATAAATTAAAATTAATATTTTTTTAAGGATTCTTAATAGTTATAGTTATTTAAATATAGGATTTTAAGATTTTAATTAGAATATTAGAGTTTTTTTAATTAGTATTATCTAAATTATAGTTTTCTAATAAATAGGAGTTTAATATATTATTTAATTTACTTCTAAAATATAATTAATTTTTATTAGAATTATTTTTTTAATCTTTATTAGAATTAAGAATAATATTTTTATAAGTAACTATAGTTTTTTTTATAAAATATTATTATTATCTTTTTTATATAGTAAATTTTATAGAGAATTTATTTTTATTTTTAATAGTTTTTATAAAAAGGTTTTAATAATTTAATATCTAGGATTTAGATATAATTTATTTTTTAAAATAGACTATTTATAAGATTTATTTTTTTTAAATAATATTTAATAATAAAATTAAAAGGTATAAAACTTAAAGTCTATTATATTTATTTACTATTTAGTTTTAATTTAGTTATAAATATTTATAGATTTATATAATTAGTTAAGATTTTAATAGTATAAATATTTTTTTTTAGATAGTATCTTTAATATTTAAATAAATATATAATAGTATATAATTCTTAATTAGGGGTAGAATAATTTAATTTTATTTTAAAATTTTTTTTAGATTAGAATATTATAAGATACTATATTTTATCTTTTAATATTTATAATAAAATATTAGTTATTTTTTAGTTAGAAGTATCTATTTTTAATTTAATTAGTTTAGTAAGATTAAAATATTATAATAATAAAGCTTTTTTAAATTTACTTTTTAATATATAAAAAACTAATAGTTTTTTTTGATTTAGGGTTATTTTTTTAGTTTTTATCTATTTTTATTTTTTTTTAGTAAAGAGATAAAAAGAACTATAATTTTAGAATAATTCTTAATAAATTATCTATAGAAATTATAGAATTCTAAAAAAACTTAGATTTTTTAGTAAGTTATAGGTAGTTTCTAATTAAGTATATTTTATATATAAGATTAATCTATAGTAATATCTTATTAATTAATAATAAATCTAAGAAATTTAATTTATAATTAATAAAAGGTATATTTTATAATTTTAGTATATAATTAAGTTTTTTTTATCTTTTTAAGAATAAGTTAGATATATTTTATATATAATTTATAAATATTTAAAAATATAAATATATTATTAAGATATATTATATATATTATATTAAATAAATTATATAAAATAGAATAAATATAATTTTAGAATATAGTAAAAATATTTATAAGACTAAAAGATAATATTATATATTTATAATATCTATATCTAGTTTAAAAAGTTATTTTCTATTTATCTTTTTTTTAGATATAAATTTAATAGTATATATTTATAATATTAATTTTAAAAAAATATTTAGATCTTTATAATTAATCTAATATTTTAAAAATAAAAGATAAAAGATATTAATTTGTAATTATAATTTAATTTAGTCTTTTATAATCTATATATAACTATAATATTCTATCTTCTTTTAAAATAAAAAGGATAAAAGCTTTAGTAGGACTTTTTAAAGATTTTATTTTTCTATTTTAAATATTTTTTTTAATATAGTTATATAATATCCTAAGTTTTTTAAAAGATAGTAGATAAATTAGTCTAAATAGTAGATTTTTGTTTTTATAAGTTTTAATAATATAATCTATATCTTTTTATAGTAATATAATTTTTAATAATTTAATATTAAATATATCCTAATATTTATAAAATTTAGAAGATATTTCTTTATTTAGATTAATAAAAGTAATAATCTTTAAAATTTTCTTAGATAATAGTTAATTAGATAGAGTTTAAATAATTCTATATATATATATATATATAATTTTAGTATTATTTTAAGAATTAGTAAAGATTTAGAGCTAATATTTCTTCTTTTCCTAATTTAAACTATTATTCTCTAGTTCTAGTTACTAAATAAATTAGATATTTTTTAAAAATAATTATAGATAATAATATAGGACTATTCTATATTTATATATCTTAATTAATAATAATATAATTATATATAAATTATAATATTTTCCTTTTAGAATTAATAATAGTAATAGAAACTTAATATACTCTATATATAATTAGTTTTACTTTTCTAATAACTTATAAAGTTAGAGTAATAAAAAGAATTCTTTTTAATTTTTCTTTTTTTATAAATTTATAACTAATTAGATCTATTTTAGTATAGATATTTAAATTAGTATAAGTTTATATTAATTTACCTATAGTTATAGAGTAATATAATTAAATAATAATTTTTATAATTAACTTTTTCTAAACTATAAATAAAAGACTATCTATAGTTTAGGATTATTTTCTAAATTAGTAGATTTAACTTTAATTCTTTAAACTTTTATAGGTCTTTTAGAATCTTCTTCTTTAGTATATTTATTTATATAATAACTATATTCTTTATAATAATAATATTAAACTTTTAATAAATCTATAGTATAAGATTTTTATAATTTTTTAGAGATATTTAATTTATCTTTTAATAAATTTTAATTATAACTTCTTCTATCTTAATATTAGTTCTAGGCTTTTTAGCTATAATAATCTTTTCTTTAATTTATAGTTAAATAAATTCTTTTTAAACTCTTTTTATTATTTTATAATAAGATTTAATATAAACTTATAGTAACTACTATTTTATTATAAGTTTTTAGTAAACTTATTATATATACTATAATAATTTATTATAAAAAAGATAATAATTAAAAAAAAAAATCTAAAGTACTAATTTTTATTAATCTATAAGATAAATATATTTTAAAACTATTTAGATATAAATTAAAAATAACTAATATATTATAATCTCTTTAATAAACTTTAATATATTAAATATTTATATTAGATTAAAGAATTATAAAATTTTTAATTAAAGTTAAAGTCTACTCTTTAAAGGTTTTTTAATTATTTTTAGTATAAATTAACTTAGTTTTATTAAATAATTCTAAATAGATAAATTATAATTATTAGTATTATTCTTATAACTTTAAGATAGTAACTTAGACCTAAGTTCTAGATAAAAAGTTATAAAAATAATTATAGAAATAATACTAAAGGTTCTAGATCTAGTTAGTATAACTTTTAATACTAATATTAAGTTTTAATTCTAAAATAGAATCTAACTTAAAAGGCTTTTTTCTAGTATTTTATCTTTAAATAAATAGTATTTCTCTTAATTAGAATATTAATTAATATTTATAATATATATTATTTTTATTATTATATAATATAATATTATAAAATTACTATTCTATAAGATCTAGATATTATAATATATCTTACTAAAATTCTTTATTTCTTACTTTTTTATTATTTATTAAAAGAATATTTTTATTATTTTTATTAATAAAATTATTATTAGATAAACTCTATTATAACTCTTAAGAGATTTAAAAGATTTAATAGATAATTTAATTAAATATAATTATTCTAAATATCTTAAATAGAAAAAATATTAAAATTTATAATAAAAATAATACTAGATTAAGATAATACCTATAAGATAAATAAAAAATAATATAAGATTAAATTAATATCTTTATAAAATAATTTCTAGGATTAATAGAGATTAATACTTAAAAGAAAAAGATTTAAAAATATTTTAGGGTTAATTTTATACCTTAGGATTTTAAATATAATTAGATTATTATTATTTATCCTTTAATATAAAATAGTAATTTAGATATTTAGTTTATAATTCTATTAATTAAAAGATCCTTTAGATATCTTTCCTAAATCTCTTCCTTTTATATATAATAGTTAGATAATTTATAATAAAAGGAAATTCAATCCTAAGGATATAATCCAAAATAGAATTAAAAGGTTTTATTATTTTGATTTTCTTACCATAACATTTTTAATCTATATATAAAGTATCTTTATTAATCTATTATAACTTTTATTAAAAATAATAAAACTTTAGTAAATAAGAGTTATATAGTTTATATCTTTTTTAATATAAATTTTTATTAATTAACTAAAGACTATAATTAATATATAGTAGATATAAAAAGTCCTTAGGATATAGTAATATAAATATAAGATTTAGTATAAGATAATTTCAGATTATATATAATAAATTATTATAAAAAGATTTATTATAAATCATTTAGATTATATCTATATTCTTGAATTTATTTATTAATAAAATAAATACTAATATTTTCTAAAAGATATAACTAATCTAAATAAATATTATTTTATAAAAATTAAATATTTATTTCTTTTCTTAATTCTAAAAGATTTATTAAATATAGTATATATTATAAAAAGTTAGATAGACTATATATTAAACTATTATAAATTATATAAAATCTAGATTAAAAAGGTTTAAAATCTATTTAATATACTTAATAATCTTTTTTATAGATTAAAATAGAAAATTATCTAAAAGTATAAATATTAAATAAAAGTCTTTATAAGATTTTAATCTTTTTATAATTGTAAAAAAATAATATAAATAGTAAATTTCTTTAAGAGATATATTAACTAAATAAAAATATCTAATTTTAAACTAAATATTTAAATACTTTCTCTATTTATTATTTTATTAAATTAAATAAAATAAGATATCTTAATATAAATAGTTTAAATAATAAAAATATAAAATAGTAAAATAAAAAAACTATATTAATTTTAACTAATAATTATTTTTATTAAACTATATTTATAAGTTATATAATAAAAGATCTAGATTAAAATAAATATTCTATATATCTTTTAGATATACTACTATAGTATTAACTAATAAATAAATATTAATTACTAAAAACTTAAATAGTTTCTAATAGCTTTTTAATATATCTTAATATTAATTACTAAAAAAGATCTTATATTTATTAATTAAATTTTACTCTATAGTTATATAGTTAATACTCTTATAGATATATTTATAAATATATTAAATAACTTTAATTAAACTATAAATCCTAATATAAATATATACCCTATATTAATATACTAAAGAAAAATTATAAAATACTACCTATTTATTTTTAATTAAAAACTTCTAACCCTTTTTTATTAAATATAAAAAGTTAAATTAACTCTAGTCCTATTAATAATATATTAAATAGTTAAATATTATAAATATCTTTTTTTAAAAAAAATAAAAAAAGTTTTTAATATATATATAGACTAAACCCTATTTCTCTATATAGGGTATATTAAGATTATACTTTTTATAAAAATAGTATATTAAATTTTTTAAAATAATTTTATATAAGATTTTATCTTTTAGTAAAAGATTAATATCTAAAATTAATAGTTTTATATAAATAATTTTATTAATTTATTTTAAAATATTAAGATTTAATTTAATATTTATTTAAAATAAAAAATAGTAATATAATATTTTTAATAAAAGATAAAAAGATTAATTAAATAATTCTTTATATATTAAATTCTAAAATATATATTTTATATTTACTATATTTTTAATATTTAAATATCTAAATAAAAATTATATAATAATCTAAAATCTTTTTTTAATTAATAATATTAGTAAATAGACTTTTTAATTTTATCTAATAAATATAAATAATTAAATCTATATAATCTTTCTAAATATAAACTTTTATTCTAATCTTATAATAATAAAAAAACTAAATCTTAATTTTTATCTAAAAAGAATTATATATAAAGATTAAAAAAATAACTAATTTACTATAAAAATAAATTAAGATTATTAATCTTAATATTATTACTATATAAAATATAGACTATTCTTATAAACTATAAAAAAAATAATTTAATAATTAATATTTTTAAAAAAAACTTTATTAACTAAAATCTAATTAAGATTAATATAAATATCTATATAAAGTCTATATTAATAATAATAGTAAAAATCTTATTACTATATCTTAGTTATTAATACTATATTAATAATCTATTATTAAAAAAAATACTATTTTAATATAAAATATTAAAATAGTTAAATAACTTAGACTAAATATAGAATAATTAATAATAGTTTTTTACTATAAATAAATTAGATTAATAATAATTATTTTTATTTAAAATCTTATTAGTTAAAAAAATATATTAATGATATCTCTAATTTTTAGTAAAATAAAAAATTAGATATAAAAGAAAAATAGTTAAACTATATTTAATATAAAAATATATTAAGAACTATAACTTTTCTTTAGATATTTCTAATATAGACTATTCTTTTTTAGATATATCTAATATTTTCTAAAATAAATTAGAAATAGTAAAATTAAATATTAATACTTTTATTATTTTAGTCTAGCTAATAAATCTAATCTAAATCTATTTTAATATTTTTAATAAAATATAAAATATTATCTAATCTTACTTTTAGATATAATATATTATTAGATTAAATATTCTTTTTATTAAAAAAAGACTATATTATTTTTTAACTATTCTTAAATTTTATTTAAATATTATTAATATTTAATTATTCGAAAATAAATAAAACTAACTAGTTAATATATTTATTATAATTATCTAAAATATTAATTAATTTTAATTTATCCTTATAAATTATTAAATAGTCTATTAATAATAATTAAACTAAAATAATATTAATTAAATATTAAATTATATCTATAATAATATTAAAATATTTTAAACCCTATATTAATATTTTTTAAAGATATAGATAAATATTATAAAAACTCATATTTTTATATTTATATAAAATAAATCCTACTATTTACTTATTTTTAGTAAAAAGTAAATAGGTCTTTCCTTTAGATTAATTTTTAACTAAGTTTAGTTATAAAGTTATTTATAATTTATTTATTCTATTTTCTAAAGATCTTAGAATCTTATAGATTTACTAAAAGATTATATAATAAAGATTTATCTAATATAAAAATAAATTAAGTTTTCTTAAAATAACTAGATATATATTTAATAATAACTAATTTTTTAATTCAAGGATATATATAATCTATAGATTAAAAAAAAAATTATATATATAATAATATATCTTTATTTAATAGATTTATTATATAGTAAATACTATTTTAGATCTAATAGATATAAAGATATATATAAAATTATAATCTTATATCTTAATAGATTTTAATAAAAATAAATATTATAGTTAGGTTTAAGATATAAATCTATTTATAATAAAAATAGAATTAAATAGTATTTATATTTAACTAATAATAGATTAATATTAAAAGTTTAAGAATTAGATATAGATTAATATTTTTTTTATAATATTATTATTATATACTAATAACTTTAATCTTTTAAAAAAATATAAAATAATAAAAGTATTTTTAATTTATCTATTTAAGATTATATATTTTAATTTAGATTAATAATAATTAATAACTATATAAAATAAAAAAAAGATTAATATTTTATTATATTATAATATAATAATAATAATAGTCTCTATATAAAATAGTTTAATATATTATATAATATCTAAGATATAGTTTTACTATATATACCTATTTCTTATAAGATTAAGATATTTAGTAAGACCCTGAATTTTAATATTAAGAAGTTTTATTTCTATAAATTATAATAAAAACCCTAAGATTATTATTTACTATTTTCCTTAGCTAAATAGAGCTTTTAGTATTATACCTAATAAAATAGTCTATACTATAACCTATTATTTATCTTAATATAAAGATAATACTATAACTTACTATTTCTCTTAATAATAAACTAAGTATTAGTAAAGGTTTAATAAAGACTATATCTAGAAACTCTAGCTAAATAAATAGAAATACTAAGAATTCTAAATAATTACTCTTAATTAAAAAAGTAGTAAACTTAAGAAAGATATTAGTTATAATATTAGTATTACTAATAGAGACTTTATATATAATATATTAAATATATTTCTTTAATACTAATATTTATATATTATAATTAAAATAATAATATTATTAATCTAAAAAGAATTAGTCTTAATTAATATTAAATTAACTTATTAGATTATTTATTATAATATTTAATATTACTAATAGTAATTTAAGATAAATAAAATATATATTAAAAGATCTAAAAGATTAAAACTATAGAGTTAGTCTAAATCCTATAATATATATAGAACTTTAAAGTAAATAGTATATTTAGCTATTATTATATAGTAGATAGGGTTAATAGACTAATACTTTTAGCTATATTAATATTAATTAGCTAAAGGATATAACTTAGATATTTAGCTTATTACTAAAAGACTAATAAGGATTTAGAATAAATCTAATAGTAATAATAAGTAAATAGGAACTTTAGATTATTATTCTAAACTATAATAGTATATAGTATATAGTAAAAAGTAATATAGGATAAAGATATTTTAATACTATATTAAATATAATAATAAAAAGATATAATTAGTAAAAGTCTTAAGAATAATCTTATAGTTAACTATTATATATATAGATATATAAAATATTCTATAGAGTAGATAATATTTTATAGAGTAAATAAAAGAATCTTTTTATAAACTTAAATAGGAATTATTCTATAAGAATAAACTCTAGAAAAATAAAGATATTAATATTTAACTATAAATTAAAAATAAAAAAAATAAAGATATTAGTATTAGATTATTAATTAAAAACTAGGAAAATAGAGATATTAATATTAAACTATTAATTAAAAAATAACTTACCCTAAATAATAATATTATAAATAATCTTTATTTAGATTAAGAATTCTTACTTATAACTTAAATTCTTTTTTAGGGAACTCCTAAGGATATAGTATATTTATAACCTCCTTTTTCTAGACTCTATCTAAAGATAGAAATAGAATAATAATTATTTACTATATTTTAATAACTTCTATAGATTTCTAATAAGATAAATCTATAATAATTATAGATTAAAAAAATAAAAATATTAATATTAGATTATAAACTAATAAAAGTCTTAGACTATAAACTAATAAGAAAAAAAAATAAAGTTATAATCTTAATAATATAAAGATAAAGATTTCTAGATTAAAAAAAAGAATATAAGACTTATTAATATCTAAAGAATCTTTAATCTATATAAAAACCTATTATTCTAAAAAGATTATCTATTATCTAATTTTTACTTTTTTATCCTAACTTTATTTTTTTTCTAAAATAGTTTAATAATAATCTTTATTAAGTATTAATATTTTAAAGAAAATAAAGATTTAACTATAAGAGCTATAATTATAATTTAATATTTTTATTTTTAGATTTATCTATATAAAGTTTATAAAAATATTAAAACTATTAGATAACCCTAAGTTTATAGGATATTTTAAAAACTATCTATATAAAGAGTTAGTATATATAGTTAGAGATATCTTTAAGATAATCTATTATTATTTTTTAATATTATTTATTATAAGTCTTAATATTAATTTAGAAATACTATCTAGTTTTAATATATAGATTTTTAAAAAAAAAGAGTTAGATATTCTAAAATCTTTAATTAGAGTAATATAAGTTAGTTTTTAGTTTTAGATAATTATATATAAAAGGAAGATAGAGATATATAAAAAAGAATAGTTCTATTTTTAGGGTTATATAATATTTAGGATTAGGCCTAGATTAAGGGATAAATAATTTTATATTTAAGTAATATAGATCTAAAGGTTAGTTTTTAGTTTATTATTAATATAAGTTTAGTAAAAAAATTAATAAAGTTTATAGAGTAGGGTTTATAAAAGAGTTAATAATAATTATATTTAATATCCTAACTATATTTTTATTAATAATAGATATAGTAATAGAGATAGATTAAAAAAAGTAGTATTAGGGTTATTAGGAGAATATAATAAAAATTAAGATATTTAGGTTAAATTAACTATAGGTCTTAGTATTTAAAAAAAAAATATTATTAAAGTTAATATCTAAGTATATCTATCTATCTTTTTAAAAGTTAAAAAAGGGAGATAAGATCTATTTTTTAGGTAAGTTAAGAGGTTAATAGTATATATTCTAGGATAGATAAAAAAAGGGTATTATAGAATATATATAGTTAATATATATATCTAAATATTAGATTAGGTAGTTAAAAGGATTAGTTATAATATTTTTTAATCTTTAAAATCTTTATAACCCTAAATTCTAAATTTATATTTTAAATATTATACTAAGAGATAATCTAAACTTAAGTTATTATAATTAATAGATTAATTAAGAGAAGAGGTTTATAATATTATAATTAAAAAGGTAGTTTAATATCTAAAAGACTATAGTATATTTATTTGAAAACTAATTAACTTTAAAGTATAATTAAAATATTATTAATAGTTAGAATAGTTATTAATATATATATAAAAAAAAAGATAGATCTATTATTAATATATAGTATATTAGTAAATATAGATCTAGGATAAATTATTAATTATACTATATAACTTTTAAGAAGATAGAAAGTAGATAAAGTATAACTTTTATTTAAGTTATTAACTAGACTATATTCTAGTATATAGAAGATTAATCTAATTTATAAGAATTATAATTAATAGAGAAGTATAAATCCTTATATTATTATAGATTAAATAATTATTAGAGATTAAGGTTAAAGAGAGAGATCTTTATAATTTTTAGATAATAGAGAGATAGTAAAAATAGTAGTTATTTATTATATTATTTTTAAAGATATAGATAATCTTTAAGATATATTTAATTATAGTAGAAATATAAAAATAAAAAAAATAGTAAAAGATTAAAAGAGTATTTTTTTAAAAGAAGTAGAGAATAGTAAAGTATATATAGTAAAATTAGGTAATATAAGAAAAAAGAGAGTTAGAGGATAATATATTAATAATTTTAAGTATAAGCCTAGGTCTTAAAGATATATAAGATAAAAAAAAAATCTAATAAATTATATTATAATTAATAAAGTAAGATAATTATCTAGTTATTATATAATAAAGATATTAATTTAGATATAAATTAAATTAAATCTAAAGTATTAAGTATCTATATAGAGAAATATTAAAAAAAAGTAAGAATAATATAGTTATATATTATATATTATATATTATATATTATATATTTAGATTAAAAAAAGATAGAGTTAGATTTTAATAGGGTATATATTTAGTATAACTAGGCTACTAGAGTAGACTATCTACTATAGTAGGCTAATTAGAGTAGGTTATATTAGATAGTTAATTTAAAAAACTTATATAAACTCTTATTAGGGATAACTTAAGATTTTAATAGGGTATATACTTAGTATAACCTAGCTACTAGAGTAGAGCTTCCTATAGCTACTAAGCTATATATAGATATAACTTCTATTAGTGACTAATAAGGGCCTTTAAAAGGGCCCTACTATAGGAATTTAGCTAAGAAAATGTTAAAAGTTATATATATATATATATATATATATATATATATATATGATAAAAATATAAACCCTAATTTAAAGAAATCTAAAGATATTTATCTTATAGTAAAAAGTTTAATTATTAGATAAATATTAAGAGATAATATACTATAAATAAATCTACTACCCTCTAAGACTAGTTAATTTCTAGTTATATAAGATAATTAATATCTACTACTAATAATTAATATACTATATAGAAGATAAACTAATATACTTTTAAAGATATTATACTACTATATCTTTAGACATAATAGGTTACTTAAAGCTATAACTATTACTAAGTACTATCTCCCTAATATAACTATAATTAGGTTATCCTAATTATAACTAGTAAGAAGTTTTAATAGATAGGATTAGATAAATCCCTATTATAATATAAGGTTAAGCTTAATAGTTACTATATATAATAAGAAATTCTTTTCTTAAGATTAATATATATTTATCTATATAAAAATAGATAAGTATAATATACTCTTTCTAAGTCTAAAAAGAATATAAATAAAGCTATTACCTATAATATTATATAGAAAGGTACTATTAGGAATAAAAGATCTAGAAAACTTTTTTTCTAAAGATTAACATAATATAAAATAAAAGATAAGCTTTCTTTCTATTAATATACCTATATAGATATCTATCTATAAATATAGCTATATAGCTATATTTATAACCCTCTAGTTACTATTTTCTTTATACCCTATTCTTTAAGATAAACTCTAAGTTAGTGGGGGAGGATATAATATTTGTCCTAAGATTACTACTTACTTATATTATATTATGTCTTATATCTTTCACTTACTAATGTTATTATATCTGTCTATATATATAAGCTATAGCTAGCCTATACTTAGCCATATATGCCCTTTTACTATCTATAATCACACTATATTCTAGATATTACTATCTTAAGATTAGTTTTAGTTAGTATCTTTTTTTTTATAGTTAGATTTTCTTTTAATTATTTTAGTAGATTAGATTATTAGTATAACTTAATAATTAGTTACTATTTAATATAGTCTAGTTAGTAGTTTAAGATATCTATGTTATATACTAATGGGGTACTAGTAGGGGTAGAGACTAGAGTGATGGTCTAGGGTAGTGATAGTATGGTATTTGAGGTAGTGTAGCTATATATATACTGATAGATTAATCTTTGATTATCCCTGTTTTCTATTAGTAGGGATTATATATTTTTTATGGGTTATGTATACCCTGGGTGGGTTCTCTATTGTCTTGGTAGTAAGGTATTCTTTCCTGTGGTTTTGTTGTCTTATGGTCTTGTGGGCTTAGGCTATATATCTATATATATATCTCTGTTGTTCTATAGTGATCTTATATATCTAGGGTGTACTTTTGAAGACTATCTTCTTAGGGTGTTTCTAGATATTGTATAATATTATCTTTTTTCTTTTGAGGCTATATTTTTATAGTCCTATAATCTATAGTTATTGGTGGATTCTATTTTTTTTTAGGTGTTGGTCTATCTTTGAAGTCTTGTTTTTATATATTTACTTTAAGTGTTTTATGTTTTTTATTTAGTATAGAATTTTAGGGTGTTTTACTATATTTAGTGAGGTAAGTTTTCTTTAGTGTAGTATTTGTTTTATTCTACTTTGTTTAGTGTTATTAGTTATACTATAGTTTTTTTTGTATATAAGGATATAGGATCTTTTCTTTTTGGTTTTCTTAGTATATACTATTTATTTTTAAATTCTTCTATATAAATTTTTTTATATAATTTTTTTTTTATAATGGTTATTTTTAGTTAGTCTATTAGTTTTTTAAACTTTGTTATATTTTTTATAAGGTTTTTTTTTATTGTTGGGTAGTGTATATAGTGTTTATAGAGTATTTAGATTATTTTTAGTTTTTATATTATTACTATTAGGGGTGGTGGTAAATATTTTTGTTATATTAGTCTAGTTATAAACTATCTATATTATATAGTGGATCTCTATCTTAATAAAGTTATTACTATATTAATTAATATGTAGTATTAGTTTTTTAAGTATTCTATTATAAGTATAGTTATTATTTTAAATAATCCTATTTTATTTATAATTTTTTAGATTTATAAGTCTTTATATATTATATTTATTTAGTATAGTAATAGTGTTATATCTATTAATGTAGGTATACTATCTATATCTTTTGTATATTTTATTTTTGTTTATTTTTTTATTTAGTATTTTATTATAGTGTTAGTAATAGTATTAGTGATTATAGGACTTTTTAGGGATATATCTCTAGGGTATAGTGTAGTTTTTATTTTTATTATTTTTTTTAGTTTATTTTATAGGGTAAATAGTGTATTAGTGTATATTATAGTTAGTTTTTTATTTAATAATAAAGGGTTCTAAAAGCTTATAGATTAGGTTTCTATATAGTAAGGTATTCTTTTAGATTAGTTTCCTAGGATTGTTAGATTTTTAGTATTTCTCTTTGTATAGGTTATTATAGATATATTTATTTTAGTCTTTATATAGGTTAGTATATCTATTATAGGGCTCTATATATAGTTATATATATTATTTTAGTTAATTTTATTATATATTTTAGGTTTTATTTTATTTAGGTATATTTCTATCTTTTAGTATTTTACTTATTATTTTTTAGATCTATTTTTTATTTTATATTCTATATTTTTTTTTTATAATATCTATTAGTTCTTTATAGGTATTTTTATTTTATTATTTTTTTTTTTAGTTTATTAATATCTTATTTTATATAGTTTTTTATAATAATTATTTATTTATATATATAGGTATATGGTTATAATATAAAGTCTTTTATTTTATATATTTATATTTTTTTTTAGGTTTATTATTTATTTCTTTTTTTATTTTTTTAATTATTTTATTTTTTTTATTTTTATATTTTTAGTAAATATAATCCTTAAGGATTTTCTTTTATATATCTTATTTTTTAGAATAGGTAAAGTTTAGTTCCTTATTCCTAAGGGATAGATCTCTTTAGGTCTTTATATATCCCTCTTTTTATAGTATAAGGTATTTATATAGTATTAGTATAACTAGTTTATTTTTATACTTTTTTATTTTTAGTATATCCTTATCTTATATAGTTGGTTAGGCCTTCTTTCTTTAGTTTAGATATCTCTATTCTATAATCTACTAGGGGATTTAGGGTTCCTTATCTAGCTATAGGTTTATAGGGAATCTTTTGGTTATATCCTATAGTAATATTTTAGTTATACTATATAGTATATTATTATAGATATACTATACTAAAGGTAGTTAGTATATCTAGTTATCCTATTTCTAATTAATATAGTATTATAGGTATATTTCTAGAATTTAGTTTTACTATTTTATCTAACTATTATTTTATAGGTAGAAGATAATAAATAGTTATCTTTATATTAAGAGTAAGTAGTATAGGGTTAATTAGTATATATTTATAAAGAGGGAATCTTTATTATTTACTATATTCTTTGGTATATCTTATATTAGTAGTATTTTTTTAAAAAATAGTATAGTAAATTCTTTTATTATAATATTTTTAATATATAGTATATATAGTATATACTTAGTTAGTATATAGATTATAACTAATACTATATTATAGATTTTATCTCTTTATTTTAAGGGTAGTAGATCTATAATAAAATCTATATTTAGTTATTACCCTAGTCTCTCTAGGATTAATAGGGGTTTTAGTAATCTATAGGATCTATATTAGTAGATAATATTCTATTAATAGCTTTTATATATAGCTATATAACTTTTAATCTATTTTACTATATCTTTTTAAAAAAACTTAGTTTTAATTTTTTTTAGGGTATACTATCTATAGTAGTATCTTATAATAGGGTTATTATAATATATATATAGTAGTTTAGTTATTAAGGTAAGGTTCTTAGGGATAAATATCTTATTCTTTTAGTATATTAATTCTCTATACTATAATTATAGGGACTTTTTCTATTTCTTTTTTTATAGTATTTTCTTTACTATTTATATTTTTAGGTTTTTATCTTAGATATTCTTAATATATATTTATAGAGTATTATATATTCTTAGGTTTAGAGGTTTTTTTATAGTATAGGTTTTTTTTACTTAGGATCTTTTACTAATAGTTATAAATATAGTAGGTTCTAGTAGTATATCTAGTAATAGTAAGCTATCCTATAGGGGTTTTAATAGTTTCTTTTATTATATTTTTATATTTTTAATCTTTTTATTAATCTATTTTTTATAGTCTAGTTATTTATTTAGTATATCTATAGGGTTTTTATCCTTTAGGTAATAAATAATAATTAGGTTAAAGGCTATTAACTATTCTATTTAGTATACTTAATATTTACTAAACTATTTAGTTAATATAAAGATTTTAAGGTTAGTATAGTTAGTATAGATCTAGATCTTATATTTATTTTTTTTAAAGTACTATTATTATTACTTAAAGCTTTTTATAATAGTTAGTATCTTTTAATTATAGGTTTTATAGTATATTTCTATATTTAGTATCTTTTTTAAATAGAAAATAATTAGTTTTTAAGATTTATCTAGTTATTTCTATAAGTATATATTACTAATTATAAATCCTAATATATTAGTTTTTAGTATAGTTTTTAGTTCTAGATTAAAATATACTAAAAGGGATATTTTAAGAAAGTAATATTTAATCTTAATAAATACTTTCTTAGTTATTTCTATAAATATAAAGTTTACTTTCTTTTTATTTATCTTTTTTTTTTAAGTATCTAGGTTTTTAACTAGGTTATTTAATAGCTAAATAATTTTTAAGTATTATTTAATAAACCTATAGTAAAAATTTATAAATCTAATAAACTATTATATATTAAATATATTTTTTAATTCTAGTTAGTTTATAATTATTTTTATTTTACTATAGTTTATTATAATATCTTATAGGGTTATAATAAATCCTAGGAATTTAATTTATTATATATAAAATATATATTTAGATATCTTTATATAGAGTTTATATTCTTAAAGATAATCTAATATTATTTTAATATATTTTATATAGCTCTTTATACTATTTAAGAATATTAGGATATTATCTAGGTATATAATTAGAAAGATATCTAGTAGGTCTATTAGTATATAGTTAATATATATCTAGAAGGTTATTAATATATTTATAAGTCTAAATAGTATAATATTATATTTAAAATATCTATATCTTATCTAAAATATTATTTTTTATTTATTATTTTACTTAATTCTTATATAATAGTATATATTTCTTAAGTTAAGTTTTATAAAGTATTTTATTTTTATTAGTTAGTTTAGGGATTTATTTATTAGTAGTAGGGGGTATTTATTCTTAATAGTAATTATATTTAGTTTATAATAATCTATATATAGATATAGACTACTATCTTTTTTTAGAATAAATAGGATAAATATATCTATAGGGTTTTTTAATAGTAAAATCTATCTTTTTTTTAGATTATTATCTAGGTAATCTTATAGGACCTATAATTCTATTACTAATAGTAGATAGATAGATTAGTTTAATAGTTCTATATCTTTTTTTAGATTAATTATATAGTTATATCTTATATACTTTAATAATAAAGATATTTTTAATATATTAAATATATCTATATAGGCTATATATTCTATAAATAGCTTTTTATCCTATTTTTAGAAGATTATTAATCTATAGTATATCTTATTTATAAGATATAGTATTATAATATAATCTTATTTTTTTTTTTTTAGTATTATTATAAATATAGTTTATATATATAGTTTATAATATCTTATTTTTATTATTAGATCTTTATCTATTTATTAGTAAGATATTTCTTTTATCCTTATCTACTATAGTTTATAGAACTATCTATAGGTTAGCTAGCTAATATTTAGATTAATTTAATTAAATTAATCTAAGCCTAAAATTATATTATATTCTATAATTTTTATAATCTTTAATATAATTTACTATTCTCTCTTTTTCTTACTATTATTAATAGGGTAGATAGTTACTATATATTTCCTATAAGAAGTTATTTTTTAGCTATTTACTATTATAATAGTATAGGATTCTTTTTTAGATATTTTTAGATATATCTTTATTTAATATTAGTTAATAAAACTAATATTTATACTATAATTAAGTAATATTTTTATTTTCTTTACTTTTTATTTAGCTAAGATCTTAATCTCATAGTCTATTAATCCTAATATTATCTTTCTTAATAGCTTTTTTTTAGGGTATTCTATATCTAGTACTATAACTATTTTTAGTATTAATTAAAGGAGTTTTTTAATTTTTATTTTTTAGATTTTATCTTTTTAGGAATAGATACTAGGATAAGCCCTTTATATAGTTTACTATTTTAGGTTATTTTAGTCTAATAATCTTTAATATTATACTATTAACTATATTAGATATATTTTTAGTTAAAGGGTTTTCTCTATTATTTATCTTTAAAACTTTTTTTTTTATCTAAATATCTAATAGATTTATCTTTTTTTTTATATTCTTTTTTTATCTATCCTTACTAAGGTTTTAGATCTTTTATAATAGGTTTTAATAGATTTAGGGTTTTTAGGGTAGGATATAATCCTTTTCTATATTTTTCTAATTCTTACTAGTAGATTACTAAATATCTTTTTTAGATTATTAGTTTATAGATCTAATTATCTAGTATATCTAAATCCTAGATATCTATTTCTCTATTCTAGATCTTATATCTTATATTAATAACTAAATTATATAATAGTTTATAGTACTAATCTTTTATATTAAAAATTTACTTTATCTAGTTAATAATCTCTTTAAACTAAATAATATATTTATATATAGTTTCTTTAATTTTCTATTAATAGTATTAATATTTTTACTAGACTATTAATTCTTTTTTATTAAAGTTACTAACCTTTTCTTTATACTATATTTTAAAAACTAGCTAATTCCTTTTTACTCTTAATTAATTCCTAATCTTATAATCTTAGTAATAATAGAGTTTAGTATTTAGGCTTATAATAATATAACTAATATAGTTTTTTTCTAGATAGAAATAGTCTATATATAGATATTAGAATATATATATACTAATATAAAACTTTTCCTATTCCTAAAGATTCTTTCCTATAAACTTTAAAAGATTATTTAAGTATATTAATAGTTTAATCTAAGATAATAATATAGATTAATAGAAAGATTACTATACTAATTCTTATTATATTATTTCTTATAGATATATATCTAATATATAAAAAGATAATTTATTAATAAACTTTACTTTATTCTTATTATCTAGTAATATTCTTACTAAGAATAGATAGTAATAGTCTAACTATAAATATAAATATATTAATAGACTTATATCTTAAGATATAATTTCTATAATATTAAAAAAAACTAAGAATAGTTAATATCCTTAACTATCTACTATAACTACTTTTATTATATTAAATTACTTTATATAACTTAGTACTCTCTTTAAATAGATAATTTCCTTTTATACTATAATCTTTATTTTAAGATATATAATCTTAATATAGATATTTATTAGGGTTCTACTTTTAGGAATACTTTTAATTAAAATTACTATTAGGATTAGTTCTATTAGGGATTCTTCCTATTTAGTTAGATTAGGGTTAACCCTACCCTTAAAGAGTATATCCCTAAGAGACTTAGTACTATTAACTATAGGCTTATTAATAGTAATTATAGATTTATTATTATTCCTATTACTACTCTTAATAATTCTACTATTATTAATTATAAAAATACTATTAATATTAGTTTTAGTTTTTATAGTATTTTATTAGATAATACTATATATTATTTTACTCTAATATATTAGTTTAATCTTAGTATAGAGAGATTAGAATATTATATACTAATAAGATATTAGTAGAGATAGAAACTAAAATAATAGTCTAGAATAGTAATAGTATAATATTTAAGATAGTATAGCTATATATATACTAATAGACTAATCTTTAATTATCTCTATTTCCTATTAGTAGAGATTATATATTCTCTATAGGTTATATATACCCTAAGTAAGTCCTCTACTACCTTAATAGTAAGATACCCTTCTCTATAGCCTTATTACCTTATAGCCTTATAGACTTAGACTATATATCTATATATATATCCCTATCATCCTATAGTAACCTTATATATCTAGGGTATACCTTCAAAAACTATCTTCTTAGGGTGTTTCTAGATATTATATAATAATCTACTAGATTTTTATTTTTTAGTTAATAAAATATAACTATATTAAATACTATTAATCTTTTTATTTATTATATATAATATTTATTAAATTATTTAATAGATAAAAAAACCTTAAGATTTATATAATTAGTATATATCTATATCTTAAACTAATTCTTTTTAAAATACTATTATAACTATTTAAAATATTTTATAATAATTAGTATTTTTTAGTTATAGATCTTATAATAGGTTTTAGTATTTATTATTTTTTATAAATAAAATATAATAAGTTATTAGATACTATCTTACTTTTTTTATAATATAATATTATTAATAGTAAATCCTAATATATCTATCCTTAATATAATTTTTTTTTAAAGTTAAACCATATTTAAAGAAATATTAATTTAAAATAATTTTTTATATCTTAAAAAATTTATCTTATCATTTTTATAAATATAAACCCATTTTTTTTATTTATTCTTTTTTTTAAGTATTTAATCTTCTAATTAGATTATTTAAAGATTATATAGTCTTAGAGTACTATTTAATAAACTTATAGTAAAAATTTATAAAACCTATAAACTATTAGATATTAAAGATATTTTTTAGTTTAGGTTAATCTATAATAATCTATATCTTATTAGTATTTATAGTAATCTTTCAAAAAGATATAATAAAATTAAGAAATTCTATTTTTTATATATAGAATATATATTTAGATATTTTTATAAATAATTTATATTACTATAGATATTATTAGAACCTCTTTGGTAAAGGGGTTTGAGTTAAATAATATTAGAGTAATAACCTAGGTAGCTAGGTAGGTGTATTGGATTATAGAGATTAATCACTAAGGAAGGGTATCCTTTCTTATTAAGGATTATAGAGATAAAGAGTAAGATTAGATAACTTAGGGGATAACTAGGTTATAGGTTATATAATCTAGATACTCCTATAATTAGCTAAACTTATCCCTATAAGTATCTATATAGGGTCTATAATAATTATCCTCTCTTTTTATAAATTAGTTTTTAGTCTATATAGTCTTTATAATATCTTTATTCTTACTAATATATAATACTTTTTTATATAGTTAGTAGTTTTAAGAATATTTTATTTTTTTTATATTTTATATTATACTAATATTATTTTTTAGTTATTTATATAGTATATTTTTTTTATATTAAAGATATAGTATTTTATATTAATTTATTAACTTCTTTTAAGAATATTAAAAGTAGTTAAGATTAAGTTTATTTTTTTTATTTTTTTTTTTAATCCTAAAGATCTAAGTTTTAAAAGTTTACTTTATTTTTTAGATAAATTTAGTAATATATCTTACTATATAGATAATATATTTAATTATATTTTTATTATTTTTATTTATTATATATAGAATATTAGATTATTTTTATAGATTAATAATTTATATATAACTATTTTTTTTTTACTATAAGATATTATTAATCTTACTATCTATTTTTATTCTTAATCTTTATTATATTTTATTATAACTATATATAGTATATCTATTTAGACTATAATAAATAATTATATTATTTTTTTTTATACTATCTATATATATAATCTCTCTAGCTTATTTATTATTATAGATTAATATTCTTTTTTCTCTAAAAAGACTATTAAATATATAAACTATATAGATATATATAAACCCTATTAAATAGTTAATCCCTATCTTAATTATATTATAGATATATATATTACCCTAATTTTAATTAACTATCTAATAAGGACTATTAATATAGATAGTATAAATCTTACTTTTATAATCTAGTTTAATTATTATAAGAAATTATATATAACCCTAATTTATATAATTAATTATAGTATATTTCTTAAACTATCTATTTAACCTAGGTTATTTAGTTTATCTACTATATTAATAATTATTCCCTATACTATAGATATAGTATCTATATCTTTTATATTATTTACTAGATTTATAATTCTATTTATTATTATTTTTACTATATATATATCTTTTTTTTATAACTAAATCTTTATTATTATTATTACCTTCTCTATTAAAAGTAGACCTTATAAGATCTATAGATCTAATAAAACCTATAGGATCTATAGATATTACTAGATCTATAGATATATTTAGTATTATAGTTATTAATATAATTATACCTAAAATAGATATAGTAAATATTATTAATTTTATTAGTATAATAGCTACTCTAACTACTATATCTAGGGGTCTTTTAGGATATA
Source organism: Penicillium herquei (assembly GCA_039634405.1). Classification (NCBI taxonomy): domain Eukaryota; kingdom Fungi; phylum Ascomycota; class Eurotiomycetes; order Eurotiales; family Aspergillaceae; genus Penicillium; species Penicillium herquei. The sequence continues at coordinate 2,978,270 of CP098387.1, read as the reverse complement.
GGTTTATAATTATATTTTTTTAGTTAATATTTATAGATAATATTTTAAAAGATTATTTATATTATTTTATTTATTTATTCTTAATTTTAATAGTTTTTTTATTTTTTTATTTTTATATTCTTTTTATTTAAATATATTAAGTACTATAGTATTTTTTATATTAATATAAGATTTCTATATATTTTTTATAAACTTATAATCTTTTTAGTATATTAAATATTAGTTCCTATTATAAATATTTTTTTTAATAGATTTAATTTTAAATTCTTTTTTACTATTTATCTTAATAGATTTTAGATAATCTTATAATATTTTAGGGTCTTCTAACTATAGTTCTAATAGTAATATATAAAAAATAGGGTATTTCTTTTAGTATCTTAAGAATAGTAATAACCTATAGGTCTATATCCCTATAATATTTAAGATCTAAAAAAGATCTATATAATAGTAATCTAACTTAGTATTTAGATAGTCCTTTATCTAGTTCTTTATCTAAATTATTATTTAGTTATATATCTTAAATATCTTTTTAAGATATTTTTTATTATAAATATTCTTTATAGTCTTTTTATTTATTTTAAGATATTCTATAAGTCTTTTTATAGTTTTATAATTTTAATTTATAAACTTCTAAATTTTAATTACTATCTCTTTTTTAGGTTTAGTATTAATATTAATATAAAGATTAAGATTAATATTATTTAAGATATTTTATAGTATATATTTTATTATACTATATACTAAAATATTATATATATATTATATTATTAAAAGTTAATATATCTAATTATTTTAATTTTAGTTTATATAGTTTTATAAGAAATATTTAATAATTTAATTTTATTATTTTATTTAGTTATCTATCTAAAAATAAAAGATTATTAAAAGTTATTAATTTATTTTAAATAAAAAATATAAGGATAATTAAAAATTATTAGTAAAAATAAGATTTTTATTATTTATAAGATTTTTTAAGATATTAAAAATATTTATTATATTATTATATATTAACTAAATTAGTTTTTTAGTATTAATATTTTTTATATAAAAAATATATATTAAATATTTTAAATAAAGATTAATAATAACTAGGATTAAGTTATATATATTATTATTTTACTTTAATAGAAATAATCTAATAATAAAATTTATATTAATCTATTCTATTATTTTTATAAAGATAAATATAGATTATAGGAGTCTATAAGATTTATATTAATATACTATATTCTTTTAGTATATCTAATATTTATATATATATTTTTTAATTTAATCTATTATCCCTATTTACTAATATTTTACTTTAATAATTTTAATAATTTATTTTATTTAGAAATAGTCTTTTAAGAGATTATTATAATATACTTTTAGGATCTTTATATATAGATTAAGATATCTTAGTATTTATATCTTATTCTTAAAATAAATTAAGCTATTTACTACTAATTTAGTTTAAAGATTTTCTAGGTTTTCTATAATATTTAAATTAATATTTATTATATCTAAATATTTTTTTTAGATTTACTAGATATAGTCCTATAGTAGTTTCTTTAAATCTTTTATATATATATCCTTTTTTTTAGTAATCTAGTTTATTTCCTTTTAAATTAATATAGTTATAAGTAAGATAAAATCTTTTTCTTTTTTAAAAACTAAGTTATCCCTAATCTTATTCTTAAAGTTAGTTTTTAGTAGATCTTCTCTTTTTTAGGTTATTTCCTTTTTATAGTTAGTATAGTAACTAAAAGTATTAGTAAGATTTAAATTACTAGGTTTATAGTAGATCTTAAAGTTAAATTCTATAAGATATTTAATTTACTAAACTTAATATTAATTTAACTTTTTAATTATTATAAAGATATATAGATTTATATAATCTAAATATATTTTTACTATATATTTATTTTTTTTAAAATAATATCTTTATTACTTAAAGTATTTAATAATAGTAAGTATCTTTAAATTATAGATTATATAATATTATTTAGTATTAATAAACTTTTTTAAATAGAAGATTATAGATTTTTATTTATTTTTATTCTATTTTTAAAAATAGATACTATAAATAATATATTTAGATATATTAATCTTAAATTAGATTTTTTATTTAGGGTTAAAATAAGTTAGTATAATAATTTATTTAAAATACTATTTAATTATCTTAAAGGATATTTTAGTTTTAAAAGTAAATATAAAATCTTTCTTTTTTTTATTTATATTTTTTTTTTATATATTTAGTCTTTTTACTAACTTATTTAAAGATAATAAAATCTTTAAATATTTTTAAATAAAATAATAATAAAAATTTATAAATCCTATAAATTATTATATATTAAAGATATTTTTTAATTCTAGTTATTTTAAAATAGTCTATATCTAAGATTAATCTATATAGATATTTTTAAAAAATATAATAAAATCTAAGAATTCTATTTCTTATATATAGAATATATACTTAGAGATTTTTATAAAAAGTTTATACTATTTTAATCTTTTTAATATATACTTTATATATTTTTAATAAATATATTTATCCTAAAAAAAGATAAAAATATTATTAAAATATATTATTAAAAAAATATTTAATATATCTATAAAGATTTTATTAATATATATTTAAAAGATTATAGATATATTAATTAGTTTAAATAATATTATATTATATTTAAAATAACTATATTAACTATAAAAAACTATTTTTTATTTATTACTATATTTAATTTAAATATAATAATAAATATTATATAAATTAAGTTTTATAAAGATCTTAATATCTAATAGATAGTTAAAGGATTTATTTATTAAGAATAATAGATATTAATTCTTAATAGTAATACTATTTAACTATTAATAATCTATATATAAATAAAATATTCTATCTTTTTTTAGTATAAAAAGAATAAAAATATCTATAAGATTTTTTAAAAAAGATATCTATCTCTTTTTTAGGTTTTTATTTAAATACTTTTTTAGTATATTAAATTTAGTAGTTAATAAAAGATATATTAAATAATTTAAAGATTTCTTATTTTTTTTAAGATTAATTATATAGTTATATTTTATATAATCTATTAAAATATTAGTTTTATCTATATTAAATATATTAATAAAATCTTAGTATTTAAGTAATAGTATATTAGGTTTTATATCTATTTTAAGATATATAAATAACTTCTTAATTATTAGTTTTTTTATAAAGATCTATATAACTTCTAGTATATATAGTTATTATTCTAATTATATAATAATATATCTTATTTATAAGATCTTTCTTAAGTTTACTAAAAAAAATAAACTTAATCTTTAAAAGACTTTTTATATAGAAAAACTATTTATCTATAGACTATTCTATATTTAGGTTTATTAGTCTTAATTAGTCTATCCTTAAGATTAGGTTATAATCTAATATATTAACTATTTTATATAATAAATTTAGTTTTCTTTTTTCTTTTTTAATATTATTTAAAGAAATTTCTAGTTTATATCTTTTATAAAAGATTATTTTTTTTTTATTAATTATTTTTATATTTTAAGATAGTTCTTTTTATATTTTTTTAAGATTCTTTTTTATTTATTTTTAATTTATAAAATTAATAATAATCTTACTATCTATTAAGATCTAAATAGATTATAGTTCTATAAAAATAAAAATATATAAAATATAGATAATAATAAATATATTTTTATATAAAATCTTTTTTTTTATAATATTTAGTATTTTTATTATTTTAAATATAAGATAAATTAGTTTTTTATCTTTTTAATAATAATATAGTTTTAGAGATTTTTTATATAATTTAATATATAATAATCTTTTTTTTTATATATAAAATATTTAATAAACTAATTATAGTATTTCTTTTATTCTTTTTTTATATTATCTTTTTATTTTTATTTATATATAAAATATAATAATTTATTTTTATCTTTTAACTATTTATTATTTTAATCTAGATTAGTATCTTTATATTATTATTTTTTTTAATTCTAAAAATAATCTTTTAAATTATTTATAATAAATCTTATATCCTTATTCTAATCTTTTTTAGATTAGATTTTTTTTAGATTATTAGCTTAGGATTATATTTATCTTTTAATAGTTATAAAATAGATAATCTAGTTCTTAAAGATTAAAGATTCTAAAATATCCTATTACTATACTTTAATCTTTACTTTTTTTAAAATTAAAATATATAGATAATTAATCTTTTTTTTTTAAAAAATATTAATCCTATCTTATTAAAAATAATATTAAAGTATTTTATAAAGTTAAATATATTTTCCTAATAAAATTAGATTATAATCTTAAGTTTTTTTTAAAGATTAATTTTAGATAAAGATAGATTACTAACCTAGTTAATAGTCTATTTCTTAATATCCTACTAAGTAAAAACTTAGTCTCCTAATATATTTTTATAGTAATTAATCTAATCTAATATAATATTAAGATTAAAATACTTAGTAACTTATTAAACCTAAATATCTTTAATAGTAAAATATTTAGGGTAAATATACTACTATATTTTTATTAAATTCTTAAATATATTTTATTTTACTAGATCCTTAGTTATAAAAGACTTATAGCTCTTTAAGAGATCTAGTCTCTTTACTAATTTAATTAAAAAAATTAATTTATTTAGTCTAATATAAAAAATATAAAAGATATCCTTAAGAACTACTAATCTTACTTTAATAGCTTTCTATATCTCTCTTACCTATTTTAGATATAGTTAGATTTTAAGTTTTTAGATTACTAATTTAATAGCCTTTACTTCTACTAATATAGTTTTAATATTTTCTTTTTTAATAATCTTCTTTAAGAGATTAGCTATATCCTTTACTAGATCCTAAAGAAAAAATATACTATCTTTAAGATAATTAGACTTTATAGGATTACCTTCTCTTAAGGATTTAAAGGTATTAGTTTAGATAGTATCTTTAAAAATATTATTATCTAGATTAATTATTTTACTAGATTTAGCTATAATAAAATCTTTATCTTTAATTTAAAGATCTTTATCTAGGGTAAGATCTAGTATAGTATACTAACTATTAATAGTTAAGTAAGATATTTTTATAACCTAGTTACTAATCTAATATTAAAAGTTTAGTAATTAAAATATTAAAATCTCTTTAGTAAAAAGATTTAAGTTAAATAATATTAAAGTAATAATCTAGATAACTAGATAGATATATTAGATTATAAAGATTAATCACTAAGAAAGGATATCTTTCCTTATTAAGGATTATAGAGATAGGGAATAAGGTTAGGTAACTTAGGGGATAACTAGATTATAGGCTATATAACCTAGATACTCCTATAACTAGCTAAGCTTATCCCTATAAGTATCTATATAGGGTCTATAATAGATATCTTAATATAATTTATATATAATTAATATATAATTATATATCTTTTAAAAAGATTAGGATATTATTTAGGTAGATTATAAAAAATATATTAAGTAATCTTATTAATATTCTATTAATATAGATTTAGAATATTATAGGTATATTAGTTAGACCAAATAATATTATATTATACTAAAAATATCTATATCTTATCTAAAACACTATTTTTTATTTATCTTTTTTATATAGATTTAATAATATATATTATATAAATCTAGTTTTATAAAATATTTAGTAATTTATTAATAAATAATAAAGGATATTTATTTTTAATTATAATTATATTTAGTTTTTTATAGTCTATATATAGATATAGAGACTTATTCTTTTTTAGAATAAATAGAATAAATACTTTTATTAGACTTTTATTAAAAGAGATCTAATCTTTTTTTGGGTTTTTATTAAAATATTTATATAAACCCTTAACTTTATCTTTAATAATAAATAAATGAACTAGTTTAGTAATTTTTTATTAAATTAATTATATACTTATATCTAATATAATCTAGTAATATAATTATTTTCTTTATATTAAATATATTATAATAATTAAAATATTTTATTAATAGATCTACTTCTAACCCTATTATTTTTAGTTTACTTTTTATTTTATAATAATATATCTCTATAACTAATAAAAATATTACTATATAATATAGTTTATTCTTTCTAAATATTATCTATAAAATAATTATATTTAATTTAATATATTTAGTCCTTACTAATATATCTATTTTTATATTTTTATAAAAGATTTCTTTTACCCTATAAACTATAAATTAAGATTAATAATATTAAAACCTAATCTTTTAAAAGACTTTAAGATCTATCTAATATAATTAATCTATATCTAGGATTATATTATATCTAAAGATTTTAACTATTTTTAAGATTTATTATTATTTTTTACTATCCCTATTATTATTTATAATATTTAAGATTAAGATATAACTACTATAGGATATTATCTTTTAATTATTTACTATTCTAACTATATAGATTAATTTTTAAGATATAGAAAGATATACTTTTATCTAACTTTAATTTATAAAACTAATATCTACTTTATAATCTAAAAATATTTTTATTTTTTTACTATTTCTATCTTACTTAATACTAATCTTATAGTTTAGTAACTTTTTATATAATATTATATCCTTTTTAAGATACTCTATATTTAATATTATTCTTACTTTTACTATTAGTTATTAGAGTTTTTTAATAGTTATATTTAAAAAAATCTATTAGAATCTTTCTTAGGGTTAGATCTTTATAAAAATCTCTATCTACTATTCTTTTTATATAATACTTGTCTTTTTTATATCTAAGATATTTATAATAATAATAGATTATTTTAAACTTACTATTATCCTCTATACTATTCTTTTATTCTAAAAACTTCTTTTTAAACCCTAAGTTTTTACTACTACCCTATTTTAGATAAAATCCTTATATAGTATACTTAAAGATCTTTTATTAATCTCTTTTAGTAAAACCCTTTTTTTTAGTAAAATTTTCAAAATTTTTCTAATTCTATTTATCAAATAGTTATATATCTTTTTTAGTTTACTAATATTTATATCTATTTATCTAGATTAATATATTTTTTATTTACTTAAAAATTTAGATACTTAGTTTTTTTTATATACTATCTACTATATAGATAATTAGTTTATAGATCTAGTTTTTTATTAATAGGGTTTTAGTTATATAGTCTATAATTATTTTTAATTACTATATATATTTATATACTATCTAATAGGGTTCTTGGTAATAAAAGAACTATTCTTTATAAACTAATATATCTTTTTCTAATAGATCTATAATTTACTTTTAATACTATATTTTAAAATAAATCTAACTTTTTTAGTTATTAAATCTTTACTAATATAATAATCTTAGTAATAATATAGTTTAGACTTTAGATTTATTATAGTATAATTTATTCTATTAGCTTTTTTATTAAAATATTTTATATAAAATTACTAAAATAATTATATATTAACTAAGAATTATTTTTATTTTATAAGGTTTTTTACTAAAAAGATAAATAGATTTTATAAATATATTAATAACTTAATTTAGATTATAATAACTATTATTAGATAATAATAGTTTAACTAGTTTTAGTATAAACTATTTTTATTAATAAACTTAGCTTTATCTTTATTAATTATTAAGATATAAATAGTAAAACTAAAAAAAAATAACTTTATATATTTTTTTTAATTATATCTATTAGATATAAAATAAGATTCTAAAAGTTATCTAAAAGATTCTAGACTCTTACTTTAAAAATAAGATCTCTAAATCTTACTCTTCTTTTTTCCTAGATTAATAGTATTTTTAGACTTTCTAGATTATTAAGAAAGTCCTTTATTAGATCTATAGTAATATTAGTTTTTACTAGATTAGGTATTCTCTTTAAGGGTCTTTTATTAGCTTCTATATTATTAGTAATATATCCTTAGGGGTCTATTATAAGGTTCTATAATTCCTAAGTATATTATCTATATTTATAATACTATAGGTAGTTCTACTCAGATTTATTAGTCTAATTCTAATTAATAGAAAGATTAGAATATTATATATTATCTATACTAATATAGTATATAGAGATATAATTAGAGTAATAATCTTAAGACTAAGATAGTCAATTAGCTTATAGTACTATATAGATTACTAGTAGACTAATCTCTAAACTTCCTATAGGGTCTATAGAAAGTTCCTCTATTCTATATTCTATCCCTAGTCCTATAACCTTATATATATATTACCCCCCTATATACCCTATATAGGTCCTATAGGGTAAGTTAGTATATTATCTTCTATATCTATTATAGTATCCTATAATAATATCTTTTAAAGTTCTTATAGAATATTTATCTAATTTTTATTTTTAAAAACTAATTTATTTAATATATAAGAGTTATCTTATAATATTAGATTATATTTAATAAATAAATATTATTTAAAATATATTAAAGAGAAATTAGGAATCTATAAAAGAAAGTTAATTAAAATACTATAATAAGAAATATAAGTTAATCTAATAGGATTTAAACTAATTTATAATATTATTAATAAAGAATATTAAGTTTAAAGATTAATTTTAATAATTAATACTTTACTATATTAGACTATTTAAAATTCTAAATATAGTAGGTAGTTAGGTATATTAATTATTTTGACTAGAAAAATATTGTTAACTTTATAATATATTTTTAGTTTAATTATTTAAGGAATATTATCTATATTTTAAGGATAATTTATCTATAATATCTATATTAAGTTTCGAAGATAAAGATTATTATAAATTAGAAGAAATTATAATTAAAGATATTATTAAAGGTTCTATATATTTTTTAGTTAAATAGAAAAAATAGTCTTTAGAATTTAATTAATAGATTAAGAAAGAAGATATATCTATTAATAAAATAATTATAAAATTTAGAAAAGCAATAAAATTATCTATAAAATAAAACTAAAACCTAATAAGGTTATTATATCTTTAGAAAAAGAGAAAGAAAATAATAGTTTAAAATTAAAATTAAAAAAATTTAAATTGAAAAATTTTAAATTAAATTGAAGTTTTAAAATAAAGATATATAGTAATAATAGTCTTATATAATTTAAAAGAGTAATTGATATTTTTTATTATATACTATATAGAATATATAAATAAGGACTAAATTATAGTGTTCTAAGTATTAAACTTTTAATTTTTATATTATAAATAAAGAAGTAGTATATTATTCTTTAGCTAAATTAGATTATTAATATCTTTATATATATAAATAGTATTTTGATTATAAAGTAAAATTAAACTTAAGGATTATAACTAATTATATAGTATTCTATAGATAGAATAAGTAGATTAGATAGTAGTTATATTAGTTTTTATTAAACTAAAACTATTGTTTTTATAATAGTTTATAATAGTTTATAATAATTTATTTAAAAATAGTAATTAATTTCAATAATCCTATATATATATTATAATAAATATTTAAACCCTAATTTAGATTATTATCTAGATTATTAGTAGTAGATTAATTTATAAAAGATATATTATCATAGATTAAATAAATCTATTCTATAATTTTATGAAAAGTAATCTAATTATTTTAAAGACGAAATAATATTTATAAAATAATATATTAATAATTACTTATTATTTAAGAATAAATTATATAAAAAAAGAAAAGAGTTTAATAGTTTTTTACCATATAATTATAATATAAAATATAGAGTATCTATCCTATATTTATCTTAGAAAAAAATAGTTACTAAGTTAGTTTAATTAAAGGATAAACTATAATTAAGGCTATATAAATTACTGCTTTTATAGGATTAATAGTTATATTAAAAATTAACAGAAATTAATAAGAAAATTAAAGATTTCAAATATGAAAAATAATATTTTATATATTATAATATTTACTATTTAATAAAATCTATTTATTCTAGAACCTTTTAAAAATAATTATAAAATAGCCTTAATTTTTAAGGTTTTTTATATATTATCTTTATTTATATAATAACTAATTAGGATAGTTAATTATAGAGAAAAAGATAATTCATTATAGTAAGAAAATTAGAATAATAAAATCTTTTAATTCTATTTTAGATTATATTCTTAGAATTAAATTTCCTTTTATTATAAATTATCTGATTATTATAAATAAAAGGAAGTAAAATAGGAAAGATGTCTAAAGGATTTTTTAACTAATAGAATTAAGGACTAAATATCTAATTTACTATCTCTTATTAGAGGATGAATAATAATAATTTAATTATACCTAAAAGCCAAAGGTATAAAATTAATTCTAAATCCTCTTTGAATCCTTTTCTTTCAAGTATTAATCTCTATTAATCTTAGAAATTACTTTATAAAATAATTGATTTAATCTTATATTATATTCTACCTATCTTATAGGTGCCACACTAATCTGGTATTTTTTCTATAACACTAATCTATAACTTAATATATCTATAAGATTCTTTTTCCTAGATTAATATATAATTTTTAAATTAAACTATATAAATTATTTTATCTATTATATTTATTATCTATTAAATTCTTTCCTTAATATAAAAATATATAGGTTTATATAGTCTATATAAACTAATATAGGATATATACTTTTTTTAAAATAATAATATTAATATTTAAAGTTTTTAATAATTATAAATATCTTTTTATTATAAATCTTATATTTTTATTGAACTAATATTATCTTTTAAAAATAAAATATAATTAATTTCTATATTCTATCCTATTATTTTTAAAAATATATATTACTAATAATAAATCCTAATATATTACTATTTAATATAGTTTTTAATCTAAGATTAAAATATATAAAGAATAAGGTTTTCCTAAAATTTTATTTAATATTTATAAAGAATATTTAGACTTTATAAATAAATATAAACCCTATCTTAATCTTATTTATTTTTTTTAAAAAAGTATTTAATCTTTATATAAGATTATTTAATAGTATAATTATTTTTAAATAATTTATAATAAATTTTTAATAAAAGTTTATAAACCTTATAAATTATTATATATTAAAAATATTTTTAAGTTCTAACTATTTTTTAATAATATTAATCCTTAATAGATTTATAGTAATATTTTTTAATATATTAATTAATCTGAATAATATAATTTTATATTTAAACTAACTATATGTTATCTAAAAAACTATTTTCTATTTATTATTTTTTTAATATTTATAATAATATATATCTCTAAAATTAAATTTAATAAAAATCCTTATTTTAAATAATCTATCTAATAATTTACTAATAAAAAATAATAAATATTAATTTTTTATTATAATTCTATTTAATTTTTAATAATTTATATAAAATTAAAATCTACTAACTAGACTCTTTAATAATTAATTAAATCTATCCTTTTTTTAGATTATTATTAAAATATATCTATAAGATTTCTAATTTAGTTTTTAATAATAAATATATTAATTAACTTAATAGTTTAATATCTTCTTAAAGATTAATTATATAATTATAAATAATATAATTTAAAAAAATTCTACTTTAATTATATTAAATATATCTATAAATTCTATATATTCAAATAAAGATTTATTTAAAAATTTATGTAACTTCCTAGAAAAAATATTTATAAAAAAAAGTTTTTCTACTCTTAGTTTTATCTTTTTCAATATCTTTACTATAAATTTTATTATTATCTTTATATAATTAATAACCCTAATAAGATTTTAATCTAATTCTTTTAATATAATTTTTTTAATTGTTAATTTAATTATTCAAAATTAATAAAACTATTTTTCTATAACCTAATTAATATTTAGATTAATTATTTATAACTAATTATATCTTAATAAAGAATTATAATCTATTGTATCTACTATTTTAAAGTTTATTATAAATATATAACTTTTTTTATATATTCTTTTACTTAATATTAATTAAAAAAACTTTATATTATATTATTATTAATTAAGATTTATATCTATTTTAAAAATTTATCTAATATTAAAATAATTTTAATTATATACTATATATATATATATAATAAATATAAGTTTACAAGATATTATATTAATAATATTAATAGTTAAAAATAAAAATATAATAAATAATATCTAATATAATAATTACTATTTATATAAAATTATTTAATTTTTTATTTTTTTTATAATTTTAACAATATTCTTATATTATATTAAATCTATTTTATATTTATTAATATAATATCTTATAAACTTATATTTATTATAAATGATTTATTTTTTAGATTTTTATTTTTAAGTATTAATATTATTAATATAACTAAATAATTAAATTTTTAATTAATCTTTTTTATAATTAAAATTATACTTTTAATCTTATAAATTTATAATATCTTTATTTATATTAATAATATTAATATATTAAGTTTAAAATTTTTTAAAATATTATATCTATACTAAATAGATAATATATTCTTCTATTTAATAATATTTTTATATTTCCTAATCTACTATTATAAAAATTCTAACTTTTAATTTATTTATATATTTTTTAAATATAAAAGTTTATTTTATATAATAAAGAATATTACTTAACTATAAAAAAAAATTCAATACTATTTTATTTTTTTATTAATTAACCTTATACTATTTTTAATATATATTAATCTTAATTATAATAAAATTATAAATAAATTTCTTTATCTAAAATTTAAATTCCTTTTATAAAAAAAACTAATTTAGATGGATTTCATTTTGATATAATCTTTAAAATTAATTAATTTTAATATTAAATAAAATAACTTTATAAAATATTTAATAAAAATTAATATAAAAATATTCAGAATAATTATCTTACTATATTTATATAATAAGACTTTAAAGATTATAAAACTTTTAATCTTCTAACTATAGTAAAATTCTTATATCTTTAATATATTTTCTAACCTTTCTTATTAAATTAAATTTAATAATTTAACTTTTTTTATTCTTATTTAGATATATTATAAAATTCTTAAAATTATTTATCTTCTTTTTTAATAAGAATTAATTTAATTAAATATTTAAAGATTACTCTTATAGTCTTAATTAATTTAATTAAGGTTTCTTTAAGATTTAATAGGGTATTAGATAGTTTATCTATAATTCCCTAAAAAATAGTCTCTCTAAAAGATCTATTAAGATATATCTAAAATCCTACGTTTTAAATGAAGAATTAGAAATATCCCTATAATAACTATAGATAAAAAAAGATATTTCTATAATCTAATAATCTAATTTTAAATAAAATAATTAAAATATTAATAACTATTACTATTATAAATAAGATTTAAAGATTATAAAAAATATTAATAAAAATTAAAATAAAGATTTAAGAAATAATAGATAATAATAAATAATTTTAGATAAGTTTATATAAGATTTAGATAAATTAATATATCTCTTAGCTGAATTTATAAACTAATTATTAAAGTTTAATACAAGAATCTATTTCTTTTATAGTTTTATACTATATTTAGTTTAGTTAGCCAAAATCACTATAAACCTATATAGGGCTTTATAGGTTTTTAATAAATCCTTAGGTTAGTTATCTAAGATTATCTAATAACTATACTAATATATATAAAACTTTATATAGATTATAGATAACTTTAGATTAGTTATCCTAAAGTTATCTATTATATATTAGTTATTTATAGGACCTTTATCCTATTAGACTTATCTTTAGATAGACCTTATAGGTCTACCCTCTTTATCCTAGTATTCTTACTATATATAGTAGGGCTTTTATTCTATATTATAATAACCCTATATTTATATTATTATATCTTAAGAACTGTTTATATTTATTATATATTGATTATAATCTTTAGTTAATTAATAAGGATTTATGCTAAAAAAGATATAAACTATATAATTTTTATTTATTAAAGTTTTACTATTTTTAATAGAAACTATAGTAAACTTATTTAACTATTTTCTTTTTAGATAATATTAAAAGGATAAGAAAGATTTTTATTCTTTATACTATTATTATCTATATCTATATTAAAAATAAAATTATATTATATATATTATTTATTAATATTACTATCTTTTTTTTAATTAATAGATATATTGTTTATAAATATTTTACTTTATCTTTATATCTAATAATTAGTTAAAAAAAATATATTTTATCTAATATAACTATTATAAAACTAATATAGAATATTTTATTAATTATTTAGAATAAAACTATAATATTATATAAAATATTTTTTAATATTATAGATTAGAATCTTTAAGATTTTTAATATAATATAAAGATAGTAAATCAGATATTCAGTCCTTAATTCCTTTAGTTAAAAGATCCTTTAGAGGGCAGGGTTAAATGGACAATAAAAATCCTATTTAGACGAAAATCTTACACACCCCATACCGCCGTGTAATTTAGTGCCCTACACCGTCTAATTGGACAAACTTGTCCATTTAGCCATTTTTGTATTGCCTAATTAGGTGAAGCCTGTAGATGTTAAAGCCCCCCTAGCTATTAGGCTGTTTTATAGGTATTCTAGGTACCCTAAAGCCTAAGTATAGGCCTAAGGTATAGCCTATATTTTAGTTTTTATTTTTATTTTTTTAATCTTTTAAATTTAAAATTAAATAATTTTTTTTAGTTTAATCTTATAATTATAAGATTTAATTTAATTTTTATATTTAAAAATATAAATTATTATATAGAATAAATAATAATTAAAAAATAAATTTAATATACCTTCAGGGCTAAAGATGTAGCCTAAAAAAAAAGTAACTCCCTAAAGTTTAGGGCCTATAGGCTTTACTGTAGGGCCTAAAAAATAGACAAGTTAAACTACTCAAAGGGGTATAGTAAAAGTTATAAATAGTAGGGCGATAATTTATACGTTCGTAAGGGGGTTGAAAAAAGTTTGTCTAAATACCCGAATTATTGTCCATTTAGCCCTGCCCCCTTTAGACATCTTTCCCATTTCAAGTCTTATAAAGAATTATTACCAGAGTCTTTAGGATTTATTTGTATTTTGATAGGTGTCGTAGACTATTATTATAATTAATCTATTTCTAATAAAGTTTCTTAAGATTTATCTAATTCTAAATTTACTATATATAAAAATAAAAATAAGGGTAAGAAATATCAAATTTATATATAACTTTCAAAATATTTAGATTATAAAGATCTTATATATAATTTAAGATCTAAAGGATCTTAATCTTAATTTATAAATTTAAAGATATTATAGTAAATATTAAAAAACTTAAAATAAAAATTGTATATTATATATTTATATATATATAATAGGTAGTTATATATAGTTAGTAGATTTATATAAGTATCGATTAAGTATTATTCATAAAATAATAAGTAAGGTTAGTTATAAGATATAGTAAACTAGAAGTCATAATCCTATATATTTTTACATTTTAGTTTTATCTTTAGTAATAAATATAATTTTTAATAATAACCTTGGAAAGATAATATAATTTAAATTATTAGAGTTTATATTATAATACTTATTAGAGTTAATAAAAGACTTTGAATATATTGTTTTTTTTTCTTAATATAAATAAATTGTTCTTTTAATATATGAGGATTAGAAAAATAGATTAGGGATATTAAAAAATTTTATATAAAAACTATATACTAAGAGATTTTAATAGAATAACTAATACAAAATTTTGGCTCTCTAAAAAAGATAAAGAATTATAAAGATATTTTGAAGATATAGAGGAATTTCTCTATTTGTATAATTTATTTTTAATAAAGGATTGGTAATTAATATTCTTCCTAAATATATTATAGTTAACAATAGAATAAAAAAAGAATATATATTTTTTCTGAGTTAATGCTAAGGTAGCTTTCTATCTCTAATATATATAGAGCCTATTATATAGTTAGTAAAGACTGATTATTAGTGATCTAAATAAGTCTTAATTTGGAATAGGGGGGTTTTACTAGGTTATTATTATATAAGAAAGGGTTAGTAGATTTAGTAGAGAGAAATAAAAATAATAAAGTTTTAAGAGTAAAAATCAATATTTTATAAGTCTTTCTAGATTTATATTGTATATATATTTATATTTGTATATTAGAATAATATTATATAGTCTAAGATTCCTAGTTAAGCTCTATTTATAAAAATAAAGTATAATAATTTCTTAAAAATGAAATATAATATAACTATAATTATATGATAGATATAGGTTAAATAAGGAAGTGTTTCCTTGATATAACAAATTATAATTAGAAAGAAATACTTAAGAATAGAATAACATTAATAGAAATATTATAATAAAACGAATAGTAAAATATTTAAAAAGTATGAACTAGGAATACAAAGGCCTGGAGATAGTCTAAATAGTATATATACCTAGAGGGATTTATCTTAAGGTATAAAGTTCCTTAATAGATACCTTAAGAGCTAAGAGTGATAAGTTGTTAGGTTATAAATAATAAATATTAAGGTTAGGAGATATAATTTAATAATTATTATCCTTACTAGTTTAATAATAATATATTATTTTATCCATACTATACTTATCTATATCAAGGTGTTTTGATAAGTGTTTAATAATATAATTCATTTTAACTAATAGATCTATAAAAGATTCTTTTTTTCCCTCTATATTGATCACTACATAGATATATATCCTTTTTATTAAGCTATAGAAATATTAAAGAATATTAAATAATTAATATAAGAGTAATAAAAACGATTTATAGCTTTTATATACTAAAATTCAGAAATATCAATTAGATTGGTTATATTTCCAAAAAAAAAAATTGAATTAAGAATATTATAAGAATCTATATAAATAGAACTATATAATATATAGTGTTACTCAACTTATACTAATTTATATAGGAGCTCTTAAAGAAGCTCCAAAAAAATTATAACCTATAGTTCAGAGAGATAGATAAGCCTTAGGTAGTTTTAAAATATAGATATATAATAATATAATATTAAACCATCTCTAAGGTTAGTTTTCTAAGATCTTAAACCTAAAGTGATACAATTATAATAAACAGAAGAAGAAAAAGGATATAAGAGTTAGTCCCTTAATTAGATAAAGTATTATATAAAATTATATTATTTATATTATATTATTTAACAAGAAAAAGAGAACCAATAAAATACATAATTTAAATACTTTAATTCAATATATTCCCACTATATCAACAAATTTAGGAAAGATCTCCTAATAGATAGCCAAAAAAGTATAATAGATATTATTTCTTTATAAGTAATATAGATATAAGATATAGATAAGTAAGATCCTAAGCAACTTAAGAGAAAAAAGTAATAATTACTTACTATATTTTTTGAGAGACATATTGGGAATCTATCTTTATAAGATAGTTATTTCTAAGGTTAATTAGTCCTAACTTTAAAACAGGAATAATAGTACCTTAAATATTTATAATATTATTATTATTATATTATAATTTGCTATATTCATTCTACTAAGATATTTAATAACTTAAATATTAGATGAAGAATTTATTATACAAAGGATATAGAATAGAGATTTTTTTAACTAATATAGTAAATTAATTTAACTATTAGATATATTTCTATATAATACAAAATAATCAATACTATATATACCTATGATTTATAGGTAGTTTAATCTAGAGAATAATAGTATAGGTCTTAATAAAGACTTTAATAAATATTCTTAAAACCATAATAAATACTAGCTAAAAGATTATATTATATATATAGAATAGGGAAGTTTATAATACTCTTTGATTTATTTTTCTCTGATTATAATACTATATAAGGAATTATTAAATTTTAAGAGTTTAATCAACCTTAAATTCTTTGAATACTAGTATCTTAAATAAATATATTTTTACCTATTTACCTTGTGATATATATAAGAATATCTAAGGGTATATATACTACTACTAAAAAGCTATTATAATCTAAAAAAGACTTTATCTAAGTTCTATAAGAAGCTTCCTTATATATTTATTTATATATACTAATTTAATAGTCTTAAATAGAATTCTTATAGAAGGATTCCATTAATACTAAGATAAAGGTATAAGGTCTTTTAAAATATTAAGCTATAATTTAAAATAATTTATTTTTAGACGAATCTTTATATAAAGAAGGTTTATTAAGTTATTTAAATTAAAGAGATATAGTCATTATTTTTAGATCTATCTTAAAGATATATTATTATAAAGATAATTTATATAAATAGATATATCTTATACTATTTTTAGGTTATATTTATTATATAATATAGATATAACTTAGCCTATACTAATATCAGCTAGGAAGCTACCTAATATTAATTAAGTATATAAAAATTATTAAATTATTTTAAATTATCTGTTATAGTATAATAGTAACTTGGAATTTAAAGGCTCATAAAAATAATTATAAAGATAGATTAAAGTATATAGACACAAATTAAAAAAGCTAAATATTATATAACTTATAAATAAAAGACTGTTTTTATAACTTACTAGGAATTCTAGTAAGATATTATTAAATATTCTTTAACTACTAATTTAGCTAATCCTATAAACTAATTATTAATATAAACAGTTAGTTACTAGTAATAGAAATAATATTTAATATACTATATAAAATAGGAAGTTTAGCTAAAGTATTTAATATAAATAGTCTATCTGTATTCTTATAATAAAATATATAATCGAATTAATAATATTATTGATATGTAACCCTTAGTGTAAGTCTATAGATAGCTAGCTACCCACAGACCCATATTTATTAAATATATCTATCTTTAGTTGGATATATTCAAAATTCCTAAAAATAAAACTTTTACTATTTAGCTAATACTAATAGAACACTAGAAAGTTTCTCTAGAAGATATATTATAATCCTCTATAATATCAATAATAAATAGTATTTATTATACAAGGTATTTTTTTAATATAATTTTAAATCAAGTTAAATATATATAAGCTATTTACATCTTATTAAATTTAAGTGATATATTCTTTAGAGTGTTAAGAATAAATCTATAGTTTAAAAAATAAGCTTAATGTTAAAAATTAGAAGATATATTAGTTAGAAAAAAATACATATATATTAAATTGGAAAAGAAATTTCTATATAAATACAAGCTATATTATATATTTATCCTAATTTTACCTTTTCAAGATGATTAAAGTAGAATCCTTCTATTAAGTCTGAAATATAGTTATTTATCTTAAAATTCAACTAATCCTATTGTTTGTAAATAATACTACAAAGATCTAGGAAGAAGAATAAAATGGTTGGTGGTTTCTATAGTAATATTGACTAGTAGGGCTAGTTATGTAAAGACTTTTTTGGATAGGGACTGACTATACAATGAAAAAGAAAAATAAAATAAAATGTAGAAAAAATATCTTAATGATTATAATAAAATTTACTTTTATACTAATATATAGCCTATCTTTTGGAGTTTACTTAACCCTATTTTCTTATACTAATTGGTTCTAATATTACTAGTAATTCTAGAATATCTTTTAGGTGAATTCTAAAGGTTATTATAAGTAATTAAGTATTGATTAATTAAAATATTTAGAAGGGTTATAAAATAGGTTAAAATAAAAAGAGAGTATTTACTTTGGATTATCTAAATTCTAGACTATATGTACAAGGCTCAAAAAATATATTATATATAATAATTTATATATATAATGTTTTAATAAAATGTCTTATCAATAAAATGGGTTTTAAAGGTATTATATTTTTTTATCTTTAGATATTAGGGTATCTAAAATATTTAAATACTAATATAAGGAAACTATAAAATGTACTACTACAAATAGCTATATAATACTTAATTAAATTTTAAAAAAGAGATATGAGTGTGATAAAGTAGTTTAAATAGATAAACATTATTTTATTAGGCTAATTAGTATAGGTGTAAATCTTTAATAAATTAACTAGTTATTATAAATAACTATTAGGAATAATTCCTCTAATAATACTTAATAAATCTATATATGTAGTTCATCCTACAAAGGTAATATATTATATCTTAACCTATTAAAGAAACTAAAAGGGTTTAGAATTAGTTTCTATAGTGTTTAAATAAACCTAGATAAATAGTTCTTCTTAAGCTTTAAGAAATAGGAACTCTAATTAAATAAAGATACTGTCTTATACAAAATAATAATAATATATAAAGAATACTTAATATTGGAGAATTATGTAATGAATACATATGTCTTGAAGGCTTTATACTATTATTTGGTATTGAATAGTATTACTCTATTTTTAAAATTAACCGATAAAACCTAGAAGAGAGAATATGAAGATGAGACTTTTACTAATTAAGTTTATATTTTATATCTCTTATAGAAAAAGGCTGTATATAATAGATTATAGATTATGTATATTAGTTAAGCTATATATAAAGTGGGTTAACTTACTAAACAAAAATATATATTATATACTAAACACGAATAAAATATGTCTAAATTTTCATATCTTCTATATATTATAATGTTGATTTTAAAATGAAGCTATTTCAGCAATTTAATAATTATTAATACCAGAGGAATTAAGAGAAAAATATATTATATTTATATTTCTGGAATAATAGGGGGGGGGAATTTAATATTACTTAGTTATATCTATATATATAATTTGTGTAATGTTATATAGGAGAAAGATAGATAGAAAAGATAATAATTTACTAAATTATTATATGTAATATCTAGATTAATTCATTAAAGATTGGTGAATACCGATTACCAATAATGATTTAATATTCAAATATTTTCCTCTAAATTAAATTGAATATAGTACAAAATTCAATTTTAATAAATTTTATACAACCTATAATTATTATAATGTCAATATTTTAGAATATTAATATATATGAAAGGCCCCTCCCTATATCTAAAGATTCAAAAACATAACTTAAATAAAAACATAGAATATATAAAACAATCTTGAAATCTATATAAAACTTTATAAATTCGTACAGAAAATAATTTCTAAATCTATTATAGATAAATATATAAAATGTCTCTATACTCTATTTATAAGTTTCTCTTTTCAAATACTAGATGTAGTAAGATATGATATAATTATTAATATATCTAATATTATTAAGAAGAATATAATTAATTATCTTTATGAATTAAATTAAACTATTATATAATGAAGCATTTAACGAAAAATATACTTAAAATAAAAGGATTTATTTATTTAACCTTTAGAATTTTGATAAATTTATTTTTTATTATGATTTATATATAATAAATTTATAATCTTTTTTAATCTTAATCTAAGATTTATTTTTATTAAAATTATGAAGATTGAATAATTAAATTCTATATTTTTTAATAATCTCCACATAGTTAAAAAATTCTATCTCAATTTAATCTTTATCTTAGATATATATTTATTTAAGATCTAATAACTTTTAGTAATAAATAATATAGGAAGGGTTTTGAACGAGGTAAGTCTTTAACTAATAATAGTTAGCTGGTAAGAAGTTAGATTAATAGTAGTATCGAATCTATACTACCATACTCGAAGGATTTACTAATATTTTAAGAGAATCCTAAACTAATTATTATAATTAAGTTACGTCTGCCAAAAAGTATTATTAGTGTCGTTTAACTTTGAATTAGGTAGTAGGTGCTTACGAAACATGATGGTTAGCTCATCTGATGTATATGGAGATCAGAGTAAGGAATATTAAAGAGAAAGAGATATAGCTTAGATAACATTAGGTTTTTTTACCCTTAATTTTATGATTTGGTGACACTATTATGGGTGTTGAAGAAGGTAAGTTAAAACAGTGTGTTAATATATTGTTATATAGTACATGGTGTATATCAAACCTACAGATCTATATAAGTATAGGTCTACTAATATTGGTAAAGGGCTGATTATAATATAAATAATCCCTACTATTATATATAATATAGTATATTCTTGAATATTAGATATTTGTATATAACAGTAAATAAAATTTTATAAATAATTAAAAAACAAAATCTAATAAAATCCAATAAAAAATATTTGAATTTGGATTTAGGATCTATATAATTTTGATAAAGTGAGTTCTGTTATTGATATTCAATAGGACTAATAGATAATTAATTCTATATAATTTATATTAAGATCTTAAAATTATATATAGAATATATAGTATCCAGTATATAGGATTTGGTTAACCTATAGTAGGCACTATTGATTTGTAGTAACTTATACAACTATCAAACAATATAATTTCTATATTATAAATCACCAATATCACCTTAAAGACTTTTACCTAAAAGCAGAGTATAAAATACCTAAGCTATAACTAGTCAGTATATTAAGCCAATCAACCAAAGTATGTATGCTAGATACTATACTTAGTAAAAATATTTGTCTATTATATATATATTTAGGTTATAAATTATTAATATTTTTAGTCTATTAAGTAGAAAATATTATATAAATAATATTTCTATCTATTTATAGATATTATACTTTTCACAATTCACGTATTAAGAAATTTAAGCCCTGTAACAAGAATTTTTTATAAAAAAAACTAGACTAATCTAATGAGAAAAATTGATCAAAGTCTATAAAAGATAAAAGGATATTTGTTATGTATCATATATATTATTTTTTTCTTATTTAAATTATATTTCTCAAAATATTATATCTCCTAATAAGTAAAAAGTCTTCTATAATAAGAAAGTAAGGATTATAATAACTATTAACTTTATAAAAGAATTTAATATTAAATCTTTTATTATAGTTGATTTAATATCACAATCTTTCGAGAAAAAGCAACTATTCGTAAAAGATTTAAAATATTAAGTATGAAGCTATGAAATCCTGATATAAGATATAATATATTCTATCTAGGTAGTGAAACATAATCCTTGTAATTTATTATATTTAAACGATTTCTTTTATCTATATCAACTAAATAAATTAATAAAATAACAAATCTTTTCAATTTTAAAAGCAGTTTGATCGCTTAGTCGTAGAAATTCTAATTCCAAGATCAAAAACTTATTAATCTCATTTTTTTGTAGGAATCATATATTTTAAAAATCTAATTAAAATAATAATAGAAAGTTATTAAAATGATTCTATTATGATAGGCTGTGGAAACACTATATATAATATATACATTTGATCTCGTGGTATCAAGGTCTATTTACTATTCCTGTTTATGTTAATATTATAATATATTGTAGATCAAAAAAACTATATGTATTTTATATATATATTTTGTTTAGTAATTAGACCTATGGTATATATAATAGGCCCTACATAATGTTATATATCACTAGACCCGTGCATAACACAGGTTTGCTCGTCATACGTAAAATGCTATCCAAACGTGAAAAGCAACATTTTTCAGACACGCTGATTTTAACTGAATATTTTTGCTATTAAACATTAATTTAAAGAGACAAAAATTAGAATATATAAACGAAAATAGTATAAATTATATATAAAATGTTTAAATATCTAAATAACTCTAATTTAGGTAAGGTATATGTTTTAGTATCTAATGAAGGTTGATTCTTTAGAGAAAACATTAATAGTAAATATAGTAATAACTATATTAATTAAAATTTTAAAATTAAGAATATTGGATAGGAAGATGTACTTTTTAAAGAATATAATAGAATTTAAAGATATATTTCTTAGGTGGATTAAGAGATCTATATATTGTGATAGGTTTAGGTTTGGTAGGCTAAAAATCAAGATCTCTTAATTTATATGAGTAATATAGCTTTAAACTCTTATATATTATTTAAGATTCTTAATTTTAAATCAAAAATCAATATAGTTATTGAGATACTTAATGTTGACTTTTGCTATTCAGTATGGGATTTTGTTTTATGTTTGGCTTATGTATGGTGAGTAGATCTGTGTTATGGACAGGTCTAGTAGAATGTAATATTATGTGGGTCTGTTAGGTCTAGTACTATATAATATATTCTATAGCTTCCCTTACTATTATATTCTAAGAGGGATAAGAAAAGAAGAGATATATTTTAGATCACTTACCTAATCTAATAATATATTAATATAAATTGAATGAATATATCCCTTTGTTAATAGGGTGATATATCATTATTATCTAATAAAAAATGATCAGGACTTATAACACATGCTTAAAGATCATCATTAGTATTTTAAGATTACCTTAATTATTTAATAATATACTATTAATAAATAAAGAAAAGTTATTATGATTATAACTATAATTATCTTTTCAAAATATGAATAGACTAGCTTTATTATAAATATAATCCTATACTAAATAATGCTAAGCTATGGAAATATGTTAAATATAATATAAATATTAGTAGAAAGTACTATTTTATTTACCTTCTATGTAATTTGAGTTTTAGAAGAATGATTGACTTCTTACATAGTCAATTACTCTACTTTGAATCTATAAAATATAAATTTAAATCAAAATTAAGATATATATTCTCTTAATACTGAAAGATTAATTATACTGTTTGTTTTTACATTACCTATATATAAACTAGTTAAATATTACTATAGATTTATATTTATTTAATGTTAATGTAGGAATATCCAAAATATATATATGATAAGGCTAGTACTAGTAATATCTTCAGAAAAAATTAGACTGGAATATCTGTTTATGTAATAGAAGTTTATTATCTAATATAGAGTCTATAATGTATTTGACTATAAATATATTATATATAATATATCTAATATATAGTTTATTTCTTCAATGTATTTTTTTATATAAGGTTATTTATGGTAGAATAAAGAGGTCTAAATTTTGTAAATTTCTTGTCCTTAAGTATAGAGAAAATAAATTTATATCTTTCTCTTAATTTTGGATTTTAAATTTCTTAATATAAGATATTGTATTGATTTTTAATAATATTTATTTGTGGATTTTGACTAATATACCTTTAGTAAATAAAGATATCTTTATATTATAGATACTTTTGGTTGACCAAAAATGAAGATCTCTGAATCTATATTAAGAAATAAAGGATTATATTACGAAAATTATTGAAATGATCTACATTATTTAATATTTGAATTTCTTAATCTAGGGCTAATATAATTAGGATATGTTCTATAAATCTTAATAGTATGATATAGAAAGAAAATCATAATGTGAACTATTCTTAAGATATACTATTTTAAGGATTACTATTTATTATAGATGACTCAATATCTATAGTAGGGTATTTAGGGATATATATAAGTATACTATAATATATCTCAAGAAGATTATAATATAATCTATATAAATTTAATAGAAGATTTTATATTTCGTTTAGATAGAAGTTATATTATATATTATTAGATAGTATTTATTAAAATAGCTATTTAGTAAAGACGAAAAATATACAAATAGTATCTATATACCATATACTTATAACTCTGTTAAGAAATAAATTAATATCTAATAATAATTATTATTTATAGTCTTTTTACTATTTTCATAAAGGAAGCATAGGTACTGGTTATATATACATATATATCAATCCTAAGATTAATAGCAATATAATAAAGTTATAAGGGTAGATTATTATTTATTGCTGTGAACTTTGAATATATAATATTATTCATTGTAAGAACTATTATTATATTAGATAGTATCTTCCTCATAAGCAATACGAAGTTTAGAAGAAAACATAATTTATAGTAGTTTTACTTCTGTAAATTCATATTGTATATAAGAATATATAGGATTATAATTAGGCAAACAAAAGCAATAAGAGAGCTATATGATGGGAAAGTATTCTTTTATTATTTCTATATTTTTCTTGATATACTAAAACCAAGATTTAGAAATATAAATAAAATCTTATTAATATATAGAAATATATATATATAAAATCAAAAGTCAGATTATATAATCATAAAATTAGAAATGGACCATTTTATATCAATTTCTATCTGTAGATAGGATTATAAATATTTATTAAAGTAAATACACTTTAAGTCAGATAAAACCTAAAATCTTCCCTTATCCTTAATAAATAGTTTATTAATTAAATCATAATATAAAGAGCCATTTTAACAATAAGTAAAATAAATAACTAAGAACATACTTTTTCTGAATAATACTATTCCTTCTATAAGCGATATACGATATATCTAAAAGTAAATATATTCTTTTCTATTAATTTCTTTAATATATCTAAGTAGTTGAAAAGGGAGATATGGATCTTAAAAATAATAAAAGATAATTCTTTATATAAGTACTATAGAGAAAGCTTTAGATAGAAATAATAAAGTTATAATGCTAGTATACATAATTAAGAATTAATATTTTAGGTATAAAGAAACCTATTTAAGTATTGAAGAATGCTAGATCAAAAAATATCAGTAATTTATTTATGTAGAGCTTTATTAAGACCGATATAGATATAAATAATATATATATCTAAACAACTAATAGATCTAAAAAGTTCTTTATTATAGATATGTTATCAACATAGCTATATATAAAAGAAAGTAACCTTTAGAAACTATTTAAGTATTTTATATAAAGAGATATATAGAAGGAGAGATGGTCTAATTGCTTATCTACTATGTATTATCTAGGTAATACTACCCCTACTACACTAGGTTATACTACTTCTATTCTACTTTATTTACCTACTATATCTATATCTTTATCCTCCCTTCTCCTTTCTATATATCTACTCTCTATACTATATTAATTCAAATAAATACTAGAACCTCTAGACCTAGAGAGCTATTCAAATTCCTCTAAATCATTAAGCTATAGAATTATATTAAACACTTTCTTTATAATTACTATTTTTACAACCCTAATCTAGTTAATAATTTATTCCTTATGCTGTTTTATTAATATATACTAAGGTATAAATTCATACTATATTATTACTATAGAACAAATTATATTTAGAGATAAAAATAGCTAATCTACAAATTATTAGTATAAAAAGTATATTAAAATTTAAATTAGGAAACAAAGAAATATTCTAATAGAATGATTCAAACACTAAATATTAGTCCAAATAAAAATATACATAGCTTCTTTTAATAAGGCTCCGTTAGTCTTAATAAATATAATATTATATTATCTTTAGTCTAATAAATAGTCTATATCAGTTGATTAAATTAATCTATAAGACCTAATCAATATATATTTAGAAAATGTAATTGAAATTAAGTAAAGATTATTATTTTATATAGTTTATATGGTTTTGGTTAAAAGTTATAAGACTATTTAAGATTATCTTATTATATAAAATATCTATTCACCCTTTTATCTTATTGATATAATAATAATAATAATAATAATAATTCTACAGATTAATTAAATGAATACTCAACAAATATAGCTTTCAATATTAAAATACCACAAAATTACACGAAAGGATTAGATTAAAACTTTGTACGTAAGAATCACCCAAAATATATTATATGGCAATTTATAAATTACTTTTATTAAAATTCTATAAGAACTTAAGTTACAAGTAGTTAATAATCTATTCTATAATTAGTTTATATCCTATATATAATCAAGGTATTCTTACCTTAAATGTGATGTTCAAATAATTATAAAATTTAATCTATTTTGATTAGAGAATTATTGGTTGTATATATATAAATCTAAAGGAGATTTAATTAGTTTCCAACTAAAAGAATAACCACCTATTATATAACATCTTGACCAAATATATACAGGAACATCTAATGAAATTAATTCATATTTAGTATCCTTTGCTTCTTCTTTCATTCTTATAATATAACAATTACTTTTTGTTATGCATTCTTTTTAGGTATCAGAGTGGATAATATAATCAAGGATAAAGACTAATGTGTTTACTTTGTTTTATTACTTATATTTTATTACTTATATTTTATTATTTATTGTAATTGTTAAATTAATATATTCTCTATATTATATAAATTAAATTACTTAAATAATGGAATATATATTAAATATTATTACTTCTATTTCAAGATTATTTTCAGCTATATAATTAAAAAAGTCACTCAGAGCTTATAAGCTTGATTATAAATTTATTAACTCCTTATATAAACAGTTCATAATAATTTATATTCCCGTAATTTTGAGTGTAAATAAATCTAGTAGTGTTTTACTGAATTCTACTGGTTTTAGAATACAGTTCATTTTCACCTACTATATTCTAGAAAAATATTAAAATATTATAAAGTAGAAAATAAATCAAAACCAAATATTATAACAACCACTCAAGGACTCTATATTCATATAAAAAATACAATTCTTATTTTAATTATAGAGACAATATAATAATCTCTTATTAATAAATATTAAAATTATATTCAAGATAGCTGAATTACAATAACTAACTATATCTAATACTAGATGATAATAGTAACAACTCATTCCTAATTTTAATATAACCTTGAATAGTAACTTACTAATAATAATAGTAATAATATTAAAAACTATTTATATAGATATTTTATATATTATTAAATCATGTTTACTACTTAATTGAGTATTATAATCTATTTAACAGGCCTAATACTTGAAGAATATAAGTATAACTAATAATAATAGCAAGTAATGAAATATTTAT
Organism: Penicillium herquei; assembly: GCA_039634405.1. NCBI lineage: Eukaryota > Fungi > Ascomycota > Eurotiomycetes > Eurotiales > Aspergillaceae > Penicillium > Penicillium herquei. The sequence goes on along the minus strand of CP098387.1, from coordinate 2,949,779 downwards.
TTCTAAGAATAAGTAATTTATGTAGATTATTTAATTGTATAAAAATATAATTATACTTCTCTATACTTTATAACTATACTTGGAATTAACCCTCTCTAATAAATACATATTAATATTTAATAAGAAATAGTTCTATTACTAGATTAAAATATTAGTAATTAGTATATAAAAGATACAAAAATTTCCAAAACTTAAATCTTCTTATAGTTCTATATTTAATCAAAAGAAAATCAAAAGAGAATCATCTATATTATTAAAGGTTATACAAATCTATGTATATCAAAAAGATATTACTCCTCATTAGCTAGGATAAGATTCTTTTTTAAAATATAATTTAGTAAATTTGTAAATAATAATATATTATCTTAAGATCTAAAATCAAAAATATTACTATACTAATAATACCAATGATTCAATAACTCATAGTATAATAATAAAGACAAGATCATATAATTATTTTTAATAGATACTAAATAAAAGTTAAGGATCTATATTAGGAAGAATTAGATTAAAAAAGCTTTCTGATATATCTTATAAGTTCTCTAAATATGTATTTTATTTTTTTTTGATATTCTTTTATAAAGTAGATAAAAAAAGTATATAACAATAAAAGTTTTAATTAATATAGAGGTTATTTTATATTTATAAGTATTATCCTGTAAATATATAATTTATATTTAATATTTATATTTTACTAATTTAAAGATTCTAAAACACTTAAAATTTCCTTTTTTTCATCTTACCCTAGCTATATAGTCTAAACTCTTAATCATCTTAATTTACAAAAATAGCTAATATTAATTATATATATATATATAGTATTTATTTATCCTAGGTTATCTTAAATATATAGAAATCTAGAACTATATATAATACTTTACTTTATCATAAGTATAGAAAGATTTATATATTAATTTTATATCCACCCTAGACCTAGAGGAATGAACAGTTTATTAGGATAACTATAGCATAGCTTTCTAAGAGAAACTTTTAGTAGATATTATAATCCTAATTATTAAAAAATACTCTATATCTAATATAAAAACATAATATAGATATTTTAATACTAATAAAGATATAGGCTATATAGCCCCTTAGTTTAATTATAGTTTCTTATAGTTAGGGTCTTTTTATCTTCTTTAACCCACTACTTAGATTAAGTTTGAGGTTCATCCTTATTAAGTCTAAATAAAGGACATTTTCTTAAAAGAAAAAAAAAAACTTAAAGATTAGTACTAATATTATATAATATTACCCAACCAGATAATTTAACCCTTGTCGTTAATATAAGATTCTTAAGTGAGCTGTTAATAAGTGTTTGTATGATTAATATATATACATATATTCTTCTTTCCAATATTTTATTATTATTTATTATTAATTAAAATTGCAGAGATTTCAAAATTATTCTTTTCTATATATTATATAGGAGGATTTTACTAGCTTCTAAAGTATTAAATCACTTAACTTTCCTATATTCTAAAATATTTTAGAATCTTTAATTATATAAATTATATTTACTTTGTTTTTTAAATTAAACATTCTTAATTAAAAAGAGAAATAGATTATAAGTATATATTTATAAATCCTAAATAATATATTAGATATTATTAATATTCTTACTTCTAGATAAAATAATATAAGCTTATTATAGGATTTCTTCACTATTTTGTGTTGAATGTCTAAGGGTTGATTGAAATAGATATTTTTGTATTTAGATATAGTAATATGGAATTAGTTAAAACATCTGGTATACTATAGCTAATATAAATTATAAACACTTAGATACCTTATTATAGGGATTATTATATTATATAAGAAAGAATATATTTTATTCTTTATGTATTTATTCTATTACTTCTCATCTAATAAATCTTACTATTTTTCTTATTTAGATATTTTTACGCTAATATAATAATATACTACTAATAGATAGAGCTAATAAATATTATAACCTAGTTATTTATAAGGTATAGATAATTTTAATAAATTATATTATATCACTTTAGAAATTATAATGCTATTTTTTGAGAAATATAAAAGGGATACTTAAGAGTTATATAAGATATATAAATTTATATATTTCAAGCTTCAAATATTTAATATAATATATAAATCATATAGATTTTTGATCTAAGTTACTTTTAGTGTTAAGGGCCGTATCTTATATCATCTATCTTTAAATTCTAGATTTTACAATACTAAGTTTAGAAAAAGATATTAAATAACTTATTTTTAAGAAAGTTTCTTTAAAATTAAACTTTTCTTATTTATATGTTTATATATTACAAAGTTAATGAATATATTTTAGCTAGTAGTCTTATAATTATTCACTTAATATATTTTTAAAGAAAAGCTTTTAGTAAAGTATATTAACTTTAGTATATATTTTAGTATTTTAATATTATAAAAAGCCTTCTAACTACTAACATTAAGATATATATTAGCTATTCCTTATAAGGCATTTATTAGAAGCTATTTCATATGTAAATTTATTAAATTCTCTAAGAATATAAAGATTAGTAGTATTATTATTAAGTAAATTAAGATATATAAAATAAGTTTATCTAGTTTAAAAGTTAGTGTATTTTTTTCTAACATCTCTTAATATAGTTATAAGAGCTTATCTAATAGAAATAATATATATTTACTTTAATGATATAATAAGAAATAATAAATTGAATATCTAGGGCCTTATATATATATATATTGTCTTTAGTTTGAATTAATTTCTTACTTCTTACTTTTATTATCTATTTATCTATTATTATTATTATTAGTATTATTACTTATATCTATATATCTTGATTAGTTAAATAAACCATATACTGTAAAATTTACTTTACTAATCTTTAGATAACTAAAAATTATAAGTTTTAAAAATTCTTAATCTTTTTTGAAATAAACCCTATTTAAAAAACTAAAAAGAAATTATATTCTCTAGAGACCTTTAATATATATGATAAATTAAGAATGAAATTTAAGTAGAGGCTAATAAAGATAATATAGGGCCTCTTATAAAAACAATTTTAAAAATACTAAAAACTAGAATTAAGAATTAAGAAATTTAAAATGATCTTAAAAGTCCTATTATATACTTTAAATCTTAGCTTTTTAATTATTATATATTTATAAAGTACTTTTAAAAGAAAATGAATATTATATCTATCAAATAATATAATAAACTCCTATTGGGTACCCTTAAATATAGAATGATATTATCTTTTTTAATATATAGGTATATTACTAGTTAGATATATAGTCTTTGTTTCTTTAAGTATAAATATTAAGTATATAGGGATAGAATAAGTTAATATAGAATATATACTATTAGTTATAGTTTAATAATACTAGTTGATTTTGGGATTATATAGTATTAGAATATTTATAAATCTAGTTCTTTATAAAAATAGTCACTATACTATTTTTCTTATTTAATATATAAGGAAGAAAAGAATAGTTAAGAGAAGGTTAATATAAGTTTAAGTTATTAATAACTTAATTAAAGAAAATTTGGATAAGTCCTAGAGAGGATTTAGGATATCTATATACTAAACGCTTTAAATACTTCCTAGAAATATAATTTGGAAGCTTATAACTATAAAATAAAATATTTTATATTTCTGTATTATATATTAATTTAATATAAAAAGAGTAATATTTAAATTTATAGTTCATGATAACTAAATATTTAGATAGTTCAATATTGAAAGTTATAGTCTATAGGTATCTTAGTTGTTTTTTACTATTATAATATAGAATAGTAAAAGAAAGATAGAGAGATATATATTATATGTATCTTTAGAATATTTATTTAAGATAAATAGTCTCTATATAAAGGAGATCTATTTTATATATTTATATATAAATATTATTTAATATTAGAAATAGACTTCTAAGCCTATAGAATCTGATAGTAATCGAATTAATTAAGGAATTTTTTATTTTAGGCTTTATAAAAGTAGGTGATTATAGGCTTACTTATAAACTGTTTTTTGGCTGTTATATTTAGCTGTTATATTTACTAAAATTTAAAGTTCTTGTAGTTAGGCTAACTTAATATAATTTAAATAGAAGAAATTCTCTAAGTTAAAAGTTATATATATATATATATATATATATATATATATATATATATATCTTTTATAATTAAGATGAATTATAAAAACTATTCCTATATTAGGCTATATAAAACTATATAATACTAATGTTAGCTTTATAATGATAAGCTAAAATTCCTATAAACGTACTTTAAATACCCTTATTCTAAAGCTTTTTAATACCTTAGAAAGCCTCTAAGAGCTAGTAATCGATTTAACTATATTACTATAATAAATTATAGAAAATGATTCATTCCTTTATATAGGTATAAAATTCTAAAGTCTATATAAATTTAACCTACTTTCTATTCTTTGAATGATTTTTTATTTAGAATACTAAATCCCTAGCTTAACATAGTTTTTGTTTAAGAAAATATTTTATAAATATATTAAAAATAATTATACTTGTATTAGATAATTCTTCTTTTTATAATTATTAATATGATTGTAGATTATAGTTTAAATCGAAAAATATAATGAATATATATACCCTTTTATTATATATTATTTTATTTTAAGAACTTTAATAGGAAATACTATTTAAAAGGATTAATTTATAAATATTTAAAAAGTAAAATTTCTCAAGGAAGTTTGGGAAATATTCTTTTAGTTTTATAGATAAATAGAAGATATTTACCTTATTTTGAAATATATATATAATAGGCCTTTGTATAATTTATTATTAGATCTATATATAATAAACCTCTATACTAAAAAGGAATACCTATGAAATATAAACTAAAAGAAATATATCTAAGTTTATTTTCTATTCTCTATATTATATAAGTAACCAAAGAAAAAATAGTAAATTATATATCTACAAATTAATCTAAATATTTATATAGTTATAATAGTACTATAGGAGAACTATATAACACTAAATAATAAATCCCATCAGACTTTATTTAACTCTAATAAATTTTATTAAATTCTATATAGAGCATTAATTCTTATTTATAATAGATTACTTCTAATACATTAAAATAATCTTAATTACTATAGGATTTAAACGCTAGTAAATGATATAGATTTGGAAAATAATCAATAATCTATGTAGGAATAAAAATATAGAAAGATATATTTAAAAAAGATAGTAATCTAATAATACCCCTAGCTATAGATATTAAAAGACTAAGTCCTTAATATAATTAATAGCTAAATTACTAAAGTAATCATTATCATTATAAAAAAACAATAATATAATTATAAAAAATATACTATTTTCAAAAAACAAGAAAGGATTCTCTATCTTATAGTATATATAGAGTTAATTCATTAAATCTATTCTTCTGTCTAATCCCTATAGACTATCATATAATTTATTTCCACTTTACATTCTTATAATATTTCTTTTCTCTATATTAAATCTTTTATTCTATAATATTAAGCACTATTTCTAAGCTTATAAAAGAAAACTTCTATATTATAAGTAATATACTTAGATTTATAAAGAAATTAAGTTAGATTTATTGTATATAATATGGAACTATTTCTAATTACTCTTTTATTTTTAATAATATTAAAAATAGTTAGATTATTTTATTTATATAAATAGTAAAAAACTAAAATACTATATAAAATAAAGTATTTATAATATAATATTATTAAAACTTATTAATAAAGATACAAAAAACTATTAAATAGGAATATATAAATAAACTATATACATAACTAACAACTAATAGAAGATATTAATATCATATTTCTAATAGATTCAGAAAAACTTATAACTAAATATACAATATAGGGGCTTCTCTAAAAAAGCCTAGACTATTTCTTTTCTATTATTATCCTTAATAATAAACTTTATCAAAATTAAAAAGATTCTAGATAAGAGTTTATTATATATTTTATAAGCCCTTCTTATTAGTTCTCTCTATAGGCTTCCTTAGTCTAAGTATAAAGCCATCTTTTTTAAGATTTATAGACTATTCTTAATAAATTATAGAAATCAAAAAAAATTTTAAATTTTTGATCTTTAAGATCCAAAGCATTTTTACATACAATATCTTAATCTTCTCTAAATTATTAATTCATTATGTTAAGATTTTTATATATACAAGATATAGTACCATATATCATTTACTTTCCAGGGTTAATTGAAATAATTCATTAAGAATATTATTACCCATACATATATATATATATATATTAGTAAGGATAGAATAAATAATATATTCTTAATATATTTAGTATCTAATACTTCTCTTAATATTACCAATAGACTACAGATAGTTCAGATTACCATTTCTTAATATATTCATCTTTATTATATCTTATATATATATTAAAAAATATCTATAGGGATAGAATCTATATCTTTATAAAAAATATAAAAACCACATAAAGAATAAAAATCAAATATAGTATGTAACCTATGTTTCAGAATTTCACTATATTATTTCTATGGATTTATAAAATATCACCTTAGAGAACCACCTTTTGTATAAAATATACTTAGAATATCCTACTAAAGAATTATAGAGTCAATTAAACAGTATCATTACATAATATAGATTATTAAAGTTTACTTTTACCAAAATCAATTGAATTAAAAGCTTTTTCTTTGGTAATTTTCATTTCAAGAAATATATTGATTTTTACTAGTATTTATAGGAATAAGAATTATAGTTACTACTGAAGTATGTATCTCTTCTTATATAAAGCTTCTGTGACTTTCACCTTTCCTATAAAAAAACTAAAATAATTAAACCTAATAAACCTGAAATAATAAATTTATATTGGTTAAATATAAATAAACTTCTAGAAAACAACAACAGAGACGGAATAAACCTCTCCTAGGATATAAATATTTAAAAAGTATAAAGCTATCTATTATTAAGTACATAATCTATATATATATATATATATATATCTCTCCCTATAGATTAATTATAAGAAGAATATATAAATTAATATAAAATTATGCTTTAGCTATAAATATCTCCAGAGCCCTTAACAAATGCTATATATTATATATAGTCTTAATCTTAAGAAAGGAATATTTTTTATCTAGCTAATTATTATACATGAAATATAATGTAATATAAGCTTTTTATCTTCTAGTTTTCATACTTAGTTTAATAATCAGTAGTAGCTAGCCTAGTTATTATGAATTACTTCCAATAGCAAGAAGCTTTTCTCAAGAGTTATATAGCATTAATTTAAAACTTATATCTAAGTTATTATCCTTTTACTTACCTACTAAACTACCCAGCCTTAAAAAGGATACTATTTCATTATTTCTTTTATTATAATATAGTACTAATATAAGCAAACTAGCAGTATTAATTATTATTGTTATTATTATTACAGCTCATAGTAGTTATTTCTTTCCATCTTGAATATATATATATAAAAGGATATTATTTGCATTTGATTTTCAATTTTCTTTACTGGGAAAAAATTATCTACTCATTAAGCGACTATTATCTGGATATCTATTTAGAAGCTATCTATGAAATATAGTTATTTAGTTATTAATAATAACCAAAGATAGACTATACTATATAAAGATATATTAGGGTAAGCTTAAGTTTAATAATTACTATTATCTTCTAAAAGATTTTAACTCCTTATAAAGTGGTTATAGGAATCATTTTAGAACAAATCATTCTATTTATAGACATAATCATTTAATAGCTAAGATTATCTTTTTTGTAGTATATATTAGCCTAGAAATAAACTAATAAGTATATTTCTTTATATATATGGAGAGATTACTAGCTTTCATATAAGTCTATAGTTTGTATTCCTTTACATCATTGTATATTTATCCATTTTATATGGAATAGGAGAAATATATAAGCTTAGTATATAAAGGTATCATATAAGGATAAGAGTTATATTTAGAAAATTACTTTTAGAGAATTTATGACTAAAGGAAATATATAAATAATATATTTATTAAAGTCAAATGAATAATAAAGACTTTAAGTATCTTAATATATCTATATTAGCTAAACTATCTAATATGAATAATTTTGTAATAATGTTTCCGGGTACACTACTAACATGGCCAAAAGACTGACTATGATTGAATCCGTTACATTTAATCAGCCCGGAACGGTATATAAGTATCGCACTTGTCCCGCGCACAAATAAACTTAGTTATTTATCTTTTTATATAATCTTTTCCCAATTGATTGATTCTTATTACTTTTTGTATTTATTTTCTAAAGAAATCAAAATGGGTGTTTATTAGTATACTGTATAATGCTTTGAAGAATTAATTGACTATAAAATATATATTTAAAGCTATATAAGATAGGATCAAGGATTCCTTGAAGAATCAGGCTAGTATATAATTAATTAATATATATTATCTATAGGTATTATCTTTTTTATAAACAGAGATTAAGACGCAGGCTAAAAAGTTTATTGGTCAACCCTTTTCTGAGATAATAAAGGGAGTGAAAACTATTCTGAATATAAATGTAAGCTTTAATTAATAAGTTAACTCTAAGTATATCATATCTATATCTCTCACTATAATAATATTATAAAAGGAATTCAAAGGAAAGTTAGCCTTAGGTTAGTGTATAACCTTTTAATATTAGGATAGATTTTTATTATGTCTTCATGGTAGCCTGGGAATATAGTAGAATAAAGTGGACTTTATAGTATTCCTTAATCTCCTATATAAATCTTTATAGTAATAAATAAATCAAATTTAGATTAAAGAAGCTTACCATATTTTATATAATCTTTAGGATTTTGTATAATCTAATTATTTTAATAATTTTGTAATATATTATCTTCTATTATTTGATTTTCTACTTTTGTCTTTTTAAAGTTAATTATATAAATGATATGAATAAGTAATCTTTTATTTTTACTTTTATAAAATTTATATAATTAACAATGCTATAAAATCTTGAATATATTTCTGGTTATAATTTATCTATAATATAAAAATATAATATAAATATAATCTAATTATAATAAAAAATAACCTGCCTAAACACCTATTATAATAGAAGAAAGATATTAAATGCTAAATATTTAATTATTATTAACATAACTAGCAATAGAGGATATTAAATAGCTGTTTATAGCTTATAATCCAATATTCTCGAAGATACTGTATTAATATCCCCCTAACTTGTATTTATTTCAGATTTTACTATGAGGAAGTGGGGCTTAATTCAGATTCAATTGTTTTTTTTTTCAGATAGGATATATAGATTAATAAAGAGATATTGATTGATAATGATCTTTAGGTATTAAAATAGATCATGGTCTATTTTTTATTTACTTATATTATCTTTATAGATTTATATAAGATTTATTTAAAGATAGATTTAATTCTATTTCTAAGAGGTGGGAATATTTAAAATAGGGTTAAATAATGATAAATATTGGATTAAAGTTAATATTGAAATTATAGGTTCTTAAGACTAAGTTCTGATATATATATATATATATATATATATATATATATATATATATATATTACTAAAAATATTACTAGGGGGCTTTGGCGCCCCATGAACCCCTGGTATGGTGATATCGCCAGTTCATAAGTGTTACACGAAGCTAATTCTATCACATGAAGGACTTTTTTTATATATCGGAATAGATTACAGGTAAAAAAAGTAATAGCTATAGTAGCGATAATGATCCTAATAGTAATAATAGAGTTATATATCTATCACTTTTTACTATATATTAACAAATTCTACTACTTCTTACCTTAACTATAAATATATAAAGATTACAGTTGTAATGAGAGATAAAAAAATAAATACCCTTAGTAACTATATATTATATAACTTTATATTTAAAATATTTTTTTAACCCTTACAAAATTCAATAATTCATATAATTATTCATAATCTACTTACTATCTTTCTTTGTATTCAACCATTATCTTTCAAAGTAAATAACTTTATTTAATTTAAAAATAATTTAAATCCTTATAATATTTATATAAGTATATTCCTATGTCCCTATATATAATTGACTATATGTATATATAAAGATTCAATATTATCCATCTAGATATAAACCAATTAGTATTGTTTTAATATAGTTATATGTATTAGAAAATGAATATCTCCAGAATATAAATTTATAATAAATTCTTAAACTAGCTTAATAGAAAACTTATCTTCCTGTCGCTTTGACTAATTTAAATAAATCTTATTAACCATAGTCTTAATTACATTCTAGGATTTTAATTATTAATCTAATATTAATAACCTCAATAATAATAATCCCAATAATAATAAAAACAATCTCTTCTAGTAATTAAAATCTCAATATATTTATAAAACTAATATCAAAAACCTATTTATTTATTAACTAGTAATATTAAAAATTATTATATCTAATATTTTCTAATACCAAATTTAGAAATTTGCTTATATAAATTATTATTATTTATAGATGTTATGGATTAATATAATCTATAATAATAACAATCTTAAAATCATAAGGATTTTTTAATAGTAAATAATTCTTTTTTTAAATACCATACTTTCATTTTATCCTTCTTAATTTTTATTTACTAAATATATAAATAATAAAATTACTTATTTATTAATCTAGTTATCTATTCATCTCTCTATTTTCATTATAAAAGATTTTATTAATTTTAATTAGATTAATATAGAAATTTTTATTATTAAATTTTTTTTCTTTTTAAAAAAGATCGTTATTATTACTATTTAATATAATATTTTGTCTTTAGATTATCTGTTTATATTATATTATATTTCATATTCTTTTTCTTACTATTATTATATCTATCTATATATTTACTATCCTATGCTTAGCGATATATACATTATTACTATCTATAATGATATATAGTAGTATATTCTAAGTAAATATATCTAATAAAGATAAATTAATATAAATAGGGATAAAAGTATTATCACATATCTACCATGTTACACCACTTCTGGCCAACCCCCTACCAGGGTATTGGTTAGCGACATAGAACACACAATGACATAGAACGCGCAGTTTTCCTTTGGGTATCTTTTATATAGGCCCCCATAGAAAAGGTACATAACCCTTTAAAAAACTGCAAAGTTGAATTTCTATATAATTTTTTCTAGGGATATAGGATTTTTATTATATCAAAAGAAACTTAAGGATATATTCTATAATATCTTCCAGTAAACCTTTTTTTAAAAAAGATTATTTTATAGAGAAATTTTAATTTGGATATTTCCCTAAGAAAAAAATAGTGTAGGAGATTTTAATATTTGATTCTAATCCTATTTTTATAATAATTTCTCTATTAATATATTCTAAATAGAATATAGTTTATCTTCTTTTTGTAATTCAAAAAAAAAACCTACATCCCTACTAAATATTATTAATAAATTTAACTTTGTAGTTTTTAAAGGGTTATGTACCTTTTCTATGGGGGCCTATATAAAAGATACCTGAAAAAAAACTGCGCGTTCTATGTCGCTAACCAATACCTTGGTAGGGGTGTTGGTTAAAGTGTTCGTAATAGATAGATATATAGTAAAATTTCCTTTTAGCTTTTTCAAATAACTTTTCTTAGTTATAAAGGGTAAAGATAGACTTAATTCAATATAATGAAGTTACTAGATTTAGGTAGCACTGATAGACTGGGTGAAATAAATACATGGGTAGTATAAATTAGATGGTTTACAGGGGTGGGATAATAGTAGGTCCTTAATCTATATAGAGACTAATACTTGAAGAGTGTAAAGTCTATAGGGCTGACTAGCTAAAGTATAGTAGGATTTTGGTTACTGTTTGCTATCTGATCTGGAGATATTATCTGTAAGGTAGTCTTATACTGTATAAAATAAGTTTGTTTATAGATTATCTCCTTTTCTATGGTTGGATGTTTTGGCTAGTGGTTCTTAGAATAAAATCTTTAATGTAGGTCTATTTTGGGGTTTGTTTTTTAAATCCTTTCAGGTTTTGTTACATATAGGGGTAGTGTGTGTTAGGTTCTTTTAATTTTTTAGTATCTATTGAGGTTATATAAATATTTTTTATAATAGGTAAATTTTGATAGTTATATTTTAGTATAGTTTTTATTATTATTTTTAGTTATTTCGTAATATTTATTAGTATTGTTATTTATATAGTTATTTTTTTTTAATAAATACTATTCTAGTATTAGAGGTGATTTAGATAGAAATCTATATTTTTATGATGGTTTTTTTTAATTTATAGAATTTATTTAATTAAGATATATATAATATTATTAATAATTTCTCTCACTTTTTTTATTTATTTTTGTTATTAAGATTTAGTATAAGTGTTAATTCTTTTTTAAAAAGGTTCTTTTAGTAATATTAAAATTCTAATAATAGAATAGGGAATGTATTATAGATAAATATATATTAGTTTGGTAAAATAATCTTATATATTTATTTTTTTATGATAATAAATATTTAAACAGGATTAATATATAATAGGCCAGCCTGGTAGTAGTTATTATATATAGGTATAAGATAGCCTTCTTTAGATAAATAGAATAAACGGAATAAATAGAATATATATTAATATTGTATAATATGGACTTTTTTATAGTATAAAAGAAATATTACTATAGATATAGTTTTTATTATAGTAATTTAAAGTAATATTTACTATTTAGAATAAACATATTTATTAGTTAAAAATTTAGTTTTTAGTTTAGAAGATTTTTTTAAAAGATATTTAAATTGTTTTTTAAAATTGTTTTTAGATTAAATAAGAATTTATCAATATAAAAGTTACAGACTAAATAAATAAGATAAAAAAATAAATTATATTGAATATTATTAACTATAATATTTTGAAAACTTTCTATAGTTCAATTCAATAGTTATAAAAGATTTTAACTAATTATAATATATTCAATATATAGTAAGATTCCTCAAACTACAATAGCGGCCAAAAGTCTTTACCCACCCCACTTTTTATTACCATAACAACCAGTCTACCCATTGTTTTTTTTTTTCTCTCTACCTACCATAGTTACAATCAAGGAGCATATAGCTACTTATCAGACAAAAAGGCGTGGTGATTTAACCCCTAGCTAATATAAGAGTATTGTTTTATTAGTAAAAAACAGTATATTATAGGTTAAAATTATAAAGGACAAAGGCTATAGCCCTAAAACTATATACAACATAGTTAAACACTAGTATAAGCGATATATAAATGAATTAATACGGTATACAGGGTACCCTAGGGTCTTTAACTAGTATAGTAAATTATTTTATAGGCTATAGGCCTATCGACACCTATTCTAGACCTATAGATAGCTTATAAACTCAGTACCTAGTAATCTATTCTAATTAATAATCTTACAAATTTAATAACTAGTGGAACTAGAATACTATCTCTTAAAGAAAAAGATCCCTATTTTACCTACTTTAGCATAGATTAGGCTAAAATTCACAAGAAAATAGGCTATCTTAGAGGATAGGGAGCTTGTGAAAAATTATATCTTTTTAGATAAATATTCCATTTAATAAAAAACTAATATTAGATTTAAATGGTGTTAGCGATTTATATCTAAAGCTTATTAGAAAGACTTAGTTAACTATAAGGTCTATATTAAGGATATTTTATAGATAGTTTAGGGTATAAATAAAAATTATACGTTATCTATTTTTCATCTTTTTAAAAGTTATATAATATTATTAATAATTTATTTTAAATCTATATTTATTAAAATACTATATATTAATAATAGACTTATCTTTTTTTTCTTTATATATATATTAATAATTATCTTAATTATTATATATAATAAATATAATAATTAAATATTATCTATTAATGATATTTTATTTGCAATTTAAAATTAATTAATTCTTAGATAATTATAGTCTTTTAGATCTTAAACTATCTTTTTAATTATAGTATTATAAACTTTTTCTTTTACTTAATTTATCTATAACTTAAACTTAGATTATCTTTTAGTATAATATTTTAAAATATAAATTTAAAATTTAGGATTAAAAAGATTTTAGAGATTAAAAAGTATTATAACTAATCCTTCTAACTATCTAATATAACATTTAGATATATATATTAATTATATAAATTCCATTATATTCTTTTTTTTACCTATCCTAAAATATATATTATTAGATCCTTAGTTTACCTAAAAAATTGATTTTATCTTTTTTTTTAACTCTTAATAAGATAGAGTAATCTAGTTAGATCTTAATCTTAACTATATCTTTTTTTTAAATACTAAAATCTATAGTTAATCTAATCTAAATATTTTAATTTTTATTAATATCCTTAAATAATAATAATATATTTTTATTTAATCTATTTCAATTATTATAGTACTAATAATAAAGATCCTTCAGCTTTTTACTACACACAACTTTAAAATTAAATATCTCACTTAATTTGTATGGTTTAATATAGAATAATTAAGTTTAGATCTTATAAAGTTTTATAATTAAAAGATTATAAAATATTATATCCTTATATTATTAGATTATAATATAATATTAACTATCCTTAATTTTAATATATTAATCTTTAAATAAATAGATTATTTTAGATTATAATATAATATTAACTATCCTTAATTTTAATATATTAATCTTTAAATAAATAGATTATTTTAGATTAAAATATTAGAGTAAAGATATTTATTTAAATTTATTAAGAAGTCTATAAAATATTTATAATTTTTTAAGGTTTAATTTAATTAGTCTAGGTTTTTTTTATTTTTATTATTTTTAAACTTTAGAATAGATTAATAAGAAAGATAGTTATTTTAGAGTAGTTAAAGATAAATTATTAGTAAAAATTATAAAATCTTAGAAAGACTTAAATATTATAGTATAATCTAGAGATATTTTAAATAAAGATATTATAGATATATTATAGGTTTATAGTTATATTTTATAGTTTATAATAAATCCTAAGAATTTAACTTTAGATTAATAGAAGATATATTTCAAAATTTTCATATATAATTAGATAGTTTTAATTTATTATAATATAGTTTAGATATATTTAATATATAGATCCTAGATATAGAAAAAGATTAAGATATTATTAAGATATACTATATAGATAATATTAAAAAGATTATATAGTATAATATAAATATAATTTTAAAAAATAGGAAAAATATTTATAAAACTAAAAGATATAATAGTATATTTAAAATAGTTATATTAAATATAGAATATAGTCTTTTGTTTATTATTTTTATAGATTTAGATATAGTAGTAAATATCTTAAATATTAATTTTAGAAAAATATTTTATATTTTATAATAGTCTAGGATCTTAGAGATTAATAATAAAAAAAAATAATTTTTAATTAAAATATAGTCTAGTTCTTAATAGTCTATATAGAGATATATATTACTATTTTTTTAGGGATAAATAGAATAGTATAAAGGGTCAGAGCAAGTTTGGTCAAAGCGTACAGGACCTTTTAGTAGTTTATATTAAGCTTAAGGAGAAGGATACTATCTATAGGTTCTTAGGTTCTTTATATATACACTTAGTCATATCCCTATATATAACTAAATATTTATTCTACAATCGAACTTTTTATCACAGGATAAATCTCTAAGTATATACTTAGTTATATACCTATATATAACTACCACTAGACTCTAGCTTATTACAGTACCCCTCTCCCCCTTTTATATAGGTTTCTTTTAGTTTTAATTAATAGGACTATAATTATATTTATATAATTCTAATATAGTATATCCTTTAAGGTCCTTTAGTAGATACTAAGATAGTTAGATATACCTAATCTACTTAATAAATATTTTAATATATAATCTATATCTAATATATATAGTTTATATATTATTAATATACTTAATTTTATATTTTTTTTTATTATTTACTAAAAATAATAATAGTTAAATATTATTAATCTTTTATAAAAATAATAAATTCTATAAAACTAAATAAATAAGATCTATATAAAAAATAGAATAAATTCTAATTAGTATTTTTAATTATATAGTATATAATATAAAAACCTTAAATACCTTATACTTAATATATAATTAATCTAGTTTTTTTAATAATTATTAAATTTATATATTCTTTAAATTTAACTATATAAAATTATCCTTTTTATATATAGATATATTAAATAATAATACTAATTTATATTCTTTTATTATATATCCTATATTAATATAATTATAGTTTATATTTATTTTATTATATCTTATAAATATTATATAAAATTATAGTTTACTTTTTTTAATACTAATATATATTTTAATAATATAATACTTTCTAAAACTATTAGATTAATATAATAACTATATATAAAAAATAATAATATTAATCTTATTAATACTATATCTTAATTATTAATTATTCTAACTATAATTAATAATAAATCTATTTAATTATTCTATATATATAATATAAATATATATAGTACTTATTCTATTTTCTAATTTATCTATTTTATTATTCTATCTAACTATAAATAGAAAATAATAAAAAGTCTTTATTAGATCTTTAGCTATATATATATTATTCTTTAAAAGACTTTAATAAATTAGTTTTTTTAGTTATTAATAATAATAATAAATAGTCTATAATATATATAGAAATATATAAAAAAAACTATAGTAATAGTTTTTATAATAATTTCTTTTATCTTAATTAATATAACTCCTTTTATTAGTTAATCTATAATTATTGAATAATTAATAATATTATCTAATCCTAATAATAATAGTTTAATAATAAAATCTATTAGGATCTTAATCTAAATATACTAAAAGATTAATAATAGTTTTAATAATCTATACTTAGTATCTCTTTAGATTATACTCTATTTATAAACTATATAATTTTTTAAAAATTATTATATATCCTTTATTATTCTAAACTAAAAGAATCTTTTTAAAATAATTATATATATTATATCTTTTCCTAAATAGCTAGTAATATATAAGTTATATATTTACTAAATAAGATTTATATATAGTAACTTACTCTTTAGGATCTATAACTAATCTCTAAACCTTAATAACCTTTAATAATCTAATATATATTTTACTAAACTAATCTTTATATTAGCTTAAGATATAATACTCTAATCTTTTTTATATAATATTTTTAAAATAGTTTAATATATATTATCTTTTATATATATTTCTATCTATAACTATTACTATTCTCTATCCTTAAATATAGGGATCTTAATACTAAAATCTAAAGATTTCTTTTTTATAGTACTAATTACTTTTATTTATATATACTTAAATAATACTTAAAAATAGTTTTATAATCTTTTATCTAATATATTTTATAGGATATCCTATTCTTTTTATAATAGTATATCTAATAATACTATAAATTTTTTAGATTAATACTAAAATTTATAATTAAACTCTAATAGTAATCTAACTTAATATATCTATTATTTATTTAGATATTAAGCTTTTTAAAAATACTAAAAATTCTTATAGTCTATAATAATCTTAAACTTAAGAACTATTTTTAACTTAAGATACTATTCTTATAATATTTATATAATTAATAATAATTTTTATTATAGATTTTATAATTAGACTTTACTAAAAAGAGTTTTTTTAATAGATAAATATAAGATATTAAGTATTTATCTTTTATATATTATAATAGTATAGCTCCTATTACCTATCTTAATATATCTATTTCTAATATAGTTTTTAATCCTTTCTTAAAATATATAAATATAGGAATATTAATAAATTATTCTTTTAATTTTATAAATATTTACTAATATTTATTATTCTATCTAAACTCTATATTTTTATATATTAATTATATAAATAATATTAATAATCTTATAAAATCTAATATAAAGATATAGTAAAAGTTTATAAATCTAAAAAAACTTTATATATCCTATATAATCTTTAATATTTTCTATATTTTAATTATTTCTATCTTTTTTAGATTAATATATATTTTTTTTAGTTTATATAATAAATCTAAGATACTTAACTAAATTAATATTAAACTCTAATTTCCTAATATTATATTATAATTTTATATCTTTTAATTTTTATAAAATCTATTTTATTTTTTATTAATAATCTTATATAGAACTATTTAAATAAATAATAATATTATCTATATATACTAATATAAACTTATCTAAATATTCTTATAATATATAGTTAATAAATTATTAAAAGATAATAAAAACTTTTATTAAACTAAATAATATTATATTCTATTTATATAATTTATATTTTATATAAAAAATAGTTTTTTATTTTTTTTTTTTCTATATCTTAATCTTATAAAAAATAATAATAATATCTAATTTAATAAACTACTAAACTTATTTTATATTTCTTAATATTTTGTAGATTAAAAATAAAAAGTAATAATCCTTTATACTAAACTTATTTAATTCTTAATAATTAATATAGAACTATATACTACTATCTAGTTTTTATATAAATAATATAAAAATAACTATAAATAACTAATTAATCTAAATAAAGTTTTTATCTAAAAGATTAATAAAAATCTTCCTTAAATATAAGAATTCCTTTTTATTTATTCTATATAATAATCTATATAAAGAAATTTCTTCTATACTATCTAAATTCTTTTTTAAAAAGATTTAATAATTAATCTTAGGATAATATAAAGATAACTTATCTATAAACTATTAACTAAATATATCTATCTAAATCTAATATTCTTTTAGTAACTTAGACTTTATATCTATAAAAGGCTTTATATATAGTATTTTTTTAATATTATCTAATAATATTTTTCTAATCTAAAATTCTTTTTTTTTTTCTTTTTATATATAAAATCTTATTAATCCTAAATATACTAATCTTTTTAATATATAATACTTTTATATCTACTAGATTAATTATATAATCTATATAATTCTAATAATAAGTCTTTTTATCTAATTTAAAATAAATATCTAAATATTATTTCTATAAGAAGTATATTCTTTTAATATCTTTTAGTTAAAGATCTTCTAATATTATCTTATTTAATTAATCTTTAATAATATATATAAATATAACTTTCTAATAATAACTATATATATCTAGATTAAAATATATAGTCTAGTTTATAGTCTCTATATTTAGTATTACTTTATCTAGATAGTATAGAGAAATTTATATATATAAAAGGTTTAAAAAGTTAACTATATAATTACTAATAGTTAAATAGTTACTATAGTTATTATTAATTAAAGTTTATATAAAATAAATTTTATTAAATCTAATATTAATAATAAATAGTAAAGATTCTTTTTATAATTTCTTTATATCTTTTTACTTTTACTTATAACTAAGAATAGGAACTATTTATTTTCTAAATTATTTTTTTTAAAAAAAAAGATCTTTTTATATAAAGATAAATCTTTGTATTTATAATATTTATTTTTTATTAGTATAGTTTTCTTTATCTTCTTAATCTTAATAATCTTTTTAGAAGAATAATAAATTAATATATATTTATAAATATCTATATAATAGTTTTTTTTTATAATAAAAATAAAGTTTATATTTTTATTAATATAATATTTTCTTTATATTAATCTATTTTATATATTTTTTAGGTTTAAGACTTATATAGTAAATATCTATTCTTTTTATATCTAAGGTATATATCTAATCTATTTAGTCTAAAAAAAAGATTTATCTATATTATTAATTTTAGGAATCCTACTATATATCTAATATATTATAGTTAATTAAGATTTCTTATAATTATTTAATTAGATTATTAAAAATCTTTAGAATTTTTTAATTTATTAGAATAAAGATTATAGTCTAATTAATAATATTAAGTATAATTTATTTTTTTATTTTATCTATTTAGTTTATAACTCCTATATTAATAAACTTTTATTTAATTTAAAAAAGAAATTTTTAAAATAGTATATTACTTTTTTATTATATTTAGTAGAGTTTTTAAGTAGTTCTTATATAGGTATTAGGGTTACTATATATTTTCTCTAGATATATTAATAGGTCTCTTAGGGTACCTATTATATTATATATTTATATAAAGATATTTATATTCTTTAGGATAGTTTTTTCTAGGTAAAAGAAGATATATACTATTTAGTCCTAAAGGTTATTAATAATTTTTTTATTAATATATAACTTATTCTCTATAATTATCTTTTGTAATAACTATTTATTTTATTTTTTACTAAAATATATAGGGTTTAATAATTAATATTTAGTTTAAACTAATTACTTATAAGATTCTTTAAAAGGTTATATAGTCTTAAAAAAGGGTTTAGGTATTTTTAAGGATAAAAGGGTATTCTAGATTAAAAATTAGATTTCTAATTAATAAATATATTTATTCTATATAATAGAAGTTATTTTAAATTGTTATAGTAAGGACTATATCTATATTAATATATTCTCTATACTATAGAGAGATTTATATTATATAATATTAATATATATTCTATTTATCTAAGTCTATCTTAGTATAAATCTATCTTAGAAATTAAAGACTAAAAATAGAAATTTACTAGTATTATTATTTTTATATAAATATACTAGTTCTAATACTAATATATTTTATATAATTATCTATAGATAGTTAATACTTTAGGGGTTAACTATTTATATATAAAGGTATAGGGATACTATTCTTACTAGTTAGATATTAACCTTTCTTGTACTTATAGGGTATATAAGAATATAGGTAATTAAATAATTATAATTAGAAGCTTAATATATATAAAGGGTTAGAATAAGTTTAGTTAAAATATATAGGACCTTTTAGTAGTTTATATTAAGCTTAAGGAGAAGGATACTATCTATAGGTTTTTAGGTTCTTTGTATATATATTTAGTTATATCCCTATATATAACTAAGTATTCATTCTACGATTAAACTTTTTGTTATAGGATGAATCCCTAAGTGTGTGCTTAGTCATATACCTGTATATGACTACCACTGGGCTCTGGCCTGTTACAAATAGGAATATTTACTAGATTTTTATAGGGTTAAATATAACTATTCTTTAGATTTTTATTTGGATATTTTTAGAAAGTAATTAATTTATTTTAAAATAGGGAGTAAATAAATCTATAAAATAGTTTAGATCTTTATTTAATATTAATAATATAGTCTATATCCTTTAGAGTTAATAATATATAAACTAATATAGGGTTAAAGATATCCTAAAATAAATAAGGTTTATTAAGGATTTTAGTTAAAGGTTCTAATTAGATTAGTTCTAGGGGGTAGTTTAATATTTATAGGTTTTTAAGGGTTTAAATTATTATAAATATTATAGTTTTATTCTTATATTTCTTAGTAAATTAATAGGGATAATATAGTTTAATTTAGGGTTTTTTATTTTAAATTATTATTTTTACATAGTAAATAAAAGATATATAGGATAATTTTTTAAAAAAAATTATAAATAAAAAGATAGGGTTATCTTTTAACTAAGGGTTATAATTAATAATAGTATAGTTATAGATAAGATACTATTAGATTTTTTAAAAGTTAATAATAAAAAATAGTGTTATAGCATAAGTCAACCTAATTTCATAATCCCCTAGGACACCTTAGACACTAAGTACAGGGTAGTCAGTATTTAGTCAGGCCTCAGTCAGCCAGGGTTCAAAGTTCCTTAAGTATTAGTTTTTATTATACTAGAAGTACTAAATACCATCTGACTCATTACTGATATCTCTCTGATTTACCCTAGCTACCAGGTACCACCCTAATCTAGCGCTTCTCCTCACAAATAGTATATAGAAAACTTTATAGATAAAAGTAGTTATTTTTAAAATTAATTAGATTTTTAAAGTTAATAAAAAGATTTATTTTAATTAGTATTTTTTTATAAATTAAAAACTAACTAGATTAACTTTAATATAGGTATTAAGATCTATATACATATATTATAAATATTATTTATTTAGATTAAATAATATATACAGAACATTATTTTTATAAAAAAAATTAAAATTATAGATAAAGGATTTTTTATAATTCTTAATTATTTTTTTTATTATATCCTATAGTAATCTTTAAGATTTTTGTAATTATATTTAGTTTAGGGTGAAAAGGTTTAATATAACTAAATTTACTATAATAATAATATTTTATCTAACTATTTTAATAATTTACTAAAAAAAATATAAAAGATTTTCAGAAAGAATAGTTGAGGTTATTATATTAATAGGATAAATTATTTAAATTTTCTAAAAGATCTTAATTAAAAGGATATTTATAGCTTTAGTAAAAAATTTAGTTTTTTAATAAATAAAACTTATTTAGAGATTAATTAAACTCTTACTAAATTTATTAGAATTTTGATATTATATTAAATATAGTAATAATAGAAATCTAGTTTAAATATAATAATATCTATATAGGATATATTAATAAAGAAATTATAGGAGTTAGTTTAAAAATAATCTTTAAGATCTTTAATCTATTTAGATTACTATTAGATATTAAACTTAAAAATAAAAATATTTAGTATATTAATTTTAATATAGGTATATCTTAAGTTAAGATCTAATTATTTATAGGGTTTTAGGGTTTTAACTATAGATTTAGTAAGGGTTTTAAGCTCTTAGATCAGGCCTATAGCTAAATATATTTAACTTAATAGCTAATCTTCTAGTAGACTATCTCTAAATCTTATTTAGTAAGGATAATAGGGCTAGGATCCTAGATTAGTTTAGTTCTAGGATTAGAAGAAGTTTTTAGGGTTAAGACTTTTTTAACTAGGGATTTAGCTAGTCTAGAGGAGGAAGTTAGTTTACTATAATATATTATTAAAGATTAATTAATAATTTTTCTTTAATCTAATAAAAAACCCTTTTTCTTACTATCTAGATTAGATTAAAGTTTAGATTAATAATAATAGGATTAATATTAAAGATTATTTATTATATAAACTATATATTAACTATAATTATAATTTTAAGATAATTAAATCTAATATATTAAAAAGGACTTTAAATAAAAATCTTAATAATATATTAAATAAAAAATAAATTTGGATAGTAAATATATTATATATATAATAATAAGATATTTATTTAGCTGAAAAAGATTTATTAGACTAAAACCTTTTTACTATCTAGATATTATTATTTTTTTTATCCTATTCTTTTAAATAATAATTTAAAAAAATAATAAAAATTAAATTTTATAAAATAAAAAAGATAAAAATATAGATCATTATTAAACTCTTAGAACTTTTTATTTAATATTTAGATTATTATTATTTATCTAATATAAAAAGCTATATATATTATTAAAAGATATTATGAAAATAAATATTTAATTATAAATTAAATAAAAAAAAACTTAAATATCTTAATATTTTGTTAAATAATAAACTAAATAATAGGGTTTTTATCTAATATCTATTTATATTTAGTTAAAAAAATTAATATTTATATTTCTTATATATTATCCATAATCTAAAAATTATAAATAAATAATAAAAAAATAATATTAGATATTTATTTAATATTTTTAATTTTATTTAATCTTTTAAAGATTTTTTTTTTTTTAATAATTATATAATTATTATAGTATTTATTAATAATTTTCTTAAGATTTATCTAAAATCTATTAAAAAATATATTAATATAATTAGATAAAAATTATGAAAATTTAATTTAATTTATTAGAATTTATATAATATATAACTAATTTTCTTATTATATCTAAATTAATTAAATATTATATATTAAATAAATAACTATATAATATAATATTTTACATTAATCTAAACTATTTTTAATATTATTATTAATAATATTTAAACTTAATATCTTTTTATTTAATATTATTTAAATTAATATAATATTTATTAAATAATATTAATAAAAAATTAGATAAATTTTTTTTTTAATATTTAGTTTTATCAAGATATAGTTTATTCTAATTAAATATTTATATATATTCTAATCAAACTAATAGAATATTATATAATTATTATTAATTATATAATTATTTATTTATATAAAATAAAAAACTTTATTATTTACTATAATAAATAGCTTATTCTATCTTAAATATTTAATATTTATTTAAATATAAGTTTTACTAATAATTTAAACTAAAAGGATATCTTAAGATATCTTTTTATTTTATATAATAATCTATTTAATTAATTAATATATAAATAAAAAATAATATCTTATTATAGTAAGAAAATAAAATAATAAAACTATAATAGAAAAATACCAGATTAGGGTAATACCTATAAGATAGATAGAAAATAATATAAGATTAAATTAATTATCTTTATAAAGTAATTTCTAAGATTAATAAAGATTAATACTTAAAAGAAAAAGATTTAAAAATATTTTAAGATTAATTTTATACCTTAGGGTTTTAAGTATAATTAGATTATTATTATTTATCCTTTAATATAAGATAGTAATTTAGATATTTAGTCCATAATTCTATTAGTTAAAAGATCCTTTAGAAATCTTTCCTAATTCTTTTTTTTATATATAATAGTTAGATAATTTATAATAAAAGGAAATTTAATTCTAAGAATATAATCTAAAATAGAATTAAAAGATTTTATTATTCTAATTTTTTTACTATAATAAATTATCTTCTTCTCTATAACTAATTATTCTAATTAACTATTATATAAATAAAAATAATATAAAGAATCTTAAAAATTAAAGATATTTTAGAAATATTTATAAAAAGATTCTAAAATAAATAGATTATATTAAATAGTAAATATTATAATATATAAAATATTATTTTTTATATTTAAAATCTTTAACTTTTCTATTAATCTTTATTATATTTAATATAGTTACTTCTACTAACCCTATTAAGATTAAAAATATAATTTATAAAACCTTAATTATAATTTATTTTATAATTATAATAAATTAGTAATTACTTTTTATAAAAATAAATATAAAATAGATATTCTATATTTTATACTATAATTATATAATAAAAGATTATTAAACTTTATTTAATATTTAAGTTATTAAAAATCTATATATTATAAAACTAATTATTTATATATATATATATATATATATATATATATAATATAATATTTTAAAAATAACTTATAAAGAATATTCTATAAAAAATATTATTTATATAATAATAATCTTAATCTTTTTCTATATAATTTACTTTTAAATAATTAACTAATTATTAATATATTATTTTATAAATACTATTTAATCTTCAAGATAACTAGATTACTTTCTATAAAATTATAGAATAGATTTATTTAACTAATTTTATTATATCTTTTATAAATTAATCTACTACTAATAATCTAGATAATACTTTAGAAATATTTAAAAATATAATAATAGATAATAATCTAAATTAAAATACTTATATTTATTAGAATATATACTTAAAGTTACTAAAATTAACTATTATTTTTAAATAAATTATTATAAACTATTATAAAAATAATAATTTTAGTTTAATAAAAACTAATATAACTATTACTTAATCTATTTTATTTTATTTATAAAATATAATATAATAAATTATAATTCTTAAACTTAACTTTATTTTATAATTAAAATACTATTTATATATATAAAAATCTTAAAGATCTAATTTAGCTAAAAGATAATATACTATTTTCTTATTTATAATATAAAGATTAAGAATTTAATATTTAGAATACTATAATTTAATCCTTATTCTTATAGTCTATATAGTTTATAATAAGAGATATAGATTATACTTAGGGTTTATATAAGACTATTCTTACTATATATCTTTATTTTAGTACTTTAATTTAAATTTAATTTTGAATAAAAAATTTATTTTAAAATTTTAATATTATCTTTTCCTCTTCTTAAAGATCTAATATCCTTATTAGGTTTTAATTATCTTATATAGCTAATTTCTTTACTTTTTTAAATTTAGTAATTATTTTATTAGTAAATATATCTTCTTTTTTAATCTATTAATTAAATTCTAAAGATTATCTTTTTTACTTAACTAAAAAGTATATAAAACCTTTAATAATATCTTTATCTATAATTTCTTTAAACTTATAATAATCTTTATCTTCTAAACTTAATATAAATACTATAAATAAATTATTTTTAAATTATAAATAATATTCTTTAAATAATTAAACTAAAAATATATTATAAAATTAAAAATATTTTTTTAATAAAAATAATTAGTATACCTAAATACTTATTCTATTTAGAATTTTAAATAGTCTAATATAATAAGATATTAGTTTTCTAAACTAATCTTTAAATTTAATATTCTTTATTAATAATATTATAAATTAGTTTAAATCCTATTTAATTAGTTTATATTTCTTATTATAATATTTTAATTAAGTTTCTTTTATAGATTCTTAATTTTTCTTTAATATATCTTAAATAGTATTTATTTATTAAATATAATCTAATACTATAAGATAATTCTTATATATTAAATTAGTTAGTTTTTAAAAATAAAAATTAAGTAAATATCCTATAAGAACTTTAAAAAATATTATTTTTATAGATAAATTAAATAAATTATTATTTATAAATTAAATAGATTTTAATAAACTTATCTATAAGATTTACTTCTCTATAATAAAATATTAAAAATATTATTTTAAAATAATATTTAATTATTTAGTTTATCTATTAGTTTAAATATAATATATAATAGATAACTATAGTTTTACTTAAGAAATATAATATAAAATAAACTAAAATTTATTAATAAAAATTAATCCTTTATTAAATATAATTTCTTCTAAAGATCTATATTATAATTTAACTTTTTTATAAAATAAAACTATAAGTTTATAAATCTTAATTTAAAATAAAATAAAAATAAATATTCTCTATTTTAAATATTAATCTATAACTATAAATATTATATTAACCTATTTCTTTTTATAAATTATAAATAATAATCTAATAATAAAATCTATAGATAATTCTTAAAAAAATTAGTTAAAAATTAAAAATAATTATAATTCTCTATATAATTTATATTAAAAGATTATAGTTCTTTAATATATTTAATAAATTTAGATATATTAAATAATTTCTTTAATTATTAATAACTAATAAAAATTTTATTTTAATAAATTTATTATTTAGTTTTTACTAAAATATCTAAATAAAGGATTATTATAATATATTTTAATAAACTTAGTTTATAAACTATCTCTATTAGATATATAGATATATCCTTTAAAATATAATAAATTATAAATAATTATTTAATCTTTTTAAATCTTTCCTAATTTAACTTAAATTTATAGATCTTAAACTTAAAAATCTTTTAATTATAGTTTAAATAAAAGTTTCTATAAATCAAAATTAATATCTTTATAAGGATTCTTAATAATTATAACTACCTAAATATAGGATTTTAAGATTTTAATTAGAATACTAGAGTTTTTTTAACTAATATTCTTTAAATTATAGTTTTTTAATAAATAAAAGTTTAATATACTATCTAACTTACTTTTAAAATATAACTAATTCTTATTAAAATTATTTTTTTAATCCTTATTAGAATTAAGAATAATATTTTTATAAATAATTATAACTTTTTTTTATAAAATATTATTATTATTTTTTTTATATAATAAACTTTATAAAAAATCTATTTTTATTTTTAATAATTTTTTATAAAAAGGTTTTAATAATTTAATACTTAGGATTTAGATATAATTTATTTTTTAAAATAAACTATCTATAAGATTTATTTTTTTTAAATAATATTTAATAATAAAATTAAAAAATATAAAACTTAGAATATATTATATTTATTTACTATTTAGTTTTAATTTAACTATAAATATCTATAGATTTATATAATAAGTTAAGACTTTAATAGTATAAATACTTTTTTTAAAATAATATCTTTAATATTTAAATAAATATATAATAGTATATAATTCTTAATTAAAAGTAGAATAATTTAATTATATTTTAGAAAATTTTTTAAACTAAAATATTATAAGATACTATATTTTATCTTCTAATATTTATAATAAAATACTAACTATTCCCTAGTTAAAAGTATCTATTTCTAACCTAATTAGTTTAATAAGATTAAAATATTATAATAATAAAGTTTTTTTAAATTTACTTTTTAATATATAAAAAACTAATAACTTTTCTTAATTTAGAGTTATTTTTTTTAGTTTTTATCTATTTTTATTTCTTTTTAGTAAAAAGATAAAAGAAACTATAATTTTAGAATAATTCTTAATAAATTATCTATAAAAATTATAAAATCCTAAAAAGACTTAGATTTCTTAGTAAATTATAGATAGTTCCTAATTAAATATACTTTATATATAAGATTAATCTATAGTAATATCTTACTAATTAATAATAAATCTAAGAAATTTAATTTATAATTAATAAAAAATATATTTTATAATTTTAATATATAATTAAATCTTCTTTATCCTTTTAAAAATAAATTAAATATATTTTATATATAATTTATAAATATTTAAAAATATAAATATATTATTAAGATATAGTATATATATTATATTAAGTAAATTATATAAAATAGAATAAAGATAATTTTAGAATATAGTAAAAATATTTATAAAACTAAAAAATAATATTATATATTTATAATATCTATATCTTATTTAAAAAGTTATTTTCTATTTATTCTCTTTTTAGATATAAATTTAATAGTATATATCTATAATATTAATTTTAAAAAAATATTTAGATATTTATAATTAATCTAATATTTTAAAAATAAAAGATAAAAAATATTAATTTTTAATTATAATTTAATTTAATCCTCTATAATCTATATATAATTATAATATTCTATCTTTTTTTAGAATAAAAAGAATAAAAACTCTAGTAAGATTTTTTAAAGATTTTATTTCTCTATTTTAAATATTTTTTTTAATATAACTATATAATACCCTAAATTCTTTAAAAGATAGTAGATAAATTAATCTAAATAATAGATTTTTATTTTTATAAGTTTTAATAATATAATCTATATCTTTTTATAATAATATAATTTTTAAAAATTTAGTATTAAATATATTTTAATATTTATAAAATTTAAAAGATATTTTTTTATTTAGATTAATAAAAATAATAATCTTTATAATTTTTTTAAATAATAATTAATTAAATAGAATTTAGATAATCCTATATATATATATATATATATATAATTTTAGTATTATTTTAAGAATTAGTAAAGATTTAGAACTAATATTTCTTCTTTTCCTAATTTAAACTATTATTCTCTAATTCTAGTTATTAGATAAATTAGATATTTCTTAAAAATAGTTATAGATAATAATATAAGATTACCCTATATTTATATATCTTAATTAATAGTAATATAATTATATATAAATTATAATATTTTTTCTTTAGAATTAATAATAATAATAAGAACTTAATATATTTTATATATAATTAATTTTACTTTTCTAATAACTTATAAAGTTAGAATAATAAAAAAAATTCTTTTTAATTTTTTTTTTATAAATTTATAACTAATTAGATCTATTTTAGTATAGATATCTAAATTAGTATAAGTTTATATTAATTTACCTATAGTTAAAGAATAATATAGTTAAATAGTAATCCCTATAATTAGCTTTTTTTAAACTATAGATAAAGGACTATCTATAACTTAAGATTATTTTCTAAATTAGTTAATTTAGTTTTAATTCTTTAAACTTTTATAGGTTTTTTAGAATCTTTTTTTTAATATATTTATTTATATAATAACTATATTTTTTATAATAATAATATTAAACTTTTAATAAATTTATAATATAAGATTTTTATAATTTTTTAAAAATATTTAATTTATCTTTTAATAAATTTTAATTATAATTTCTTTTATCTTAATATTAATTTTAGATTTTTTAACTATAATAATCTTTTTTTTAATTTATAGTTAAATAGATTCTTTTTAAATTCTTTTTATTATTTTATAATAAGATCTAATATAAACTTATAGTAATTATTATTTTATTATAAGTTTTTAATAAATTTACTATATATACTATAATAATTTATTATAAAAAAGATAATAATTAAAAAAAAATCTAAAGTACTAATTTCTTTTAGTCTATAAAATAAATATATTTTAAAACTATTTAGATATAAATTAAAAATAGCTAATATATTATAATCTTTTTAATAAGTTTTAGTATATTAAATATTTATATTAGGTTAAAGAGTTATAGAATTTTTAATTAAAGTTAAAATCTACTCTTTAAAGGTTTTCTAATTATTTTTAGTATAAATTAACTTAGTTTTACTAAATAATTCTAGATAAATAATCTATAATTATTAATATTATTTTTATAACTTTAGGATAGTAGCTTAGATCTAAGTTCTAAATAGAAAATTATAAAAATAATTTTAGAAATAATACTAAAGATTCTAGATCTAGTTAGTATAACTTTTAATATTAGTATTAAGTTTTAATTCTAAAATAGAATCTAACTTAAAAGGTTTTTCTTTAGTATTTTATCTTTAAATAGGTAGTATTTCTTTTAGTTAGGATATTAATTGATATTTATAATATATATTATTTTTATTACTATATAATATAATATTATAAAATTACTATTTTATAAGATTTAAATATTATAATATATCTTACTATAATTCTTTATTTCTTATTTTTTTATTATTTATTAGAATAGTATTTTTATTATTTCTATTAATAAAATTATTATTAAATAAACTTTATTATAACTTTTAAAAGATTTAAAAGATTTAAAAGATTTAAAAGATTTAATAAATAATTTAATTAAATATAATTATTCTAAATATCTTAAATAGGAGAAATATTAAAATTTATAATAAAAAATACTAAATTAGAGTAATATCTATAAGATAGATAAAAAATAATATAAGATAGTAATTTAGATATTTAGTCTATAATTCTATTAGTTAAAAGATCCTTTAGAAATCTTTTCTAATTCTCTTCCTTTTATATATAATAGTTAGATGATTTATAATAGAAGGAAATTCAATTCTAAGGATATGATCTATGTTAAGGATCACGTGATACGGTACGCTAACTAACTATGCCAAAAGACAATCAATGATCAGACCAGATGGTCTGATCACTACCGCAACTATATATAAGTATCGCACGATAAGCTACCGCTGATCTGCCAGTTGACTACTAGCTCAGTGTAACAATCTAAAATAGAATTAAAAGGTTTTATTGTTCTGATTTTCTTACTGTGACAAAAACCTTTTAAATTTATTTTAAAATATCCCCTTAGAAATTAAATATTCTTTTATTATAAATTGTTTAATTATTATATATAAAAGAAAGTAAAATAGAAAAGATATCTAAAGGATCTTTAAACTAATAGAATTAAGGACTAAATATCTAAATTACTATCTTATATTAAAGGATAAATAATAATAATTTAATTATATTTAAAACCTAAAGATATAAAATTAATCTTAAAAGTCTTTTAAATCCTTTCTTTTTAAATATTAATCTCTATTAATCTTAGAAATTACTTTATAAAAATAATTAATTTAATTATATATTATATTTTATCTATCTTATAGATACTATCCTTATCTAGTATTATTTCTATAATAAATTTTAATATCTTTTTATTAAAATATCTAGAATAAAAATATCTAAATAAATTATATATTAAATCTCTTAAATCTTTTAAGAATTATAATAAAGTTCAGTAACTAATATCTTAAATCTTATTAATAAAAATAATAAAAATACTCTTTTAATTAATAGAAAAATAAAGATTAAATTTAAATAAGAGTTACTATAATAATTAGATTATATAAAATAATAATTTTATAAGATTCTATTATATACTAATAGAATTAATATATATCCTAAATATTAATAAATATCCTAACTAAAAGACATACCTCCTATTTAAATATAATTCACTAAAAAAAACCTTTCAAGTTAGATTCTATTTTAGAATTAAAACTTAATACTAATATTAAAAATTATACTAACTAAATAAGAAATTTTTAGTATTATTTTTAAAATTATTCTTTTAATTTTCTATCTAGAATATAGATCTAAACTATAATTCTAAAATTATAAAAATAATATTAATAACTATAATTTACCTATTTAGAATTATTTAATAAAACTAAATTAATTTATTGTCGAGCGAAGTGAGACACATAAAATGAGGGTTAAGGGGTTTGGTCTGATTCTTTTCTAAAATGCCTGAATATACTCTGAAAGTGTTATTAGGTAGAAATAAGGCACTAACTGTTGTTATGTTAGGTGATCTGTTGTTATATTAGGTGATAAGTGGGTTATTATATAGTAAGAAGTGGTAGAATATATAGTTCTAAGGTTATTACTGTTACTATTACTGTTACTATTACTATTATTATTACTGTTGCTGTTATTGTTACTATTGTTATTATTATTATTATTATTACTATTACTATTACTATTACTATTACTATTACTGTTACTATTACTATTACTATTACTGTTACTATTACTGTTTCTATTACTATTACTATTACTATTACTATTACTATTACTATTACTATTACTATTACTATTACTATCACTATCACTATTACTATTACTATTAGTGTTACTATTACTATTACTGTTACTATTACTTTCCTACCTACTATCCTAAGGTCTATCCCTATAATACCCTAGGCTTTTTTTAGGGATATATAGATTAAAGATAGTCTTTCACGTGATAGATTTAGCTTCGCTCAACACTTATGCACCAGCGATATCACCGGGCCAGGGGTCCGGGGGGCGCCGGAGCCCCCTGGTAATAAAAATAATTAAGAAACCTTTAAGAAATAGATTTTAACTCTAATTAAAAATTCTATAACTCTTTAACCTAATACTAATACTTAATATATTAAAACTTATTAAAAAGATTATAATATATTAGTTATTTTTAATTTATATCTAAATAGTCTTGAAATATATTTATTTCTTAGACTAAAAGAAATTAATATTTTAGATTTTTCTTTTAATTATTATTTTTTTTATAATAAACTATTATAATATATATAGTAAATTTATTAAAAACTTATAATAAAATACTAATTACTATAAGTTTATATTAAATATTTTTATAAAATAATAAAAAAAGATTAAAAAAAATCTATTTAATAATAAATTAAAAAAAAAAGATTATTATAGTTAAAAAACCTAAAACTAATATTAAAATAAAAAGAAATATAAATAAAATTTATTAAAAAATAAATTAAATATCTTTCAAAAATTATAAAAATCTAATACTATAGATCTATTAAAAGTTTAATATTATTAATATAAAAAATATAGTTATTATATAAATAAATATACTAAAAAAGAAAGTTCTAAAAAACCTATAAAAGTTTAAAGAATTAAAGCTAAATTAACTAACTTAGAAAATAATCCTAAACTATAAATAGTTCTTGATCTATAGTTTAGATGAAGCTAATTATAGGGACTACTATTTAACTATATTATTCTTTAACTACAGGTAAATTAATATAAACTTATATTAATTTAAATATGTATACTAAAATAGATTTAATTAGTTATAAATTTATAGAAAAAGAAAAATTAAAAAGAGTTCCTTTTATTATTCTAACTTTATAAACTATTAAAAAAATAAAACTAATTATATATAGAATATATTAAGTTCTAATTATTATTATTAATTTTAAAAAGAAAATATTATAATTTATATATAATTATATTACTATTAATTAAGATATATAAATATAGGGTAGTCTTATATTATTATCTATAACTATTTTTAAAAAATATCTAATTTATCTAATAACTAAAACTAAAAAATAGTAATTTAAATTAGGAAAAAAGGAAATATTAGTTTTAAATCCTTATTAATTTATAAAATAATACTAGAATTAGGGCAATGATAGAGCAACCACCCCGTGGATATTCCCACCACCCTGGGACCCACTTTTCCCCTAAATCAGCCATGTTTGCAATGTTTGCATACCACATCAAAAATTCTACCGCTTTTTCTGCCGGAAGGTACAAAGTAGTCTTGGCCCCACTTCTATATATCCCACTAAGAAATTAGTTTATCCAATCACCCTCCTTATCGCCTATTCTAACTAATAAGAAATCACTATGGCGCTCCCTAGCATAGAGATGTATTATTCTTCCGATTTGGATAATGATCGAGTATCACCAGCACCTTTTATGGCTATAACTAATCCTACAAGCGAGAACAAGACCATGACTAATCCTAATCCTAAGCTGGAGGTAGAGAGAGTGGGGTGGACAGTAGGGTAGAGATGGAAGTGGAGGTTGAGAGAATGAAAAAATTGGTAGGGTGGCCGGGACTCAGATGTATCTTTTTTGACCGCCTATACACCGTCTTGAAAAGTGGGTCCTGGGGTGGTGGGAATATCCACGGGGTGGTTGTTCTATCATTCCCCTAGAATTATATATATATATATAGAATTATCTAAATTTTATATAATTAATTACTATCTAAATAAGTTATAAAGACTATTTATATTAATCTAAATAAAAAAATATCCCCTAAATTTTAGAAATATTAGGATATATTTAATACTATATCTTCAAAAATTATATTATTATAAAAAGATATAGATTATACTATTAAAATTTATAAAAATAAAAATCTATTATTTAGATTAATTTATTTATTATCTTTTAAAAAACTTAGGGTATTATATAGTTATATTAAAGAAAATATTGAAAATAGAAAAATAAAATCTTTAAAAAGTCCTATTAAAGTTTTATCCTTTTTATTCTAAAAAATAATAGAGAATTATAATTATATATAGATTATAAAAGATTAAATTAGATTATAATTAAAAATTCATATCTTCTATTTTTTATTTTTAAAATATTAGATTAATTATAAGAATCTAAATATTTTTTGAAAATTAATATTCTTAATATATATTATTAAATTTATATCTAAAAAAGAGATAAATAGAAAATAGCTTTTTAAATAAGATATAGATATTATAAGTATATAGTATTATTTTTTAGTTTTGTAAATATTTTTATTATATTTATAAATTATATATAAAATATATTTAATTTATTTTTAAAAGGATAAGAAAAACATAACTATATACTAAAATTACAAAATATATCTTTTATTAATTATAAATTAAATTTCTTAAGTTTATTATTAATTAGTAAGATATTATTATAGATTAATCTTATATATATAAAATATATTTAATTAGGAACTATCTATAACTTATTAGAAAATCTAAGTCTTTTTAGGATTTTATAATTTTAATCGAAGATTTATTAAAAATTATTTTAAAATTGTAGTTTTTTTATATCTTCACTAAAAGGAAGTAAAAATAGATAAAATTAGAAAAAATAATTTTAAATTAAAAGGAATTATTAGGTTTTATTTTTTAAAAAATAAATTTAAAAAGGTTTTATTATTATAATATTTTAATTTTATTAGACTAATTAAGTTAGAAATAGGGATTTTTAATTAAGAAATAGTTAGTATTTTATTACAACTATTAGATAATAGAATATAGTATTTTATAGTATTTTAATCTAAAAGATTTTTTAGAGTAGAATTAAATTATTCTATATCTAATTAAGAATTATATATTATTATATATTTATTTAAATATTAAAGATATTATTTAAAAAGAAAATATTTATATTATTAAGATTTTGTTACGGACCCACTACGGAGGGATCTCCCAGGAGCAATTGCGAACCAATCAGTTGGCGGTCGGACCCAGACTGGACGACCAGCCTCAGGCATTAATAAGGAGCCATATTCGGTATACAACTTGCCGTCTGATGGAATACTATATTTAACAAAGCAACGGTTCACAGGAGGCTACTTCTGGCCTCCCCGGCATAACACATAGTTGTACCCGATTACAACTACGACCAAGGGTGCACGTGGGCAGCACGTGACCAAGGACTATTCCAACAATAGATCCTGTCCGTTCGAACGGAACGGACCTGACCTGACGGCAGGAACGGACCTGACCTCTTGAGAGGACAGGATGACTAGGAGGACTGGATATATAGGGACGGTCATTACCATCATGTATTTAGCTCTTCGCGATTATTCCTACATTGTTATTGAGACCTACAGTGCGAATCAGACCGACATCTTGTTAATCACAATCGAACCCTTGAAGACAAACCTCAACTAGCTTGGGAGCTCACTCGTGATAACCTCACTCGTGACTGACTTGCTAGCGACTCCCTGTTCAAGCATTACCGTGCAAGGATCCCTAAAGACTTAGCCCGTGTGAGGCCCCGCGACGGCGACGGTACAGTTGCAGGATAACGGCTTGCGGTAAGTACACTAACGGACCAGTGTCTACTCACGTTGCTTGACGGCCAGTTCGTAACACAATAATCGCCCTGTCTATTACGATTGTGATTACAGCATCATGTCGAACCAAGGCAGTACCTCGAAGGGTAAGGCAGCACCCGTGCCACCCGCAACACAGTCCAAGATGGACATCGACTCAGACGACGAGCGCGATCAGGAGATTCAACAACTCCGACGACAAATTCTGGAATCGAAGAAAAACATGGACGCCATGGAAGCAAGTACCAGCCAGCTGGGTAACGCGACCCAGGAACAATTCCAAAGCATCGCTGAACAATTGAACCGAGGCGACCCTCGGGAACCGACACGAACAACCATGCCAAAGCTACCCAAGGCAGACAATTTCGATGGAACCAGAGCGAAGCTCCGAGGCTTCCTCACTCAGATGGACATGCACCTCGACGCCAACCGAACCCAGCTTCCAACCGAAGAAAGCAAAATCATCTTCGTGTCCACCTATCTACGCGGACAAGCTTGGGAATGGCTCGAACCTTATGTGCGCGAATACTACGAGAAAGATCGAGAAAGCTGGTCCGACACCACTACGACGATCTTTGCCAGTTACGCAAATCTACGCAAACACCTGGAACGCACTTTCGGCGACATCGACGTGAAACGAACGGCAGAAAGAAAACTGCAGCAAATCAGACAAACCGGATCGGCATCCAAGTACGTCTCCGAGTACATGCAAATTGCAGCAACTCTCGGATGGGACGACTATGCCTTGATACCACCTTTTGTCTACGGACTCAAGCCCAACCTCAAGGACGAGTTGGCACGAATGGATCGACCAGAAACCATGAGCGAGCTAGTCGACATTGTGGTTCGCATCGACAATCGATTCTGGGATCGACAAATGGAAAAGAAGCAAGTGGAGCACTGGCGACAAGACCGTCGACCAGGCCACAACCAAGGACAGCGATTTGGGCCTAGACACGGCGCCAACCAAGGAAGAAGACGAGACGGCCAACGGGACGACCCGTATGGACCACGACCAATGGAGCTAGACGCGGCTAGACTCCCCGACGAAGAACAGAAACGACGACGCGAAAACAGACTGTGCTTTAAATGTGGAAAGCCAGGACATATCTCACGAGACTGCCGCAGCGGCGGGCAGAACAGACAACAACAGCAAATCCGAGCGACGCAGCCGGAGAACAGGGGGCAACAGCTCCGAGCCACCAAGCAACCTCACGAGTATGAGGGGTGGGACGAACTTTGGACAATCCAGAAAGAAAGACCTGTGGAGCAAGCAACCCCGCGCGGTGAGCCCACACGACACCAGTCCGGATGGGACTGGGACGAGCCATCAAACAGCAACAAAGAAAACGAACCTGCGGAGCAAGCAACCCGGGAGGGTGAGCTCGCAAGGCTAGACCGGCTAATGACAGCTGACGACGCGTTTCGATTTCTCACGAACCTTACGGAGGACGAGATCAATCGAGCACGAGACGCGAACAGTCACCGAATCATCGACACCGAAGAATTCCCTGAGATCGAATGGAACGACCAGGAAGAGGATATCGACGTCCTAGGAAATGAAATTGAGAGTCAAGGATGGACCCAGTATGGTCCCTGGAACAGACCCATCGACTCCCAGGAACTGTGGGAAGGATCCGCAAACTCGGGCCGCGGGATCCTAGGAACAGAAGTGGTTCCGGAAAACC
Organism: Penicillium herquei; assembly: GCA_039634405.1. Taxonomy (NCBI): domain Eukaryota; kingdom Fungi; phylum Ascomycota; class Eurotiomycetes; order Eurotiales; family Aspergillaceae; genus Penicillium; species Penicillium herquei. Next base: position 2,911,718 of record CP098387.1, on the reverse strand, counting down.
CACCAGAACTCCTGGAATTGCCTCAAAAATCTCCCAACGATACCGCGACGGACAGCGAAGGAAACGAAGGGACCTGCCCTTGTTTCAGGATTAGCTGTGGATGCATGGGATACGAACGGCACCCACATCACAAGCTACAGACAGCAAGATACTGTGTTGACGACACCTGCGAGCAACATGCGGCGCAGAAGGCACAGAAAGGATACCGACCAAGCAGCCGAGAACACGAGAAACCTCAGTGGAAAAAGGAGTTTCAAGGAGACTTTATCGGGAAATTTAGAGCAACATGCCCATGCAGCGAACCAAACTGCTCGTGCAGTGGGTATGCCCGACATCCAAGACACTCGGACATGGCAATAGTGGGATGCTACGACCACGACTGCATGACCCACTACCAAGGGAAACTGAATTACGGAATCCAACCAAGGAAACCAAACTGGCTGAAAACACCACTATGGACTAAAGAGTACCGTGGAACTTGGTGCGGAAACATCAGAATCAGAGACCAGCAAATAGCAGCGACCAAATGGGGGGCACACCTCAGGGTCACCGCCACGATTACTGGACGACAGGTTAAAGTTCTAGTCGATTCTGGAGCTTGTGGAAACTTCATGAACCCACAATGCAACCAGAGATTACAACTTTGGGTGAAAGAAAAAGCGCGCCCACAACCAGTCATCGGACTCAACGGAGAACGCCTAAGCAAAGGAATCACCCTAGAAACCGAACCAGTGGAAATGATCATGGGCGAACACAGAGAAAGCATCGAATTCGACATCACCGAGCTGGGCACGTACGACATCGTCCTCGGGATGCCATGGCTAAAAACGCATAACCCACTGATCGAGTGGAAGACAGGAGAAATCAGTTTTAGAAACTGCACCTGTGCACGGACCACGATAACAGGAACAGAACAGAAAGGACCTGACCCGGGAGTAGGTACCTATGAGAACACTCGGACAGGGAACTCCGATGTAGTTACTCGGCCACGAGGCAAGGCCCACCAGATCACGGACGTGAGCGTCATCGCTACAGTGGAACAGCGACCTGATATGACGGATGACGAACTCAAGGAATACGTCGTGATAACACATGAAGAGAAGACCCTCTGCGCGACAGAGGAAGGAACACCGCAGATACCCGAAGAGTACCGAGACTTCGAGGATGTGTTCACACCACCACCAGAAGGCCAGCTACCAGAGCACGGACCTTTCGACCACGAGATCAAAATTGAAGAAGGCTGCAAACCGACACATAGACCGATTTACCAATTATCGGAAAAAGAGCGAGGAGTACTCAAGGAATACATCGAAGAAAATCTACGAAAAGGATACATCAGAAAATCGACATCATCAGCAGGATACCCTGTCTTGTTTGCACCCAAGAAGGGAGGAGAACTTCGACTTTGCGTGGACTATCGACACCTAAACTCGATCACCATCAAAGATCGACACCCATTGCCTTTGATCCAAGAAATCCAAGACCGACTCACGGGAGCGGTATACTTCACGAAATACGACATCACAAACGCATACAACCGATTGAGGATCAAGGAAGGGGACGAATGGAAAACAGCATTCCGGACGAACTTAGGACACTTCGAATACGTGGTGATGCCTTTCGGGCTAACCAACGCACCGGCATCATTCCAACGATTCATAAACTCAGCATTGGAAGGATACTTGGATGTGTTCGTGGTAGTGTACCTGGACGACATTTTGGTTTACTCCAAGACGATGGAGGAACATGTGGAACACAACAGACTCGTACTACAACGACTTCGAGAAGCTAAAGTGACCCTCAAGTTGAAGAAGTGCGAATTCCACACTGAGGAAACAGGCTTCCTGGGATACGTGATCACCAGGGAAGGATTCAGCATGGAAGAAGAAAAGGTCAGAAGCATCATGGAATGGCCTACACCCACCTGTGTCAAAGATGTCCAACGGTTCTTAGGACTCTGCAATTACTACCGAAGAAGCATAGACGGCTTCGGGAAAATTACAGGACCCCTAACGAAACTGACACAGAAGGACAAAATGTGGGAATGGAACGAAAAGGCACAAGAAGCCTTTGATGAGCTGAAGGAAAGCTTCAAACGACGACCAATCATGGGGAGATTCGACCCCGAAGAACCAATCACGGTTGAAACCGATGCATCAGACTATGCACTCGGAGCACGACTCATACAACACCGACCGATCAACGAGAAAAAGAGACAGCGACGTGTTATCGCATTCTGGTCAAGAAAAATGATACCGGCGGAAATGAATTACGACGTACACGACAAGGAACTGCTTGCAATAGTGTGTGCATTCAAAATCTGGAGACCATACCTGGAAGGAGCAAAGCATCAGGTCCTGGTCAAATCAGATCACAAGAACCTCACATATTTCACAACAACAAAGACCCTCACACGACGACAAGTGAGATGGACGGAAACGTTGTCACAAATCGATTACAGGATCGAACACACTAAGGGAGTGGAAAACGTGACAGCAGACGCACTCAGCAGACGACCTGACTACGAAGAAGGCACCAAGGAAGCTGTGCCAGCTATCCTGAAAAAGGACGGGGAAGGAAACCTCGTTTACAACCATCAGACACTCGCAGCAACAACATACAGCATCGACGACGAATGGCTCGACAAGGTCAAAACTGCAACGGAAAAAGACGAACAACTGCAGAACATCATGCAGTCGGCCGAAGACGAACGAACAAAGAAAGACGGACTCGTGTGGATCCACGGACTCATATACATTCCAAAGGAACTACAGAAGGAAGTCATCTGGAAGCACCACGATCTACCAACGCACGGACACCTAGGTATCGAAAAAACGGTTGAACACATCTCGCGGAATTACTACCTACCGAACGTGTATCGAAAGGTTAGGAATTACATCAAAAATTGCGACACGTGTTCACGAAACAAACCCACTCGACACCTACCATACGGTGAAATGCAAAACAAGGAAATACCCACACAACCATGGGAATGGATCACGATGGACTTCATCACCAAACTACCGGAAGCAGAGGGAAAACATGACATGATCATCGTCATCGTTGACCGCCTCACCAAATACGCATACATGATACCCGCGTCGGAAACCATGACGGCGGAAGGAATCGCGAAAGTGTTGATACGATACATTTTCACCAACCACGGAACACCGAGGAAGATCACCTCGGATCGAGACAAGTTGTTCACATCGAAATTTTGGCAATCAGTTGCGGATCAGCTGGGCATTGATCATAGACTTTCAACAGCCTACCATCCACAAACTGATGGGCAGACAGAACGGGTTAACCAAACATTGGAACAATACCTACGACACTATGTGAACTACCAGCAAGACAACTGGGCAGAACTTTTGCCAGTTGCACAGTTTGCATACAACAACGCCATGCACGCAACAACAGGAGTGTCACCATTTTACGCCAACTACGGGAGAAACCCAACACTCATCGGTGAACCCATCAGGGATCACGCGGTGGCGCCAGGGGCACAGATACAAGTAGAAAACATCAAAAACCTGCACCAACAGATGGTCAGAGACATCGAATTCTTCAACCACCGAATGAAGATGTACGTCGACAGGGGACGCATCGCCGGACCAGCCATGGAACAAGGGACGAAAGTCTACTTGTTGCGACGAAACATCAAGACAAAGCGACCAAGCGAGAAACTGGACCATAAGAGACTGGGACCATTCACGATCGAAGAAAAATTAGGACCGGTGAACTACCGACTACGACTACCGGAAAGCATGAAGCGAGTTCATCCAGTATTTCATGTCTCATTATTGGAACCAGCACCAACAAATGCACAAATCGCTACCAACGTGGAAATCGCGGAAGAAACAGAAAACGAATACGAAGTAGAGGAAATCCTAGCCTACGAAAGAGTCAACGGCAAGCCTCACTACCTAGTGAAGTGGCAAGGATACGATACCTCAGAAAACACATGGGAACCTATTGAGAACCTGACGGGCTGCCGCCAGCGGGTTCTACAGTTCCACCAGCAGGTGAAGGGGATTTCGGCGCACAAGACACGAAGGCGTCCAATCCGTCCCAAAAATCGGAAGGCAAAGGATCCATCGACGCAATCATCTGCGTCAGAGTAGGATCATCACCAGCACAAGTCGCCGCAAGAACCTGGTCATTGGCGACCGGAAAAGCAGTTTTATCGGACCCAGTCGCGGCACTGGAAGACTCTGCTACACATTCATTTTGACGATCGGCCTCGACACGTTCCTTTTCGAGACGCTCGATCTCTTCTTTTTCACGACGCTCAAGCTCTTCGAGTTGAGCTATTTCCTCATATTCACGAGCAATGAAATCACCAGCACGCTTTCTCAACAGATTCTCTTGTTTCCGGATGCGACGAAGTTTAGCGATGATTTCGGCCTGGGCCTCAAGAAGCTCCTCCTCTTGGTTTCTAAGGGCGGACTGCGACTTTAGGAGGCGGCGCCATTCGGAATCAGTGAAAGACTTTTCGGGCATCTCACACCTGGTGCCACGACCGGCGCGAACACAACAAGAACAACTCTTTGAACGATCAGAACGGATACAAACGTGGTGGAGACGAGTGCAACGAAGACACGGAATCAGGGATTCGAAGCCTTCGTCCTCGATTAATTGATGGAGTTTACGACTGGACACTCCAGAGGAAGACATGATCAGCAATCATGGGAAAATACAGAAAAGTGAGGACCTCACCTACCTGAGGGGGGTTCAACGTTTAAAAACAAATCAAAGGTCGTTTGGGGACCAAAGACCTGAAAGAGGGGGATGGTGTTACGGACCCACTACGGAGGGATCTCCCAGGAGCAATTGCGAACCAATCAGTTGGCGGTCGGACCCAGACTGGACGACCAGCCTCAGGCATTAATAAGGAGCCATATTCGGTATACAACTTGCCGTCTGATGGAATACTATATTTAACAAAGCAACGGTTCACAGGAGGCTACTTCTGGCCTCCCCGGCATAACACATAGTTGTACCCGATTACAACTACGACCAAGGGTGCACGTGGGCAGCACGTGACCAAGGACTATTCCAACAATAGATCCTGTCCGTTCGAACGGAACGGACCTGACCTGACGGCAGGAACGGACCTGACCTCTTGAGAGGACAGGATGACTAGGAGGACTGGATATATAGGGACGGTCATTACCATCATGTATTTAGCTCTTCGCGATTATTCCTACATTGTTATTGAGACCTACAGTGCGAATCAGACCGACATCTTGTTAATCACAATCGAACCCTTGAAGACAAACCTCAACTAGCTTGGGAGCTCACTCGTGATAACCTCACTCGTGACTGACTTGCTAGCGACTCCCTGTTCAAGCATTACCGTGCAAGGATCCCTAAAGACTTAGCCCGTGTGAGGCCCCGCGACGGCGACGGTACAGTTGCAGGATAACGGCTTGCGGTAAGTACACTAACGGACCAGTGTCTACTCACGTTGCTTGACGGCCAGTTCGTAACAGATTTTAATTAATTATATAAATCTATAAATATTTATAGTTAAATTAAAGTTAAATAGTAGATAAGTATAATAGACTTTAAGTTTTATTTTTTTTAATTTTATGATTAAATATTATTTAAGAAAGATAAATCTTATAAATAGTTTATTAAGAAAAGTAAATTATATTTAAATCTTAGGTATTAAGTTATTAAAAATAAAAATATATTTTTTATAAAGTTTACTATATAAAAAAGACAAGTAGTTTACACCACACTCCACACAGTGGTCATAGTTTACATATTAGTACCAGATTACCAGTTAACAGTATCTAGGATATAGTTATCTTGTTATATATCAGACTAAAAAAAAAAAAAAAAAAAGAAAAAAACTAACTAAGTATATACTTTCTTCACAGTCAAATTAAACCCCTTCTAACCTTCACAATATTAAATCTAATCTAAACTATAGAGTAAATAGTAATCAAACAATACCTAATTATTACTTACTAAAACACTAACTTATCTAACATAGATAGACCACTAAAGATAAAGATAAGGGTTTAGTATTACCTACTAAAACTACTAATATATAATTAGAATCAATCTTTTAGTATAATTAGCTAATTAGACAATAACTACTAAATTATAGCTTAATCAACACCCTTTCTATTATTTTACTTTTACTTCTTACCCTTTAGCTTCTAGGGATAGTTTTAGGTTAGTAATACTAACTTTTATAAGTCTTTAGGTCCTAGTTATTTATAATATTATAAGAGTAATAAAAAGGACTTAGAGAATAGTAAATTATATTTATCTATAGTCTTAGATAAATCTACTAAATCTAATAGTTAATCTTAATTAATAATTAATAATAAAGATTTTATATAAAAAGTATAAAATATAACTAACTATCTTTTTTTTTAAACTAAAATATTAAGATAGATAATTAGATATTTTAACTAATAAAATATCTAGTTATCTATTTTTTGAGACTAAAATTAAAATATAATTAGTTATATTTTATATAAGATATAATAAATTTATTAAATAAAAAAAAATATTATATACTATTAAGAAAATAACTTTAAACCTAGATTAAAATCTAGAAAAAGAATAGAATAATACTAAAAATAGTAATTATAATAAAGATTAAAGTTACTATAAATATAATAAATTAAAAAGAATTTATAGATCTTACAAAGACTGATAGACTAAAAATAATATACTATATTAATAAAGAACTAGTTTAGATAGTCTAAAGTTATTTATAGCTTAGAATAGCTAAACCCTAAAATAAGATAATTATTAGTATATTAATATTCTTAAAGATATATAGTTTTTAGTTAATAAACTTATAAACTTATAATCTTTTATAATAATATAAATATAAAAAATATTCTTTTAAAGATAAAAACTAATTATTTATTTAGTAAAAAAAATAGTTTAGTTAATTAAGAGAAAAAAAAATATTTCTAATATTTAGAGATTATTATAAAAAGGATTTTATATATTTAATAATATATAATATAAAGATTTAGTTATAATTATTAATATTATAGATAATAGATTAAGATATAGATAATAAAAAACTAAATAGTAATAAAAGAATCTTTAATCTAGATTATAATAATTATAATAATAGTTATATAAAAAATCTATATATTTAGAATCTAATTAGTATAGGAATCTATACTAAGATTACTAAAAAAAATAGTAATATAATTTATTTTAATAAAAACAGTTAAAAAGATTTTATAAATTATATTATTTTTAATTAAAATAAAATAATCTATTATAATAATAATTTAATTAATTTAAAGATTAAATCTATTACTATTAAAATAAGATATAGTAATAAATATTTTATCTAAAACTATAATATTTATAAAATAGTCTTAAACTAAAACTATAATATTATTATAAAAACTAATTAAAATTAATAAATATAACAAGATAAAAGATTATTTAATATAATTAAATATAAAGATTATAAAGAATTTAGTATAGATATTATTAATTAAGATTTAAAATATCTTAATCATTAAAGATAAAAAAAAAGATTAAAAAAAAATAGTTTAAGGTTAAGAATTTAAAACTATAAAGATATTTAAAACTTTTATAAATAGAATAAAAAAATATAATTAAAAGATTTAAAGATAAATTATAAAGATATTATATATTAATTATCTCTAACTAAATAGGATAAATAATTTTTTTTTAATAATATTTTAAAACTAATACTTCTAAAATATTTTTTTATTATAATATCTAAAAAGTAATTTTTAAGCTATAAAGATATATCCTAAGTAAGATTTAAATAAAAACTTTATATATTAAATAGTAAATAATAAAGAGTTTTAGAATAACTAAAAATATTAAGAATAAAGTAGATTATAATATATCTTTTATTTTAATTTATTTTTTAAATTAGTAGAATTAGTATTTTTAATAGTATTAAAGTCTTTATCTAAGTCTAACTTAGATTTGTTATTATTAATCTTTTATCTATCCTTAAACCTAATATAAGATTATTTTAAAAAAAAGAATTAGTATAGAAATTTAGGATAGATTATATTATTAATCTTTTAATCTAATCTATTAGTTAATTAAATCTTAAGTAATAAGATATAAATATTATTAGTATTTATTCTATAAAAATACTATATAAAACTAATTATAGAAAAAGATTAGGGAGTAAAGATTAATATTAATATATATTAATAATTATTCTTAGATTTTATTAATAATTATTAAGAATATAAGATTAATTAAGAATTATATCTAGATAAGTTTAAAGAATAATTTATAATAGTTAATAATTAGATAATAGAAAAAGATTTAATTTAGAGATTAGTATTTTAATATATTTAATAAATAAACTATAATATAATTTTTATTAAATATAATAATAATATACTAAATCCTATTATAAAGATTTTTTATTAGATTTAGATTCTATATAAATATTATAAATACCCTAACTTTTAAATATAGATATATAAAAGGTATTCTACTTAGCTAGATACTATTTAAAATCTTTAGTATAGACTTAATAATATATATAAAAGTATTACTATCTTTTAATATAATATTATTTTTAAAAAAAAATATTTTAGTTATTCTTAATAAATAATTAAATAATATATTATTAATTTTATATATATTATTATTCTAAGAATATAGAATTATCTAACTAATAAAAAAATTAAGATTTTAGATAGACTTTTTTTTTAACTTTACTAAAAAATAAACTTAATCTAGGAACTAATCTAACTAGATTAACTACTTAATCTTTATTAGGACTAAAACCTAACTATAAAAATATATTATATATAATATAAATTATAATTAATAAACTAATTTTTAACCTATATCTATTATTATATTAAGATATATATTTTAATATAATATTAATAGTTAGAATATAGACTATATATAAATAAACTATAGGAAACTAATTATAATATTAATCTAATTCTTTTTTAATATTACTAAAAAGATCTATTAAAAATTATTATTAAGAATAATTAGGATACTACTAAAAGATTAATTATTATTAGATATATTATATTAAAGATCTTAAAGATTTTAGTTTATAATATTAAAAAATATTTTATATAATATTAGAATTCTATCCTAAATAATTAATAAAATATTTTATATTAACTTTATAATAACTATACTATATATAATATTCTTTTTTTAATTAGTTATTAAATATAAAGATAAAATAAAATATTTATAAATAATATATTTACTAATTAAAAAAAAATAATAATACTAATAAATATTATATATAATATAATTTTATTTTTAATATAGATATAGATAATAATAATATAAAAAATAAAAATCTTTTTAGTCTTTTTAATATTATTTAAAAAGAAATAATAGTTAAATAGATTTAATTCTAGATAGATAAAAAAGATATTAAAGATATATATTTAATTAATATTTATCTTTTAATATATATTATTCTAAAACTAAATCTATATAGTAATTTTATATTTTTAGTTTATATATAGAGTATTTTTATTAATCTACTATAGTTTTTATTAAAAATAGTAAAATTTTAATAAATTAAAATTATATAATTTATATCTTTTTTAATATAAATCCTTATTAATTAATTAAAGATTATAATTAATATATAGTAAATATAGAAGATCCTTAAGATATAGTAATATAAATATAAAGTTTAATATAAGATAATTTTAGATTATATATGGTAGATTATTATAAAAAGATTTACTATAAGTTTTTTAGATTATATTTATATTCTTTAACTTATCTATTAATAAAATAGATATTAATATTTCTTAAAAGATATAGTTAATCTAGATAAATATTATCTTATAAAAATTAATTATCTATTTTTTCTTTTAATTCTAAAAGATCTATTAGATATAATATATATTATAAAAAATTAGATAGATTATATATTAAACTATTATAGATTATATAAAATCTACATTAAGAAGGTTTAGAATCTATTTAATATACTTAATAATCTTTTTTATAGACTAAAATAAAGAGTTATCTAAAAGTATAGATATTAAATAAAGATCTTTATAAGATTTTAGTCTTTTTATAACTATAAAAAGATAGTATAAATAGTAAATTTTTTAAGAGATATATTAATTAAATAGAGATATTTAATTTTAAACTAAATATTTAAATATTTTTTCTATTTATTATTTTATTAAGTTAGATAGAGTAAGGTATTTTAGTATATATAGTTTAAATAGTAAAGATATAAAATAATAAAATAAAAAAACTATATTAATTTTAATTAATAATTATTTTTATTAAACTATATTTATAAGTTATATAGTAAAAGATTTAGATTAAAATAAATATTTTATATATCTTTTAGATATACTACTATAGTATTAATTAATAGATAAATATTAATTACTAAAAACTTAAATAGTTTTTAATAATTTTTTAATATATCTTAATACTAACTATTAAAAAAGATCTTATATTTATTAATTAAATTCTACTCTATAATTATATAATTAATATCTTTATAAATATATTTATAAATATATTAAATAATTTGAATTATACTATAGATCTAAATATTAATATATATCTTATATTAATATACTAAATAAAGATTATAAGATATTATTTATTTATTTCTAATTAAAAATTTCTAACTTTTTTTTATTAAATATAGAAGATTAAATTAACTTTAGTCTTACTGATAATATACTAGATAATTAGATATTATAGATATCTTCCTTTAAAAAAAATAAAAAAAGTTTTTAATATATATATAGATTAAACCTTATTTCTTTATATAAGATATATTAAGATTATATTTTTTATAAAAATAATATATTAGATTCTTTAAAATAATCTTATATAAGATTTTCTTTTTTAATAAAAGATTAATATCTGAAATTAATAATTCTATATAAATAATCTTATTAACTTATTCTAAAATATTAAGATTTAATTTAATATTTATTTAAAGTAAAAAATAATTATATAATATTTTTAATAAAAAGTAACAAGATTAGTTAAATAATCCTTTATAGATTAAATTCTAAAATATATATTTTATATTTACTATATTTCTAATATTTAAGTATCTAAATAAAAACTATATAATAATCCAAAACCTTTTTTTAATTAATAATATTAATAAATAAACTCTTTAGCTTTATTTAATAAATATAAATAAATAAATCTATATAATCCTTTTAGATATTAATTTTTATTTTAATCTTATAATAATAAAAAAGTTTAATCTTAATTTCTATTTAAAAAAGATTATATATAAAGATTAAAAAAATAACTAATTTATTATAAAAATAGATTAAGATTATTAAATCTTAATATTATTATTATATAAAATATAGATTATTTTTATAAATTATAAAAAAAATAATTTAATAATTAATATTTTTAAAAGAAAACTCTATTAACTAAAACTTAATTAAGATTAATATAAATATCTATATAAAACCTATATTAATTATAGTAATAAAAATCTAATTACTATATTCTAATTATTAATATTATATTAATAATCTATTATTAAAAAAAAATATTATCTTAGTATAAAATATTAAAGTAATTAGATAATTTAGATTAGATATAAAATAACTAATAATAGTATTTAGCTATAGATAATTTAGATTAATAATAGTTATTTCTATTTAAAATTTTATTAATTAAAAAAATATATTAGTAATATCTTAAATCTTTAATAAAATAAAAAATTAGATATAAAAAAAAATAGTTAAACTATATTTAATATAAAGATATATTAAGAATCTTAACTTTTTTTTAGATATTTTTAGTATAGGCTATTCTCTTTTAGATATTTTAAAAATTAAAATAAAAATCCTTTCTTAGATATATCTATTATTTTAGTCTAATTGATAAATCTAATCTAAATCTAGTTTAGTATTCCTAATAGGATATAGTATATTATTTAACTATATCTCTAAATATAAAGTATTATTAGATCGAATATCCTTTTTATTAAAAAAAGACTATACTATCTTTTAACTATTTTTAAGTTTTATTTAAATATTATTAATACTTAGTTACTCTAAAGTAAATAAAACTAATTAATTAATATATTTATTATAATTATCTAGAATATTAATTAACTTTAGCTTATCCTTATAAACTACTAGATAGTCTACTAATAGTAGCTAAACTAAAATAATATTAATTAGATATTAAATTATATCTATAATAATCTTAAAATATTTTAAACTCTATATTAATATCTTTTAAAGATATAAATAGATATTATAAAAACTAATATTCTTATATTTATATAGAATAAATCCTATTATTTATTTATTTTTAATAAGAAATAAATAGATCTTTCCCTTAGATTAATTCTTAATTAAATTTAGTTATAAAGTTATCTATAATTTATTTATTCTATTTTTAAAAGATCTTAGAATCTTATAAGTTTACTAAAAGACTATATAATAAAGATTTATTTAATATAAAAATAAATTAAGTTTTCTTAAAATAGCTAGATATATATTTAATAATAACTAATTTTTTAGTTAAAAGATATATATAGTCTATAGACTAAAAAAATAAAACTATATATATAATAGTATATCCTTATTTAGTAAATCTATTATATAATAAATATTATCTTAGATCTAGTAGATATAAAGATATTTATAAGACTATAATCTTAGATCTTAATATATCTTAATTAAGATAAATACTATAATTAAATTTAGGATATAAATTTATTTATAAAAAAGATAGGATTAAATAATATTTATATTTAGCTAATAATAGATTAATATTAAAGATTTAAAGAGTAGATATAGTTTAATATTATTTTTTTTATAATATTATTATTATATATTAATAATTTTAATCTTTTAAAAAAATATAAAATAATAAAAGTACTTCTAATCTATCTATCTAAGATTATATATTTTAATCTAGATTAGTAATAATTAATAACTATATAAAATAAAAAAAAGATTAATATTTTACTATACTATAATATAATAATAATAATAATCATTATATAAAATAGTTTAATATATTATATAATATTTAAAATATAGTTTTACTATATATATCTATTTCTTATAAAATTAAGATATTTAGTCAAATCCTTAATTTTAATATTAAAAAGTTTTATTTCTATAAATTATAATAAAAACTTTAAAATTATTATCTATTATTTTTCTTAATTAAATAGAGCTTTTAATATTATACTTAGTAAAACAATCTATATTATAGTCTATTATTTATCTTAATATAAAGATAGTACTATAATTTATTATTTTTTTGAATAATAGACTAAATATTAATAAAGATTTAATAAGAACAATATCTAAAAACTTTAATTAAATAAATAAAAATACTAAAAATTCTAAATAATTATTTTTAATTAAAAAAATAATAAACTTAGAAAGAATATTAATTATAATATTAATATTACTAATAGAGATTTTATATATAATATATTAAATATATTTTTTTAACATTAATATATATATATTATAATTAAAATAATAATATTATTAATTTAAAAAAGATTAATCTTAATTAATATTAAATTAACTTATTAGATTATTTACTATAATATTTAATATTATTAATAATAATTTAAGATAAATAAAATATATATTAAAAGATCTAAAAGATTAAAATTATAGAATTAATCTAAATCCTATAATATATATAGAACTTTAAAGTAAATAATATATTTAATTATGATTATATAATAAATAGAGTTAATAGATTAATATTTTTAGTTATATTAATATTAATTAATTAAAGAATATAGTTTAGATATTTTATTTATATCTAAAAGATTAATAAGAATTTAGAATAAATTTAATAATAATAATAAGTAAATAGGAATTTTAGATTATTATTTTAGATTATAATAATATATAGTATATAGTAAAAAATAATATAGAATAAAAATATTTTAATATTATATTAAATATAATAATAAAAAGATATAATTAATAAGAATCTAAAAAATAATCTTATAATTAATTATTATATATAAAAATATCTAAAATATTCTATAGGATAGATAACATTTTATAAAATAAATAAAAAAATCTTTTTATAAACTTAAATAAAAATTATTTTATAAAAATAAACTTTAAAAAAGTAAAGATATTAATATTAGATTATTAATTAAAAACTAAAAAAGTAAAAATATTAATATTAGATTATTCATTAAAAACTAATCTACCCTAAATAATACTATTATAAATAATCTCTATTTAGATTAAGAATTCTTATTTATAACTTAAATTTTTTTTTTAGGAAAGTTTTAAGAATATAGTATATTTATAAACTCCTTTTTTAAACTTTATCTAAAGATAGAATAATAATTATTTATTATATTTTAATAACTCTTATAGATTTTTAATAAGATAAATCTATAGTAGTTATAGATTAAAAAAATAGAGATATTAATATTAAACTATAAATTAATAAAAATCTTAGACTATAAATTAATAAAAAAAAAGATAAAACTATAAGTTTAATAATATAAAAATAGTAGTTTTTAGATTAAGAAAAAGAATATAAAACTTATCAATATTTAAAAGATTTTTAATCTATATAAAACCCTATAATTCTAAAAAGATTATTTACTCTCTAATTTTTATTTTTTTATTCTAACTTTATTTTTTTTTCTAAAATAGTTTATTAATAATCTTTATTAAATACTAATATTTTAAAAAGAGTAAAGATTTAATTATAAAGATTATAGTTATAATTTAGTATCGTTATTTTTAGGTTTATCTATATAAAATCTATAAAGATATTAAAACTATTAGATAGCTTTAAGTCTATAGGGTTTTTTAAAGAATATCTATATAAAGGACTAGTCTTTATAACTAAAAATATTTTTAATATAATCTATTATTATCTTTTAGTATTATTTACTATAAATCTTGGTATTAATCTAGAAATACTATTTATATCTAATATATATAATTTTAAAAAGATAGAGTTAGATATTTTAAAGTTTTTAATTAGAGTAATATGAGTTAGTTTTTAGTTTTAGTTAATTTTATATAAAAAAAGATAAAGATATAGAAAGAAAAATAGTTTTACTTTTAAGACTATATAATATTTAGGATTAGATCTAAATCAAAAGATAAATAATTTTATATTTAAATAATATAGATCTAAAGATCTATTTTTAGTTTATTATTAATATAAATTTAATATATAGATTAATAAAATTTATACAATAAGATCTAGAAAAAAATTAATAATAATTATATTAAATATTTTAACTATATCTTTATTAATAATAGATATAATAATTAAAATAAAATAAATAAAAATATATTATTATTATTTAAAGATATTAATAAAAATTAAAATATCTAGATTAAATTAACTATAGGTTTAAGAATTTAAAAAAAAAGATATAGCTAAAACTAATATCTAATTAGATTATTCTATTTTATTAAAAGTTAAAAAAAGAAAATAAGATCTATTTTTAAGATAAACTAAGGATTTAGTAATATATATTTTAGGATAGATAAAAAAAAAGATATAATAGAATTTATATAGTTAATATATATATCTAAATATTAGATTAGATAGTTAGAAGGATTAATTATAATACTTTTTAATTTTTAAAATCTTTATAATCTTAAATTGTAAATTTATATTTTAAAATACTATATTAAGAGATAATCTAAGTTTAAGGTATAAATAGATTAATTAAAAAAAAAGATTTATAATATTATAATTAAAAAGATAGTTTAATATCTAAAAGACTATAGTATATTTATCTAAGAATTAATTAATTTTAAAATATAATTAAAATATTATTAGTAGTTAAAATAGTTATTAATATATATATAAAAAAAAGATAGATCTATTATGAATATATAATATATTAGTAAATATAGATTTAGGATAAATTATTAATTATATTATATAACTTTTAAAAAGAAAGAAAGTAGATAAAGTATAACTTTTATTTAAATTATTAATTAGACTATATTCTAGTATATAAAAGATTAATTTAATTTATAAGAATTATAATTAATAAAAAATATAAATCCTTATATTATTATAGATTAAATAATTATTAAAGATTATGATTAAAAAAAAGAATCTTTATAATTTTTAGATAATAAAAAGATAGTAAAGATAATAATTATTTATTATATTATTTTTAGAGATATAGATAATTTTTAAGATATATCTAGTTATAGTAAAAATATAAAAATAAAAAAAGTAATAAAAAGTTAAAAGAGTGTTTAAAAAAAGTAGAGAATAGTAAAATATATATAATAAAATTAGAAGATATAAGAAAAAAAAGATTAGAGAATAATATATTAATAATTTTAAGTATAAGTCTAGATCTTAAAGATATATAAGATAGAAAAAAAATCTAATAAATTATATTATAATTAATAAAATAAGATTATTATTTAGTTATTATATAATAAAGATATTAATTTAAATATAAATTAAATAGAATCTAAAATATAAAGTATTTATATAAAATAATAATAAAAAAAATAAAAATAAAAATAATATAGTTAAATATTATATATTATATATTATATATTTAGATTAAAAAAAGATAGAGTTAGATTTTAATAAAGTATATATTTAATATAATTAAGCTATTAAAAGAGACTATTTACTATAATAAACTAATTAGAATAGGTTATATTAGATAGTTAATTTAGAAGATTCATATAAATATTTATTATAGATAATTTAAGATTTTAATAAGATATATATTTAATATAATCTAACTACTAAAATAACGTTTTTTATAGTTATTAAACTATATATAGATATAATTTTTATTAATAACTAATAAAGATCTATAAAGGGTTTTATAATATATAAATTTAGTGAAAAAATATTAAAAGTTATATATATATATATATATATAATAATACTTTAAAAAGAATTTATAAAGAATATTCTATAAATAATTTTATTTATATAATAATAATCTTAATCTTTTTCTATATAATTTATTTTTAAATAATTAACTAATGATTAATATATTATTTTATAGATATTATTTAGTCTTTAAAATAATTAGATTATTTTTTATAAGATTATAAAATAAATTTATTTAATCTATCTTAATATATTTTTTATAAATTAATCTATTATTAATAATCTAAATAATATTGTAAAGATATTTAACGATAAAATATTAAATAATAATCTAAATTAAGATATTTATATTTATTAAAATATATATCTAAGATTATTAAAATTAATTACTATTTTTAAATAAATTATTATAAACTATTATAAAAATAATAATTTTAGTTTAATAAAAATTAATATAACTATTATCTAATTTATTTATCTTATCTATAAAATATAATATAATTAATTATAATTCTTAAACTTAACTTTACTTTATAATTAAAATATTATTTATATATATAAAGATTTTAAAAATCTAATTTAGTTAAAAAATAATATACTATTTCTTTATTTAGAATATAAAGATTAAGAGTTTAATATTTAGAATATTATAATTTAGTTTTTATTCTTATAGTCTATATAGTTTATAATAAAAAATATATATTATTCTTAGGGTTTATATAAAATTATTTTTACTATATATCTTTGGTTTAGGGTTTTAATTTAATTTTAAATTCTTTTTTAAAAATTTTATTTATTTAAAATTTTTAATATTATTTTTTTCTTTTTTTAAAGATCTAATATCCTTATTAGGTTTTAGTTATCTTTTATAACTAATTTCTTTACTTTTCTAAATTTAGTAATTATTTTTTTAGTAAATATATCTTGTTTTTTAATCTATTAATTAAATTTTAAAAATTATCTTTTTTACTTAACTAAGAAATATATAGACCCTTTAATAATACCTTTATTTATAATTTCTTTAAATTTATAATAATTTTTATTTTTTAGACTTAATATAAATATTATAGATAAATTATCTTTAAAATATAAATAATATTTTTTAAACAACTAAACTAAAAATATATTATAAAGTTAAAAATATTTTTCTAATAAAAATAATTAATATACCTAAATACCTATTCTATTTAGAATTTTAAATAGTCTAATATAGTAAGATATTAGTTTTCTAAATTAATCTTTAAATTTAATATTCTTTATTAATAATATTATAAATTAACTTAAATCTTATTTAATTAGTTTATATTTCTTATTATAATATTTTAATTAGCTCTTTTTTATAAATTCTTAATAATAATTTAATAATAAAATCTATAAATAATTCTTAAAAAGATTAACTAAGAATTAGAAATAATTATAATTCTCTATATAGTTTATATTAAAAGAGTATAATTTTTTAATATATTTAATAAATTTAGATATATTAAATAATTTCTTTAATTATTAATAATTAGTTGTTATAGACCCTATATAGATACTTATAGGGATAAGCTTAGCTAGTTATAGGAGTATCTAGGTTATATAGCCTATAATCTAGTTATCCTCTAAGTTACCTGATCTTATCTCTTACCTTTATAATTCTTAATAAGGAAGGATATTCTTTCTTAGTGATTAATCTCTATAATCTAATATATCTATCTAGTAACCTAGGTTATTACTTTAATATTATTTAACTTAAACCCCTTACTAAAAAGATTCTAATATTTTAATTACTAAACTTCTAATATTAGATTAGTAACTAGGCTATAGAAATATCTTATTTAATTATTAATAGTTAGTATACTATACTAGACCCTACTCTAAATAAAAATTTTTAAATTAAAGATAAAGATTTTATTATGGCTAGATCTAGTAAAGTAATTAAACTAGATAATAATATCTCTAGAGATATTATCTAAACTAATATCTTTAAATTTTTAAGAAAAGATAACCCTATAGAGTCTAACTATTCTAAAGATAGTATATTTCTTTTTTTAGGATTTAGTAAAGGATATAACTAATCCTTTAGAAAAGACTATTAAAAAAGAAGATATTAAAATTATATTAGTAAAAGTAAAGGTTATTAAACTAATAATCTAAAAACTTAAAGTCTAATTATATCTAAAATAGATAAGAGAGATATAGAAAACTATTAAAATAAGGTTTATAACCCTTAAGGATATCTTTTATATACTCTATACTAGATTAGATAAACTAGTTTCTTTAATTAAACTAATAAAAAGATTAAATCCCTTAAAGGGTTATAAGTTTTTTATAGCTAAGGACTTAGTAGAATAGGATATATTTAAGAATTTAATAAAGATATAATAATATATCTATCTTAAATATTTTAATCTAAATATTATATTAGATTAGATTAACTATTATAAAAATATATTAGAAGACTAAGTTTTTATTTAGTAGGATATTAAGAAATAGATTATTAGTTAGGTTAGTAATCTATTTCTATCTAAAATTAATTTTTAGAAAGAACTTAAAGTTATAATCTAATTTTATTAGAAAAATATATTTAACTTTATAAAATATTTTAATACTATTTTTAATAAGATAGGATTAATATTTTTAAAAAAAGAAAAGATTAATTATTTATATATTTTAATTTTAAAAGAAATAAAGATTAAAGTATAATAATAGGATATCTTTAAATCTTTAATCTTTAAGAATTAGATTATTTATTTTATAACTATTAAGAAATAAATATAATCCTAAATTAATAACTTAAAGAAAACCTAATTTAAAAAGGATTAGAATAAGGATATAAAGTTTACTATAAATAATCTAAAAGATTATTTTTAAAACTAAAAAAGATAATAATATAAAGATATTAATCTAGATTAAAATAATAAATAGTTAAAGGATAAAAGTAAATTATTATATTTTATATATAAATAAAAATAGAAAGATAATATAGAAAAAGAATAAAGAGAATATTATAATTAGTTTATTAAATATTTTATATATAGAAAAAAAGATTATTATATATTAAACTATATAAAAGATCTTTAAGACTATATTATTATTAAAAAGATAAAAAATTAATTTATTTTATATTTAGGATAGTAAGGATCTTAGATATTATAAAAGAGAAGATCTTATATAGAAATATATTTATTATTATTTATATTCTATATATCTTTATCTCTATAGGACTATAATCTATTTAGATCTTAGTAGATAGTAAGATTACTATTAGTTTTATAAATTAGAGATAGATAAAAAAGAATCTTAAAGGAGTATAGAGAGGATGATTTTAGAATATAGAAATAATTAATAAAAAGGAGATAATCTTTTATAAAAGATATAAGTTAAAAATTTCTTTATATAATATTAGTAAAGAAGAAAAGAAGCTAAACCTAATAGGCCCTATATAATATTACTATATTACTTAACCTATACTTTATATAGATCTATAGACTAAACAAAAAATACCTACTAAATAAAAAAAAAAACATATCTATATTTTTATCTTTTCTATATATTATAATAGTAACTTTAAACTAAGATATTAAAAAATAAATTCAAAATATAATAGAATATATAATAGGTTTTCCTAAACCTAATATCTTAGTAATTATATATAAATTTAATATTCCTTACTTATATCTCTATACTTATTAAAAAGATTATAGATCTCTTTTTAACTATTAACCTACTAATCTTTTACTTAATCTAACCTAAGAAACTACCTTAATAAAATAGATTAACTTTAATAACTAGTTAAATATTCTACTATAATACTAATAAATCCTTTTAACTATAGGATCTATCCTTTAATAGACTTAACTAAACTTTTTTCTATCTAATAATTATTAGTTAACCTAATAGCTATAATATAACCTTTAATATTATATCTAATAATATAAGTCCCTTAATATTAAATATCTATATACTAAAAATTAGATAAAACTATATAATTAGTTTACTTAATATAAAAAATTATTAAAAATTATAGAATTTAACCCTATAATCTATATAATTTTAATAAAATTAGTTTTTCTATTAGTATTAAATAAGATTAGTAGATTATTATATATAAACTAAAATATAAAATAATATCTAGGATATATAATAATAAAGAATATATTACTATTATTTAAACTATCTTAACTAATAGTTTTTTTATCCTACTATTAATTATTATACTAACTAAATATATAAACTATTAATAGTTTAATCTAATTAATAAAAAAAACTATATTATAATTAATAATATTAACTATATTAATAATATCCTTATCTATTAATAGATTTAATACTTTAAAAAATTAACTTATATATAAAGTTAAGATATATATTAATTATTTCTTTATAATAACTTTAGGAGTTATTTAATCTATAAATTTATTAAATTTTATAAAGATAAAAAGATACTTTTATATATCCTTTCTTTTTATTTAAATTATATCCTTTAACCTTTTAATATTAATATATCTAGGGTTTATAAATATTAATATAATAAAATAGTAAAAACTATAATAACTAATAGATATATAAAATTTACTAAGATTAAATTTCTTACTATAATTAATTTAATTTAAACTAAAATATTTAAAAAAAAGATTATATATAAAAGATTTAAACTTTTAGGGATTTAGCCTATAAATCTAGACCTAATATATAATAATTTATCTAATTATAACCCTTATAATTAATCTATATTACTAATATTATTAGAAATATCCTTTTTATCTTAACTATATATCTTTAAATTAGCTAAACAAACTAATAAACTTTAAGATTAACTCTATTAATCTACCCCTATATTAATAAAATTAATTCTTTCTAAACTTAAAAAATCTTTAAAATCACTTTTCTATAAGAATAATATTCTTTAAAGAAATAAAAAATAAACTAAAATAACAACTCTTACCTAAAAGATATAATAGAAAATCACCAAAAAAAGTTTTACTACTAAAAAAGTTATATTATCTAAGAATCTTAAATCTATAAAATAAATTTAAGATAAAATTAGAAAGGAAAAGACTTAAAAAAGATAACAATCCTATTTCAAAAGAATAACCTTACTAGATCTCAGAGATAAATTTAACAAAGAACAAATTAAAAAAAAACTCTAAAAAATCCTATATTTACTTTAGGTCTTTAGCGGTAAATTTTACTTACTATTTTTCTTAAGTCACTAGTATAATATATAGGAAGGATAAAAATATAGATATATTTTTTTTTTTTTTTATTTAGTAGATATTTTTTGTTTAGCATATAGACCTATATAAAATATAGGTTAAGTAATATAGTAATATTATATAAGGCCTATTATTATATAAAATAGTTAATATATTAGGTTACAACCTAATTTTAGGAATAGATTAATTAAGATTAGTAAATCTAAATATAGAATAGTCTATAGGTAAATAGTTCTTTTATATAGAAGATCTTTTAAAGATTAAGTCTATCTCTTTTAATAAACTTAAGAAAGATTTTATAAGTAGGATATATTATTATATAATTAGGATAATAATTATATATATACTAAGAGCTATATAGGTTTTTATAGGAGAACTAATAATTAAAAAATTATTTATATATCTTAAAATAGATATAAAACCTAATATACTATTATTTAAATACTAAGATTTTATTAATATATTTAATATAGATAAAATTAATATTTTAATAGACTATATAGAGTATAACTATATAATTAATTTTAAAAAAAATAAAGAACCTTTAAATTATTTAATATATCCTTTATTAATTATTAAACTTAGTATATTAAAAGAATATTTAGATAAAAACCTAAAAAAGAGATAGATATTCTTTTTAAAAAGTCTTATAGGTATCTTTATCTTTTTTATATTTAAGAAAGATAGAATATTTTATTTATATATAGACTATTTAAAATTAAATAATATTATTATTAAGAATTAATATCTATTATTCTTAATAAATAAATCTTTTAACTATTTATTAGATATTAAGATCTTTATAAAGTTTAATCTATATAATATCTATTATTATATCTAAATTAAATATAATAATAAATAAAAAATAGTTTTTTATAGTTAATATAGTTATTTTAAATATAATATAATACTATTTAGGTTAGTTAATATATCTATAATCTTTTAAATATATATTAATAAAGTTTTTATAAATATATTAGATATTTTTTTAGTAATATATCTTAATAATATCTTTATTTTTTTTTAAATAAATATATTTATTAAGAATATATAAAGTATATATTAAAAAGATTAAGATAGTATAAATTTTTTATAAAGATCTTTAAGTATATATTCTATATATAAAAAATAGAATTTTTAGATTTTATTATATTTTCTAAAAATATTTATATAGATTAATCTTAAATATAGATTATCTTAAAATAATTAAAACTAAAAAGTATTTTTAATATATAATAATTTATAAGATTTATAAACTTTTACTATTATTTTATCTAAAAATATTTAAAGATTTTACTATCTCTAAATAAGTTAGTAAAAGGATTAAATATATAAAAAAAAGATATAAATAAGAAAAAGAAAGATTTTATATTTATTTCTAAGATTAAGATATCTTTTAAAATAATTAAATAATATTTTAAATAAATTACTATACTAGTTTATTTTAATCCTAAATAAAAGATCTAATTTAAGATTAATATATTTAGATATACTATTTATAATATCTATTCTTAGAAATAAAATAAAGATAAATAAAAATCTATAGTTTTTTACTTAAAAAAGCTTATTAATACTAAATAATATTATATAGTCTATAACTTAAAGATATTTACTATTATTAAATATTTTAAGTAGTAAAAATATTATTTTAAAAAGAATAAATATATAGTAAAAGTATATTTAGACTATATAAATCTATATATCTTTATAATAACTAAAGAGTTAAACTAATACTAAACTTAGTAGATTAAATACCTTATAGGATTTAACTTTAAGATCTATTATAAATCTAATAGTTTAAATCTTATTAATATTTTTAGTTACTATACTAACTATAAAAAAAATAGTTTAAAAAAGAAAAGATTTACTAAAGACTAGTTTTAAGAATAAGATTAAGGATAATCTAGTTTTTAAAGAAAAAAAGAATTTTATCTTATTTATAATTATATTAATCTAAAAAGAAATAAATTAGATTATTAAAAAAGAGAATATATATATAAAAGAATTAAAAAAACTACTATAAGACTATATTTAGTAAGTTTAAGAAAAATATCTAAATATAATAAATATTAATTTAGATATTATAGAGAATCTAGAAAATCTTTAGACTAAATTAATAGTAAATAGTTTAATTTATTTTAAGAATAAGATAAAAATATTAAGGTATCTTAATCTATATATAGAGATCCTAAAAGTATATTATAATAACCCTTTAAAAGACTATTTCTAGATAAAATAAACTACTAAAACTATTTAAGTAAAGTACTAATAAATAGGGATAATAACTTAAATTAAGAAA
Organism: Penicillium herquei; assembly: GCA_039634405.1. Lineage (NCBI taxonomy): Eukaryota > Fungi > Ascomycota > Eurotiomycetes > Eurotiales > Aspergillaceae > Penicillium > Penicillium herquei. The sequence continues at coordinate 2,887,382 of CP098387.1, read as the reverse complement.
TATATATATAAGTATTAGATATATTAAGAAAATATAGTATATTAGTATAGATTCTGTAAATTTCTATAATCTATATCTATTTCTATAAGAATAGTAAAATAGATTAGTATAAATTTTATTATTAGATTATTTTTATTAAAATAGAATAATAATATATATAACTTAATCCTAATTATTATTAATCTTTATTTAAAGTATTTAATATATATTCTATTATATAATATCTAGAAGTACCCTAAGAAGGTAGTCTTTAAAGGTATACCCTAGATATATAAGATCACTATAAGATAATAGAGATATATATATAGATATATAGCCTAAGCCTATAAGGCTATAAGATAATAAGGCTATAGAAAAGGGTATCTTACTACTAAGATAGTAGAGGACCTATCTAGGGTATATATAACCTATAGAGGATATATAATCTTTACTAATAGGAAATAGGGATAATTAGAGATTAATCTATTAGTATATATATAACTATACTATCTTAAATACTATACTATTACTACTCTAGACTATTACTCTAGTCTCTACCTCTACTAATACCCTATTAATATATAATATTCTAATCTTTCTATACTAAGATTAGATTAATATATTAGAGTAAAATAATATATAGTACTATTTAGTAGGATACTATAAGAACTAAAACTAATATTAATAATATCCCTATAACTAATAATAATAGAATTATTAAGAGTAGTAATAAGAATAATAATAAATCTATAATTACTACTAATAAGTCTATAGTTAATAATACTAAACCTCCTATAGATATATCTCTTAAGGATAAGATTAACCCTAACCTAACTAAATAAAAAGAATCTCTAATAAAACTAATCTTAATAGTAACCTTAATTAAAAATATCCCTAAAAATAAAATCTTAATAGATACCTATATTAAGATTATATATCTTAAGATAGAGATTATAATATAAAAGAAAATTATCTACCTAAAAAGAATATTAAGCTATATAAAATAATTTAATATAATAAAAGTAGTTATAGTAAATAGTTAAAAATACTAACTATCCCTAACTCCTTTTAATACTATAGAAATTATATCCTAAGATATAAGTCTATTAATATATCTATATCTATAGTTAGACTATTATTATCTATCTTTAATAAAAATATTACTAAATAATAAGGATAAAATAAAGTTTATTAATAAATTATTTTTTTATATATTAGATATATATTTATAAAAAATAATATAATAGGAATTAATATAGTAATCTTTCTATTAGTTTATATTATTACTCTAGATTAAACTACTAATATATCTAAATAATCTTCTAAAATTTATAAAAAAGAATCTTTAAGAATAGGAAAAGTTCTATACTAATATATATATATTCTAGTACCTATATATAGACTATTTCTATTTAAAAAAAAACTATATTAGTTATATTATTATAAATCTAAATACTAAACTCTATTATTATTAGAACTATAAGATTAAGAACTAACTAAAAATAGAAAGGAATTAGTTAGCTTTTAAAATATAGTATAAAAAAAGGATTAATAATCTTAGTAAAGAAAAATTAATAGTTTAGTAAGAATATTAATACTATTAATAAAGAATTAAAAAAACTATATATAAGTATACTATTTAGTTTAAAAAGATTATTAACTAGATAAAGTAGATTTTTAATATAAAAGATTAGTATTATAAACTATTATATAGTTTAGTTATTAGTATAAGATATAAGGTTTAGAATAAAGAAGTAGATATCTAGGATTTAGATACATTAGATAACTAGATCTATAAGCTAATAATCTAAGAGAGATATTTAATAATCTACTAGTAAAAACTAGAAAAGTATAAAAAAGGATTATATCTTATTTTAAAAACCCTAAATCTATTAAAACCTACTATAAAAGATCTAAAACCCTAGTAGGGATAGATAAAAAAAATATATAAAAAAAAAGGTAGATTTACTAGATATCTAGATAAAAAGGGAAGTTTTAGAGATAAATAGTAAAGAAAATCTTTTAACTAGAAGTATATTTAATATAGCTAATAGTATAATATTAAAGATTACTAGACTAAAATAACCTAGGATAGTAAACTATATAAAGGGCCTATCTTAGTATTTATTCCTAAAGGAGTAAAATCTAAAAGATAAAAGTTAAAAAACTTTTCTAACTAATACTAAAAGTAGCTATAGTATTAAATATAGAATATCCTAGGAGAGAGTTACTAAGAAAGATAGTACTAGGATTAATAGACTATAAGATTAAGATCCTAGCTAAGTAAGGAGTAAAGAAAGTAAAAATATTATTTAATTATAGTATAGATATTAGTTTTATTAACTAGTATTAGGTAAAGATATATCTAAAAATATCTAAAAAAAAATCTTATACTATTATAATAGTAGATAGTTAAGAAGTAACTTCCTATAAGAAGTATATAGTAACTTTCTATCTTATTAATAATAGTAAAAAAAAGAGAGAGTAGTAAATTATATTAGAGGTTATAGAAATTATAGAATATAATATAATTTTAGATCTAGATTAGTTTAGCTAAGTTAATCTAAATATTAATTAGCTAACCTATAGATAGTTCTATAAGTTATAATAGATAGAGATAGAAAAAGTATTTTATTAGTAAGTAAATAAAAATCTAGTAATAGGAATAAGATATTATAAACTATATATATAAACTATATCTATAATAATATTAGAAAAAAAAAAGTAAGACTATATTATAGTATTATATCCTATAAATAAGATATACTATAGATTAATAATCTTTTAAAAGTAGAATAAAGAGTTATTTATAGAATATATAGTTTATATAGATATATTTAATATATTAAAAATATCCCTATTATTAAAGTATATAGAATATAACTATATAATTAATCTAAGAGAAGATATAGAACTATTAAACTAATCTATCTATTTACTATTAATAATAGAATTATAGATCCTATAGGATTATTTAGATAATAATCTAAAAAAAAGATAGATTTTATTATTAAAAAGTCTTATAGGTATATTTATTCTATTTATTCTAAAAAAGGATAGTAATCTATATCTATATATAGATTATTATAAACTAAATATAATTATTATTAAGAATAAATATTTTCTACTATTAGTAAATAAGTCCCTAGACTAATTAGTAAAAGTAAAATATTTTATAAAGCTTAATTTAAAAGATATATACTATTATATAAAGATTAAATAGAGTAATAAATAAAAAATAGTATTTTAGATAAGATATAGATACTTTAAATATAATATTATACTATTTAGATTTATAAATATACTAGTAATCTTTTAGATATATATTAACTATATACTAATAGGTTTACTAGATATCTTTCTAATTATATATCTAGATAATATCTTAATATTCTTAAATAGTATAGAGAGTTATATAGAATATATTAAAATAGTATTAGACTATCTCTAAGAGTATAAACTCTATATAAAGATATCTAAATATATATTCTATATATAGTAAGTTAAATTCTTAGGATTTATTATAATTTTATAAGGTATTATAATAAACTATAGTAGGGTAGAAATAATTATAGACTAGTTAGAACTAAAGAGTATATTTAATATATAATAATTTATTAGATTTATAAATTTTTATTATAGATTTATTAAATAGTATTTAAAGATTATTTAGCTATTAAATAATCTAGTTAAGGGTCTAGATACTTAAAAGAAGGAGGTAAATAAAAAGAAAGTAGATTTTATATTTATAGAAATAGCTAAGAAAGTATTTATTAAGATTAAATATTACTTTTTTAAAGTATCTCTTTTAGTATATTTTAATCTAAAATTAGAAACTATACTAGAGACTAATATATTAGGATTTATAATTAATAGTATATATTTATAGAAATAGCTAGATAGATCTTAGAAACTAATTATTTTTTATTTAAGAAAGATATTAGGTATAGAAATATACTATAAAACCTATAATTAAGAAATATTAATTATTATAGAAAGTTTTAAATAATAATAATAGTACTTTAAGAGAAATAAATATAGGATTTAGATTTATATTAATTATACTAATCTTAAAGTCTTTATATTAACTAAATAGTTTAATAAATATTAAGTATATTAGGTAAAATAGTTAATAGTTTTTAATCTAATTATTATCTATTATTTAAAGAATAAAAACCCTATAGATATATTAAATAGATAGTTAGACTATAAAAAATAAATTAATAAAAAGGTTAAAAGTATAAAAGTATAATAAGAGAAACTATTAAAACCCTTATAGGATAGTTTACTATTATTAGATATATTATTAGAATTTACTATATTTATAACTATTAGTAAGAGATCCTAAGTAAAAAAGATTTATACTATAGAAAGATCTTTAGATCTAGGAGTATATAATATCCTATAAATATATATTAAGAATATCTAAAATAAAAATCTAAAAGTATAAATAGTAAAGAAAGTACTATAGAAAAGGAAATAGAAAAAGTCCTTATAGTTATAGTATAGAGAATTAGTATATTAAAGGGATAAGATATTTATTCCTAAAAACCCTATCTTAATAACTAAACTACTATATATATACTATAATAACCCTATTATAGGATATTACTATAGGTAGTATACCCTAAAAAAGATTAAAACTAAATTTTTTTAAAGAGATATAGTAAAATAGATTAAAAGTTATATAGCTATATATAAAAATTATTAGTAGAATACTATCTATTAGTATAGATCTTATAGGTTACTAAAACCTTTATTAGTCCTAGAAAAACTAGGGTAGTAGCTAAATATAGATTTTATTATAGATCTACTATCTTTAAAATAGAAAGATAAGATCTATAATATAGTATTAGTTATAGTCTATATACTAACTAAATATATACTATATATATTATATATTAAAGATATTATAGTAAAAGAATTTACTATACTATTCTTTAAAAGAGTATTACTAATATAGAGTATACTAAAGAATATAGTAAATAATAGAGATTCTTTTTTTATAAATATATATTAGTTAACCCTATACTATTTATTCTTAGTATAAAGATAGCTATTTACTATTTTCTATCTATAAAATAATAGTTAGATAGAATAATAAAACTAAATCCTAGAAGTATATCTATAATACTATATTAATTAGAAATAGAATAATTAGATATACTAACTACCCCTAATATAGTATATTTATAATAATATACTATATAGTATAACTAAAATATTACTATAGGATATAACTAAAAGATTCCCTATAAACTTATAGTTAGATAAAAAACCCTAAATCCTTTAATAAATTATAGAATAGAGATCTAAAAAAGTAGATAAAGATTTTAATATACTATAAGCTAAAGTTAAAAAAATAAAAAAAGTAATAAAAAAGTCTTATAATAAGAAATACTAATATTAAGAATATAAGATATATAATTAGGTACTACTAAAAAATAAGTATATTTAGATAGAAAGACTAAAAAAGAAACTTAATTACTATTATAAAGAATCTTTCTAAATTATAGTATATATAGATAAATAAATATACTAGTTAATCTTTATCCTATATTACTAAAAAATCTATACTATAATATATATATTACTACTAGAACCCTATATTAAGACCCTAGTATAGGATAAAAAACCTAACCCTATCTAAATAGATAAGACTAAAAAATAGGAAATAGAATATATCTATAAATAATTATAAAAAGACTAGCTATTACTAATAAAATAAAAGGGCTATAGTAAAAAGATATAGGAACTAAGATTAAACTTCTTAAATATAGAAATACTAAAATTATTTAAAAAAAAATATAAATAAAGATAAAAAAAGCTAAAAGATAGAGAACTACTTAACCTAGTATTTTAATATACTTAATATATACTAACTAACTAAAAAAAAATAAACTATTATAATCTAAAGAAAATATCTCTAAATAATAAACTAAAAAGGATAACTATAAGCTAAGTAGATAGAACTAATAGAAATACCTAAACCAAAAAAAAAAACCTAACTAACTATATAAAATAAAGATATATTAAAAATAGAAAAGTATAAAAATAAACTAATTATATTAGTATTATATAAATATCTTATACTATAAAAAAAAAGATATATAAAGACCTAAAGAGATCTATCTTTTAAAGATAAGAGACTAAACTTTATCTATTCTAAAAAATAAAGTATATAAAAAAAGATCCTTAAGAATTATATTTACTAAAAATATAAAAGTAAAAAAAATAAAAGAATTAAAAAAATAAAGAAAGGAATAGATAATAAACCTAAAAAAAAGTATAAATATATAAAATAAAGAACTTTATACTATAACTATATATCTATATATATAAATAAATAACTATTATAAAAAACTATATAAGATAAGATACTAATAAACTAAAAAAGAAAATAATAAAATAAAAATACCTATAAAAAACTAATAAATATTATAAAGAAAAAATATAGAATATAAGATAGAAAATAGATCTAAGAAATAATAAGTAAAATACTAAAAGATAAAAATATATTTAAATAGAATAAAACCTAAGATATATAATAAAGTTAACTAAAATAATATATATAACTATATATAGAGTCCTATAATAAATATACTAACCTATATAAGGATTAGGATAGATATATCTATAGTAATCTATATAAAGAGAAATATTAAAAATCTAATAATCCTAAAGAACTAACCTAAAAAGATACCCTACTATATAAAAACCTAATCTATAAGCTTCTAGAACCCCCTACTATTAGGTAAAGGACTAGTTATAATATATATTAGTATACTATTTACTCTATAGAATAAATTAAAAAAAATAATAGGGATAGGAGTTATACTATACCCTAAGGATATATCCCTAAAAGATCCTATAATTACTAATATTATTATTAATACTATAGTAAGATATTAAATAGAAGAATAAATAAAAATAAGATATATAGAAGATATAGATAATATATCTATATTAATAGATATAATACTATTACTATACTAAATAAATATAATATATAAAGACTTATAAATCTAAAGAACTATAAATAAAATAAAGTTATTTAAAATAGTAACTATATTTATAATAAGATACTTAGAAAGTTAGTACTATATATTAATTAATATAATAATAATTTTATTAAGATAGAGATCTACTATATAATATAGATAGTTTATAACTAGATTAGTATAGTAAAAATATCTACTACTACCCCTAATAATAATAATATAAAAACTAAAAATAGTCTAAATACTCTATAAATACTATATATACTATTTAGTAATAAAAAAAACCCTATAAAGAATATAGTAAAGTTTAAAAGACTAATAGGCTAACTAAAAATAGTTATTATAAAAAAAAAATTATATAAAAAGATTTATATAAAAAAATTTAAGAATAAATAGTATACACTAAAAGAACCAAAAAGAAAGAATCCTATATCCTTATACATAAAAAAGACTATAATATAACTAACAACACTAAACAAAATAGAATAAAACAAACACTATACTAAAAAAAACTTACCTCACTAAATATAGCAAAACACCCTAAAATTTCTATACCAAACAAAAAATATAGAACACTCAAAACAAACACATAAAAGTAAAACTTTAAAGATAGACTAACATCTAAAAAGAAATAAGATCCACTAATAACTATAGATTATAGGACTATAAGAGTATAGCCTTAAAAAAAGAAAAATAATATTATATAATATCCAAAAACACCCTAAGAAGATAGTCTTTAAAGATATACCCTAGATATATAAGATTACTACAGGATAACAAGAATATATATATAGATATACAGCCTAAGCCTATAAGACTATAAGACAATAAGACTATAGAAAAAGATACCTTACTACTAAGACAGTAAGAGACCTACCCAGAACATACATAACCCATAGAGGATATATAATCCCTACTAATAAAAAACAGAGATAATCAGAGATTAATCTATCAGCACATATATAGCTATACTACCTTAAATACCATACTATCACTACCCTAGACCATTACTCTAGTCTCTACCCCCACTAGCACCCCATTAGTATATAACATATTCTTTATATTAAAAATATTAATACTAAAGAATTAATCTAGTTAATATATAATAATATAATAAATATTTTTAGTATTTTAAAAAATCTTATAAATAATAAAGATCTTATTATTATTAATAATTTTTAGTTATCTTTATATTTTTTATTTAAAATAAATTAATAGTATTTAATAGTTTTTTACTCTTTAATAGATAATTAAATAAAATAATAGAACTAGATTATTAAATATTTCTTATAGAATTATATAAATTAGGATTAAGATAACTAGATATATTAATTTCTAATAATATAGTATATATATAATATTTTAGTATATAATATAATAAAATATACCCTATAAAATATCTTAAATAATATTAACCCTAGTCTTTATATTAGTATTAATACTAAGTCTAAGAAAAAGATAGTAATTAAAATTTAAGAGTTTATAAACTAGAATTATAAAACTATAAAAAGACTTATAGAATATCTTAAGATAAATAAAAAGACTATAAAGAATATTTATAATAAGAAATATCTTAAAAAGATATTTAAGATATATAATTAAATAATAGTTTAGATAAAGAACTAGATAAAGAACTATTTAAATATAAAACTAGATTATTACTATATAGATTTTTTCTAGATCTTAAATACTATAAAAATATAAGCCTATAAGTTATTACTATCTTTAAGATACTAAAAAAATATCCTATTTTTTATATATTATTACTAGAATTATAATTAAAAGATCTTAAAATATTATAAGATTATTTAGGATCTATTAAAATAAATAGTAAAAAAAAATTTAAAATTAAATTTATTAAAAGAAGTATTTATAATAGGAACTAATATTTAGTATACTAAAAAGACTATAGGTCTATAGAGAATATATAAAAACCCTATATTAATATAGAAAATACTATAATACTTAATATATTTAAATAAAAAGAATATAAAGATAAAAAGATAAAAAAACTATTAAAATTAAAAGTAAATAAATAGAATAATATAAATAATCTTTTAAAATATTATCTATAAATATTAACTAAAAAAATATAATTATAAATCTATATTCTAGGAGACCCCTAGGTATAGTAGCTAAAGTAGTTATTATACTAATAAAATTAATAATATTTACTATATCTATTCTAAGTATAATTATATTAATAACTATAATATTAAATATATCTATAGATTTAGTAATATCTATAGACTCTATAGATCCTACTAGATCTATAGGTTCTATAGGACCTACTCCTAATAAAGAAAATAATAGTAATAGTAAAAACTTAGCTATAAGAAAAAAGGATATATATATAATAGGAATAATAGTAGATAGGATTATAAATCTAGTAGATAATATAAAAGATATAGATACTATATCTATAATATAGAGAATAATTACTAATATAGTAGATAGACTAAATAATCTAGATTAAATAAATAGTTTAAGAAATATATTATAATTAATTATATAAGTTAAGATTATATATAACTTTTTATAGTAACTAAACTAGATTATAAGAGTAAGATTTATATTATCTATATTAATAACTCTTATTAAATAATTAATTAAAACTAGGGTAATATATATATTAATAATATAATTAAAATAGGGATTAACTATTTAATAAGATTTATAAATATTTATATAGTTTATATATTTAATAATCTCTTTAGGAGAGAGAGAATACTAATCTATAATAATAAATAAACTAAAGAGATTATATATATAGATAGTATAAAAAAAATAATATAATTATTTATTATAGTCTAAATAAATATACTATATATAGTTATAATAAAATATAATAAAGATTAAAGATAAAGATAGATAGTAAGATTAATAATATCTTATAGTAAAAAAAGAATAGTTATATATAAATTATTAATCTATAAAAATAATCTAATACCCTATATATAATAAATAAAAATAATAAAAATATAATTAAATATATTATCTATATAATAAGATATACTACTAAATTTATTTAAAAAATAAAATAAACCCTTAAAACTTAAATCTTTAGAATAAAAAAAAAATAAAAAGAATAAACTTAATCTTAACTACTTCTAATATCTTTAAAAAAAACTATTAAACTAATATAAAACACTATATCTTTAATATAAAAAAAATATACTATATAGATAATTAAAAAATAATATTAATATAATATAAACTATAAAAAAAATAAAATATCCTTAAAATTACTAACTATATAAAAGAGTATTATATATTAATAAGAATAAAGATACTATAAAGACTATATAGACTAGGGACTAACTTATAAAGAAAAAAGATAATTATTATAGACCCTATATAGATACTTATAGAGATAAGCTTAGCTAGTTATAGGAGTATCTAGGTTATATAGCCTATAACCTAGTTATCCCCTAAGTTATCTAACCTTACCCCCTACCTCTATAATTCTTAATAAGAAAGGATACCCTTCCTTAGTGATTAATCTCTATAATCTAATATACCTACCTAGTGACCTAGGTTATTACTCTGATATTATTTGACTCAAACCCCTTACTAAAGAGGTTCTAACATTAGTAAAAATTCTTTTTTAACAAATTTATTATTTAATTTTTATTAAAATATCTAGATAAAAGATTATTATAATATATTTTAATAAATTTAGTTTATAAACTATTTTTATTAGATATATAGATATATCTTTTAAAATATAATAGATTATAAATAATTATTTAATCTTTTTAAATCTTTTTTAATTTAACTTAAATTTATAGATCTTTAATCTAAGAATCTTTTAATTATAGTTTAAATAAAAATTTTTATAAATTAAAATTAATATTCCTATAAAGATTCTTAATAACTATAATTATCTAAATATAGGATTTTAAGATTTTAATTAGAATATTAGAGTTTTTCTAACTAATATTTTCTAAATTATAGTTTTCTAGTAAATAGAAGTTTAATATACTATCTAATTTACTTTTAAAATATAACTAATTCTTATTAGAATTATTTTTTATTCTTTATTAAAATTAAAAATAATATTTTTATAAATAACTATAGTTTTTTTTATAAAATATTATTATTACTCTCTTTATATAATAAATTTTATAAAAAATCTATTTTTATTTTTAATAATTTTTTATAAAAAGATTTTAATAATTTAATATCTAGGATTTAAATATAATTTACTCTTTAAGATAGACTATTTATAAGATTTATTTTTTTTAAATAATATTTAATAATAAAATTAAAAAAAATAAGATTTAAAACCTATTATATTTATTTACTATTTAACTTTAATTTAATTATAAATATTTATAGATTTATATAATTAGTTAAGATTTTAATAATATAAATATTTTTTTTAGATAATATCTTTAATATCTAAATAAATATATAATAGTATATAATTTTTAATTAAAAATAGAATAATTTAATTCTACTTTAAAAATTTTTTTAAACTAAAATACTATATAATACTATATTCTATCTTTTAATATTTATAATAAAATACTAACTATTTTTTAGTTAGAAATATCTATTTTTAACCTAATTAGTTTAGTAAGATTAAAATATTATGATAATAAAGTCTTTTTAAATTTATTTTTTAATATATAAAAAACTAATAACTCTTTTTAATTTAGGGTTATTCCTTTTAGTTTTTATCTATTCTTACTTTTTTTAGTAAAGATATAAAAAAAAACTATAATTTTAGAATAATTGTTAATAAATTATCTATAAAAATTATAGATAGTTCCTAATTTATATATATAAGATTAATCTATAATAATATCTTACTAATTAATAATAAATTTAAAAAATTTAATTTATGATTAATAAAAGAAAAATATTTTATAATTTTAGTATATAATTAAGTTTTTTTTTATCTTTTTAAGAATAAGTTAGATATATTTTATATATAATTTATAAATATTTAAAAATATAAATATATTATTAAGATATACTATATATATTATATTAAATAAATTATATAAAATAAAATAAATATAATTTTAAAATATAATAAGAATATTTATAAAACTAAAAAATAATATTATATATTTATAATATCTATATTTTATTTAAAAAACTATTTTCTATTTATCTTTTTTTTAAATATAAATTTAATAATATATATTAAAAATATTAATTTTAAAAAAATATTTAGGTTCTTATAATTAATCTAATATTTTAAAAATAAAAAATAAAAGATATTAATTTTTAATTATAATTTAATTTAATCTTTTATAATCTATATATAATTATAATATTGTATCTTTTTTTAAAATAAAGAAAATAAAGATTTTAATAAGATTTTTTAAAGATTTTATTCTTTTATTTTAAATATTTTTTTACTATAACTATATAATATTTTAAATTCTTTAAAAAATAGGAAATAAATTAATTTAAATAGTAGATTTTTATTTTTATAAGTTTTAATAATATAATCTATATCTTTTTATAGTTTTTATAATTTATTTAGATAATAATTAATTATATAGAGTCTAAATAACTTTATATATATATATATATATATATATATATATATATAATTCTAATATTATTTTAAGAATTAATAAAGATTTAAAGTTAATATTTCTTTTTTTCTTAACTTAAATTATTATTCTTTAGTTTTAGTTATTAGATAAATTGGATATTTCTTAAAAATAGTTATAAATAATAATATTATATAAGACTATCCTATATTTATATATCTTAATCAATAATAATATAATTATATATAAATTATAATATTTGTTTTTTAGAATTAATAATAATAATAATGATTTAATATATTTTATATATAATTAATTTCACTTTTTTAATAATTTATACAGTTAGAATAATAAAGAAAATTCTTTTTAGTTTTTTTTTTTTATAAATTTATAATTAATTAGATTTATTTTAATATAAATATCTAGATTAGTATAAGTTTATATTAATTTATCTATAATTATAGAATAATATAGTTAGATAATAATCTTTATAATTAACTTTATCTAAACTATAAATAAAAGATTATCTATAGTTTAAGATTATTTTTTAAATTAGTTAATTTAGCTTTAATTCTTTAAATTTTTATAGGTTTTTTAAAATCTTTTTTTTAGTATATTTATTTATATAATAACTATATTTTTTATAGTAATAATATTAAACTTTTAATAAATCTATAATATAAGATTTTTATAATTTTTTAAAGATATTTAATTTATTTCTTAGTAAATTTTAATTATAACTTTTTTTATTTTAATATTAGTTCTAGGCTTTTTAGCTATAATAATCTTTTTTTTTTAATTTATAGTTAAATAGATTCTTTTTAAATCTTTTTTATTATTTTATAATAAGATTTAATATAAATTTATAGTAATTACTATTTTATTATAAGTTTTTAATAGATTTACTATATATACTATAATAGTTTATTATAAAAAAAATAATAATTAAAAAAAAAATCTAAAATACTAATTCTTTTTAATCTATAAGATAGATATATTTTAAGACTATTTAAATATAAATTAAAAATAACTAACATATTATAATCTCTTTAATAAACTTTAGTATATTAAATATTAATATTAAATTAAAGAATTATAGAATTTTTAATTAAAATTAAAGTCTACTCCTTAAAGGTTTTCTGATTATTTTTAATATAAATTAACTTAGTTTTACTAAATAAATCTAAATAGATAAACTATAGTTATTAATATTATTCTTATAACTTTAGGATAATAACTTAGATCTATATTTAAATAAAGAATTATAAAAATAATTTTAGAAATAATACTAAAGATTTTTAATCTAGTTAATATAACTTTTAATACTAATATTAAGCTTTAACTCTAAAATAAAATCTAACTTAAAAGGTTTTTTTTTTAATAAATTATATCTAAATAAAAGATATTTTTTTTAATTAAGATATTAATTAATATTTAGCATATATATTATTTTTATTAATATATAATAAAATATTATAAAATTATTATTTTATAAGATCTAAATATTATAATAAATTTTATTAAAGTTTATTTTTTATTTCTTTATCTATTAAAATAATATTTTTAACATTTTTATTAATAAGATTATTAATAAATAAACTTTATTATAATTCTTAAAAGATTTAAAAAATTTAATATATAATTTAATTAGATATAATTATTCTAAATATCTTAATAAAAAAAATATTAAAATTTATTATAAAAATAATACTAAATTAGGATAATATCTAAAAAATAAATAAAAAATAATATAAGATTAAATTAATTATCGTTATAAAATAATTTCTAAGATTAATAAAAATTAATAGTTAAAAAAAAGAGATTTAAAAATATTTTAAGATTAATTTTATATCTTAAGGTTTTAAGTATAATTAAATTATTATTATTTATCTTTTAATATAAGATAGTAATTTAGATATTTAGTTCTTAATTCTATTAGTTAAAAGATCTTTTAGATATCTTTTCTGATTCTCTTTCTTTTATATATAATAGTTAGATAATTTATAATAAAAGGAAATTTAATCCTAAGAATATAATCTAAAATAAAATTAAAAGATTTTATTATTCTAATTTATTTATTATAATAATCTTTTAAATAAACTTTATAATTTTATCTATATTTTTTATAGTCTTTTAGTTAATTATTTTAATATTTATTTATAGATTTAGTTTTAATCTTTTTAATTGTTAAGCAAAGTGAGACACATAAAATAAGGGTTAAGGGGTTTAGTCTGATTCTTTTCTAAAATACCTGAATATACTCTGGAAGTGTTATTAGGTAGAAATAAGGTACTAACTATTGTTATATTAGGTGATCTGTTATTATATTAGGTGATAAGTGGGTTATTATATAGTAAGAAGTGGTAGAATATATAGTTCTAAGGTTATTACTATTGCTGTTACTATTACTATTACTATTACTATTACTGTTACTATTATTGTTACTATTACTATTATTATTACTATTACTATTATTATTACTATTACTATTATTATTGCTATTATTATTACTATTACTATTACTATTACTATTACTATTACTATTACTATCAATATCACTATTACTATTACTATTACTATTACTGTTATTATTACTTTTCTACCTACTATCCTAAGGTCTATCCCTATAATACCCTGGGCTTTTTTTAGGGATATATAGATTAAAGATAGTCTTTCACGTGATAGATTTAGCTTTACTTAACACTTATGCACTAGTGATATCACTAGGCCAGGGGTCCAGGGGGCGCCGGAGCCCCCTGGTATTTTTTATAAAAAATATTTAATATTTTAGTTTTATTATTTTATTTAATTATTAATCTATAAGTAATATATAGTTAAAAGTTAATATCTTATTATTAATAGATAGTAAAATACTAATTAAAATTTATTAGTAAATAATTAATCTTAGTTATTTATTAGATTTTTTAATATATTTAGTTTATTAATTATTTAGTTATAAAATATATTTATTAATATATCTGTATTAATATCTCTTATATAAAAAATATAGATTAAGTATTTTAAAAATAGATTAATAATAATTATAATAGTATTATATATTTTCTTTTTACTTTATAGGGAATAGTTTAGTAATAAAGTCTAAGTTTATTTATTATTTAATATATTTAGATATTAATAATAGTTTTAATAGTCTATATAATATATATTAATAAATTATATTAGTTTAGTATAACAGATATTTATTAATATATTTATTAATATTTTATTCTATATCTTTTTATTAGTATTTCTAATATATTATTTTAGTTATTCTTTAATATTAATAATAATTATTTTAAGGATTATTATAGTTTATATAAAGGATTTTAGTAATTATAATTTAGTTTATCTATAATATAAAGATTTTTTTATTTTTTTATAATAAATTATTATAATTTAATTTATTTTATAATATTTTAAGTAATCTTTTTAATCTTATATAGTTAATCTTTATAAAAGGATTTTTAATAATATAGTCTTTTAATTAAATCTATTTAATTAGTTTTTTTATTAATTCTTAGATATTATTATATATATATATATTTAATTTATCTAATCTTATTTTTAATTTTTTTGTAAATAAGGTTTTATAGTTATATTAGGGTTTTTAAAAATATAATTATATTTTTTCTAAATCTTTATATAGTATTTTTATTAATATTTTTTTTTAGTCTTTATTTTTTTTATATTATCTAATTTATAATTAAAAATATTTATTAGATTTTTTTTTTAGGTTAGTATATAATCTTTAAGTTAAATTATATAAATTATTTTATTTACTATATTTATCTTTAATTAAGTTTTTTAGTAAATATAAAGATATATAGATTTATATAGTTTATATAAACTAATATAGGGTATATATTTTTTTAAAATAATAATTTTAGTATTTAAAACTTTTAACTATAGTTAGTATTTTTTTATTATAGGTTTTATAGTTTTTTTAATAGATATTATTTTTTAAAAATAGAATATAATTAGTTTTTATATTTTATTTTCTTATTTTTTAAAAATATATATTATTAATAATAAATCTTAATATATTAAATTTAAATATTATTTTTAGTTTAGGATTAAAGTATATTAATAATAAGATCTTTTTTTAATTTTATTTAATATTTATAAAGAATATTTAAGTTTTATTAACAAATATAAATCTTTTTTTAATTTTATTTATTTTTTTTAAAGATATTTAGTTTTTAGATAAGGTTATTTAATAGTATAATTATTTTAAAATA
This sequence comes from Penicillium herquei, assembly GCA_039634405.1. Taxonomy (NCBI): domain Eukaryota; kingdom Fungi; phylum Ascomycota; class Eurotiomycetes; order Eurotiales; family Aspergillaceae; genus Penicillium; species Penicillium herquei. The sequence continues at coordinate 2,870,648 of CP098387.1, read as the reverse complement.
GTTTATAATAAATCTTTAGTAAAAGTTTATAAATCTTATAAACTATTAGATATTAAAGATATTTTTAGATTTAGATTATTTTTTAATTATATTAATTTTTAATAGATTTATAGTTATATCTTTAAATAAGATACTAAATCTTAAGAATTCTATTTATTTTATATAAAAAGTATATTTTGAAATCTTTATAAATAATTTATATTATTATAGTTTTTTAAATATAGTTTAGAAATATTTAATATATATTTTTTTATTTTTTAAAAATATAAAGATATTATTTAGATATACTATAAAAAAGATATTAAATAATTTAATTAAGATTTAGTTAATATATATTTAGAATATAGTTAATATATTAATTAATCTAAAAGATATAATCTTATATTTAAATTAGTTATATCTTATTTTAAAGATTATTTTTGATTTATTATTTTTTTTAATATATATATAGTAATATATATTTTTAAGATTAAGCTTTATAAAAAATTTTATTTTAGATAATCTATTTAATAATTCTTTTATAAAAAATAGTAAATATTAATTCTTAATTATAATCTTATTTAGGTTTTTATAGTTTATATAAAGTTAAAGTTTTTTATCATTTTTAGATATAAATAGAATTAATAAATCTATAAGGTTTTTTAAAGATTAAATTTAGTCTTTTTTTAGGTTATTATTAAGATATATTTATAGGATTTTAAGTTTAGTCTTTAATAATAGATATAATAATTAATTTAAAGATTTAGTTTTTTTTAAAAATTAATTATATAGTTATAGTTTATATATTTTAGGAGTAGTTTTATTTTTATTATATTAAATATATTTATAAAGTTTATGTATTATATTAAATATTTATTTAATATCTTATTTAATTTTTTATAAAAGGTTTTTATACAAAAAAGTTTTTTTATTTTTAGTTTTATTTTTAGTTTTATTTTATTTAATATTTTTATTATAAATTTTATTATTATCTTTATATAATTAACATTTTGAATAAGATTTTAATCTAGTTTTTTTAATATAATTTTTTTAATTATTAGTTTAGATATTATAGATTAATAAAACTATTTTTTTATAATCTAATTAATATTTAGATTAATTAATTATAGTTAGTTGAACCTTAGTAAAAGATTATAGTCTATTATATCTATTATTTTAAAGTTTATTATAGTTATATAGGTTTTTTTCTTTTAATTAGTAGTTTAAAGTTAGAATTATTAGATATTATAAGATTATATTTATTATCTATTAATAGTTTTAATTAAATATAATATTCGTTTAGTTTTTTTTATATATTTTTTTATTTATTATTAATTAATAAAGCTTTATATTATTTTATTATTAATTAAGATTTAAGTTTTTATTAAGATTTTGTTTAATATTAAGATAATTTTAGTTATATATTATAATATTGATATACTATTTTAATTATTTTTTTTTTAGATAATATCTAATGTAATAATTATTATTTATATAGGATTATTTAGTTTTTTATTTTTTTTATAATCTTAATAGTATTTTTATATCTTATTAGATCTATTTTATATTTATTAATATAATATTCTATAAATTTATATTTATTATATATAATCTATTTTTTTAATTCTTATTTATTATATTTTTATTTTTAAGATTTAGGATTATTAATATAGTTAGATAATTAGATTTTATAGTTAGATTTTTTAATAATCTAAACTATATTTTTTCTTTTATAAAACTATAATATTTTTATTTATTTTAATAATATTAATATATTAGGTTTAGAGTTTTTTAAGATATTAGGATAGTATTCTTTTAGTATATAAAAAATATTATATCTATATTAAATAGATAATAGATTCTTTTATCTAATAGTATTTATATATTTTTTAATCTATTACTATTAGGATTTTAGTTTTTAGTTTATTTATATATTTTTTAAATATAGGGTTTTACTTTATATAATAAAAAATATTTATTAAATATTAAAAGAAACTAAATACTATTTTATTTTTTTATTAGTTTATTTTATATTATTTTTAATATATATTAATTTTAATTATAATAAGATTATAGATAAATTTCTTTATCTATAGTTTAAATTCTTTTTATAAAAAAACTAATTAGAATAGATTTCTTTTTTTATATAATCTTTAAAATTAATTAATTTTAATATTAAATAAAATAGTTATATAAAATATTTAATAGAAATCTTTATAAAAATAATTAAGATAGTTATTTTACTATATTTATAATTAAATCTTAAATTTTTTTTATTTATTTAGATTTTAATTTTTAAATAAATCTATATTCTCTAAGATTAAAAGTTATTTTACTATAGTAATAGATATATATAGTTTAGTTAAAAAAGATAGTAAAAATTATTTATATAATAGGATTTTAAAGATTATAAAATCTTTAATCTTTTAATTATAATAAAATTCTTATATTTTAAGTTTATTTTTTTATTTTTTTTATTAGATTAAATCTAGTAGTTGAACTTTTTTTTAATTTTTTTTAAAGGTGTTATAAAATTCTTAAAAATCTTTATTTTTCTTTTTAGTAATAATTAAGTTAGTTAAGATTTTAGGAATTATTTTAAGAGTTTTAATAGTATTAATTATAGTCTTTTTTAAGATTTATAGAATATTAGATAGTTTATCTATAATTTCTAAAAGAGTAGTTTGTTTTTTAGAAAATCTATTAAGGTATATTTAAGCTTTATCTTTTAAATAGAGGATTTAGGGTATTTTTATAATAACTATAAATAAAGAGAAATATTTTTTAATTTAATAGTCTAATCTTAAATTAGAATAATTTAAATATTAATAATTATTATTATTATAGATAAAGTTTAAAGATTATAAAAAATATTAATAAAGATTAAAATAAAAATTTAAAAAAAGAATAGATAGCTTTAATAGTTTTAAGTAGATTTATATAAAGTTTAGATAAACTAATATTTTTTTTAGATTAATTTATAAATTAATTATTAAAGTTTAGTAAAAGATTAAATCCTTTTTATAGTTTTATAATATATTTAGCTAAGTTAGCTAAAATTACTATAGCTTAGTATAGGGTTTTATATATCTATTAATAGATTTTAGATTAGTTATCTATAATTATTCTATAATCTTATATTATAGTAAGAAAATTAAATAATAAAATTTTTTAATTTTATTTTAGATTATATCCTTAGAATTAGATTTCTTTTTATTATAAATTATTTAATTATTATATATAAAAGAAAATAAAATAAAATAAATATTTAAAAGATTTTTTAATTAATAGAATTAAGAACTAAATATCTAAATTACTATTTTACATTAAAAAATAAATAATAATAATTTAATTATATTTAAAACCCTAACATATAAAATTAGTCTTAAAATATCTTTAAATACTTTTTTTAAATATTAATCTTTATTAATTTTAAAAACTATTTTATAAAAAAATAATTAATTTAATTTTATATTATTTTTCATCTATCTTATAGATATTACCCTAATCTAATATTATTTTTATAATAAATTTTAATATTTTATCTATTAAAATACCTAAAATAATTATATCTAATTAAATTATATATTAAACCTTTTAAATCTCTTAAAAATTATAATAAAATTTATTTATTAATAATTTTACTAATAAAAATAATAAAAATACTATTCTAATAAATAAAAAAATAAAAAATAAACTTTAATAAGATTTACTATAATATCTAAATCTTAGAAAATAATCATTTTATAATATTTTATTATATTCTAATAAAAATAATATATATCTTAAATATTAACTAATATCCTAATAAAAAAAATACTTTCTATTTAGATATAATTTACTAAAAAAACCTTTTAAATTAGATCCTATCTTAGAATTAAAACTTAATACTAATATTAAAAATTATATTAACTAGATTAAAAATCTTTAATACTATTTTTAAAATTACCTTTATAATTTTTTATCTAGAATATAGATCTAAGTTACTATCCTAAAATTATAAAAATAATATTAATAACTATAGTTTATCTATTTAGAATTACTTAATAAAACTAAATTAATTTATACTAAAAATAATTAAAAAACCTTTCAGAAGTAAACTTTAATTTTATTTAAAAATTCTATAACTCTTTAACCTAATATTAATACTTAATATACTAAAACTTATTAAAAAGATTATAATATATTAACTACTTTTAATTTATATTCAAATAATCTTAAAATATATTTATTTTATAGATTAAAAAAAATTAATACTTTAGATTTTTTTTTTTAATTATTATTTTTTTTATAATAAACTATTATAGTATATATAGTAAATCTATTAAAAACTTATAATAAATCTTATTATAAAATCATAAAAAAAACTTAAAAAGAATCTATTTAACTATAAACTAAAAAAAAAGATTATTATAGCTAAAAAACCTAAAACTAATATTAAGATAAAAAAAATTATAATTAAAAATTATTAAAAAATAAATTAAATATCTCTAAAAAATTAAAAAAAATCTTATATTATAGATTTATTAAAAGTTTAATATTATTACTATAAAAAATATAGTTATTATATAAATAAATATACTAAAAAAAAACTCTAAAAAATCTATAAAAGTTTAAAAAATTAAAGCTAAATTAAATAATTTAAAAAATAATCCTAAATTATAGATAGTCTTTTATCTATAATTTAAAAAAACTAATTATAAGGATTACTATTTAACTATATTACCCTATAACTATAGATAAATTAATATAAACTTATACTAATTTAGATATCTATACTAAAATAGATCTAATTAGTTATGAATTTATAAAAAAAGAAAAATTAAAAAGAATTTCTCTTATTATTTTAATTTTATAAATTATTAAAAAAATAAAACTAATTATATATAGAATATATTAAGTTCCTATTACTATTATTAATTCTAAAAAGAAAATATTATAATTTATATATAATTATATTATTATTAATTAAAAGATAAAAAAATAAAATAGTCCTATATTATTATCTATAACTACTTTTAAGAAATATCTAATTTATTTAATAACTAAAACTAGAAAATAGTAGTTTAAATTAAAAAAAATATATATTAACTCTAAATCCCTACTAATTCCAAAAATAGTATTAGAATTATATATATATATATATATATATATATATATATATATATATAATTATTTAGACTCTATATAATTAACTACTACCTAAATAGATCTTAAAGATTACTTCTATTAACCTAAAAAAATACTCTTTAAATTCTAGGAATATTAAGATATATTTAATACTATATCTTTAAAAATTATACTATTATAAAAAGATTTAGATTATACTATTAAAACTTATATAAATAAAAATCTACTATTTAGATTAATTTATCTATTATCTTTTAAAGAACTTAGGATATTATATAATTATATTAAAAAAAATATTTAAAATAAAAAAATAAAATCTTTCAAAAATCCTACTAAAGTCTTTATTCTCTTTATTCTAAAAAAAGGTAGAATATTATATTTATATATAGATTATTATCATAACAAAAAAATTAGACTAATAAAACCTTTTAATTTTTTTTAGATTATATTCTTAGAATTAAATTTCCTTTTATTATAAATTATCTAACTATTATATATAAAAGAAAGAGAATCAGAAAAGATATCTAAAAGATCTTTTAACTAATAGAATTAAGAACTAAATATCTAAATTACTATCTTATATTAAAAGATAAATAATAATAATTTAATTATACTTAAAACCCTAAAATATAAATTTAATCTTAAAATATTCTTAAATCCCTTTTTTTAAGTATTAATCTTTATTAATCCTAAAAATCATTTTATAAAGATAATTAATTTAATCTTATATTATTCTTTATCTATCTTATAGATATTATCTTAATCTAGTATTATTTCTATTATAAATTTTAATATTTCTTTTATTAAGATATCTAAAATAATTATATTTAATTAAATTATATATTAAATCTTCTAAATCTTTTAAGACTTATAATAGAGTTTATTTATTAATAATTTTATTAATAAAAATAATAAAAATATTATTCTAATAAATAATAAAAAAATAAAAAATAATAAATTTTAATAAAACTTACTATAATATCTAGATCTTATAAAATAGTAATTTTATAATATTATATAATATAGTAATAAAAATAATATATATCCTAAATATTAATTAGTATTTTAATTAAAAAAATATCTTTTAGTTAGATATAATTTACTAAAAAAAACCTTTTAAATTAGATTCTATCTTAGAATTAAAACTTAATATTAGTATTAAAAATTATATTAATTAGATTAGAAATCTCTAGTACTATTTTTAAAATTACTCTTATAACTTTTTATCTAAAATATAGATCTAAGCTACTATCTTAAAGTTATAAGAATAATACTAATAACTATAGTTTACCTATTTAGAATTACTTAGTAAAACTAAGTTAATTTATATTAAAAATAATTAGGAAACCTTTAAGAAATAGACTTTAACTTTAATTAAAAAATCTATAACTCTTTAACCTAATATTAATACTTAATATACTAAAACTTACTAAAGAGATTATAATATACTAACTACTTTTAATTTATACCTAAATAGTCTTAAAATATATTTATCTTATAGACTAAAAGAAATTAATATTTTAGATTTTTTTTTTTAATTATTATTTTTTTATAATAAATTATTATAGTATATATAGTAAATCTATTAAAAACTTATAATAAAATAGTAGTTATTATAAACTTATATTAAATCTTATTATAAAATAATAAAAAAGGTTTAAAAAGAATCTATTTAGCTATAAACTAAAAAAAAGATTATTCTAGTTAAAGAGTCTAGAACTAATACTAAGATAAAAGAAATTATAATTTAAATTTACTAAAAAATAAATTGAATATCTCTAAAAAATTATAAAAATCTTATATTATAGATTTATTAAAAGTTTAATATTATTACTATAAAAAATATAGTTATTATATAAATAAATATATTAAAAAAGAAGACTCTAAAAAACCTATAAAAATTTAAAAAATTAAAGCTAAATTAATATAAACTTATATTAATTTAGATATCTATACTAAAATAGATCTAATTAGTTATAAATTTATAAAAAAAAATAATTAAAAAGAATTCTTTTTATTATTTTAACTTTATAAACTATTAAAAAAATAAAACTAATTATATATAGAATATATTAAGTTCCTATTATTATTATTAATTCTAAAAGAAAAATATTATAATTTATATATAATTATATTATTATTAATTAAGATATATAAAAATAAAATAGTTGTATATTATTATCTATAATTACTTTTAAGAAATATCTAATTTATTTAATAACTAAAACTAGAGAATAGTAGTTTAAATTAGAAAAAGAGAAAATATTAGTTCTAAATCCTTATTAATTCTTAAAATAGTATTAGAATTATATATATATATATATATAGAATTAGTTAGACTCTATATAATTAATTATTATCTAAATAGGTTATAAAGATTATTTCTGTTAATCTAAAAAAAGAAATATCCTCTAAATTCTATAAATATTAGGATATATTTAATACTATATCTTTAAAAATTATATTATTATAAAAAGATATAGATTATACTATTAAAACTTATAAAAATAAAAATCTACTATTTAGACTAATTTATCTATTATCTCTTAAAGAACTTAGGATATTATATAGTTATATTAAAAAAAAATATTTAAAATAGAAGAATAAAATCTTTAGAAAGTTTTATTAAAACTTTTATTCTCTTTATTTTAAAGAAAGAAAAAGTACTATAATTATATATAGATTATAAAGAACTAAATTAAATTATAATTAAAAATTAATACTTTTTATTTCTTATTTCTAAAATATTAGATTAATTATAAGGATCTAAATATTTTTCTAATATTAATATCTTTAATATATATTATTAAATTTATATCTCAAAAGAGATAAATAGAAAATAGTTTTTTAAATAAGATATAGATATTATAAGTATATAATATTATTTTTTAGTCTTATAAATACTTTTATTATATTTTAAAATTATATTTATTCTATTTTATATAATTTACTTAATGTAGTATATATAATATATCTTAATAATATATTTATATTTTTAAATACTTATAAATTATATATAAAATATATCTAACTTATCCTTAAAAGAATAAGAAAGGCTTAATTATATATTAAAATTATAAAATATATCTTTTACTAATTATAAATTAAATTCTTTAGATTTATTATTAATTAGTAAGATATTACTATAGATTAATTATATATATAAAATATATTTAATTAGGAACTATCTATAACTTACTAAGAAATCTAAGTCTTTTTAGGATTTTATAATTTCTATAGATTATTTATTAAGAATTATTCTAAAATTATAGTTCTTTTTATATCTTTACTAAAAAAGTAAGAATAAATAAAAACTAAAAGAAATAATCCTAAATTAAAAAGAGTTATTAGCTTTTTATATATTAAAAAGTAAATTTAAAGAAGCTTTATTACTATAATATTTTAATTTTACTAAACTAATTAGACTAGAAATAAATACTTTTAATTAGGGAATAGTTAGTATTTTATTATAAATATTAAAAGATAGAATATAATACCCTACAATATTTTAGTCTAAAAAATTTTCTAAAGTAAAATTAAATTATTCTATTCTTAATTAAGAATTATATATTATTATATATTTATTTAAATATTAAAGATATTATCTAAAAAAAATATTTATACTATTAAAGTTTTAATTACTATTTAAAATTCTAAATAGAGTAGGTACTTAGATATATTAATTATCTTTACTAGAAAAATATTTTTAATTTTATAATATATTTCTAATTTAGTTACTTAAAGAATATTATCTATACTTTAAGGATAATTTATCTATAAAATCTATACTAAGTCTAAAGAATAAAGATTATTATAAACTTAAGGAAATTATAGATAAAGATATTATTAAAAGTTCTATATACTTTTTAGTTAAGTAAAAAGAATAGTCTTTAGAGTTTAATTAATAGATTAAAAAAGAAGATATATCTACTAATAAAATAATTACTAAATTTAGAAAAATAAAAAAATTAACTATAAAAAATAACTAAAACCTAATAAGGATATTAGATCTTTAAGAAAAAGAAAAAATATAATATTAAAAATTTTAAATAAAAATTTAAAAGAATTTAAAATTAAATTAAAAACCTAAAATAAAGATATATAGTAAGAATAACTTTATATAAATCTTAGATATAATTTATATCTTTCTTTATAAACTATATAGACTATACGAATAAGGATTAAATTATAATATTCTAAATATTAAACTCTTAATCTTTATATTATAAATAAAAAAATAATATACTATCTTTTAACTAAATTAAATCTTTAAGATCTTTATATATATAAATAGTATTTTAATTATAAAATAAAATAAATAGATTCAATAGTAATTATATTAGTTCTTACTAAACTAAAACTATTATTTTTATAATAGTTTATAATAATTTATTTAAAAATAGTAACTAATTTTAATAATTCTATATATATATATCTTAATAGATATAGATATCCTAATTTAGATTACTATCTAATACTCTACCCTTAAATATCTCTAAAATATTATTTAGATTATTAATAATAGATTAATTTATAAAAGATATACTAAGATAGGTTAAATAAATCTATTCTATAATCTTATAAAAAGTAATCTAGTTATCTTAAAGACTAAATAGTATCTATAAAATAATATATTAATAATTAGTTAGTTATTTAAAAATAAATTATATAGAAAAAGACTAAGATTACTATTATATAAATAATATTTTTTATAGAATATTTTTTATAAGTTATTCCTAAAGTACTATATTATATATATATAAAAATAATTAACTTTATAATATAAATATCTTTAGTAACTTAAATATTAAATAAAGTTTAATAATCTTTTACTATATAATTATAATATAAAATATAAGATATTTATCCTATATTTATTTTTATAAAAAATAGTTACTAATTTATTATAACTATAAGATAAACTATAATTAAGACTTTATAAATTATATTTTTTATTATAGTAAAATTAATAAAAATAACTATATTAAATTTAATAAAGATTAATAAAAAAGTTAAAGATTTTAAATATTTAAATATAAAAAAATAATATCTTATATACTATAATATTTACTATTTAATATAATCTATTTATTCTAGAATCTTCTTATTAATATTTCTAGAATATCTCTAATTTTTAAGATTTTTTATATTATCTTTATTTATATAATAACTAATTAGGATAATTAATTATAGAAAAAAAAATAATTTATTATAGTAAGAAAATTAAAATAATAAAATCTTTTAATTCTATTTTAAATTATATCCTTAGAATTAAATTTCTTTTTATTATAAATTATCTAACTATTATATATAAAAAAAGAATTAGAAAAGATATCTAAAGGATCTTTTGACTAATAGAATTAAGAACTAAATATCTAAATTACTATCTTATTTTAAAGGATAAATAATAATAATTTAATTATACTTAAAACCCTAAGGTATAAAATTAGCCTTAAAACATCTTTAAATCCCTTTCTTTTAAGTATTAATCTCTATTAATCTTAGAAACTATTTTATAAAAAGATAATTAATTTAATCCTATATTACTTTCTGCCTATCTTATAGGTACCACCCTAATCTGGTATTATTTCTATAACATCCTGTTTATATTTATAAAGCTTTGTAAGGGTTTTATCCTGTTAGACTTAACTTTGGATAGGCTTTACTAGTCTATCCCCTTTGTCTTAGTACTCCTGCTGTATATACTAGGGCTTTTATTCTATGTTATGATAATATTAGATGTTTATAATTTTTTAAAAATATTTAATTTATTTTAATTATAATTTTCTTTATTTTCATATTAGTTTTAAACTCTTTATTTATAATATTCTTTTTTTAATTTATTATTAAATAGATTTTATTTAATCTTTTTTTATTATTTTATAATAAAGTTTAATGTAAATTAATAATAATTCCTATTTTATTATAAGTCTTTAATCAAAGTTAAGATCTATTCCTTAAAGGTTTTTTAATTATTTTTAGTATAAATTAATTCTATTTTATTAAACAATTCTAAATAAGTAAACTAAAGTTATTAATATTATTCTTATAACTTTAGGATAATAGTTTAGACCTATATTCTAAATAGAAAATTATAAAAATAATTTTAAAATAATATCAAAGATTCTTTATTTAATTTATATAATTTTTAATATTAGTGTTAAGTGTTACGGACCCACTACGGAGGGATCTCCCAGGAGCAATTGCGAACCAATCAGTTGGCGGTCGGACCCAGACTGGACGACCAGCCTCAGGCATTAATAAGGAGCCATATTCGGTATACAACTTGCCGTCTGATGGAATACTATATTTAACAAAGCAACGGTTCACAGGAGGCTACTTCTGGCCTCCCCGGCATAACACATAGTTGTACCCGATTACAACTACGACCAAGGGTGCACGTGGGCAGCACGTGACCAAGGACTATTCCAACAATAGATCCTGTCCGTTCGAACGGAACGGACCTGACCTGACGGCAGGAACGGACCTGACCTCTTGAGAGGACAGGATGACTAGGAGGACTGGATATATAGGGACGGTCATTACCATCATGTATTTAGCTCTTCGCGATTATTCCTACATTGTTATTGAGACCTACAGTGCGAATCAGACCGACATCTTGTTAATCACAATCGAACCCTTGAAGACAAACCTCAACTAGCTTGGGAGCTCACTCGTGATAACCTCACTCGTGACTGACTTGCTAGCGACTCCCTGTTCAAGCATTACCGTGCAAGGATCCCTAAAGACTTAGCCCGTGTGAGGCCCCGCGACGGCGACGGTACAGTTGCAGGATAACGGCTTGCGGTAAGTACACTAACGGACCAGTGTCTACTCACGTTGCTTGACGGCCAGTTCGTAACACAATAATCGCCCTGTCTATTACGATTGTGATTACAGCATCATGTCGAACCAAGGCAGTACCTCGAAGGGTAAGGCAGCACCTGTGCCACCCGCAACACAGTCCAAGATGGACATCGACTCAGACGACGAGCGCGATCAGGAGATTCAACAACTCCGACGACAAATTCTGGAATTGAAGAAAAACATGGACGCCATGGAAGCAAGTACCAGCCAGCTGGGTAACGCGACCCAGGAACAATTCCAAAGCATCGCTGAACAATTGAACCGAGGCGACCCTCGGGAACCGACACGAACAACCATGCCAAAGCTACCCAAGGCAGACAATTTCGATGGAACCAGAGCGAAGCTCCGAGGCTTCCTCACTCAGATGGACATGCACCTCGACGCCAACCGAACCCAGCTTCCAACCGAAGAAAGCAAAATCATCTTCGTGTCCACCTATCTACGCGGACAAGCTTGGGAATGGCTCGAACCTTATGTGCGCGAATACTACGAGAAAGATCGAGAAAGCTGGTCCGACACCACTACGACGATCTTTGCCAGTTACGCAAATCTACGCAAACACCTGGAACGCACTTTCGGCGACATCGACGTGAAACGAACGGCAGAAAGAAAACTGCAGCAAATCAGACAAACCGGATCGGCATCCAAGTACGTCTCCGAGTACATGCAAATTGCAGCAACTCTCGGATGGGACGACTATGCCTTGATACCACCTTTTGTCTACGGACTCAAGCCCAACCTCAAGGACGAGTTGGCACGAATGGATCGACCAGAAACCATGAGCGAGCTAGTCGACATTGTGGTTCGCATCGACAATCGATTCTGGGATCGACAAATGGAAAAGAAGCAAGTGGAGCACTGGCGACAAGACCGTCGACCAGGCCACAACCAAGGACAGCGATTTGGGCCTAGACACGGCGCCAACCAAGGAAGAAGACGAGACGGCCAACGGGACGACCCGTATGGACCACGACCAATGGAGCTAGACGCGGCTAGACTCCCCGACGAAGAACAGAAACGACGACGCGAAAACAGACTGTGCTTTAAATGTGGAAAGCCAGGACATATCTCACGAGACTGCCGCAGCGGCGGGCAGAACAGACAACAACAGCAAATCCGAGCGACGCAGCCGGAGAACAGGGGGCAACAGCTCCGAGCCACCAAGCAACCTCACGAGTATGAGGGGTGGGACGAACTTTGGACAATCCAGAAAGAAAGACCTGTGGAGCAAGCAACCCCGCGCGGTGAGCCCACACGACACCAGTCCGGATGGGACTGGGACGAGCCATCAAACAGCAACAAAGAAAACGAACCTGCGGAGCAAGCAACCCGGGAGGGTGAGCTCGCAAGGCTAGACCGGCTAATGACAGCTGACGACGCGTTTCGATTTCTCACGAACCTTACGGAGGACGAGATCAATCGAGCACGAGACGCGAACAGTCACCGAATCATCGACACCGAAGAATTCCCTGAGATCGAATGGAACGACCAGGAAGAGGATATCGACGTCCTAGGAAATGAAATTGAGAGTCAAGGATGGACCCAGTATGGTCCCTGGAACAGACCCATCGACTCCCAGGAACTGTGGGAAGGATCCGCAAACTCGGGCCGCGGGATCCTAGGAACAGAAGTGGTTCCGGAAAACCCACCAGAACTCCTGGAATTGCCTCAAAAATCTCCCAACGATACCGCGACGGACAGCGAAGGAAACGAAGGGACCTGCCCTTGTTTCAGGATTAGCTGTGGATGCATGGGATACGAACGGCACCCACATCACAAGCTACAGACAGCAAGATACTGTGTTGACGACACCTGCGAGCAACATGCGGCGCAGAAGGCACAGAAAGGATACCGACCAAGCAGCCGAGAACACGAGAAACCTCAGTGGAAAAAGGAGTTTCAAGGAGACTTTATCGGGAAATTTAGAGCAACATGCCCATGCAGCGAACCAAACTGCTCGTGCAGTGGGTATGCCCGACATCCAAGACACTCGGACATGGCAATAGTGGGATGCTACGACCACGACTGCATGACCCACTACCAAGGGAAACTGAATTACGGAATCCAACCAAGGAAACCAAACTGGCTGAAAACACCACTATGGACTAAAGAGTACCGTGGAACTTGGTGCGGAAACATCAGAATCAGAGACCAGCAAATAGCAGCGACCAAATGGGGGGCACACCTCAGGGTCACCGCCACGATTACTGGACGACAGGTTAAAGTTCTAGTCGATTCTGGAGCTTGTGGAAACTTCATGAACCCACAATGCAACCAGAGATTACAACTTTGGGTGAAAGAAAAAGCGCGCCCACAACCAGTCATCGGACTCAACGGAGAACGCCTAAGCAAAGGAATCACCCTAGAAACCGAACCAGTGGAAATGATCATGGGCGAACACAGAGAAAGCATCGAATTCGACATCACCGAGCTGGGCACGTACGACATCGTCCTCGGGATGCCATGGCTAAAAACGCATAACCCACTGATCGAGTGGAAGACAGGAGAAATCAGTTTTAGAAACTGCACCTGTGCACGGACCACGATAACAGGAACAGAACAGAAAGGACCTGACCCGGGAGTAGGTACCTATGAGAACACTCGGACAGGGAACTCCGATGTAGTTACTCGGCCACGAGGCAAGGCCCACCAGATCACGGACGTGAGCGTCATCGCTACAGTGGAACAGCGACCTGATATGACGGATGACGAACTCAAGGAATACGTCGTGATAACACATGAAGAGAAGACCCTCTGCGCGACAGAGGAAGGAACACCGCAGATACCCGAAGAGTACCGAGACTTCGAGGATGTGTTCACACCACCACCAGAAGGCCAGCTACCAGAGCACGGACCTTTCGACCACGAGATCAAAATTGAAGAAGGCTGCAAACCGACACATAGACCGATTTACCAATTATCGGAAAAAGAGCGAGGAGTACTCAAGGAATACATCGAAGAAAATCTACGAAAAGGATACATCAGAAAATCGACATCATCAGCAGGATACCCTGTCTTGTTTGCACCCAAGAAGGGAGGAGAACTTCGACTTTGCGTGGACTATCGACACCTAAACTCGATCACCATCAAAGATCGACACCCATTGCCTTTGATCCAAGAAATCCAAGACCGACTCACGGGAGCGGTATACTTCACGAAATACGACATCACAAACGCATACAACCGATTGAGGATCAAGGAAGGGGACGAATGGAAAACAGCATTCCGGACGAACTTAGGACACTTCGAATACGTGGTGATGCCTTTCGGGCTAACCAACGCACCGGCATCATTCCAACGATTCATAAACTCAGCATTGGAAGGATACTTGGATGTGTTCGTGGTAGTGTACCTGGACGACATTTTGGTTTACTCCAAGACGATGGAGGAACATGTGGAACACAACAGACTCGTACTACAACGACTTCGAGAAGCTAAAGTGACCCTCAAGTTGAAGAAGTGCGAATTCCACACTGAGGAAACAGGCTTCCTGGGATACGTGATCACCAGGGAAGGATTCAGCATGGAAGAAGAAAAGGTCAGAAGCATCATGGAATGGCCTACACCCACCTGTGTCAAAGATGTCCAACGGTTCTTAGGACTCTGCAATTACTACCGAAGAAGCATAGACGGCTTCGGGAAAATTACAGGACCCCTAACGAAACTGACACAGAAGGACAAAATGTGGGAATGGAACGAAAAGGCACAAGAAGCCTTTGATGAGCTGAAGGAAAGCTTCAAACGACGACCAATCATGGGGAGATTCGACCCCGAAGAACCAATCACGGTTGAAACCGATGCATCAGACTATGCACTCGGAGCACGACTCATACAACACCGACCGATCAACGAGAAAAAGAGACAGCGACGTGTTATCGCATTCTGGTCAAGAAAAATGATACCGGCGGAAATGAATTACGACGTACACGACAAGGAACTGCTTGCAATAGTGTGTGCATTCAAAATCTGGAGACCATACCTGGAAGGAGCAAAGCATCAGGTCCTGGTCAAATCAGATCACAAGAACCTCACATATTTCACAACAACAAAGACCCTCACACGACGACAAGTGAGATGGACGGAAACGTTGTCACAAATCGATTACAGGATCGAACACACTAAGGGAGTGGAAAACGTGACAGCAGACGCACTCAGCAGACGACCTGACTACGAAGAAGGCACCAAGGAAGCTGTGCCAGCTATCCTGAAAAAGGACGGGGAAGGAAACCTCGTTTACAACCATCAGACACTCGCAGCAACAACATACAGCATCGACGACGAATGGCTCGACAAGGTCAAAACTGCAACGGAAAAAGACGAACAACTGCAGAACATCATGCAGTCGGCCGAAGACGAACGAACAAAGAAAGACGGACTCGTGTGGATCCACGGACTCATATACATTCCAAAGGAACTACAGAAGGAAGTCATCTGGAAGCACCACGATCTACCAACGCACGGACACCTAGGTATCGAAAAAACGGTTGAACACATCTCGCGGAATTACTACCTACCGAACGTGTATCGAAAGGTTAGGAATTACATCAAAAATTGCGACACGTGTTCACGAAACAAACCCACTCGACACCTACCATACGGTGAAATGCAAAACAAGGAAATACCCACACAACCATGGGAATGGATCACGATGGACTTCATCACCAAACTACCGGAAGCAGAGGGAAAACATGACATGATCATCGTCATCGTTGACCGCCTCACCAAATACGCATACATGATACCCGCGTCGGAAACCATGACGGCGGAAGGAATCGCGAAAGTGTTGATACGATACATTTTCACCAACCACGGAACACCGAGGAAGATCACCTCGGATCGAGACAAGTTGTTCACATCGAAATTTTGGCAATCAGTTGCGGATCAGCTGGGCATTGATCATAGACTTTCAACAGCCTACCATCCACAAACTGATGGGCAGACAGAACGGGTTAACCAAACATTGGAACAATACCTACGACACTATGTGAACTACCAGCAAGACAACTGGGCAGAACTTTTGCCAGTTGCACAGTTTGCATACAACAACGCCATGCACGCAACAACAGGAGTGTCACCATTTTACGCCAACTACGGGAGAAACCCAACACTCATCGGTGAACCCATCAGGGATCACGCGGTGGCGCCAGGGGCACAGATACAAGTAGAAAACATCAAAAACCTGCACCAACAGATGGTCAGAGACATCGAATTCTTCAACCACCGAATGAAGATGTACGTCGACAGGGGACGCATCGCCGGACCAGCCATGGAACAAGGGACGAAAGTCTACTTGTTGCGACGAAACATCAAGACAAAGCGACCAAGCGAGAAACTGGACCATAAGAGACTGGGACCATTCACGATCGAAGAAAAATTAGGACCGGTGAACTACCGACTACGACTACCGGAAAGCATGAAGCGAGTTCATCCAGTATTTCATGTCTCATTATTGGAACCAGCACCAACAAATGCACAAATCGCTACCAACGTGGAAATCGCGGAAGAAACAGAAAACGAATACGAAGTAGAGGAAATCCTAGCCTACGAAAGAGTCAACGGCAAGCCTCACTACCTAGTGAAGTGGCAAGGATACGATACCTCAGAAAACACATGGGAACCTATTGAGAACCTGACGGGCTGCCGCCAGCGGGTTCTACAGTTCCACCAGCAGGTGAAGGGGATTTCGGCGCACAAGACACGAAGGCGTCCAATCCGTCCCAAAAATCGGAAGGCAAAGGATCCATCGACGCAATCATCTGCGTCAGAGTAGGATCATCACCAGCACAAGTCGCCGCAAGAACCTGGTCATTGGCGACCGGAAAAGCAGTTTTATCGGACCCAGTCGCGGCACTGGAAGACTCTGCTACACATTCATTTTGACGATCGGCCTCGACACGTTCCTTTTCGAGACGCTCGATCTCTTCTTTTTCACGACGCTCAAGCTCTTCGAGTTGAGCTATTTCCTCATATTCACGAGCAATGAAATCACCAGCACGCTTTCTCAACAGATTCTCTTGTTTCCGGATGCGACGAAGTTTAGCGATGATTTCGGCCTGGGCCTCAAGAAGCTCCTCCTCTTGGTTTCTAAGGGCGGACTGCGACTTTAGGAGGCGGCGCCATTCGGAATCAGTGAAAGACTTTTCGGGCATCTCACACCTGGTGCCACGACCGGCGCGAACACAACAAGAACAACTCTTTGAACGATCAGAACGGATACAAACGTGGTGGAGACGAGTGCAACGAAGACACGGAATCAGGGATTCGAAGCCTTCGTCCTCGATTAATTGATGGAGTTTACGACTGGACACTCCAGAGGAAGACATGATCAGCAATCATGGGAAAATACAGAAAAGTGAGGACCTCACCTACCTGAGGGGGGTTCAACGTTTAAAAACAAATCAAAGGTCGTTTGGGGACCAAAGACCTGAAAGAGGGGGATGGTGTTACGGACCCACTACGGAGGGATCTCCCAGGAGCAATTGCGAACCAATCAGTTGGCGGTCGGACCCAGACTGGACGACCAGCCTCAGGCATTAATAAGGAGCCATATTCGGTATACAACTTGCCGTCTGATGGAATACTATATTTAACAAAGCAACGGTTCACAGGAGGCTACTTCTGGCCTCCCCGGCATAACACATAGTTGTACCCGATTACAACTACGACCAAGGGTGCACGTGGGCAGCACGTGACCAAGGACTATTCCAACAATAGATCCTGTCCGTTCGAACGGAACGGACCTGACCTGACGGCAGGAACGGACCTGACCTCTTGAGAGGACAGGATGACTAGGAGGACTGGATATATAGGGACGGTCATTACCATCATGTATTTAGCTCTTCGCGATTATTCCTACATTGTTATTGAGACCTACAGTGCGAATCAGACCGACATCTTGTTAATCACAATCGAACCCTTGAAGACAAACCTCAACTAGCTTGGGAGCTCACTCGTGATAACCTCACTCGTGACTGACTTGCTAGCGACTCCCTGTTCAAGCATTACCGTGCAAGGATCCCTAAAGACTTAGCCCGTGTGAGGCCCCGCGACGGCGACGGTACAGTTGCAGGATAACGGCTTGCGGTAAGTACACTAACGGACCAGTGTCTACTCACGTTGCTTGACGGCCAGTTCGTAACATTAAGTTTTGATTTTAAAATAGAATCTAAGTTACAAGGTTTTTTTTAGTAATTTATAATTAAATTATAGATATTTCTTTTAATTATGATATTTATTAATAACTAAAATATATATATATATATATATATATATATTACTTTATTTACTATATAGTAAAATCTTATAAAATTATTATTTTATTTAATCTAATTATTATAATAGATTTTATTTAAATTCCATTTTTATTATTCTTATTATTAGTAGGGTTTAAGATATTTATAGATAAATTCTAATATAAATCTTAAAAGATTTAAAAGATTTAATATATAACTTAATTAGATATTATTATTTTAGGTATTTTAATATAAAGAAATATTAAAATTCATTATAATATTAGATTAAAATAGTATCTATAAAATAAATAGAATATAATATAAGATTAAATTAATTATTATAAAGTAATTTCTAAGATTAATAGAGATTAATATTTAAAAGAAAAGGATTGAAAAATAATTTGAAACTAATTTTATATCTTTAGGTTTTAAATATAATTAAATTATTATTACTTATTCTTTGATAAAGATAGTAAATTAGATATCTAGTCTTTAATTCCTTTAGTTGAAAGATCCTGTAGATATCTTTCCTGTTTTGTTTCCTTTTATGTATAATAATCAGATAATTTATAATAAAAGGAAAATATAGTTCTAAGGAGAATATTCCAAAATGGATCTAAAAGGTTTATTGTTTTGATTTTCTTGCCGTGACAAATCATATTATCCTTAAATATCAGCTCCTTATCTACTCTCTCAGACTATAAATACCTAGGTCATCCTACTTAGTGGCACTTACCATCTTCCTTCAGATATCAGGGGTAGAGTACTATAATAATATTGTTATATTAAACTGTAGAATCTATAACATTAAGTAGGATCGTTTTCAATGATGTCATTTTTTAACAAGCTACCATTTAGATTATTAATTATTATAACACTCACAAGTGTCGTACACCTAGGACACCCTAAATATAAATAGTCAGTCTATCAACTTCCAAGGTTGACAATCCTTCAAATCTTCCATTATCAATTTCTTATTAAACATTTGAATAAGTGTTAAAAGGTTGCCTGACCTTCAGCTTTTATACTATTTAGTATCTCTCACAAGGCCAAGCTCTAGTAAACTTTCTTCTTCTCTATATTCATTTATCGTCACCTTTTCTCTCATTCAGGGACAATGTCTGTTAACCCCTCCAACCAGGAAGAATTTCTGATTTCTCCCAAACTCAGCAAAGGCCTTCACCTGTTCTTCTATTCACAGTTATTCGTCACTCCTAAGCTCCTAACTTAGTCCTTTACTAATAAAACCGTGATTATCACTGGTGCCAATTCTGGTCTGGGCCTCGAAGCCACAAAATATTTCTATCAACTGAACTCAGCCAGACTGATCCTCGCTGTGCGTACCATCTCTAAGGGCGAAGAGGCCAAAGAGTACATCCTGCGAGCCAACCTATAGCGGATCGACCCCGACACTATCGAGATATAGCCCCTCGATTTATCAAGTACTCAGTTAACACTAGAGTTCACTAATCGCGCGAAGAGAGACCTTCCACACTTAGATATTTTGGTCAATAACACAGGGATCAACTCACCCAAGTGGAAGCTCTACAAAGGGTATGAACAGGCTGTTCAGATCAATGTTCTTAACACCTTCCTAGTCACACTCTCTCTATTACCCAAGCTAGAGGTGAGTATTATACCAGCAGAGAAGGACTCATACCCACATCTGGTGATTGTGAGTTCCGAGGTGTATCGATGGACCAAATCCCCAGAGATCAAAGCCCCTGATCTGTATGTGAAACTAAATGACCAGAGCGATTTTAGTCAGCAATTAAGGTCAGTCCCCGTCTACCTAGGTACACAACCTTGGAAGCTTTCATTGTAATATTGGAGGGCTTCTTAGCTAATACCAGAATTATAGATACTAAGCAACCAAGCTTATAGAGGTTCTCTTCACTCGTGAACTTATTGCTCACCTTAGTACATCTACTCGAGTGATCATTAATCTCATTAATCCTGGTCTATACATCTCCAACATAGAGTGCAGCGAGAAGCCTTCCTTATTACTACATATTATCTACCGCATCTTGGATCGCACCACCGAGGTCGGTAGTTGAACTCTTGTTCTTGGTGCATCAACTCCCCTGAGCTCACACGGTAAATTCCAGAGTGATGGAGTGAACCAGGAAGTGGAATCTTAGATCTACACAGAGGTCGGACAACGGGCCCAGAAGAAGGTATTTAAGAAGACAATGCAGATCCTAGAGGCGAAGAATACAAAATCTCTATAAAAAGTACCCAGCTAACAAGCATCACAGTCTATACAATCTCCCACTACCATCTACACGGGCAAAAAAGAAATATTCTGAATCAAACTTAGTCTTGATTTGTACCAGATGCGGATAACTTACACCAAAATAACCACTCTTCTAATACGGATTGTCCCATGTCGCTTCATTCATTTATCACCCACTATATGGGATGATCGCTTGAAATTTGTCGACCCAGCCATTGACTTGCTTCTGGTTGTCAAGAAAAGTATCCCACAATGCCTCTGGAGATAGTGACAGTCAGAAACTCATCTCAAACAGCCCTGGAGGACATCATGCCAGGCAGGCAGGACGGAACTGGACCCGGGCGTGTTGCCCACGTTCTCGTGTCTCGATGAGGCCAATAGCTGGACGGCAAGCATTTCCATCCACAACCCACAGACCGGTTCCCTCCTGTTGCGTGTGAGGGGATTCAACCACGTCCATCTGGACGTAGATGAGAAGCCGGGTAGTCATGTATTTAGCACAGCGATCTGAAAGCCCGATATCTCACTTCTCACACAGGACCAACCCAGGTATATCACACCATTGACTCCAGACTTGAGCCGACTAGATATGGTTTTGGATCTAGCATCTAGCGGCACAAAAAAATCCCACTCTCCAGATACTAGAAGTCAATACGAATGAAGATTATATTTCTTCGTTATGGTTACAAGGCGGAGACGAGCAAGCACGATCTGCTTATGGACTTTATCATATGGCACCCCCCAGTGCAATCAGCATCGCAGATCTCAAGTTCACCTATGAGTGCAATCCCAATACTAAGCTTCATCTGTCGGATTTTGTCAAGGAGAGACTTGGATTCCCCAATAATTCCCAATAAACATGTATTGTATGATCTTCTCATCCTCAAAGTTGCGGCGGAGAAAAACAGAATCACCCGTGTGGAGGTTACTTTAGAGCGCCTAAAGATGCTATTGACACTAACATCTTTTCTCCCGGTGGCCACATCGACAAAACCAATTGACACAAGAAGAGATGAACTTCTCCGGAACGAACTGAATAACATAGATATTACCCCCATTTGAAGGATCATCGCCTAGCTCTGGCTTATCAACACCTTCGAACGAGTCCTCGGTCACTTCTGTAGACTCTGTGGATGAAGACTCATCTGTTATGGGCAAATGGACAGAACCCTGAAAGCTGGAAGGGCTTTCACACTTCGGCCGGGTGCTCCAAATTGCGTCCGAGCCTATCTAGCAGACATATTGAGGCCCATCACAAAGCTCGCAGCTAAGGAAGATAATGACAATACTTCCCGGTCTGTTGTGATAGTGCTTGGTAAAATCTCCAAGCCAGTATTGACGCAGATCAACGAATCCCAATGGGTTGCGCTCAAAAGGGTTATCAGTACCGGCCAGCCTCTGCTCTGGGTCACCAAGAGAGGACAGAGCTCAAAAGTGTCTGATCCCGATAATGCACTGATAAAGGGTATATTCCGTAGAATTCGTCGTAGGGATCCACAGGCAACCCTCGCTACACTTGATCTGCAGTCTGCGACTAGTCCTGCCGCAAAAAAAGAAATTTATCGGCTGCTCTAGTGGATTCTTGATGGATGCATGGCGAGACTGAGTACGGTGAGCGTGACGGTATTCTTCTGATGCAACTTCTAGCACCAGATCGTGCCGTGAACGATTAAAGTAGACGGAGGGCGGCAAGAAGTCCAAGCCAGTAGTCAAATCATTCTATGAGGCCACAGCCTAGGTGGGTCTTAGGCTGAGAAGGTCGGCACCTTGTAGAGACTTATCTGGTGTGAGAAGGCAGTCAGCGAGGTGCTAATGGAACTGGTGATGGTGAAGATTGAATTTATGGCCGTGGGTTAACTTTAAGGTACGATAGACTATAAATTTCCATTGAGCTATGTGTGAGTATCAATCTCAACTAACAGGATGTGGCCACAACTATGAGGATTGTTCCCGAGAATGAACATACTATAGGATGTGAATAAGCCGGGTATGTAAAACTAATTGCGCCAGAGCTGTAAACAGACTCTAGATAGGTGATTGAGTCGCTACTATGAGAAGTGGCACGTATCATTGAACGAATCGTGTACAAGTATTCCTTTGAGAGAGCTCATCGTATCCCTGAGTCAATAAGCTACGATGAAGCGTCAATTTTTGGCTTGCACGTTCAATCTGCCTGGAAATCGTATGTTCAGCTCGCGCAGTACCCAGTTTGCCGAAGAGATTCATCGCAAGACGATTTTCCGCGGTGTGGACTTCATACTTCACTCCTTGATCGGTGAGTTCTTCGACGAATCCTGGCGGTTGACTACCGATGAAGGTATCCTGGTGGAGATTGGCAAACGAGATATCGTCGATCGCAATAGCCTTGCCATGGAGTCTTTTGACCGCAATTGCTCTTTCCTTGCTGTTGATCTATCATACACTCGCGAAACTACGAACAAGTTAATTGGGGATCTTCTGAGCGAGATGTTTGATCTGATAAACGGTGGTCATGTTGGACCAATCCATCCTATCACTCGCCTCTCCTTCGAGGAAGTTATTCCTGTACTGTCTTAGCAGCGGCAGGCACATGGGCAAAATCGTCATCTCTGGCCCTGTAGACGGGACCAATTTCCAGCTGCCTGTACGACCAGCAACCCCCACACCACAAATCGATCCCATAGCTGCATACCTTATTGCGGGGGAACCCCGTGGTCTGTGTAACAGCTTGGCTGTGCATATGTCTCGATATGGAGCCCGTTGTATCATCTCAATCAGCCGGGCGGTATTCAGGATCCAGCATCTGTCCGCGCACATGTTAGGGTAGCTGGTACCTGGAACCTGCATCTCGCAGCCCACTCCGAGCGAGCTCAACCCCTGGACTTCTTCATAATGCTCTCCAGCATCATTGGTAACAAAGGACAGGCAAATTATGCAGCGGGCAATGCCTTCCTCGATTCTTTCGCTAGCTGCCGTAACGCTTCTGGCTTACGCGCTAACACAATCAACCTCGGTCTGATCGAGGATGTGGGATACGTAGCAGAGCAAGGTGGAGCACTTGAGGCGCGATTCGATCGCAGCCAGTGAGTTCTTATCAATGAAGGCACTCTTCGCCGCATTCTCTCATACTCCATCCTCGAACGGCAACAAAGCATATGCAGCAGTCTCAACGGCGCCCAGCTGATCACAGGTCTAGCCTACCCGCTTGCCGTGAACACCAGTGCCGAATTGAAGGAAGAAGCACGTTTTGGCTTTTACTTCGGTAACCATAGCACCGACAGCGGAGGTATGAACGACCACAATGGAGGACAGGATGATCCCACGGCCGGGGCAATCAAAGCCTTGCACCTATTACACGAGTCTCAGGCAGATGTAGCAGCCATCAGTAAGGCGGCATTAGGGTTGCTTCAGATGCAATTGATCAAGATTCTACGACTGGAAACGGAGATGGAGCTTGGCAAGCCGCTCATGACATATAGGTTGGACTCACTGTCGGCGATAGAGCTGCGAGGGTGGGTTCGCCAGGTGACTGGGGCCGAGTTGAGCACCCTCCATATCACAGATGCGAGCTCTTTGACCGCGCTAATTGAGAGATTGGTGTCAAACCTGCTTGCAAAATGGATATGATGATATATGATGATATGTAGAAGATTACTTGGATATTCGAGGAGTTGTTTAAGAGTCGGAATTTTGTTCGACTCTTCAAGGCAAATTGTGTCACCACTGGCAGCCAGCTAGTTAGTTTTCCAACAAAATTCGAGTCATATTAGAGTCTTGGGACTCATCAAAATCCAGTAAGGTGAAGCAGAGAAGTGTTCAGTAACAAATAAGAGGTGATGATATCAACAAAACTCAAAGGAAAAATAGAGGCGTCCTGAAAACACACTCATAAGACGAACTCAGGTGCTACTTAGTAGGTGACAACAGGTTATACTGAGCACTGATACATCACAGTAATCCAGTAATACATAATATACATAGTGGCAGTCTAAGCATGGATACCTGGACACCTGCCAACGGTTGTTTATATAAGAAACCTGGGGTAAAACTTGAATACAGCATAGCGCAAAATGGCGGCATGGAAGTGGAGTACAGCATATGACGATCGCTGCATAACTTCTTCCAAGTCTTTTAATGTTGTACTAGGAGATTTTGACCCATAGGACCTTACACATTTACAGGTATTACCAAATTGCTACAGGGGAAAACTAGTATCATGCAAAGATATGCAGATTAGGAACCTTTAAGACCTGAGCGAAACTCCACCAGAGATACTCCTTTGCCATACATATCATGAACTTTTTTTGTTTTCCTATCGATCAGGAGACAACGTTTGTCATAATTGCCATGGGTGACCAGTATCTGACACGACTTGAAAATGAAAAACCCTTAAACAGTCTCAAGGACGGTCTCCTTGAACTCACGCTCGACCTTCTGGCCCTTGTCATCAGTGGCGGACTCGCCGTGGAGGGCGAGGAGAGCACCCAGATCGAACTTGGGGGACTTGAGCAGCTTAACCTTGCGAATGTGGACCTAAAGCAGAGAAATAACATGTTAGACCATGCCCATTTTCAAACAAATCCTTTCTTTTTTTTTTTTTTTCTTTTCTTCCAAGAGCCTGGGGTTGGGAATGGTTGACGTACATTCTGCAGGGGGTAAATGCCCTGGGTGGACTTCTCAATCTCGCGGCCAATAACCTCGGGGATGAGCTTGTGGGTGAGCTGAGAGAGAGTGCAGCTGGTAGCCTCACGCTGGATAATCTCGGTCATCTTCTTGCGAATAGCACGGATCTGAGACGAGCGGGCGTAGGTGGTCTTCTTGATCTGGTTGGGGCGTCTCTTGGTGAAAGCGATGGCGAACAGGCGGATGAGGTAGTCGTCAGTGGTCTTCACGGTGACGTTGGCCTCAATCAGGGACTGCCACTTGCGAACCAGGGAGCGGAGCTTGTCGGTGGTGAAGTCCAGACCGTGGAAGTTGGTGAGACAGTTCTTGCCCTGGATCTCGTCGACGCGGAGCTTGACCTTGCGGAAGGAGTGGTCCTCATCGTTCTGGAGGTCAGCGAGGGAGACCTCGAAGATACGGCCCTTGAGGGAGTCGTTGGCGTTCTTCAGACCGCTGGTGCGGTTGACCAGAGTCTTGCCGACACTAATTTTCCATCGCGTTAGCGTACACGAACCAGGCCAGGTTTCTTGCAGAAGAAAAAAAAATCGTTCGACTGGAGATTGATTTGAGGGAGGGGGTTCCTACTCGCGAATCTGGAAGGTGGAGGGAGCCTGGTGATAAAAAAAGTTAGCAAGCAATTCTTTTTGAGGGATCGATGAGTAGATAATCCAATTGAGACTAACCTTCACAGAGTACTCATCCTTGCGGGAGAAGGGGTCGACAGTGCGCTTCTTGATACCCTTCTTACCCTTCGAGAGACGCTTGTTCCTGAAGATGGAGTGTTAGCGAATGATGCGAATTAAACAATAGCATGATGAATGCTATGGCTGCATGGAGGCGATGAGTAGACACATACTTTCCAACAGCCATGATTGCGAGTCGGGTCTATCTGAGTGTTGTAAGACAGACAAAGGTATCGCACCACACGCGCTCGGGAGGGTTTCGAGATTCTCGCTGTACGGCTCGACGGGAGGGTTTGAAATCGAAAAACCCACAGAAAACTCGGCTAAGCGAGCTCAGCGGGCCCTACTCGGTGGCTGACTCAGCCATTGCCCCCCGTCATGAAGTCATGTGACACACAAGAAATTCTCAGATTGAATGATGAATTGTGATTGGTCAACCAGACTTCATTGCACATGGGCAAATTAATCAGTCAATTGGTCTCCTCTGTGGTAGTTTGCCTTGGTTGCTTATACTGGTGCTCAAGGTGAATACTATGTGTTCTGTAGGCCTCTTATGATACACCCCATGTCCGAAGAGCCCCTAACACCTCCATAGTATACCAGTACTACTATCACATATTCTAAGAAACTATGACCCACTATAAGACATCTTATGCAATATCTGATTCATCCTCCGTTCAAGTTTATAATAGATTCTTTTAATCAATCATTAAGTAAAGTTGGAATAGCTATAGCACCACTGACGTTACTCCTAGTAGCGCTTTGGAATATTTCTAAGAAACTTGAACTTGAAGTAACGACTTACATGTATGGAGACTCCATAGAGTCCGTCCATACTTCTCTGATCCTCCACATGATCACGTAACCGTCTACAGCCGCCCGAGCAAGCGCGCCACTTCTCCCCCATCATTAACTTCTATTCTCCGCACGAACCCACTCACTCTTTCTCTCACCCCTTTTCCATTCTATAATCCGAGGTCATCTTTGATCGTGGAGAATGGTAAATCTCCCTTCTATGAAATCATACTGTTCAAAGCACTCATCCATATCTTCGACAGGGCAAACGCAAGAAGTCATCCCGTACACCTCAAGGGCCCCGTAAGGTAAGCGCTCAAATTCAACTTGTTCAGCTTCAACCGATGTTAACTTTCCTATGATTCTTAGCGGGAACCCCTCGCGACCACTTTCCCCTGCTTATTCTGCAATCATGAAAACTCCGTCGTTGTCAAGATCGAGAAGAAGCTCGCTATAGGTGATCTATCTTGTAAGGTCTGTGGACAGAAGTTCCAGACCGGCATCAACTGTACGTCGCAACTCAATCGCAGAGCCGGATATCAACATCGCAGACCGTACTCACTCTCTCCTAGACCTTTCCGCAGCCGTCGACGTTTATTCGGAATGGGTGGACGCGTGCGACGCAGTTGCCAAAGACACGGCGAACCAGGATGATGGGGCGGTTGGCTCACATGCACCCACAAGCAAACAAGGGCCAGCAGCGATACAAGAGGATTTTGAGGAGGAGGATGATTATTGATTCCGGGATTAGGGCGAATCGGCGTATGGGAAATGGTATTCATTCGACCAGATTCATTTATTATTGGCGATATCAGTATGCATATGTGTATACTTCGGCGCATGCGCGAGTTGAATTCCAGTCTTACTTCTGTCTTGAATCCCCTCCATATCCAACCTTCCGTGGATTTGAGAGGCTTCGCATTGCCTTTCATGCTATCTAGTCGCAGGCGACTTTCAAAAGTTGGGGCTATGTCCAGATGTTTCAAGTTTTTTTCTCGGCAGATTAAGATGGATCTTTTCGCGTTCAGATGCTCTACTTTCGGGATATATTGCTATACACTAGTGAACTATTGTGTGCTCTTACTAGTAAGGTCAATATTAAATGATGACATTACAGTGTATAGTATCGATCTCCGAAATCACCCAATCCAGGAATGATGTACCTGGCAACGAGTCAATACAGTCCTAATATATAAAGAGCTCAAGGGTCAAAATGTTGTGATCACTTACTTTTTCTCGTCAAGTCCAGCATCAATAAAGGATGTGACCACACGCAGCTTGGGGAATCGCTCAGCAAATTCAGCAACACCAGAGGGACTAGCGATCAGGTTAAGGAACAGGATTCGGTGCTCGGGAACACCCCTCTCCTTCAGAACCTCCACAGCCAAGGTTGCGGATCCTCCTATACAAGTATACATCAGCATAGGCTTGGGGGCTTAGGCAACGGGTAATACGCACCGGTTGCAAACATGGGGTCCAAAAGCAAAACCCAGCGATCAGCAATATCGGTGGGCAGCTTGTCATAGAAGAGCTTGGGCATGCAAGTCTCCTCATCTCTCTGGATGAGAATCTTGCCGATGCGAACGGAACGGCAGCAGTCACGCAAGCCTTGTTCCATAGCCTCACCGGCTCTCATGATGGACACACCACAAATCTTTCCCTCGAACTTCACTCCCAAGTAGTCCCGTCCAACTGGAGTAGTGACTGATTGCTCCACCACAGGCAAGTGGTTCAGACCCTCTTCCACCAAGAGTCGAATGATTCGGTTCGAGTAAAAAATGAAATCGGCACGCTCGGTTCGTTTGTCGCGAATCATCCTATTGGAATCTGAGACTTGCCCATCTTCATCGTAAAATAGGGTAGGGTATTTTCTCACGTTAGAAGGGCAATCAATTGAGGGGTTTGAGGCAGCACGTGGACATTGTCATAAGAGACTTCCTTAGACACTGTAGCTGTGGGCTGCTCGCCATCAGGTCGATAGCCAACAGCTTGAACAGGTGCAGGAATAGCTTCGTTGGACGCCATTTTTAGGTGCAGTTGGGTGAAACAAAAGAATATAAAAGGGAAACAATGAGATCAAGACCAAAAAAAAAAAGTTTCAAGTTTCAAGATCAAAAAAAGCGGGGAGGTTTTTCTCTTATCGCTATCTGCATCGTGCCTTCCTTGTCCGTGCTTTTTCTCCTCCGCACCTGCCGTTTTTGGTGCTTCCCAAGGTTCTTTGTCCTTTCCGCTGAATAAGCAGAGCTCTTCCTTAGGGTGAAGGGAAAATAACATCCTGTTAAAGACTATCCTATAAAAAGAGACTCCTATCAATTCACTCTACAAGAGACTTTGTTTGCCTATATTTGTTTTATTTCCCGTGGTGCCATTTCATTCACTTGACTCCACTTTTTTAAGTCCTCGACGCGGTTGTCTGCGGGATGCCTCCTTCGTTCGCAAACCCCCCTTCCAACTCCATTGGACAAGCCTCTTGAGTCCCCGATCTATGATCTACAGAAGCTCCACAGATATCGTTTCTATCCTCGTTCCGAAGCTCCTAGCCAACCGGAACGAGCTCACGAAGCGAAAATGCAGTCACGACCGAAAGGTCGACGGCTAATTACCTATGGCTCCACTGCTAGGAACCAGCCACACTCAAAAGCCGCAAATGCGCGTGTTGCGCCGGCAGTCAGGTCTATTCAGAGCCGATCGCGTCAGTCTGTAGAGGCCGAGCGATCAGGAAAGAAGCACCTACAGGCCAATGACGCATCGGGCGCAGATATCTATGACTTGCCATCGTCAGGCGAAGAGGGTCAGCCATTCATTCCACGCTCAAAGCGGCGACGATATGCCTCGAAGGAGCAAAAAACAACATCGCATCAAGACCAGGTGGAAGTCACAAAAAATACCATAGATAATCCTGACCCCAAGCCAGCTACCATCTCTGCTCCAAAACGCACCGCAGCAAGTCCTGAATTGAGGACCATCACACCTCCAACCAGGAGAAGCAAGCGAAATCTTGAGTCGAGTGGTACAAAGCAGCAAGCTGTTTTGATCTCTGAGAGCCCAAGGGTACGCCGAAAGACTGATGTCGCCTTGCCAGAAGACAATGGGGTTTCAAGCCAAGTTGACTCGGGGGACCATGCTTCCCAGAGCATGTCAGCAAGCGTCAAGTCCACTGCCTCGCCCAAGCAAAGAATCTTAACCCCGGGCAATATTACTCCAGGTCGCCGGCGACTAATTGACTCTCTGGGCACCAGGGAACGTCAAACTGAGGACTTGTCTCCGGATAAGCTACCTAGCAGCGAATGGTCTTCTCCAATTGCTTCTCCTATCACTACTCGACAGGTTGAACCTGCGCTGTCCCCAATTCCAGCTGGGTCTCAAAATGAGACTGCAGGAAATGATCCTGATTCAACTGTTGCCATTTCACCTCACTTACGCGGCTCTAAGGTCACTTATGCCCGCCAGCGTTCATTCTTGGACGATCTTCTCTTGGAAAATGGGTCTGAGGATTTGGGGATACATGATATGGCGAAGCCTTTTCCACGACATGTCGATGATGCTACCCGGGCCCGTCTGTTCGCTATCGATGAACCTGAAAATGACGATGGGACGGTTCGAAGCATTCATGAACTTCGTCAAGCTGGAGGAAATGCTCGTTATCGAGGTGCTGTTGAATCTATTTTTGAAGATATCGAGGACCCTCATATTTCCGTCTCAGGCCGATGCAGTTCCTTCGTGCAGCTTTGCACTAAGCTTCTTGACCCAAAACTTTCACGTCAATTTTTGGAATGTAATTTTGACAAGAGGCTCGTGAATATCCTCTCCAACAATCTCGATGTGCCTTCCTCTTCACTGGGCCTTTGTGCCTTTGCCCTCTGCTCCCTCGGGAAACCTCTTCCGTACATTCTCGCCACGGCTGCCTGGCCAAAGTTGTTGGATCTTTCAAGCAAACTCCTAGATGTTCAAGATGATCTCTTTACAATAACAAAAAGCCCACGACACAGAATATCCAAGGCCACGCAACTATCCATTCAAAATATTGTTCCACAGCTCCGGTCAGCACTACTCCTGGATGCGGATATGGCCAAACTGTCTCCCTGTATCTTACTTCTGCAATGTCTGAAACTGACCATATCGGCATTTCAAGAAAAAGGCGAGAATCCTCAAACTCTCTCCTTGCCACTTTTGAGACGAGTGGTCGATCTCATCCTGTCGAGCTCCTCCAATGCAGACAAGTCATCTTCTGTTGAACCAAATAACCCTCAGGTTCTGATACTGGGATTATCTATTTTGGAAAGTCTCATTGCCTCTGGGAACCCTATGCAAAGTGAGCATCAAGAGATCCTGAGCTCCCTCTCCAGTCTTCATGGCCTCCTTGCTGTCCAGGGCGATCCTCCGTCAAACACCATGAGCCGTCAGATCCAAGTGCTCTATATTCGAGTCATTCTGAATCTCACGAACAGCTATCCTATTATTTGCGATTCTTTTGCGACACCGAAGATGATAGATGAGCTGGCCGAAATCGCCATGGCCAACTTTACCGATCTTTCCCAGAACTCCTTTGCCGAAGATAATGATGGCAGTGCTTTAGACACAGTGATATTGACACTGGGTGCGCTGATCAATGTGACTGAACAAAGCGAGACGTCGCGTGCCATTTTTGTCGGTTCTGAGAATTCAACCGAATCCCTACTCTGTCGACTGTTACAGTTATTTGGGGCTCATGTTGATTCTACTTCCAAGGTATGTTCAGAAACAGTTTTCTTCTGATTAATCGATATACTAACTCCCTACCAGGCAAAATCTGTCTCAGAAGTCCACCATAATGTTGCGATCGGGTATTTGGCAGTACTTCTCTTAGCTCTCTGCCTCAACTCTAGTGCTCGTTCTCAAGTGAAGCAATCTTTGCAGTCTAAAGGACTGTCGGTTGTCATGTCTATTGTCGATGAATTTTTACAATATCATCGCAAAATTGAGCAGGAGTTGCAACCTCTTCCTGTGCAAAGGCAAGGTGAAGCCAGTGGCTTTCATGTTCGGCTGCAGGGTCTGATGAATCAAATTCAACAATCTGAGTGATCTTGGAATCTTTGAATTCTCGATCTATTTAGTCATGATCTGTATATTAGTTTTGGCGATAAGCCTTTTTTCCTTGTTTTTGTTTTTCTTTTCTTTTCTTTTTTTCTTTTCTTTTCTTTTTTTCTTCTTTTAACCCTGGCGTCTGGACCCCTAGTGAAGTTGGGATGCGGATGGAATGCTTGGGACATGGATGATTTGATACCCTTTCTCTTTATTCCCAATACAACTTGTTGATGATTTAAATAAATATGATGATACTATAAAATACTAGTAAATATATGGCATATCTATAATAACCTTGGAAACTATCCATGGATATATACATGCATAGATGTTCGATAGTATACATCGAAGGCCCAGACTCGAGTAACCGGGCTGTTTGCAGCGTTTGCAGCCGACCGAGCTTCTCCGAATGCTTCACATCGCGGATTTGCCACTCCGACCGCGAGCTCCATCGTTAATCAAACTTGCCCTTCTTTCTTATTCTCCATCTCTCTTCCTATCCATCTTGACCCCTTTTCAGAATTCAACACCATGCCTGCTGCGCCAAAGCAACGTAAGATTGCCATTGTTGGTAGTCGCTCTGTCGGTATGAAGGCCTGGAATCAGCATGTGGAACTGTGCCGATTGAATTAACTCATGAGTTATTTAGGAAAATCCTCCCTCACAGTTCGATTCGTCGAGCACCACTTCGTCGAGAGCTACTATCCCACAATCGAGAACAC
The DNA here is from genome assembly GCA_039634405.1 of Penicillium herquei. Lineage (NCBI taxonomy): Eukaryota > Fungi > Ascomycota > Eurotiomycetes > Eurotiales > Aspergillaceae > Penicillium > Penicillium herquei. The sequence continues at coordinate 2,837,299 of CP098387.1, read as the reverse complement.
CTTTAGTCGAATCATCAAATACAATGGCCAAGATTATGCAACTGAAATCGTGGATACTGCTGGACAGGTATACCCACTTTCTCCCTAGGAACAGAGTGGCATTCACGAAACTGACTTCTATTCCCCCTTTTCTCTTATTTAGGATGAGTACAGTATCTTGAATTCGAAGCACTTCATTGGTATTCATGGATATATCATTGTTTACTCGGTGACATCGCGGCAATCATTTGAGATGGTCAGAACTATTCGTGACAAGATCTTGAACCACCTCGTAAGTATACACTATCTCTATGACTATCCAGGGTTGATATCTAATGGCCGGTTTCAATATAACAGGGTGCGGACGAGGTGCCTCTTGTGATAGTAGGCAACAAGAGCGACTTGAAGCCCGAACAACGACAAGTCTCCACTGAAGAGGGTCGTCAATTGGCAGAAGATATCAACTGTGCCTTTACTGAGGCTAGTGCCTTCCTCGACTTTAATGTCTCCAAGGCATTTGATTTGATGATCGGTCAGATCGAGAAATCTCAGAACCCATCGCAGCCAACCGGAGGAAATAAGTGTGCCTTGATGTAACCTGAGAACCATTATTCGCTTATATGACATACATCCTTCACGAGAATGTCGTCATGGTTTTTGCTTTTTTTGGAGGGAACAGATAAATGAGAAGACAGGTGCGGGATCGAGTTTGGAACCCTTTCGAGTCCAGTCGGCCCAGTGTGTCCAATCCCTTCTCTGTGTGTGTGCACATGTGTTCTTTTTTTCTCTCCCTCCTCGCTTGTTCTGCTAAGTATGCTCCATGTTGTTGTTATCTTTTCACTCATTTATATGCTGGCCTTGCAACTAACCCGAATGGTCAAATTTAGGAGCCTTGTCCTTCTATTTTCTTTTACTTCTCTTCTGCGGACGTCTCTAATGACCCTTTGGACTTTGATTCACCCCCAATTTTCTTCTTGCATGTTTTTCTTGTTTTTGGTGGTTTTGTTTGGTGGAACTTTGGATGGGATTTTGTTTTGGAATTGCTTTATTTGGATCGCATTGAATCGTGGGGTTTCTTTTTATCTTGCGGCCAGGACTGGAAACTTCAACTGGTATATTTGACCCTCATGCATAGAGTAATGGAATACGGCCTCGTCGGCCTTTATCTAGATCTGGGATGCATAGATATTGAGCACACATGTGCATAGTTTCATTTAGTGATATGGGTATGACTCGGGAGCATACAGTCATCTCTGTACTTCAAGTGGAGTATGCAGCAGCTCGTCATTTTGCTGTACAGAAATAAACATATAATGATAAGAGATACACCTAGAGACTAATATTTGTTCTGTTTACCAGTATGGATATGTAGTAGTGTGTAAACCCCACTGATAGTGTTGCGGCAGAATAATTCCCTTTTCTTGACCGCCCTAGAGCGGTCACTTTTTCCCACTCTACCCCTCCACCACGCCTATAGTGACTCACGTTAGGCTATCTATATCACATTTTTGACCATGTTGGACCTTAATGACTTTGTCACTGAGCGGGGTGGTGACCCCAAGAAGATTAAGGAGAGTCAGCGCAAGCGTTTCGCTCCTGAGGAGGCTGTTGACGAGGTGATTGCGCTGTACGAAGATGCCCGCAAAGGTAAGACCTATCAAACTTAAGATAATCACCTCCAGACACTTGAGACGATGAGAGCTAACTCCATTATCAGCCCGATATGCTGTCACTCAAGTCGGTTCCGAGCTCAATGCCCTTATGAAGCAGATTGGTATGAAGAAGAAGGTATATTTGTCTTCCGCGCTTTCTACCCCGCCAAAAAAAAAACCAAGTACTGATATGCGCCACTACGACAGAACAAGGAGGACGCTAGCGACCTGATTGCCCAGAAGGCCGATCTCGACAAGAAGAAGAAGGAGGCCGAGGATGCCGCTGCTGCTAAGGAGCTCGAGCGTGACCGCAAGATTCGCTCCATTGGTAACTACGTTCACGAGTCCGTCCCCGTTAGCAACAACGAGGTAAGATATTAATCCAGCGGTTCATTTCAATTCGAAAGAGAGCGCGATCCCGGATTAAGAGATATATTCTGATATTGTTTTGTTGGATTACAGGATGACAACCAGGTCATTAAGACCTGGACACCCGCCGATGCTGCCATGCAGCGCGAGAACTGTCTCTCCCACCACGAAGTTCTGACCCGTCTGGACGGTTACGACCCCGAGCGTGGTGTGAAGATTGTTGGTCACCGTGGATACTGCTTGACTGGCTACGGTCTTTTCCTCAACCTGGCTCTTGTCAACTACGGCTTGGAGTTCCTCTTCAACAAGGGTTACAAGCCTAACCAGCCTCCTCAGTTCATGCTGAAGGAGCTTATGGCCAAGACCGCCCAACTGGAGCAGTTTGACGAGGAGCTGTACAAGGTTACTGAGAGCGAGGACAAGTCCACAGACAAGTACCTTATTGCTACCTCAGAGCAGCCTCTGTCTGCGCTCCACGATAGCGAGTGGCTGCAGGACAGCGAGCTTCCCATCAAGTGAGCATCAGTCCCAGATTTTATGTTCTACCTTATATGCTAATGACAATTATAGGTATGCTGGTTACAGTACCTGCTACCGTAAGGAAGCTGGTGCTCACGGTAAGGATGCCTGGGGTATCTTCCGTGTTCACCAATTTGAGAAGGTAAACTGACTCCGAGTTCTATATTAGCTTTACCCAATCTCACATGTTTATAGATCGAACAATTTGTTTTGACCAAGCCCGAGGACTCATGGCAAGCATTCGAGGACATGATGGCCACCTCAGAGGAATTTTACAAGTCCCTCGGTCTCCCCTACCAAGTTGTCGCCATCGTTTCCGGCGCCCTGAACAACGCTGCTGCCAAGAAGTACGATCTGGAGGCTTGGTTCCCCTTCCAGCAAGAGTACAAGGAGCTGGTCTCATGCTCCAACTGCCTTGACTACCAGTCCCGTGCCCTCGAGATCCGGTACGGTGTCAAGAAGGCCACCGACCTTAAGAAGACCTACGTTCACGCTCTGAACGCTACTCTGTGTGCTACCGAGCGCACTCTTTGCTGTGTTCTCGAGAACTACCAGCGCGAAGATGTGCGTTTCCCTTTTCTCCCTCTTCCAGCCTTAGCTCCATTCATATTTGCTGACTGCTTTGATTATAGGGTATCGAGGTTCCCGAGGTTCTCCGGAAATACATTCCTGGTAATCCTGAGTTCCTCCCATACACCAAGGAGCTTCCCAAGGACTCCACCTCGCAGAAGGCCAAGGCCAAGCAGGGTAAGGGAGCTGATGAGGCTGCGAAGAAGATGCAGGGTCTCAAGGTTTAATTAGATCTTAAGATCGGATCAGTCATTAAACCAGACGAAAAGAAGAGTCATTCAAGTGTTAGCCATTATTATATCCATCTCTGTACTCGATATAAACCCAGAAGATATAGTTCCTCTATATACATGTACTAGTAGTTTGCACTATTTGCACTGTTTGTCTTGTTTGCACATGGAAGAACGATCTTCCAATGACATGTGATAAGCCTTATGCGCCCCTCCGATGATCACATCATTCTGAACTAACGGAAAAAGGAAAGAAAAAAAAAATTAGAAAAATTGGATAAAAATTAAGAAAAATTAATAAAAATTCAAAAATAAAATAAAAATAAAATTTTATTATTATGAAACATGATTTTTATGACAAAAAATTCTCTGCCCCGCCAAAACCCCTCGATCACGCCAGGCCATGACTCATCCATCACTGTACTACATAGTAAATTTTTATCTAAAGTTATCAACTTCGATGTTCAAGTTGAATAGTTCAATGTTTATCTAAATCGATATTCTTGGTTTGAACATATTCAATCACTTCTCTATGGCATTACGGTTACCAAATTAATGTGGAATTTACATCTATATACAGGTGCACACTTCCACCATCTACCTACTATATATTCCCTACTAGATCTCAATGATGGAGCTCGACTGCTAATTGATGGATGTTTCTCCAGACTCCAGCGGTACCCATGAGTCATCCCCAATATCAATTAACGAGATTCTGAATAGACCTATAAAATAGAATAAATATTTCCTTTCCAATTCCCTTTCTATTCTCTCCTCAAGCCCTCCAAGTACCTTCCTCTCATCATAGCCGATTCCGGAGACCTTCGGTGAGCTTATATAAGTTGCCCCATTGCCCGTCATTCTCATTCTCCAGTTTCTTTTTTTCCCCCCTCTTAAGACGCATCTCAATCTTAAAAGAGGGTTTTATTATTATAATTCCTCTTTTTTCCACCTGCGCTTTACCTCCCCCTCGTCACCCCTCCCGCTTTCGCCTCTTCATCCGCCATGGCCTCCGCTAGAGATATTCGTCCCCGCCAGGACGACCTGGCTGCTCAGGCTCAATACCTCTCCACCTCTCCTTCAGCTTCCTTCCATTCTCCCTCCAGCCACGGCTCAGCGCTTACCCGAACAATCCCCGTGCTCAATGCCAAGCACCTGAAGCCATTTGCGACAGAGGACATCAAGGTCCTGCTTTTGGAGAACGTGAATCAGACTGGTCGTGAATTGCTCCAGCAACAAGGCTACCAGGTCGAATACCTCAAGTCTTCGCTTCCTGAGGACCAACTGATTGAGAAGATTCGGTAGGACTCTCACCATATGAGTCTCAATGATACACTTTTTTTTTTTGGTTGGAATAAAGCTAATTCGGGATATCCGGAATTGGATAGTGACGTTCATGTCATCGGTATCCGATCAAAGACCAAGCTCACTGAGCGAGTCTTGAAGGAGGCTAAGAACCTCATTGTTATCGGATGTTTCTGTATTGGTACCAACCAGGTTGACCTTCAATATGCCGCTGAGCAGGGTATTGCCGTTTTCAACTCCCCATTCAGCAACTCTCGCAGTGTTGCCGAGCTGGTGATCGGTGAGATCATTGTTCTTGCCCGTCAATTGGGTGACCGCTCCAACGAGATGCACAACGGTACCTGGAACAAGGTTAGCAACAAGTGCTGGGAGATTCGTGGCAAGACACTGGGTAAGTAACCAAGGACCTTCGGGGTAAAATGGAACTTGATTCGATTTGGTTCAAAGACTTACATTCATTCCAGGTATCATTGGTTACGGTCACATTGGTGCCCAATTGTCCGTATTGGCAGAGGCTATGGGTATGTCTGTCATCTTCTACGATGTCGTCAACCTGATGTCTCTGGGTACAGCTCGCCAGGTCGAGACCCTGGATGAGCTTCTGAGCCAGGCTGATTACATTACCTGCCACGTTCCCGAGCTCCCCGAGACCAAGGGTATGATTGGTAAGGCTCAGTTCGAGAAGATGAAGACTGGCAGCTACTTGATCAATGCCAGCCGTGGTACCGTCGTTGATATCCCCGCTCTCATTGATGCCATGCGCAGCGGTCGTGTTGCCGGTGCCGCCTTGGATGTTTACCCCAACGAGCCTGCTGGCAACGGCGACTACTTCAACAACGAGCTGAACGAATGGGGCACTGACCTGCGCTCCCTGAAGAACCTGATCCTCACTCCTCACATCGGTGGTAGCACTGAGGAGGCTCAGAGTGCCATTGGTGTCGAGGTTGCCCAGGCCCTGACCCGATACGTCAACGAGGGTACCACATTGGGTGCTGTCAACTTGCCTGAGGTTGCTCTGCGTTCCTTGACCATGGATGAGCCCAACCACGCTCGTGTAAGTCTTGCTCTGGAAATCATCTGTAACCAAGCTAATCGCACCTATAGGTTATCTACATCCACAAGAACATTCCCGGTGTCCTTCGCAAGGGTATGTACAAGCTCATTGGATAGAAGTTCATTCAACTTGAAACACTTGAAACATTTTCTGACAAATTCTTCAGTCAACGAAATTATTGGTGATCACAACGTCGACAAGCAAATGACCGACAGCAGAGGCGATGTGAGTTTCCCATCTTCAAATCCATGGAACCCAAAGCTAATCCTAGAAAGGTTGCCTACCTTATGGCCGATATCAGCAACGTGAACGCTGCCGTCATCAAGGACTTGTACGAGAGACTGGAGAGCCTTTCCTGTAAGACAACTTCAATCCCGATAGTTACACGACAAGAACTAACCGAGATGCACAGCCCGAATTATGACTCGCATTCTGTACTAGAACAAAAACAAAAGCTTGCAATACTTAGCCGTTTGTAATCAACTTGACGTGTTATGAGCTGATGGGGCTCACTCCATCTGATGAACCCCTGGGACTTTTTCAACGAGGTCCTGCAATTGAATCGTGTTTGGCGAATTTATACACCAAAATGGATATTGAAATGATATAAGACCTTCAAAAGATAAAATTGAATTTTTTTTCGTTTTTCATGTCACTTTCAAACTTTTCATACTAATAATCTCATTTGCATGTTTGCACATTGCATCATCGGAACCCGAAGAAATTACCTGTCCAGGTGTAGTCAAAGATATCAGTATATTATATTACGATGAAATATGAGCATAGGAAAAATCTATAGTAAACTACAAATAGAACCAGAAGTTTAAGACATAAATTTCGTTGGTATTGCCAATGCGAAGGACGAATAGCCCAGAACTCCATCGCTCAAAGCGGTTTATGTAAAATACATCTTTCTATGCCTCCTGGCGCCGAAATTAATGGAAGATAAAAAAGTAAAAGTGAAGATAATCAGCCTCTAACCCGGTCCACGAAAACCAGGGCTTCGACTTCTTCTGCGCTGAGGTTCACGATGATAATCACGGCGACCTTGTCCACGTCGGTCTGCATTAGCATGGGAGTTGTCAGGTGCGTTGCCATAGTTTGGCACGTAAGAGTCAACATTACTAGAGAATCGGCCTCCACCTCCGCCACCTCCCTGGCGGTTTTGGTTAAACCGATCTCGTCGTGAATCATCTCCTCGGCCATCGCGGCCAGCTTGGTTACCATCCCACTGCTGTTGATGGGTAGATACAGGAGGACGGGGTGGGAGACCATTGTCTCGTTGAGATTGAGGGAAGATTCCGCGTCGCTGTTGAGTATTTCCTGGTGGCCCAGGGGGGTTGGGACGACCACCTCGTGCAGCACCGGGAATTCTGCTTCGAGAATCGGGCCGGGGGCCTGAGCTGGCCCAGCCTCCGTTGGAAGCGCTGTCTCCAGCTCCGGCTCCAGGGGCGGGAGGCTGAGGTACTCGCTGGCTGCGGAATTTCTTTCGATCCAATTCATGGGAATCTTGGAATGAGGGGATTTCGCCAGGGCGAGCTGGGAGTGGTGCTGTGGTGAAATAAGGGTGTTTCAAAGCATCGATGGCATTGACTCGCTTTCGCCAATCGAGCTTGAGGAGTTCCGTGAGCAGAGAGATAGCGATAGGACCTTGTCTGTTTGAATGTTAGTATCCAGCTGTCACAACTCTTCCTATGTGTACCACGAGTTGGGGCCTTACTCTCTGAAGACCTCGGCGAGGTTTCCGCGCTTGTTTCCAAAGCTCTTCACTCCGTCACAGCCAGGCAAAGCGCTCCAGCCAGGCATGTTCTCCTCGGTGGGAGTACCCACAAGTGAGAAAATTAGCTGCGCTTGGTTGAGATCGCTACTGCCTGAAAGAATGGGTTTTCCTTTGAACATTTCACCAAAAACACATCTATCATAGTTGTTAGATTTGGACTGAGACTCATGGAATTTTAAACCTACCCAACGCCCCACATATCAACTGCGGTCGTGTATTTCCGCAGGGAAAGTAGTAGCTCTGGGGGACGATACCATCGTGTGACCACTAGTGCTGTGTATTCCCTTTTTGCTTCTCCGCCGCCTTTTCCAGCCTGTGGAGGGGGTTCATCAAAGGGTCGAGCAAGACCAAAGTCAGCAATTTGAAGGATACCTCCATTGCTAATTAAAAGATTCGCAGCTATCTCGTCGTCAGTTAGGGTTCATACAACTTCGAAGTCCTGATACACATACCCTTCATATCACGGTGTAAAATGCGATTCTATTATGTGTCAGAGAGTTGCCTGTTACGACTTGAGAAAGCTTCAAGCATACCTCATGAAGGTACCGAAGACCTTCCAGGAGCTGCATCAAGTAACACTTGATTTGTGGCTCGGTGAATTGGACCGATGGGTTCTCCAGAAGACCAGAAAGATCATGCTCCATATATGGAGTAACCATATATACGCTGGGCTTCTTCCGTCCCTCTCCTAAACAAAGAGTTAGTTATCGAAGCAGTATTGCGTATGTTCAAAGTCTCTTCCAGGTTGGTATTATTCTTACCCTTCCGTTCCATAGCCACCTCTTTTAGTTGAAGAATATTGGGATGAGAAAGTATTTTCAGGATCTTGATTTCGCGGATGGCAGTAATTGGAAACTTCATATCGCGTCAGTAGAGAGTTCACATGCAGACCATTAGAGTACTTACGCCCTCCTTCTCATGGTGCATGAGAATCTTCTTCAGAGCCACCACTGCATTGTCTTTCTTTGATCTTGCTTTGTAGACCTCACTTGTCCGAACGTCAGTGATTTTCAACAGGCGCCCCTCATCTTGTATGCACATACCCAAATGTTCCCTCTCCAAGCTTTCCGATGAATTCAAAGTCGCGGATATTTGAGCAGCCAGAGAACCGACGTTGGCCACTGCTATCTCTTTCTGACGACGGTGTAGACATTGTTCCTCTGCGCGTTGTTTGATTTTCCCACTATAGCACAGGAATTCTGCCTTTTCGGTGATCGGATCGGGGAGCGCTAGGCTCTTGTGGTCAGGTTCACTGGAGGTTGGCGTTGTTTTTGGTTGCGCGCGGGCAATCAATCAGGTATCGTAGGATTCAGTTGGTTGGATTCGCAGAGTTTGGAGTTGTGAGAAAGGAGCGGCGGATTTTGTGTGCAACTGGAATCATAATATGATTCACTGATCAGATAAGAGAGTGAATGGAACATGGAGTGGACTTTGGCATCGCCGGAGCTAATGTTCAAGGGTCTCTCGGTAGAGTCGAGACGGAGGTGACGCTTGGACGAGGCAACAGAGCACGTCGCCTAATCCCCAAATCACGGGATTTTGCTTAGGAATAAGAGGGATCTAACTCAAGTCTGATTTCCTCAAGTTGTCACAGACAAAGAGGGGACGTCTTTTACGTGTTGAAGCAGAGACGAAAGAGAGCTTGTGCCGTCACTGGTCACGTGGTTTTGACTGCCACTTCCTCGAGTTCCCGCTTTCGACTTCATCTTGATCGTCTTTCGCAAAGCCCAGCGTTTAACCTGCATACACAGTGAGTTCTGGTACTCAATTAGAGAATGTGAATATCCGGTACTAACGGCATGTTCCTATAGTCATGGCAGGCCCTTCTCACCACCCGGTCCACGTCCACGCGGCCCGACCGCTGTATCGCTTTACTGCCACTGCTCTGGGCGCCAGCATGTGGTTCTTCGTATGACACCATCTATAATCCGAGTCTTGGTTCAATTGCACTAACTATTTTTTCTCTTTGAAATAGCTCATGTACCGTGCCAAGAAGGATGGTGCTGTCTTGTTGGGCTGGAAGCACCCTTGGGACCACTAGACGGAGAACGCCGTTGATATGTACCATACCATTTCTCTCTTAGGCGACAATCTTCAATACGCCCCCGTTTCAATTCATGCATCGCTCTCTATCCGTGTTTCTCTGTTTCTATAAATACAGCCACCGCTCCTATTTTCGAAGTTCCATATGTCACAACCCCATCTCTTCTAAAAGAACTTTGTACTGGCGACGCTTCTTGCGATAGTTGGGTTGCAGCCGTGTCCTGGCATGTCCCAAGATGCGCGCTAGCTTTGGGAATATAGCCGTCTCCGATATCCATGAGAGTGCGAACATTCCAATGGCAAATCCCAAAGCACAACCTCTGTAGCTATCCGACATCCAAGTCAATTGCATAATGCTCTTGACCCATCCAGATGGTCGGAAGAGCATCCAAGCCGCAATCGATAAATCAATGATGATTGTACATAAGTATGGCACTATAATTGAAGCGTCAGTTAGAATCTCTGAGGCTCTTTGGAAAGCCAACGCTCGTTGCTCACCGTTCAGTGTCATTGGTTGCCGGAAGGGCGGTCCAACACTCAGAACAATGCTAATCAGTATGTACTGCAAGCATGAAAACAGAAACAATGCAGTATTTTCAGAGTTCACAATGTTGCTCTTCTCCAAATCCAGCTGGGGAGGGAGGAACCTGTTTCTATCCGTTAGCACTTTGTCCAATTTGCAAATAAGACGTGGACATACCAAGGCTGAAGTTGAACAGTCTTGAAAATCACAAGTTGGCCGATGACCACTATCGCAATTTGACCCAGAAGAGGAGTCAAAACCTTTCGCGATACGAGATCTGCCGTGGGCCGTTTCCGGGAAAGAGTAGGGTATGGACCCGTCCAACCCACTGGGAATTGATCAGTCAATCATCCACGATCAAATTAGAGGGGAAATCACTTACTGAAAATGGCGATTGGCATGATGAGAGCCAGATCAATGTAAAGAAACTGTAGTTGTGTCAGCTGGGCGGCCCCGATATGCGTTTCTTTGCCACGACGATAGCCCGACTTACCTGGAAGTCACCAAGGTTGGATCCTGAAGTATAAAGGAAGCTGACGGTGGAGAACTGGATAGCAGAGTAAAGACTCATGAACTTGAAGCAGCAGAAACTCGTAACCAGTGCAGCCCGACCCTCGCTATTCAATTTTGTGAGCTGGACATGAATACCAAAAGAGATGTAGCGCATTGACTTACCGAATCAACTTAGGGACGCAAGAAATCTCAAACAGCCGGCTGGTGAAGGGGGCTGCAACAGATGCCTCGGCGTCAGACAGGGAAATACCAACATCGGCAGCCTTCAAAGCACCACAGTCATTGGCACCGTCTCCACAGAATCCACAGCAGTAGTCGATGGATTGGAGTTTTTCAACCAACTCATGCTTCTCGTCTGGGGACATTCGAGCGAAGACTTTGCCAGCCACAAGAACCTGGTTTAAGAAACATTGTTAGAAGCAATTTCTTTTGTGAGCTTTAATTGATAGAATGAAATCATACCCTTTTCAACGCATCCTCATTACCATAGTCAATCATCCAACGGAAAACATCGCCCGTGACAGCAAGACAGTAATTGCGTTCCTGAAGGGCATTTCCCGGGATAGAGACATCGTTATCCATTGAATTCTGGAGGGGCTAGTGATTTTTTAGTAACTAAGTGACCAGTATGTGAAGAAGACGACCTACTCGCAAAGTTCTTGGGTCCAATCTAAGGTCAGGGTTATCCACACTTTCCCATATAAGAGAAGTCTTGGACATAAGACCGGGTTCTTGATACATGGATTAGTTTCATTCCGTGGACATTTGAAAGGGCTATAAGTCAATTACCTTCAACAAGATGGGGGATAAAACATTCCTCATCTGCACCGACCATATGGCACTCCCTAGCAACACTCACTGCCGTCAAGATGTTGTCACCAGTACACATGACATTGCGGATTCCAGCTTTGTTCAGTTCCAAAATAACGTCAGTTGTGCTGGGCTTAAGCTTGTTTTCAAAAATAATAAATCCTAGGAATTCGAGATTCGTTTCCGCCTCAGTTCGGGTAAGTTTTTGGGCTTTCATCCAACTCAACTTCCGTTCATGCTTCGTAGCACAGGCAATCACTCGGTATCCCTTGTGTGTATAGTGGTTCAAAAGTTCATCATAGTCCAAAGGCACTAAGCTAATCGTTAGCGGAATGAAATAGAGGACGTTTTGAGTAAGCCAACTTACAGGTTTCAGGGAGACAAATATCCTTGATACTTTCAGGAGCACCCTTGACAAAGAAGCTTGCCCCGTTGTCCTGAAACTGCCGAACAATAACACTTGCGCGGCGAAGCTGAGACACAAACTCAAAGCTCCGTATGATACCAAGTTCAACGGGCATCTATGCAAGAGAATGGTAAGTGATCGTTCAATCCGAGCCCTTGTGGATCTTACATTTTCCTGTCCATCTCCCGGACCTATCGCAGGTGGCCTTGCAACAGAAGGGAGGATGTTATCAAACTTTGGACTGGTCTGCTCAGTGGCATGACCACCGCCCTCTTCGTACGACCAACCAGTGAACTGAAACATCTTCACATCAAGAGGATCTCCAAGTAGTTCGCCGTCTACAACCCTTAGGGAGTGACAAGTTGCCATCGTGTATATTATCTTCCGCTGTTTCTCCAGGTCGTATGATGAGTTTGCCTCTGGAGCCGGCAGTAGAAATCCAGCAGAAGTTTGAGAAAGCAGTTCAGAGAACCTATCTTCCTATTAGTTACTGTTTGGGGGTCCCTATTGCATTCAAGTATCAACTCACCTCTTGTTATTGCTCACAGCCCTTGTACCCAGAACATCCAACCCATCTTCAGTGAGAGTTCCCGTTTTATCAAAACACACAACATCCAGCTTTCCTCCCACATTGACTTTCTGCGGGCTGATGCAGAAGATACTCTGCTTCTTAAGCCGAGAAAGGGCAAAGTTGGTGCCAATAGTCAGAGTTGCCGGGAGAGCGGGAGGAACAACGATTGTGATCAAATCGAGAGCACGAACGATGATAAGATGCCAAGCAAGGCCTAAGCGAACGAAATTGATGAACGAAGCCACAAAGCCGCAGAGTGCGACCATTGCCATGACGGCAATATAGCGGAAAGAGTCACGGTAGAACTTGAAGCCTGAGGGCTTGGGAAATAACATTGAACGGACCAATGCGCCCTTGGTGGTCGAAAATCCGGTCCTCACAACGACAGCCAATGCGACCGCTTCGTCTTCATCCACGTGTTGAGGCCGCCGAGCACGAATGATTTTAGTTCCACTGAATAGGAAATGTCTCGCAACATTGGCGTGAATAGATGGAGCACTAAGGTCGAGGTAATGTAAAGCCTCATCAACGAACGGAATCTTAGAAACGGGTACGGATTCGCCTGCAACATGTTAGGATTTCCAATCGCGAAACACAGGGATGAAGGATAACAACCAGTCAGCATGCTCTCGTTCACAATGCAATCACCTGACAACAAGATAGAATCGCAGGGAACGAGATTCAATGATGGATCAGAGAACTCAAACACATCGCCGGGAACTAATTCATGCGAAGAAACCGATCGCCCTGGACACAAGTGATGTTAGAACTGTTGTAAATAGAGCCCAACTTAGTTTGTCTATCTTACAGAATCCATTCCTGAGCACGCGCACGTCACAGTCAAATAGAGATATCTCGCGCAGCCTACTCATTGTCTATAGCGCCGTTAGTTTGTTTGCAAATAAATGTCACTAGATATTAATATCATACCGATTTGGTCTCAAACACCGTGGTGGCGATACTGAAAACCGAGATGAGGAAAATGCACACGGCGTAGTAGTAATATTCATCCATGGACCATAGAACAAGGCTGGCCACTTGAAACATGTAGAAGGGGTGGAATGCCTATTTTTTTTGTCAGAGATATACAACAAAAATGGGCTTGTACAGGAGAACACACCTCGTCAAGGAGCAGTTGAACAATAGTCTTTTGCTGAATATCGATAACATTTTGTCCAAAAATTTGTTCTCTGCTGTCCCGTTCATCGGCATCGAGTCCTGCACGCATAGCCTTTGCATTGACCCAGGTGGGGTCTTTCCAGCCATTGATCAAACCAAATTTATCATCGACGGGATGGTAGAAAAATCGGAGATATCTGTAATCAAGGAAGCGCAAATTCTGCACAGTTGGATCACGGTCCTCGTCGTATACCTGTCCGGAGCTATCCACAAAGACGGTAGATAGTGGACGTCCGTACGACTGGCTGTTGACTTGATGGATCGAAAATTGATTCCATTGGTCCTATTAGAGGTTAGCAGACTGAAGCAGAGCATCTTGGCAGCGGCCAATCGTTTGATTCACCTCAACAGCGACCCATTGACATCTTCCTATAGGAGCGGCTTTCCCAATCAACCTCACTCGCCAGCGTGGTAGCCAGCGGAATAGAAGATAAGCAAAGCCGCCAGTCAATATGCACAGAGCTATGTAAATAGAAAATCCCAATGTACTGGTTGAAAAACCTGCGAAGACCACTGTAAGGTCCTCTGATGCAATGTATACTTTCTGGTTCAGTCGACTGCCAGACCTCCGGTCACGACCATATGAACTCGCAGAGAGGATTCGTGAGAGGAGAGGGTGCTCTGCCGAGTCCCGCGAATGGGAGAGTCTCTTGGAAACAAAAGAAGCCCTCCTGGACTCGACTTCGGCCTCGGTAAGCCCATCAATTGACTCATCGTCAATTGCCGAGTCCATCTGCTCCGCCTCATCCTCCACTGCATCCTCTTGTGACCATTCTGCAAAGTCTTCCCCGTCCTGAAAATAGGTAAAGCTGACAGTAGAGCCTGCTCGGTCACGGCGGTGTGCGAACGACACTACACTGGATGGAATGCTTTCTGAGATAGGGCCATCGAAAACCTATCTCACGATTAGTGCTGCTCTGGGTCACACAATTACGCAGTTCGCCTTATCATACCTCATGTCGAGCCATCTCCACATCAGACACCACGCTCACACTAGATCTTGAAGTCAGTAACATATTAGAGAGAAAAAAGGAGGGTATTTCAACCTGCTCCGGAGGGAGTCCCGGCGAAGGCTTGACCGAGGCATGGCGAGGCCGACAGGGTCTCCCGGTGGGGATGAAGGTCGACTACTACTAGCCATAGTTATAGTGCTCGCAGCAGTGTCCCGGGATTTCGCGTTATGCGGAGGTTCGTGACTTCCTGGTCCCTTTCAATGGGATTTTGGCTCTTTCCAGGTGTGTATGAATGTGCTGACTAGGTTGAGGACATTATTTCGCCGTCCCAAGTACTTCGACGAGTGCGACTGATAGCGGAGCTCTTGTGGTTTTCCGGGGACAGTGTTATCTCCACGTGATGAGATAAGGTCACGACCGCGGACTGGACTCGGCGTTAGTCAGCACGACCATCCCTTTTTAGGTAGGAGGGGCATGACTCAGATTAAGATCTATACAATTTCACTTCATCATGGTATGATCGGATCAAGCATCGTCAATCAAGATTCCAAATATTTGCTACTCAAATTTCAATACACCTCTTTCGGGTACTATGTAAGTACTATACGTATTTAGTGCTCGACTTGGCACCGGATGATCGGCGCAGGGTACACCTTACAATAATCCACTGGAGCCTGAAATATATATACCATGATCCTCAGGCCGAGTATACCAGCACAGTCCATGTGGCACAGCACTTGAGCCTACCCAACCTTGGAATGTACAGATGAAACTTACTACCCAGGAGATGACATGAATAATTACTAAGTAAACTTGATATTCTAGACTTCTACTACTATTCATCTACGGATAAACACTGGCAGTAAATGCTATACACATGTGCATTTGAACCATGTAGTACTCTGTAGATGCTCCTAATCCATGTTTCTAAATTTAACCATGGATGGCAAAACGGGGTCGCACCCATGAACTTTGGGTCCAGTAGAGCAGAATCTGGCTGAACCAATGATTTTAATGGATGGATCTTCACGAAAATTGGAAAAAAGAACCCCAGTGAAGTGGACTGAGTCAAACTCGATCTATCAATTGATAGATATACTACGTTATATCTAGGTAGCATTTGAGTTATAGCTATGCATGTCATGAATCATATAAATACATAAAAATAAGTCCCATAGAGATATAACTAGGCCAATTCCATATTTGCTTCCGTTGACACCCGTTCTCTTCTATAACCTTCTAGTCTTCTATTCTTTCACGTCCGATTACAAAGGTCCTTTTTGCCCCTTCCAGATCGACTTGACCTATCATTTATTGCATTCTGAAATTCGAGAAAAATAAATAGAAACCTTCTAGAAAAGCAATCGAAAGTAATTGAAAATAAACCACTTCAATTTTAATAAACTATAGATCTAAAATACTGAATCCCTTAAGTTGAGGTAAAGAGGGGGCAAGTTGTTGGGAGCGCAAGTTTTCAACCAGAACCGCGTCCCGCCAAGCCCCTCCGGGCCACCAGCGCTAAGGATCCCACCATCCAGACTCTCTCACTCCTCTCCCCCAAAACTCCACGACTCATATCAATTTTCTCCTCCCCTTTTCTCCCCTGATCTCCAACTCATCTCCCCTTTCTCTTATCCTCCCCCCGCCATCATGTCTGAGCCCATCAGGAATAAGAAGGCTGATTTCCCGGTCGCTCCGTAAGGATTTTCCCCTTCCCTTGACCGCTTATCGCCTCCCGAGAGCAAAAACACTGAGTGAAAAAAAAATATACAGGACCCCGCAAAACACACCGGCCAACAATGCTCCCATCTCTTCTCACGCCCAGCAGCCTGGTGTCTCCAGCATCAAGGAGGGTAAGCGTTAAACCCCCCATTCTTCATTTCCATTTGCAATATCAGACTGCTAACTACGTTGCGTGTTCTCAGAGACTCTGGACAGCGCTACTGCCGCCTCACTCTTCGCCCGTAACCCCGCTCTGGTCTCCATGATCCAGGGTAAGCTGGGACAGCTCGTTGGCCGCTCATCTGGCTACATCGAGTCCCTCCCCCCCGTTGTCCGCCGCCGTGTCGCCGGTCTGAAGGGTGTTCAGAAGGAGCACTCTCAGTTGGAGGCTCAGTTCCAGGAGGAGGTCCTGGAGCTTGAGAAGAAGTTTTTCGCCAAGTTCACTCCTCTGTACGAGCGTCGTGCTGCTATCGTCAACGGAAGCAAGGAGCCCACCGAGGAGGAGGTTGAGGCCGGTAAGGAGGACGAAGAGGAGGATGAGGAGGAGGCAGAGACCAAGGAGACCGAGGAGAAGCAGGATGAGGGTGAGCCCATGAACGGTATCCCCGAGTTCTGGCTTTCCGCCATGAAGAACCAGATCTCTCTCGCTGAGATGATCACCGAGCGGGATGAGGAGGCTCTCAAGTACCTCACCGACATTCGCATGGAGTACCTCGATCGCCCCGGATTCCGCTTGATCTTCGAATTTGCCGAGAACGACTTCTTCACCAACAAGACCATCACCAAGGCCTACTACTACAAGGATGAGAACGGATACGGTGGTGACTTCATCTACGACCACGCCGAGGGCTCTGAGATTGAGTGGAAGGAGGAGAAGGACCTTACCCTGCGCCTTGAGAGCAAGAAGCAGCGTAACAAGAGTATGTGGAGATTTCCATCACCTGCCCCCCATATTATATCGATCATATGAGCTAACGAATTCCACAGACACCAAGCAGACCCGCGTTGTCAAGATCAGCGTTCCTACCGAATCTTTCTTCAACTTCTTCGCTCCCCCCCAACCCCCCACTGAGGATGACGAGTCCGTTGCCAGCGACATTGAGGAGCGCCTTGAGTTGGACTACCAACTGGGTGAGGACATCAAGGAGAAGCTGATTCCCCGTGCTATTGACTGGTTCACCGGCGAGGCTCTTCAATTTGAGGAGCTGGGTGAGGAGATTGACCCCGATGAGTTCGAGGATGACGAAGATGAGGATGAGGACGAGGACGATGAGGATGACCAAGGATCAGACCACGATGTGGAGGATGACTCCGATGATGAGGTAAATCTATATTGATATCTCTATACTATTTCTGGACTCATACTGATACTTCTATCCAGGATGGCACTTCCAAGCCCAAGAAGGAGGCTGCTGAGTGCAAGCAAAACTAGAATGATTTGAAAGAACCAAAACCCCAAAATGTTGTCCTCTGGTCAGCACACGGCTTACTCGATATGCTTCATGGAAATCGTCGTTGATGTTATTGCTATGTTTCCTTTTTTTTACTACCTTTTTTTCCATTTTTCCACTGATTCCTCTGTCTCCCTCTGCACTGCGTGAACTTGTCTCTACTTAATATCTCTCTCAATCAATCGACATAATCAGTGTGTAATGCATATTACCCTCTTGTTAAGGAGGGAGCTTGAAGAGGAGAGAGAGCATACATTTGATCTAGGCGTTTAGGAGACATGGTCTTGATAGATAGTACCCTGATCTTTTAGAATGGCTTTAACGATTTTTGGCTTTATGATTCTTCCTTTGCTCTGATCTTTAAACAATTCCAAAGTTATAGAATGATGCATGATCCCTGTAAACCCCCATAAACCCCCATGCATCACTGTAAATCACAGCAAATCGGAATATAAGACCCCGTATGGAAGAGGATGGCGGTGACAGCTGTGGGGGCCTGTGGCGCGGCAACCCCAACTTAGTCCGAAGCTCTCGCTCCTTCAGGGGCTCTCTCGCTAAAACAAGTGTCACTAACAACTTTCTTCTCATTCCTCTCAACCTTCTCGCGTCCACCCCCAATTTTTATTTCTTTCAGATCATGAGTCGGTGAGGGGTCACCGTGAGACCCCTTGTCTTTGGACTGTTTGTGATTGATTCACCCTTCTTTGCCCCCCTTTGGATACCCGAGCCCGCTTCAAAGCCCGACCGCTTTCTTTAGGCGCTTTGATTCTGTTTTGATTTATCCTTCTACACAATAACTCGGAACGCCGAACGCCGGTCATTATGGCGCATATCTATGAAGTCGGAACGAGGGCCTGGCAGCCCGATCCGACAGAAGGATGGGTTGCATCCGAGGTCAAGGAAAGACTAGTTGATGGAGAAAAAGTCACACTGGTGTTTGAGTTGGAGAATGGCGAGGTGTGTTTCCTAACAAGTCTGAGGAGGCTCTATACGATGGGTATCAAAGGTCAAGGAGTAGGCTGACCATAGTACGGCGATAGACCAAAACCGTCGAAACCACGCAGGCCGAGTTGCAGGTTGACAACAATGCGAATCTGCCACCTTTGATGAATCCCGCCATGCTGGAAGCGAGCGAAGACTTGACAAATCTATCTCACCTGAATGAGCCCGCTGGTTTGTGCCGCCGCAAACTGAAGACACTGTTCCATCGACTGACGGCCTCGAAGTCCTACAGGCTATTAAACTCCGCTATGCACAGAAGGAAATATATACTTACAGTGGAATCGTCTTGATTGCGACAAACCCGTTCGCTCGAGTCGACTCTCTCTATGTTCCTCAAATGGTTCAGGTGTATGCCGGGAAGCAGCGTGCTTCTCAGGCACCTCACTTGTTCGCCATCGCGGAGGAGGCTTTTGCGTAAGACTAAATATTTGATATGCATTTGGCGTGGATAGAGCATAATTCTAACGGAACTCTTGTGTATAGTGACATGCTTCGGGATGGAAAAAACCAAACAATTGTGGTTTCCGGTGAATCAGGTGCTGGTAAGACCGTGAGTGCCAAGTATATCATGCGATACTTTGCGACTCGCGAGTCTTCGGATCAGCCTGGAAAATACACCACGAGCCGAGCGGATGCAATCAGTGAGACGGAAGAGCAGATTCTGGCGACAAATCCTGTCATGGAAGCATTCGGAAACGCCAAAACCACCCGTAACGACAACTCTTCTCGATTCGGAAAGTACATTGAGATCATGTTTGATGAGCGGACGAATATTATTGGCGCTAAGATCCGGACATACCTGTTGGAGCGATCGAGACTGGTCTTCCAGCCCCTCAAGGAGCGTAACTACCACATCTTTTACCAGCTCGTGGCTGGCGCCACCGATGAGGAGAGACAGGAATTGGGACTTTTGCCAGTGGAGGAGTTCGAGTACCTGAACCAAGGCGGTACACCAATCATCGACGGTGTTGACGACAAGGCCGAGTTCGATGCGACAAGAAAGTCCCTGGCTACAATCGGTGTTGCAGAACAGTTCCAGACTGAAATCTTCCGTATTCTTGCAGCTTTGCTGCATCTCGGTAATGTGAAAATCACCGCGACTCGCACAGATTCTCAACTGTCATCCTCCGAGCCGTCCCTTGTGCGTGCCTGTGAGATGCTGGGAATTGACGTCAATGAATTCGCCAAATGGATCGTAAAGAAGCAGTTGATCACACGAGGCGAGAAGATCACCTCCAACCTCACCCAGCAGCAGGCTACTGTGGTCCGAGACTCTGTGGCCAAGTTTATTTACTCCAGTCTCTTTGATTGGCTGGTTGACAAAATCAACAGGGGTCTGGCAACAGATGAGGTCATTGAGAGAGTCAAGACTTTCATTGGTGTTCTGGATATCTACGGTTTTGAGCATTTCGCCAAGAACTCCTTCGAACAGTTCTGTATCAACTACGCCAACGAGAAGCTGCAACAGGAATTCAACCAGCATGTGTTCAAGCTCGAGCAGGAGGAATATGTTCGGGAAGAAATTGATTGGACTTTCATTGATTTCTCTGACAACCAGCCCTGTATTGACCTGATCGAGGCAAAGCTTGGAATTCTGTCTCTTCTGGACGAAGAATCCCGACTTCCTATGGGCTCGGATGAACAGTTCGTTACCAAGCTTCACCATCACTTCGCCGCCGACAAGCAGAAGTTCTACAAGAAGCCTCGCTTCGGAAAGTCTGCTTTTACTGTTTGCCATTACGCTGTTGATGTTACCTATGAGTCAGATGGTTTCATTGAGAAGAACCGTGATACCGTTCCCGATGAGCATTTAGGAGTGCTGCGCAACTCCTCAAATTCATTCATCAAGGAGATCTTGGATACAGCTGCTGCTGTCCGAGAGAAGGACTCGGCCTCTATGTCTTCTAAACCAGTTGCAGCCCCCGGACGTCGAATCGGCGTGGCTGTCAACCGAAAGCCAACTCTTGGTGGCATTTTCAAATCTTCGCTGATTGAGCTCATGCATACTATCAACTCCACCGATGTACACTACATCCGTTGTATCAAGCCCAACGAAGCCAAAGAAGCTTGGAAATTCGAGGGTCCCATGGTTCTGAGTCAACTGAGAGCCTGTGGTGTGTTGGAAACTGTCAGAATCAGTACTGCGGGTTACCCTACCCGTTGGACTTACGAGGAGTTTGCCATTCGCTACTACATGCTTTGCCACTCTTCTCAATGGACATCCGAGATTCGTGATATGTGTCACGCCATCCTGCGTAAGGCTCTGGGTGACGCGAACCACCAGAAGCAGGACAAATATCAGTTGGGATTGACCAAGATTTTCTTCCGAGCGGGTATGCTTGCTTTCCTGGAGAACTTGCGAACATCCCGATTGAACGAATGTGCTATTATGATTCAGAAGAACTTGCGATGCAAGTACTACCGCCGCCGTTACCTGGAGGCCCGGGAGTCTATTCTCACCACCCAGGCTTTCATTCGTGGCTTTTTGGCACGCCAACAGGCCCAGGAGATCCGTCGCACCAAGGCTGCGACAACAATCCAAAGAGTTTGGCGTGGTCAGAAGGAGAGGAAACGCTACACCGAGATTCGAAAGAACTTCATTATGTTTCAATCCGTTACCAAGGGATTCCTCTGCCGTCGTAACATTATGGACTCCATCAACGGCAATGCTGCCAAAGTTATCCAGCGGGCCTTCCGATCATGGCGCCAATTGCGAGGCTGGCGGCAGTTCCGCCACAAGGTTATTATTGTACAAAATCTGTGGCGAGGTAAGCAGGCCAGACGGGCCTACAAGACTCTTCGTGAAGAGTCTAGAGATCTTAAGCAGATCTCTTACAAGCTTGAGAACAAGGTCGTTGAATTGACCCAATACTTGGAGTCCTTGAAGCGTGAAAACAAATCCCTTGTTTCTCAATTGGAGAATTATGAGACTCAGCTGAAGTCCTGGAGAAGCAGACACACTACGTTGGAAGCTCGCGCCAAGGAACTTCAGGCAGAGGCCAACCAGGCGGGTATCACTGCAGCCCGCCTAGAAGCCGTGGAGGAAGAAATGAATAAACTCCAATCGAGCCACACCGAAGCTCAAGCTAACATTAAGCGTCTCCAAGAAGAGGAGAGAGTCTCTCGTGAGGCCATGCGCGTGACGAACGAGGAGCTGGAGCGTCTTAAGCTGCTTAACGGTGATCACGAGAAAGAGAAGTCCGTTCTTCGTCAACGTGTCTCTGAGTTGGAGGAGGAATTGGAAGTCGCCAAGCGATCTGTGCCTGTGAACGGTATCAATGGGGAAGTGCCTAACGGTGCTGCTGCCCCAACCCCTGCCACTGGCTTGATCAACCTTGTGTCTTCCAAGAAGCCTAAGCCTCAAAGACGCAGTGCCGGTGCAGAGAAGATCGGCACTGATCGCTTCAGCGGCGCTTTCAACCCACGACCTGTCTCTATGGCCATTTCTGGCCTTGGAGCTGCTCGCTCAGTGGCTGCCACTTCACCTGGACTGGATTCAGTGGAGGCGGAGCTTGAGCAGCTGCTCTCTGAAGAGGAGGATCTGAATGACGAAGTCACCATGGGCTTGATCCGAAACCTCAAGATCCCTCTGCCCAGCTCAACCCCACCACCAACCGAGAAGGAAGTCTTGTTCCCTGCGTACTTGATCAACCTTGTTACTTCGGAGATGTGGAACAATGGATTTGTTAAGGAGTCTGAGCGCTTTTTGGCGAATGTCATGCAGTCCATTCAGCAGGAAGTTATGCAGCACGACGGAGATGATGCCATCAATCCCGGTGCATTTTGGCTTTCGAACGTGCATGAGATGCTTTCGTTCGTATTCCTCGCTGAAGACTGGTACGAAGCCCAGAAGAGCGACAACTATGAGTATGATCGATTGCTGGAGATTGTGAAGCACGATCTGGAGAGCCTGGAGTTCAATATCTACCACACATGGATGAAGGTGTTGAAGAAGAGACTGTATAAGATGATTGTTCCAGCCATCATTGAATCTCAGTCTCTCCCAGGTTTCGTCACCAGCGAAACGAATCGATTCCTCGGAAAGTTGCTGCCTTCAAACAACAACCCTGCATACAGCATGGATAACCTTTTGAGTCTTCTGAACGGTGCCTACCGTGCCATGAAGGCATTCTATTTGGAAGACACCATCATTTTGCAGACTGTCACCGAGCTATTACGCCTGGTGGGTGTGACTGCATTCAACGATCTCCTTATGCGACGAAACTTCCTGTCATGGAAGCGTGGATTGCAGATCAACTACAACATCACACGAATTGAGGAATGGTGCAAGAGCCATGATATGCCAGAGGGAACTCTGCAACTGGAGCATTTGATGGTAAGTATTTCTGATGCAATGATTTTTACAAGGGGTTTCTAACAATGAAACAGCAAGCAACCAAACTCCTTCAACTTAAGAAGGCTACCCTGAATGATATTGAGATCATCCAAGATATTTGTTGGATGTAAGTAACACCTCATCATTGCTTGACAAAACCAATACTGATCTATCTAGGCTCTCACCAAATCAAATTCAGAAGCTCTTGAACCAGTACCTTGTTGCGGACTACGAGCAGCCCATCAATGGCGAGATCATGAAGGCCGTCGCCTCCCGAGTCACGGAGAAGAGCGATGTGCTCTTATTGACTCCTGTTGATATGGAGGACAGTGGTCCCTACGAGATCGCCGAGCCACGAGTCATCACAGCGTTGGAGACTTATACACCATCTTGTAAGTCACCTGGAACGACCTCTACTTGTATTACTTATTCTAACGATGATAGGGCTCCAAACCCCGCGATTGAAGCGGCTGGCCGAGATAGTCTCTGCGCAAGCGATGGCACAGCAAGAGAAGTTAGAGGTAGAAAATGGGGTGTTGGAGGAGTAATTCTGTATTATAGACATGTTTCATCATCTTGGGAATTTCTGTGAGCTACGGATTACGACATTTCAACACGACCTGTTATGCCTGGGGGACTTGATACAGTGCATATGATTTGGTTACAATCATGAATTTCTTTGATTTATGTCATTAGTGTAGATTTGAAAGTACTTAGAATTCTATGGAGTTCATTGTCTACATAAACATTTGAAGTGAGCGGTGTCGGTAGTAACTTGTAAGGTAGATCATAATCAGAATCAGAATCAGTTACGGGATCCACATTTTCATCCTTACAAGTTACATCCCACTTCAACCCAAGTCATTCACAATCCAGCCCATCATGACTCTCACCAAGATTAACTTCATCACTGGAAACAAGAACAAGCTCTCTGAAGTGCGGGCTATCTTGGGCAATGTGATCGAAGTGGATAACCAGGCCGTGGATGTTCCAGAGATCCAGGGTACGATAGAAGAAATCGCCATCGAGAAGGCTCGTCGTGCTGCCGAAGCTGTAAGTGATTATCACTAATGTATAGAATGGATTATTCTAACTTGTCTAGATCAATGGTCCTGCCTTGACTGAAGATACCGCGTTGGAGTTTCACGCTCTGAAGGGTCTTCCTGGGCCGTACATGTGAGTCATGTACCTAGTACATCATGGGATAATGTACTGACTGGTCTATAGTAAGTCATTCATGGAATCTCTTGGTCATGAGGGTTTGAATAAGATGCTCGATGGATTCGAGGATCGCACTGCTGAGGCTGTTTGCACTTTTGCTTTCTGTCGTGGACCTGGTGCCGAGCCTATTCTTTTCCAGGGACGTACTGAGGTGAGTACAACTATCATTGAT
This sequence comes from Penicillium herquei, assembly GCA_039634405.1. Classification (NCBI taxonomy): domain Eukaryota; kingdom Fungi; phylum Ascomycota; class Eurotiomycetes; order Eurotiales; family Aspergillaceae; genus Penicillium; species Penicillium herquei. The sequence goes on along the minus strand of CP098387.1, from coordinate 2,812,939 downwards.
ATGTATACCTGTGAGCTTTTTTTCTGATAACCTGAACTATAGGGAACTATTGTTCGTCCTCGTGGTCCTACCAACTTTGGTATGTATTTTCTGCCCTTCATTACTCCACTGAAATAGATATTAACTACATTCAGGATGGGATCCTATCTTCGAGTACGAGGGACAGACATATGCCGAGATGGACAAGCAGGCCAAGGTATATCATCTTCTTTAAAACATTCCGCTTCATTAATTTTCGCCGATTCTAACGTCATGATCTACAGAACTTGATCTCCCACCGATACAAAGCTCTGATCAAGTTCCAGGAGTGGCTTGCAGAGGGTCAAGAGTAGATTGACCGGGGTATATAGATGATCTATCTAGACAGATCATAGAGAAGATAAAACCACATTATTCAGGTTTCACCAAACTTCAGGAATCACTTCCACTCATTCAAGCCTCTTCATGTTGCTTCTTCCAATTCTCAACCCATTGTGACACCCTCGCGCAATTACTATCCACATCGCCGTCCTTCTCACTATTCAATTCGACCACGATTTCCTCATCGTAAGCCTCACGAGCTTCTTCTAGAAGGACGCCGAAGATCTCCGCATCGAGGTTCTCTTGTAACTTTTCTTCGTGGTATCCTCTATTGAACACAAGTATAAGTATTAGCGATCAATAATATTCAATGCGAATCGCACATTAAGCACAAAGAAATTAGATCTTTGCGCTGGAAGGAAGCATACCTGGAAGCAAGACGATCATAATGAATATCGGTAGAAGGGCAGCGAATCACAACGACGAGATCAATCCAAGACTTGGGGAAAAGATCACAAGCGTGCCAATCAATCAAGTATCCGCCCTGCAGAACCTCCTCTTCGATGGCATCGAGTAACTAAAAAGCGGAATGTAAGTATTCGCATTCGCATCCGTAGACCCCACCAAACCCCGCGGAGAAAAAAAAAAAAGTCCACCCTCGACGGACAAACTCGACACAAGAAGAAAAGGAAAAGGAAGAGTAAGAAGAAACAGGTATAGCGAAGTAGAACATACCTTATCTTCATCGACAATCCAACTCTTTCGCTCCTCGTCAAATGATTCGTAGCAATCGCGATCCTTAGCGACCTGGTTCACGGATAGGTGCTTCAATCCGGTTTCCTGCGCTAATTGTTCGCAGTGAACGGTTTTTCCCACGCCGGGGGTACCGGTGATGATCACATTCGGAGAGGTTCGCATTGTGTGTAATGAGCGAGGGTATGGGAGGAGGGAAAGATATTTTAATGTTAAGCTTGGAGTTGGAATTGATGCGTCGATAATTTGGGAGGTTCCGCTTATCTTATCGGTGGTGGAGAATGGATGAGAGTATACGGAGTAGATTCTACAAGATTCATCTCATTACTTGAATATTCCTTTTCTTCTTCTTTTGAAATGGCTAAATTGGGTATTGGATGTGTTGTGTAGTTATATGATTCTTATTAATACAATCGGAATTAGGTAGTCGTGCTTGGAGCAGTACTGGGAGCAGTACTAGGTGCAGGTGAAAGTCTAGTAGAATTGGTCAGAATGAGAGCATAATCCAGTAAAAGAAGAATTGAAACTCACTTGAGAAGTTCAAAGATTTTGTACTTCTGCAAATACGATGCACCTCGTCGATACGCTTTTAGCAGGCGCCCAGGATTATTGGATCGAGCAGACGTGCCAATAAGGCGTTGCATGGCTGGCGAGGTCTTGAACATGGGGTCGAAAACTAGGAGATTGGCACGCCCATCATCCCGGATTTCGAATCCAATGATCGTCATTGAGTGTCCTGAACAGTCAGATACAAGAAAATTTTAAGGCCAAGAACCTTGGAAGTGAGACATACCCTGATGCTGGAAGTAGATTGGGGGTAGATCTGTCACGAAGACTCGCTTCTCATCTTCCAAGGCGATATTCGATCGGAAATAGGTTGCTACCTCCATGAAAAGAGCGTCGTATGCGCGGAATGAGCTGCTTTCGCTGAAGCTACTAGCATCGCATCTGATATTCAATATTAGTTTCGTCAACACGCATTCCCAGGGATCAAATCAAGCTCACGGAATGTCAAGGCTCATGAATAGCGCTTGCGCCTAGATTGCAAGTTAGCATCTATGTTTCTCTCATCTCACGCTGCAAAGATTCTCACCTCTGGCGTTCCAATGAACTTGCGTGTACCCCGAATACCTCCGGTCTCCGTCCGTCCAGTACTATTGTATCCCATATCCCAAGCCGTCTCAATCTTATCCTGCAAGTCCAGAATCGTAGGCAATCCATTTGGAAAATGCTCATGCCCCGGCGCTTGTGCTTTTCGGATATAAGAAACAAGCATTTGGATATTCCGATAACCACAGAATCCGCCCTCACGCGGCATTTTGCAGACATGGCGAACCTTGGGAGAGCAGAGGAAAGCGCGCTGAACAGAGCTATCCTGTTCGCATAGTTTTGCAATGACAGGGATAAGGTTATCAGTTTCATTTTCCACTTTCGTATGTCGGGCTAGTCTGCCATCTGCTGTGATCTGAGTCTGCTTGGTGGTGCGACCGCCTTTCTCTAGCATTTTTTTCAGCCATGATGGCATCTTTTTCTCGTGTGCATGCGGACCCAGTTCGGATTTCTAGCGATAATATTAGTACATGTATCATATCTGATCCGAGTCAGGAAATACATACTCCTAATCGCTTTGCTCCATCGGGACCCACTGTCCTTGGGGGACTCCGCGCACGACCTGGTTTTGAGGTATTCGGACGCGCAAAGCCCCGATCTGAGTCTCGTTTGCCACCTTTCTGCGCGACTGGTAGATCAAAAGCGTCTTCCTGGTCTGAGGAAGGGTCATAGTCGCTTGAGAGGGGGCCTGCTTCCATATGGGAATGAGTTGACTCATTTTCATCCAATGCGATGCCTTCGGCGATATGAAGATCAAGATGCGTAGATAGTTCAGCTGCTGTGACTATTTCCCCACATCCATGTGGACAATCCACATATTGGTCCGTGGAGTCGGATGTGGGTAGTGGTGATGGAGTGGAATTGGTGGGATGGGGCAGTGAGTCTGACTCTACGCCAGCGCCATTTTCTGGGTGGCAGAATTCAATATGCTGCTCCACGAAGCTGGTGTCTGGGTCGGTGAATGGACAGAAGGGACAGGATGGGTGATCCATGTCTGTCAGTGGCAGAGAGATGCGGTCTCTGCTTTGTGGTCAGGTCCCGAAAGACTGGATGGAATTATTGATTAGGCCACAGAGAATGTGTAGATGTGTGGTATTCGATTGAACTTAGTTGTTGGGGCTGATGAGTTTTCTAGGTTGAGGAGGTTCAAGTGTAGTAGATTTTGTCGATATCACGGTGCCTGAGAGACTAATGCAAAACGTGGCTGTGACCCACTCCGCAGTCAGGACAAACGCCACTTTCAGACTCCATATTCTATATTTACCATTGAGAAAGAATGCGATACTAAAAATAATTCGAATTGATCACAATAATGAGACTCGAATAATGGCTTAGAAGAAGAAGCATGGATCTATGGATAAGATAAGATTATAAGGAAAGAACGTTATGTCACTTATGTGGAGAGTTTCGTAGTTTAGGTAAGTGCACTTGGGCTATTACTAGTTCAGGCTACTTTCTCCGCAGAAGCAATAACTACGGAGTAGGTATACATGGATACTGGTATATAATCAATCTGACTATTAGACGAAATAAAGGTTCTAATACTAGTATTATCTAGCTATGAGTTAGATGTTTCTAGAAGGACCAAAAGACATAGTCGCATAGCCCCGAGAAGTCCACATATGAGTCACCTATGGTTATAGATACCTATTGATTCTTATAGTACTAGCACTATAATTCATCGAGTGATCCAGATTTCGATATGACTCTGCATAATCGGGCCGTGAGAGGTGCTCTAATTGACCTGCAATTGCTGCTTGTTTCCTCACGGCCTAAGGCCCCAATGCTTCTAGTGGGGCCGAGTCGGGGAAAATCGTACCCAACGGCACGAACCTGGTTTGGAAGATTACCCGATCGATTTGGATAATTGAATTACTCGATAATATGGTGATATAGAGAGTTAAAATGCGATTGAGAATAGCCCGGTTTAAGTCCCCTGGTTCTAGTGATACTCTAGGCGAATACCTAGGAATAACCTCAATTGCTCACCCTATTTCATATCCTTAGTACTAGGTATACTCTATACTGTATATGATTGATGCAAATATTTGAATAAATTCTTAAACTCTTAGACCAAACAACGTCATTGGGGCTCGATGGCGTGATCTGAAAAAGAAAGCAAGTTGATTGGTCGAAGTCTCTCCGACATAGGAAAGCGGAAAAACCCAAAACGGAAAGGCAGAGATTTTTGCCCATACAAAGTGAGAGTGAGGGAAAATACATAGAGGAATTATACTGAGGACCCATGTTGACTCATCCCGGCAGAAAAAAAAAAGTAAATTGCCGCATCTGGCCCACTTCCCTCCGCTTTCGCTATAACCCCCCCCTCCATGGTCCTATGTTGACCTCTCCTTGTCTTTACTGGTGACATTGGTCATGGCTTCTCTTTCAGATTCATTGCCTGCCCCGGCATTACATAGTAATTGGGTGGTGCAGAAGTTTGGTGGTACCAGCGTTGGAAAGTTTGCGCTTAATATTATTGAGCAAGTCGTTCAGTATGTCCCTGTCTGCATAATGCGTGCCTGAACAAGAGCATGCATATCTTCAATTTGGAGATCAAAGCTAACATACTTCTCAGGCCGAGTCTCGCGGAAAACCGAGTCGCTGTTGTCTGCTCAGCCAGAAGTAGTTCGACCAAAGCAGAGGGTACCACAAATAGGTGAGTCATGGCCATTGAATCGCAAATTATACCATTGGGCCTTCGAGGATGATCGGACCTCGACTCCAATGTGCACTCCATATTACTTTGAAGGACTAGCCTCCTGACCCAGCTCAATAGGTTACTACGGGCCGCCCGCGATGCCGAAAACTCACAATCCTCGCAATACCTCACCTTCGTCGAGGCCGTCCGCCAGGAACACGTCCAGGTCGCCCAGGAACAATTGAAATCGGTGGACCTCAAAGAGCAAGTCGTGGCCGATATCAATGCCGAATGCGAGCGAGTCCTCAAGGTCCTCGAGGCCGCCCAGACCCTCGGCGAGATCAGTTCTCGATGCGTCGACAAGGTCATGAGCGCCGGTGAGAAATTGAGTTGTCGACTGATGGCTGCGTTCCTGCAGGACCGTGGAGTGGATTCACAATATGTGGATCTGGCCGATATAATTGATTTCCCCATTGGTGCCCATGGTCTCGACCAGGACTTTTATAATAGCCTGGCCGCCAACCTGGGCAAAAAGATCGAGGCCTGTGGTCATCGAGTCCCCGTAGTGACTGGATACTTCGGTACTATCCCCGGTGGCCTGCTGGACCAGGTGGGCCGTGGTTACACAGATCTGTGTGCAGCCCTCGTGGCAGTGGGAACTCACGCCAAGGAGCTCCAGGTCTGGAAAGAAGTGGATGGTATCTTCACTGCGGATCCTCGCAAGGTGCCCACTGCCCGCCTCCTTCCTACTATCACCCCGGCCGAGGCCGCCGAGTTGACCTTCTATGGATCGGAGGTCATTCACCCCTTCACCATGGAGCAGGTTATCCGGGCGAAGATCCCCATTCGCATTAAGAATGTGATGAACCCCAGAAACCGGGGTACCGTCATTTTCCCCGACTCAGCTGCAGAACTCACCCGTATGCCGGGCCATGATCCGAGATTGTTCCGCACTCGCAGTCCCAGCATCGCGCAGAAGCCGAAGCGACCAACTGCGGTGACCATTAAGCACAAGATCCTGGTGATCAACGTTCACTCGAATAAGCGGTCTCTCTCGCATGGTTTCTTTGCGGGAATCTTCTCCGTCTTGGATAAGTGGCGTCTTTCAATTGACTTGATCTCGACCAGCGAGGTCCATGTATCCATGGCACTGCATTCCGAGATGCCCTTGCTCAATGGCAATGGACGGGATGATTATCAAGTCATTGATGATGACCTTAAGGGTGCATTGAATGATTTGAGCAAGTATGGCATGGTGGATATTATCCCCGAGATGGCTATTCTCAGCTTGGTCGGCAAGCAGATGAAGAATATGGTGGGAGTGGCTGGGCGCATGTTCACCACTCTTGGCGAGAATAATGTGAATATCGAGATGATCTCGCAAGGTGAGTTTGAATTACCCGCTTCCCCGTTATACCCCTCACATGGACCCTTGAAACTAATCCCCTGCAGGTGCAAGTGAAATCAACATCTCGTGCGTCATCGAAGAACGGGATGCCGATCGCGCCCTGAACATCATCCATACTAGCATGTTCACTTTCCTGGAGTAGACCTTTGAGTCGAAAAGTGCATTGTCATTTGTGATATCCCTTTACTGTTCTTTTTTTCTCAAGTCTTTTTTTTATGGTTTATTCTTCTCTTTTCTCTCATGTCCTATTTCTTGTTCTCGGGATGATAGACAAAATTTGGCGTGCATTGCCCCCCTTTGATTCGCGACGAGGCTCATCGTTCCTAGTTCTTCTATAATTGAAGAGCTGAGAACCCTCGCATCCATCTAGTTGGATTTATTCATGTCTTTTTGATCGCAGCATGGGCTTGGCGTTCTGCTTTATGGTTATAGAAATCGTTTCATGATTGAATTCATACATGACATACTACATGAAATCCGATGGATCTCTGCAAGGGCACCGTGCCTGTTCCTGAAACCATGATTTGGAGTCGATAGAGTTTTAACGTTCCTCGATAATCCAGGGCTCCTCGAGGCAAGATTGAATAATGTCGGATTCTAGGGAGAGGAAGGACGAGCAAGGGATGAGTCGTCTCAGTTACATCCGCATTCCAGAGCAGGTTTGAAAGGTGTCAGGAATAGTCAGGAAATGTACCTGGGCACAATATTTCTCATAAATTGAACAGAAAAAGAGGAATAAACATGAAATAAAAATATATCAATTGGTGAAGTCGACGACCACGTAGATGAGATGTCGTCGAGAATCAATTGGATATGGATAGTAAGGCCAGTGGATCCCATTAGCGTTGCATAAATTGTCGATCTTTAACGATTAGAATGTACAAACCAGAAAAGAGCAGCGAGTAAGGGCCAATCCAATCCCTTTAATCCAGTCCCGGTATCCAGCATACAGAGATCGGGCGGGCTGGATCCGATGGTATTGTCACTGATTTACATGACAGATTACATGGTTTTACATACTAAAACGCGTGACGCGTGCGCGTGATTACCACCCCAATACCAGTATTCGGAAGAGGCGGTATCAAGTCACTATCGGACTCCAGTACAAGACCATCTATCATCCTTCTTCTCCCCCCACCTCGAGGGTCTTTTAGTCCAACTGAACAAGACTTATTCTTAGCTGAACTTCGAGGGGAGACAAAAGGGTCCTCATATCCAGTTCTGGGAAACCATCCTTGATATCTCTCCTTCCCCCGCCCTCTCACCTTCCTCCACGGAGTAAAACCGGTTTCCAACCACCCATTCCTGCACAGAAACAGCTTTTATCCCTTCAATCAAATTTATCTTTACAGCTTCAACTTCCTGTTCAAAGTCAACTTCGACCTGTGGATATTTTCTCCCGCACAAAAAAAAAGATTGATTCTTGTAAAATCGACGAATCTCGGGGGTACTCGTGGTGATTCCACTCGCAAATACAAGCCTGATTCGCTCGGCTCCTCTTGGACGTGTTTTGAGCCGTCTTAGCGCCTGGGGGCCCAACGCTTGCCAACTCGACTGGTCGGGCTGCATGACGGCCTGAGGCTGGCTGATCACACTCCTCTTTGAGTCTCTGATTGGCTCAACACGAAGTTTCTGCACGCCGTCACATCACTCTCGGGCGCTGACTCCGTCGGGTCCGCTATCCCCCGGCTTTGTTGCGATCAAAGAACGGAGAGAATTCGCGTTGAACGTTGTTTACGACGCGTCATATGGTCGCAACTGGTTGGCGACCACTTCTTGTCACCATAGTATCTATCTAGATTATGGGATCGACGCGTCCTGCGCCCGCTGCGCACAATTCTTCAGTACTGGGGCCATCTGCTGCAGCGATCAAATCGCAGCCGCTTCTCCAACCCTCACCGCTACCACTGCAGCCCATTGAAAACTCATTCAATCCGCTGTCCCGGGGCCCGCACAGGCCATCGCCGACAAAACCTTTGCCCACCCAGGGCTCATATCCTGGGCGAAAACTCGGTTTCGTTCCTATCTCTGCTCCGGCGCCTCCCATGTTTACTACCGACTCTCCAACAAAGAAACCTCCCTTCTCTATCTACTCTCAACCTCATCCCTCGATGCCGCAATCGGCACTCTTCACTACCTTCTCCAGTATCAATCATCAATCCTCAAAAGAAAACATTCGCCCCGAGGACCCCTCCAATGGCAGCTTCGCTGACTTTCCCGAACCTTCCTATGATGCGAAGATTCTTCCAATGAAACGAACCCTCATGGACGCCGCGCCATTGAAAGAGCGGCCTGTAAAGAAGCAGCGACGCGAAGAAACTCCATTTCATCAATTGCCAGAGCCTCATGAGATGCCACCAATTGAGGATGACGGCACCAAGCCACCTTACAGTTATGCGACATTGATTGGCATGTCGATCCTGCGCGCGCCAAATCGACGTTTGACCTTGGCACAGATTTACAAATGGATCTCAGATACATTCTCGTATTACAAAAATAGCGATCCTGGCTGGCAGAACAGCATTCGGCACAATCTCAGCTTGAACAAGGCCTTCATTAAACAAGAGCGCCCTAAGGATGACCCGGGCAAGGGCAACTACTGGGCCATTGAGCCTGGTATGGAGTTGCAGTTTCTGAAGGACAAGCAAGTCCGACGCGCCACAATGTCAAGCTTACCTCTTCCTGCGGTTCCTCCTCGAGATCTTATCCCACAACCGCAAACCGCAACGACGACGACCTGGATGGTTCCTCCCCCACCTCTTCACCCCCACCAACATCATCAACCTAGTCATAATAATCACACACACCCTCCCCGCCACCGTCCAGCACCCCCTCCTCCCCAGGTCTCATCTCGCAATGACGACTTGTCGTCTGATGCCACCTTACCTGCATCTGATCCTGCTTTACAGGATGATGCCGACGAGGGCGTCCATGCGCCTGTTCACCACCATCACCATAATCAAGGACCCTTGCGCTCTTCTCCACCCCAAGCCATTCGATCTTCTCCTCCAGTTGCTCCCCCTCGCTTCTCTCGCCCAGGAACCCCTCCCACTCCTACTCAAGGCCCCACACCGGCGCCCCGTCCACGAAAGCGCAAGTCTATTACCTTGAACGACAGTGGTTACTTCTCCTCCTTGGAATCATCTGCTTTGCGGCCGAACAAGGCTAGTCATATCTTGACATCAGACCTCGATATCGAGCCCCCGCGCATCAAGCGTGGTCGCGCCGAAGAGGAAATTGCGCGCATCCGCAGTTCGTCGCATGATATGAGCCCTCGTCAACCTCCTACTCGCAAGGATCCCAGCACCTTGGTTGGTTCATCGCCGCTTCGAGGAGCTTATGTCAGTATGCTTCCTCCACCATTGACTCCGGTCATCAAATTCAAGAAGCCAGCGAAGCCTCCCCCTTCAGTCTCACCTAACACCAACCTTCGAAACCACCGTCGCAAGATCCAGCAGATGGTCAATTCGCCCATCAAGCATCTTGGTTTGACAGATGAGGACCTACCTTGGAGTCCTGCTTTCAATCTTCATGATGAGAGTTATACACCACATGATCACTTCCACACGAGTTTCGATGTATTTGCTGATTCAGCCGCTGAACCCGTCTCATCTGCGGCGTATGGCTCACCTGAGAAGCGCTCCGTGAAGCGCCAACGCACTGACGATGGAAACACTGCCCTCGCTGATATCACTCTGGCCAGTGTGAACAGTCGAGCTGCCGTGCCTTCCATTCCTCGGTCCAAGTCAGCCATCTTTCCGGAATCCCCTTCCAAGCTACCTGAAATTGCCCGTCTCGGTGAGACAACTCAGGATGACTTTTTCTCGTTCCATCTTTTCGACGAGAGTAATGACAGCTCTGGTGAAGTCGACGGAGTTGATCTCCTGCAGGGATTCCAAAAGATTGGACAACCTCAACATGATTTGCTGAAACCCAAGACGTTTAATTCACGTCCCCAATTGAGTAGTCGCAACACTACTCTGTTCTAAGTCTGACCCAATTGTATTTTGGATGTGACTTGTTATTATTCATTCCCGGATTGTCGGTGCAAATGTCTCTATCCGAATCCCATGCGTTGATGCGTTATTTAGGCGATTCTGTTTTATTGTTGTTTTGTGTCTCCCTATGCTATACATTGGGTGTATCTTTTGACTCGACTTTGATTCGAGCTTTGTGTTATTTCTGTTTACTTTTGGATTTCTGCGTTCTGGACCACGGAGTTGGTATTTTCTGGATGTCACCAGGATTCGGTTGGGTGGTGTTTTCGTTTGGGAGTTTATTGGGCTGCGCCATAGCGCTGGTTCTGATTGTCCTTTTACCACCGAGCCCAGGATGGCCTGGTTACGACCTTAATGACGATGCTAAGATGTACATGAGCAAGCGATGGTTTTTCATGACTCGGGATTATCGGGGTTGGGATCTTATTCTTTTATTGCCCTGTGGAAGGGCAGGCGCATGGCATTAGTGTAGTAAATTTGAAATATTGATTCTTGTCTACAATGAAGTTCCAGTAGAATTCGAGGGTATCTGATTTAGATGGTAATAACAATCATCTAGTAAGAGTTGGAAGTAAGAAAAGAAATGTACCAATGCAACCCAAACGCCATATTCCAGACTGATTTAGAGAAAAGAAATCCCTCTCATGATATCCATCACCATATCCTAATCGCTACTAGAGCATCCGTGGCAACCACAGCTAACACACTGAATATTCTGGTCTTCTTTCAGTTGGGCTTTGGGCACACGGCAGATACAGGTAGAGTTGAAATTGGTCTCTTTTGTCTGAACGCATCGAAGACAGCATAACTAGAAAAATGTTAGTAAATGTCCAATCCAAGATTCAGGTATCACAGGCAAGTACAAGACCAGGTCACCAAACGCCAGGTATGGCCATCTAGTGTACCCAACCCAAGTACATCACATACCTTCTCATAACCCTGCTTCTTCCACTTCGCAATCAGATTCGCATCGGCATAGTTATTCTTCAGTAGCCAGTCATATAACTGTTTCGAGATAGCTTCCTTCTCGTAGTAGAGATCGTAGATGTATCGGGAGCCTAGCAGTGCTGTCAGTATCTAGTCTCCAAGACTCGAGTCCAATGATGATATGGCGGGGGAGGGGCAGCACATACGTTGATGGCTAATTTGAAAAATCGGCCACAGAACCTCATACTTCTTCTTTCCCTCATGGGGCTCATTCTCCGCATCTTTCATCTTATTGCTGAATTCCAGTAAGGTATCTTCTATGTCGTCGAAGCCGGCTGGAGGTGGTTTGCGGTTTCGGGCTGTACGAATAGGAGGCATGATGGCGAGTTATGCACGAGATTCCGCGGGTGAAAAGGGTCACTCAAAGAAGAAATCGAGCTCTGAATAAAATAAATCAGGGTGGAGAAACCTTGGAAGAAAGAAAGAGATATTCAACTTTCAACGCCGCGCGAATCGTCATTTTTGTGCCGCTTGTCACCGCCTTGGAATTTGCGCGCAGTTCAATTCCCCGTGGTTACTCGATCATATAATCAACTACCATCACCTCCCCTTCTCTCATCACATTCTCACCAATATGGATCCTCAAACTGCACAGGAGCTCTCTAAGCTCAACGATGCCGATAAGAAGGAGTTGAACCAGATTCTTGCCAATGAGGCTCAGAAGTCCAACATTCAGCAGAGTATGTAACCACCTACGAAGCAAGCTCTACACTCTTCGTTGGATCAAATCGGCTTCCCAGGATCTTACTTGAATGTTTTACTAAGAATTTATACAGTGGTTCACCAGCTCAATGACGTTTGCTGGAAGAAGTGCGTCACCGGCAAGATTACCTCCAAGACCCTCGACCGTACCGAAGAAGCCTGTGCACAGAACTGCGTTGAGCGATGGATGGATACCCAGATGGGTATTCTGAAGCACCTGGAGAACATGCGTGGTCACTAAATCACCTACCTCGCATCTCGCATTCCTCTACTCTACTCTTCCGCCTTCCTACATCTCCGACATTCATCCGTGGCGGGTAATCGAATCGAACGATTGGTTATCTTCCAGGCAGGTTACAGCTTTGTTTGAGATCCATACTCGAAATGCTGTTGTATTCCTATAATGCGATTCTGGGGGTTATTATCTACTTTGTGGATTTCCGGGTCGCTTGTATACTAGATTCAAAATGAACGAATTTCTATTATACCATTACTTGTCATTATATCCATTCATAGGTAGGTACAGGTCGATAGTTCTGGCAATTGTCGAGATTGGTACCTACTAGTATATTCAAAATGGTATCAAGCCGAGTCTCTAGTGTGCATATCTGTTTGTAGAATAGTATTTATGTAGAGGTCACGGCGGCATGGCACATGTGAGGCTCCGTTGCATACGAACTCGTATTCAGTACTGTAGAATTATAGCATAGAGGTTCAAGTTCCATTGGGTGAACTGGTGGGTCAAGTTCAGTACTCTAGTGCTTGACTCTGGTCATACTAAGTGCATGAGAGGCTTGAACATATGGACGGTTCCAGGCCTGGCTATGTATTACATAGTAGATTATAGATTATACCATTACTCTCAGGTCAAGGTATTCCGAGGTCATAAAGCCATTGTCATTACAGGCTTCAGCCATTCTACCCGCTACCATAATCTACAAGACCCATTGTATGATCGTTGGAAAATGTTCTTTTTTAATCATTCAGCCCTCGTTGCTGCACACACAGCCAAGGAACTGGCTGGTATAGAGAATCACCGCGGTGGAAAACAAAGTTCGCCCAAACCCAAAGAAATCCCATTACCCTTAGACGATAGCCAGCTTGGTGGCGGCGATGTCAAGAGCATCAACGTCAGGGGTCAACCGGGCGTAAGCCTTCTTGGAACCGTCGGGGCTATTAAAATGGCGATGTTAGCCCAAATTCCTCATTTCAAAATTCCAATCAATATTTCCATAATAGTAACTTACCGGACCAGGGTGTTGATCTTGACACAGTCAACGTCGTACAGCTTCTTAAGAGCACCCTTGATCTGGCGCTTGTTGGCCTTGACATCAACGATGAAGACGAGGGTGTTGTTCTCCTCGATCTTCTTCATGGCGCTCTCGGTGTTCAGAGGGTAGAGAACGATCTTGTGGGCGTCCAGAACGGGCTGGTGGGGGATCGACACACGAGGGTACTTGGGGGACCGCGAGAGCTGGAGGGTCTTGGGGCGGTGGAAGGTGGTCGAGGTGCGAACCTTGCGGGACTTGTGAAGCTGTTCGGGGAGTTAGTAAATATCCAGGTGGTGTGGGATAATCCATTGATTTTCGGTTTCAACGTACGGAAGCACCCTTCACGACTGCCTTGGCGGCAGCATTAGCTTTGCCGGCTGTGGTAATCTCGGTCAGTTTCACGGTCATATTTTGTGTGGCGTGTGCGCGATATCGAGAATTTGCGATTCGGTGTGTAGTCGGAGAGAGAGATTGTGAGGCTCCGAAAGATCAAGAGATGCACAAAAAGAAAAGGAAATTTTCGCTCGGATGAAAGGCGCAAGTGTCGGTGGTGGTGAATGTTCTCCGGTGATCTCTTGATTTTCCCATCTCTTGTTGTACTGTCTCTTTTTTCTCTCGGGGAAACTTTTTTCGAAGCAATATTGAAATATTGTCACTCCTCCCACAATCTCCGTCCGACACACAATTTCGTCGCAAATTCGCAATTGGGTATGTTCAAATAACAATCCGATGGCATCAGAACATACCTTGCTTGGTGGTAGGGGCCATGGCTGTCGTCTCCGCTGTCGTGATGATTGTCGCAGTGTCGAGAGTCGAACAATTCAAAGTGGCTTCGCTAAGCGAAAACCCTACCATTCTGTGGGTCAGGTGATTGCTGACTGATCCCGGCTTAGTCACCCTCCGCATTCGATTTATTTTATTTTTATTTTATATCAATAAAATAGAGTGATAATGTTCAAGTCAATCTAATTGGGGTTTATTTTTGGTTTTCTGGTCAAGAAAAAAGGAAGACACAATGCCCCCGAAGCGTCGGCAACGTCCCGGTCTACTTTCCAGTACTCGACCGCGGACAGTCGCCAAATCCAACCATGCTGCTCTATCAGCCAAGGCTACCCGGACTCTGATCCGCTCTCACCACCAACTCCTTAAGGCCAAGGCACAGGCGGAGAAAGCAGGAGATGAGGCCCTTGTGAGCAGTATCAATGCTCAGATTGAAGCTCGAGGCGGCTTGGAAAGCTACCAAGTTGCTAGCAAATTGGGCCAATCAGGCGATCGAGGTGGCGATTCCAGCAAGACTCTGATAGACTGGATCAAGCCGCAGCTCAAAGAGTGGAAATCGACATTGCCCAAGTTACGAGTTCTGGAGATTGGTGCATTAAGTACGAAGAATGCCTGCTCCAGAACTCCTTCCTTGGATGTTTCTCGGATCGACCTGAACTCGCAAGAACCAGGTATCTTGAAGCAAGATTTCATGGAACGGCCATTGCCATCTACAGAAGATGAAAGGTTCCACATCATCAGCCTGTCATTGGTGCTCAACTATGTTCCCGACCCTGTGGGCCGCGGTGATATGCTCAGCCGCTGTGTTCAGTTCTTGACAGCTGAATGTCCCATTTCACTTCCACCAACTCTCTTCCTTGTACTGCCAGTGGCCTGTGTGGACAATTCACGTTATCTCACAGAGGATCGGCTTCTTGCCATCTTATCAAGCCTGGGCTTCGAGCTTGCACAGAGCAGGCGTACAAATAAGCTGATCTATCAATTATGGAACCATACGGGACCAAGTTCGCCACGGGCTTTCAGAAAGGAGATGCTTAATCCTGGTCATACACGGAACAATTTTGCTGTCATTATGCGTGAAAGCTGATGGCTCTGCTATACTATGCGCCTGAAATCTCAAATACATACATCCCCTCCTCAAAACTATACATGAAATCACTGTCCCGAGATCAGCTCAGCGGGCAGGAATGCCCAGACAGTTCCCACCGCCGCCAGAATTGTGGAAGTGATGAGCAAGAACCAATCCAGGATGCGCTCGCGAGGACTGATTTCCTTCCCAAAGATCTTGAGATAAAACGCCAACGGGAAGATGATGCAAATGGTGAAACACAGGAAAGAGCCGAGGAAGGCCATGATCCTGTCAAATTCTGGGAATATCACAGCCAGCACAACCGTGAGAGCCACAGTGAAGACTCGCACCATTGCTCGGATGAAAGCTTGCACAGCTGGTCTATGCGACGACTGTGAACCCATTCCAACGCCACAGAGGACTTCGAATGTGGCTACTAAAGGACGGGCGCTGCGTCTTGTCAGAAACTGTGTGATGGGTATCCAGATAGAATGGAACTTACTTCAATGGCACTTTGCTGAGTGGGATGATGGAGATGAAGATGATGATACAGACAGAAATGACGCGCGGATAAGTGTCTATGCTCAGGACATTCGCAGTGATTTCGTCGCGTACGATGTCACCAAACATGAGCCAGCCAATGATTGCCATAGAGCAGTCGAGGGAAAACTGTGAATCTGCTTAGCAATTGTTTCAATGTATTATCTTCACCTGGATTTCGTGTTCTTACTGTAAATAAATATGTGACCTTGAGACTCTTTCCATATTTCTTTGGATGTCTCATATCACGATAGATGTTCGGGAAAACACCATGTCCACCCCAAGGTGCTGTTCAAGTTAGTCTTTGCCTATGCAGAAGGGTATTCTGGTATCGCCTTACACATGATCAAACCAAAACTGAGAGGCAGCGTAGCCCAATTCTCAGGGAAAAGAAACGTATTGGCAGGTCGTTGAAGAGAGCCCGGAGAATCAGGCTTGATTAAGCCATCAACGCAAATAAGGATCACAACTGCGAATTTGTCAGTAACACATTTTTACCCTCTTTCAGACGGGACTTACTAGATGTGCAAGATATAATACCCAAAATACTGGTTACACTGAGGAATCGCAAGGGCAAGAAATTCAGTGGCACCAATACCAACCCACACACCATCTTCCATTGCAGAATGCTGAGTCCAGGAATCAAGGTATACAAGCTATCCGCAAACAAAACCACCAGCGCCACACAAGCACCTAGCAATTCTAAGCAGAATAGGAAACTAGTGACCAGACGGGCATGGTGTCCAAAGCTAATATAAGCCAAATCGGCATACGTAACGAGGGTATGGTCCACATCAAGACACTTGGCCAAGATCTTCGCGGTATAGGAAGTGGTCACAGCCGAGTAAATGAGGAATCCAAGACCAAGTACCCATCCAGAATGTTTCAGAGCAAGTGGCAGACTGAGTAATCCGATTCCAATAAGCACATTCACCGAATTAAAAACGGTTTGAGGAACAGTTGATTGGCCTATCACAATATCCTCCTGCGTACCATCAACATGCTCCACATGCTTAAGGAGTAGAGGTTCCCGATCAGGATCTCCCAATCCATCCGTATGTGTCTGTTGCTCAAGATGTAACTGGATAGCATTGCGCCGTGTTGATTCGCTCACTCGCGAGGAGATCGTCCCATATGAAGTCGCAAAACTTCTGGATAGCGAAGAGGCGAGGAGGCTAGTTGTTGGGAGGGCTCGTTTGGGGCTCGCGTAAGTCTGCGTGGTATGATCTTCGTCATCTTGTTCATCATGTTCGTCGTCTGAGAGGTCAGGTCGTTCTACATCTGCTTGTGAGCGGGAAACTCGGGGCGCATAGACCCCTCCCGTCGCAACGGCAAACTCATCATCGGAATCGACCGAGACAAAGGATGAACGACGCGGAAGGACTTCGGGGAAACAGGCAGCTCTTTGCCATGAGCGAGCGAAGTTATCAATACTATTCGGACCGCCCGCTTGTCGAAGCCGAGAAAAAGAAGATGATCTGCCAAGCACTGTTAACGCACGATTCCGGTATTGATTTCCAGGTCCAGGTCCGCCTTGACAAGAACTTGGCTTGTCTTTTTTTTTTCTTTTACCTTTGCCGACCCCAGTTCTCTGACTCGACAATCGGGTTTTCTTGACTCAAGTGGCCATAGTCATAAGAACTGGGTGCTGGGGCTCTCCAGGAGCTTTGGCCCACGCCCCATCTCTGTTGTTGATCTTCCTCCTGAGACATTTTGAGTACAACCGCTCAAATGCCGGGAGAAATTGAGGACCCTGATCTCCTATATACAAGGACTAACAGGGATAAGGGGATGGGGCGGAAGGGGAATTCCTGTTTCTTTTCGTCGGGGTAGAGATAAGAAACAGGCGAAGCTACCGAGCTCTGTGCATATGTGGGGTTCATGTGGTGGGCTATCCCGATAAGGTCAGATGTTCTGGTTTCACTCTTTTACTGGTTTACACGATTGAAGGTGGTTAATTTACTCCATACTTTTTCGTTAAATTTAATCTGGAGTAGGGACATCTGGACTTTCAAGACTCCATAGATAAACAGCTAAATGCGACTAAGTCACTAAGTCGAAGAACTAGACTTCATTCAGTGTAGTGTCCTGTAGGGGGGAAGCGGGACCAAGGACCCGATTAGCATTCGGTTTGTTAATAGTGAAAGTAATGAAAATGACATAGAATTATTCTCTTGTACAAGTCAACTGGTTATGGATGAGAAGAACTTGAGTTGGATGTATACAGGTACTTTGGTGGTGTGTATTAGGCGGGACGTCAGCACTCAGTAATCCCCCTAATTTAATCCTAACTTCAACAAGTTTTCTGCTTATCTCCTTTTCTTCCAACCTGACCATTGTGAATCTCCATAATGTCAAATTCTCGAATCGGCTTTTCCATTCGCCCATCGCAATATATCTTTGGTCTTCAAGCCGTCCCGCTAGTGGCCAGTGGTGTATACACGCTCCTGTGGCCGGAAACCGCCGCCAACTATGCAAATTCTCCCTTACAAGGATTGGATCCTGGAACCATCCAAGCCATGAGGTAATCTGCTGCCCAAGTGGACATGGAATATGATCTTCCACTCATAAACAATAGCTTGACGTCGGTGGCCCTGGGAACATGTCAGACCATTGCGGCCTATCAGAACAATATCCCCATGATGATCGCCGCCATACCCGGGCGACTCCTAGCAGCCTTGGTGTTTCACCGGGCTGGTGGCGCCTGGCGCAAAGTGGCACCTTTTGAAGGTTTGATGGGGGTGGTTATTACGATCGGGGTGTATTGGACATGGTATACCGACCGGAGGAGATAGTAGGACGGTGGGAATGTGAGAACAGAGTGCACATACACTACCATGATCCATATATGTCACTATTATATAGTGGTCTCCCTTGCCCTTTACTCTTATTGTGTACATATGTCAACTGGTATATATCACTGCCTAATATTTTATACTGATACCTATACTCCTTACTAATCTCGTATAATATCCAGAATAAGCAAAGAAGATCATCATGCAGAATCTTCTTACGTACATGTACTAGTTCAAGCCCTGATGACCACAGTACATGTATACCCTGGTGACCAGTTGACTTATTAACCGGCAATCTCAAATGTTGCCTCACTTCATTGTTTCTCTAACGTCCGATCCATGGATCTCCCATAAAATCCATATTTTTATATCTAAAATAAATAAATAAAATTCTGATGTATCTAGTACCACATCACTTGCCCCGGGTCCACTATAAGGGACAAGTACCCAGTACAACGTCACTCGCTCCCCGTGGCTTACCTCAGCCCACTCACCCCTCCACGGTGCCTGAGGAAATTTGCTGTCGAACTCTACGTCAACCAGCAAAGGTTCGTGAACCCCCATTTTGTTCCCCGATTTTGCCCTTTCTGTTCCCATTGATCTAAGCCTAACATCCTTCTCTTCTTTATAGGCCTGAAAAACAGAAAAAAAAAAAGTCCAAGGAACTCAGTCTTTGTTCCTTCGGCCCCATTTTGAGCCCACGTTAGGCGACGACAGGCCCAGGCCGATACTTTTTTTTCCTTTGCTGGCAGTCCCCCTCGCATCGTCAAAATGAGCGCTCAACAACCGCAGGGTGCTGATGTGGAGAAGAACATTGAGATTTGGAAGGTGAAGAAACTGATCAAGCGATTGGAATCTGCCCGCGGAAATGGAACTTCCATGATTTCGCTCATCATTCGTATGCCCTTTGCCCAATATACTCAAAATTGGACCAATGCATTTGTCTAACTTTTACGATAGCTCCCAAGGATCAGATCTCCCGAGCGGCAAAGATGTTGGCTGAAGAATACGTACGTTGTCCGGATCGTTCAAAACTACCCCACCATATGTGCCCTCTCTAACACAGATCCTAGGGTACTGCCTCTAACATTAAGTCCCGAGTCAACCGTCTCTCCGTCTTGTCTGCCATTACCTCCACCCAACAGCGTCTCAAGCTCTACAACAAGGTCCCCCCGAATGGTCTGGTCGTCTACTGTGGTGAAATTATCACCCAGGAAGGAAAGGAGCGAAAGATTAACATTGACTTTGAGCCTTTCAAGCCCATCAACACCTCCCTCTACCTTTGCGACAACAAGTTCCACACAGAGGCTTTGAGTGAGTTGCTGGAGTCCGACCAGAAGTTCGGTTTCATCATCATGGACGGTAACGGTGCGCTCTTCGGTACTCTGAGTGGTAACACTCGTGAGATTCTCCAGCGTCTCTCCGTCGATCTGCCCAAGAAGCACGTACGTTAAACCATCTTATCTATTTAACTTCGTTCACCTCACTGATCTATTACAGGGACGTGGTGGTCAATCCGCGCTGCGTTTCTCTCGTCTGCGTGACGAGAAGCGTCACAACTACGTGCGTAAGATTGCCGAGTTGGCCGTCCAGAACTACATCACCAACGACAAGGTCAACGTCGCTGGTCTCGTCTTGGCCGGTTCCGCCGATTTCAAGAACGACCTGAACCAGTCCGATATGTTCGACCAGCGTCTGCAGTCCAAGGTCATCAAGGTCGTTGACGTGTCATATGGTGGTGAGAACGGTTTCAACCAGGCCATCGAGCTTGCGGCTGAGACTCTGGGTAGCGTGAAGTTCATCCAGGAGAAGAAGCTGATTGGAAAGTACTTCGAGGAGATCAGCCAAGATACTGGCAAGGTCTGCTATGGTGTTGAGGATACCCTGAAGGCTTTGGAGCTTGGTGCTGCTGAGACCTTGATTGTTTTCGAGAACCTGGATGTTACTCGTTACCAGTTGAAGGCCTCTGATGGCTCTGAGGTTATTGTCAACGCCACCAAGGCCCAGGAGGCCAACAACCGCGAGATGTTCATGGACAAGGAGACTGGCACTGAGATGGAGGTTATTGACTCCAACACCTTCATTGAGTGGTTGGCCGAGTCTTACAAGGACTTCGGTGCCACTCTGGAGTTTGTCTCTGATCGTTCTGGTGAGGGTAACCAGTTCGTGAAGGGTTTCGGTGGTATCGGTGCTATTCTCCGATACAAGGTCAACTTTGAGCAGCTTGCCGACTACAGCGATGATGACGAGTTCTACGATGGTATGTGATTCCATTGCCATGTTTGATCGTCATTGTTTTTATCAGCCACTAACATATAACAGATTGACGGTCGAGCGACCTCGCAGAGAGCGAGGATGATAGGCCAGAAGCTCCCTCGGCGAGTGTTCTGACGGCTCGCCCCGTGGATCATGAAGGCAGCTCCAAGTCTGGAACCAAGGCATCCGTAAAGGTTTCCTTCTAAACGTCGTTCCAAGCTTCATGAAGCTGCTCAAGAGGTATGCAATCGACCTCACCACTCTACAATGATTCATTCATTCTAACCTTTGACAGGGTCATCCAAGCTCCGTAATACCCATTGAGGTAACTAAGATGTAAACTGAATTTGAAAGATTGGATACGATTCTCGCTATCTTTAGTCCCCCATTGCTGTCTGCTTGAAATGTAGCGAAGCAGGGGGGACGTTGTTTTCTTACGGCTCTGCTCGGCGCCGTTGTTCCAGAATGTCTCATCCTGGTTTCTTCGTTTATGTTTCTCGCGCTCGTTATAGTCTGAAAATACATTCGAGAGGCTCGTTCTGCTTCTTATATCAAGTTCATTTTGTATGCTCAATGTACACGACACCATTCTATATACCCGAAATGCTCCCAGTGTCAGTGGTGCTGATCTCACATAACTCATCAATATAACAACAGATATTCCTTCCCAAGTGAATGCGAGATTTATGCAGATTGACCCAACTGATCCTTCCAAGTTCCCAAATCTCTACAATGCTCTGTAACATCACTCAGATCCTGCAAAGCCTTGACAACAGCATCTTTGTTTTCGTCCGATGGTGTCCGACCACACTCGACAAAGAAAATATACTGCCACGCGCGCTTCAAACTGGGTCTCGTATTTATAGTCGTAAGATTCAGACCATGCTTCTTGAAGATAAGCAGAGCTTCCGCCAGCGCACCAGGCGAGGAATGATCAATCGAGAAGGTAATCAACGTCTTATGCGTACTATCATGTGCCGGGATCTCCGCCGATGTAGGCGCATTGGGTTGTTCGAGATCCAACTGAGCAGTTTTCTCCGCAAGGACATTCCTCAGAATAAGGAAACGAGTGGTGTTATCCGCCCGATCTTCAATGTTCTCTTTCAAGACATCCACACCATGGAAGTCCGCCGCAAAGCGACTCGCAATCGCCGCAGCTTTCTCCTCTGGATGCTTTGAGACGATTTCAGCGCCTTTGGATGTTGATGAGACGTCTTGTCTTTCCACGCCCTTGAAATATTGGGACAGTACTGATTCGCACTGTCCCCATGCTTGTGGGTGTGTGTATAACTTTGTGATTGAGCCATCATATCCCGACCATCCAGATGGATACGAGCCCTTGTGTACCAGTAAACAGTGGTGCACTGTCAAATAGTACTCGCCACAAACTTTAACATTTCTATATTGATCGTTTCGGTCTGCAAGGAGATCGAGGGTTTGAACGACAGAGCCATTTGTGGAGTTTTCGCAAGGAATCACGGCATAGTCTGCTTTTTGGCTTTGGAGAGCGGCGAAGGCATCTGCGAAGGAGAGATGGGGGATCAAATCGGCCAATTTATTACCGAAGGACTCGGAGGCAGCCTATACAGGGATTGTTAGTTTATCGGAAAGATAATTGTGGTTGTAGGACAAAATTTCCTTGTCAAGTGTGGGGTTAAGTTCATTTCATACCTGGTGGGAGAAAGAGGCTAGCGGGCCAAGAAAGGCCACTCTTAAACGGTCCATAGATGCGATTGAGTATGGAAAAGAATATTTTAGAACAAGAATGAGATTTTTAAGAAAAAAAGAGCTCAACGAAATATTGAGTTCCCCTTGCGTTGAGAGCTATTTAGCTGATCTAATTCAATACTGGACTGATCACAATTTCCCCAATTGCACCCGAGCGGTGTGGCGGAATTAAGCAAACAAGGCAAACAATGGAGATAGCTTCGATCTTCTTATGATCTATCATCCTTTTCTTACCTCAATATGTTCATGAAAAATAGTCTCATGCATGGCTTGCTCAAACGAGCAATACAGACTCGAGCTTACTCCTTGCTCTCAGAACGTCTACACCATGACTTGACAACGCGGAAGATCCCACTCTTCTTCGACTATCTACATCCTCAGCAATCCCACCTGTTGAATCTCTCATTGCAGGATATTCTACCGCGTTCATTAAATCAGGATGTATCGCCAAGTCTACCCTCAATAAAGAATCCGACTTCCCTGCCCATAGGACACCACTTAGTCTACTTTCCGCCACAAGTATCGCTTTCACAGCTACTTCCAGATGGGACAGACATACTACACACACCCGGCGAGCCTTTTCATAGGCGGTTATGGGCAGGTGGTAATGTACGCTTCCCAGTTTCCGGTCCACTGCTGGATGGTACCCGTGCAGTTTGCATTGAATCTATCCGCAATGTCACTGTCAAGGGACGAGAAGGGGAAGAAAAGGTGATAGTCACGATTGAGCGCCGAGTTGGCACAGTTCCAGAAGGAGAAACAGAAGAAAAAACTCGAAGCCGAATATGGCAAGAAGACGAGGCCGATCTTGGCGACTCATGCTTGATTGAGAATCGAGATCTCATCTTCATGAGGTCTAAGACGGCGGAGGAAATTCAACTTGATCAGGCACAATTTGATAAACCGAGCCGCACCGTGAGGGGTAATACTAACCTTTCTGGCACTCAATGGAATAAATATACTAATTATGAGATAGCGCCTACTAATGCGAGTTTCCGCCATTCGATTGTTCCGACCAAGGCATTGTTATTCCGTTTCTCAGCGTTGACCTTTAATGCTCATTCGATCCATCTGGATGTGAACTACACGCAGGGCAAAGAGGGATTGCGAAGGCTTCTTGTTCATGGTCCTTTGACCTTGACTCTACTGTTAGGCGTGTTCCAGACTCATTTGGAAAGCTTGGGGCTTCGGGTTGCTCATGTGGAATACAAGAACCTGACGCCTTTATATGTCGATGAGGAGCTTACTGTGTGTGGTAAGCCCAAGAGCGACGGGGCTTGGGACATCTGGATTGAGGGACCGAGCGGTGGTTTATCTGTTCGAGGGTCGGCAAAGACATGTCCAATTTAATCATGGGTGTCATAATATTCAGGGAAAGGCATTGTAAGATATGAGTGAGCTTAGCGACTTAAGGCACTAATCCATGTAAATTACTATTAGATCTACCTCCAGTTCAGCGCACTATCGCTCTTCAATGTTGTACTAGTAGAATTGGACCGAGTCTTCAAAGTGTTCAGAATATAAAATTAATTAATCTAATCTGAGACAAACGAGTCAACAAGTGTCACGGTCCTAAGGTTTCAGAAATAATGCTGGGTCATTGCTACGTGATAGCAGTGACATGCACCTGTCTATTTCAGGTTCAAGTTGTATATATTTTAAGATGGGAAGCGAGTGCCGGTGTTATTTTTTCGAACATGTCAATTCCTCGTCAATTTTTCATATATTCGGGCGATTTCTAGTTCATTGGAATGCCAGCAGCCCAATGTCACTAAAAACCACCTTCTTGGCAATTCTTATTTTTCAAACCTGAAATCCATCTGAGGGTTGGAAAATGGATGCGAGGGCGTTTTTGTTGGTGCCTGAGGTCCCATATTCGTGCCAGGAAACTAAGGCGAAAGTGTATTTGCCTGCCGCTGGCATTTCAATGCCATCAGAATCCAAGCTGATCAATTCAATGTTCCAAGTGTATCTGAGATAAATAATATACCTCAATTTTCTCAATGAGCTTGATTTTTTCTTTCATAACACCACCTGGGCAGTTGACTCAATAGCAAAGCTTGGGAGTTGAGTTGAATTGCTTTCATACATTCTACTTCCTATTTAGGACTAGCGCGAGTATTCGGAACTGAAGCTCGGATAAACCTGCCGCCGAACTTTTGCACACGTTTTTTTATTATAAAAGGTGTCCTCCCGCTTTCTTTCTTCTTCTTCCATCTCCAACTTCATTTACTCCTTCGTGTTCTCAATAACATGATCCCGAGTCTTCTAACCAACTAGTTTCTTTCTTTTTCACTTTCTCATCAGCTATGGACCAAGTCCAGGCAGCTTTCTGGGCTGCACCTCCGGTGTCTCGGTACGATGCATTGATGATTCCACCCAGGTGGACCATTGACTGACGAGTCCTCAGCACCATCACAGCTTTGACGTTGGTTCAGTCCGTTCTAGTTCATGGCGGCGTGCTCAGTGGATATAATGTTGTCTTTTTGCCGAGCCACGTCTTCAAGCTGCTTCCGCAAATCTGGCGTCTAGCCACTCCCTTCCTACTAACCGGCCCGAAGCTCAGCTTTTTCTTTGATCTCTATTTCAGTATGAAGCCTCAGCGTTGCATTGGCCATCTAGGGCCTGGCTAACCTGCTGGACAGTGTTCCACTATGGCAGCCAGCTGGAAAACTCAGCTCGGTTCAGCCAGCCTGGAGATTTCTTTATCTACCTGATCTTTGTAGCATTCTCGATTATGGTGAGTGACTTGCCAGACCCGATGCTTTTGCTCGGTAGAGTCTTGTTTTTCTTTTCTTGTTTTGCATTACCAAACCACCTCGCATATCTGCCCGCCCAGCCACATAAACTAGCTGAAGCGGTTCCTGGAAGTGAGGAAGATTACCCCTGCATCTCGTGCAGCACTACTTATAATTCGCAAAATCCTCAGTGCTGCATGCGGTGTGGGACTGGTGGGATTTCCCGAGAAACCCGTCGTGACTCTATTCACGCCGGAGGTTCAGGTGCCCTACATTTCTACATACTCTATTATCATTCATTCCCAATATTATTATGATTCATTTTTATTTCGATTCCCTGGTAGCCCATCAAGCCCAATATTAGAACAACATTGCTAACTTTGCCCAAGCTTACTGCAGGTTGCGTCCTGGGTGGGATGGTTTTTACCTCTGGTGAGCTTCTAGTATCGTTAACTGGACCCGAAGAAGGCTGTGGCTAAGTTCTTTCATTCATTTTTACGATGTAGCATTGACCCTGGCTTTCATCTACACCATGGCCCAGGATAACCGTGGCAAGAGAGCCATGTTGTGGTTTATCGAGATCCCTATGGAGTACTTGCCTTGGGCGATGCTGGTGATCACTCTGGTTATGAGTGGATGGCATGGTGCCCTGATGGAGGCCACTGGAATTGCGGCTGCTCATCTCTATGACTTCCTCACCCGCATTTACCCAACTTTTGGTGGTGGCCGGAACTACCTGACTACTCCTGCTGCTGTGCAGGGTTTCTTCGCCAGACACAACCCCAGACTTGGGAGCCGTGGATATGGTACTGCATTCCGTCCACAGGCATCCCAGTCCCAGTCCTCCCAGAACTCCCAGTCGACCCGGGGTTGGACATCTTCGATTCAGAACCCTTGGGGTAGCCGAGGCGCAGGTCGACGACTTGGTGGGGATTAAGAATGGAGTGACTGAGACCAATCCACTGAGCGTTAAGGCGTGAAGTTTTAGCCTTTTCAATTATCACTGATGCTATCTCGGTGAAAGAGAATTATGAAGTCTCCATATGAGCATTTGTAAACTAGCATTACGATTATTTCACTATTGCACTATTTTGCTAAAATCAAGCGAACCCCAATTACTAGTGTTTCATGGACGCCTTTATAACACAATTCATTAATCCATGAGGTTCTGCATTGTTCACATCTCTAACTGCATTGCCCTTCTTTGTCCCTCGTGACTGACCAGTTGTCTGATATCGAATCCTGCATACCACGTGACTCATGACGGGCGCTAAACCGCTTCGGGCCTTGGAGCTGCCGCACTCGCAAAATTTCCTCGAACAAATTTTTGGTCTGCAACAGCAACACCACCGACAAAATGGCCGCCGTCAATAACCAGGAGATGGAGTACTCCATCAAGCCCGAGGCGGTTAAGCCCAACATCACCGCCGAGGAATGGCCCCTCCTGCTCAAGAACTACGACAAGTGTACGTTTCCCCCGAGAAAAATGAGGAGGAAAAAAACTTCATCGGACCCATTGGCTAACATTTTCCTGTATAGTGCTTGTTCGCACCGGTCACTTCACCCCTATCCCCGCTGGTGCTTCCCCCCTGAAGCGTGACCTTAAGTCCTACATCAGCTCCGGTGTCATCAACCTTGACAAGCCCTCCAACCCTTCCAGTCACGAGGTCGTGGCTTGGATGAAGCGTATCCTCAGGTAAATCACCACCACCCTCTCACCTCTCCCTGTCATGGTATTCGATACAATATCCTTCACCTGGGAAGAGAAAAACAATTTACAGAACAAATTCTAAACCATTGAACTTTTTAGAGCCGAGAAGACTGGTCACAGTGGTACCCTTGACCCCAAGGTTACTGGTTGTTTGATTGTCTGCATTGACCGTGCCACCCGCCTGGTCAAGTCCCAGCAGGGTGCTGGTAAGGAGTATGTCTGTGTCATCCGCCTTCACGAGAAGATCCCCGGTGGTGAGGCTCAGTTCCGCCGCGCTCTGGAGACCCTCACCGGTGCTCTGTTCCAGCGTCCTCCTTTGATTTCCGCCGTTAAGCGTCAGCTCCGTGTCCGTACCATCTACGAGAGCAAGCTGTACGAGTTCGACAACGAGCGTCACCTCGGTGTCTTCTGGGTCAGCTGTGAGGCTGGTACCTACATCCGTACTCTGTGTGTCCACCTGGGTCTGCTGCTCGGTGTTGGTGCTCACATGCAGGAGCTGCGTCGTGTTCGCTCCGGTGCTATGGATGAGACCAAGGGTATGGTTACCCTCCACGATGTGATGGACGCCCAGTGGGTTTACGACAACCAGCGTGATGAGTCCTACCTGCGCAAGGTCATCAGCCCCCTCGAGAGCCTGCTCACTGGCTACAAGCGTATTGTCGTCAAGGACAGCGCTGTCAACGCCGTCTGCTACGGTGCCAAGCTGATGATTCCTGGTCTTCTGCGCTTCGGTAAGTGATAAATTCCCTAATATTAACCTTTTCTACAAGGAATCAAGAAGCTAATATTTTCTTCAGAGTCCGGCATTGAGGTCAACGAGGAGGTCGTTCTCATGACCACCAAGGGTGAGGCCATTGCCATTGGTATTGCTCAGATGTCTACTGTTGAGCTCTCCACCTGCGACCACGGTGTTGTTGCCAAGATCAAGCGCTGCATCATGGAGCGTGACCTGTACCCCCGCCGCTGGGGTCTGGGCCCTGTTGCCCTTGAGAAGAAGAAGCTCAAGTCTGCTGGCCAGCTCGACGTAAGTTCCAACTTCTTATGATGAATCAATCGATCATATACTAACATCTTAATTAGAAATTCGGCCGCACCAACGAGGCTACCCCCGCTAAGTGGAAGGCCGACTACAAGGACTACAACGCCCCTCTTGAGGATGGTGAGGCTGCTGCTCAGCCCGAGGTTGCCGCTCCTACTCCCGCTGAGGAGCCCGTGAAGGCCGACACCGAGATGGTCGATGCTGATGACGAGAAGAAGAAGCGCAAGCACGACGGTGAGACCGCCGAAGAGAAGGCCGAGCGTAAGCGCAAGAAGAAGGAGAAGAAGGAGAAGAAGGAGCGCCGGAAGTCCAAGCAGGCAGAGGACAGCGATGACAGCGACTAGATGACCAGGAAGATACCCTGCTAGTTCGCGGTCCACTTCCTGTACCATATTTGCCATACTTTTGTTATTTGCCTTCCGGAGTCTTTGGGTCAAAAGGGAATGTCGGTTTGAAGATTTTTGCGTTCATAAGTCGCTCCACATAGTTCAATGCTATGATATTCTAAGAAGTTATAGTTTAATTGTAATCTATGTATCAGATATAGATTGCTTTCTAAAAATTAGAACTTATCGTGGAGCCTATCACTTCTTCTACCTGAGTGATAAAACCCGTGACTATTCTCGTGACCGTATCCGTGTTCTCCGCATTTCCCCTCTTCAACACTTGAAATCATCTCCTCACCGCACCTTACCACACCCTTAGTCTGACATTCAACCATACGGCAGACTATTGGAAGTCTCCGGGAGCCTGCAACTTGAATAGTCGATCACAATGGCAGCCGAACTGACCTCAGTGCAGCTGAATCCAGAAAGTCATTACATTCTGGTAATGAAGCCTTAGGTTCTTATCATCACGTCACCGGTACCCAAGTTGACCCTGAAATTCAATAATTTAGGAACAACCACTCCTTCGATTACCCCAAGAACTCGCCAGACGGAATTTCAAAACCGTACAACGAGTAGTCGAACGAGAAAAAGAATATGTGATCCCCGCTCTTCTGGAGGCAGCCAATGGCTCCATATCTCGGACTCAAACTCCCGACCAGACACTCGCCGCTCTTGATGCCATGATTGCCCGCATGCAAGGATTGAAACGGAAAATGGAAGGATTACAAGAGGAGGAACGCAGAATCCAGGACCAATCTCGAAAACGCATTCAGCATCTTCAAGCACTCGATCAGATCCCGAGCTTGGCGGATGTGAAATATGATCAGTGGTCCCGGGTACGACTGGACCGGTTACTAGTTGATCATATGTTACGATCGGGTCATGCGGAGAGTGCTAAGCAGCTTGCAACAGAGCGGGAGATTGAAGATCTGGTTGATATTGGGGTGTTCACTCAATGCCAACGCATAGTTAAGAGTCTACGTCAAGGTGATACAAAGGATGCGTTGCAGTGGTGTGGAGAGAATAAGGCAGCATTGAAGAAGAGCCAGGTTAGTAATAGGCTATATGGGGTCGTATTCATATTCGGAAATACTAATCGAGGAATAGCATAACCTGGAATTCGAGCTGCGGTTACAACAATACATCGAGATGGTGCGATCACCGGATCAGTCGAAGAAGCTTGAGGCTATCTTACATGCACGAAAATATCTTATCCCGTACAGAGATGCCCAAGGGAGAGAAGTGATGAAAGCAGCAGGATTATTAGTCTATACTCAGAGGACTCGGTCAGAGCCATACAAAGTGAGAAGGAAGCCTTATGCCCACAAGAACCTTCAGAGACAACATGGCTTACACTGTTTGCAGAACCTCTTTTCCCCAGAAAGATGGACTTATCTATCTAGCCTCTTCGTCAAGACCCATCATGAGCTTCTATCTTTGCCTTCGCAACCACTCCTACACATTGCTTTATCTGGCGGATTATCCGCGCTGAAGACACCACTGTGTCACTCTGCGTATACTTCACCCAGCTCAAACTCACAGTCAACGAATACATCGGTGTGCCCGATCTGTTCGACAGAGCTGAATGAACTGGCGCGCAAGATGCCATATGCGCATCATTCCAAGAGTTATGTGGAGCCGGATGCTATTGTCCTGCCGAATGGGCGAGTGTATGGCAAGGCTCGACTCCTGGAGATCAGTAAGAATCTCGGAGCAGTCGATGAAGGCAAGGTCAAAGATCCGACAACGGGCCAAGTTTATGATGAAAGCGAGATGAAGAAAGTATACATAATGTAATATAAATTGAATCAGAATCTGGTATGGCACTTCAAGTTCATTTGTTATACAAAGATATTATGAACAAATATTCAATTTGATCAACTCCGAGTCAGCTTCAAGTTCCTTCTAATCACTATCATCCGACTCCTCTCTTGTTCTCTTCTTCGTGCCCTTCTCCTTCTTGCCCTTCTTCTCCTTCACAGGCTCCGGCTTAACCTCAAAAACATACATCCTCGCCTCCCGATCCTCTCCTCTCCACCCACCCCTTCCCCCATTCTTCCCTTCAACCTCACCCAGCGTTCTCGCATGTGAGTATCCCTCATAAGAAGACCAAGGGAACTTGAAACTAGTAACGACCTGTAACCCAGCATGACGAGCCAGATCCTTAATATTCCACAGAGTATAGGGCTCCGCCTCGAAAAGCGAAACAAGGATCTGACCAGGCCCAGTTCTGATAGTGTTTCCAGAAACCTGCTCATCCTCCTCCTCATCCTCACTCTCTTCATCCTCATCCTCACTCCACTCATCATCCGAATCCACCGGTTCGGGAGCCGCAGAAAGAAGAGGAACACAAGCCTTAAAGAACGCAACAAGTAGTTCCTGATTCGAACGGACTTGTCGATTCACATCCGTCGAAAGACCACCAACATGTGGGAAATTAAAACAGATAACATCCCAAGGACCCGTAACTGGTTTCGAGTTCTGCTCTTCACGAGCAAGTTCCTCGTTCGCTTTGGCATTTGCGTTTGCTCTTGGGTCTACCTTGGACTGTTTCTGCTGTTCTTGCTGGATCTTCCACGCTGGTCGTTTTGCCTCTTTGCGAGCATATCCGATTTTGATTTCTTTGCCTCCTCCTCCACCTGGGATCCCTAATTTCTTGGCATCGACCGAGTAAAGGATTTTGGGGCCCTGAGATGAATGAGTGGATTTGTCATGATCCTTCTCAGAATCTTGTTCATCAGACTCATTTTGTTTGGATTTTGGCTTGTTTGAGTTCAAGATCTCTTGGACATTTTGCTCTGCTTGTGGGTATTTGGTGAAGAGCGTTTCTTGTGAATCGTAACTTGTAGCGCATAACTTGCGACATTTGTATTGTGTTGCCAGAGAACGGGCGAATGAGAAGTCACCTGGGTGTGTTAGCAATTTTTTTCATCAGAATAGAGATATAGATTTGGGTATTGATGTTTGGAGGAAAGTATAGGATAATATTGCAAAGGGGGTATTCAGATATTGGAATCCATGTCTGATTTTGGGAATTGACCGTGGATATCAAACATTGAATAACATTTGAAGTAATCAAACGGAGTCATAAATATACCAAAAAGTATCAAATAGACATGGAAACCAAAAATCCAGAAGAATTAAACATGGGAGAAAAGAACAGAAAAAGCAACTTGAGCTTACCTTCACCAACTAACAAGATGCGATCCCCTCTTAAGAAAGGCACAATAGGCCTCTGATTAGCTTGCAATGGGGCCGTCTTCTTCTTGTCGTCCTCTCCAGCCCCGGATTTACCAGGATTGCCCCCTTTAGTCTTGGACTTGGATTGTGACGGAACGGGTGCTTGTCCTTTCTGAGGCCCAGGTCGCTGGCCTCGACCCGGGGGACCTCTTTGCTTTTTGCCTGGACGAGGTGGCATTTTGTGCGTAAAGTTTTGGAATTGGATTTATGATGTCGTTGTTGAAATGGCAAACTTGGGAATGAATATGAGTCTGATATACATGGAATTGAAGTTTTGAAGGGTGGATTTTCAGATGTTGGAGTTCGGCCAATCAAAGATCCGGGTTCCATTATGGATTATTCGCATCCTATATTAATGAAATATTACTATACTAGATATACTAGATAAATGATATTCAATTACTTCCATACCCAATAGCAGATAGCCCTAGGTCCTATGTAGATACTACAATTAAAGTAGGTAGTTGCATGATGGTATGTTACTATATCGGACTCGGGGGTAGATGGCAGACTACGAGGAACTTGGACTAGTATGACCTTGGGAGCAAATGTTGCCAGTTTTCAAGTTGCTAAGATGCATTATAGTAAACAGCCTTGAGATCAAAACTTGAAAGGCACAACACCGAGGTCATCGTATACAATGAATCATTAAACAAGTACCTAATAGCACATTCTATTGCACCAACACGGCATAGCTATATACAACAAAGACCAAAAAGAGACCCGGCTATGCCCCTGCCAAATAAACGGACAAAAACCAAGAAAATTACTAAAAGAATAAAAAAAAATAAATCATACTGCAGCCCAAGTGGCCAGCCCTTCCCTGAAGAGAAATAAGAAAAGCCACCAACACCAGTACAGGATGGACCATGTGCACACAAGGACCGGGAGTGCTGTAATGAACCGTGAATCATAATGTCACATGCAAGAAATGTCCTCATTCCAGGAGGACTTCGGTCTGGAAGAGGGAGGAAGATGCAGGTTATCGGAGTCAAGAACTCCGGTAGAAAATCAAGAAAACGTCATTCTTCTCCTTTTTATTGTGCTCGCTCTTAAGAGCGCAGCGAGTCACGCATGCTCTGGCTGCTAGCGCTGACCAGAGGGTTGGAAGTAGGCAGAACACCAGTTCTGGGCTTAGCGCTCTGCTTGATCTTGGCAACAGCGTAGACAATACCAGAGACGAAACCAACACCAATGGCAGAGACACTAGGGAAGGTAACAGGAGCATCAAAGAAGATCAGGCCAGACAGAGCAATAGGAAGCTTGTTCAGGGCACCGACCATGGAGTAGGTGGTGGACGAGGTAACACGCACACACCAGGCGGAAGTGTAGGAGATGAAGACGGATGACAGACCCGACAGGATCATAGCAAGGTAGATGCCGTTGCGGTTGGCCTCGGGGAAGTTACGGGCCAAGTTAGCGGCAGACCAGTCCTCGACCAGCAGGGTGGCAACGATCAGGACGGGGATGGACAGCAGGTTGTTGTAGAACATGGCTAGAAAATATTAGTTAGAATTGGCCAAGAATAGATATTATGGACTAGGGAACATACTGTCAAAGTCCTTGAAGTTGGTCAGCTTGATGCGCTTGCGCATGCACAGAACGTATGAGGAAGTGCACAGGCAGTTGATCATCATCCAAACATAACCAGCATTCAGGGTCGAGACCTTGCTGGAGGTGTCGCCACTGCTCTCAACGGCGTGCTTGATATCAGCCCAGGCGGCAATGATAGAGCTGAGAACCATCAGGCCGAAGGAAAAGAGGGTCATGCTGGTGACAGAACCACCGAACCAAAGGACCTCACCATAGGCGATGAGAATAATGGTCAAATTCTTGAAGATGGTGTAGACGGGGATGGAAAGGAACTGGAGGGCCTTAGAGCCAGTGTAGATCATGCCGATCAACAGAAGTGTAATGGGGAACCCTATTGACAATGCGAATTAGTATTTTGTAATGTATATTTTCTGTGAAACAATGCGGGCTTACATTTCCGCGCCTCGTCAGTGCTCAAGTCACGGTAAGTGATAAAGCCCATAGACTTGCAAGTTTGAATTGCCAAGATACAGACAAGAGACTAGAGCCAGAGTTAGCGATCCATTTCAGTACATGACAGAGAGTACTGATTACATACCTGAACCATAAGCAACAGGAAGTTGAGGTTGAAGTCCAGACCCGATAGAACATACTTGTTCATAACGGTCATCAAGATGGACGAACCGCAGTATGCAAGAACAGGCAAGACAGGGTTATTGGAGGCATTGGCAGACGGAGAAGGACGAGGCTGTGGAGGAGGAGCGGCCTCGAATTCTTTGTTGCCTTGATCCAGCTTATCCATATCGACGGCGTAGTCGTCGGTCTTCTTGGCTTCACCCATGGTGGCGTTTAGGGGGGTAGTTTTGCGGCCGGAAGGGGTGAAATGAGGGGAAGAGAGAAGGAATGAAACGAAAGACAGGGAGATCAGAAGCGAAGTGAAAATCAAAGCGTACCCTGATACGCGCGAAACAGACAAGACGAAACAAAACTTTTGGGGAATTGACCGGAAGCGGCGCAGGGGATCAAGTCAGATTAAGTCAGCACCTGGGCTCAGGGGAGTCACGTGCGTTCTAATTAAAGGCAGACCAATTGGGACTAGCGTGGATTAGTCAGACTGAGACATCTGGGCCCTTTCAAGTTGAAGTATACATGTACCATGTACTCCGTCCAATATGAGGACTTGTCTATTGACATTGAAAATGACAGCCTTTGATTCAATG
Organism: Penicillium herquei; assembly: GCA_039634405.1. NCBI lineage: Eukaryota > Fungi > Ascomycota > Eurotiomycetes > Eurotiales > Aspergillaceae > Penicillium > Penicillium herquei. The sequence goes on along the minus strand of CP098387.1, from coordinate 2,778,731 downwards.
ATCATTCTCTTACCTGTGAATCTGAGAGAACCCAGCATCCTACACAGTCACTGCTTCCAGCAATCTCAAATGACCGTTTGTATCTATGTACCCATGGACCCTCAAAGGATTTCCCGTCCTGAGCAATCAAGCTATAATGCTAGCCTATCACAGCGCTTGGACCAACACACCTAAGCCTGCAGCTCATCACACAATCGCCTTTTCACAGAGCAATGTAAGATTAAATATACTGTATATCGCATTGATCTCATGGCTCATGAAATTCTAGCATCACGAGTTCTTGCATGGTTGCATCAAACTGATGAGGTGTCTGAAGCTGATGATGGTGACGTTGGCGAGACTGGAGAACAGCCCCGCAATGAAGATGAGTTGAACTCTACGGCGGTCCTGGTAGACCAAGAGGTTACCGGCCCCATGGTAGATACCAGATACTCATTAGAGGACATATTACGACTTGGAAGCTTCGCAGGTGATGAGGTTCCCGAGAAAATTCCCTTGCCCGAGTCGCAGTCCGGCTACTCGTTCACTTCAAAGGCGAGCAGTCAAGACAGCAGGAATATTGAGTCACTGCCATCCCTGGATGCACTGCAGCAATTTGACACAATAGTCCCCGCTACTATTCAACTACCATCGTCTCAAAGCTTGGAGACATACCAATCAAATCAATCAAGCCATAAGGAGAAGGAACAGATACCACCGCCTCATACATACACATATGAGGATATTATTGAAAACGCCAGCAATGTATTGAGTCACATCGAGAATGGGAACTTGAAGGCACCGTCTCGCCACGAAAGGACCTCGATTACTTTTTACGATTATCGCCGTGACGGGTCGGTTTACTGGCAGCCCATCGAGAATGTCTTGGAACTTCCATCTTTGGGCAGTAGGTCTGATCTGCGACAGCGATTGATCGTGGTGGAAGACCTCTCAAAGTTAACTATTGATACTCTGGGCATACAATTCAAGATAAATCCGGAATTCTTCGAGGAGCATCTGCTTAATTCGGGGTATTCGGGATCCCATTTCAACCAGCCATCAGCCAAAAAATGGCGCACAGCATCATTAAAAAAGTCATATATCTGTATGAAGTGGTTTCGGCCAGTTTGGCGGACGCCGACATACTTTTCCAATCGGGATCTCCATGATCTTCTTGAAGATAAGACGGAACATTTTACCCATCGTGGAGCATTCACTACGAGGGCGGAGACTAATATCTTTCGTTCTGAATGGGATTTGTGGACGGACCCAGAAAAGACGACACGAGTAAGGAGAGAGTGTGGTTGGGAGGAGAAAGTATCAATTTGGACTGGCAGTGCCCCCGATCCATGTCCCAATTGCCAGATTGGTAAGATTTGCAAACTTTCAAGCTCTGGGCTATTTGTACAATTGTGTACTAATATGGATGTAGTGATCATTCTTTTGGATCCTTTGCCTCGGATAAGTGAGCAGGGACGACTTTTTAAGAAAGAATCGCTGTATGAGGCAAGTTATCTCGATGAAACATCGTCTCTTTTTCCAGACATACGGGACGACGAAAGGCTCGATATCCTTGTGGATGGTATCATCAGGCCGGGTATATTTAGGAGAAACGAAGATGACCTTCCACGACGGATAAATGAAAGAAGCACGCTGTTTGATTTGTGGACACGTTATCTTCTGCGCCGAAGAATGAAAAAGCAAATCGACCATGAGCCAGTTCATAGGTGCATTATTGAGCAGATGGCCCCTCGAAAAGACGTACAAGTTGATCTGGATGGAATATTCCAGGACAAAGATCCAACCATCGATTTTGGCACATCTTTGAACGAGACTAAATCCACTCGAGATGAGTTCTGTGATGCATTGGACTCCTGTACGAGTAGACATATCAGCCTGGTATTCCCGTTGCTCAAAATTCTCTGTCGGGATACCTTTGCCCTTTTGAAATATTTGCGCCATACCCTGGATGAGATTGATATTGAAATTTTGAACGATGAACGAATGGAGGACCGCCTAGCGCTGTGGCGCCAAATTATCGGTCGTGCGCAACAGGAGCTCCCGGAGTTCGCCGCCTCTATTACGCCGTTTGTTGCCTTCATTGCCAAGATTGATCCTGATGGGGTTTATGAAGAGGGCCGTACAAAGGATCCAGATGGAAAATTGGACTTGAAAATATTGCTGAGGGATATTAAAAGGATGAGAGACCGATTGCGCGGCACCTCAGCCTCTTTGACATCTAATATGGGTTTACTTGATAGTCGGAGATCCATTGATGAGGCACATGCTGTGACAAGGCTTACCGAGCTGGCTTTTATTTTCATCCCTCTCTCATTTGCAGCATCTGTATTTGGAATGCAAATCAAACCCTTTGCTAATCCAGTCCCTATCTGGTGGTTCTTTGTGGTGGCAGTGGGGGCAACAGGCTGCTCATACACCATGCGGATTGTCATGAGAAGTCAATGGTTTGCACATATGAAGATGGAGATGAAGGCCGATATCAAAAAATACGGCGATAAGCATGGCAAGTCCGTCCAGTCTCGATCACTCTCTGTCAGTCTCATTATTCAATGGGGTCTCAGGTCCCTGTTCTTCAGTGTGTTGCTGCCCGGCAAATGGGCTATCCGAACTGCATGGATAGGATCCCGGTGGATATACCTACAAATGCGGCCTGTGGTTAGCTTTTTCCTGCCAATAGGAATCATTGTCGCGATACCGATAGGAATTCTTCGGACTCATTATCTCAGTTCTGGCCTTCAAACTGCGCTGAGCCTAGGCATGGTTCTTGCAGTAATTTTCACATTGGGAACTGTTCTTTCACTGGACCCACCAGATAGAAGAGCACTGTGGAGAGGAACACTATGGACAGGGCTATTTCATCGAGTGAGGGCAAGTTATGAGGACCAGCTTGACTCGTCACGTAACATGCTAAGACGACGGGCACCTTTACCTCCTCGCTGGCTTATCAACAGCCTACTCTGGTTGATTCCGCTGATGACATTACTTGTCATCCCAATGGCTCTACTGTGGACTCGATCCATGGCCGTGGATATCAAAGTTAGCGTAACTATTGGTATCTGTGTGCTAGTCTTTTTTGCTATGATCTTTTTTGTCATTTGGCGGTTGTTTCGGCGGGCGGCTTGGAACTTGTCTCGGCAGATGAGTATCTCTAGTAGTCCTAGTAGCATTATGAGCTGACATCTGGAGTATTCAAATTTTCAATTCAAGCTGAATATGTACCAGTATTCCAGCATTTAGATCCCATCAATCAATTTTTTTGTTGATGAGTATATTGAGCATTAATCTCACGTGTATGCTTGTCCCTGTAACTAGTAGTACCAAGTTAGGATTAGTCTCACCTAAAGGCCCGAGGGCTCAACCTTCAGCTTATTTCTTACTTGAAAGTCCCCCCCAAAACATCCTCATTCTATATTTAAGACTGAACGCTATTACTCTTGAGCCACTTTATAGTAAAGATTATAACCTCACTTGAATCTCAATTCACAATGGGCATTTATGCTGGATGGAGTAAGCATGAACATCTGGAAGAAGCGGGGTTGTTAACTCTTCAACGCTAACATAATAATTCCCTAGCGAGGTTCATACCCATGATCGGTTATCATCATATTTTAATGATGATTTTGGCTGTTAGTGTGGTCTTTTTATGTAAGACGTGACTCCCTTATATCTCTAGCCCCGGAAATTTAACTCACATACACTGATAGCACTGTTAATTGCTGGTTGCAGCTCTGGCAGTCTGAGAGATGTCTATTTATTGTCTTTGCAATATAAAGACACCAGCTCACTAGCACTATCAGATGCAAATATAGTCAGCACAGATATTGCCCATGCAGTACAAAACATTACGCAGAGTGGCGATGAATCAACCCTTCAAGTGAGAGCTGGTTATATGGGATTATGCATCATGCTGACTGATGGTGAATGGGTCTGTTCAACAAGTGCAAGCAGCTTAGCAAATATCGTGAAGCTTTCAAGCAGCACAGCAGATGGTACTCGTGACCCACTGAATCTGATTTACATTGCCAACAGTTTCAAGGAGGATATTGTGTTTAATGGCCTACTGTTAGTATCCTCATGAAAGTAAACAATCTACTTGTGCTGATATGGTCAAAATTTTCAGATTTATAGTAGTTGCTGCTGCTGCCATTTGCTTTTTGATGCTCACCACATTTCCCGGATGGCATGAATCTGAGTCACCAGATGATGATGGATCAACTGTGGAAGTTAAGCCATTCCCATCTCGCCAAGTATCACAAGCTGCCCTTGCGGCTGCAGCTTTAGGGTTTTCATTTGGTATTATTTCTGCTTTATGGCAACATATCAACTCGGCCGCTGCTGCATCAATGGCGGAGAAACTGAGTTATGGTCAAATCACTGGCCATGTTGGACCAGCAGCTATGGCTTTTGGATGGATTGGCGTGGCATTGATTGGCGTGGTATCACTTGGGCTGCAAGTGATGATCATGAGCATCAATCTTATCAGAAGAATGACTAATGACGATTAATTTGTGATAGTAGATTTATATAATTTTATTATATACTCTTTTACTACTTGGATTGCAGTGACTAGGGTGTGGTAGGAGTGCCCTCAGGCTATCAGCTGCATATAGCTACAATCCTGCCATGGAGAACTATTTTATCACTGAAAACCCTCTCAAAGGTCTATTAATGATAACGTATTCATTCATTTCAAACTAGGAGTAAAGCTTTGTCAACGTAGGTGTCACTACATCCAATGAGGTGAAGGTACAGTGCCCAACCTCAGACTCAATTTGGTCCGTAAATTCCAGCTGTTCTCCAGGCAAAACAATCTCTCCCCATTTAACCAAGCCGAGCGCCGCAGTATCAAGTGCATCATCCTTAGGTGGATGGCAAGCGGCACTGATAACTGCGGAGGAGGAACCAGACAGAGGGATATTTGACTTGAAGCGTCTGAGAGCCAGAACACACAAAATGATTGTCATAATTGCACCAGTAATGACAGCAAGGAGGACAAAGACCAATGAATAAGCGATGGCCTTGGTAGAACTCCAGATTAATGGTTCGGCCTTGTTTTGCGGTGAGTACGGAATGACCCAAATGAAGAAGAAAGATTCGGAAACCATCCAGTGAAGAATGATGTACAGCAACAGAGTAGGGACACTGTAGCGGTATGGCACGCTCAAGTTATACGTCGATCTTTGGTTGCTTCCTTTGACTGGCCAAGTGACACGAAGACCTTTTCTTTCCTTGCCGTATGAGCTATACTCTGCTGCAGCAAGCATACTGGTAAGTACCGAGTTGTACCAATAGTAGCTTATAGTGATGATGAGCTGCGGACAATTGGCAATAAAAACGTAAGTCAGTGTGTAGACATTCTGAGAAAGTGTTTGAATCGTCGGATAATCGTCGTAGTCGGTATCTGAAGAAAAGATCTCTTGGAATGATCTCCAACTAAGCCCATCCGTTTGATATCCATCTTCCGTATACGGATGTGCGGTTAACATTAAGAGAATAGCAATGAGCAGTATTCCAAGACACCTAAATTAAAGGAATTAGTATCTAATCAGAGTAATATGAGCAAGGATGAGCTTGAAAGACATACCAGAACAGAGTCATAACCCATGCCCCAATTGAAGCGGCCTGAAACCAAAAGCGTTGCTTGTTCAGCTTTCTGGGCTGAGCAATGCTACCTCTTCTTTGCGATACACCCCAAGAACCCTTCCCAATATCCCGTTTTGACATCCAACATAGACCCTTTGTTGTGGGATCAGGTTGAGACATGAATGATGAAATGGCGTCTCCACATGTCAAGAGGGGTTGGGATTTCTCATGGCCCCTGCGAGCAGATAGGAACATTGCTGAGACTTTGATGAGACTTGCTATAAGGATCACTATGCAGATCGGTGGGCTGTAAAGTAGCTGGCAGTGCTCTCCCGTTTTGATCACTAAACACTCTGACACCCACAATTGCGTGACGATGGGACTGTCCCAATCTAGGTCATTCAAGCCGCCAGTAGAATCTTGAGGTCCGTTGAAACACTCTGCTGAAGCACCATATCCGGTACTTGTATTAAATAATGGAAACGCATACACGCTGTTGTATGAATAGGTGTCTGTTGTTGGGAACTACTCATCGTCCGTGGAGTAGATTGATGCACTATTATTGACGCCATCACTCATGGTCAGGTTTTCAGAGAGCATTACCACTGCCCGCCACTTTTGGACACTAACTTGCTTGCATGTGTCCAACCCATAGTGTCGCTCATAATTACCACTAGCAATTTCATCGACAACTTGAGACCAGTTGAGGGCAGCTGTCCAGGAGGGCCCATCACGGGTTACCGCGTTTTGAATATTAGGGCATGCAAAACATTTCTCAAGAGCCGGGCTGGTGAAAGAATGAATATTGGATGAGTTCAAGTCCATTGGGGCTATAAAGGCGTCAAGGTAGTTTTCACCCAAGGACTGAAAAATCATCGAGTTGTACCTAGAAATCCAAGGTCGTGAGTAGGTTGTAAACTCATATTCTCGAGATCAACATACAATAGATGAAACGGCGTTGCTGTTGTTATGAGAACCATCCACAGTCCGAGTCGATACCTTCCAATCGAACCAAGATTCCTCATACTCGCACGTCCAATATCAAGCCATTCCCCACGAGCATGTGACGCGTCCACCTCTTCTCGCGTCGGAGCGACAAGTGTCTGCATGCAATAATTGCTAGCAGCCAGCATGCAAGTACTCAAAATATTGATAATCAAATGCAATGAAAACTCCCATCGCTGTGTGACAGCGCAATCCCCCCAGTATAAGGGCGCAGCGACGAAACTTCCACCAGAATTCCTGTTTGCTATCACCGCCGCAACGATTGTGAAGATCAAATTGATGATGAGTACAGTGACACCTATTCGGGCGCACACATAGATGCCGTCAATCCATTTGTGTCGCTTTGCATCTGACACTGGTCCAGGATGCTCATTTGCTTCGATTCCAGACTGTTGCTCTTCACGCAATAATGTGTCATGATCATTGAATGTTCCAATGCTTGAAAATACTGGCGACTTTGGAGTTTCTGAGAAGGGCGACTGTAAAAGGGCGGCAGGTCTGTCTGATAGCTCCAGCTCCTCAGGCTGAGCGTCCTGGTCAGTTGCGGGGGCTTGGTGATAGCGCTTTGCGAAAAATATCGAGTGGAGCTTTTCCCCTAGTTGGTTGGCGCTTTTCATGGTGCTCAGGTTAACAGGCAGCCCAAGATGTTCAAGTTGCTGACGAGAAGGCCTCAAGCTCTGCCAAGATGAGGCTGAAAGTGTCCAGACGCATTTAACAACCTTGGAACCTTGGGACGAAATAAAGTCAGGATGAAAGGAAATAAAGTATTCAATGTTTTATCTCCGTGGAGCTAAGTCGTTGTTAACGCCTTGGCCCCGGGGGCTGGCATATGTACAGCTCTAGCCTCCTAGGGCTAATTTAGTTGAAGTTCAACTTGAACTAGTGAGTTTAGGTACTAGTATAAAACTGGTTGGGCATTGAAACATGGATGATTTGATCCAAATAACTTCATATCCCAAGGTGAAAGCTAAATAGAATATGAGCTTCATCTTTCGAGTCATCAAGTTCTGCACCTTCAAAATCTAGTAATATTGATGTTTAGTTTATGCTTCATTCCACCGCGGATTCGGAGAGGACATCTGGATGAAAGGATGCCCAGGTGGTAATGAACGGTATCTAACTAGTAATATATTATAAGTCTTCACACTCTCTCAGACAACATACTTGAGTACTCAGTCAGTAGGTAGTATTTACAGGTGACTGGTTAACTGAAAGAGAAGGTTGGCTGGTATATGCATGTGGATTGTATATAAAGAGTCTACCCGCCAATCGAACTTGAAATCCAATCCAATCCAATATTGACCAGTTGACCTAGTTTCCAAGATCCATGACCTATACCTACTATCCAAGACCTACACTACAGGGATACGTGCGCCATCCTTGGAGACTGCGATATTCTTTCAAGTTCAAGTTGGCCCACTCCCACCTCCCCTACCTGAGCATGATGCACATCGACAAGTGGGCTAGTCTTTTGCCAATTATCCAGGATATCTGTAACATCTCAGCTATTCCGAGAAATTTGTGTATAATAATTTCGCCTACGAGATTATCAGCCAGGTAATTGAGAAGGTTGCCGGGTCATCATTTGCAACAGTTCTGAAGGATCAACTCTTGGATCCTCTCCATATGAGTCGAACATACTATACAGGAGAAACCCGTGACAATGAAGCAAGGCCATATGCTGCCCTTGAGAACGGGTCCCTTGTACCTATTGCATCGCCAATCTTCGGGAAGATGTATTGATGGGTCCAGCTGGTGGCGTTCGAAGTTCTGTCAATGATCTTTTGACACTTTACCAAGCCTTCATGTCTGCTGCTCGAAGCGAGATGATGTCTATAGACCAAACGGATCATCTGACCAACTCAACCCGATCATTCACGGCATTGATCAATTATGGAAAGGACATCAATCTATTCAATTCAAGTCTCTTCGCGAACACTCATACGGGTTGGATGGGCCCGAACCCAGCTTCCGGCTATTTTGGGACAAGGATATGACCCGGATTCAATCAATCCCACGGTTGGAATGGGAGCACCATCACAGCTGGCATTGTATCATGGAGGTATTATACCAGGGCTTGAGACCTACAGCGTACTACTTCCAGAAAGTAACAGTGCAGTGGTTGTTCTCACGAACTCGCAATCTCTCAATGGGGGTGTGCGATGGATTGGAGAGCTTTTAGCGGAAACTCTGCTGGATAACTCTCACAACGCTCTCGATTATCTTGAAGTGGCCAAAAAATCAACCAAGGGTGCGTTAGAACGAGTCAACCGTATCAACAAAGCTCTTGTGGCAGGTCGAACAGTTGATATACCCACCAGGCCTCTATATGCATATGTTGGGACATACTTCAACACGATAGAAAACTTTTTCATCCAAATAGTCCACAGCAAGGTCAAATCCCATCTTGAAGCATCATACATGGGTCGCCAAGATGATACATTCTCTCTTTTACCTTATCAAGAGGACAAGAGCCATGACGAGTATGCCAGACTCGGTCGAGGGAGCTTTCCTTCAGTTGGATATTTCATCCTGAAATTTGGATCAGCTTCAGCTGTCTCTTGTCTCTGGTGCCATCATCAAAGTGATCTGCCATACCCCGGTGAAATGTTTCAGAAGAGGGAGAACAACATTCGAAGTGAATTGTGAAGTTGAGGTTATGATAGTGCCATACCAGGACTGGCTTCAGTGCCCGCACTACCACAATAGGTATTAACACTATATTATACTCAATACTATCTTGCAATTATTGCCAGCATTTAAATGAATAAACAATCCAACATAATAATTTACATTCATTGAATTGATTTATATGTTAACGAATCCCCATACCCGTATACTGCAAACATACGGTATGGTATACCCCTCGTAGTGGAGCTCATCCAGACGCGACCTCGGAAGATCCTCCACTTTCCTCCTATTCAAAAACCCATTACCAATTCAATCACCCAGTTCAATCAAACGAACTCAAGAGAAGCTATAAGTCTTCAATTAATCCTGCATACTGAACCAACACTCCACCAATCCACTCAAAAACTTGAAGACAATCACAAAATGCCCGACGACCACTCGGACGACGAAGCCCTCTTCGCCTCCCTCGAAAACGAAGACGCAGAAGAGACCTACCGCACACAACGAATCCAACAACTAAACGCGGAACTCGCCGCCCAAAAAACCAACCGATCCGCAAAAAGCAGCACGATCGTACGAGACACCAGCTACCCAACACTCCGCGACGACCAAAGCGTCCTAAACTTCACAACGGAGACAACGCGATGCGTGATCCATTTCGCACATGATGATTTCGCACGTTGCGCAGTAATGGATACGAAAATTGCCGAGTTAGCAGCTCGACACTACGAGGTTAAATTTGCGCGTGTGGATGTTCGGAATACGCCGTTCCTTGCGGAGAAGCTCAGTATCCGTGTTTTACCGTGCGTTATTGGGTTTAAGGATGGTGTTGGTGTTGAGCGGGTTGTTGGATTTGAGGGATTGGGTGCTGGTGGATTTGATGCGCCGGAGCAAGGGTTTGATGTCAAGATTCTGGAGAAGAGGTTACTCTTTAAGGGTGTTTTGGTGCAGGCAAAGTTCTCTGCGGGTGATGAGGATGAGGATGAGTTTGGAGATAGTGATGATGATGGGTCTGATGTGAGGAAGGGGACGAGATTGAAGAAGAAGACTATTCAGAATGGGAAAGCTGGGTTGAGAGGACGGTATGATGACGATGATGATGATTGGGAATGAACAAAGCCATTAAGACCGATTTGATTACTGTATACATTTGATGGCATTGAGCCGATTACATACTAGAGGATATGAAATCTCATGATTCCAGTGATATCAACTGATCGAGACCGATTGAATTGAAAAACTAGGACTGCATCATCATAGAATTACAGGCAAATATCAATGAGACCGTGGGCACAAAGCCATAGGAAAACAAAATAAAAGCAGAAACAAACAGCTCCCTAAAGTTACAAAGAAGAAATGCCTTGGAGCGAAACCGGAGAGAACAAAGCATGGGGAATTCTATACAGCAGAGCGGTTGTCACGTAGATCCAGAAGCTCGTCATCGACGCCAATGCCCTTAAATGAAATCTGAATGGAAAAGGACAGGAGAAGGAAGAGAAAGAGAAAAGAGAAAAGAAAATAAGTGGGAAGTTGAAATAGAGTGAAAGGAACAAGAAGCAGACTCTAAATAGCCACGTTCTTCATCTCCCCAAGAACCTCGGAATCTATGCCATTCGAGGATCCTGAGGGTTCCTCGCTCTTCTCAGACTTCTCCGCCTCAGTCTTCAACTCGGGGAATCCTTCGTTCTCTTTGTTGGAGATCTGAGGAGTTGTAACTTCCAATAGATCCTCCTCTGACTCTTCCTTGCTCTCGTGTAGGTCTTCAGAGATCGTGGGTCCTGTAGAGCCCGATGGTCCCTCCTCGGTCACCCGGGCAAGAGGACTGGACATGTTGAATTGGGTCATGGGGCTCGGCGCGGGACCACGGTTAGGGAAACGGTTCGGGGACCGGCCTCGTTCCTCTGCGCGAGTCGGGCTACCATAGGGAGATTCCCGGGTAGAGCCCTTCCCAGACGCATTCGCACCCAATCCGTTGGGACCACGTCGGCGCGGTGGACGGCGACCGTACTTCTGATCGACTCGCCACCGCAGAATCTCCAAGTATGAAGGCTCGACATTCTGTGCCTTGAACTCCTTGAGCTTCATCTCGTTTGTCTCCTCGTCGATGATGACCCGGCCGCTGCAGAGGTCATCGGCGAATGTAGCCAGGAAGGCGGCCCAGGAGCGGGCAATTACGTATTTACAGTCGTAGTCACGGCCGAAGATGATGATCTGTCCCCATTTACCGGCAGGACCGGGGGCAAGATCAATAGCGATGTGGTTACCACCCCAGTCGCGCGCCAATGGAATCCAGGCGGGGTGAGCATAAGCCTTCTGCACGGCACCGGGGGGTTGGGAGTCCTGGCGATCGAGCAGGTCATTTCGCCATGTGGCACCTTGTGGAGGGGCGGCGGCGGAGGAACTGGCGGCAGAGCTAGAGACGGGGGTAGACATCATGGCGGCGTTGAGGTATTCATCGTTGACGGTTTTCCAGTTTCGGCGCTCCTGAACAATCTCCTCGCAGTCCAGCAACATGGTGCTGAAAAGCACACCGGTGGGCAGACCGGGTCGCTCTTGTCCATCGTGGAGCATCAAAGATTCTCGCAACTCGAGTGGCAGACTGCAGTCCAGCTCGTGTTCCAATTCATTAATGTCGTTCTGTGTACATCCCTCGCCAAGGTTATCCAAGAGTTCCTCGTAGTTGCTTTCTAACCAACGTTCGATTTTCCGCCAGGAGTGAGCGACCGGAGGTGGTGGTGGCGCTCCGTCGTGAAAGCTTTGCATCTGAATTTCCCCTGACTCTTGGTCATTGGATCTGCGTTTGGATCCCATGGATCGCATTCCAGGCGAGTAAGGGCGGTTCGGGGAACCCATATCAACGGGGGATCCATTGAATTCGGAGGCGTGTGCGGTCGCTAGGCCCTTGGACGGCTCGTCGTCATACGGATTGGAGAGATCATTGCGAGATTCGATGGCGCTAGTCGCAATGGATGTGAGAGGTTCATGGCGACTTTGGTTAAGGGGAACATGTTGGCCAGTTCGGTAGGGAGAATCGTGGGAGGCATGACGATCATAGGAGGTCATGGTATGCCAAAAGGAGCGCCATGCGGAACCGAAACTGCCAGCGGTTAGGATCTCAGAACTAATACAATCGTGTTCTCCATGATATCCAGATGACTCTTTTCATCATTGGAGAAAGGGTAGTACTAACGCGTTCGCCATGGTGGGAGGTTGGCAGATGGAGAGGGGGGAAGTAGGTTTTTTTTTTGGTAGGGAAAGGGAAATCAGGGTAGAGCGGTCATTGGGGAGACCGAGTCCCGCGGTTAAAAAACAGGATAGATGGAGTTTCAGTTAAGTGTTAAAGCAGAAAAAAAGAAAAGAGTCCCTTAAGACCGAAATGTGTTGAAAATCTATTAAATTAGAAGAAGAAGAAGGAGAAGAAACAGGAAAAGATGATCGGGCTTCCCCGTGATTTGCTCTACTTTAACCCCATCACTCTTTTCCCCCCTGGCCGCATCCAGGTTCCTCAGGCATGCAGATCATGATGTCGACACCTGAGTGCAGCATACTTGGAATTAATGAGAATTCAGAGAACTACGTACTTGAACTTGCTTTTTTCTACCTGCTCCCAGAAGTATCTATGTATACCGCATATGGTGGTGCATGAGCAAGTCTTATGAAGACTGTTTATTATGATCCAATATCACAAGCGCCAGTTGACCTAAACAAAGCCCAATTACTCCTGAAGACCCTTTCTATTCTGCACCAGTCTTGGCTCTCAATCTTCTATTGATGATACACCTAGAAGTGTCAACATCAGCCACCGTGGCGTCGAGACCTCCGTCTCAATTAAGCTTCATGAGAACCGAGACAAGATCGACGAGATCCCCAGAGAGTCGAAAGTCATCAAAGTGACTCTATACCGGCGGTGTCGTAGACTCAACATTGGAAGATATTGGTTATCTTCGTCTGCGGATAAAGTACTCTGTTGGGAGTACAGCAGAATGATAGGATAGCACGCATCCACGCATAATCAAACCCGTTGTGCGGATCGTAACTGGTTATAAAATTAGACCTGGACCACTCTAATGGACACCAATTAACCAAAAAAGTGGAGCCGACCAGGTGGCGTCGGCGCGACCCAGATTAAAAAGGGGAACATTGCGACGCAGAGACATCGAGACCGCGTCAGCTCAGGCGCTGTGGAGAGTATGATGCGCTTTGTACATTTCTCCTGATATCTCAGAGATGATAACCTGCCAGTGTATTTGTGAGATACGTAGGAACCATTCTGAAGTTAAGTTCAACTCATCTGGAGACTCGTGGTCTTGGACCCTTATCTCAACGGATTCTGGCCCAGATTCTTATTGGGATCAACATGGTGGACCAAACACCTTATGGTTCTCTGTGGCTAGGGGTTCCTGGTCTTCGGATATTGGCCGGTGATTCGACGCTCCGAAACGGTGTGGCTCGGGGGGTGTCCACTTAATATGCATGCAGTTTGGTCTCGCCACGGGATGTTGATGGTTTGCCACTGGAATGAACTGGGGCAGACGTATGAAATATGGAGTATAATATTCTTAATTGATGTTTTCAAGATCAAGCGCACTTGGCACACAGTCCACTGTATGCTTAGTTAGAGTAAGAGTAAAAACAGCGAAGAAAGAACCAGAGTCATGTGATCTCAGATTATGCTGAAACAGACAAGCGCTGGGGCTAAACACAGTACATGTCGAGATACATGATCAGAAAATAAAGAAAAAGCAAAGATATCACCTTCAAAAGAAAAGAGCGAATGGGCATTCAAGGAAAAATGCCAAAAACAAGGATTCAGATGCACCGTGACGATGCATCAAGTACAGATAACATATTGGCCATCTTAGTACCAGGGGTATCTCAGAATAGCCAAGGGTCCATGTACAACTATGACCTCGACCGGAATACATGAAAATAGAGAATACAACATGGAAAACGAAAAAGAAACTTGTTAAGAAACAAATAAAGCCTATCTCTTAGGCCCTCCCCAGATAACGAAAACAAAGAAAAAGTAAAGAATGAATGCTCATAGCCCTCTCCAGCTGGACCGTCGAAAACCACCTGCAACCAGGTATCGCAAAGCACTTGGAAGATCCCGACTCCGAACGATGCAAAAACAAAGGTCATTTCTATTTCCATTCATCAAGAACGGCATAATAGAAGTGTGACCCAATCACTGTACCGAGAAGACAAGACCTGTGTATCTCAAAAACACCCTTAACCAAGCACCTCATAAGCGAAGGAATACCAAACCGAACCCACCGAAGGGACTGGACCTGTCCAGTAACCCTTGAACCCAATGCAGAGGCATGGAATATCAAGAAACCAAGTGAAAATGCACCAATTTAGAATGAATGAAAAAAGCAGAACACAAACGGAATCACAAGAACAGAGCGTAATCAGACCCCTCAGAGGTCTGTGAATTTGGGGGAGGGGCAAAAAAAAAAAAAAAAATCAAAAAAGAAAGAAACTTGGGGAAAACAGACTGGGGGAAAAAAGAATGAATAAAAAAGATGAAGGAATGGCCAGAAATCAGGCAAAGGAGCTCTGAATACCTGGTGCTGCATCCAACTTCAAGATACGTCGCAGATCATCCTCCATCTTCTTAGTATCAATAGACTTAGAAGGCGAGGGAGAACTGGTCGGCATATTGAAAGCTGCAGTTGCGTATTGCGGCTGAGGAGAAACGTAGTGGGTTGGGGGAACAGCAGTTTGAACCGGACCATTTCTCATGTAAGGATTAGGATTGCCATAAGGTCCTGGAGAAGGCACATTGTAGTGAGCCGGAACTTCCCGTCGCAGTGGTGACTCCGAATTGCGCACATGAGCATGACCATTCCCGTAAGGGTACGAAGTACGACCGCCGTTATTGGGAATCTGCTGGAGCGGTGCGGGAGAATGTCCCTGTGCCCAAGAAACCGGACCAGGAGGACCAGAATTAGTGCGAGTAGGTGTCGCATAGTGCGGGACATTGCCATTGCCGTGATGACCATTCGCATAGTTCACAGGATTGAGGGGATTGGCAGTGTATTGAGGTTCCTGGGCGGGAGACACGGAGGACTTCTGGGGGCGCGGATTAAGAAGCATATGTTTCAGTTCCTGAGTCTTCATACGTCGCTGCGCGTCGGCATCCAGGGATTGGGTACTCGAAGAGCGCAAGGCGTTCATGCGATCCTGGTAAGAAGGCGCAAACGAAGGGCCAATTGGGGATGCGCGCGCCTGCTCCGAAGGGTCCATCTCGAATGCGAACATGCCTCCAGATGAGTTCGAGTGAAGGTACTTTGAGTCGGTCTGAGGCGAGCGCATGCGACTGGTGGTCTCCGGAGAGGTCATGGGATTTGACTGGCGCGCCTGCACAGCAGCCTTGAACAGGAAGTCAAGTGGAGTACCCTTTGGCTCATTCGCCTCAGGCTGCGGAGGACGAGCCCGAGGCTTGGAAGGAGTTACTTCAAGATCGCCATCCATATCGGCGGTATCACTATCGGTCTCCAGGGTAGGTGCAAGGTCAGATTCGGGCAAAGATTTGGAAAAGAAACTTGGAATCGGCAAAGCAGACGGCGCAGGAGAAGCATGGAAGGTAGGCCCAGCATAGGCGCTATCCTTCGGTTGCTGCGGGGTAGTATTTGAGTACGAGGAGGTGTGCCGATGACCATTTTGATTCTGGCCATTAGGTGCGGGTGAGGCTCGATTCATGTTGTCCTTGGGTTTCTTTCCCGAGCGTGGGGGCTTTTTCTTGGAATGAACGTTATTGACAATTGAAGAGTCTGTGGCGACACCGCCGGGGCTCATATGACGAGGCGGGGAAGATGGAGGGGTATTCAGAGGAGCCATCTTCTGTGTAGGTGGAGCGCCGTTCTTCTTGGACGGGCGGCGGTTGTTATTGTTGTTGTGGTTGTTGTTGTTACGAGGGCCCTTAGGTGTGGGTGGGTGGGGAGATTGGGTCGACATGGCGACGATGTGGCTTGAAAAATAGGCAGCCTGGTTGAAGAGATGAAGAAACAGAAAGTAAAATCACAGAGCAGACGCTAAGAAAAAGCAGGGGTAAGGATATCAGGAGAAAGCCGGTCCTGTCACTGCTCAGCAGCTGTCGACGATATTAAGATGATTGTAACGCCAGAAGCGTTGAGAAGGGTGTAGAAGTAGTAGAGTACGGTGAATGTTGCAAGAGAGAAAGGGAAGGTAGAAGAAAGGGAGGGTCTAGGACGCAGTTAACGACAGCAACAAAGCATTAGAAGACATGTCTCTAAAGTGGTGAGGTAGGGGAAGATGAGTCGAAGGAAAGTGACGGAGGAGTTCCAAGTTGGCGGGGACACATGACTAAGGATTTTGCCGCTGGAAACAGTGGGGTTTTGTTCTGTTTGTTAAGGCAGAGAGAGACGGAATTACCATCTTAGAGCCTCATTCCACCTTTTCGTGTTTTAAGTTCTTTATTCATTTCCTTCAAGTGAGCTGAAATACCCTGAGCTGCCTAAATTGGTGACCTTTGTGGATCGCTCATTCCCTTACGTCAGTTGTCTATCTCATAGCCCTCCCGAGAGGTCCTCCCAGCTTCCCGATCTACCGACCCTCCCACACCTCCACCTCTCACTCTAGATACATTTGAGCTGCAGCCATGGCGGACGTTGAGATGAAGGATTCCAGTGCCTCCTCTTCTAAGGGAAAGGCTGTTGCCAAGGGCTCCGATGGTGCTGCTGATGGCAAGAAGAAGTTCGAAGTGAAGAAGGTACAGAGACAACTGATACCTTGGGGGCCGTTGACGATTATGAGAATATACTAACTATTATGTCTAGTGGAATGCCGTTGCTCTCTGGGCTTGGGATATTGTCGTCGATAACTGTGCTATTTGCCGAAACCACATCATGGATCTCTGTATGTGACTGACTAAACGACTAGACCGACTATCTCAAGGTTGGCATATAAATGGAGCTCTAGCTAACCATGAACAGGCATCGAGTGTCAAGCAAACCAGGGATCATCTACAACAGAAGAATGCACTGTCGCGTGGGGTATCTGTAACGTGAGTGATCAAAGCCCGAGTACTCTTTCGACTGGCACGAATACTAATCATTGTCGATATCTAGCACGCGTTCCACTTCCACTGCATCTCGAGATGGCTGAAGACACGTCAAGTGTGCCCGCTGGATAACCGTGACTGGGAGTTCCAGAAGTATGGACGCTAGAATGCTACGAGGATTAAAACACGGGGGCCACAACAGTGCAACGGGCCTGGTTGCTGCGCGCGCATGTTCCCAATGGCTATGATGAATCGAGGGAGGACGACGAGCACCCTTTGAAATACAAAGGATTTGATGATCTTATTTTATTGGCGTTTAGGTAGTTATTGCCATGGTATTCTCTTGAAGACCTAATAGCCTCCATCACTTGCTTCACGTAGAAAGGTGGTATTTCCGTTTCATGCCACCTTGACGCCATCCACTACCACGCGTGGACTCCCTGATTTCTTTGAATTATTGAACCATTTCTCCGGATTCTGGTTGTAGAAAGGCCACGGTGGGACTACCGCCAAAGCAGTGAACAAGGTACCACCTAAGCCAACCCAAAGTGTAAGGTGGATATCTTTGTAGATGTAGCCGACGAGGAAGCTGACGATCTATACACAAATTATAATTAGCAAGCTGGTCATTTATGATCTATAAGTTTGAATGTATCGGGAACTTGCTCCAGAGATCACTAGCAACACGGTGCTTAATAGCTCAGCAAGGCGCTGGCCATGGAAGTCCTGTCATGAATAGTTAGTCACCACTACCTCTCAGTTATTAAGCTTGATTCGAGAACACATACAATCTGGCCCTCGAGGGCATCCTGAATTGGTGCAAGTAATTCATCCATGATTGTTTGTACTGGATTGATCGATCTGGGGAGCTGGAACGGCTTATCGCAAGGGTGTCATTTGCCCACCGCCTCCGCCTCCGCTTTCATCGTCAAGGTACATCCCACATGGAGTATAAGTTATTGAGATATTAGAACATATCATTCAATATATGAGGGAATTAAGATAGATAAATATGAAATTAAGTGGAATCAAGAAATCATTATTCATCTATGTCTAGATTGCACCCATGATCTCTCACTTTACAAGACTATCAGCTCGGGCAAATCTAGGTCCCTCCATGTACAAAAACAGAAACGCCTGCAGAATTCCGTGTCTCAGGTCATCTGCATTCTGCAGCCGCAGCGCACACAGAAAGCAGCGGTGAGTCGAATCTTGCGACAGATCTTGCGACGCCACATGGGCCTGATGGGACAGGTCAACCATCTGGCATGTGCGTCGCAAACTTTAGCGATTGGTTTCTCGTGGAGGGTGAGATTGGATCCCGATGACGTGGTATAATTCTTTTTTTTTATTTAGTTTCTGTTGTAATATATCGTATTTAATTCGGGGATACAGTTGTACCCGCCTGTGCGGGCTCCAGCAACTTCCATTGGCAGGTAATCTTGTTCTCGGCGAACCGTGCGATAATGCGGTCTGCGATTTCGTCGAAGTGATCAGTCGCCAGAGCCAGGATGGTTGGTCCTGCACCGGACAGACAGATACCCAGAAGACCGGGCTGGGTAGCCGGGGTCATGAATTGGAGAATCTCGGTCAGACCGGGGATAAGGGTCTTGCGGTAGGGTTGATGCACACGGTCCTGCATGGCAAGGAAAATCATATCAGGGTCTGGGGGAGAGGTTCCCAGAGCTGCGGGCAAAAGTGCCGCGCGTTGCAAGTTGAAGACCTATATCTGATTAGCCTATGACGCACATCCTAGCTTGTGATCCCAGAACTTACCACATCGGCGCGGGTGTAGGTTTGCGGAAGGACGTTGCGGGCATTAGCAGTGGGCACGACAAAGTCCGGGATAATGGCAATAGCCTTGATCTCGGGGGCCCAGTCAAACTTTCGGTAGTGACCAATGCCCAGTGGGGGCTCTGGGGGTTGGAATCCAGTGTCAATGCCACCTGCAGGTGCGGGGAGGACCTCACTAAGAGGGATTTCTTTGCGGGCAACGTCTTCCGGCTTGAGTTCATTCAGGTAGGTACCCACAAAGCCTCCGAACAGGGATGCAGCCACGTTATCCGGGTGACGCTCTAAAAGATCGTCAGTATGCGTGCAATATGGTGGGGGAGGTTTCATTGATATAGGCTCGAGACCCTTAGAACAGGGAAGTTGGACAGACACATACCAATCATCAAACAGTAATCCAGCAAACGATCCTTGCTCAATCCCAAGTTACCAACCGCATTACCCAGCATGACACCGGCCACGACAGCTGTACCAGATGATCCCAGACCTCGACCTAACGGGATAGGGTTGATGATGTGGACCTTGGTTTCAACAGGGAAGGCGCGCTGGTTGTTGCATCGTAGAACATAGAGGGCGACACGGGTGATCAAATTGACCTCGGGGTCAAGACTGATCTGCTCTGTGCTCTTGCTGCGATCTTCATAGCTGATTGCGCAGTTCAAGGGGAGATCGGAGGAGGACTTGGAGGAATCGACAGTGACGTGGATTTCGAGGTGGAGGGACAATGCCAGACCGATAACATCGAATCCGGGGCCAATGTTGGCCGAGGAGCAAGGGGTTCTAATCACAAAGGAGGACGACATGATGAATGACCAGATATCTCCAGGTCTCTATGTTCAATGTCTATACAAATCCGTTTAGGTGAGGTATGACTCGATGCGGGGCTTGGCAGTAAAGAAAAAATCCGGTCCGAGGTCGGAGTGGAGTCGATGATTACCAGGCATGGTTGATTCGATGATTTTAATAGGTAGACTTTATATTTTTGGTGTATAGGATAGTATTACCATACCAATCTGTACAGATCTGCCCAGATAGACCTGAACAGTTGAACAATCTATCATATCTCGGTGAGTTTTCCCCATTGCCCCTCTCTTAAGCCCTCTCCAGCCCTCCCAAGCCCCAGTCACGGGATCGGGTGGCACACAGATTTTCAGCCCGCTCTTGATGCCTCCACTCTTGGGTACAATTAGTCTGGGATTTACTCCGTAGTTCTCCGTCTTTGCTGAGGAGAAATGTGATGATTGACCAAAAAGGAAAAGAGACATGTGTCCTATCTCCTCTCTTGCCCTAGTGACACTTTAGTCGTTTTAGTAGTTTTAGTGTATGCGGGAAAAGATGGACCAGTTGCGATCATGCCAAGTCAGAATCCAGTATTGCTTATTTGATAGTTCTTAATCGAATGATTCTAAGTGGTCAATACTGTGCACCTGCATATATAGAGAGAATAAATAGGCCAATGGTACATAGAGGGATATACCTAGGAGGAGAGTCAGTATAGGTAGAAGATAGAGGCCGTCGGGAGTATTCTCAGAGTAATTTAGAGTAATCTCGTCGTATAGAGTAACAAGTATGACGATGTATAACCAGGTAAACCATTCACAGCCAATCATTCCATGTGCATGTGCGCATAGGCGAAACTTAACGGGAAACGCCGTGACCCGCAGTGAAATTTTCAGATATAGGAGACAATTTGTGTATAGAAGACATTATTGATTTATTTAGTATGTAGAAAGGAGAGAGAGATTTATTTATTATATATTTATCTATTTAAATCTTACGAATTTCATGTTAAAAGGGCTATTAATATCGATAATATCTGCCAGTATCAAGGACCAGAATGGATCAAATTCTTTGTCAAAGTGGGTTCCCGTCCACGGTCTAGTTCAACTCGCCACTACCTACTTTAGCGTCCTGGATTTTCTTCTTCTTCTCCTTCTTCCCCCCTAACTTCTCCCCCCAAATTTATTTCCCACCGTGATTCACAGTGGGAGCTTTCTCTCTTCTAAAATACTACCCGATCTCTGAAGTTTCTTTTTTTCCCCCCAATTGAGGACTGCACCTTCGTCCCGAAGTTTCTGCAATCCCGTTTGCGACGAGCTCGCTCTTGACGCCGCAGTCCGCATCAACAACTCACCACCCTGGAGCACCCGGGCTCCTTTTTATTCGACTCCTTCAAGTTGGCGGGACTTCGCTACTCCAAGGCCTCTCTCCTTCACCCTCTTGCGGGTCCCAAGTTCCGGGTCTTCTGCGGGGGCGACACCAGACCCCCCTAACTCGACTTACACCCACCCAACTGTGGCAGCCAGACGTGTGTCGGTAACGCCAGACCCTTGTACAGGGTCTGGCTCATGGATGGAGGGCCGTCAACCATAAACGGACTTCTTTACCGACTTGCGTCTGCAGCTGTGTAAGCTGCCAAATAAGCAATATCAAAATACACCATACACCAAAAAACCAAAACAAGTTCCTCATAGGACAACCAAAAAAAATAACTTTCCTTCACCTCACCACTTATCCAAGCTGGCTTACTGATCGAGTTTCGAATTTTCTGTCGGTTCCCGAGCTGTCACAATGTCTGACACTCCTCATTCCGAGAAGGAGCTGTGTCTCACCCGATTCAGCACCCCAGTGCCGGAATTGGACGACCACCGCTTCTCCATGGATCCTCCACGTATTGAGACCACCAGGGAGGATTCGATGAATGATTTCAACCTCGGCCACCAAGGACCCAAGGGAGAGACTCTGGACCGTCCGGATCTCTTGCATGCCAATGACGCTATCCGTGATGGTCCCTTGTTCCGCGATTTTGAGCAAGCTGTTGCGGATGCCTCAGATGATGATGGAAACGGTGTCGGCCATCGCTTATCTGCTGACCCCATGGCTCAGTTCCAAACCCCACGCCGCATTAGCGTGGGTCACCAAGATATGGGCACCGTTTCCCGCGCCTCGTCTGTGTCCGCTCGGTCATCCTCACCACCAAACTCCGTGGATGCCTTCGCTGATCCTCGTCGCCGTGAACGTGCCAATACCCTCGACAGCCATGGACCTCCAGACCTCGAGGCCATGCTTCAGCGCACCGTCTCTGGCGGTACCCAGGCCCGGCGTCCGACTTTCAGCAATGCCAGTGTCATCCGCCCTCAGCCCGGTGATATTACCGATGCCCCGGAGGAGGCTTGTGTTCACACTTTCGAGGAGCCTGGTCGAATCCCCGTCATCGACTATGAGGAACTGGAGGAATTCGTTGCCTTGCACGAACGGGTCAAGACAACTGCTGCCCGCCGTAAGCACAGCATGAGCTCGCAGAGCAAGAGCCCTCGCATCTTCTATGACCTGCGCCCCGGTGAGAAAGGCCAGGATGTCGGTGGCATTAAGAAGTCCGAATCCACCGATACGACTGATACATATCGAGTCAACGAGGATTCCGAGGAAGAGTTCCCCAAGGTTGTCGACGAGAAGCAGCTGGTGGAGAATCTCCCCAACATTAGTGACCCTATGCGATTCGGGTTCTTCTCTTCTGAGTCCCAGACGACAGTCCATGCTGCAGCCCTTGGAGATTTGGTGCTCCCTGGCGATAGCTTCCGTGACCTTTTCCAGTTGGGTCCCGAGGGTGGTGTATGGTGGTTGGACGTGGTCAACCCTACTGAGGAGGAGCTGGGTGCAATCTCCCGCGCATTCTCAATCCATCCCCTGACAACTGAGGATATTCTCACGCAGGAAGCTCGTGAGAAGGTCGAGTTGTTCAAGCAGTACTACTTTGTCTGTTTCCGCACGTTCTTCCAGATGGATAAGACCAGTGAGGAGTTCCTGGAACCGGTCAACTTCTACATGGTGGTCTTCCGCGACGGAGTTTTGACCTTTTCATTTGAGGACAACCCCCACGCCGCCAACGTCCGCAAGCGTATTGGAAAGTTGCGTGACTATGTTTCGCTCAGTAGTGATTGGATTTGTTACGCCATGATGTGAGTGGTCCCCAACTGATTGCCAAGTTCGTGTTCAGGTGTACTAACAACAACCAGTGACGACATTGTCGATAGCTTTGGACCTGTTATCCGCGATGTCGAACTCGAATCCGAAGCAATTGAAGACCACGTATTCATTGCTCGAGTGGACGACTTCGAGTCCTTCTTGCCCCGCATTGGTGGTCTCCGCAAGAAGGTCATGAGTCTGATGCGCCTTCTTGGTGGAAAGGCAGATGTCATTCGAGGATTCTCGAAGCGTTGCAACGAGCAGTACTCGGTGACCCCGCGTGGCGATATTGGCCTTTACTTGGGTGATATCCAGGATCACGTCGTGACCATGATGTCCAACTTGGCTCACTTTGAGAAGATGCTGAGTCGATCGCACACCAACTACCTGGCTCAGCTGAATGTCACCAACTTGGTTCTTGGTAACCGTGTGAATAAGGTTCTCAGCAAGGTGACCCTCATTGCTACCATTCTTGTTCCCATGAACTTGATTTGTGGTCTGTTCGGTATGAACGTGAATGTCCCTGGAAAGGATGCCGGTGGCCTGGGATGGTTCTTTGGTATCTTGGGAGTAATGGGAGCCATTGTTGTGGTGAGCATGTGCCTTGCTCGCTGGCAGAAGTTGGTTTAATGGTTTAATATTTTCGTTGGAATTTTTTTTGAAAATTTTGTTGGATTTAGACTTGCTTTACATTCTCGTTAATTCCCTAGCTTTATCTGTTGATACCTTTTGCGGCATACAGCTCTGCGAGCGACGTTGTCTGAATACATATGATGGCTATTACAACTTTCATTTCCATAGATGTCCATATTAGTAGTACCATGTAGTATTATTAAATGATCATGATGCTCACGCTCTGTTACCTAAAATCAAACATACTCGGCATAGCCATTGGACCTCCCATATTACCCATCAACTCCTCAATAGTAACATCAAAATCCAAACCAAAAAGATTCAAATTCACATCCGTCTCAACCTGCATTCCCTCACTCGGATCAACATGCTGCGACCCAGACGCAGATCCATAACCACCCTCAAACCCAGTAACCCCATTCTCAACACCCGTCAGTCCAGAAGTAGTAGCAATAATCTTCGAAGCCTCAAGACTCGCAAGTTGAAAAGTCTTCTCAAACCAAATCTTCGCAGCAGAAAGCCATTCCGAATAATGCGAGAATTCCATATCCTTACAACTCTTCGCGACGTGATCCAATCGATTAATGAAATACTGAAGAATATTCGACATGTCGAGTGCATCTCGTAGGTTCTGAACTTGCGGGTTATGTCGTAGAGATGGATCCAGGGCTGCGATAACGAGTTTACATGCTGCGGCGAGTAGAAACCCGATCTCAAGCCAGTTTATTATGTTGAAACTTGTTTCGAGTAAGGGTGGGAGGGTGTAGTAGTATTCCAGGAATCGTTTCATGGATGCGAGGCCGTGACAAAGGATATCACTTCGGGATAGGAAGAGGAAATTATCGGGTGTTGTGTTGGATTTTTTGTCGAGGAGGGTTATTTGGCAGAGTTGGAGTTCGAGGGTGTGGTATTGTGTTGCGATGAGGACTATCAGTATCATTAGTATGATTTACTCCAAATGTTGGTAACGTGGACTGTGTTTGGACTTACCATCACAAGTAGGGGGAACAACCAATTGATTCTTATACTCCTCTACCTCATTACGGAATAATCGAATCCGTTGTTCCACATCAGGGTGTCCTTCAATGCCAATCGCTGTGAGGCTATTCATGCGTTCTAGCATATGTTGCAACTGCACATAGTAGATCATGTACTGATCCCCAGGGTATTCGCATTTCTGGGATAGATCTGCAGCGCAGGATTCTATGAATGGCGTCCAGGGGAATGTGCAGGTTTTTTGCATCAGGATTGCATTTCTAAGATAATTAGTATGCTGGTCTCATATATAGAGATACTCAAAGGTGAGGTTATGTACTCACGTTGACTTCAGCAAGAATATTCCGATGAGTGCCCTGCTCTCATCTGCACCTGGACCACTCTCTACCTCTGTTTGATCGGTCTCACCACTTACATCTAGTCGTGTTGGGACTCTGTATTTGGGCGGACGGTCCATTCTGGCATCATTGATAATGCCTATGGCAAGGTGAATGTAATGAGAGAAGCGACATAACTGGTAAAGCTGACGAGTTCTATAAAAAATTAGTACAGAGCAGAAGATAGAGTATTATGGGAACATACCCAGCTAGAATGACCAGCAGTCCCTGAATTGTTTCCAAATGAGGGGGATGGGAATCATGAGCAGAATGAAGGATCACCTCCGCCACATAGCTCTTCAGCAACTCTTCCAGTGATTTAAGTAGAACATCATCTCTGAAAGAAGAGACAGTGAGAATACAGAGAAGTAAGAAGGGCTTTTCAACTCGGAGTTCTTTAACTGTGGTGGTTTCCGGTATAGCCACAAATGGGAATAGGGCGGACGATTTTCGATACTCCTGCAGTAATTCTGTTGCAAGGTCATAACTGACGAGACCTTTGCCAATTGCATCGATGATATCGAGTCTCTGAATAGTCCCATTGGTGTGTCCTCGCTTCTTGGGCATAGCGTGGGCATGTTTCTTGGCAATGACATCTGAAGTGTCACTTTTGGGGGTCGAATGAGATGTATCTGATCCTTGAGATCGATTGATTTGGCCCATAATTAGGTCGATCTTATCCTCTAGCGCCTCGATACGTCTGTCGCATCATTAGTACAAAGTACGTGATCTAATAGTCAGTTCTGCTTACGTTGAGCGCTTCTTCTGCGTGGCGCGCGGCCGAGCTGGTCGGAAATAACATTCTTTCTTTAATCGAAGACATCTAGATAGAGTCAGACTAGATCAGATAGAGCTTGGAGGATCTCAAATCAGACAAATCAGATAAAAGGAGTAATACCGATCACAGATTAAAGATCCAGGTGAGTGGGCACATCGGATCTTAGCTCGAACACAATTCTCACAGGTCTTGACCCGCACAGCGGTATTTCCATCAGCCATCAGGAGTCAGTGGCAGCAGTATCTGTTAGTCTGTACACAAATAATATCGGACACGGAACCCGGACTGGGAGTAAGGGCTCCGTATGTACCTTTTAATGAAACCAATCCAACGGACACGGAGTTGAAGTCTGATAAGATCCGACGGACACGGACTCAATAATGAAGTCCGTGTCCCGTGAACCAATCAGAGCGAATGTTGATACCTAAAATTGGGGGCCAAAATGGATCTATCACATCCATGGCTTACGTAAGTCTAGTGTTCGAGACCCAAGGCGTCCAATGTATAATGGTGCCTTTACGATCCTGATCCTGTATATGATCCTGTCATGCATAAGTCGAATCCTGTCGCAAAATTATACCGATTAGGACAACCCATACGAGGCTGCCTGGCACTGCCCAGAAATAATCTTGATTCATGTTAGCACAGCCTTATCAGATGCGGAGTTTTAATTGATTCAAGGTTAAAAACAAAGAAAAATAAACATTAGAAAGGATCGAGATATTAGGCATTAAGATTCAACTCATCTCAAAGGATCTAGACGTCAGGCAGTCAGATTCAGCTCATCTGGAGTTGGTGTATATAGCTCTGTTGGGATTCCTGTATATCTCATATCTCATATCGCATGCAAGACGCACTCAAATCAATCGATTCAACAATTGAAGCCTTGCATTGGCATAATACAAATCAATTCCTAATATCTATTGCAAATATTCCCCTGATTCACCGTTGAAGTTAATTCGGAGTCCTAATTACGACTCGCCATGTCTGACACATCCAACTGTACCCTATCAACATGTCCCATGAGCGATGCTTACCTCGATTACCTCCCTAATGTCCCTGCCAACGCTTTTTTCGTCGCCCTCTTCGCTCTCATCTTCTGTATCCAACTATTTGCAGGAGTATGGTATAGAACATGGGCATATATGGGTGCCATGCTTCCAGGTTTGATCCTGGAAGTACTAGGATATGTTGGGCGGCTTATGCTACACCATAACCCCTTTAACTTTAGCAGCTTTCTACTGTATGTGACCGAATCAGCAGCCTGAGGAATACAGATATGATCTTGAGAACTATACTAACAAATGTATAGATACCTCATCTGCTTAACTATTGCCCCCGCCTTCTTCAGCGCTGCCATCTATATTTGTCTCGGGAAGATCATCACCGTCTATGGCACTCAGCTCGCCCGATTCCGACCTCGAACATATACCATCATCTTCGTGTCCTGCGATTTAACATCCCTGGTACTCCAAGCAGCTGGTGGGGCCATCGCCTCCATCGCCGATAGCGACCAAGTCAGCTTACAGAACACGGGTGTCAATATCATGATTGCAGGATTGGCGTTCCAAGTCGCTTCCCTTCTGCTATTCATGGTCCTGGCTACTGAGTTCATCTTTGCTGTGCACAAGAGCTCCAAAGAAGAGAGGAATGATGAATTTACCGGTCTTCGTGGACAGCCGAAGTGGAAGATGTTTCTTTACTGTATGAGATGCGACTCCATTATGCCATTTGGGATATACTAATGATACTTGATAGGTCTTGGACTTGCAACTGTCACCATCTTTATTCGATCCACCTTCCGAGTTGCAGAATTGAAGGGTGGATTCTCAAGTGCATTGGCTAATAATCAAGTTGACTTGATGGTCTTGGAGAGCTCGATGGTCTCCATTGCGTGTATTTGTTTGACTGCTGGTAATCCGGCATTCATCATCGGTCGGACTTGGAGTTCTCTTTGAGCGTCTCTACTGGTACATATATTAACTTTGCACGTTGTGCTATGATTTGCGGCTTTCTATACATATACATATGCTACTGATGCAACATTGAACAAGACGGTTGTTTGCAACATTTGAAGGCGTTGGGAATATGGATTCAATATTTGATGGACTTACTGTTTTATTTGGGGTTCAGTTGTCTATACACGAGCGCTGCATAATGATTGATGTCACTGTTTTATAGTTACTCACATGTGCAGTTTTGTCTTGTCCCCAGCGACTTTAGAGAAAAAGACTTCAGCATTTGAACTCAAGTTACTGCTTTCATCTGATGATTAGTTCTTAGTATAGTTTTCGTACACATAGGAAATAGGATCCCAACTCGATGTCCAACAGGATAGGTATCCCGTTCGCTACGATTTACAACTGCCAAGTATTATTTAAACAATTAAAACACGTATGGAATTGACAGCTCCAGCCACTTGGGCTTACATACAATAATTTCCCACAAAAAAAGTTGCAATTGAAACAGGTTACTCCATTGTCAATCCAGGCACTCACAAATAGCATTCAAATGTTATGTGGTCCTGAGCTCATCGAAGGATGACTGGCCGGCCGCGCCTTGAGTATGCCATTAAGGTAGTCGGTGGGATTAGAGATAGAGGCTTCCCTGACATCCTCTCCCAAAGTGACGGATGAGACGCCATCATGAATTGTCCAGGTGACATGTTCTGCAAAGCTTGACCGAAGTAGAGCTTGGTAAAGTGTTTCCGCATGGCGCCTGTTGAGAAGGTCTTGATAGAGACCTTTGCGTTTTCTTAGTACCACTTCCACGGTCAGTTGTGTTGTCAAGGTTTTGGCATCCAATAATATTACTATATGATTGAGGACATCTTCAGATAGGACTCGGTCATCTAAAGCGTCGATGGCAGCTTCTCGGACATCTCGATCATCATCTTGTAGACGTGCCACTATCCCATGGAGATAGGGCTCGGGCAGGAATTGCTGCATTCCTAAACATTTCACAGCGCAAAGTCTGCCGTAACTTTCCTTCTCCTCGACCATTTCGTATGCGCAGTTCAGGACCTTTGCAGACAAGGACTTCCTGGGTTTCTTGCTAACGCATTGAACAGCAGCTTCAAGTTCTTGAAAGCTTTTGTTTTCCTCCTCTAGCCCCATAGTTAGATCCTGAAGCAAGTGATCGGGTAATGTCTGCTGGCATATCAAGCAAAGCAAAGCACTTCCTCGAATGCCACGATCTGGATCCTCCATCCTTGCAGCTACACTCTCAATTGCATTTTCGGGCAAAAAATGACAATCCCTCAGAGTGTACATAATTATCTTCCGAACGACAAGGTCCCCATTTTCCAGTCCATTGGCCAAACGTAAGATGATTTCATCAGTCAATTGATTCGATAAGACCCAGCTGGCATAGGTTTTATTTCTATCATAGTCATCATTCTCTATCCGCGAACATAGACCCCTCAGTACCTCAATGGATAGATTCAAACGGCCAAGGAAAGCTCTCAGAGTCTGATACCGTATACTCCTATCCTCATTTTCCAACCCTTTGGATAGAGTATTTTGTATCTTCTCGGGTAACTTCTTTTGGGCGCGCAGGGCTTTAAGAGCGGCAAGGCGGACGCTCAAGCTTTCATCTTCTAGACGGGCGGCTATACCCTCGAGAACAACATCAGGTAAGAAACTTAGAGCGCCTAAGCATTCAAGAGTAGCCAACTGCAGAGTCTCGTCTTCATCTTCCAAGAAACTTGCCATGTTCTCAAGTACCTCTGGAGATACCTCATCTTGACTGATCGAGATTACCACGGCTCCCATCCGAATCATCCTGTCCTCACTCTTCTGCCATGGACGTATAGATTTTGATATTTTTGCAGAGAAGGTCCTTTGATTAGCCAGGATTTTGAAGGCGGTCTTTTGATTCATCCCACGTTTGTCCTCCACAGATGAAACAATCTTTTCGAGTATCTGTTCGGGCAAGTTCTTTCTGTTGATCAGGACCTCGACAACAGCTCTTGGAATAGCAGGCTCATCTTTTGTCAGCTGAGCAGCCATTTGCTCAAGAAAATCTTCAGGTACAGCTGGCCGGAGAGAAAGTAAATGAACAGCTGAGCTTCGAAAGTTGTAGTCGTCACTCTCGAGCCACAATAATCCCCGCTCAAGAAAGCTCGCAGGCATCTCTTCTCGTCCGCACATACGACTAATAGCCATTAATTTCATCTCATCGGAGCCTTCGCAAAAAGCTTCGTGTAAGGTATGTAAAGGGAACTCTATATCCTTTGCGAGACTGACAGATTGGTTGATTTCGTATTCAAACAGCAACCACTTGGCCAGGCCGCGTTCAAGGTCTTTGCGACATGATAGTTCACTCTCTCTTGGCACTTCAATGAGGCAATGCATGATGAGGCGTTGATGTATAGGTCCCAGGAGGTCACGGGGCGCCTTCTCTATCTCGTGGAAAAAATCGCCAATCTTGTTGAATGTGCTGAGGAATCCTGCAACAAAGCGCCAGAAGACATCATATCGAGGAGAGTATTTGTTTTGCTGAAGGAATTTGATCGGGTCTGAGGGTAACTCTTGTCCAGTGCTAAAGAAATACTCAAGTGGCTTGTTGTCAATCCAGTGACGTGCAAGATATCGCGCTGCGAAGTACTCTTGGAATGTTAAATGGATAAAATGGTAGCTTCGGTCTTCATGTCTTGATGATTCTGATGATCGTAGGAAAGACAAACTGCTCATTGTGTCGTTCACAGTTAAGATCAGAGAAAATTTTCCAACTAATCTGTCTCGATGCTCTGATGTAAAGTTGATCACATCATTGCACAAACCATTGAAGGCAAGACACTCAAGGAAATTGGTCTCAGGCTGAGTCCTTCGCAGAAGTTCATTTGGGAGGGCTTGTCTTGTTTCTCCTTCAGTCATCTTTCCCAATCTGACGACGTCCTTTTTCCATAGCTTTGCCTCAATTGCGTTATAAATTCGAGTCATTGTGTCCGGCACATCGCCACCGCTGAAGTCCTCCCATGTGTAGCAAAGAGCATCCAACTGGATTGGAATTCGCATGAGCCCTTGCATAAGCCAGTGGGTATTGAGAAATGTCTGAATTTTGACGGCGCTTTCTTTTGTACGAGGATCCGCCTCGAGGTACACTTTTACCTGATCTGGGTAGAACCCAATTGTCTCAAGCTCAAGGTCAATACTATTAACGCTAGCTGGAAGAGCGGCATTTGGCCTAGATGTAATGATGACATTTGGTTGGCATAGAAGATCCATGATGAGGCGAGACATCAGGTCGCGACGAGCAAGTTCGTGGGTTACTTCGTCCAGGCCATCAAGAATGAACAGGGTCGTGCGACTTGCAGTATTCTGTAATTCCTTCAAGAGCTCCTGGGCAAGGACACGTCCATGATCACACCCATTTTGGGAGAAATATTCATGGTAAAACAGACTCTCAAGATTATATTCCGTGTTTGGGAGGTCCTTCAGACTCCGCAACTGCACCCAAAGCACTCGGTCGAACAGTTTCTTCCATGAGACATTTAAAGCCGTTTCGGTAGTGCGAGTAAAGTCATAGATCATTTTCTTGCAGAGAGTGGTCTTTCCAACGCCAGCTCGTCCTCGGATTAGGATTCTTCTTGGCTCTATTATGCGCTTGCCATGTGTCTCGTGCTGGCTAAAGATTGTCGACGGCTCAACCTGAGATGTATCAGGGGGTGTCTGGACCTTCTGTCTAGCCAACAGCGAAAAGCCAGAGACTTCTTCATTTTTCTGGCCTGCGGCTTCATTGCCAATTTTCTCCACGATGGCCAAATTAATATAGCACTGGTCCATTAACAACTCTTCACCAGAAAGCCGCACAATCTTCAGCCTAGACCCCGCATAACAGGTGTCTCGTAACACATTGTCTGCTTGCTCGAGCAGGGATGGAGCTTTCAGCATGACTATAGCATTTCTGAGTTTCTGGTAGAGTTGATCCTCAAAACCAGTGCACTTATTGAGTCCAGAATGATCGGTATCAATGGCCACTTGCTCATCTGCGTGTACTACGGCTGAGGGCCGTGAAACAACCTACATAGACAAGGGTTAGCTCATGATTGCCTATTTCAAACTCGAATGAGCATACCCACCTTTCCCAAAGATATGCACTTGAACAAATAAGTAGGCTTCGTTTCATAAAATGACCAGATTGAAAGTGCACTCTCGTGTCGCCGTTTCCTGATGCACGAGTCAAACGCGCTGTGTAGATTGCTGAGTTGATTTTCATAGCTTCCCAGAGACAGAAGCAATGTTGAATCCGACCCCAAAAACCCAGATATGAAGGCAAGGATACTACCGAGAGCTGATACGGGAGAGCCTTGATGAGGCGTACCGAGGAAAAGTATACCACAAGTGTCGTTAATGATAGGCCGGGAGTCAGCCCTGCATAAAGCCTGAGGATTATTTGTCAGAAAGGAAGCGATCTTAGAATCTACTACCATGAGTGTCATACCTGTTTGATAACAAGCCCACCAAGACTGTGTCCAATGAAGATGATAGGGAGACGCTATCAAGAACATTAGCAGAATTCAAGCAGCTCTTTGATTATGACCAGACTCGTACACGTGATGGTCGTTTAACTTGTATTTCTTTTAGAAAGCTCTCTCCTATTTCCTCCGTTGTTTTGATCGGAGCATCCAGAAGCCATCTAGAGTTATATGCAAAGCTCAAAATCCTAGCTTTGGGAAAATCCTTGGATAGAAGATCACGTAGAAGATGAATTCTGGGACAATACGCAGAGTCCTGGATGTTGTCTCTGTCAATCAAATACTCAGGAACTGAATGCGACCAGGTGTAATCTGAATCAGCACCAAGGCCATGAACTGCAATTATTCTACAAACAGTCAGCAACGCTTGCTGTGAGAACTAGATCAACATTGAACGCACTCAAACTGAGCATCATCAGGATCGGAGATAATCTCAAGTGTTCCTGAACGCGGGATTTTACCACACCGACTCTTCTTGACAAGGACAGGGCGAAGAGCAATGTATGTGGTCATGAAGACCACAGCCACCCCCATTGCAGTACAGCCCCTGGCCTTCCAGGCAAGCATGGTACCTGTTAGCGTTATGCACACACAATTACAGTGGCTATTGTGGTGGGCCCAAGAGGAATATTCCTCAGTCCATGGTAAATTCCAAGACTGATGGGAGAACCGTGACTTGAAACATCAGCACCTTGGGGCTCAGCTGAGTGAGTTAGGCGGGAAATGCAGCATACATGTACTGGCGCTAATGCGAGAATATCAGTGCGCAGCACCATTATATCCCAACCAATAGTTAGCGAACATGAACAGACTTGAATTCTCTTTGAGTACCCAGCGCCTGCACATACAGTTGAATTTACCGTTCATATAGAATATTGTTTAATACTGTACCTAGGAAGGTCATTACAATTTTTTGCTCTGAACACTGGACATATAGTTACCCTAATTCAGGCCTTATTTATTAGGTGTCTGATTACTTTATCCGGTTAGACACTAAGAGCCCCACATAATTCATCTCGATCAACCAATTATATCAGCTGAAAAGCCCCTCCGCCCCACCCATTTTATCTATTCATCTTATAGCCAATCTTTGCAAATTTTCCAACAACCAGGCCGGCTGGCCCAATGGCAAGGCGCTTGACTACGAATCAAGAGATTGCAGGTTCGACCCCTGCGTCGGTCAATTCTTTTTGCTTTTTGTTGCCTTTTCATCTGATCTTGGTAGGAGGTGTATGCACATGGTGTGGGCTCAATTTTTGCATCATTCATTTTCTTTCAACTTCCTCTCCTGATCATATGGACCTAGGCTGTGAGAGAAAGAGAGAATATCAGCGTGGCTGTGAAAAAGAAGGCAGTGCTTCTTTACGAGGTAGCCCGGCCCCCCGCTGCATGTGTATCAGCCTTGCCCCTCAATATGTACATAAGCGCCCAGTACTTTTGCGATTGGTGGGCTTTTGTCAGATGATATCCCAGTCTCGTTCAGGGTCAATAGATGCCTTAAATACTATTAAGCCGTATCTTTAGACATGGTGATTTAAATCAGCCTTGGGCACAGAATTTTTCTTTTACCCGTCCAAAATATATCATACTACTATCTGTGAGTACTTAGGTAGTAGGTAGTAGGTATCAAGCTGGGCACTTCAATTAGAGAAAGTTGATACTCTCTATCACTGTAATGATGATGGATGGGAATATGGTAATAGCATCCGCATATGTTCATATATCTCCAGTTTCTAATACGAGGTTGAGATTAGACTCAACAACTGGCCCCATTTACTACAAACCTGCTGGGAAGCTCGTCAACAGAGAATGCTGCCCATGTATTTACATCGCTGTTTCCATCAACATATCGAACAGCCGACGGTGAGCTAGCTCTCGTCAAGTCGAACAAGCAAGAATTTCTTGCATCCGATCTCTCTGTCGACAGACTCGACGATGTGTTTCAACATCTATGGATGGTCGGACTGCCAATCCCACCCCGACCTTTGCACTACCAACTAGTCCTGCAAAGGAAGATAGTCATATGCGAGAAAATGGACATGCATCTAGTCTGGGGGAATGATCAACTATTCCTCAAGCCCATTCCACTATATCTCCTTTCGCCGACTACCTGGGAGACTCTATTGAAATGTGCTCAAGGATGCAAATGCGCCCATGGTGAAAGTAAGCCATCATGGTGGGAGATGCTACAGACATCCAATTAATTGACACAATACAGAATGCACAACCAAAGTGCAGCGAAACATCGCCCTTGGATTCCTCTTCACATACACCGCTCTTCTATCATTTGAAAGTGATTTTGTCATTGCGAAAGCAAAGGGCCTCTTACCGCACGATCTAAGCCTCTCCCAGTGGATCGAATGGCAAAAATTCGCAGAAGAGCTCATCACACCATCAATATATGAGGACATCCACCGCCGATTTCGATATGGAGAACTACGTCTCGGTCGACTCAACCTCATCTATCTCTTTACTAAATTTGGATACTATATGAACCAATGGTCTAATTATAATAGTTTTCTCCAAGATCAACTAGGCTGGCTTGCTGCGACTACCATTTACATCGCTGTTGTACTTACTGCAATGCAGCTTGGTCTTTCAACTGACCAACTCAAAGAAAATTCTTCTTACATGAGCGCAGCCTATGGGTTCAGCGTGTTTGCAATCTTAGGGCCATTGGTCGCTTGCGGGGGAATATTTATAGTATTGATGGTCCTGGTTGTTACCAATTGGAACTTCCAAAAGGGAAAATCAGCAAAGCGATTCAAGCAAATGACTGAGCACAAGACTGTTTAATTAACAAGAATTTCCCAATTTTATGAATATATGAATATGAGTGCATCTTGAAGCTGAGAGTAAACAATGAAATTGTGATAAGGCCCCGATAACGGCCTGAAAATGTAGGCGACCGCAACTCTTATCCATAATCTCATGACCCGCCATTTCTCCAACATCTGGACGATTACATGCAGTCAATGTTTACGCGCGTCCCAGGAAGAGATTTCCAGCCGGCATCTCATATCCCCAGACCCTGAGTCCGAGCCCGAGCCCTCTCGACCCCTGAATCACCCCCATGCGCATTTCCCGCGACTCGGCACCCATCCATGCGATTTCCATACGCAAGCCTGCAGTGCCAACTGACTGCAATAGTCATTGCTGCTGCATTTTTATCTCCCGCCTTCGCTAGTACACCGACGAACAATGAAATAGAAGTCCCAAGCGATGGCGTTGCCAATCCCAACATTCGCGCCACCAACATTGCCAACGAGGCTGGGTTCCCGTTTGCGCTGGACTCGTTCAACGGATTAGAACTTCGCGATACACTGGAAGATGGAGATGAGGTTGTCGGGCTGGACCTGGTGCCTAGAGCTGTCGCTGCTACATCCTTGGCGAATAATAATTTCCAGAGCAGTACTATTAAAATTGGCGGGTTGGATTACTGGTATATCCCCGCTGACGTGGTGAACGGCGCACATGGAACAACGGGCAAAGGTCTTCCCGAATATATCAGTTCTGATGGGACTGTATTGTCGCATACATCTGTGGATGAGCTTCGCAAAAGAGGAGAATTGGCTGAGCGCTCCTCGACCGTGTACCTATCAGTAGTGACATGCGACCGCCCCACGACGAATGTCACTGGTGGAGAAGGGGATTTTCCACAGTTGAAAGTGTACGTCTCAACGTCAGACGATCTCACTGAACCTGGGCCTGGGAAAGACAGCGCGCTTCAGAGTGTGACAACATCGACTGAAGGATATCTGGGGATTGAATTCGATGCATCCAGCGATGTTTATCTCAGTGTTGTGGCAGAAAACACAACCTCATACAATGGATCGTACACCTACAATATCGCAGCATCGATTGACGAGTATTTCTACAACGTTGTCTCGAATGACTCCTTTCTGTACTTCGTCGACTCAGACCACACCGCCGCGCTACTAGTCACCAATAATCTGACGCAAGCAACTTTTGACTCTGCTAATTTCAACACATGGATGAACCTGACGCCTCCATACACCATGTTCGCCCACAACCACAATGACACCTCTCTGAAGGGGATGACATCCTCCTTCTGTGCCGTAGAGGCACATTCCCAGGTGGTCAGCAACCCGACCAACACTGAGATGACCTACCGCGGACTGGGAAACAAGCCCAAAGAACAGTTCTACATAGAGGGACTTAATCGCAGCTCCACATACATTGGAATTCTGGGAATGATCGGCAACTCCACCAGCAGTGGAAACAACATCCCAGGCGGAGGTGGAATAGTGTGGCAACCGATGAACTTTACGACGAAAACTGGTACATCCATCTATACCCCTGTCATCATTACCATAAAACATCAGCTAACCAAAACAGAGGATAACTGTGCTGTACTATTCAACCTCACATTCTGCTCCGAAGTAGCCTACGCCGTCCCCTCAAACCCGAATCGAACAGTTGAAGATCTCCGCCAAATCTACGATAACTACACCTCATTCTACTACAAAAACTTCAATTACTCCCTCCAACAAATCCAATGCAACGCATCCGCAGAATCAATGTTCTCACTCGCTGTAGACTGCGACGACTGCGCCTCAGAGTATAAGCAATGGCTCTGCAGCGTGAGTATACCACGATGTGCAGATTTCACAAGCAACGAGACATACCTCCGCGTCCGAAACGCAGGACAAGATTTCATTAACGGGAGCTCATTACCTGAAGATGATCCCTTACGATGGTCTGTTATCACGAACCAGTCCAGGAATCATATTATCGATACAGAGATCAGACCAGGTCCGTATAAGGAGATCTTGCCGTGCAATTATATCTGTCATGATATGGTGAGGAGTTGCCCTGCTGCGTTGGGATTTAGTTGTCCGACTGGACCATGGATGAATGCTTCTTATGGATTCTCGAGTTCGAATGGTGATATTACATGCAGTTATCTCGGTGCAGCTTATTACTTGAGTCTTGGAGAGAAGTTGGGCATTTGGGGAAGTTTGTACATGTTAACTGGAATATGGGGTGTTTGGTGTTTGGTTGTTGGTTGGTAGATAAAAGCATAACTCGAACAAATAGCATTCTTGATACCATGTATCTCTCTATCATCTTCAAATGTTGTCTTATTCAGTCCTCTCAGAGGTACTCTATAAATGCGTCCAAATAACAGCGGGTATATAACAAACAGTCAACTCGACCTCGGAAAACGACAAAATACCCAAGTACTCCAGGGCTAAGTACTATGAAATCACCACACCAACTCAGCCCTCAACTTGCCCTCATCACTCTCAACCCTCCGATCTCCCCACCGTTCCCTCCAAACCTCTCTTTCCTCTCTCCAGAGATCATTAACACACGGATCACAAGAGCTACCACAGCACATGCCAAGTTCAGGTTGAGGAGGTGGATCATTATACGCTCGTCCCGCCGCACGAAGAAGTTGTTTCGTGCGGGTTCCTGACAGGCGCTTCTTCTGGAGGAGTTTGAATTTGGGGACTTCGTTTGGTGTGTAATATGGTTCTGGTTCTGGTTCTTTGATTTCCACTTTTTCGTCTTCTTGCTCTTTGGTTTCTGTCTTTGGCTCTGATGCTGGTTCTGATGGAGTTGACACTGTCTCTGGAGCTGGTTCTTTCTCGCTTTCCTTGGTAGAGGAGATTGATAGAAGAGAGCTGAATGGAGAAAGAATCGAAGAAAGAAGAGTCGATTTCGCAGGTTGAGTTATCGAGTCATCTTGTGTTTTGGCATTTGACTCGCCACTGGCACTTGATGCTGTCGATCCTGACTGCGGGGCATGCGGCCCTGCAGGGGATTCTGAAGCTGAATCTATACTCATGGCGAATAGATATAGACTGATTCGTGAAAGTACGAAAACGGAATCAAACAAATTCAGATGAATGAGTCTTTGATCTGATTGATATTTTTGATAGGCGGAAAAGCGTTCAGCCCTGTGGCGTAGCTTAGTACAAGATGCTGCGACCACGACTCGATCTTATATGAATGATCGCTTTGCTGGACTTACCTGGTTATTCTGTAGCCCTAGAGGATGTGAAGAGTAAATTATATTTAAAACATTTGAGTCAGGTAGGAACATTTTGGATGAGGCCGAGGTCGGGTCGGAGAGGATCGGGTTTCTTCGTTCCGATCCCGCTATACTTCCAGATGTCGGTACTTGAGGTTATAGTCTTATTGACATCACTGCCAATCAACAGATTATTATGAGTATGTACTTGGTTTCTTCTCTTGAGTTGTTAATTGATTCAAGTTCAGCAAGAGATGAAAGAGAACGTCTTGATGGTTTGTTAAATACAGCATGGTCTATTACTACAGTAGTAATCAGAATTTCTAGGTTTTCATGTGCTAATATGAATGCCAGAAAGAATTAAAGAAACGCTGAACATGGTATCATAATCATTATCATAAGAATATTGAATCAAGAATCACTTCCGACGCGGTGTAGGAGTCCACATATTCCTCAATGCAGACCCCGACGCCCCCGACGAGCGTGGGGTACTTCCAACCTGCGAGAGTAAACTCTGCGCCGCAGGCGTCAACATCTTCGTATTAGAAGACCTTCCAGGTGTAGCAGGGGTGCGGCGACCAAAATCAAGTCTTGGACTACTAGCAAAGCGAGGCGTAGTAGAGACCGGGGTCTTAGTAACACGGGCAGCCTTCTCAGCACGTTTATTACGTGCGACACGGTCAACCATGCGGTGGTGCAGAGCCTCTCGTTTGCGAGTTTCTGCAAGCTGGAATGGATTTCGTGTTGAGTCGGTTGTACCGAGGAGACGCCAATCAGCCTCTAGAGAGTCGGAGGATTCGGGGTAATATTCTGGTTCATCTTCGTCGACGAAGGCGTAGCCATTTACTCGGGGTGTTTCACCTCCTGGGACTGCTGATGCTGCCTCTGACTCGGTGAGATGTGGGCGACCTGCAATAGCGTCTTGGATGGCAGAGAGAGAAGGTGATTCCGGCACTTTATTCGCGGCATCTGCTGCTGCCGCTGCATCGGCGTCTAAGAGTCTTGTGTTTTGGTATAGAGTGCGTTTGGGACCCGCGCGGGACGCCGCTTCGGCCTTTTGCGCGAGGGTTTCGTGGGTATCTTCGACCGAGGAGGGGAGGAACATTAATGTGTTATCCGGACGAGCTTTCCAATGATCAGGTCTGGCAGGGCGAGCGTCGAGGTTTGTCTTGATATCTGGTTGAGAATTGACCTTGACCAGGCTGGTTTCTGGGTTACCACCCTGAGCTGTGATGCGCTTGACCTCGCGATTATGATGAGCGATTTGTTGCGCGGACGGGATTTTATTATCATTCCAAAGCCATGCATTCTTTTCCCGACGCTTGATATTCTGCTTATCCAGCACTTTATTGAAAGACTCGTTATCCTCGCTGGTGTATTTGGCTTGAA
Source organism: Penicillium herquei (assembly GCA_039634405.1). NCBI lineage: Eukaryota > Fungi > Ascomycota > Eurotiomycetes > Eurotiales > Aspergillaceae > Penicillium > Penicillium herquei. The sequence goes on along the minus strand of CP098387.1, from coordinate 2,739,074 downwards.
AGGCAAGAAGTCCCATATTCGACACATCGGGTATATTGGGATCCTTTATTTCGAAACTTGTCGATGTAGATGCAACGGACATCGGTGTATCGCCTTGCCAACCCCTGGGTGTATCTTCTGATCGAGCCGGGAAGTGTTGCGGAGTGCCCGCCACAGAGGAGGCGTCCGTCTTTCGTCGCGCATTTGAGCCGGGGGTTGGAGTGCGCATAACATCAGCCAGCTTCTGCTTAGAGCTCTTTATCCAGTCCTTGTCCTTTGAATCCAGTGCATCGAGGTAGTCTTGCTTGGCTTGGGTTTCGAGTAACCCGGGGAAGAAGTCGCGAGCGATAATATGGGAGAGTGCGCTGGTGTATACATCTTCGTCCAGGACGGTCGTAGGCCGTTTAATTCGTTTTGGTGCTGGGGGAGGGGGCATAAGCTGGCCATCAGGCCGCTTGGTCAAAGCCTGCGACGATGGGGATGCCATGGTGGTTGTGTTGAAGAAGTAGAGTAGAGCAAAGCTGCGTACAAAGAATGAGGTTGACGATAAGATAAGAGAGGTCAGATGATCTCTCAGAGCTGCACTCCACTACCCACTATATCACTTTCAAGGTTCGATCTATAAGCCTAGACTGGAGTAAATTTAAAATAGATATTTATAGATATTTAGTACATTTAATTGAGTACACTGAATACACTTAAATTGTACAGAAAATTTCAAACAATGCAATGCAGTTTTCCAGGCTCTTATTCACAAAATGAAAAGCAATAGCGAAAGTCCCAATCCTTCCAATCCTTCCAGTATCCTCATTTTCCAAGGGACCAATCCCTCTAGACACCAAACCAAATCGCTGAGAAATGCATTCAGACCAAATGACCAAATTGAACACGGCTGACCATCCCACTCAAACACAAGGAAATTTAAAACAGGTCATGACTCGTGGGGGAATTCTATCAGGTAAAGCGAGCGCGAAATAGAAACCGAAATATGCAGACAGATTTTCACTTCATACAGAAGTATTGAAACAAGGGAGAAAGAGATGATACTGCTTAGTGAGCTGCAGTAGGGAAAAGAGAGTATGATGGGTTCCGGCTCTTCTTCCGGAGAGGATGCTTAGGAGGAGCAGATGGGAGAGGAGGTTCGGCAGCACGAACAGGCTGCATATCCACCTCGGAGATGGACTTAGAACGATCGTGGGGCGCGGTAATAGGAGAGGAAGATTCCTCGTTACCAAGGCTAGAGACACTGTTGGCAGCCTGAAGGAGCAGGTGTGCCTCGGCCAAGCTCTTGGTTTGACGATGGTAGGTAGAAGAAGTAGGGCGACTGATGCCAGACCCAGCGGCTAGAATCTCGCTGGCGCTTGTACGGTCGGTAGGCATCAACTCGCGGCTGCTTGAAAGGCTGTGGATCAACTCAGGAACGCTGGCTGTCGACACAGACGAGCGGTGCTTGCGGACAATAGAGGCCGCGCGAGAGAGCATCAAGCTCTCTTGGGAGTTGCACTTGCTGATAGGGGAGAAGCTACTGCGGGGAGAGACGGCGCTGTTCTCCGAGACAGCGATCATTCCCTGGGAGAAGGGGAAGTGCCGATCTGATTCTGCATCAGCGGCGAGGTAGTCCTCATATAGGGTTTCCTGGGGAATTTGCTTGCTCAACCCAGATGGTAGCATAGTGGAACTGACAGGCTGGAAGTAATCTCCCGAGTTGCGAACCATGAAATCCCGCTCATAGTCGGTTGATGGGGTCATCGCCGAGTGCAACGGGGTTGTGCGCGCTGGGCTGCATCCCAATTCGGGAGTAGGGAGGGTGCTGGTGCTCAGGGGACTGGGCTGGAGCTGACGGGTCTTGGGAACAGCTGGCCAGGTGTTTTCAACGGAGTGGATGCCAATTTGAGGGCGCTGGGTTTCTTCCAGAGATGTGCGCGACCAATCAAAGTTGCAAGTAGACTCCGCTGCGTGCTCGTAGCAGTAGTCGATATCGGCGTCCCATGAGTCGTACAGCACGTCTTCGTATGAGAACTGTTGCACGCCGGAGACAGTGGAGGGCGGGGTGATCTCCACGTGTTCCTTGGGTGGTGTTTCGGGGATAGTCTCGGGGAGGTTCTGCGGCAGAGTTGGCGAGCCCAGAGCCTCAGAGAACTGTCGTGAAAGCTCCTCCGCAACAAAGATAGACAGGTGTCCCTTGGGAGCCCGACCATTAGAAAGACGAGCCTCAATGGGTGGCTGACTCATTTGAGAACCGGAGCGAGAATGAGCGTATCCAATGCTAGGGTCAGGACTATCCCACATGCGGGTCCCCTCTTCCTCCTCTGGCACATCTTCCAGATCATAGTGGCTACTCATCGATGATGTGCGAGCTGACGACAAGTCATCAGCCATATCCTGGACATATTGGAAAGAAGTGGAGGACTGGGAGTGAATGTCTTCCGGATAGGTAGTGGTAGTTGACAGGCCCAAGATCTCATCAATTGCACGCGGAGCTGGCTCTGCGATCTCAGCGGGGACCTCGGGAACAACGGGAGGAGGGGGAGTAGTAGGACAGGATCGAGGGTATTTTGAAACGGGACGGGAGAAGTTCTCGTGGGCCCGAGACTCTCTTCGAACGTGGCCAGATGGGCTATAAGAGCCGGATGCTTGAGGCGAACCCGGTGGACTTTGAGGAGCCGGCTCATCCACAGTAGTTGCTTGTCCATATGCCGCCAGATTATCCACGGAGAAGTTGCGGAAGTGAATATCGTCGGCCCGGATGCCCTTCAAACCAGTTTCAGGGCGTTGAGATGCCCGAATCACAGAGAATTCCGTCACCAAGTCGTTTTCCCGTGTTTGGTCCAAGGATTGGAATTGTGACGGGCTCGTATGAGTAAGATGATGAAAGTCGAATGGGTCCGAGATGAGGCTCTTCAATTTACCAGCTGCACGTGCACGCGACTGAGTTAGTCACCTGATTATCCAATTCTTACCTGCATGCGTCCCATCATCACTGCAGGTGTCGAGGCTTATATGGAGTAACTTACCTTGGTCATTGCGAGACCGACGACCGGACTTCTCTGTGCGGGGTTTCTCACGATCAAACTCGTCTTCCTCGTCCAGCGTGGCGACGATATTGATCTTGCTTCCCTGTCGGCGAAGAATGCGGCTCCCTCTCGCTAAGAAAGATCGGGACGAACGATCCGATCTCTCACGCATTCCCAGTGATGAGGTTGTTCGTTCATCCTGGGATGAAACGGAGCCATCCATGGAAGTCATTGAAGAACCCGGGGAGCGACGGGAGGAAGTGGAATTGGTGGTATTGCTCCTCGAGCGACCACTAAAGACAGATAAACGTTTAGGACTATGGGCATTGACCTGAGCAGTGGATCGAGAACGAATATGGGCAAATGGTTCTGGAGGCTCGTTGGAGGATCGAGTAGATGGGGGGTCACTAAGCCCGTCGTCGTCCCAGCCAGGCCCACGCGCAATGGGCATATGGGAGTACATTTTGGGGGGAGATAAAGGAAAGCAGTCCCCTTAAGTGCAAATAGGCAAAGGCACTAGCAATTGGCTTTGTTTCATGGCATTTAGAAAGAAGGAGGGGGGGCAGAAACATGGACTCTGTCAAGTTGTTCTAGGTCGGTTTTTTTCCAGGAGATTGGGTCGGGGCGGAGTTTCTGGGTAAAATATAAAAGATAAAATATAAAGAATAATAAAAATAATACAAAATAATACATACTAGAATAATAATATCCATAATAATCTATGTATCTTGTATCACCCATTACAGAGTGGAGACTCCGGGTTTTCAGGGGCGTCGCGCTATGATTTGATGACGCTGTAAACCGTTGCACCAGACGTATGCTGCCGTCGTGTGACTTACTATTTACTATTTACTATTGACTCCTACTATTTCCTATTTACCAGGTATTTCTTTATCAAATGGATTCTTTGATGCCCCTGAGATCTCTCTCTTTACACCAGACTCTCGGGACTCCCCCCTTCTTCCATTAGATACAAACCCAGTCATCCGGAGCCGAAACCAAAGGATTGCCATGCATCCCAGGGGGCAGAACGTGTGTGGGGTCCCGCTTAACCCCAATCAGTAAGTATCGGCACAGCATGGACGCGACTTTGCATGGAGAGTAGTCTCCCCTGGCCCCTAAATAGATTAATCCATGTTGTAGTACAGGATGCATCCGAGGGGGATATGTTTATTCCGCAAGGTTCAGCTATTAAGAATGTGCAGCTACTGCATGGTCGAAGGAGTAGATTTATTATAATAGTATCATAGAATATAATAGAAGCCACTCAAATGAGTAGGGGCATCGAACCTTGGAACAATTGCGAGATTTTTCGAATTTTCCCCGCGTCACTAGCGCAAGCCTCGGTTCTAACGGTTTAATTCAATTTTATTCTCCTTTCTAGGAAAAGTTCCGGTAGAATATTTCCTGGTAGGGCTCTGGAGTGAGATCGATTGATCGATTAGTCCGGTCTAGGATATTGGTGCGTGCTATACACTGCCGTCTTCCTAGGCTCTTTCAAGTAGGACTTTCATATGACATCTGTAAATGCCTAGGACTAATAGTTGCAAATAGTCAATACGAAGACAAAGAACTTGAACATCTCACACCTCACATTTTCAATTAATTCATGCTGCTATCCGTCTTATCGGTATTGGATCTGTGTGTGCCCTATTTGTCTCACGAGTTCCCACTTCTGTATCGGAACTCACCGGTCGCAGATGAAGATCGTGTATCGGATTCCTGTCTCCAATGCATAACACTTATCGGATCGGATTCTACGGAGCATATGAACCACTGGAGACTGAATCTATTAATCTATTAATCTAATGTGGAGTGGTTGAATCTCTACTACTGTAGCCATCAGGCCATACATACCCACAAGCCCTATATCGATATTAAGGAAGCGGGGGAGATATACAGTGAGGCGCACTTCAAGTTTTCCACAATCTCCATTCCAGTAGCAAAATAAAATAAAAAGTAAAACCAAAACAAACTCACGCCAGCGTCTCAGAGACGCGGCTGGGAAGAAAGTCAATCCCATCATTCGTGGCCTGCGGGCACCCTCCGATAAAGTGGGCTCTGACGATCCCGTCTAGAACCGAAGAGAACCAGTTTCTTTCAGACCATGTAGCTGAACAGTTCATGTGGAAGGTTTCCTTTGAGCCCTCGTATCTCCACTAGTAGTCGTCATGAACCTAGGTCCCTGCTGAACTGAGGCGTTCATGTTTATCTTTTCCCATCTCGATAAGCACAGACATCAATACGATGGAGTACGACAGACGACGACAGAGTACGACAACCAGTTGACGTACGATCAAATTACAGGCTGCCTAGATACTGATTTACACCGTATATAGATCCAAGTGAGATGAGGTTATAAGTTGCGGTCCGCTGCATCCTTCAAAATGTTAGCAGGATGCTCTTATCCACCAGAACCTGGTTTTCTACCATTAGCATGCAAAAAAGCAAATCTCACTGGGGCCAAAAAATGGCTTCTGGCAGCACCCCGGGGCCAAATTGCAAGCTATGATGGGCCAGAAGAAAAAGAAGACTCCATTACAAACCTTGGAACCTCTGGGATGATCCGTGAAGAATACGCCCGACTCCGTGACTCCGTGGAGCATATGCACGAGGCCATGTACATACACGAAGTTATACATAACCTGGAACAACAGATGCACAGATGCACAGATGCACAGATGCACAGATGCACAGATGCACATGTGCTCGTATCTGATCATGATACGAATGCTGCACAACATATGGAATTGCAATGCCACACTCCAACTTGAAGGTTGCTTTTTTAGAATTCTTCCATTCGTTCTATAACCTTCTACCATTAGAATTAGAATTTATCCTTGATACGAAGGATCCAAACTTGAAAGACTCGGTATGTTTTAAGTTGACCACATCCCGATGATGACCTTGAACCACGGGCGCAAGCTTCTTCCCCTGAATCCACAGATCCCCGAAAGGTGGAGATCGACCAGATCAATTCACCCCTTTCCAGTACGAAGTACGCTCCGGCACTTTGATCTTTTAGTTTTAGCCTACTCCTTCTAACACGGAGTCCGTCTTATTTCGTCAAGCCTCAGGGGGCCCCATTGGGATCTTTCATCATTAGGATCACTGACCATTGTAACCCTAGACCCATAATTGGCCCCAAGCGGGACACATAACGGTCAGATTCAGCCCGAAATTAACGCGCGAGCCTCTCGCTTATCAGACAAAAAGTGTCCTTTGGCTCTTTTTTCGGGGGCAGGACCTCGGCTATCCTGTATGTACCTGATTGTTAGTTTTTGGCCCTCTCCTGCAGGAACAATCGGAGGATATTCGAAAAGGATTCTTACCCACGGTAAGCTCCAATTTTAAACCTTCTTTATACTCATATAGGTTTAATTCCACTCCTGTGGCTTGGAATCCAACTTGAACCGTGACTTTTGTGGTACGGAACTCGTAGCACGAGGATGAAATTGGATATGAGCCGATCCTGCGAATCAATTCGTATGATCCACGCAATTCATATCCGTGTGGGCCCTGGAGTGAATAATACACAGAAGCCGTTTCGAAATACCTGAATTTATGAACGCCATCAACACTAAAATTATACTAAGTCCCTACTAAGGAGATAGTGTCCCAGCCCGATGGAGCACTGCTGCTTTTGTATAATAGTCGATCTCAGCGCCCCATAATAGGGTCCTACTATAGTAGCACTAGACTGCACTATGAAGTATGGAGACTATAAATAAAGAATCAGACGTCATATTGTCATATTATCACATGTGGACATCAACCTGAAGATATCCAGATGTCGTTTTAGGTAGAAAATCTGAAAAAAAAAAGCCCCATTACTCCTGGATTATCGTATTCATCCCAACGTGAAACCACGAACGCCGCCCATTTTTGGTAAACTGTTTTATGTTCAAGATTGAATCATTAGGAATAGACACGTAGACTAGATGAGGATTAGTCGATGTAAGCGGAAATGCATGATAAAACATGTCTGAAGGGGTGCAGTGTTTGACATACCAACTTGAATCAAAGTCGTGATAAAATCCAGATTACACATCGATGTCAACTGGAACTGAGGCGCTAACAGGACCAACAAGAGAATCGTCGGTATCGTCGGAACGTCTGGCGTTCTTGACACCGGTGGAATCGCCGTTACTGAGGACGTTGAGACCCAGGCCAACGTCTCCAGCGGAAGTCTGCTCTTCGCGCTTGGCGTTCTTGACGCCAGTTGAATCACCGTTGCTGAGGAGGTTAAGTCCCAAACCCACATCTCCAGCAGACTCTTCATTGTCGCGCTCTGCAAAATCCTTGGCAATATTGGTAGCCGAATCGATGTAATCGGTAATAAAATTTTCATCGGTGCGCTTAGCATTTTTAACACCAGTGGAATCACCATTGCTCAAAACGTTAAGACCTAGGCCAACATCTCCGGCGGATTCCTCGTTGTTGCGCTTGGCATTCTTGACGCCGGTGGAATCACCGTTGCTCAGGAGGTTAAGCCCCAGACCAACGTCTCCGTTGGAGGTCTCCTCAGAGCGAGGCTGAACAGCGTTTCCGTCGTTCAGACCAAAGGGGACAGCAGCAGCTGTGATAGCAAAGAGGACTGCGATACGGTATTGCATGATGGAGAACCTTGGAAGCCGACTGTGGCTCTGATTAGCCATTTCATTCATACAGTCGGTTAGAGTGGCATGGTTGTTTATGTGTTTGGTCTGTGTGCTGATGCTGGTACATTGATATAGATAACATACTTACAAAAAGAGGAAAAACGATCAGTTACAGCAAGACTGAATATGGAAAAAAGAGAAGAAAAGAACCAAAAGAGCTGAAGAGCCTAGGGCAAATTGATTCTTTAAGTACCTGAAAAGACTACTATACAACCTATACCTCTAGAGCTGCCAATATGGTTAACGTGCTCATCCTATTGGATCGGTGTACTCGGGATATCATTTCCACTTGACTCGAGTGGTCTAGAGTGACGATGACATGGATGATAGGCTGCTTGTGAGTACTGGCCTATGAAACAGAGGATCACATCCAAAGAAGTAAAAGAGAGAAGCGTCTTTTTACATTCTGTTCAATATGAAACATCGTTGAATGCAGACAGAACCATTATATGGAAATAGTGGAACCATGGTGCTGAAGCTTGTGTGGAGAGCTTTCTCCTGGCCGGAGCCAGTGTTAAGCCTGGGGCGAATACGTTATAGAGGATCCTTACCAAATTAGCCAGTTGAGATATTAAAACATAGGTCATTTAGGTGGGTGACACTTTGTCTATTTCTCCGAGTCTTGACCCGCTGATACTAAACCGGTGATATCATCATTTTGTGTGGCCGGACTGGGCTTATTCTGCATTCCGACATTCCTTTGATCATAACATAGAATAAAGGAGGCTAAGTAGTGACTATTAAGTAACAAGATATAATCATATTAACTATATTAACAACAAATACTGAATTATCTGATATCATATACGAAGCGCCACTCAACGCCTCACCCTTATTCCGCCAAGAACAACCTTAATGCGGATAAAGTTGTCTTTAACCGCCAACTATTTCCAGCGTTGCACTTGCAGATCACTTGAAACAATCATCTAAAAAGAATACAACACACTCCACTGTGTTCCTTGGTCTTTCATCTCATCTCTCCACTGAAGCAGGGGAGGGTCCATTTTTATTGTCCTGATTCCTCAGTCTCGGAACTCGGATGTGCCTAGGTCGTATCCGGTGCCTCGTTCCTTGGTGCAATGGAGAAATTCTCCTACACTTTCCCAGTTTGCCCCAGGTTAGGTATAAAGCGCGAGTCATTTAGTTCATTGTGCTGAGTTTTGGAGTGCATTTACTGAGTCCGGGTCATATTTCGTAGGTGGCTTGATGCTGCGACCTAATTGGGTGAAGTTGAGATTGTATGATTTGGACTACGAGTATGTTCGATTATTGTGATAGAGTCAGAGACTATACTATTCTTAAAGACTTCCTGTTTTCATATTCTATTTCGTTCTGTTTTCATGTGTTTTTTGTTATTCCAGGGTTGTTGTTTTGGTCTATTACCGATTCTTTCATCTGAAGTACTACATTAGTATCAATACATTCATGTCTAGAACCATCATGTATACCCTGATCAAGCATACGAATACGTAGAAGTAATCAAATTATATGTGATGATCATGATTTTATAATTTGTAAATCTATGTATCATGAGATGCACCAATACTGTTGAGTAGTCAGTCTCAGCCCAACAGATACTCATCCTACAGACATAGCTCACATGCAAGAGCTAGACCAGCCTAACCTCCTAACAGACTCGGAATCTAGAAAAATCCTGCAGTGTAATCTCAGCCTAGGTACCCATCAAGGGCGAGAAGAGAATGTAACTAGCCCCCACAACCTTGGAAAATAAGGACAAATCAGAAGGGAGAAAAAAACCAACAATACCGAAACATGCATATGCACGATCGGAATGCGCTACAGCTGCATGTCCATGCAACTGCAGGCGGACTAGTATGGATTCAGATCCTTGCTCGGAAGTATTACGGAGTAGTCCGTCGTACACAACATGTATACCATAAGCAATATTGGTACTACTATAGTAAATCTACTACCTATCAAGTAGTACAAAGTACAAATGGAGTATATGCTTTAAATGAGGATGAGCTTAAGCTTGAATTATGGAGTTCGGAGTCCTCCGATTAATTACGGGCGTCTCTGATCCGTGTGCACGTATGTACCCGACTCCGTGCACAGACGAAGACCCGCACGAGTTGATCCATTTGATCCATTTGATCCATTCAAATGTTTGATCATTTTAATCCTCACGGATTATCCCGCACTGGAGGCCTGAAAGACGTGATAAAATCTTATTCAAAAATGGCTCATTTGTGATTATTAAGGCATCCAATTGGATAATCCATTATGTCAAATCCATAATTGAATTCAAATCAACAAGCAATTGAGCAAGTACTAGTGATGACAATTATCTTCCCACTTTTGACAAGGCCACTCAATCCCTCCTAGATCTCTAAATACAATCATTCGGAAAGAATAAGGATGAACCCCTGTATTATCCCATCCATGACACTGGTACCAATTTGAGGGATCATCCCCAATAACGAAGTTCGATTTCGCTTCACTCAAGAAATCCTTGAGCCAGGCTTGGGTTCCATATCTGTCTAATTTGTGACTGATCTCGCGAAACCGCTCAAGTGAATCATTTTCCTTTGAAACTTGGAAAAAGAACTCATTTTCCACTTGAAAAGTGTGTGTTATCCTGTTGAAGCGCGCGTTGGTCTTAATAAATACCCGTGCGAGAGTGTGTTCAATTAAGCAGAGATGACGAAAATCATCGGACGATATTCCTAGAGCTGAGCGTTCCAAAACCGTCGTTTGATATTGGAAGTATTCCACTGGGTGTTGTTTCTGGTGGAATGTGATACTCAAGCATGGACAGATATCGACTTTGCCAACATCTTGCAAATAACACCAAGATCTACAACCTATATCGGAAATGAAAGACCGAGGTCGCTGACGACATTTCCTGCGAAAGAATTGCCATCTGGCAGGACTGAGGTGAAGACGCTGACATGTATCACAGAAGACCCAGCGCTCGTTTTGAAGGCGACGGAGGAAATCTGTCGCAGGTAATACTGAGTGTACATCTATCCCATGTTTCTTGGTGTATGAGACATAGCAGACATGCAACCTCTTACAGGTTAGTGCAAAGCAGGCCTGATCTAGATCGGGAAGATATTGAAAGATCATGTCCGCTATCTCTGATCGGATCGTCCATAGTATCTTGGAGCTCTTGGATTCGGTCAAATTCCGACTGCCATAGAGTGGATCTTGGATTTGCCAAATCTTGCGAAAATGAGAATTTATCAAAGCACGAGTCGTTGCGATATTCATAGTGAATTAATTATTAGTAGTTGTAGTATCGTGAAGCTGTTCAAGTTCGTGGAGATCTACTAGGATGGATTGCTATACTATGACGCGCACATACTACATCACGGACCGCCGATACTAGTCCTAAACAACCCTAAAATAATTGAACAAAGAATAAAAATATCTCGGTATCACAATAGATTGTCCTCTCGCACTAGTAATTTATGTAAATGCCATTTTACATCTAGAATCTTTCTAGACTCCAAGAATTCGAGCGCTGACCGGGATCGGAAATTAGACCATCAGGATCGGGATACAATCCGGGGGCTAATTCCATCTAATTTCCGATGAATACGAGTTAGATCAGTCGATGTATTAGAACCAATCGATGTATTCAATGACTCGGGTGAAATATCCTCTTTCCTACTAAATAGTACTTTGTTATCGGTGCTCTATGCTTCGTCTCTAGAGTCACTATACTCCGGAGTACCAATCTAGTCATTCTCCGTATCAAATCTATCATAATGGACGTCCGAGCCATATTAGATTTAACAAAGATACACATTGTGGATCGAGGTTACCTATTTCCTCTTATGGTTACTCTCGAGCATGGGCGTTGGATTGTAGATTTATTAGTGAGCTCGTGCGTCAACCAGTGTTGGAATTGCGTGCGCACCAGACCAGATACTACATAATCTCTTCGCTTCAGATTTTCTAGTATAGCCTCTTAATTTCATCTCATTTTCACTATAGGTATGGTTCTGATCGTATACGTATACGAATACGACTAGATTAAGCCCCAACGAAATCGAAAGGTTGCAATTTCAATAATTATCATTCCAAGAAGCAAGAGATACTATATTGTAGACAGTAATCAGGGATCAAACTTGAACAACTAGGTGCAAACACCAAGAGGATCATCCTTATCACCTTCTTCCCTGGCAGTGCAAATGAATTTATATCCAAGAGCCTCGTAAAGCCTCGCTCCCCGGGTGCAGCATTAAAACCTTGTGTAATGCCATCCATTCTCGCAAGATCGAGGGCCCATTTCACGTGTTGAGTACCATGCCCTCTACTCTCCCATCTGACGACGGGATAGTAGCAGGAACTCTCTGTTGCAACTATGCCTACCAGAAGGATGTCGGATGGCTGAGCGAGACGGAGGGTCCCTAGAGGAGGGATTGAAGAGAAAGACATGGTGTTTGGTTCTGGATATTGCTATGCCTTGGAAGATGCAAAGATAGCCTAGAGATGCTGGTTGAGAGAGACTTGACTCTGAAGATTGGATGAGTAGGTGCTGAGGCACCCCTCTTAACACATCAACTAATGCTGCCCAACATTGAACTGCATAGGGATGCTATAATAATAGACCCAGGATATGCCCAAGTAGGAATAGAAGCTGAGACTATTCAAGTTTGAGACTCCTTGAAAGACTCGGATCTTGCACTATCAAACCTCGAGTCTATCAGCAATACAGTTAGATGGAACTTGAATAGAAATAAGGCATATGAAGAGGTATTGAATAACAATTATCAAAGAGGCTAATTTACACATGAAAGAAATATTCTGGTTCACGAAACGTCTGTAACGAATTCTCAGGCGCCGAAACAATTTTGCAAAATGACAAAAAGAGGAAAAAGAAAGCCCAAGACTTATGCTTATCGTGCAGATCAAACTCAGTCCTCCATTTCCTCATCTTCAGCTTCAGCAGGCTTGGAATCATCACCACCGAAGAGTTCTTCCTCATCATCTTCCACCGGGTTCTCTGCTGGAGCAGCCACTTCTTCTTCCTCATCCTCATCATCATCATCGACGATGCGACGAGAAGCCTTATTCCGACGAGGGGCAGAAACCTCCTCATCTTGCATTGGCTCATCGTTATCCCCTCCAAAGAGATCTTCATCCTCATCACCCGGAGTAGCGGCAGCCTCTTCTTCACCCTCATCATCCGAGTCAACCACCATTTCACTGCTCTTGAACTTGCTAGAAGTCTTGCTAGCAGCCTTGGGTGCCTGGGCCTTTCCACCAGAGCGACGCTCCAGTCGTCGACGCTTCTTAGGTGCAGCAGTCTCGCCGTCGCTTTCGGGCTCAACGCTACCTTCCTGCTCCTCCTCATCTCCAGCAATGAAATCATCGCCGCCCTTCTTCTTTCGCTTAGAAGCGCTCTTCTTGCGTTCCGTCTCCTCGGTCCATGCCGTTGCGCGTTCATGCTCTGCCTCCTCTCGCTCCCTTCGCTGCGCAGCCTGTCGCTCTGTATCTTCCGCCATCTGCTGTCGCTCCTCAGCGATCTTGCGCTTGCGCTCAAGTTCAACCTCTTGAGCCTTGCGGAGTTCCTCTTCGCGCTCCTTCGCGGCAGCTTCGCGGGCTTCACGTGCTTGCTGGAGTTTCGAGGCATTGTTCTCCTCGTACTCCTTCTGGGATTGCATGGCACGATCAAGTTGCTTGCTAATGGTGCGACCCATGTTCGCACGCTGTTCCAAGGCAGCGCTGGGGTATGGTGGGCTCTTTTCTTTGGAAAGGCGCTCGAAAGTCTCGATGGCCTCTTTCAGGCCATCGGCTGCGTCTTGCACATCCTGGAGAGTCTTCTGAGTGTTTTGTAGGCTGTATGCCAATTGGGCAATCTGGTTCTGTACAAAGGCAACGTTGAACTGGAGGTGGAGTTGATCGGGGGAAACGGCTTGGGCTCGTTGAGCGTAATCAAGGGCGGTCTTCATGGTAACCAGGTTCATCTCCTGCTTACCCTTCAACCACCAGACTCGACCGAGACATGCGAGGATTTGCACATCGCGAGAGCGATCCTTTGACAGGGCAATCTCGTAGTTTTCGATTGAGCGTGAGTATTGCCGGAGCTCGGCGTAGACGTGTCCCAAGTTGAGGTAGACGCTGGGGTCCTTCAGGGTCTCACGAACCCTGGAGAGAATCTGCACGGCAGCACTGTAGTCTTTCTTGTCGTCGACGAGAGCGATAGCAATACCCTGAGCGGCATATGCGTTCTTAGGATCAAGCTGCAAGGCCTTGTCAAAGAACTCAACAGCACGCTGGTAAACCTTGCGGCGTTTTTCTTTCTCCGGTTCGGTATCACGGCGCATATCACGGGCTGAGAGGAGGTGCACATTACCCATTCCAGTCAGAGCATAACGATCATGCTTGTCGTGGTACTGCAGAGTGTGCTTGTAGTGACGCTGCTCGTGATCTTCGGCGAGGTTGGCTGTCCGCTTCTTAGATTTGCTGAGGTACCAGCCAAAGAGTGAGCGAACCTCCAAGTTAGTGGACTCTGCCTCATACAACTTGGCCATCTTCTTGGGTCCCTCATCGGTAGGACTCTGACGCAAGCTGATGTAGGTCAAGCGAGCACTGGCTTCTGTGTAATCACTGTGTCGCTCCAGAAGGCCTTCATAGACCGTCTTGGCCTCATCCCACATGTCTGCCGCCTCATAAGTGCGACCCAAGTTGTAGCTGATGGTTGTGATGAGCGCATCAACGTTGGTCTTGTTATCTTCTTTTTCTTGTAATTGAGTGCAGGCGTTGAGTGCTGACTGGAACATTCCACGAGCAAGCGCGATTTTCTCGTTCTGATACAAGAACGCACCCATATTGTTAAGCAGCTGGGGAGGGAGGTGCTCACGAAGGGCGTTCTTGATTTCTTCCTCATCTTCAATTCCTTCCGGTCGGGCACTGGCGGGAATAGCAGCAAGTTGTAGCTCCTCCAGTTGGACAAGACACTGCATGCTCTTCTCGGGGGCAGTGGTTTCATAAAGTCGAGAAAGGTAGACCAGCACTGATTCGTCGGGAGTCAGATTAAGCTTCTCATCCTTCCACATTGATCGAACTGATTCCAACAGGCTGATCGCCCGCTTTATCTCATTCGACTTATCCTCCTTGCCACCAAGCTTTTGGACAGCGAAGACTTCCTCGGCATGAAGCGCTGCCAGGAGAATCATCGCCTCTGGGTTTTTAGACTGCTGGATAATCTTCTCCAGACGGAACTTGGCGCCATCAAAGTCCTTGTTCGAGACTTGCATCTGCACCGCACCAAACTTGGCCGGCAAGTAGCCCTTCTCACCTCCACCACGGGCCTGGTCGGAACGATTGTAGTATTCGGTGGCTCGGGCGTTGTCGTTCTCGTAGTGAGATTTGCGTCCAAGGAGATACCAGCCGTCACTGGCAATGGGCATGACATCGGTCTGTTCAATAGCCTTGCGAGCTAGGGTCTCCACAGTTGGGTATTGTTTTCGCAGGAGGAAGTAACCACCGAACATGGCACAGGTCATAGGGTATTCCTTGTCAAGCTTGAATGCCTTCTGGGTGTATTGAGTCATGGCGACCTTGTACAAAGATCCGAACATCGGGTCGGTAGTCGATCGGCGAGAGCTGTCGTAGAGGTAGTAGATAGCAAGGAGGATATTCGCAACCTTAGATTCGGGGTTCTGCATGGGAAAAAAAGCAATTAGTTGAAGTCTTCATATCTTTCTGCTCTTTTATAGACCTACCAGAGACAGCGATCTCTCCCAGGCAGCCTTGGCTTGATCTTTGAATCCCAGCTGCCACATACAGCAGCCGATACCGATGCGAGGGTCTGGATCAGTGAGATTAGGCACCTTCATCAGAACCTTCTGGTAACCCTCAAGAGCTTCAGCGTATCGACCCAGCATGTAATGCGCTCGGGCACGGCCCAAAATAGCCATAATATTGCGGCCACCAAAAGCCTTGGACGAGTCATCGAAGCATTTCAGAGCTTGGCGCAGGGCTTCCACCCGCTCAGAGGTATCAATGGCGCCAGGACGAACAGCACGAGGAGGGTAAAGAGATGCACGGAGAAGGCACAGAACACCGCGGGCGAGGAACAAAGGTGGGTATGCCGGGTTCAAGCGGGATGCCTCATTCAAGGTGGCTGTTGCTTGCTGGAGATAGTGGTCCTTGGTTTTAGCCTCTGAGTAGAGCTCACCCTCAGGCGCCACACGAGGTGCCTGTCGGCTCTTAAGCATGAATAGCCAGCAGACCCAGCCCAAAAGGCCGAGCTTTTCTTTGGTGGCACCGTGAGCCACGGAGGCCAGACCCTTGTTCAAGATATCGATGGCATGATCGATCTGCTTTCGTTTCGCGTAGGCGAGCGCAATAATGACCCAGAAGTTTTTGGCCGCACGCTCATTCTCTAGCAGGGTGCAGAGCTCGGTAGGATCCTCGGGGAGGTCAAGGAGGCTGACTTCGACTTCACTGTCGAAGCTGGAGGCGGGGATATCAATGGCATCGGGAATGTCGGAGAATCGAAGTGCGGTAAAAGAGCTCGGGGCAGGCATGGTATCGCCATTTAAGCCATTGGTGTGGCTACCGGCATTCTCGAGGGATGTCATGGTTGCGACCACGCGCTGAGACAAGCCGACGGTCCAAGGTGTCCACCGAGTATGATGTGAGTAGGATGAAGGTAAGAAAAAAAAAAGGTGAAGAAGCAACAAATTTTTTAGCTCATTATCAAGCGCAGTTTCCCATTTGAAACTGTTAGGGAGAATCAAATCAATGGAAGAACCGATCGCAAGAAACGCGCCAGTCGGAGATGGGCTTCACTGCTCTGGATCCTGAGAATTGAATGGAGTGGCTGAAGTGAATGCACCGCCACAGATACACACCGCCTTATTACTGCCACATGAGGCTCATCATTTTGAATCTGTGTCTATGAACATCACAGGTCAACATTTCAAGTTCGATAGAATTATTTTCTTTGGTGGTCATGAATTATCAGAATCCTGAAATGAGAGCAATTTTATTTGTTCATAATTCATGGCAGTTCAAGACCACCAAAATGACCATATTCTAGCACCTATGTACAAGCCTGAAACACCTACTAGTATATCGCCTGGGCAGTGCGTCCAACTTATAAATTATGATTTTGCTCGATTCATGGCACGGTTTATTTTGAATGGGTTTGTAGAAATATTCCAAGTCTTATTTATAAATATTATCTAGGTCTTGATAGTCATGTCTTAGTGCAGAAGCAAGAGTGAAGAGAGTCATATCCAACGTGCACCGTGCCCAATCAATGAAACCAACTGCAAACCACTTTACACACTACCGCTAGACCAACCAAGGCAGCAAAGATCTGACCAAGCTCGATCCAATGATGTAAACGAACATAGGACTCAACATATCCAGCATCGACAGCCACTTTCTGCTCGGTCGAGGCATTCTTAGCTTCAATCGTGCCGGCCAAGTCTGAGGGGAATCGACCCGTTTCCCAGTATTGGTCCAAGAGTCGGTCCTTCTCAGCCCATCGATCTCGCAGCCAGTCTTCAAATTCCTTGGGGTCATCCAGGGGGATGTCTGCAACAGCAAAGCGGCGCCAGTGCATGTTCACGGAGGTTGGTGGTCGCCCTTGTAGGTATGTAGATCGAAGAGTGAAGTATTTATCTGGGTACACTCCCTTTCTAGAGGATCATTAGTACTGTTTAGATATGAGGATCAAAGAAAAGGAAAACATACGGAGGTCCCTCATAGGCAATAGTGCTATCATATACCCATTCCACAGTTCCTCGTAGCTGTTGTAGGCAGAAAAACAGGCCCGTGGATCGAGGCAAGATCTGGTGATTGAAGGATGGGAGGCCCTGCTTCTCCCCAAATGCATCGCTCCGACGCTTGGTGTTGATAGAGAGGTTAGTTCCCTCTGGGAAAATCAACAGCCACATAGGGTCATATTGGGAGTCCTTTGACTTGTTGCCCATATACTTGGTCTTCAGCTTTTGGAGTCGATATTCAATGCGAGATTTGTCCGAGAGCCATTTCCGCGCTAGGAAGATGAAACCATAAAACATCATTCCCTGGCCTACCACAGGGATCTTCTTCAATGAATCCTTCAGGATGATAAAGATCCGACCATGCATAACATTGGTATAGGCGAACCACCACAGATAAACCCAGTCGGTGTAGATCTGGTGATTGGCGATCAGGACTAATCGCTCTGGGAAATCAGCCTGCAGCATGCCATCTTCAGACAGATGCAGTTGTCCTCGAACGCTTTCGTCTCCGCTGACTCGGAATAATGTTGGGCTACCCCATTCTGTAAGGGCCGTGATCACCAGCCCAAAATTTTGTTTTGTGTATGCCATATACAAGTAGTACCATTGTTTGTTGATGAAGTATAGAGGAGAGCCGATAAGCTGAGTTACAAAGATAATGATAATGCAGCAGTCGAACCATGTTGCCAGCAGGAGTGACCGGAGGATCTGCATAGCAATGCCATGCTTTAGACGTGGATCGGTGGGGGGTTTTGTGGTATGTTTTTGAAGCTCGGTCGCTTCCGCCGTGGGAGGCTTGCGTTGACGAGCCTCGGTTGAGCTCATGACAGATAATGGGTGCCCAGATGGGCTGTTGCAGCAGATAAATCCAAGCTTTGGGATATGGTATAATGGTAGGTACAAAGGTGTGAGTGAAAAGCACACCAGTTATGGAGGAGGGGAAGTATTTGTCTTGTGGTCAGCGGGAGCTGGCGGGATCGGGGGCGCAGATCAACAACTCCACAGCCTCAGGCTATTAGCCCTATACTGCAGCAACAAGGGTTAATGAGAAGAAAGAAAAATTACACTCCAGAGCAAAAAGAAGCAAAGCAAAAAAGGGAATAAGGGAAAGAATATATAAAATGAATCTAGGACATCTGGAGAGGAGAAAGGTCTCGTGAACAACAAAGCTTGAAAGCTTTCCACGGTTCAATAACGTCAGTGCTCTCGAGAGCGGTGGGGCCCAATGATTGCTCTCTCTCTCTCCGCCTTGTCTTTAACCCCGTTAACTAGCTTCCAAGGTTGTTGACTCATTTATTTCTCTTTAAAGACTGGTTTCATTTGGGGCCATGTCGGATGTGATTCGCCATATCCAAATTATTACCTGACACTGGCTATGACCATGCAGGCCTTCCGGCGCGTCCCTAGCCTGGCCTTGCGCCGGGGCTTTTCCTCATCTGCGCCTTGTCACGAGATTCGTGACATTAGCGCATTGTCTCGTCGACTGATCCCCAAATACCAAGGTGTGGCTGACTATTCTGAGAGAAGAGAAATGCTTGAGCTGTAAAGTTAACCTTTTGATCAGAATCCCAGGGCGAACTGCTCTCTCTACAATGGCCAGCACCGCCACGAAATATTCTGTTAGTGCGCAAGGATTGCGCTCCAGCAGTGACCGAATCCCTTATTGAATTTGCCAAGTATGATCTATATCTGGACGATGCTGGTTATACAACTCATTTAGTCTAACACCTCTCTGCCAGTCATATTGCCTCCACCTACCCATCTACCGCCGTTGTCCTCGAATCTAAAACTGCCGCGGAGGTTCATTCCTCCCTTTCATTCCCTGTCTATACTGCGTCCTTAGACGAAACTCCCAATGCGTTTCATGACAAGATCGACCTCACCGTGACTCTTGGAGGAGATGGAACGATTCTTCATGCGTCATCACTATTTGCGACCTGCTCCAATGTGCCCCCAGTATTATCCTTTAGCATGGGCACCCTCGGATTTTTAAGTGAATGGAAATTCTCCGAATTTAAACGAGCGTTTCGGGAAGTTTACATGTCGGGCGCTGGCGCTGGAGATCGCACCTCGGTGCTAGAAGAGGAAACAAAACCTACGGTGGCCTTACCGCAGTCGTCATCGCCTGGTACCCAAGACGAGTCTATGGGACCGACTGGTTGGTCGTCGGTGCGCGGGAAGTCGATGGGATCAACTCGCGGCGCCCCCATCTTGATGCGCAACCGTCTGAAAGTGGGATTATTTACGGGAGATGGCCGTGAGACCACCCTGACTCGTGGAAAGAGTGACCAAGGTGCTGGAGTCTACGTCATGAACGAACTGCTTATCCATCGTGGCAAAGAGCCGCATCTGGCAGTGGTGGACATTTTTGTTGGGGGCCGTTACTTGACCGAGGCAGTGGTAGATGGCATCATCATTTCTACCCCAACGGGTAGTACTGCATACAGTCTCAGTAGCGGCGGCAGTATCGTGCACCCGTTAGTGCCCTCAATCCTGCTGACGCCTATCTGTGCTCGGAGTCTCAGTTTTCGGCCCCTCGTGTTGCCCCTCAGTACGCCGATCACTCTCCGCCTGAGCGAAAAGAATCGGGGCCGAGAGCTGGAAGTCAGTCTGGATGGAGTGAACCTGGGCCAAGGGATGGCGATTGGCATGGAGGCCCGGGTGTGGAATGAAGAGATGCGGCATGGACAGAATGAGTGGCATGGTGGCGTGCCTAGCGTCATGCGGAGATCTATGGGCGGCGAAGCCCATGAGGGGTGGGTTGGTGGGTTAAATGGATTATTGAAGTTTAACCACCCATTTGGGGAGTGAATTGCCCTAACTGGCAATCTGTACATACTGTAACTATATCTTATGGCCATACCTAAGTGTTTCTCTAGGTACTGGGAATGGAGTCACCTGGGCACTGAGTGGCACCGCTGTACTATACAAATGATACTATCCAACATTGAAGTATAAATTTCCACTTTATTAGCCCATAGATACAACTATTCATTATGTATAGTATATAGAGATCCATCTTTACTATCTAGAAGTATCTATTACTACTTATGTCCATAATATTCCAGGTGCCAAGTGGCTATGCTGATATCTTGATCGATTAGATGAGATTATACCATCAGCCCTGTTAGGCACCCAGTAGTAAATATAGACAAAATAACCCTAATTGTCCTATCCCTATACTACTATCACAGTATCACAACTTGACCTATTTCGTCCTATCTATTCAATTTAATCAGTTCATACCATCTACATGTATAAGTTCACATCGTCCACCACTCACAGTCAACTGGTATCTGTGCCTGGTCCAGAATCACAGCGACCGTGGATGGAGCACTTTACTAGTCTCTGATTGGTAGAATGGTGTTTTCGGTTGATTAGATTCCCCTGGATCAGATTCAATTTCAATTATTCAATTTAATTCGTTAATTCTCACCTTGGTCTAGTACCCTAGGTAATATATACAAGTTCCTGAAAGAGTAACGTGGTTCAGGGGATTCAATTGGGGATCATCTTTCCCGCCCCAAACTCCCATTTCGCCCCTTTATCATTTGATCTTCCCTTTCTCCCCTTCAAGTTCCCCCCCCACCACCACCTTTTTTTTTTTGTTCTTGGAACTCCTTGTATTCTTTTGTTGTGTTTTTGCTCCAGCTATCCTCGCAGTGCGAGGACGGCTCTTTTTATCTATTCGTCTCGTGAGTTTCCCCTCCATTCCCTATCCTGTTTAACCCTGTTAGCCCCTGGAACTGCGGGATCGCTCCTTGAATCCCTTATCCGACCCTGGCGTCTCAGATTCTACTTTTGGAATCTTGACTAACCCCTCCAATCTTCTTTGTTTATTAGAATTGTGAGATTTGGAGCGGGCTTCACGCGATCCCAGTGATCTCTCCGCGTGCTCTCCGCGCGCGTAGTCGTTCTTCTCTACCCCGGCTTTCACTATTCGTCCAATCTATCTCATTGACCCGATAAAGGAGTCCCCGCCAATATGGGTTCATATGGAAAGTGAGTTTAAGCAACACCAGTCCCGCGGTTCTCCCCCGATGAATCTGGCAATGCATTGGAGATCAACAAATCGCGATGCGCCCTAGCAACTGCTGACCCGCGTAATATCAGCGGCACCATGTATTCGGCAGATCAGTTCATGAATCCGGGGCCGGCTCCCCGCCCCCCAACCGATCGTCCAAAATTGTCACTCCCAACCAGTAATACAAGCCAAGTAGCTACCTCTTTCAATCAGATGGGCTTGAACTCGCCGACCACCCCCGCCTCCGGTCTATCGCTCTTCCCCAACACCAGTACCCCGTCCCTCGCTCGGTCTCAAACCGCTGGTGGAGTCACTATTGTGAAGGAGGGACCTGTGCGCTGCAAGGAAGACAAGTTTCTTGCCTCGTGGAACCAGCGCCAGCTTATCTTGCGCGAATACAAAATCGAATTTTTGAAGACTGAATCTGGGAAGGTTGTTCTGTCCTTCCCTCTCTCCACCGTCACTTCTGTCCAGCGATCTGAGGACACCAAGTTGGCTTTTGATATCACCCGCTTGGCCAATCCAAAGGATGTTAATAATAAGGTCGCTTTGATCACCCGCGATGTGGCTACCAAGACCATCACCTGTGAGGTAAAGAATGACGAGGAGATCTACGAGTGGATCGATAAGATCTATGAACGTTGCCCTGGCATGGGCGGAGTCAGCAACCCAACCAATTTCAGCCATCGTGTGCATGTTGGTTTCGATGCGCAATCTGGTGGATTCATAGGCTTGCCTCCAGAGTGGGAGAAGCTGCTGACCACATCAGCCATCACAGAAGAGGATTATGCGAAGAACCCGCAGGCTGTTATCGAGGTCCTGGAGTTTTACTCTGACATCAAGATGCGAGAGCAGAACCCGCAATACTATGGTGGTATGAACAAACCAGCGGCTGCGGGAAGCCCACCTAAGCTGCCCACAAGTACATCAATGGGCAGTGGGATTGCTCCCCCTCGCCCTGCACCCCCGGGTCCAATGCAGCGCCTAGACACCTCACAGTCAGGTAGCATGCGCTCCGTCTCATCGCCTACTACCGGAGACCGCGCTGCGGATCAGCAGCAGCAACTCGCGCGTATGAAGGAAATGGCGGATCAGGAACGCCGTCGTGTCGAGGAGGAGAACCGTCGCCGAGAGGACCAAGAGTACAATGCCTCTTTGCCAAAGGGCCGTGTTCCCCTGGCCAAGCAGGAGTTGGGTGGCTATGGAGGATCTTCAGACACTCGCTATCAGCCCAGCCGTCCTGCTCCTCAAGCACCAGGCTCTTCCCGCAGTCCAGGTCCCGACCCTCGTCAATTGACCGCCCAACGACCAGCTCCGGCGCCCCCGTCATCTCAGAACTCCTATGGAAAGTCTCATGTCCGCACTCCGGGTTCTCAGGGCGACAATGGATCGATTTCATCATCATCTTCACGCTACAACACACCAAACGATGCTCGTTCTCAGAATTCTCAATCTGGTCGCTCACAGCAGGCCCAGGGTCCTCCGCCAAGCCGGCTGCCCGCACCGGTGCAGCAGGTCAAGCCATTGAACATTGCTAACAAGCAGCCGGCTGCTAAGGCTGTTCCGGACAGTGTTCGTCAAGCAGAGGCTGCCTTGACCAAGAAGCCCGAGCCACACAAGAAGGAGGTGCGCATGTCGGCTATGTCAGAGAATGAGGTCATGGACCGTCTGCGCTCCGTAGTCTCCAAGGACAATCCCAATGAGTCTTACAGTAAGCAACGCAAGATTGGTCAGGGTGCTTCTGGATCCGTGTATGTTGCACGTGTTAAAGAAGGGGCCACATCGGCGGTGGCTCGTGAGCTGTACCGACAGTATGGTCCGAGATGCCAGGTCGCTATTAAGCAGATGGATCTGCGCAGTCAACCTCGTAAGGAATTGATTGTCAACGAGATCATTGTTATGAAGGACAGCCAGCACGCCAACATTGTCAACTTCTTGGATTCTTTCTTGCAGGAACAGAGCAATGAGCTCTGGGTCGTCATGGAGTTCATGGAGGGTGGTGCTTTGACTGATGTGATCGACAACAACCCTGTCATCCAGGAGAACCAGATTGCCACCATTTGTGCCGAGGTACGTTTCACTATCGATATTTTATTCTTCAAACGTTAGACTAACCGCTTCGTAATTTGCAGACTTGCAAGGGGCTGGCCCACCTGCACGCCCAGAACATCATTCACCGTGATATCAAGAGTGACAACGTTCTTCTCGACCGTGTTGGCCACGTTAAGATCACCGATTTCGGTTTCTGCGCCAAGCTTACCGAGTCGAAGAACAAGCGAGCCACCATGGTGGGTACTCCGTACTGGATGGCCCCAGAAGTTGTTAAGCAGAAGGAGTACGGCCCCAAGGTCGACTGTTGGTCCTTGGGTATCATGGCTATCGAGTTGATTGAGTCCGAGCCTCCTTACCTGAACGAGGAACCGTTGAAGGCCTTATATCTGATTGCCACGAATGGTACTCCCCGTTTGAAGAAGCCGGAGAAACTGAGCAAGGAACTCAAGGCTTTCTTGAGTGTTTGTCTCTGCGTTGATGTCCGCAGTCGTGCCACTGCGGATGAGTTGCTTGCCCATGAGTTCCTGTCGACCGGCTGCAGCCTGGCCAGCTTGGCCGAGTTGTTACGCTGGAAGAAGGCATCCGGCTAAATAACAAAATTTTTGCCTCAATATGGTTTTTTTCGCCCTCCAGCTCCAGGCTGCGATCAAGAAAACCAGCCAACCGCAATCCCTGCATCACACCCCCAATTCACTCTCCATCCCGTTATTCTACTTGAAGATCATCTGTCTTGCGCACATATGGGTACTATTTAACGCCCTCCGGTTAGGTCATTCCTTTCATTCTCATCGCTCTGCCAAATTTTGTCTCTTACGAACGAACCGAACACTGCATAGACACGTCTGCATGGGAATTTCCATGGATGTCTTCTTTTTCTCTCTTCCTCTGCACATCATACAGAACACTCGGCGTGGGTAATAAGGCGTTCTGTCGATTCTTTTTTTCTCTTTACAAACTTCTGTCCCTGGTTGATGCTGTTCCTAATGCCTCTACCTGTTTATCATCCTGCACAGGAGACCTCGTTTCCCTCATACCACTTTGACATTGTTTCGCTCCGCAGTTCCTGTTCATTTTCTACGATACTGATGTTGACGATTCCGACATGCGCTGCGTATCTTTTGTCTCTAAAAGCGACAACCTACCTAGTTTTGCGTCTGAATTGAAGGTTTTATTTTTAGTATCCGCTGGGCTACAATACCCATCAATTTGATTTCGATTTCATTCCATCTCTTGAAACACTTAGATGTCTTTCTCCTAGTCATTGTTACTGATAGATGAGTTTACGGACCAAGCTAGATCAATGAACCTGAAGTGAAGGAAACTCCATTCTACCCAAGCCCTTCTAGATAACAATTAGCCAGATCATACTAATACTCTAGTGTTTTACTTTACTGAAGCTAGACACAGTTTCCAATCATCGCAGTATCATAGTTCTCTTTTACTTTCTCCGATATGACTCTTCTGTTCTATAAGTACTCATAGGCAGAAGTTGAACAGCGATAGCAGTAGAGATAAAAGACGAACAAAACAGAAGAAGAGTCTCAAAGACACAAGAAAAGAGGACAGGGGCAATCAGAAGCAGAAACCAGCAGTACACTGTTCTTCAGATTATCTCTTACCTACTCCATCACCTGACCCACGACTGATTGCATGTGCCTCTTCTCAGGCTATAAAAGCTTGACTTCTACATCCTTTTCGATTTCTCCTTCTTCAACACTCTTGACCATGTTGCCCTCAAGGTCTCCACCTACTGTTTAGCAGGTGCAGACCTTGAACCTCTTATACCATACAGGAGGGTCACTATCAACCACAAGTCGCCCATCGCAAGTGGACGCTCATCATTGTCGAGCGACGGACGACTGGCTTACCTTTCAGCAAGCTCATCATTACCAGCATTCAGACTTCTACCATCATCCTCATCATGGCTAGTGAAAGGGGTGGTTGGCACGGTTCTTTCGAGGGTTGAGCAACGCGAGAGAGCAAACCTCCAGCCAGGGTGGGCCCCAAACTACGGCGATGCAACACCCAAGTGTGCTATGGCCTCACAGACAATGCAGTCCTACAAGTATACGTCAATTCATGTATACTGGCTGTGATCTACTGAGTCTCGCACTCGCCGTACGCAACAAGCGCGGGCCAAAGCGCGGATCATCGAGCGACACGACTAGGAGGGTGGGTAACCAATCCTCAGAAATGCTCATGCTGTTCCTGTTTCCCCTCTCGGGGCATGATAAATTTGAAGATGTCAATATTAACAGTTTTATCATAGAAATTCGGATGCACCGATGTCTACATGTAGCACGCCTTTGCTGACGCTGCCGCATTGCCTCAGTAGTCAACTGAACCATCAAACATGTGCGCGGGCCCGGAGATATCGAAACTAGAACTACCGTTTTGTCAGGAGCATTGAGATACTTGCTTGGAATCACACTGAGCCGACAAGAAACTCCGAAATTGCTGGCGAAATCCCTAGGCCAGCCACAACTAGGGTTCGCTTTCTCAGACGATGAAAATATGCTCAGAAGGCTTGAATTTATCAAAATTCAACCAAAAACCAGAACAACAATCATCAAAAACTGTTTGCGCATGATTAGCTTCGCTTGGGATAAAGACTTCCCTACCGCAAGTCGATATTAAACATATCCGCGTCCTGGACCCTACCTGGTGTGCTTGGGTTTATTCCAAAGTTGCTATCACACTTCCTCAATAAGTGAGTTTTTGAAGCCCATACTTCAAAATTGAAGATTCGCCAGTATGATGATACTAATAAGTACCCAGGAATGAAAGATGGTTGATTCTTACAACAGCGATATCAAAGCCAGTCTACATCTTGCAGTAAATGCAGAACCCCAGAGACAAAGAATGGATAATACTGGAGGAATTTCAAAGATTCCAGGATTGCATTGGGCAAATGCCATTCCAGCGAGCAAAGCAGGTCTGTCTTTGAAGACAGCTCAAATCTCCAACGAGTGCCGACGACCCAATACCACTGTCATGTGTCAGGGAGTGTACTCGAAATATTGAAGTAATGTGCATTACAGATTTGGAGTACAAGAACTAAATCCATCATAAAACAGGATTTAAACTTCACCTTTGGCTTCATTTTGATTGAACGGCCCTACTTGGTCACGGCAAGGGTTTCAAGGAGAGGCCAACATTCTGGACGCATAGGACGGACAATATCGCACTCGAACATGCCATTTTGTATTGAGCATTGACATCAATGTATGTATTTACAAACAGAGTATGGCTATTTATCGGCAACAAGCCAGCTTGATTAACAAACCACCGTTCTATAGATTGACCGCCGTACTCCGGATAACATCCAGAGACCAATATAAGAACTCATCCGAAGAAATTGAGAAAATGGGCCCACCCACTGGCTGGTTATCTACGATCGTGATGCAGAACACCATCCTCCTCGCCTATTATTTCTGGACCCTTCGCTCGATATATGACACCTGCTCCACTCATCTCTTACCCGTGATATTGAAGCTGATACTTTGCCTACCTACCCCCAATAATGCTCATTAGGCACTGGGAATCACACAGTGAATAACAAAGCTAGTGAGCCCTTCCCTGATGATATCGACAGGCTCCCGGCCACGAACAATCTATCTGCTTCCTTACTGTGATGTACTTTCAGATAGTATATCGAAAGATGGCTATCCTAAGTCTGGGAAGAACTAGATCAAACCAGAATGACAACCAAAGCCTTGCGCAAAAAGATACAAGACTGACCACTCTATCAACTCCCTGGATGGTGGGTTGAGAGGGACAAAGAGAGTCCACGAATTACTGACGACCATAGCAAGCTGCGTCGTCACTATACACGAAACACCAAGAGCTTCCACCAAGTGAGCTTGGTATCATGATTTTGATACCGAACTGGAAAGCTTCAGGTCTCCATACGTCGGTGGTTAAATCACCTGGTTTATCGCCGAATTGAATGGGGACTCTGCTTTATTTAAGCTCATATACCTTCGGAGAATAAGGCCATTTTGGCTGCATGGTTGTATGATTGTCCTCTTCCTGTCTGGAACTATGGCTACGACCTGCACATATTTCCGAGGTTGACTATTCTGGTAGCAACCACCATGACACACCACTGATGCATCTTTCTTTGAAATGCAAAGCCAATATTTTGCAAGATACAGGGAAGCCGCACAAAAATCTGAAATGTTCCCCTGGGCCTGATTTAAAGGTTAGATTAACCAGGGAGAAATCGACGACATTCAAGTTCTCACCCTGTAACCTCCCAGAGGGTGAGTTTTGCAGCTGCGCCATCCTCCATTGTCCAAGTTCGTACTGAACTGGTTCTACGGGGAATTTGCCCGCAATTTTCCTGATGCAATGGAGATATAAATTCTTCAACCTCCAGATGGTCACCATCCGATCAAATCTGTTCATTCTGGCCAAACCATATTCAACATAAGCGCGTTTTTCGACTCAGAAGCAAGTTCAAGCTGAACTCTGTGCTCAAGGCATGATGTTGCAATCGATACTGCCTAAACTGAACAACCTCAGGAAATTCAGCGGCTTTTTAAAGCCATACCATCCTCAACATAAACGCGTTTATCGACCTTGGACCAAGGTCAAATTAAACCATGCGCTCATAACACGGTTTCACGATTTGTACCCTCTAAACCGGAAACTGGCTGGAAATCCCTTGGCTCTTCGGGGCCCTAAATCCACGCATGACTGGGCAAGGACTCCCCTCAGGCATGTCGCAGGGTTGGCTTCATCAACTGCGAGCCAACTACAAGACATGATCGCTCAAACTCCATTTCTCGGTCGCAATGCATCCATTGCCATGCATTCCTTTGAGACTATGGGCAAAGCAGACGAATTTGACGAAAGGCAGCCCACCAAAATGGGAAAGGAGAGTAAAGAGTTGCGAAAAGAAGGGGAACAGCACCGTTCATGAACATGGCAAAATGGCGGACGAAGTTCAAACCCAGTTATTTGAACGGCAATCTGATAATAAGAGAGCACATCTATTCTTTCAAAATGTGCCAATCAAATCCTCGAATACATCAGAGCGGAACCTTAAGTTATCTCCTCAGACTTGGCTTGTACCTCTACAATGATGTACATGCAAATATTGCGGCAAAGTCACAACCGATAGCAGGGTTACAAAACTCGACGACAGACAAGAGAAATTTTGGGTCAAGAGATTGTTATTCTGGGGAAAGAGGTTATGATTATAGGGAAGGAGATCGTGGTTCTGGCAAAGGATATTATGATTCTGGCGAGATATGTGACAATCATACATGCATTATACATCTAAGCTAAAGCTCAAAGAAACAGAAAATACCCAAGGTATCGATCTAAAACAGGAAAAGCACAGAAAATCAGAGAAATGAAATCATATATCCACATGGAATCATTTAAGGCAATTCATTTCCCACGAACTGCCTCAACTGTCCACATGCCTCACTAAATAGTACACCTTGTAAAACAGCCTCGCCTTCACTAGCAGCCCAGCGTCCAGCATCAGTAAGATGGCGCTTCCACGCGGCTTTATCAGCACCACTCAGATCAGTCCAGTGACGGAGTTGATCGGCCGCAGAAAGCTGTTCATGCTGTGCGGATGAGGAGGTCTCGATGAGGACGCTTTGCTCTGCTGTTTCGCCGTGCTCGTTACATCTGACGATCACAGATAGAGACTGTGGAGCTTGAGTCTCGAGATCAGCGGGTGCGGCGCCAGCCTTATGGACACGGTCGAGGATATCTTTTAGACTTTCCAATGCATCTTCGTTGACTGTGACGGATTCCTTGGCGTTGTGATTTGGAATGAAATGGGTATGATCAATAGAGTCTTCACCATTTCCACGAGATGGAGAAAGGATGTAGTCTAGATAAGACCCTTTTCCTTTCTCTGGAGTGATGTATTCTACCGCCCAAGTCTTGCGCATATCGTCAGACAGCCAGTTCTGGGCACCGAGGTAAGGTGGTGTTCCGCCGCGAATTTCGAGATAGACGAGGACGGCGAAAACGATGGCAAGGAATGAGCAGAGCAGCACGGCGAGGTAGGCCAGTAGTTCACATGCCTCAGAGGGTCCCGGGAGGGAGAGGGTATAGCGGGGTGTGCGTGAAGCAGCGGGGAAGGGGGAAAGTGGGATAGTATGAACGACAACAGTGTTGCCCATGCTGGTTGAAGCGAGTTTGACCTTTTGCGGGGGTACATCTGGTGTAATAGGGTGGGTAGGGGCAATGAAGGATGAGAAGCAGAGCCTTGTCATGGAGAATGGGTGTACATCGCGGAGGGTAGTATAGGGTTGAATCTTTTCGTAGCCGCGGTTGGGGCCATACTCAACCGTGAAGAGCGAGATGGAGTGGTCGCTGCCACTAGCGGCGATGATGGTTTGTTGTTGACCAACTGGGTTTGTGCCAAGTGCACAAACATCGAGTCCTAATCCGATCTTCACGGCACGAGGAAGCTTGCGACGGCGCATGATCTTAGCCTGGGCATCTTTGCTCTTTGGCAGCCTGAGGAGAACCAGCTCGCTTCCGCTGCGGTTGGGCGCATTCTGCAGGAGAATAATGGCAGTAGGTGAGAGGAAACGCAGAGCCCGGAACTTGGGGCGAGCAGCTCGCGCACCACTGCTTGGCAGAGGGATAGTATAGACGGAGTGAACATCTGGGGCGGCGTTGGAGCGTGTCGACGAAGAGATCTCGCCAACCATCACATCCGTACCATTTGTATACGCCACACGGAACTTGCCACGAGAGTTGGTGGTCTGATCGGGGTCGAATTCAAGACTAATAAGGTCGACATCTTCTGCTTCCTCGCTGCCACTGAGACGAATTCGACCAATAACATCCGATTGAGATGGCGAGGGAGTAGCTTCGAAAAACACAATCTCGCCCGACCGTGCAAGTCCAGTCGAGATTGCGCCAACTCTGGGTTCCGGGGTGCCCTTCTCATCAAGTCTCGGCTTCTTCCAAGGTGATAGTCTCATCACACGCTGATAAGCCTCACCCGCCTCAGCACCGCTCTTGAACCGGAACAGAGAGTTGCGAGACATCAGCTCTGCCTTTCCAGGGATCAACTCTTCCGTTGGCTTCGCATCTTGTGTCTCTGCCCCCTCCTTCCCTTCCGACGATTCCACCTCAGTCGATGTAGTCACTTTTCGAGGAGCATCGAAGCGAAACGCGCGCATATGCTGGTTGTTGTTCTTCTTCTGTTCCGCTACCGAGCTATTAATTCCAGCAAAAGTAACCAGGGAGTGATCATCATCGCCAGGTTGCGGCGCGGCCGCCAACGACGTCACCGAGTCTTCGTCGCGCGATAAACTTAATTCGACGACCTCTTTGATTTCAGTCCGATGTGACGTATCTAGCAGAGACTAAAAAGCAATAGTTAGAGCCTTATTCAATCCACCACTATCAGCTCCACTTACGATCTTGTTCCCAACTCCGCTACGGCCTTCGCCGCCTCCGCCACCAACAAGCAAACGACCATTATCGCGCGGGTCAAAGTCGGCCGAGAAGACTGGACACGAAAGAGTGATTTTCGCGGTGTGGACGATAGGTGCCATCTTGTCTTCTGTTCTGTTCTGTTCGCCTGGAGAGAGAAAGGAAGAGGACAGATCTGGATGTGATCGGAGGTTTCGATTCCCCGGATTCTTGGCGCGGATTGCCTGATTGGGTCATGCCGAGAAGCTTGACTATGCGACTTGGTCTTTACATTGAGTAGTTTAATAGAGAAAGAAGTAGATTAAAAAACAAATAAGAAGTATAAAATTTTGAAAGGGCTGTACTGAAGAACAGAAAAGGTGTATATTTTTGGGAAAAAGAGGTCATCTCTACATCTAATCGAC
The DNA here is from genome assembly GCA_039634405.1 of Penicillium herquei. Classification (NCBI taxonomy): domain Eukaryota; kingdom Fungi; phylum Ascomycota; class Eurotiomycetes; order Eurotiales; family Aspergillaceae; genus Penicillium; species Penicillium herquei. The sequence continues at coordinate 2,707,802 of CP098387.1, read as the reverse complement.
TTCCTGGCCAGTGAACTCAGGAAGACGCTTGGCAATATCCTCCCAGGTCTCGTCGCCATCGGCGAGAGACTTAACAGCCTGGAGAATCTCGTCCTCACTGGCACGGACCTGGCGGGTGGAGTCACGGTCACGGAGAGTGAAGGAGTTGTCCTTGACGGACTGGAAGTCAACGGTGATACCGAAGGGGGTACCGAGCTCGTCGTTACGAGCGTAACGCTTTCCAATACTGGCGGAAGAGTCATCCACACGGTTGGACACACCGAGACGGCGCAGCTTGGAGGTCAGACGCTGGGTCAGGGGCTTGAAAGCGGGGTTGGTGGACAGAGGGACCAGCAGGACCTTGGTGGGGGCAATAGCAGGAGGGAAAGACAGGACCTATTACGATAGTCAGTATGATGAAATAGGACAAAACCAAGGTGGACTATGGCAACTTACACCACGGGCCTCATCGCCAGCACGGGACCAGTAGACATGCTCAATCATGCTGTACATAATACGGCCGATACCAAAGGACGGCTCAATAACGTTGGGAGTGTACTCGCGGACGTTCTCAACGCGGGTACGCTTCTCAATAGTAATAATATCCTTCTCCAGCTCGACCTTGCCGGATCCAACACCCTCAACATCGACCTCGATCTTACCGTCCTTCTCCAGATCCAGGGACAGCTTCTCGCGGAGCTCCTGGGACAGAGCCTCAACAGCGGCCTCGACGGTCTTAGCATCCTTCTTGAAGCGAGGACCGAACTTCTTCTTGTCGAGATCGATCTGGAACTCCTCAATACGCAGAGGCTCGGAGCGAGTCTCACGAACAACAAGAGGAGCACCGGTCTTGTTCTTGTGCACAGTCAAATCGTAGGCACTGCGGTCGGCACAGCCAACACACTCAATCCAGCCGTAGCTGGTCTGGAGCTCAGCATCCCAGCAGTCAGCGGCGTAGTGGGCCATCTCGTTGGCCATGTGCTGACGGAAACGCAGCTTGGTGAAGTCACAGCCAAGCTTGACCAGGAAGAGCTGGATACGAGCCAGGAAGTAACCCAGGGTCTCGTTGTCGACCAGACCAGTCTCAACAGCCTGACCAATAGTCATCTTGGTGACCTTGGTGCTACCAGACAGCTGGACGTTGCGGTCAAGCAGAGACATCTCAATATCCTTAACCTCGACGAAGCGGGGGTGCTTCTTACCACCCTCAGGGTCGACGTAGTGCTCGATCTCAGCCATGAGGAACTCACGCACACGCAGCAGACCAGCGCGGGGGGAGATTTCGTTACGGAAGGACTTGCCAATGGAGGCAGAGGCGAAAGGCATAGACTGCTGGTTGAACTCAAGCAGCTTGGCGAAGTTCAGGAACTGACCCTGGGCGGTCTCAGGACGCAGGTAACCGGGCATGTTGCTGCTAGGGCCAATAGAGGTCTGGAACATAAGGTTGAAAGCGACGGGGGGCAGAACGGGGCCATCGGTGGCGGGGTTGCGGATATCGTACTTGTTGATGAGCTTCTCGAGCTCGGGGCCGTCGAAGTTATCAATCTGGGCGAGAGTCTCCTCGTACTCCTTCACAAGGGCATCGTCCAGCTTGACAGCCTTCTTCTCGCCCTTGCTCTTCTTCTTCTTCTTGGCCTCCTTCTCCTCGTCGACCACAACCTTCTGGCCACGGGCCTCCTTGTCACCCTTCAGACGAGCCTCGAGAACCTCCTCGACAAGGTGGTCCGCACGGAAGATCTCGCCAGTCTTGGGGTCCTTGCACATCCAGTCGGCAAATTTGTCGACATGGCCGCTAGTCTTGAGAATCTCGTGGGGGGTGAGCATGGTGGTGTCGACCTCGAGCATATCCTCCTCCAGAACGAAGTGCTTGCGCCACAAGTCGGTCATGTTGGCGACAAGGGCAGTTCCTGGTGGACCATAGTCATACAGACCGGACACACCACCGTAGATCTCGAAGGAGGGGGTGTAGAACATGCGACGGCGGAGCATTGAGTCCAGGACGGTACGATCGACCTCCTGGCCAGTCCTGGTGGCGACGGTAGCCATCTTGGGATTTCGTTTGGAGGGCTTCGGGGGCTTGGTCGAGCAGGTAAAAGTCCTGAGGCTGAGGAGGGATGGAGGGGAAAAAGTAGAGGAGCGGGGGAAAAGTCGCGGAAGCAATTGAGTCATCCAATCGCATAGGCTTCTAGCCTAGAACATATAATACACAGAAGAATCACTCAATAAAAGAACAAAAATATTAAATAATTAATAAAGAGTGAAATGCGATAAAATCTCTCCACTTGATTTCTTCTTTTCCCACCTTTAACTCCTTTTTAATCAGTTCAAAAGAGATCAACAAGTCGCGTGGTCGGAGCGCTTCTAAGTGCCCGGAGAATCTGCATCTCCGAATCTCCGTGATAATTTATTTTCTTGCGACCAAAAAAAAGTGAAGCTTGTCAACCACCGTTTCCCCCATATTTTAACGACATTCAAAATGGGTCTCAAGGGAAAAGGAAGACCCCCGCCAGGTGCGGAGGGTGATATCAAGCCCGCCAACAAGCAGCGTCGTCAGATGATGCACATCAAGCGCAAGAGAGCGAAGGATTCTGCGCGCCGAGCCGAACGATATGCATTCAAGAAGGAGGAGGCCAAGAACCCCAAATTGAGAGAGGAGCGATTGAAGCGCAATGTTCCATTGACTCTGGACCGTAAGCGAGTCTGGGATGAAGCCGACAACGACGCCGACGAGACAGGACTGGGATTGAGTGTTGATGTTGAGCGCATCAAGCGGGCCAAGCAGGAAGAAGAGGACGAGCTGAACCGACCATTGGAAGAAGGAGAGGATGATAGCGAGGCACCCGAGTCGGACAACGAATCCATCGACAGTATGATCGCTTCGAGTGACAGTGAAGATGAGGACGAGGACGAAGAAGAAGAAGACTCCAGCCGCGGACGAAAGAAGTCTACTCTTCCCACTGCTACGGAACGTGCTACCAGCCCGACACAATCTACAAAAAGCACCAACATGAACCTGGCACCCGAAGCCCTCGCAGCGAAATTCCCTAGCCTCTTTTCCTCAGAAGCACCCCCGACTCCCAAGGTTCTTATCACAACCTCGATCAACTCTACGCTCCACAAAGAAGCCGAAATCCTCACAGATTTCTTCCCAAACAGCGTGTACATTCGTCGCACAGCCCACCGATACTCGCACAAGTTCTCTATCCGTGAGATCTCCAAGTTCGCCGCGAACCGCAACTACACAACTGTTCTTGTTCTCAACGAGGACCAGAAGAAGCCCAGCGGATTGACAATGGTTCACCTGCCTGTGGGTCCTACCTTCCACTTCAGCATTAGCAACTGGATTGAAGGCAAGCGGTTGCCCGGACATGGTCGTGCCACAGACCACTGGCCCGAGCTGATCCTGAACAACTTCCGTACACCTTTGGGTCTGTTAACTGCACATGTCTTCCGCACTCTGTTCCCTCCTCAGCCAGAGTTCGAGGGCCGACAAGTCGTGACACTGCACAACCAGCGTGATTACATCTTCGTGCGCCGCCACCGATACGTCTTCCGTGAGAAGCGAGAGACAGAGAAGGCAGTTGTTGGTACAGACGGAAAGGAGATTGCAGGAGTTGAGGGTATCCGAACTGGTCTGCAAGAGCTCGGACCTCGGTTTACTTTGAAGCTGCGTCGTGTGGATAAGGGTATCCAGCGGGCTAGTGGACAAGAGTGGGAATGGAAGGGTGGAATGGAGAAAGAGCGGACGAAGTTCCAACTGTGATTATTTTTTTATTTCTTGCATGGGGTTCTGGGAGTATCAAAACGTCGATTTCTGGGCATTTAAAATACCTATACCTGGCTTATTGAATGAACATAATGTCACTGATTACAATATGAGTCTGAATAAGCGCGAAACCCCCAAGACCAAGCTAGGTACACTTGTTCCTTCAAGTTCCAAGCTTTTAATTCATATTTAGCCTTGGTTGAGCTCGAATTGCACTGCCTCGGTACCTTATATGTATATCACGTTCAATTCGAGCCCGGGGTGAAATCCGTCATGGCTGTTCATCTGCCTTGGAACCCATAGACGTAATAATAATCATGTACTCCGACACATCGTAGTACTTCACATGTGCACACCACTACCACACTGGTATCCCCTACCTGGGTAATACACTCAAGTGCTTCATCTATTCTTCCAAGGTTCGCATTTCAATCTAAATTCCATCTAGCCCCACTCGATCAGCTCAACCATGGCGTCTTATAATAGTATGTCTTAATTTTAAACATTGGTTTTACTGTACACAATATCATAAAAAGCACTTGAGTGCTTCCAACTCCACCTCTGTATGCCGAAAGACCGCAGCAGGCACCTGGGACCGTAACCGTGACAGAACGGTATAATTCTGGATTAATCTAGATTAGGCATTTCGCGACCTCGATGAACCCCTACAGACACATACTACCTAGGTAGTACTAGTATCTTGGAGTCGGCGATGAAATAGGTAACGGCTCTATCATGATCCATGGATGCAACCACTTGAATCACTCACACGATGTCACCACCACTCAAGTGCTCGTTACTTTGAATATGCCTTCAATTTAAATTCACCCTAGCTCAGCCATCAACCCAGCCTGATCAACAATGGCGGATAATGATACACACATGCACAAGAAGGGTCCTGGTGGATGGTTAATCCTAGCCTGGATAGTAGTGGGACTTGAGGGTGTCGTTTGCGCCGGCTATATTATATTCTGCACCTGTGCCATTCTAGGAGCAGTCTATGAGCGGAGAAGTAAGGCCACAAGTAGCGCCGAATCTACTGTGCATGGACAATCTGTGACCACGACTCCTGGACATGCTCATTCGGATATGGATCGAGATGCGCGCAGCCAGCAGTCCTCTGATATTGAACTGCAGGATCTTGAGGCTCAGACATCAAGGAGCCCTGGCATTTATTCTCCTTTAAGCTAGCATCGTGTCTAGTCTTTCACAAGATGTTGCAAATCTGAAAACTTGCTTATTGAGACCTCAAGTCAACTGGTACCGATCTGATCAAATCTCGAGTTGCTGGGGGCTTCATTCTACACTTGTTGCTTTGAGAACTAAAGGCTTTCTGGGGAGTATAATATCCATCTAGGTAGATATGAAAAGTTTGAACGGCGAGAGGACCTAGAGCTAGGCCTAGCCATCATGATGTCAATTCATTTCAAAGTTTCAGGAGCTTCAAGTCAACTGGGGGTTCGGGTTTTCATCTCTTTTTTGTTTAATGAATTTATGGTCTTCAAATGCTACTAGTAAATTAGTAGAACATCATACCTAGCTTGAAGCCTGCAGAGCATGATAGAATGCATTTCTAAGGCACTAGAACATGCTCAGATTACTCCGAGTCCTCTTTACCTGATAGATCAACTTGTAATACAACTAGATACCTCAATCACTACCTAGTACTACTTCCAAAGTTAGTATTATAGTTTGCATGGTGAATCTTGACGCTGATCAAGAATTTGAATCAATATCAGTAATATTTTCATACCAAGATGGAATTTGTAATTCGATCACACCAAACCTCTCCAACTTGAAAGATTTAATACCTGGTCCTAGTCTGTATTCTACTGGGACTAGTCCACGGACACACCCATGGATGTCTTCAAAATGTTGATATACCCGTGGCCGTGGACTGATTTAGAGTCGGCGATGAAATCGGTCGCGGCATACATCGGATCATGATGTATCCCTGGACATCTGGAGGTAATAAAAGTTGATCACCCATCTACACGACCTACGAGTAGACACATGCACTGTCGCTATCACCAATACCTTCAATCAAAATTATACCTCCTTCAGCCATCAATAATGTTTGATAATCCCGCAAACAAAGGTCCGGATGCGATGTTAGTCCTCTCTATCATAGTAGGAGGAATTGCCGGTATCGCGATCACTGGCGTTGTTCTATGCTACCTATATGCTGCTATGTGTTTAGTGTATCAACTCTGGCAGAAGCATCGGAGAAAAAAGGCCGCAAGGACGAACGATATGCAACTTGAAAGTGCTGAAATTAGCAACACCGAGTCTACTGTGTATGAACAACCTGTGACCACGACCCCTAGACACGCTATTTCGGATATGAATCGGGATACACGCAAGTATCCGTCCTTTTATGCTGAGCTACGAGATCTTGAGGCTCAGACACCGGCGTATATTCAAATTCTTCTTTACCCCCACCCCCATATGAGATCTAGTCTTGAGTGATTCTGAGAAGGACGTTATGGATCTAAAAACTTGAATGTTGGACCTCTTGTGCCAGTGGTACACCAATTATCTCTCAACTTGCTGGAGGGGTTTATTCTACATAATCGGAACTTGTCATTTGTTGATTTGAGAGCTTGAGGCTGCCTGGGGAATATGATATCTGGAAATCGAAACATTGCGCGGGGGCTAGATTATTCAAATAAACTCTACTAAGGGTGCAGACTTTCATGTTCACGTTTTTTCTGCTCTGTATATGGTTTATCAATGTTGGAATTACTTGAACGTAGAACATCCTATATCTTCACCTAAGCAGGGCTTGACGTGTGTATTTCTGCTCAAGTGCTAGTAGGGTACTAGAATGGACTCGGATACCTGGATTTACTCAGGTGCAGCCCTGGAGACTACTCCGAAATGTAATGGTACTAGCACCGTACTCTACCAATCCTATTATGGAGATATGTTGGAGTCGGCGACAAATCAGTCGCGGCATCTATCCATGTATGGATGTACCTAACAATTGACCACCCGACCTCAGGCTACTATCTCACAACATTTGAACTTGAAAATTTCATCCTTTATCCTTCATTCAAAATTCTAAGAGCTATAAATTAGCTCAACCATCAATCCGACACATTCAACAATGGCGGATACGAATAGACACATATACAAAAGCTGGCCTGATAAGGTGCTGGGGGGCGTTGAGACAGCAATTTCGTGGGTGCTCGCCATCATCATTATTGCAGCTCTCTTTGGTTTCTTCATTTGGGCTGTGGTATTCATATTTCAAACTTGGTGGGAGCGTCGACAAATCAAGGCCGAAGTGGCGAGGGATACGCAAAGTGTTGAAAGTAACACTGAGTCCACTGTCTATGAACAGCCTGTCATCACAACACCCGAGAACGCTTTCTTGAATATGGATCGGGATGCGCGCAAGCAGGGTCAGTATATTGAGTTACAGGATCTTGAGGCTCAGACTTGGACTCCTATTAAGTAGCTTGTGCATACTCCGCGTCGTACCTAGTCCTGGGCAAGTTCTTGAACAAGGTGTGGGTGGGCCTAAGCCTTTGAGGTCCAAGTCCTGCTATGATTGAATATCGAGTTGTTTGTGTTTTGGTCTGGCTCTTGCTTCGACCCTGGGGTTGAGAAGTTGAATAAGATAGGGCACATGGCGGAAATAAGGGTAGAGAGAGAAGCCTGGTGGCTGGTAGTGACAACTTCCAAAGTTGCGAGTTGAGGTGAAACATGGTAATTTGAATGTCTTTAATCTCATTTTACTGGCTACACATATTGAATTCAAGTTTTAAAACGTTGCATAAAATCCAAGTTCATGAAATCTGGGGGCAGTAAATCTACCTACACTGAGAAATATGGACACTGAGCACGTTGATGTATCTGGTGTAGCGAATCCACATCATATTCAAACAATCCGATTAAACCCATATGTACAGCCCCAACTCCATCACCCATGGTATATAAAACATTAGTATGAAATACTATCTATGAATCTTAATCCCGATCCCTATCAGCGTGTCTCTCATGCACCAACTGAATCCTAGCTCGAGCCCTTGCAAGGACATCCCCTCTACGCTGAGCATAAGAAGAGGGTTTTCTCCCCATGACAATACGCACACGACCCGTAATCCTTTGCGCAGAGAGTACTTCCTCCTGAACACGCTCACATAATTCCTTCGCATCAGAAAGAGTATACCCGGCAAATCTCGTCAACGGACGTAAAGAATGTGCTTCAACACCTTCCAGCAATGCAATAAGAGCCATCTTGCCGACCGTTTTCTCGTGTATATCATCTGGCCATAATCCGATAGGGAATGTACGTTCGATCACGTTGATCTCGGCAAATCCTGCATCTAGAAACGCCTCTTTCCTTAGATGATGCAGGTCTCGCGGATACCCTGCTGCGTGAGCAGCTTCATGAAGTGCCGAGGTCAAGATGGTGAGATTTGGAGTTTCGGAGTCCGCTTCAATGCTTAGTGTTTCACCGGCTGGACCAACCTCCGAGACTTCGAGGTATCCACCAGGCTTCAGGTGTGTTAGGGCTTGTCGGTAGATTGCAGGCCAGTCGTTGAAAGCACCGGAGAGACCGCGGATATGGATAAGATCGAAGGGTTCATGGTATGTCCATTGAGATTGGGCGTCTGCGAGTTGGAAATCCACATTTGGTAACGAGACGTGACCGAGACCTGAGTCGAAGATGCCTAGATCTGAGGCGATGATGGTAGCGTCTGGATGTTCGGCGCTCATTTCGATGGCCCAGTCGCCGGGGCCGGTGCCGATGTCTAAGATGCGGGGGTTGGTGGGTAATGGGGCTAGAGTGAGGCGACCTTCTTGGAGGATGAGATAGATTTGGTGGACGATGTTCAGGCGAGTGAGCTCTGTTTCGTCGTTTGGCATAAAGTAGTTATCGTCGCAGTATCGACGGCCATTTTCTTCGACGTGGGGGAGATTTTGGTAGAAGGAGCGAGTTGATTTTCTACCGGGGATATCTGGTCAATCATTGCGCTTTGTGGTGATGTTTATACTCCTCAATTTGGCTGGTTACTCACATTGATTCTTCTCCATCGGAATATTGTTCTGCTTCTGACTCTGGTTCTGAACTCTCGACTTCGATGTCTGAGTCGACTTCAATATCAGAAGGGCCGGGGTCCTCTGGCTGATTGGGCATGTCATCCATGACATGGCGGGTTGAATAGGGATTCCAATATTAGTCAATAGTCTTCATATCTCGAAGCTCAAACTCTTTTAACTCAGTTCATGATGAGAGAAGAGCATACGACATGGTTCAGGGATCAAAATTAGGCCACGTTGGGCGCAGGGTATAAAAGTCCCACCGAGACCACAGCACCGGGATCAATTTTCAACCAAAGAAGAAAAGAAGAAGAAAAAGAAAAAAGTATCAGGAGGGGGAACGCGATGGCGCCCACTATAAAACGTGAGAAACCTTTTTAGGACGGGAAGTAGTGGAGATTTCAAGCGGTACGTCACAGCAAGGTCTAAAATGAAGGCAAAATGAGACCCGAGAATCAGGACCAGATGATAGATGGTATATCGTGAACCCGACAGACTGGTGCAAGAAAAGCCACCGTAAGTGGAGACTGGATAATCCTTACAGGTAAGTAACTGTACGGAGTGAGTACATGAGAGGGGTGGAGTTAAGGAAATGAGCGCGAGGTCCATAATAAAGTCAAATCTGGGAACCTGTGGTGGGAAAGAGTATTTGGCATTCTAGGGATTGTAATTAGGCAATTCAAGTAATCATCTGCCTATTTACATATCTAGATAGATTAATGTGAGAATCATCTATATTGCTTATTATATTACCTGTAGATAGGTTAAATCAAACCCTTGTGAACATGGGTACGACAACCCCGACCCGACACCTTGGGTCCATACCTCCCAACCTTGACAGCTTCCCCACATGTTTCTGCAGTGCCAATGTACCATTATTATCCAATATATTATAATTTATGATAGTCTTTTTGTTTTAAAAGAACACATGGGATACATGAATTGGGATTATCTTGATTGGTCTCGGTTAACTTGACCTCTTGGCTTCGGCCGAGTCTTGGTGCATTGGACCCGGAGACTCTGTAGGCAGACAGGAGCAAACATCAAGTGCACATGTGGCATTGGCATCTCCACCCGCGGATGAAAAGGCTTTTAACACATGTGCCAAAAAGGAAATTGAATTTCGGATTATAAATTCCTTTAGTCAGGGATTTGCAGATTTGCACTGCCGTGATTTGTAAATTGTAGCACAGACACTTCCATCCGAGACTCCCGTATTCAGTAACCCTAACGGAGTATTCCGTGGACTTACATCTAGTATCTAATGAGCTAGAATGCAATAATACTTAAGAACTATGTGTAGTTCCATCTAATATATACAATAGATATCATCTAAATAGTATTTATATACCTATCTAATACTCTACTTAATACTAAGTACTCCTATCCCCACTAAACTGGAAACCGTCCGAGCGTGACCCGACAGTCTGGTACGAAGTGTTACCCAAAACGGGAAAGACCCCCTTCCAGGTCACGAGACGATCTCCCGTCCCTATGAAATAGTATGGAATAGGGGATATACAGTGTCAGTATAAACTTGGAAATTGACTGTCCTAGGACGTGTTGTTAATAGTTAAAACTTAACCTTGCCCTAGTGGAATACTATAATACTAAGTGTGTCGGATCAATATTTCCCCCGGCCACGTGCGAATAACCAAGATCAATTCGTCCCATCTAAATCTAGACACTCCCTGTAGACACTAGTATCGGCATTAGTATCTGCACGGGGAGGACTCCGTATACCATTTAGGTATATCAGAATGTCTATCTTGTGTATCTCTAGTCTGAGAGACATCACCCATATCAGCCTTAAGACAAATCAGTGTACCTAGAGGTAGAGTATAAACCGGTGTCTCTAATCGACTTACATTATATCAGACAAAGAAAACACATCGACTTGAAGAAAACTGCAACTAAATGAAACCATCATACCTGGGTGGAAATCTCACTAAAATAACACATGAATCCATCCAAAACCCGAGCAGCAAGTATATACATAAGCCACAGTCCCATCCACCCAGAATACCGGGATACCCACTATCTCGGGACCTCACCTCCCCGAGAATTGCTTTTTTCCCAACACTCATCCAACAACCGATCATCTCACCTCGACCAATCCAAATTCCACCACAATCAATCGAATCCCCCGATCGCCACTCCTACCACACTCCCTCACCGAGATCCAAAACCCGCAGTACCAGAGTCACGCCTAAACAAATCCAAATGCAAGCGCCAGTCACAACGATCCCGGTCATCGCACCGCGTCGACTCCTCTTCATCGCCTCAATAGGCAACCAAGGGCCATACCGTCGCACAAGACACAGCGCTGGGCATCTTTTACTAGATGAACTGGTACCCCGATTACGCGGATGGACAGGTCCTACCCCTGCGTTAACCAGCAGCGAGGATATCCCACTCGGAACATACTTTACAACGTGGTACAGCCCGTCATTTATGAATGAATCGGGCCCGAAACTGGTGAAGCAGATGGTGAAATGGTTTAAACAAACTGATGAGACTCTTGCGCGGTTTGCTTCTGGTCCTGCCTCTAGAGCGAATCCTTGGTTAGAGGGATTGGTTCCTCCCACATCTGCTCCGCCTGGTGCGATCGGATACCCTGCTACACTAGTAATCCTGCATGATGAACTCGAGGCGCCGTTGGGGAAAATCCGCGTTAAGCGTGGTGGACCTGAGGCGTTTAGTTTACGAGGACATCGGGGTTTGATTAGTGTTTGTGAGAGCCTCAGAGGAAAGGGATTATATCCTGCGCAACAGAACCAGAGGACTCAGACGAAGCGCAAGGATAAGGATTCGGCTTTACCAAGGGATCTTTCGATCTTGCGCGTTGGGATTGGCATCGGGAGACCGGATAGTCGTGCTAAGAATGCCGTGGCAGACTATGTGTTGACTGAGATGGACCCTGCGGAGTTGAACGCTGTTCAAAGAGCAGCGGATCCGGTCATTGGGATACTAGAGGAAGAGATATTTGGACCAAGAAAGTGATACCCTCGACATTACATTTGAATTTGAATTTGTATGATAGATTTGCAATTTGCATTGGATCGAGCGTGTATTTGATTTGATACCCATCATCGAACTTAGCGATGCATCAAGAATGAACTCCTTGCTCCGTGACATAGTCAAAAAAAGAAACTGGATTAAGGTCCAAGTGAATCATGATACAGGCTGTAAAGAACAAAAGAAGAAAAAGAAGTTTAAACCCCCAGATTATGCGAAAGGAATAACGTATCGCCTAAACAGTTCCAGCAATACTTAATTCCCGGATTTCCTGTAATACCTCTTCCACCCGATTATCCAAATCACCACGAGCATACTGGTCTCTCGTCTCTGCATCAAGGTACTGCTGTACCTGTGCCATACGGGAATATGCCTCCGCACAGAATCGTAGCTGAATCTTGACAAGAGCCTCGAAGCTAGGGTCTAGATATGGGACGCGCAGATCGATCAGCTGGGGCAATTCGGCGAAAAGCTGCTCGTTCAACTGTTCGTAGGCCTGCTTAGCGATCTCGGTCTCACGCTCAGTACGTGGCAGCTTCGTAGCATCCTTATCGGGCTTCTCGACAAGCTTCTTGACCTTGGCGCGCATGGCATCGTAGTCGAGGAGCTTGTGGTTTCGCTTCTTGATACATTCGTTCACGTCGGGGAAGTAGGCGCAGAAACGGGAGATGGGATCGAGGACGGTAGTTCTAACTTGTTAGTTTCGTCCATGCGTAGCAAAGATGGATATCCGCATACCGGTATGGTCCATCCAATGCCTTAATAGTCTCTGCATCTAAATCCTCAACAGCTTGTCTGTAGCTTCGGCTCACACCATCCTTCGTTCCGGCGTCACCATAGAAAGCGTCAATGGTCTCAGCAATGCGCATCTGGGAGGCAGTCATGGCTATCGTAAGGTTAGTCACCACTCATATGGTTCACTAAATTCACGACAACCCACCTCGCAACGAATCCAGGTATCCCTTCGCCTCCTTTTGGAGCTTGTTGGCCGCACCCTCCATAGTCCGGTATCGTCTGCGCCCATCAGTTTCATGTCTTGTACCATATCCAGGTTATCGATTCATACCGTTCCTCAATCTCATAGTCGCGATCATTTGTTCTCTCCACATGACCTATCGATAATGAGCCTCAAGTCCTATCGCATTCCTGCCATATCGCGATCGCGGGGTAATCCGAGCATACCGGTCTTCATCATCACCTGCGTAGTCGCACGGTTGACATTTTTCTTGAAACCTGCACAAACGCGTCAATATTAATCCACATGTGAAGCAACTAGACATTGTCATTGTTGATTCAATCCGTGGGGTAGCGTACCTGCCCAAGACATGATGGCGGGTTTTCCAGGGTTCAGGAGATATGATTAACGTAAAAAAGACAAGAATAGGATTGGATCAAAGGTGATTATGCAATGAGAGCTGATCCAGATAGCCACAGTATCAGTAACAAGCAGTGTAGAGAAGCTTTGGATCTGATTCCTTGGTCAGACAGCAATGAATCCGAAGTCTGCCTTACGAGTGTGGCGGTGTCTAGATTATGTAATACATGTATTTCCGGATGAGGCTGCCTACGTCACTACAGGCTGAGCCCAGTTATAAGTATAGAAACTAGGTAACATGGCTCAGTAAATGATTCCAGGGGTTCCATTTCTACATCAGGATTATAATGGAATTATAGGAGGAACCTGAAAAATGAAGTCTTGGTGCAGTGCTGAGCCACTGCATGAACCAGTCCACAAGGCTGAAGATTCAATATTACAAGCCGCCGTACTCCGTAAAACGATATCCACCGCCAAATGGAAATGCAGATGCCTAAACATTTGTGATACGCCAAGATATACTAGTAGTAGCTGAGATGCATGAATTCCACTTAGAATGAAATGCCAATATTCCAGCTTTGGAGGCGTCGGAGGGGAGGTGAATATAAGATGCCGAGATGAATTGAAACTCCTGAACGTTTTGGCCGGGTTAGGCTATGTCGATCAGTCAAGAATAGATTGGGGTCGGGGCCAAAATAACCTCGGAAAAGTTAGCACAAAAAATGCTAGGTTTGATGGCGCTTCAGCCCTGGAGAGTGAACATTCTAGATACTATCCTGGTTTATAATACAATCTTGTACGGTGGCTCGGGGGAGGCCGGTTCATCGTAAGTTTGTTTTCAGTGGCGGACCTGACCACATGTGCATGGACTCAGTAAACTGATGTCATAAGATATGTCCATTTTGGGATCAAAGATGTATTATGATTTCATGTTATTCAGAAATGGTCATGGGATATAGTAAGCGCTGATCAATAAACCTTCGGATGTTTCAAGATTGAAGTAAACAGCACTGACATTCATGAAGCACCTAGTAGGCATTCAAGTTGTATGTACAGGGGCAGGTATGTACCAAGTTGTATAGCAGAGCTATGCAACCTGTCTGGCCTAGGAATAGTTCCTTACCATCAAGTCATAAAAGTACAAGCATAATCCAAGTAACGCCATCGGTATCTCCCCAAACTCATAAGCAAAGACCCAGTAGAGAGAAAAAGAGAAAGAAAGTCATGAGTCTTCGTTGCATTTGACGTGAAAAAGCATGACGTCCAGAGAAAAGACAAAGCTAAGCGACGGACACAGGCTTAAAAGAAAGAACAAAAGATAGAAAAAAAAAATGCGCCGGATCAAATGACCGAAAGAACAAAGGGCCTCCTATCTATGAGGAGCATTCAAAGGACAAGTACCTCCTTTTCCTTGAACGGGTCTAACACAAGAACAAAATAGCCACCCTCAAATGCTCAGAAAGGGTACATCGTAAACCAAGCCACCCCTCTCATATCCAGAAGAAAAGAAAAAATAAAATCATCATCGTCATTAGTTTCATGGACCTGAAACTAGCTGAATCTAGAACCCTTCCTCTCCTGCCTTGCACAGTTTGATTTGCCGAACCCACTCAGACTTGAGAACCTGAGAAGCATTGATACGGCGAGAGGGATTTGGATCCAGAATAGAGTAGATAACGTTACGGCAGCGAGCCTAGAAATAGAACTTGTTAGACTTGATCCTGCAATAGATGCGAATATGTTCATGCTTACCCGATGCAGCGTCTCAATGGGCGCATATCCATCTTCATGTTTGCGTCCTTCCAAGTATCGCTGATAGAACTCATCTTCATCCTTGCGAGCAACACGCCAGAGGTGACGTCCAGTGCGCATAGCCATGTAGATCACTCCAGTAGCCCACAGATCGACAGCACGGGGATCGAATTCCTTTTCGGTGTATTCCTCGGGAGCGATGTAAGGGGCAGATCCACAGAGACCCGCTGTCATATGTGCTTCCTTCTCCCAGGCCATGCGGAAACATTCACCATTGCCGAAATCAGTAATCTTGAGAGCACCATGGGTAGTCAGAAGTAGATTTTCAGGTTTCAGATCTCGGTGCGCAACACCCATCTCGTGCATGTACTCCACACCGCGCATGAGCTGCTTAAAGAAACAATCTGCTTCAGCGACCTCCAGTTTTCCAGCTGCAAGCACCAGAGTGTACAAGTCACCACCAGCGCAATATTCCATAACCTCACAGTAATCACCCTTAGCATCTTGCAGGAGATCCAGAGTGTGAATGACGTTGGGGTGGCGAAGAGATGAAGAGATACAGAATTCAGAGGTAAGTCGCTTCTGGTATTTCTTGGCGGTTTCTTGAGGTCGTCGTCGGAACTCCTTGACGGCGTACAACTGTTCACATTTGGAGTCTTGTGGATCGACCTTGTGAGAGATCCGGACAATGCCGAATGCGCCGCGACCAACAATTTCCTGGCATTTTCCATATTTATCAACCAGGGAGGCCGTGGCGTTAGGACCGCCCTTCTTATCAGCGGCCAGCTTATCCCGCTCAGTTTTAAACTGGTCGATCCAAGTTGACATAAGAGAAAGTTGCTGCTCATCGACCTGGTCATCTCCTTTCTTTCGGCCACCGCCGAGCATGTCACGGAGCAGGTCGGTCAGTTTTTCTTGTCTCCTAGCACTACGGAGATGATGGGAGTGGTTTCCGAGAGCTTCAGTCAGAATTTCGAAGCGCTTGTGTGGCGGAAGACCCTCCTTTTGTTCTTTGCTATTCATGATCTTCTTTTTCGTCTCCTTTTCAATGGGTTCATTCTTGAGTGATGGTTGGCGGGAGGGAGTTTGAGATGGAGGTCGAGAGTTGGTGCGAGATGAAGGTTTTGAGGTGGGTTTTTCTTTAGAGTTGTGAAGTTGTTGGATACTGTCTAGACTGCTATCGGAGAAGTCCCGGTGGACATCATCCTTATTCAGACTTGGGGATTGTTTCCCCTGTGTGGAGAACATGCGCGAGATGCGACTCGCCATATTCCCTTTGAGAGGTTTCGTAGCTGGGGATGCCGGTGGGGGTAGGGCGTGGGCATCCCCGTTAACCACGGACAGATTCATGCCCGCTAAGGCGCGTGTTACCGAAGGGTCTCCATCCCGAGGGTCATGTGAATGTTGAGAGTTTGCTGTAGAGGAGACTGCGGACGGAACAGGTGAAGCAGGTGGGGGAGTCATGTGCATTGGAGCTTTTTGTTCAAGAGAAAGGGCGTAAAAAAAGAAAAAAAAAAAAGCGACCCCCGTAGAATAAGTGGTGTATAGAGGTAGATAATCAAGTGTGGGAAGTAACAATCACGTCGTCCCCGAAGAGATAGAGGGAGACGAGCCAAGCTCGCACGCGGCTAAGCTGCGCAGAACTGCAAAGCTGCAAAGCTCTAGATAAGCTAGATTGATTGAATCCCTTTGGGGGAGAAAGAGAAGCAAGATCGGGGGTGGTATCGGCGGCGAAAAAAAGAGCAGGTTGATGCCTTGGTGCCTTGGTGCCTGAGGCGCAAAGTGACGCCAGTGACTCGCGTTAAATGCGATCGGAAAACGCTTGGATCACGACGTAAGTATGAAGAGATAGAATCATATAATGGGCAGCCAAAACCGGCCCTATTGAATGGGTATCACATATAAGAATCGAAGGAAGAGAAGGAATTCCAAGTCCACCAGAAGTTTAAGAAAAAAAAAAAAAAAGTGGCAGAGACGAGGGATAAAACTGGCGATACTACGGGAGCAGCAGGTTGAAATACCACGGGGAAACGGTTCAGTGTATGGGGCTCGTTTGGGGTGGATTAATACGGGGGTGGTCACTATTACTAAGACTGAATTTGACCATAGGGACGGAGTAATATTAAGAGTTATATAATATTAAATAATAATCCAATAATCAATTTGGGGGAACCAAAATCATAAAATTAATCCCTAAAAGAAAATAAATCATAAAATAATAAAATAAAAGAGAAAAAAACCCAAAACACTGTGGTGGACACAAAAAGCCGTGTATTTTAATTATGGTAATAATACCAAACCTATCATTTAATCTGATCTTTTTATTTTATTCTTTACTCCGGATTTCTAATATGATTACACTTATGTACCTAGGTATTCTTTATTCTTTATATTTCTTTTTTCTGATCTTCTTCTAGGGCTATATCTAGAAACATCCGAGCTTCCTAAATAGGTTACAGACTTACAGCCCTGGAGACTTACAGCCCTAGAAGACTGTAACCTCGTACATTCCCGGTACCGAGTACCACAAGTGGCGCATGCTCTCCTGCCCTAGTCGTGTGGATTCAGGAGTTCTCAGTACTTTAGCCTACTCCATGAGTGATTTATTTTTTTTTATTTTTTACCCAATTTTTTTGTATGTCCGGCTACCATGTTAACCGGAAGATCCCTGGTACCGGCACTGGGTCTTTCCCTCTTCCGTGTCCCAAGAGAGATCAAGCAATTTGTCCCCCCGAAATTACTAGGCCGATCCGCCCCGATGACGTCCCCTGGTGAGATAATCCCCAAGTAAACTAGGGAAGCCAAAGAGAAACAAAAAGGAGGGGGATCATTCCACGTAACCAGCCCCCATAGTCTAAAAATCCCCAGTGACGTCGAGTCTAAGTGAAATTGTGTATGTGTTATGGAGTTAAAAGAGGTGATCGTATAGGTCGGCTATCCTAGTCCCTCTCCCCTCAGTGGCTTTTAAACAGTTCTAAATCGTAAGGTTGAGGCGAGTGAGGCTGTGCATGTTGTCTGCATATCCAACAACATCCGGTTTGATTCGATCGTGGCCCCGCATCAGCGACCAGAGCCGATGTGCTGGGTGCATTGTGTGGCGCTAGCATGGCCACTTGTTCATTTTGAGGGGTATAGGTTCCCGAGGGAGAATCCCGAGTCATGGACAATGGGACAAATCGACATGACAATAAATGTCATGTCGCATGTCTAAGCGCTTTGTTGTAATGTTTCCCCGCCTTCAATTCCTACGAAGTACGGAATTATAGTAAGACTCTGTAAGAATAAGGAGGATTCGTTCCAATTCTGGGGAAGTGCATACATGGCGTCGCCTAGTACCAAAGGATATAGAATGTTTCATAGAAGGAGATATAGTCCCTGTACATTTTGGTCTTATTAGAAGGTACTATAATGGTGGTACTACTATAGTCCTACTATAGTACTAGTCAGTATAAGTGGTTCTTAGTGATTGACAGTGAAGAAGCCAAGACTTGCCCCTCCCTGCTGATATACCGTAAACCAATATGAATGGATTTCCCAGCGATCATCTCTGACGATCAACGATAGGATCAAACCCGATTTCTATCGAATCAGAATAATCCATAATTCTCACTGGCACTTCGAACTCCAGTGTTCTTCCACGCCACAGACAAAATCATCCCACATGGATGATCGCTACGTAACAGGAGGGATGCGAGTGAAGTATGCACATCTCCCCATCGGGAACAACTCAGACGTGGGGTCCCTGTGCGATGGAGTCATCCGTCAAGTGTAAAGGCTTGTGCCCCTCTTCCATATTAGCATCCGTAGCGTCATCCGAGCTAGATGACGGCATCTCGTGTCGGGAAGTCCACGCTGACCCTCGGAACCACAGATGTCCACTCAATAGTGTCAAGCGAAAAAGAAAATTAAGAATAAGAATAACAGATAACAGGTAAAAAAGAAAATAAAAGAAGCAAGGAATATGGGACACGATGTGAGTGATATACTAGAGCCTATCAGAACCGCACGAGTAGTGCCCTGTTGTATGATTGAGCTTCGTGCTTCACCGTATCTCTTATTTGCTTCTGTGCTCCGATATACAGAAAATCATCGAAACTTCCAAGGATGAAAAGATTTGGAACTGGAAATGAAAAGACCAAAATACAGTACTAATTTAGTACTAATTTCATACAGTATTGTTGAGTGGGGTGCGCGGGTAACCTAGTGCAGTTAAACAGTTTAATCGTGAGCTTCAAGCTACATGATGCCCAGGTGGCTGATTCAGATAGAAAGCAATTTCGAATTTAAACCTCGGTTCCCCGGACTTGATAATGGATATCACTGGACTCTGAACCTTGTAAGAGCTAACCTCTCATCTTTCTGAGTACTGAACTATACGGAGTACACTACGAGGCATTTTCCTCTCCAATCAGCGGAGACCCGACAAGGAGGGGCTTCATCTCCTGTTTGTGGTAATTAGCCCCGTACATACTAGTCAGCGAGGTGGGAGTGAATGGGGAATACGAACATTGAAATTGATAAGAACTTGAACTTTGAATAAGTTTTTCTGTGTTCAATTCTCTATACCTAGTATTCATGAAGTTTTGAACATGATAGATGTACCACCGGTAGCCAAGTAGGTGCTAATACCATGTACAAGTAGATCATGCCAGTGCATCTCGCACACGACCCGAACCCCACCATGCCACAAGCGCGGATGACAGTCGATCGAAATCTAAACCAGGACACGCACAAACCATACTGACCGCCAGTTTGAGTGAGGGGTTGAAAGATTCAAACTGGTCCTTACTGTATAGATACATGATGAAGGATTCACCTAATCGTGGACTAGGATGACTCCAGGATGCATACAATGCGAAATTAAGATGATAAACACATAAATGAAGAAGCAATAATTCATCCCACTCTTCCTGACCCATTAACTGATATCCCGAGGTAAAATAACGTACTAGTATGCAGGTCGGGATGCGCCGATGTGGAGGACCTGATAAGGAAAAGGAGCTGAGCTGAGCTCGACATGCATGCATGAGCTCAAGACGTGCTTCTGCCTTGCTTTGCATTTTTGCTTTTTCTCGTCTTACAGTACTTTTTGTACTTAGTAACTATGTCCGAAACCCCCCAAGGGCTGAAACTTCATGTACATTTTAAATACTCCTTGGCAAGGCTGCATCTATAATTCAAGTACGGAGTACAGAGTACAGAATACACATGGCTTCATGGATGGTAGCACTCGTATTGCCGTGCATATGGATTAGGATCACCATACATGTACGATGCACCTGGGCACATTACTGTGGCGGCACGGAGTACTCCGTAAGTAGACTAATAACCTAAAGCCAACCTGATTCTGGCAGGTTCAGTCGGATTATACCAAGTAAGAATATTATCACATTGAAGTAAACTTGAATAAGTGCGATACACTCATTCTGATAGGGCTCGGATGAGGAATCCATGCATTACCGGGTCTATTATAGGACAACACACAGGCCAAGCCTAGAACATCTAACGGCCTTTGTCCTACACTAAGATGCTTCCAAACATTAATTTTTTTCCTTTCTTTTTCTTGCTAATCAACGAACTCATAGATTGGATTAAATCAAACCCCTCTGCATAGCGGCCCATCTGATCTTCCTCTATCTGGGTTGCACATAGAACGTGTGCTCTCACAATGACTCTGATAGACTTGAGTCGGTGCGTGCAGGGGCCACAGCGGCCCGGATTTCAAAGGATCCTGCTTTATCTCTCTTGGCGAGTTTACCAATAGCAATGAATACATTGATTGGCCCCGAGGAGAAATGATTGACACTGCGGCTGTCTACGGGGTACACTGAACTATGCTCACTCCCGGGGGCGGCAGGATAAAGAAAGAGAAGGTTCCGAGGAACTGCAGGAGCTCTAATGGGGCCTTTCAGGGGAAATACCCGTGCCGGATGGATTCGGCTATTTATAGTTGATCAACAATGAATCAATGAATACTCCGTAGATATCTGGATTTCGGGTAAAAGGATTCCATTTTAGGGATGCGGTCGACGATGACATAGACCATGGGGGGTCAATTGAGCTTGTTTTGCCACCCGAGTTCTCCCGGCCAAACTGTAACCGATTGTCTTGTCCTCTGTTCCCTCTTTCCTAGACATTAAGATATCTCATTATGGCCCATTCTCGGGATTTGTGGACGCGGACCGGAGCTGGATGATCGTTGGGACGTGCGCGCCACGTGGGACTCTGGACGCATCCAGTGGCAGCCACATTGTATCAGAAAAAGGCGGTATGAGCCCTAAGAACTGCGGGCATGCCGTCCGTGCAGATACCCATGGGGCCGGGGACGGGGGAGGATTACGGTGTGTGTTGTTGATTGTCGGGGATGATGGGCAATTCTCGGCGAAGAGAAATCCACGACCGGTCATATAATACAGCTAGAGGCGACTTGGCACCCCTGCTTGTGCATCTCAGCCAAATCCCTCATATCAAGAGCTGGGAGCTGCACTGTGTGACTACCTTGACTGCGGTATTTAATCACGCCAGAACACGAGTCTGCTAGCAAATCAGAAACAAGTCAACAAAAAGAGGGCGGTGTTCCTAAAAGAGATGCTACATACCACGAACTGTTCCAATGATTCCTCGAAGAGTTCATTGTTCACGCCTACACCACCGGGATGCTCGACCGGCGATAACGGATTCTTGACCACTGTTTACCGGATTCCACGTCAGAAATGATCATTGTGCGCAAGGACGAAGCTTCACGAACCGTATTCCACAAACAAGTTGATATAGATCTGCTGCAAAGCGATTCGCATACTGGGGCTCTTGAGGTCGGTCAACATGACGAACTTGATATTGGTGGGTGTTTCGTAGTAGTGCAGTTTGTATTGGCTGGTGGCATAGGAGACGAAGCTATTCAACGGGACTCAGTCAGCAATGGGGACCTAACAAAGTACCAGATCGGGCATCAGGGGTGCTTACTTGTCCTCCTCGCCTCCCAACTTGCGCACCATATTGCGGAGTGAAAAGACTGTTCCAAAGACCAGCTTCGCATCATCATCTCCTGCTCGTACTGTTTGACCGGATGATCCTACTGCCCCGGGGATCTGTGACTTTCCCGCAACGGAGGTTGGGCGTGGAAGCCAACGACGTTTGTAAATGCATTCCGCTGGAATGAACTGGGTCAGTGATGATTAAAAAAGTACAGGATTAAGTTTCATTTACCGTGGCGGTCAAAAATGTAGAACGAATAGACAGTCATGATGGGCTCATAGAGTGGATAGAGAGATTGGGTACTCCATAAGCGGATTTGTTGATGTTCAGGGGACTAGGCGGTGAAGCTTTAAAGAGCTCCCCTATCGATAAAGAGAAACGACGTTGCCTAAACAGATCACTTCGGGGAGCTTTTTCTGGCCTTTTCAAGGGCTTGGTGTCACTCGAATTTAGAGCTGATGTACTAACTAGGTAGTTCCTTCCTGGTGTACAGAGTTTAACCTCATTTGAACGAGGCTTTTTGTCGTAAGGCTGACAGCGCCTGCATCACGCGTTATCTCGGCCCCCCGCTCTCTCTCCCCTCTTCTACCCCACACATATCATTCTTACTCAAACGTCTTTTGATTTTCTTTTCTATCCTTTTTTCACCCTTGAACCATATATTTCTCAATGGACGCTCAATCAGAGCCTCCATATGAGGTCTCTGCGGAACCAGAGGTGGAATCACCCAGTCTGGATCCCATAGACCCACCAGCACCCCCAACTCGAGTCGAGTAAGCTTTAAATAACACTAGATGATATATCAGAGAGGCCATTGCTTCTCCAATGCCGATCGGTGATTGACAAAAGATTCTATATAATCCAGTTCGGCCGCATCTTACGAAAGCCTCGATCGACATCGCCGACGGAATCCCAGAACCAGGCGTCCAGTGAAGGTTGGTGGATAGATGGTGGTTCTGAATCCATGACAGACTCGATGAGACTGATCATGTCGTGGCTAGGAAACGCTGGACGCCCGCTCGCTATACACAACCAGCCAAGATGACGGAGCGGCGGAGCACCACATCAATCAATACTTGATCAAGCAAGAGATTGGACGCGGATCATTTGGCGCGGTCCACCTGGCGGCGGATCGATATGGAAATGAATATGTACGACCGCATCTTCCTGCGATCTCAGAACGACTGGGTAGTTTCCAGACGAATGATAGAAAAAGAGCTGAAATGAGACTGAACGGATTAAGAGTGAGTGCTGACCATGTGCGCAACCCATGAACAAAGGCAGTGAAAGAGTTTTCCAAATCCCGATTGAGGAAACGCGCACAATCGCATATGCTGCGAAGACCTCGAGGACCCCGACGACATGGGACTGGGTCCAATTTGCCGAATTCGCCATTGCATAGACATCCCTCCGAAGACGACAACGAGAATGCGAAGAACCCGCTTTACCTGATCAAGGAGGAGATTGCGATCATGAAGAAACTGAACCACAACAACCTGGTATCGCTGATCGAGGTCCTGGACGATCCCACCGAAGACTCGTTGTATATGGTTATGGAAATGTGCAAAAAGGGTGTCGTGATGAAGGTTGGATTGGAGGAACAGGCCGATCCGTATGATGACGAGCAATGTCGTTGCTGGTTTCGTGACTTGATTCTAGGGATTGAGTATTTGCATGCGCAAGGTATTGTGCATCGCGATATCAAGCCGGACAATTGTCTCGTAACAAGTGACGATGTGTTGAAAGTGGTTGATTTCGGTGTATCGGAAATGTTTGCAAAGGACTCGGACATGTTCACAGCTAAGTCTGCTGGTTCACCCGCATTCTTACCACCAGAGCTGTGCGTTGTCAAGCATGGTGATGTCTCTGGGAAGGCAACCGATATCTGGTCTATGGGTGTGACTCTGTATTGTCTCAGGTACGGAAGGCTTCCGTTTGAGAAGTCCAGTATTTTTGAGTTGTATGAGAGCATCCGAAATGACCCAGTGGAATGTGAAGATGAACTCGACGATCGTTTCAAGGATTTGATGAGTCGTATCCTGGAGAAAGACCCATCAAAGCGCATTGGGATGCAAGAGCTGCGTGTAAGTCGAGCTTGGAATCTTCCCGTTGCATATAGGAGCATTGTTCTGATAAATTTACAGGAGCATCCGTGGGTGACAATG
The DNA here is from genome assembly GCA_039634405.1 of Penicillium herquei. Classification (NCBI taxonomy): domain Eukaryota; kingdom Fungi; phylum Ascomycota; class Eurotiomycetes; order Eurotiales; family Aspergillaceae; genus Penicillium; species Penicillium herquei. Next base: position 2,683,780 of record CP098387.1, on the reverse strand, counting down.
GATGGTGCTGATCCTCTTCTATCTGAAGAGGAGAACACGGCCCACAATGTTGAGCCGCCAACAGAGGAGGAAATGAATGCTGCTATCACGAAGAGCATAAGTCATGTCATGACACTGGTAAGTTTCATACCCATCGTCTCGTGAGTCCATTCGTCTGATCCAGTCCGTAGATGAAAGCTGTAAGAAACTTCAAACAACTAGTTGATCCGAACAGAGCCCCTCCAGGTATGCAGAGTATCCTGGGTGGAGATATTGAGGCACACTTCGTCGAGCCACCAATGGAGATGGATCCGGATGAGGATTTCCCAAAGATTGGATTGGCCGAGGATTCATCTTCTAGCCAAGCACCAGGAGGTGGCCTCCGGAAGATATTAGGCCGACACCCCATGCTCTCTGGTTCGCAGGATCCTCGGGATAGCCCACGGAGAAGTGAATCTGCAAGCTCGCGAACAAATCAGAGCCCTGTCGGTAGCAAGCGGCCGAGTGGGGTCTTTGAACCCGAAAGAAAAGATTCAGGGTCCGCCCGCAGTGGCCGATCTCCCTGGAAGGCTGAATTTGGACCAGACGCCAGCCACCACTCTCAATCAGGGTCTCCACTCCCTCACTCCAGAGCCAGCTCGGCGATGACCAAACGTAGCGTCGAGGGAACTCGGGGCCATGCAAGGGATCCCTTGGCAGATGAGTTTCCATACCTCCACATTGGACCATCTACATACACTGGCTCGTCCCAGGACTCGGAGCCCACAGATCTCAACATCGGCAGTGACCCAGCACCTCTTGTTGGGGAGCCAGAAAGCATGGATGAGGATGTGGACCAAGGGTCAGCGGTTAATCCCGTGCATATAGTCAGCGAATCGCCCGGTGCAGCTGAGTTCGATATCTATGAGACGGCCTATCGAAAGGAGCTTGAACGTATCAACTCTGTCAGCACCGGTCGCACATACCCTGGTGTGGGTCCGAAGGTCTTCCTGAACCGGCGTATTGAGAACAAGAACGAGGTGATGAATTTTGTCAAGGACAAGGCAATTGATTTGCAGATTGGTACCAAGAAGATTTTATCCCCTGCATCGAGGAGTCCAGCCACGGCGTTTAGCGCAGCCGTGAGCATTCTTCGAAACCAGATCGAGCAGAAGAAGGAGTCTGAATTAAAGGAGCAGATGCAGCAGTCACAACAAGCAGAGTCGTCAGTACAAGCATCAACAGAAGCTCAGCCGACTGAGCGACGAGCATCCAATCCAGCTTGCTCAACGATCCGGTCGCAGTCTATTCCAGGGCCCGAACCATCTTCTCTCGAGGCAACGGCTGTGCCTACTACAGAACCTCATTCTGGCGAAGACCCCGCGGCTCAGCTCCGACGACTGCTCACTCGTGCCCAGGAGAAACTTGCCAAATGATTTATCATTGGGTCATTATTCTCACTGTGGTATGGTTAAGGAATACGGGGTTGAGTGAAAGAAATCAGCCACCGCTCTGTCACCTGATTCATTTATTCTTTTTCTCTTATGTTCTTTTCTATTCTAACTTCTTCATTCCCTGTATTTTCGCATTGAGTTCATGTAAACTGCTGCATCTGCATATTGCCATTGATACATCGAGCGGCTAGTCAAAGTTTGTTAAATACTCGTCATACTAGTATAAATTCATTACATTTACTCAGCTATGCCATTATCCAGACCAGAATGCATTCCAAGAATCATCTGGACAGTATTTCTCCCACTCCAGGATGTGTCGTGTGGAAACTCTCATCTCGGCAACATTGACCGAGGTACGAGATACGATGAAATCAAGCATACACCCAACAAGTAATATCCCAACAGAGACAACCCAGCCTATTGGCCGGGTTCCATCTAAGTTCAAACTTGAAATTAGCGAGCACTTGAAGTTCGGGATTTGCTCATACTAGTGCACATTATGTATCAACGGAGATATGTACTCCGTAATCGGTACACATTTAGAGAGAAAATAGTAATACTAGTATCATCCAAAGTTTTCAAAGCGCATGTGCATACACATATGTACGGGGTACTAGCACAGCATGAATAGTATTGATCGATAAGCCGACATGTGGGTTTCATGCTGGGGTCCATGTACCTTGGGTTACACGACTTCGCTCATCTAATATTTGAATTCGGTACACCCTGTACTTGGAACATGTTGATTTCTGTAGGGCTGCCAGTGGATGCTAGTGAGTACGGGGTACATGACTTGGAGTACTCTGTACCTAGTACCAACTAGTATTCACATGCCCAGGTGCACTTGTGCATATTACTCGAATGCTTACTCGGATCCGGCCTTGTACCACACTAGAACCCTTACATCCTTTGGAATTTCCATAACCTTGCTACAGAAGGATACATGCCAGGTGGTTATGTACATTTAGGCATGTATAATTTCCAAGGTTGAATACACACTCAGAAGTTGCGGTCTGTTAACTCCGAGGGCCTACTATGCTGACGAGGGCCATCGGGGGATACTTCGTTCTAAGATTTCATGCCACCGAGTGTTGATTTGCCTGAGCTGCACTTCAAGTTACTCCGGATTTGGATAGTTCTTTGTATTCTTTCTGAATGATTAAATGAATATGACTTCAGTCTGAAAATAGAACTCTCGAGACATGGTTCAAAAAAGCCATGACCAAATGGATGTGCCGTTTCTGTAGGATATTTCATTGACAAGCGAGATACTTGGGAGAATATTCAAAGAATACATGACTATCCAAATTGGGTTGAAGAAATTGGAAGATTCGAGTCTTCTGTTTGTCAAAGAACTGGTATGAGCCACTTTGATCGGATCAAAGGATGTCGCTCAAATGCACCATACTGTCTTCAAGTTTCATCAGAACAGCTTGATTATCATATCATTCGAAGTTTCATATATGGCTATTGGCCCAAATGAGTAATCATAGCCTATATGTGAGAATAATAGACATCTGTATGCGATCCCACAATACTGTTCATCTGTTCATCTTAACTTGGACAGCCTGATCGCTCATCGTTCTTTTGTCTGGAATCACTCGTTTCATCCATGAATTTCTATATTATGTGGGGTTAGAACTGGCACTTCAAAGAGTTCAACATGAGGTAGTCTCTTTCTTTTACATCCATCACTCACAGAAATGCTTGCTCATTGAGCCTTGGGAGAGCCTCGTCGAAAGAAAGCACGCATCTGGGCGTAAAATCCAGCAATTCCTTTTACATCTTGTTTATTCAAGTCTGGTACCATAACATATGATCCCAGATTCTTTGTGTATACTATGTTTCCTCCCTTTGAAGCATTTCGAGTTCCCTTGGTCGAAGCATTTTCAATTATCCATATGAGTTTGTTATAAAGTCCCCTTGGGTTTCTTTTCATTTTCAACATTCCCCAAAAGCACAAATCTCTTACCACTTTTAAGTCATCATACAATATGGGAGCTATTGCACGACCCCAAAACACAGGGGGTCCAGGGGCTAAGCAGTCCCATCCTAGGACCTCGTACAGTGGAGTCTTGAAAAGCGGAGCGACCAAGACCGAAGAGAAGACCTCGACCAAGATCAAGAAGAAGAAGAAGTCTAAGGACACCAAGAAGAAACCAAAGGATAAGAAGAAAAAGGACAAGGATGAGGATAAGGCACCGGTGATAGAACTGCCATTCCGTCCTCGAGAACCGTGGAAGAGCCCAGTCATTGAAGTCACCGAGATAACGGATGACATGAGTGATGTGCCCATGCCAGATATAGAATCAAGCGATGATGAAAAGTATGGAATTGGACCCGACGCCCAAGAGGAGGTTGATGCCAGTCTATACTTTAAGCTGATTGAGGAGGATGAGAAGATTCATCCTGAGTAAGTGCCACCAACTCTTGAACCAAAAGAATCCAGGTTTTTTTCACAAGAGAAAGTCGAAGCTAATCAATTTGGAATTTCTAGTGATTTTGAAAAGAGAATTGCTCATTGCGAGGAAGCCTTAGAACAAGCGAATCAAAAAATCGCCCCTGTTATCCAAGACCGGTTGAATCTCCTCGAAGCGCAAAGAGACCAGCGAGAGTATGTTTTCTGATCTCATCCAAATTACTCTAACAATGCTAACGTACTCTAGTGAGCTATTGGATAAATGGCCTGATCAGACTTACTCTGTCGCACTGCGATTAGACTTTTTCGAACGACTCAAAGCATTCCTGCTCGCGGATGGAGACCCTAATCAGGTCATCTCTTGTATCAACGCTATAGTGAAGGCTTATAAGCACAAAACGCTTCAGTGGGTTCCTGGATATGTGACATACTGGTCATATGGAAAACAACTCACGCAACTACGAGCTTTCGACTGGGAAGAGTTTCTTATTTGGAATTTCAAGTATAAGGGTGTCAAGGGATTCTGGGTAGAGGGAGTATGTCCTGAGCAAACATCAAATGAATCCACTGAGTGAATCCATGACTAATTGATATCTTCTCTAGTTGCGCGATACCCCCGTGAAACAGTTCTTGCAACATCGAACCTGCTGGCGTGCGAGATATGATACTTTCCAGGATATGGATGTGAAGGTATGTCTTTCCTAATACACCCATCAAGTATTACTAGTCATCCAAGATCTTTTCGCTTGGTTCAAGTTATGTCTTTATTCTAATGAGACATTCTTCTTTCACAGGTTCCAATTGGTCTTAAATTCTGTCTACCACCCCATTCTCATAGGCAGCCAGACCCCAACACAAACGTAGTACCAGGTCGCTTCACAAATGCAGAAGCACCAAGATCAACAACATGGTTCTCTACTGTGCCACGTGGAACACCTGGCGAGCCCCTAGTCAACGGCAACCCTCCCCGTGGCGGAGAAAAGAGGCCTGGCCACGCAGGGGGTCCAGCCAACATCATGTGGTACGGTCCAGAAGATAGAGATCCTTCCACAAACACAACTGTTCTATTCTGGATGACCGATGACACCGGCGCCGACGTATGCTCTATCCAAGAGCGAGACTTGGAGCAGATGTATCACGTTAAGAACAACCACGAAGATCCCAGCGTTATGCAAGCCCAACCTCCTCTGCTGGCTTACTATGAGATGCGGGGTGCAAGTGCCGGAGATCCACATCAGTTTGTGCCATGCAGGGCAATGAGGATTCATTGTTATGCCAACAAGGATGTTGACGGCCGTCTCAATACAATGCTCAAGCAAGCTGAGCTTATAGAGGTTCTCATTACGAAAAATAGCCTCAACCCTTTTGATCCGCCGGTGAGACTGCTGGGACCTTGGCTGAGGCATAGATTCTATACTGCGACTAGTCCGGATCGCTCGGGTCGTTTGTATATTTACAAGAGACATCTTCAGCTCATAACTATACGCCCTTCTGATCCACCTCTGTCGGGTGCGTTTCCGATGGTTAATAATTTGAGGATTGGACCAGAGCATCCAGCTGCGGAACAGGATCTTGTTATTCCACCTTGAATTACTTCTGAGTTGGAACTAGAGACATCTGAAGATGCTTTAAAGTTCGCCAGACATCTGGATGTTCCATTGGTTGTGTTTATTTCATCTGTTCAAGTTGTTTCCATGTATTCAGTGCTATGATATTCTGTCGTTACCGTTTGATTGAATTTACGATTATTTGAATGGCACTTAAATATCGTCATTTAGATTAAAAGGGAACTAGTAATCTGAACTTGAATATCTATGTTCAAGTTGATATACTGTGTAATATGCCTCCAGGGCTGGATATAGTACCTGGATCTATAGAATCACATGATGCCCCACCATACATCAAGTTCCATGGATCAAGATGGAGTCAATTATTAGTTTAACGCACTAGATATACTCTAATCTAGCCTATACTCTAACTACATCTCAGTGGAACCCCATTGAATAAAGAATTGAATGAATTGAAATCATGAATCCCGAAGGACCAACCAGCAGATACAGTAGTGCTGATCAGAAAAGAATGAAGTCATTAGATAATACACACGGTAAACCGTCAACAATAAGATCAAAGATTCAGAGCAGGTCCGAATCACGCCATACAAGTATTCGTATGAGGCATGTCACATCATCACGCTAGGCAGCGAACAAAGTGAAGAGCAAAAAGATCAAAAGCCGGAAGAGAGAAGAATAAGAATAATCGAAAGTATAAAAGAAGTCAAAAATGAAAAAAAAAAAAAAAAAAAAAAAAAAAGAGCTAGGCTAAGCAGGAAATGCAGTAGCATCACTGACATAACTTCGTCTGGTCGTGAGGTTGCGAGAAGAAGCTCCGGCGGAATCTTCGTGGATCATGGACACATCATTGAGATTGGGCGAGAATCAATTGTCAATTGAAAAAGAGTGTCGGAGAGACTCGGATGGGGTTAGCCGAGAACCTCGAGGTCGAGTCGAGTCGAATCAAATCAAATCAAGTCGCTGAAGCAGAGGCAAAACGCTAACGCGAGACACATAGCAAACCGAAAGCGGGATACGCTTTTTCTATTTCATCATTTGGATTCATGGAAGCGTGGGACCGGGACGAGAGAATGAGACAGGTTGTCAGGTGAGAGAATAGGTGAATGTTCTAAGGAGGTAAGGGGGTGAAGATGGGGATTGTTAGATTGTGATGGGTGCCGACTGAAGTTATCGAGGTTTTTCACCAGGCGTGGTACTGGCCCGTCCTTCTGAGTAAGGACCTTGTGGATTTGGATCACCCCGACTAGCGACTGAGTCTCGACGGCTACTATCTGGCGAGAATCGATCCTGTGGAATAGCGCTATACACACCGCGCTCACCAGGGTTACTGTTAAACCGAGGGATAGAGTCCGGCGGACCTAGCTGTAGCGCATGTGGTGACGGTAGCGGGTGATTGATTTCCGGTGGACGAGGCAATTCGCGCAGATTTGGACCCATGACACGGCTAGGCATATTTGGTAGTTCTCGACGCTCTTCTGTTGTTGCTGGTAGACCCGGCGCAGGCGCAATGGGTCGCGCGGAATGATCGAACGGCATAGAGCCAGGACCTGGTCCATGCGCCAAGTGCGGAATATTGGCGTGAGCGTGTGGATGCGCGTGCGCATGAGTATATGAAGCAATTGCCACGGCCGGACTACCGGGGCCCGGAATTTTGAGTCGACCGGATCCTGATCTTCGTGGTGGTGGATAGGTCTCGCCGCGGGCTTCCGCCGCCAGTTTGCGCCGTTCAGTTTCCGCCTTACTGGGTCGTCCTCGTTTGCGCGGGGGTTCCCCTGGGTTGCCTTCTAGCTTTGGAGAGAGCTGCGCCGAGGCACCACTTTCACTGCTATATGAGGCGACACTAGCCGGCGGTCTTGGTTGAATGGCGCGCGGCTTATCGGCTGGATACAGTGGTCGTTTGCGCAGGTTGGGATCCACGGGTGGTGCTGATGACCTGGTCACTTCGGGACGAGGCATCTGAATTGGTGCTGGCGCAGGCGCAATGGTTTGCATTGTTGGCATTGTTGGTACTGCAGGTATTGTGGGAGTTGATGAATACGGTTGGTATTGCGCTTGCATATTGTTGAAGGCAGTTCTGCACGAATTCATAGATCGACCTGGACGGGATTGAATTAAAAACAATTAGATATTCGAACTTGGTGCGATTGTTGAAATAATATCCACGAGTCCCGAAGTGGGACTTGTTTCTATAATTTTTTGTGGTGTTTTTTTCATCAAGATACCTGGCGGAAGAGGAATATCCCCCCAACTGGGCTGGATATGATTTTCACGGATCATGCGCACTAAGAAATTGGATGAGACTCCAGCTTTCTTGAGAATCTCCGTGAGCAAGAAGTACTATGGATCAATTAGCTTATTCTGATCAATTGAATATTGGGGAATGGTTAATCAGTTAGTTTACCTTCTCCTCCTCGGACCATGGCCTATCCGGTGGATTCGACATATTCCATGGAAGCGACAATGCAAAGAACGAGATGAATCAAAGTGAAAAAGAAAAGAGAAGAGTGAATGGGGAATTGCAACACAATATCAGAACCAGACAACCTCCCAGATACAAAATCGGAGCGAATGGAGCGGGTCCAGGGGAGAAAAAAACCGCCAACTCAACCCCCGAAGGCAAGGCGTACACGAAAAGACTGAACCCGCAAAGAAAAGGAAGAAAAAAAAAAAGAAAAAAGAAAAAAAAAAAGAGAGACAAAAAAAAATAAAATCTTTAGGCCATGCTCCCACGAGGTGAGGAGAAGAAAGAAATGGAGGCTTTACAGCCAGTGGAAATGAGGGAAACAAAACAAGACGCGGTCCATGAACGAGCCGAGTTGAACGGGATCGCGCAGGACGCAGAACGCGTTCGGGACAGCTGCAGGGACTATGACGGTTTAGGGGAGACAGCAGATATGAAAATGACCAAATCACCAATAAGAAATAGGGGGAGAAAAGAAGATTCGAAGTCGTTAGACAGACCCGTTTCAGGGCGTTTCAGAGTTGAATATTCGGTCAAGTTGAGGTTGATAACCACCTGTGCAAGTATAAATTTATTTTACTCAGTGTATTATATACCTCTGTATTCAAATGTTAGGCTATTGGATAGTAATTTATCATTCTATTGTTTATATTCTAAAAGTACGATCGAGGGGTCATGCAGGAGTGGGGTTTTTTTTTCCCCTTCATTTTGATGTCAATTTTGGTCAATTTTGGTCATTTTTGTGAGAGGAATTGGGGGGGAAGGGGATTTCTCCGATTGAACAGCCAAATAAACTTGGAAATTCAACTAGAATCAACTAAAATCCACTAAATTCAAATTAAAAGCCACTAGAATAATAGAGAAACATTACAATATTCTGGTGAAATAGATACCAATCAATTTGATCAATTGTTTCATCAGTCTAGTCCAGATGAAACCGGTGATTTGAACCATGAATCTGCAGTCCAGCTGCAAATCATTTGGCATCCTCCAATCCGACCGAGTCAAATCCTGCATGTACAACTCACAGTTCCAGAGCCAAGGAACGAGCTACGGGAAGTAATTTTCCCGCTTAAAAGGTGGATTTCCACAATGGTCTAATGTTCCCACTAAGAGGAAAAGAGGAGAAGGAGGCCCCGATGGTTTGGTTCTGTTGGGTCTGGAAGTTAGAGATCCACTCGATGCTCGTTATTATTATATTATAATAATCATATCAAGGAGGGGAATATGGACAGAAGATATCAAAGACCATTTTGACAGTATCAAAATAATATTATCCCCTGTGGGGGACTAAATAGGTGAGAATGTATTCCTGCCAGATGTACACCTGTACACCTGCACTATGTACATGGCCCTAATGTACCACCACTACATCAACTAGAATTGACCATCAGTTCAACTCAAACTCTCTGCATGAGGATCTCCGATTAGAATCCCCCTGGAATTTTCCTTTTTTTCCTTTTTTCCTCTAAATATCCCCCTTCTCATTCGATCTGGACCACTTCCACTTGGTCCGAGACCCATTAACATTCATGCCCCGCTAAGCTGAATCACCGGCGTTTGGATCTAACGTCCCCAGCTGCAGTAGTCGGTCCAAACCTTTCCTTCTTGAGATAAACCTCAAGTGCCCCGTTCATAGAACCCCATCGAACACTCCCAAAGTACCACTACGATGGGTACTTTGGGCCCCTTTCAAATGTTTCGACTCGCGGAGCCCTCCAGGTGCTCCGTACACCTCCGTATACTCCGTAGTTCGGGGATCAACAGGAGGCATATGCTCATGCTCCATGACTCCAGTGGCTACGTGGACCTCGGGAGTATGATGTAGCTAGCAGCTTGAGCACTGGCATTGATGGACTGAATTTATAATTAGTTACTATATTATAATACTCCGTGCCTATAGGTATCATTCTATATCTAATATACACATTAAATCTAGAATAACTATATCCTTTGATCGGAATATCAACTTCAACCTTCTTAATTCATATGTCTATATCCTCATCCGAGGTCCGTTATCACGCACAGACACCGTTTGCTTCTGCATGAATTTCTCCCATTCAACTCTCTCATCCAATCGTTTCCCGCCCCAACTGCAATTGTTCTGCATTGCTGAGGATTCTTCCATCCCTATCCACTCATTGTACTGCACCTTCCACGCAGCTGTCCGTGGACGTGGCTCTGCAGGGCCCCAGCCTCCGTGTCTCACTCTCTGCTTTCAATGAATCTGCCTAGACTCTCTTGACGTGATTTTACCTTGGCCCTTGAGCTTGACTCTGACCTTTGACATTGACCGTGATCCTACTCTTGACCCATAGGGTATGGATTGACTTGGTCGTATGTGACTCTTTTCTGTTTTTACTCAATTATCCATTATATCGTCATAGGTACCCAGTAAATCATGATTATCAGCTTGAACACACACTGATCAGCTTATTTGATTGTTTCTAAGACATCTGATTCGAATCACTCTAATTCCAAGGGATGATAGCATTCACTGAATCATATCAATCATATCGGGTATCCTCCTGGACCACTTTAAGGTCCATATGGCAATGGCAAATAATGATCTCCCAGTATTCAACCATCAGGACATTCACTCTGCCAATATTCATTCACTCAGATCCCAGATTTCCAACCCAGAAAAAAATAACAACCTTGCAAACCCATACCCAAATCCCTCTCAAAACACACCACAGCCAACAGAGCTTCCTCTTCCTTGCGCGGTGAATGTCCAGGCGGTGAGCGCGCGACACGGGAATAGTGCCTGTTCTTAGTGAATAAACCAGTGAAATTGAAACTCATCTTGATCATTCCAACTCCTTCATTTCTTTTCTCTTTCCTTCAAGTAGTCCGTGTCAGTCATGTCGGCCCATGACACGGACTCCAATCTCGAGGCAGCCATGGAATCGCCCTCCATCGGGCCCGACGCCCTCAAGAATGGCCACTCCACGCGCTCGTCCCGGTCGCCTTTGCCTCAACAGACAACCCCAATCCCAGAACTGAAAGGGAAGAATGACCCCGAAGATAAACTCGCCGCCGATATCCTCGTCAAGCAGGAGCCTGGTCAACCGCCCAAACTTTCCCGCAGTGCCTCTCAAAAAGTCGCGCGGAAGCCACTGCAGCTGTTCTCACATTTGCCCGATAGTACGGAGGATGCGTTGAAGGAATTCGATCAGATTGATTCTTGCTGGTATGCGAACAAATACATGGGATACACCGAACATGCTATGGAATGTGATTGTGCTGAGGAGTGGGGTGAGTCAACTCTTACTTTTTTTTTCTTGATTTCTTCGTGTTTTTCTTTTCTCTATGGAGGGAGATGGTTCTAGTGGTATCCCTGCATCTAGGAGGAGAGAGATAGATGGGATACGGGAATACGGGAGGGGAACCGTGGCATCTTCGGGGGCACTACGATTCCCATTTCTGTCTTGTCCCTTTTCGAACCTCTCATTTCGAATCGTTCCCATATCTGTGGTCTCTTCGCTCTTAAATCATATGTCACTAACCAATCTGTTCGGATAGAAGCCGATGTCGGTAAGAACTTGGCGTGCGGTGAAGACTCCGACTGTATCAACCGAGCAACGAAGATCGAGTGCGTGGGGGACTGCGGCTGTGGACCCGACTGCCAGAACCAGCGATTCCAAAAGAAACAATATGCGCAGGTGGCGGTCATTAAGACCGAAAAGAAGGGTTATGGCCTACGGGCGGAAACCAACCTCGAACCGCACCAGTTGATCTACGAGTATGTTGGAGAGGTGGTGGGTGAAGCGCAATTCCAGAAACGCCGACGCGACTATGACGCCCAGAACATCAAACATTTCTATTTCATGTCGCTGAATAAGGGAGAATTCGTGGATGCGACCAAACGAGGCAATCTGGGCCGATTCTGCAATCATTCGTGCAATCCTAACTGCTATGTGGATAAATGGGTGGTGGGTGAGAAGATGCGCATGGGCATCTTCGCGGAACGTGCGGTGCAGGCTGGTGAAGAGTTGGTTTTCAACTACAATGTTGATCGGTACGGTGCCGACCCCCAAGTTTGCTACTGCGGTGAGCCCAACTGCACGGGTTTCATTGGCGGTCGTACTCAGACTGAGCGGGCTACTAAGCTCTCCAATGTGACCATCGAAGCACTTGGAATTGATGATTCTGAGGCTTGGGATACGGTTGTTGCCCGTCGTCCGAAGAAGAAGAAGACTGAGGAGGATGACGAAGAGTATGTGGACAGCGTGAAGCCCAAGTCGCTGGACGAGGACGGTGTAACCAAGGTCATGGCAGCCTTGATGCAGTGCCAGGAGAAGTGGATTGCCGTCAAGCTGCTGGGTCGTATCCAGCACTGCGATGATGAACGAGTGCGCAACCGCGTGGTGAAGATGCACGGATACCAGATTCTGAACTCGCAGCTGGCCATGTGGAAGGAAGACCACAACGTGCTTCTCCAAATCCTGGATATTCTGGACAAGTTCCCTCGACTCACCCGCAACAAGATCATCGACTCCAAGATCGAGGACAACATCCGACCCCTGACCACAACCGAAGACGAGCGCGTAGCCAAGAAGGCAGCGACGCTGTTAGCCAGCTGGGCCAACTTGGAAGTTGGATACCGCATTCCACGCATGAAGCGCGGCGAGCAAGCCAAGCAAGCCGTTAACCAATTCGAGCGCCGCGAATCAGGCCGCGAGCAGCAGCGCCAGCGCTCAGTTTCTCCTCTGCCCAACCCCCACGACAGTCACAAACAACAGAACCAACCCAAGAACCGCCGCGGTGAACCTCATCACCAGCGGGATATGCTTCACAATCGCCAGCGACAAACCCGCCGGAACAACCGTCAGCAACAACAGCCGCAGCAGCAAAGGTCACCACCTCAACCGCTTCCTGATGGATGGTACTCAGCCACAGATCCCACTGGGCGAGTTTACTATTACTCCGCGGCCAACGAGGTGCAATGGGAACGACCAACCACTGCGGTAACTTGCCCGGTGCCAGTGAACGTGAACAAGACAAATACACTACTGCAGAACATCATCGACGGAATTATCAATTCCCAAGAGAAGACACCGTCGGAGCGAAAGAGTGAAACGCCCAGCACACCTCAACAGCCGCTGGATCGACCGGAGAAGAAAAAGCGCGAGGATGACTGGTGGAAGAAGCTGGACGAGCAGAAGCAGAGAAAGGTCTACGAGAATACGGTGAGTTCAGCCCCTCTTCGTCAGTTAACTGAGCAATACTAATAGGACCCTTTAGCTTCACCCTCATATCAAGTCCGTCGTTGATCAATACAAGAACAAGATCCCGAAGGATGATCTGAAGCGGTTCGCCAAGGAGGTAAGAACCACAAATCCCATCTCCACCTAGTACCAGCATACTAACAAACAAATAGACAGCCCAAAAGCTCGTCGACGGCGACTACAAGCGCGGCCGCGTAACAGATCCCACCCAGATCAGCGAGAAGCACCAGCGTACCGTGAAGACATTCTGCAAGTCCTTCTTCGACAAAGCCGCAAAGAAGCACAAGGAGCGCGAGAAATTAAAGGCCGAGAAGCAGCAACAAGGAGCCACCTCCGAGCACGACGACACAAAGATGTCGGATGACGAGCCCGAGCCCTCCGCCGGAACAGGCACAGGAACAGCCACATCACCTATGGACGACGACACTTCCATTTCGCTGAAGCGCAAGCGCGATGGCGAAGACTCTATGAATCCGAATCAAGATGAAGACCAAGCTACACCGGGTGGTAGTTCACCTAAACGACAGAAATCCACACCTCCCCCTCCACCGCCTCCACCACCAGCAATTGATTCCGATCATAGCATGGAGGATTCGAATTCACCTCTTAAGGAATCTGAATCGCCTGTTGATTCGAAGAATGAAGAAAACACAAACAAATCTGAACCTGAACTTGGGTATCCGGATGTGGAGATGAAAGAACTTCCACATATGCAATTGCAAAGCCATGTCTAGGTTATTTTGTGTTTCCAAAAGCGAGGAGTTTATCGAGCCACGCATTTTACTTAATTCTGACTATCTGATTCCGTGGCTCTTTTTTTTTATTTTTGTCAAATACCCCGATCATAGTTCAATTCAGGAGTTGGTTCTTCAGATTGCATATAGTAGATACTCATCTCATGATATCAGTATATGACTCGCAACTATAAACTTGAGGTACAAATATACGACTACTGCAAAGAAATATTGGTCATCAATCATCATTGTCTCTCTATCTACAACTCGAATTGAAACCAATTCAAATCAGAACGAGAAACAAAGAAAAGAGAAGAAAAAAAAGTAAACTCCTCTACAATAGAACCATAACACAAAAACATCAAACATATCACAGAGCTCCAATCTAGTAGAAACTCTCGACAATGGACTCCTTATTAGGACCAGCACCACCAGCACCACCGGGAGCCATCTCACCCAATCTGAAGACGGACTCAATAACACTCAATTCCGTAGCAGTGGTATCCAGACCAGTGATAGCGAGCCAGTCGTTAACGACCATACCAGCACCAACAACGGGAGAACCACGGTTCACGGAACCAGCAACAAGGGGAACCTGTAGCAGGGAAGAGAGCTCATCTTGATCACGGATAGAGGTTTTGGGGTGGACGATTCCTCCTTGGTTGGAAAGGGCCATGTAGGATCCTGTGAGGACGTTGTCGGCGACTGTTTGACGGAAGACTTCTACGCCGAGGACGTCGGCAATACTAAGAGATATTAGCTGCGCTCATGGAATATGGAGTGGAGTGGTGCTTACATCTCCTCTGTTTCGCGCTCCAGATCGGGGTGGACGATAGCGACGTGGTCGTTACAGCAGATCACATTACCGAGTGCGGAGAGACGCTCTTCTATACGCTGAATCTTGACATCGTCCGGGAGGGTGTTGCGCAGGTGCTGGAGTTCCTGGTCTGTGGTGGTAGTAGGAACGAGGAGACCCTTTCGGTTACTGTAAAAGATTAGCACAGGGTCCAGCCTCCAATTGATGTTCATAATCATATCCAAGATATGAATATGAGGGAAAGGATTGACGTACCCAACTGTTAAACGACCAACAATTCGTGTACCAGCAATGGTAGCGTGACAAATAGGAATAACGTCCTGAAGCTCAGACTCGAAGACACTGTTACAGACTCGTTAGAATCCCGCGCATTCCATTTTTCTTATCTGGAATTTTTTTTCCTTATCGTACCTGTAGAAGTTCTCGGAGGCGCCAACAGCGACGATGGCGTAGGAGTTTGTCAGACGGGCGAAGACACCGACTCTGTTCTTGTTAGATTTTTCTTTTCAATGAATGGTAAGAAGGATCTGCTGAATCTTCTCTGTCTGGGTCTTTTTTTCTCTTATTTTTTCACGCATTTTTTCCACACTCTCTCCCTCCTCCCTTTCCATTTCTATTTCTTGCGTTTCCTTCCTCGAGATCAAGATCCAGACAGAGATAATCGCATGCACTCACTCATTAGAGTTCTCGAATTGCGCGCGCACAGCCATGGTGGTGGTATGTCCGAGGAGTCCGGGTATCACGGTAAGGGGAATTCTGGAAAAGCCGAAGCGGAGAGTGACAAAAGCGTGGAAGGGTAGCTTTTGAGGTAGACGAGGTTATGAAACTGAGGAATGACCTTCAACTTCACAAGCAGAGCAAGAGCAGATCTTAAATGGTGAAGTGGGATGAAGTGAGAAAAGAGCAAAAGCTTTAACCAATTAGAAAGCGCAGTTGACTTGCCCCGCTAAGTGGAGTTGATCAAGTACTGCAGATGTCACGTGTACCTGTATTCTCTTAGTAATCTCATAGTAAATAGATGTACCTGGTACTTGATATAAAGAGGGCTGAGTACTCGTACTGCTTGACTCATTCTGGCTCATACTTTATGACTACATATGACACTAATGTATGTGTTAGTGACTGCGCCTCAATTGGCTTATTTCCTATAGTTTCACTTTTATTACACTTGAACTACTAGCAGTTACCAGTAGTTACTATTAGTTACTATTATAGTGAACCTTATGACTACAGCTTACTCATGTAAACTCGATGGAAACTTCGAAATGTGTAAATTTGATATGATTTACATGCGCAGCATGATGGTGTATCCCCATGCAAAGACCACAAAGCACTATGAAACAGAGGACACCAAACGCCGACGCTAAAAACAAAACAAAAAAAAGACAATAAAAATAAGGATAAAAAATAAAAAAGAGTAAAAATAAAACACAAAAACAAAAAAACGAAGACTAGCCCCAAAGGGCGGTCGGTACTACCCCCAGGACTAGAAACGGCGTCCATGGGGGTAGTACATGGGACCCGGAGGTCCTTGGTGGCCCGGGGCCAGGTAGTTTGGCACCGGGAGTCGAGTGAAGTTCGACCCCGGTGGTGGGGGCAGCTGGGGTGGACCCGTCATTGCGAATGGGTCCGGCAGGCCCAGCTGCCCCCGGGCAGGAAGAATGCGCCTCGGCTGCGTGGTGGGCGTCGGGCGCGGGAGGATGAACGACCGCGGGTCTGTAGGCCCATGGCCGATCATCCCCCCGGCACCAGGAGGCGGTACAGCCTGTGATGGCTGTGGTGGGAGGAGTGCGCGGCTGCGCATGTGAGGGAGGGGCTGGGCATGCATGGCCTCAGCCAGGGCGATCTCCGCCAGTGAGGAGAGGGCGTGAGGGACAGGCTCATCGTAAGCACCGTCCAGGGAGTGGATTGCCGGCTGGGTGGGTGGTGGTTGAGCGCCGGTCTGCTCATTATCGGCAACTTGGGATGCTTCGAGCAGCATCTGCATTGAGCGGTCGACAACGTCTTGAACGTCTGGTTCGGCACCGGAATCCAGCGCCCGCAGCTGTGGCTTCACGTCATTCTCCATCTGGACCTTTGTCACGAAGTCATCCCAGGTCTTGAAGGCAAGTTCGTACGCATCGGCGCCGAGTGGTTCACGGACAGCGTCGGCGTCGAACCCGCGGACGACCTCTCGTGCGCCGGGCTTTCCTTTGGCGAACAGGAATTGGGGCTCTTCAGAGCCAGCGGTGGACCCGTCGGTCTCTGTGTGCTCGTCATCTTCGGCGGCACGCTGACCCATCATCAACTCGATGACCTTTCCTCGGACGGCGTGGAACATTTCATCTTGAACGCTCTTGATCATCGCCTCCGTCCGCATGTTCAAAGACGCGACTTCGCCTTCGTAAACTCGATTTTCGGCCTCGGTCTTTAGGTTGTAGGTGTGGCTTAGAACAACCAGATGCTTGCGCAGCTCTTCATCAAGCTCTGCCTTGACAGCAGCCCATTCGGGGCAGTCTTCATGAGCATGCTTGTCTTTCGCAAGGTTCGCCATGTTCTGATCGGCCATAGCGCCCAGAGCCAGCTGTTGCGCAGCGCCAACCTTCTTGAACAAGAATGCAAGTTTGTCCTGGCGTTCCTTGATTTTCTTTGTCTCCGGAACTGGAGAAGGGGATTGTCTCTTGGTCTCAACTTCCCAAATTTCGTCTTCGACCTTCTTACCACCACGACGGGCGGCTGGTGCGGCACGGGTAGCTCGGCCTCGCTTTTGACCTCGAGCACGGGCAGCTGCGGCGCGAGCAGGGGCTGTATTACCACCTCGTCCACCACGTCCACGACCACGACCTCGGGTTCGTCCACGGAATCCTCCGCGACTGCCGCGACCTCTCTTGGCGGGTCCACTGGCGACTTCGATGCCATCAACATCAGCGTCGAGATCTGTCATGGCGGCGTCTTCCTCGGCGGTAGTGATGTCGGGAGTTTGGGTTTGAGGCTGAACTTCTTCGGCCTTTTCGGCGGCAATTTCCTCGGGAGTTGGCTTGGCGTCATGCTTCAGCTTGAGTCTCTTGTAGATAGGAGCAGGCTTAGGATCTTTGATCTCGGGCTCTTCCTTCAATTCCACAGTCTTGCGCTTTCGAGAGGCGCGTGGAGAGGCGGATGCCTTGGGCTGCACGGCTGAAATGGATTCACCACTGGCCTCGGGCGATGTTGCCGGTGCGGAGTGCTCATCTTCAGTCTGGTGAGGGTCGGTTTCATGACCATGATCATTGGATGTGATTTCGGGAGTGTGAGAGGATTTGGTGATGTGAGTAGTTGGGAGGGGCTCAAAGGCGGACTCATCCATTTCATCATGATCAATGGGACTCATCTGATTAGTGGGAGAGGAGGGGTGAGGGGCCTCCATCTCCTCAGGAGATTGGTGTCGAGCAGCTGAGCGGGTCGTACGGGATGATTGCGGGACAGCCAGAGCTCTCTTTGAGCGGCGTCGACGCGGGGTGAGAGGGTGGTCGGCATCATTAACATGAGCAGGCTGGGCAGGTTCAATGACCTTGCGCGCAGCAGTGTCAGTATTATCCTGCAATGCGGCAGGCTGACTCTCGTCACTGCTACTGGCAGTTGACATTGGTTGTCTCACTCGGAGCTTGAGAATGAGAGAAGGGCGGACTCCAGATTGCTGTGACTGGGCAGACTGGTTGGCAGCATTAGAAGCAGCATTACGAGCATTGCGAGCGCCTCCGCGGCCTCCGCGACCTCCGCGTCCGCGGGTCACAGGAGCTGGCACAGAAGATTGAACGGCATCTAGTGCAAATTAGTAAATTTTGTTTTTATTATTTTGATGTCTCGTGTAATTTGAGACATGTTGCGGTGTGGGTGAGAATGATTCAAACGACACGGGGTTGCCGGGGAATGGGGGTGAATGGGTATGGGGGAGATGAAAAAAAAAAGTAGAATTTCACTTACCTGAAGCGCGGCGCGTAGAACGTGTTGATGTTGCTGGGGGGTGAGCAGCAGCACCTCGTCTTCCTCGTCGGCCCACCATGACGACTTTTTTTTTTGACGTCTTCAGTGGTGATCTGGAACCAAGGGGGGAAGATTCAAATGATTCGATGCGAATCCACCGTGATCACGTAGAACATGAGAACAACAGGAAACAAGGCAGAATATGTTGGTGAGACTGCAACAGACAGTGATGTGTCAATAGACAAAACTGATCCAACAGTAAACAACCTAAGAATCAGTTGGGTAAGATTCTGAGATTGCAAAAAAGAGGCTCAAAATGAAATGGGTAAAGATGTAGCTCAATGCAGCAGAAACAGAAGGATAAGAAGATGGGAAAGGATGCAGAAGGATGGAGAGGAGGGTGGATGAAGAAGAGAAGAAGAAACAGGAGAAGAAAATAAAAACGATATGAAATAGACCACGCGTTGCGAGTGAATGACAACAAGGCGACAGCGACAGTGACAGTGACAGAGTTGGAATCATTCACTTCAGGGGAGTCAAGGTACGCGTTTTTCCCCGATTCAATTTGTAGTAAACAGGGGGGCAAGAAAACCAAAACCAGTTACATTGAAATTTACAAAGCAAAATCAAAAGGGATCGAGCAATGGAGCATGATGAACATGGAAGACTTGACAATAGAATGTTGAAGTTGAAGTTGAAGTACTTACCGGGTGCAGGATTTGACAAAAGACAAGGTGGCGCGCGATTGGGGAAGACGCAAGGGTGGATCAGAATATGATAAACCTCGTTTTTTATCTTCGTCTGATAGATTCAAATAGATTTCCAAGATTAAATTAGATCGCGCGGAGTGTTAAAAAGGAAAGGGTCAAAAAGGGCGAGGGAGAGAGAAAAAGGTAGAGAAAAAAAGAGGAAAAGAAATGAGGGAAATCCGGGTTTGGGGATTATTAGGTAGTGGCTGGAGTATTCAGTAGGTGGTAAAGTCGAACTGAACATGAATCCCTCAGATCATCACTGAAATCCTAAATACTAAATCTCATTTCTCTTTCTCGAAGATCAAGTAGAAAATAGAAATTGACAATCTTCCCTTTTCTCTGACCCACCTTAACAGGACGAACGCGGCCGAAGAAGGCGGAACCACTGTACGGGGGAAGGATCCGAGCACAGGGAGTATACAATAGACTACTGATTAAGATGATTACTGAGTAGAATAGACAGTAGAATAGGTTTAATAGAAACTAATAATATTCATCGAACTATTCATATAACATCCCTGGAAACGCCTTCATCATCTATACAGGAAAAGACCACCAAAATCATTCAGATCATAGGGAAACAACACGCAGAAAGAAGGACGCAAAGATATACGCAAAAAACAGACGCAAAAACATGGAAAAACATAACCAAAACTATCCAACAAAAAATCACTCTTCAGGGCATTCGTGCAAATCATATCGTTTTTCATATTGCGTGATACTGCGCCGGACATGCCCGGCGTGGATAAATCCCAGCTGAGCATAATCCTTCGCTTCCGCAATTTCTTCATCGCTTAAAAATGGAGACGCACTTCGTCGCGTCTCCCGTAATGACCGTGCGGATCGCATTCGCGTCACAGTCTTATGGGTGATTGTCTGTCCTGCAGACGGGGACGCCTTAACCCTCGTCCCGGGGCTCGGGGTCGGGGAGGGACAAGGACTTGTGGAACGAAAGAGGGGATGAATGTTCTGTTCGCGTGGGGCCAGACATTCCGTTGATCCGGTTGGGGAATCGAGATTCAGTGTAGACGCTGATGGTGATATTTGAACAAGATTATCCAGGGATTGATGTAGGTGCAGGGACGGTTCTCGGCGGAGACTCGGCATACTGCGCACACTGCCACTACCTCGCAGTAATGGGCGATTATCCTTTTCAGAAGGAGAAGATAGTTGGAGACGCAGCTCTGGGTCTGCACGCTCTTGGCTGGTCCGTGATGAGGTAGATGTCGTGTCGACAGAGCCATTCTTATTCGTGGATGGTTCGAGGCTGAGTGTCCCATCCGAGTAACGATTGGAACGTCGAGGATACTTGCGAAGAGATCCACGGCGGGTATCAAATCGGGGTAATTCAGAGGATGGATCACAGATCGCTGGGGCTGGAGGTGCCACTGTAGTGGGTGTTTCGGGGAGAGTCTTGAGCTCTTGGGAGAGATTGTAGGCATGGGGCCATTGGAGGTCCGATTGGGGTTGGAAAGCAATTATTAAAAGAGAACCACAGAAGGTGCCTTCTGTGAAAACAGAGATGCCCCAGAAGACTGATCGTGCAATCCACAGAGATGACTTGGTGTTGGTGTGGTCGGCAGCTATAGATCCTGCCGTGGATGCCGAAGCGATGATCAGATACGCAATTGCCAGAAATAAAATGCCGATCTTCCAGCGAGGCCATGAACGGTTCTGAGTAATTTCTTGGTGTATCAAGAGAGTGAGCATGATCAATGCAAGAAAGCTCACAACACTCAAGCTAACCGGGGCCAGATCAGTAGCGGGGTCGGACGATGACAATGATCGGACTTCTCCATATGCGAGACCATTGAGGATTGTGACAATAAAGACAGAAAGCAAGGATGCAGCAGCCAATGAATGAAGCAGCATATTGGAAGGCATTGTGGACGAGAACACAACTTGGGACACAAAGACTGATAACTTCAAGTTGAAAGGATTGAAAGAATGTATAACACGAAGTATAGAAAACGAGGGCCGTCACCGGGATCAAATCCACGGGCAAAGAAAGCTGGGGTGTCGATGCACTCGATGCAGGGGGGAACAGACGCATATTTATGACCTCGAGGATAGTTCGCGTGGAGGGAGAATAGGCGGGACGGGGCGAAGCACACGACTAGAAAAGCATATCGGATGCAAGTTGTTGATACATGTCAGATAGGGATTGACACTCAATGTACATTGATCTGACCCATCAACCTGGTTCTGATCATTAAAGTCTGTGGAGACAATGCAACCCGTACTATGGACTTGGATATCCGGGTCTCCTGGAGTTCACACTAGTCATTAGTGAGAAAGGTTAGTCCCAATGAACAGGGATCTTTGAATAATTTGGGTCCCCAGTAGATTGCTCATCCTCAATACCGGGAAAAGTGGCTCTGGGAAAGTTGATATATCGGAATAGGTGGAGTTCTCCTGCAAAAGGACTCCGGGGGAAGCGAGGACAGAATCTAGGCCTGCATCTACTACTATGTACTAGGAACTCCCCCGGGCCGTCATGACAAAAATCCCATGCGATTAGTACCAGTTGACCCATCTGGGCATGCAGCCTCTCAGAAACTATCTATCTGATCCATCAAGTTGATCGAACCTTTTCTCCTCTCAGGTCTGCCGAAACTAACGCGGATCGCGATGTCCGATCCCCGCCGATGTGATATATCCAACAATTGAAGAAACTTCCCGCCTTTTGGGGACTTTTTTCTTCAGGATCAATCAATTCATGAAGGAGGTTCATTTAAATTCTCTGGGTAATCTGGGGATCTTCCAACTTGAAGGTTCTGAGCTGACCGGGTTCCTGGATGTCTCCTGTGATATTAGTATATATTGATCCTTCACCCGTACCAATCGGAATCTTCAGCTCGACGTGTTCAAGGTTTAGCGGGCTGAGCTATTTCAAGCACCTCTTTAGCGAGATCGACATCTATAATTTGTCAAATCAGACAAATGATTTCATCTGAGCTGAATCCCAGGGTCTTCCCGATTCAGATATTACATCCACGTCAGACCACTATAGACTAATGCCGGGTTGATCGGATCATTACGACCAGTGGCAAATCAATTGAACCTCAATGGTCTCTAAAAATGATTTATGTATCAAACGACCCCTGTAGATTACCTCTAAGCGAGAATAATATTTGAAAATGCCAAATGCAATTCATTAGGAAAATTGAAGCCTAGCCAGTAAGGTCCTCCCCCTCATTCTTAGTGTGATACCTATAAGGTACTATAAGGTACATTTTGCATTTGGGCTGAAAAGTCATGATCTGTATGAAAAATAGTAGTTCCAAACTATCAGGCAGGAATTTCTCCGGAGTGATTTAGAAGGTGCAAGATACAAATGAAGATGAATCCAAGTCAGAGCCCATGGGTGAAATCCGCGGTTGTTGTCCCAGTGGGGCGGTGAGCATGGGGCTTCTTTGCTTGTTCATCATCGTCACTCCTGCCTCGACTTCTTCCATAACATTCGTTGGGACCACATATCGTCTACTTCCCCTCATCTTGACTCCCGTGGATTCTCTTCCTTCCCTTTAACCTTCTCGACTCTCCATCCTCTCCACTGGCGCCAAAATGAAGCTCACTTTCAAGGTTTGTCAAATCTCCAAGTTCACACCCCTCCGTCATCTCATAGCCTAAATTTCTGACGGATTTTTTTCTTTCTTTCATGAATACAGGATCTGAAGCAGGAGAAGTTTGTGATTGAGGTTGAGCCCTCTGAGACCGTATGTGACCCTCTTGAAGACGAACACTTCTATCCACGCCACCCGAGTGCGGGGCTGATTTTGTACCGCAGGTTCGCCAAGTCAAGGAAAAGATCGCTGAGGTCAAGAGCGGCTACGATGCAGACCGAACGAAGGTGATCTACTCTGGTACGCCCCATTCTTCTCAGCAGCTATCTTGTGCGGTGGATGAAGCCTGCAGCTGCTAACTACTTCTTATCTGTTATAGGAAAGATTCTGCAGGATGACAAGACAGTGGAGTCTTACAACATCCAAGAAAAGGACTTCTTAGTCTGCTTGCCTTCAAAGGTATGAGTGATGATAGCCATATTCTCTCGCGCTGGATTACGCCCAGCAGCTGACATTTTCATAGCAACCCAAGGCCGCTTCTTCCTCCGCCCAAGCCCCCTCTACACCAGCTGCCCGTGCTCCCGTATCGACCCCAGCTGCCCCTCCAGCTCCCGCTCCTGCTGCTGCCTCAGCTCCCGCTGTTCCTGCGACCCCATCGCCTGCTGACCGGGCCACCCAGCCTGGTGGCCAAGCTGCTGCCTTCGGGGATCCGTCTGCGCTAGCTATGGGAACTGCCGCTGAGGGTGCAGTTGCTCAGATGGAGGCTATGGGATTTGCCAGAAGCGATATCGACCGTGCCATGCGTGCTGCATTCTACAACCCAGACCGTGCTATCGAGTACCTGTTGACTGTAAGTGGGATGATCATGGGGGGAAAAAGTTTGGGGAAAAAAATCGTGCAGGACTAATTAGTATGATAGGGAATTCCCGATAATGTCCAACAGGAGCAGCAACAACAGCAGCAACAGCAAGAGGAGGAAAGCGCTGCCCCTGCTGTCACTACTGGTGGCTCTGGTGGCGAGGAGCCTGTCAACTTGTTCGAGGCCGCTGCTCAGGCCGGCGAGGGTGGTCGTGGTTCTACTCGCGCTTCCGGTGGTGCTGCTGCTGCCGCTGGTGGTGGCGGTGCTGATGCTCTTGCCAACCTCGATTTCCTCCGCAGCAATCCTCACTTCCAGCAACTTCGCCAGCTCGTTCAGCAGCAGCCCCACATGCTCGAGCCCATTCTCCAGCAAGTCGCAGCCGGCAACCCCCAGATCGCTCAAATCATCGGACAAAACTCTGAGCAGTTCTTGCAGTTGCTGAGTGAGGACTTCGATGATGAGGAGGCTGCTCTGCCTCCTGGAACACAGGCTATTTCCGTCACAGAGGAGGAGCGTGATGCGATTGAACGTGTATGTTGATCCCTGACTATGTCCACTCTTTTTTGGAGTTCGTACTGACTTTCTCCAGCTGTGCCGTCTGGGTTTCCCTCGGGATTCCGTCATCCAGGCCTACTTCGCCTGCGATAAGAACGAGGAGCTTGCCGCTAATTTCCTCTTCGATCAGCCCGATGATGATGAGGAGTAAATCTATTTACTCTACGCTTATTTTTCCTTTTTGCTTCTTTACGTTCTGATGAATACCAAGCATGCTGCTTTTGATTTCATTTGGCAGAGCTCTTCCCTCTGCTCTCCCTCCCCCTCAACCCCTTTCTTTTCCTGTGTAGCCATGGCATGAGGCTCGGCTTAGCTATGTATGGCCTAGGTCTACCTGCATACTACCCTTTTTTATCCCTGATACGACATTTCATGTATTTAACCTAATGGGCAAAATGGGACGTTCGCTAGTCAATCGTGCACATGTGTAGACTGTATTTAAATGTTAGCAATTTGTAAATCACGCTCAGAATCCCTGTAATTGGAATTCAAATGTTGTGTAATCCCTACATGTGCAGGTGTTGGCATACTGGAGCTAGAGCTGTTGTGGTCCGTGCGTGTCTGCTGTCCCGATCATGTGTTGTCCGATCTTAGCCTGATCTGAAGTATACCTGTACCACATACATGTGCATACTGTTTGCCTCACTCTAGGCATCCAGGGTTTTGATCTGGACTCAGTCCCCTGCTTTCAAGCTCAAGTATTTGCCACATATGTCCCAACTTGAAATACCAGACATCTTGTTGACAAAAGTGGCTATATATATGATGTCACGGTACCCCACACATATATACTTCAAGTATATGTACTAATAAAATTTAGATCTTGAATGCAACAGAATACCCTGAAATATTTAATGAAAACCTGGAAGCAGTTTCGAGTTAAAGATCATTAAACCCCGAAGGTTGTCTAATCTAACTTGAATCTAAATAAAACTGGAATAGTATTAGTACTTGTAGTACAAGGATGTGGCTATCAGCAGGTATACCCACAAGACTGGACACCTGACTGTAGCCTAGAGAATGTGAATCCCCGTAATCATGACTTGAATCTTACTAGATAAACGTGCACTTGGGGCCAGATGATCAAATGAAATAAGCCGAGAATGAGAGAAATAAAATAGAAGGTAGATTAGTATAGTCTGTTTTGGCTTATCAACATCCAATATTGGTTGAATCTACACCATCTTAAGTAACACCAATCTAACTTCCAAGGTTGAAATTAAGTATAGAAAGTATATTGCCCACCATATGATCCAATCAATGAATGCATGTAATGATAAAAATATTCCAAAATACAAGAAATTAGCTAAGTTATGGCATGCAACGTAGATGTTTCAACATCCACTTCATATGTCGTGATCATTTACATATCCTCCTCACAGACCAAACGCCCAGACCGCGACGCCCAGTCACTCTTTTCAAAGTATCGAGAATCCCATCTTCGCCGAAGTCAAGGTCATCCAGATTGAGATGCTTGCGGTACGACCATAAGCGGTAGAGTTGGAGGTTAGGTTCATGGTGATCGGAAAGGGACGTATAGGCATCGAGGAATGTAGCTGAGGTAGGAGCGACAAGATAAACAGGTGATGAGGAGGGACATGAGGGAACAGCCGAGTCTAGTTGATGAATCATATCTAGACCTGGAATTCCCATGAGGTCGAGGGTTTCGATTTGGCCAGTATGGTTTCCTTGTTCAGGACCCAGAAGCCAGTGTGGAGGGGAGTAGGTTTTCCACCAGAAGACAGTTGCGTCAGGGTGAGAATGTATTCCTTGTGCGGCGGTGTTGGATTCGACGATGGAGCGCATGGCGAGTTGGGCGGGGACGACACCTCCTT
Source organism: Penicillium herquei (assembly GCA_039634405.1). Classification (NCBI taxonomy): domain Eukaryota; kingdom Fungi; phylum Ascomycota; class Eurotiomycetes; order Eurotiales; family Aspergillaceae; genus Penicillium; species Penicillium herquei. The sequence goes on along the minus strand of CP098387.1, from coordinate 2,657,629 downwards.
GGTGGTAGACACCCATTAGGAAACCCATTGCGGCGTTGAAGATTACCCATGTGGCGAGGAATATCCGCGATCGATGCATGCGTACGCAGCTGAGGAGGAGGGGCACGCAAGGGATTAAGAAGCGGGGTTCCTGGTGGGGGAAGATGGAGAGTAGGACTGTGGCTGAGACTGCGGACAAGGCACGGGTGTTACGCATCCATGATGGCACAACCGGCCAGCTGAACAGCGACAGAATCATTGCGATGTATGCAGGGCCTAGCAGCTGGAAGAGGTTTGCGACGAAGTGCTGGTGGTGTGGGTGGAGGCCATGGATTGCCAGGTTCGTCGAGTCGGAGTTGTAGAGGATATTATTGAGAGGAGTGATGATTGGGTTGCGCACGATATCAAAGAATGATGCGGAGGGTCGATAGAAAGAGGTATCGATAAAGACTGCGATCGAGGTAAAGAGAAGCCCAAACCCGACAAAGACCGCCAGGGAAGATGGTCTAAACGCCGAATTAGCCCAGTATAGTAGAATGCGATGGTATGGTTTACTCACTTGCGCTGAAAGTACGGGAGCAATTTTAGACCCGGGAACAATAGAAACGCAGGGAAGGTGATGCGATTAAAAACACCGACCACTGCAATGAAGGAGAGGACCGCATAGGAGAAGAAGGATGAGTGCTTTCGCTATTATTTAGTTTCCACACCATATTTGCTAGTACACTGGGGTATGCGGCACGAACCTTGTTCTCGACAATGCGACGAATCAGAACCAGACCCCAGGCTACCAAGATAGTCTCTAGGGAGTTGGAGAAGGTGTGCGTCTGATATGTCCAGGTGACATACGACGAGGCCACCAGGACAACTGTTGCGCGCCGGTGCCGCGGGGAGGGTACCAACTCATAGATGGCCCAGTCCTCGAGCACAAAGCTCAACAGAAACATGCCAGCGCGCAGTGCATAGTACACCAGTTGTGGTGGTGGATTTCCTTGTCCAACCTCCGTGTAGAACCATTTCAGTAGGCTCATGGGAACCTCGTATGTTGGCCATAATGGGAAGACGCTGCGGATCGGAAGGTCGGTAGTAAATTCCCAGGGGAGATGCGAGGGATACCCGAAGATTTTACCTGTATTTGTAAAATTGAATATCAGTACTGTTTTTATTGATCAAGGTGGCTTGCGCTCTCCAACAGGAGCCCGGAGACTATCGCACAGAACTTTTGCGAATTGGGCTCTTTATCACCGCCAGCCCTGTGGCTGTGCGATCGACAGAGATGAATATCAAGAGCTTATAAGGAGATGAACAACATACCCGCAAAGACCTCGGGGCCTTGAAAATTCTCATCGGGATGCAGATAGCTGGGTGACCACGCGAAGTAAACACGGATCAACAACAAGAGTAGATAGGTACGTCTCCACATGATGAGGGCGCCAGGAACATGCTGGTAGCAAATATGAAACTAGATATAAAAGAAAAATTATAAAAAATTATAAAGGCCAAAGAGATGGAATGAAATCAAAGGAGTGATGGGTAAGTTGTGAGGGATAAAGGTAGACGCGTTAAGTTAGTGGCGATGATATCACTTGCCTGACACGCGGCAGAATGAATCCAGTTGACAGTTTGACAGTGGAGATCTTTACTACCTATTCTGGTTAAGGAGGGGGTCTTTGAAATGTAGATTCTATTTAGGTGAATTTAGTATTATATTTTTTTTAAAAAATAATTCTTAGAAAACAGCACTTCTGTTTGAGCCTTGGTGAGTTTCTTTGTTCAATGTTTTATGTGCTATTGAATGGCCCTTTAACTCTATAGGAACGACGTATGCATTTCATAATAGTAATAAAATAGCTAAGAAACAAAAAGAATTCACGGAGACCACCATGGAAGTCAAAGGTCAATAGATTTCCTAAAATAGTCATACTAGGCCCCTCTGGAATATAAATGCCAGGCATCAGTCCCCTTGTGGGGGCGGAGAGCCATATAGAGAGCCCTGGAGCCTCGACGAAAGACTGACTAACCGCCGATTTGCAACACAAACGCAACCGTCACTTTCCTGACTTTACCCCTCCCACTACCCACCACCCATCTTCGCAAAGTTAGTCTTGCTTCCTATATCTTCCTCCTACACCCACCTCGGACTCCTTTTCGATTCCAAACCTTTCACATCGCCACTGTTCCTCGAGAACCTTTTGCGTGAACCCCGAACTGACCTCTTCAATCATAGACGTCACTTTTGCCATTTAGTAACCATGTCTACAATCACCCTCACAAGCTCCGATGGAGTTGACATTCCCGTTGGTGAGTTATTCCATACTGGCGCGTGGTTATTCCATGGCCATTAAAATCTCGTGTGACAAGCTAACCCCGCGGCTTAGAGCGCGCTGTCGCTGAACGCTCCGTTCTGATCAAGAACATGCTTGAGGATCTTGGCGACTCTGGTGAAGCCATTCCCATTCCCAATGTTTGTATTCCCCAAAATTTGTCTTGAAAATACATTTCCACTAACTACCCCGCCAGGTCAACGAAGCCGTCTTGAAGAAGGTTATCGAGTGGTGCGACCACCACAAGAACGACCCTCCCTCTGCCAGCGATGACGATGACAACCGCCGAAAGACCACCGACATTGATGAGTGGGACCAGAAGTTCATGCAGGTTGACCAGGAGATGCTCTTTGAGGTTATTCTGGTAAGTACTCACATATACACTGAGCCTGCGCGGCGGCAGTGGCGGCGGCGGCGGCGGTTTACTGATTAACCTATTATAGGCTGCCAACTACCTCGATATTAAGGCTCTGCTTGATGTCGGCTGCAAGACTGTTGCCAACATGATCAAGGGCAAGTCTCCCGAGGAGATTCGCAAGACCTTCAACATCCAGAACGACTTCACTCCCGAGGAGGAGGACCAGATCCGCCGTGAGAACGAGTGGGCTGAGGAGTAAGTTTATTCTCTTTTTGCAAAGGTCCATTATGAACAGCTACTAAACATTTCTTCTACAGCCGCTAAATCAAATCCAACAATTCTGGAAGGGTCTCGCTTTTCTTTCTTTTTCTTTGCACCCGGTTGGAGCTGTGTTCCAAGCTTTGAATGGGAATGAAAAGCTCCCATGATGTGGTCGGATACAAAAAGGACCCCTTTTGCTCGTGCTGGCATGCGGAAGGCATGAACTGGCTTTCTTTTCGAGACGGCGTTTTGGCTTGATACATTTCTTTCACCCGCCCACTTAACCCCCCCAATTTCTACTTTGCTTCAATTTCTTTGACCCTTTCCTTATGCTGTGTAATGAGCTACAGCCAAGACTGGCTTGATGACCCAACATTGAAATCTACAAATTCCGTTTTCGCAAACTGTTGCCTGTAGAAGTAAATACATTTGATCTGTAGCCGTAGGTGTTTTGGGGCCTTTGAAACCCGACATCTGGAGCCAAGTAACAATCAAGTTCAATGTTGGAACCTGAACATATATGCAGTACAACGTTACTTTGAGTCCTCCACATGGTGCAGGTGTCACGTATTCAAGGTTGATCATGAAGAGCCTATTCAAGCTCAAGACCTCAAGTGCTGAATATCAATCCGAGTCCACAGATAAATTGGGGTTGTAGGTGTAGTAGTTCAAGTTGTGACGCTGACTCCCAAGGCTGTGCTAACAGACTGAATTTACATTTACCTGTGACCATTCGAAGCACCTCTACGCGATTGCAACACAACTTCATATGAAGGCCGCAAGTATACCCGGACGAATCTTGAAGCAATGCATATTCGCTCGAAAGTGCCTGCATTCCATTCCCGATTTCGCACCGCAAAGGTACTCTCTCAGGACATCCAAGACTGAAATTGCAAGTCAAACCGGCACTCCTCCAGTGCCCGGTGAGATCCAACGCCCTACAATGCTACGAAGTGGCGAAGCGAAACAGATGCAAGACAAAAGGGACGTCAATTCGATTCCATCAAAATTTTTGTTTAAGGAAAACCGCCCCGCCTTCGAGTCCATCCTCCAAGACGAGCCCCTTCTCAATTCCATTCTCATCAAATCGTAAAAGACGAACCGCGTTGGTACAGGCCGGGCTCGATATTCGTAAATCGGAAGCAGTAGAATATCGCACAATGGTCGAGATTTCCATTAGAAGTCATCGGCATCATATTGCACCTGCACCAAATCGACAATTCCGTATCGGACTTGAGTAGTTCCCCATCAAACTAGCGCGACCAAGTCGAAAAAAATGGAAGGTTCATATCGAGGTAGGGAACTCGTCGGGATATCGACACACATCGCACAACATATTGAAGGTATTGGAAAAATATTTCTCGAGGCGTGGGTCGGAGGGAATTGTCTGGGCGAGCTTAGATACCCAGACGGGTCTTGCGCCAGTGTCGTCGCTTGGCGTTGTAGCTGTAGAGAAGTCTTGTTAGTATTTATTGTTCTCATTTTTTGTGCGCCTTCGATTTTCATTGTGTGTGGGTCGCATCGAAATCGATTCATCAAATTCTTTGATTCTTATTTCTCGAATCAAGTGGGATGCGGAGATTCTCTGGGATATTCACGGGCGGATTTACCGGATGGTGTTGCCAGTGCGCAGGCGAATCCACTGGGGGATAGGGCGGTTCTGGCGCTGAGCCTTAGCAAGCTTTTGCTTGGTGCGGAAGGTCTTGTGGCTCTATAGGAACAAGGATATTAGCGATGTCGACGATGGCGAAAAAGGGATCTTGCATATTGTACAAGTCCCGTAACAGGGCGTAGCACGTACCGGCATCTTGATGGCTTGGTCGCGACGGCGAGCTGATTTGGATGGGAGAAAGTTGACGTCCTTCGGGAGTGTGATTTGTGTGCGGGCAGGGCTTGGCTTTTCGCTTGGATGGTCAGGTGACTGCATCAGTGATAGTGGATACCTGAGGCAAAAAGCCAACGGGGAATAACTATATTCCGAGATCCGGTGCTGCCCTAGTCAGGTGATTATCTGGGATCCACAGTCCAGCCCGCGAGGTGGATTCTGTCCCCGATTGGATCATCATCACTTTGAAGTACAATGTGTATATGAGTTTGTACAGATACACGATCTTGTTGTTTTGATTACAATAAGTTCCAAGTTTCATATTTGAATTCATTAATTGCTTCTCATCAATCAAATCCCCAATCTGATATCATTTCATGGAGAGCTATGTTGTCTCAACCTAGTAACTCAGTTTTACCCCAGTTTCATGCAGTCATTGGATAGAACACAGCAGGGGCCAAGGGGCACAACGAAGAAGCACCTCCAGGAGAAGATCAATGGTCTGTCAAGTCTTACGTGTCTCTCTGACTTGGTACAGTCCTATCAAGGGGTTGTCCAGTCATGGACCGGAACGTTATTGGTGCCCCTGCATGCCCTTGCGGGAGGAATGTACCACCACCTCAGATCGTGAGACTCACAGCGCACCGCAGCCACCCATAAACAATGGTGGAATATTCCAAGCCATATCTCCACTTCCACTGCGTGGTGGCTTTCGAGTCTGTTGAACCTCGTGATTTGCTTGGCCACTGCGAGATCTCATTTCATCTGGCATCGACCAATATCGAGAGCAATTATTCCTTTCCTTATTTCAGTCACTCCTTGTGCTAGAGTGGATCGCCATAGATTCCACGCTGTCCATCCCTACGACCCTCTCGTTTCTTTCCACTGCGCTCGAGCTTTTCTCAATGCCGCCAGTCGCTTGGTCGCCTGGCTTCAAGTCGCTCATTCTACAAAACCGTTCATTCAAGAATCTACTATAGAGTAACAATTCTGCGCCAAGGGGAGGCTGCTTATAGGCTGGTTTCAATTGCTGAAACATCCAGAGAGAATAGCTTCATCACGACACGGGGGACGTGGACGCCCTTCCAATCACCATGCGCCGTCCCAGCCAAGCAAGCAACAAAAATGACATCTCGGCGCAGGCCGTTGAGATGGTTGAACGCCCCCCTCGAACAAGCTCCATGCAAAATCTAGAGAAACACAAAATTTCAAAGCCGGTCCTCGATCTCCCCAATGACGCCTACCACCTCCTCGACGATGCTAGTAGTGATCTTGGAAAAAGCCCTCTTTCCGAAGAAGATGCGCCCTATGCTCACCTACCGCATGATGAGAAGCAAATACTCAAAAGCCAGCTGGACCAACCAAGTCCCAGCATTTCACTCTTTGGGCTCTACAGATTCGCATCCCGGCGAGATTTGATTATAGTATTTATCAGCGCCATTTGCGCAATCGCCGCTGGTGTCGCTCAGCCGTTATTTATGGTCCTATTCGGTTCAATGACATCCAGCTTTTCCAAAGTCTCGGTCGATCTCATGAGTAAAGATGCCTTCATGAGCGAACTCAATCGAAATATCGTATATTATATCTGTTTGGGAATCGCCGAGTTCATCGTGGTGTATATCAGTATGGTCGGCTTCATGCATACAGGAGAACGCATTACGCAGAAAATTCGTGAACAGTATCTCGAAGCTATTCTACGCCAGAACATCGGTTATTTCGACAAGCAGGGTACGGGAGAAATCACTACTCGCATCACGGCCGATACCAATCTTATCCAGGAGGGTGTGTCGGAGAAGGTCGGCTTGACCCTAACTGCCATCTCTACATTCGCGACTGCTTTCATTGTTGCATACGCCAAATATGCTAAACTGGCTGGTGTCTGTACCTCAACTGTGATTGCAATTCTGCTGATCATGGGTACCGGGTCTCACTTCATCGTCAAATATGGCAAACTTTCCCTAGATTGCTATAGCGTTGGTGGAACAATTGCCGAAGAGGTGATTAGCTCAATCCGCAATGCAAGTGCATTTGGTACACAGGATAAACTCGCCAGGCAATATGAAAGTCACTTGGAGATGGCTGAACGATGGGGAATGCGCCTTCAGATGGCTGTGGGTGTCTTGATAGCAGCATTATTCTCTATGATGTTCATGAACTATGGTCTAGGCTTCTGGATGGGCTCTCGATTCTTGGTCAAGGGCGAAGTTGAAGTCGGACAGGTTATCACAATTCTCATGTGTATCCTCACGGGGTCCCTGAGTTTGAGCAACATTGGACCGAATGCCCAGGCCTTTACAAACGCTGTGGCTGCTGCAACCAAGATATTCGGCACCATTGAGAGGACCTCTCCCATTAACCCCACTTCTGATGAGGGTGTGATTCTTCCAGCTGTCAAGGGAGACATTCGATTTGATAACGTCAAACATGTTTACCCCTCTCGCCCCGATGTTACAGTAATGCAGGGAATGACCCTTGAGTGTCGCTCTGGTACTGTAACAGCTCTTGTTGGACCTTCTGGTTCTGGTAAGTCTACAGCTGTGGGCTTGGTTGAGCGATTCTATCTGCCTGTCAGTGGCACGGTGACTCTGGATGGGCATGATCTTCAAGGCCTCAATCTGAGATGGCTTCGCCAGCAGATCTCACTGGTTAGCCAAGAGCCGGTTCTCTTTGGATCTAGTATTGGTGAGAACATCCGATACGGACTAGTCGGTACCGAGTATGAGTTTGAGCCTGAATGGAAGATTCAAGATCGCATCGAAGATGCGGCCCGAATGGCAAATGCGCACGACTTCATTATTGATCTTCCAGAGGGGTATGACACCAACGTTGGACAGAGTGGTCTTCTACTATCTGGTGGACAGAAGCAGCGCATTGCAATTGCTCGCGCCGTCGTTTCAGACCCTAAGATTCTACTGCTTGACGAGGCTACTTCTGCCCTCGACACCAAGTCTGAAGGCGTGGTTCAAGCTGCTCTTGATAAGGCCGCCGAAGGACGCACCACCATCGTCATTGCCCACAGGCTGTCAACAATCAAAAATGCGGACAACATCGTGGTATTTGCCAAAGGTGCAATTCAAGAACAAGGCACTCACTCCGAGTTGCTTATCAAGAAGGGCCACTATCATCGCTTAGTTGAGGCACAATATATTGCTGAAACCAACAAAGACAGTGAAGAAAGCTGTCCCGATCTGCCAGTCCGCCAGTCTACCACCTCCAAGCGTATCAAATCCATGTGGCGTGGGTCTATGGCGAGGCCAGAATCTCTGTTCCGACGAGGCTCTGTCGCTCATTCAATGTTCCGCCGCAGGTCGATGGCCCAGCATCATGGAGGATCTTCGATGCGCCCTCATTCGATGTTCAACCCTACAATGCGTGGCTCATGGAACCGTGGCTCTATGATGCATCCGTCCGTATTTACCCCAACCAACAACTCGCGAGCTACCATGTTGCTCCGTCCTGAAGATCACGCTGCCCTCGGCATGTTCTCACAGGATATTTCAAATACCATGGATGCCATTCAACAAGTCAACCCTACGGAGTATCTGCGCCGTAGCTTCTTTGGAATTGAACCTCTGGACGAGGATCGCGGATCCATATCGAGCTTTATTCTTGCAGAAGAAGAGCCAGAGAAACCCGAAAACTACTCGATCTTTTCACTCATCAAATTCATCCTTGGATTCAACAGCAACCAAAAGAACATACTAGCTGTTGGCTTTATCTTCTCAATCCTTGCTGGCTGCGGTCAGCCCACCCAGGCTTACCTCTACTCCCAAGCAATCGCTGCCATGTCTCTTCCCGTTAGCCAATACACCAAGCTTCGCTCTGAAGTTGACTATTGGTCCGCAATCTTCCTCGTCACTGGCTTTTTGCAATTCTTCACATCCGCAACAATGGGTATTGCATTTGCATACTGCTCCGAGCGACTGATTCGAAACGCCCGGAGTCGAGCTTTCCGCGCCATCCTCCGACAAGATATCAACTTCTTCGATCGTGAAGAGAATAGCGTCGGTGCTTTGACTTCCTTCCTATCAACCGAAACCAAGGCACTGGCTGGCATCAGTGGACAAACATTAGGAACTATCATGTCGTGCACTACTACGCTCATCACATCCCTCGCCATTGCCTTGGCTTTTGGGTGGAAGTTGGCTCTCGTTGTAATGTGTGGTGTTCCTATCCTTCTAGGATGTGGCTTTTACCGGTACGAAATGCTGGCTAAATTCCAGAATCGCTCAAAGGAAGCATACGCTCAGTCTGCTGCTTATGCCTGTGAAGCTGCATCCGCTATTCGAACGGTAGCGGCCCTTACCCGTGAGGCCGATGTCGCCGAGACATTTCACCAACAGCTAGAGGCGCAGACCCGTAGGAGTCTGATTGCAGTTGCTAAGTCCTCGACTATGTATGCTGCCTCCATGGCTATGGTGTTTTTCTGTGTTGCGCTTGGGTTTTGGTGGGGCGGTACACTCGTTGCGAGAGGCGAGCTCAACACACTTCGATTTTTTATCTGCTTTACTGAAGTCCTTTTTGGTGCCCAGTCTGCTGGTACTGTGTTCTCATTCTCAGGTGATATGGGCAAGGCCAAGAACGCTGCTATCCAGACCCGTACCCTGCTGGAGCGTGAACCTCCTATTGACACCTGGTCTGAGAGGGGTGAACGTGTTTGGAAGATGGAGGGTGAGGTCGAGTTCCGTGATGTTCACTTCCGCTACCCTACCCGTCCTCAGCAGCCTGTCCTCCGTGGTCTGGACTTCACGGTTAAGCCTGGTCAGTATGTTGCTCTCGTGGGACCCAGTGGATGTGGAAAAAGTACTACGATTTCCCTCCTGGAACGCTTTTACGACTGCTTAGATGGTGGAGTGTATGTCGATGGCCGGAACATCGTCGACTTGAACGTCAACTCATATCGTGAGCATATTGCGTTGGTCAGCCAGGAACCCACCCTCTACCAGGGTAGCATCATGGACAATCTTTTGCTTGGTGTGGAAGGGCGTCATATCACCGAGGATGATGTTGACAAGGCCTGTCGAGATGCTAACATTTACGATTTCATTGTTTCTCTACCGTATGTTTCCCTTGAACTCACTCCCCTTCTTGCCAAAATTACTAACTTCTCTCGTATAGTGACGGGTTCAACACACTTGTCGGTAACAAAGGTAGCATGTTATCTGGTGGTCAGAAACAGCGTATAGCTATCGCGCGTGCTCTACTGCGGAAACCCAAGGTTCTACTTCTGGACGAGGCTACTTCCGCCCTCGACTCTGAATCCGAGAAGGTCGTGCAGACAGCTCTGGACTCAGCCGCGAAGGGTCGCACAACCATTGCAGTGGCTCACCGGCTCAGCACTATCCAAAATGCGGATCTCATCTATGTCTTCGAAGCAGGAAAGATTGTGGAAGCTGGTAACCACACAGAGTTGATGAGGAGGCGAGGCCGCTACTATGAGCTTGTTAGTCTCCAGAGCTTGGAGGCAACTGCATAGTTTTTGCTCTTTTTGATGCATTTTATCCAGGGTCAATGCGTTGATCGCATTGATGCTGTACTCATGACTGGATCTCTCACGATTCCCTATGTATCTACTTGTTATTCCCGGTATAGACCTGATTTCTGCGATGTCACCCGTTTTTGTATGAATTGTAAACGTGATAAAGTGATTCCGAATCGAATTCATTCCAGCAAACCCGAGTGTTAGAGCAAGATATAGGTCTAACAATAAGTCCAGAGTAAAGAGCATATAGGGCTGAGACTAGTCCTTTTCGTTCACTCCATACTCTTTATGGATCTCCACCACGCGGACTCCCTTGGCATCAGCAATCAGACCCATCAAGCCCTGTGCCACATCTTTGATCTCATTGTACTCATGTAGAAGCCGAATATGGCGTTGGACCGTCTCATCCGGGTCATTTCTATGCGACACACCAAGTTAGTAACAGTAGAAATGAAGTTTCTTGTTATTTCGAGGTGAATACTTCAACTGAGACTTGATCTTGGCAATTTCTTTCTCCAGCTCCGCTTCTTGAGCTTGTAACTCGGATATTGAAGCTTGGACAGTCTCCTGTCTCCATCGACTCCATCAGTACTCCTCATAGCCCCATTCTAACCGGGTCTAGTTAGATACTAACGCGTTGTCCCCGTTCCGCCATGTGGATATCACCGTCTCTGCCAATCACCGATGTCGCTGAATAATCTGTGGATGAATATCGAGGGGGAGAAGTGGGATTCAGGGACAAAGAGGGTTCAATACAAATATCAGAAAAGATTGAAGAAACAAGTTCGGCTAAAATTGACCCAATTTCCGGCTTTTTTTCGTGGTCTTTTTGGGGTTGAATTTGAACGTGTTCATATGGTGTTGATGAAGGTTGATGTTCATGTAATCGGATGAACCGGATTGGCGTTAGGATCGACATTGTCTGATCTGGCCGCATTTCCCTTCTCTTTTTTTCCCTTCAACTTCCTTTCCATCCTCAAAACATCACTATGGATATTGTTAAAACAAGGTCCTTATGGGCCCTGTTTCTTCTTATTGGTTTAGTTACTGCTCATGGCGGTCATGAAAATGTTCCAGAGGGTGAAACCATCTCTGAGGATCCTATTGTTTGTTCCCCCTCGCCTTATCTGTTTCCGGAAATGTATCTCCTACTAATCAGTCATAGGATTCGATTCTATGGATTCATATGATCTTAATGGGATTCTCATTTGGTATTATCTTTCCACTGGGAATGGTCCTTGGTGTATGTATATCTATTCTACGCTTGACTGCAACCATCGCGTCTTGAATTCAATCTAACTCCGCGCCAGATCGTACGCTCAAGATGGCACGTCCCCGTTCAAACAGTCGGAACTATCATCGCAGTCCTCGCCTACTTCCTCGGCCACGCGCACAAAGGTCGCCAATTTGCTGCGAACGTACACCACTCCTTCGCAAACTGGTTGATGCTCATGCTTGTTGTGCAAGTCGGACTGGGTTTTTACTTGAAGCTACACCTGGAGAAGGGCATACAGGGCCGAATCCGATGGATGTTTGTTCTTGCGCATGGAATCGTGGGCAAGATCATGCCCGTTGTCAGTTGGATGCAGATGGTTTTCGGTGGTATTGCGGCCATGGGCTTCTGTCACGATGATCATCTCGGACAGTGTCTTGCGCACTTTATCATGGGCTCTGCGTTCATCGGATACGGTATCTGTTTGACTATTCTCCTCCTGGTGGGTCAGTTCTGGTTACGTCGCACCGGCCGCAGTCAGGAATTCTTCGATAGCTTGATTATTGCGGCTTGGGGATGTGTTAACACCTTTACTGAGCACCGCTGGGGTCAACCCTGGGCCCACAACGACTTGCAGCATACGAGCATGGGTATTGTCTGGTGGTGTGCTGGTCTGTTGGGTATGTGGCTGAGTCGCAGTCGTAATGGTCGGCCTAAGCGGAATATCATCCCCGCTATTGTCATTCTCATGACTGGGTACGCCATGTCTGCTCATGCTCAGTCCCTTATGATCAGTACTATGATTCATACCGTTTTTGGTTATACCTTGATGGCTGCTGGAGCCACTCGCATCATTGAGATCTCGTTCGTGCTGCGCGATAAGAGCGCGATTAGCATGAGCGGAACTGACCCAAACAGCTTCCAATATCTCCCTCCATTTGTAAGTTTACCTCACTTCTCATGATACATGGTGCTTTGCTAACAGACGCAGTTACTGTACGCCTCTGGATTCTTGTTCATGGGTGCTACTGAGGAGCAGATGCAGATCCTCAACGACGCGGGTATCACCCACGTCTCATACGTGCTTATCCTATACAGCATTGCCTTTATCCTGTTCCTCTGTATGTTTGATCTAGATCGATTCTCGACGACTGTCACTAACAGCTTCTAGTTGTCAATGTTCTTCTCCATATATATGCCGTCCACGCTTGGCCCCAGGGCGCCGAGGAAGAGCAAGAAGTCCCCAAGCCCAACACCAACGGCATCCACTTGAATGGCAACGCTCGTGCCCGATCGCGCTCAGAAGAACAGCGCATCCACGACGCCGAGGCCTTCGAGCTACAGGGTCTGATTAGTGAAGACGAGGAGGAAGCGGGTAACACAATGGGACCCAAAAAGTCACTTGATGAAGAGACTGGCGCGAAAGCCGCTCATGCTTGAATTTGATGTTGGTTCAAATCGATTCTAGAGTTTTCTGATCGATTTCATTTTCTTTTGGCTGCTTAACTTGCACTTGGGGCGTCTGGGAATCTACCATATCAGACCTAATTTTGAACATAAGTCCCATGGTTTGCTACACATTGATAGAATGAGTTTGATATTGTATGATTAGGAGATACTTCAAAGCAGGAACTTCATGATGCATTCTAGTGCGCTATCGTACAAACACATGATTCGTAAATAGTGAAAATCCAATCTAACCGGATTAGAAATTCAACCCAAGACCCAAACGCCAGCTTCCATAAGCCTTTATGCCCGGCTAGAGAATTGTAGTGGTTGTATCATCCACTCGGAATGGAATGATAGTCGGGTTCGAGTTCATCGGAATCGGGTTGGAGACCGGCACCTTAGCAGCCAGCCCGTCCAGACTCGTATCATCCGGGAAGAAAGGATGAAGCGCGTAAATAGGTCCCACGCTCTTCTCCGCATCGAAAAGCAGTAAATTCTGCAATGGCTGTTCACGCGCCGAGAGCACATTGATCACATCCTGCGCCAATGCACCACCCAGGAACGCCGAGACAGGAGCTAACTCGCTACCCAGGTTCTGGAGGAACTGGCGCAGGAAAGAAGATTCCAACATAGACAGGTCTAGTTGGAGCTCTTTATGGCTATCACGCGCAAGCTTGGTAAACAACTGCAGATCCGCGTGACTGAATGTAGGCCTACGACCATCAGACGCCTTTTCAAACTCCCAGAGCGCACGCAGACAGCTGAGCAGCGGGGTGACTTGTTTGCGGCGGCGAAGCAGACGGGTGTACTCTTCCGGAAGGGGGGAGGCATTGGCGAGGATAAGCGGAGAGTAGGTTTCGCGCTTCGTGACCAGTTCAACTGTTTTATCGCCCTTCTTGGCCTTTTCCTTGGTGGTAATGTTTATGATGCTGCGGGTCGGCGTTTCTTGGGTCTTTGGTGGAACATTGGACTTTTCGCGCTCGATGACGAAGTCGTGGGAGATTAGATCCGCGAAGATATAGCCGTAGAATCCGTGTAGACCGGCTGCGTAGAAGGGTCGATTCGCGAGACGGCAGGCTGCGTTTATGGTGGTGGTGGTCTTGAAGTCTAGCTCTGTTGCGATGGTGATGTCGAATTGGGCAAAGAATTCGGGTTGTTTGGTTCGGACGTCATCCGTATCGATGGTGAGCTTGACTCGGGGGTTCATCTGCTTGATCTGGGGACCGGCGACCTCGGCGCGCTGAAGAACGTTAATACATTTTCAATCTATGACAAGAGGCATAACAACTCACGTTCTTCCCTTGCTTGATAATCTCCTCATCTCGGTGCGCCTCTTCCAAGAAGAAAGAAGCATCCAAGTCGCTCTCCGTCACCGGTTCATGGTCAATGATGGTCAAGGAGCCAATGCCCGCGAGAACCAAGTTCTTGGCTACCTCGTTAGCAAGAGCCTTGACAGTGATTAGTAGGATATTAGCAGATCGGATCCTGTACACAGTAAGCATGAGTATATGTTGTCCCTGAGGTCAATTGAGGATTGCGACCACTCACTTTCCTTGCGCTTGCATGCCCCATAGTCGGATTTGGCGGTCATACAAGGCAATCTCATCTAAATCGAGGATTAGCTGCTATTGCACCTTGTTGATAGCTTCATATATAGTAACTGCTACTTACCAGCGCTGATCTGGCCATTCTGGTTAGTCTCTTGATCTGCCATTGTGTCAAGTAGCAGGTTGTTGAAGGTGGAAGAGAAAAAGATGAAAGAAGGTAAAGAATCCCCATACACTTAAGCTCCCCCCACCGATGATCTAATCCCCCCATCACGTGCAGAGCTACAAACACTTGAACTTGTATCATCAGTAACTCCCCTGTCCTTCTCTCCGACTTTGATTGAGTCCATGCACTAGGAATTCTAAGGATCGTCAAGAAGTCTGCTGGACAGTATTCTTGTTTCAGGTAATCTATTTATCTGTGCCGGCATCTTCTATCCCTCCCTCTCCGGGATCTAAACTGATCAAACATTATGGTATGTTTCATGACACTCTGGGCTCTCACCTTCCCCCCCTTCCATCTACTGATCGGTCTTCTTTCCTTCACAACAGCCAGAGAATTACGACCACCCACCAGCTTCTACCCGTCGTCCCTCTCGTCCAAGGGATCCTTCTCTTGTTCCCCCACCGGGGAGATTGGAACAGTCACTCCGAGAATACCTAAGCGCCCAACGACCTCAACTACTGACCACCGCTGTGGACCGTGAAGCCGAAACCGAAGACGAGGATTCGGAACTAGACTCAATACTGTCTGAGATTCGATTTGGAAATCATACTTCTCAGTTGTTGAACAGACTGATTGAACAAGAATCAGGCTCCTCTCAGCCTGATAACCCTCCTCGGTCAAGAGACCAGCTACTCTACCTCCGTAACTTGATCAACTCAGGAGCAAATCGAACCAGCTCAGAAGCTAGTATTCGAGCCTTGGAGACTTTGAACCAAGAGGTCGAGGATTACTACATAGACGAAGCTCGCAATGGGAATATGACATACATGCAAGCACAAGCTGCATTGGATAACCATCGCCTTGTATTCGGTGTCGACGACCCACGAAGCTCGGTACCTACTTTTCAGCAATTTTTCCAACGATTCCCATCCACTGCCAATCCCGCTACTCTAGAACCTCGCCCACCGACTAATAGAACTCTCCGAAGACGTGCATTCCGATCTGATCTAAGAGACTCACTTCCTACACCATCCCTAATGCCTCAGCAACTCCAAAGTGGCCGCGACCGGGACCGCCGGCTTAAGCGGCGCAAGCTTGACGCAGATGACCACCGTGAAGGCAGCCGTGGATTCAACTATGGTCACCAGGGCCAGGTGGTCCCTGGGCCTTTGAAAATGGAGATCGCAAGCTGTGATGGAGGCAACTACGATCCAGATGGAGAGTGTTTACTGCCTGATAGTATTCTGCGTAATGACAACGATGTCTACAGCACCAAGGCCGACCGGTGTAATATTGTTCTTCGCCACAAGAACGAGGCGCCTTTCTGTTTGAAGAAGCTCGTCATCAAGGCCCCAAGATCTGGCTTTGACGCACCGTATGTACTATCCTCCGCGCTTCTTCAAGGAGGACTATTTATTGACTCTCTCGTAGAATACAGGAAGGAATGGTCTTCGTTACTATGGACTCGGATGAAGCACTTGCCCGCACTGTTCAGTATCAAATTCAATACTCCAGTCGCCGTCGCCGTCGCGAGCGACGACACGGTCTTCAACCATCCCAAGAATATCTCAATGGTTCTTCTCGCCCTCCTCTCCAATCTGTGGAACGTACCGTGCTCGTTGGCCCTGAGACAAATGTAGCCTCCTCAAGTGAAGCTCGGAATACACGTGGTCCACAGTCCGATGGATTCCGCGTCACCACGGAGTACAGCTGCACTACCACTATTGAAGGGTGGGGGGACCAAGACGACGACGACATGCTTCCATCGGTCGCTGAACTAGAAACAGTCAACGACGATGATGACTTCATGGGCTCCGATAGCGATGAGGACAGTGTCAGCGACGATGACGAGGAAGAGTCCAATACAATGACTAACTTTTCCAATCGCCGCCGACTAGAGGCTCAGTCGCAGCGACGATTAGCCTCTATGCGCCGTCAAGCATCTGATCCAACACAAAGACGCCAAGCACCAAGCTTGGTTGACCCAATTCCACCTGCATCCGTGTTTGGTGCTGGGCCGGCGACAACAGCGTCATCCAGTGCCGCCGACGCTCTCAAACCGTACGCCCGTTTCTTCATCGAGAGAGAGAAGAGTATGGTCACGATCAAGTTTGATCCACCTCCGTGAGCTATTTCTGTCTTACAGTACATGAATGTCAATTGCTAATCAGTCTTTCAGTTCCGGTCGCTTCATTCTTATCAAACTGTGGAATCCTCGACCTGATCGCAACCTCGACATCCAAAGCATCATTGCCCATGGTTATGCAGGACCGCGATTCTTCCCCTCCAGTGGATTCCGCTGATTCTTTTTCCTTTTGATTTGCCTTTTCGTGTTCAAAATTCCCCCGGTTACTGGCTCGCTCTCTGGTTTTCTACATTTCTGGGAGCCTGGTCGCTCTAAAATTCCCCTGGTAGTTTGCTCATTGGATCCCAACTCCCCTCCCATAGCTTTCGGGTTTGCACGACGATACGATAACGGAATGATACTATGATTTGGATTCTAGAATTCTATGTATTGTAGAGAGCAGGCTGTACCAATCAAGCTAACGTGATACAAAACTGAGAGGCGGTCCCAAATAGTTTTCCTTAACACCACCAAGATCCAACACAATCTTCTCAAGTAAGATATTCGAATGGTTCAATCGTACTCGAATAGTATGAGGACCAGGCTTCAATGCAGGAAGATGATGCGTCTTCTCCCACACACAATCCACGACAGCTTCTAGCCATCCCTCGGCAGGTAATTTAGCCTTGCCACTCGATTCGCTGACAAGAGTGTGTAGCTCAACGGGCTGATCATCAACACTGAACTGATATGACATTTTCTGATCTGGATCAATATCCAGAGTCATGTTGAACAGGAATTTCAGTGTGGATGATTCAGTTTGGAACAACGTATAGAATGGATATTCCATGAATGGAACAAGAGTCCCACGACGACAAGCATCATAGTCGATAGTGATTGAGCCCTCGCTTCCTCTGCCTAGCTCAGGGTGATGTTTATACGGAGCTTGAATACCGAGGCCGATAGCAGGGATAGAAACGTATCCATCTGCTTCAACAAATCCGTGGAACGAATCTGGGATTCTATGACCCTGAATAGGTAGATGAACGTGTTCAAAATCGCCCTCTTCAGATGAAATACTGATCAGAATTTCTTCATCAAAACCAGGCTCAACAAGATCCCAGTCAACAGTGACCCAAACACGAGCATCATCACCATCAGGATGCAAGATCCCTTCAGAGACAGAGACACCAATCCAGGGAAATGGAACCGAGATACTCCAATGAATAACCTGCGTTCCTCGAGTAAAAATATCAAACCACCTCTTTCCTACACCGTATCTACTCATAGATCCCAAAGTGAGACCAGGAACCAGATCTCGCCGACTAGGGTGAGTCCGTTCACTTTCCTCGTTGATTCGTCCAGCGCGAACACCTTCATGTCCTTCGACCGCAACACCCATCTGACCAACAATGATATTGCTATTCTGGCCACGCTGCACATACGCTAATCCGAAGATGGCATCACGCGATGGTGCGTGCCAGGTATCGCCATATCCCATGTGAGCTTGACACATAATATGATTCCACTTTCCATCTAACAGGGAGTGAAATTCCTGCGAGAGTTTGAAATCTGCGTCGAAGAGGTCGAGAGTTTCCCGGAGAAGTTTGTTTGCTGTGTTACGTCTTTGGCGCGCATGAAGCTGGTTTCGTGCTTGTGTTACTCGTAGCTGTGTGTAGATTGCGCTGGCCTTGACCGGGTGTACGACTAGTTCCCAGATCGATGTCTTCTCTTCTGCGTTCGCACGGTCGTGGATCTTCTCTGCGGTAGATACGAGACTCTGCCATCGAGAGACTATGTCATCTGCTTCGTTGTAGTTGAGTAAGGAGAAAGAGTCAGGATCGATATGCTCATGTCTGCGAAGACGAACAAGACGGTCATATTCGTGCCAGAGAGAAACGATATCTGGACTCAGCCCGGCGCTGAAGTATTCTGTAGCGATGCTGCCTAGGAATTGAGAAATTCTGGATTCACGAACGGAGTTGATGTTCCAGGCCATCTCCATTGCAAAGGTCAAGGGGACCTCAATGGGTTTGATGTCGCCAACATTGAACACCCATATTTTCCGGGCATTGCGATTATACGCTTCGGAGAGCTGGTGGTATGTTTTGCCCTGTAGATCGGTTAGCTCATATCATTCGAGGTAGACGAATATAGTACTAACCAAGGAATTCGAGTTAATCCATTTATAGCTTCGAGGAGCCCCAACATATTCAAAGTGGTAGTAAATACCCGCTCCTCCAGGCCTATCCATCTCAGACTTGGATGGTAAACGTCGAAGAGTCCCAAAGTTATCATCAGCGAATAATAATGTCACATCGTCGGGTACAGTGAATTCGCCCGCCTGGTATAGATCCTGGATCTCCTTATAAAGGGCTAGGACCTGCGGAACAGCATCCTCGCGTCCATGAACCTCCTTGAAGAGAGCCCGCTGTTGCAAGAGTACATCTCGGATCACAGCACCAGGATCATTGGTTGCCATACCACGATCATATTCACCCCGAATTCCCATGGTGAAATAAGATTCCAGCCCCTTCGCACGCTGAACACCCTTGCGAAAGAACTCAATGATTTCCTCACGGCTCTTCGTCCAATCCCAAGTCCCATCTGCACGCGGCTGTTCCTCAAACCACTCCGTTGTAGTGCGCTGCATCGGTTCATGGTGTGAAGTCGATATACAAATTCCGTATTCGTCGGCAATGCGCTGATTCTCGGGGTCATCCATGAAGAAGACTGCGCCGGGATTGGGGTAGCCTGGCCACATTGCTGGCCACATGAAATTGGCCTTTAAACGGAGAAGCAGCTCATATACCTTCTCGTAGAAGTCGCTGTTGTAGGAGCCGAATTTCTCTCGTACCCAACCTGTCAGTGCGGGCGCTTCATCGTTGATGAAGATTCCTCGATACTGGATACTTGGTTCACCGTGCGTCGTCGTGACTGGGAGGGCGTAGATATTTGGGTGGAACTTGGGTGGCACATCAGCCCACCAGTACCATCTGCATGAATTAGCTTCACATAACCAGACAATTGCGACGAAGAACATACGGAGATACACCAATCTGGCGAGACAGAGTATATGCACCAAAGATAGCAGCTCTTTTATCGCTTCCAGCAATAACCAAGCCCTTCGCACATCCTGGTAGTGGATCATCTACCACAAAAGTCATAAATGACTCCCATTTCCCTCTAATCGTGTCGACATTGATTTTCTTCTCGGCGATGAGCTTGTCAAGCATCCAACACGACTCGACACAACCAACAATGACAACCGCACTGAGATTCAACTCATCCACTTTTGCCTCATCGACCAAGACAAACGGACTGGTCTTACCCCTCGTTACCCGACCAAAATCCTGAGCCAAGTCCCGAGCTGCATGATGAATACCAGGAAAATCAGACGGATCAACCAGAACAGAAGCCCCAACAAGACTGAGACCCAGATCCTCAGATCCAAACGAAACAATCTGCTCAGCCATGATCGTTACTGAGAGCGTGATGAATGAAGCATGGCTCCATATTCACGATCTCGGAGAGCATCGTCATCGGCAACTGAAATGCGGAGGAGCTCCACTTCCGTTAGCGATCCAGTCCGTATTGATATGCCCCCACGGAAGCATGTTCGGGTTGTTTTCATCCCGAGCCATTCCCTAGTGGCGTCTAGTCTGAGCTGAAGCGGCGAGTTCCGTTGCCGACGAGATAAACTAGTGCGTTAGCTCGGTGATTTTGTACCGAGCCCTATGCGTTAGTGTTTTGTCCGTGTGATGTTAAGACGGAGATTCTCCGGAACCGCTTGGACCCCTTGCACAGTTCCGAGTCTGGGTCTTGTTTTATAGCGATGTTAAGCTTCGCCAAAAAGCCTCTGATTCCGATATCCGAGTCTTGTGTAGCTTTATTCTGTCTACCCGAGTATACTGATGGTAGGTGGTGGAATGTGAATAGTAATGAAGTGCACTAATAGTGACAACTGTGCCGCGTGGGGGTACACCGTCTCCATCATACTGGACTCCATAGTGTGCTCCATAGTGTACTCCATACTAGTGTAGAGACTGGAGTCAGAATTCCCCACGGGGCAGAGGAACATGCCACATGCATTCTGGGTCACCCCCGCATCCCCGGATAATTAGTCTTCCTGCACTTGTACTCGATCCCTGCTATATTTCGACTCTTTCCCAGATTCCTCCCCCTTTCACTTAAGTCCAATTTTACCGGGCTCATCTCTTTGCAAACTCCCATATAATTGGACCTCATAATGGCCCAAAAATCAGAAAATGCTGAAATTGAAAATGTGGCTAGACAAGATGTCCACGATGCACCACAGAAGAACCAAACAGATTACTCTCGTGTCGATGGCGAGATTGCCAAATATGCCACAGATGGTGCCATCGAGATCGATGAAGCTACCAATAACCGGTTGAAACGGATGATCGATAAACGAGTCTTGGTCGTGATGATGTTTACGTATCTGCTTCAGACGCTGGATAAGGGAGCGCTGTCTTTTGCTTCGATTATGGGAATTAAGACGGATGCTGGTCTTGTGGGCGATCAGGTAAATTCAAGATTCTAGTATCTATGCATGGCTCTTACTGACATTACTAGTATAACTGGTTGACTACTATTGTGTACATCGCTATCCTGACTGTTGAATATCCGGTACGTATCTCAAAGCTTGAAGTATGAAGGGTAGCCCATACTGACCCCTTCTAGGAAAATTGGATCATTCAGCGCGTCCCCATCGGAAAATGGCTTTCCATTAATATCCTGCTATGGGGTATCTGTATCTGTTTGATACCCGCTATGAAAAACTTCGCAGGATTGATCGCTCTGCGTGCATTCATGGGCGTGTTCGAGGCAGCATGCCAGCCGACTTTCGTCGTACTATCAGCGACATGGTACAAGAGAGAGGAACAGGCTAGCACAATCAATTTCTGGTACCTATACCCCCTTCTATCTGACGAGTCAACTTCTAACATCAATCTAGGTACATGATGAACGGTCTCCAGAATATTATCGGCGGTCTTCTCGCCTTCGGTTTCTCTTTCGTCCCCTCCAGCTCTCCAATTAAATCATGGCAAGCACTTTTCATGACATACGGACTCATAACTGTTATCTGGGCGGTATTCGTTTTCTTCTGGTTACCAGACTCAATCATGCGCGCGAAGTGCTGGAGCGAGGAGGATAAACAGTTAATGGTTGAGCGAGTTCGACAGAACCAGACTGGTCTGCAGAACCGAAACTTCAGATGGGAACAAGTTCGCGATGCGTTCACCGATCCACAACGTACGTACCATCTTACTAGTATTATACTCCAGGTTTCAACCTACTAACATATATCAGTCTACGCATTCGCTTTAATCCAACTCTTCACCACAATCCCATCCGGTGGTATCGGCGCATTCGCAAACATCATCGTCGCCTCCTTCGGATTCAGCACCTGGGCCAGTCAACTCCTGCTTATGGTCGTCGGAGCCGTCACCGCCATAACCATGATCTCCTCTGCATACCTAGACCGCTACTTCAAGCAAACGATCATAATCATGATCCTCTCACTAATCCCCTGTATCATTGGCACATCTATCCTAGTCGGGATTCCATTTTCCGCGAATAAGAAAGTGGGAATGTTAATCGCCTACTTCATCTTCTACTCCTTCTTCGCCGTTTCTGCCCTTTCACTGAGTCTGGTATCCCGGAACGTGGCTGGCCAAACCAAGAAATCCGTCGTGATTGCATGCAACTTCATTTTCTGGGCTGCTGGAAACTCCATCGGTCCTCAGATCTTCCGGTCTCAGGATAGTCCCCGGTACTACTTGGCTTTTGCTATTATTCTGGGATGCTTTGGACTTTGTGTGCTGGTGCTTATTGCGTTGAGGGTTTATTATATGGTTCAGAATCGGAAACGTGATGCGAGGATCACTTCTGGGGAGATTATGCCTGATGTTGATTTCACTCATGCGTTTGAGGATATTACTGATCGGGAAAATCCTCATTTCAGATATAGTTATTAAGGGATTACTGTCAGTGCCCAGGTGGCACTTCGACAGGATTGGTGTTTGGCGGACTCGGACTTGGCGTGTACTTAGTGTATATACCCAACTCGCACTAGTTGAATGAACATGAACATGATGAACTATGTATAGACTTGAACTTTCATTAATTTTAAATCGTAAATCACGCATTCTATAATTGATCCATTTATAATAGATAGTAAAATAATATTATTCAACGCTTCAAATACCCAATCCAACAAAACACGCTCACATAAAACATGACAGAGAATAACTCATTCATATGAAACAGTAACATCGTGTTGCACGCGAATATAGTTAGTACCCAAATACTCCTCCAAATTATTCGTCGCCCTACGCGTACGATCATTCGACGTCGGATCCGCCTCCACATGCGCCGCATGTGTAAATAACCGAATCACATCATCCTCTTTATCCATCGCCTTAACAGGGCTACCACGGCCACTTCGTTCGGTGCCGATGCTATCAGCGCTTTTGTGTATGCCCAGGATGGAGGAGCGGGTGCGTTTGATGGGCATGTGTTTGCGGAGGTACATGCTGTGCTCGACTTTCAGGGCCC
The DNA here is from genome assembly GCA_039634405.1 of Penicillium herquei. Taxonomy (NCBI): domain Eukaryota; kingdom Fungi; phylum Ascomycota; class Eurotiomycetes; order Eurotiales; family Aspergillaceae; genus Penicillium; species Penicillium herquei. The sequence continues at coordinate 2,634,378 of CP098387.1, read as the reverse complement.
ATTGGACGATTGGTTGGATTGTTGGGAGGGAGGCACTGATCACTGATAGACAGGGTTCTAGGGTTGACCAGAGACAGACGGGTGCCATTGTCCAGGTTACGTCGATGAGACCTGAGCCTTTTACCTTGGTGAGGTAGTGGATACGGACGATACTGGCTGCGAAGACACTAAGGTGGTATTAGTATGAGTATAGGTGAGTTGAGTTGAATGGGTTGGACGTACAGAGAACCGAGGAACAGAACCATGGAGACCATGACCTTCTGTGCGGTTCGCATCTTCAAGCTCCAGACAATAGGAATGGGCACGATCAAGACGAGGAAGTCGCCGACAACGTTTGTGGCCGCATTGCCGATGTACCAGTTGTAGAAGGTGAATCGGTAGTGGCCGGTTGAAACACCGGTGAATTGGTCGTTGAACTCAGTCCAGAAGTAGGAGATGGGCGCGGGAGCCAGTAAAAGCGCGATCAAGCTTCCGACGAACCATCCTGTCGAAAAGAAGATCGCCAAGTAGTTTAAGAAGTTCATGCCGAAGACGCGACGGTAGAAGCTCAAGACGGCCATTTTGATTTCCCAGAGTAGGAAAGTATAGACGATTAATGAGGCGTATAGTAGCTTTTCCATAGTCTGCAGATGACCAACTGTCGTATTCCAGACATGTTTTCCCAGACCCAAGTGAGTGACTATGGTATGTTAGAATGAATCAATTGAATAAATCGAGCATTGAAGAAAGGGCAGATGCATACCGACGAAAGTAACAGCAAAGATGACCGTTAATGGGATCTATAAATTCCTGGTAAGTATTTGGAGATCATATCAGATTCCTAGTTCAAGCAGAACCCACCATAGCCGCCAACATCAACCAGTCATCCAGTCGTAATCTTGACTTTCCAGCACTTGTGCGCAGTCGAACAGCGAATCGAATGATCATAACAATGACCGCGACCACAAACACAACCACCAGGGCCGCATCATCTCTGACGGAGGCATCATCATTCAGATTAATACCAGCGGGAACCTCCAAAAGATCCGAGATCTTGGTCGAAGAGTTATAAGCCACCATGGCGCCTGCGTCAAGATGCCCAAATACCCAAATACCCAAATCGAAGGAGGTTCAGAACCCTGAGTCAAGGGGGTAAGGACCTTAAGAGCGCGAGAGGTGCAGAACCTGAACCTTGAAACCTCCAGAAGCACCTTGCAGCATCAATCCAACGTGGAGCGTGGAATGGGATCATAGCGTGCCGGGGGGCATTTGTTTAAAGCCAGTTATGCCAGAAATTGCCTAGAAAATGCTACATCACCATGTGGCCACCCCCCACACGCCATGCCAGGATACACACCAATCAGAATGGTGAAGAAGAAGGAATTAGGAGGGGCCCCTTGCTATTTTGGGGGCTAACTGATCCTTTCATTGGTTTATTGTTTGGACCCCAAGTGGGAGATGGAATCCTGCAGTTTACGCAGTCCTTTACAGTAGTGGGGGCCGAAGTCTACATTAACATGGTATGATTGGTGTGAGAAGTTACGCTTGGACCACCCCCTGAAGGATTCAAATGAAGGATTCAAAAGTTAATCATGATCATTGTTCAAATGTTACTGTGGTTGTTACTGTGTGTGAATTCATTATAATGCCATTATGCGGATCAATGGTACTTGAATGAAAAACACACCTATTTAATGCATAGCATGATTAATATTATAATTTATCTGATAATGATCATATTTAAGTAAATCCCATCCTATCAAACAATTAATAACTGAAGGATCCAATCTCGGGAGTGGTAGGATCCATGGTGCATTAGTGCTATTCGCTAATACTAAAGGGCGTTCGGGCACCGGAATGTTGAGGATAATTAGAGTCGAGGTAGTCTAGAGTATCTTACTCGGTACCCTGTCATAATTCTTCATGGGGGCCGTGACGCACTTAATCTCATAAATTATAATGAACTTGATTCCTAGTTTGCGTACTTTGTACTTCCACTTTCCACATCTTTTCTTGATGGATGATGCCCAGGTGGATGTGATGTGATTATGCTCGGGTAAGCATACTACAGGACTCCATAATAGGCATCAAATGGCCCCTCAACAAACTGCCAAGTCGAAGTCCAAAGTACCGAGAAACCATAAATCTCGTAATAGAATCTGTACTTCAAGTTCCAAGGTTTCGATCTACTTCTTGGAAGTACTCCGTAGAGTAAGTTGAGTTCAAACTTCTTCAGAGTTCTTCACATGGTCCATGCCCTCCCCACTGTTTCTATGTTGAGACTGTCAAACTCTTTTAAAACTCTTGGTAATTCCCTTTCTCCACTGTCATCCCGTGCCAATGAAGGATTTCTGCCCCCAAAGTGGATCACTCGGATCCTGATCTGATGCTGCCTGCTTTAGGTATTCACAATGCAGGACCTGACTAGCATTCACCGTTTAGGGAACTTAGGCTACGATCAAAGAAGAAAATCCAATCAGGATTTGACCTCGTATTTGCCGATTTACGATATACGATGATCCTGTCGCTTCGACATGTCTAGCATTGACGGTAGATCTCACCAAATTATTCCATGACATTCAATGACTTACAGAAATCTAATTCCTCTCAACTCGGAGCTTTCATACCCTGCAGTCTAGATGTTTATTCTTTTGGCCCCGACCACATGGCTGAACATGGATGTGTCCAGGGCTGGAGTCAGATGGGAGTGGCCCCCACTGAAGAAAATCAGCCCCATCAGTGTGCAAGTCCATTACATCATGGACAGTGCCGAGAAGAAAACTCTCAGATGTACATGTGCAGAGTATAATACTACTATTAATATAACTACTAAGTACAAGGTACAAGGTACATATCAATACTACCTCACGCTTAAGCTTATATCAATCCCTGTGAGCATTATGTAATCGCATCCCTGTCTGGGTAATTCAGGGTCTCTTAGGCCTCCCAGACCCTACATGACGAACAGTTTAATCCGACATTTCATGTACATGTTTACCTTTTACTCAATCCTCCAGTCATCACGCCATGATACTAACGGAGAAGTAAGATCAATTCCACGTGGAAAATGCCCCCACCTGGGCAGTATCCATAAGCTGATCGTTACTGTCATGCATTAGCTGCCATTCAAGTTTCAGCTCAAGCCCACTCGTCACTAGCATTCCCCATTTCCAAACTCCATTCCAGGATATTTTTATCGAGATCGTCAGGCTCTAGAAACATCCCCAACGTCGGAATCCCCATACTTGCGACCTTCCAATGCTGCTCCACAGAGTCCACACACATCCACTTGTACTGAGACACTGTACACAATCTTCAAGTTCTTCAGAGAATGTATCAGAAATTCATACAATTATCTTATTTTCCATTTAAAGATGATGAGAATTGAAACATTGAAAATATGACCCTCAACTGGGACATCTGGACTGGGAATGGACTGTCTACGGATATCATCAGGACTAGACCCAGGTGGCCTGGGGCCTGCTACTAGTACTACTAGTAGTGCCGCAGTGACAAATCTCTTCCCATCGGAAATCTTCCTTTTACCCTTGACTCTTTTCCATACTCCAGGACACTGAACCATTATCCGTGTTTCTTCCTTCCGCACATTATACACAAAGCAGACAACCTTGGAAGACGGTCTTCAATAACCGTGAAGCAGATAGCCCCAAACATTTGCACATCTCAATGACTCATACAGAACTATACTTTAATTACCTCCAGAAGGGCGCCCTGCAGGCTATGAGCACTGGACCTTGGAATCATCCATTGATCCATGAATTCATGCACCTGTGAGGCTGTGACCGACACTGACAGGAGGTGTGGAGGTGTAATATTACGTATCAGCGTGACAGGACAATACCATAAATACACCGTGGAGTTTATCCGAATCCGACTCCTGACTCCCCAACACAATAGCGGTCATCTGTTCTACCTCCCCAGATGAAACTGTTCTTCTTTGATTTATACATTGCTTGCATATAATATTTATATAACCCGGAACTGGTACTACCACTGATAGTCATGGAATTTGACCATCTTGTTGAGAAGAAACAGGAGCGGAAAGCCGCTGCCTGGCTGAATCTTTGGTCCAGCCGGAGCCCAGAAATTGCGTCCATGCAACTTGCCGAGACACATCGACCAGGTAAAGCTGTATCTGCCTGTCTATGGAAAAGTGGTGCATTCAATATTTGCTATAGAGTGCGATATGACGACGGACCAGATGTCATTGTCCGTTTCGCTGCTCTAGGACGCGCTATTCGCCGCAGAGAGAAAGTCCAGATTGAAGTTGCAACTATGAGGTGGATACGCAGGAACACCTCCATACCTGTTCCTGAAGTGTTCGGCTCAGGGATTTGCTGGGCAGGCCCGTATATTGTTATGTCATTTATTGAAGGAGTGCCATTGTCGCAGATCCTCCGGGATCCTTCTTTGACAGGACGAGCAGTCCTGAACCCGCAAATAAGCAATTCGCATGTCAAGAGAGCTTATCGCGAAATGGCGACATACATCCTCGAGCTTTCTAAACATGAGTTTGATTCTATCGGTGCACTTGAGGAAAATAAAGACAGTTTCTTCGTCACTCGTCGACCACTTACTTTCAACATGAATGAATTGATGCTGTCAGCAAATTTACCTGAGGAAGTTTTCCCTTCACATAGCTTCAGATCGGCAACAGACTATTTTCAAACCCTTGCTACGCAACATCTCTCTCATCTTCGATTACAGCAACGAGATGCTGTTAGCAGCGAGGAGGACTGTCGGAAGAAATTCATCGCTCGCTGTCTGTTTCTAGAGATTACAAAAGATCTATGTACGGAACCTCAAAGGGCCATTTCGGTTATATTGTGACGACTTCCGTCCTTCAAATGTGCTTGTAGATGTCACGTCTTCCCGTGCCTCCGGTGTTATTGACTGGGAGTTTACATATGCCGCGCCTGCTGAGTTTACATGGGTAGCTCCCTGGTGGCTCTTATTGCAAAGTCCGGAGGACTGGGAGGATGATCTTGATCAGTTCCTGGCTCGCTATCTGCCTAGACTTCATGCATTTCTGGAGGCTCTATGCGACCATGAAAACAAACTGATAGAACAACAACTTCTCTTCGAGCCACAGCGTCTGTCTCCCCGTATGAAAGACTCCATGGAGACTGGACTATTTTGGATCTGCCTAGCAGCAAGGTACAGCTCCATGTTCGACGAAATCTATTGGAAATTCATCGATCATCGGTACCACGGAGCCTTTGTTACACTGGATGATCGCATACAACTCTTGAGTGAGGAACAGCGGCAAGAAATGAGAGAACTGGTAAAGCTCAAGACTGATAAGTACGCTGAGGATCAAGAGAGTTTTAATGATCACTATCCAATTCAGGAACTCCTTGAATTATGATTTTGTCCATATCCAATGTTGGGTCGCGCTTGGATCTAATCAATACTGCACATGATGGTTATGTGGCTGCGAGGCATTGATGATCGGAGTGGATAACATTTGGATATACTAATTTGTGCTCAGATGATTCAAGTTCCAGTGCCATTCAAATCATGTTAAAAGCTTCAAGTTATGAATAGTCTAACTTGAACATAAGACTGAGGTTAGAATATGGCCTTCTATTTAGCTATCAGCTGAATAGTGGTCAACCTATTGCATTCAATGTTCAAGAGCTGAAGCATTTGAGTGCAAGGATATGCTGCCACTTGCAGTGACTGTCAGCTGGGGCTCAAGTGCTCTCCAATATCGACTGAGCTAACCCCTCTTTACCCCACTCCAACCCATCTCAGAATCGAAGATTCAATATTCTTTTACGGTTACAGAAAACACCGACTCGGAAGTCACTGGAATTTCAACTTGACGTTATGGATTGCGCCCGTGTAACTTGAAGTGGTAGAATATAATATTAAGAAGGACGTTGTTCGGAGCACTCAAGACTACACATGTGCACTACTACTAATATCCGTTTCCTACAATTACAAGCCAGAACATTTGAAGTTCACTGGCACTCTGGATTATTTATAGGAGTAGTAGTATGCTGATTAGAAATAAAGAAATATCATTAAATTCGCATTATTCATATCCAGGATAATCATTCCTTTCAATCATATAAATAAATCATCATGCATGTCAAAAAACGACACTAATGACCAACACTTTACAACGCATTCAAAATCTCATCAATCAAAGGCAAAAGACCCGAGACATCATTAATAATAGTCGCGGTCTCATTCACGAACTTCGATGTGAGCAGATCTCCCGCGTTGTTCAGTAGAGTATGGATCTCCGAGATAGTACCCGCCGTCAGGAGAGACTCGATTTCAGGCATCGAGTCCTCGAGCTTACCCAGTAGACCAGTAAGAGACTTGACGGTGGACGGGGTAAGTAGGTCGCCCGCTTCCTCGATCAGACTCTTTGTATCGGTAACGAAGGCCGTATCCAGGAGGGTGGTTCCGTTTCCGAGGAGGTAGGTCAGGTTCTTCAGGGTAGTGGCGTTCAGGAAGTCTTGAGTGATGTTGGGGACCACGGGCACGAGGCCGTTGAGGAGCTCGCTGAGACCGCCCAGAACGTATGGGGTGAGCAGGTCGGAGGCGCCGGAGATCAGGGACTCGGTCTCGTTGACGAACGTGGCGGAGAGAAGGTCGTTCGCGTTTGTCAGAAGAGATGAGATCATTGAGATGGTGTTCTTGGTTAGGAGCTTCTCGACCTCTGGGAGCAGAGGAGTAACCTCGCTGAGAAGACTCTTGAGACCCGAGACCAGTGATGGAGTAAGGAGATCGTCGGCGTTGCTGACCAGGGTCTTGGTCTCGTTGACGAATGCGCTGGTGAGCAGGGAGTTTCCGTTGGATAACAGGTTCTCCAGCTCGTCCAGAGTATCGGTCGTGAGGAAGGACTTCAGGTCTGGGAGCAGATCCACGACGTATGTGAGGATCTCCTTCAGAGCGCTGGTCACGGAATCGGTCAATAGCTCCGAAGCACTGGAAACCAGGGACTTGGTCTCTGTGACGAAGTTGGCAGTGAGGAGATCGTTGCCATTGGTGAGCAGAGTCTCGATCGAGGAGATGGTCGAGTTGGTGAGCAGGTTCTTGATTTCCGGAAGCAGAGGCACCACGGCGTTGAGGATCTCCTTGAGAGAGTTGGCAACGGCAGTAGTGAGAAGGTCCGAGGCGGCAGCAACCAGACTCTTGGTCTCGGTGACAAAGTTGGAAGTCAACAGATCGTTGCCGTTGGTCAACAGAGTCTCGATCGCAGTGATTGTAGAGGTGGTGAGCAGCTTCTTGAGATCGGGGAGCAATGGTACCACAGCAGTGAGGATCTCCTTGAGGGAGTTGGCAACAGAGGTGGTAAGCAGGTCCGAAGCAGCAGCGACAAGGCTCTTGGTCTCGGTGACGAAGTCGGTAGTAAGCAGAGAGTTGCCGCGGGTAAGCAAGTTGCTCAGCTCCGTGAATGTCGACTCGGTCAGGAAGTCCTTCAGCTCAGGCAGAACGGCGACAACAGCGGTGAGAATCTCCTTGAGAGCATTGGTGACCGATGTTGTGAGGAGCTCAGTGGCGCTGGTAACCAGGTTCTTGGTATCGGTGACGAAAGCAGTCGTGAGCAGCGAGTTACCATTCTTGAGCAGGGTAGCAAGCTCGGTGAAAGTGTCTTCGGTAAGGAAGTCCTCCAGGCTGGGCAGCAGGTCGACAACATCGGTGAGAATGGTCTTCAGGGCGCTGGTAACGTTGCTTGTCAGCAAGTCATTGGCATTGGTGACCAAGTTTTCAATCGACTTGACGTTGGTGGTAGTGAGAAGGTCATTGGCGTTGGTAACCAAGGTCTCGATAACCTTAACGTTGCTGGTAGTAAGGAGGTCGTCGGCATTGTCAATGAGAGTGTTGATCTTATCGACGTTACCGAGCAGCGTCTCAATGTTCTTAATGTTGTCAGTAGACAGCAGAGTGTCAACCACATCCAGAAGATTGCCGATAGCTTGGGTATTCTTCGTGGATAGCAAGGTGTTGGCATTTGTAATCAAGTCAACAATCGCATTTGTGTTGGTGGTGGAGAGCAGAGTCTGAATGTTGGTATCGACAGGGGGAGCCAGACCAGTCGACAGGTACTTGAAGGTCGAGGTAACCTCGTTCAAGAAGTTGGCATCAAGGAGGTTATCCAGACCAGACAAAAGATCCTCAATGTCAGTCAGGATATCACCGCCGGTAGAACTAGAACCGGTAAAGAGATCCTCGAGCAAGCTCAGAATACTAGTGCTTGAGGTGGAGCTACTGCTAGTAGACTCGGAGGTGGAGCTGGTGGAAGAGCTATCTGAGGAAGAGGCGGTGGTGGATGCGGCTTTGGCGGCAGTTTTAGAACCAGCAGTATCGGCAGCAGCGGTCGAAGAACCAGCATTGGCAGCGACATCGCTAGTAGCAGCGGCAGCAGCAGTGGTAGCAGCCGCAGCGGCCGCTTCAGTACTTGAGTCAGCGACAGCATCAGAGTTGGCAGCAGCAGCAGTGCTTTCAGCTCCATTGGTATCGGCAACAGCCGCAGCACTGCTAGTGGCAGCATCCGCAGCATTGGCTGACTCCTCATCCGAATTGGACGTGTCAGCTGCAGCCGCTGCAGCAGCAGCTGTTGTCACGGCAGCCTCGACAGCATTGGCATGGGCGGCAGCAGTAGTGGTCGCCGCCGCAGCAGCAACACTGTTTTGATCATCTTGAGCAGCAGCGGACGAGACGGCAGACGACGCGCCTGTGACCGAATTAATGGCCAGGAAGGCAGTCGCGAGGACTGGAATGAAACGCATGTTGTCGGTTTGGCTCCAGTATGTGTCGATGCGTTGTATCCGCAATCACAAATTGGCGTCGGACTGGGGCTGGAGGTTGAACCGCGAGGAGAGCCTGAAAGGAAACAACAGGACCAAAACGGCGATTCTGCTGGGTCGCGCCAGCTCTTTATTTTGGCAGAGCATGGGATCGACCGTCCGGGGTATCATTTTGGGGGTAAGCCTCTCTCCACCCGACTATTGCACTAGAGAGCTTTGGATGGAGAGAACCCGAAATGTGGATCGACGCCCGAGGCAGAGCAGGACCCAGCAAGCCGAGCCATGTGATAAGCTAATTTAAAAAGCAATTTCCCGTCACATCGAGATGGGGGTCATCACATCTTTGACATCACTCTAGAATTCAAGGTTCTGGCTTGAGTGGTACGCCGGGGTACGGAATATGCGGAGAGGGGGAGTCGTTCCGAGGCATAATGTATGGAGAGACAATTCAAGGAGCCCCAGTGGACAGGAACCAGTTTTTTTCTGCAGTAGTTCAGGGGTTTGAGCCACTGGTTCACATGTTGGAGCCCAGGTGGGATTCTTTTTTGTGGCTTTGGGTGCATTGGTGCAGTGCTATGCAGGCCCCGATGGAGCGATAAAAAAGTTATTGACACGCTAATCGACTAGCGGCAGTTGATCTAACCCAACTGAGTCAAGGGGACTCCACCAGCTGGATGGTGATTGCAGGAGAGATGAGCAGACCAGAGACCCAAATGAGGGGAGGTCGGAGCTAGAGCTGAATTAGGGAAGCAAAACCTACCCCGGACCACCGAGGTCGTGGGGCTTTATTGGTTTATCAATGGAGGTGCAAATGGAGTGCTCCTCGACCGCCGATCATTACTCCACATGAAAAGAATGCGCCGGAGAGAAAAACCCACACGTTTGCCATTATTGGTGCGTATCGAGGCCAAGCAAGCCAGGAACAAGAGAGCAGACCCTGCGTTGTACAGACTATACCAGGATCTCATCTTAACATGGCAACTTGAGGTTATACACCGCTGTGGATGGAAGACGGAGAGCGGGATACAGACTACAGAGCACCAATTCTACAAAAACACACAACCACAATGGATCAATTCGTCCATACCTCTCAAATGCTTTACGATTAATCTCTTTGCACCGAGATCATGATCTGATGAACTGTTAATTCGCGCAATTTCATCCAAGACAATGGTCACGTTGCTCACATTCACCTCCACCCGATTGGCCTCATCTCCGCTCCACTTCCCCAGTTTTGTCCGTGTCGAGGCTTTTTCTGCGTATCCTCATTTCCTGCTTCCTGCTCCCTTGAAATGGCGTCATGTGGAGGATCATGACTCAGATCATACAGAGCTAATAAAAAAAACTCCGAGATGAGAACCAGAGGGAAAAAGTGGCGCCCAGGAACTGCGAGCAATGCCAAGGGGGAAACCCGAGTTCCAAGGAGGATGAGTCCAAGCGAGCCTAACTGGGAATCCCCGTGATTCATTTACAATTGGGATTTATTTTAAATCATTTTTCTCGTGGACTTGGTCCAGCTCGTTCAAGATTGCCATTGCATATGGCGTGCCACCGGGCACAGCCGATTGTCATGCGTCGCATTGACTCCAGGACCCGCTAAAACCTGCATGCTGGCAGAGCTAACATGTTAGTGCTCTCAGGTCCACGAGCAGGAAGAAAAAGAAAAGAGAATAATGCATGTATCCATGCCGAGTCATGTCTCATTTTCATGCTTATCATCCGAATCGATGGATCATTATTGAGATCATGCCATATAATGTCAAATAATATGATACACCACTGGAACCAGGATCTATTATTGCCTGCACGGAGTCCATCGTACTCCGTATTTAGTACAATGATCTTGAAAACTTATTACTATGTAATACATCTCGTTCATGCCAATGTCAACCCCCTTTTCCGATCCACTTGAGCTTCCCGGGATCCACATGCCAGATGCCCGCGATGCCGCCACTCCGTCGAGTCCAACGCTGAATTAAATACTTCAATTGAGCCTGGATCGGAATTTGAAATTGATAATATCAGAATTAGTGATATCATTGAGCTTTCCATTCGCGCTATCCATAATATACAAAATATGGAGAACGACCGCCCAGCTTCAAATTTCAGCATATGGTCAATTGTGGAAGCCTGAGTGTTATGGCTACAAAGTTCCTTCATAATAAGGAAGAATATTAGCCTGAGCACCAGGATTTTCAGACCTGTTGGCTGCCTAATCGAATGGCTGTCCCTGTATAACTGAGAAGTGTTTACGAATCCTGTCGGTCTCCCCCCGTGACTTAGATGGCTAAGTTGCGACGCCACGTCAGGTACAAATTTGTAGTGCTTAGTAGCATGTGAACAGTCCGATCTCTCTTTTTCGACTTTCTATTTTTGATGTTACCATGAAAATTTGATTATTTGGTACCTTGACTCTTTTTGATTCATTTGATACTCGCTAGATATTTCTATCTATTTTATTTGATTTGTTATGATTTTCCAACATTTAAGGCCTCCAAGTCGGTTACATCCCGAGGTCGCGCTGCCTCACGCATATTTCCAAGGTTGAATCTACAGGTCCTGGGTACAAGCTCAGTCCTTCAAGTTTCCATTCAAAATGTTCAATGTTTCTCTTTTTATTATTATTTTTTTCCCTTCCACTTCAGGTTTTCAGCATTCTCTCAAGACCCAGTCTCTTCGCGACCGCCAAATTTCAACTTTTTAGAATACCTTCCATGGTTGGCTATATCGATACAAGATTGAACGCGCCTACTCACACACACATGTATATTGAATTCATTCAATAACTACAATCTTGATTAAGTGGCTACTATGACTAGTACTATCAGTGCTACAACTTGAACAGATCAATCAGACTTCTCAACACCACACCACCGCTGAACATATGCGCGAATCCTCGGCCCAATGAAAAACATCGGAATCGCAAAAAGCGCAAACGCCGCACAAATAACCTCCTCAACAATCATAGTCTTCGCATAACCCAGCGTATTAATTGCCGGAAGTGTAGCATAACTCAAACCAAACGAGATAAATCCTCGTCCTGCACAAATAACCACCAAGAAAGGCGCTGCACGGAACGGGAAACTATCCACTGCGTAGGTAATACCAACGATATTGGCACCAAGGAATGCAAAGTAGCTTGCATTGTACCCAATAACAATGGATGCGACGCTCCATTTCTCTGGATTTTGAGCTGCTTGTCCATATATAATTCCACAGATTACGCCAACGATAGCTGGGATGGCGATAACGGGGAGTCTGTATTCGGGTTTATACAGTCCGTTATTCCGGCGACTCAGTTCCCGGATGACGAGGTCACTTCCATATCCCAGTAATGGGAGGAAGACAAGACAATCGACGATTTGTCCTGCTTGGACGTAACCGAGGGAGTCGAAGCTGAAATTGTATGGTGGTGCCATGAGGACACTAGAGAAGGTAGATGCTTCGATAACGTATGTTCCAAGGTTTGCACCGTTCAGAAGAAGAAGCCACAGTGTTGTTGGAATGAACAGGCCTTGGAAGATGTGCTTGTAGACTGTAGGGATTTCGTGCCAGCGCGGTTTGATGATCCAAGGCTTGATATCGTCTTTCCAGCGCCGGGGTTCGTATTCGACTGCGGCATCGGGGGCTTCATTCTCAACTGTCTTCGTTGATAAGGGCTCACCACGCATTGCTTCTTCGGTTCTTTCGTATTGAGATTCCGTAACGAAGACAATTGATAAGAGGAGGATCACTGCGTTCATCACACTGAAGAATCCGTACCACCATCTCCATCCCCAGGCAGAGACCATGTAAGTCGAGACGACGAAGAAGACACCAGACGCGATATTCTGAATGAAGATAAACCAAGCAATTTTCCGACCACGCTCATGCAAGAAATGAATCTCTTGCACGATCATCGGGGAAAGTGCCTCGCTTTGTCCCGCTGCAAGACTCATGATATTCCGTCCTGCAATGTGACTAGTCAGACTAGTCGAGCACTGACACCACACTGCCGATGCAATGAGAAGTAGCATTGAGGCGAGGAACACCGGACGACGACCAATTGTGAACGCCAAAGGCATCGAAATTAGGTTGCCGATACCCATGAACAAGGTCGGGTAGGTCATTAGGTCATTGGCCTTTGCTTCTTGACCAGGGTAGGAAGCCTCAACAACCGAGAAAATAGATCCCATTCCAGAAGCCAGGACAACAGCCGTGCAGCTGTATGCGGAAACAAGGATCAGGAGTATCCATTTTCGCCATGCGGGGAGGTTCAAGGGATCTTCGCTCGGTCAGGTACGGTGAATCTGGTACTCAGTCTTGGATATCGGGAAAGACAACACATACCCCTGGGATCTGCAGATGGAGTAGGAATCAAAACGACTTCCCCATCTTTGAAAAGCTCAACGTGGATTCCATTTTGTCGAGGAGGAGGGTCTTGAGCGATTTCAACGTGGGAGATGTCACTCTTGTCCATGGCGATGGTTTGAATCAATTGAAAAGCAGTATAGGCAGAAAAAAGCCCTTGAAATTGGACAACGAGGCCATTTTAATATCCCATTCCCATCGCCTATCAGAACCCTGTTGAAAGAATCATCTCGTTCCCCGGATTGTGGGGTGCAGTCCTTCTCCCCCACCCGGCCGGTTTAGAATCTGGGGTAGATTGACCACCCGCCAACCGAACCGAACCGAGCCGGATGAAGCTGTGAGAGGAAAAAATTAGTATATTAGCTTAGCTTGACTTCTATCAATTGACGATAACCAATTACATCCATTCCATTTATTCATCATGCCAGTCAAATTCAATGTCGACGTGCCATGGGAGGAGTTATCCGAGCCGGTAGTGAATGAAAGCTACGAGGGTCTCCAGCCGCGTTCAGAGGTTCTACCTAAGGGTAGTTCAACTGCGCCAGGGAGACGCGTTTTATCTTGCGATATCCTAGTCGAGCACGATGTCGCCATCAAAGTTCGAGATGGCTGTACTCTGTACGCAGACATTTATCGACCACCCACCGCGCCGGAACGCTCAACACCAGCGATTCTGTGCTGGAGTCCATTTGGCAAGAAGTTCAACGGAATCCAATCTCTCAAGCTTATGACTCCATGGAATCTTGGTATTCCAGAAGGAACGCTGAGCGGATTGGAGAAATTTGAGGCGCCTGATCCGGCTGAATTCGTGGATCGGGGATACGCTATCCTGAATGTGGATTCTCGTGGTGCATTTGACTCTGAAGGTCGAATGGCGATTATGGGAACCCAAGAAGCGGAGGATGGGTACGATGTGATTGAATGGGCTGCTGAGCAATCCTGGTGCAACGGGAACGTCGGTATGGCAGGCAATTCTCACCTGGCTATCGTTCAATGGTTCATCGCGGCTTTGCAGCCACCATCACTGAAAGCGATTGCACCATGGGAAGGATGTGGAGATCTCTACCGAGAGCAATTTGCTCGTGGTGGTATCTATGGAGGTGATCTCTTTGATAATCTGATTATCAAGTACATGTTACGTGGTCGTCATGGTATGGAGAGCTTCAGGAAGATGTTCAAGGAACACCCACTTGCAAATGACTGGTGGAATGATAAGCGACCTGATATGACAAAGATCAATGTGCCGACTTATATCACTGGTACCTACACCAACACCATGCATGGTATGGGTGCTATCCGCGGCTGGCTTGAGGTTAACTCGCCGGATAAATGGCTTCGCTGGCATCCGTACCAGGAATGGTATGATATCTGGGGTAACCAGGCCGGTCGTGATGAACTTTTGACTTTTTTCGATCGTTACTTAAAGGGTATTGAGAATGACTGGGAGTCAACGCCTCGGGTGCGGATGTCGATGTTGAAATTCGGAGAAGCAGCACCCCTTGATAACATTATCGAGTCCGACTTCCCTCCAGCACGTACCGAGTATCGCAAGGCTTATTTGACTCCCGAGGGATTGTCATTCCAGCAAACTCCAGCCACCACAACTGCTGTCTCGTATGATTCACAAGATGAGAACGCTGGCGTCACGTTCAAGTACACGTTCCCCGAGCGAACGCAGCTCATGGGGATCCCTAAAGCGGTGTTGTACATGCGCTGTGACGATTTCGACGACATGGACGTATTCCTCGTGTTGGAAAAGCTTTCCAAGACAGGCGAGCGGCTGTTCAACTTCAATATTCCGTGGAAGAATCTACCTGTGTCATCAATTGCAGAGATCCCACAGGAGGAGCGCACCGAGTTAGTTCTGTACCAAGGTCCCACTGGAATCCTACGTGCATCCAACAGAGATATTGACTCTTCACGATCCATGCATCCAAAGTGGCCCTTCTATACACATGAAAAGGAGGAGAAGGTTGCAGCGGGAACGATTGTGCGACTGGAGATTGGAATTTGGGTGATGGGGGTGGAGTATGAGGCTGGGGAGTCTATACAGTTGCGTGTCAGTGGTCGCTACCAGGGCATCTCCAAGTTTGGTGGAGATCATACATTGAACAAGGGGACTCACTGGGTGCATATGGGAGGCGAGTATGATAGTCACGTTGAGCTTCCTTTTGTATAAAGTTGACTGGAGAGAGGGACATAGCTAGGAAGTTTTGTATAGAGAATAGAATCATAATCAACAATCTTCCATATGAATAAAAGAAATTAAATAATGTGCTGGACTGGGATTGAACCAGGGACCTTGAAAACAGGCGCGCATCGATGCTGCTGCGAATGCCCTCACTTGATACCTCCATCGGCATAACATAATCCTTAATATCGCACTCATCTTTGATTATTTTTGAATTCTGACAAGAGGAATAGAAAGACCGAGTCCGAGAGTACCTTGTATAAAAATATCAAAAAAAAGAAAAAAAAGTTCCCACACCCACCTCCAGGCTCCGGCTTTCCGACTCAGCCACCGAATGGACCCCAGGATTAGTCCAACGATACCTCTGGCTTCCATGAGGAATCAGAGACTGCTGACCACTAGGCCAGCCAGACTAGAGCCGGTGCTAGTCCTCCTTTCTACTACATTATATACCTTTCGCACTTCTCCACCACATGATTTTCCAACACTCTCCAGTTGTTCAAGGAAAAATGACAACCCACTCATACAGTCCTTTATCTTCAACTTGTAGCCCTACCAATGAATTTTCCAATCATGATTTTTATCAATTTTTATTATGGAGAGAGAACTCTGTAACTTGAACTATTGGATAGTAACCCTCAAGTGCTGGAGTCTGACTCGGATGTGAACTTGACATCTGGAAGTCCTTGATATATAAAAACAACACTAACTTGAACCTGCGAGTCGCCCCACAGTACCAATGGTCCCCGAGTCGGGCCGTTCCACATCATGATCAACTCAGGCTTGAACATCAATGTTGTGCTTTATGTACTACCAGGCAAAGCTCTCAAGTGCTTTTATAAAAACAAACATTTGAACGTCCTAGTTCAAGTTGGAACCTTGGAATATTCAACTTGAACAGAGGATCCCCCCGCAGAAACCCAAAAACCAATGGCCCCCACGAGATCCTCCAGTGGAGTGCGAGGGCTTTCCTCGAATTTCCACTCAAGAGACGATAAAAAAGCCTCTGCGAATTAGCGTGGGCATTGCCACCAATGCCGTCTAAGACCCATATTGGAAGCTCCATATCTAAGTCGTCTATGGAGCCTCCTTCCAGAGCGATGTGGGGATATGGGGGCGGAAAATCGCGGAAAACCCGGGATCTGTCGTGGTGGCTTCAAGTTATGAGAGGGCTGAGACTTGATCCATCGGACGTGTTGCTTCTCCTGAGATCAGTTCGCAGTAACGGGTTTAAAGCCCTCTCTTCTTCTCGCGGCTTCTTGGGGAAAATCCCAGATCGACCACCACCATGTCTACTGACAAATTCACAGTTACGGAGCATGTTGTTCCTGGATGTTATATTCGAGAGTATCCCGGAAGCACTGTAGACCAAGAGGATATCTTGAAGCTACATGTGAAGCAATACACCCCCAAAAACCAGACATTGCCATTGCCATCTGATGCAGTTACTCTGATTGCAGCCCGTGGAGTGGGTCTACCGAAGGTGTGTCTGCCCACGACTATTATTATTCTTCATTAGTACTCATCTCTACTGCATAGGAACTGTACGAACCCCTTTGGGATGAGCTGCTGGAGCAAGCTGCCGGCTTTCAAATTCGCAGTATCTGGGTGGCCGACTGTGCTAGTATGGGAATGAGCGGAATTATGAATGATGACAAGCTTAGTCTGGACTGTACGAATTGCCCAAGCGACTCTACTTTTTTCATATTAATTCTCTTCATAGGCTCCTGGATGGACCATGCGCGAGATCTCTTCCTCATGATCAACCATTTCCATGAGCAGATGCCTCGTCCGCTCGTAGGAATCGGTCACAGCTTTGGAGGAAACATTATGTTCGTGATGCTAATCCCTATACGTTCGATGATAGAGACTAATTGAACCTATTTGAATAGTACTAATCTAGCTTATATGCACCCGCGTCTATTCACGACTGTGGCTCTAATCGACCCAGTCATTCAACTAACTCCACCACCCATGGGATTCGGCTCCGATCCACCCAGCGCGATAAACTGGACTTTGAGACGCGACGACATATGGCCAAACCGCGAAGCCGCGCTTCGTGCTAACCGTTCCCTTCTGCATGGCTGGGATCCACGCTGCATAGCCCGCATGGCCGAGGTCGGGTTCCGCGAGCTACCCACTCAACTATACCCGGACGTCGAGGCTGAAAAGGCGCGTCTCAAGACTTCCGAAACACCGGTTACTCTCACAACTACCAAGTACCAGGATCTTATCGGCTCAATTCGAGAGAACTTTGATGGACGTGACCCGGTTACTGGACGCATCGTAGTTAGCCGTGATACACATGCGGATATGGATCCTCTCGCGGCTTTCGTTCCGATGTATCGCCCAGAACCGCGGAGTACCTTCCTGCGGCTGCCGAGTCTTCGACCTTCTTGTCTCTGGTTGCTTGGCGGGGAAACTTATATGAATTTGGATGAGATCCGTGAGGGTATCAAAGTGTGTGGAACCGGAGTCGGGGGTAGTGGAGGTGGAGAGAAAGTTCGGGAGGTCACTTTGCCTGGATTCGGACACTTAATGCCATTCCAAGAGGTCAAGAGGGTTGCGGAACCTGTTGTGGCGTGGTTGACAGGTGAAATGGAGGAATATCGCGGAAAGGAAAAGCAATGGGCGGCACAACGTGAAGAGGCCAACCATGTAGTCCTTGGCGAAAAATGGTTCAAGACTCTGAAACCTCTGGGAAAGACCCGTGATAAGCCTCCCAGAAAGGAGAAGATCTACAATTGAAAAGAGTATGTATGGAGTGAATAAATAAAGTACCAGCCAAGTGCACAGAAGACCTAGGTCCTTTTACTGCTGAAGAAAAGCACGGTTCCCATATAGTTAGGTCAGAAGGAAGAGAAGCAACAACTCAGCCCAGCTGGCCTAGTGGCCAGTGGTCTCTGACTCTTCCCCAAGAGGACAGAAATACTGATCAGGATAGCCGGGTCCTGGTCGGTGGCTGAGCTCACACTGGCGGGAGGGCAGGGAGACAGCCTCGACTGGGCTGCGGGCATATCTTTTTTTTAAATTTTTGATATTTTTATAGAAAATACTATCCGACTCACCCTTTCTTTTCATGCTCCTAAAAGTTCAGAACAATCAATATTGGGTGAGATTATCAAGGATACTAGGGTGGTGGTGGATGTATCAAGTGAGGCTATTCGCAGCATCTCACCCAATTTCAAAGTCGCTGGTTCAAACCCAGCTGCGGACAATAATTTATGTCTTTTTCATATATAGAGACATTCTCCCTACTACACTAGCTCTTTAGCTAATTCCGTACACTATATGAAATCCGTTCAAGAAAGGATTGCCTATTTCGTAGATTCCTGGAATGACAAAGCAGATTTAAGGCTTCTATCAGGATATGTCTATCATTGGCATAATGCGCTTCGTAAATCGAATGCGATGTGGAACTGGGGAGCTATGTATCAATTTCATGACCGCGTATAAAGCCAGCAATCTATCATGTGCAGCAATATTAATCCATTGCCACTCGGGATGTGGGCATTCAATCAGCGGTGAAGCAAGCCAGTTAGCTCCTCCTAGTGTCCAAGTGTAAAAGCTATGACCATAATGGATGCCCAGGTGCGCATCAAATACTTACTCTTCTCCACAGCTCTCCGTATAACCCCAGCCTCAACCCAATACCCCAGCCGAGTCGCCAGCCGAACCGAACCGAACCGGTAACCAACCGAGCCGGCGCAAGATTCCTCGAGTATTCTCAAACATTGAAACATGAAATATAAAATACACAAAGGAGAGACTCCGAAACTCTCAGAGACACGATCATCAAGAATTAAGTATCTCAGTACCAACATTCAAGATGACCACAACCACAACTACAACCTCTACCGGCCCAGCCCCATCGGGTCGACTGTTCTCCCAGGGAACAAATGTCCACTACGGCGATTTTCGCGACGACATCCTTCACAATGGATACGCGGTAATCAAGGGTGCTGTTCCACGCGACCGGGCCTTGAAATACGCAGACCAGATCTATGACTGGCTTGAAGGATTGTACGTGCCAATCCCATAGCCCCCCTATTGTTACTTGTCTGATCTAACAAATACACAGTAATCTCGGCTTTAAGAGAGATGACCCTTCAACCATTCACAAAGATCATTTGCCTGATATCAACGAGAAGGGAATGTGTCTCGGCTACGCGGTCTCCCACGAATCTTTCACCTGGGCTGTCCGCCAAGAACCTGAAGTTATCAAGACCTTTGAAAAGGTCTACGATACAGAGGATTTGATTGTCTCGTTTGACTCTGTCAATATTGGATTCCCTTCTCGTAAGGATATTGAGCCCAATACCCCGTGGCCTCATCAAGATCAGGATCCCGAGAAGCCTGGTTTCAGATGTTTGCAGGGTCTTGTGAATCTTCTGCCCAATGGACCTAAGGATGGTGGTTTGATTGTTTGTAAGGGGGCACACTTGCTGAGTGAGGAATTCCACGAAGTGTTCAAAGATGAGGAGAGGATCTGGTCTTGGTAAGTTCCATTCCCTTTTCTACTTTATACCTTTACTGATTGCTTGCAGGACTAAGGAGTGGTATGGATTTACTAAGGCGGGCCAGGAGTGGCTGAAGGAGAGAGGATGTGAATGGATCAAGGTTGAAGCTGAGCCTGGTGATCTACTCCTATGTAAGATTTACCCTGATCCTCGAAGTGAAAAGATACTAACTAATTTGTAGGGGATTCGCGAACTCCTCACTACAACTTGTCGTCGGAGACTTCTCAGCCCAGATTCTGTGTGTACACCTGCTTCATGCCCGTTGCGGATGCTACCGAGGAGCAGTTGCGAGTCAAGAAGATGGCTTTTGAGGAGACTAAGATGACAACCCACTGGCCAAATGCTATGCACGTTGTTGATTTGCCAGTCTTCCGGAATGGAGAGGCTGATCCTTACCAGCGCTCGAAGCCTCGCGAGCCAGTTCAGCTTTCGGAACGGGCATTTAAGTTGACGGGTATTCCGTATCTTGAGCAAATGGTGGCATGAGTTTCATGGGATTATTTGATTGAACATATGTCGATTTAAATTCCAATTCCAATTCCAATTCCTGTTTGTTTGATCCAAATGTTTTTTTTATTTTTCTATTTTATTCTGTATGTTGAAATAAATGGCTTAAATCATTCCAATCCCATCCTGCCCAATCCAAAGCCGACGGACCCCAAGTCGATCCTTCTAGTGTAGGCATTGTATCTCCCAAGGACATATCACCCATCACAATTTCGTCTGACACAAGATGGAGAGGGTCAATACTATCTGAGGGGGTCTCCAAGCATCGAGCGGCAAACTGTTCCACATCAAGTAGGACATCATCAATATTGCTTGCCGTGCCGTGTTTGTGGTAGTGTTCTTTCGTGATTTGGATAGCAACTTTCAGCAACTGGGAGATGTCAGTCTTTATCTTCAGCAGAGTTGAGCACTCTTACCTCGAAATCAGATCGAATGAGCAGCGATCTGCGCTCTTGAAAAATGTGTATAGCCAAGACATAGACCGCGGCAAGCGGAGAAGTTATAGCGGTAAGGTATGTTGGAGTTCCCGAATCGACTGATGCAACAAACAACTTGATCATCTGACGAGCGGCCTCAATGACCGGCGCTGATCCAGCAAGGAGGCGCTGTTGCCATGACTTTCCAGCAGCGTATTTATTGACCATTGCATGAAGCTCGTCTTTTGGGACAAGCAGGGTTGATCTATTGACAAGGAGCAATCTGCTCTAGATTAGAGAAGTTCTTGTGGTGGATAGACAAATGCAGCTCACCCTAAGTTATAATAATATGACAGGAATGCCGACTGTGATCTACTATCGAAGGCTAGATTGGATGTTGATCCCGGTCTATAAAATGTCAGATCAGTTCAAACACAGTAAGAAATTTGAAATTCAGACCTGTATGCTGCCGGTAGACTATCCTGCCACTCAGAGAGTAAAACATGCAGTTCTCCTCCAGTCTGAAGCTTGTCCTCGATGGACTGCTCCACAGACTGTGGTATCCACTCTTCCCGTCTCCAGGCTCGGGCTGAGCGCTCATGCATCTCATGTAGCATGTTGGCCAAGCTGATCAGCACGTTCCGGAACTGAGGATCTGTACCACTGCCTGTATTTGTCTGTGGCCGTAATACAATAGTCTCGGATAGCTGACGGTCCCATATAGTAGAAGGGCGTCCGCATTCCAGAGCCAGAACCCGCTCGAACACATAGATACACCACCATGTCTGAAACTCAGGCGTGGGCTCGGTTGAGGGGTCTGATAGTGATTGAGATCCTTGATTAATGCCAATTGATTGGGCAAGTGATACCCCCATTGTGAGGATATCCCATGCCCACGCAATTTTATCACAGCTCCGGAGAACGATTGAAAAGAGCAGGATAACCTGGACTGATTGCAGACTACGATTAGTCACGATATGTCCTAGCAGTGAGTTGCAGTAGCTGGTATATGACGAGATGAGTGTCCTGGAGATTTCGCTTGGAGGAACCGTTAGCATGCCTGTTGTCACGATAAGATACTTTAGGGCCCGAGACGGCGCATCCGAAGAGTGATTTGAATACACGTTCGTCTCTATTCCAGCATTGAATATTGGCTCCACAGTCTTCCGGTCTAGGAATGGGAAGATCTGATGGAGCGTAATCCAATAATTCTCAACACAGACCTGCATTAAAGCTTCATCTGGAAGTTCAGGACGCTGATCAAGAATGACCGATGCAAATGACTGGTTCAAGAGCGGAGACACCGCACGAGCTTGGGCGCCTCGTATCCGGTAAAAGGCCATGTCAAGCCATGCAGTCATCAACTCCAACACACTGGATCCGACAAAGCGAGGCATCATGGGGAGGCGACCAGTCTTCCACCCTTCCGGTCCCCAGCATTGCGACCAAATCCGAGGTCTTTCGCGAGTTGTAGGAACCACCGACGAGGCATGCGATTCCGGGGTCCTCGGTGTCTGGCTCCGTGCCGGCGACACTGCTGCACCAGAGAGTGGAAGCTGAGCCCTTATCAATGTCCCCGACTGCGACCGACCGTGCGATTCTTGTCGGCGGCGGTTCTCAACCCGGATTCCATCGCGTCTTTTATCCGTGGTGACACATTCGACGTCGGCAAGACGGCAATTGCGACAGGGTTGCTCCTCGTCGCAGCGAGTCTTCTTCTCGCGGCAATAATTACACGCATAGCTCAGACGTTTGCGCTTGGGCGGAGGTTGATCAATTGTACTCATGAGGCTGATTTTGTCCCGCAGATGATTTCCCCACGGGGATGCTGGGATGTTGGGGTAGATGAATTCCATTGGGCCTCCACTTGCCGATGTGGGTGTCGCGACGTGGGTTCTCGGGATTTCATTGGCTGTGGGGAATAACCCTAAACTCCCTTGTAAATTGTAAACAAGATCAGGAGTATGAAGGATTTATAATTGGATGGTAGAGATTTGATAGAATAAAGGGACATAAAAGATAGAAGGGGTGGAATAGAAAAAAAAGAAAAGGAAAAAGAAAGGAAAGGGCTGGGGTTGAACCCAGGACCTGGACATCCATCAAGCACCGCGATGTAAGAGAAGCTTCAACTTTCAAAAAGTCATAACAAATCCAATAAAATAGATAGAAATATGAAAAGAGTGTCAAAATGAAGAGAAAGTATCAGAGTATCTAAGTGTACAAAATTAAAAAGTAAAAAAAAAAAGAACGACTCCTACCCATACGACCAATCTGCCTCCCCATTTAAGTGGAGGGAGGCCGTTGTTTCTCCGTGTAGTCCAGGGATTACCACCTAGACTATTGAGGGAGTCGGGTTACTGGGACTCGTTGTTTGCTCCTGATATACGAGAAAGTGTTGTTCTTTTTAGGCAAGAACCACACCTGGTTTTCCAGGCCTCACAATTACCTTATTCAGGCACCACACTATCCAGTTTCGTTGGTTTTCAGAGTTCATATGCCATTCAAATGTTGTCTCTCAAGAGCTAGAATTTGATTTTCCTTGCCTTCATTCTAAACTTGAATATATCCACTATATCTCCCCACCAACCTTATGAATTTGATCCATGAATATACTATATGCAATGTACGCTATAAATGGATACACTTGAATTCCATGGTTGTTCGGGCTAGATTAATCCAAATTTTAAGACCGAGTAGAAATTTCACAAATTTGCTGACAGCTCGAGACTACTGGGAGCACCTAGCTATCACCGTCCACACCCTGGCCTACATAGAACTTGAAAAGCATAAGAAACTTTACGTCCACGGGTATACCTTCATGATCCATCACAGTCAGAGGCTATTTTAAATTGAGAACAACTTGAGCATTCAAATTGCAAAAATGCTAAGTATTCGACTCAGTGTCCGCCATTTAAAGATAATCACAGGTAGAACTTGAAGAGTTGGTCAACAATGCAGCGCCGTTATCAACACCTCAGGCATCAATAATTAAGCACCGGCGATATTGTTCGGAGCCGGAATATCACCTTCCGGCCACATGAAGGCTTAGGGCAACGTACTCTATACCCTATATAGAGGTCTAACAGACGAAATGGATCATAAGTGGACTAGATCAACCTTAAAATATCACGCGTGCACAAGGCAAAGACTCATTCGAGAGGGTTGACTCAGTATCAAGATTCGAGACCACTCTGCTTACACTTAGAGAGCGGCAAGTGGGTCACAAGCGCGGAGGTTTCTGGAATCGGCGATTCGAAAGGCTTGCCGCGTATGTATGCCATATGGAATGAGACGGAAACTGCGGCTAGCATCTGTGCAATTCCAGGTAAAATATCGATACTAGTCCATTTGACATTCAAGGCAAACGAATCCTCCGAAGTGATCGATATTCCATTCAACCCTCTATAAGCAAAAAGGGACCACTTCATATTTGAAATGACGTCGACCCCGGAACAACTTCAGACGCCTGAAGGCAAATCTCGTCTAATCAGACATTTCGAGAAGAGGTAAATGGCTTGATTTAATTGGCTTCCGAGTGATAGATTTCTGACAGCTACCAGCTCGATTGAGAAACACAACGATGCGTGGACAGACCTATGGGACACTGACAACAGTGACATGTGGGACAGAGGAAAGCCCTCGCCTGCCTTGATGGATCTTCTGGAGCAACGAGAAGATATCCTGAGCCCAATTGCGGCGAATGGTCGTCGGAAGACTGTTTTAGTACCAGTAATGATCCCCCTCAAGTCCCATGTATATTATGGTTGTCTCCGTGGCTAACGTCGGCATAGGGATGCGGAAAGGGCTACGATGTAGTCATGCTTGCTCTCCATGGATTTGACGTCGTCGGACTTGAGATCTCGCAGAAGGGGATTTCAGCTGCCGAAGAGTACGCGGCCGCAGAACTCGAAATCCCACAAGAGTATAATTTTGGCAATTCGTGGACAAGCGAATATGAACGAGGCTCCGTATCGTTTATCAAGGGTGACTTCTTCAAGGACGAGTCTGCGAATGGGAAGAAATTTGATGTCATATATGACTATACGGTGCGTAATGGAAGCTGTGCTGTTTTACCTGTTAACACCATTAACGTCAATCAGTTCCTCTGTGCTCTTCATCCGACAATGCGTTCTCAGTGGGCCTCGCGGATGGCCGACCTTTTGATCCCAGGAGGTCTTCTTGTTTGTCTTGAGTTTCCGCTCTTCAAGGATCCCGGTCATCCTGGTCCTCCATGGCCCCTGCAGGGTGTGCACTGGAACCTGCTAGCTGAGGGTGGTGATGGGATTCTGTATCCTCCCACATCAGATCAGAAAAGGGATATCGGGACGGGAAACTTCGAGAGAAAATGGTATATCAAACCCGAACGGTCGTATGAGAGTGGAAAGGGAACCGATATGCTGAGTATTTACGTTCGAAAATGACCTTAAAACGTGAAATCTGCTAGCACTGCTCGAAAAGGAACATTAGTATAAGACTCAGGCAATATAAGCAGATTGTGAAACCAAGCTACTAAACTTGCAAAATGTTGTGGCTCATGTTGCCTCGATCTTTTGGTGCGTAATCGACGTTATCATATCCATACTCAGGTGCGCTGGCTTTCCTGGAAGAGATAAGAGCTCAAAATGGCATTATGTTCTCTCCGAGGGCGTTCATCATAGATGAAGCTGTTGGATAATGTTCATGCTGGTCGGATGCAGACATTTGGCTTACATAGTAGCATTGAAGCTATCTAGACAACAACGAAGGCTAAACTACCATCATTATCCAGATCACCCATGCAGCATTACGCTCAAATTGACGAGGATGGTTGTTGAGATCTCTGATTCTATTTTAAAATGGAGTTTCCACCAAGTCATACCGTTCTCTAAGATCCATGAAGCTCTAAGTCAGTGAAGTGATATCATAATATCAAGAATTGAGGCTCTATACTTCATATACTTTATATCAATATGGGGAGAGGTCCAAGATAATTATTCATAAGTTTTCCAGCACTCAGAATTGAAATGATGAATTAATTGAGAAAGCTGTCATTAGTGAATGATGTTTTTGAATGTTGATAGTCCTCAATGCGTACACCTCTGTCCTGGCATCCCTCACTGTCGTTCTGTTTCTCTCACTCCTCCACAACCACAACGCGTCAACAAAGCCTTGCTGTTATCCTTCCGCGCTTCATCTTTCTCATCCACATCGTCATTCTTATCCAAAGGATCATTCCCAGCAAAGCTAGCTTCATCTTGTTCATTTTAGGATTTATCCATCATGACTGATAGACTGCCTTCCCCCGGCCCCGAGGAGGCTGAAAGCCTTCCTCTCGTCAACCCGATAGCCATTACTGAGTCTGAGCTTGCCATGCTTGATCCGGTTACTATGGGTGAGCTTGACTTTCTTCTAGGCCACAGCTCTGCGGTTGCTTCTCCCGCTTCTAACGCAGCTCCTTCTGTGCCTCAATCTCCTCTGGCACGTCAATCTGGTCGCATTTCGCCATCTTCTCCCATTTCGGTTTCTTCTCCCATGTTGCCATCTTCTCCTCCTGTCTTGTCATCCCCCTCTCCTGTTATGCTTCCTTTCAATCCTGTCATGGCGTCCACTTCCCCTATTGTCCTGTCTTCTACTCCTGTCGGACCACCCATTTCTCCTGTCATGCTTTCTTCCTCTGCCCCTCTTTCTTTTGCTCCCTCGACGCCCATTGGCCTCGGTTTGCTACAGGCACAGATCCGTAGAACCTTGGCGGCGCGGAGCCCAGTCATAGTGACTGGCAAGATCCCCGATGATCCATTTCAAAGCCCGGTTGATGGTCCCAGAACCATTCAGGATGGCGAACCTCTTATTCTCCCCCAGGCGCAGGTAAGTATCCCATCCCTGCAGATGGGCCCCAGGAAACATACTAAGTTTCATAGACTCCGATTCATTTCCAACAGCAGGAGATCTCGAGCAGCACAAATGCCTCCCCAAACATGATCCAAAATCAGGCCTATGCCCCTTTCCAACAGAAAGAAATCCTGAATGGCACTGATGGCCTTGATAATCTGTTTGAGAGTCCCGTTCAACACCTCGACGCAGTTCTGGATGATCTGTCAAACCCACTCCCTCTCCCACCGGTAGGCATATCATTCAGAACAATCACTGCAAGAAAGTTACTAAGATGTACAGATGCCATATCCCTTCCACCATTCACTCATGTCGAACACTCCCGATCACAACCCAAATATGGTTCACACACAGTATCATGCCCCTGTTCAGCAGCAGGCAGTGATGGACGCCACAAATGGCTCCCCAAATGTGATCCATAACCAGGCTTATGTCCCCGTCCAGCAGCAAGGACTCTTGGATGGCAATGAAGGCCTTGATGATATGTTCCGGAGTCCAACTGAACGTCTCGGAATCATTCAGAGTGACGAGCCCTGGTTTCTCTCACAATCATCTGTAAGTATATCTTTCAGGAAATGTCCTGAAGAAACATACTGATTAGTATAGACTCCGTGCCCCACACTCCCGCCACAAGTGTCGGGCACTCCCGATCGCGCCGCAGACATGGTTCCCGCGCAGCACAATGCCCCTGTTCAGCAGCAGGCAGTCCTGGATGCCATAAATGGCTTGGAAGAACCGTCCCGGTGCCAGTCCCAGTTCCCCGTTGAGGCTGAGCGACGTGTGCAGAGTGAGCCTCGTGCCCCTACCAACACCAATGTAAGCAATTCCGTGAAGATCAAAATTCAAAACGAGCTCAGTCTAATCCCTCGATAGATCCCTGCCAGCCCCAAGGAAGATCGCTTCGCCGAAAAGGCGCGAAGGCTACGATCCGCTCTAGCCAATGCCGTCCAGGAATGGGACGGAAGACCAGTGAGAGTGGTGAAGCGGACGCCTGCACCAGCAACATCAAGCGGTGCGAAAGGTTCTCAGGCTGCGCTGAGAGCTCGGTTGAGAGCGTACGCGGAGGAGGTCATTGCAGAACTCGCACCTGACCTGCCGACGGTCAGTAGCCCGAGAGAGGCTACACCAAGCGCGCTCACCAGCCCATCAAAGAAGCGCAAGCGCGATGAGGAGGAGGCGGAGTTACAAATCCGCTTCTATACTACCAGCCCGGCCGGGACGCCATCGAAGCGATCCCGCGGAAACTCAACCGCGCCGCCAGAGGGGGCCGGTCCCGCCGCCATTGCTGCCACTGCCGCCGCTGACGTGGGCTTCTCTCACCAGCCCCGTCAGGAGTCTCCCAGGTGCAAGCCTCGTAGGGCACCGTGTAAGCCGGTGCCTTACCCTCGGAGCTGGGCTGAAGCGTCCAGCTCTGATATCCTCCTCTTCGAATTGAAGAAGGCAGGCGGCACCTGGGAGACGATTGCAAAGACTCACCGGGACGTTACTCGGAGCGAGTACACTCGCTCCGCGTTGCAAAACCGTTACTTTGCGATCAAGAAGAGACTTGGAGACTTGCCGGAGAAGGTACCTGGTGGTGGACAGGCCTAATTTGGCAGTATCTCTTGTTTCTCTCTTTTTCCTCCCTTTTCTCTTTCTTTTTTCTCTCTTTTCCCTCTCTTTCCTCTCTTTTTCCTTGTTTCTGTTCTCTTTGCTGTTTTCAGTTTCCCTTCTCTTAATTCCCCTGTACGACTATTGTTTTCTCTCTTTTTCTTTTCAATTTTGGTCCCTGAATAGGGTTTTTGTTTTTTATTTCTTTTTTTACTTTTATTTTTAATACCTAATGCTAATGATACGAAATCAGTTCATTTGCTCTTTGAACCGCAGCTCTTTACAGTTCCTTCCAGTCAATATCCTCGCTAACCTAGCTTTTTAACAGGTCCCTCGATGTTCTTTCTAAGGTATCCAGACTCGGTTAGTAGCTAACATTTGATAGATTCCTTTGCTTTAGGTTCCCAGAGGTATTATGACTTTATTTAACTTGGAAGTATCATCCATAGGGTAACCTTCTCTTATTTAGCTATGAGCATTCGGTGATTCGAGTCTTCGATGTCGTTGATTTTTTGGTGTGAATCTAAGTATACCGAGACCACTAATTAAGCTATAGCTATACATACAGCTAACTAGAGGAGCTCTTTTAAACTTGAAGTAAGGGTTCGAGGCTAGTCTTAGACCTTACCGCCAGGGGAAATCTTCTTTCAGATATAACTTACTATTACTGCCACCTGCAATGAGATGATTCAAGTTAATAGTATTTTGATATAATAACAAAATGACGACCAGTTGCTTTCTATCGGCTCAATTGTAGGACTCAAGTGCTGGAAGCCGTTGTAATATCTTACAATCAATACCTACTCGTCATCTACAGAAATAATAACAGCCTTTGTCTCCAAAAAGGCGTCCAGACTCTGCTTCCATCCCTCACGTCCAATTCCACTAGACTTGTATCCACCAAAAGGCACATCCTGGAAAGTAGTCGGGCTTGTGCAGTTAACACCAACATGACCCGCCTCCAGCTTCTTAGCCATTCTCATAGCCCGGGAGATATCCTTAGTGAATACAGCCGCGTAAAGGCCATACTCAGTATCATTAGCCTTGGCAACAACCTCGTCTTCAGTAGAGAAGGTGTTGACGCTGACAACGGGTCCGAAGATCTCCTCTTTCATGATCTTGGCATCCTCGGGTGTGTTAACGAACACAGTTGGGTGGATGAAGAATCCATTCTCGTGTCCCACCGGAGCATCTCCAAGTGTCATCTTGGCGACCTTCTTTCCTTCTTCGATATAGTTCTTGATTTTGTTGTACTGAATCACATCAACCTGTGGGCCGTGGTTGACAGTCGGTAACAAAGGGTCACCACTTGCAACAGTGAGGGCCTTGTGGAACTTTTCGAGGAAAGCGTCAACGATCGATTCGTGGACATAAATTCTCATGTTTCCCATGCAAGTTTGACCGCTGTTGAACTGAACGGAAAATCTAGATACATACGAGTCGTTAGGATGGTGAAAATATGAAGATAGAAGGAGATGACGTGGTTTTTTACATACGCAGTCTTTTGAACGGCCTTCTCAATATTGCAATCAGGGAAGACAATAGCAGGCGACTTGCCACCAAGTTCAAGAAGGACATTCTTAAGGTTGGACTTGGCAGCTGCTTCTTGAATCAGGCGTCCGGTTCTGCTTGAACCTGTAAAGCTCAGGACACGAACATCCATATGATGAGAAAGCACACTTCCAGAGACAGGACCATGTCCTGAAATGATATTGAAGACTCCTGGTGGGAATCCAGCCTTCTCGACCAGTGTAGCAATCTTCGCACACTATAAGATTTGTTAATAAGCAAAATACAAGAAATAATACGATTCAAAGTCGTATCGTCTCATCTTGGAAAGGCTCAACTCACAGTTAATGGAGCCTTTTCACTGCTCTTTGCAACAACTGTGTTTCCTGCCATCAAAGCCGCAGCAGCCTTGCTGATCAAGAAATTAACTGGTACATTCCAAGGAATGATAGCTGCAGCCACGCCATAAGGCTGTCGCATCGTCATGGTGACAAATCCGTTTTGACTTAAACTCGATGTACCAGTAATATCGCATCCTGTCTCTGAATAATGGTCCAGGGTCTGGGCTGCCACGAAAGATTCGAAATAAACTGAGACGGGACGGCCCATAGACATGGCCTCAAGCTCTGCAAGCTCAAAGTGAGACTCCCTGATGAGTGCAGCTAGCTTCTTGAAGTAGACTCCCTTTTCTTGTGGAGATAGAGCAGACCAGGCTGGGAAGGCAGCTTTAGCGGCAGCAACGGCATCATTGGTGTCTTGTTCAGTAGCTTCGGAGACTAGATGACAATGTTAGACTGGGAAGAGCTATTTCAGCACTCTAGGAGTGGGTTACCCTCAGCGAATTTCTCTCCGGTACCAGGGGAAACCACTTCGAATTTACCCCCATCGGAAGCTTCAACAAACTTGATGAGAATAAGTACGTCAGTGGTTGGTTCAAGCAAAGTGAGGTAGACTATGAGCACACCTTTCCATTGATGAATAGTCGAGTTTCGAAAGACTTAGTCGTGGGATTCTGAACAATCGTCGACATTTTTGAGGTTCTGAGTCCTTGTTTCTCAAAGTATTTGTGAAATGCGAAGAGAACTACGACCTTGGGGAAAGTTGGACGTATTTATACTAGTACCACGACGATCCTGGAGCTACTGGGGTAGATAGCAAAGCGCTTCTCGCACCAGTGTATCCAATCGCACTCATCTATCCCAAGACTAGATGTGGGGTATCTGGGAGCAAATAAGATCGAACCGTTATTCACACGCTCCACCGAATCTGTCTAGAGTGGGCGAGGTTGTGGAAAGAGTGGAGCCCCTTTGCATAGGCTAGAAGGCCACAGGGGAAATACTGCGAAGGAGGCGCACTAATCAAGCTTTGGATATAACCTTGAAATCAGACGCCAAAGATCCTCCAAAATGGGGGTGGTGGGGGCTGAAAACGCGTGGACTGTGCAGGTCGGGTCGGACAGATCAACCCCCACATAGGTTCGATGGTGGCATGATCTGCGGCTTGTTTGAAAAAAAAAACGCAAGTCTATTTTTTCATCGAGCTATCCTCAGCTATCATCAGAGTGCTCATTATCAGTCCGACCTTCACTCTCCGCCTTAGCAGCAGCAGCCCCATACAACTTCTGCATGAAAGCCTCCGAAGCCGCAGCATAGCGACATCTCTTCCTAATCTCAGGTCCATATTTATAGAACAGGAAAGGCATAGGCACACAAGCGAGTGCCAGAAACGCCGGAATGGATGACGCCCAGTGGATACCAAGATTATCATACATGGATGTTGTGAAGAGTGGGAACGCCGCACCAAAAAGCGATCGCATGGAGACGCTAGCGGCTAGCACAGATGCAGCGTAGATGGTGTATGAGTCGATAAGGTAGTTCAACACTGGAAGGAAGACCATCACCATTCCAAAACCAAGAGGTACGCCGGCGGCTATGGACGCCATCCAGTGTATATCAGGTGAGTTGGTCCAGGCGAACCAGAAAAGTCCAACAGTAAGAGAGACCGCGCCGATCATTGCGGCTGGGAGGCGTGCCTCGGGCGGAAGTCGGCCTTTAGCGGCGATGGCCTTCCTTTGGTAACTATAGTATACTGGGAAGGTCGCTATTGTGGAACAGATGATGCCGAGGGTTATTCCTAGGAAGGATAGACCGCCGACTCCTTCGCTCCAGCCGCGTTTTTCTTGATAAACGATTGGCATTGCCGCGAAAAGCATGTATAGACTGGGGAAATTAGCTTGAGATCATCATGAAGGTAACAGTCGAGATACTCACATTCCATAAATAATGGACAGATAGATCGAGAGTAGGAGAACGATTGGTTCGCGAACGAAAAACACCCATGGTCGGAATATAGCAATCTTGAAGAGAGCCGCAGGGGTTTTTTTACCTTGATCAATCTCAACCTTACTCCGATAAACTTGACCAGTAGTCGCAGACAGACGTTCAGCACGCTTGCTGAGTAACACCGGCGCATATGTCTCTGGTAGGAAAAAGAAGGTGATAATTCCCAATACCCCAGAAAACGCAGCGACCAATCCCTCCACCCAGCGCCAACCTGCATTCTCCGAAAGAAATCCACCAATAATTGGCCCCAGCGTCGGGCCTAAGAAGGGTGCAGCACAGTATAATCCACTTGCAAGACCACGCGTCATTGCGGGGAAACTGTCCGCAATAACACCACCTGAGACAGCGAACGGGGCAGCACCGAACGCTCCACCGAAGAATCGAAGAATCAACAGAGTCTGGATATTTTGGGATCCAGCACAGCCAGCTGTGAATGCGGTTAAACCCAATGCGCTCAGGTTCGAGGCGACTCGTCGTCCGTATAGCTCACTAAGCGGTGCCCAGAGTAATGGACCGACCGCAAATCCAAGCACATACAATGAGATCCCAGCGATCGAAAGCTCTTCGCTAATTTTGAAATCCAGAATAATCTGGGTTAGACTGCCCGAGTACGCAGATGATACTAATGCCACCGCCAGTGTGTTCATACCGACCAGGAGCGTAATCCAACATTTTTGCAAGAACGAAAAGTTCATGGGATCTCGAGGGTCATTAGGGATCCAGGTTACCTGGTAAGGATCCTCCACTGTTCCAGAGCCATCATGGGTATGATCAATCACCTCTTGAGGAAGAACAGCTTGGTCAAAGATTAGGCGCCAATATGGAATGCCTTTTGTCTGTGGCGCTTCGACCGCAGTTCCACTCATGGTCGCAACAATCTAACTGAGGTAACACATGGAAGACGACAAAGAAAAGGAGAAAAAGAAGAAAGGTCCACAATGTATAAAAATCAAACGGGGTTAAATTTAACCCTCCAGTGTTAGTCTCCGCGCAATTATCGACTTTGGCCGATTATTTTTATCCTGTCTAGCCACGGGGCAAGAATCCGGAAACCGACCATGTTGACATGTTTGGGAACATGGCCGTGTAAAGAGGGGGGCTGCAGCATTAGTGAGCTAACTAGCAGGGTGCTAGACCCGCTTATTTGCGTATGAGAATGTTGATTGCGCGCGCGGAAATGCATGTCGAGAAGATCTGCAAAATCCCACGTACAATTCCCGCCCAGTGGCCCAGTAGTAAATGTCTTGGATAATTGAGTCTGATACATAGTATCGGGAGAGGCGCTGACCCCACTTATGTTCATCGCATTAAGTGGATGGCCCATTTTATGGATTGCGGGATCGACCCATGTTATCCACAGCTGAATTGATCATGTTGGGCTTCCTGGGCGGCGACTCTTTGTTGCCCGGGTGTGGACATGGATGGGTTGCCTTGCAGGGATCTGTAGGACTTAGCTGGTTTAGCGAGACATGGCCCCTATATTTCCAAGGTTGTTTCAGGAGTGGATCCGCAGGATCAGGTCTTGAATTACCTCAATATAAACGATTCTTCAGCGCAAGATGACGAATTTCGGATGAATAGCTTCAAGCTCGAGATCCAGGAAGATCTGTAGATCCCAACAATCTAATGCGAATCATCTGTTGACATCTTCAAGCTTAAATCTGGTTTCGCCAGTACAGAATCTACCGCTTTCCTAATATGATTACCGCCCAGGTGACTCCGTATACTGCCGTATTTTCTTTCATCTAGACGTGAGTATAGCAGCAAAAGGCAGTTCGAAGTAGCTGCTTCATATACTTAGGCTCATTCAAGTTCAATTTATCCCCAGTGATAGATCAATAATCTTGAGCTATCTTGCTAATACCGACTTCGAATTCAAAATCCCTAGGGCTATAGTTCGTGTCCATCTAAATATGCTTTTAAGCTGACGGCATATAGTATCACTCCTACGTTGAACCACATTAGACCATATCTCACGGATTCTCGATAGTATAAAATCTCTCCATTCACTACTCATACAAGTCTCAGCGAAGCCGAAAAGCAAATCCAAAATCCCATGCCAAAGTCAAACGCCATCCAGCCAGCCCACCATCATAAGTCATAACGAAAAGAAAAAAAAAATCAGAGAACACTCATTTCCCGGCGACCTGCACTGCGCATACTCATCCCCGTACTCTGACCACTCCAATCAGATGAAGAAGAATCTCCACGATTCCTCGAGGCAATAGTACTGGGAGCTCCAATACTGATACCAGCGGTCGTGAGAGATTCCCCATCATCAGTAATGGGAGGAATGGACCCGCCAACCATAGCAGGACGGATCTTCGCGCCAACGAATCCACGTCTATCACGACCTGTACGTCCTCGACCCAGCCAGTTGTGCTTAAGGGCTTTACTGAGGACCTCGATTCGTTCTTGTGAAGCATCGTCTGTTTGGACGCTGGCTAGAACGCTGACGCATTGAAGCATACGACCAACAGTCTCGGTGATAACGTGAGAGGAATCGGTGGAGCCATTTCGGTGGATAATCGTTGGGCGTTGGTCAGAGGTTGGAGGGGAAGAGACGGATGAGAAGATCATGGGATCAGGGTTGGAGGATGTGTTCGAGGTGGCACGACTACGGGAGTTACTGCTACCCGGTCGGTGACTGGCATTCGCCATAGCCAAGGCGCTCATTGAGTCGGATGAATAGCTGTCCGCGACGGTGCTGAGCAGAGTAGAGGACTGTGAGTTGTAGCTGCCCAGACCTGCATCTAGCGATGCAGCGGTGCCTGGGCGACCTCCAACTCCGGTACTCTTAGATATCACACTGAGCATTGGGAATCCCGTGTTAATGGTATCCAGACTGAGACGGGAGAAAGTGGCTTTGAGAGTCTCATAGCGATTCAAGATCATGCGATCTCGGAAAGCAATCAACACTAAATTCCGCACGTCGAGCGATCCACCAGTAGGCAGTGCACCCCAAAATTCACGAGACTCACGTGGGGTCATTAATGATCCAACGCCCTTGAACTCGAGGTCTAGTGGTAGAAAAACTGCCTGAATGAAGGGGAGAATAGTTCCGAAGACCAGCATCCACACTTGGACCAAATGAGGAACAAGCTTTTCGTCCGGAACTCCAATCAACGAACTATGATTGAGAGTAGCAAACCCTGCCTCGAGTAGCTCTTGAAGATCTGAAATCATAGCAGTAGGAGTACGTTTCTGAACACAACGCTGCAAATGCACCAAGACCAGCTTGTTGAGATCCTCAATAGCAATTCGCACGTCTTCACCGTCAAAGATGACGAGTAGCTTTGCCTTCAAGAAATCCCATGCATCCTCCGGGGACATGTTATTTAGTCCAAACCCTTGAAGAGTCTCTCGTAGCACAGCTTCTCCCATTACACCCGACGAGCTGTTCAGTGACGACGGCCCAGCAAAGCCCGAGCCAGCAGCAGCGTTACCATTTGCTACTGAATTCGCGAGCCATTCCGTATGTTCTGATTCAGCGAGAGCCTTCTCTTTCTCCTTTTCTTCCTTTTTCTTTTCGCGTAGTGCTCGTCCACCATGTAGCAAATCCAATCCACTGACAGATTTTCCAAAAGTGGCTCCCGGTGCTGGAGTCGCGGGGCTAGTAAATGAGTAAAGAGATTGAGGGGCATTAGGGTCAGCGGGACGAGAGTTACTCGACGCCGATGACAGAGGTAGGTTAAAGTGTTCGTCGCGGTCCTTTAACTTGAGCTTTTGTCGTGATAAGAAATGATGCTTATGTTTGTCCTTGTCCTTGGTATCTTTTTCTGGTGGTGGAGGTTTCTCCCCAGCCGGCACAACAGTGCTAACCGAGGCGTTGGAGAGGTTGTACATTGAAGAGTTGTTCGAGGGTAGATCGGCCAAGCTAGTCGTAGAGGCGCTAACCATGCGCGAAAGACCACCACTGATCTTACTCGGGGAGGGCAGTCCACGATCCCGGCCATACGGATCCGACTTATCTCGACTTAGGACGATATGTTTCGGTTTTGAGAACAGCTTATTTTTCTTTTTCTTGTTCTCGGGCGGTTCCCCCGGAGGCTGGGAAGCTGCCCCAGCCCGCGGGAACACAACGTTGGCGGCTGTGGTGGCGACACTTGGAGGAGGCTGGTTTATGCGCAAAGGAGCAGGCATCAATGGGGGCGGCTGCGGGGTCGGGGAAGCACTGCCACTACGTCGTGTCTCCTCCGGTCTTTTGATCTGTTGCATGGCCGCCTGAGCGGCGATGCGGGAAGCCGACACTTGCGGCATCTGGTCAGACGAAGCGGTAGGTAGGGATGGTTCAAAGAAACCCTGCGAGTGGTGTCGAAGTCGGTTTCTAGGTAGCTCGGTCGATGGGCCTCGCCCTGACGGCCGACGTTCCTGAGGCATTCTGGCGACGCGCTGGGGTGACGTGGTGGCTGAGGCAGATCGGTGTGGGGAGAAATAAACACCTCCTGTAGGTGCGTTGATTGGAGTAATGGGGGCGGCTGAAACGGTTGTCACATTAGACGAAGCATCACTACCCGATGACCCGGGCCGAGCCAATTCGTCGTCGTCTGAATCGTCGTCGTCGTCTGAGACCGGAGGAGGATGTCGATGGATCGGGGCGGGGACTTGTCGGGTCCGACCCGGAGAGTTGGGGGAGCGAAAAGCAGGGTTCATGGCGACATGTTAGTTTAGGCCCTTACAATTATATATATAACCTCAGGCGACCAGGGTTTAAAAGAAAGGGTAGGAGTCAGTAGCTGCAAGTAACAAGGTTGTTTCAGATGTTGAATGCCTCGTTTACCTGGTATCCACGATCAACAAGTCCTTGAGCTGCTTTGGGTTTAGTCTCCCCGATTGTGCTCTTTGGTCGATCTTTTCTACTTCAACACCCCGCCACCTTGACTCTACGCATACACATATCCAATCCCCTCTCCGCTGATTATTCCCATCATGGCTGCCAACACGCTTCTCAAGGCTGTCTACACCGCTCCGGATACCACCAAATCGTTTCAGTTTACAATTCCGACTGCTTCATCTCAAGACCCCGCCGCGAAAGCAACCCACTTGTCAGCGTTACGAAGTGAAACACCGAAGCTCCAGGAGGAAATTAATGTCTACTTGACTGCCCGAATGGAAGAAGACAAGAAGTCCCAGGGACAACTCTCAGAAAAGGAAGCTAAGGAGGAGGAGAACTACGGCGAAGAAGTAGTTGAAGATGATGCGTGATCGAGGTCATGATGCTTATAATGCTACAACTGGGTATCAAACAAAAAGACAAACCCCCTGCATGATGCACACGAAACTACGTGCCAAAGAAGAAAAAAAACCAAAAAGAAAGAAAAGAGAAAGAGAAACCCAATCAGACTACCTCGAGGTAGTAGTGCCTGCTACTCGGTTCGCACAGCCCAAATGGACAACAGTGTTGCTAGATTAAAGTCAGCACGAATTCAAATATACCACAACGGGGGTAACCTTACTCCGGGAACACATTGATCACACTACCTCCTAACCGCTTGTGACACACACCACAAATTCGTTCTTCGGTGATCGTAACGTGTCGTGCTCGGGTTCCACCTCCTCGAACATTCTCACCGAGTGTGAGTTGGGCCTCAGTCTGCATATCGCGCGCCTTACGCAGGCTCGCCACAATACGGGCCTCGTTGAAGACGGAGTTGGCGGCCCGCATTCGTCCCTTGAAATAGAATTCCAGTTCCTGGACGGATAGTGTCGCAGGGATTAAACCCAGGGCTGCATCTGCTGGTAACCGGGATCCATGCTTGGCGAGTACAGCGAGTGCGGGGCCATTCTGAGCTGGATATCCATGCGGTGGTGCGAGGTACATCGAGAGCAGGGTGAGATAGATGGATTGCTCTGGCTCTTTCTCTGTGGCTTCAGCCAGATGCACTTGGTTGCAGTACCTAATTGATGCGATTAGACCCTATATGCAAGGGGGACACCAAAAAAACTTACTCTTCCGCTTTTTCGTGATTTTCAAGCTTGAATACGTAGATCTCTAGCACTTGGCGGTGTTGACCCATCTTGCTAAACACAATAGCTCGCGCTTCATAGAATTCAGGGTCTGTCCAGTCAGCACATAGCTCGGGGATGATGGATGCTTGAAGCTGTAATCATGCACGTGTGTGGCTTACCTTCACGATCTAACTGGTCAAGAATCTTAGCTGGCGAATACTGCTCGCTGTCCTTGAGCATGTCCAGGAATTTACTTTTAACCTCGATATCCGATTTCTCTGCTCTTAGCTGGTCGAGGTATAAGACCAAAAGCCGCTGGTGCAAATCTGGGGTCATATCATTCCACTCGTGGATGACATGCTCGAGGTATCGAACAGCGAGTTTGGAGTCAACGCTTTGCAAAAACGTCAAAACTCGTGAACGAGGTAAGGTTTCGGCGTTCTCAGTATCGGCCAAGAACATTTCCATACCAAGTTCTTCGTCTGTTCGTAGAGGCCATTCTCCAAATTCGATAATCAAATCGATCTGGTCTGGTGGAAGATTTTGCAGATAGGCGACAGTACGCGTTGGACCGGTGAGCGGTCCATCTTCTTCCTGTCCAAACCGTTGGAGCAATTCCAATGCTTGGCGGTGCAGCCTTTTGCCATATAAGAAGTCGATCAAATCATTATACCGACCAGTCTCTTCCAATCGTTCCATAACCACTTCGGGGTCGCAGAAGTTGGCAATGCGGAAAAGAGATCCCGCGAGAGAAGGCGTAGCATACATGTGTGCACGAAACAATGTTGTATCAACGAGGCGTGCCTTGTCTCGAATCGCATCCAGAAATTCTTCGGCAGATGGAAAGTCCAGGAGCTTCAAAACAGAGTCACTTGCCTCATCCTTTGCGTCCGTTGGCGCGGGGGCTTTGAGAGAGCCATCTTGACCCAGGAATCTTTGAAAACGCCGACGAACATCTGCCAAGTATCCTTGTAGTTCGCGAACAGCATTTTTGAGATCCTTCTCCTCGTCTCGAGTATCTCGGACCTCTCGAACACTGACTGAGTCGCTGCTTTCATCGGTCCTGCGCAAGAAGGACTGGACTGAATGTGCATAAAGCGATGATGTCGGCCCGCCATTAGCTCCATTAGTTCCGTTGGCTCCGTTGGTCGGTTGAGGGTCAGAGGAGCCATCAGCTTGAGCTCCATTGAGCTTCGGATCAGAGGACCTGGGATCCGATCCATTCTGACTACTCGGCTCTGGAACCGCTGACAGATCACCGGCAATAGACTTGGGATAAAGACGAATAACAGTTTCAGGCGCCGCTGCAACTTCTGTGAATAAATCCAGCGAGTCTCGGTATTTGCGCAACGCAAACAAGCTTTGCGCTTTTTCAAGCTGCGCAGCGCGAAGTCGACCTGGCTTGTCTCGCAGGAGCGCATCCTCCAACATCCCCAGGAGACTGATAGCCTCATCCAGGTAGCCCTTTTCAACCAAAGTATCAATCTGTGTGTCGTAGCTTAATGCCTCCATACGCCAGATTGTGCGATCACTGCCAACCAAGAATCCTTTGCCAGCATGTGCAAGACTGATGTTCGGCTGGGGAATGTGCAAGATATTTGCGGCAGGAAGAGGAATCGATTGCAAAAGTGACAATGTCTCGGGATTGCGAACTTCCAGTACACCTTTAGCAGTGTCATGTAAAGCCAAAAGAAATGGATACGAGTAGCCAATTTCCACCGGAGCATGACTCCAGGGAATCTGCCGTCGTCCAAGCGACTGGCCCTCCACATCAATGAAATTGGTATTCACATCCTTCGCCAATAATATCTGCCCTTCGAGTAGTCTCGTAGCAAGTGGTTTCGGTACCATGCCTCCCATTCCGATATAACTCATACTCGCTGCGCCAACTCCTGTAAACCGTCCAGGCTCCTCAAGACTCCCCGGACTAGGTAGTTCAGTCACTTGGCCATTTTCAATATCCACCATCACGAAACTCGATCCCAACCCCACGACCAATCGTGTGGCAGACACCCAAGTGAGAGTCTTAATGCCGCTCACTAAGCTTACTTCCGTGGTATTCGGCTCCAGCTCCATATCCCGCCACACCCACATCAGGATCTTCCTTTTCACCGCAACAGCCAGTCGCGACACGATAGCCGGGACATTGGTATCGGGGTCATTAATAACATTCGAGGTAATGGCAAACGCCGAAGCGCCTTTCGTCTGAGAAAGCTGTTCCTGAAGATCGTAGGTCTGAGAGTCATGTAGAGAGACATAACCACCTGAAAGCGAAACAATGATATGCGCCTCCTTAACCAGAGCCAGCTGCTCAATCTTGTACCGGGCGAACTTCTCCAACTCTCGAAGTAACTCGGTCTTCCCGTCGTCGGTTACGCGGTAGATGCGGAGTGTGCCATTGTTTAGGCCGGCGAGAAGTCGGTCGCCGTAGGCTAGGACGGAGTCGATTCGGGATTTGTCGCGAGGTTTTAGCTCGACCAGGGGTCTGGCCGTGAATGCGGATAACATCGCGCACCGGCAGGGGTCAATTTGTCCCTCTGCCTCGCTGGGCTCCTGAGTGCTTGCGGTGTCGAGGAGCTCCGCCATGTGACGTCTTTGCTGAGTCATCGCTGTTCGTGCCTGAGCCTGAAGGCATCAATGATCTATGACTAGATGATTTTTGAAATGGCAGGGCAAGGTTGAAATGTACTGGATAGGATTCTTTTTGAGTCTGGGAGGGACTGACTGTTTAAATGGAGGTCAGTGTGGGTAGCAATCATTTGTGGATAGTAATATGGTTCCAAGGTTGTCGGTTTTGGCCGGTGACTCTGATATACCTCGACGGGGGATATCATAAACGTCTCCTACTAGTAGTAACGCGGACATTAAAGACTACCTACTGGTACATTGAGGTTCGATTTCAAGTTCAGGCTGTTACAGACCGATTGATCACTCTTCCCTAAGTTCAGTCTTCAAACAGTTCAAATGTTCCTTCAAGCCAATATAAAAATTATGTCACTATGTACCCAGTATGTTTTCAAAGCACTCGCAACTGGTATCCTACTACCGCTCCATGTACGCAAGTACCTACAGGCTTCCAAGGTTACCTGGAGGGAAACGCTACCTGGTATATTGCCGGATATCAAAATGAAACTTTATATTGCCTGGAATCCAAGTACTATTTTGTAGCCAAGTGGTATCATATAGCTAAAGCTCCAAATACTTTTTGAGAGATATTCGAGGATGCATAGTAGAATATCACCCAGATGCCATGATCCTCAGCCTTTTAGTCTCAGCCACATTCAAATTGATTTCATAATTAAGATGTTAGCAAACCTCAGCAAGTTAACACCGTCCATTCACCTATCTGGCACTCGAGCTCGACTCTTTCACTCAAATAGTACCTCAGAAACAGTTCTCTTGCCGCCGTACTTTCCGTCTGGAAGTCCCAGATTCTCGAAGACTGTATATTGAGCTTCGTTCCGTCATACATCACTTGGAGGATTCTTCCGTGGTTCGGTACCATGTAGGAAAAAACCAACGCCTATGCCATTTCTTAGCCTCAGTATATGTGCTATGCTGTTGTCGGAAAGCTTACAGGAAAAATTTGATTCTTATCCCAATCTCCCTCATATTCCCTGAAATATACAGCATAGATCAAACCCATGAGCTCCTGATCCGTGAGCCGAGATTCAGCGTCAAAAACGTGGTTGTTTGTAATGATAGAAACCATTAGATGTGGCTGGCTGCTGGTCTCATTTTCATGTATACAGACTGTACAGCGACCAGTAGCGGTCGTATCCGGATAATCTGTATGGACGGTTGAATTCCTAGAAAGGCTGTTAGTTAACCAGATATGGATTAAGAATGACACTGATGACTTGCTGCAAAAACTGAGAAGGCCTTAAGTTCAAACTTGAAGATAGGAGACCGTGACTAGGTTCTCCTGATCTTGGGGACTCATCAAACAAGTCCGCCTTAATATGTTCCCAGACTGCTAGAGATCGATGGAACCAAGCCTTGGGGGATTCGAAGTCATCACAGTGACGGTACTTAAATCCTCGCCAGTCAACTTTATCCTTGTCATCATTTTCTTGTCCATGGCTTTCGCTTTGTTGTTCTTCTTTCGTATAGTCGTCGCTGGTCATGCAAGGCTTTGCAAGACAATCCTGGTACTCGGAGCTTGGGGCATCAAAGGTGTATTTTTGGAACAGCTTATCGGGATGAGGTCTGAAAAAGCACGGTTGAAATTGAAGCTCGCCATTGGATAGCTCAACCGGAGACCATTCTATTTTCAAAGCCTTTAGATCTTTGGCATCAAGGAAACATGATTTATATTCTCCCATATGGATGGAGAGAAAATCAAAGAGGGACATGAGAGACGGGCCGCTTTCGAAGCGAGACAATATCTCGTCATCTATTTTGAAATCCATTTTGATAAAGGGGACAACTTGAAGAAAAAAATATCGATATAATAGGAAGGATGTGTGATCGACTGTCGGTGGTAAGATTTTGTTAATGGAGGATTCAAATGTTTTCGGTGCTTGGAAGGGAACGGAGAGGTTCAAGTTCTGAATATGGCACCGGGGTAGTATAGATCTGATGAATATTGAGTTGAACCTTCCAGGGTTAAAGTCGTGAAATCTCACACCCAAGCGGTTTCACTTCATGAAACAAACTTCAACGGAACATAAAAGGCTTAGTACCAGTTGGATATTCTGGTTCAAGCCCGGAGTTTGAGGTCGAGTTCAAGTCTGACTCGGAGTGCCGTGACTAGTTGCGCCTCGACGTCCACTCAAGACTTTCAGTGTTAAAAGCACCACGATATGATCTTCAACGTTTACAACGCCACGACATCTACAAATGCTACCTTGGAATGAAGAGAATTTCAATAAAAATATCTTTTTTTTTGGATTTTCAAGTTTTTTTTAAAAAAAAAGCAACTAACAATGTTTTTGGTATCTGAAGAAAGGAAAGAACAGTCACTTCAAGTGACAAAAAAAAGACGCCCACAAAAAACCGCCACAAACGCCGGTCATGCACTGTGAAGCCCAGAGGGCTCCACCGCCATCTCTGCGTGGGACCTAGTGTCCC
This sequence comes from Penicillium herquei, assembly GCA_039634405.1. Taxonomy (NCBI): domain Eukaryota; kingdom Fungi; phylum Ascomycota; class Eurotiomycetes; order Eurotiales; family Aspergillaceae; genus Penicillium; species Penicillium herquei. The sequence goes on along the minus strand of CP098387.1, from coordinate 2,591,295 downwards.
CCAGCGGGGAACTCCTGGTGGGTAGCCGAAGTACCCTTACCACGCCAGGTCGAGACAGCCGGGATGTCCGCCTTGAAGCGCTTCTCGTCGGTGCCATAGGCACCAGGAGTAAGCTTGATGAGGGTGTGCAGGGGCACCTCCATCCAGGGCGAGTTCTCCTGAGGGATGTTCATGAAGTAAGCGTAAATGCAGCGCAGGACAGCCTGGTGGGTAACGATGATGACGTTCTCGCTACGCTCGAGCTCCATGATGATAGGCTCGAGGCGAATGACGACGTCGCGGTACGATTCACCTCCACGGTAGCGGTAGTTGTACTTGTCGTCGTCGCGGGCCTTGAAGTCCTCGGGGTACTGCTCAGAGATCTCCTGGTAAGTCAGGCCGTCGCAAACGCCAGAGTCCAACTCGTCGAGAGCCTTCCACTCGAGCTTCTCGAAACCGGTGTCAGCCTTCAGGTGGCGGGCGGTTTGGATGGTGCGGCGCAGGGTCGAGGTCCAGATGACGATCTTGGTGTTCTCGGGAATTCCGGACTTGCGCATCAGCTCGGGAAGAGCGCGAGCGTAGGCTTCACCTCGCTCGGAGATGCTGGAGTCACCGCCAATACGTCCAGTCAGGTTGTACTGGGATTCACCGTGCTATAAAGGTTTATCAGTTTCTATTCACCATGTGGGACTTTTTCACCTCAGCTGAAGGGGGCCAACTTACACGAGAGAGCCAAATGGAGCGGGGCTTGATGTGCAGGTTCTGGATGTAGTACACCAGACGGCTGGACAGGTAATCCTTGATTTGATTGATGATGACGGTAGAGCCCACGTTGATCAGCTTCACATAGGGGTAGCCCTTCTCATCCTCGCCGATGGTCTCATAGACCTTCTGGTAGTTGCCGATGCGCTTGCGGAAGTCGGAAACGGCCAACTCAGGGTCCTGGCCCTTGTAGTCGGGCGAGGTGGTCTTGACCTCGAGGATGTTGGTGGTAATGAGGTCCTCGTCATCGCAGATAGACTCAACAAACAGAGTCTCAATGCCTGCAGCGGCACACTCCTGGGCGATCCACTTACGACGCTCCTTGGTCGAATTGGTGGCGTCAAGAATAGACACCACGCCCTGGTCCTTCTTGAACCACTGGAGCATGTCAGTCATGGCGGCCTGGGCAGCAGCTCGGCGCATGCGCTCGCCCTCCTCATTGTGAGGGTCGAAGAAAGTTGCCTGAGGCTGGGGCGTGTTGCTACGCCGGTAGTTACCAACGTTGAAAACACGAGCCGGGATACCAACCCAGCCTAGGTAACGCATGGCTGTGACACTGTTAGTACGTGTCAAACACGTGTATCAGGACTCGACTTACCTTTGCCAGCGATGAGGCTCTTGCCACGGGCCGGGAGGCCAACCATGACGACACATATCTTTGAGGTGTCGGACTGTTCATTGACAGGTAAGTAGATGCCGGGCAGAGGCAAAGGCATGGTGGACAAAGAGGATTGGAAAGCAAAAAGAGAATGATGGGGTTGGACAAAGGATGGGAAAAGGTAAACGTGCACTTGTGCAGGTTGGGGGAGACGTGAAGGGGGGAGAGGAGAAAGAAGAAGAAATTCAAAACGAAGAAGAATAAATAGTCACAACAGAGTGACACGTAGGCCGCGATAGGCCGCGAGATCAACAGTGACTGGGATCAATGATGCGATCAACGATGCGATTGACCATGTGATTAACGATGCGATTTCCAGGACTGAACGATGCGATCTAAACGATGCGATCTCCCAGGCCCACGATTGGATCAGACCAGTGTGATCTCCAGACTGTGTGATCTGATCTGCAATCTGTGATCCCCAAGCTAATCAATGCGATCTGGAAAATCTTTCGCTATTGCGATTATTCATCGACAGCACCGAGTCATCGCGGCCTGATAGTACTCGGCGACGACATGGGTAAACGTTGACATAAGCGTCGACGACATAAGCATGTCGAGCACCCAATGCCCCATCAAATATCCCATATAGAAAATACACAATCGAACAGCAGTAACCCTTATATCAAGGCCATAGCATGAAAGATTCTAGCATATCTAGGTTTTCTTCTTTTTTTACATGCATCCAAACATGAACATAGCGGGCTAGGGCAACCGGGTGTAGGGGACAAGGATGTTCAAAAATCCGGGGAAGGGTTCAAAAACAGGGGGCCAGAAATAAGAACTTACGCTAGCTAGGAACACTTTGTGCTGCTGCTGACTCCGAATAGTACTTCCTGAAGACATTGCGAATTTGATGATCGGAAGGAATAGGGACAAGATTCCGACCCGAGGCCGGAGAGAGAGTAGTAGGACACGGCTTCAAGCATGCAAATAGTATAAACAATATCCAGTTCAGGATAATGGCAGTTCTCTCAAATATAGTCTCAAGATAAAAACCAAAAACGAAAAAGACACGGATTATAGAGGAGAGAAAAAGCAAGATGATCATGCGGTGAGTCTGGAATCGGAATGGGTTGGGGCTCCACTATCGAGAACTAACGTCATCTGATCAAATCATTAAATGGTCTGGAACTTCATCAAGTTGGAATTCTTTTTATATTTGATGCTAATTGTGATCTCAATGCTTTTCTATCTATGTATCCTCTATGCAAAACTCGTTTTTTTTAATCATACCATCATGATTGTCATGATCATCAACTTCTATAGCTGAGCCTCGGAGGAACTAGGGCGTTCTTCAGGCTTAGTAGTAGTACCCCGCGCCCGAGATACTCGGATCGGCCCACCCCACGGTCCTTGCTTTCCATTGAGTGTGTCCATGGCCCGTTGAGCTTCTTCGGTGCTGCTCAAGTCCACGAACAGATAATAGTGCTCGCCGGGCTCGAATCGCTTAGCGGGGTGTGGGGTGAACAACTTGCTAACTTTCTCACTGCGGGGCGGGTAATAGATTAGCGGGGAGTTCAAACTGATCACGAATGCATATAGGAGAAACATACACATTGAATCCTTGGAAGAACGCCTTGATATGGGCTTCCACAACCTCAGGCTCGGCCACACGAGGCAATCCACCCACATACACTCGCTGGCTGGCATCGGAGTTGGTGGGGTTAATGTTGAACTTGATAGGGCTCTCGCCATCGGGACGGCGCCAACGATCCATTCCAAATGGTGATCGCTGCTGCTGCTGCTGCTGCTGTTGCTCGCTAGCACGCTCTGCTGATGATTTAGCCACGCCGGGCTTGATCTTAACAGGACGACCCAGCAAATCCTTCCCATCCAAATCGATCATGGCTCGCTCCGCATCCTCTTTTGTGTTCAAGTCGACGAAGCAGTAGGAAGGGTTCCGGCCGGTAAATGGGTCAATGGCAATGTCAATGCGCTCGCTATCAAGGTTTACACTCAGCAAGGCTGATTCGCCAGCAAAGGATGATAAAGATGGCCATACATGGGGAATTGGGCGGCTGTGAAGAGGGCCTGCACATCTTCCAACTTGGCCGTGTATGGCATGTTGCCGACATACAGACGACGACCGTCGGAGATTGCTTGGGGCACATGGGATCCAGGACGACTAAACGCGGAGCGGGAGGTATTGGTTCGTGGGGAGGGAGACGACACAGGCTGAGGGCTTTCTTCGCCCTTCATACGCCAATTGGCAGAGTTGAATGCACGACCATTGGTACGGACACCTTGGTAGGGAGTTCGAGGAGCTACTCGTTAAAAAAAGTTGTCAGCCAATAATCTCTGTAGCTTGTAATTTGTAGTTTTTATTTTGTAGTAGTGGGTTAATTCTGCTCTGCACACACTTTGTTGCTCCTCTGGTCTAGAGATCTCGACATCGGCCATGGTCTGGGGTAAGTTTAGTAATGTAATTTTTTTGTCACAAGAACACATCAAGTCTCACTGAGAATTTTCAAAATTTTAATGAAAATAGCACTTGAGAAAAGCTACCGAAATAATGAAGCTTGACACTTTTTTTTGTTTGCGGGTGCAAACAGTGCAAACGAGGGATCCACCCTCCACTATTTAATTTTTCTCGGCTTTTCGCTTCTTCATCCTTTTTCTTTCCTTCTAAATAATCTGCCTTGGATTAGATCATTCTTTCCAATGGCCATTGATCGCCAATTGACCTTGATCAGTTTCATCATGGCCTCCTACGCCAATTCTCAACAGCATTGAGCAAGCTTATCCCTTCGTCTGCTTTTCCATGCAACGCTAGCATACAATGGCAAGTATTCTATGGAAAAGCGCGCGAAGGGATATCCTTTGTCTCAATGCTACTATATGCGACCCAATTGAAATGTCCAATTGGGTCGCACACCGTCGAAAACGTGAGTATCATCGCATCTTCCTTCCGACTCTTATGATGAAGCAAATTTCACACAGACCTGTTCTGAACTACAATGTGGATAATAAATTAATGCTATCTGATTGAGTCTCATATTGTCTTTTTTATTCAACACTTATTTTTGATCGTTCAAAGCTAATGATCTTCAAGTGCAGGACTATTTGCGATCGATTCGATTTACTAGCTATGGAGCAGCTTGCCTCTCATTCTGAATACAATTTTTTTTTCTATATCTTGGTTTCAATTCTTCTCATAAATGCCTCGTAGACAATGGACTATAATGCGTTACCTGCATTGAGATCTATCAAACCCCAGACACCGGGATTTTCAATAGTGCCTATCTAAAGTTTCAAGTCCTGGAGGTTGAGTTGCATGGCCTTGAGTCTGCCAGTTGACTTCCTCAGGTATGTCCGAGTCTCCAAAGAAATGCTGCTGCTGATACAGGCGATCGACTAAGTAGTAGCACCTCTGCTCCAATTTTCAGTTCTTAGTTGGAATTACTGGATTTCGAAGTAACTTCAAGTTCTCTTTAGATGTGTCTAGCGTTTTACTTAGGTCGTAGTACATACTAACCTTGGAAGTATATGCTCATTTGGATGGAGGAGGCATATTAGACCGAACCCGGCTATATAGACAGAACGGAGCTTACTCACTCGATATTAAGGTACCATATAGAATGATTTCCTTGTATTCTGTTGCCTCATGATCGACGAACCTGTGAATAGATTCATCATGCACATATGCTGTACTCGGAGTCTCGGATATGCAAGCAAGTGGGTGCATTGGATGAGGTTTCTCCCGCGTAGTACATAGGTCAGTACTATAGACCAGCTGACTCCAAATTGACATTCTCGGAAGATCGAAGCCGAACTCATCCAAGCTTCATTTATCTTAATCGACTGAGACCACAACTTGCTCGCTCAACATAGTATACCGTCGGATAGTACGGAGTAATCGGCTCGGCAAACCTGCGATGCCAGGTGTGGGGAAGTGTCGATCCCGCCAGAGCTCCAGGTTTCGAGCCGCCGCAGCGGACCGCCGTCGGATAAGGAGCCGACATAATGAGCTTCCGATATGCAAGTAGCTATCATTGAGATAATGACTAGTACCTTGTGAGATGAAACCGAGTCATGGTGCTACGTAGTTCCGAAGGTGCGGGGCAAGCAACTGCGGAGTCAAGTATAAAACACCGTGACCCCAGAAAGTAACGTAGACATCTCCCCTCACCCAAGCCTCAAAGCTCTCCTCATACTCAGAGGTTTACAATAAAACCTGAATACCACCGAAATATACCCTTCATACACAAAATAAAATGCTTGGAAAAATCGCCCTCGAAGAAGCCTTTGCGCTTCCCCGCTTCCAAGAAAAGACAAGATGGTGGGCCGGTCTCTTCGCCACTGATGTCGACAAGCACGTTGCGGAGATCACAGATGTGGACTCCATTCGATTGAACTACGCCGAGAAGCACGGTGTCGGTCTTCAAATTCTCTCATACACTGCACCAGGTGTACAGGATATCTGGGATCCCAAGGATGCACAGGCTCTCGCCGTGGAGATTAATGACTATATCGCTGAGCGGGTGCAGGCTCACCCGGACCGATTTGCTGCCTTTGCGTGAGTTCGCCTTTTCCAGTATACATACATATATTTGCTCAGTTACTAACTCAATCAGAACACTGTCCATGCACGACCCCAATGAAGCAGCTCAAGAACTCCGCCGCTGTGTAACGAAGTACGGATTCCTCGGCGCTTTGGTAAACGATACCCAGCGTGCCGGAGTCGACGGCGACGATATGATCTTCTACGATAACGAGAAATGGGATGTCTTCTGGCAAACCTGTACCGAACTCGACGTTCCTCTATACCTACACCCCCGTAACCCCACCGGCACAATCTACGAGAAGCTCTGGGCGGATCGCAAATGGCTCGTTGGACCTCCTCTTTCCTTCGCACAGGGCGTTAGTCTCCATGCGCTTGGAATGGTCACAAATGGTGTCTTCGATAGAAATCCCAAGCTGCAGATTATTCTCGGTCATCTGGGTGAACACATTCCCTTCGATATGTGGAGAATTAACCACTGGTTTGAGGATCGGAAGAAGCTGCTTGGTCTGCAGGAGACCTGCAAGAAGACTATTCGGGAGTACTTTGCGCAGAATCTGTGGATTACTACTTCTGGTCATTTCTCCACACCTACACTGCACTTCTGTATGACTGAGGTTGGGGCTGACCGGATTCTTTTCTCTATTGACTATCCGTTTGAGAATTTCTCGGATGCTTGTGATTGGTTTGATTCAGCTGAGTTGTCGGATATTGATCGGTTGAAGATTGGCAGGGAGAACGCTAAGAAGCTGTTTAAGTTGGGAGCTTATAAGGATAGCAATGCTTGAACTGTATAGTATTTACGAGTCCTCAGCACAGGAGTGCTTGGCCAGGAAGCCCGGTTAATTGGACATCACTTTATCAACTTAATCAGATTTTAATTGAGTCGTACCATCTACACACTTAAGATCTTACTAAGTAGTATCTCCAGGGCTCCAAGTGACAGGTGATCTACTCCTCCATGTAAGCCCTACAGGATTCCCTACAGGGGTACCTACAGATGTACATAGCTAAAGGGAAAGACTAGATCTTGTTATGTATGTCTACTTTATGAGGAATTCAAAATTGGAATAGTTTTAATATTTTTTTTTCCTTTTGTGTCTCACTGTTGGTACAAGATACAGTGCCGACTTTCGGCATAAGCCTGCCTAGGTATGGATGTTTCATTATGCGTAACGGCATGTCTTCATCATCTTCGTGGCTCGTTTCCCATCGTTTCATTCCCCCATTTCTTCTGGGCTGGATTCATGTTGCCTTTCACTGCTCAAGATAACGCGCAAGAGCTACAGGCAGTTCACGGTGGTAACGTGGGGCAAGCGCATTGATCGACGGCATGAATAATTCGTCGCGGAGAATGAGCAACATGCGCTGGTAATTGGCATAGTTCTGATTGGTACTGGCAAGACCACCCCAGATAGCATGGATGCTCTGAGAAAGTTGGATGCGGGGGAGATGGAGATCAGTCTCTGTAGAAACTTGAGCGCCGCGACGGTCTAGGAACTCCGTGTAGACCCATTCGTCGAAAAAATTGAGGAACAACACCATAAGATCTTGCTCAACAGGGCGTGGGTTTCGGAGATGACTATTTTACTGCCATTAGCCATCTATACCCGCATTGTAGGGAGGGCAACTTACCAGTTTACTATCAGTAACATGCGCTGATAACGAACCATCTCGGGAACATTCTCACTGGCGATGACGCTCAACATGTCGTAAACATTGATCGAGATTTCGTAAACGTTCTTGACAATAGCCTCTGCCCAGTTGGTGTAGCTGAGAATAGCGGTTGCGAAGCGTTGAGCGGCAGTTATAGCCCTCTCATTCAGGAACTCCCGGCCAGAGAAAAGAGCGTCATCAAGGCGAATGGTCATATTGATCAAGGCAATGAATCGCTGACGGGTTAAAGAAGGGAGTTGAGGGTTAGAAAGGGCCTCTTTGATTGCATCCAGAGTTCTGATCTTCTGCTCGGAAAGGCCAGGAGGTTCGTTGATACCATAGTCCACAACCCCAGCACGGATGGACTGCTGCATGGCGATATGAAAGGCATGCAAGTAAGTTATCTCAAATGTGTGGTCTGGAGGTGAGATGTCTTCGTAATCAGGGAAGGGTTCAAGGAGTTCACGCCTCAAGGCAAGTAGGGCCTGGACCTCTTCCTCGCGCGTGGCGTTGCCTGCTCGGAGGGGTGCTCGGATGGGCGATGGGACTGGGGTTGCAGCTACAGGTGTCGGTGTAGAAGACTCAGAGTCAGAACCAAGGGTTAGGTGAGAGCGAACTGCCTCAAGCAGAGAGCACTCATTTGCTTCAGGTCCATCCATCCTGAGAGGGTGGATGAATGGACTGATATGTGGTGGTGACAATTACAACGCAGTGGATTGCAAGGTTGGAAGGTTGCGAATGAAAGAGAAAAGTGATGTGAGGATGAAGAGATATTGAAAACGACAGTACACGACGACGACAATACGAGACGACAATGTATTCTAAGGTGGTCATTGTGCTGTCGCAGCCTGCTGTCATACTGTCGTAGACTGTTTTGCCCTACCACGCACACCATCATGGAATATCCCAAGCCATCATTATCCGGGGACAAAAGAATGCAGTGAAAATAGGGTGAAAAATGATAAAAAGGATATGAATTTTGAAAAATAACCCTAAATAATGATTACGGTTGTATATACCAACCCTGTGGATCCCAAAATGCATAGCGAGATAGAACATTTGAACGCTCTGTATGCTTTCTGATAGAATCGAGGAATGGCCTTGTCTTCCCCTTTAGCGACTGCTTGATTAATAAGACAGGCCATTGACAGCAGAACAAGACGTTCTGTAAGCCTCTAGCACTGTCTCTCAGAGCATCACAGAAGAGTTAACGAAGACAACGTAATTCTTCGCACAGTGACTAATCAGCGTGTCATGGTAAGGAGCACGGCAACTTAAAGTAGTGCGATGGAAGCCATAGAATAAAAGAAGAAGAAAAAAAGGACTGGTGACATCCATGGGTTACTCTGTTTTAGAGTGGGCGGGTGGCTCTTCGGGTACAATTTCATCTTCGTCCTCGGGAAGAGGAACATCCATGACCTTTTCGCCTGCCATTTCTAGGGTTCGTCGGCTCCAGGAACGAACACCCTTGTAAACAGTCTAGATAGATAGGGAGGTTAGTTGACATAGTGGGCATTTCAGCAATGCTCATCATACCCAGAGAAATGTGGCTACACCTGCCACGATCACTAGCCAGTTCAAATTGGCAGCTCGATTGCGTCCACTGGAGCGGGTATTGCTCACACCACGAAAATTCCAGTGTACTGGTGATAAAGTGAACAGCGCTCTGAGGAAAGATGTCAAGCCCAGCGCGGCAAATCCTTTGATGAAGTGTTCCAGCCACGAGGCTTCTTCGTCCAGGTCTTCGTAGACATCGTCCAGTGGGCCAAGATAGAGGTCAATAATAGGGTCAGCAACGAATCCAAGTAGAAAGATAGCGAGGAGAAGAATGGCCAGTGTAAGAGCAATCTGGGTAGTAGTGCTACTGATCCAGCGAGCCCATGTCAACCGACCCAAGCGATATTGGAAGCCACAGGTTGGGCATTCCCAATAGTTCCGCGTGCTGTATTTGGGGTCGGCATGTCGCCAGGCTTGCAGACATCCTTCGTGTACATATCGCGAGGAGCCTTTGCATTTGCAGGGACGGAGTAGACGGCCAGTTTCTGGGTCACTGGATTCATAAACCACGCGAGGTCGCTGGAGGAACTCCGAAGGTTGAAAAGTTGGCAGGACAGTCTCCAGGCAAATTCGACAGACACGTGGAGGATAGCTCTGTTGGGAGAAACCCTCCCCTGAGTCTGGCTCATTGGTTGGGGAATCCATTGGATATTTGTAAAACAATCATGTCTTGGGAAAGAAGAAAGTAAAATCTCTTTCTCAAAGTCACTCTCTTTTAAGAAGGGAGAGTGAAAGAAGGATAAAGGAAAAGAGAAAATGTGTGGGCAAAGTTGAGCCTCGACTAAACCCAATCAGACTCACCGCCTTAGGACAGCTCAAGTCCCAGCTACCTAAGCAACCCGCGTCAAACGTCACCCGTCTGCCTGTTATCCCTCTTGCCCTTTTTCATTTAATCTCTCTTCGATCTTCTGTGATATTGTTGTTTCTGTCTTACACATTATCATGGCTGACCGTTATTCCTTTTCCCTCACCACTTTCTCGCCCAGGTAAGTTGATGAATCTCAACCCCAGCATTGGTCCAGAAGCTAACCCGTCACTCACAGCGGCAAGCTGGTGCAGATTGGTAAGATTGAACGAGAACAATTTGAGAGCAAGAGAATCAGACATGAATACTAACAATGGTTCTTTCAGAATATGCTTTAAATGCCGTCAACCAGGGTGTCACCGCCCTCGGTATCAAAGGTAAGAGGGAGCTTACTCTCCATCAAGATGCCCAACTACAGCAAGCTAATCAATATAATCTCCATCTTATAGCCACTAATGGCATCGTTCTTGCAACTGAGAAGAAGTCCTCATCGCCGCTCATCGACCCTCCTTCCCTCTCCAAGATCTCCCTGATCACCCCAGACATCGGTATGGTCTACGCCGGCATGGGTCCCGATTACCGTGTGCTGGTGGACAAGGCCCGTAAAGTGTCACACACAGGCTACAAGCGTGTCTATAACGAGTACCCTCCGACCCGTATCTTGGTACAGGATGTTGCCAGAGTAGTGCAGGAGGCCACGCAATCTGGTGGTGTGCGTCCATATGGTGTCAGTCTGTTGATTGCTGGTTGGGACGAGGGCATTGAGCCTGAGTCTGAGGAGGTCACAAAGGGCTCGTCTGAAGAGAAGACACCCAGCAAGACTGGTGGTATCCATAAGGGCGGACCCAGTCTGTACCAGGTTGATCCCAGTGGCAGCTACTACCCATGGAAGGCCACGGCCATTGGCAAGCATGCGACAAGTGCTAAGACTTTCCTGGAGAAGCGATACACTGAGGGCTTGGAACTTGAGGATGCCATTCACATTGCACTGTTGACACTCAAGGAGACCATTGAGGGTGAAATGAATGGAGACACAATAGAAATTGGTGAGTTCTCCCCTACCTATATGGTTTTGATTTTCTTGTTTCTATGTGGCTAATACAAGACAGGCATTGTTGGTCCGCCCGCAGACCACTTGCTGGGCTACGAGGGCGTGGAGGGCGCCCAGGGCCCACGATTCAGAAAGTTGACCAAGGAGCAGATTGAGGACTACCTGACCAACCTATGAGAGACATGATAGAACTCGAATGACACATTTTTCATTTGTTTTGAAAAGACCAGAATAGAAATTATAAGGACAACCACAGCCGCATGAGTACGTGTACGTGTACACCGTACGGCTAGATGCTGAAGCAGTAAACCGAAATAACAGTGTAGATGCCACACCCTCCTCAATATCTCCACGCTCAACGATCCTCTGGTTTCTTGCAAAACTTTACTCCAATGACTTCTCATCTTCCCCGCTAATATTGTTGCATTATAAGGAGCAAACATTTCAATGTACTACCAGAAACCGGTATATTTTGATCTGTGACATCCCTGTCGCTCGCTTAAAAGAGTAATCCCGAACAGGTCACAATCCCCCTACTACATGCGGAGTAGTTTGTTGGGAATCGGCGCTATTGAACAATGGCGTTGGATCTCCTTACCCCAGGTTTTGGCCCCCAGCACTGATCATATTTGGTTCTATGTCACAGACTAGTGTGAAAAAAAAGAAAAGAAAAAAGTTTCTTCTGTCCAGGGGTTTACAAGGCTACCTTGAAATCCCGAGGTTATTGCCCTGAAGCATTTGAATCTGTATCATCGGGCACTTATGGTGCGACAGATTTCAATCCAGTCCCTCTTCTTTTCTTCTCTTCTGATCTTTTCTCCTACTCTTCTTCTTCCCTCAACTCTACAACTTTCAGTTTGAAGAATGTGGGCATATCAGACAGGGTGAACTTGACTCTAGAGTCTGTTGGCTTCAATCTGCCTACTACTCACTCTGAGCTCCCCATCTGGTCTTATTTCTAGCATCTCGAATGAATTCATCCACAAAATACTACCTAGACCATGTCATCTGTTCCACAAGATCTGCTTGATGGCATATCCGGCTCCCTCGCCAAAGAAGGAAACGTCCTCCAAATGGTCCTAGTAACCTTCATCGCACTATCATGTTACAACGTCGCCGAGCTAGTCGTGCTCGTCCCCGCGACCTTTCGCCGCTGGCGGGGTCTTTACTTCTGGTCTTTACTTGCATCAGGCTGTTTAGGAGTTGTGCCGTACTCCATTGGCTTTATGATGAAGTTCTTTACTCGTGCGGACTCAGTTTTATCCGTGACTGTTTTGACTATTGGTTGGTGGACTATGGTTACTGGTCAATCGGTCGTACTGTATTCCAGACTTCATCTCGTGCTCCGTGATGAGAAGACGTTGGCACGGGTGCTTCTTATGATCGTTGTGAATTTCTTCTGTCTGCATGTCCCCACTACGGTATTGACTTACGGTGCTAATATCGTGCATACGGGGGATATGGCTTGGATTTGGGGATATAATGTTATGGAAAAGGTTCAGTTGACCGGGTTTACGATTCAGGAGAGTCTCATTTCGACACTTTATGTGATTCATACGGTGAAGTTGCTTCGTCTAGGTGCGGAGGTGACAATTCGTGCGGACGCGAGGTCTATCATGTACCAGCTCATTGGGATTAATTGTGCCATCATGGCTATGGATCTGTTATTGTTGGGGTTGGAATATGCCAACCAGTATGCGGTGCAGATCGTTCTCAAGGGCTTTATATACTCGCTCAAGCTCAAACTTGAGTTTGCGGTTCTCGGTCGACTCGTTGATATTATTCAGGGCTCCAGACACCCCATCTCCATCGCTATTGCCGATACCCTTCCTCTTTGCTCTTATCCACGTCCCCAGGAAAATATCGACCATACTGATCAGACGGAGCCTGATCACGAGCCAGAGCCGGAACCGAAAGAGATCTTTGTTCAGCAGAGTGGGGACCGTGCTGTTGAGACGAAGAATTTTGTTGAGTCGGGAAGAGAGTTGGGCAGATCAACATGAGGCCCATTGGATATAACGACTTTACACCATCATTACCATCTTAGGCCTCAGGTCTTCGTTTCAAGCAGAGACTCATCATTCCAGTCATACTCCTCATCCGAGTCTTCATCCTGACTGTCCGCGATTTCATCAGATGCTTTACGCTTCCGAGACGGCGTCGGCTGAGTCTGGTGCAAAGCTTGAATCTGAGCCCGTGGCTGAGGAGGCATTAGAGACTTTTGCTCCGCCGCCTCAACGACTTCACGAAGACCATCCTAGACATGATCAGAAAAGATACCAGATAGTAAAAAGAATTCAGTCTAGTACTCACTGTTTCAATCTGAAATGGAATAATCATTTCTCCCAATCGTACAGGGAATACCCTTCCGTTTCTTTTCGTAATTTCCATAAATCTTTTATCAGGAAGATCGCGATACATCGCAATCCGCGTCTGAATGTTACTCTCCCACCCACCACCGGCTAATAATGGCTGCAGTGTCGCACGCGGCTGGCCCTTAATCTTCGTATGGGCTTGATTAATCGCTAACACGGCAATGCCACGACTCGCTAGTCGTGACAGATGAGTCGCTAGTTCGGATGAAATATTCCATTTGCGATTGAGGAGCCACTGCAGCTGGGCCTTATCAGTGATTTTACCTTGTGTTTGGCGGTCTTTCAACTCTGCTGGGTTGGGGAAGTATGATGGGAATAAGGAGGAAACGGAGTCAATGATTAGTAGAGATGTCTCTGGCGGTGGGAAGTCCTTTGGAGGGCTGCACAGTAGTGCGAGGAGATGTGGGAGTGTTGTTGTGCGGAAATAGATTAAGTTGTCCAGACTCGGGGTTGGCGTCAATGCTTGAAGACGTGGGGTGGGAATAGGTGAGCTTGTATCTGATTCAGTCAGTATATGAACATATCAATCGGTATCATGCAATTGGTATTGCATTGCGTTCATGATATTCAGATTTGGCCGTACCAATCCAGATGACTTTCTCGCCTTCGCGAAGGGCATTAGACGCAATATTCAATCTGGATCAAATCAACATCATGTTCACGTATTTGAAATGGTCACTCAGATCAAAAAGCTCACGCTAATGCGGTCTTCCCTACTCCCGGTGGTCCGAAAACCTCTGTCACTTGTCCACGCAAGATCCCGCCGGATCGTTGAAGATCTTGAGACGCGCCATCCAACGCTTGATCCAGACGCGTCAATCCTGTAGATACAGGTTCTCTTGAGAATTCAGAAGCATTCAACGACTGTGAAGCCGAGATGGAGACCACCGGTTCTATTGGATGATTAGTATGATTTCTGAATTCGGGCAAATGGACCTCACGCGTATCTTGGGCGTCGAGACCGAACAGGTCTGTCGTGGCACTCATTATGGATTAAGTGAGGTTTCAAGAACCTATTGACATATTCATTAATTTGATAAAACGTGCAAAAGACTTCATAAGCCCTCTCTCAACCTTCCCCGTCGCGTCGATATACGTGAGGTCAGAGTTGTGTGGATCAAGTGGGTCCACACACCACCTCGGCATTCGCGCAATTGCGATTCTATACTCTCGAGTCTCGATCCCTCGATCCCGATCCTCTCATATTGTCACCTCCATGTCGTGGCAGGATGTTTCCGAGGACCTCACATCCTGGCTAGTCCTTGCATTCTGCTTCCTCCCTCTAATAATCCTATGGCGTCATCGAACACAACCCGAATTCCGTCCCAAAGGCTGTCGACGACTCGGACTCCCCGCCGGTGAAAGCAACCTTCACGACGAATTCGATGCCAAGTACAGCGAGGGTGTCCCTGCAGGAACTCACGATGAAAACGGTCTACCATCCTGGCGCATCAAAGCGCTCTTCACATACCCATTGAAATCATGTCGCGGCATCGAGCTCCAAACCTCCGATATCGTCGCAACAGGTCTAAAATTCGACCGCCAATTCGTCTTCGCGCAAGATAGCACCGAAGGCTGGAATACACGTACCCTCCGCAATGCAGGTTATCAGCGCCTCGCTCTAATCCATCCGGAGATATGGATTCCCGACCCTTCAGCTGTGGACTACGATCCCAATCTCCCCGAAATAAAATCCGATGGCATAATGATAATCTCATACCCACGCCCCAAACCAACCACCCACCTCACATCCTTATTTACAAAAATCGGAACCACAATTGGATTCTTAAATCCCCGACTCTCCTTCTCCATTCCACTCGTCCCGCCAGATTCATCGGAATTCCCTCTCATCCCTGTGAAGATCTGGAAGGATAAACCCCTGGCATACGACTACCGCACAACACTCCCACCATCTCTACATTCCTATCTCGGTTTCTCACCATCCACCTCTCCGGTATCCCTCTTCCGCGCCTCGTCCGCTCATACACGCTCCATATTCCGCAATGCACCCCGCGAAGAAGTCCTAGGTTTCCAACCTGTAACCGGCTTCGCAGATGCGTATCCTATTCATTTACTCAGTCTATCATCTCATCGAGATGTCGCCGCAAGATGCGCATACGCAATTCCCAATCTAAGTGTTGTACGATTTCGAGCGAATATCATCATTCAAGGACCAGTCGCGTTCGATGAGGATCATTGGAAAAGACTTTCTATTTCAGGCGTGGAGATACACGCGGCTTGTCGAACTGTTCGATGTAAATTACCGAACGTGGATCCTATCACTGGGTTTCGACATGCTGTTGAGCCGGATAAAACGCTCAAGGCGTATCGGAGGATTGATGATGGAGATCGGACGAATGCTTGTTTGGGAATGCAGCTTGTTCCGGCTGTACAGGAGTTTGTGGTGAATGTTGGAGATGAAGTGGTGGTTTTGGAGAGGGGAGTGCATAAGTATATTAAGATGTTGGCGCCTGGGGAGAAAGTTGAAGGAGTTTAGGTATGAATCTTGAGTGAGCTCATCCTATAAACCTCAAGCGGTTCCAGCATCATAATTCTTCAGACTCTTTCCAAGGTTTGTAGTATACAGTAACCTCGGACTTGAGCTGGTACAGCCTAGTACCCACGCAAGATGAATGAACGTTAAGTTCACTCAGTGCAGGCGAAGTACCAGTATGCGAATGTTGCGAATCGATCAAAGACCATCCCGCGATCTCTTCATACAGCAGGAGAGTCCTAGCAAGACCATGGATAGTAATCTAAGGATGAGTAAGTCATATGATCATATGAAGTCAGATTCCTTGGGGATTAATTACCCATCGATAACACTCAATGCGAGATTAGCTACCCAAAGGGAATGCGTGCCCTCGACATATGTGTATCGCTTTTTGTAACAAGAGTGGTGCTTATAACCTCCACAGCCTCCTGAATGATAATGCGCCAAGGTAGCTATTGTCGCGATCCAGAAAACAGTCGTAAAGGCATTCGCAGCTACCATTATCCAGAATTTATAGGCGTATCGGGCGACCAACGATCCAGTTGCGATGAATACAGCGACAAGGATGGTAGCAACCGCCTAAAAGAGTGAGAAGTTAGAATTATCTCCGGGTTGACCATGAGAAAAGTAGAATAGTTTGGGTTGAATCACCGTGAAAACTGCCAGGGCATAAGCACTAGACGTATGAGACGAGAGAACTGCTACAGAACAGCCGATCACTACAAGAGCAATGACTGACTGTACAGCATGAATGCCGAGTCTCAGAAAGTCCATAGTCTGCATAATGATCAATTGATGTTTCAATCACTAGGAAGTACTAGAGGCGGCTCAAATGTCGTATTTAAATTATTTTCAAGAGTTAGGGGGCGTTCAAGTTGGCATCCCTCAAGTGCTTTAAATAAGATTGCATTTTTCCGATATAGATCGCCATCTTGATCGCCAAGGCGCCCATTTCCACACTAAATGACCCTGTGGCGATTAATTCCCTGAAAAGATCGCTCCAGCGTAAATGGCTAAATAGAAAGAAATCTTGCTGCCTCTCGGTATGTCATTTAGCAGAAGAGAATATGCTCATCGTAGTGTGCCAGGTGTATCAGATGGGGAAATACCACCCGCTCAGGTGACCAGTCCCATAGTCTCTGAGATCGGTTTGCCGAGCACTGAAACATTGGATGGGGATGTAAATGAGGATTATTGTGTTTGATAGAAGCACTGGGAAAAGTGCTCAAGTGGTTCAAGTTTTATTATGTGTGTGAGAAGACAGTCCTAAGCTTCAATAGATCCCAGGTGCCCTTATAAACTCCAACACTCAACCTAATGGTTCCCCCAGGAACTATATTATACCAGGCTATTTGTCTCACAAGTCTCAACATTGGAATTGCTTGCTTTGATTCTCAATTGCTCCGAATATTCTACAATGGCCTAATTGTGACTGGGATCCCCCTTGGCCAGATAAAAGAAAGTAGTAGACCAAGCCCTGGAGCTCGGTACTGCTCCGAGTCGGAAAAAAAGGTGTACATCGAGGTAATTAAATGAGATTTTCTGTTAAGAACCTTGGGAACAGTTTCTAAATGTAATAATTACGATTCTGGTATCAAATTGCCGAGTGTTTTCTATAGATACTATCATATTTGAAGAGGGTCCATCCGTGCCCACTTTAATATGTGGGCACGGTGATTCGGTTGCCGGGTCTGCGCTCACGTGGGTGGCAACGAACCTTGGAATACGGCCGCATTCAATGCTATGGTGATATCATTCTTTGCTTCAATCTGCAGGTTGGGCAAATCTGATAGAATGAATCCAAATTCTGTTTTACACGAGGCTCGCTCGAAGAGCGCTTGTGAGCCTTGCCGGTGAGTGACCCAGCTCCGAGATTTCAGCACCGTTGCTAAGAGCTTAATGGTACTTCAAAGAAAGAAGAAGACCAAATGTCCTGGGGAGCAGCCGGTCTGCTCATTTTGCCAAAGATTGAATCAGAAATGCACATATGTCCATAAAGTAAATTCGAGGAGGATCCACAAAGTACGTGGGTCTCTATCTACAGTTGGGGCCATGCCAGTCACTCATCTAGTGGGATTGGGAATATCCTGGTTAACGTATTTGTTAATGATAGGGACGGGATGATTCGCAGATTCAGATCAATAGGCTAGAAGCTCAAGTCAATCAAATGAACACAGCCCTTCAGTAGGTGATCCAAGGCACTTTGGGATTAACCTGGACCATTCCTTTTGTAATACTGACCTTCTAACAGAGCTCTCGCGAATCAATCAAGGGTCGATTTGGAAATGACTTCACAGGGGTCTGACCCAGCAAACATCCAACAAATTGGCCATACATCCTCGAACAATGGTGGTGGTCACTCAATCCATTGCCTGCCAAGATCTAGACTTAGTCCCTCTCCCTGGTAAGCACCCATCATCGAGTTTTCATAATTGCAAGTGGTCCATAACACTAATTGAATAGCACATATCCCTCTCCTGAGATCGTGTTTCAATTAATTGAAATATACAAATCCAAAATACATTTCCAGCCATTTCCCCTGTTCGATATTACTTTATTGCCGTCTCAATGGCCTCAGTGGCCGCCGTACCTTCTGCAAAGCTTCCTTGCAGCATCCCTGACATTCACCGACACTTCTTTTCATGAAAACATGAAGTCTTCTCCAGATCGCTTTATAAATTTAGCTCGGACGACCGTCATTCCACTCGCGGCGGAAGGAATACCCTCTTTGCCAGTTTTGCAGTCTTTATGCTTATTAACCATATGTGACATTGCTGGTATGCCCCTGGAACCACTCAATCCTTTTCTTGTTGTATCATTAAAACTGACATTCTTTGTTGTCTTAGCAAAAAATGAGGCTAAGGTATCGATGAATATATGTATAGCAACGAATCTTGCCAAATTGATGCTACGCGACTCTAAAAACCAGAACCAAAAAAGCTCCGAGTCAGTTTCAAGGGAAGACGAAGTGAGATGCTATTGGACTGTTTCTATCCTAGAGAGCGCACTCACTCAAGGAAAACGAACCCTATATACCGAAGGGCTCTCAACGATGAACCTTCCAGATGTCTCGATTCCCAAAGTCCCACCCGTCATTCGCACCGAAAGCTCCGAGTCGCATTCACATCAAAATTCAGCCGTGGACACCTCACAGAATAACCGGAACATATTCGTTTATTGCCTCCATCTCCTCTCAATATGGGGGAGAATAATCGAATACACTATGCAAGGGCAGTGTGGTCAATCAGAGGACCCTTGGCTCACCTCTTCCACCTACTCTGATATCGAGATGGAGTTTTATAGGTTTGAAACCAGCCTTTCACAGATTCACAGGTTCAAAAATGTGAATTTCAGCAGCAAGTCTCCTGAGGAAATTGCACAGTATAGAGAATACTGGTCTGCATGGCTATTGTTACAGACTACGTTTCATACGGGTCACGCTCTCTTGAATCATCCCCTTGTTCATATTCTTCGCCACGATCAGCCCAAGACCAGGCCTGATACATTTAAACCGCCATCATTCATTCAAAGAACTATTGACCAGGCACTCCTACATTCTGGCTGGACATCTAAATTGATTCGCATGGCTGATGACATCGGTCTCCAGGTGACTGATCCTGTCATTTGTCATCAAGTTATTATAACTGCGACAGTTCAATGGATATTCTCATTTGCTAGTGACTCCTCCATAGCAGAGCGAGCCCTCTCCGACCTAGATCAGTGCCGGAAATTTGTCCTCAACATCACTAGTCATTGGCCACAGTTCTCCGCAAAAGTAAGTTTTCTTTTTCAAAATTATATCGTTGTTTCAATCTTCACAGCTAATTATTCCAAACTATTAAGGCTATCGCGCTTGATCAATTATACCTCGTTGCAAGACAGACAAATGGCGCCCTGGGACAGATGGGACTACCGACCTCTGTTTCATCGCTTATATGGAGTTTGATTGATCCATGCTCATTGAACATAGATTTGAGTATCTTCCCAACATTCATCTCTTCTGGAGAGCGAGTTCCAACCGAACATTTGGCGCAATTACATGAGCGGTCGAGGTCATCTAGTCAGCAGCATTGGGATAATCTACAGGGTATGGAGCATGGTCTTCTTCCAGGGAGCATGATGCACTACCCCAATTTCTTGATAAACGAGGATTGGTTAGGCTCTGAAGCTATCTCTGAGTCTCTCTGCTTTGGTTCACTTGGGGATATAGGAACACTTGGAGGTCTTTAAATATTAATGTTGGTTCCTTGCATATCAATTGCGCCGCCATTAATCTTGCACCTTGAAGTATAATGCGTTTGACAAAGACGATATTGATCCAAATTACAACTTGGATACCCTCTTCCAACGACAAGCACCCTTGAAAGCAATACCAAAATCGGGTGTTGTAAACTTGATTTTACTTCCACGTTCAATGAAAAACGTGTCTCCTTTCTCCAAGGTAGTAGCTTTCCCCGTTTCATCTTCGATTGTCAAGGTTCCTAGCGATGATTATCTTCATATTGACTGGATCCACCGGAATCAAGTCTCTAACCCTTCAATATCACACCAGTCTCGTCATAGATATATGGACGGAGCTCTTGGTAATCATCTGTCTTCTCAATGTAAAACAAAGATCCAGTCAGTGGATCCTGTACCCGAGCAGCTTCTGAAGTGCCAAACACATCAACTGCTCTGCTTTAGTCTGTGTCTCATATACTTTGGTCATAAAATTATTGACAGGCTTTAACTAACCGAAATGCACATAAGACGGTGCGCCTTCTAGGTGCGGAATCTTATGAAGTGTTGAGCTGGACAAAGTAGTGAAAGGCATGTCTAGATATTTTGATGATCGTAGTTCATCCAGGTGTTAACGAGCACTTGTCCAAGATCCAGGAACTTTCTACATTTTTATCCTTATTAGTATGATGAGGCTCCTATTGACAGAAGGGTCATGTCGGTTAATTGATGCTACTTAGTACTTAGTACACATGTGGGGACGGAGCAACTTCTCCAAGTTCCGTCTCCACACAGTCGGATGGCCCCATCCCGTCATGACCATGAGAGTATGGTTTACCTGGATTATTCTTGGTCCAAATTGAGGCGAATAATTAATTGTTTCTTTATTGCCCCACGGGTATCTGTAGATAAAGTATCGCGGTGCGGATTAAGAGCCATACTTTTAGTAATTGATCACACTTTTTCTATCACTCTCCTGGTAACTCCAACACCAGTCCAGAACACTCGAATACTTCCGTTGCAAAATGAGCCCTCAAGTGACCGAAAGACCAGAACAGGTCACAATTGTTGGTGCAGGATTGTTTGGGCTCACGACAGCCCTTGAGCTTTCACGACGAGGATACAAGGTTCTAGTCCTTGATCGCTCTCTTCCCCCTGTACCTGACGGTTCAAGCGTCGATATTTCAAGGGTCATCAGACCGGATTATGCAGATGACTTCTATACAAAGATGGGATTAGAAGCTATGCAAGGATGGGAAGGAGAATTTGCACCTTATTTCCATCGGAGTGGACTTCTCTGCGTCGCCCAGGGTAATAAGCACGCTTATCTCGAGGGGTCACGAAAGAACCTCCAACAGATGGGGGTTGAAGTCGAAAACTTGGAAGAGGAACAACTCAAGACACGTTGTTCTGCGATTCAGAGTGACCTGAAAGGCATCAAGGGCTATTTCAACCCAATCTGTGGCTGGGCAGATGCCCAACAGAGCATTCAGGAATTGGCGAGAAGATGTGCTTCGGCTGGTGTTTCTTTTATTTCTGGGCCTGCAGGTACAGTCACCTCTCTGATCAAGGATGGTGACAAGGTTATCGCTGTGAGAACCAGCACTGGGGCTTTTATCAAGTCGAACCGTGTCATCCTGGCTACAGGTGCTTGGACGCCTCATCTGATCGACATGGAAAACATCTCCGTTTCAAGCAGTCAACCAGTTGGATTTATCCAGTTGACATCTGAGGAAGCCGATCAATTGAAAGATATTCCGGTGATTATTAACCTTTCAACTGGATGGTTCATCTTCCCTCCCACTCCTGGAACCCATGTTCTCAAGATGGCGCGGCATGGCTATGGCTATGAAATATTCCAAGATCTAGGCCCACTGAGAAGACCAGCGTCTGCACCAATATTGCATAACAACAATGCGAAGTCCCAATTTCTTCCCGCGGACGCCGAGCTGGCACTGAAAGAAGGCCTATCTAGTTTCTTTCCCCAATTCAACGGAAAGGAATTTTCAAACCGTCGGCTGTGCTGGTACTCCGATACCCCCAAAGGTGATTTTATCGTGGACTATCACCCTGAGTTGAAAAATCTCTTTGTCGCAACGGGGGACAGTGGACAGTAAGTACTTTCCCCGATGGCTTGCATCTGGTTGATAACTAAAAGAGTGGATAGTGCATTCAAGTTCCTACCAGTGATTGGTCGCTACGTGGCAGACAGCTTTGAAGGAAAGGCTTCTGATCTCCAGAAGATGAGATGGCAGTTCAGACGCTCATCAGCCCCTATCTCTCGTGGTGACGGTAGGGGAGGACCGCCGCGACGACCATTGAGTAGAGAGGAGCTGGCTAAGCTTTAATACCTTAGATCTCAGAAACAGCTAGATTATAGTATTTCGTCTAAATTACTTGAAAACTATTTGAGATGAAAACTGAATCAAATGAATTAATAAAATATTGAAAAGCTCTCCATATTCCTGAATAAAAGTCAATAGGGATGATAAGGGAAACAAATGGACAGCGGTACCTCCATGAATGCGATGTAAATCGCATTCACGTACAGAAAGGTCTTGAAACACTAATAGAAGCTAAACAACTGCTTCATACATACTGATTACAGCTATTTCTATGCATGATGGCTCGACGCCTATTTCAATCATGGCTGCAATCTGAAGATTCATGCGAAAGAGATCTCCCAATATGTGCACGATCACCTATTGTCAGCACAAGAGAAGGCACCATGAGCGCTCTTCGCGCTGATAGAAATTTCCCGTGCTGTCGCCCAAAGACCCATTCCACACTAATTCAAGTCCAGATTAGCTCTCATTCAATTCTCAAGTCCCTTGTGTTTGACTCACAATTAAACAGGCAATTAAAACCAGGAATACATTAAGAATTGCCAAAGCAATCTTGCACTTCGAAACAAGTTTCCCTCGGTTCATATGCAGCCAAAATAAACCTTCCAATCCAAATGAAAACCAGCTGCCGAACGCTGCAGCCAGGAGGTCCAGAAGATTATTGAAAACAGGTATGGCATTGGCGATGATCCACGCAATTGTCCAAAGAGTTAGGACAATAAGAACCCATGTTCCGTATGATACCAGCGAGTACTCATTCATTCGATTGGTACCCCGAAATAATCGAACGTAGATTGTCTTCGCACCGACATGGGCAATAATAACGCCGGCGATGATGATAGTCCCAATAGCGATGCCGAAGGAAACCTTAGCAACTATGGGACTGGCGCTTAGGAGAGCTGGACTCTTGACTTCTGCGCCTGTATAATGATAGATGACGACTGCTGCCACGAGGTACAGAGATGTATCGATCACTTGAAGTGAAATCAATGCCTTCGTAAAGTCTTTAGGCTCTGCCAGCTCCGACTGAAAGCTAAAGAAGGCAAGATGGCCTGCAAAAGATATCACGATGTTAAGGGAGGCTGAGAAGCCATTGAGCAATGTCGGGTGATTGATTGAATAGGCTGTGGGATTAGGCGCTTCAATACCGATGGCAATGACGGTAATAAGGACAGATATCAGGATCGACAGAGAAGCTATTATCTCGAGCTATGGTTAGGAGAATTTCAAATGATTGGACGGGCACTGGCAGGTTTTTCTTACATATCCATCCTAAATATGAAACCTCTTGCAGGCGTCTCGATAGAGTCAGCACAAAGCATATTATAGCCCCCGCGAGACAAAATAATATCGTGCAAGCACCGTGATCAGTAAGGGTGTTCATCATTATCGAGAATGTCAATATATGGGCTCCCATCAAGAATATAAAGAAGAGAATCTGGGCGACGGTAGCTATTTCTCGACCCCAGACGCCGAACAGGATCTCTGCTGCATCAGACATGTTATGGATGTGAGGGTATCGGATTTTGAATTGTCCCAGAACATATCCGGTGTATGTGGTCAACGCCCCGAGGCCGAGAATCATAAGGCAACCTCTAAGAATGAGCGCTTTGATTAGCAGGCGAGTAATTAAAAGGAGTAACTGGAAGTGGAGGGAGGCTATCAAACATACGGAACAAACCCCAATGTTGCCATCGATGAGGGCAGTGAAAGAACTCCTAATGAGATTGACTGAGCAATCATTACTAGAACTTTGTTAATTCGAATTTTCCCAATGCTTCAAGTGTTCAATGTTTTGTTTGTGGAAACCTACAAATGGCGCATTGCCTGCGCAGCGCCAATATTAGAGCCTTATTCATTTGGCCAGGAGGGTCAATCACTTACCACCATTTCATAATTCGATATTGTACCTGAGACCCTTCTTCACCTGCAAAGGGGTCTTGCAGACGTGATGATGTTGCCATTCGGTCCTTAACAGGCTCCATATCCCCGTGGACTGTATCGATCTGGTCTATATCCTGACTAGTCTCGTGCTGACCTGTCTTTTTATCCGGGACTTCCATTATCTCGTATTTAGGTTCGAAAGCAAAGATAAAAGGATGCAGGAAATTGAAAATAGTAGTTCAGTGACTGTCTTAGCAGCGTATTCTAGTTTCCTAGATTACTGATTGTAATATTTGAATGTGAACCACTCCTCTACTACTTAAGCAATCTAGTTTGAAGGCACAGGCTATATACTACCTACTAGGCAGTATCTATAACCCCGGGTTTTGACCTCCTCTTCCCCGCATCCGCTTTTAAGTATAGAAGCTTGAAAGATTAAGACAAGTCTTCCTAGTGGCTGAAAGGTCATATGTGGGCACGGCGAAGAAGGAACCGTCCCCACATGTTTCAAAACCTTGGAAGTCTCCTTTTACCAGCCTAATCTTCCTAATCTTGGGGCAGTACGACCAATGCAAGTTCAAATTGACTGATATCCATGCGAAACCCCTGTATGTATCAATTGATCATGATGCACTCCACATACATGTACTCCTTCGATTGGGGACATGATACGGATACGTCAAGCTTAGAAACCCATGCAGCCGCTCACATGGACGGAACATTCCAACTTGAAGTTGAAGCATTAATAGTATCTCATACTGCGGAACCCTTGGAAAAATTGCCACATTTTTCTCGACGGGGACGAGTTCCGAGTCCCTTACCTAAATGCGCGTTCGTGGCGCTCAAATCTCCACTACATACTTGAGGAACATTTGAAAGCGAATAGTACTCCAGAGCTAGTAGCGAATATCTCTATGCAGGGCCACCTTCCTAAAAGGATATGGTGTCTTGAAGTTGCACCCAAGTAGCCTCTCCCCGGGCCTTCATATACGCAGATGTATTATGCCAGTGGGTATAAATCAATGATCAATTCATTGCAGAGATGAAAAACTATCTAGGGATATAATTACAACAGAAACGCTAAGAACAAAGAGAGAAATTAGAAAAATCATGTAGAAGGCTCCATCTTGCCCGAAGTCGTAGGCTCAGCCAACTCTTCCACCTGATCCTCCCCCTCATTTGAATCCCAAACAGGAACCTCATCTGGCTCATCAGGAAGAATCAAGTTGAGAACGACACCAACAAGAGCGGTAACCGCGAATCCAGTCTCCATGACCAGGTTAACAGCATTAACCAAGCCGACCAGGGCATGGTTATCACCATCATAGGTCAAGACATAGTCCCACCACGAGGAAACAAGCGTAATACCCATACCAAGCGCAAAGCTGGTAGTAAGGACGAAACGGTTGCGTCGGGTGAAATCAATAGTACTGATAATGCGAATACCCGAAACAGCCACACTGCTGAATAGGAAAGTGGTCATACCACCGAGCACAGCACTAGGAATCGAGACAAGCGCCGCGGCGAACTTGGCGAACAGACCCATGACAATGAGGAAAAAGCAGCAGGAGTATCCCGCGCTACGGTTCGCGCACTTAGTCAAGGCAATAACACCGTTGTTTTGCGCAAAGACAGACATAGGCGAGATGGTCATCAGACCCGCGATAACACTGGTCAATCCGTTTCCTAGAACACCGCCCTGGATGCGAGAATCGAACATTGGGCCCTCGACCTGGACGCGAGAAACATCACAAGTAGCGGTGATATCACCAATAGACTCCATCATAGTAACGAGGTACAGTGCCAGCATAGGCAAGATGAGCGGAGGGTAGATCGATAACGGGAAAGTGTGGACCCAGGCGAAGGAGATAACGGGGGCTTCAGCGATACCGGACGATTCGAAGTAGTTGCATGCGGCGGCGACGATAGAGCCAACGAGGAGACCGACGACGACGGCACATGACTTTAGGATTGGAGGACCGAATCGTTCACAGATGATAATTGTTACAAAGACAAGGAAACCCAGACCGATGAACTCGGGGCTGCCCCACAATAATGCGTGCGGGGCGTCGGCGTCGGGACACATGGTGCGTGGGGATGGTCCACAAGAGGAACCACCGCCCCAATCTTCCATGGCGGATTCGATCAGAGAAGCACCGATGAGCAGAACGGTGGGACCGGTGACGAGGGGAGGGAAAACGCGAGCGAGGACGGCGCTGTTCATGAAGGAGAGACCGATTTCAAGAAGCGAACAGAGACAGGCTGTACCGAGGAGGGCGCCATAGCCCTTTGGGCAGGGTAGTTTGGTCCCGTTGGCATCGATGGGACAGTAGCCTGAGTTGTACATTTGGGTGAAAGCATTTTCGGCGACGGTGATTGTAGCAAAGGAGGTACCAACGACGGAGAGAAGACCGGTTCCGATGTAGTATTTTGTGCCTTTAATGTGGAAGCGAGCAATCTGGAGAGCGCTGAGAAGACCGGATACGATCAAGGATGTTGAGACAAGATATTGGTAGTCTTCTTCGCCGAAGTTGGCTCCGGAAGTTCCACCCAGCATGATAGGCGGTGAAATGACTGTAAAGCATGTCAACAAATGCTACTCGGTGTTGGATCTAACATTATTGGTACTCACCACCAGCCAACATGGCCAAGGCATGTTGTAAACCGAGGAGTAATGCGAGGAGAACTGGTACGCGATCTTCGAGGCCGAAGAATGGGGCTGATTTCCGTGTTTGCTTGGTGAAGGGTAGACGCGGTGTGAATAGGTAGGCATAGTCATAGTCGCCAATAAGGCCCTCACTTTAATAACAATTAATTATTATTCTTGAAGAGATATATGATCATGGCGCATACCGAGTAGTGAAAGTTCTCACGAGACCCCGTAGCTTATCCTTGTAAGTACGCTTAGGCGAATGATCGGGACCAATTTGATCGGGGCCGTCCATGATGAAGTTGAAAGTGGATTTGATGTCAATGGATCCAGATATTCCAGAATCCCGGGGAAAGGACGATGCTATATACAATTCATCGAAATAACCGAGTCTACAGTAGCACCTATGTGAACGCCACTCTAAGAAAATAATAATATAATAATGTGGAGTAGATAAGATTTTCGTTATCATTAGACAAGAGGATCGAGTAAACTCCAGATTAATTCTTAGCGAACTAACTATAACTAATAAGGAGTAAGTTAATATTGAACTCACATATTTACGCTTATTTACTAACCTCCTTCATACCCACCAATCACAGTCCATGATATGATCGGTTTACACCTATTTTGCTTATCTTGGTGGAGTCTTAGGTCCCATCTCATACCCAATCAACTTTCCCCTTAAACCATCATTCCGAACCAAGATAAGCAAACCCGAGCTACTCTTACAGGTAATGTCTTTAGCCGCTAGTACACAGCGATGTTTCCCCCAATCCACTGTTCACAAGCATGATTCTTCGCGTGTCCCGGTGGGTCGCTTGCACACGTTTTCGTGACGAATTCCGCAACGTGATAGGCTTAGAACGCGTCGAATACCTAGGAATATGTGGACACGGGGGCACCCGAGATGCAGACTGAATCATCCGATCATTGGCTATCTTTGATATCTGGGGTTTATCTCTACAATCGGGTCCATCTGACGGAGGCGCCCGCTTTGTGTGGAAGACGCCGATGCCTTATCAGGAAGCATGAATGGTGATGAAGAGTAGAGAACGCAGTATGGAGTATATGAGGCGCATCAGCCCAGTGCAAGAACATGGGGTAGCGGACCCTAAGTCACACCAGGCCGTTAGATCACTACTAGCCTCTTCCCATGAGTTAAGTTGTGTCATGGAAACTGCTAGTGCCAGGTTGATTCGGGACACTGCTCGGGTTATCCGGGATATTGAGATGAGCCGATGGCACCTGGAACCCGGACTCGGAACTTGTAAATCTCACATTGGGGGACTCGGAGCAGAATGAAATCGTATTGTCTAGTATTCGATATTATCAACTGTAGAATTGGACAACGAGATCTTCAAAAAATGTTCTGTGCGGTCGTGTTCATCGACCTTGGAATCGTGATGATGGTATGTTTCAAGCATCAGGTAAAAAGTGGTAAGTCGTCTGCCATATTACCAGTTTTGGTTGATGGGTTATTTCAATATTTGCATCGTAGTTCGAAATGTTGCTGTTGTGTAGTTATATCTCAAAATATTTCAGGGCTAGACCGTCCATGAAATCCATGGATGTATCATGGATGAAGTTCAAGTTGTCAACCGATCGCCATATCTGGCCTTGTATGTCAGGCATCCTATATGTGCCTCAGGCAACAAACCGGTTTGAGCGGGTCCCAGAGTGGCCAGAACAGGCTGATTTAAGAAGTCGATATCAATTCGTAGTTCCAAGGTTCGGTTTTTCTTTCAAATTCCATTTTTCTTTTTTTCTTAACTTGAAGTATTTGATAGGAAGAACCTTATACTAGTAGTGGATACTGTACTATGCACCATGTGCCACTGCCCTGTTGGATCAAGCACTTGAGGAGTCCCGAGGTCTGAGTCGAGGGATTATCCTGACCTTCTCATCGGATATATATTGTAGTGGTAGTACCTAGGTACAGTTATGTACATGCATGTGTACTCAGATTTCGATTAATCTGATATCCATGGATAAGATCATGATGATGATGCCAGTGCATATTTCACCGGCCTACTACATAGTAAGATTTAAGATATCCATTCGACTTGAAACGTAGTCTAAATCAGATTAAAATATTTTAATCCCGAGGTTCACTTTCCAAGGGTCCTATTGATCGGGGTAACCGTTCGGTGGCGTGGATAAAGTTAGCAGCCGGATTTTCGTCGGATTCGCCACCGTAAGGCCTGAATATGCAGGGGCGGGAAAAAGTTCACACAGCCTGTATGAACCATTGCAATGTTTCAAATCTGATCAGTATGTAGCACATGATGTCCTGGGTATGAGGGATGAGGCCTATAGCTCATATGTCGTACCACTCTCATAGCGACTAAGCCCTGAAGGGATATGGAATGACCCCAGAATGAAGATCTGATGCGGTTGGGAGGTCACGTGCACTGATCTGGGCCTTGTACCTTAAATTGAACTATACACCAGTTGAGAATATCAGATGTTTCCATGCGTCCATTCCAAGAATTAAATGAACTTGGAGCTACCTTAGTTAATATCGACCAGAACCTTGGAATAGTCCCAACCTTGATCATACCATTATCCATTGGGGCCATAGTGATTTACACGCAATCCCAGGATTTCCCTAATTGTCCCGGAGCTGCCTCATGGGGTAATATTGCATGCCTCAGGCCACAAAGTGTTGGGGCGGGACCCAACATTGTTCGGAAAAGAGCGAATGAACCTCGCCACCAAGTAGAATAAACGGGAAAGTTCAAGTAGGATGTGAATTGATCATTTCCTTCTTCTCCTGTCTCTACCTCGGGATCTTGTGATTTAGCTGGTCTTTCTAGTTCTTTCATTCGCTTGGCTGACCTTTCACCCCCATATTGGTTGGCGATCAAACCCTTTCCAGGGCCACACCCCCCAACGTTCAAGGTCTCAAAGTGGACCCTCCCCATATAAAAAAAAACCTCCTTCCCACGCCCCATCCCACTCTTTTTTCTCTTCGTTACTTTCGTGGTCACTGTTAGTCTCCTACACAACACACAATCATGTCGACCAAGGCAGAGGCTGCTCGCCCCCGGCCG
The DNA here is from genome assembly GCA_039634405.1 of Penicillium herquei. Taxonomy (NCBI): domain Eukaryota; kingdom Fungi; phylum Ascomycota; class Eurotiomycetes; order Eurotiales; family Aspergillaceae; genus Penicillium; species Penicillium herquei. Next base: position 2,561,301 of record CP098387.1, on the reverse strand, counting down.
GCGGACACCAAGAAGGTGCATATCGCTGATACCCAAATGACCCGGGCCAACTGGTACAAGCATGTCAACTGGCTCAACGTCTTTCTCATCCTGGGTATTCCCTTCTATGGCTGTGTCCAGGCCTTCTGGGTGCCACTGCAGCTGAAGACTGCCATTTGGGCGGTTGTCTACTACTTCTTCACTGGTCTCGGTATCACTGCAGGTAAGTCCTTGTGCAACTATCATCATCGTCAATGCAAAGTACCAAATGGCTAACTTCGGATTCAGGATACCATCGTCTTTGGGCTCACTGCTCTTATTCCGCCACTCTCCCTCTCCGTATCTGGTTCGCTCTTGTCGGCGGTGGTGCTGTTGAAGGCTCCATCCGCTGGTGGGCTCGTGGCCACCGTGCTCACCACCGTTACACCGACACTGACAAGGACCCTTACTCTGTTCGCAAGGGTTTCTGGTACTCTCACCTGGGCTGGATGGTCATGAAGCAGAACCCTAAGCGTATTGGCCGTACCGACATCTCCGACCTCAACGAGGACCCTGTTGTTATCTGGCAGCACCGTCACTACCTCAAGGTCGTCTTTGGCATGGGTCTCATTGTTCCCATGATTGTCGCTGGTCTTGGTTGGGGTGATTGGTTCGGTGGATTCGTGTACGCTGGTATCCTCCGTATCTTCTTCGTTCAGCAGGCCACTTTCTGTGTCAACTCTCTCGCCCACTGGCTCGGTGACCAGCCCTTCGATGACCGTAACTCTCCTCGTGACCACGTCATCACCGCTTTCGTTACCCTGGGTGAAGGTTACCACAACTTCCACCACGAGTTCCCCTCCGATTACCGCAACGCCATCGAGTGGCACCAGTACGACCCCACCAAGTGGACCATCTGGACCATGAAGCAGCTGGGTCTGGCTTACGACCTGAAGCAGTTCCGTGCCAACGAGATCGAGAAGGGTCGTGTGCAGCAGCTGCAGAAGAAGATTGACCAGAAGCGCGCCAAGCTGGACTGGGGTGTTCCTCTGGAGCAACTGCCCGTCATGGAGTGGGACGACTACGTCGAGCAGGCTAAGAACGGCCGTGGCCTCGTTGCCATCGCTGGTGTTGTCCACGATGTGACCGACTTCATCAAGGACCACCCCGGTGGTAAGGCTATGATCAGCTCCGGTATTGGTAAGGATGCTACTGCCATGTTCAACGGCGGTATCTACTACCACTCCAACGCTGCCCACAACTTGCTGTCTACCATGCGTGTTGGTGTGATTCGTGGTGGCTGTGAGGTCGAGATCTGGAAGCGTTCCCACAAGGAGAACACCGAGTATGTGCGTGATGAGTCGGGTCAGCGTATCATTCGTGCTGGCATGCAGGTGACCAAGATCCCTGAGCCAGTTCCTACTGCTGATGCGGCTTAAGTATGCTGTGCTTTGATTAAGAAATGATGTGTGCTTTGCATTTGTGTGGGTTGGCAGGTGTTCCTTGGGCGTTATTATAGCTTTTCATTTTTTTCCCCAACTTTTTTTTGTTTTTCGAAAAGCCAGTATCGCATAGATAATCTTTCATGAACTAGAAATGACCACTGTTATATCACTCAAATATTTCCCAGTAAATTATACCTTTGAAGTAGACATAGCTAACAGTAAAGAAGATTGGAATTCTGGCCAAGGGGCAAGACAATACTTGACCCGTGGGACATCTGGACATGGGTATTCATTAGCGGGGAAATCTGCAGGTAATCACCTGAGCCCCATGTTGGCCTGGGGCTTAAGGCCCATGAACATACAACAACTTGGTTGCATCACAGCTGCAGCTTAAACACGTACACCGCACTTCTATTCGTCTAACTCCCCCTCTCGACCCCCCTCCCCCACCATTCGCTTCCTAACACGCCACCTTCTTATCATCCTTCTCGCTATCACCGTGGCGCCACTCCTCCGCCTCCCCGCCCGCCTCTCATCTGTGCTGGGTCACTTACGTCTAACACCACGATACTTGACAACATCCAGCATGGCTCCCGCTCACCTCCGACGTCCACCTCAGGCTCCGCCAACCTTTACAGCTACTCCACAATCCGTCGTCGCTGATGCCGAGCGTCTGATCAAGACCTCCCGCGACGTCCAGGATAAGGTCGTTGCTCAGATCAAGCCAGACACGGCGGCTTTTGCCAATGTACTGCGTCCGCTTGTACAAGATGAGAATGTAATGGCCCTGGAGGCACACATCCTGGGCTTTTACCAGGCTGTATCAACCGACCAGAAGCTCCGGGATGCTTCCTCCAAGGCCGAGGAACTCATGGATGAGTTCTTCATTGAGTCTGTGATGCGCGAGGATGTATTCCAGCTAGTCGATGCGGCTCTGAAGAAGAACGAGGAGCTTGACCCGGAGTCACGTCGTCTGCTGGAGAAGGAACACAAAGACTTCGTCCGTAATGGATTGGGTCTCCCTGCTGGCCCGCAGCGAGCTCGCTTCAAGGAAATCAAGAAGCGTCTCAGTCAGCTGAGCATTGAGTTCCAGAAGAACCTGAATGAGGAGAATGGTGGTATCTGGTTTACTCCCGAGCAATTGGATGGTGTGCCAGAGGATGTCACCTCCGGTCTTAAGCGCGGCGAGGGTGAGAATGCCGGCAAGCTCTGGTTGACCTTCAAGTACCCGGATTTGTTCCCCACTATGAAGTATGCCACCAACGTGGAGACTCGCAAGCAGGTCATGATTGCCAACGAGAACAAGTGCAACCAGAATGTTCCCTTGTTCCGGGAGGCTATTGTGCTGCGTGACGAGGCTGCCCGTCTGCTGGGTTACCCTAACCACGCCGCATTCCGCATTGAGGACAAGATGGCCAAGACCCCAGAGACTGTGAACAAGTTCCTGGGTGACCTGCGTACTCGATTGACTGATGGCGGTAAGAAGGAGATCCAGACTCTGATGAAGCTTAAGCAGGAGCTTGATCCTAAGTCTGATGGCCGCTACTACTTGTGGGACCACCGGTTCTATGATAGATTGATGCTGGAGCGAGACTTCCAGCTGGATCATCAGCTCATTGCTGAGTACTTCCCACTGCAGACCACTATTGATGGTATGCTGAAGATCTTCGAGGAGCTCTTCGGGTTGGAGTTTGTTGAGATCGTTGGTGAGGACCGCGCAGCCCTGGCCCCGACAGGCAAGGGTGATGACATCGTGTGGCACGATGAAGTGCAAGTATTCAGCGTGTGGAACGACGAGGGTGAGGGATCTGGCTTCGTTGGATACCTGTACCTGGATTTGTTCCCTCGTGAGGGCAAGTATGGTCACGCTGCCAACTTTAACCTCCAGCCGGTATGGCACCTACTTCATTTTATCTGGTCTGCACACAGCTAATCATTTCATCTAAATTTAGGGCTTCATCGACGCCGATGGAAACCGTCGCTTCCCCGCTACCGCACTGGTCTGCAACTTCACTAAGCCCGGACCTAAGAAGCCCAGTCTTCTTAAGCACGATGAGGTTGTGACTCTCTTCCACGAACTGGGTCACGGTATCCACGACCTTGTCTCCCGCACTATCTACTCCCGTTTCCACGGTACCAGCACAGTGCGGGATTTCGTCGAAGCACCTAGTCAAATGCTTGAGAACTGGTGCTGGACTCCCTCTCAGCTGCGCTCTCTGAGCCGACACTACTCCTCCCTGTCACCCGAGTACCTTGCCGGATGGCAAGAAGCCAACAAAGACAAGACCGCCTCCGGACCTCCTCCAGAGACTATTCCCGATGATGTGATTGATAAGCTCATCAGCACTAAGCACGTCAACGATGCTCTGTTTAACTTGCGCCAGCTGCACTTTGGTATTTTTGATATGACTGTTCACGAGCCCAAGAGCCACGCTGATATTGAGGCTTTGCCTCTTTCTGCCACCTACAACCGCTTGCGCCAGGAGATTACCCAGATGGATTCTGTGGAGGCCCTAGGCGGCGGTGATGAGTGGGGACACGGCGAGGCCACATTTGGTCACTTGATTGGAGGTTACGATGCTGGATACTACGGATACTTGAGGTAAGTGTCATCGTACATGATTTCCTTTTCAATTTGTTTATACTAACTCCCCGCAGCTCCCAAGTTTACTCCACCGATATGTTCTACACCGTCTTCAAGGACGACCCCATGAACAAGGCTGCTGGTCGTCGTTACCGATACCAAGTCCTGGAGAAGGGTGGTAGTCAAGATGAGATGAAGACCCTGACTGAGTTCTTGGGTCGTGAGCCTCAGACTACTGCATTCTACCAGGAGTTGGGCCTGGCTTAATCGATACCTCAATTTAGTATATTAGCATATGATTAGTGAATTCAAATGCTGTATTCCCATCAAGCCATTATAAAGCCTTTACTTCTGATTTCTAAACAATTCATCTCATAATAGAAGTTCATACAGTCAATACAAAGTTGGGAGATAGGGCTCATGATGTAGATAGTAGATAAGTACACCGCCTTGGCATCGCATCTTGCAGTTGGAGCTCCAGCTGCATCTCCAACTGAAAAGCTCAAGCTTAAGCTATCTTCGCCAACATTTGAACCCCATTCTATTCCCCACATCGTACGTATAGAGATTGAAAGTGACCTGCATCAAAAACATCACACTAACACCTCATAGATCCAAACCTAAACCCCTCATAAAAATCGACCAGACCCTCAACTCTCAACTCCCAATCAATCAAACCAAAATGACGACCGAACAACAAAAAATAAACACCCAACACTGCGCCTTCTGCAATCACCTCCTACTAGCGACAACCCTAGACCTAACCAAACTCCCCCGACGAGGCGGCGAATCAAAAGACAACGCAATAATCCTCCCACTGGAGCACCAGTCACACGACGAGCCCGAAGAAGAATCCTCAAAAGCCCAATTATCCGCAAAGCATCTATCTCTATTACTCTCCACAACGATACCCGATCGACGCGCAACGCTAATCCGGCGCGAAGACGGAATCGAGAAGCGCATTTTGTTACGATGTGGACGGTGTCGAGTTATTATGGGATATTTCCTTGATGATGTGCACTATCCTACATCTACTATTTCCCGTGCAAATGATGAGGAGGACGAGGAGGGGTTCTCGAGACCCGGGAAGAATGCTAGGGCCGTTTATATTCTTCCTGGGGCGGTTTCATTGACTGAGGATATGGAGGGTGGGAGGTCTGATAGGGAGTGGATTGGATGGGATAAGGAGGAGAGATAATCTTGTTTCAATTGGAGGGGTTGATCTGGAATTGGGGCTGAGTGATACTCGATTGATTTTAAATATGTCAATGGATATCTACTGCCTGGTTATGCATGCTTTTGACATGTGGTAGTAGACAACTCAACATTCATGTCAAGTTCATCTGCAAGCTGAGGCTCAGCTTAAAGTTACATAGATACATAGAGTAGATGCTGCCATGAATCTCCAGTGGTCGCAGACTACCCAATACTCAGACGAAGTATTAATGAATATGGACAGATATCCATGATGGATTCATCTCAAATCAATACAGACATTCCCCATCACGCCGAAAACCGGGTCAGAAAATGGGATAACAAAAAGATAGACGATAGAAGCAAAAAGAGATGAGCCCGATCCCGCCAAAGACATGTTCCATAACCGTAAGCGTGCGCATTCATAAAATAGACAAATAAAGTATTGCAGTGGGTATCGGGGGTGGCTTAGTTCGCCAGAATAGTGCGCACGAGATCAGTGTAGTTGATTTCGCCAGAGCTGGTATCAACGGCCTTAAGGAGCTCGTCGACTTCTTCGTCGGACATCTTCTCGCCGAGGTTGGTGAGGACTGCGGAGAGTTCATTGTTAGTTTCAGCTCGTTGGTGGCGATAACGGAGTTTTTTCAAGATCGAGTCGCATCACATACTGTAGCGCAGTTGTCCCACTCCAATAAATCCTGTCATGTCTTTGTCGAAGACTTGGAATCCTCGACAGTATTCCTCTGGTTCACCGGGCTCGCGGAATCCACCGGGGCGGTTCAGGACCTTGAGGAATGAATCGAAGTCGACTGTTATTATTGTTAGTTGGGTTCCATCATTTGTTTTCTACCTCGTAGATCCCATGTTTATCCCATGATGCACGTACATTCACCACCAACGGACTTCTCCAGATCGCTAATCTCCGCCAGCGTGGGGTTCTGTCCACAAGCGCGGAGCAGATCGCCCAGCAGATCACCGGACACACGGCCAGTACCGCGACGGTCGAAGAGCGAGAACGCTTCCTTGTAGTTGGTTGAGGCCTGATCGTGTTTATTAGCCATGATGACTTGAGTTGTTGATGTGCAGGTATTTTGGTAAGGAGTTTGTTATGAGGAAATGCGTTCAGGGGGATCAGGATCGGGGAAAGGGGCGGAAAGTCAATCGGGACGGAAATGGAAGTTCGTCATCATCCCTAGGGTACGCACCATAATGAACTTTTGTTTCTATTGCAGAGGGATGAATTGAGGGGAACAAGAGAAGAACAGGAATGAGAAGGGGGAATCTGGGCGAGTGGATCGGCGCTGGTTGTTGCGGCAACCGTCCACTCCACTGTGAGATCACATACAAAGGGAGATTACGGTGCAGGGATCTGTAAGCTTAGTCTCTCAAGGTTGTAGTATAGATTTTAAGTATACATTGAATTACCATACACTTCATCACGATTGTAGCTTGGTTATACAGCTGTCCAGCAGCCGCGCCGCTTCTCCAAGTAACTCCCATCGTGAACTGTTAAACGAGTCTCGAAGTACCATCAACAGTCCCAAACACGCGTTTCGACTCTTCATCCCTTCGAGCTCATTTGGTTCTCGAATCCCTCCAACTCGCTGCAGGAACATATGCATGTCGCGTTTTCGATCAGAAAGTGTGTGCAGGGTTGGTGCAGGCCTTAAGGGACCATCTAACGCGAACCCATAACACCATACAACCAAGGCGGCAAAGTACATAACCCACGGTCGGTTAAGCAGGTAATCATCACGCGCAATGTACTCCGCAGATGAAGCATGGTCTCCAAAGCAAGCAGAGAGGAACTTCAACGCATAGAATGTAGCATCCCGTGCTGATGCCTTGGTCGCCCACCGTTCGGTCTTCTCGCGTGCAGCGCTATAGTCGCGCGATGTGATAGACCGTCCCATGAGTCGACCAGCACCGGCAAAGATCTGAAGATCTGCAATATCTACGTGGGAGGCCATATGGGCGATTCCATGGAGAACATCGCGCGACTCAGACTCGGTCGTAGGCGAAGAACCCAACGCCTCGTCATAGTCACGGCGCCAGTTATCAAAGGCGCGGAGCAGCGCAGTCCGCCACTTGTCTCGTCCACCAAGGGCTTGACCAACCCCCAGTGTACTAACCTGGAGGTCTCGCTGGTTAAGATGCCAACTCACACTGAGCAATCCCGCGATGAGAATATTGCGACCGAAGGTATTGGTCCGCACAGGTTGGCCATTCAAGGTCCGTTTAAGCCCATCTAGGAACATTACTGGCCTCACACCGTGGGATTGAAGACTGGACTGGACACGCGCTACTTCCGCAGCACTAGTTGCAGCCCATAAGGCTTCGTCGCATGGAAGTGGCAGTCGTAGTTCATGGGCAACCATCTTGGCTGAATGTCCAAACATGGTTGCGTGGGTTGAATCCAGGACAAATGCAGCAAAGGCGACTCTTCGCGTAGCCTCCGCTTTAATCCAATGGGTCCATGATTCATCTTCCTCTCTTGACTCAGGCGTGTCGAATGATGACCTCCCAATCAATGAGCTTCCACGGCGCATCAGAGTTAATGTGGTATCATGATGAATATGAGCACGCTCATGTAATGCGCGCGTAGAGAATCCCTTTTCATAGACTTCTAGCAACAATAAAGCTTGAAAGACCCATAACCGGGCAGGCGGACGGAAATCAGCGTCCATGAAAATCTCCCAGCGCAAATGCCAGCCAATGAAACTAGCTAGCTCAGCTGCTGTTTCCGTCGCAAGTTGCCCATGGATCTTATCGAGAGTAGCAGCCCCAATGGCAATGATAGCCAATAGCAGCAAGTTCGGTGTGCGATCGGCTGAAAAGGTCGGTTGATGAAGGATTGGCAGCTGCGCATGGAAATGATACCAATACGATCCGATGTACGTCTGCAGACTGCGCAAGCTTAACACATGCCGGTCACTGTCTAAATCCCCGTCCAATAGAGCGTCTTTGCGTTTTGTTTCCGCAGAGTACGCTGCCTCGTTGAAGCGTGTCGCCATTAAATGAAGTAACTCCTGTCGTTTTTCCTCCGAGATGATCGCTGGGAGCGATCCCGAGTCTAGTATGCTAGTAACGCTCATTGGATGCTGGGGTATTACAGCACAGAAATTATTATACGATGGCTCGTTAATGTAAAACTGATTTTGGACCATGGGCATCATGCCGTATCCTAACGGCGCCATTGGCTCACTGAACAACCAAGCTGCAAAGTCATCGGCCATAGCAAATGGTGACCGGTTGTATGTCTCGCCTCCAAAGATGGGGTATGCATTTGACATGGCATCCAAATCAAGCATTGCGTCTGGCTGACTGAAGGCATTGTTGAAATCTGTGTAGCCGGATACTGGGATACCGGTGGCTTCGATTCCGGAGGATAGTGGGTATGATGTGCTGGGTGGTGACTTGGAGCTGGGTGCTGGATCAGTCATAAACGTATATTCCGCAGCTGTGACGGAATGCGAGGACGGTGATGAAGCCGGAACTAGTGACTTGGATAAATCCTCGTGACCATCCGTTGCGAACGAGTCGCGCTTCTGTAGCTGCGAGCCGCGGGTAGTGTGGCGTTCGCGATGTCGGATGCATAGGTCCTGGCGAACGAAGGATCGATAGCAGTTGGGGAAATCGCAACGGAAAATTTGTTTGGGGGCGTCTGTTTGAGTGCCAGACAATTTTGAGTTAGTCCGGGCTCTGTGTTCCCCACGAGTTGGGAAGGGAGAAGGGGTGCATACGGTTCAGCTGGTGTCGGTAGAGATGCTCAGCGCGGGAATAGCTCTTTCCACAGCCCTCATGCGTACATTCAAATTTGCGATCGGAGGGAGCGCGGCGGCTGCGTTTGCGTCGCTTAGAGGGTTGCTCATCGGTGTCAGCCATGATGTCTGGGTTAACCACAGAGGGCACCATTGGGTGCCATAACACGGCAATGGGAGTAGATGATGCCGATCTGAGAACCACGTGGGATCTAGGGATCGACGAAGAATGGAGTCGATGTATATGGCGAGGACAATGCGATCAAAGACTGCAAATGTTCTGGGGTGCGGAGAACTAAGTGGGGTTAAGGTTGGCGGAGGTAATATTCGCCGACCTGGGGAAATTCATGACCTCTAGGTATATGCATATAAGTATACATAGTGTGACTTCAAGTTCGAATACGATCAGTACCTGTAAAATATGTAGATTTCCAGTTTATGGTTAAAAACATGAGATCGAGCTGCGTAAACTTGAGTTATTGCATTTATGATCATTCTGTCTATATCTGCCATTGCGCACTCTGCTAGGATATACACACTGTAGGGAAAGGAATCAATTCACAGTAAAAGACTCGGCATTTATGTCAATGTATGTGCATATGAATAGGAGTCACGTTGCAAAAATTATAAATCAGCCCAGGGAATACAATCTGGGGTTCTATAGATAGATTACATGCATGTAGATCCTTACCATCATGATAGCTTACCAGTTGACTTGAAGCATAGACAACATTGAATTCCTAGTAACATTGAACATAATAAAGCTTGAGAAATCTGCCTTTATGATATAGAACGTGCTTTCAAGAAAGAAATTGAAATAAAAGCGACAAGAGCTGGAGTTGAACCGGCGACTTTGGAATAGGGTGAGATGCTGCGAATAGCCTCACTTGATACCTCCGTCACCACACCATCATCCCTGATATCTTACTCAATCTTAATTATTTTTGAGCTCTAAAAAGACAGACAGAAAGAGCAAGTCTGAAAGTATTTTCTCTAAAAATATCAAAAATTTAAAAAAAGATATGCCCGCAGCCTCGTCGAAGCTGCCTCCCTGCCCTCCCGCCAGTGTGAGCTCAGCCACCGACCAGGACCCGGCTATCCTGATCAGTATTTCTGTCCTCTTGGGGAAGAGTCAGAGACCGCTGACCACTAGGCCAGCTGGGCTGAGTTGTTACTATTCTCCCCTTCCACTCAAATATATGGGATCTCCTACCTCCTCCCCCAACACCTGCCCCTAACTTGAATGTTGTCTCAACGTGGACCACAGAGACCATAGATAAAAATTAACAACTAGTGGAGTAAATTGGTCCAACTCAACCATCCATTGCTATTACTAGAGATGTACACACATGTGCACACGCGCATCTCCCTCTAGAGTTCAACTTGAACTTCTACTACTACCACCACTTGGGCCCTAGTGTATAAGTTGATGTACATTCACTCGAAGTCAAGACATATTCAACTTGAGGAATTGGACATCATTATTTCTTCCTTCGAATGGATGAGGCAAAATCCCTTAACCGAAATGACTCGCAGCCACGAGTCCCCTTGCATCAATATAATAACGAGCAAGGCTACTGATACTTATCGAAGGTCAGTCCCCACACAGGAATATAGATGCTAATATGGATCCAATGTTTTCTCTGGAGCCCACACCGGTATGTACTAGTAGTTCTAGTACTAGAAGCAACCTTGGAATAATATAACATTTGAATGAAGAGGACCAGTTGACTTCCAGTACTCGTAGTCGTCATGCACATGTGCATGTGATACATATTTTCTGACTCGGAGTCAAAGGGAGAGAAACATCATTCAAAATGGTAATGGATTGAGAGAAGCATTTGAATATACTCTACATTCATACCTAGGTATAATAATTTGGGTACTTTTGTTCAGTCCAATATCAACAATGAATCGTATTGGGACCCCTGTAGATGTACGAATACGAACTACGAGTACGACGCCAGTTGGTGGAACTTGACATACTACATAACCTCCTCCCCGTCCCAAAACCATGCACATGTGCAGGTCCTGATGAAACATGCAAGATCTTCAATGTTCAGGTAAAGCTTTGTTTTATTCCAGTTTCACCGTGGACTAGAGCCCTGGAGAAGGTCCACATTTCCCGAGGTCCTCCAAATCTGAATCAATCGCATGTTCTTTTGACCCTGAAGCGGAGATGCTTGGCATCCGAGATTTCCGATTGTCGATTTTCACGTTTATACAACCTCCAGTCTTCCATACTTGATCTCTTGATTCTATTCATTCATTTTAGACTGTCTCATGCTTTCACATACATAATACTCCAGACCATCAGGGATTTCTCTGTCCTTTGGAGTACATCACTCATGTTTATCTCAATTCATATCCGTACGCAACCCCCCACATCTCACGTCGTCCGTGCCCCACAAGACGCGTAGTCCGTCGCAGAACTTTTGGCCAGGGAACTGTGGCTACGACGATCCCTTTGGGACTGTCAAATCCCATGCCGTCATGTAGCCGCTGAAGGAAAGGAGAGGCGGGAATTTTAAGGGTGGACACGCGGTCATATTGGCCCCCCGTCCAATCGGGAGGTCGTGGTCGAGCAGTGCTTGATTATCGTCTATCCCCGACTCGAGGCGGTCGTCAGCAGTTCCAATTCAGGAGCAAACGCCTCTGAAAAGTCGGCTTTCGGAACTAATTCTGCCTCCTGACCCTGACTGGTCGTGGCTTCGGAGATTGGAGTCTGGCCCACTGTACAAGACTTGACCCTCCCATCTCTCTTTCTTTCCCTTCCCTTTGCTTCAATTTTTGTCTTTACGGAAGTTAACTTCAGGAGTCGTTGCCCTACGATTAACCGGGCTCTGATCCTGCTCTCCCTTTGCATGTGGAGGTCATCTACCTGGTCATGAGCGGTGTTTCCTGCTAGTCATTCCTTCTACATCTCCATCATGATGCTCTTTCTTGGCACTCTTGTGCTGGGTTTGTTGCATGGGACTGTCGCACAGCACGACTTGGATCTTTACTCCTTTGTCACAGTAAGTAGTACTTGACAGATACCTCTGGTCTGGTGTATATTCCTTTTACTCATATTTCCATCTTATCTAGCTCCCCGAAGTCCGGGCACTAAAGTTCGAGATCAAGCATATTGATCGTGAGCGCCAAGCACCGGGTTACTGGTTCGTTGCGCCTTATGGCCAAATTGACCCCGAGAAATCGACCCATCGGTACCAACAATACCAAATTGGACCGTATATCTACGATAATGATGGTGTAAGTCGCATCGCAACGAGTGCTCTCCCAGGTTCACAATTCTAACAAACTACCAGAAACTTGTCTGGGCCGGATCCCCGTTATACGACAACCGTAATGTCTTCGATTTCAAAGCGAACTGGAACATTGATGACCAACCCCACCTGTCATTTATCCTTCAACATGACGACCGTGTGAAGGGAAGTGGAATGATTATGAACAGCAAGTACGAGGTCGAGCATGAGGTCGGCGTCGTTAACGACCTCCAAGCATTCAACATGCACGAATTCAATATCCTGGATGGTGGTCAGACTGTTCTTGCCTGCACATATCGCACTCAAACCATCAGCTTCGAGGACTTCGGCCGGCCCAATGAGGAGACCTGGGCGCAGACAGGTGGATTCGTAGAGCTGGACATTAACTCAGCCGATGTTCTGTACGAATGGGATTCTCGCGGTCAGATCCCAGCACACGAATCTGTTAAACTCAACCCGTGGAGTTCGACCAGTGACGCACCTGGCTCAGACTACGTTCATATCAACGCTGTTGACAAGAACGATGCTGGTGATTACATTATCTCCATGCGTTTCACCAACACTATCTATGGAATTTCGGGCCAGGATGGCAGCATCATGTGGCGACTCGGTGGATCCGAAAGCGACTTCGATCAAGATTTCACCTTCCATAAGCAACACGACGTCAAATTCATCTCATCCAACGAGACTATGCACGTTATTTCTCTGATGAACAACGGTGCCGATGAGGGACAGGCCGACGAGCGTAATTCCGCTGCCCTGTACGCTACCCTCGACATGACCACAATGGAAGCCCGAGTGATCAAGCGCATCGAGCGACCCGACGGCGGTCTTACCCGTCTTCGCGGCAACGTTCAGCAACTCCCCAACCAGAATACATTTGTCGGATGGAGTCAACAGGGCTACCACTCCGAGCACGCGCCTAACGGTGATCTATTGATGTGGGCGAAGTTCGCCTCCGAGAGATTCTCCAGCTACCGCTCCTACAAATTCGACTGGATTGGTCGCCCAACTGATCCTCCCGACGTCGTCTCCTCGGTCTACGGCACCAACCGCGAAGACGTCCTCACCATCATCCACGTCAGCTGGAACGGCGCCACAGATATCGCAGGATGGAACTTTTACGCACGCTCCTACGAAGACGGCGACAAAGTCTTTATCGGATACACTGAGAAGACCGATTTCGAGACCATGTACCTGGCCGATGGATACATGGATTGGGTTTCCGTGGAGGCTGTCGACAAGGACGGTAATGCCCTCGGCGAATCAGAAACCCACCGCACTGATATGCCTGAGAACTGGAGGTCTGTTGGTTTCCAAGGCTCCGCCGTGCCAACACCCGACGATCCTTCTTTACTGTACCTTCCCGAGGATAGTACCAACGCCAACATCATCGACGATGGTACCTCCGCTTCTCGCATCAAGTCGCAGGATCAGATTTACGCCGATACCAAGGAAGTTGCCAAGTCGGTATACAAGGTGTATGCTCTTCTCCGTGGAATTGAGTGGTTTGCCGTCGCGGCCTTCTTTGGATGTCTCGTCTTGGGTGTGGTGCTCGGTGTTAAGCGTTTCCTGCGTCGTCGCCGACAGGTTAGCTCTTATAAGAACGTTCCTACTGAGGAAGGTCTTGAAGATGCGGAGAGTCTCCCTGTGGAAGAGATTCCTCTTCGCCGGAATTCAGATGGTTGAGAGTCATAGTGCTTGATTCCATTTGATGTTTTTCTTCTAATTTTGTACATATTATCATCTGGTGTATCAAAAGGGTATAGCATTTGCATTGCATTCGTCAATTAATATTCACATATAAATTTCATACTCGCAAATCCTTCTGAGTGCTTAGTCGTAGACTGTCACCCAAGCGTCGCATATCCATGTGACAAATGGTTGTCAGACCTGTACTTAGTCTTCGCATAGAGTTTTGTCTTGTGAACCACTCAAGGAGATCAACGTTCCGAATAGCAGTGCGTGCGATCGAATTGTTTTTATCCTCGACTGGAGCTTGTGCCTCGCGTCGTTGACATCGCCTAGCTGGTGAAAATTATCACGATGTACAGCTTGAAGTAAGTGTACAAATGCCAGGTTGTTCTACATAATATCGGGCTCCTGATTCCTTCAGACTCCACACGGTCTCAGCTACTGTATTTGGAAGTGATATCCTTAGTCAATACAGAAATGATCAACAATGCACTGCACATGTGCTGTTTAAACTTAATCCAAATGTTTATGAATCGAAGGACTATATGTCCCGTATGTCCAGCATCCACTGATATTCATAGTCCCGCATGAAACCAATGCAGAAGCACGTCCTATGTACAATTCCGAGTCAAATGCAATATTTACCATGATCACTATTTACATGCATTATTATATAAGTAATTATTCCGCAATACTCCCAGTACTCGACTTCGTCTCAACCATAACCGTCTCAGCCGGAAGTTCTACCGGCGCAGGATGATTCGATGCCAATTCAGCATGTTGAGGATTACCTGGTAACTCGGCATTAGGATGATCATGATAAGCACCCATTGGCGCCTGATCATTTGGAAGTTCCGCCGTAGGAGTCACGTTCCTGTCCGAGTTCGAACGTCGTCGGAAGAAGATTGCCCAAATTGCAGCGAGGATAGCGATCGCACCGACGGCGACACCTACTCCGATCCCGGCTTTAGCGCCATCTGATAGTCCCGATGAATGACTTGAGGAACTCGAGGAGGAAGATGTGTTTGTTGGTGTTGAAGAAGAAGATGTAGTGGTCGTGATGATTGAGTCCGAGTCTGTAGTTGTTGCGGCTGTTGAGGCGGGGAGATCACTGGATTGCCAGTACATTGTTACAGCGTAGGCGGCGAATTCGGTGGAGTTTACTGTGTTTGTGCCGCTTACTGTTGAGATGCAGGGTTGTGTTGATAGATAGTAGCTTAATAGTCCGCTTGTATTGAGTTCCCATCCACTAAGGAGAACATGAAGTGTTAGTTAGAATCGCGGGGATTCGGGGTTGCCAAAGGCTCGAAAGGTACTCTAAGTTGATACTAACCTTGGGCAGCATGTCGCATGAGTTTCAGTGACATTTCCTTGTATAACAGTCTGTACTTGAGCAGCGTCGGTTGTATAACCACTTGGACAATCCAAGCCAGGCGAAAAATAGCTGGATGGACTCCAACGCTCCGGAAAACACGCCTATGTATTCCACTGGTAGGAAAGTAGAGACCCGAATTCAGCTTCTGAAGTACCGTAATAGACCAGACTGCTCATTTGACTGGTGACACATCCCGATGACGGGGTGAATGTTGTTGTTAGGGGACCGGCTGCCATGGTGCATGATTTTCGTATATTAAGATCGCGTGTGTCGTGGAGAAATTAAAGTCAGGTACGAAAGCAGAAACCAATGAGTTTAAGAGGATCAGAAGGATCGGGCTCAAGGCTAATCTCGGACTTCCAGCTTTTTTTCAACGCTAATTCACACTAATGATGGAGCTAATGGTGCTAAGAGTTGGGGGCGGCCCCCGGGGCCACTATAATTTAAGTCAAACATCATGGTCGCAAACTAAACCAGTTGACTTATGACACGAAGATGGTCGTGGTCTATTGCCTAGGTTCTACTTCAAGTTCCAGACTGCGTGTGTAGTAACGGATTTCTAAGTACTCTATCCCAGTCTATCCCAGGCTACATAAACAAAATCAACTCATTACAAGAATGTAAACAAACTTGTCTATAACCTTCTACCTGATCGGCATCGCGCATAACTGGGAAATGCCGGGTCGTATTAATCCCCAAGGGTCCTATCACTATTGAGATGCCAGAGCCGAATAGATCTGGCGACCGGCTTGCGACCGGTAGATCATAAATCATCACAAGCACGACCGGTTTTCGTTTTGCCATCTTACCATACCACACATGACACATATCGCATAAAGAAGAACGGACCAACACCTGTTGTGCAAATGCTCGAGGAGGGGGATTCTTTTTTTGTCTCTGGGCGCCTGTCGCCCTCAGAAAACATGGATGAGAAGAGAAAAAATTGTACACATGATAAAATGCTTCATCCGCTGAATCGGAAACGTGTCGCCTCCAATCGTCCGAGACCATCACGGGGTGCAACGTTGCGACGGCGGTAGGAATTGGTGAAATCTAGATATGTTAATGAGATTGGACAAAAGAAGAGAGCAAAAGGAGGACATACCTTGGAGGAGAACACGAATCTTGCGGGTTTCGCCAGATTGCACCTTATCCGCAATGCCCTTGAGAAGTCGCTCGGCCTCGCCCGGCTTCATAGATCCGGCGGGCAGCATCTGCAGGGTATTCTGCAGCCAGGCTCCGGTCTCATGGGGCAGCAATTCAAAGAGTGTCATCATGACTCCTGAAGCATCAGGGAAACAGTCACCGGGGAATGTGAACATCATTCCGGTCAACACTCGTTGAGAAAGCAGCTGTCCTTGAGAGCCCAAAAGAGCCTTGACAGCCTCACGGACTTCGAGAGGATTGGTGTAGGGTTCGCCCTCGGGGCTGGTGAATTCGGAGACAACTGGCTTGTCAAATGCAAAGCTAAATAGATCACGGTAGTAGTGAAGTGTGGCAATAAGAGGATCGACTTGTTGGAGTGTGAGAGAGCTAAGTGCCGCAGAAAAGATAGGGATAGCCAGTGATGAGGTGATGCACTTCTTAGGATAGTAGCGGACAGCGTCAGAAGACAATCGGAAGAAGTCCTCGATAACTATGCAAAGTTAGAAAAAAAACCCCAAGTATAGAATACAAGTGATTTGGAAGGTGGGCTTACCATCGGGGAGATTCTCAGGGGGCAGATCATTCAGTATCCGGAGGAACGCAAGAGCTTGCTGCTCGTAGAACTGGAAAACGGCATCGCTCGTGGCCTTGTCCACGAATTCGGCACCGTCGGAAAACTCTCGAACGACAGCGTCCGTGGCCCACAGGAAACATCCTTCCCGAGAAGCCTCAAACCCATTGGCAATGCTTTGGGCGAGGGTGGGGAGAAGAGGGATCATAGCGGTTCGGTAAGAAATAATCATGTAGCGCCAGCATCGGCACACGCGCTCTAAGATGGGTGTAGAAGACGTAAAGTTCATAACAATCGTGGTCATGATGGGCAGGATCTCGCCGCAGTACTTGACAGCAGGGTTTTCCTCACCCGGGGGAACAATGGGGCAGACTACCTGCACAAAGATTGTGATAAGCTGCAGGTGATCAGCAACCGCCCGTTGGCCTTCTTCGTCCTGGGCATTGTTTGCAAGGTTCATAATTCGTTGCATGATTGGGTCGCAGAACATCTTGAAGGAATCGTAAATCTTCTCCATGGGCTGTACAGAGACGACAGCGGCGACACCCTCGGCCACTTCCTCCTGGCTAGTAGGCTTCAGCTTGTCAAGCACAGACAGGAAGAAGGAATGCAGATGGTCGATGTGACCACCCAGAAGCTTCTGGCAATCCGTTCCAAGGAACTTGAACGCAAGAGCGGCCGCCTGGATGACTTCCGGCGAAGGATGTTGGAAGGCAGAAATCACATAGTTGAGTTGTGCCTCGAGAGTTTCGGGGTGAAGCGCAGTCCACTCGGTGTAGCGTGCGAGAGCCATGATGGCCTGGAATCGAACCTTCTCCTGGTCTGGGATCTGTACAATGAGACTGATCAATTGACCCAGTACGGTGCTTTCCTCAGGATCAACCATACGACCCATAGCACGAAGCCCGAACAGAGGAGCCTCTAACTCCTGCCAATGCGGAACGTGCTCGTTGCTGGCCTGCGCTGCGTACTTGCCCACCCATTGCTGAATCAATTGGTAGATCTTGCCGAGACATTCAGTCACGCCAACAACAGCACAGCAGTCCTTCAAGACATCGCCCATGGCATGTCGGAACTGTCGGAACTTTTCCTCCTGTTCACGATCACCACCAAAGAGATCTGTCTCGCCTTCCTCGGGGCTGGGGAATTCCAGGTGCTTGACCATGATATCCACCAGCTGCGAGAAAATATCTTGGAAGTTGATGCGAGCATCTGTGTATCGTTCAATGGTGATGTACTGCTTCAATTCGTACCAGAAGATAAAGGTCTGGGAAATAGCGTCCCGCTCCCAGTCGCGAGCGCAGCACTCAAGGACGGCCTCGACGAGGCCCCGGAAGTCCGTTGGCAGTCGCGCGATAAGAACCGCCCAAGCCTCACCAGCCTCTGCAAACATTCTTGTGATACCCTTGAATGCATCCAAATCTTCGGCTTCGGCAGTTTCGACGATCTTGGGTCGGAGAGCCATCAATCGTGGATAAAGCGCCTGGATGACAGAGAGTGATTCATCAACGTCCTTAGTGTCCCGGTAAAGAGTACACATGCAGTCCACACCAGCATCAAATGACACCTCGTTATCCAATGCCTTCACGATAACGTCCATCAGGGGCGACTCGACGACCTTAGAGGCGGGAATTTCGCGAAGCCACGAGGTAATACAGTCCAGAAGGCGTGGGTTGGTGGCGGCGGATGGCGAAGATTGAGCATAC
Organism: Penicillium herquei; assembly: GCA_039634405.1. NCBI lineage: Eukaryota > Fungi > Ascomycota > Eurotiomycetes > Eurotiales > Aspergillaceae > Penicillium > Penicillium herquei. Next base: position 2,542,600 of record CP098387.1, on the reverse strand, counting down.
TGAATCATAAGTTGCATAACCTGCTCCGCATTGTCTTCCAGTAGTTCCTTTGTTCTCGAAAGCAGATCATCTTCGCTGAGGTTAATTTTGCGACCTTCTGTGACTTCCTCAGGGAGAATCTTCAAGAATTCCAGAACGCAATCCCCCGCACTGCTGCCCAATGCGGCTCCAACAACCGCCAGCACGTCTTTCCATGCGGTCATCTGGATCGCCAGACTTGCTAAACAAACACATAGCTGAGTCTGGATGGGTCGCGGACCGGAGGCAAAGGCCACGAGTAGGTTAAGGACGGAATCTCGGAGGGCTAGAATTGATTCGGGGTTGAGTTGATCCAAGTCAAAGATGATCTAATCGAGTCAGCCTTGCGCATCTCTTCCATGAATGAACTATGATCACAATCGTATATGAAAACATACCTTTCCCTTCAATGTAGTTGCGGCGAATAATTTGGCTTCAACTGGTACATCGGGAGACTGTAAAAGTGCATGGGTTGTTGTCCATGCCTCAATCTTTGTAAAAGCGCGTTAGCTGACTTTTTCTTTACTTCTCCTTTTCGAGTTAAGGTTTGGGAGGGTTCAGATGTACCGATTTCTGGAATTTCTCGAGGAATTCGTGGGCCTGAGTCTTCTCGGACCTAGGCACATTCCCTTGCATTGTCGCGACGGCCGCCAGGACCGGGGCAAATGGCCCACTATCCTTGCTGGCCATATCGGGGATTGTAAATTGCAAAATTTCAGCAGCAATACAGACCCCGAGAAATTACGAAAGAAATGAAAAAATCCAAATAAATGAGGGTATGGGAGAGGTCAATAGATAAGGGGATGGTGTCGCGATCTTTGAGGTGGGAGAGGGAGAGAAGGTGGGATGTTGGTGCCCGTGACCTGCGTAATGGTATTACCAGCGAAATCACGGGACGCAGAGCTTGACTTCCCTTTCTTGCTACACACGCCTTATCAACCACCATCTCTACACATTCATCATGGCTGGCCGCAAGACATTGTTGGCGCCTATTCACTTCATTTTCAGCCTGCTGCAGAAGCGCAGCACGGTCTCCATCTGGCTTTACGAGCAGCTTGCTTTCCGAATTGAGGGAAAGATTCGGGTAAGAGACATGAATATGCGATCCAACCTTGGTCCCCGCCGTCTAACGTGTGTATAATAGGGTTTCGATGAATTCATGAACTTGGTTATCGACGAGGCAGTGGAGGTCCGTCAAGCTACACAGACAGAGTCGGAAAAGCGCAGGCCGCTGGGTAAGATTTCAATTGATTCGAAGAAATAGATGACGATGGTCTTGCTAATACCTGCCACAGGTCAGATCCTCCTCAAGGGTGACAACGTCTCCCTGATCCAAGCTATTTAATCTGTCCTCTTTTTCGTCTCATTCCAGGCGGTTGAGATACCGTCCATCACCCACCACGAGCGCATCGAGCAGCCAGTCATGCGCCATTACCGGAACCTCCTCGACCATCTGCTCTTGGAGCGACAAGGCCACTAGCAACGGAGTTTAGTTATTTCGGATAAAGGAAAACAAAGGGATTGGGGTTCTGTTTTTACCAAGGAATGGCATCTTCTTGCTCTGCTCTGAATATCGCGTTAGAAAATGGTCATAATATCCTTTACCATGTCCGAGTCGCCGGAATTCCTGATCGAATGCCATGCCAGGCATCACAATCAGATCTAATCCATTATCCGTCAGACCGTTCCGACGACCTGGCACTTGCGTAGGCTGTAATGAAGGGATTCCCCAGTTATCAGGCTGGAGTGACTCGAACTCCGTCATAGATTCGAGCGCAAGCATATCCATGACCGACACCTTCTCGACTGTATGGATGTACGGAATATAGACACTTTTGCCACGCTCAAATGCATCTTGTACAATGCTCCGAGTAGATAGTTCCCCGGTCGGCATTGACAAGTATACAGCTATGCTTTTCGCATTTTGGTATTCGGGCAACGAGAGGAATTTAGTGGTTGCAACTCCGGCTAGTGAGAGTTAGTCATTCGCTTTGGAAGCCCAAAAGCACCCAAGCAACACTATATAGGACCGAGCTGACATTGTTGACTGATCACTGGAGCAGACATATTCTTCAAGGTTGCGCGCATACGTTTGCGCAAATCGCGCTTTGCTGTCTGAAAGGCCATCATGGTGTCAATGGGTCTCCCCGCGGGAAAGTTGTAAGGATGAAGTTCCATTCCAACCGATAATGATAAGAGTGGGCACCGGCATGCTGCCTTGTTTGGTCCCCACCTGAATGAAGGGATCAAGTTACCCAGGGTCATTTTCCCTCTGGATCTGAACACCTTTTCCTTTTGGACAAGCCATCATGATTTGGATTTGGGGTCTTTTTGTGGCCGTTGTGGCTGCCAGCGTGGACGATTTAGTTGGTACATGGACTACTAAGTCTCGGGAAGTAGTGACTGGTCCAGTATGTGACTTCGATTTCCCCAAAAAGAGCTATTTCTAACCTGGAATAGGGATTTTATGATCCGCTCAACGACAAGCTCCTCGAGCCGAACTTGACTGGCATTTCCTACTCGTTCGATGCAGATGGACACTATGAAGAGGCCCTGTACCGCGCGCTAGCCAACCGTAAGCTTGCCGATGTGGACCCTGCGAACTATATATTCAAGCCTCGGAAAGCTAACACAATCTAAAGCAACCGATCCGTCCTGTCCTTCTGGGATCATGCAATGGCAGCATGGATCTTATGTTGTCGGTACTGATGGAACTATAACATTGACTCCAATCGCTGTTGATGGCCGACAATTGCTCTCAGAGCCTTGCAAACGAGCCACAGGAAGTTATACCCGATACAATACCACGGAGCATTTCAAGGTACGTGATGGTGATGAATTACTAGGAGTACTTTCATATTTTCTAAACTTTGACTGACATGGATTCATAGGGATTCTCCGTCTCTCTTGATCCATACCATGGTGTCCAAAGACTTGACCTTACTCAAGCTGATGGACAGATTTTGCACCCTATGTACTTGGTCTACAAACCCCCGAAAATGCTTCCAACAAACACCTTGAACCCAAACCCAACCGGCTCTCACAATAAGCGAGATCTATCTGCAATGTCTGCCCCTAACTTCCATGTTGTTATCAAGGAGGAGATCATGAATCCAGATCGGTGGTGGTGGTTGGGGGTATTTATGACATCTCTAGGCGGGATGGCCTTCTTCTTCTCTTGATATATTTAGTACCATTTTGATTTATAGTCATCAATTGAGCTTGATTGATTTGAAACTTTATGTTTGAGTAGAGAAGAAAATTCTTTTGGTTTGATTATGATACACTTCTATTCATACATTTCCTGTACACTCATCCTGGGGACTGCTTATGCAAGAGCCTGCTTTACCATTGTAGCAACCTGCTTGCGGTCTGCTGGCTTTCCATCCAATGGGCCGTCTTTAGAAAAGATGGCCTTGAGAATTTGTCCAAAATCCATCTTACCACCCGCTTCCTTGATGCTGGCAATCTGCTGCGCAACAATAGCTTCTAGCTCCTCAGTGGAAAGCATCTTGACATGACTGGCATATTCTTCCAAAATGGTAATCTGTTCATCCTCCTTAGCCTTCAAGTCTGCCCGATCCGCAGCCGCAAATTGCTCAGCAGCATCGGCAGAGGCAGCAGCACGTTTCCGAATGAGCGACAGGAGCTGGATATCGGTCTCAATTGGGGAGGAGGTCTTTGCAGCGTTGTTGGTCTCTGAGATCAAAGCACGGAGCACATTCAGACTATAGTTATTTAGTAAAGCAATCATATAAAAATTAACCAAATACAAAGACAAAATCGTACCGAGCAGTGTCCTTGGCGCGCATGGCTGTCTTCAGATCAGCTCGTAGTGTTGCCATTAATGGAGGTGTGGTTGCAGTAGAATTCCATCGCACCTGGCGCACCTGGCGCAATGGAGCGGATGGAATTGATCGCAAAGCTCGGAACATAGTGAATGATAAAAAAAAGGAAAATAAAAAAAATGCCTGAAAAGGACCCTTAATCAGTGAATGACAGAAAGGGAGACAGTTGCAGGTGCAAGTGAAGCATTAAGCTGGGAAAAGGCGGAAGATCGTAAATGGTCCGTGCGCAGTGCACCGTAGTGAATTGTTGACTTCCGCCTCAAAAGAACCTTGAAACCTCCAGAGCTCTCTCCAATTCTCCCATCTACTCCCCCTCCCACCGCACTTCTCAGCCGGGAAAATTATCGCTTCCTGGACCTTTATTGCAGCTTGCTCTGATCTTTCAGCGGGGAGCGGCTGTTCCTCTCGCCTCCCCAGCTAAGCGCAATGTCGTACCCGATTCTTCCAACCAACCTTCCTCCAGCAACACCGCAGAAACCCCTACCGGGAGCTTACCTGCAAACGCCAGCTGTGCCACGAAATGACTTCAAATCCCCTCCCAGACAGCAACAAGCGCAATATGCCCGCTCCCCGCCTCAGAATCTCCCTCCCAAGCTTCCTCCGACCGCGACACCATCAAACCAGAACTTGAGTACGGAAGAACGAGCGGCGCGTACCATCAATGAGACCTTGATCCAAGAATCACGATACCCGGATTTGGATAGCTATCTGTCCCGTATGTCTTGTCAAATTCGTTGCGCTTATTTTGGAAAATTGAAATAGCGGTGATGCTAATAAAATTATGTATAGAGGGATTCTCATCTGAATATGACATCCCAATGTCCTCGTCATGGGCGCCGTTCCAAAAGGTCAAGATGTACAACATTCCTGATCAGATCTTCGACCAGTACAATCGTGCTCAGGTATCAACAAGCATGGGATTGTTCGCGGAATTGAACCACGCGTGGGTGGCTATTGACAACGCGCTCTACTTGTGGGATTTTACACACTCCAACCCTCAATTGGTGGGGTTCGAAGATCAGCCGAACAGCATCCATTCCGTGAAGCTGGTGAAGCCGCGCGCAGGAGTGTTTTTACCTGCGATCACTCACCTATTAGTGGTCTCGACTACCGCAGAGGTTATCTTGTTAGGTATGGGTGTTGAAAGCCTACCAACCGGCAGTCGGCAGGTCACATTGTATCAGACTGGGATGGCAGTCTCGATCAGAGGGTTGGACATTGACGTTTTTGCTTCCTCGGACGCAACTGGCCGCATTTTCTTTGGTGGCTCATCGGACAACGATGTGTATGAATTGACCTACCAACAGGAAGAGCGGTGGTTCCAGGGACGTTGCGCAAAGGTCAACCACACTAGCTCCCGTCTAGCAGCATTCAAACCTTCTCTCAGCCTGACAAACCTTACCCAAAGAGCGATGGAGCATGTGGAACAGATGGTAGTTGATGACAGCCGGAAGCTTCTGTACACCCTGTCATCCATTTCGACTATTCGAGTGTTCCATATGAAGCCCGATGGCACCTTGTCCCTCGCGATCACCAAGCAGGCTTTGGATATCTACTCGAATATTGGACATGTCATCGCATCTAACGAAACTCTGAACCCTAAGGTGAAGATCGTCGCTATTAGCCCCGTCCCCGCAGCAGAAGCGTCTCGCTATCACCTAGTTGCGACAACTGCTACAGGCTACCGTATCTATCTCAGTGCGACTAGTTCATTCAGTTGGTCTCCTGCGCTGACCGAAGTCAATGCGCCTACAAGCATGCAAGCCCAGCATGTCAAGACCCCACCTGTCGATAATATCAGTGATTTTGGGTTACGTGGATTCCAGAATGGTGCAGTCAAGTCACCAATTGCGACTCTAGCACCTACACGCTTAGCAGCGCGATTCCCACCTGGCTACTTCTTCTGCTTCACCTGCAAAGATGCTACCCAGAAGGCAGACACCCTCTTCATCTCCTCTCCCGATTCTGGTCGGGTTGCCAGGTCTCAAGAGAATGTACTGACTGGAAAGGCCGGAGAGACCGCTATCTGGATGAGTCTGGGTGGCCGAGCAGAGGACATTGGTCTCTGTTCCCCACCCCAACCATCATCCCCAGGCTTCGGTAACGAGCTGGCTATCCAATTCGATCATCCCGCAGCCGAGATTGCTGTCCTCACGAATACAGGCATTCATGTCATTCGGCGTCGACGCCTAGTAGACATTTTCGCTTCGCTGCCCCGTGGCGGAGGCAATAGCGAGGAAGGCCTGGATGGCGAAGCCAAAAACTTTATTCGCACCTATGGCCGTTCCGAAGCCCTTGCCACTGCCCTTGCGGTGGCCTGTGGACAAGGTGTTGAGATCTCTTCCGACCAACGACTTACCCGAATTAATGACCCTGATGTGTTGGAATTTGCCCGTAAAGTCTTCATCGAGTATGGTGGTCGCCCTGCATTGAACGACAATGCTGTCGCTGACGCTACCACTCCTGCCATCGACCTGGTTGAGCCTTCGCCCCGCCATGCTGGTATTTCTCTGTACATTTCTCGACTGCTGCGGTCAATCTGGAAGAAGGAGATTGCTAAGGTAGGCAAGGGAGCCAATGGCGCCGTCACAGTCACTGCTTCTGTGGGCAATGCCAAGCTGCAGTCCATTCAGCATGATCTCTCCTCCCTCCAGAACTTCTTCAAGACAAACAAGAGTTTCATTGAGGGACTGAGTGGACCCGAAGCTCTGGCCCGAGTGTCTACCAAGCATGAAGAGATTGCCCTCCAGGGTGAGCACCGTGCCTTGCACTCCATCGTGCAGTTGGTGTCGCACACTATCGAAGGAATTTCTTTCGTCCTAGTACTTTTCGATGAGCGAGTCGACGAGATCGTGGCTACTCTGCCTGAAGAATCGAAGCAAAAGTTCTTGAAGCTTACATTCGAGGAGCTCTTCAGCACCAACAAGGGTAACGAAATCGCGAAGGAGCTGGTTAAGAGTATTGTGAACCGCAACATTGCCAAGGGCTCCAACGTTGAGACTGTGGCCGACGCTTTGCGACGCCGATGTGGCAGCTTCTGCAGCGCAGAGGACGTGGTCGTCTTCAAGGCGCAGGAGCTACTCAAGCGGGCTACTGAGGCTGGTGCTAACACTGAATTGGGCCGAAACCTCCTCAATGAGAGCTTGAACTTGTTCACCCAAGTGGCTGATAATTTGCCCATGGATTATCTGGTCTCGGCAGTGGACAACTACATTGCCAACCAGTTCTTTGCGGGTATGTCTCCTTCCATTATTTTTGTCCTTTCCTTACATGCTAACGATCGTATTAGGTGCAATTCAGCTGGCCCTCACAGTTGCTGCTCGTTCTGACAAGGCGAACCTCGCCCTTTCCTGGATGGAGGAGCGTTCCGAACAAGTAAGTATTGATCCCGCTAGAATATTCACCGCACACCCGCTTACAAATTTACAGGATCCACGAAAGACCCATTACTACTTCCGCAAGCAATGCTACGATCTCATTTTTAAGGTCATCCTTGCTGTTGACACTTTGGCTGCCACAGACCCTGGCTTCATTGATGGACAGATGACCCAGATTGCTAAGCGTCAAAACGAGGCCTATGCTGTTATCTCCGACTCTAAAGATGAAGTCTTCTTGACCAGCCTTTACGACTGGTACCTGGAACAAGGCTGGAGCGATCGTCTTTTGCAGACCCAGTCTGTATTCGTGGTCACATATCTCGAAAAGAAATCTACATATGACATTGCTCATGCCGATCTGTTGTGGCGCTACTATGCACAGTCCCAGCGGTTCTTCGAAGCCGCTAAGGTTCAGTTTCAGTTAGCGCAGAGTGCATTTACGCTCCCGCTCAGCCGGCGAATTGAGTATCTTGGCCGAGCCCGGGCGAACGCCTCAATAGTCACGCCAGATGTGGGACGTCAATCTCGACAACGCCTTCTGCAGGAGATCTCTAACCTGATCGACGTGGCCAACATTCAAGACGACCTTTTGCAGCGATTGAAGGATGATGATCGGATCGCATCGGAACGCAAGGGCGAAGTTTTGCGGGATGTGGACGGACCGATTATGGATATTAGCACTGTGAGTTCGGCCAGTTTCCGCAACCTGCAGCCTGCAGCTGCTAGGCCCCCCACGCCCCTTTCATCCACTCACACCCCTGCATGGTTCTTTTTACTGACTAAAAATTAGCTCTACAACCAATACGCCGACTCGGCTAGTTACTATGACATCTGCCTGCAGATCTTTTTCCTGGCCGATCACCGGAATGCAGCCGATATCAAGGCCACTTGGCACAACTTGATCCAGGATATCCATGCTACCACATCGGCCCGGGACTCCTCACGACCTTTTGAAGCCGTCGTCGACAAAGTTCGCAGCCTTGGCAGTCGACTCCGGATGTCAGAGACGGTATTTCCCGTTCGCGAACTAGTCTCCATGCTAGAGCGCTATTGGATTGAGCATCAGCGCCACGTTAGTCCACCCCACTGGGTTGTCGATCTGTTTCTGGATCTGGGCGTCGCCCATGAGTCAATCTATGCCGTGCTGGAAGCCATCTGCTACACTGACGAGGCTCCATTCCAAGGTCCCAACCTTCGGTACCCTGCAATTGACCTGCTTTATTTATTGAACAAGTGGTTCGATGAGACTATGCGACTCGGTGGAACAGTGTTTGGATCGGACGTTGTTGCTAATCGCATTTCCGAGACTTTGCTCTCCCTGCAGCAGCAATCTCACACACCGGAGGTGATGGAAGGGTGCCTGGATCTTCGACGACGCATTTCGGATCTTCTACGCTAGATTCCATTTTCTTTTTGCTGCATTCTTGTCTCACGTGGAAGGATCGTCGTTAGCGATGATTGTAACCCTAGGTGGCGTTCGGAGGTTTATGAATGTGAAAATCTACGTTTTGTCCTTTGATCATAATGAGAACATCTTCGAATGATAATTATTGCCATAAAAATGATTCAATATTCATGATAATACAACTTGAATCTTTCCCAGTATAATATGTAAATGAACAGTAGAAAGGTAAATCAATAATCATATTCTTTTCTTAAAAAGGCACAACAGTGCATTAAGATTACCCGAAACAAAAACACATGCAGTCTAAATAAATCAAGAATGAAGACAACGCCCGCCAAAAAGCAATAAAAGATTGAAACTCAACCCAAGCACAGTCTATCATGATTGTCATCGTCTCAGGGTGTCTTTACTCATCAAACTCGTCATAAACAGGGATAGGCTTCTCGCCCAACGCAATCAAGCGGAAGATATGACGAGCCTTAGCACCATATTCCTCATCCAGATAATCCACAATGGCGGAGTCTGTACCAAATCAATTAGCAAAACAATCCAATCTGGTAGAAGATGAAAAGGAAACTCACGAGTAGTAGCCCTGTTATCAAACATGACAATAGTCCTCGGTTGCCAGCGTACTCTAGCCTGGAAATCGTGACCCGTAACGATATGATTCATAAGGAAATCCAACATCCACTTCGTCTCCGGTTCCTTCATTCCTTGAATCTTGGTAATGAACTCCGCATTGACAAACAAGCACTTCTCCCCAGTAACAGGATGAACCCGCACAAGCGGATGCACCGTATCAACAGGGTCCTTCCGCACCAAGCCCCCAGTCAATCGCGTATGATGAATCATCTTCGCAGACGAGTGCACCGTCTTCAACGTATCCAAGAAACCACGCAAAGTCGGCGAAAGACGCTTATACGCCATATCCGTCGCCGCGAAAACAGTATCACCGCCAACCTCAGGACCCTGTAACAATCCCAACATCACGTATCCGGGAGGCTGGATCTCATAACTCACATCCTGGTGCCACAGGGTTGTAGTGGTGCGAGCTTCGAGGAAGCGCATAATCTCCTCACGGTTTCCATCACGGTGGATAACATGGAACGCAGGATGATTCCGGACACTCCCCGAGACAGGCTGGTAATTCGGTTTACCGAAATAGCGCATGAAGGATTCCTGTTCGGCGGGGCCTGCATCGATGAGATCCTGATCCGGGAAGGCGAGGACCTTGCGCTCCGAGATTAAGAGGGCGAGTTCATCCTTTTGCGCATTGTTTAGTGTGTTGAGTTGGATTCCTTCAATTACGCTTCCGATCGCGGGTTGGATATCGTGGACTTTCACATTGGGAGTGAGGAGGTTGGGCTTGCTTTTGTCTTTTACGCGGAGGGCTGGATCCACGTATTCGAATTCGGGCAGTGGGTCGAACCAGATTGGGTCCCAGGTGGGGAGGTATTCTGGGTATGGCGTGTTGATCTTGGATTGTTTTTCCACATCCACGTAGGGGATGTTAATATCGTAACTGATGGGGATTTCGGGTTTATGGCCATTGGGACCATTGGCCTTGGTTCGGACGAGAGGAGCGGATGATGGCATGTTGGGATGTATAGCAATGTACCTAAGTACTTTTTTTTTTTGAGAAGTATGCCAGTACTTGAACAGAATATCCAAGTTGAACAAGGTGAAGTTTCCAGTTCAAGTTGGGGAACTCGATATAGAATTGAGTTACTGATTGATAAGAAGGGAAAAGCAAAACTAACTTAATCCTCGAAAAGGTCCCCGTTATATACCCTTATAGATGATAGCTCCAACGCTATTGAACGGTGGCCTCATCGGTAGGTGGTCTGTGTCCTGTTCGCCAGATGAGCGGTCAGTACCTAACATTTGAAACCACTCAATAAGATGAACGGAATACATAGAACCACCCTTATCCCGGTGGGTTCCGAACTATAATCCTGGTCGAAACTGGGGCTCTAAAATGGAAATTTCTCTGATGACGATGAGTTCCAAACAGTTCCCGGAGCCCGATTTCACCGCTACAAGATGGATACATAAAGGGGTGATGAGAAAGGATATGAGATGCAGGGTTTGCCTCGGTTCGGCTTTATTTATTAGGATTATTTTGTTTTAATTTAATTTAGATTAATCTATTTAGATTTTTACGCGCTTGGATTCGACGGAGGATTCCTGTATCTTTTTTCTTTTCTTTTCAAGTGCTGATAAGGCCAATGCAGCCTGCATGGCAATTGCATTATCTACCGTGATCAGTGCAGACGTAGGATTGGTTGAAATGCAAGTTGCGGTTTGGCCCCAAATCAAAAGGCATATCCGAAAATCAGACCGAAAGAAGAAGAACCTAATCAATAAATGTAATAGTATCATGGAGCAAAAGAGAAAAGGCTGTGAGTTATTCCGTAACAGATCAAGGTATTCCGTATGCCCGATATCAAGAGTGGCATAGGATATCCCAACAAGGTAGTACCTTGGAGAAAGCAAGTCAAATCAAGACAAATCAAAAAATAGAATTAATTAGAATTAAATAAAGACACGTCAAGAAAATAGAACAAAGAGAACAGAGAACAGGGTTCGATAGAACCTTGGAAAGATCCATTGGATATGGCGAACATGCGGTCTGGAAATCCCGCAGATTTGGTTAAACGTACACGTCGCACGGGAGGAGTAAAAGGAGCTTCGTGCCACTGAATCCCGAGAATTGTGCATGGTCTCGGTACCTGATTGACTTCTGATGTAATAACCCTGTGTATGAAGTGGGGAGGGGGGTGAGACCATCCTAGCTCATCCTGATGGTATCTCGCGTACTCGGTAGTTGATACATCGCTTTTTTCTCCCGATATCGCACAAGGTACCTGATAGGAACCTGAATCATTGGAATGATACCTAATGTAGTACCACATGTCAAAGAACTTCGACTCATTTTTGAGGGGATTTGGTTTTCTTCCCACTTCCAAGTGGATCATGTCTTTCCCCCAATTTCCACATAGCTGAATCCATGGGCCAAGGACCGGGCCGGGCTTATACCCACCTGAACCAAAAGGAAATTCATTCAAAATGTTTCCCCTGAAATTGATAAGTAAAAAGTAGATTAGTGGACCAAGATCTCCACAAGCTTAATTTGGGGAAGAAAAAGCAATTATGGTCACTAATCACCAGCTGGGTAAAGACAAGCGGTAGTTAAAATCCGCCGATCTGGAAATGATACGCCCCGCTTGTCACATGATCCGGCACGTGAATTCGTGATCTCGGATCGGGATGGAGCTATACCTCAACTAGACTCATTCCTCGGTGTACTAAGGCCAATGCACCTCTCGCCAAAATGCTCCGCAGAGACTATGCCTACCTCGTTTTCTTTATTATTCATATACCTATCATCTTTTTAATAGATACCGCTCCTTTACAGCCCTCATGGCTCCGCACCGAGCTGTCGCAGCAGCTGCGCGATTTCTACATCTCCACATACAGGGATAAGTTCTTTGAGGAGCCCGCCCCAGTCTGGTTTACAACTTTCATCTGGATGGAGCTGCTCTATCATGTTCCTCTGAGTATCTGGGCCATTGGAGGATTGCTCCGAGGTAACACACTTTTCTCCCGTTATCATTTGATATCAAAACTTCAGGGGTTTTCTACATATCCTTGCAGATGAACTCCTCGGGATTTGCGCTCATATGTTCCTGATTTCGCTTTTACTGACACAATACTTCGTGACAGATCATCCTCTCATTCCCGTTCACCTCCTTATCTTCGGCGTCCAAGCTTTTATTACCTCGTTGACGTGTTTGGTGGATGTGTGGAGCTGGGAAGACCGCTCCACGGATGAGAAAACACAGATCACCTATCTCTACGCGCCATATGTTGCTTTGGGTACGTATACATCAATCTTCCTATATCACATCCCAACTAATTCAATTTCGTGATAGGTGCCTTGATGGCGCTGGATATGATATTCCGCCTCCATCGCCAACTGCAAGCAACTTCCGTCAAGTCCAAGCGTGCGTAGTACTGCAATGTTTAGGCATCCAAGATACACACATACAGCGACAATCCCGAGTCAAGTTGGACAAAGAGCACGCCAGTCGGGCAGTGTTCATGCATCGAAGGGCATGCCCAAGAAGAAACATTCCTCATTCTACACGTGTTCCATCAACACTTGTTACACATAGAAGATGTAATCTTGGAAGCAACACCTTGATTATGCGATCGGACTTATAGGCTCGCTTACCAGACTCTCATATTGCACAAGCTTATCAGTTAGAACAGGTTCTCATGACCATGAACTGGTTGCATGTCCTCATACATTTATGCACAAGCACAGACCGCTCTTCAGGATTGCGGGTGCACCCGTCGACTCCTTAATACATGCCCAATGCCGCCTCATACTACTCGTACATACATCTGTTACTTACAGACCGTGTTTACCCACATATGTATGTAGTTGATAGTGCGCTTCCAAGGTTTTCGGCTCGAAGACCGAGCTTGAAGTGTAACACAGCGCTGGAAACTTGAATATACATTGCATGACTGCCAGGTGGCAGAACAAGTTTCCACTTTTCACTAGACGTACACCCAATTATATATGATTCTCCTCGTGCACGACCTGCACAGTACCTTCCGGGTCCTTGCAACTTGAGTGATTCAGGGTCTTGCTCAGGTGATAGGACCCGAACTTGCGGGCATCGACATTCTTCAGAAATCAGCATGTATCTCAGCAAGCACCTTGGAACCACCATGTGAATTTCTCATACCTGCATAAAAATCTCGTCCAGATCTTCCAGGGACCGTCTATCAGTTTCGGGAAGGTAGAAGTATGTCCAAATTAGGCCGACCAGCGTGAGAGAGCCCCAGATAAAACCGACCTATCAAGACAAACATGTTAGTCTCTAGCAGGAACATATATCATTGGCGCAATGATAAGTCACATGTGCACGATACCCTTACCTTGCCACCCAGGTTTGCAGCAGATGTATTGATCAAGTAAGGTGAAATAGCTGCAACAATCAAGCTCGTCGTCCAGTTAATCACTGTGCCCAGAGACTGAGCCTTAGAACGCAACTTATTAGAGCACATCTCAGATGCAACAATCCACCCAACAGCACCCCATGACCAAGTAAAGAAAAAGCTGAATAGACAAATAAAAGCAACCAGACATGTAGCTGCTTCTGGAGCCCCAGGCGCAGCCACAGCAATTATCGCCACAATATACCAGCATACTACCTCAGCCACAGCTCCACAGAGAAGAATGGTTCGTCGACCCATAAGGCTAAGGCTGGGGTACAGAAATAACAAACCAGCAAGTTGACATAACGCTCCAACGATGGTAATCAGGAATGCATTTTCAATGCCAGATGCTTCAAAGAAATATGTCCCGTACGAATTGACGAATGTGATTCCGGATAGAATCTGGAAGAACAGCACCATACAAACGATCATTGTTCGACGACGATCGGTTCCTTTGAATAGGTCCGAGTAGGAACTACTCTTCTCCAACTGATGTTCTATAGCAATGTGCTCTGCGATGTCCTTGATATCCTGCTCGATTTGATATTCGGGATACTCTTTTCCTCGGAGTCGTCGGAGGGAGGTACGTGCGTCTTCGATTCGATCAACAGAGAGAAGCCAACCTGTTTCGCTTTATCAGCGGGAATTTCATATCATTCAAGCCAAGTATGACTTACGAGGAGACTCCGGTAAGATGAAGGTGACGAGGATCAATATAACGGGGAAGAACAATGAAGCGAGTAGAGGAATTTGATATGCCCAGCGCGTTTCCATATTATGTGTTCCTTGATTGATGCAAGTACCAATCACACCACCAATATTAACACCGAGCTGATAAAGCGATACCAAGATCCCACGATATTTCGTCGGCGCGACTTCAGACTGGTATACCGGGACGAAGTTCGATGCGAAGCCAATGGCAGCTGGAACGATATAGAATAAGTAATGAGTAAATATCATCAAAAGAAGTAAAGAGTTACTTACCTCCCTGAAATAATCTCCCAATAAGCATAAGAGCAAGACTGGCGTGCACGACTTGAAGAACCACACCAATAATAGCTGTCACTGCAATGGCGATTAATCCTGGTCTTCGACCAAGCCTTGTTCCAATAGGTCCTGATGAAATAGATCCAAGAACAGCACCAACGAGGGACATGGCACCAACTGCAAGCTGGATATTCGTGTGGATATTCCATTCTTGGAGGACTTCATCATAGTATCCGAAATCCTTGAGCCATCTGACAATGTTAGTGAATATTCAGGTCAGTCAGGCGAGGGTACTAACGACTCCATGGCCTGGAACCCAGCAATGGTTCCTGATTCTATTCCGAATGTGAATGCTCCCATCATCACGGCTAAAGATGTGAATATGACTCGTATCATACTTCCACGCGGTGGACTCGGGACTGGTGATGACTCCATCATGATGGTTTCAAGTTGTAATAAAATGAGAACTGGAGATTAGTTTGAAAGTGAAATTAGGTATTCATCTCATCAAGAGAATATTCATGCCTATATGTATATTGGATGGAACTTTGTACATTGCCAATACTCCACCTTGCGGCACATCGGCGACCAGCCGCCAGAATCTGGGGAAAGTTTGGGGAAGAGAAATACGAATGTTGGAGCCCCGGACAAATCACGCCACTTGTGTGGGGAAATGGGGAACTTTAGATGCAAGTTCAAGTTGAGAAGTGGAGTCATACACGTAACCTTTGGAGAGCCCTGTTATTTGGACACCCGAAAACTCCTAAATGGACACCCTTGACTTGGTTGGGTTTAGTCTATACACCTCCCTTACACGTATTGAGGAAACTGGGTAATCCACACTGGAGCTCTATGTACCTTTTATTTCAGTTCTAGGTTACTGTAAATATCAGGCTATTAATTATCTAGATGTATAAGTAGAGGAGTAGGTACTGGGGTAGCTACCTCTATATGGACTTAGGAATATTAATTATCATAACCTTACAAGGCTCTAGGTACATACTAGATAGGAGTTGCCTAGGGTTAGCATACAGGATTCCATACGTGTATGAGAGATGTATGGACTAAACCCAACATTGAACCAAGTCAAGGGTGTCCATTTAGGAGTTTTCGGGTGTCCAAATAACAGGGCTCCCTTTGGAAGGTCCCTAAAATGTCTTAAAGACGTAGACGAATGTATAGCGATGAGCCTTTCTGCCCACCTGGGCGTATATTCTGGAGTGAAGAAAGGGTACATTGACTCGGAGTCTCATATATGTGTACTGTTAGCCAAATGGACGCACTCTTTGTTGATTCATTGGATATATGCTACCGGTTACACTACATTCTCTTCAATCTCTTATGATCTGAATTGCATTCAACTTGAATTTTGATAAGATTGATACTCTCCGATTTCTATTCTCAAAGAGAAGCATAGACTGCATTTTCTAGTTTACTCCAAAGTTCCTTCGAAGCAGGATCCTCTGGCAAGATCTGGGTGACCAACACGAATGCAACCCCCGTCTTACGATCCAGAATCTATAATAAAGTTAGCACATATCAGCCTGAATAGCATATCAAAGATCGAGACATACCCAGTTCGAATTACTGAATCCATCCCAAGCAACAGCTCCCTTAGGTCGCCCACCAGGAAGATCTCCAGTGGTAACAAGTCCACCAAGTGCATAATCGACCGGAACATCCTTGGGTATCTCAGGAAAAACCCAGCGATCACGTTCTCTTTTCAAGGCAATTCTCCCTGCTTCGTTCAACTGTGGCTTTACAAGCTCATCAAGAAATTCTTTCTCGAGCGGCACACCATCGTCGCGAAGTAGAGCAGCCAAGAGCTTGCTATAATCCTCCACGCTAGCAAATAATCCAGCACCACCTGCCTCATTCACAGATGGAACTGGATACTTCCAGACTGGCCCATCACCACGGATGAGCTTGCTGCTGGGACCGTTTTCCCGTTTACCCATTTCCAACATGGGATACGAGTCGCGTTTCTCCGGGTGGAAGGTGGCTCCGTTCATTTCCAATGGTGTCCAAACATGTTCTTGTAGGTATTCTCCCAGTGATTGTCCGCTTACTTTTTCGACGACTTTGGCTGCCCAGTCTAGACCCTCGCCGTAGCCCCAGTCTGTTCCTGGCTGGAAGGTCATGGGGCGATCCCAATCATTTTTCTATAATTGTTAGATGTTGATGGTGTCTTCGAAAGGGGTCCACGCACAAAGTCACCGGTCATAGTCAATACTGTGCGATTATTCCGAATAGCCCATGCTTGAAGCTCAGGTGATAAGAAGTGATAAACGAAGCCGGAGGAATGAGTCAACAGGCGTCTGGACTTGTGTTAGCAGACTTGCCCACGCCAACCCGAACAGTGGTCATACCGCAGTGTTATCTCTCCTCTCACAGCCTCAAATTTGGCATCATTGGTTTCTGGATTGTATGAGATCAATATCTCCTTCTCGCGAAGCTCGGGCAGAATAGCAGCAACGTCTTCGTCAAGCGTGACTAGGCCTCTTTGAACGGTGTGCAAGACCGCAACGGCAGTCATTAACTTGGTCATGGAGGCAAGCCAGCCGGGAGTTGCAAGGGTCATCGGTTCATCGGAATCGAAGGTTCGTCGTCCATGTGATCCAGAGTAGATTTCCTTTCCTGAATCTCATATTAGTGGTCAACTTGAAGCTTCTTATTCAATCAGAATAGGGGATGGCCAAGGAGGCCGTTTCTTACCATTCTTGTCCATTGCTATGAAGCTCAGGCCCAGGAACATTCCACTGGACACTGCTTCCCGCAAAATCGTTTCGATCGCTGGGTTCGTCATCTTGTCGGTGATGCGTGGTTTTTGAGTGACAATATCATATAGCTTGAGATGCTAATAAAGCATCACTTTACTCAATTAACCCTCCTCTATTATAGAGGGCATCTTCGCGACCCGTACTGCTAATGTTTATACTCCCCAAATTGGCTCGTATGGACATCGATTTGACCCACTTAGTGTGTTTTGCGGTTCGCCGGCGGCCAGCCGACGACACACTAATACTGGAGTGTCGGGTGCACCGGACCAACAGCGCCTTGTAATCGATTCATCTAGGCGTTGTCATGCCCCACCGACCATACGAGAGAGATAGGGTGAATTCAGGGAGGAAAATAAGAGTATGTTAATTATCGAATTTCACTCATCACTTTGGTCCATACATCTCCTGATCGTATTGCTCAAAAAATCTCTCCCACTCCGCTGGATTGAGAATAACATTGGTCAAATCCATACCATCTCCAAGCCCATTCCAAAAATTCTCATTTAGAGGACGATCCTCGAAATCCATCTCAATACTCGCAGCATTCATCTGGTTTTTGCTGCTGGGCCCCATCTGTGCCGAGGTGATATGCTCGGACTTTGATTCCATCTCAACGGTAGCATATTGAGGCCGATCTGTTGGTATATCCGATGACCAATGAGTCTCTCCCTGCTCCTGATTCAACCTCGTAAAAATTGCTTTCAAAGTATGAGCCTGCGTCCACTTCTGTCCCCACGTCTGATCGATCGATAAGAATCTCATAAATTCCCTCGCATTCTCAACTGCGTTTTGAAGGCGTTGTAATGTACAATCTGATAGCGCTGCTTTTGAGTCGGAGTCGCGGAGCACATCGACAATGACCATTAAGGCGCGTGAGGTACTGTACAGAGTGACAAGTAGTTGGCCTGGGACTGATTGAATCAACTCTGCAGTCGACCATTCAAGCGTTTGGCATGCTTGAATTATAACAGAGAGCAGTTGACTGCTGGCTATTTGCGGTAATCTTTCATCTGCTGGAGCTTTGGATCGAAGACTCAGAATGAATAGAAGGTGTATGTTCGAGTGAATCATTTGAAGACATTGCCATTCGTGATTAGTGTACTTTGATTTGTTCAAGTCGAGGAACCTCTGGTGCGATTCAATCTCTGTGAGAAGTTTTGTTACCCCATCATGTATTTGGAGTCCTGTTTTTGGAATTATGGAGTAGCCTGTCGATAAAACGGAGCGAAGGCATATCATTAAGTCGACAGCGGTGAAGAAAAACCGATGTTGGAGAATGAAATCAGATGGTGCATGTGTATCTTTCAGCTCGGCAGTAGCCTGTAGCAAAGAGAATCCCTGACTGCGAGCCATACCGATGACCATTTCTTGGCCCAGGATCGCTGAACTGTGAGTGTCAACAAAGATACATGCCGCCCATAGCGTTCGCCGGAGATTCAAATCCTCTATATCACCCCCTGATGGCTCTGTAGGAGGTAAATGGCAATCCAAGTCTTGAGCGATTTGACATGCAAAAGAAATCCGGAACAGCAGACGCTGGAGATCATGGTGACTTTTTGCACATAGCTCTACTCGAAGAGAAAGAAGAAGCAGAGCTTGTAAAGTCTGAATTGAGTGCTCACGGTCATCTTGTAAATTAAAAAGATGGCGCAGTTCCGCGTCAATGACCGTTTGAATATAGGCTATATCGCGCCAGGATACAATAGCTGTAGAGTGGCGGGCTGCTACACCGAGAATTGCAGCTTCGAGTATAGTGGTGCATGGGTAACGAATGAGGCTCTCTTGCGTTACTATGGGCCATGCTGGCTGGATAGTATCGAAAAATATTGAAAATAGATGGCTTCGCACTATGGGCGTGATATCGATCCTGGCTTGAGATGGCTCGGTGCCCAGTTTAGGCCTGCCTGGGCGTAAAGCGGAACCACGTGAGTTGGTGGTCACAGTCGAGCCATGGCCTGAAAGGGTGTCTGGATGAGAGAGAGGTGCTTCAGAGGAGTGTAGATCCATTGGATGTCCGCCGGCATTTGATGATGGTCCCCAATAAACATTACGGAAACTGGTTTCTGAAGCTAAGCCTCGAAAGGTATTCATGGAGCTGGATGACCAGGAGACTCCCGCAAAAAGGCAGTCCAGACCATATTCCATGCATCGATGGCAACGGAGAGTAAAGTCTGTGCATTTCCATTGACATTTCAGACGAAGCCTGGAGATGGTTAGTAGGTCGATGTTGAGGATTAGAAAGAGAGGAGGACCTACTGTGCGCAGGAGTCACATATGTCCTTGTTACCCATCTCAAGATGCCGATATTCAACAGCCAAGGAATAAGACACGTACAATGATGCTAAATGTAAGCCTGAATGACTCTTTACCCCAGAAAACGAGCATGAGCTTATGTAAGGGGGTGGGACCTCGGTGCCATAGTGCTGTTCAGGAGTCTTTGTCTGCCTCGGTGATCGTATGCACCCGAGTGATGTTCAGTCAAGATTCTAGACCTGTTTGAAAACTGAAATTATCGAGCAGCTCCACAGCAGTGATTCCTCCATGGTGAACAATCTTCCTTCCAAAAGACTGAGGGCGGCAGCATCAACAGCCTGTTATCAATGCAAGGCCGCGAAGAAAAGGTGAGCCAGGATACTAAGGAGCCACTCTGATATCCTGCAACTCTTATCAAATGTTAAACTTGAAACTGATGGTTTCCAGATGTGAAGGAGAGACACCATGTGACTCGTGTATTCGCCGCGGTTTATCCTGCACACGGCCACCGGCAGATATACCAGATGGCCGCATAAGGTTATCATTTGAAGACCCCGAAACCACTAGCGGGGGAAGGCAATACATGCTTGATGTGCACCACACACAACTTGACTCGACAGTCGAACTATTAGACCAGTAGGTCTCCAGGGTTTCAGTGTATGTCGGGGTCCTGAACTCACTAGTGCTTAGGTATTTCGATATAATCGCTCCAATATGGCCACTAGTCACAATTTCAGATCTCCAATGCAGACCATTTGCCTCTCCGCTCCTTGTCCGCTCTATATGTCTCATTTCAGCGATGGCGAGTCCCGAAATGGATCTCACTGTCGTTCACGATCTTACTGATTCGATCTATCAATGCCTGGCTGTTGATGATCTCATCTCTTCACCCAGTTTGCCGACGCTCCAGGCACTCTTGCTCCTTCTTGCGTGTCCACACTTCAACCAGCGGTCTATTGTGATTGCCTCTGTTATACGTATGGCATCTATCTTAGGATTGCATCATCCTCAATCTGAACGACCTATTATTTATTGGACTTGTGTTGCGTGGGCACGATGGGAAACGATTAAGTCGGGCCCGGGACATCAGGGATCGTCTATTAATCATACATCTCATCTACCTACTACTTCTGAACCGAGTGGCGATTATTTCTTTGGAAGAGTGTATCATCTCCTGTTGAGAGCTCAAAGTCAAGGACATCACAGTATTGACTCTGACTTCACCATTTTGAGACCACCAGAGATTCAAGTTGGGGATGAGACGTTGGACTATCTTTTACGTCTGCTGGAGTGTTACCTGTTTATGGACCCTTCAACGTGGAATGAGGCGAAACCGAGGGTCATTCAAGACACTAAGTCACCATGGTTCCAGTTTTGTCCGTTTTATGATATCTTAAAGTAATATTTGAATGGCTAGAGCTTAGCTTGCAGCCTTATTGATCATCTTAAAATATTGCCATCAATATCAGACGACTAGCGACACCGTAACACTTTACCCATTTCGCTACCAGCCAATCTAAATTGGCAGAGGCACCAAGTGACGCTCTTAATCGTACATTTGATTCGTTTATGTGCCATCATAAAATCCGCTAAGTAGAGCAACCCATCAATCCCTGAAGTAAATAGCAAGAAACGCCCGAATATAAATGCTTCGCCTCCTAATAGTATGATCAAATCAGAAATCCAATCGCTCCGTCTAGATCTCCGTTGGCAGCGTCCAGCGCCCGCTCTGCTTCTTCACGAGTAAATCCCAGCTCTGTGATCTTGGCAATAGAGTCCTGGGGCCACCGAGAGGTTGGAGCGGGCCGAATGTTGATTCTAGGTTGTGAAGGTGCAGCAGCACTACTCTGTCCCTCTTGTCCACTAGCTTGATGTGTCACAGCACCAGTACGAGCACCAATCTCTGCACCGTCGGAACCCTTCACTGTGGGCTCATCCTCGAACTCCTCTGTGAGATGCTTGGGAATATCCGCTTCGCCGAGGAAGGGCACCGCCTGGTCTTGGATGACGAGGGCGCCACGTTGGAGATCGATGCAGGCTTGGTGACGGCGGAGCATATCCAGTCCCAGAAGGAGATCGATCTGTTTACCCTCCATGACGGTGAATGAACAAGGTAGGAACATGTCTCCAATCTTGATTTGGGCGGAGTGAACTCGGCCGAGAATTGGAGCAGTTCCGACACCCTTGGCGATACCACCGTAGCGGCGGTCGACAAGACGCATGATGTTACAGGCGACGGCACACTCTGGCGACATGATGGTGACCTGGGCGCCGGAGTCGACGAAGGCGTTCAGGCGGTGACCGTTGACTTCGACGGGGATGTAAAGCATCGTCACGCGACCGAAAGCTGGTTCAAAATATTAGTATGTTTGTTGCTTCGAAATTCGGTCCAGGCAGACACTCACATTCTGGATGGTGCTCCATGGCGTTGTGTAAATTCTCCGTCACGGCATTCTGTCGGATAATTTCCTCGATCGCTCGTTGATTCTCTGGATTGAATGGATCCGCATTCAACATCGCAATACGCGCCTCCTTCTCCGCCTCCTGCTGTTGCTCCCGCTGCTGCTGCGAAATCAAAACATCACGGAATCGCTGAGCATTATCTGCAGCCTCTGCCAGCTCTGGATTCTGTCGCCGAACAGCCTCTCGCACGCGCGGATCTCCAAGGATATGTAAGCGGATGGTTTCGGGGTCAGGCATGCCGGGACGAGGAGCGACTTGGTTTTGGCGGGGCGGGAGGCTAGGTCCGGGGGCTGTTGACGTCGGTGGTCGGGGTGGTAGTTGGGGGCCAGTGCGTTGGACAACATGAACGCCTAGCATATCACCTTCGCCGATCCCGACTTGATCCAGGGTCTGAGCAGGGTTGTGAAGGAGCTGGTTATTGTAGACAAGCTGTTGAGCGGATGGTGGGATGGTGGTTTCACTTTCGATAATGGCCTTGAGAAGCTCGATGTTCATGTCTCCTCCAACATCCAGATTGATGATGTCGGAGTCCGCATCTGGGCGGATGACGCTCACAGTAATAAGCCTACGTAATAAACGACAGGGTTAGTTTTAACGCGTAGCATGGGGGGATCGCGATCAGATAACAAACAACGTACATGATCAGGACTTGGGGGGATGTGCGGGGGAGAGGAGGGGTGAAGAGATAAAAAAAAAAAGAAAAAGAAAAGAAAACTGAGAATATGCAGGAGACAGGCAGAGATAAAATAATCCTGCACTAAGAGAGATCCCCAGAGAGATGGCAAGATATATGTAATGGGGAGAAAGTGATGGAAAGGTGGAGAGAGGAAAGTGTTCCGGGGCTGACAACTCTCTCTCTCTCCCTTGATCCACGTAGCTTGGAGCTTACCCAGGTTCAACAGTTCCAACACCTGCGAAACGAGAACAGCTTGATTACTGTTCTAGACCAGATGCAGGTCCAGTCTCATGCCCCGCTTAGTATCTCCCGCTTTGACATGTATTCTATGATGATCGCTTCTATTTGGATGATTCTTGGGCTTATCGCTAACTTTGGAGGCTGCAGGGTACCCGTGCAAACTGGCCACTGAAACAGAACAGGAGCATTATGGCTTCAAATGTGGCTGATACTAAAAAGAAAATCGAATCAAATCCCGGGTGTGACCCGCAGAGCCTACGAAACCTCTACGAAGCTAACATGGTCCACCTCCACTACAGAGCCCAAAGTCCCAAGCCTGGGGTTCTAACGGTCCCGCAGGATTCCATGTCTTACTTGTCTGCCTTGTAGGATCCATCCTTTTGCCCACGCAACTTTGGCTTTTAAGTGCTACTTTGCATTGCCAACCACCTGAGCACGCACTATGTCAGACTCCAACCTCGACAAGCTGACAGGCGCAGGGTGCATAGCCGCAACAGCACAGCCGTGAAATAACGAGGACGATCCCACATATTCCCGCAGATGATCATGGCTTTAGCGTGGTCTAAACGTGGTCTAACGCAAAGAAGAAACGACTCGACATTACCTTAATGCACTCGTCCCAATACGACTGACCCCCCTCTTTTCTCCAGCAGTGTATGTTTTTATTGGGATTGTCTTATCCAATAAAGGGAATAGTAAGCCGAATGGTGGGTGTGCTATTCACGTAGTTGAGCAGGTCTATCGAGAGGTAGGTACATACAGGTGCTCATAAATGGAGAATAAAAAAGGACGAGTCGTGTCAGACCACTAATATCTTAGGAATATCCCGGAATGAAGGCGTAGTCGACATTACAAGTTCAAGTTACGTACATAGCTTACTCGATTCGCAGAGCACTGGAAACATCAGGCACGCCCCGTCCCTCGGTGATCTTCGCATCGATCACCTCATCTATGGGGATCTCCGCCAGTCGCGAAACCACATGGTGGAGCGTAGGCAGTGCGTCCCAGCCGAGCCCGTTGATCTCCACTTTCGCATTCTTGGTCCGCCGCAAACGCGTCACTTTTGACGGCACCACCTTGGATTCCTGCGCGTGTGGAACAAAAACGGGATATTCTGCCTCTGCTTCTCCCTTGGTAGCCTGACCAACTTTGGGAATGTATCGATAGACCAGAATGCCATCGTCGTCCTCGCCGCCGATCGTTCCCTTGTCGGCAGATGGATCTTGATCCTCCAGATCCTCAAGCTCGAAGTGGCCCCACACTGCTCCTTGCCAGCTGGTTTGAAGCCGGTAGGATTTATTGCGCTCGTGGATGTCAATCGCTGTGTATAGTTTTGGCATACCGAGCTCTTCACGGCCGGAGACAATTGGGTCTGCTAGACTCTCGAAGAGAATGGGCATGTATGTTCCCTTAAGCACCTCCCCATTTTCCTTCTTGTATTGCACTCCATGGATGTAGAGTCCGATGTGTCGGTATCCGCCGCCACCAAGCCAGTCCATTCCATTCAGTGTGGTCTGTGAGAAACTGGCGCGCGCAACGCTGGATGGAGAGATGAAACTGTACCGATCTGAAGGGAACAGGTTCTGCAGAAGCGTGCGGCTGGTCTTGAACTTGATGGAGGCAGTCACAAATGTTGACTCCAAAGACTTCAGTGCACGGTCGCGTCCCATATGATCCTGTCGGGGACCGGGCATGGGTCCAAAGACAATGGGTTGACGCCAGTACATATGAGGGTTCTGCGACCAAAGGTGCTTTCGCAAAACTTGAGCAGAGTGGTCAAATTCATCGTGACCGTAGATATATGCGATCATGCCCATGGCTAAAGAAAAATCATACAAGTCAGCAAACTGCAAACGATGTAGAGACATCTCAGTGCTATACATACCCTTCTCCTGAGAAATTAGAGTGGCGGAATCCCGCGTCATCTGCTGAACGGTTGTCGCACGTTCATGGCGTGCCTTTTGATAGACCTTCAGTCGCTCGGGAACCTCCTCGGGAGTAATATCGCCTGGCAGCATGACTGCAAGCGAGACAGCGTCTTCAATAGCCATTGCACCACCAGATGCGCGATATGGCAGGAATGGATGAACGGCGTCACCAAGACATGCCAATCGACCCTCGACCCACGAGGGAAGTGTTTCCATATCCAAAAGGGGCCAGAGCTTCAGAGTCTGCGGGTCTGCCTTCTCCAATAACTTCTTGACCTGAGGGTTGAAATCCTTGAACACCTCCAGCAAAGTATCCTTGCCGATTTGCTGGTTGTAGGAGTCACCACCGGCATCGATGGTGGTAATAGAGTCCGGATGGATGCAGACGAAGTTCAACAACTCGTTATTTGCGCATGGGTAGATCACTACACGTCGATCAGAAGAGTCCCACATATCAACAGCCCCAAAATCACGCGCGATGCTGTTTGTCTCCGGGTCATCCAGTGCCTGTTGGCGAGTTATGAGGAAGCGGAAGGCATTCTTTCCTGACGGGTATGGCTGTGCGTTTGATAACTTGGTTCGAGTCAAGGAGTGCACTCCGTCTGCACCGATCAAGACATCTCCCGTAATAACCTCCCCGCTCTCCAAGGTCACAGTGGCATTTTGTGCGTCGACATCGACAATCTTGCTCGCTGTATGGAGTACAGCTGGTCGGCCTTTGCCGGGACCTTGAGCTGCGGCTTTGAGTCCTTCATGGAAGTGGGCGCGGTGCACAAGCAACCAACGCTAATCAGTCAGTGATGATCGTGAAGTTTCATATGCTCAGCGAGAAGCTTACATGTCTCCACATAGCAGCATGCTCCTTAATCGCTGCAACGTGAACTGGAGTTCCATCTGGAGTGTATTCCCGTAACTAAGAGGTGTCAGCCATGAAGCAGATTACAAGAAAACATGATTCATATACTCACAAGCTCAGTCTCTACAGCTCCAAACTTTTCAGCATCAATCCCAAGTCGTTGCAAGACTCCGTTGGCATTTGGGGAGAGATGGATAGCAGCGCCGATTTCGTTGGCGAAGCGCGAGCGTTCAAATAACTAATTTAGTCAGACCAGTCATCCTCCAAATCAGTAAAAGAATAATCACCTCTACAGTGTGTCCCTGTTGTCTCAAGGCAATGGCTGCAGTAAGACCACCAATACCAGCACCGACAATCAAGACGCGGAGTCCCGAGCTACTATTGAGTTCCGTCATATTGTATGGTATTTCGCAATCTATCTTCTCCATCTCCATGAGGGGTTATTTCATAATTAAATATGACGGTCTCTCATTGTCTCGGCATGAAACCCCCTCACCCCTCGTCATGTCCTCTCGGTTCATCATATGAGGGCATAGATGACTCGGGTCACCACTTTGAGCTCTCGGGACGTCTTCGGCTCCACATGCGTCGAGGTCAACTCCCCGAGCGGGGGGAGAAATGTATATGAATGTAGTAAATTATATTTAATTTTGGATCTGCAATTGTCTTTTTTAAGTTCTTGTACCTGTTGGTTATTTTGGACAATTGTTCACTGTTGAAAATGCCCAACGCAATCAAAGATATCACCACTCGTGACGAGGAGTCATTCGCCTACATCTTCGAGCAGAATGTCTCCATCACTCTCAAAGATGAATCAGGCATCGTTCGCGCAAATGTCTACCGACCTAAAACCTCCGAGCCTGTTCCTGTCATAGTCACCTATGGCCCATACGGCAAAGACATCCCATACAAAGATTTCCACCCTCAAAGCTTCAGCGAGGTCAACCCGGAACAAAAGTCTGAACACTCGGCCTGGGAGACCCCCGAACCAAGCTACTGGACTGCCAAGGGATATGCTGTTGTTCGTGCTGATGAGCGCGGAACCGGCCAATCGGTCGGAAAGCTCGATACCATGTCCCGCGGAACTAGCGAGGCGTTCTTCGATGTTGTCGAATGGGCTGCTGAGCAGGCTTGGTCCAATGGCAAGGTCGGTCTACTAGGTATTTCCTACTACGCTGGTAGTCAATGGCGTGTCGCAGCACGTCAGCCTAAGGGTTTGGCCTGTATCATTCCCTGGGAGGGAATGTCCGATTATTACCGTGACCGATGCAGACATGGTGGTATCTTGTCGAACAAGTTTATTAAGTTCTGGTGGGATCGCCAGGTCGTCAGTAACCAGTACGGACTTGGTGGTCGTGCGGCGCGAAACTGGGGTCCCGATACTATCGAGGGTGACCTGGATGAGGAGGAGCTTGTGAAGAATCGCCAGGATCAGAATATCGATAATGTGGAGAATCATTTCCGGGATGATCTTTACTATGCCTCCAAGGAGTATAGCATGTCTGATATCCAGGTCCCCTTGCTGTCTGTTGCCAACTGGGGTGGTATTCTACTGCACCTCCGTGGAAACGTAGAGGGATTCACCCATGCTGGCTCTGAACTGAAGTACCTGCGCTTTGTTACTGGTCGTCATGATCTTCCATTCTACTACAAGGAAGAAGTCGAGCTCCAGCGCAGTTTCCTCGACGCATTCTTGAAGGGCGATGACCGGGCTGGCTGGTCCACTGGTAAAGCACCCAAGGTCGATATTGTGCTTCGCAAAGGCGACGTGGGATTCAACAACGCAGAAGCTGAGAAGCAGTACCAACGTCGCGTCGAGCACGAATGGCCTATTGCTCGCACCCAGTACACAAAGTACTACCTTACCTCGAAAAAGGAGCTCCTCACCCACGCCCCTACAGAGCGTCCTGTCAAGATCTCCTATCAGGCGCTTGGTAACCTGGATAACACTCAACTCGTCCAATTCACCACCCCAGCCTTCGAGAAGGAGACCGAGATTACAGGCCATATCGTGGCACACCTGAACGTTTCAGTCAGCGCCAATCCCGGTGCACCAACACCCCAAGACCTGGACCTCTTCGTCACATTGAGACACATCTCCCCCGAAGGAAGGGAGGTCCAGTATACTGGTACAGCGGGTGATCCCGTCCCACTATGCAAGGGTTGGTTGCGTGTGAGTATGCGCCAGGTGAACAAGGAACATCCTAAGAACAGGGCCTGGTTGCCTCATCGGGATTACTACTCCACTGATAAGCGACCCGTTATTCCAGGCGAGGTCTACCCTGTCGATGTTGAGATCTGGCCTACAAATGTCGTTGTGGAGAAGGGTGGTAAGATTGTTCTGGAGATTTCCAGTGGAGATACTCAAGGTAGTGGAATGTTCCAGCATAATTCCCCTGTTGATCGGTAAGTTTTATATCAAGCCTTTGTTTCTTCTGAGTGTTTACTAATTTACTATTCAGATCTGAGGAGCGCTTCCAGGGTCAGAACCATATTCATTTTGGACTGGGAGAGAATTATGTTACTTTGCCTATTATTCCTTGAGATGGTCCAAATATGAATTTGGATTCTATCCTGTGTTCTTTTAACAACAAACAAATGTTTATAGAGTGATACGTACTATTGAACTTATGAAGCGAAGAGGCAATGCAAATAAACATTCTCATCTTAAGACGAGTATTAAAGCTTGAATTAGTATACTGTTATCAGACAAAATGTGGCTATCTCTAGCTCCCTACCATGTAGAAATTTCTTTTCTTGTTCCATGACGAGTATTGCTGAGATTTTTACCACTGAGCAGCCTCAAGCCCCGTGTCTGGCTTAATTTAAAGCTCAGCAAATAGGCTTGCTGAAAATGATGTGTCTTACTACGAAGAGGAATGATCATCACTCCTCGACCTTGAAAGTTCTTAGCGCAGGGTCTCGAGGAAGCTAGCTCCTTGGCTTGCCCCCGGCCCCAAATTAATCTCCCCAGCGGGAGTCTGACCATCGTCAGAAAAAGCAGGGGGAGGGAGAAGAGACAGTCGCCTTTTTCTCAAACCATTCGCCATGACGGCCACAGCTACAACGGCTGTCACGTCTCCCCCTGCTCTGACCACGACATTCACAGCACCAACAGGATGTTTTACCGATACATATTTTATCGAAAATCTGTCAGGAACCGACTACTATACTACAACGGTGACAACTGGTGAGACTGGGTGGTGGTTACAGCTGGGCCCAACGGATTGGGATACATGTTTTCCTTCTGCGTATGAGATCAGCACCGATTTCTACTACTCGCCTGGAGTATGTCCTTCAGGATACTGGACTGCGAGTCAGTCAGTCTACAGCGACGGAGAAACCCGCGCAACGTGCTGTCCCAAGTAAGGATGCAGCCATTGACTGCCGATCTTTGCTTATGTTCTAAATTTACTAACTTTTTGTTTTTATAGTAATTATAATGTGCAGACGAGGAGCGATCTTGACTGGTTCACGACTAATAAATGTACCTCGCGCGCGACAACTTCATCGGTATGGACGTTCACCAAAGGATCCACAATAAGCAGCTTGACGACATCGGCGGACGGTATCAATGCGAAAGGAGTCTCTATACGATGGCGATCAGCCGATTTCATGCCCCAGACAACAGCGACCACCACAGATTCGCAAACAACAACATCTGCTACTTCTTCATCTACTAGTAGCTCCGAGACAAACTCTTCCGGACTCTCAACGGGCGCAAAGGCTGGGATCGGGGTTGGCGCTGCAATCGGTGCGATCCTGGTTATAGCACTAGGCATCTGGGTTTTGATACTGCGAAAGAAGAATCTGAAGGCCTCGAACGGCTCAAAAAGTAGTCTGGATACGCCGGAAACATATATGGAGCCAGCCGCTGAGCTCAATGCCACGAACTTCATAGTGGAGATGCCATCGCGACGTGAAGCCTTAGCAGAATTGGGGGCAGATTCAAGTCATACTGCTAGGCCACTGTCCCCAGTTGAGCTGCCCACTGGCACAGACCTGAAGTGATTAGTATGTATGATCTGATGACCGAATTGAATTCCCACTTTCCCTATGTTTAGTTCAAGTGTTTATGTTGTGTGTGTGAGTGTCAAGTAGAAACGAAGTCCTCGTAGATGAGACCTAATAGTCCAATCAATAACTAGGCGAGTCACTGGGGAGATTTAGATGATTCAGCAGATGATATTGATCAATACTGATAAAAATAACGGTGGTTCCTGGATGCCCCTTATCGAATGTGTGGTTCTTCCACGAAGATCATCACGGCCCCACTGATTGGACCATATTTGGGGCCAGATTCTCCCTGCCGAGATTCCAAGACTTGAACCTCGTCACAGCTGAACTTCAACTGGTCTTGGCTTGTCAGAGTGGCGGAATAATCACATGATATGAGTTTCACTGTCAATTCAAGTTGGCTCTGAGTTGTATAAACCGATCCGCACAGCCAGAGAGAAATCCATATTATCAGGGCCATGCCAGGAGTTCCATCTGGTAAGGCGTGCAATGAGTGTCGCAAAGTGAAGAAAAAGGTACACGCGAAGAATCCTAAGCCCCCAACCCCACATGTGCACTTGAATGCGTCTTTCTGACACCAGTATTTGATTAGTGCGACCAGCTACAGCCATGTTGTTCTCGGTGTCAGCGGCTGCGGCTCCGCTGTGAAGGAAGTGGCCAACAGCGATATATGTTTAAACATGCCAATCCAGGAAAAATCGAATCACTAGCCACACAAGAAATCGCAAATCGCAAACTTGAAATCGAAGTCTCCACTCGTCAAACCCCTACAATTTCATTCCAGATCCCCGCCGATCTGCTGACTACGTCATTTATCCGCACTCTGGAGATCCGCGATGTTCGATATGATATCTCTTATTATGGCCCCTTCATTCGAGAAATACCACAGATCCTCGGTCAAAGTCCTGCACTAGATGCCGCAGTGAAAGCTTTGGTGGCAAGTTATCCACATTTCCGGGGCAATGCTATCCCCCCGAATGTGTTACAGCACTATGGGCGCAGTCTTCGAGTTCTCCGAGAAACATTAAACGACCCAAGAAAAGCTCATGCTTCAGAAACCCTCTGTGCGATATATCTTATTACTGTTTGTGAGGTATTCTCTCCTGGTTATCTGACAATTTTCCATTCTTGTGATCTGAGTATATTTTCTAGAGTTGGCTAGGCCCAAGCGTTGGGAATCCCAAAAATGGTGTGCATGGTCAAGCCGTGGCCTATCTTCTCCAAAAGGTGGATCTAGCAAAGTGTAACAATGCATTTGAGAAGGATATGATTACAACACTCACTGTCATGGTGGTACATCTGCCCGCTCTGATCATCCCTCATCCCCTTTGAGCTTGAAATTGACAACTATGCACAGATTTCCGAAAGTATCGCAAACTTAAATGTCCTTTTTGAGCAAACCCTGCTAGAGCGGCTGTTAGCTTTCATCCAACCGGAAACCCTGAGTTCCCCCAGCCCATTATCGATAATGTCGAAGATACCGGTTTATATGCGCAATCCAGACCCTTACATTGTGGAGATCGGAGCTGCCTATATCAAGACGTGCGAGATTGTCCAGAAAATCCGTTCAGTTCTCGACAAACTCTCAATTCCCGAGTCCGAGCCATTTTCCTCGCCACTCACATTTCAAAAAGCCCAACTCCTAGCTCAATATGCTACCATGCTTACAATGCTCCTGGCTCTAAATGCACTGCTTCGTTTATTTGATCCGGATAACCCGGTACTACAATCGGAAAATCAATCCTTCTGTCAACAGATATTGTTTGAAGCGCAGGCTGCTTATTGTTATCGTCCACTTGGTGCGGCATATTTTTCCGTATGTCTTGTCGTCGCTTTGGCTACTTCGGACGATTCCGAGCAGATAGTCCAGATTAAGAAAGTCTTAGCAGACTATCAATCGGATTTTAAGCATTACGCGTGGAAAAGTCAGTCTTTTCAACTGGGCAAGATATTGGATTACCATCGGAATCGATTGAGAGTAGGGAATCGCGCTTTGATAAAAAGACAGCCAGAAGGTTCCGAAACCTGTTGTATGATGTGATTTTGATGAACTATTTTTTCAAGACTGCTCCTTTGACGAATTTATGAAATCCACTGATATTCCACTCTTTTGAGGCATTAATGACTTTCATTCAAATGTTGCTAGTATCTACTATGCTTCGATCAAAGTAGTATGTATCTCAAAATATGACAAATTGGGGAAAGAAAAATCATGCCACGCTATACTACTCAGTAGTACTGATCACGCATACTTCTGTGCTCGTTTCATAGACTTCCACTGAACAAGCGCAGCGCCAACAAGGGAAAGCGCCGCAGAGGCCACAGAGACATAAAACGTCTGTGTAACAGCGACATTATACGCATACAACACCGAGGGAAGAACTTCCCGCGAAAAGCTGTGTGATAGGTTTGCTGCACCGGCCTTGATAACAGCCGCAGGGTTCACTTCAGGGGCAAAGTCTTTAATACTGGCGACCAATCGATTCTGGAAGACGTTCTCGGCAATGGAGATGAACAAGGCCCCACTCAAACTCTGCGCAAATGTGATTACTGCAATACCAATTGGAATATCCTTCAGTGGTAGAACAGTCTGTAAGCAGTTGATGCACTGCTGGAACCCGAGACCTGCGCCGATTCCTATAATCACTTGATACCCGATCCACTTGTCGCGTCCAGTATGAACTTGAAAGGTTGTACAAAGTCCGGAGCCGATGGTGAGAAGGATGCTGCCTAGGAACATTAATGGTGTGTAGTACCCGAGCATGTTGACGACTAGACCTCCCACCGCTGAACACACGATCATTGATACTACCATCGGGAGATTGTTTATTCCGGATTCGGATGCAGAAGTCTGTTCGGTGGCCTGGAACCATATAGGAAGCTAGCTGTGGTTTAGCATGAAGTTGGAATAATTGAGGCATTGTTTCTCTTGAAGGCAAAACTTACATAGTATCCAAAAACATAAAAGGAGCCACCGAGAAACATAGCGTGAATGACAGCACCGATCACATTACGGTTGGAGAGTATATGAGGAGGGACTGTCGCTTCCTCTTGTTTCCTGTATTGCACGTAGCACCATCCCACGAGAAAGACTCCAAACAGCACAAAAAGCACGACCACTCGCACATTTCCCCAATCGTACTTCGTACCACCCCATTGCAAGCACAATAGAATTGAGATAATGGCGGGTATGAAAAGCAGGATTCCAATCGGGTCCATTTTCTTGACCTTGTTCATTTTTCCCGACTCGAGAGTTTTTGTGTTTCCAGTGTCCTTGAAGAATATTGTTATGAACACAGCGGTGATCGCACCAAGAGGGATGTTGATATAGAAGCACCATCGCCAACTGACATGGTCCGTTAATAAGCCGCCGATTCTAGGACAAGTTAGCTGGGGCAATTCAACGAATGTTGAGAAATGTTATGGCTGGGGCCTACAGTGGTCCGGTCACAGTCGCAATTCCACCCATACTTCCGATTATTCCGAAATAAAGTGCGCGTCGTGGGACTGGTACACTATTCGCGAGAACCAAAAGAGCTCCAGGCGCAAGTCCTCCAGATCCAATTCCAGCAAGTGCTCTGCCGAAAATCAGACCCTGAGATGTTGGTGTAGCGGCGCACGCCAAGGATCCGATTTCGAAAATCACAAGGGCAATGATGTATGTCCATTTCGTCGAATAGTAGGTGTAGATCTTTCCGAAGGGGAGCGTAACCGCACACGAGGTCAGGAGATATGCACTTGCGTACCAGGAGAAGTCTTCAAGGGAGTTGAACTCCTCTGTTATCTTGGGTGCTGCCGTCGCGAGGATAGTATTATCCTAGTATTATTAGTAGAAGGGAGGTATCAAGATACTTGATGAACTTACCAGCGCGGAACAAAAGGCTTGTAAGCATAGTCCTATAAGGATTGGGAAGAATTTCACAGCTGTAGGATATATGACACTCTCATCATCGCTTATATCACAGCTGCCGGTTTCTTTCAGAGGGATGTCGTCTGGACATTCAACGAAGCCATCATGACATTCTTTCATCGCTGAGCTGTGTGCCATGAACCGTATTCTTCACAGTCAGAGATAATGACTGTGGAGGAAATCGAGTGTCAAATCCTTTGAAACATTCGGATTAAAATAGGAGAAGATGTACTGATCGGAGAAAAGGTCAAGCTTAGCTGGAGACATACGATTTAATCACAGAGCTCGGACTTAATTCCTTTGTAGAACTGTTCCACTAACTGGCTGTAACCTTTCCGTTGAAGCAAGGGGCAGAGAGCTCTCCAGAGGCGCAAGAGCTTGGTTCTCTATCGTACATTCCATTGACATCAGGTATGTGCTAGCTTCGTCACGACGCGAATTTACAACCAAGTAGATAGCACCATTTTCTCTCGTGATTTCATCCTCTATTGAACCTCCCTTGAAATATTCCTGTTTCTAGAATATTGCCGAGACGATTTCCGTACTTTTTCTTCTCATGCGGTTGGTTTTCCGGTGTATTTCTTGGGATGATGCGGCATGCCTGCATTCCAACGCGATAAAGTCCAGCCACTAAAGGTTTGTGCTTGTTCAACCTTAAAATGTCTACTTTACGGATATTAATCCCGTCTGTGCAAGTTTGATCATGTGCATTAATTGTATATGAAGGGATATCGTGACCAAGAGCATAAGCAAGATCTATAATTGAATGATGTATGGGATTCCTGGATAGTGCACTGATTGATATTTAATCCAAATGTGAAGAGATCAGAGCTATGTCGAGACTGAAATTTACTACCAATGAAATCAGAATCATTCAGTTGAACGGCTTGTAATAGGAAGATTCTGCATCTTTTGGTCATATTTTTTGGTCAAGATAGTCTGCGTCTGGCTTTCTTTGGTCTGAAATAGGCAACTTGAAGTTTGTTTTTATGGAGTCCAGGTTTCAGAGATATCAAATAAGACTATCTACTTGTTCTACTTGTACTTCTTTGGAACCAAGAGATGTGAGCACCATTCAAATGTTGCTGGTTGTACTACCTGTAGAATACTTCAGATGTCAAGTTACTAATTGCTTCATCTATATTAAGATTAGTACATATGCAAATTCGACTGTAAGGCCAGTGATAGTATCACAATGTATAGTCAAGACAATATGTACCTCCAAGGTTGAACTGGGCAGAATCTAGCAGGACTTGACTATGGACAGAGAACCCTACAGCCAAGTTGAATACGTACCGAAAATGACGAAGGTGATAACCTTGGAAGACTCGGGTGTTTGGCCCAAGAAGGGATGAGCACAAAGGGGCTCAATCTGCTCCAGCAGATCAGGGCTCCCGGTCTCCTGGTTGTGTCCAGTTCCGAGGAATGCACTAGCGAAATTCGCGGACCACGACCTCAGTTCCGCGCCTCACCGCATTGACATCATTGGTCACCTATACAAGTCTTGCTTGCTTATTCAGAAGACATCCATGGATGGGCAAAAGGGGCATGCCCAGGTGAAAAGTGACTAATAGTGATAAAGTCTGTGTGTCGAGGTGTGGTTGTTGTCAGGCAGGACTAAGGCACATAGCCGCAAAACATTCAACTTTAGAGAGTAGCACATTGAATAATTTGGCACATGCACTGGAATTCATATCATGACGAGTATAAACAAGATGTCATGCTTTGTGAGAAGAACTTGAAGGGAAAAAGAAATTGAATTATGTTACTAGTACTACTAGTACTCAAGTGCTACTAGTACCAGTTGACTATTCAAGGGTCATCCACCAAGGTGAATCTGAGGACGGGAGTGTATACTAGTGCTACATATAGTACCCACTGTGCATCAAATTAGATGAATCAGGTGTGGAATAGAGCCTCATGATGAGGGGCAGTAGTACAATAGGTGAGGAATATAATTTGAGTTCAATAAATCCTGTTCCTAGTCACTATCACTCGCATGAAACTGTCATCTGCGAGAGAACAACGGATAGAATTTTCCAAACATCGGTGAAGGTTGGTGTTGAAGCAGGAGACGATATTCCTGCATGGAATTTTCGAATTCGAGTTTCCAGAAGACATCCCTGCAGCGTGTTTGGACTTGGGATCGACAAATTACAGGTGAGACCACGCGTCTTGCAGGAGGACATTTTTGCTATGCCCGATCTCCCGCAACAAGGAAAACCAGGGAACATGGAAACAGGCAGATACGTACTTTGACTCAAGTGCTATCATCTCACTAATCGCTTTCACACATACTGATCCGTTTATTCGTACGACCGAGACCAGGGCAAGAACCCGTCTTGAACGCCCTGCCGATCGACCTTACCTTACCCAGAATTTGTTGAGCCTCATCGATGCGTGGGTCAGCGAGGCCCCTGCCAGTGGAAGCTATATCCAGCCTATAGGTACGATACATGAGAGGCCAAATGCAATGGAACGGCAACAGGGCGCTGAGCCACACCTATTGAAGCCACCTGATCGGAACGACATTCACTAAGGTAGAACCAGTTGACACATGGACCAACATGTGGCCTTGCGAGATTTGAAACTCCAGATATATCACAGATCCACGAATGCATATGCACGGAGTACAAAAAAGTGTATTAGGCTGACTTTTGAAGTACAATAAGCAGCCTCTCACCACTCTCATATGATGCATACCCCCCAATCCACTTCGATCTTCGGAAAATAATCTATTATCTCCTTGGATCCTCGTCGTCACATCCCCACAAACCGTTCGATGCGTTCCAAGGAAAAATTCCAATGGCTCCCAATGAGTGCATGTCCTCTCCCGCCCTGGGACAAGGGGCGCACACTAGACGGGTCAAAGCGTCCCGGAATCAGTTCACGGTGATCCGCAAGCCATGGCGGATTCGAAAAACTCTGAGTCATTCGAAATGACTTCAGTGGCGGCCGGGAAGGGCCTCGTGGCGCCGCTGGTGACCAGATGCAGGGCATCAGAAGATACTCAGCAAAGCCATGAACTTATTGTTCTAGAAGGCTTGAGTGTGCGCATTTAGCATTTTAGGAGGGGAACCAGAATACCGATGCGACGCGGACATGTGGTCATGAAACCAGACCAGCCCAATCTACGACTTAACTGGTTGTCACGGAATTTACATCTTGCCATGGATCCAGCCCGGAACTGCCTTATGAGGTAGGTTGTACTGCTCATCCCCCAGGATTCGGACGTAACCGCGGCGGGGACAATGAAGGCCTCAGGACCCAAATGACGGAGGTTGCAGCCCTAGTTCCTTTCTTAGTTTCTGGTCTGTTTTCAGATTCGATTTCTAAGCGAATTTGATTTAGCTGGTTTCTTAACACGGTGAGCCCGTTCAGTAGAAACCGAGCCTATGGCTACTATTACAGGAAGGATTGGTTTAATTAAGAACATCGGGTTATCTTTGACAAACGAACACTCACTAATTCGAATATCAGATTCTATTAACAAAGAAAATCACTCTGGTATCCAATCAGAAAAAAGTGGACACCGATTTGGCCGCGTGGACTGAATAACCATGGTTATGCCTCATATTCCCCCTATTTTTTTACTATTTTTTTTTTCTTTGACCTGAATCCCTTGATACTGAAACAAGATTTTTCTTTTTGAAAAGCCAAGCCACGGCAATCTTCGACCTGATTTAGGTGAGGCGAAGATTTATCCAAGCTCAATCAAGCCCCTAAGTCAGTGGCTTGATTCTCTAGGCGCCAAGGCGACTCAAAGCTTCAAGCTGAGTTTTGTTGCGAGTTTTCCCGCGATTTTAATATTTTAATGCGGTCGGGTCTTGGTAGCACTAAAACCGCTAAGACGCATAGCTTTGCACATCTGGACTGTGACGCAGTAAATGCAATTTAATTGAATGTTTTGCATGTACCAGGTACCTGTAGGCTATACTTTTGAGGGACACGGTTCGCCTGATATTGGTACTTATATCATGAGTAATATTAAACAGTTGAATGTTATTCGTACTTGGTAGAGACTAAATCCAGTGGAATATCCGATCAATCTGACATTTGATATGTATCACATGTACTACGGGATAAGCTGCCCAAACATGCAATGGTCGCATAGAACACTCAAGTTTATACCAGTACTCTTCCCTAACGCGAAGCTATTTTGTCGCGTGAGAAATCCCCCTCATACTTGAAACCTGGGGATACCTCCACGCATGACCATGCACTATCCCCGGACCCAATTTAATTTGTGCCCGGGGGGCGGAGATGGGGAATGGGATAAAAGCAAAAGGCCCAAAATGAGGAGCTCCACTCCGCTAGGCAGACCACAATCTGACAGGCCGAGAAATGGGATCGGCGGGGCTGAACAAACCGGGGCAAGTTAGTTCCTGTCTACACGCGGAGGGAAAAGCACCATCCTGGTCATACTAACCCAACATGGTGAAGCCGAAGATGCCTCTCCCCGAGACTTTGCCCCGGATTACTAGGATTTGATTGGATCTACGGACTCGCGTGGCCCGGAAATCGCTGTGAGAAACCCAGTTCTGGAGATTAATCGGCTCACTGGAGGGGCCGTTGATAATCCCCGTGCTATAATCCATACTGAACTTGGAGGTCCTTATGACCTAATTAACCAACCACCGGTCGCTTTGTTGGCTTGATATGGGTCCTTGGAAAGTAGGATGTGGATCCCAATCCATATATTCTCTTCGAATCATAGTTGGATGTTGCAATTCTCACGCAGCGGCTCGGCACAGGAAAACAAAGTCCCCCATAGAGAGAGAGAATAGACCCCTCAAATGGAGAGAGGTTGAGAGGGGTCTCACGGTCCCCTTAATCCGTGTTGTACATGTCTGTTTAAATTCGGCCAGGCCCCCCCTGATGCGTTGATCGATTTCTGATCTCGTTTGTTTTATTTCTTTCATTCAAGTGCTGGGCATTTTCTTGTCAATCCTTGTGAAAGTCTTGTATTCCCCTTGGCGAAAGCTTCTCTTATACACTGATCCTCCCCGACTGGTTTCGATCTTTTTTGTATAACCTTGGGGGAATCTCCCTCTGGAAAGAAAATATTTCGTGATCCCTCGCACAGTTTGAGAAATTGACCAAAATGCCGACCACTCGGTATCTAGGCCTCAATGGCATCAAGCTTCAAATAGCCATCGGTCTGTTGGCAGGAATGGACTTTTTGCTTTTCGGTTATGATCAAGGTGTTACCGGTGGCCTCTTGACATTGGAGTCCTTTTCCAAATATTTCCCTACCATCAATACTCTCACATCCTATGAGAATGGTCACACGGCAGCATGGAAGAGTGCTCAATCCACCCGTCAGGGTATCGTTGTCGCCGCATACAACCTCGGATGCTTTTCGGGCTCTATTCCAACAATCTGGCTTGGTAACATCCTGGGTCGTCGCAAGGCTATCTTCATCGGTTCTTTCATCATGGTCATTGGTGCTCTTTTGCAGTGTACCTCCTATGAGCTGGCCCAGCTTATCATTGGTCGTCTAGTCACCGGTTTTGGAAACGGTATCAACACATCCACCGTACCCACATGGCAATCGGAATGCTGCAAGTCTCACCGTCGTGGTCAGATGGTCATGATTGAGGGTGCGATGATTACTCTGGGTATCACAATTAGTTACTGGATTGACTTTGGCCTGATGTTCACTGACCCCAACGATGTTGCCTGGCGTTTCCCCTTGGCCTTCCAGATCTTCTTTGCACTAATCATTCTGGGCTTCGTCATGTACCTTCCTGAGTCGCCTCGTTGGCTGATTCTGAAGGGTCGTGAAGATGAGGCTCGTGAGGTGCTGGAGTGTTTGATGGGTGACGATACCGATGAGACTTTCCTTGAGACCGAGTTCACAGCTATTAAGGCCACTGTACTGGAGATGGCAAAGGGTTCATTCCGCGACATGTTCACCATGGGTCCGGATCGTCACTTCCACCGTACAATTCTGGCCTATGTCAACCAGATGTTCCAGCAGATCTCGGGTATCAACTTAATCACTTACTACATTCCCACGATTCTGGAAGAGCAGGTTGGACTTTCTGCTACTATGTCCCGTCTGATTTCCGCTCTGAACGGTACAGAATATTTCGCTGCTTCCTGGGTTGCAGTGTTCACTGTTGAGAAATTCGGTCGTCGCACACTGATGATCTTCGGCGCTATCGGCATGTCATTGTCCATGGTTATTTTGGCCATCACCGACAGTATTTCATCGGCAAATAAAGGTACCTCGAAGGGTACTTCGGCTGGTATTGCCCAGGCTGTCTTCCTTTTCGTCTTCAACACTTTCTTTGCTATTGGTTGGCTCGGTATGACTTGGTTATATCCCGCTGAGATTGTGCCGTTGAAGATTCGAGCTCCTGCCAATGCCCTGTCCACATCATCAAACTGGATCTGGAACTTCATGGTCGTAATGGTCACCCCTGTCGCCTTTAACAACATCGGATATAAGACCTACGTTATTTTCGCTGTCATGTGAGTTATCCCACCCACCTGGGAACGATAAACCCCGCGAATCAGCTGCTAACTACTCTCTAGTAATGCCTTCATTGTGCCTGTTGTCTACTTCTTCTTCCCTGAGACCACTAACCGATCCCTGGAAGAGATGGATCGCATCTTCCACAAGTCAAACAACATCTTCGATGTCGTTCATATTGCACGCAACGAGCCACACATGTACGGTGCCAATGGTGAACTGCTTCGCCAGCTTGACGATATCGAGTATGCTGCCGTCCGCCGTGCCAGTGCTGCCAAGCACCAAGGTGAACACCGCGAAGACATCGCTATTCCTGAGATTAAGGAGAATAAGGAGAGTGACGGCGGTAGCAGTGAGGAGAAGTAAATGTGTGGACTTTTGTATTTTCTTCCTCGGTATTGTTTCATACCACTATATACCCGGATTACCGGCATGCTGTGACGACTCGGATATGGCTGCCTCCCTCGCCTCGTCGAGGTTTACTTTCTTTATACCTTGTTTGCTTTTGTTCTAATGGTCCAATACCCAGATTAGACTGATCCGAAAGGTTATTTTGGCCTAATTAATTCATGATTCTTGGTAATCTTTCCAAGATTGTATCTTATTTTAAGTTGACTGTGTTCATTTGATATTGACCCTCAAATTTTAGTATCAGTATCTAGTGTATGCCATGAAATAATAGATGGGGTCGGGGCGAGCTCACAGATTCAGATTTGAAACACCCTTGACGGATCTCATAGTTTCCTTCAGATGCTCGCTTGCCTGGGCGCTAAAGCGATTCAAATGACTCACATTCCGGATCACACATTTCGGCGCTTGAGGGTTTGAACTAGTATGTACGACCTCGAGATATACCGATATAT
Source organism: Penicillium herquei (assembly GCA_039634405.1). Lineage (NCBI taxonomy): Eukaryota > Fungi > Ascomycota > Eurotiomycetes > Eurotiales > Aspergillaceae > Penicillium > Penicillium herquei. The sequence continues at coordinate 2,501,485 of CP098387.1, read as the reverse complement.
CCATATAGACGGGGTACAATGACTCAATCCCGGTAACGCGGAAGACTTTTGGTACATCCTAAATGGGAATTAGATCCATGTTTGACAATTAAAAAGTACTAGTAGTACTTGAGGCCAGTCGCAGGATTTTTTCTATTGGCTGAATCCTTGGAACGTACACATGCCCACATGTGCAGATGCCTGCATAGACGGGCGCTTAGCAACCTCCGTGTGATCTAAAAAGCAGCTCGTCCAAGGTTGCGGGTGAGATTGCAAAATTTGAGCATTATTCAGAACCATTTTGCAACGTCTAGCATCAAGCATCATCCAGTGAAAACATTAGCGAAGAATGATATATGTAAGTGAATCTATGTATGGATGTGACGTGGTCGTCGACGTCCCCAGCGCTGAGTGTGATATAGGCTTACACACATATAGCTCATCCTTGGGAGAGAAGTTAGTCAATTAATAGGCTGAAACAAATATACCTACGTGGAATATTACGATATCAGAATGATTGATTGGTTAAAATGCCTCTTTCCAAGAAACATCTCAGCCGCCAACGATGATCGTCGAAATGAGTTAACTGATATCCTCAAGCAATATCGAGCAGGATCAGAGTACAGACCAATGAGCAGACTTCCAACTCATTTACACGAGACACGTCATGAATCAACATGACACAAGTTGGGCTTTCTTCGATGCCTGACCAGTTGACCTGCGCAGGTTAAATAGCGAACAGTTACCCAGCTTTTCATCAGCACAGAATCATACTCGCCATTTCACAAGCACCCAGCATGAGTTCTCTATAAATCTTTACGACCGACACCGTGACCTGGGGGAGTGATTTATTCTTTACAAAATGTCAGCATTGAAACCTTGGAAAATTCTCATGGTATTTTACAGATTACCCAGTGAACCTCGGAAGATTACTAAATGGCCTTGCGTATCATACTGAGTGATATGTCTTTGCACATTAGACTCACCTATGTACAAGAATACTAGCAAGAACATTTGAATCATATTCGAGTGTATGTACCAGAGCCCAGCTAACACTTAGGACGAAAGTTCAATTAATGTATCATTCTAACAGCAATACCTCCGGCCGCAAGTAGCCCGCACAGATTCAAGTTTATACTGCTCCCACTGGCACATTTGACAGTTGGGAAACGACGACATGATAGGTTATAGTAGTAGGGTTGTTGACACAGTTTCATTGCTCTTTTCTCGAGTGCTTGTGACAATCAGAATAGTCGCATAGTCCCCTGATCACAAGACATAGTATGGTGTTGACTACCCCAGCTGCTTCCATCTCAAAGCAGAGTACATTTCTGTCTCTGCTCCACTGGTCTCGAAATCTTGCAGACCTTATTATGTACTTGGCTCCCTGATGTAATGAATCCATATTGAACCATTGGTCACTCAGTTTGTTAACTCTAGGAATCAAGTAATAAGGTCTGCGAGGTTTCGCGATCCAGAAGCAGAGACAGAAATGGGCTTTCCGCTGAGATGGAAGCCGCTGGGGTTGTCAATAACATCCCATATCTTGTGATCGGGGGGGTGGGGGGGGGGGGGGGGGGGGGGGGGGGTATGTGATTACTCTGATTTTCATAAGCCATTAGGAAAAGAGAGGAATGATCAAGCTATAATTGAGTTTTCCCATGATTTCACTCCCAGTGCCTTGTTCAAATGTTACCTACTACCAACTCGTGAACATTGCAGATGCACTTCATTTCATGAAAAGTGAGTGAAAAATGGCGGTCTTATGTGTGGTCATTGCTTGCTAATACGGGAATCCCTAGATGGCTATCTTAAAACCAGCATTCATCGAGTTGTCGCACCACCGAGAGATCAGGCTCATGTGAATCGACTTGGAGTCCTTTACATGGTAAGGATTGATGAGGGTGCAGATCTTGTGCCGATTGGGGAATCTCCTGTTCTTCGAGAAAAGGCTCTGCTGACGAATAAGATCCTTGATGCTGATGGAAAGCCTGTCAAGGCAGGGGAGTGGGTCAGACAGAGAGTTATCAAGAACCTCGGAGAGGCTACTTCAAAGGAAGGCGATAACGAGATAGTTGAAGTTGAAATTGTCAAGGGAGTTTCTGTTCAGTATTTTGATTAGACACAAAAAATTCATATACGTCAGACATGCGTTACAGCTTATTTTCATTGCACACTGGCATGTTGAACGAACCAGTATTCTGAAAACACTGCCTGATATATTTTCCCTCCGCTGGACCGCTCAAGCTGGCTGGGCCGACTGAAATGTGACCGGCTCCCTCTCACTTTCAATAACATCCTCAAGCATCTCAAGCCGATCTTGTCCCCAGAAAGGTTCATCCTTGTAAAAGTAAAACGGCGCACCAAATACTTGTCTCTCCTTCGCCTCTTCTGTCAGGGCCTTTTCCTGTTCCCTTAACTCTCCTTCAGCTTGGGCTTGTCCCAAGAGAGTCTTCCCATCCAGGCCAGCCTCATTCGCCAGCTGGACGATAACCTCCGCACTAGCAATATCGAGTTCCCTCGCCCAGACAGCCTCTAATCCCTTATGCGCGAACTCATGCACGAGCGGGCTATCGTTGCCATGACCTTTGATAGCAGCAAGAAGGACGCGATGCGCAAGTGAGGGGTCTGCTGGGTAAAACTTTGGCTGTAGTACGAGGGCAATATTCCGAATCTGTCGCCAGCGCTGCATTTCAACAAACCGGTAGGCTAATCGCTGAGGTGCGCGCTGCTTGACTGGTAGGCCGCCGGAGATGGAAAATGTGTAGATTAAGTCGATTGGTTTGTAAATAACTTGCGCATTGGTCTTCTTGACCAGCTGTTGGAAGCGCCGGCTGCCAATGTAGGACCAGAGCGATACGAAGGAAAAATATAACTCGATGACTGGAGGTTTTGCCATGGTGATCGCTAGACTGGGGGATGAATGACTTGATATCACAGTGAAAGAAACCAAATAGATGCGGGGTGAAAAGAGGATTACCAATCAATATGGCCCTGCGCAGGGGGTCCAAGAACTGGAGATGATTGTCCGTCCTCTGCAACTCACCTGGCCAGTATTGACTCTTCAGCCGTGGGGTTACGGCTAGTCCCTGAACCAGGAAAAGCTGCCTCCATACACCACTTGCAATCCAAATCCCGAGATAAAAGATCGGGTCCTGTCGTCATTTTTGAGTTGCGATATCTCGGAGATTTTAGCTGTATTGATGATGATAGTAATGACGAATCTCACGCCATCGCGAAGGTCGTGGGTACGTCTCGGGTACCTGCTTGTGGTATTTCAATAAACATACCAACCATGCAAGACATTGCCGGAGAATAATTTTATTTTGAGATCGTTTCTTGACTGGCAAATTCCATCTGTGCACTGAATCGTGATAAAGTATAGAATCAGCCGTTCACAGATAGAGTTAACTGGTGAAGAGCACTGACTCCATCGATGCAAGGGGTTCTCCCATACGGGATCATCTTTCCGCTCTTAAACCCCTTCCCCATAGCTTCTTTTCTACCACTACTCGCAAGGAGGCGCTGAAGCTGAGTTCAAGTTTGGCTGATAAATCTTTACTCTCATTATGTCACGAGTCCCAAAAAGAGTCGCCGTTATTGGCGCGGGGCCTGCAGGTGCTATCGTCACCGATGCACTTGTAAAGGAAGAGGCATTTGATGTGATCAGGGTCTTCGAGCGTCAGACCGCCATCGGGGGGACTTGGTGAGAAATTATCGAATTATCGACATTAAAATAACTTTTAAATACCCCGGACTAACATTTAATAGGATCTTTGAGCCGGAGAGGAAGTCAAACATTCCATCTCTAGAAGCCCTTCAAGACCAGAATGCTGACAGGCCTGTTCCAATACCACGAGATCTCCCATGCTACACACCCCACAGTCGAGATATCAATTCACACACAGAGAGATTCTCAGATACAGGGATTCATGAGCATCTCCATAGTAATGTGCCGCCAGACATCATGTGCTTCAGTCAGGAACCGATTCCTGCTGTTATTTCAGAACATAGTCTATCCACCTACGGCCCGACAGCTCCATTCCGCCATCACACGTTGATGCGAAAATGGATTGAAGATATCTTTGAGCGCGGCGGGTATCAAAATCTCGTTGAGCTGGGAACGACAGTAGAGTTAGCAGAGCGTGTTGAAAACGAGTGGATTTTGACGTTGCGGAAATTCATCCCTGGGAAGAACAGCAATTATTGGTGGTCAGAGAGATTTGATTCTTTGGTCGTTGCCACAGGACATTATTATCTCCCTTATATACCCACAATTCCTGGTATGAGGGAGTATGATGCTCTATTTCCCGGTCGCATTTGGCACAGTAAACATCATTCGAGTATCGAGAGTTTTGAGAATAAGGTACCTTTGTCAGATCACCCCATCTACAGGACTCCATTCTGACATATATACGCATGCAGCGGGTAGTGGTTGTTGGCGGATCAATATCTGCATTTGACGCAATCCACGATATTCGAAAAGTTGCGAAGACACCAGTCATTTCAGCACTGCGTCGCCCCTCACCCATTTTTGGTCCAACACCATTCAGCCACCCGGATATCGATAACAGGTCAGAAGTCTCCTCATTCGACGCTAAAACAGGGAGAATCAATTTTACCGATGGATCTTCAGTCGATAATATTGATATTATACTCTTTGCCACTGGCTATGATTTCAGTTTCCCCTTTTTGCCCAAGCTCCAAGAGGTGCACAAGCGAATCCCTGGGCTATATGCACATGTCTTTAAAATAGACGACCCAACCTTAACGTTCATTGGAATGGTCAGTACCAGGCTATATCTAGATTTGAACACATAAGTGACTTTTTATTAGGTTACCAGTGGATTCGGCCTTCGGATATTCGAATGGCAAGCTGTCGCAGCTGCTAGAATCCTTTCCGGTCACGCCAACCTTCCTTCACGGGAGGAAATGGAGCAATGGGAGGATGATCGACTGAAAGAACGGGGTGAGGGTGGTCCCTTTTGGACGCTTTTACCTGACTTCGCGACATACTTCAACGAACTGAAATCAATTGCAGGAGATCCCGCACCAGGTACGTCTGGCAGATCACTACCAGAGTTTGATCTGAAGTGGGAAGATACTTTTTGGGAATTTATCCGGTATCGCAATGAAATATGGAAAAGGGATGCAGTCAAAGCAGAAAAGAGGAGTTAACTATGATATGGTTTCACGCTTACAAAGAAACCCATAACCTTCCAACGAATATGAATTAATCGGTATCCAGTTGAGTCTACCGTTGAAATTTAACGGCGGATTATCTAGAAGACACATTAAAGTAACGCTATAGGTAGATGCAGGAAGTTTTTGAGTAAGTCGTTGTGTAGCTTTTAACGCGGCGTGCCAAATATTTCCATTTTCATATAAACTCGAACACAGAAATCAGAAGAAGATAGCCCAGACAGCCCAGAAAAGTCCCATGATCGCGAGGCACTTCACAATATTTTTGTCCGCATGCGCGACACGATCATCAAAGCGCTGCAGATACTGGCGCTCGGAATTCAGATGGGGCAAAGACTTCCCCGGCACTGGCTTCCCCAGAAACTCACACAGTGGCTCCCACCCATCACAGATATCCCACTCCAAGAGGCGTTCAGGGGGCACGATGCTCTTCACCATGCGGACATGGTCCTCGAGAACTTGGTATGAATTCTTTTCGAAGTTGCCGCGATAGAACATGTTCCAATTTCCACGGACAAAGCTTTTCTGCATCCAGTACAGCTCGGCACAGAAATAGCTGCGGAACGAGAAGCGCCAACTTTTGTATACTGGCATCAAGGTTTCCATGACACTCTTGTGCCATTTGCGAACGTCCTTTCGGACATTCAAGATGACCTTTGCATCGGGATACGCGGCAATGAGCTCTGGAGCGAATGCTGCTGCTGGATGGTCGGTGATGGCCATGCAGTGACCGATGACCTTGTCGAAGTCCTCAGCAGTAGGTGGATTCTTTCCAGTCTTTCGGCTCTGCTCTCGCTTGAGCCGTAGCTGGTGCCACGATACATCATCCTCAGCGTGTTGGATCACGTCAAATCCATGGTAGCAATGCTCGTATCCAAGCTGAAGAAGTGAGGCACGAAGAGATCTGGTACCTGATCGCGATGGACCAACGGCCAAGACTTGCATAGGAACTGTGCGAGTTCGATTTGGTGGGTCAATGTGGTAGAACAGTTTTTCGATGGCCTCCATTGTGCTGAGATATTTCAAGGTTTGGGATTAACTGGAAGAGATTGGCTGGCAATCTTGAAGAATGATCTTGGAAGGCTTAATTTATAGAACAGGGTATGCTTGCTTGCTTGGATGCGTAGAAGATCAGATTAAAGAAGCTGTACCACAGATATATAGTCCATTGAGAATTTTACCACCTGTATTATTCATGTTCCAACATTACCCCGAGATTTCCGAGTCCTGCAGGGACATTCCATGATTGACGATGGGACTTGGCTCATGCACCTGACCACTGCATTACTGCAACCTTTCAGCCTTGGATGGGGTGTTATTAGTGGGCCTGCATGAACCCTCAAAATGACACGTCCCTTACACAGATGTTGATCGATGTTGAGTGCAGAATGGCAGATCTTATGCCTCAAAATGTCGGTGTGCTTCGTGCAGATGAACCTGCTTCTCAACCTAACTTCTGCCTGACACAGAGTAGAGTTTTTCTTCTTCTTCCAACCCCTCTGTTCTCCTACATTTCAGCCACCTTACTGAACGATGGATGTACTATCGAAGATACTCCAAGTTGGGCGTGCGGGGCCCTGCGGCCACCAGCTCCCACCGACAGACGAAATCTTTGAATCTGTTGCAGCAGCAGTCGCTGAGCAGATGTCCTCCTATGACGCATCTCATGACATGCAGCATGTTTTGAGGGTAACCTCTATTGCGCAGGCTATTCTCATAGCTGAGGTTAGCGGACAGCCCGATCTGAAGCTGGACCCAACTCTAGTACTACTAGCTGCGTAAGACAATATTCCAGCCCCCTTGAACCCTTCCTCGACGATTCAAGCATATCTGACCCGCTCTGATGGAATATAGACTACTACATGATATCAGTGACAGAAAATACACAGATCCTGAGAATCCAAAACCCAGCCTCACGGACATCCTCAGTTCGGCAGCGGTGTCACCCGCGCTATCGGCGAAAGTCGTCGATGTCGTCGAGCATGTCTCATACTCATCCGAAAAGCGGGACCCAAGTAAGACTCAATTAATTCTGAGTCAGACACCAGAGCTGGGTGTTGTCCAGGACGCCGATAGACTCGATGCGATCGGGGCGATTGGCATTGGGCGAACATTCACTTTTGGGGGTGCGAAGATGCCGCAGGCCAGCATGCAACTTTCCAAGGACCATATAATCGAGAAATTAGTAAAATTGGCAGATATGATGAAGGTATGGATCAGTTTAAAATTCTCCCGTTCACATTTCTAGAGTCTAACATGTTTCTTTCTTTGTTTGGCAGACGGAGACTGGAAAGCGGATGGCAAAAGAACGAACAGATAGATTGCTTTTTTTCTCCCAGTGGTGGGATGAAGAAATGGCTATGGTAGCTCTCTAGAGCAAGAGTGTTCAGTGAAAATAGAACGCTGATTCCGGTTTTTCCATGAGTATAAACTATTTCCTAGAACTCCAAATCCATTCTCATCCGCTAGTAATCCTCTTCCCAGAACACTTGTTCGGGGAGCCAGTCATCGGGGTACACTCGCTGTCTCACTTTCATATTGCTGAGGCTCAGAATTTCCTCAGGAGTCAGTGACCATCCTTGCAAGTCAAAATTTACAGCAATACGCTCGGGGGTGATGCTCTTGGGGATTGCACTAGTGCCTCGTTGAAGAGCCCACATGATTCTATTTTCTGGGTCAGAAGTTGTTATGACGTTGAGTTATGGGGCTCTTGTATGCACATACAGAATCTGTTGAGATGTCTTTCCCTTGCGCTTACAGAGGTCCATCATGACGGCACTCTCGTGTAGGACAGGCAAGGAAGATGCGAGGGGAGAATATGCGGTACAATGAATACCATTCTGCTTGCAAAAGTTGATGAGTCCGCCTGATGGACAACTTGGATGAAGCTGCAGTTTGTTAGCTGATTGTTCCTGTCGTATTTGGATGAGGGCAATACCTCAATCTGGTTCACTGCAGGCACGATATTGCACAGTGGATGGGCCATCAGCTTTTTCAAGTTGCGGATTCCGAAGTTGGATACGCCGATATTGCGGACTCTGCCAGATCGAACGGCATCCTGCATATGCTGCCTATGATTCCTATTGTGTCAGTGTTGTTGACCTTGCACCCAGCGCCAGGATACTCACCATGTCATTGTAAAATCCCAATTGGGAAGAGATCTCTTTGGGTCTTCGGGGTCGATTGCTGTTGGCCAGTGCTAAACGCAGAATTAGTAGCTGAATTAGCTGCCAGGAAATGCTGACTCACCATAAGGAGGAGATCAATATACTCCAGCCCCATTGCCTGCAGTGATAAATCCACAGACTCTGCGACGCGGTGATGCCACGAGTTATCGACCTTCGTGGTAATCCAGATAGACTCCCGAGGAATACCAGAGTCTCTCACAGCTTGGCCCACTTGGTCTTCATTATTGTACCGGAAAGCAGTATCAATATGTCTATACCCAATGGAAAGTGCCTCTTTGACTGCGTCGTAAGTCTGATTGGGCTTTTTCGGCTTCCTCGTTCCAAATCCCAACCCAGGTATCTTATCTCCCGTGTTGAGTGTAAAGCGCCGCTGTGCGATATCCAGATCTTCATCAATGGACAGGCCATTCATGTGTTGAACTCCATTCGTTTGTTTGACCCCATTTGGTTGCTTGAATCCATTCACGTGTTTGACTCCGTTGATATGCTTGGCTGTAGATGGGGGTGTATTGGGAGGAGAAAGCATAGTTGGATAGACAGGTTGTATCGCCTCCTGTTGGTAGGATCGGACAGATGCGTTGACAGCTTCAGAGGTTGCTACCGTATCTGCTACTTGGCGGAGCAAGGTTGGGAAGGTGGTGGAGATTCCCAGTAGGTAATCACCAAAGTCTCTGCACATCGCTTCGACTGCATCTTCCTTCCGGTTCTCGACCGCCATATGAAATCGCCGCCGACCGCTGCTGTCGAAATGGCTGATTTCATCGTCTTTCAAATGCAGTGACCCATACTCGCCTCGCACTACAAGACTCTCTTCCTTGTGCAAGGCAACCTCTGAGACATACAGATGCCCGATAATATCCGAGGAGTTCCATCGTAGTACTGCATTGGTCTCCCGGTCTCGGGAGCTCGGGGGCCCATCAGTTGCCTGCTGAGCCAGTACGGTGGACGGTCGCCCAAAAAGCCAGACCAATACATCCAGCATATGTACACCAAGGTCATCCTTTGTAAATAGTCAGATGTTTGTCCTTCCGAATGAGGCGTGGATGCATGGTGAGGGTTACTTACAAATGTCCCGACGTTATCCACTACTCGCCAACCGTCCTGTGGTGGATCATACTGGCCCACAATAGAAGCCCGGATGGATATGAGCTTGCCGAGCTTGGGTATGAAATCTTTCAAATAAAGATATCGTGGCTGCCATCGGCGTTGAAATACCACACCGGTTGTAGCCGCATGCGCACATAGGTTCTGGAAGTCCACTGCGCACTCAGCGATTGGCTTCTCTTTCAGTACAGGGATTCCAGAAGCGGATAGTCGGGCAACAAATTCGGCGTGGAGTCTGTTGGGAACACTTAAGATACCAAATAGAGGCCTCTGGTGCTGTATGAGCTGATCCAGGCAGGTGTATGCTGGTATCTCTGGGTGACGAGATGAAAAGGACTTGATAGTTTCTGGGTTATTGTCGCAAACAGCTGTGACAACAATAGAGGAAGTTTTCTGCAAACTAGAAAACCATGTCTTATATCCCCGTGAGCCCAGCCCAATCAACGCAACGTGGTACTTAGGCTTTCCTTCACGCATCTTTGAACCTTTAGAAGTCGAACCTTGGGGTTTGAGGGTGAAGATACTTCCTGGGAGGTATGTAGGGACTTTGTCTTCTGTTTATCAGTCTTTTCATCATAAGTCCAAATGGATGTCCATATCTATTTATAACAGCTTTTGTCCCACATCCACAGCCGTATTCAAATGTTTACAACTTGAAACCCCAGGGCTATGTTCCTAGTACATAGAAGCTGGAAAACTGCATATGTGGAAACATTATGCACCAGGTACTAGGTCTTCAGAAATGTTACCTGGACCTAGCAAGATCGGCAGTGCTGTTTACACAGTACGAAAAGTATCCACGAACCACTCCAGAGCTGGAAATGCAACATCACAGCCTGAAGCCGAATTAGAATCAATGAATGGACCACATTATTGGGCGCTTTCAGTTATACCGCATCAATAATTGATCTTCGGTCCTGCATTGATCTGGCTATATCCACTTATCTGCAGGTAGGGAAAATCATGTCCAGACGCACATGTGACATCCCCAGGTGCACACGTCATTATGCATGCAGAGGAAGCGGCCCGCTATAAGCAAGGGTCTACTAGTGCTTCCAGGTTTGTCCATAGTGTTTTATGGGGTAAACTTGAATAAGCTGACCGCTATTTGTATAAATGTTTCTAGTACTAGCAGTTTCAACTTGAAAGCCAGAATGTAAATCCTGATCTCGAATATCACGTCTATTCTATTATGATATGTACCGTATCCTTTCAAACATGGGGCTTCAAACTTGAGGATCGGGACAAAATACCTAGTCATGGAAACTGCTACTGGTGCTCAAAACAAATGCTATCCATCATGATTCGAATGTTTTGATTTGAGTGGCTTGATAAAAAAAAGCAATTCAGGCATTCATGATCTAGAATAATAAAGATGACGTAACATAAATCAACATTGAAAGACCTACTGCATTTTCATAGCAAGGGACATTATGATTGACCTCACTCCGTATATGCGATCGACTTGAAGTTAAACCTGGAGCCACTCGAAGCAGACCGTGGAGAAACACTCAGAGACAACAGGACTTGCAATTGATTTCGATCGGCCCTGCAGCACATCGATTCATGCTTCCCCTCTTTCAGCCAGCCACCTAGACATATGGTCAGCGTTGAAAGCCTTACTCGTATGAGAGTCATATCCATAGTTAGGGTGCGGTGTAGACAGGGAAGGCATTACTGTATTTACTCTAAGGTTGTATTTGCCCCGTGGTCATCCCTAGATGTTTCAGCTCAGAATCCTGTGAAACAATCATCTCCGCTTCCAAGGTTATGACTAGTCCTTTATCGTCATAGACATATGCATCTACCGCCATTATATGCCTCTCAGGGCGACTAATGACAGTATTGAGATCAGTTGGGTAAAATACAGAAACATGGATGTAGTAGTCAAGGCTTTATTGTCACGGGTCGCTGAGTGTTCAAGGCAGCGATACTACATATGTGCAACCCTTGGAAGCCAGCATTTGAGTGGGGCTCTGCCCTGCCAGTGGCACGGAGGATCTCAACTGGTAGGTCCAATTTCTCATTGACATAGGCTATCTCACTAGGTACTAGTGGGAATGGTATACCTTTTTCCATTTTGTGCAGGGCTTGACAGCGCAACCTTGAAACCACCGAAGACTTAGAGGGTTCACTTGAAGGAAAGGTAACAGAGCCCTGGAGTAGACATATATAATTTGAAAGTTGTTCAAGTTAGTATTGATAGTAGTTCCTCGTGTCAAAAATTAAGGTTTAAAAGTTTAAAAAGCTTTGATTCAAAGCCCGAAGCGAGATTAAACCGCATCCAAATCCTCATATTCTACTTGACTAATTTATTCTGGTCATGTTCTCATGTGCATAGTATGTATTTATTGCAGTCCCTTTTGGAAAATAAAGATTCCCATCTAAGATGTGGAAAATGAGTCACCTTCGCCAAGTTAGCTCAGCGTGGGCTCATCATCTGATACTGATTCGGTTTTGTCCGTTTTCTTCAATCCATCTGACTGTATAAAGAAAGAGGCCAGGATGGCCATGGAAACAACACATGTATAGAAAATCCACATATCTCTGAGGCCCTTTACATATTCTTTCCTTTGCGCTGCGCCCGACAAGGCTGTTGTGAGACTTCCACTGCCAATTTTCTGCTGGATCAGGACTGTTCCTATGACGGTCGACATCGAGGTAAAGAGACTTCGAAGAAATGTAAACGCCGATATCCCCGCCGATGTGTCTTCTGGCTTCAGATAGCTTTGTAGTGAGATCATTGGTCTTTGGAACAATAGTCCTGCCCCTATCCCTGCAATTATCTCGAATACAATAATCTTCGGCCAGACGATATCTGTGCCAAAGGATATAAACAGACCAGTTCCGAGTGTCATAAGAACGGTACCTGCAATGATCATCGTGAGGTAACCTCCAGTGCGTCGGATGAAGAAACCTCCACTCATTGTTGTGACGGACATTGGGAGAACCATGGCCAGCATAGTCACTCCAGAGATCAGAGGATTGAACCCAAGAACCACCTGATAATAAAGTGGAAGAAAGAAGTCGAAGGATGTAAAGACAAATGCGTGTAAGCATCCAACGACGAAAGAGGCAAGGCAGGTTCTCTGCTGAAAAATTCGAAGTGGAATCAGAGGTCTTTTTGCGAATTTCCCTTCCCAGAACAGAAATAAAGCTAATATCAGAATGCCGAAGACGAGCAAGCAGATAACTGATGCCGACGCCCAATCTGACAGCCCACTTGAGCCGGATTCAAGGCCGTATAGTAGGCAGATCGTCCCGCCGATGATTAACAAAAACCCAATCCAGTCAAGCTTAGCTAACCCGTGAAGTATAGGCTCCTTCTCAGTGCTGAGCTTCAGGTTTAGGTAAAGGAGCAAAAGAGCTATTCCATCGAATGGGAGATTAATATAGACTGTTGAATTGTCAGTATTCGATACCCAAATCCCATTGTAGTTCCGGATGTAATTGAGCTTACAGCACCAGCGCCATCCAATGCCTTCGGTAAACACGCCACCCAATACTGGACCAAGACCGCTAGCCACTCCAAACGCACTCCCAATAAGGCCATAGTATTTGGGACGCTCTGCTAAGGGAAAGAGGTCGCCAATGATGACAGACACAAGAACCATCGAGCCACCAGCACCCAATCCTTGTACGACTCTTCCTGCGAGGAGAGAGACACTAGATTTCGCCAGAGCACTGACAAGGCTCCCCACCATAAAGACACTGACACCAGTCATTATAGTCGGTTTTCGACCGAAGACATCGGAAAGTTTGACCCAAATAGGGGTTGAAGTTGTCATTGCGAGAGTATAGCCGCTTCCAATCCATGGGTATTCGGCGGATGTGATACGTAATTGATTGGAGATACTAGGTAAAGCGGTCGCAATGATTGTAGTATCCAACGCACCTAGGAACAGAGTCAAGCAAAGTGATACAACAGTGAGTCGTCGCTGCCAAATCCCCATCTGAGGAGGCTGAAAGGAGCCCGTCGCAGACCCTCCATCGACACTGGGGGTCTGTTTTTCGTTTGGCTGGATATCATGTGCCTCACTCATTGCTTTGGTCACGGCAGCGTGAGAATTGTATGAAGACGAAATAAACACACTCTAGATTTCTGGCTTTTGTTTCCAGCCCAGTTGTGTCTGACAAGGATATGCAATAGCCCCCCACTCGGGCCCACTTGCCGTAAGCCAAGGCCAGTGATGGACGCCAGCACATTCCACTCCATGTCTTATGTACCGATTCAGGTGTTAGGTACCCATGGTAACCTTAGAACTCATATTTGAGAATTGCTCCATAGAGGTGAGGCGCGCCGTCTCTATCAGCACTGCGAGGAGATGCGAAATCCATCCAAGGATTCGTGGTGCGCAGAAAATTCCGGAGCTTGAATTTTATGAGACCAAGACACCGCGGTGTCATTTTGTCTGAGGTCCGCAGCTAGTGATCAATGTCCGTGTAGATCTTCCGAGCCTTCTTTACCCCTTACCTCAATCCCAGGTAATTCCTTGTTTCTATTAATGCACTCGAAAACCAGCGTTGCACTTTCCTGAACGATGATCAAAGAACGAAAGGAGGCCAACATCGAGAAGCTAGTTTGAAGGACTTTAGGCATTCAATGTTGCAATGGATTCACGTGCAAGGCCTTAATGATGCCGACCTCAGGACCTTGATTGATACCTAACCCGTGGACTGCTCACCTGGGCAGGTGAGGGGCAATAGCAACCTTGGAAGGATCTTCCAACTTGAAGATGGTGCATGCCAGTGTCTGCCAGTGGATATGTTCCAAGATTTCCAAGGCTGAAAGCTTGCAACAGAACTTCCGAGTCTGGTACATAGTAGACTTCAGGTTTCAAAATATATCACCGGGCAAGGATGAAGATAGCTTCTGTCAAGATGATTCCACCCACATCATACAGGACTCAAAAATAATTTTGGAACAGTCGATCTATCTTCACAATTTCCAGATTCTATCAATTAAAATAGCCTTAAATTCATGTCAACATTGATTGGCCCGTTACATACATTGAAACAGCCAATCGGAACGTCGGGAGTGTGATCAGTTCAATCGCAACGTGCAAAGTTGATCTTGCTTTGGTCTATAGTCCACCATCATTATCAGACTTATACATGCGACCACAGGGTACGGAGAACATGGTGTCCAGATGTCCCGTCACCTCAGCCGATGCTCGGTTAAATGGACACTGACACACTATCATGATATCAAGCTAATCAGATTTCATTTGATATCAGGTAGGATTTGAAGATGAGACATTATTCCCAGTTAGTGAGGAACAACTCCGTCTCTCCAACTTGAAGATCCGAGTCATCTCTCAAAATCCTTATTTGCACAGGTCTTGCTCTTTTCTGACCATCCCCCTGACGGCATGCGTATGATTGAAGCAGTCTTCGACATCAATCGTGAGAAGCTTACTCTCAGAATCACGCCGATGTATAATTTTGGGGATCCGGAAACCGCGCCATGGGATATATTCACCCCTTGTCCCGCAACTTCATAACAGCAACCAACAACCTCTATGCCTGTACAATATGACCTCCTATCTCCATATATCCAGCACATACGACCACAGGGTATGAAGAACAGGGATTTCCATCCGCTCAGCCGTACTTAAGCCACATACTAAACGCGGTCAATTCTCAAGGAGCCCTCGGCCTTAATTTCAGGCATCCACTCTTAGCGGAAGTTGATGCAGAAATTTTCAAAATAGTGCGGTTTCGACGCCCAGCTGGACACTCAAATCCAGACCTGCTGTTTCAAGCGCTTGCGCCAGGGGAGGTGGTGGTAACCATCGTCCAGCAGGCTCGGGCTTTTCATTTTCCTCGTCCCATATGATTTCGGGCGACGCGATCGATATTTTCCGTAGATGGGGTAGATGTTCCTCCTTATGTACCAGCAGGCCTGACAGAAACTCGTCTTCTTGGAAGGTAGTGAGATCATGGTCGTCATAAAATATGTCTAGCTCCTCCAAGCTACGAGGGAGGCTTCTCCATGCCTCGAGAGGATCGTCATGTCCGCATAAGAAGACATGGTAAATACGTAACTTGGTTAGAGCTGTAAAATCGCTTAGGTCAATGCGTGGTCCGTTGAACAATCCTTCGTGGTCAAGCCAAGGCCGGGTAAGGGTCAATTCCTTTAAGGACGCCTTTTGTGGCTGCAACGTTCGCACAAAAGCAGCGGCTGTCCAGCATCTCTCAGGCTCATCATTAAAACCATCCCACTCCCCTTGCTCGACGTCATAATGGAGCGTTTCCAGTGCGGTTGGCCAGCTTAGTATAGCAGCTAACGGCTCCTCGTGAGCCCCACAGCGTATCAAATTCAGGTCTTTGACGGGCGACTTGCCGGCAAATTGGCGCAGACCACTCTTATCTTCCAAAGGATCCATGGTATTGAAGTTGAGAATGCTGAGAGTCTGAATTTTTGGAAACCAGTAAAAACCAAAAAAGTCGTATAATGAAGTTTTGCAAGGAACAATTGCTGAAACAATGAATTTTTGAAGATTTGGTTCATCTCTCAGTGTGCGTTTCAGCCGATCTAGAGGATGATGGTGGAGTTGTTCTTCGCGGACGCAGAGGTTTTCGTAATATTGTCGTTTCAACAGCTTATAGAAGCGGCGTGAAACGAGGTATAGGGATCGTAGATCTTTGTTTTCTTGCGGCTGCTCTCGTTTAATCGCGCGTTCGGACGAGTCAGCCCATTTGTAAAATGGCAAATTGCGCTGACCCTTTTGTGCTTGCAAATAATCGGCAATGATAAGAAATAGTTCGTCCGAAAGGTCCAATAATTGTGCCATTTTTAGAGCTAGACCAGGAAACTGGCTTCAATATGGCAGAAGAGAGAGCAGCTGTCGCGGACG
This sequence comes from Penicillium herquei, assembly GCA_039634405.1. Lineage (NCBI taxonomy): Eukaryota > Fungi > Ascomycota > Eurotiomycetes > Eurotiales > Aspergillaceae > Penicillium > Penicillium herquei. The sequence continues at coordinate 2,485,152 of CP098387.1, read as the reverse complement.
AGTCTCAAGAGCAAGTGAGTGCTGTGCAAAGAAATGGGTTTTCTACTCAGCTGCTCGGGGGAAGAAGCATGGGACGGGAAGAAGTGGGAGCCTAAAAGTGAGAATGGAGGTGGTCACCGGTCACCTGATAGACTCAGGGTCCTATCTCCAACTTATTCATTTAACATGGTAGAGGCTAAGCCTCTTCTAGCATAGCGTCGCAAGATTATTTCAGGGTTTCCACCTGGGCAAGGTCCAGACTCCACAGAGGCATCGTGTCCGGACCTCGCTGAAGTGCTGACAGGGTCAAAACCTTAGAGTGCGAGCTGCAAGTTTTTGATGGATGTTGATGTTCTTACCATGACTGCTGGTTTTTTTGCTCTTTGCGGAAAACTCCTTTGCCGCCTTAATCGTCAAGGCCATGGTTCCGGATAAGACCGATCTATCTATGACAGGCCTCTGTTTCAATCTGGGGGAAGAGGGTGTATGTAGTCAACATGGAGTTGGAGTCTACAGCTCGAACCTTGGAAATGAGTGGTCCAAGTCGTCTATTTTAGTAGTTAAAGACTGAAAATGTTACCTTGGGATAAAGATACAGGATATAGCTAATTCTGCATTGAAATGAATTTGAACTCAAGAAATATCATTATAGAGAGTTTGAACATCAGAATTTCTCTGGCGAACACAATTATTATGATTAGGATTTCATCACGGCAGCTCAACTCTCTCCGTAGACATCAATTCACTCAGTCGCTTATTCGTCTCCTCTGATCGCCCAGTATCGTTTGAAATTTCAGACATAGAGGTGAGCGTTTCTGTTTGTGAAAGTCGCCCATGACGATAGTCTTTACCCTTGACAACAGGAAGCGCAGCGAGACTATCCTCATCCAGATTGGGAACAGTGACCCCCTCTGCGTCTGTACTCCGACGTGTCTTTCGTTTATAGAAAATGAAAGCTAAAATCACAACTGCCACTAAAATCACACCTAGTGGAACACCAAGTCCGATCCCAAGTTTGGTCGTTTTGGACATGCCGTGGCTGGATTTTGCGTTTGTTGTCGAAGTCGAGGTCGAAGTAAGTGAAGATGAGCTACTAGTAGCTCCCGTAGGCGATGTAGATGTTGCGCTTGACGTTGTATCGGTGGAAGAGGTATTCGCAAAATTGTAATCTTTTGGTGCTGGGTCGCCCGTATATCGTTCCGTAACCCCAAAGACCACGCTGTGATGTTATCACCGTACGATTCACCCTGTGCGGTAAAGGGCTGCAGCATAAAGTTACAGCCGGATTCCCTATAGATATCTCTGGTTGCTATCCATACGTAGCTATAGTTGTTGGCTTGTTCCGCTGGTCGAGGATCAGCTTTGAGATGATCGCTATCGAGAAATCTGTCCTTGGGACACGTACCTTCTAGTGTTTGCTGCAGAGTCCCGCATACCTCATAAAGTGATATTAGAGGTGCGACCACATCCCATGTTATGTTCACGTAATCTCCCACGATGTATTCATCTTCTGCGTTTGTTGGAAATGTGAAATTCTCCATGCTCGCTGTCACTGTTGGTTGGGTTTCCGACGACCGTTATCTTAGGTTGGTGGTGATACGATCCGATCAAAGGATCGTGAAAGTCTTAGTCGCGCCTTAGTAGAAACTGGTTCAAAGAAGCCTCGGGGCTAAAAAGGGGGCAATTTCATATTTCAATTTCTGAGATGAGAACCCAGGCGGGGTCGTGTTCCGCTAAAAGCAATATGGAATAGCTTCTGTTGAACCCTGTCTAGTGTGGATACTATCAGGGATGCATAGATCCAATGGAGATATTCCTAGCTCCAGATGTTCCACAGTTAAGAGGCCTATGGGCTTCATTGGCCGCTCCAGACACTAATCTCAGTAATAGTCTCCAACTTGAACAAATTTCAATGTTGTAAAATGGTTCATCCGAGTCTCTCGAAGAAACTCAAGTGCTCATCCCGCTCCACTTAACCCGCCAAACATTAGAGATACCTATACTAACCGAATATCTGCACTTCACGGGAAACTCAAAAGAGGTCTACTAGTAGTAGACTGGAAACTATAACGTTTGGGGCTTGTTAGGCCTAGATACATCTGGAGGTGATGATAGCTTCAAAACTGTAGCCTTTAGGAAAGTGCTTGCTGATGGGCTGGAGCATCATCTTACTCCACTTATTCCCCAAACAAGCAGCAATCCCCCATGTTTGCAATTTTTGCATTCCCCATTTAAAATTCTGGCATTTTTTTCTGCCAAAGGGTACATCCATACAAACTTGAAGTATATATCTTATTTAGAAATTAATTTATCCACTTATAATAATCAAGAAAAAAAAAGAATTGAGATTAAGAAAGAGGGGGTTTAGTCTAGCCTTTAAGTCTCTAATAAGGTCTGTATACAGTATATGTATGCGGTCTGTGGGTAGAGAGTAAAGTAGGTAGACATCGAGAGAATTAAAGAAATTGGTGGGGTGGCTGGTACTTAGATGTATTTTTTTTGACCGCCTAGACACCGCCTTCAAAGTGGGTCCCGGGGTGGTGGGAATATCCACGGGGTGGTTGCTCTATCATTCCTCTATTTTGAGGCCATAATACTCCCTCATCACACCTTTCCTCCCATCTTAAGATAGGCTTTGTACAGAAGTCCTCATACTCCAGGGCTCCTATGAGATAAGATCATCATTGTACCTGACTATTCAAGTATAATGCGTCAATTGCTGCGATATCTTCAAGATTAATGTTCATGTACAAATCTCGCCGCCGCTTCATGGACGTCATGTTGTTCTTTCGGCCATCCCAGAATAGTTCCCACAACATAGACATCATGTGGCACACCGGGAACTTCAAAATACTCAATTTGGTTCCCTGGTACATTCCGAAATCTTTCGGCGAACCCACGACAGCTGTCACACAGAACCTCAGCACCCCCAGCCTGCACAAAGATTGGAGTCGGAGTTGCGAACGGATGTAATGCCGGCGAGATATACTCGCTATCCAAACGCACGACGTCGGGCGGCGCAATTGCCCGGGCGCCCCAGGCCATAATACGCGACTCAACGTAGTCCGTTTTTATGTTCCTGTTGGAAGATACGGCGTCCGGATCCCCTTCAAAGCAATACTCAACCGAGGGCGAGAAAAGTAGACATGCCTTTGGCGGCGGTAGGCCCGCAAGATCATGGTCTGAGTCTTGGTCAATGGTAGTCAGATAGCGCAAAAGGGCCATAGCGATGGTCGATCCTGTGGAGTCGCCAGCCAGCACAATCCGCGCCGGAGAGATGCCAAGTTCTTTGATGAGGTAGATATAAGCTGTCACGGCATCCTGCATGGCGCCGGGCCATGGAGTGGGATTATCACCACCAGCAAGACGGTATTGCAGCCAGAACGAGTGAGTATTGTTGCCCAGCGTATTGTTCAGTAGGGTTGCTGTGGGACCCGAGTCGTCTGGTCGGCCGTTTAGCCAGAGAAGCGATCCGGAGTGGAAGGACAGGACAACCAGGTTCTGTTCTTCTAGCTGCCATTGTTTCGATGGAAGCTCTGGATACCAGGTGCCACCGACTACCTCGGGTTGAATATGCTCACTCCAGAAGTCGCCACGGTACGCTGAGTCCGGCGCTGGCTGAATTATCTTCCATCTAACACCGAGCTCGCCAGGCTCGAGGCTTAGCGACTGCGTAAAGCCCAACTCGAATATTATATGAGCCACTCGCTCACAGACCCGCGTGAGGCACGCCTGGCGATATGTCCAGTCTGAACTTTGACGAAATGAGCTTGGAATGTAGAAGAGACAGTAGAAAAGCGCCTCTAGAATACTCCGAAAAGCAACTATGATGATCCAGATGGTGAATCCCGGCTGCCGAGTGCGCCAGTCATTAGGGACAGCATTGTCGTCTGCGTACATGCGTGCCATCGAACCCAACTCAATCTTGAGGACGAAAAAGAGAAGACAACAGAATCTGAAAAAGGTCCGCTTTCTGGACCCGAGTTTCGAATCTGTACGTCGTGATACGGTCGCAAGGAAACAATTGATATATACTGCCCAGGTGCAGGAGGTTTGTTTTTGTAATGCTAAATGCGGTAGCCTGGATGTTCTTTATTATCGAGGAATGAAGGATTATCGAAAAACAAGCAATTGGAGAGCCTGGTAAAAACTCAAAATGGATATCAATCTGGGTTGCTATAATTAATGATTGGCCCCCGCAAGCCCTTTCGTAGGCCCGAGGGCCAACTATTAAGTCCGTTCACAATGTTTCCTAGGACTTTTAGACCCCATATCCTCTAGTGGGCGTGGAAGTATCAGTTAAGTATCTCTTCGCACTCTTCGCACTCCACAGGTACATACAGGTTACCGCAAAAAGTCAAGGGCTACAGGTTGCATGCCTCTTCGGGACTGCCCGCCTAAACTAATCCTAAATAGGCATGCAAGCTGTAGTCAATTTTTGCTTTATTACTGCGGTGATAATTGGGTCTGATACGTGCATAATGAGTGAAAAAAAATCCAAATTCCTTCGCCAAAAAAAATGTCATACCTTGAAGTCCTGAGCGCTTCAAGTCTTCAATTTGATGAGAATGGCGTCTCCTGACCAGTCAGACCGCCGGCGCCTATGATCTGTACTTGCTTCTCCCGAGGGCCGGGTCCTCCTTGATTTATCCATTCCTGCCCCTCCTATCTTATAGCGCAACGCGTCTTTCAATTGCGTGTTTCTGTTTCCGCTCTGGAACACCACGCGTCAACAATGTGAGTGCCCAAGTGCACGCGCTGAAGATGATTTCATAGCTAAACATGGAAACAAGCAACAGATCTACTCGAATCGCCCTCGACGTGAAACCCCCGTGACCCCGAACCGTCTTTTCCATCAATTAGCTTGCTAAGATGGTTTACACCATGAAATTATACACCGATGGTGGCTGTAGACGCAATGGACAATCAAATGCAATTGGAGCGGCTGCTGTTGTACTCGAGAAGAGAAGTGGATCAACAGTTCGTTGGAGGGCACCACTACCGTCAGATCCGACCCCAACAAGTCAGCGCGCTGAAATCACCGGCATCATTGTGGCACTCCAGAAGGTCCTGGAAACTTACGGCACGCTGAACGGGAATCCAGACCTGGATGTCACGATATATACGGATTCCAAATATGCGATTGGGTGTATGACGGATTGGATTTACAAGTGGACGCAAAACGGATGGGTCAATTCTCGGGGCTTCGAAGTCGCCAACCGGGATCTTATTGCAAAGGCTTCACGACTTGACGATGATGTAAAAGAGCTGGGATGTGTAAGATATCTGTGGATCCCGCGGGAAGAGAATCAGGAAGCAGATGAAATATGCAACAATGATCTGGACAGACAAGAGAGAGAGGAGGCTGAGAAAAGAGAAAGGCAGGCTGAAGAAAGAGAATGGGAGGGGCCCCATTTCTGTGTCTCTGCTTGGCTAATGCACGACTGGTAGGCCAAGACTGGTAGATTTGTGACTTCGCCTCTGAAATCTTCAAGTTGAACGCTAGCTTGAAAAGCGCAAAAGAATATCAAATATCTCCTTAAGACCGACTTAATTAAGGAAAGTGGTTGAGACGATTTTCTCAATATCAAACTTGAATTTCATGGTTAGAATATTATCTATTAATATATGAAGATTCATGCCCGCCAGGTACCGGCACTTGAGATGCAGCGTCCCAGACTACCTATACTCGACCACCGGCAACAACTTGCTATAAGTTGAACCAGGGAGTATGAAAATTCAAACTTGAAACTCTCTGAAAGAACGTGGGTTTGAAGGCGGCTAAATATTGAATGTTTAGAATCCGCGGCATTAAGGCTTTTCTCATGTCAACCTTGGAATACTAGCCTGGAGGCTCATATATTAATACTTCAAGTTATCTGCATGACAAGGTATGTACACATGCTCAGGCAACTTAAAAGCCCGGGCTCAAAGGGGCCCGAGGCCCACATGGCAGCCCAGTAAGGATGCCCGGGATACCCATCCCCTGGATTAACATATCACTGTTATATTATCATAATTATAGCAAATAATACGAAACCTCACATCACCACTCCTGAAATATGAATCTCAGCACTCTTCACCATGAATTTTGAACCAAAAATTTTGGAAAAAGTAAATCACTCCGATCTCGCTCAATGATATGTGAAGGATGCTGCACCTACGCGCCCTATACGCGCCGACAAAGGTTGCATTGCAAAACCGTTTGAAGGGAAAATCCGGGGTATCACGATTCGAGGATTCAGCCTTGGGCTAAGATACATCTCGCTTCACCTCCAGGCGACAAAGCATGAGTAGACACTCGGTGCAGCAAAACCTCGCCAATAGGGAAACAGATGCCTTTAGGAGAGACGAGGTGAGAGTCTATTATCCATGCGACTAAGCCAAGTACTGATTGATCTAGAGGCCCAATGTCAATCCCATTCAAACGCGGTGTGGCTGCTGAGCTGAAAGTCGATTAATTTAATTCCACATCCCCGGGCCACACTATACCCGAGAAATCATGGCTGAGCCACCTCTAAGTCCGAGACTAGAGTCTCTCAAAGGACCATTTTATGCACTTCACGACACCGTGCACTCTGGTCAGACGCTTATATCCAATAAGGCCAGAAGAAAAAGTCCTAGGTGAAACCTGACTACTTGATCAGGGGTGTCTCTGGGGCGGGGACTAAAAAAGTTGCATGCACATGGCACATGTGGCGCACATCGTCTCAGCAAGTCGGCCATACCAACGTTCAAGACTCAGCTATGTCTATGCTCAGCCCCATTTGATGCGAGTCATGGGGGAGAGGATCATCGTTCTTTAACTTTATCAAACGCGCGCACGGATATCTAGGATGTGAGTCAAACGGGTTCCATAAGTGACTTTTGCAATAACCCATGCATAATGTGGATGAGGCTGTCGCGTCACCCACCCACGATAGGTTCAATATGGAGCGAGCTGGGTCCAGTTCACCCACAAAATTGGAATTTGTACCAGACAGCACCATTCTGGACTGCCTGAATGTGTATACTTCAGGCTGGACCCTACGGAGGCTTGATCCATATTGTGTTCCACTTCTGCTGTTCTGCCTCGACACATTATAGACAGGCATTAAGCAGGCTGTGTTCACTTTGTGCCTGGAAGTGTGCCATACACCAGGGTGAGGACTTTTTAAAAATTAAAAATGAAAAATTATTTTTATTTTTAATATATGATTTTTTTATTTTCTTTTTTGGAAAAAATATGAGCCCCAGCTGAGTGATTCCTTCACAGGTTTGATCCACACCCAGGCAGATTAAGTCCTTTGGGGTAGAACAATACTTCTGCCACGACACACTATACACCAGCGTAAAATAATCCATGCTCAATTTGTTCTTGTACTTTGTGAGTATTTTTCCTTTTTTTTTCTCTTTTTTTCAAAACCCCCAGAGCCTCAACTGATCTAATTGGTTCTTTGTGACAGTTGATTCATCAATGTTACGGATCGACTCCAACGGGCAAGAGAAAACTTCTGCCACTACATCTTATAGACCAGCGTTAAGCAGTCCATGATCAATTTTCCCTTGATATAGGTACACACCACCATGGTGAATTTCTTGAGTACCCGAAGCTCGAGCTAACTGGTCCCATCGGAGGTTTGATTCATGTTGCAGATCACTTTCAAGTTGACTTCTGCCACGACACATTATAGACCAGGATTAAGTCATCGAGGCTCATTTTCTCTTTGAAGGCTGGTGCCAGGGCTGTTGAATCTGAATCTGTCTGATTCCCATTACGACAGGGGAACACATCCTCCCCGTATCATCCCGATCCCCTCATCCCGATCCCCTCCTGCTCGTTCTAGTCCAATATCGCTTCTCGAACTGGTTCCCTATAGCAGTCTCTTACACCTTTCTAGTCCCTCAGACTAGGGTATGTCCCACAATCGTACCGCGTCAGTGCATTTTTATATGGGTTGGTATTGTGTGGTCAACTATTACTAAATCGGCCCGTCAATTGAGGGTGTGTTGCCTAGAGTGTTTCTTCACCAGGGATGAGCTGATTGGTTTCTTAGAACATGGGGTCACTACCATGAATTCAATTCTACTGGTACTAGTATCAGGTTGGCCACGACACATTATAGACGGATATTAAGCAGGTTGGGCTCATGTTTCTCTTGATATTGGTACCGGCTACACTGAACTTCACATTTTCTCTCTCGTGTCTGAAGACGCGTTCACTGGTAGTATTGACTTCACCCCCATTATACCGGGGTAACGCCTCACCTGCTGTGGCATATTATAGACTGATGTCAAGCAGGTTGGGCTTCTTCCAGTTTGATTTCGACTTTGATGCCAGATGCGTTGAATCTTGCAAGTTAAATATGGCCTCTCGCAAGCTGCTATTCACTTTTCTACAGTTCCTTGAAGCCAGTACCCCGGTGCCTGTGGTGTTTTCATAATGTCGATGTACCGCCAAGTACTGCAACAAAAGCTAGCAGGCCTTATGGCTGGTCCCGAGCCGACACTGGTTTCTCAGTTCAGGGTAACCATTTGGGAGAGTTTGAAGACCTTCCTAGTACATACTATGAAGAAGACACGAAGGGGATACAGTCGTGTACATATATCACTTATGGTGATGGTCCAACTTCTCACTGTCATCAGAGATTCTTTCCTTGATACTCTGAATACCTTGACATTCCTTTGGGTATGTGACAATTCCACTCTTTTGGTTTTGGTATTTAAATACTAACTCATTCCACTAGGGATCAATGATGAAAGATCTGCCCAGTGTAAGAGAAAGCGTTCTGACATTTGATTTGATTTTCAAAGACTCTAACAGTTGTGAAAAGATTACTGCAGATAGATTCCCCGCCGCCTTCGCAATTATTATCATTATTGTTGGCTGGATTCGCTCCGCAATCACATACATCAATCAAAAATTCACGTCTCTGACCAGGCGCCTTACTATCTCGCGCGGAAACGGTGCCACTTTAAGGCTTCATGGTGAGCAGCCGATAATTATCCTTCTGGGCCGGTTAGGAGGTCGAAATACTAACATTGACCCTTTCTGGCACAATGCAGACTCGACGTGCGGATGCCATAAACTTGAATACATCAGCCCTAACTCCACCCAGGGAGCTAGCAGTCACAGCAGTATGTGTCAAGCCACATTGCCGCTCGTGCTGCCAAAGATATCTGTTGTTAAGGCTAAGGATATCAAAGTAGGAATCATCTGTGCCCTACCGCTAGAGCTCTTCGCTGTGCGAGCTCTATTCGATGAGATCCACCCTCGTTTCCCTCCACCCCATAATGATCCAAACAATTATTCCATGGGTACAATATGTCACCATAAAGTAGTTACCGCATGCCTGCCAGCAGGCGAGTATGGCACCAACTCGGCTGCAGATGTTGCCTCCAACATGAAACGAAGCTTTCCAGCAATGAGGTTTTGCTTGCTAGTAGGAATTGGCGGTGGTGTGCCAACGAAGGAGGATATTCGCCTCGGGGATGTTGTTGTGAGCAAGCGCATTGGTCAGAATCCCGCAGTCATTCAATATGACATGGAAAAAGCCCTTGGCAACGGGATATCTCAACCGATTGGATATCTTAATCTCCCTCCAAGAGAACTTATGACTGCTCTTAGCAATTTACAATCAGATCCCCATCTTTCAAAAGTTCCTCTACAAGAATACCTTGACGTCATCGCGAGCTTTAATAGCGATTATCGGTATCCAGGAAGGGAGTTTGACCGTTTATTCTCAGGCTCATCTATTCATATTGACGGATATGATAATTGCGATAACTGTGATCCCTCCTACTTACATTTCCAGGGTAATCGCCCAAATACCCATCCGAAGATACACTATGGATTGATTGCCTCGGCGAACAAGGTAATCAGGGACGCAGCGATTCGAGACCGATGGAGCAGAGACAGGAATGTTCTCTGCTTCGAGATGGAGGCCGCTGGGGTAGTTAACACTATCCCTTGTCTTGTGATAAGAGGTATATGCGACTACGCTGATTGTCACAAGCACAAGCGGTTTCAAAATTATGCTGCAGCTTCTGCCGCATCCTTTGCCAAGTTGCTGCTCTCCTATGTGACGTGAGGGTCAGATGCTTCACAACCCGCAGGCATGGAACGATCATGATGTCGGCCTCGTGGGTAATTCTCAGTATGGCTTGAAGGTTGCATTGTGGAAACATCTTGTATTTTATTGAGATCTGCAAACATGTAACATTATAATATAGAGTTGGAAAGACTCGGGATGCCAGTGAGTCTAGAGGATTCTGAGTCTTGGAATGGGCAGGCTGTTTATACTCTACATGTACTCTTGCCATGACGTACTGTGACAACCTTGGAATAATTGGAAAAGGACTTGAAGGATGTCAAAATTACCAACATTTACAATTTCCAAGACTGTAATTCAGCAGGACCACTAGAGTGGAGCCTGGATTTAAGCACCTGGTTAGGCTACAAGAGCTAGTATGATAATAGTAGCATCCACTAACCCGCAGTAGTAGTATATAAAAGTACTAGCAGTATAGGTCTTGGACTCGAACCCAGGTCCGAGTCTTAATGGAACTGCGAGTGGTCATTGGCAGGTTTCTAGAAATAAACATACGTAGGACGATTCAAAAATGGTACATTCGTTTCACGAATGTATCTCTTATAACATAGAAAATGGATTGTAGTTGCTAAGATCAAAGACAAAAAGGACCGATGCGGGTCTAGGGGCAAAAAAAGATTTTAATACAAATTACAGAGTAATATCGGTATCGCATCCCATTAAAGCTTTTACAGCAGCAGCTCAAGGGGGTTCTCGACAACCTTCTTCAGTTCCTTGATCCATTCACCACCAACGGCACCGTCAACAACCTTGTGGTCGAAGCTACCGGTGACGATGATCTGGTCATCCCACTCGGTAACGGTGCCCTCCTCAGTCTCGACGGGAACAGCGACCTTGCGGACGGTACCGACGGCCAGGATACAGGCCTGAGGGGGGTTGATGATAGCGGTGAAACGCTCAACAGCAGGGTTCATACCCATGTTGCTGATGGTGAAGGTACCACCCTGGTACTCCTCAGGCTTGAGCTTGTTCTCACGAGCACGCTTGCCAAGGTCACGGACCTGGTTGGAGATGCTGGAAAGACCCAGAGCGTGGGCGCCCTTAACGATGGGGGTGATCAGACCGGTGGGGGTAGCGACGGCAACGCTGATATCGGCGGACTTGTGCTCGCGGATGACAACCTGGCCGTTCTCCTCAATCCAGCTGGAGTTGACCTGGGGAACCTTCAGGAGAGCAGCAGCGCAAGCCTTGATCAGGAAGTCGTTGACGGACAGCTTGTACTTGCCCTCGGCGGAGGCGTTCAGGGCCTGGCGGAGCTTCAGGAGCTTGGAGACCGACAGGGTGGTGGAGACGAAGTAGTGGGGGTTCTCCTGCATGGACTGCTTGAGACGGTTGGCGATGGTCTTGCGCATGGAAGAGACAGGGATGTCCTCGTAGGCAGGTCCAGCAGCGGCGGAAGCGCTGGGCTTGTACTGCTCAACATCCTCCTTGGTGATCACTCCACCACGGCCGGTACCCTTGAGGGCCTTGACGGGGACACCCTTCTCGAGGGCAAGAGCCTTAGCCGCGGGAGAGATGGAAGGCTCACGGTCGAGAGCAGGCTGGAGCTTATCTCCGGAGGTCTCGGGCTCAATAGCGGCGGGCTCCGACGAAGGGGCCGGGGCCGAGGGCTCAGCGCTCTTGGGCTCCTCCTTCTTCTCAGCGGCCGGGGAGGCCTTGTCACCACCGGCATCCTCCAGGGAGAAGGACTCGAAGGGGGTAACATCAGTGCCCTCCTCAACAAGAACAGCGATGGGCTGTTATCAGGGAACAAAGATATAGGTTAGCTTCCGGTCCTCCGTGGGAAACCTCGGGAAAATTCTTACCGAGCCAACAGCAACGTCCTTCTCACCAGTCTCCTTCAGAACCTTGGCGAGGATACCCTCCTCCTGGAACTCGAAGTCCATCTGTGCCTTATCGGTCTCAATCTCAACCAGAACATCACCGGGCTGGAGGCTGTCACCAGCCTTCTTCTGCCACGCGCCGACGTTTCCCGCGGTCATTGTCGGCGACAAAGCCGGCATGCTGATAATGGTGTGAGGGGGGAACGCTGTATAATCATTATAGGTTAGATCAGAAAGAACTGCGAGGATGGTAGGGCTTCGTGGATAATTTCAATGGGTCCATACACTTGGAGGCATAGAATCGGGACAGGGCGGAGATGGCAGGCAATTGAGTCCTGCGCGCAACGAATCCATCAGCATTATTTCCTAAAAAGACAGGATTCAACCGGGAATCACGTACTGGAGGACCTCCTGGAACTTGTAGGCGACCTGGGGACGGCGCATGGAGGCGGCGCCTCGGGCCATGGTCATGGCAGGTGTGCGCATTCTAGCAGCGGCAGCAACCATCTTGGCTGAAATTGCCGGCGATTATGAAAATCGAAAGGCCCTGAACTCTGAGATGAAAGAAGGGGAAGAAAGTCCAGCACAAAAGGCAGGACGTAGAGGGCCGGGATTGAAGAGTTGGGGAGGAGAAAGATGGCCTCTAAGCGGGAAACTTTTAGTCCTCCCCCAACAGAGCCCGGTGAGCTTCCTAGGTGCTGGGACGCTGACTAAGGGTCTTTCCGCCTGAAAGATTTGGCGGCAATCATTAATTTTCAAGACTCGATGCAAAAGGATATATTTGGATGAATTATATTATGGAGAAAATTGGTATAATTTTTCCATCTTAAATTTATCTCGGATCTTCACATAATCTCTTCTCCAATTCATGTAGCCCATTCACGACTTTCATCATTCAACACTGTTATCGCCCTATATACCTTGACCTACATATAACTTATCACGGAGACTCGGAAGGGGCGGATCACGTGTCTCCCGCGTATTATTGTCTTGGCGTGGCTGAGTTGGTCTAAACTCCATTTGGAGAAAGAGACACGCAGCGTCCCCATATATGCTTGCAACGGCCCATCTTACCCTCCACGTTTCTTTTTAGTGGGTTGCTTTCCCGCTCGATGCGCTTGATCTGATCTAATCGCTCCGCCTGGAGTCTCCTTGACAATGGCGGACGTCGACCCTGGCTCTGAGCCAAACCACCATCCCGCAACCGACTCCGAAAAGCCTCCCGTGGATACTACCACCGAAGCTCCCGCAGCCTTGACATCGGACGAGCCGAACCTCCCCGAAGCGATAGAATCGCAAGGGGTTGAGGAACAAGAAGAGGAAGAGACTCAACCGGAGGACAGAGAACCCACAAGTGAGCATCAAGATGAAGAAAAGCCCGAGGTTCCGCCTAAGGATGCTGTAGAGGAGGACGACAACATTGCGGAATCCGAACAGCCCAAACCCGAAGATGCACCACCTCAAATCTATGAAACGCACCCCAGTGAAGACAATGCGCCAGACTCGAGAATGCGATCAGACTCACGGTCCACAACAGCTACCTTTGCAACGGCACGCGGCGGCCCCGTCAGCTCAACAGTCTTTATTGTGACAGCGCTTGATGCAATTGCTGCCTCGCGGGAAGCTCGGAGGAGCAAAGAGTTGGAGGATGCTACTCAAATAGCTCTGGGAAATATCAAGTCTGATCGCATTGATCCAGAGCTCATCTTTCGTCCCCTCCACCTCGCAAGCAAGAGCTTGAGTGTGCCTCTGCAGGTAACAGCGTTAGACTGCATTGGAAAATTGATCACCTACTCCTACTTTGCATTCCCTTCCGCCGAGTCTAGCAACGATGCCAATCCTGAACAACCTCCTTTGATCGAACGAGCCATCGATGCAATCTGTGATTGCTTCGAAAACGAGGCCACCCCGAACGAGATCCAGCAACAAATCATCAAGTCGTTGCTGGCAGCAGTCTTGAATGACAAGATCGTGGTACATGGAGCTGGTCTCCTGAAAGCTGTTCGCCAGATCTATAACATCTTCATCTACTCGAAGTCCAGTCAGAACCAACAGATCGCACAAGGCTCGCTAACCCAGATGGTTAGCACGGTGTTCGATCGAGTACGAATCCGACTGGACCTGAAGGAGCTTCGAACACGTGAGGTGGATCGTTCTGGAAGCACTCTCGATGCATCAGCCAGCGATCAAGGCCAGCTTTCTGAGGTCGCTTCAGTCTCAGTGGCTGATCAGGCTGATCCGTCTGAGCAATCTGAGCAATCTGACCAGCCAGTCACAAAGGAGCCAACGGCCGAAAAGCTGACTTTGCAAAGTTTTGAATCCCCGAAGGAGGTTTCTGGTGTCAATGACAATGCACCAACTACGGTCACCCGTGCCAGAGGAACCCGGGGATCCTCGGCACGATCTCTCTCCGGCATCCCTGAGGATCGAGAAGACGACGGTTCCGCTGAGGACGAAATTGATGAAGTCTATGTGAAGGATTCCTTCTTAGTCTTCCGAGCCCTGTGCAAGCTGAGCCACAAAGTCCTCGGACATGATCAACAACAAGACCTGAAGTCTCAGAATATGCGGTCGAAGCTGCTTTCTCTGCACCTCATTCACTATCTGATCAACAACCACACCGCCACCTTTACATCACCTCTTGCTGCTATCAAGAACAGCTCCACCAACCCGGATGCTATGACCCTTCTACAGGCCGTGCGACCCCACCTTTGCCTTAGTCTGAGCCGTAATGGCTCCAGTTCAGTGCCTCATGTTTTCAAAGTTTGTTGTGAGATCTTCTGGCTGATGCTTGCGTATATGCGAGTTATGATGAAGAAGGAGCTTGAAGTGTTTATGAAGGAAATCTACTTGGCTATTCTTGAGAAACGAGCCGCCCCCGCGTTTCAGAAACAATACTTCATGGAGGTTCTCGAAAGGTTGGGTGGTGATCCTCGCGCCTTGGTCGAGATTTATCTCAATTATGACTGTGACCGCACTGCATTGGAAAACATCTTCCAGAACCTCATTGAACAATTATCGCGTTACGCGAGTGTGCCAGTTGTCACCAGTATTGCGCAGCAAAACCAATTCCAGGAGAGCCACGCGAAGATGTCTAGCATCGGAGCTGAATGGCACCAGCGCGGTACCCTGCCTCCCTCCCTCACCAGTGCCAACATCACTCCACCCCCGCAGCCTGCGGTACCAAACATGCCATCAGACTACGTTCTCAAACAGCAGGCTCTCGAGTCCTTGGTGGAAATTCTACGCTCTCTTGACAACTGGGGGACACAAAGACTTGATGATCAGCCCCCACAAGATCCAGCTATCCCATCCAGGTCGATGGATCACTCCCGGGAGTCTTTGGATACTAGTGTTCTTGCCTCGCCGCGCCCTGATATTGTTGACGGATCTATAACCGGTCGATCCACACCTGTTCCCGACGATGATCCCAACCAGATCGAGAAGGTCAAACAGCGTAAGATTGCATTAATGAATGCCATCCAGCAATTCAATTTCAAGCCCAAGCGTGGTATCAAGCTCTTCCTTCAGGAGGAATTCATTCGCTCAGACTCCCCCGAAGATATTGCAAGCTTCCTGCTTCGTAGTGAACGTCTAGACAAGGCCATGCTCGGTGAATATCTGGGTGAGGGTGATGCCGAGAACATTGCCATCATGCATCACTTTGTTGACAAAATGGACTTCACCAAGCGACGTTTTGTTGACGCTTTAAGATCATTCTTGCAGCACTTCCGTCTTCCTGGTGAGGCACAGAAAATTGATCGATTCATGCTGAAGTTTGCGGAGCGCTATACCACTCAAAATCCAAATGCTTTCGCCAATGCTGATACTGCTTATGTACTGGCCTATTCTGTCATTATGCTCAACACCGAACTGCACAGTGCCAAGTTGAAGGGTCCGCGAATGACCAAGGATGATTTCATCAAGAACAACCGTGGCATCAATGACAATCAAGATTTGCCATCTGAGTACCTCGGTTCCATCTACGATGAAATCAGCACCAATGAAATTGTTCTCGACACTGAGCGAGAGCACGCTGCAAACATCGGTATCCAAATATCCGCTCCAACTGGCTTAGCGACACGAGCTGGTCAAGTCTTTGCAACTGTGGGTCGCGACATTCAGGGCGAGAAGTACGCACAGGCATCTGAGGAGATGGCCAACAAGACAGAGCAATTATACCGCTCCCTTATCCGGGCTCAACGCAAAACAGCCGTCCGTGACGCCCTCTCTCGCTTTATTCCTGCTACTTCTATTCGACATGTGGGATCTATGTTCAATGTCACATGGATGTCCTTTTTGTCTGGGTTGTCCGCGCCCATGCAAGATACCTCGAATCTGGAGACCATTCGACTTTGCATGGAAGGACTCAAACTCTCGATCCGCATCAGCTGTGCTTTTGACTTGGAGACACCTCGAGTGGCCTTCGTGACAGCTCTGGCTAAATTCACCAACCTCGGAAATGTGAAGGAAATGATGCCGAAGAATTTTGAAGCCCTGAAATCTCTACTCGATGTCGCTACCACGGAAGGCAACCACCTCCGTACCTCTTGGCGTGAGATCTTAACGTGCGTCAGTCAGCTTGACCGACTACAGTTGTTGAGTGATGGTGTCGACGAAGGATCATTACCAGATGTCTCTCGAGCGCCGACATCAGGAGACGCTTCTCGCAAATCTATGCAAAGCACTCGCAGCAAAACTCGCACGCGCTCAGTCAACGGTCCTACAGCCTTTCGAATGGAGATTGCCATGGAGAGTCGGTCGGCAGATATGGTTCGCGGCGTGGACAGGATCTTCACCAACACTGCCAATCTTTCGCATGAGGCTATCATTGACTTTGTGCGTGCTTTGAGTGAGGTCAGTTGGCAGGAAATCCAGTCCTCAGGCCACAGTGACTCCCCAAGAACATACAGTCTTCAAAAGCTGGTCGAGATCAGTTACTACAACATGACCCGTGTCAGAATTGAGTGGTCAAAGATCTGGGAGGTCTTGGGTCAACATTTCAACCAAGTCGGATGTCATACCAACACTACCGTTGTATTCTTTGCGCTAGATTCACTTCGACAATTGTCAATGCGTTTCATGGAAATTGCCGAGCTTCCCGGTTTCAAATTCCAGAAGGATTTCCTCAAGCCTTTTGAGCATGTCATGGCGAACAGTACCACTGCTCCCGTCAAGGATATGATTCTTCGGTGCTTGATTCAAATGATTCAAGCCCGTGGTGACAACATCCGTTCCGGATGGAAGACCATGTTTGGAGTTTTTACAGTTGCTGCACGAGAGCCTTATGGTGAGTACCATTTCCCCCAGACCTAGATCAGAGCAAAAATTAACAAATATCAACAGAGGGGATTGTGAACATGGCTTTTGATCATGTCACTCAAATCTATAACACACGTTTTGGCGTTGTGATCACTCAAGGTGCATTCGCAGACCTTATCGTTTGTCTGACAGAATTTTCCAAGAACTCCAAGTTCCAGAAGAAGTCTCTACAGGCAATTGAGCTTCTGAAATCAACAGTCAGCAAGATGTTGCGTACTCCAGAGTGCCCTCTGTCCCACCGTGACGGGCCTGCGCCCAACTTCCAGGAGGAGGGAACCAACCTTGCCAAGCAACTGACTCGTCAGTCTCAAGAAGAACAGTTCTGGTACCCGATCCTGATCGCTTTCCAGGATGTACTGATGACTGGCGATGACCTAGAGGTCCGATCTCGGTAAGTGTTCTGGTTTACTCCGCCATCTGTCCTAGCTAACCAATTCTGCAGAGCACTTACATATTTGTTCGAAACCTTGATTCGGCATGGTGGTGACTTCCCCCGTCATTTCTGGGACGTCCTTTGGCGTCAATTGCTTTGCCCAATCTTCGTAGTATTGCAGTCCAAGTCCGAAATGTCGAAGGTTCCTAACCATGAGGACCTTTCTGTTTGGCTGTCAACTACCATGATTCAGGCATTGCGAAATATGATTACTCTCTTCACTCATTATTTCGATTCTCTCGAATACATGCTGGGTCGCTTCTTGGAGCTGTTGACCCTGTGTATCTGCCAGGAAAACGACACCATCGCACGTATTGGAAGCAATTGCTTGCAGCAACTCATCTTGCAGAACGTTGCCAAGTTCCGGGAGGAACATTGGACCCAGATCGTCGGGGCTTTCGTCGAACTGTTCAGTAAGACAACTGCGTACGAGCTGTTCACAGCGGCAGCCTCCATGACCAAAATGACGGAGACGGCTACCAATGGTGATGTCCAAGCTGGTCAGGCTGCGGCCTCGCTAGCATCTGGCGACGTGCCTGACGCTCTGCAGCCCAATGGATCTGAGAGTACAACCTCACTCCAGGAATCTGGTGATCCGCCAGCTCAGAGTGAGGCACGTGCCGAACTCGAGGACTACCGGCCTCAGGCAGACCCGCAGCAGCAACCAGCTGCAGTTACAGTGGCCAGACGTCGCTTTTTCAACCGTATCATTACCAACTGCGTTTTGCAATTGCTCATGATTGAGACAGTTCACGAACTGTTTTCTAACGACAATGTCTATGCGCAGATCCCTAGTCACGAGCTTCTGCGACTGATGGGCTTGCTCAAGAAGAGTTATCAGTTTGCCAAGAAGTTCAATGAAGACAAGGAACTGCGCATGCAGCTCTGGCGCCAAGGATTCATGAAGCAGCCTCCCAACCTGTTGAAGCAGGAGAGTGGCAGTGCTGCTACTTATGTTCATATTCTGTTCCGCATGTACCATGATGAGCGAGAGGAGCGGAAGAGCAGTCGCACCGAGACCGAGGCAGCCCTCATTCCACTCTGTGCAGACATCATCCGCAGCTTTGTCCGCCTCGATGAAGAAACCCAGCACCGCAACATTGTGGCCTGGCGACCGGTGGTCGTAGATGTCATTGATGGATATAACAACTTCCCTTCGGAAGGTTTCGATAAGAATATCGAGACTTTCTACCCCTTGGGAGTTGAGCTTCTGAGCCGTGATCTTAACCCAGAGATCCGCGTCGCGCTGCAGGCTCTCCTCCGGCGTATCGGCGAGGTCCGACTGGGTGTGGCCCCGCCCAACCCGTTGGATGCGCCCATTAGCCCGCGTAGCTCCGTCTCCCAGCAGGCTTCCCGTCGCGATAGCTGAGCATTGGCTCAATGCTGAATGATGATTTTGGTATAACCTTTGGGACGTTGTTACTTACCCTTCTGTAATTGGCGGGTTTTTCATGGCGTTTTTACTATTTCATTTCTGTCTAGCCTGTTCCATTCCAAATTTTTGTCACTTCTCTTTACTTGTTGCCTACGGGCTTGTCGGCTTTTTAGAGATGCATAGCTGTATTTTACAAGACAAAATTCTCCAGGATTTCAATTTTCATCTCTACATGCACATGTGCAGAATCGATTTCCCGACCTCCGGAGGTTGGTTTGTAGTACTATACCTCTGTTTAATATTACTACTAATACCTCCAGGGCTCAGGTAGTAGTCTTGTTTCTGCCTTGATCCCAAGGTTCAAATATTGTATGCCTTATGACGGAATGTCAAGTTTTGAGTCCGTGTCCAACTTTGGCAGTTACTAGTCCTATTTTGGTCTCACCAGCTAAAGTGATAACCTTCAACCTTCACGTTCAGTACTACTGCTGGATTCTTCTCTTTATCATTTTGGTTAAAATGGCTCACTTACCTGACATGGACGTGAGCGAGAACGAAGCCTCTAAACTACACACTATCGGAAAAGGCTTCTGTGGTACTGTCTGGGCTGCTTCAGATGAAGGTCATGCATACAAAAGGGAAGATGGTGGACCTGATAGATCTTTAAAGAACGACTTCGAGATGCACACTCAAATACTCCAAGGCGTCAAGGAATTCTCGGATTTTTATAAGACACAACCCGAGCTTCATATTCATATTCCAGCCTGCTATAATTTCATCAATTCAACAGAGCAGACTTGGTGGTCAACAAACCTTTCAAGATTCCCATCGGGGTATACACCATGTAATATCCTCAAGTCACAACGCATCCCTCCATTCGCCCAAGCTGTTCGGCAAATCCTTATCGATAATTTCTGTCCACCAAACATTGCTCAACAGATCACAATCAGCGAGCCAGATAAAGACTGCCTAGTAAGGCCATATCTCGGCCGGCGGCGAACACGAAGGCTGAACAGTACCTCACAATTCACCGCATTCTCTTTACGAAACTATCCACTTCATCTTGATCAGATGGAAACTCTTGGGATCACGACCGATGACATCCAACAATACACGAGGGCCATGGCAGAAATACTTGCATTGATGCATTGGGTTGCCAACATCGATGGGAACGATATCGAATTCGTGCTCGCGCCGCCTAGACGGGATATGCCTGCACCCTCTTCCCCAATGAGGTCTAATATTCTGGGGGAGCATGTCGTGTGGGTGCTTGATTTTGATCTATGCACAAAGATGACGATGGATTTGAAAGGAGTTGAACAGGCTGTTGCTGCGTTTTGGGGCAATGATCCCTACTATCCTCGACCACAGACTGAACCATTCTTGTGGAATGTGTTCCGGGATCAATATCTCCGAATGAGTGATTTGTGCGCTGCTCTATTTGAGTCGTCATATGGAGAAATAAGGCGTGTCTTATCACAAAAATTTGTTGAAGGGGTGGAAAAAGAAGGAAAGCGCCGGAGAGAGCAGTGCAGGGGACGGGAAATTATGACAATGCATGAAGGTTAATACTATAATTCAATACTTCACTTGAGTTCAACCTCAAGCTTGTAACCTTGACTTATATTCAATAGTAGTGAGGAGCAGAGCTTCTGAGGTAATTTTGATTTAGATGTTTGCTTTTAGAACAAATCTATAGATTCTGGTACTAGAGGAAGATTGGATATAAGATAGAACCAACCAGTACATCATGGCAAATTTTACCCATATCGGTCATTCAAGTGGTCATTCAGGGTATCATGGAGGAGCTTGGGTAACAAAGCCAAGCTACGTGACCTTCTGATCCTAGAAAGTCTGGTCAAGCCCGAGCGGATCAGAGGTTCGCAATGAGGAATACAAATGTGCGAGGTCAAGGACGTGGGTACCGGTGAGGAAACGAGCCTCTACACATTAATGCATTCATCATCACTCTCAACCTCGTACTTCCTGAAGTGTTGGGACTTTTCCTGGCTGATAATGCGATAGAAGACCGTCCATGTCCTGTTCAGTCATCTGTACCAAGTCATCCAAACTCCATGATTCACAAACTGAAGACATCCACTTCATTCTCTTGGGCCCTTCTTCCTGGTTGGGCGCAACATCTCTTAGCTTCTTCCGTAGCTTTCCCACATTCTCAATTGCGGCTCCCATGTTTGAAGGCAAGGTCTCGGCGATCTTCTTGCGCACCAGGCTAGCCAGCTTGGGTCCATTTCCATTTGTACTGACCATCACCTGGAGTGGACCGTCACGGTGCATACTGCCAAAGTAGAAATCGCACTCCGGGGGAACATCGGCAATATTGGCGGGAATTCGCTTTTCCTTGCAAAGCTTCCACACTTGAGTGGAGGCCTCTGGATCATCAATCGCACATAGCACCATATCGGCATTGTCCAGATCGGAAGGTTCAAAGTTTCGATCCACATGATTGACTTGGTTTTCAGCGACTCGGTAGGCCACTTCCTCGTTCAGACCGGCTGAAGGGGAGACCACGGTGACGTGGGCATCGGCATTGAGGGCGTGCAGGATCCGCCCCGCGGCAACCTACGAAGCTCCAGCTGTGTGAGCTATCAAATATATATTTGGTAATTTAGCTTCCGACACACTCACCTCACCACCTCCAACCACCAACACATGCTTGTTCCTGATTTGCCAGGCAACAATTAAGGAGCCTCCACCTTGAACTTCGGGAAATTTCGACATCTTTGACTGTGAGAGACTAAATCCCGAGGTTGCAGGTTGCGTCTGCAGATAAGGGTCAACGTGGGGCTATACGGTGAACCGCACAGACCTCTTGCGCAAGTGGTTTTTTTTTTCTCCGTCGCTTTTTCGTCTTCCACTTCTCTTCCCTTTTCTTTCTTCTCTATCCCATCCGCCATGCGGGGTGTGCAAATATTTTCGGGTAACTCCCATCCCGGTCTCGCAGAGACCATCTGCGAACGGTTGGGCACTTCGCCCGCCAAAGCAGACCTCGGTAAATTCGCCAATGGTGAAACGAGTGTCAACATCGGGGTCTCCGTACGGAACCAGGATGTCTACATTATTCAGAGTGGTAGCAGCAAGATCAATGACAGTGTAATGGAGCTTCTGATCATGATCTCTGCTTGCAAGGGAGGTTCGGCCAAGTCTATTACTGGTATGCGCTTCCTCACATGAAAATTCTTTGCTTTTTTCACGAAAAAGAAAATACTGACAATTTCTCAAGCGGTCATGCCGTATGCTACCCGTGTTGTTTGAATCAATGACAGAGGATACTGACGCGCAGACGAGGTACTTTCCCTACTCGCGCCAATCCAAGAAGAAGAGCCATCGTGGCGCCATCACGGCCCGTATGCTTGCCAACCTACTTTCCATCGCCGGCGTTGACCACGTCATCACAATGGACCTACACGTACGTGAAACCGTTGCATTGATTTTGGATAATAGCTTCCCATGTACTGGGTGTTGATCGGCATCAATAGGCATCTCAGATGCAAGGCTTCTTCGGAAAACCCGTCGATAACCTCTTCGCCGAACCGTTTATTGCCCGCTGGATCCGGATGAACGTCGCTGGCTGGAGGGACGGAGTCGTCGTTAGTAAGAATGCTGGTGGTACTAAGCGGGTTACGTCGTTGGCCGACACCCTGAAATTGAACTTTGGTATTGTTACTACAGACCGGCGACGGCCGAAGGTTCCGGTGACCATGTCCGACAGCACCGTCTTCTTTGACGCTATGGATGAGGATCACCGTGTTCCCAGAGAGCAACAGCCTTTTGAACTTCACTTACACAGTGCAAATGCCACGCCGCCCATTCCCGAGGAACCTGAAAATCTCAGCCCTGCCGGTTCTCTGCTGCGCCCCGAAACCCCCTCTGGTGCCCGTCGGCCATCCGAGCTGGAGGCTGCTCACGAGTATACCGATGTGCGGGTGCAAGATGTGGTGACCGGTCGTTTGGTGCAAGGCCAGCTGGTTGACGATGACTACCTCCCTGGTTCCGAGTCACAGTCTGGTGGTACTACCCCAGGAGCTGGTGCTGGTAGCGATGCCGTTGAAAACACGGAAGTCGTTCCAGAGACCATGTTCAACTCCATGATCTCCACTAACTCCTCGCTGCCCCCAGACCATGCTTTGGGAGGCTCCTTTGATGCAGTCGAGTCTGACGACGAGGCTAGTGTCGTTGGTGGCTTTGACCATGAGAAGACCATCACTTTGGTTGGTGAGGTGCGCGATCGACCTGTGTTCATTGTGGATGACATGATTGACAAGAGTGGATCCTGGATCGCCGCTGCCGAGACTGTTGTCAAACGCGGTGGCGCTCGCAAGGTGTACTGCATTGCCACTCACGGTCTGTTCGGGGCGGATTCTCTCGACCAGCTCGAAGAATGTCCCTCCATTGATCACATTGTCGTGACCAACACTTTCCCGATTTCGCCGTCGATGCTGAAGCGGTCAAAGAAGTTGATCGTCATTGACGTCTCGACTCTCCTTGCCGAAAGCATTCGGCGGCATCACTACGGTGAAAGGTAAGTCTACTGGGAGCCTTCCGATTCGTTGAACAAGGAATTCTAATCTCGTCTTGTAGCGTCTCGGCCCTCTTCCACCTTAATGATTGATGATGATGCAACCAATTGGTTGTGATGATAGAAAGAAAGAAGCAAAAAAAAAGAGAGCAACGCAACGCAAAGACGAAACTTGACACATCTTTAGGGCGGCGTTCGATATTGATTCGCGGGCGATTTCTACGCTCCATGATTTCATGGCATGATACCTATTCTTTACCAAATGAAAAAAGAACCCATTTTGAAGAAGTCCGCCTCCCAGTCGGTCAAACAGTAATTTTTCACCCCCCTTTTTTTGATTTTCCATTTTTGCTTTTCATTTTCCTTCACCGTTTTATCGTTTTATCGTTTTATCTTCACCCAGCGATGCAGTCCACTCTGGGTACTGCAGGGATATCTCGTCATCCACGAGGTGTCCTTAACGGAGCGTTGGCAGAAAAATTATCGGGTTTCGGCTTGTGTTTGCATCTTTGCTTTTTTCCTTCTTTCCGAAGTTCCTTCGGGAAGGGGAGAAGCTAAAGAAGCAAGCATAGGATTCGGAACTTGACGAGAACTGAAGGCGTCGGTTTCTTTGTTATCTTTCCTTCAGGGAAGATTGACTCAGTGCTTTCTTGGCAGTGGAACCTACGCAAGAGAACCTCTCGAACATTCCTGCTCCACTACTCGGTAGGGAGTACGTAGAGATTACAATTCGGAGCAAACATAGTCAATATATGAATTTCCTCGGCTACTTCTATCTTCATTCTCGTTTTGTACACCGTAAATCGTTCACCGTCTCTTTGATAGTAGTTGCAGTTACAATTGACATCATCTCAACGGTTCTGCAGCTCGCCATAGCTCTCAACAGTCCGGGATTCAAGTTGCCGTGACGATTCGATGGCCTGAGTCCAATTTCAATCGAGTCTAGACTGGGTCGATGAGATTCTTCAAAGGCTAGCTGAAAATGAGGACCTTGAAATTGACAGGTAGAATACAACAATAGTCCAGATGTCATGAGGCAACTTTCCCGTTTCGATAACCTTCAATGTTTCTAGATCGGATCACTCGCCACCAAAAGGTTCGCCGGATGATGGGGCCGAGGTTTCAAATCTGGCGGCTGCTTTCTCCTGACAGGTGCCTAGCCGGGACGGATCGTGAAAATAAATTATATTAAAAAATAATAATAAAATAAGTAAAAATAAAAGTAAAAATAAGTTTGTGAATCATGCAACAAAAGAACCTTGGATGTTTGCGAACTGTGCGTATTGAAGGTACTTTTGTACGACGTCTATCTGCAACTGCCCCATCCAGCATCTGCAAGTACTAGGGCACTTGAAGGGGCTGTGATTAAAATGGACAGACTAAAGTCCTGAGTAATAATTCATAATATTAATGACATGGTTTATTCAAGTTTTATTTCCATGAAGATAGCCCTAGAGAGGCCCTAGAAATCAAGATCCGGACATCCCCGTGCATTTGGGGGCTGCAAAAGGCCTGTAAGCTGTTGTCTAGGCATAAATTCCCCGCTAAACTATTTCATTTATTTTATTATTTTTTTCTCTAGTTATTATTAGCTGAAATCCAGTGGTCTGGGTTGTGTTAAGGGTGCATTAGGAATAAACAATTGGCCCAAATGCAAGCGATGCACAATCCAACTACTGCCGGGGACGCACTTCCGCGCCGATCTTCATTCGACGAAGGAGGAGGACTCGTCACTTGTTCCTCTCAGCCTCTCATTTCTCTAATGTCTCGGCTGTAGGTTCTTAAAAATATCACGCCTAACCCTAGTAACCTATAGGCGTTCACCCTTTCCATCAGTCACATCATAAGGAATATCATCGTGAAAAGGAAAAATCAACCAGAGTTTGTCCCTGAGACCTGCCATGTGGAGACTCATAAGAGCCGTATGGTCAATGCGCTTTTCTGACACAGGCGCTAACAAATAATGATTGCAAAATGGGGATTAGTAGAGGTGATGTATCAAGTTCTTGACTAGGGGCAGGAACACTTATAGAATTTGCAGTTAGTCTGTGAATTCTATAGCAAATAATCCATAATTTTACAAAAATGATATAAAATTAATTTAAAAACAGTTGAGTCTAGACATGATCAGACCCAAACCGCTGGGATGCAAAAGCCCGCACGATCGTCCTAAAGATCGACGAGCTGCTTGAATGTTGAGCCATCATTAAGGAGCCATCATACCGAGTTGGACAGGCGCATTTTCGTCGATCTATTACTGGATGGAGGTCATCGGGAGGCCTGGTCGAGTTCATGGTCGAGTTCGCGGCTAGTGAGTTAGTGTAGTGTGTGACTTGGTTCGGTTCAACTTGTTTTAACCTAGTTGGGATTCACACGGCGAGGGGTAAAATTTGGAAAGTCTAAGCCTAGAAAGCTACTAAATATTTAGTAATTATTATAATTATTCGAGGTAATTACGTTTAAATGATCTTAGACCTTGAAGTAGTATGGAGTACTGTGGGTGACTTGATATGGAAATGACCCACTTGGTCGTCTAACACGAGTCGATCCCCGTACCAAGAATAATCGATACTGAATAAGAAATAAAGAAATAAAGTAAATTTAAAATGACAAAAATCCTTAAATAAAAAAAACATAAAGTACCGTATAAACTTATCTCGGATCGCTCCCTACCAATTGTAACCCTCCGATGAAAGAGATCTCGATCCCGGCTGAGAACTAGGATCTGGAGGCGCCTTCGCGTAAATTTCTATGCACTACATGTATGCAAGATGATGTTCCGTAGATCTAGTTCTAGTTCTAGTTCATATTTTATGATTATTTCATTCTTCGCCTTCTAGTCCTCCCTTATTTTATTTTATTTTTCACCTGCTTCTGGAGTTCCCTGATCCCGACAATCAATCGGTAACGTACATCATACGGGCATTTGCAGGCGAGACGAGTCGAGTCCATTCTCACATCGAACTGGAACTGGCCCTGTGGTCTAGGATCTTTGCTCCCGAGGTATCAGAGATACCAGTGTGATAGAGAGTGTGTGTCTCCTTTCGACAAAACATACACAGCGGAAAAAATAAAAACACAGAAAAAAAGAAAAAGTTATATAATGGCCTTGGAGTCCAGTTTTGAAGCTCTACAATTCCATCTCATCCCTCTCTGGTCGACCGCCTTTGTTCTTGCTCTTCTCAACTTCAATTCATCTTTGAACTTGCCTTGACATATTTGAATCTTTTGATCTCCCGTGAAAGAGAACATTCGAAACTCTCCTTCTATACTTCATTCTCCGTGGAATTCGCATTCCCCATTCCTTTGGAAATAATATCCGGTTGGTGATCGACGACAGATTCCATTCCCTCGGGCCCAGGATCGTTTCCCTAGTTTGGTAGGTGACAGTCTCTCGGGTCCGGTTAGCTATAGCTTATCTAACACATCCCCCAGGTTATATCAAAGTGAACTTCGAACTTCATTCTCTTTGATCAATCATGGCAAACCAATGCTCCGGTCATGTCTATGCCATTGTGCAGGCTACCAATGGTAACATCCTGACGTGGCGTTGCTCCGACTGCAACTCGGGCCCCTTTGTGGCCATTTGGCGCTGCAAGTTGTGTGGTCATTGTCGCTGCAATCCTTGCCACAATACCAAGGGATAAACAGTATGTGTTACACTCCTTTATCACTGAGTTCGATTGTTTTTTTTTTTTTCTGGGATGTTTCTTTGAGGCATCATCCATGAGGGACTCGGGAATATCTGATATCCGAATCCAAAAGTCGGAATGGCGGGATGAGGATATCATGATACTCCTATCAAAGTTACTTGGACTCGGGATTCACCATTTCATCACAAACCCAATTATTCTGATCTGATTTGTCGCTGACTGTTTCCGAAAACAGCCTGCAGTTGAAGGTTTCAGCCTCTTGCATAGATCCCAAACCAGGGTATCCCATCCATTGCAAAACCCGGAACCCATTCCCTCATTTTGCCCGTTCAGCCTGCTTCTGTTTCACTTTACTTCGAGTTCCCTGGCTGCGTTTGGCGATTGGCGAGATACATGCATTTGATCGGTTCACCAAAAGTCTCGAAAAGTTTGGGTGCATCTGGAAGGAGTTTTCTTTTTTTTTCTTGTTTCTTTTCTGTCTCAAAACAAGCTTTAGATTATGGATGGTGTCTTTGAAATACGGTCCTACGGTTCCAAGGTTGTCTCATTGTTCATTATGATTGTTTGTTATCCTATTTTTATTCATGTTACACTTGCCCTGGTTCAAACATTGGATGCAGTGTAAGACTCGAAGTTTGCTATAATAGATATGGAATTCATTGTCTATCTCATTATCATTATCATTATCTGAGGCTATTGTAGCCTGTGCTCTGTACAATACGAATGCGAATTTGAATTTACCTACTCGGTAATTATTCATATGCGCTAGAAGCGACCAATATTAGACGATTCCAAATCGAGGTTCATCACCATCTGGGCATCTTGGAACCAGGTCATCCATGTTAAGTTCCAAGGTTCTCACATGATCGAAGCGCATGGACAATTCCAAGATCGCAGTCACGATCGATTGGTACTTTTTCTCTTCCTTACATTGAGCCGCGGAATTTATGATGCAGGGTCCTTCTTCCCCGGTGCATTATTACATCTACTATGGGATATCCCTTTGTCTATTTCAAGGTTATTATTAAAATTATAATTTCTTTTCTTGACTTTTGTTTATTCATCTTTATTTCTTATTTTATTTTTATTTTTTGTACTGCATCTGCACCTTTAACCCTTGACACCGGGGAGAAAGGAAAAAGTCATCAGACATTGCCGACATTGGCAGATAAGACCCAGTCCACAAACTAAAACAAAAGTGAAAAAAATGAAATAAAAAAATAAAACTAAAATAACATTTGAAAGGGGAAAAAAAAAAATTCCCAAATCCACTCTCCTACAGCATGAATGAACCTCTCACAACCATTCGGTCTACCTTGCCGTTCTTCTCTCCTGCACTATTCCATTGGACACCGCAATGTCGGGACTCTCAAGCCAGCGGAGAACTCCTAAGGGTGGATCGCACCAATGCAAGGCCATGGAGAAGAAATCCACTTTTTCCATCCCGACACGAAGAAGGTGGCTGCGCTAAATTCAAGCACAATCGACCTGTCCATCGCAAGAGTTTTCCGCTCGTCTACGATCGTCTTTATTTTCCCAGTTTCATTTTTTTTTTTTTCCTATTCCCCACCATATACACTGTGGATCCCCCTAGTTCATTACTCAAGTGCTCCATTTTCTTTCCTCATACGAATGTCGCTTAGATGAATTGTACAGCTGTACGTGCGGGCCCCGGGTTCTTGAACAAATCGTATTAAGAATTTCCAGGGGCTTGGGTCCGCTAACTCTATTACGCGTCCCCACTCAACTCCAAAGCACTACGCAAGGACCAGAGAGTGCTCCCTTCATACCATACATGTAGTGTATCTTGGTCATTGTGGAGGTCTGTGGGTCAACAAAAGTCCCATGCAGTTGGGATTACAGTAGTCTTCCAAGATTCTGGGATTTTTTTTCTCCCCATACAGCTGGGATCGCAGGTTTGTCAGTGCTTTGATATAGTGGACTAGTTTATATTGGGGATAGGGTTGGGGTTTTAGAGCGAGAGCGAAGACTTAGGTGGAAAATGAAAGTTTATTGACAAATATTGGGAACCATGATCCGGTTCGGAGTTCTCCCCGGTACTAGTTGTACTTGATCTGGACGTGGAACTATGGAGACATTGACTTGGTGTGGATGTGGATGTCTTCAAGTTCATGCCCAAGCCCAGTACTAGTACGTAGTTGGGTATTCAAAACACACTGGAAGAAATTGATCAATGGAATCAAAATGAAAAGATCTAACGACTATGTACTTTCATAAAGAACAAAATAGACATGGTCTCGTTAAACTAGGTATAGATACTCTAAAGAAGAAGGTTAGTCGGGATTCCCAAATCCACTCTCTCGGGTCTGATTTCAGACCCGAAGGGAGGAACAAAAATGCATGAAAATGCACGAAGGAATAAAATAAAAATAAAAATGATTTCAGATAAATCATTGGAACTTACTTCAGTGATCTGGTTCACAGCCAACCCAGGCTCCGCCATTTCAGCATCAATCAAAAACTCCAGCGGTAACCAAACCAAGTGACCCTTGATGCGATCCAGTTTCTCACGCACCTCCGCAGCAGGCATATAGGGATCAAAAAGGTGGCCCTGTTTCCGGGACCCACGCGGATAGAAATCATCATAATCCTCAAAAGTCCGAATATGGTCATCAGGGTCCGCCCGGAACAAATGGCGATACATTTCCGTATTCACCGTAGCTTGGCCAGTCCATTTTTCCCAGACCGCATCGCTGAGCGGGTCCGCCACGAACTCGTTCTCGGCTCCTTCCAAGATCTGATTCAGGCATACATCTGGCGGCTGGGCATTCGCCGAACTGGAGGCGTCGTAGTCTTGCGCTGGCAGAAGGCCTAGGTGCTCGCGCCACAGCTGACGACGTAATGTGGCGGCGTGCTTAGCCGCTCGGTACGGCCTGCCATTCATTTCACTGTCGATGAACTCTTGATCTTCCATTACGATCGCGAGTTCACTATCGTGAGAGCCTAGTTGGGACTACATGACGGAGTTATGTCGTGTTAGCGTTATGCATGGCGATGGAGTCAGGATGTGGGAATTCCGTGACAAATACTACTCAGTTCCGGTTCTTTTTGCTCGGGTAGACTTACTCGGTCGTTGATGTTCGCAGATCCGCAGATGACAATCCGGTCATCCACAATGCACACCTTACCATGCACATACAGCTCTTCTTGGACAAAATTGGTTTTCTCCCCTTCTGGGTCTCCTTCCCACACCTCATCAGACATCTTGCCACCATTCAGCATGGTGACGTGCGCCACGGAATCCCGGCTTGCGTCGCCTTGCTTCGCCTTGTTCTGCTCCACTTGTTCCTCGAACATTTCCAACTTGCGGACCTTTTCTTGTTTCTGAGAGGGGTCTGCATCGTAGCTCTTTTCGTGTCTATCACCTTCCTTTCCGATGGAGGGGTGGATACTCTCGCTCATGATGGACTCGGCAATTCCACGCTGGATATCTTGGTATGTCACACCGGCCTTTTTCTCGAGTTCCTCAAGCTCGGGGGTTTTGTTGATGCGATCATAGGCGCGCAAAGCAAAGACAAAAACATGTTCTATAATCTGTCAGTATCGCACAAATCGTGTGCTCATAAGATAATCCCTACCTTTTGGATCCACTCCCGCCTTAGCAATTTGTCCCATAATCGAGTGCTCACCCCGACAGATCGACTTGTACTGGTAATCCATGATCGCTCGGGTACCCGTCGCAGCAGAGTCTCGCAAATCACCCGCGAATCCAGGAATGGCGGGGATGACAATAATTACGCGGAACTTGCGACCTTCCCTGCCAGCTCGAACACAGGCATCCACGATCGCCGCGCCGATTTGATTGTAGACCGGGTGCTGTTGATCACCGGTAGCCGTGACTGCGATGATTAGAAAAGAACATCAGAAGTATCGGGATAAGAAACATACTGAAGAACTGGTTCTCAATGTAAACGAAATGTTCAGCATTGCGAATGATCTCGCAATAGGCATTCTGAATACTATGCTCATTCAGAATACCACTACTCCAGTCATCACTACTGCGCACAATCTGCGCTCTCACAGAGCCTTGGTTCCCATGAGGCTTAGTCGACAGCGGCGATAACGGATGGTGGATATACTCGCCGCAAGGATAGGCAGGCCTCTGAACAGCGATGATATCTTCATTATCATCCGTTCGGCCCTCCATCAGCAACCAATCCACGTTGTTACTGCGCTTGTACTTGTCTCGCTTGATAAAGTTCCAGCGCAAGACGAAATGCTCCGCAATGTCGTACACGCAGTCACCGACCAACCCCATTGCGACATCGTGCCACGGCATGCGACCATAGTCGGCCTTGCTGATTTCGTTGCTCTGCCAGTCGGCCACGCTTTGGAAGTCCATGATGCGGTTGTTGTTGAATTCCTGGCCGGGGAAGATATCGTCTCTGAGACCTGCTGGATGCACATCTGCGAGAGGGTGTTGGTTTGCGTCCCATCGGCCGAAGCAGAGATCGATACCGCCGATGAATGCGACAGCGTAGTCAATGACGATGAATTTTTCGTGGTGCGCCTGTTATATCATAAGTTTACTATCGCAACATTTGTAAACACTAGTATAGGACATACCCAGTAAAGTGTCATGTCAGCTCCATTCTCGAAGATGTTATGATCAGGGTGGCGCAAGACTCGGATATTGCCATGTCCTGGTGTTCCCTCCGGACAGAGGTTGTGCAAAGCGTGTTTGGTATGCGCCGAATTACACGTCAGTGCTTGGTTGACCTGATACAATTAGTCTTGGATATCCTTGTCGACAGTAGCCTTGAAAAGGTATTCATACCTCCTTGTACACAATAACATAGATCTTAACGCCCGCCTCAGCGCGTCTCTTCAGAATATGGTCTAAGCGCCATTCCTGATGCTGAACTGGTGGACGACGAAGAAACAGCTCCGGCGAGAGCCACCAATCGGCAATATAGATAGTCTCAGTAGCCTTTTCCAGCGCTTCCGAAACTGCCCAGAGGTAATCCAGTCCATCGACATACCACTTCAAGCGGTTATTCTCGCGAATGGGCGCAAAGGAGTGGTAGCGGTGGGAATTGGCGATGTCTGAGCGCTTCAGATCCGTAGCCTGTTCGTGCGCCTCATCGTGGCGGTGGTTGGGGTTGACGATGTTGTAAAATTTTCCGACTTTGTGTTTTAGGTGGACAGCGGATGCTTTGACTTCTTCGAGGTTGTGTTCTGCGCGACACAGGACTCAGTATTAGCGAGGAAATTATTATATGTTATGATTATCCTGGTGGATGTACCCTTAAAAGACTCCTCCAAGTGCTCAATGCCATGTTCCAGCTTTTCCTTGAATCGCTGCATGATTTTGCGAGGTTGGGGAGGGCTCGGAGTCGCGGTGTGGGGAAAAGGAGGGGAACAGCTGAAAGAAATGGAAATGTAATTTGCACTCCAGCTCTGTTCTCCGCTGACATCACTAGAGCCCTATCGTGTTCGCGTAAATCGATCTCCCCATTTGATCAGTTGATTTGAGGTGCCAATCCAAATCAGATCCGTGGTCCGTGGTCCTTTGTCCCTGTCCCGTTCCAGGATTCTCGCAGTTCTTGATCCACTTGTTCCGCGAATGCCGGATGAGATGACGATGCTCTCCTTGGCGGCAGGGGGGATGTTTCAACTGCCATCTGTTCAAGTTGTTCAATTTGACATGAGGATTGACCTGGGATCCGTGATAATTGGAGTGGGGTTAATATATGCTCTCTGCTCCGTACATAGAAGGAATGCGATCTGGTGGAGACCTTCCATGGGGTAGAGATCAACATAGTACCTAGTACGGAATAATAACCTTGGAACCACACAGCTTAGCGCTTATACTATGCACTATCTACATATTCAATTTTGTTCCGTACATTTCTTTTTCTAATTGATTGATATCATTTATGACCTGGAAAGCTTTGAACCACTGCGTTGTCGTTAAACTCCTTGGTGCCTGAGGCTACTCATCCACAGGCTCAATGGTATATAGCAGTAACAAACCTGAACATCGAGGTTCAAATTGACTTAAAGGTACAACCTTTGAATTCAAGTTGACCCACTCTCTATTCCTACCCTTCATATCACTGGCAGGTCTCTACTAGATACTATTATACTGGAACTTGAAGGTTAATTTGAGATAGTGCCTAAGGCTATAACATACGGTGTAGATTCAAATGTTTAAAAGGTTCCAAGGTTAATGTTCATCTAAAGGTACTAGTAGTGCTTAGATGTTACGTAGTAATCAAATATTCACAGGAAAATTTTATCTCTTGTACTTGATAATTCATCTGATGTATAAGGTCAGTCTTACTATGTAGTAAATACATAGTAGAGGTACCTATTCGAGAACTTTGAGTTGGAGTTCAAGTTGGGAGGGATATATATCGTACTATGGAAAACTACACAAATAGTCCATGCTAGGAGTGTGAATATTATTGTAAGAGTTGGGCCCAGACCCAGACTAACTCTTAAGGATCAAATTATTTATTGAGAAAGATACAAGGAGCCTGAGACTAAGATAGGTCAAAATGGTCAGTTGAACTTGTTGTGCAGTATGAAATCGATTTTGATGTTTTGATGTTCGGGCATAGTGATGACGTAGTTAACCATAAGGAAACAAGAAATCAGATATCAACAAATGTGCACCAAGCCAAAGACTGCAAACTTTTCTTTGACAATTAAATATTTCCATACTAGATGAATTCTATAAAGAGAATTAACAATTGGACAATGAGAATACCTGAAGTATCAGATCTACGGTATAGGGCCAGGGCAATATGAGGGGTGCATTTCTGAAGGCCTTCATCTGAATTCCTCCAGGGCCATCACGTGTACTTATAAGTTATCGAATAATGATAGGGTTAAAAATAGCCTTCAAATTACAATCTTGGAATCACGCATTGTTTTTGTAGTCTCGACCCTACATACCAGTTTGTTCCAGCTTGTTTTGTTTGTCGTGTTTGGCTTACCTAAGACCCCCACGTGACCAACCTAAACAACGTTGTCTGAGGAACGGCCTGCTCTGTTTATCCTCCCACGACTCGACCAGACCTACGCAGCAACAGGGCATTTTGGGCCTTTGGTAAGGAATTCTGCTAGAAGATATCGCTTGGCTTGTCGTCTCTGTGGTCACGTCTGCCATCTGATACGCATATGGTCAGTGTTGTCGTGGTGCAGACAGGAAAAACAGGGCAACTGGCTGTGTGTCTTGCAGGACCGGGCATCTCCCTGGTGACGGATCTCCTCCACTTTTTTTTTCTGTAGTCACCAACC
Organism: Penicillium herquei; assembly: GCA_039634405.1. Classification (NCBI taxonomy): domain Eukaryota; kingdom Fungi; phylum Ascomycota; class Eurotiomycetes; order Eurotiales; family Aspergillaceae; genus Penicillium; species Penicillium herquei. The sequence continues at coordinate 2,450,670 of CP098387.1, read as the reverse complement.
GGAACCAGAATGCCTCCAGAACTAGGTGAGAAATGTCTGAGCTTAGTACTTGACTATCGCCGTGTCGTCGTCCATACTCATGAATTATGATAGTACGCGCCCCGTCGCAAGGAAGCGTGGTCTCACAATCCACGCAGCACATGGGCCCTCATAGCCGTCCAGGGACAGCAGATCCCTTACGATCTCGATCGGAGACCATCTCACGGGCTGGCCATCGTGCTAGATCCAGGGGCTCGACTGCCAGTATCCATTCGAGCACCACCCAGCAGACTCAAGACCAACATGTCGATGCATTCCCACAGTTCATACCCTCCCAGGTCGCCAGTGCCCAGAATATGTTCGGAAACAACCCCGAAGATATGATCATGCGTTTTGGTCCTCAATTCGCCCACCAGAGCCATGGCGCACAGTTGGATCAAAGCATGCGAGAGGCTCATTCGGTTATGTCCCGCCCCGACGATTTCCAAACCCATGCTATGCACGGCCACACGCTCTCGCACCATTCGTTACCCCCGGATATGGCACCAAACGGTATCCCTGGAGTTGCCGTGCCCCAATATCAGCCAATCTACGACAGCGGTATCGAAAACCACATGCCTGAGCAGGCCATTGAGGATCAGGAAATGCCAGAGGCAGGTGGAAAAAAGAAAAGGGGGTCAAGTTCAACGCTGGCGAATGATAATGAACTCCGTAAATTGCTTCGCCAGTATGAGAGTTATTCTCTGAAACAGATGGCTGCCGAAGTCATGAAGCATGAGGGTGCTGGTGGTAAGGCAGAAAAAGTGAAGCAGGTATTTGCTATGATCTGGTAAGAAACACCTATGGATTGATCCATCTATTAGTTTCGAGCTTGCTTTTGACCCTGTTTTTTTTTATAGGCTGCGAGAAAACTGTCGAAAGAGTAGTGGCTCAGTCAGACGAGACCGCGTTTATTGTTGTTATGCCGAGCTGTGTGGAACAGAGCGTGTGTCAGTGTTAAATCCAGCGTCTTTTGGTAAGCTGGTACGAATCATCTTTCCGAACGTCCAAACTCGACGCCTTGGAGTTCGTGGAGAATCAAAGTATCATTATGTGGATCTGTCGGTCATTGAGGAGAAGCAGCAAAAACCTGTGTCAGTCAACACTCAGGTGGCGCCTAGGCAACAGACACCATTGATTGCTCCAGAAAGGCCAGCAAGCTCCATGCGCTCGCGCAGGTAAGTAGTTTGGTACGCATAATTGAAGTAACAACAACTGACATTAAACTCAGCATTAGCATCCCTCAGCCGACCGCAGATTCTGCCCTCTTCCCATCTCCCACAGCTTCTTTCGCTCCTCGATTCCCCGCCAATTCTCCTGACAACGATTGCACTTGCCCTCCAGATTCTCAATCTGTCCAGTCAAACATGGACGCCATGATCACCTCTGCCAATATCTCTGAGCAAGCTGGCAGGATGATTCATCAGATGCTCCGTTTCCCCACTGATGAGGCTCCGATCGATAACGATACACTCACGCTCCCCGATATTACTGGTTACCTCCCCGCAAACACCGATCTGAAGGTTGCAGATGCTCTTGCAGCTCTGTACAGAAGCCACTGCATTTCGGTCATCGACAGCTTCCGATTCTGCAAGGAGCGAAATCTACTCAAGTACTTCTCTGCTTTTCATGGAACTTTGACTGTTCCCCTCCAAAAACTTTTGACCCATCCCAACATTGCTCCCTGGATCAAAGAATGTGACTGGTTGATGTACCAGAAAATGATCCCCTTTGTTGCTCCCCTCACCACACAAGTTGTTCCCAAGGCTGTATTGGATGCCTTCCGATCCATCTCTATGCGCCTTTGCGCGCACATCACCGAAACCTTTAAGACACAGCCAGCACATGTGTCTATGGCACGACTGATTCCGGCCCATATCTTTTGTAACCTATTGAAGCACATGCTTGATGTGAACCAGGCTGCTAACGCCACTGCTGCCTGGCTCTGCCACCAGGACAACCGAAACCAGATGTGGGCGGACTTCAAGGCCCTTGTGGACCCAGAACAAATGATCTCCAAGGCCAACATTCCTCGTTGCGCAGCCCCAGCTGCTCTCCAAATTCTTAAGCACGATATTCGCGCACTGCTCACTCCTCTCTCTGATGATGACCACACCAATACCCTACCTTTCTATCGCAAGCCAGATCTCCCGACCGACAAACAACTGCACCCTCTGCCCGTGGAGACCTCATCTGGCGAGGAATACAACTTTCCAGACAAGTGGCTTCAGTTCATCTTGAACGTCCCAGCTGTTTTCGGCGGCCACAGTGCTCAGTGTGTAATTGAGAAGGTCGATGCCATGTGGGAAAATGTTTTACATCGTTTGACTTTGGGTGGAGCTGCTAGCTTCAGTGCCTGGTGGATGACCAAGGTCTTCTTCCACGAAATGATGCTCTGGCAGGCGGAGAAGGGTGGCTTCATGCGTAGCACCCCAAACTCCCTGCAAAACCTTACTTTTGGTTCTGAACAGCTGGGTATGAGTTCTTTCCACCTTCAGCAGACCGGCGGGTCCGATCACACCTCTTTTAATGCGAACACCGGTAACACCAACAACAACCGAACCCAGTCCACTGGAGCGAGTCCAGCTATCCCCCAAGGCCCAAACGGTGGTGATGCGACCACCGAGACCAAACATGTCCCCAACCACAAGGACCTTGCCCTCGCCGACTCAGGGTTCCAGGCTACCAACAATGACGACAGCGCAATCGATCTCGAAGACGATCCCATGATGATTGCTGTGGGTAAATATGGTGATATGATGGCTTCTGACCCAGCGGATGCCGAGGGCGATGTGGTTGTCATCTAAGAATTTCCTGCTTTTCGCATGCTGCATATGAGGTTTTCTGTTCTTCGGGGTTTGGAGTTGGGATATCCCTTGTGTAACTATTCACGTTTATTTCCTTTTTCTTTTCCTTTGTTTGATGAAAGGTTTTCCTATGTTCTGGTGGGACGGCGTTCAACGATCTGTTCTACACGAAGAGATGAGATACGAGCATAGGAGTCTTCCAGTTGCTTAAAATGAGCTAATGGAATGTGTCTAAGATACTTGATCATCCGAGCATTTAATCGGCGTGGGGTAGAATCCTCGGCTTAATTCTTGCTTCCTATTTTCTATTTCTCTTGTCATCTAAGCTTGAAGCCTGCTCTTCTTTTAATTAGGCCTTTGTACATATGCGCCTGCACGCTTGCCCAGGTGGCTTGTGCTGTTGCTATTTTAATAAGAAATCTGGACATTGAGGTACTTCTACCGGCTGAGACTGTTATCGAAGATTGTAATTTCTAGGATCTAGTATTCTAGTACATGAATGTCATTGATTGTTTTCCCTGAATAGCTGCGTATGACTCGGATTGTTCTTGCAGGATCTATTCTAGTATATGAATCGCATTGTTCAATGTTTTCCTTGAATACCTGCTTATGACTCGGATTGTTCTTGCAGGATCTATTCTAATACTATATGAATCTCATTGTTTTCATTATTCTCGCTTTATGATGTCCGCCTTGGATTCTGGATCCATGGTTGATATTTAACCATTTTGGCAATACAATAATAGAACTAAGCCTCAAATGGACACGGAGTTTACCTACTTCATCTTTATAGTAACTAATACTTTTATTTTGAGATCGGATGGGACAAAAAGGCGATGGCTATTAACTGATTTCTTACCTTGACTATATAATGTTCTCTCACCTCTTCTTCACTAATCCCCCATCAACCATCATCATTCTCTCTCCCACCTTTCGAGATCACTACTCTGGCAATACGAGAAGAGTTTACTGTCTGTTCTATCCTCCACCAAGCCAGGTGGGTGTGAGAGATCCTACACTAAGCTTAAGCTCACTGCTAACTCATTCTCACCCTCGAATATCTTACCTGGAGCTCATCTCCAGAGATCGAGACATTCTCAAACTCAAACTCCAAGCCTCAACCTTAACTTCAGCTTGATCTTTCACGATGGACTCGTTACAAGTCTCCATATGTGGAAAGCCAGTGACCATGCTGAGCACCGCACAAAACTTCCCAACATGGCAGCAGCAACTACGAGCTGCTATCCTCACCGAGAACCCTAGGATCTGGGATGTGCTCGCTGGCAACCTCAAAGCACCGGACAGCCACTTCCCAACTCCGAACTCAATACCAGAGGTAATCAAAAATCAGCCAGCATCCGACAAACCCATGCAAGACATCTCTCACCAGCAGATACAAGACGAGGACACCGGAGAAAAGAGCCGTCACAACGAGGAATGGCAAAGCCTGAATGTGGAGGCAGGTTCACTCATCAACCAAACCATCACCTCATCTGTAAAAGAATCTCTCGAACTAACGCCCACGAGTAGCGCCTTCGAGACCTACTCCGCGATTTGCAAGTCCTTCGAAGCTCCAACCCCCCGGACGGCTGCCGAGGCATGGGAGAGACTTAAGAAATGCAAATACCTCCCTAATTCAACACCCGGACCCTCCTCTCGTGCCTTTGTTGCTGAATGGAAGAAAGCATTGTCTGATTTTACGAAGCTGGCTCAAGACAGCAACTCATCTGAGAAGCCTCTCCCTCAGCTTTCAGCTTACATCAAGTTCCTTGATGCTGTGGCAAATCATCAAACTGAGAGTTGGCTGAGAGTCCACAGATTCAGTCCTTATAATAGAGATGTGCTGAAGGCGGTATATGAAGACTTCCTTAAGGGTGAGCGGAGACGTGAGCTACAAGGTTAATAGGGATTGGGGTCGTGGAGAGAAGGAAACAGAGAAGCTTTTTGGTATCGATGCGATTCTGGGATCTCGGCGATGATGGATACCTCAATTTTGTGACTTAAGAAGGTACTAATGCTTAAACCTATTTCACTTAAATCAAAGTATTTGGCCCTACTGTAATGTAAGCAGTTATAACATCTAACGGCTGATCACTGGCTGCTTCGGCAGCGATATAGGTAGCCGTTTTGAAAAAGATAGGTTTCGTTGCGACGATCAAGTATAGGTAGTTTATCATTCAAGAGGTACTATGAACACTGTTGCCTTGAAAGGTAAGTTTGCAGTGAGATTCAACCTCCAGGCTTCGCCGTGCGAAGTTGATGTTCTGGTGCCTGCTTTACGCCGCAATTAGAATGCCATAGAAATCGAAAAAAGAAACACGACGAGATGAGATGATGCGGCTTTCACAAAGAGGTGAAGAGCTCGGCGAGAAGTATTTCACGCCTAATATCTTTCCGCATTATTGGATCCTTCTTTCCGCCTAGCTTTAGCTAGATTGTAGACTACCTTTTCGGTATCCTGAGGTTTTATTTTCGGCGATGGCTACCGGATTCGGGGATATGTGTAATGGCGATGAAGGCTTGATTGATTATAGGCGGCTAGTTCACCATATCAGCCAATCTTAATACCAATCCAATGAAAGGTATGAGTAGACCAGATACCTTTGCTAGACAGAATGATGGCACGAAGCGGTGTCAAGAGCGGTGTCGATTCAGACATTAGCTCCGGCAGAATATCAATAAAGGGGGTTGCTATTACCTGTCGTAGGAAAAGACAATGCGTTTGTATCAATGTCTACTCCAAGTCTAGATGGCCCGGGGAGAATGACGCACTCTATGCTTCTCGAAAGCGGACCGCAAACGTCGAAGGTCGAATGACTTTGGTTCCGCGGGCCCGCACGGCACGACCCCCGAACCTAATTTGAACGAATAACACGGATGATCTAAATGTCATGCTCATAATATTACGTGAAATTTGGTCCGTCGTGTCTACCACAATCATGCATGACGCCTCGAACGATTCGACAATGTGCGATTCCGATGCACTTGTCATACATAGCCTTGGACCATTTCGAATCCTAATCTTGCCTTACTGTGAGCTTGAGTCATGAACGTATGCGTGACCTGACTTGATAGATGAATGCTTGACGTCAAGACAGCGCCTGATAATTGTCAATTCGGCCCTTCTATAGGGTCTGCTGCATCGCCCGCTCATGATAATTAAGTTTACAGATTTATCAGAATTATTCGAAAAGCCGTACAGATTTCACTCCAGGGATCTCATCATGGCTATCCAACGCGAAATTCAATATGTCTGCCACAGATATGAGCACTCCGTTCAGCTCCATCATGCAGAATTACTTGGACAAGTCATTGCGGATATGTTGGTTACCTATTGCAATTCTGTATGTACCTTGGATGTCTGATGAAGGAAATATTCTTTCCTTGAATCTTCATGGAGAGAAATTGACTTACGAGGACTAGATCTTGTATAAGTGGGCCGACTTTTACGAGAGATCTGCTGATATGCCGTCTATTGCTCCCATAAGTCAGCAAATATTGATTAAACGAAGAAACAGCAAGGGCTTCCAAGTATCCGATATGGATGGAGACGATGAAGGAGATGGCGACGAGGGAGGTGAAGATGATGGTCCTGATCAGGAAGAAGACGCGGGCGAAGAGCAAGACGAAGGAGACCAAGACGAAAATGAGGACGAAAATCAAGACGAAAATGAGGACGAAAACGAAGACGAAGACCAAGGCGAAGACGGAGATCAAGATCAAGACAAAAATGAAGACGAAGACGAAGGCGAAGACGGAGATCAAGATCAAGACGAAGGAGACCAAGACGAAGGAGACCAAGACGAAAATGAAGACGAAAATGAGGACGAAAATCAAGACGAAAATGAGGACGAAAATCAAGACGAAAATGAGGACGAAAACGAAGACGAAGACCAAGGCGAAGACGGAGATCAAGATCAAGACGAAGGAGACCAAAATGAAGAAGGCGAAGATGAAAACCAAGACGAAAACGGGGACGGAGACCAAAACGAAGAAAGCGGAGGCGAAGTCCCAGGCGAAGATGAAGATAATCAAAGCAACGAAGATAATCAAGATGGAACTAATGATAGTGAAGAAAACATGAGTGAAGGGAATTCAGGTGAAGAGAGCCAGAACGAAGATACTCCGAGTGAGAGCAACCAAGACGAAGATGATCAAGGCAACTCGGGCGGCGAAGACGAAAACAGCCAAGACAACGAAGACCAGCCCAATGAAGATGACGATGATCTAAGCAAATCAGATAAAAGTGAAGGTAATCAAGATGAGGACCAAGAAGACCAAGAAGACCAAGATCAAAACCAAGATGGGGAAGAACAAGAAGAGGAAGAAGGAGAGGAGGGCGAGGAGGAGGAAGGAGAGGAAGAAGAAGAAGAGCCTGAAGAAGAAGAAGAGGAGAATAGCGAGGAGGAGGAAGGCGATAACGAAGAAGAGGAAGGTGAGGAGGAAGAAGGTAATAACAAAGAAGAGGAGGGTGAGGAAGAAGAAGAGGAAGAAGAAGGTGAAGAAGAGGAAGAGCCTGGAGAAGAAGAAGAAGAAGAGGAGGGTGAGGAGGAAGAAGAGCCCGAGGAGGGAGAAGAAGAAGGTGAAGAAGAAGAAGAAGAAGACGAAGAAGAGGGCGAGGAGGAGGGTGAGGATAACGACGAAGATAACAACTCCGAGTCAGGAGTAGGAGACAAAGCAGCCATATCGAGTCCAGAAAAAGAGAAAAGGAAGATCGACGAGGGTGAGAAGCCTAAGATTGACCTCTGGAATCTCACAGAGGAAATGATGGAGGAGAAAAAGCCTCAACCAAAGAGTGCATCATGATAAGGTACCTCAAGCTGTGTGTACCGAGTTTACTTCGAATTAGACTAGTAATAATATTTGTTTTCCATGTTTAACTCGAGTGCTTGAAGCCTCCTAACACTCGAAGATACACATGGGGGCACAACCTTGGAAGAATGGGTGGAGTCCAACTTGATATTTTCGGAAAAGCGCGAACATTGAAGTTAGTATTATCTATTAAAGCCAAGGTGATAAAATTTGGAGTAATACCGCTAGAAGATGATGCTCTATATCATAGGTTGAATGTCACGATTGGTCTATGATTTCAATACCAGGGTATCTTTTAAATTGACTCGAGTGCTATCAGTATGTACATATTGGTTTTTTGGAGATAGTACGATGTGCTTATGAAATTGTCGAAGTTGACTCCTGTAACTTTGTTAAGTTTCCTCGCTTGCCTTTAAGATGGAGTGCACATAGTATGAAAACACGATAACATTTGCAGAGAAACGGTAAAGTCATGGATACCTCAAGTTCCGAGGCAAATACTTCAAGTTACAACCTGACACAAAAACATTGACAATAAACTCAAGCCAAAACAAAGAATCATACCGAAGCCACCTACTCAAAGTGTGGCCTACTAAAGGTGAGTTGTTTCTGTCTTCTGATTTATATGCTCCCCACTATTACCATTTCGGGAACTAGTACTAGTACCAATACTAGACGTTTTTGGTAATTTGACATATCCCTTGACGTTCAATGCAAACCCCGTAAATCCATTTGCTACCCCAGGCGCCTTTGCAGAGAGTAGGTTATGCACGCTGCAAAAAGAGTCAGGATCTGTTAGAGCATCTCCCACAAGCTGAACCCCGATCGAAACCAGAGGCCCAATCATGGGAATAGTGCCCGCACCCACTGCTGCCAATCCAATCAAGGTTTTGATAGCCCACTGTTGGTCAAATCCGTTTGTCTTGTAGGTGACTTTGACTCCATGTTCATGGGACATGATCCATTCCCAATCAATCATCTTCCCGGGGTTCATGATACCCTCGTCAGGCCCGATCCTCTTCAACTGGATACTCTCGCACGGGAAGAACTGTATGAACTGGTAGGGATCCGTATATTCTTTCTTGAGCAGATGATCTGGAATTGCAAGAATGCTGGCAATAGCAAAGATGTCTAGCCTGGCAGTCCACTTAGCATGTTCCAATCCCCATCCCATCCAGGAATCGGGCTTGAGTGTGACTGTTTCCCCAGAATCCGTCTTCACTGTGACATCTCGGGCACGGAAGTTCAATCGAGAGTAGCGACAGCAGCTGGTATACTTCGGATGAGCCAAGTGCAGTTTTGGGATATAAATGCCACGAATGGGATAGGTAAGGTCGATCCAGAGATAGTCCCCCTTGGTAGTCGGATATGGAACTGGCACTAGAGCTACTCGCTCAGCCCCATCCTGAGGATAGAGACTTTTATAATCATGACCGCCGTGAATCTGTTTATGTGCGGTGATCTTATCCGGAGATGGCCCCGTCATGATGGTTAAGAACTTGTAGCGCTCGTACCAAGACCGAAGATCTGGATCCCAAGTCTGTTTCCCTGCTCTGGGATGAGAATCCGCCAGAGGTAAAGAGCTGATATGCTCTGTCTTTTCAACGCCAGTATGTCGTCCACCAGCAGATCGGCGTACTGTCATTGCTTCATTCTTCCAAACCGCATTTGTCGCGACTTCCAAAAAGATGGTATTATAAAATTGTTTCTCGTTGGCAGGGTCAAATCCCTTCATTTGTCGTAAAGTTTCATGTAGAAACCAGACTTCGCCTTCGGGAGAAGCGCTCATTATGACTGACTGATTTTAATGTTTTTTTGAAACACTAGAATTTGTGTGAAATGTGTAGTAGACTCGGAGAAGAGATGGAGGAGAGAGCTGCCAAATCCCAGGCGCCGGGGGCGATCCCATGGTATCTATCAGAAACAGACTGAAGACCGGGGAGGAGATTAGACTTCTGTATGACAACATAAATTGAGAGTGATTGCCACGCCTGTATGTTAAGCCTGGAGGTGAAAGTTTTCGTAGAAAAAGTAGAGCATGTCATAGAGAGCTGGTGGTCGGGTGGCGAGTACCTAGTAGTCAACAGGACCATGATACTACGTAGTATGATGCCATTAGATTTGAAGTCTTCAAAAGCGGATCGCGAATGAATCTTCTCATTCTGATATTTGTCCTTGGGTTGCATATAGTCGATGGTTGTCAGTGTTCTGGTGAAATGACGTTGAGACTGAATTGGTGGTACCGCGGTTCGGCAACAACCTTACTTCAAAATCCGAGTCTAAGTCATCGACATAGTGTATAAATAATGACCAAAAAACTGCCAACGTGAAGTTGATTTTAGTAGTAAATTCTCGCAGCTGAATACACACCTTGCATAAATTGAATCATACATAATGGCTAGCGGTCAGTTTCTGGATATAGTTGAAATCAATCGTTCTGAGATCTCACATACGTACCAGGCACCCTCTGGGATAATGAGCATGGCCTGCACCTCACTGCACTTGAGGCTGGAACAGGCAGCGTAACGCGTCTGCAGAATGGCGGGGCGACTCAAGTTACTTTCAAGAAGCCCTTCAAGCATATCCCGCATGTGCAGCTCACTATGGACCGTGGTGATAATACATCAACACCATTCAAGAATTCTTGGATCTATCTCTTGAGCAACGGTGGACCAGCAGTTGACCACGACGGATTTAGTGTGGGAATTTTTGCTCCAGTTGGATTCATGACAAAGTTCCGATACATGGCTATTGGTATCTCGGAGAGCACGACTACTACCACTCCCAAGCGAAAGACACCACCCACCAAGACAGCGCCTCCTAAGAAGACTACCACGAAGACATTGAAGGCCCCAGCAAAGGAAGAAGATGATGATGAAGAAGACGACGAGGAAGAGGAAGAAGAGTGATATACAGCCCTGGAAGTTTTATGCACATATGAGGTTAAGATTTAATTGTTAATAACAAATCGGATCCTCATAATATCTACAATTTCGAAGAGGAATTCAAGTTTGCGAAAGCAATGTACCTCTGATTTCGGAGAGATACGACTTATTAAATCCAGGAAAAGCTCTATAGTCAATTTCGCGTAAACAGAGCAATTTTCACTTTCTGGCGCTGGGGAGAAACTCGGGATGACCCATACCCGGGATGCCAACTGGCAGGTCAATCGATGGATAAGACTTGGAATAGGGGAGAAGGTATGAGACAAATTACTGGGATAGAGACTAGAAAACAACAGGTAAGTTTCAAATCATATCAAAAATCAGTCGTTCTCGGATCAAGCTTTGCTCTCAAAATAGTAGTACACTACTTTACCCGTGTGGCTGGTTGACCAGTCGGTATGGTCTTGTGTAGGTATCGAACCATGCGGATCATCCCTTTTTTCAGACAAATCAACAGCTAAGAAACCGCCACACGTGCATTGAATTTCTCTGCAGCGTTCGCAAGCTGACCCCCGATTAGGTTATGAAGGCCGGGATGTGGGTCATCAGTCGTCTCGGAGATCGGGTATCCACGTAATTGATCTCCGAAGTTCAAATCTCCCACTTCTGATGCAGAACTTCCAAACAAGTCATACCAGGCGTGGAAATCATACACGATGCTGTTCCATCAGAAATGGGTCGGGGTGCTGTCCCTGCTGACCTCCCTTTCTGCCCCAGGTCTTGCTGATGTTGCGGAATTTGAAGAACTCCCAAATGCCAACCATATCTTCAATGCCATTCAGTCGACTTTGAGACACTGGGGATCCGGAATCAACAGTAATGGCATGTCATTCTTCCTCGCAAGTGTACCAGAGGGAACCCAGTTTTACCACGGCACTGGCGCCAAAGACCCCGTCCAGGGCATCCAGTGGCTCGCTTTCAAGCCCGAGCACTCCCTGGGCTTCGCGCACCGCTCCGGCTCAAGATCCTTTGCCAAAAGGGAAGCCTCCGTCGAATCATCGGAACAACAACCCCTCGGCGATACAGAAGAAGCAATCGAATTAAATGCAGGCGGATACCTCCACACCTATGCTGCCGCTCGGGATCTGCGTTTGCTATACATTGATGGAATGTCAGGAGGTCCTGGAGGTGGAGCGGAGTCTCAGGACCGAATCCTTTACAACGACACGATCAGCAGCGACCGCGGTCCTGGAAGCCCGAACATCGGTGGTCCGCCACAGGAGTCGCAACGGGCGGCGGAGGCCTGTCGCATGGCGAAGGAAGATTGGGGTGGCAGAATCGATGGAGTTGTTCGGACTGAAGGAGACTTCGAGATTATCATCTGTGAATTTGAGCGCTCTCTTGACCTGGTGTATATCACTCAGACAAAGCCACAAGAGGGCTCCGGTGGTCCAGGTGGGCCCGGCGGACACGGCCGCGGAAAGGGGGGAAAGGGAGGCAATGGAGCACATGGACCTCCAGGAGGACCTCGTCCAAGTGGAGATTTGAAGTCATTCACTGCTCGTTTCGATGAGCGTCTTGGCCAGAAGGTTCGACTGGACTTTGACCACTTCGTCACGGCTTATAGCTATGGACTTGACCTGTTCCCTGATAATGCTTCCAGGCCAGAATTGGGACATATCCCGCTTGAGAAGTTGCACCCTATTCGCCAAGATGTCACAAACTTGCTGAAGACTTGGGACCCATCTCTCAATGCCTTCAACTGGCAGGCTATTGCGGATATGTTTGTTTACCAGTACTCAGATGTGCTGAAGACTTTGGCGGCGGGTGATTTCTCGTCTTCCAAGGATCTCCGTGACCAAATCGAGAATTTGTTGGAGCCATTTATTGATTACCGGGACTTCGAAGCCAGCGAGGTGATCATCAACCGCTGCGCTACGGAATGGATTCCCACTTCCGCTCCTAGCAATTCGCTTGGTGGAAGAGCTGTGCGATCCATCTCCCAGCGAGTGTGCTCTACCTTGACGTCAGCAATGATGAACAAGGACCAAGATCTGGAGACTGCTACAGCTAGTTTCAAGGAGCTTATCTCTTACCTCCGGTGGACAACATGGTATGTGAGTGACTCGAATAATGCTGTGTTTACTCTTGACGTTTAGATCGTCGCTTGAATTAGTGATACACTAGTATCGATATACCAATCAAACTACATTCAATTACTTTTCCACAGCAAACCTTTCAAATGTTGATTTCTTCTACTAACTTGAATTCATTGGTGCCTGGACTCTCTCGGAAGATGTCCCCCACATTCCGATGAAATGAAATTGCGGGGACGCGTACGTAAGCACTTTGCCCTGGTGCCCAGGTGACCTTGACCCCTCACACTGTGAGGAGAGAGGCGTTGTGGCTTTGGGATGCAATCTAGCCAACTCGGAATTATGAGCGAATCAGAAAGCCAGGTTAGAAATTCTCTAACCTGGGGAATTCGTTTACACAGTCAAATACTATAATCTGGAGCGGAGCGACAATTCGATGTCAGTCCGGAGTCCTTCGGATTCTTCATGTCTAGACTAACCATGGAAGTGATCGGCATTGTCTTCCAATTTCTCGTTTATTTATCATCTTTTTTTCTCTCACTTGGAGCTTACCTGATTAACCTTAAGCTTATGAAGTGGTTGGTGCAGTATTTCGACCACGGATTTCAACGTGATTGCCACATGACCGTTATGTACTAGCGTTTCCCCAGCTTCTCCACGCTTCGGCTTCGGCAGTTCTACGGGGGTAATTCTAAACTTCCCCTCTTCCCCAACTCTCAACTTTTGTATATAGCAACTTGAAGCCAATGCTCGAGTAATCATGTTTAGTGATTCTCCTCCAACCACTGATCCACAGGAGTCAAAATCTCCTACAAAAGCCAAGGATGGCTATTTTCAATGTGGTTTCTGCAAACGCCACTACAACCGAGCAGATCATTTAATTCGTCATGTTCGATCGCATACGAGAGAGAAGCCATATGTTTGTGATGTCTGTGATAAAGGATTTGCTCGCCCGTGAGTTCTCGTCTTTTTCGAATGCGTGATGTGATATTGAACCTAGAGACAGGGATCTCTTAAAACGCCACGCAGCTGGGCATGCAAATGATCGGGATCGCAAGCGGAAAAGAAGCTCTTCGGTCGCAAAGCAAAGTCGCGTTTCACAGGCCTGTAAGACTTGTGCCTCTTCAAAGCTAAAATGCGACGAGGAGAAGCCCTGCAAAAGATGTCGAGAGAGGAATCTTCAATGTGATTGGCAGGATATTCCACAAGATTCCTCTCCCGAGCCGCCCCAACAGAATGAAGAACGTCAGATAAACCGCCCACCAGTTGACTTGATATCTACGGTGGCATTTTCACCGATGCCAACCCCTCTGGAAGATTTCCCACAGACTAATGCAATGTTAATGACCCCTCAAGGACCGCCACTGGATCCTTTACTTTCTCCAGGGGTTCCAACAGGGGGCGAGCGACCGATTGATTATGGTGGTATGAACAAACATTCCTCCATGCGGCTAGGCCACGCTAATAGATAGCAGTTTCACCTACCGACCAGGAGAGTGGAATTTTTAGTGTCGATGGCACCTTTTTTCCAAATTTTATCCCTGACTCCTTAATTTCCTCCCTCGGTCGATATAATGACCCGTTCGACCCGTCTAGTCTTATCGCCGAATTTACACCCTACGGAGCGCTGGAAAATCCCGCCTTGGATTTCAGTTTGACCGATGGCGACTTTGGTCTGATTGATTTATATAACTCCGGCAGTTTGATGCCAGGCTATGAGAATGATCAAGATCGCTTTGATGCTGACAGTGGAATCGGGATTGGAGCTGAGGCTTATCATCGGTCTTCGTTGTCTGCATGGAAACCCATGCAGGAAGACCGAGCGTTTGTCGACCACGAAAACCTATCTATTCCCCAAGCGATGGATAGTCCCGAGGTTGCGACTGAGCGACAAATGTTAAGTGAGCGTTTGTCTGCTAGTAGCCGTGATTTGATTTTTGGTCTGGTTCTTGAGATCAGTCGAGAAGCCAACCTGCACCGAATTATGAAGTCATTTCCGAGTACTGAGCTATTGGACGGGCTCATCCAACAATTCTTCGAGTACCAAACTCAGAGTGTTGTTTCCTTCATCCACGGGCCAACTTTTCGTCTAAATAGTGAACACCCAAGTATCCTTGCTGGGGTAGCTGCAGCAGGTGCAGTGCGGTCACACATTCCCACTATCAGGAAGCTTGGCTACGCACTGTTGGAGATTGTGCGGATGTATATGCCAATCAAGGTATGTCGTATCTGAGTTATTTATCGACTTCCTCACATGCTTACATACTCTTAGTATGAAAGTGATAATAGTTCCACGAGAGATCTTCGTACGTCGCAGACTTACGCCTTGACTATTGAAATTGGTGTCTGGAGTGGCAACAGGCGAAAGACTGAAATTGCAGAAAGCTTTTCTCAGCCATTGATTACCATGCTCCGTCGAGGCTTACGGTTCCGTCGATCAATGTACTCCAATATTGTCCCTCTACCCGAAGATAGTGATGAAGTTTTGGAGCGCAAATGGCGTGAGTGGATTGAACAAGAGTCTTTCAAGAGGTATGAATAATTGAATACAATTTGAATTGGAATATTTACTCACACATCACAGGCTCGTGTACCACATGTTTGTGCATGATTCGCAGACTGCAATCACTCTGAACGTGAACCCCTTGATATCATACGCCGATTTGGAATTACCATTGCCATCTTCCCGCTCATTATGGGAGGCAAAAAGTGCAAAAGAATGGAAACAGCTCTACGGTGCTATGACTCCTGAGCGAGTCCCATCACTAGCAGACCTTCTTCGCGACATGTCTCAATTATCCCTACTACAGGATCGAATCGACACTCAATTTTCTATACTGGCTCTGCTCAACGGCCTCTCTGCGCTGATCAATGAGTACCATCGCCTGAAATTCATTTCAAGTAACTCTAAGCACTGGCACGCCCTTGTGACCAGCTCTCGCCAGCAAGAACTTGATCAAGCCCTGCAACATTTCCGAATGGTTTGCTCTGAGTTGCATATGTCACCTCGCCCTGAAATTGTTTTAGTGTGCGAGGCAGTCTCTATGCTACTTCATATGTCCCTAGAAGAGCTACAACTCTTTGCTGGCAAAGAAGATAAACAAGAAGCACGTCGCGTCTATAATTCCGCCCTAGAATGGATCTCAAGTACAGACTCAAGGCGAGCAATTTGGCATGCAGGTCAGACTATCCGCGCAGCCCGACAAATGGCACCCGGCTCTTTGACAGGATTCCTGGCTATTGGCGTGTTCTACGCAAGTTTGGCTTTTTGGTCATATGGCGTGGTGTCTAGAGCGAAGAGTACCCGACTCACTGGTAGTCCTGCATCCCAAGCATCTATCCAGGGTCCGATTGTATTCCTGGATGGCGAAGAGGCTGCTGATGTCTCCAAGTTTGTGACTCTTGGTTGTGGTCGACCGGCACTAGAAGGACCTAATGGGCCTGTGTTCTTGTCAGATACTAGTCTGACTATGCAGGTTGCACAGAGAGCTCTTCATGCCGATACCTCGGATAGCACGCCACCCCTGTCCCAGAGCTTGAGTCAACTCATGACTGATCTCGCACACTGTGTCCGAAGTTCTTGAATGAATATGATTGATGTATATTATGAAACACAATATGATACCCAAGTGTAATAGTACTTTGATTGTATTTGCCTACTGTGCTCAATCCTTAATGGATACTAGTCAATCGAAAGTAACAGACATTTCTGCTCACCCCAGCGCTTCAGAGTGAAATTTGAGATTGAAGGAGCTTAGAAGCTCTAGAAACTTTTAACAAAGAGGTCTACTAATCTTTAAAGGGATTCTAGAGAGATTTCCGCTGTCAAGATACATTCATCAGTTCCAGATGTCAAGTTCACATGAGGGGATTTGAAACGTGTACTATTCAATGTTTAGTTGTCATTTGAGCATGAACGTTGGGTGAGTTTATCAAGCCACGAGTTAACCAGGTCCTGAATTTGATCCTTAGATTTTTCAATCTCCGGCTTATGAACAAGAGGGTCATCGGGGTTCAGATCGCTGTTGTTTTCCCATATCCTCTTGATCCATGTGTCGTGATAAATTTCTTCGACGGGCAAGTATTCACCATTTATGAAAAGCCAATGGAAGATATCCCATGTAGCACCCCTGGAGGCTTCTTGATCGGAATCGAGCTTTTTCTCCTCGAATTCCATGGGAAGACCTCCAGCAGGAAGTGCACAACGAGCTTCAGCTTCGAACGTGGGATGTTCTTTCATGAACCCATAATCCTTAATCACTGTGCCATCCGCAAGCTCCCAGTTCCAATGATCATATTGGTACTCGTGCCGACGGCATGTCGTATGTGAGTTGACTCGAAGTGCACAGCTCTTGACTAGGGATACTCCACAGGGCGCCCAAGGTGTGAAGGGTCGACGTCCGAAACCCAGGTCATCGAACTCATCCGTAGGTAGGTGAAGCAAGCGCCATACATCTTGTCTTTGCATATATTCAGGGTTCTCACACGTATATGGACCCGAGCCAGGGATATCCATAAAGCTTTGAGGAGCTCCAGTCCAGGAAAATCCATTTGGATCCAAGGGAGGTAACCCACCTCTGAAGCCCCGAATAATCTTTGGACCCAAACCACTGATGATCGCTCCAATCCACAGTGCACTGATACTGGGTCTGCGAATTGCGCACATCAAACCTAGGACCTTTTGATCTCGCCCTGATTCGATTGGAAGGCCTCCCAGGACTTCATTAAGAACTGGATGTAGCCATGGAGTAACCAGATTGCATGGAACTCCAGGCTCCCACAATGAGCCGCAGAAAGTCGACATCATCAAGTCTGGGTTACAGCTCAAAGTTAAATAATATGGCAATTCCTTGAATAGTCCTGACCAGGACGGCGGCAGAGCTTCAACAGGAGAAGCTGGCCTAGTTCCAGATATCGCCTTGGTGGCTGGAAGGTGAGCGGTTGAGCTGTAATGTCCATGCACTGGAATAGTCAAAGCTGTTGCGAGCGCAATAGGAAATTGACTGCCTAGCTTATATGAGTGAGCGAATCTAGCAAGCGCCTCAAAAGCGCGCGTCGAATTTAGGGGCGCCGGGCTCAGATTTAGTCCATATGGCTCGCACCTGATGGATAATAACTCGGATAGTTCGCATCCTCGCCTAATGGACCATGGCGCGATGATATTTTGAGGTTCCCGGGCCACAAAAGCCTGCCAACCTTCCCCGGGAGCAAGTATTGCGGCCCACCACCGAGAAACATGTTCATCCACCTTTCCAATATCTATGGAGTTTGTGGCTAGACAGTCCCTTCTCAAGTAGTCATAGCATGGTGCCTTAACATGGGTATATTGCATAAAAGCACCTTCACCCCGTAGTTCGACAAGGTGTGCAGAAAGGATGTAGCACCAGCCAAGAGTGAGGACACTCAAATAATTTGAATCGTGGGTTTCTTCTGTAGTGCCAGGCCAAAAGCTAAAAACATCTCCATCAAGCCTTACTTGCACAGGCTCAGCGAGACCGAGTTGTAGTAGGGCGTGCCGTGATATTTCTTTTTGCAGCTCATCGCAAGTCGTTTCTGTAGACACTCTCCAAGTGCTAGAGGCTTCGAAGAAGTAACTGTATGTTGGAGAAAATTCAGAAGGGCGGTATTCCACAGTTTTGGGTCGTGCATGAAATTTTGGGATTTTTCGCAGCGCATGGTGAGGATCTATGTCATCAGGAGCAAGTCCGTTGACTCGTTGGGCATAGGCTAAAGATGCCAAGTTGAACCAGTATTTGCGACATATTTTCAGAGCATGTTGAATTTCCTCTTCAGTAGGCTGAGCGGCATGTTTCTCAACAACCTGTTATCCGGGAGTAGTGGCTATGTATGGCGGGGGGTAACAAGACCAACCGAGAATAGCTGTGGAGGGTGGGGATCATGGCAACTCATTATTGCGCATGTCTTTTGATGGATTTTAGTCTCGGATCAGGATCAGTAATGACTCAGAAGACTAGTAAGTTTGAGTATATCACATTTGAAAATGACTACATGTAAGCGGAGGGGCTGTGAGATAGGCATTCTCTTCCCCTTGCCTCGCGGTCGGACCCTGCCGCCTACATATTCCAAGATAATTCCAAGATACGCGACTTGGAGTCATTCCATGGTTCACAACCCTGTCCGTGTCAGTCTATATTTGCTTTAAATCTTTGTTTACCTGATAGGATCCGTTACTTCGAGTGGGTGAGGAATGTGAGAACAAGGTGAGAATTCTCATCTTGGGGTGACAGGCACCACCTCAGTTTCCTCGACTTCAACGTTCAGGAACTAGGTGATACGATTGGAACCAATTATGAGAGGATTGCTCTAAGTGCTAGATCGAGCCGATCGACTCGGATATTGAGAGTTCGCGTAGGCTGTTTGTATAGCTTGTGCAGATGCTTATTTTCGTCTTATATAAAAAAACATTGTCATTGGATCAAAGCACGCGTTGAATTATCCATCCTAGAGAGGGATAGCAATATTCTTTTTGTTTCGTATAGTCCCAGAGCTTCATACAAAAAACACATAAAGCAATGTGGTCTCCAGCGATACCACTGGCAGGTCATAATTACGAACCTCTGGGAAGATCTGTCAAGGAACTAATCTCTCGCCATTCCTCAATCGCTGTCAAGGTCTCAGATGCGGCCTTGCTAATCTGTTCAATGGCATCACTCCCCAAGGGTAAGAAAACAGGTAGGGGTTTCCCTTCGGCGACTCCCGTGGAGGTGATAACGTCGTAGATAACTTGCGCTCCTTTCACAGGGTCACCAAGTTGATTACCATTAAAGGCGGCAAGGTTGACGTCAGTGGTGTTGTTTAACTCCTGGTAGGCCGATAGACGAGATGACTTTGCAGTCGTTGTAGTGTTGGCTGTCGGGTTCAGTAACTCGGTGCGGAAAAAGCCCGGTTCGACTAAACAGTGGCGGATCCCGAACTGGGAGACTTCACCCGCCAGCCCAAGTGTGAGCCAGCGCAGAGAGGCCTTAGAGGTCATATAGAGATTAAAGCCGTCCATAGAGTACCAGGCAGCCATAGAGCCCATAGTGACTTAAGTGCCCAATCCCTTAGCGCGTAGGTGTGGCAGTAGAGCGCGGTAAAGGTTGAGAGGGCCAAAGGTATTCGCTTGGACTTGGCGCTGAGTCTCTTCTGGGGTGGCCTCTTCAAGCATGCCTGTCTGCACATAGGCGGCATTGTTGACGATAATGTCGACCGTACCATAGATAGTGAGGATAGTCTGGACCGCTTCTTGGATCTGGGCTGGGGGTTCGTTGTGGTCTAGGTAGACAGCCTTGATGTTAGGGTTGGTTGACTCGAGCTGGGCTAATTTATGCGGACTACGTGTGGCAGCTAACACGCGATCCCCGCGCTGGGCAGCCACTTTAGCCAACTCTAGGCCAAATCCGGACGAGGTGCCAGTGATAAGCCAGATTCGGGAGGCAGTAGCCATGATGCTGAATGGATGCCAGTGGATGAACAGATGAATGGATAGGTAAATGGATGGATGGTGTGTTCAAGTTCTCAAAGAACGAGATTGAGATCAGGAGAGTGTGTACTGCTACTGATCGGAGGCAAGAAGGATATCTATATAACATTTGAACTATCCAGATGTCGGTATACTACATATGGTCTGATCAATCTAGGTGGAAACTTGAAGTCCGAAAAATATCGGGAATTGCGAAAAATACCGCCGTGGCTGTCATGCAGAGTTCATTCGTCCTTGCTGGTCTGGATCAAGTGTCTTCGTTTTATTTCAATGCTTTAGTTCAATCGTACCGTTGAATTCATCATTTGAGAGAATCTCAACATGAGAGCTAAGGGGCGAAATACTTAGTAGTGTGGGTCTAGGGGAAGACAAAGCACACTGGTCCCACCAGTTGACCGCCAATCTATCACTCGAGTGCCCTAATCAGATTCGTCAACTGGTCGAACCCGGTTCGGCTCTACTGTACTCATATTCGCCGAGCCCATTTAGGTGGATAAAGGTACTGGAATAAAGGCACTTTTATTCCTGCATTTTAATATATAGAATCTTTCCAATGTTAGTCTTAGATTCCTAATTGATCGGCCCTCCCAAGGTCACGAAAATTATCATTCCTTATAGACGGGTCGATCAGTGAAAGGTTCAACCTTGGAATATCCTCAATCTTCAAGTTGATGTCGTTGCGTTTCTGAGGTGAACTAAAACCATTTGCTCGGAGACATTGAAATGTTTCTTTTATTGAGTTCAAGTTGAGCTTTACTTCAAGTTCTTCAGCTTGTCATAATGACATACTAGTATAGACCAGCGACCAAGCGAGGAATTGAACGAGAAATTGACTCGTGCAGTGGACAGGAATAATGATTTCATAAACGAATATGCATTTATTTACTTCTTTGGGCACTGGGAAATTTGTATCAATAGTAGGATCATCGAACATTCAAATAAATTCCAATATCCCATGGATATCCACTTGGACATGGGATAAGGGGTTGAAGGAATAGGACCAACCAAGCGGGCATATCTACTCGTAATTCCTCGTGATCAATTCGTAAACTCGGTGAGAGCCCTCAGAGCCGACCCAAGAAATGATTTCTTAGTACTCTCAAATTCGACACACTGAAGCAACTCGGGCTGTAGAATACTAAATATCCTCCACATCCCGAGAGGTGCGTGCCCGCGAACTTGAACCGGACATCCATGCGGGGTCAAAGTTGATCGGAATCGGCGCCGATTCCGATACAATGAAGATCTGAAGCTCATGGTAACCGTGTCTCAACGTTAGTATAAGAGCAGGTACAGGCGACAGGTTGGTGTTTTATTCAAAGGTCAAGAACCAGTTCATCAGAATTCAATAGTTCAAAATGGTTGTCAAGCTCAAGCAAAGAAACAACGCCGGCGTCGGCGCAGCATCAACAGTTGACACAACTGCAGTCGTGCGGGGAGTGATCGGCGACATTCGCGCAAACGGTGACCAGGCTGTTCGAAGCTACTCAGAGAAGTTCGACAAATGGAGTCCTGCTAGCTTCAAGCTTTCGCAGGAGGAGATTCAGCAGATCATCTCAACTGTTCCACAACAGATCATCGATGATATCAAGCAAGTCCAGGACAATGTTCGCACATTTGCCTTGGCGCAGAGAGCATCGATCAAGGACTTTGAGTTGGAGATTCGCCCTGGTGTGCATCTCGGACAGAAGAATGTGCCCATCAACTCCGTCGGCGCGTACGTGATGTGATTTTTTTTCCCCTGCAGTTGACTTGTACTAACCCTGAAATCAACACAGATACATCCCCGGTGGACGCTACCCCCTGTTAGCTTCAGCTCATATGACCATTCTTACCGCGAAGTGCGCCGGTGTCCCCCACGTTACTGCCTGCACCCCTCCGATTGCTGGGAAGATCCCTGCCAACACCATTGCTGCTATGTACCTGGCCGGAGCAGACGATATCTATGTTTTGGGTGGAGTTCAGGCGGTCGCATCCATGGCCATTGGAACCGAGACAATGAAAAAAGTGGATTTCATCGCTGGGCCAGGCAATGCGTTCGTCGCAGAGGCCAAGCGACAGCTCTTCGGCGAGGAGATCGGCATCGATCTCCCGGCTGGACCAACAGAGATTCTGATTGTCGGTGATGAACATGCAGACCCATTCATTTTGGCCACCGACCTGCTATCACAAGCTGAGCACGGGCCCGATTCGCCAGCTGTTCTCATCACTAATTCCAAGGCTGTCGGTGAGAAGACCATCGAGGAGGTTGACCGTCTTCTGAAAATTCTCCCTACTGCGGACATCGCCAGTGTTTCGTGGGATCGTCTCGGTGAAGTCGTTCTCGTGGAGAATCTGGACGAGGCCTACAAGGTGGCGGACGAATACGCATACGAGCATGTGCAAATTTTGACCCAAAATCCGCGCGAGGCTTTGGAAAAGATGTCCAACTATGGAGCCTTATTCCTGGGTGAAAAGACTTGTGTATCATACGGTGATAAGTGCATTGGAACCAATCACGTTCTCCCCACTCGTGGTGCAGCTAGATACACTGGCGGTCTGTGGGTTGGTAAGTACTTGAAGACTGTGACCTATCAAGAGGTCACTTCAGCGCAGGAGTCTGGCCAGCTCGGTCTTCTTTGTGGAAGATCTGCACGAGCGGAGAATTTCGAGGGTCATGCCCGTTCTGGAGATGCTCGTGCTCATCAATACTTGGGCGAGAAGTTTGATTGGATCTAATAAGCTTATCAGAAGTTGTTTCATATTCTTAAATGTACCTTGGTGTATGTCTTTTGGTTGAATTATGAGATAAAAATCCTTTGAATAATACATGTCAACATTCAATTCGCCTAGATATTATCTAGATCTACTTCAATCAACATCAATCAATCAATTGAAGCATTTAACAGCTTCGGATACTGTTTTCCGTCAGATAAAGAATTTTCGCTGGATCTAATCCACTGACCCACTTATTGCTTCCCAAAGATCCAAAGGTTGACCCACGTTGGGTGCCAGTGGCGGGCATGTATAAGCTTTTCGCACTGAGATTTTTAAAAAAAATAAATTGTGTGGAAGATCATTTTCCGACACATGTCATAAATACTGGGTGACTCCTAACCTGTGGTTGATTGTGTTGTTCTCATACAACAATTGAAGTTATACCCGGTGGCGAGTTGCAACTATGGAACCCAAAACCGAAGAGACCAAGACGGTCTATACTCAGTATGATGATCTTGGTTCAACAGCTGCCAACTCAAGAGTGAACTCGACTTCCTCACTATCAACAAGCACGGATACGGACTCTACCAGAAGAAATTCCGTGGAAACATGTCGACAGTCTCAAGATGTGGATTTACACACTGTGCCTACGAGGACCACGACTAGACCTCGTGGAAATTCGCACATGGGTGAGGCACTGGAGCATCTATCTCGAACTATGTCTGGTATGCCCGAACAGCCAGCCGACACTCATCTTGATTTGAACAATGTTCAGTCACGTCGAAGCGAGAAAAGCGTTCATCACTCAATTAAGCATATGCCTGATCTCGAGGAAGAAGGCGGAATACCTGCAGCAAAGTATCAGGGCGTGCCTCCTGAGTTTAACAGTCTCACTTCAGAGATGATTTTTGTCGGAGTATGCTCTGCTGGATTGATGTTTTTCGCTTTCTTGCTTGGCGATATCACAGTCAACCAAGAAAAACTTCGACAACGATTAAACATCAGTAACAGCGAGCTACCATGGCTCTTGGGTGCTTATAACCTTCCACTCAGTTTGTCGGTCATCATATCGGGATCACTAAGCGACCTTACACCACCTAAAATGATCATGGTCGGTGCCTTTGCTTGGTTGACCATTTGGAATATCGTTGGTGTTTGGTCCATATCCCCATCACGGGTTATTCTTTTTTACATTGTGAGAGCCATGCAAGGTCTCTCCATCGGAGTACTCGTGTCTGCATCAATGAGTCTGCTTGGACGGATTTATAAGCCTGGCCTGCGGAAGAACAGAGTATTCTCTGCTATGTCTGCCACCTCACCTTTTGGATTCTGGCTCGGTGGTATTCAGGGTGGAGCTTTCGAGTCTTGTCTGTACTGGATTTTTGCTTCCAACGCCATCATTGCTGGACTTTGTCTCGTTGCCGCTTATATGGTCATTCCACCACTTAGACCGATGGCCGATATCGCAGGAACTGAAGCGCCATCAATTTTGGATTTTGATTACATTGGAGCTTCATTCGCTGTCATTGGCTGTGTTTGCCTGCTCTTCGGTCTCACACAGGGCGCCGTGGTTCAGTGGTCTCCGTACACATATGCGCTTGTGATAGTCGGAATTCTGTTATTGATCGGATTCTTCTTCGTCGAACGATGGGTCGCGCGCCCCTTGATCCCGAATAGACTCTGGAAGACGAAAGGCTTCACACCTCTCATGATTGCCTACTTCCTTGGATACGGTGCGTTTTCAGGCTGCTGGCAATTCTACGCCGTACAATTCTGGCTCCGGATTCAAGAGCACAGTCCCCTCACTTCAGCGCTATACTTGCTCCCCAACGCGATTGTTGGCGTGTTGGCCACGTGGGTAGTAAGCAGGACTCTGCACATCATTCCTGGTCACTATATCTACTTCGCTGCAATGCTTGCCTTTTCCTTGGGTCCTGTTTTCTTCCTGCCCCAGACCTCCGGAACAACCTACTGGGCCCTGTCCTTTCCTGGAGTGGCGCTCGTGACCTTTGGTCCTGATTTATCGTTTGCTGCAGCATCTATTTACATTACCAGCAATGTGCGGCGATCCTACCAGGGAAGCGCTGGAAGTTTGTTAGTGACTATGCAAAACCTCTCAACTGCTGTTATGACTGCTGTTGGAGATGCGATCGGCACAAAGGTAGATAATACTGGTGGAGAAATTGGTTTGGAGGGACTTCGGGCTGTTTGGTGGTTTGCTCTGGCAGCGGAAGTTGTCGCAGCTCTTATCACTTTGATCTGGGTGAGAATTCCAAAGGAGGAGGAGAAGGAGCATGTTACCTAAATTTGTGCGAGGGTTGCTGGGTGATGTTGCTGAAGGATTCAAAAAAGGTTAGATGGATAGATGGTTCCAAGGGTAGACGCTTAGATGGGATGGTATAGAACGACTTACGATTAATGGATAATAATAGATAATTCTTGCTTCTACTCAATACTGAATGCCGTATCCTGTTATTTCGCAATCCTCCAATTTTGAAGTCAAGCTCTACAATTATAGACATGAACCCACGGACTTTTGAGCCTGCTCGGTGCCAATATGGCATTATCTTTAAACAGCACTTGAGCTGTCCTGTACCTCAGGCTGTCTGGGAAAATTCTTCATCGCTCACATTCCGATGACCAGTGAACAGGACAACCAGCAAGATCATCAAGATGCTTAGGCCGCCCAATGACATCAACATAGAAGTCCACCCCACCCATTCCCTGATATATCCTGCGTATAGTGGACCGAGAAGAGTCCCAACAGAAAAAGCAGCGTTGCTCAGTCCAAAAGCTTGTGAGTATGCACCCTTATCGCCGAAAATCCCCGGTCGCTGACTCTCTAGAGCATCCGTTGCCATGCTAATTTCAGCCATCATAGCTGGCATTGCCATAGACACGCCACATCCAAACAAGAAGAAGAATAGACGCAATAGTACAGTACACAGGAAAGTTGGTTTCCTCACCAAGCACAGAAGCATCATACTTGGAGCGGCTAGGGAGAATCCTGCGATTGCCGGCCAGAAGGGTCCAATTTTGTCCACAATGCGTCCACTCAGTGGTGATAGAAGCATCGGGAGCGTGTTAGATAGAAATACAACAGCGATTTGACTGGAGCTGAAGTCAAAAAGTTCATACAAATAAACAGGAAGAACAGCCTCAAACGCTGTGAGAAAGGTATTGATCATACACATTCCTATCATTGCGACCACAAAACGAGGGGAGCGGAGTAACACCATCAAGGAAGACTCTGCCTGAAAAGGCTCTGTAGGTAGGAGCGGTGACTGTTCAGAGGGAGGAATCTTCTTCCTTGGGACTGGTCGGAGGAGCAGACGCAATGTGATTTCCAAGGCAATAAGGCCAAACGCTGGCAGAAATACAGCAAAGTATCCAGCGGTGTCATATATAAAGCCTCCTATGATCGGGCCTCCGAAGAGGCCGAGACTCATGCTCATGCTGGTAAAGCCGACTGCACGGCCTATTCCTTCATTACCGACCGTATCAAGTATCAGACTGTATCCGATGGTGAAGACAATAGCTGTGGAACATCCTTGGAGGAGTCGTGCGATAACAATGAAATATAGTGACCTTGTGAGTGAGAATAGGAGTGTACCGCCTCCTAGAATGACTAGACCGATGATGAACGGAGTTTGCCTGGTTTCTGTCTTGTCTCCAAGCCATCCAAATAGCACTAAATCCGTTAGACCATATCCATACCTAGCCTAGGGAGGAAGACTTACAAGATCCAAGTATAATGGCAATACCATACGTGGCCAGTAAGGCTGACGTCCACTGCTGAACATCTTCATCTGGGATACCGACTCGTCTCAACAGGGTAAATGGCATAACAGGTACAATCAATCCATAAAGAAAGACATCAGTGAAAACAGCAACACAAACTACCAAGATAACAAAATTCGTAGACGATCTCCAACCTGATTGAGGCATTTTGATAAGCAGTGCACAACTTGAAATGAGTGAGAAATAATATTGCGAGGTATCAAGTTATCATTCCAAGGTTAAAATTTGAATATACTCCGAGATCGAGCCACTCGGTAATGAAGGGGTCAGCGAGACGCAAATCCAGCAACAAATTTCAAATGTTGTACATCTTCCTCCACTGACAGAAGATGCTGGTCCTCGAACTCCGTATACATTTGACGCAACCAGTCTCGACTTTCATGCTGAGTCAAGTCATCCGTGGATGCCCATCTAACGCAACATTCAGCTCTGTATCACCGACGGGACTTCAAGTTGGAGGGAATCCTGCCTTTCAATAACTTTGAACTCAATTTCCCCGTTCTTTCTGGGTATCTCGGTCAGGATCCAAGTCAAGCAGCCTTTTTCGACATGGGAGACATGTTCGGCGGTTCGACATAGGATTTCCCGCACCTGCAGTTATTTAGTAATGGAATTGATTCCTGGATATTCAAGTTCTTACCTGTTCTTCTTTGCCAGGGGTGGGGTGAATAGTGGCTATGAGATGGATTTCTGCCATGTTTTTGGGGATTAGAGAATGACTGCGCTCTTCCTTGCGGAGAATATGACAATATTTATAAGGCTCATCCTAGGAGATAGTGGGCAGAAGTGATAGAAGATTGTGTCACTGAGGAAAACAATTACACGACATCTGTGACACATAGCTATCCATCGTTGAGCAGGGTGTGGGCTATATGAGCCAGTACTTGAGTGTGTATTTTCCATGTGTGTATTTTCCATAACTTTATGACACAAATAAGTGCAAAATGCGTGACTCTTGGATAATTGATCCTGATATTATAGGCGCATTTATTGAGAATCCACCTTTTGAGCTCAGTGAGACCGATAAAGCGGTACTCCGAGCTCCTCAGGAGTATTTCCCTTTACACACGTGGGAGGAAATGAAGGAAATAATCGGTGAGCATTATCCCGAGTCCGGATATCGATCAAACTGACTTCAAGTTTTCAGCCGGTCGAGATATGTCACTCCTTCGACGTACTCCGTCAGATCTCTTCAACTACATCAGGTGGACATTTGAAACACAGAGACAATACGGATCAGTTCTGGAATTCATTATCAAGCACAGGCTTCTCTGGGAACCGGAGTGTCATGAGTCGGGACCTGTGTTTCCCTATTCCGATCCAACTCCATTCACAGATCCATCAGACTTCTGTATTCGTCGCAATGACTGGCCTTATGCAATGGAGGAAGGGATGGTTCATCTTGTCGCCTGGAGCAAGACCCCTATTGCCACCGATGAGCATGGAGATCCCAGTTCAGCTTCTTGTAAAGCCATCGCTGACTTCATTGACGGAATATTCTCAACACATGTCAGCCGGGGAAAACATGCGGGGGATAATGTGCAATGGTTCCGAAATCGTACAAAATGGCAGAGTATACGAAGCTTGGACCATGTTCATCTGGTGTTACGGGATGTAGATGAGACGTTCATAACTGGGATCACAGGACAGGGTTCATGGGACATTACCTGCAAAACCTACACAGGCATCAGTTTCGCAGAACGTTGAAATGGGACATGGTATTATGCATGTCGTTTGCGCCGAATTTTGTATCGAATGAACAGGTGGTCTTCCCTCTATAACCTAATCTTGACGCCATGAGCTGGTATTTTCTGTGAGGCGGTCAGATCTGTTACATGTAAATCACAATGTAATCAGATTTGGAGGCAAATAAATACTTCAATCCTTCCGCAAGCCATCCAGACACTGCATCTTGGTCTGATTTGAAACTGGAATGCGCGCACATCTAACGGTGCCACCTCGATCATGTCATTCGAAAGCCCAATGGCGATCTTTTCGATTCACAAATTCCAGGAAACTAGAAAGTTTAATGAACATTCGATATAGACAGCGAGACACTGATGGATGTCTTTCTTGACAGTCAAGAGGATAAATGGAGAATGTCATCCAAGGATTCGAATGAGACACTGTCTCTCTCATCGGTTGTCTGCAGCTCATCTATCTCAAAATGGATTTTAACGAGGGCTCGTCCAGTGGTTACTCCTCCAGTCATGATGGAAATAAGGATCCGGCCCACATGAAAACGATAATGGTAACCGGTGCTGCAGGATTTATGTGAGACTCGGATTCAAAATTTCTCTGGGTAATCCGTCATCTGATCCAAGTTGTTATAGTGGAGGATGGTTTGTGCGGCATATGCTGCGCGAATATGGAGACAAATACATCATAGTTGGATTTGATAATCTGGAATATTGCGCATCCCTGGCAAATTTTACCGAGGTTCAGCATTCGAGCAACTTCCATTTTGTCAAAGGGGATATTTGTGATATCAAAGACGTGGAGAATAACCTTCGAAGATATAGCGTGGATGCAATTGTGCATTTCGCTGCGAAGACTCATGTCGACGAGTCATTCCGGACTCCCCTTTCATTTACCGCGACCAATGTCCTAGGAACTCAAATTCTGCTGGAGGCTTGTCGAAAGCAGGGAAATATCCGGAGGATCGTTCATGTATCAACAGACGAGATATACGGCGAGAATGACCCGGCTCAGTTGGTTTCATTTACTGAAAATCATCCCATGAATCCGACAAACCCATATTCAGCAAGCAAGGCAGCAGCGGAAATGATTATCAAGGGATATCAGAAGTCATTCAAAATGCCGATCATAATAACACGGTGCAATAACGTGTTCGGTCCATATCAGTTTCCTGAGAGTGTGTTGCACATCGATTATATTATAGCTCATACTGATCCGAGTACTTAGAATTGATTCCAAAATTCATCATGCTTTTCAACAATGACATCAAGATGCCAATCCATGGCGAAGGGAGAAACATGCGCGCGTTTCTATATGCGGGTGATGCAGCAGAAGCTCTTGATGTGATATTCCATAAAGGTGTCCCCGGAGAGGCTTACAACATTGCATCGAGCGATCAGGTGCAGGTTTTGGAGGTTGCAAAAAAGATTGTTCAAAGCTCAAAGCACACCTCACGAGATCTATTCAACTCAATCGAAATGGTTAAGGATCGACCTTTCAATGACAGCATGTACTGGACCGACGGGAGCAAACTGGAAGCGCTAGGTTGGAAACAACGCACGGGATTTGACGAAGGATTGCAAAGGACTATCCAGTGGTACTCCGGGATTGATGGGGTTTGGTGTCAGCGTGACTCTCCATGGAGGGATTATTGAACGAAACGGGACCCGGATGAAGTTGATCTTGCTGTTCAAATATTGATCATGATAGGTATATACATAATTTTATATGAGTGAACATCAATACTCAGGCCACTGAGGGTCGATTTGCTCTCTCCATGCGCGGAAGCCACCGCGAATATCACCAATGAATCTCTCCCCGTTTCGGTCCAGCCCTAGCTCCTTCATCCTCTTAACAACAATTTGAGAATCATTCCCAAGACGACAAACAACATAGATGGGGTCTTTAGATTCGGGGTTCAGAACATCTGAAGGAAGCCAAGGCGGCAGGGAGGTCAACTGATCCTGATCCTCCAGCTTTTGCCCCGTAGATGCGAGGATATTCGAGATTGGAATATTGATGCTATTTTCAAGATTGCAGATCCCAAATTGGGCTGAATCTCGGACATCAATGATCGTATGGTTGGCGGTGTCTGGACATTGTTCACGGTATTCCTCTGGTGAAACACGCTCCTCGGGTCCCAGAAGAGAAGGAAGAGATGCAGAGCCACAGAAAAACACATAATCTGTTGATCCTGTCCTAATCGTATCCAATGAGACGGTCGCATCGGCTGAGCATACCGCACAGTTTGGTCGGCGAGAGCGAAGGCGAATGGTTCGGAAAAGAGGATTTGAATACGCAGAGAAAATATGTAGAGCTGGGGCCGACGGAGCGTCTGCTGTTATCACTTTGATTGCCTCCAATGCCTGCAAAACACCCATAGTTCCAACGACGGGTCCTAGGATACCACCATCTGCGCAACTGACTACACTGTCCGCTGGAGGAGGTTTCGGGAACACACAGCGATAGCATGGCCCGCCTTCCTTATCCCCAGGAGCTCGAGGAGGATGGTTCAATACCATAAGCTGGCCCTCCGTGCGCAATGCAGATGCAGAGACAAGTGGTTTCCCTAGGAGCACTGCTGTATCCGAGATGAGGTATCGCGTCGCGGGATTATCCGTACAGTCGAGAATGAGGTCATAGTCGTGAAAGATAGTAGCGGCGTCGGTGGGAGTGAGGTGTGTTCGATGCGCGATATAATTGACGTGAGGGTTAAGGCTAGCTGGTTAGCATACTCATAACTCATGGCTGTGACCTATGGGTACTCACTCCCTCAAAGACTCAATCGCACTGTCCACCTTGTATTTCCCCACGTTATAGCTTCGGTGCAAGACCTGGCGATGTAAATTCGACACCTCAACCGTATCGCCGTCAATCAATCCAATAGTTCCGACGCCCGCTCCGGCAAGGTACTGAGCTGCGGGACATCCCAGCCCACCAGCTCCAACCAGCAAGACCTTTGCGGAACGCAGCTTGAGTTGGCCTATAGGCGTTAGAGAATTCATCAAATAACCGCTAATGAGACTCACCAGGAAGTCCAACTTGTGAGACAATCATCTGTCGACCATACCGCTTATACTCCTCCTGGAGTAACGGCCATCGCGACTGGCTGTTTTCCGCGGGGTTGTGTGAATGCGCCGCCTGGCTCTCAGCGCGCACAAGATCGCGTTTCAGTCCAGCAAGCTGGGCTTCTGTGGCAGCAATCTGCGCCCGAAGAGAGGCGCATGTTTCTTCGAGATTTCCCATGGCGTTGAGAGAGGGGAGAGTCGGAAAATGCAACTTTGAACATTTGAACCTAGGAAACATCCATTCCCGATAAGATAAGCACTACCGCCACATTTCGATGAGCATCCAAATTATAACTATTCACATTAATGCCAGTATGTGGTCTTATTACTAATTAATTGAATCTGAAATTGACATAAATATACTTGGAAGTTTTCTGAAAGTGTCACATCGACTTGAATTGCGACGCAGTGGTACTAGTAGTAGTGGCACAGTACTACTACTAGCATAATACCACTGGTAGTATATATGAGTAGTTCAAGTTGATGTGAACTGGGACACTTGCCACCACTGGCACTTGAGTGAACTTCAACTCGAAATTGAAGACAGTCGAGTCTGATAGTC
The DNA here is from genome assembly GCA_039634405.1 of Penicillium herquei. NCBI lineage: Eukaryota > Fungi > Ascomycota > Eurotiomycetes > Eurotiales > Aspergillaceae > Penicillium > Penicillium herquei. Next base: position 2,418,743 of record CP098387.1, on the reverse strand, counting down.
ATCCGAGTCCAAAGCTCATTATGGTATCACAAACCTCCAAAAATCAGAGTTTGAAAACTCGGACTCAAGCTTGACGTTCAACCTACTATAGAGGGGTATATCCAACCTCCTCCAATTGGATATATCCGCAGTTCCAGTTAGACTCAGACCCATGTCCACCACTGGCACACATCCAGATGTCCATTCAAGTTGATGATCATGTGTAGTAATATCACCAAAATGTTGAGCAGCTGATTGAAACATGCTGTACGCATAGCACTGCTAGTATGGACATCTAGATCCGAGTCTTCTCCTATTTGAATTTTAAGCCGAGATACTGATGTATGATCGTAGTAGGCTCATGTGATATGCAAGAGGAAGCTCCAGATGTCATATTGGGATAGGTTAAGGACACTGAAATTGTTTGCCGTGATCCGGGCTAGTTGACATACAATCTTTGTGGTACATGCCAGTGAAGGCTATTCCTCGAATCTCAGTTCGTCATTACCTACTCTGTGCAGTCTATCATTTCCGACAGTCCGAGACATGATATTGACTCGGAGCACTTGGAGATCAGGAGACTATCTCTGGATATAAACTCAGAATCGCCCTTGCACGTAACTGCTTACTGAATATATGTGCATAATCAATCACTTCTACACACATTGCGAACATGAATCGCGTGGCCATCGCTATTCTTGCATTTCCATTGGCAGCGCTCGGGGCCGTATTGCCTGTGGAAGCGTTACTGCCACGGCTATATTCTAGTGAAAGATATGCCAAATGGAGCACTCAGAGAGACGTCCCACTCGATGGGAAGTGCCAAGGACTTGATGCCACAGATGCGTTGTAAGTACCTCACACTATGGCCAGAAACAAACTAAGAGATACAGATATCGCAACGTTGGATCTGTGTATATCCCTTGCGAAGCCTCTGCAGGGAAGAAGGCTATGTGCACGGTTTTTAGGTACGAATAAAAATGTCCGAAGCCAACATTGAATACGAGGACTTTGTTAACCTAAGCAGTGATTCCAACTGCCAGGAAGCGATGATCTCCATGGATCGTTCCCACTATAGAATGTTCGATCGTCCCAGTCAGCCCTCTAACATGGTCGACTATGTCGGTGGACTGGTTCAGAGCATCAGTTGTGAGATAGTCGATCAGTCACAAGTCGTGATGAACACCAATAGCCACCCATCAACCATGCATGTATCTCAATGCCTTGGAGATCAGTGTACCATCGACTTGGATTGTCACGCCAATGCAGATATCAAACTTCACTGCTCGCAAAAAAAGAGCATGACGTGTCAACGGGCGCGCTACATGTACGAAGGTGACGAATGCGAGGAAGATCACCAATGTCGCGAGGGATATTGTACTGGCGTCAACGGGCTGATGAAGTGCATGCCGAAGCGTAGCGAGAATTCCATTTGCTCGATTAGCGCAGAGTGTACAAGTGGCACAAAATGCTGCGATATGGCGGGCGGTGCTCGCTGTTCTCGAGACTTGTGTTCCCCAATGAGTGACATCACAGAGTGCATGAATATTGGCGGTGCTTGTTACGACTCGGCGGCCTGCTGCAATGGGAGTTGCTTGTTTGAGAGATCGGTGATAGAGGGACAGTGTATGTGAGGTGAGGTTAAGCGTATGTTTGGACAACAGTAGCTAAATTGAATGAGTATTGCCTGAAGATCTTATTTGGTACATATTGTTACTCTTTGATTAGGCCGGTCGGGGGTAGGCTAAAGCCCGGACTATTTCGGGATGAGCTTCGTTTCCTCAAACTGGTTTCAAGCGAGCGGATCACTAGACTTGTGAAGCCCGAGAAACCTAGCAGGTCTGGAATTTATCCCATATGGAGCTTGTATGACACGAACGGCTCTGAGCTGTGGATCGTGGGTTCAGTTGTTCCTTCGTGACAAATCAGTAAGTGGCTTCAAATTTTGAAATTTGGTGAAGTGCAGAATAATAAGGTGCCTCAGAGAGAAGATTAAAGTCGTCAAAGCCTTACACAACTTGAAGGTATGGCATTCCGACTAAGGATGACTATACGATGATTTCATCATAACAGGGCAGAGTGGAGAGGGTGGAAATAGAACTTACTGAAACTGTTTGGAGACTTCGTTCTGGTTAGTTGGATGAACTCAGTCATCATAGGAGATAATCTTTCGAGAGTATAGACTGCTCTGAGGTTGAGCCTTTGACTTCTGGTCATTCCCCTCGTAATTTAAGGACTCTGGTTCTGTCTCATCCATCTGCTCAGCTGATCTCTTAGCTTTTCTGCTAGAGGCAACATGGGGTACCTTTTCTTCAGTCAGGGGGTGTTCCGGTGATTTCTCAGGGAGGTCTCTTCGGGCTTCATATTCAGCGTTGTCTCGTTCTAGCTCCCTGGCGCGGATTAACGCGTGGATCTCGCTGTGCCGAAAGATCTCAATTTGTTCATCCGTGAGGGTTCGCTTCACGCCATCTGGATAATAGCCTAGGTCATCCTCTCCCGTTTCTTCTGTCTCTTCGTATTCGGTAGGCTGACTGGTAACAGCATGAGGAGGTGGGTTCTCAGGAAAGTGCTTGGCATGGAAAGCTTGGAGATCTTCCTGTAATAAATGAGCAGCGACTCGCGTTAAGCAAATAGTGACTTACCAGAGTTACTGTTGGGATTTCAAAGGCCATGACTGTGGTGGTGGATCTCAAGTTTCGCGTTCGCGTCGTTTCGGCGTCTTCGGCCCGGCCTTGGATCCACTTGATTATTTTGATTGGTATGGTAACGGTACAGGCGATATTGACACCTGGGCACAAATAGAACAAGCTGCAGCTTCCTTAACATATGTTTGACTGTTGTGCACTCAATCTCGATTAACGAGAACCTTGCCCAGGTTCACGCTCCAACCTTCCAAGGTTGGAAGGGGCCCAAAACCTGACTAAGCATGCACCAAAAAGGCCTCAGGGCTCCGGGCTCCAGGGCCGACTCTCAACCCCCTTTCTCTTTCTCCAATTTCATTGAACATATTGAAGCTTCTCGAAACGTGCCCTCACTGTAGAAGGACCTATTTAACTCGAATTTTCAAATTTCTTTGACCGAATGGCAGCCTTCTGGCCCGTTCAATTGGCCCCTCATCTTGCGCCGGTTAGCATAGATACAAGTCTTCATCGCGGCACTGTAGCAGCGAATTTGACCTAGGCATGTCCAGGGGTATTTATACTCTCTCAGACAGCCATGTTCACACATACCTGGGTGCCCAGTCAGGAGTATTTACAGGTGACTGGTGACATACCCCTCTAAATGTGTAAGTACATGCGGGGTTACGTACATGGTTACGTACAGGGTTGCCTATACTGAGTTAACTGAAAGGGAAGTTCAGCTGGTATATGGATAAGCAGACTAATAGCCTCAAGTGCTGAGGGATAAGCTCCAGATGTCTAGGCTATCCCAGACGGCGAAGGTCCCCGAAAAACCACGGCAACCCAAGTAGTAAAAGAGGTCTAAGGTCTACTCCTTCTATTTTTCTTCCTTCTACCCACAGACCCTTTTAGATACTGAGATCAATAGAGAGGTAGATAATGCTTAACCATAGATTCTTCATACTGAAAATCAATTTGATGCAATTCGCCAATCCCCCCGGGAAAACAATAGCACCTTCAGGGTTCCCGCTACCTAACCTTGTTGCCCTTTAGCCATTACAGGCTTATGATATCATCAACAACAGCCTCGTATGAATCTACATCGTTTCACAAAATAGCCTCACAAAAGGAATATTTCCATTAAAGGCTGGATACCAATGCAGATTCCGCCGTGAGTGGGTCTTCTGTTCGTCCAGTCCCGACCCCCGAGAAGCTTCCTCGCGACCTCTACACATATACCCATTGCTAGCTGCAAGGCAATTTGGGACCTGAATGGATAAAAAGAACATATCCAGGACGGGAGCTGGGGAATTCAAGTTAGTCACGTGGGTTGGCGTGCAAGGCCATCGAATATAGCGATAACATCTCGAAGGCCACACTACATTCATCCCAACCCTCGTCGCAAATCCAATTTGTTCAACCACCTCGATATACTCGGGACTGAATGGCTAAACGAAATCGGTCGCTGCACATGGTTAGCACATCTTCACCCCGCCTTGATCGGGATAAACGCCGAGGTACTTCTCAGGTACCTATACTAGCGCAATTACTAGTGATGCATTGGGCGCCTGACTTAATTTCCATAAAACTCGTTGACCCCTCCTCATATAAAGTTAAGATCTGGAAAGCTTCGTCAGAACTCAATTAATCCCGAGGTCGAGAGCCCGATTTTCCGTTGCCACCTTAACTATGTCTGAATCAGCTCCTTCTCGCAACATCCTTATCGTTGGTGCAGGCCTAGGAGGGTTATGCGCTTCACTTGCCCTCCAAAGAAAAGGCCACACTGTCACAGTCATTGATTCGGTTGCTGAGTTTGTTGAGGTCGGTCCACCTCTACCACCCCTGGCATTAAGCTAATGAATATAGGCTGGCGCCGGTATACGAGTTCCCCCAAACTCAGCACGTCTCCTACTTCGCTGGGGAGTTGACTTGAACGGAATTAGAAAAACTATCTCCACTGGGTACCATTTCGTCCGCTGGGAAGATGGCTCCACGATCGCAAGATTGCCGTTTCTGAACAATGAGGAAACACACGGCGCTCCTTATTACCTCGTTCATAGAGCTGACCTCCACGCTGCTTTGCTTAAAGCAGTTCTGGACGCCGGTGTTACTGTTCATAAGAACCAGCGGGTGGTTGACTATGATTTCAGTATACCAGCGGCAATCACTGCTGAAGGAACCTTGTGGAAAGGAGAGTTGCTGATCTGTGCTGACGGTATGAATACTTCCATAAACTCTGTATAGAAACTAACATGTCTCAGGAGTGAAATCCATCTCACGACCATTGCTGACCGGTCAGCCGGACAGACCTCGGGATACAGGAGATGTTGCATACCGTATCGTGATATGCGGAGAGGAGCTTCTCAAAGACCCGGAGCTGGCAGATCTGATAAATAAACCTGTTACCACGTCTTGGTGTGGACCAGATGCGCATGTGGTGGGTTATCCGATTCGAGATGGAGATCTTTACAACGTCGTCGTTTGTGCAACCTCCCAAGGGGAGACAACTGATGAAGTATGGGTTGTGGAGGGGAACAATCAGGAGCTATGCGAGCGGTTTTCAACTTGGCACTCTCAGTTTTATAAGCTCTGCCAACTCGCGCCTTCATTTCAGAAGTGGCGCCTATGCGACTTGCCTATACTGTCTACGTGGATCCATCCCTCTGGCAAAGCTATTCTTCTGGGAGACTCAGCGCATGTCATGTTGCCTTATTTAGCGCAAGGTGCTGCGCAGGCGTGTGAGGATGCAGGAACGCTAAGCCAGGTCCTCAGTAAGTACGCCGACCTCTCCGAGGCGCTGAAGCAATATGAGAGCCTGCGTCGACCACGAGCATCGGTGATTCAAAGCATGACTAGACAGCACCAGTATATTCTTCATATTGATGATGGAGATGAGCAAGTGCAGAGGGACGAGATCATGAAGCAGGACGCTCCTATCAACCCTGTGTTCTGGGGGTTTACCGAAAGAAGGCATTGGCTTTTTAGTCACGATGCAGAGAACCTGGAGATTCGAAAAGGTGGCGGTTGGGAAAGCCCAGCTATAAATTGATCCACTCTCTCTTTGGTGGTGAATAGCACCTGGGCATAGTTTTGATATCCATTCATAGTCGCACCATGCTACAGCATAATTCAAATGTCGTTATGCTGTCCAGTCGCAATAGACATGTGCATATTCACATTGCTAAATTTACATCATATACAGTTCAAGTAAATCTTAATTTCGGGGTTCAATCCCCTGCTAGACCGGATGAATCTTGTGTCCATCCTCCTGGGGTGACAAAACCGAAATACACGCAATTGCCCAGCCACATTCCATTATGCGGGGGTTCTTCAAGTTTTGCATACCGCGGGCACTTCTCCGAGGTGGGGTATGGGTATTAATGGACTAATTTCTTGATCCTGAGTATTTGAAGCTGTCAACCATGCTCCTGCAGAGTATTGACCAACCATCCCTGAAAGGGCATCTGGAAGTTACTTCCGAAGTACTTCACGAGTACACTATTCCCCGCATTTTGTTCTCCACTGGTCTAACAAGTATTCATTGAAATGTGAAACCGGATGGAAAGCATGTCAGAATACCTGGTTGAATTCTTCCTATCCTCACATTCAAAATAATTATGGAGAAAAGCGCCGCAGCTATTGTAGTGGACACGAAGATCGAAATCCAGCAACGGGACATACCCCGACCTATTGGGACTGAAGTCTTGGTGAAGATTGAAGCGGCAGGGGTATGTGGAACAGACATACACCTCATCAAAAGATCAATTCCCTACCTCCAGCCTACTGTCAGTGTCCCTGGACATGAAGGCATTGGACGGATCATCGGACTGGGACCCGATGTGGATGATGGATGGAAGATTGGTGATCGAGTAGCTCACAGGTGGCTCTACTCGATTTGCCACGAGTGTGATATGTGCAAGACAGAGAATGAGCAGTTTTGTGATAGACGAAAACTGAGCGGGAAGGATGTTGATGGTTGCTGGGCAGGTATGGTCGGGGGGTATTCTTCATTCCAATCGTTTCCCATCTCACTGGCTTTATAGAGCATACCGTCGTTGATACTCGTTATATCATGCGAGTCCCTGAGGACATTGCTGCCGAAGATGCAGCCCCGATATTATGCGCCGGTAGGTGAGCTGCACTCAGCTGGGGAGACGAAGATTGACATCTTCATAGGGACGACGGCCTATCGGGCCTTGAGATTAGCAGCTCTCAAGCCAGGTCAATGGGTTGGCATTGTGGGTTGCGGTGGTGGTCTTGGGCATTTGTAAGTGAAACACTGATCGAAAAATTAGCTGGGATTAACTCAGGTTCTCCAGGGCTGTTCAGTACGCCAAAGCGCTTGGGCTGCGAGTACTTGGGATTGATAGTGCGGACAAGGAAAGTATTTGTAGGACACTCGGCACAGACGTCTTCATCGACTTCACGCAAACCAAGGCAAGCCGCATGAACATGTATAAATATCATATTCTGACTTGAATAGGACCTTCCCGCAGATGTGATTCGTATGACTGATGGCGGAGCCCATGCCGTTTTGGTTGTCAGCTCCAGCCCAAAGGCTTATGAGCAAGCACTCAAATACGTCCGGAAAATGGGAGCTCTAGTTTGTATTGGAATAAGTAAGCATCTCTCCCTCCAGTGTTCCAACACCACATGCGATTTCTCACCAGTAAAAATAGCTTCGACACCTATGCAATTCTCTATAGGACCCGAGTACTTTGTGGCAAAAGGGGTGCGCTTGCTCGGGACCAGCACCGGGACAATGAATGACACCAAAGAGGCTCTTGAATTTGTCAGAGATGGACGGGTGAAGCCGATTACTGTGAAGAGAAAATTGGCCGACATCCAGGATTGTCTCAATGCAATCGAGGCGGGAGAAATTGTTGGAAGGTACATAATAAGTGCGACATGAAACAAGAGCCTGGGTCCATAGTGGCTGTGGTGCGCCGGAATAGTACTATAGGCTATTGCCAAAGTACTACATAGTGGTAGACTGCACTTTCGCACGGCACTGTAGCACTTGAGCAAAATTGGGAAAGAGATATCCTTGACACTGGAATGTCTGGCACGGAATCTTAGATAGATATCCGACATCATCTTCATGAGATTGACTTGAAAGCTCCCTTGTGGTTAGCATGTACACATACCCGGGTGTCCTCGCGTCCTCGCAGACAACCATGATATTCACATATTTAGTACAGTATCTTCGGGACTGATCTTCTTTGGTCTTAATTATTAACCCGGTGGTACATGTGCCCAATTAGGCATAGGAGTGGCTAATATACTCAAAAAAGCCTCGGCACTCTTTCAAAGGTTATCTTTATGGCTTTCTATTAGTTGCCCCATCCTATTCCCTTATTCTAAACTCCTCTTCTCCCTTCCAACACCACTAGTTCTATTTCAAGGCACTGCCAGCACTCCTTGTCATGGTACGAACTAGTAATCCAGTCCAGGACAGGACCATAGGTAGCCTTGCCTACCTTGGTCAATTTTCTCAACTACCAGTCGAAATACGCTTCATCATTTGGGATATTCTCCTCTTCAAAACCGAGGAGCATACTCCGCGAACCATTTATTCTCTTATTCGCTGCAACCGCTACCTTTATAGTGAGGTCTCCTCTTACATGTACCTTGTGGTCTCACATATCCTTATTCTCCGATCAACCCATCAAGCAAGATGGAAAGTCAAGATATCATTCGGTACCCTACAGCACGAATGGACCTTCAAACAAGAGACTACCCTTCGAAAATACCTGAACACATTTCTCAACTACAATATAAGCCTACCTTACCCAGGCAAAAAACTCCGGCCACGAATCCAGGTTGAAATCCATCCATCTTGTTCAAAGGATCCTGGCCGAATGATATGTTTATGGAGGAAGGCAAATGAGTTGATCGGAGTGTTACTACAATCCTCACAGAAGAACTCCTACCCATTGAAACCTTCAATACATGTTATATTTGTGGGGAAATGGCTTGATCGGAAAGGATGGCTGAGGTTCTCTACACGGCACATTGGTCATGTAAAATACACAAAGAAGTTCAAAGGGCTTAACGATCTTTATATTATCGCTCTACCATTCCTACACTTTGGAGTATCCTTCGATCTTCCGCCACTACTCTTAGAACGGATAGCCCCCCGACCAGAACGGAAAAATCATTCGAAACTCAGGACATTTATCAAGGAACCAAGAAATAACTTTGAAAAAGAGCTTGCTTCTCAATTTGATACAGAGCGGGTCCACCAGTTGAATTTCGAAGTTGAAAAGTGGTTCGATCATATAATCCCACACTGTCCGGGGAAGACGGGCCACTTGCTTCATCGAGATCAGTGGTCACAAATCCGTCCAAAAAAACGACATAACTTGAAACATCCAACAAGGCCCTTGAAAAGTCAGTGCAGGAAGAATAATGGTCTCTCTCTTTCAGAATTGTGTCAGGAACTCTTTCCGGTTATTAATTACATCTTGATTCACTCAGTTGTTACTCTGATCATTTTTTGTTTTTTCTGCATCTTTCACTTATATGTCATTCCAAGCCTTGAGGCTTTTTATTTTGGAGTCATCCATGTGTTTTTTCCTTTTTGACGCTTTGAAAATTATCTTGCAAGTCAATAGCTACAGCGGCTATCTTGACCAATGTGATACGAGAGACATGCATTTTGTTCAATATTAAGCTTCCCAGGTCCTTTAAGCACAATATTTGAATATTCAGACTATGGTAATTAACATTTGAATAGGGTGTTAAGAATAACTTCCGAGGTTAGAACTCATCGAGTCCTGCAGAGTTCGCAACATGTGAACTTGAAGTATCATGTTCTGTAATTTCTGAATTTGCATATTTCAAACATTGAATGTTTATCTCCAAGTTTAGCGGCAACACATCCTCTTTATTCATTCAGTATAGTACCAGTAACTTGAATACTTAGATGCATAGGTTCCTCCCAGGCCCGTTGGGTAACCTTATTGGATAACTTCAAGTTGAAGGAGCACTTGGAATCAGGAGATCCTATATAACTGGTGAAGAGGATCCGGCTGTAGATTGTAGTCATTCAATCCAAAGCTAGATGTTACCTTCAAAATGTTCAAGTTGCAGATTATTAGCCGTGGGTGCCCAGGTGTGGGATAGTATAAGCTGCATTTACTAGTGAGGAGGTAAACCTCAACATTTGAACCTTCAAAGGAAGCACGGCGAGGTGCACATATGAATTATGCACGGAAATATACGTATACATATTTCGAGTATATGTATAGATCTATGCAAATAGGCCTGGTAATATAAGAATCGACTCCAGATGTCGGAGAGGCTAAGAGTTTGGAGAATGATTAGAAGCAAGTTATAGAGCTTAAGGGATTTGGATAAACCATTTTATAAATTTGTTGGAGACTATTATTGAGATTAGTATCTAGAGTGGCTAATAGTAGTCCGTCTATAGGTTTATTAACTATAGAACATTTAAAGCAAGAAATATCTCTATTGGTCCTATGAATTAATAATATAACCTCTTTGCCAAGAGTGTATCCAATCGGCACTGGCAGTGAGAGAAGTCCCGATTTCAAGAGCCTTCTAACTTCAAACACATAGCGGCAACACATATATGCCGGGGCTCAATGGTTAGACGACATTGATTTGAAAGCATTGATGGTTTCTTCCAAGAGTCAATGCAACCCCAGAGTGCTGATCGCTGATCCTCTCCACACTTTTCCCCTCATCGGGACGAGATACACCGAGATGAATCCTCGAATACATGCAAATTCGATTAGAACAATACTATAAATTCAAGTACTATCCATCTCAAAATCATTCTTCATCCTTGAAGATGCGCTCAGTAATCACATCCTTGATCCTGCCGCTTTTTGCAGTGGCAGGAAAAGTGCCATATGAAGACTATATACTAGCTCCAGCCTCGCGAACCCTTATCCCTACGTCAGTCTATCAGGTCAATGGGTCTGTTACAAATACAGACCCGTCTGGCAAAGCCACTTTCAATGGAGCTTCGTCAGTCACTCTGGACTTTGGAAAGAATGTCGCAGGGCTGGTGTCACTCGACGTGGCATCTGTCTCATCCTCCAGTGCGTTTCTAGGAGTGACATTCACTGAATCCAACCTTTGGATCAGTAGTGAATACTCAGATGCCACCGGGAACTCAGGATATGATTCAGTTCTTTGGTTCAATATCGGCAAGGGTGCTGGAACTTATACCCCGGAAAATAAGTTCCAACGAGGCGCGTTTCGTTATCTGACCGTGGTGTCAAACACAAGCGCGACAATTGACCTCAACTCGGTTTGTGTGAATTTCACCGCCGCACCTGTGCAGAACCTATGTGACTATACCGGATGGTTCCATTCCGATGACAAGCTGATCAATCAAATTTGGTATGCTGGGGCTTACACGAATCAACTGGCCACAATTGAACCAACGGCCGGAGATGCCATTACCTCTCAAGTCCAAGGAATCACTCTCCCTGAAACAAATGCTTGGTACAATAACTACACCATCACCAAAGGTAAGAGCACCATCACTGATGGAGCTAAGCGTGATAGACTTGTCTGGCCTGGTGATATGGCCATCTCGTTGGAGAGCATCGCAGTCAGCACGGGTGATCTATACAGTATCAGGATGGGATTGGAGTCCTTGCTAGCCCTGCAGAAGCCGGATGGACAACTTCCATACGCGGGAGTCCCTTTCAATGGAACTATCAGCTACACTTATCACTTGCATAACCTCATCGGAGTATCCTTCCTTTATCGCTTCTCGGGTGACACAGCTTGGCTCTCGAGCTACTGGGACCAATACGTGCGAGGTGTTGAATGGGCGCTGGAGGCAGTTGATGACTCTGGACTGGCCAATGTGACCTGGAGTGCTGACTGGCTTAGATATGGTATGGGAGGTCACAACATTGAGGCGAACGGAATCCTCCACTTCGTCCTTCAAGACGCACAGAATCTGGCGCGAGATGTTAATCAGACCTCGAGGATCAGTTACTGGGCCAGTGTTGCCGCAGGTATCAAGACTGCCGCGAATGAGCTGCTATGGGACTCGGAAGCAGGGCTCTTTCGCGACAATGAAACCACAACTCTCCATCCTCAAGACGGGAATACGTGGGCCATCAAATCTGGTCTGACTTCCAGCAACCAAAGCACCATCATTTCCAAGGCACTACAGGCCCGCTGGGGTAAATATGGCGCGCCCGCGCCAGAGGCTGGTGCAACAATCTCACCTTTCATTGGAGGCTTTGAGTTGCAGGCCCATTACATCGCCGGACAGCCAAACTTGGCCTTGGATCTACTCAGACTGCAATGGGGGTATATGTTGCTGGACTCTAAGATGACGCAATCCACCTTCATTGAGGGATATTCCACCGATGGGTCAATTCATTACGCTCCATACACCGATGATGCCCGTATCTCACATGCTCATGGGTGGTCTACTGGTCCAACGTATGCGCTTACAGCGTACGCCGCTGGGATTCAACTTACCGGACCTGGTGGCTCATCATGGAAGATTGCTCCCCAGCCGGGGAATCTTACCACGGTTGATGCCGGGTTAAGCACTTCCCGTGGCGTCTTCTCGGTTCAATACACCAAGTCTTCATCTGGTCGAGGATACAGTCAGTTCTCATTCAGTACACCCGTCTCCACGAAGGGAAGTGTTCGGCTACCTGGCGTCAGTGGCACTCTTGTGTCAAAGACTGGGCAAAAGGTGAAGTTGGTGAATGGAGTGGCGGTGATACCTGCTGGGGGAGATTGGGAGTTGCAAACTGGAAGTCAACAGTGAACATGATCCACTGTACCCAGCTTCCTAGCTGAGGGTTTATAAGTATCTATCATTTATATGGGATATAATTACATCTATCTCGTGACATCAATCTGAGGATTCAAGGCTTTCATGCAGCCCATCCTCGTCTATCCAACCCATTCCCCCGAACTTGCCCAATCCTATTTTGATTGACTCGATAGGTTGAATTAGATCGACGGGTAACCTTGGGCTCATGGCAATTGGAAGCCAAGCCACTCTCTATTATCATCTTGAACGCGGGCATACCTGATAGACCATCGTTAGCTTCGTAGCAAGTACTGGATGATGGAAAACTTACTCTAGCATGAGTCTGAACATAAAGACTTCAATATCCTCATTCCTGAGGGCCAGGTCCGCCCACGCTGAGCCGTCCTCTCCAATAGACTTCGCAATCTCCTGGCCAGCGGGATCTTCTTCGAAAAAGCGAACCAGCTCGGCAATTTCAATACCATCCTTGTGAAGTGGAACATAGTGAACCCATGGGATTACGATATTCTCATGCCACTCACGGAAGAATGTCATCTTGAAGGGCACACTCTTACTACGCAAGAAAGCATAAAACCGACCGCTGTATGCGTGGCCATCCATATCAAGCAGATATTTGTATTTCCAGGCATTGCTTTGGGGCTCCTTTTCGACAGTCTCGAAAAACTCTTTTTCTTCTGCGCAGTCCGCATCGCAATCGATAATATCCGTGAAATGAGCATTGAAATATTCATTTACTGACTCATCCGCCTCTTGCAATTCCCAGTTGGAATGTCCTTTTGAAGCACACTTCGCTCCGGACTTTTGGTGCATCACTTTATGCGGTGATTGCGGCTTGTTCAAGGCCTCGATGATTCGCTGTCGCTGTAAATAACGCCAGCTACCTCCCTGGCTATGTCCACCAGTAGTGCGTCCGCGCCAATAGACCTGAGGTTTCTTCTCCTGCCATGGCACAGAGCTCTCTGGGTCAAAGCTCGCCCCACCAGTATAGTAGAAGGGTGACGGAATTCCGATATCCTGGAATGAGGAAGGATGGGACATAGAGAACATGGGCACGAGCTCATTGCTTAGCTTGAACGAATTGGGACGCTGGAAGACTCCGAGACGATGCCTTAATGATGGACTATTGCACATGTCACTTGCGGCAGTCTGATTGACTACAAAGCCCCAGGGCTCCATAGCGTACGCAGCTGTGTTATCCGGTGCATCGCCATCCAACGCCATAGCAGGAGACTCCGGTGGACAAGATAGTCGTGAGTGGAGCCATGTTTCCTGAAATTCGATATTGATCCATCTGCTCATGGAAACCGGTAATATGGGGTCGCTGTCGCCGGGTGAAAATTGGCTTGCAATACCCGAGTGGGAATTCAGGCTCGATTGTACCTCGCGGCCCTTGGTAATAAATCTGTTCAATTGCTCATGTGGAACCACTACTCGTGGCTCGTCATGGGCATTGAATTGAAGATTCATATCCGGCAACCATTGAACAAATTTATTCAAAATATTCACTGTCGCCTCTCTTTGGAATCCTCCTTGGCCTTTCCCGAAATCAAAAACTTCCCCATTGCGGATGGAGATACCCATGACGAAGGTTTTATTGACGAACCCCAAATCCTCCCTTACGCGAGAGCGGATCACGCTAGGTTTGAGTCCCCAGAAAGGGAGAAGGGTATGGTATATCGTGTCGAACTCATCAATCAAAACAGTGTTTCGCGACTTCGCGAACTCATACCATTCATCGAAATGGGGAGGCGGAGGCATCTTATACCTCCGTTTGTATTCCACCACCGCCTCTTCCAATGTCTTTGACTGGGTTTGGAGAGTGTCATTGAAAGTTTTCCTCGCTTGTGAAACTAATCCAGCAACTGGATGCTGACAAGCTCGCGCCTCAAGTGAATCGAGAGGCATTGAAGAGCTGAAAATGCCGAAGACATTGTAAAGAAACACTAAAACCACCACTAGACCAGCGATGGAGATAAATTTCCTCCTATTAGACTGCGCATGGAATGAATTTGACGTCTGTCGGGCGCTTTCTAAAAGTTCATATCGGTGTTGGCCCCATTTTCCTGTACTGATGGCTCCAATAATTATGACTGCCGTCCCATATAGTGCGCGTATTGGGGAGAGGAGCACGGATTTGAAATCTGAGGTTCGCTCCATCTCACGGCCAATTATTTGGGCGTAATGTTTTTAATCAACGCGCCGATATAATGGATTATATGGTAATACAGTAACAGAAAAGGAGAAATCTCAGCCTCCCATGCGACCGTGGGCAGAGACCCGAATGGGTGGAGACTAATATCCGGTGAGGCTGCCAAGTCGACGCGTGTTAAATGGACGCCTCCCGGCCTGATTCAGCTTGGTTAGTCAGCCATAAACGCCTCCAACGCAATTGTGTAAATCATATTCTCGAAGGTAGGGAAGAGATTTCGCAAGCTTTTTGGCAAATTGTGGGTGGCCATATAGATTCCCATCAAGGTAATAATAGGAATAGATACTATTCAACTAAAGAATGACAGAAAGTTGGTCAACATGTAGGAGTGAAAGAAAGTACCGAAAGTGCCTGGGCCCTACAAATTAACCGGCTAAACCTAGTCAGGAGACTGGGGGAGTGTGTTTAACAACCGTGAAGATCGCCAAGACGGCGGATCTCCCGAACTAGGCATGTATCGGCTTAGGTGTCTTGGTGTTTACAAGCCTTATGCGACATTCTGAAACAGACATATCGAAGATGGAATCTGATGAACCAGGTCATTCAACAGAGCACTTGAGTTAACTCCATTGATCTCAATACATCCTGAATAGTTTCTCTGCTGTCAAATCAAGGGTCCAACTATCAATGCCGGTCCCACTTGGTGAACTATGTACTACTGCCAGTGCCAGAATAGTCTTCAGCGCAAACTGTGTCCACGACATCGGAACAGCAAACAGTACCTATTTGTTATATTCTAACTTTGAATTCTTCTAGTACTAAAAGCCACTCTTTATTCGCAAATCATACTATTTACTTCAAATTCGTGCCTGGAGTGGATATGATATCACATCCGACTCGGAACACGTAGGTGTGCTTTTCATCTTGAATTTCCATGACAACTGCAAGTTGAGGAGCTTGAACGTGATTGAGACTGTCTAGTGCGAATGTCAATTACAATGTGATTGAAGTATATCAGACCTCTGTTATCGTCTTTAAATCTTACATAAAACTCGAAGATCAACCAATGTTTGCTGGCTCCAGCACTTCTCCCGTTCTATAAATATCATGAATACTCTTTTATTGAGATTATTATATAATTGATGATACCACTAGCTAGCGCGTGTACGTGATATTCAACTTCAACGCGAACTTCCAAGGTTCAAGTTGAATGTTGAAATACTGCACATGTGGCCACGCGTCCAACCCCACTCCCCGTCTATACTTTTATTAGCACTACGTACTCCCGCGGTCCGTGTCGGCCAGTGGATCATCATGCGCAGACTCCACATGTGCACCACATATCTACATAACGCTGTGTATAAATACAAAGCTCGCGTCTTCAAATTATTACCAGATTGCTGAATGGCAGACCCAGGGAGGCCTTGGGCGGAATTCTTCAAACTTCGAGTTTTGATGATCCAGCCCTGTCCAGCTGAGGAACATCATTATTGGATGATACTACTCTCAAGTGCTACCTAGGGCTTGTACTATTCCAAGGTTGATAATTAGTAACCTCAAAGCATCCCGAGGTTATTCAGATAATGCCGCGGCATATGTAGACACATGATTATGGGTAGTAGTCAACTGGTAGCTGAAGTTCAGGTTGACATCAAGTTAAGTCATCTTTCACTGGAGTCACGCCGGTGAGAACATTTTTCAAGTTCTTGTCATCACTCACTGGCATTCGCACGTTTGAAGGATTATCTCGATATAGTAACCAGTTGACTCGGGCAATCTCGAAGCCACCGGCACTGATCACCTTTAACTTCATATCCGAGTCCTGCCCAGGTGTTTCATCTGCTCAAGTTTTATTATAAGAATTCATCTGAACTTGAACTTTGAAGTTGGAATGAATCCCACTTCTCTCTAAATGGCGGAGACGAGGTTGAACAAGTCTCTAGATCACTAGTACTGTCTATCAATGAATAATATGTATGATTGTTTATGTATTGCAGCCTCGACCCAGCTTCCCTATCATCTTACTCAACATGGATCTGTCACAGATGTATGATAGGAGTTTGCTTCAAGTTGCTTCGGCTCTCTACTAGGTGACAAGATTTAGAGTACTTTGTTCCATATCTATACTAGTACAGCTCAAAGTTAGTCTCAGTGTGGATTTCAAGTTGCTCGACATTTGAACTATCTCGACCTCTTTCTGGCCCTAGCATCGGGCAGATTCGGGACATTGCATCTTCACATAAAATAATACAAGTCTTCATGCCGCACTCCGCGCGGCACTGTAGCAGCGAAGTTGACCTAGGGATGTCCGGGGGCATTTCCAACATTTGAAGGTTGTACTCTCTCACTGGCAGACAGCCATGTTCACATATACTTAGGTGCTCAGTCATTATTATTTACAGGTGACTGGCGAAATACCTCTCTAAGTGTGCAAGTACCTACAGGGTTAGCTACAGGGTTAGCTACAGGGTTAGCTACAGGGTTAGCTACAGGGTTAGCTACAGGGTTAGCTACAGGGTTAGCTACAGGGTTACCCGCAGGCTCACCTAGAGGATTAACTAAAAGGGAAGGTTGGCTGGTATATGGATGGTATAAGCAAACTTTGAACTCAAGTGCTGAGGGATAGTAAGCTGTAGGCTATCCCGGGTGGTGAACATTGAAGGACCCCGAAAAACTACTGCAACCCAAGTAGTAAAAGAGGTCTATCTATGATCCAGACACGCTATCTATGAACAAAAAGCAGTTACTAACATGGGCTAAGTGATCTCGCCTGCAACTGTTACTGCAAACGCCAGGATCCCAATACAATATACGGAGTGGCGCTGAGGCAATGCTGATCCTTGGCGCCCTTGGCTTTCTCGTGGCTCGTGTGCAGAAGATTTGATGGGTGAGATGGAAGTTATATCCTGTCGAATTAAGCTATCGGAGTTGATAGGAGAGCTGAGTTGCAGTACTGGGAATATTAGACTAGATTACGACTCGGAATGTCAAACAAAGCCTCAAACCTTGGAAATGATTTACTGAATAACTCAGCTGTGAGTACCTTTGATTTATTTTCTTTTCTTTTACTATTCCACACCGAATATACACACATTGAGTTTATCTGCCTATTCTGCCTAATCCTATGCATAAATGCATTCCAGATTCGTTGAACAGCCTCACTCTGACCAGCTGTATCAGCCAATCGATCCCTAGTGGAGCCGTCCGATCCGAGGCCTCCACAGGGGCTGGACTCAATTTCGAACCAGACTGACTCTTTTGACTCCGTTTGAATCTGTTTGAATTTGAATTCTGCTTAGATTCAAGCCCTGTAAAAATTTGAATTCTGACTCTTGTCGGAAATGCATGGTCGGGCCTCGTAGTTGAACAAAGGAATGGGGATCGGCAACATGACCCATGATGGAAGCGCCGTGGATGTGACCAGAGTGAGTCATACATAATATTCCGTCTGAAATAATCGGGGCTGGATGCGACTAAGTCACGAATAACCGTGGATCTTATGTCCAGGACAGAGTATGAATCACGCAGAACCCTGTTCATTCCACGTCAACGCCAGGTGTGACGAGCAATCAAGGCGGAGCCGCAGCGTTTTGTGAGGCGCCTAGCGGATTCGCAGGGATTAACAGGATGCCAACGCAGTCACATTCGTGGGCTCTTCTGATTGGTTTTCATGATGTATTTTGGGGGTTATTTTTGCGTGCATTTGTGATTGCTCATATCACACTGAATTAAGTAGATGGTCGCTTTGCATCAGCCTTGACTTAAATCCCGTCTGTCTCACCTTCTCTTTTCTTTTTCTTTCCCAGAACTCTTTCTCCTATCTTCTCTGATACTTCTGATCTTCCTGTCTCTTTTGATCTTTTCGTTACTCCAGTTACTCCTGTGACCTGGAGTTTATTTCTTCCAACCTTGTCCAGGCCATTTACATTGTTCCCAGCTACCCCACACTCTCGTTCTCCACAGAAGCTCCAGTTCTCCACAATGACGGAGCCCACTGAGAACGCCGATACCAAACATGACGCTGAACCAACTGACACTAAGAATGCAAATGGTTCAGTGCAGCCCAACGAAGTAGCGGTGAAGGAAGTGAAGGATGCTGGTACAACTGCCGTACCCGCATCAGAGCTACCCAAGACAGACGCCACCCGCAAGAAAAAGAAACGGACTAAGAAGCCAGAAACGGAGGAAAGTTCATCGGATTCTGACTCTGAAGATTCAGACTCAGACAGTGAAGATGCCGACTCTGACTCAGATGAGTCTGAGTCGGACTCAGGTCGTCGTAAGCGGAATCGACGAGCAAAAGCTCGGGCTAAGCGGGCTCTGAAGGACAGGAAGAGAAAGAAGCGCAAGCAGCGGATGAAGGCTGCCGTGAGTGTCTCTGATTCTGAGGAATCTAGTGAATCAGAAGCAGAGTCGGCCAGCGAGGATGAAGAGGTAGATGAGAAGTTGCTGCGAAAGCTGGTGGCACAGCTCGCGGTCAAGAAACGCAAACGTGCGCGTAAGCAGAGTGACCAGACGGGAACCGTCGCTGATCCTCTTGCTGAGGCATTGCGACAAAAGAGAATGAAGAAGAAGAAGCCTGGTTCTAAGGTTGCATTCAAACGTGTTGATCAATGTGAGTTATACATTCAGGAACTACTAGTATCGTGATATATCCCCGTGTATCCCAAGCTAATACGACATAGTGTGGGACAATACTGTCCACAAATACCAACTCAAGGAATCTGCCGAGGATCATGACGCGCACGAGTTTGACCAATTCGTTTTTACCGTTCGGAGAAGATTTTCATGGGAAAACAAATACCTGGAGACTGTCGTTGATCTCAAGAGTAAGGCTCTTCGTGATAGTTTGGGCAAGATTATGGAGGGTGTGAAAGGTGTGAGCATGGTTGAGTCTCCGGCAACTATCGATCCGAATATGCTCTTCCTATACTTGGAGGAGATGAGACAATACATGAAGGACCTCAAGCGACAGTCCCGCAATGACAAGAAGAAGAAGAACCGCAAGACGGCTGCTACCAAGGCTGCCCACCTCAAGGTTCTGATCAAGTACCTTGACACAGATTATGCAGACACAAAGAAGACTCTCTATCCTCTGCTTGAGGCAAACACGATTACCTTCGATCTTCTGTGGGCCCTTTTCAAGCCAAACACCATCGCATACACTCCTACCTATGGAAACACCGATGAGCCACGCGCCTTCAAGGTGGAGTATGCCATCAAGGAGTCATCTTTCATCAAGGGACAATGGTACAGCATTGAGGGCCGCTATCTGGAGTACGATGGTAAGGACTTTGGCTTTGGTACCATGTCAGCTGAAGTCGAGTCCTTCAAAGGCGCAAGAAAGATCACCAGTCTGGGCTGCTTCCCCCTCCGATACCACCGGGATGCTGATGCCCTGCGCGAGCGTCTTGTTGAGCGAGGAAAGCGGTTCGTCGCACTCCGTGGAATGAACTACCGCTTCCACAAGGGAATGGCATTCTACAAGAAGAAGCGGTCAGTCATCAAGGTGAACATTGAAAGTCGGGTTATGATCGATCCTGCGATTCATCGACGCATCAATCCCAATTACCCCATCAGTACTGTCCGACCTAAAGACCCAGATCTCCTGGATCTTTCCGACCGAGGCAGTGATGCTGAGGATGACGAGAGTGATTGTGGCTGCTGTGCATCGGACTCTGATTCGGAATCTGGTACTCAAGCTGATACTCCTCGGAAACTGTACAAGGTTATTGAGGGTGACGATGGCACGCTCCGTGTTGTGCAGGTCGAGGTTGATGAAGATGGTCAGGAGATCCAGAAGGAGAACTTGGATCGCATTGAGGGTGGCATTTTGGACAGAGAGTTTACTGAGGACCAACTCCTCATTGCCTCGCCAGTTGTCCTTGGCTTTGCATTCTCCGAAAAGCTCTGGTTGGAACTGTCCATCTCTGGTATCAGTGATATCGAGTGGGACAAGGATGCCTTTGATTCACTTGTCTTGCCAGCCAACCAGAAGTCCATCGTCAAAGCCTTGGTCGAGTCACACACATACCATGCTGCGCAGAACCTGGACGATGTTATTCAAGGTAAAGGTCGTGGTCTGGTTGCTGTACTTCATGGTCCACCCGGAACGGGTAAGACACTCACAGCAGAAGGAATTGCAGAGCTGCTCCGTCGCCCACTGTACATGGTCAGCGCTGGCGAGTTGGGTACTGATTCCCGCACACTGGAAGGCGAGCTTACAAAAATTCTGGACATTGCGCACAGTTGGGGTGCTGTCCTCCTTCTCGATGAAGCGGATATATTCTTGGAGAAGCGTTCGATCCATGATATCCACCGAAATGCCCTGGTTAGCATTTTCCTTCGCTTGCTGGAGTACTTCCAAGGCATTCTCTTCTTGACAACCAACCGTGTTGAGACATTCGATGATGCCTTCCAGTCTCGTATTCATGTCGCCCTTCGCTACGGTGACCTGGCTACCAAGGCGAAGCGGAGCATTTGGAAGATGTTCCTGGAGAGAGTGCGCGCAATTGAAGGTGTTAAGGTTGCTGAATTTTCCGAAGAGGACTACAACACTTTATCACGACACACTCTCAACGGTCGACAGGTATGTTTCTTTCTTCTCATACACTTGACCAAAACTAACAGTATGTAGATCAAAAACTCTGTGCGTACGGCTCAAGCATTGGCCGTGAACGAACATGAGCCACTTTCTATGGATCATATCAAACGTGTGCTTGAAGTAGCCGAGAACTTCGACATGGATTTGAAGGGAGGTTCTGGATATCTCGATGCAATGAGAAGTTACACATAATTTGGTTTATGATGAAAGAATGAAGATTGGCGATTACATTCGGTGTAGCTATGGAGCTCGGGGTTATTTAGAAATCAACTATTCTTAGCTTTTTCTTCAATCCTAATTGTAAGATGTAGCACAGTAACGGAGCTCGCATGAAGTGAACCCAATGGCCTGATGAAGGTGTCTTCTTATCTCAATTATGTTCAGATCCAGGGCTGGTGTGCCAAATCCCACCATGTGAGCTTGTAGGTAGACCCATAATTCAAGGGCCAACAAACAGGGTCTTCCCGAGGTTGGTCCCAACAGTATTCTAGTTCACTACGTCCCGAGGTCCAAATTGAACAATTTCCGTGCTGATCTCTGAATCCTCATTTCGTATTATTCAAATGTTGCAAAATGAGACCAGAAGCTGTGTGTGCGCGTCACCAATTCTACATTAGATTATAGGGAGCTTTTGTGCCAAGTTCACTGCATGACGCTACAGAAAAATTGAAGCTAATGATAGTAAAGTGGGAATTAAGAATAATGTATTCAAATTCATGGTAACATGTCTACATTAATCTCCGGAGTGGGATGAGTCAATTGATTAAATTGCTCTAGAAATACAGTCAGAATACATTTAAGGGTTAGCCTTGACGAAGTCAACACCCTTCTGGATGTTCTTCTTCAGGTCAACCAGGCAGGCATCGAGGAGCTTCTGCTCGTACTCGTTGATCTCACCAACAGGGTGGATGGTCTCAACACCGTTGGGGCCGAGCTCGACCTTGGAGGCGAAGAAGTCAACGCCCTGGTCCTTGAAGAGAGGAGACTCAACGAAGGTAGGCTCAATGACACCCTTCTCACCCTGGGCAGCGCGGAGCAGAGACTCAGCGAAGCGGGCACCGGCCATAGCCATGGAGAGGGTGGCGGAACCAGCACCGTCCTTGGCCTTGACGACCTCGTCACCACCGAACTGGATGCGGTTCACGAGAGCATCGCGAGCCTCACCGGCAATGGAGGGGTGGGCGGACTGGGAGAGGAGGGGAACGATGGTGACACCGGAGTGACCACCGACAACGGGGACCTTCTCGCCGGCAGGGTTGGTGGTCTGGACCTCGGAGATGAAGCGGGAGGCACGGACAACGTCCAGGGTGGTAACACCGAAGAGACGCTTGGGGTCGTAGACACCAGCGGACTTGAAGACCTCGGAGACAATGGGGACGGTGGAGTTGACCTTAAAAATAATGTTAGTAGAGCTCTTGTTTTGTTTACACTCTGGTTTGACATACGGGGTTGGCAATGACCAGGATGTTGGCCTTGGGGGAAGCCTTAGCAGCGGCCTTGGCGAGGTCGCGGACAATGGAGGCGTTGGTGTTGAAGAGGTCGTCACGGGTCATGCCGGGCTTACGGGGAACACCAGCGGGGATGAGGACAATCTCAGCATCCTTAAGAGCGTTCTCAAGACCAGCAGCATCGGGGTTGTAGCCGGTAACCTTGCTGTCAGTGTTGATGTGGCTCAGATCAGCAGCGACACCTAAACAATAACAAACAGTCAGTAATGCATCAATTGAGCTTAATTGAGGTCTTTCTTACCGGGTCCACCACGGATATCGTACAGAGCAAGCTCAGTAACACGGGGGTTGAGCTTCAGCAGCAGGGACAGAGGCTGACCGATACCACCGCCGGCACCGAGAACGGCGACCTTGGAGGCCTATGAATTTTGAGTTAGTATTGGCAATCAATGATAGATATTTCTTTACATACCTGGCTGGCCGAAGCGGAGAAGGCGCGCTTCTGGAAGAGGTTGAAGGTACGGCGGGCAAACATCTTGTCTGTGATGGATGGATGAAGAAAGAAGGAGAAATGAAGGAGAAGAGTTTGGGGTGGCCGGTGAGGGTCTCCACTTTCTTCCGACGTCCCGATGGTCGGCCGACCGGGCAAAATCGTAACAACAGAGGTACTTTAGGGTACTTAGGTACATTGTGAGAGGTATTTATTTTTTTTAGAATGGTCAATTGATCAATGGATGAGTTAAAGTTATTCCTAACGCCATCGCTAAAAGCTAGAAAGGGAATGGTATAATTTACCGCAAAAAGTGCAGTACTAGCCAACAAAACAAAAAGAAAATCACCACTCCTCCCCAGAAGATCCATTTATCCTGACGAGCCCGTCGCTCAACCATACGGATGGTGTCTCCACTAACACCAAGTGTGTTGGCAACACTATACAGTCGGCGCTGTGTGCCCTTTAAGACTTCCCGCTGCTGTCCAAGATCTGCTAACACCGCGCGACCGCGGTCTAAGAAATCATCGAGCTGAGTATTGGTATTGGAGAAGAAGGATTGTTCGCGAAGCGCATGGCTTTCTCGTGTTTGGTCGCCAGGTCCACCACCAAAGCTCAGACCGGAGGGCGCAAAGGCAGAAGAGGCTTGAGGGAGGTTGGGCTGTGCGTATGGGTTCTCAGGTGTCGCTGCATGGTGCGGTCGGCGACCGAGGAGCTCACTACGGTTGTTTGATGATTGCTAGAGAGTTAGCTAGAAATTCAATTGAAGGACAGTTGGTACTAACTGCTTCTTCGCGCTCCTTGCGCAGTCGCTCGAATTGCGCCCGGTAGTCTGTAAGCTCACCGCGGAAGTTCTTTACTCGGTCAAACGCCTTCTGTTGTTTCTCGGGGATCAATTCTTTCTTTGATAGAGCAGAGTAGTCATCGACTGTGCGTGATAGAGAGGCTAATGATGCCGCAATTTGGCCTGCAAATCGGTTAGTCGCATTCAACTGGTTTTTCCGATGCACATACCTTGTAAAGCGGGCGATGAGGTAGCTGGTGACTGTGCGAATGTGTCTAAATCACGGCGAATGGCTGAAGACTGCTTCAGAGCAGAGTTGAAGAGGGAGTTCTATTTGTATGAGCGGATGCCATAGTAGGGTGTATGGGAGGTGCATACCATGATGTGCAAAGCCCTTGTCGGATTCAGAATAGTTGAATATTTTCAGGAAAAGAAGAATTATTAAGAACTGCTTTGTTCACAGGCAGCAGAATAAATTAACGTCTCTTAGCAAAGAGAAGACAACATGGTGAAGCTCCACGTAGAAGCCACATGTTTCCACCACTGACCGCCTTCAGGCACTGAGTTGAGCTATCTGGATTCTTCAGCCTGAGCAACTACGCCATTCCAGTTTGCATTTATTACTCAAATTCTGCTATAAATCATTTATGCCGGGTCTACTGATCAAATACTCATAATAAAATCGATTATCATTGAGGCTATACTAGTACAACGCAACCTTGAAACTCCTCCATACAGAATGCACATCTGAAGAGCAGGGATGGTATATTAAACAATAATTCAGCAAGGAGTCATATCATAAAGCCTCTATTTGGGAGGGTACTTGTTCTGCAAGAACCACCTAGCACATTCAAGTTAGCAAATGACCCATAGCAATAGGTTGCTGCTGTTGGCTGCTTACTTGCTCACGAAATAGTCTGCTACGGCAAATGTGCCAACAGCACCAGAGACAAGACCGACCAGTTCCCATGATAGCTTGCCCTCTGCATGCTTGCGGTAGGCACCGAGCCCGAGACCGGCTCCGACAAGAGCACCGATAACTGCATTGGTGAGGTAGACAGGGTTGCTCGCGTTGGCACCCACACCCTTGCCCTTGGCCTTGGCCTTCTTCTCAGCTGCTTCGCGAACTCGGCGTTGTTCAGCTTCGGCAGCCTCACGCTCTATGCGCTCAGCCTGGGTGGTAGTCTTGACATCTCTCTCCTGGAAATCGGAGTCCACGACGTTAACGTGCGGGGAATCGACATCGATCAGCGACGCGGTGCTTTCGGACTCGTCCTTGTAGATACCGCCAACGTTGGGAGCGCGACTATAACCGTTAGTAACAATTGTATTTTCGCATGTGACTCAAATCTGACTTACGCCTATTGAGCTGTTAGCTGAGTTCGGTGGATCACATGTAGTTATTCGGTAATTACCTCCTCGGGGCTCTGCTTGGGACCCTTAGCAGCAGCGTCGGCGTAAGACATTTTATAGATTTTAGATCTCGGAGTGTTTGAAAAAGAAGCAAATTCGTCAGGGGAATAACGAATAAATTTGAAGAGAGGGGGAAGTTGAGGTTTAATAGCAAACCTTGGAAGCTGCCCAGGTGCCGTGTGACATCACGTCATTGATTCTTCCATTGCCAACTTTCAGCTTTATACTTATCCACTATAGTAAGTATTCTATTTATTTCATATAATTTCCATTCAAATGTTCGAATTTTCATACGCCCACTTAATCTACGCTGTCCTCGTACAAAAGTAGATCTAGATATACGCTGGGTAATGTTGTGCAGGAGCATCGGAGCATTGGCATGAGCGGAAGCCACTGACGTCGCATCACGGTCTGCTAGGTAGTATCCCCAGATCAAATTTTAATACTAATTCTTATCTACACCATATCATGCAATATACAAGTGATTTATTTACAATCTATCATAGGACTGCCTTGATACCTCCAGGTGTCCTGTAAACTATGGTTAGCTATAGCTTTATCCATGGACCACCTGGCTACGTACTCACTGGCAGTGGAGTCCGCGCTGGGATATAAGGAACCCTGCAAAGAAATTGCCGATTTCCTCGTATTCATGCAGGTTCAGAACGGCAGACACATCTGTAGCCTCGATCAGTACCAGTCTTAGTGGGTGAATAAGCAGGTGACTCACATTGATCAGGTCGGACCACCACCAGAGCCCCTTCTTTCGGATCAATTCCGAGGAACTCGTATGCGTGACCATGCCCCTTGTTATAGCTCTCATCGTCGTAATAGATTTTGTGCAGGTCTGAGTTGTCAGTAAGGTGCCCTTAATGAGAAAATATACATTCCCTCTTCTGGATAGGAAAAGATACCTCTGGTTTGGTTCTTGCCTGTCACTGGATAAAAGCATTCAGGGATTTGTTCAAGCTCAACATCGTGTCGTTTTCCGTGACCAACAACAATCAGCTCCATAAGACTATCGATATCGTTCGACGGAGGCGTGTAAGTGCGAACTGGGCCATCTTCCGAAGTGAGGTAACTCCCAATCTATGAAATATATTAGCATAGTCTTAGTAGTAAGAGCTTGTCGGCGGTGACTAGCACTCATGATGTAGTAGTACTCACTGTGTTAAGTTTGGCCCGGCTCTCTTCAACTGAGAGATCACCAGCAAAAATAAGAATTCGCCAGCGGCCATCAGATGTCAGCCTTGACATTAGCTGCAGTGGCTTTGAGTCACAATAACGAACGACTTGTGCGCTGGGAAGTCGCATTCCCACAGCGATCTTCGATTCCATATGCGACCCGGAGGTGGTGATTGACGAAAGATCGTATTTCGCTGTCAGTCCAGCTGTATACTTGCCCGACTGAATAAATCCATCTTGAAATTCAGCTGGAGTGGTGTTTCCAGAAGAGAACAGCTTTGAGAAGTAGCGATCAAAGTTGATCAAATCAATAGCAGTCTTTCTTCGCTCCAGAACATACGTCTCAAGTATAGAGGGGCTCGCCAGACCAGTAAGCACCTCTCCAAGCTTCCATCCAATATTGTACCCATCTTGGAAACTAACATTCATTCCTTGGCCAGCCTTAGGTGAGTGCGTATGGCATGCGTCTCCAGCCAAAAATACTCGATAGTCCTTGTGGAAGAAGTCTGCATGGCGCTGGCCGATCGAGTACGCAGACCACCAGACTGTTTCAACAAATTCAATGTCATATGGTTGGAGGATGCTTTTCGCGTGGTTTTGGAGGTCCTCCAATGTGACATCTTTGGCGTTTGTCCCTTGCCCGATTTCAATATAGAATCGAGTCAGGTTTCTGTTATCACCCTCTCGAGGAATGATCAAGATGTTTCCTGCTTTGGATCGAATAGTTGATTTCTTGCGGAAATCTGGGAAATTGGTGCGGGGAATCATATCCATGACGCCCCAAACTGAATCGGTACTATCACCTTCCATCTTGAAATCAAGAGTTCTCCGGATCGTGCTATGCGCCCCATCAGCGCCCTGTAATAATGCGTTAGAAGGTTCCAAGTCACGTCATTCAGAGGATGGAACAACTTACCAACACATACTTCGCGGCAAACTTCTCGATCTTCCCATCCCTTTCCGCCGATACGGTAATAGGATAAGCATCCAAATCACTGGCAGAAGCACTATCGACCTGCAAATCGACAACGTTGTATCCATAATCAATCTGCTGATCATTATGCTTCTGCATCAACTCAATAAGTAGCCCGTTGATCCGCGCCTGGTTTAGGATAACATGAGGTTGATGCGATAACCCAGGTGCTGTATCAGCAGTCCTGCCAGTTCGCTTGATGGCGCCGGTGCCGTTATCTGCCCAAAAGCTGACTTCGAGCACATGATACGCCTCGCGAAGTAGCTCTTCACTGACACCGAAGCTCTCGAAGATTTCAACGGTGCGACATTGCACACCATCTGCTTGACCCATCTTCATCGGACCATCCCGGCGCTCTAGAATCTTGGAGCGTATGCCGTACCTCGCAAGCCATAGAGCAGCGGACAAGCCAGCAGAGCCGCTGCCACAAATAATCACGTCAAACTTTTCCATTGGGATTTAAATTTTGTCTGTGCGCTTGATATTTCCCCGTGGGGAATGGTTGTTAAATAGTGCAAGTGATGTATCAGTACTGCCGGGATCAATCCCGGGGTCCGGAACCAATCCCGAAATCGGTACTTGCTTATTGCGGGCAGCTTTGCTGTGTCGGCATGTACCTCACTCAACTGGTTGTGCCACGCTTGACTCTTCAATTCACGGCAAATGATAGCCTCGGGTTTACTATTTCATCGGCATCTAGTTTATGGAGGGTGCCGTGTATCCGGATAGTTTGATGTCGCTACCGATATCTAGACACTCGGCTCCGGTACTACGGATCAGTCCCGAGTAGGAATTTCAAATGAAGTCAATGAAAAGAAGTGTCAAATTGGAGGGTCAAAAATACTAGTCTATACTATCACTTTGGCCATGTATCTCTAAGTCGTCTCATATTCGCTACATCAATCTATTAGACCACCTCTTGATGATCGACTCCTTCAAGTTCAACATCTTTACCGGAGCTCTTATGCCTTTCAGCATGATCCTCAAAAGTCTCCCGAACCAGTCCGGTCCGCCATGGCTTGACATTCGAGTCGAATACCATATCAATTTCTTCCAAAGAGCGTCCTGCCGTTTCAGGATACAGGAAGAAGACATGGAATGTCATGACGAAGCAGAAGACTGCGAAGATGACATAGGTCTTCCATTGAATATTGTGGAAGGCGGGCGAAACAAAGTATGCCAGCGCGAAATTGAAGATCCAATTTCCGGAGGCCGAGAGGCCAACACCCTTGGCGCGGTACTTCAAGGGGAATACTTCAGAAGCGTAGATCCAGGCAGTCGGAGCCCAAGTGAAACCGTAGATAGCAGTGAAAATATATGAGAACGCGATGACAGCTTTACCAGCGTCACCCTTGATTTCCCAAGTCAAATTTGCATTGCCATTTACTTCCGATACAGCATGTCCTTTGGTTGCCATAACAGCAGCGATGATGGAGTGAACGGCCATGCAAGTAACAGATCCAATTAGAAGCAGTTGTCTCCGGCCAACTCGGTCAATGATTGGGAGCATGACACCAGTGGTGAAGACGAAAATGACATATTGGATGACAGCCGAGTAGAGTGATGAGTTTCCAGTCATTCCGGCCATCTCGAAAATGTAAACCACGTAGTACATGGCAACATTGCCTCCCAGGAGCTGCTGCCAGACCTGACAGCTGACTCCACACAGTGTGCGCTTCCAGATTCGAGGTCCGAATAATGCCAGGAACGAAACGTCTTTGGCTTGGTGGGCGACATGGGCAGCTTCTTGTACCTCCTCGAATTCCATTTGGACAACTGGATCATTCCGGTTGCCCTTGCCATGAAGAAGGGCTAGGACATCCAGTGCCTCCTCCCATCGCTCTTTACCGGCCAGCCAACGTGGCGACTCCGGGAAAAAGAAAAGAGCGATGAATAGGACCAGTCCTGGAACAGCTTGGATACCCCAGCAAATCCGGAACGCTGATGGTCCTGATATTCCAACAGCACAGCCGTAGGCGATGAGATACATGATAAGCATTCCCCATTCGATGGACCATTGTTGAACACCGACTATGCGCCCTCGAATGCGTGCAGGGGCGAGTTCTGACATGTACACTGGTGTTTGCGATGAGGTTATACCGACGGCTAAGCCGCTAACAACACGACCAGCTACCAGATGTGTCACGTTCTGCGCACTGCATTGAACCATAGCTCCAATGATCCAAATCCATGAAGCGACCATCAAGGAGCGTCGACGACCGATATAGTCACATAGCCAACCAGCTACAAGTGACCCTGCGAAGGAGCCAGCTGACATAGAAGCCGTAATCTAAATCGAGATTAGTGTTGCTCCGATGAACCAGAATAAATGGTAACTCACGCCGCCTTGCAAATTGGAATCTGGATTCCCGAAGTAGTCTTTGTAGGCTTTCACACCTATCCAAGCACTCATTGAACTAACATCGAAGCCAAAAAGGCCACCTCCGATGGTTCCAAACGCAGCAAGCACGTATATGTTTGAGACGCGGTACATGATTGCGATGTCGAGATCAAAAATCTCTACATTACCCAGAAAGCAAGACCTGCAAGCTTTATACGTTGAGTAAAACAGGGTTCATAGATAGTGCGCCATCCTCCGGGTGGCTGAGAATCAGGGTGTTACTACGCCAGAAAGGGCAGTAGTGCAGCGGGATGGCACGATTCATGACCGGGGTTGATTCGGGATCAGGAAGGGATCATCTACGATGATGCGGAGAGGTTCAAGACATGGGGATCCCGGGGAAACTCTGGAGAGGCACGTCAGTTCATTGGGTTAAGGAGTGGATATTGTCAGGGTAAATTGAGGAGAAGTTCCGAGTCTTTTCTCGGCTGATTTCTTTTAACCGACAAGAATCAGAATTATCCGTATATTATCCAACCAGGATTGAGGGTGTTTACATACAAACTCCCCGTATCGGTTAGTCCATGGCTGTAAATGCGGCCCTAGCGCCTGAATCCTTGACTCGAACGGAGTCTGACCCCTTTCAAGTTGCTGATACAACGCCGGCCCGCTTTGCATAGATGATCGGCATGCCGACGTCATGCTCTCGGCACCACGAATTTGCACATACGGAGATGAAGAGTAGAAACTGTGATTTTCCTTCGATGGAAGAAGCTGTTGGAATTTGGAGTATTTATGTCTATTCTGAGTTGCAACCTTGGGGGTGTTCTGGAATTTGAGACCACACTTGGGAGATACCCGTGAACGTGGACCTAGAGGTAATTCGACCCACATGCCCAGATGAATGTGCACTCAATTAATAGTAACTTTGAGTTACATTGGTCAAGTTGCAGATTCAGGAATTCCCATCTGAGACCACAACCGCATGATACCACAATTGTGATATGAAATTTGGTCAGATTCCTTCTATATTACAGAAAGCGCTCACAGTCAAGAATCGTCACACAGTAAATAAGACCTCGGGATTTGAAATCAAATGGCAACGTGAGTTTGAATATTGTATGTTCGGTTAATTACTGGTACCACCGGGCTATTACTGCTTTCGATATGATCTGTGCGAAACTCGTAGGTAGACGTGTCTTGAATCGTGATAATTGGGAATTTCGTGGCCCAACTTCGCGAAGGAATCGATGGGCTGTGCAACCGGAGGTCTTCCCCGATCCCTAGCCCTGGAGGGCCATTCAAATGTTCAAAGTTTATTGATTCGGAGTCAACTTCAAGTTGAATAATCGAGATGTGCAGGGGGAATATCACCCCGCCCAACGGTGGTATGACCCGAGCAGTTCCAGCACTTGAGTGCTTGGAATCTGAGTCATTATAGTTGCTCAGGTGGGTACCCCCTAGTACTAGTATCAAACTTATCAGGTTCAGCTGACCTCTGAGAATTCTCAACCCTTTAGAAACATGAAGATGTAGCCTAAGTTCAACTTGAATTTTACATCATAATGCAAGTCTAGCGGTAGTATTTATCGATATCAGGTTCTATAGATTCGTTTATCTCTAATCTATCAAAGGTCTGAACAAAACACATCATGATAATTATGTCACAAAGAAGAAAACATCAGGGGAAGGTGCAAACTACAGCTTACTCCTGGGAGTCTCATCCTTCAGAATAGCCTTATTCCAGGGGTATGGGTCGAATACCAGGTCATTGACCGGGTTCTCCTGGCTCGCGCGACGGAAGAGGTCATCGTAGACCTTACCGTCGTAACGACCCAGACTGCTATCCAGCTGCCAGTCCGGAATAGCCCAGGCGTCCACCAAGCGCACGGCGTGGGGACGAATCTCATCCATCAACTTCATCACGGCCTTGGTACGGGTCAATGTGATTTGACGGACTGTGACAGCGCCCGAGGAGAAGAACTCGGCCGCCTCGCGCTCCAGGGTGTTGAGGGCGTACAGGCGGAAAAGAGAGTGCATCAGAGTCTTAGTTTCAGGGTCCAAAGAGGAAGACATGGCAGGAGATGAGATCGCATCATAAAAGTTCTTGACAACAAGGTACTGTGAGTGCGCTGTGGAAAGTCTCCAGAAGTCCACGAGCAGGGAGTTCCAAGATCTCTTCTCGGCATCACGGTGCTTCAGTGCCTCAAAGGTCTGGTGAGCAGTTCTCCATGCGAAGGCAGCGACAATGTCGGCATCTTCCTCCAGGATGTCGAAGGAAGCGCCCTTATCACGACGGTTGAGGTATTTGCGCAAGATAAGGCTGGTGTCGTTATCGGCGGCCTTGCCAGAAAGCACGGCACGAGCAGACTTCAGCAGGTAGCGAGCCACCTGCTGGCTGAGCATAACGTTGTCTCCTTCCCATGTAAGGGTAGGAAGATAATCGGAGTAGAAGGGTCCGATTCCGGAGTATGAGCTGTAACCATGTCCACCACATGCGCGTCGGCACACCTCGAGGCCCTCTCCGGCAGTTGTACTGGCAAGTGCCTTCAATCCACAGGAAGTAGCGTGCAAATCAGCCAGCAGCTCAGCACCCGCCCGGAGTTCCTCGGGGCCAGCTCCACGAGAGGATTGGCCAGGGGTGGCGGCCGCCTTCATGCGGGACTGGTTAGCCTCATACAGAGCCATCATACCTAGGAATTACATTAGCCTATCAATTGAAACAAAAGCGAGCTTGGGGAATAATTACCTCGTCCAGTGAAATGCAGAGCGTACATAGAAGCGAGAAGTGGTAGCAGTCTGATCTGCACAGTCTTGTAATTGAGCACTTGGGTCTCCCCAGAGTGAGGGTCCGCATCGCGGTCTTGGAATTGTCTTCGCACGGCAGTGTAACGGACTGCAATAGTGACACCACGAGCCAGAACACCTCCAGCTTGAAGAACGATATTGGATCTGACCCAGGTCATAGTGCCGTAAACCAAAGATGGCAGAGCAGGGCGGACATATTTGTTAGTTTCCTTGTCAACGCAAGAGAAACGAGCCAACATGTTAACGTGGGGAATCTTCAGCTTGTTGAACAAAAGGAAGCCGTTATCCATAGTGTTATATCCGAACTTCGGGCCAATATCGCCCACATAGACATTCTCCAGTGGCTGATGAGTCTCGAGGTCACGGATTTGCACGACAAATGGATGAGGGCCGTAGTTCTTTCCACCAACGAATAGCTGCGCCATGACAACTGCATGGTTGGCCGTGCGACCCAAGGATCCAATCCACCATTTGGAGGCTGTGAGAGCGGGGGAGTTGATTATGAAGGTCTTATCTGCGGGGTCCCAGGTGGCAGTGGTCTCAAGACCGCGGACGTTCGAACCGTGACCGAGCTCTGTCTGAGCATAACAACCGATAATCTCGTATTTCTGGGCACGTTCGAAGAATAGCTTGTACTGCTCGGGGGTACTTTGCTCGCGGAGGGTAACCTAGGAAGAGTCGGTGTCAGCAGTGTCCCGCCATGCGGATTCATCTCGGATACGTACCAGGAACATACTGGCGTGCAGGCCATATGGTGTGGGTTCACCAATGAGATCATTGGCAGTGTGAAGCTCTTCCATACTCCATTTCTCCTGTTCCGCCAGTATTTGCAGGCGCTTGGCCTTAGCCAAGGATCGCTTCAGGCGTTCAACACGGCCGAGAGAGTGGTTTTGAGACTTGTCAAAAACTTTGTCTGGCTGCAGGAGGGAGAGCATTTTCTTCTGCCTCTCAAGAGCTGGCTTAGTGTGGAGGTACTCAGACAGCTTCTCCACGTTGACGTTGGATTGAGCACGCTCTTGAGCTAGGAGGTCGGAGCCCTGCGGCTCGGAAG
The DNA here is from genome assembly GCA_039634405.1 of Penicillium herquei. NCBI lineage: Eukaryota > Fungi > Ascomycota > Eurotiomycetes > Eurotiales > Aspergillaceae > Penicillium > Penicillium herquei. The sequence continues at coordinate 2,385,110 of CP098387.1, read as the reverse complement.
GCTTCAAGGCCTTGACCCAGTCCGGTGGAGGGGATGGCATATTGAGTATGTGTGTAGAGAAAATAGACACAAATTAGATTGAATGGAGCAAAGAAAGAGATACGGAGGTGGTTATAACTGCGCCGCCGCGCAAAAGCTGACCGAGGCCGGGGAGCCCCAATGCAGTAAGTGCCTCGGCACAACGTGGCCAATGAGAACCACTTATTTTGGCCGAAGGTCACCGATGATGGCCGATTCTAAGCCTCTCAGGGTTCACTTTATGGGGTTATATCTATTGCAAAATCAATTTGAATGTATTTTAATTTCACTTACGAAGTCTTCAACCCCTCAATCCCTATTTTCTTCATTTTTGCACCCCAGGGATGTTTTTGTGGGGAAACCGAGTGGGTGCCGGGGAGTCCGGGGTCACCTTATTGCATCACCGAAATCGGGGTACGAGACGGGGTACTCCGACTCACGATGCCTCGGCTCATGGCTACATAGTAAATGCAGATTCCAGTTGGCTCTACTTTCGCCTACCCATTTAATCTAGTCTTATAGGTCGGGATCTTGATCTTATCTCATCCGATCATGACTCGGAGCAGCCGCATGGAGCCAGCCCGAAAAGAATTATGAATCACTACAAGATGACCCGGACCACTACTTATCATGCTGAACTATTTTGAGCTCTATTCATTATCAGTCTCCTTACTGACATCAGATTCGCTTTGTGTAACTGCTGCTCGTGGTCGGAATAGAGTTCCGAGCACATGGCCAGGGATCTGATCTGATAAGAAATCATGTGTCACATGTAAAACACAACCACTCATTTGGTAGCTCATTGCACATTCTGCTTAACTGTCCGCGGTAATCCCATCCATGCGAGGAAAATTGCACCTGAAAGAGCAATGATAAATGGCTGCAATACACTCACGCCTTTGGCTTGTGCCAGCGCGCCAACGGCAAACGGAAGAATAGCGGCGCCCGATCCTCCAAAAGCGGCAGCAAATCCAATTGAACTGACGTGGAGATGCTGGGGGAGAAGCTTCGTCACCATCACGACTGCACCAGGGAACAACGGCCCCAGAAAGAAGCCTTGGAAGGATACGGCGACCGCAGAAGCATAAAAGTCAGGTACAAGCCATAAGATAAGCCCACAAGCGATCGAACATAGAATATACCCCTAGATTGTTGTGTTAGCTTTATGTTGAAAGCATGACAAGCATACTATGAGGAAGACTTACCGCAATTGCCAACTTCTCACCGAGTCTCGGCGTCAAGAAACCCAACAGCAATCGACCCACCGTAATCCCCAGCCAAAAGCCTGTCTCTGTCATGCCACTGGCGAAAGGCGCTCCATGTCTCACATTCAACATGAACTCGACAATCCATCCACCAAGGGCGACCTCTACGCCGACATATCCCAGCAGAAACAGGGAGCAAAGCCAGGTTACTCGCGCAGAAGGTCTGTGCCATAGTGCATTTCTCAATCCACCTTTCTTGTCTTGAGAACTTGCATTAGCAGCACGAAATGCAGCTCCAGTCGAAGTCCAGAAACAGCTTCCAAGGACAGCAAGCTCGATAAACGCGCATCCAACCTATAGAGTCAGTCACAATTCACCCATAAATAACATCAGGAAGACCTACCATCATATAGTAAAAATAGTACCATTCCACATTTGCTTTGGTGATCAATGAAGTCGCCACCAGAGGGCTGATAACAGCACCGACTCCATAAAGCCCATGAAGGACACCAAGAACCTCATTAGCGTTGGCCATATTACCTATCCACGCATTCCAGGCGGCGTCTTGCACACCATTACCAAACCCGGCAAATATAAACGAGACGACAAGAACAGGATACGGCGGGTGAACACAGTTGACAATGTAAGCAATGAGATGGCAGATCGGTCCAATCAATGCCGGGCCACGACGACCGAGGGCGAGGTGGATACGCTGGTTTAGAAATGCGGCGAGTGTATAACCAACTAAAGGTGAAAGAAATACCAGTGACACGACTGTGTAGCTGAGGTGGTAGTAAGATTCGAGCTGTTGATCGTAAGTATTTGAAAATGAATGCCCGATGAAATGTGATCATACATATGGTATCAAGGCCTAAACAACTGTTAGATGTCATCCAAATCCGAAAGGATTCTGGAGTACTCACGCCGTATGCAGCATCATTCGCACCCATGACTAGAAAACTCCAAAACGTCGCCAACGAGCGATAAACATTGAGTCGGGAAGAATTCCATTTTTCGAGTGCAGGAAATGTTTCTGATGAGTCGCTCAAGTTCTGTCCAACTTGCTCTCTTGGTAGCGCCTCAAGGGTGAAATGCTCAATATCATGGGTCTGCTCGTGGGTCAACACTTCACACGTTGTTGACACCATGCTTCCTTCAAGTTGTATTTCAACTTGAGGCTGTGAAGAATATTGGAGACGGATTCGAATGTCTGCACTGACGCTCCCGGGTACTACATATATTATGAAATTTGTTAGCCTCCTCTCTCACTGAGCACCATCAATTTGTTCAGATCAGGTTGTGAGTCAACCCCACAAACACGAGGCCCAACCGCCACTGGCCGCTTTCGATGAGGAGGTGCCCAGGTGGGCCAAGCTGTCGGAGAGCGCTCCGGGTTGCCAATTCCGGTATATGAACGAGCGCCCGGGAGATCTTCGGCACAAACTGGGAACAACATTTATGGTCTAAATCGGACGAAAAGTCACTAGAATTCCAAGGTTGAGAAGACTAAATTCAATTAGGAGTTCGATATTGGGAAGATCTCCATCTTGTGATATAATATTGAAATCATGAACAACGCCCCTTGGGCTGGGAGACTCTATCAGTACTACCCGGGTAAATATGACGGAATAACCCCAATGGCCCATTCGAGAGGATATTTAATTGATAAGAAAGGGCAAACTTTTAGTTGAGTTGATATATTTCTTTTTGTGGAATTGCCCTATAGAGGACGAGCCTTTGGTCCTAATTCTGCAAAATGAGTGTTCAAGCTGAACATTATCTAGTCTGAAAGTGATCATTGCAACAGGCAAGGATAACTCGTAGCTTAAGATCTGGCGAATCAAGTCAGCTTCAGTGATCTGATACTAGCTCGCTTTAGTATGTCATCGATCCCATCAGAATTCTGGCTGATCTACGAATCTTCAACTTCTTCAAATTCCCCAGAACTACCAGTATTATCCGATTAGCCGTTACTATTTATCCACCAATCAAATTATCAGGCCAACATGACCACTCTTCAAACATCTGAAGCGCTATTTACATTCCCGCTTTCTAGTTGACACTGCTCAAGCATGAATACACCATGAATTCTTTCAATAATCCAATCATACCGGGCTTCAACCCGGACCCATCGATTGTCCAAGTCAACGGAGAATTCTTCCTGATCACCTCCAGCTTCGAGTACTTCCCTGGGATCCCAATTTATCATAGTCGGGACTTGATTGATTGGAAGTTGATTGGCCACGCACTGACAAGACCAAGTCAACTTCAAATACAGACTCCCGAACCTGGAGGAGGTGTGTGGGCACCTACGATCAGATTTCATGATGGCATCTTCTATATCACAGCGGCCAGTTTTTCAAGATATCGTCCCCAGGTGGATGACCGAGTCTGGCCTCGAGGATTCTATGTGCAGACTAGCAATATCTGGGACGAAAAGTCCTGGTCGGACCCAGTTTACTTTGATCAAGTTGGATTTGATCAGGATGTAGGTTAGGACTAAGAAATTTACATCTGAATATTCGAACTAATGTTGAACAGTTATTTTGGGATGACGATGGAACTGTTTATCTTTCTTCCACATATCGAAAACTCGAACCAACACCTGGTGTCAAGCTGAAGGATTTCGCAGTCCACATATGCACTGTTGATCTCGCGACCGGCCGCTCTACATCAGAGCCAAAGTTAATTCGCGAATCATCTTCCGGAGTTGCTGAAGGCTCCCATATATTTCAACGAGGCCAGCACTACTACTTATTTACTGCGGAGGGTGGTACCGAAGAAGGGCACTGTGAGTGGGTGTCGCGCTCTGATGACCCGTTCGGTCCTTGGGAATTGGGGCCAAACAACCCTCTATGGCGAAATGGACCGGGAGATGAAGTGCAAAATACTGGTCATACGGACCTGGTTGAGGATGATTCTGGGAATTGGTGGGCCGTGTTGCTGGGTGTTCGCCCTCATGGACAGGACGAATCCGTGCTAGGTACTTCTGACAGAATATTTACAACGACGAATGAGCTAACCATTCGTTTTAGGCCGTGAAACATTTCTCGCTCGAGTAGAATGGGACAATGACTGGCCCGTGATAAATGGGGGCGAGAAGATATCTCTAGTCTCACAGGGACCCGGTTTGTATACGCGCACAGTGCCGGTTACTTGGAGAGATGACTTTTCTTCGCCGAGCCTGCAGCTAGGGTGGTATAGAAAAAGTAAGTCACAAAGCCTAACTTATACGAGCACTACTGACATGCACAGATACACCACTCGCAATCGATTTCTCACTGACTGAGCGCCCTGGCTATCTCCGACTGTATGGTGGTCCTTATAATCTTTCCGTCCCTGCTTGTCCAACGCTCTTTTTGCGAAAGCAGATCCACAAGTCTTGTCGATGGGAGACAAAGCTCTCATTCCAACCAACTTCCGAATACACTGAGGCTGGGACAGTGCTTTGGTGGAACTATTTCACACATAGCACTATTGGAATACGAAAGAGCGGCGAGCACCGTCTAATTAGATTCCAGCCATCAGAAGGCACGCCTGTGGAAAAAGCCATATCCCTGTCATCGGACGTTGTGCTCGTGGTTCATTGTGGGGACCACTATTCATTTGGATATCGCGAAGCTGATAATCCTCAAGCTGAGATCGACTGGATTGGTAAAGTGGAGAATAACATCGCTATAAGAACACCCCCTGTGGGCGCACCGTTTACAGGCATGATGCTTGGCCTCTATTCATATGGCGAGCGTCAGCAATGCCTGACTCCTGCTGACTTTGCATATGTCGAGTTTCAATAAGAGAGAGTGGGAACTTCCAGAACGCACCTATGCACGGGAATAGTGATAGCGGAAGAAAGATTTTTAGGAACTACTGGATTTGAGCCGCATATCTCGTATCGGGATTTCCATTGAGAAATATCAGGATTCATGTTTGATCAAAGTTATAGGTAGTCGTCTCAACTATATGTATGACCTCGGGAGTTCACCAGTTGCCGGCTGCGTAATAAACCGTAATAACAATACACGGGATAACGTGCTAACTCCGACTATCTCCACCAAAATCCTCGATTCGCCCAATATGATTGGTCAATCCAATCCGATCGCTGTCGTCAGTGGCTCGCATAAAGGCACGTCCACATCCAACTCGTTCTTCCTTCCTTCAAACAGCTGACGTCCTAGCTCGTTACACTAATACGATGGCCTCTCCACAAAATAAGATCGCTGAGACGACCCCCGAAGATGACGATATGAATACCGACGATTGGGCGGGGCTGACTGACCCAGCCGAGCGCCGTCGACGCCAAAACAGAATTAACCAAAGGGCCCACCGTAAGCACTCCGGCGCGCTCAAATGTGGCACGGTGCTGACATATCAATATCAGGCAAGCGCCAACGAATGCAGAAAAAAGAGAAAGATGTCCACAGAGATGTTCACCCCAAGAGCGTGGTTCCAGCTAATAAAAACCGGCCGCTGCCATCTCCACCGGTGGGCGAATTGGATCTGAGTCAAGAAATGAGCGTCTTCGGCTGCATGAAGCCCGAATCACGGGAACTACTCGACAGATTTGCCCAAGCAGCATATCAAAGCTATATACTTGGCTCGCCCACATCCGACCATCTTCTCATGCTCACAAAAGTCAATGTCTTCCGTGCATTCGGGCATAACATGCGATTAATAGGCAGTGATATGAATCACATGGATGATAACGCAATCTCAATATTCAATAAAGCCTTACCTGCACCTCCAGAGGGTTTATCTCCTAGTGATAACAGCATCATACCTGCCAGTCTTCGGCCAACTAAGCTGCAAAGCACAGTGCCTCATCATCCATGGCTGGATTTCTTTCCTATCCCGAAGATGCGAGATAATCTTATTGCGGCTGGAGATGAGTGGGATGATGAGAAGCTTTGTCTTGATATCATGGGATTTTGGACAAACTCGACATCAGCAGAAGCAGGACTTTTGGTTTGGGGGGACCCGTGGGATGCGAGCAACTGGGAAATTACGGAGGACTTCTTGAAGAGGTGGCAATGGGTTGTAAGGGGTTGTCCGGAGTTGATGAATTCTACCAATGCTTGGCGAGCAAAACGTGGTGAAAAGTTGATTTTTCGATACATTTAGACGGATCGAAGCAATTATCAAATATTCGAATACTCGTTCATACAATGTCATTCATGGATGATTGCCTACTTCTTAGTCTCCCCACCTGGGCAAACTGCCGTTGACCCACGAAATTATTCCTTTATCAAGCAACTGCTTCCTTTTTTTGAACACCCTATTCAACATTGTACCATGAATACAAATGGCGACTCGGAGGGATGGCGCACATAAACATGGAGTAGTTTAGTTATCAGTTCGAATCGTGGGATTTGCCTCTATCATCAATTATAACATGTGCACATCATTGTTTGAAAACGATAACATGGTCTCGTCAAACTGAGTTTCAGATGGTAATGCCCAATCGAAGATATTCTGCGATACTGGAGCCTGCTCCAGTGGATCGGGATAAGGCCACACTGGCAGGTTCCATGCCTCAAAAGAATTGAAATGCATGGGAGCATCTGTAGTAAGCAAGGGCATGTTGCTTACACCAATAGCTTCATCCCAGTCTTTTACCAGTGAAGCCTGAAGCTTCAAACTGTTCATCAAATCGCACAGGCCGTAGATCATCTTGCTACTCGCAGAATATACACACCCGCTGCTAAAAGAAGCCTCGGGTGAACTTCCGGATATAGCGTCCATAGCAGCCAATTTTTGAGCACACTGCGTGAACAATTCAAGCTGCTTATCGAAATGAGGATGGGGTCTGCCATTAACCTTGAATCGGAGAAGGTTGTTCTCGATAATATTCTTGCAATGACTAACGATCTCCAGAACGATTGGGCGTACGGGCGCATGGAAATCGTTGCCGCCTAGTCGGATGGTTGTACACTCAACAAACTTGGCCAGGATCCCTTGCAGTTTGTCCGGATAGCGTGCTCCAAAATGATGAAGGAAGTTAAAGAAATGCGAATCTCTCTGATCATTGGGTGTTGTCATGAGAGTATTGATGACCTTTTCACCCATCTGAATGGCTTCTTCTCGGCGGATATCGGGACTTGTTTGTGTCTCACCAGTTTCCGAGTCAGATCTCGCTCGAAGCACAGATGCATAGAATAATCCAAGACCAAGCATCCTTGAAATGACACCATGAAATCGAAGCTCCAAAAGAGAACACATAGCCATAAGCTCATATTCCTCTCCCATGCCAGATGCATCTAATAGTAGTTGATACGCAGAATTGATTTCTGCCAAGCATTTCTTTTCGCCCTCCTCGACGACAATGAAAAGTCGACTGGGGTTCATCCAAGTCTGCTTTGAATCCGCCATGCACTCAATCTGCATATATGTTGCTATGGTCCATTTCATGTGGAAAATCATGATCGGAGAGCACTGGCATGGCCATGTCTGCAGTAAAGCCTGATATGCATCGATGTGGGGCTGCATTCGCTGAAGAACCTGACGATAAGACTGGAGTGACACTGTCAGGAAGTCTCCCAACAGGAATTCATCGGATACCAGCTGAAGACCCTGGATAGATAGAATAAGGTCTCGCTCCATCTCTACGCTCTTAATCACATTTGTCCCTGCCAGTGTAAAGGGGGCACGTCCAGGTTCAGGTAGTAATTCGAGACGTTCAGCGACCCGATATGCAAGATTGATATACAGTTCTGCCTTTACAGCCTGATGCGCGACTCTCCGTGAGGTGGCCAATACTGTTGGCTTGAATGCTGCGAGGAAGCGACACAGCAGGATCGAATCGGGATGCATCGGTGGACAGAAAATGAAATCCTGGCCATATGAAGAGACTACCTGTTGTAGCTTATCTTTCAGAGACCCATCTCGCTGTCGGATCTCCTCCGATTTTTCACAAGCAGTGAGGCAAAGCACTGCAAAAAGCAGTTTCGTTGCAACATTGTTAACACTAGGCTTAGTAGATAGCAATCGCTCCCTTAAGTTCACCAGACTTGGGATTCCCAGAACGAAGACTCTTTGCCATACTAATCTACTCATCATTAGCTAGCGAACATCCAAGGTGTTTATCTTGACGTACAAGCTATCCATCGTGACAGCTAAATCACAACTCACAAGATCCGTGAGGGGAGCGTCCCATGTTGAGACTAACTGAATACCAGCTCCAAAAGAGGCATCCTTCGCCAATATCGAGGCAATCAAAGATCCAGTATTAGTCATAGAATGATAAAGCTCCTCTTCTCCAGATGCAGAACTTGTATCTCGCGTATTCTGTATCATCAAATTGGTATCCATTGCGCCCGAGAAGAGATATTGCCGAATCGAATCGGACAGCTTAACCGTCTTCTCCTCTTGTGTACTTTCCGGTGAGTTGGAAAGATTAGAATTTGGAGATTTGTTAGAAATCGCGCGTTTTGCTCGTTTCGCTGCTGGACGTCCGAGATATGTCCGTTCGATAATGCACTCCAGATCCAGATTGCGACATCGTTCACAACTGGTTGCTTCAGGCTGTGGAGTACCTAATGGGCCTAAATCCGTTGAAGGAAGCACGCATTTGATTTTGCGGGCTCTACAGCCACGACAAATCAGTCTTGCATATTTGCCCCTTGGACCTCTTTCATTGTTTTGCTCCTGCATTTTCAAGTCTCTGGTTGAAAGGAAATATGACAAAGGTGAAACCTGCTTGAAGGGGTTGCGGCTGTGGCTGTGACGCTGACGTGGGGAGTACACATGCGAGGAATCGCCCCCACTGTCAAATGGTATGAGTAAGGCCCTTGAGTTTGATTACTGATCTGCATTGAAGTGGATTGTTCATTGGTTAGATTGTATTCTAGCACGAATTTGTCATTGATCTCCATCCGAGCCAGCTAATCAAGTGAAGCAACCTGAAATCATTATGGGTCCTTGGTCCCTGAAAAGCATGGATTTTCTACATTCCTTGAATCAGGCTGAAATTGAATACCAATCAGGGGTTTGGACGGTCGGGAAAGGATTCCTGACCGGAGTTTTAGAATATGTACGATAAAATAGCCTATTATTAACTCAAAATATAGGTAACTGATGAAGAACGTCATCATTCAACAGGGACGTGGTCGCAAGGCTAGGCCAGTCTTCTGAGAACTGGACAGAACAAGAGGATAGTCCAATGACTCAATATCGCTGGGAAACTGAAGATTGTTATCTTTTCGCACTTTGTCCATGATTTTCATAGCAATCAACGATTGTTTCCACGGCATCAGTGGACTTTCAACTCGACCCTCTCGTATACATCGAGCAGCTTCATCGGCTTCAAAGCATAGACCTTGCACGCTCTCTGGAATTTCATTATCGATTGTTTTTGACAAAGTACCTGCAGCACCAAATGACTGTTGCCTCTTAATGACACATATCTTCGATGGTCGCCATGCTGGACCATAAAGTTGAATTTCGCCCCTCTCGCCTTGAATTCGAACCACTGGAGTATCGCCATCGTAATTATCTGCCGCTGGTAGAGTTGCGTTTGCGATAGTCAGAATATCTGGGTCGGTCGGGTCACAGGGAACAAATCTCATGAGAATCGACACGGATGCATCTACACCCGTTTCAATATGATTCGAGACGGTGGATAAGATATCCAGGGGGTTATTCGGTCCGAGAATTTGCAATATCCAGTGTATAGGGTATGCACCCACTGTAGGTCAATTAGACAAGAAGTAGAGTAATGAGAGTCACATACAATCCAACAAAGCGCCTCCGCCGAGATCTCTTCGCATCATACGATCGCTCGGGGGCCATTCAGTCGAACCATCCACGCCCAGTCCGTTGTCAGCAATGACCCGAATGATAGCACCGATGGTGCGATCTTCCAGAGTCTGCTGAAGCTCTTGGGCGATTGGTTGAAACCTTGTCCACATTCCCTCCATCAAAAACAGCCCCTTCCTCGCTGCGACTGAAAACAGTTTCCTGGCTTGATCTGCATTGACGGTGAACGGCTTTTCGCAAAGAACATGTTTTCCGGCCTCCAGTGCAAGCATGGCATGTTGGAAATGGTGAGAGTGGGGACTAGCAATGTACACAATGTCAATATCTGGGTTCAAGACGAGGTCGGAGTATTTATCGTATAGGCGACATGTCGGTGGGCCGTTTATAGCCTGGAGCAGTTGTTTTGCCGCAGCGAGAGAGCTAGATGAAGCAACACCGGCGAGAACGTGGGTTATATCGGTGACTCTTCGTGAAGTGGCATGGACGAGAAGGTCATTCGCAAATACTGTCTCTGTGAGTTATGTCGTAGTAAGTGTTCAGTAGTTCTTACCTTTTGCTATTCTTCCCGTTGCTGATCAAGAGTCAGTAAGTTCTTTGCTCAAGTGCTCTGTCTAAGATGACTCACCAAGGATTCCCCAACGCAGTTCCATTTTGATCCGATGCGATGTGACAGATTGTAACCAAGGTGAGGCGATATTTTATGCAGAGCGCCTTTACCGGAGGCTCTACATACGAGGATTCCAAGAGATTTCTGTTGGGTGTTATACGAACGTTGTACAGATTGAATGAGTCCAGGAGTCGGATTTACCAGCATCCCCAAGCTAAGCAACCTGGGAGCTGTGTAGTAATGGCCAACTTGATAAAGGTTGTCCCTGTAGCTTCTGTGTAATATCATATGAACCTTGTACCATGCTGCCTCGCGCATTCGAAATGCACGAGTCCCGTGTTTGATGTTGGATATGACATAGTATTCATTTTGAAGTACGGAACTTGAACTCGATCTCGATTACAATATTGGAAGAAAGGATCACTTGTTAGAAGACACAGATTGCTCATTTCGTTCTTTATTTCGAGTTATTGTAAGCTCTGTGCGTTATTGAAATCCACCATGTCTTCTACGCCCACTGGCAGGAGAATCACTGCAACAAACAGCACGGTGATTGGAAATGAATTGGACTACGCTCGAGACGTTTTGGATTCTGGAAATCTGAATGGCAAAGGGAAATACTCAAAGCTCTGCGAAAAATGGCTTGAGAGTTTTATGCACGGTGGCCGAGCATTTGTTGTATCCTCCTGCACCTCAGCGCTGGAAATTGCTGCGATACTGGCCGATATCAAACCAGGCGATGAGATTATTGTCCCAAGCTATACCTATGTTACCACCGTCAACTCATTTGTTCTTCGTGGGGCTACACCCGTATGGGTGGATCTTGACGAGGCAATGCACATCAATGCTTCGCTAATTGAAGCTGCGATTACACCGAAGACTCGGGCGATCATTCCAGTTCACTATGGAGGTATTGCGTGTGATATGGACACCATCATGGATATTGCCGAACGACACAACTTATTTGTGTGCGAGGATGCGGCGATGGCTTGTACCTCAACACATAAAGGACGCATGCTCGGTACCATCGCACCGGTCGGGTGTATCAGTTTTCAAGAGAAGAAGAACTTCACTGCCGGTGGCCAAGGTGGTGCTCTTCTGATCAATGATCCCAGCCTCATCGAAAGAGCTGAGGCCATCTATGAGCATGGTACCAGTCGGGCGCGTTTCATGCGTGGCGAGGTTGATCGGTATGAGTGGATTGACTTGGGTATAAACGCCACTCTGACTGAGCTCCAAGCAAGTTTCTTATACTCCCAGCTTCAAGTCTCAGAGTTTATCAACGCCAGAAGGTTGTATCTTTGGAATCGCTATCACTCAGCCTTGACATCGTTAGTGCACAAAGGATGCATGATGCTTCCTGAAGTACCCAAAGATACAACACACAATGCCAACGTGTTTTGGATCAGAGTTCTCAATCCTACACAACGGAATGATTTGATCCGGCATCTCAATCATGCCAATATTGAGGCACATCCCCAATTCATGCCGCTTCATCTGTCGCCTTATGGCCAGAAAATAGGAAGATTCTCGGGCGATGATCGGGTGACCACGCTCGCGATATCGCAGATTTTGATTCTACCGCTGAGTATAATACTGACCGATGAGGAGCAGGACGTTGTGATTCGTGAAGTTCTTGCATTTTGGCAGCTTGGGAATGTGGAAGTGGGCGACTCAGATGAAGCTAGGGACAGCGAGGCGACTGAGTGTCTGTGATGGAGATATGATCCGACTTCCTATTCTACACATGCATGCTGTTAAACTCGAATGGAATGAATATTCTATTCTGATAAATCCGCCCTCCTGCATATTGTAAAAAGGTATGATAAGAAATTAATTCGTTGGCTTGTGATACATAAATCCATGCTCTTAATGCTGTTCCTCGACAGGCAAGGTGATGTGTACAGCACGCTGCGCATAGTCGCGGTTTCTCTCATTGTTCTTCGCAATGAAGCTCGTGATATGCTCTGGCACCTCGCTTATCTTATTGTTATCACTGGGAATAGGATCACCGAATGTCTCCCATACGGGCACCACGCCAGTCCAAATGCGATTAGTGACCTCCTCATTCCCTGTATCTTTGCGCTCGTCTGATACTCCTCCATCACGAATCTTACCACTGCCATCGACTATGGTGACCTTGAGAATAACGGTCGAAGACATTTCTGCACGATCGGGCGGCACTCGTGAGTTATCCCATCGATCGGTGACCACCGAGTTCGTGATCAGCTTCATGGCCCAAAGCTTCTCTTCCTCGGAAGTGACCAGCTTTGCGTATCCGTGCAATACAACAGAGCGGTAATTGTAACTGTGAGAGTTTGGTGTAAGAGAGAGAATGATTCCGTCGACCTTGCTTGTCGCAATGCAGATGGGAAGGCCCTCGCCTGCTTCGGAGTTCCGTGCGAGGTTCATGATGCGCGAGCTGACATAGCCATGAAGATAGCATTCTTGAGGCTCGTTAATCCCAGATGATGGGTAGTCGAAGGATCCCATCTGCCCGATCATGGGTAGGATAGTTGGGAATGGGTCATCAGGACCCGGGTTGAAAGATACATGGAGCACTTGCGATGCATTCACGATAGAATGGATTGCACCCAAGTCATATGTTGCTACAATCATCAGCTCTGTGTCATTCTTCGGAATGACGCTCACCTACCTCGATGCTTATAGCGATTCACGGTATTCGCTTGGCCTTTTGGGTAAGTGAGTGTTCGTCCCATTCTGTGATTGTATACTCAATGAAGAGGGCCAAGTTGAAGAAAATAATATTGAAACTGGAATGATTTCCATGACGATTCAACAGGCCTTGATGCTTTTAAATGAGAGCGCTCGGTATACTGCGACAAGATAGGGGAAGATTCCGACGCGCTTCCAGTGCCTAATTGCAGTAGGTCCAGCCGAACGTCCAGGTGGCTCCGATACGATTGGTCCACCTTTCAATCTGCATAGATCGATCAGTCATCTTATAGCGGGGTATAGAACCATTGGAAGCGATCAAAGTGATTCTAAGCGTGTGATATTCCTAATCGTCCTATTGTGATTGGTTATGGGCAATCTGCGCTGACGAATCTACATCCTCCTTTGTGTCATATAGTAACCTCCTTAATGGTTGGCACTCAAGCTTCATCGCGGACAAAATATTCGATAGTCTCGTTAATAATCATTTTCAACATACAGTATGACATCTTCGTGTTCTCATCTCTCCGGGGACTCAACTGTCGCTGGGGACCCAATACAGACTCGGAGCGGAGCACTAAACCAAAACCGATCCAACGCTCAATGAACTATACCAAATTCAATGGAAACTTCAAGCGGATGGACAAAAGTAGAGACCGGATGTATGAGTTCCAAGGTCGACCATAATAAAATCGTGATGGGAATATCAGTGTCTGTTCACAAACTCCCTCTCTTCTACAAATCTCAACTTTGCACAATTCTATCAGATCATACAACTTGAACTACTACCTATACTCTCAAAATGTCTGACGACTGGAGCCATCTTACTCAAAACCCCCTCAGCACTACGCCAGGATTCTTAGGCGAGATCTATAATGGCGAGACTTATGAGATCAAGTCAGGTATGTCTTCCATATGATCGCTTGTTAATTTTCCTTCCCAACTTTGGAGTGCCAGTTCCACTAACAAGATCCAGAGCCGAGCTACGGCCCAAATAATCAACCATCAAGCTCAGCTCTAGAGAGTGCTGTGTCAGCTGCTAATAGTGGAACTGAATCTGACGACAAGACCTTCAAAGGATATCTACCGGGCGAAAGTTGGTGGGCTCATTGCCGACGTACAACAACCCGCTGTACCATCTGGTGCACATTCGGGGTTTTTCTTCTTGTCATCACCGTCGGCACAATCTTAATTTTGATGGCTACCAATGTCATATATGTTGCTCCTAGGAAGCCCTTGCCCCCCTTGAGGTTCAAAAATGATCCTACTGAACCCAACCCTCCACTGATGCAGCGGGCCTTGATGAATCAGACTCATATTAATACTGGTGTGTTGCCAACAGGCACGACTGGTCCTCTGCCCACTGGCAAACTGTACTCCATCGCAAACGATACAGTTACTGTCAGGAAAGTTGGGTTCGTGACACGGGTTCGACCATCCCCCACACAGCACTGAATTCTCAACTTTCAGTATCAGAATAGGGCACCTGGGGATTGGTAAATTTTCCAGAAAAACATGGTTGTGAATGACGTGACTGTTATATATCAGGCTGTTCGAAATGTTTAACTTGTGGTCTTTTTTTGTAAAATGTCAGTCTAAATTGTGTGATCTCGTTGGGGCGTTTCCAAGGTTGGCCTCGGGCATGGAGCACTTGAGAATTGGATTCGCTTGTTTTCGAATAATGTGTTCAAATTTGATATTTTCAAATATTCGGATTCTAATTGAGAAGTGTATCCCGAGGATCTTGGAGAAAAGTACCTAACAACTTGAACTTGAATTTGTGCAATTCAAACTTGAATGTTTCTTCCATGCTTGTCCTCTGATATAACCGAGACCTTCGCGAGTCAATATCCTCAATTCTTCGTGAATCAAAGAGCGCTGATTTCAAGTCCGTGGATTAAAATTTGAAAACTACCTTTTTTGTAGTATGCCCACTGGCATGCCAGTGAGGTTAGCAGCAACTTGAACGTCAAACTTGAATTGACGTCTATGTACTACTAGTATATATTTCGAAGGTACTACTAGTAGTAATCGCCAGCGACCCATGTGGAGAACCCATGACCCATCAATACTTTTTTTTGATCGAGACTCGGAGAGCGGATATGACAAGTTGTAGACTGAGTCTGATGCCCCTGTCCATTGCTCTCTCCGTAAGATGGTTTCATTCGATGAGACTGGGTTCAAACATTGAATGTTCAACCCGCTAGGACCTCGGGATTCTCCACTCGCAACGTCATAGCTCGGTGTCCAATTTTCGTAGCATCAAACCCAAGGGCACACATGCAAGCATCGGAGAGAAAAATCGTGGATTAAAATGCCGTCCAATACTATTTTGGGAGATTACTATAAAATTTTCTTCTCTTTTTTTGGTTTTTCTTTGCGTTGTAGTAGTCATCTGAAGCGCATAGCCGTTCGGCCCGTTCGGCATCCAGAAGTAGCTCCGATGCCGCGGAGTTGCGTCAGTCCCCATATCTTAAATGGCGACTAAATCACCTTCATTCTCTTCTGTAAATTCTCAGAGCACACAATGGCAGCCCTAAGAGTGACATCTGCATCTCTATCGCGTAAAGCGGTCACCTCGTGCCGGCCACGAGTCTACCTCGGTCTTCGCACCAGCGTGCGACCGTTGCTTCCGATAACGCGCAGCACCCCTCACACCTATTATTCCACAACTGCTCCTCGGTTATCCCTGGCTCCAAAGATCGAGCGTGGTGGCTCAAAGGTTTTCAAAAATGCCGATGAGGCTGTTGCTGATCTGAAGAGTGGCTCGACAGTGCTGAGCTCCGGCTTCGGTCTGTGTGGTGTTGCTGGTAAGTGAATCGCACCGGAGGTGACACGGCCGCTTGTTAACGCTAATTTCTCATAGAAACTCTCATCAATGCTATGCACCGCCGTGGTGCTGAGCAACTGCACTCGTTGACGGCTGTTTCGAATAATGCTGGTGCTGCGGGCAAGGGCGGACTCTCGACGCTCTCACAGTCGGGTCAGGTGAATCGGTTAATATTGTCATACCTGGGAAACAACAAGGCGTTGGAAAAGAAGTATCTGTCTGGAAATATTGCAATTGAGCTTTGTCCTCAAGGAACGCTGGCTGAGCGCTTGCGTGCTGGTGGAGCTGGCATTCCTGCGTTCTTTACAGCCACGGGTGTTAGTGAGTGACCATGACCCCCAAACCTGAATGTCAGTTTAGTTGAACGAGGCTAATCGACTCATACAGACACGTTCATTCAAGAGGGAAAGATCCCTGTTCGTATGGATGAGACAGGAAAGGTTCTTGAGTCGGGCAAACCGCGTGAGACCCGTGACTTCAACGGCAAGAAATATTTGATGGAGACTGCCTTGACAGGTGACGTGGCTATTCTGCGCGCTTGGAAGGCTGATGAGGCTGGCAACTGCGTATTCCGGTAAGTCGCATTAAGTGCGCCACAAATGAGTTCATACTGATGAATTTTGTCAGGTACACGACTAAGGCCTTTGGGCCTATCATGGCCAAGGCTGCCACCCTCACTATCGTGGAAGCTGAAAATATTGTTCCTGTTGGCTCCATTGATCCCAATGATGTTGATCTTCCGGGTATCTTTGTTGATCGAATTGTGCCCGCAACCGACGAGAAGCATGTCGAAATCAAGAAGTTGCGAGAGAGTGAGACAGACAGCGCGGGTGAATCGGCCAAGAATGAAGCCCAGATTCAAAGGGAACGTATTGGTCGGAGAGCGGCCAAGGAACTCAAGCAGGGATTCTATGTCAATCTTGGTGTTGGTGAGTAAATATGACAACCTTCAATTGGACAATTATTGACCAAATTAGGTATCCCAACACTCGCTCCATCATTCTTGCCTGCGGATGTAAAGGTGTGGGTGCAGTCTGAGAATGGAATTCTTGGCATGGTAAGTTTGATCGTTGAGTGCTCTACATCTTGCGTGAATCGAAGCTGACTGACCCTCTTTTAGGGCCCATATCCGACCGAGGACGAACTTGACCCGTAAGTTATTGCTCTTAACAGCCTCGCATAAGCTCAGTCACTCACAAATTCTATTAGTGATATTATCAATGCCGGAAAGGAGACCGTGACCTTGGTCCCTGGTGCCGCAACTTTTGACAGTACAGAGTCATTCGGTATGATCCGAGGAGGCCATGTCGATGTTTCCATTTTGGGAGTAAGTTGAGCCCATTTCTTAAGCTCGGTGCTTTTGCTAATCATTGAATCAGGCCCTTCAAGTCAGCGCAAACGGTGATCTTGCGAACTACATGATCCCCGGCAAGGTCTTCAAGGGCATGGGCGGTGCCATGGATCTCATCTCGAACCCAGACAAGACCAAGATCGTGGTTGCTACAAGCCACGTTGCCAAGGATGGATCTCCGAAGATTGTGCAAACCTGCAGCCTGCCCTTGACTGGTGCGAATGTAGTGAGCACTATTATCACCGACCTGGTAAGCCACTTCTCAAACCCCAGTTTACGATGCTTCTTACTAACTTCATTCAGTGTGTCTTCCAGGTTAACCGAGCTACTGGAGAGCTTACCTTGACTGAGCTTGCTCCAGGTGTTGAGGTCGAGGAGATTGTCAGCAAAACAGACGCCAAATTTACCGTGGCTGATGAGCTGTCCATCATGGAGTGAATAGCAAGTGGACATGAAATACTAAGGATTTGTATATAAATGTATTAGAGCACGTTATTTATGCTGCGACTCGGAGTTTTGGCCCAAATTCTTTCCTCAAACTATATCTGTATACCTGTAGTACAATGATTATGAACTTCTGAAGTCATGTGTTTCATATTAAGCTGAAGCGTTCGATTTTCTATGTTCAGTAGAGTTTGGAGCGATGGCAATGAGGGATGACTGCATGTGTGACTTCTTTTTGAGGATTGTTTGCCAGAAAATGTGGTATTAAAAACTACCTCTAGAAATCCGATGAAACCATATGAATCTATTGTGAAATCCCCAGTTCCGCCAGGATCGCCTCATTGTGCTCACCAACCTTCGGGACCGATCCCATCTGAGCCCCATATCCACCCTGTTCTGCACTCTTCGTGGATCCTGGCGGCAGGAGAGCTTCCACCTTACCGATCGGAGTCTGCACCTCAGTCCATCGATCCCGAGCCTTGAGTTGAGCGTGGTTCCAAACGCCTTGCATGTCATTGACACTGGCATTCGCGATTGATGCACGATCAAGTCGTTCAATAGTCTGCTCCGCAGTCAAGTCCGCAAAAACATTGCAAATAACCTCCTTTAGCTCGTCCCGATTTTGTGTTCTCAGAGAGTTGCTTGAAAAGCGAGCGTCCGTGGCAAGCTCTGGCTGTAAGAGGACATCATTACAGAAATTCACCCATTCCCGTTCATTTTGGATACCCAGCATGACAGATTGACCATCGCCAGTTTCGAACGGCCCGTATGGATATATGGCAGCGTGCGATGCGCCAGCCGGTGTCGGTCCAGGGGCGTTGTTGAAGGTATAATACATTGGAAATCCCATCCACTCAACCATGCTCTCCAGCATAGAGATATCAATACGACATCCCTTCCCATCTTTGCCACGCTGCAAAAGAGCGGAAAGAATGTTGCTGTACGCATACATACCAGCCGAAATATCAGCGATTGAGATGCCGACCTTTGCTGGTTCCTTTCCAGTTCCAGTAACAGAGAGCATGCCAGCCTCACTTTGAATCAAAAGATCATATGCTTTCTTATCCCGATATGGACCATCTTGGCCGTATCCAGAGATATCACAGACGATCAACGACGGGTGCTTTTCCTTGAGTGCGGCATGCGACAAGCCTAATCGTGCCGACGCGCCCGGGGCCAGATTTTGAACAAGAACATCCGCCCGGCCGAGAAGTTTCATGAGGACATCGTGATCTTTTTTCTCTTTCAGATCAAGCGCAAGACTTTCTTTTGATCGGTTCGTCCACACGAAATGTGAGGCTAAGCCATTGACGCGTGTATCATACTGCCGGGCAAAGTCGCCCACGACGGGGCGCTCGACTTTAATGACCCGTGCACCGAGATCTGCTAATTGACGGGTGCAAAATGGTGCTGCGATTGCTTGCTCCAAGCTCACTACGGTGATGCCGGCAAGTGGAGCTGGGCGATGAGAAGAGGCTGTGCTTGAGTATCGCCGGGGGCCGAGCTGTGATAAGCCCCGGACGGCGAGAGTGGCCTTGCTGAATTTCATGGTTTGAGGAAGAATATTCAGACTGTGTGAATGGAGTGCACTCGCAGGATTCAATAAGTAGTATGTCATGGAACTACGCACAGCCGATATTATTCATCGCGACGATCGGTGCTGGTGGCGGAGAAGCCGAGTCGGCTATATGAAAACCCGAGTAATGCAGGTGTTTACATGGGCTATACCGAACTCTTGGATGGTCTATTTGCAATTATTTGATCACTGCCTTGTCTGAAGATCGATCAAGACCTTTAAGTTCTCCATATTGTCAGATATTTTGTCGAAAGCGACTCAAATATTCAAAGTAATCTGTCCAGTTGGTGCAAGAGGAAGCAGAGCGGTAGGCCAGGGGAGCATGGAGATTGGCAAGAAAACTCAAAAAACGATGAAATTGAACAATTTTGAAGTGCCGTCGGTGTCTTAAATACTCATCTCCACACTGGCACTGAGAAGCAAGTGCCGGGGATGGTAAGCATTCAACTAAACGCCAACACATGCACCTGGATTCGCAGTCCTGTCATAGAGTCAAACAGCCTGAGGTCCTTCCATGATTTATTGTAGACATAATTGATCGATCCACATGCAGGGTTGCTTCGGATTCGAAAACTTTTGATATATAGCAACTCTATGGGCTGATCTAGATCTCCGAGTCTCAAGTACATTTCCAAGCTGCACGGCGGTATATTTGTGGCTTACTACGGAGTATTCCGTAGCGGAAACTCATGCCAAGAAGGTATCAGGTCGAGTCTTCAACATAATTCCTTGATGCTTTTTATAGAACGAGAGTGCTTCTAGCTCAGGGGTAAATGATCGATCAATTGAATCATGGCGTGAATAGGAATATCCTGCTGTCCCAATCCAATCGGAGCATGCAAATGACTGAGAGCCATGGTCGGAGGTGAAGACTCGAAGGTCAAAGAAACGGTCCGATATACGGAGCACAGAACAAGGAATTGAACCGAAATAATAACAAAGAAAACTTCTTCTGGTTCTCTATCCGAAAAGCAAATATACTCGTGCCCCGTGGCTCTCCTCGGAGTTGTATAGTCAAACTTTCAAGCCATGCGCCGATCATCCGGCTACGCGGTGTATGTCTTATACACAATATTCATACGAGACAGTAATGGGACGTTGAATTTTGCTGCAGAGAGCCCAAGCCATCGCTTAAGCAATCCAATGTTAACCCCGGTGATCGCTGAGAAACTCAATTCTAATGATCCCTGACGCATGGTGGGCCGGACTCCGCCAGAGTGGGGGCCAAGAGTAGCAGCAGCTCTTACCCCTGGCGCCCTCTCTTTGACAACATTGAAGACCATGGACCTGTCCAGGATGAGCAAACTTGATTCTCTTTGAGGTGGTGACGAATCCACGGGAAAAGAGAAACCATCAAGGCCTCCTGCAGCAACAAGTGGCGGAGCCCAACAACTGGGCATATTCTAACCATTATGACTGGCTCCTGATCTGCATGATCCTTGCCCCATTGTCCGCCTGCTCCGTTATGCGGCTTAGAAATTAAACCAGCTTCAGTGTTCAAGGCCGAAGTTTTCTTTCTGCCTTCAAACCCCTCATGGGTCCTTTCCGCTCGTTTTAAAGTGGCCTCTTCGCTAGCTGTTCGTTCCATGAACTTTTCATGATTCTCCGTTCTGTCGCGTTCCGCCCTTAGGCTCTCCTGACCGTTCCTTTCGTGCATGTTCTTGTCATGAGGAGCCAATATGCCGACTACTCCATCTGAGTACGGTGGACTTCTTGTTCCACCTCAGAGTCAAGTGCTGAGTGCAAACCGAGTACCAAGATCATGGAGGTTCGCTTCAGTTTTGGGAGGGATTATTCTCTTGATTGGGTATGATCAGGTCTGAGATACCGGTGCGGGGTTGACAGTTACTAATCGCAGCTGTTGCTGCAGCTATCTCACATTAGCTGTTGTGTTTGGAGACTCGAAAGCAGATCCCGAAGTTAACACAACCGCCGCCGTTATTATATCTTTATTCTTCATTGCTCTCACCCATACGGCTTCAGTCGCGATCGCATTCTTCCAACGTCGGCGAAAGTTCTTTCTCCTGAAATCATTATTTGTGTTAGTTCCGTTCAAGTTCTCCACAATCAACCTCGGCTCCGCTCACAATTGCTAGACCATATGCTCTCATTAACTTGATCGCGCTATTCAACATTCTCCTTAATATTTTCGCTCGCAATTTACGACCTTTGTCCACACTCCGAGTCGTCGCGATTGGTTTATCGGGTGGGTTCACGATAATATACGGATGTGCTGCCCTTTTGATCTATCGGGGATATGGATCGGTGGAAGGTTATCGACGAGAAGATGGAACTCCGTTACTGAGCGATGAGGAAATGCAACGACGACAACTTGCTCGGCTATTGGAAGAACGACCTGTTACTCAGTCATCACCTAGCTTCAGTACATACCGTCTGGAGATTCCCACACTGGAGCCGGTTCAGAAAACCTGGGATCGACACAACAGTGCAGGATCGCTGTCTCACTCCCGATCATGGAGCAGTGTCAGTCAGTCTGTTGCTTGAAGATTTGGAAATGACACATAGGAATTGAGTTCCGTTTAAAAGTTTACTGTGGACAGGCTTAATGTATACCTCCAAGGCTACATTGACTGGTTCAAGGTGCTTGATATGTAGTTATTTCAAATTGACACACATCTCATACATCTCCTATTGAACCAGCGAGGCTATTTGCGAAGCATATACGATTCCCATGCTTGCCATGTGGCACAAATCCAATTGTACTACCAATATTGCAGCAAGCGTGGACCATATGAACGATTCCCCACATAGTCCCACGGTTCCTATCATTAATTGGCGCTAGTATATGGGGTTATCGACATATACGACCTCCTGCACATGGATATCTGCACGAGGTCATGCATGCATAAATACTTACCAGTACATCAGGTATGTGCCGATACAAGTGGCAACTTTGCAACATCAGAACCTGCGTATACGGGTAGCCCGACCCGTGCCTGTGAACGTGGACTTTCTGTACCAATCCCGATTCGAAGCCGGCAGCTTTATAAGCACCTGGGCAGTTCGCGCGCCTGCATCCATGTGGGCCTCCTGTTCAGAAGTTTAAGTAGCATTCTGTTGGAACCTATTTCCGAAGTCAACGTGTCCGTAGGCAACTTTAGGCTGATCAGGATCTCGTAATATCCAGGTTTCCAGTTTCGAGGCTACTGTCCAATCATGCCTCGAGCATCAACGATCCACATTCCATTCATCTGATTTCTCTAATGTTCCTTCAAGGTTATGTAGACCCCTGTCAATCATCTGGGCATGGTAACTCTGACGTACTCTGGGGCAGCGTATATTGAAGGATCTCGGAGGACACCCATTCCCAGGTGGCCGTTACAACTTGAAGGCTTAAGTATATACTAGTCCATACTTTAGACTGGGATTCAAGGTAAAACCAGAAATGTGCACATGCACCAATTTGATTGCAGCTCGGAATCACATGCATGAAGCAACTTGAAAGTTGAACTTGAAGGAGAACATTGAAAACAGGTAGGAATAAGAACTTGAAGTGCTTGGTTGAAAATAGCACTTGAGAACAACAACCTTTTGGAACTCGAAACATTTGAATGATCAGAAAGCCGCCCTTTTTTCTTCCAATGAAAATGCAACATCGATGATTCACACAAAGAAAAAAACTCCAATGACTCGGACCCGTATCATTGATCATTTTGGATGACTTCCATCATTCAACTCGTCGCATCATGTGATACCTCTTTTTCACACTCTTTCTCTGATGCAACGAGCCCATTATAGTATTCTAGTAATTTTGGTCCCCACACATTCTTGCCTTTATATTCTCCCACATCGTCAGGCCATGTATCCATTTCTGTCACCAAGTTCTCAAGTTCCTGCCTTGGAAGCTGACAGATCGGAGTCAAGTACGTCTTCACGCCAAAGAGAATCGTCCCTGTTTTTGGCAGCCGAAGGAAGGTCTGTCTCTCACGCCGAATGATAATCTCTTCAGGAGATGGATCGGTAGGTTGTTTTTCACAAAGCGAGCCTGGCCGGTACAAAGTTTCAAGTAGATCCTCATCTGGACGTTTGATCTCAACAAAGTAGTTTGAGCGTTCCATGGGTGTTGTTGGTCTCAGAGTAGCCAGAAATCTACGTCACGTCAGGACTGAAAATACAGTGTTAGGTATAGGATGTGGGCTCACTTGTTCACGGAGTTCTCAGCCTGTTTGTGCCAGAGTGGGACTGGCTGGTGCAATTGAGAGATAGTCCAGCCGATTCGATCCTTGACTGTCCACCCTGTTGGAAAAAGACTTGCACTTGCAGCTCTGCATTGCATTAGTATGAAATTCATCAAGTGAGCCCGGGACTGATCTTACAGGTAGTACTCTCCGTCTTCATTTGTCATCAAAATGCTCAGATCCTCCATCGTGAGTCGAACGGCTGACTCCAGAGCATCCATGTTGCTCTGTGCGGTCTTCTCATTCTTCAAGGAGAACTTCTCTTTCGTGACTCGGTTTTCGATATAAGACTCGTTCCCGTCAACCACACTGCGAAAAGCACTGGGGAAACGCTGGCAAAGAAACTTCGACACCTCCTTCAATGCCTCCTGGCATCCTTCTTCTGACTCAGGTAGGCATTGTAATACCTGATCTCTTTTTTCCCTGAGCAGTCGATCCCTCACCCGGTGTTCGTCGAGATAGTTCTTGTCCAATGTCAACCAATTCTCCATATCCAGTCTCCGGATATCCATCATGACACGGTATCTCTTTCGACCCTTAATAGGTTGAGCCGGGTATGGTGCGATGCATTTAAGATCTGAAGGACCTTGACAAGAGCCATGATCTTGACCGTCGACGTTTGTGAATGGCCATGTCTTCCAGTTCCAGGACTTTTTTCGATACCCCAGAAGGAGTATGACGATAGAAATAGCAACGACAGAGAAGGTTGTCATACTTTTTCCATGAGCAAGGAATGTGTGTGATGACTGAACTCAATTTGGATTTGGAATAAGTAAAAGCTTTCCCGGTGATCACAATTGGGCGTTTTTTGACAGGTGAGAGGAAAAAGAAAAGAAACTGAAGAATCTAAAGCGAGATCAAAGATGGCAGAAGGATTTAGATAAATAGGCTTTCCCAGATGGCAATGATGATATGACCCAGTCAACATGGAGGCAACAAACCAGAACCCAACAGAACCTGAACATTTAAGACAGCTGATCACCAGACAGTCCGAAAGAAATTTCGTTTAAAAAAAGAAAAAAAAAAGATTTAAAAAAACAAATTAAAAAAAAATTGAATTCCAACCAAATGATGTAAATTAAACCATAATACCAATACGGAATGAAGAAGAATACTCCGTACAAATGATCCTAGTTACCAGGCTGAGTCAAGAAAATAGCAAAAAAATTGGATTTAGAAGCAAATACAGTCCACATTCCTGATTGAGATAAAATAAAAAGAGATGAGACTACTGTGATACGTCCAGGGATTCCCCGCAAAAAAAAGCCTCAGATCACCTCTAAGCATGATTCGTAGCCACATGATTGACCTCTGTCATCAGCTACTCCAACAGGGCTGTGCTAGCCTGCTAGGGGACACTATGGGGGGTTCCACTTAGTGCCACTTAGTCCATTGAGTGGGACTCCCAGGTAAGAATCGGGCCTTTGTTCTTTTTCCCATACGCAATCGGCGCTTGGAAAGAAAGTACACGGGACGTGCCCAGCGGTGGGCTGACCCAGTGACTAGGGTGACTAGGCACGATCTAGGCACAATAAATCGTCAAGCTCGCAGAAGAATGTCCGTGCGCGGAGATACTTCCCCCTCCTCTCGTGAACATGTACTTCCGTATGCCGAAACGAAATCGGGAAACATCTCTCGAGACCAACCGTACACGGATACCCTCGGACATTCGGGTTCGCCGTAGCTGATACGTTTCACATTGAGGCGAAGTCTTTATAGTAAGGCATCAGTATTGACCAGAATTGTTTGTTTGATCTGAGTCACCTCCTCCTTATGATATTGAGGGGGGAAGATGTTTCTAGCCCCAATGGATCATCAGTTTCTCTGTTTACCCAGTTCCAAGGTTACTTACATGCAAGATCCGACTGGTTCAAACCCTTCGATCTAGAGTGCATATCACACTTGTCACCAAAACAAGGATGGGGTAAAATGGGGCCTGACGTATCATTCCGAACATCTCCTGTGGCTTATGTGGGGTTGGTTCCTTCGCATTGGGATCCAGTATCCTTCACTTCCGCGACCCCGATACACTCCAACGTGGTCGGATTGACCGTTAAGGCACATCTATTAGGCTCTGCTCCCCGCAATTGTCATGATGCAGGATTGTCAAACCCTTTGTATTAATACATAAGGCAGGTGTGCAGGTACGGAGTATACGGAATCACTTCAAAATCTTTTCCCCCCTTGGCGTCACGGTTCAAGTTGATTTTTGAATCTGGTCAAACGGACGATCACCAGGTCCAGATTAATTTTTCATTCCGCCCCAAATTACTCAATTTGCCATGCCTGTGGTAAGCCTGGTACATCTATTTATTTTTTTTTCTGTTTCACGGTCCCACCCTTGACTCCACAACTGGGGTTGCTGCAACCGCTTCCCCCTTTCACGCAAAGCGCGCTTGCCGCAATAGCCCCCAGTTTATCAATTGCCACATTTATAATTGAAAATGCGGCGACAAGGTCTTGGTATTTGGTTTTTTTCTGAATATCTGTACGACTTCAATTTGGAATGAAAGAAAAATATTGAATGAAAACAATGATTTTCAACTTATTCAAAATGGGTGCACAGGTGCTTTGATGGCAGGATGCAGATCCAGATGGGATGGATCAGTGCTTTGACCAATGTCCATCCTCCTGTCGGGACCCTCTTCAGTGACCAATGATACTCCGAATATTACGACCTCATTCTATGACCTTCGATCATGACATCCACGAATTACTCGAATAGTTCAACCTAAACTAGGGGGTTCAAGTTTGACACTTTCCATGTGGCCATGGAATATGATCGTGGATTCTATGAAAAAACGGTGAACAAGTTAACATTTAAATGTTTTCTTTTTTTGACTAATTCCAGGGGATCGAGACTGAGATTGGAATCGGTACGGAGTAAAAAGCAAGTTTGCTATAGTCTAATTTACAAACTATCTATCCCAAGTTCTTCGCATATCATATTCGTGTCCTCTCATAGGCTATCGGGTCCTTAGTGCAAATCCACCCTGGTCCCTTTGCACCGGATTTTCAATCATGTGGAATTTGGTTATTTTCCGCCGCAAGGCAACTTATTCTATCTTTGACAGGGCATTGCTTTTTTCTGTATCCGCGCTTGGAGCAGACCGTCATAGCTCCCTTGACCGTCTTTTTGGGAAAAGTGAAAGGATCAACAGAGCATGCAATGGTGAAAATTAAATCAAGTGGCTGAAAAAGAAAGCATTCCACGCGAGCATGGACCAACGCAGCCATCCAGATGGCTTTTCATCATAGGCGTTGCAGTCTCAACGCCAGCTGGCTCTACCCTATTTCCCTACCAATGCCTAGGTATGCAAAAATTGTTGGGAACAATTTTATCATTCTACCAGGATAAACTAGCGCTAGTACTTTTGTTCGGCCACGTTGGTTCATAAGAATCGTTCCATGATTGCCGGTGGCAGAACCTCAGAGCTGAATGTTTGACATCAAGTCGATACCCAGCCCAACTGTCCTGGGTTTAATAACTGACTCCAAAAAGATAACTGGTTCGCCTCCAATACCTCATTGGGAGAATCACGGGGTTCAACTTGGTCCACAGCGCATTTACCGAACGGGAATCCACATAGCATTGGGCGACAGCTCGGGGACCTATAGAATGGTGACGACGGCGGTTCCATCCACTCGGAGGGTGCACATGTGGCAAGAGGCATTGGGCTTCACGATTGATCATGAAGGAGGGTATACGAGGCGGAGCGGGCCTAAGATTCCAAATTTGAGACCTAGACGTGTCTTCAAGTTCAAATAACCGGTGTATTACTTTCAAGTTGTCTATTGCCCATATTAGGCAGTCCCCATCGTCATCTGGGGAGTCTGACCAGCGGATTGGACATCAAGAATCGCACTGGTTACGTGTGTGGCAGCAGTGAAACATTTTAGACCAGGATAATGAGTTATAATTCAGAACATTGAACTATTCGAGTATTGGTTAAAGGATGATTCACTTCAGAGAATTAACAGGATTGGAAGAATGTCTTTCTTCGAAGTGGTCAGCCTCGGCTTCACGCCCGTGTCATAGTGGTCATAGATCATGGCTTAGCTATCACTACTGTGTTCCATAATGAAAACCCAATTATAGTACGCGAGATATTATTTTGAGAATAGTTGCCCGACGAATAGCTGAATCCAAGCCTCTTGCTTTTCCAATGTGACTCCATATAATCAACACTGGTACTGCAGATATTCATAGATGGATAAATGGATATGATCGAGCTTGCACTCAGTCACATTCGAATGCGCAAATGTCAATGAGAATGTCCAGGTTAGGGTCTCGGGATTTCCCAGAGCCAGACTTGCAGGTACCTAGCGGTTGATCTATTTAGAAGCATATGATGACCATTGCTGTTTGTCAGAGAAAAGCGTTAGTTGCAAGCATATTCCAAGGTTCTATGAACAGTTGACTGCGCCCTGGTGAGTTGTTTCGTCCTTCAAACTTTCCTTCTCCAACTCTCAGGATCTCCGAGTCATAAATTCTTTGGTCTCAAAGCTCGGTTCCCCGGAGTTTACATGGCTGACGTATCTGGCGACTCAGAGTTCATACTAATATAGTATTTGAGCACTGCCATGCGCATACCGCGCATAAAAATGACTCGGACGCCTCAGTCATCCAGAGTGACTAGTATACTTGTACGTATTCTTAATTGTCAAACGAATAATAGATATTTGAAAGGTACATGCAAACGTACAAAACTGGCTAACTCATCCATTAACTTGAATCATATAAAATATTTCTAATGAACTTATAATATACACCAGTTGACTACGAGTCGGAATGTTGCCCAGACAGGCAACTTCGGTGACTCACCTGGAAATGGCTAGACCGCCTCTGGGTCTAGATCCACCAGAACAATTCGAGCTGTCAAAATTTCTTAGACTTTTACCTATACGCACAACATTGTACTTTTGCAAAGATGTCCGACAAGCCATCCATCCGCCTGGCAACGCCAGAAGGTAAGTAACCGAATGGCGTACGCCTTCCCGTTCTCCCCACGGGGCATAAGCTTTACCCCGTGTCTGTACCCCGCCACTCATGCATGCCAGATGTGCCGCTCATCCTCCAATTCATTCGCGAGCTCGCCGATTATGAAAAGGCCTTGCATGAGGTCGAGGCTACCGAGGAATCCCTCTTAGCCACCCTCTCCTTCCCCGGTACCCCGCCAAAGCGCGGTGCCGTCTACACTGCTCTCGTGACCCCACCTCCCACTCCCGAAGTCCCCGAGCCAATTCCCGTCGGCATGGCTCTTTACTTCTACAATTACTCCACTTGGCGCTCCGCTCCGGGGATTTACCTCGAAGATCTTTACGTGCAGCCTGTTGCTCGTGGACGCGGTTATGGGTACTTGTTGCTGAAGTACCTGGCTAAGCAGGTTGTCGAGGCCAACGGTCGTCGATTGGAGTGGAGTGTGCTCAAGTGGAATGAGCCTAGTATTAAGTTTTATGAATCGATTGGTGCCAAGGGAATGCATGAGTGGATGAAGATGATGGTTGATGGTGACGCTTTGACGAATTTGGCCGCGGATGTATAATTTGACTATATCATGAATATTGGATGACAAAATACAGCATGAGTATATACGGCTCAAGTTCTAGTTGTATGGGATTTGGTTATAATGTGCATATTGTTGTACAATGGAAACATACTTGACATACATATACCTGGATTAAACGAATGACTTCCGAGTCGGAAGAAGAATGACCGTTTTTGAAAAAAGTGAAAAGAAATGCCCATTTCCCTAATTTATGATACATGAAAATACGCCGTGCTATGGGAGTTCTGGAATCTAATGCTCTCATCTTAGATGTGTGCCTTCCTGCAGCACTCGGAATCCGCCAGTCGTGATGAGCCGTTCTTGTTAGAAGGAACATCAATAGAGGGGTTCGCGACGAAGAAATCCGCAGGACGGATCATCAGCTGGAAGATCTCAACAGGCCTAGAGGAACACCAATTAGTAAAAGATAATTGCGACTCGGAAGGGGATTGAACTTACATGACTGGCCAGTCTTCCACTCGGGGGTTGTGAGTGATACCGAATGTGTTCCAAACAACAACATCAGTATCCTCGACAGATTCTCCACGGCGCACAGCATCTGCCACACCACCTACTTCGATTTGGCTTTGCAGAGTGTACCGACCACCAGCGTAGAACTCATTTTCACGGTGCTTGGTAACCCAAACGTGATGCTGAGCAAATTGAGCACGGCGTGCCTGCACTGACTCCGGGTCGGCCAACAGTGTCTGAGTAGCGAGAGGGATGAATTTATATCCAACGTTATTTCCACTAATGGGATTCTTCTTGTGTGGGTTGACCATCTTAATAGTTCGGTTCAGCTGTGGTGCAGCATCAATCCAGGAAGCGCGTTGAACAGTCTCCTTGGTAACCTTGTAGAAGTTTCCATTGGGGTTGGTCATGGCATTCATCGGCACTGGGTGAGACTCTTCAACGATGACGGAATTGTTCTGTCCATCAATAGCAGGATCAATACGCACACAGAAGATGTGCTGGTGGTTCTGAGCGAGCACTCCGCCGCTGACAACATTGCCATACTCGCTGACCTTTCCGGCGTCGATGTTGACGACGTTCAGAATACCAGTGGCGCGTGCCTCTACGGTGATACCACCGGATTGATCAAACTTGTAAGCAAAGATGTACTCGTAGTTGGCCAAAGTGATAATGAACTGGACCACGAATTCACGGTTGCGAGTCACCACAGCTCTGCCAGTGCGCCAGTTGGAGTGCTTCCAGCCAATACCATTATCTTGTTCGTGGAGACAGATGGCATTGGGCAGCTTCTGGGCAGTTCCATCGGGCTGTGTGATGACTGCATCGAGGTACTTGATGACACCAAGACAGTCACAACCAAGGGACAGGTTGTTGGCCATGTTTCCACCACCACCATCACCGAAATCGAACGCTTGCTTGCGGTGGAATGGTGGGCGAGGGTCAGCGTAAGGAACAGTCTAGCCAAAGTTAGTATCGTAATATTCCTGTTTTTCGCCGAGCTAAACTCACCATCTCACTAATCGCCAATCTATGCATGACACTGCGTCCATCATACCAGATATCGTGGATAGTAGCACCCTCGCGCGGGTTGAAAGCCACACGGAAGCGCCATTTCTGCCACTCAACAAGAGACTCATTCGTGACACGGAACGATGGACCCTCTGGCTGAACAACATTCAAAGGCTTCAGATCCTTGCGAGTGCCTTCCGGCAAAAGCTCTGGAACATATTCAGATGGCTTGCAGTGCCCGATAATATCGCGCTTGAAAGTCTGTTCAACCAGTCCATCCCCCTTACCGCCGGTCGCAGGTCGGTCAACACGGATGATCTGCTGTGTATGGGCATCCATGACCGGGATGACGGGCAATGGGAAAGAGTAAAAGTTGGAGTCTGCGTTTCCTGATCGCTTATCTTGGGCGAAACACAGGGCCTGGAAGTAGCGACGGTTATCCTCATTGCTATCCAGTCCACCGTATGGCCATGGCTCAATAACAACCTCAAACCCTTCAGGCAGGTCGAAGTCGGCCAGCGCTTGCTGGAAGAGTGGTGACTTCATGCATTGATCCACCAATGTATCGAATTCACTCAATGTGAGCGCGGCGTGGTGCTGCTTGCCCACGACGGTATGATGCACCCGCGACCGGGCCACGATATCAACAACCGATTCCTCGTATGAGGGGATTCGGTCGGAGCCGATCACATCGTATTGACACAGAGCCAGACGTGGTGGCCGAGGGGTTGTTGGGCTCAGGCGACCCGCGTGTTCTATCGCTAGGAATTCTAATAGTTGTGCTTTGGGAGGTTCTTGTAGGTAGATCTCTCGGAAATCGATCACGGTGTTCGGGTGGGCGGCTCTAACGACATCACGGGCCAAATTGGTCTCCTCTTCGGAGAGGATAGAGAGAGGATGAATCATGTTTTTTCTAGTAATGTACACTGATTTTTTCTTCAGGGATAATCAAGTTTGAGGCGTGTGGAGTTTTATACATGATGTATCGATTCCGACAATCAAATTGAACTGCGGGGAAGATCTCGGAACTACGGAATGGATCCGAGATCAATACCGGCTCTTATTAATGCTGATATGAATGGAAATCTAATCAATTATGCGTGTCAGATTCAGATAACGACGATAATTGATCAAGATAATGTTAGTCCGAAGTCTATCTTTACAACAAGTTTCAAGTCATCTTATAGATATACGTGTTTCTACTATAAATCTTTGAACGTTGAAGTTGTGATATCTGGTCGTTCCGAATCCGAGGCTCAAGGGACTAAGACAGACAACATTGGAACCATTTTACATAATGAAAACCTCGCATTTCTGAACTATCCAATCAGCGAATATTGAATTCTTCAAGCTCGGTTCAAGTTCCGCTAAACAAGGTTCACATGATGCGGAGAGAGCATAGAGCCCTGGAGGACTACACCTTCCTTTGTAGCCGCCAAGGGGGGAGCACTGGCATTCCAGGGTTCTTTAACATGGATGAGCTTTCCCCTTCAAGTTTGCATTCCGAAAGTCTATTGCGTCCACACTGTCCACATTCCCCAGACATGGCGTTCAGATGAACTTTTTCTGGGCTTCTAGTTCGATTACCACCGTATGTACGTTCTAGTACTATTGAGGACTTCCAAGAATATCTCCACTTGACTACCGATGACTGCCTGGGCCAGATGATCCCTAGATTGATTATCTCTGCATGAACAAGGGATGATATTGTATCTCCACCATGGATTCCGATTCCGAGCAACGAGGGTTATACGGGAGGGCTGAATAGACTCCACCGTCCCCGTCCAATCATTGCCAGTGGCTTCTTGAAATTGATCCAGTGATTGGGCCCTGAACTGACACATCCGGTCAAATGTGGCTGATCATGACCTTCAACTTGAAAAGCGGAATAGCTGCGCAGAGATAGGCAACTTCATAGATCCTGCTGCATAGAATGCGGGGAAGCCATGGTGGATCCAAACCGATAAACCATACACCGTTCGTAACGTAGATGAGTACCCTTGTCTATGATAAGCCTTGTTGTCAGGATGATCTGTGCCTAGGTCATGACGAGGAAAGTGCGGATTGAGCGCCGCCTTTGCGCTGATGACCTTTCTCCTTATCTGGTATTTCTCCTATTACTCCCGCGGCTATAAGATCGAGATGCTCCCAATTCCGTTGTAGTGGTCTGGGCAATCAAGGAAATTTCCTTTCCTGCTCATTTCAAATCCGTGCTGTGTGCACATTGGCAATGCCTTCAATTTCTGGAGTGGAAGACGAGACCAAGGTGGCTTTCCCGGAGAAACCCGTCAGCGATGAAGAGCAGCTGGCTGCTCTGGGCCATGTGCAGGAACTCCGTCGAGAGTTCTCGCTATGGTCTATCGTTTGTCTTCAAATCTCGCTGATGGCGACTTGGGAGGCGCTCTCATCGGTAGTCTCGACGGCGCTGACGAACGGCGGAGCTCCTTGTCTATTTTATAATTAGTACGTTCCAATGTGGACTATTCCTCTGCGTTGAAGGGTGAAATTAATAGTGTGACAAATTAGTTTGATTGCCTTGGTTGGTACTATTTTTATTGTTCTCTCACTGGGGGAGATTGCTTCCATCTATCCTACTGCAGGAGGTAAGATATCCCAATCTACTATTATACATGGGGACCCA
This sequence comes from Penicillium herquei, assembly GCA_039634405.1. Classification (NCBI taxonomy): domain Eukaryota; kingdom Fungi; phylum Ascomycota; class Eurotiomycetes; order Eurotiales; family Aspergillaceae; genus Penicillium; species Penicillium herquei. The sequence goes on along the minus strand of CP098387.1, from coordinate 2,351,781 downwards.
CCTCCAGGAGTCTATTTCAATTATTGCCGCTAACCTATGACTCCAACGATAGGACAATACCACTGGGTCCACTGTCTCTCCCCTGCTTCATACCGAGCTACTGCATCGTGGTTCACTGGCTGGATCTCTATCGGTGGCCAACTTGTCCTCGCCGCCTCAGCCGCTTTTGCTGCTGGCTTACAGCTCCAAGCGTTGATTACACTTAATAATCTCGACACATATGTTCCAGCAAGATGGCAGGGAATGCTCTTTTACTGGTTGATTCTGGGATATTCGACTGCGGTCAATATTTTCGGATCCAGGATCCTACCTCACACCAACACTGTTGCAGGTGAGTCATCTGCTTCTTGGAAGCGCTGAAGATGGTATACAGGATACAAACTAATATACCAACAGGTGTACTACATGTTGTAGGATTTATCGCCATTGTTTGTGTTCTCGGTTCGATGTCATCGAAGCACTCCGCTGAATATGTCTTCGCCGAATTCTCTAATACAAGTGGTTGGACCAACGATGGAGTCTCTTGGTTGGTTGGACTACTGAGCGCAGTCTATCCATTCCTGGGGTACGTATATCCACACAACAGCAGATTTATAGTATTTATGATAGCTAACCATAAAATTTCTGCTATTTAGATACGATGCTGCCTGTCATCTCAGCGAAGAATTACCCAAGCCATCTCGCAATGTGCCCCTTGCTATGGTCGGCAGTGTTGCTATCAATGGCCTCATTGGACTGGTCTATGCGATCGTTCTTTTGTTCTCTCTAGGAAACCTCCAGGATTTACTCGAGTCAAAAACCGGGTTCCCATTCATGCAACTCTTCTTGAACGTGACTGGATCACCGGCTGGAGCATCAGTTATGGCTTTATGTGTTACTCTCATCGCATTAGCCGCTAATGCTGCAGGCACTACTTCAACTAGTCGCACAGCGTGGGCCTTCGCACGCGACCATGGACTGCCAGGATCGGGATTCTTCTCAGTCGTGAGCCCAACTCTGAAAGTGCCTGTTCACATGGTACTAGCTGTTGGATTCTTGCAGATGCTTCTAGGTTTAATCTACCTGGGGAGCTCGACTGCTTTCAACGCTGTGTTGTCAATGGCTATTCTGGGCATGTACGCGTCGTACTTTTCTCCCATTGCCTTCATGCTAATCTATGGGCGACGAACATCCTCAACGGTTGTTCGCGGGGAGGGATCAGGAATGTTTAATCTCGGGCCTCGATGGGGGCCGATTGTGAATATTATTGCGTTGCTCTGGTTGACCCTCGCAATGGTCTTCAGCACGTTCCCTACTGTGGAGCCCGTTACTCCTAACAACATGAATTACTGCATTGTTGTAACCATGGGCTGGGTTTTCATTGGTGCTGTATATTACTATATCTTTGGTGGGAAGAAGCGTTTCACAGGTCCAGTGGTGGAGTTAGCTGATGATATTTGAGCGGAGCCTTCAGCCAACCCAACAAATGATGTATGAATTATATGAATCCAATTTTTAAGTGCGAGGATCTCTTCCTTTGTTGTTAATTTGCATCATGGGTTACGACCGAGTGGCCCCAGGGGGGCGAATCCCCCAGTGCGAGCCAATCCCTCGCTGTTTGTCTCCACTCAATTGTGGGTTCCCTATTTCCCCGAAGACTGCACTATGTCACTGCCAGTGAAGCTACCTGAACCATTTAAGTACCAGGTTGGGGTAGCCGTAAACTAAAACAAAATTCATAGATCAATGAAAATTATTCAATCTTGATCGAAACAGCCCAATCATGCCTAACACGAAGATTGTTCGCGTCCCTCACTTGGGTGGGATCGATGCGGCATATCAGATGCCTCGGGAGTATGATCCATCCAAGCCGACCCTCGTGTTAGTGAACTCGTTCACTTCCACGTCAGAAATATTCAGAAACCAATTTGATGATGCAGAACTTGCAGGTCAGATGAATCTGATCGCCATTGAACTTCTGGGACATGGTCAGACGCGGACAGCCGCCGAGCATTGGACATATTGGGACACCGCAGTGATGAACTTCCAGGTATTAGACGCTTTGGGTATCGGACGAGTGTTTGTATCGGGAACGAGCCAAGGTGGTTTCATCACTATTTTAATGACTCTTTTGAATCCTGAAAGGGTATGTCCACACTAGCCCATATCTACCATACTTTGCTGATTTCCTAGATCATTGGTATCATTCCCGTTGGCACCTCTATGGATTCTGAATCGGAGCGGAGTCGAGAGCTTGGCTGCTGGGATGGTGCAAACGTCGTTACTATGTTTGCAAAGCTATGGACGTCCAGCACGCCTACGCCTGAATTTGAGCCAGACGAGACGTACTGCAATGCATCTTTTAAGGTTGGATTCAACGAGTACAATCCAGAGGCCCGTGAAGACTGGTTTAAGTCAGTCAAGTCAAACTACCATGGTGATGATGGCCGGAGACGTGCTCGAATGGCTGCTATCACTCTCGTCGAGCGAGGTCCTTTGCGTCTTCGTCTTCCAGATATCCGCTGCCCTGTCCTGTGGCTACATGTAAGCTCAAGTCCCACTGAAAAACGCTTCATCCTGGGCGATACTGACTGAAGTTTCTGTAACAGGGAGATAAGGATGTGGTTTTCTCTCTCGCACATGTGAGGGAAGAGATCGGGCTCTTTACTAACTCGCCAGATGCCAAGTTGGTGGTTGTGGAGGGAGGTCCTCATCTCTTGAACTGCACACATCCTACAGTGGTGAACAAAGCTATTGGGGAGTTTGTTAGCAAGTATCAGTAAACATGAAAGAAATAGTATTGAATTCAAGTTGTCATGAATTGCATGTCGCACCATCAGTCGAAGGGCAATTTCAATGAACATAACGCTACGCCCCTCAGGCAGTTTTAGGAAATTCATTTATATTATTTATCGCGAACATCTCTGCTCAGGTGGCCTCCACCCGATGCCCAAGCGTTCCATCACCAGTTTCTCTCGCTGTTGCCACGTATCTCCATCGTGTTCCAGATCCACAACTTGACCACCCGTCGTGCGCTCTCTGATGCCACTAGAATCAAACTTCCAATCATGAGCCTTCTTTGCATATCGCCTCAAGTCTCGCTGAAATGTTGTGTCGCCAGTCCACCCGAGTACAGCACATCCAATGGTCCTCCATGGAGATATGATAATATCAACACGAAGGTGAGGGTTCGGGTTTTTCTTGTGGTTACTAGTACCACCCGATGGCTCATGATCTTCGGTATTCTCAAAATCAGGATCCTGCCAGACGACAAGAGCTTTGTCCAGTATATCAAAGTGACTCCCATCGTCCCCGCTGTATGGTCGCGTCTGTTGCTCGCGATGGGTAGACGCAACATGTAGAGAGAGTGTATGCGTGATGTAATGCGCTTTTTCCAGGCTAGCAACAATATCCACAACAAGTTTCCGAGTGACTGATTCATCCCGATGCGTTAAGATCAGGTCCACGTCGCCGCTTGATTCCTTCCCACGTCGGTAGCCGCCAACTAGAATGGCTTCGACTGGCTGGTCTGCATCCGGACGTACAGCATTCGCATGTCGGCGAACAATTTCGGCTATGGACTCCGACTCCATGCGTGAGACACCTTGTTGCAGCTCATCATAGAATTTGACGCCGATTTGTTGTACCCTGGAGAGAGAATCCCAGCCAAGCTCAACGATATCGTCGAGGTCTCTCCAACCGCGTGCATAATAGAAGTCACGCGCAGTCTTTGGTCCAACGCCCCAGATGTTGTTGAAGATAGTCAAAACTCTCAGGATGGGATCTGTTTCCAGAGCCTCTGCCGCTGAAACAATACCTTCCCCATTGGTGGAAGTTTTATGGTGCTGGAACTCTGCAAAGAGATTGGCCAATTTCACATCACAGCCAGGTAGTGCAGTGATCTCACTCGGGCGTTTCACCACATATGGATACGCAGCCATGGCAGCAATGAATGTGCTATAGGCTCGGACACCGATCTCGTCAAGGGTGAACTCTCGAATTCGGCGGATCTTCATAAGTTGCAAAATAAACTCTTCGTTTGGCGGATGCAGAGGTGCCGATCGCAGGCAGGCATAGACAACATGGTCGCGAACCCAATCCGGCTGCGGTGGGAGTGGATTTGTCTCGTCATTTTCAGATGTTGTTTCTCGATAAAGGACAGGCGGGTGTCGTTGGCTGGAGTGTTTTTCTGGGTCTTCTCTCGAGCGTCTGGGATGAATCATTTGTTTTTCTGTTGCCGGTCTCTTGGCTGCATCTTCTATCGCTCTTTGTTTGATTTGGTTATCTATGAGAGTGGGCTGACTGGGCATGGCCGATGGAGCTGCAATCTTTCGTCCTTGATAAACAAGGAATGGAGTCATAGGAAGAGGTTCCCCATTCTCGATAGATTGCACAAGCCAGTCCAGTCTAAGCACAGTGATTTTGTGCCCACCGTCCGCCGTTGTGCTCAATATAGACCCACTTGAATCCTGTTGAGCTTTGGCTCTCGAATCTCCCTCTTCTTCAGAGTCAGTGCAAAGATCCACAATCGCACCGGGGGCGTTTCCCGCACTTTGGCCATGAGACATCTTCTGTCGTTTTGAAGAGATCTCGGGATGTGAGGCTGAACTTGTTTTGGGGATTTTGCCAATTTCAAGGATTTCGTCAGTCCATAGTCCCCGTGAACGAAGCTCCAGCACTGCTCGTTTCTTATGGCTGATTTTCCCCAGGATTAAGCCTGCTTCGGCAATGTCGTATGTGAGAGATCCTCCATGGTTGGCCAGCTTGGCTTCAGTTTCATGCAGTTTCTGTAGGGTCATATGAGTTGGTAGAATGAAGATTGAGGGCATTGAGGACAACATCTCATGGTGCGTGCCCTCGGGAGACTTGTTATTGGGTAGTGGGTTTTCCGGAAGAGTTATGTCCATTTTGTAGTAAATTATAGGAAATCATGAGTGTCATGTGCAAGGGGAAATTTTGAAATGTCATGGCTTAATTTTTTGCGTATATTCTTCCAATATTTGTATATGAATTCATGATCTTCGGTTTGTTCCACATCACCCTTACAACATTTGAAGCATGCATTCCCACGGCAAATGCTGATGCATTCTCACCGCTTTGGGGAGTTCTGCCACTTTGAAATCAGCTAGCCGTTTCCGGTTTAGCTCGTCAGTCTCGGATTATCTTAATTCCAGTGCATAGTGATTTATGCACCAATAAACACCGCCCGGCGGGGTTCCGGCTTACCCGCCAGTGGCCACAGCGTTACGAATCTCCACCCCGTTTACAATGAGAGTAACATCGCTAAGACATGGGACCCTTACAACGTAATTTCCTTTTGGGATTCGTCACTTACAGTGGATTGGTCCACTTTAGGCTCCAAGCAAACTGAGAGTCCAAAGCTTGAATCGCATATGCTGTGCTTATCGTGGGCCTTTCACTTTGTGGCCCCCAAAATAAGCACTTGAGAATGATCTGGTCCCACTGGCGCTTTCCAACTCTTGACTCTTAGGACATCTGCAGCAGTCAATCTTCTAAGCTTCTTTTGCCATGGGCAACCGCTTTGACACATTTCTGAAGATTTTGGCTTTGACGGTAATCTCAGGCTGTCTTCTGTCCGGTTCCAATTTCTGGAACTCGTCGAGGCAAAATGAATCCCACAGCCTTGCGCCAGAACACGGCACGGAGACGATACAAAACAATGCATCCATAGCGATAGCTACCACCGTCTTAAATCCTGGAGATACACTCCCAGACTGGCTTGATTATCATCTCAGATGGGTACAACATGTAGTGATATACATGGACGACCCACATGAGCGGCCGTTATTTGAGCGCCTTTGTGGTGATAGGCCAGTGACACTCTTAGAAGGTTCTCAAGTCGACCCTATCATGACACCAGAAAGCCGCCTAATTCGACGTCAGATGGCTAATATGAAACATGCAATCGCCTACTTGCTGAAACATGACTATACCTGGCTTCTTCACATGGACCTGGATGAGCTACTCAATGGACCTCTGGTAGAATCACGCGCCTGGGCTACGGACCGTCAAATAGGTCTTGTGACTTTTACAAATCATGAAGCGCTTCCAGTCGATTTTGAGACGTCGGAACCGTTCAAGGACTGCATACACTTTTGGGTCAACGGTGTAGATCGCAATGCCAACTTCGCTGCTTATGGCAATGGCAAGAGCGCAGTCCGTCTTGGGCCGTACGTCGAGCCAAGAGGGCCCCATTCATTCTCTGGCTACGCTGGCCGTGCATTTACACCCTCGGGTGACCAGGCGATGATATTACATTACCCATATCCCTCTTACAACAGCTGGTTCCGCAAGTTTGATTTCTACGGCCGCTTTCCTGACAACTGGTTTGGCGACCGCCATGCGCCTAAGATCATTGACTTCATGTTGCAATCACGAGACGTGATTCAAACGGCCCATAAGACCAATAACTGGGTCAGTGCCAGGTCATTTTTCAACCGGCGAGTTCTTGATTCTAAATCAAGGGAGGAGGCCATATCCCAGGGCAGGATACGTCAATACACGCCATTCGCGAATTTTTTGAAGGGCAGATGAAAGTCTATCAGAAAAGTCCAACAAGATACATTCCATGTTAAACACATACGTGTAAAATATTTGTACATGCGAAACGAACTTCATTACGACGGAAATACTGGCATCGGCATTGGTTTACTTTAAATTCTTGATCAAATTCAATACTTCACTACGCATAGCCATGCTGGCATTGGAAATCGACTGATGTATGAGAACTTGAACTTGAATGACTCCTACAGATCATGCTGTCTGCGCCTAGATATCCCGTATCTCTTCAACTTCAAGTTTCAGACGTTCTCTCTCTCTCCTTGAGATTTCCCTTCCCATGCCCCGTGAGCCTCAGCTCCCTCGTCTCCTCCGTATGCTTCCTTTCCGGAATAAATGTTGCCAGAGACTGAACTAATCCAGTGAAGTTCCTTCCAGAAGCGGAGTCTTGCAAACCTGGAAATGCAATTTGATAGCCACTATCCAGCAAATGTCAGCAGGTTGTGTGATCGCAAATCTTTTGGGTTGAAGAAGCCTGAACATACTTTCCCAGTCAGAGTAGGGGCAGGCGGCCTTGAGGCATCGTTTCAGTGCATGCAGGTACGGAACACTAGGACATGTGCAGTCCTTGTCTAGATAGCCATTGTAGCATCCTCCTGCAAGAGCGGCCTGTTCATTACATACAAGCTGTACCAGAGTGAGCAAGTGAGAAAATAAGACTCAACCTCCGAATATTCCAAGGTTAGTCACATACCAAACATGGTGACATTCCCTGGGGATTGTTAGGATCCACTGGCGCGGCATATGCCAACAGGGCTGTGAGTGGAAGGAGAAGAATGGAAAGTTTCATGACGAAATGATTTGCTATGCTTTCAAATTTTGCAAGTGTTCAGTGCTTACCGAAAGACATGTCGATAGCCACCAGTATGGTTCAGAGGTTTATATAAATAGGCTACATAAGATATTCATTAAACACGGTACCTCGTATTGATCAGAAAGTATCCCTCAAGTCACACACGATGTACGAGTGGGCGAATAGTCCTGACGATTAGATCTCGGTTTTTGAGACACGTCAGGGTGAATGACTCTGATTTTTGAAATTTCTCCAATCTTCAGTCTCCCCAATATAGCCGAGTGAGCAGTATCTGGGCATGGGGGAAGGTTCTCTGCACGATCAGATCCTTTGAAATGTACTCTGAGATGCACGGTGCAACGTTCAACACGAGTATCGGATCGTGGAATCTACATGGAGTGATTTGCCAAGTGCAGCTGATTCTGCGTGGCTTCGAATCTAATAATCGCTCGTCCACTGTTCCGAATATATGCCCATGTGGAAACTTGAAGTGACATCTGGACGATCCAAGACCTCAAGCTTATGTATCGTGAAGTTGTACATATGCATGGAGAGTCAGTATCCGATCTAACAGGCGACTCAGACAGTCATCAATTCACACTATTTCTTCGCTGAGCTGATCTATACGATTTCCTGCTCAATCTGTCTCTCCTCCGTGGCCGTCACACGAGAGGTTGCCCCCTTAGTAACAGTGGTGCTCTGCTCATGCTGATGAATAGTCTCCTCGGGAGTCTCAAAGACGCCACCAGTCGTTGTACCAGTCTCCGCCGCCGCCTCGGGGGTCTCATCATGATACCGCTCCTCCTCATTCACAACTTCAACAGTGCGTCCATGGCGACGATCCATCCATCTTCTCCACGGCTTATATACCAACACGCTCAGTCCACCAAAGATGATGAACAATCCACAGATACCACCACCGATAGCATCGTAATAATTGCCAGCAATTTCCACCCCGTCCCAGAACTTGCCTGTAGCATCAGTCACGTTGAGGATCATGGTCAAAAGCTGAATAACTCCAATCACGATGGCGACAATAACGGTCAACACAGTGAGTACGATCGAGTAGTACAAAAACGCTATGGGATCCCTGTGATTATCTCTGGACTGGGGTAGTTCATCGCCATCCAGATCGGATGCTCCCGCTGAGACTTCGGCATCAGCCTTGGAAGAGAGGAAGTTTGTTGCAGGCTGAATGTAAAGCGAAAACATGAGAGCTCCATCGATAGTATCTAATAGACACATTCCGGCTAGATGAGAGAAGATGTCAGTATATATGCTTGGTGAAACAATAGTGGGATTCTTACCAGTAAACAATGCAGGCAAGATCAAAATGACCCAGAAGGAAGTTCCCTTGGCAGCCTCGATCGATGAGATTCCGAGTAACGCAATCTCGGATGATGTGTCAAATCCAAGTCCAAACAGAATTCCAAGAGGATACATTTTCCACGGACTGAGACATGGTCAGTATTGGCAAATCAGATGAAATCAGGGTAGCTCAGCTCTTACCGGTCAATCAACTTGAACATCTTCTTCAAGATGGAGAATAAAGGACCACCTCCCTCAATCTTCCAGGCTTCATCCTCCTCTCCTGGTTGCAAACGATAGACTTTCTTGATCTGTCGGATTAACTTGAAGAGAATGTAACCATTCATCAATCCAAGTAGAATAAGGAATGCCGCACTGACGGAACTACCGATGATACCTCCGATAGTGCTGAAACTATCAAACTTGGAGGACACCGCAGCTGCAGTGGCGGCGACCACAATGGATGTGATAATGACGATTCTATCATGGTATCAGTCACGGTTCTTGCATTCTCAGTACGGATATACTTACGTGGAATGCCCCAGGGAGAAGAACGTTCCTACAGTGACAGGCTTTTGACCTGTTGCCAGCAGCCTTCGGGTCATCAAATCGATCGCCTATTTGGTCAGTTAACGAGAATTCCCGATCAACGCGGAACTAATCACGTACGGAAATATGATCCGCATCAAAGGCGTGTCTCAATCCCAGAGAGTATGCAAGGGCTGCTGTGGAAACCATAGAACTAATACGATAATATTGTTAGTGGCTGCTCTTGCAACTAGCAGATAAAGATGATATCTTATCATGCAGCATTAGGTCAACATACGGATGATAATGCTGTCAAATCGTTAGCATGTCAAACTCATATCATCTTCATCAATCAGGGTGATCATACCAGCACAATTCCTGCCGCAACCCAGACAATGACATTCAAAAATGCGATGAATACTATAATCGCCAGAGCGCGGAAAGGTATTTTCCGAAGACCTGGCATCCGGGCATGAGAGCGCTCAGCACGGTGTAATAATGGCTTCAACCCCCAGTTCGTGTTACTGTCTATGCTCCGCTCCTCAGCCGACACATCCACGATTGAGGATGTCATTGTGCAGACCTCGGGAGCCTTGATGTGCTACCCAAAGTCTCACGAGCTCTTTTTATATGGTGCTTGATAGCACTTTTCACCTTCCAGGAGATGAAAGTATCACCAAGAGCCTGCAGGTCAGTGAAAATCAAAGAGACAAGAGCCTTGATATATGTTGGGCTCTATAACGTGTGTATGCCTCTCTCACAGAATTTTCTGCTGTTATCGGCTTCTTCCCTGCCAAGGTCCCTCACGAGAATTTGCAGATCCACTTGTCAAGGCAAGATCCGTTCGCTACCGATACCGAATGCAGCGGGGGAGAATGACCACTATTGATCAACGATGAACTTGAACCACCACAACGACTGATTCTAACAGTGCTTTTCGCTTTTCTTCCGCCCGAGGGACCTTGCGCAAAAAGATATTTACTTTTACTATCAGTTACTATACGATCTATCAGTGCGGCGGGGTTAACACGTGATATGGCGGGGCAGCGGAGAGGGCCGACTGATAAATGTAGTTCGAGGCGTTATTCATGAAGAGAATTCCGATATGATAATTGCTCGGATTTGATCTCCACTTCGCGCCTTACAATGCACTCTAGATCCACTACGATGGCCGAAGGTCGGCCCTAGCATCGACTTCCCGCGCTTCGGCAGCTTGGCCGTTAAAGAATGCTGGACCGTGACAGAACAAAATCAAGAAAATTCAAATTGGGATATATTCATTCAAATGTTGTTTCTATATGCAGTCAAAAGCCATGAATTAGACATCGATTCCAAAAATCCAATGTATGATATTAGAATGTAGCAAGGTTTCTCCTCCAAGTCGAGCAATGATGTTCCTACCAAGACTCCAGATGCTCGTCGCTCTCTGGGCAAACTTGGCGGGAAAATCCATTACCACAGCAAAATCGAAACTTTTTGTCAGATGAACTGGGATATCAAAGATAAACACATTAAACATTAGTACTTTTTTCACTCCTGGTCACTCCGACCCTTGCCGCGTCTCAGCCATCTTCCCATTCCAGATCCAAGTCCCTGCAATCCACGCTGCTGCACCTCTCGGCGCGCGGCTCCATCGATCGCATCCACCTCATCCTCAGTCTGACGGTACCGGTCTTCCGTGAAGTGAAGAGCCACTTGCATAAACACCGCAGCTAAGATACTCGCGATCAGAATTCCCACCATCACCAGGTTACTCTTTCGGTACTTCTGTCGGCCTGGCGCATTGGCATCACTAGCCCATCCAGAATACAATGCATAGGTCGTGAGGATACTACCCAGATTACCCCAACCAGACACCACAGCAGAGGCAGCTGCAACGCCGACTTCGCCATGACGAGGCTGGAAGATCTCTGCTGTCCACGTCATGGTGATGGGTACAGTTGGACCAAGGCCAAAGCCCACAATTAGCAGTCCTCCGTATCTGGGCCAGGGGTTTGCGTCGGTTCCGGCGTAGCTTGTGAGAAGAAGACCCAGAATTTGGAGTAAGACTGGAATCGAGAAGAATAGAGCACGGTGGCGATGGAAACGGTCGGAAAATGGAGTCACCAGAACAATGGCGATAAGATCCATCTTGAAAACTGTTAGACGAATAAAAAATAACGTGATAGCAATAGACTTACAATCCAAATTGGGGCAGTGAGCAAGCTAATATCGACATCACTCAGAGATGGGTTAATGGCTTCGATGATCAAGTTGGCGTAGAGTTGCACGCCGATACCAACACCAACAACACCGAAGTACATGATCAGCAATGGCCAGATTCTCCAGTCCATAAACACATGCATTAAATCGCGAAGACTCCAGGCAGGAGCATGGTAGACGCGTTTCATCTCATGGTAATGAATGACTGCATCACGGCCTGTCAAAGCCGGGCTGGTGCTTGGAACCCATCGCATAAACCAACGGCGAGGAGGGTGCTCCTCGCCCGGCGTAATAGGGCGATCAGGTAGCCACCAGAGAAGAGAGAAACCAAGAGCAATGGTAAGCACTCCGTAGACGAGGAACATCCACTGGAATCCGACATAGCCGCGGGCACCATCCATCTCTTGGAATCCAGCTGAGACAAGACCGACTACCGCTGCTGAGACTTGCGCAGCAGTGAAATACTGACCAATGCGCTTTCCCATTCGAGAGGGTGGGTAGAAAAGAGTCAGGTAGTATGTCATACCGGGCCATAATCCAGCTTCCACGATACCCAAAAGAAGACGAAGCAGGCTAAGATATTTTGTTAGGATAGCTATCCGCGACTGAGAAGGATATCAACATACTAGAAGCTCCAGGCCGCCTTCATGGCGACCATACAGGTACCGATCAGTCCAGCACTGATCACAATACGACTCAACCAAACATGTGGACTCAATCGAGTCATGACCAGGTTAGATGGAAGGTCGAAAACCACATATCCGACATAGAAAAGCGCCAATCCTGTAGAAATCTGGTGGCTGTTTATGTGCAAGACACTTGCCAGATCGTGGCCAGAACCTTCGTTCATGGTCTGCGCCAAACTGACATTGGAGCGAACTGCAGAAGTCATAAAGTACAGAACCCATAGAGCAGGAATAATTCTCCAGTCAAGTTTACTATAGACATGGTGAGATATCTGCATGGGTCAATCAGGTGGAGTCTCTCTTACCTGTAGATGCGCTCGACATTATCGACGTTGAACTCTCCAGGTTCAAGTTCTAGGCCATTGCCCATTGTGGACTCGCATTGGTCCTGCGGAGGCTCATAGACATCCTCGGAGATCGGTTCCTTGCTCCCACTGACTGCAGACTGAGATGCTTCGGCGCTCATTTTGACGGACTTCCTCTGAGGGTCCGTAGCACCGAATACTGCACCAGAGAAGATTTCAAAAGAAATTCACCATCCAAGGCCTCTAGGGCTACTTATAGGCGAAACCTTAAACAATTGATCTGGTGAACCTGCATTTATAGATCAGTCTCTGAGTCAATGCCTTTTTCCGGCGATGATCCGAAAGCGCTCGCTCCACGTTGCCGAGGTCACTCGTACCCGCTTAGCATCGCAAGAGTTGAAAAAGAAATATCCGGAAAGTCTAGGCCATACCTTATTGATATCTCCCTTCTCTATATTCCCATATAAATCCCGTCGTCCGTTGTGGTTCCCAAATCTTCGAAAAAATAGAGGGGAAGAAATTCCAGTTAGCGGGAGCGGAGAGGGAAACTAATTTTTCCCAATCTGATAACAGATGTGATAGCTCTGCTTTATCGACCCTCTTTATAGTAAAATAAAAAGAGGAAAATGAAATTCAAGAATCAGAGAAGAAATCCTCTCATGAGTCACCACCGAGTCCCAAAAGAGGATAAACAAATAACAAGAACCACGTTGAGTCGTTGAGGTTGAGCTTGATGATCGGGAAAATTCCTTCCGATTCTCGGCGGAGTTGAGTTTCCCCCAACATCTCACCGAGGATAAGCTTAATCTTGGAAGAGATGTCGTTGTGGACTTGACTCGGCTCCTGGAACTGGGCTTGATTCGATCAGGTCACTCTCCAGGGCTGATTCCTTGCAGAATCCCCCGCATCCGGTCTAGTCGCGAGATTGATATCCACCTGCACCTACCTCCCTGAGCTCCGTGCAGATATCAGCTTGCTGCGCACTTTAATATCATTATACTTAAGGACAATCCAATAATCAATTTATGCTAGCTCTAAATAACTAAATACACTAGCAATTTCAAGTGTGTCCACACTGAAGCTAGCGGGGTTTCTATACATATCATCAATTGATGCCAGTGATTTAAAGTCTTTGACAGGACTAGAATAGAAACATTTTAGAATAGACCGTTTTTATAGGTCAGATGAATGCAATCGATGAGCTAACCAATGCAAATTCTACCATTATATCAATTGACATATGATAGTATCATAATTTCTATCAGACCAAGAAATGGTCACTGGCACTGGCATTTCTCAAATAATGACCTGTTCCAAGGTTCCAATATTTGAACGTTATTTTTATCATAAACATGACAGGTGATAATCCTTAGTGAGAGCATACACAAACTTCAATGTTGAAGTTCCAAGGTTGAGTGCTCGTAAGCAGTTTTATGACTCCACCTTTACTAGTCTATAATCTATAGTAGGTCACAGTTTGTTCTCTGGCGAATCCAATTTGAAGAGACTCAGACATCTGGAGCAGTGATTTCTAGCCCTATCTAAGCTGCACAGGCGGAGTACTGTGTGGTAGTACCTAGCACTAGTTCATCGAATAATGCGACGCAATGTTAGATACAAACACCATACTCTACTATTTTCAACCCCTCCAAGTTGGTAGCCTTAAATTTGAGTCCAAATTTAACCTTAGCATTTGTATATACTTGTGAATCCTATAACTTTCAAGGTTGGATCTCGGGACCTCGGGAATCATATGGATGTTGTACTAGGTACTACTATGTATCAGGATCAGCCTAGCCTTGAGCTTCCGAGGTATGATATCATTTCCAGGGACAACTTGAAATATTCCATCTTGCACCTTGCATTCAAACATTTAAATGTGTGGACTTGAAATATTCAACTTGAACTTGAACCCCTGGTGGGTCCGGTTCCGGGAAGGATGACAAGATTATATACATCCCATAGTAATCATGTTGACTTCAGACTAATAGCACTTGAGTATTCCAGTTCAAGTTTCTAGGCTCAATTTCAGTCGTATGAGCTTTAATCGATTACCAGACCTAGGATAATATCATAGTACCAAACACTTGATATCTTGTGCTGTGAATAGTGCGCGCCAAGCCGAATCGGGCATGGACCTCGGCTCGATTACAAAAAGTTGGAGGTCGCCGTCATCCGGATTGTAGACATCCTCACTTCTATTCTCTCGTTAACATCCTATCCCCTCTTTATTCATCGCTTGAACACCAGCGCAACTTCCTCCCACAATGACAAACCACGTTACCCTGTTTTCACCTCCTCCAGATGATCATTCCAAAGCGCCGATCGAGAATGTCCTCGACTTGACTCCCGTGGTGGACCTCGGTCCGGTAATAACACATTCTCCTGCAATTCAACCTCATGAAGAGACTAACAAGTGTCGCGTATAGGATGTTTTCACCAACACGCGCCCACTATGGCACCCTCCCGGCGCCCGCGGAATCTACGGCGGCGCCGCCATCGCGCAATCCTTATCCGCCGCAATGCGAACCGTCCCTGCCGATTTCGCCGTTCACAGCATGCATTGCTACTTCGTCCTTGCGGGAGACTCCGAACTGCCAATTCTCTACCACGTCGAGCGCGTCCGCGATGGACGGAGTTTTGTGACTCGAACCGTTCAAGCGCGTCAGCGAGGCCGCCCCATTTTCACCACCACCTTGAGTTTTAGTCGGGTCGGCAGCGGCGGCGAGAAGACATTGAACCATGCAACTCCCATGCCAGATGTAAAAATTCCGGATACATTACCAGGGACCGTGAGAGCGTTGAGTGATGCCGGAGGTGGGCCATTTGAGAGCAAAAGAGCAGGGATCATCAATCGTATGTTGTTTACAGGTCACCGGGGAACCCCGCGACTTCGTGACTTACAAATAAATAGGAACCCATAACCCAGAGGATAAAAGAGTTCGACGATTCGTTCGAGCCCGTGGCCGCGTCTCGGAAGAAGGTGGCTTCCAGGCACACCTATCCGCGCTCGCGTACATAACCGACAGTTTCTTCATCGGAACAGTTTCTCGCGTGCACGATATTCCCCGCTTCTCATCACCAGCTGAACTTGAACAACTTCTGAAGGCCCTTAAAAACCCATCAGACCTCGACGACGAAGATATCCGCAAGGCGCTCCAGGAATTGAAAGAGGAAGAGGCCTCAGATCTACGACGTCGTTTAGAAGGTGCCTTGAGCAACGCCAGTACTCAAGAACATAAAGAAGTCGGTATGATGGTCAGCCTGGATCATTCAATTTACTTCCATAACCCTCGGGCTTTCCGAGCCGACGAATGGATGTTCTTTGAAATGGAGAGCCCTTGGGCTGGCGAAGGCCGTGGCCTGGCGGTCCAGAAGATCTGGTCGCAGAACGGAACATTAATTGCAACCTGCACGCAAGAGGTATGTCGATTTTCTAGATTTGATTGCGATTTGAGAAGCTGACCAAAACCACAGGGCGTTGTGCGATTGAAGCAGGACAAGCCGCCATTGTCTAAGATCTAGACTTGTGCATCATATACCCTGCATTGCCCCATGAGCTTATTTTTTTATGTTCACTGTGATTACTTTCGCTGTTTATTATTTATTTTTCATTCCCCTTACATATTGGACCATAGACTTATTTACTTTTACCCCCGATTTGTTGTTGATTTGCCAGGTGGATCCGAAATCTTACATGAATAGCTACTCCTTATCTGTTTTATATGATAATAAACTCCGCCATTGTGCATTTCCAATTCCTTCACTTATTTCCATCTTACTACCGAGACTAATTCTCTCTAACTGATGTCTGGGTTTGACTCCACTTGTCGCTGAAAGGCGTGCCCCACATGCACTGTGACTAATAGATTCCCCCAGATCGAGGTCGATCCATAAGACAGATGATTTTTTTTTTCTTCAAGTCATCTTCCAGGAATCTCTGAGATTGCTGTAACCTCATACCTCCGAGTCTGTTTCAACTGACGTCTGCCAAACATGGCGACTGCAGTTTATACACAAAGCCAAACGATGTCGTTGGAACTTGAAGTTCGCGATACTTCGAGCCATATCACATTGCAAGGATCTCAAATGTCGGCATCGGAGCAAGAATCGGAAATTCGAGATGTTGAAGAACTCTCTCGAGTCAGGGCCTTTATCCTGGTTGCCACACTGTCAGGAATCACTTTTGTCGGCAGTATGAGTGGCGGCCTCTTAACGGTGTGTTTGCCAGGCATTGCAAAGGATTTAAACCTACCTGACAACCTTCTCTTATGGTGAGTCCCTTATGAATAATATTCAAGACAAACGAACTCGAAATAACAATCTTCTTCGTTCCAAAGGCCCTCCTCAGTATACTCGTAAGTATCCAGTTATCGATCCTCTCGCATCACTTTGCGGAGCTCGGCTCACTAACCTTACTAGTCTTGCCAATGGATGTTGCCTGCTACTCGCCGGCTCACTAGCAGACTTCCTTGGAAACAGATCAATTAACTTGGTTGGATGTTTTCTCTTGGCTAGTTTCATCTTGGCCTGCGGTGTCGCTGAGACAGGAATCCAATTGATCATGTTTCGGACCTTACAGGGAATAGCAACTTCAATGTGTCTTCCAACGGCATTTAGCATTTTGACGGACAGCATTTCCACAGGAAAGCGTCGCAACATTGGATTCGCCTGTTTAGGCCTCGGCCAACCACTTGGTTTCTCAGTGGGACTTGTGCTTGGTGGAATATTTCAGGATTCTAGCTTGGGATGGAGATTCGGATACTATCTTTGTGCCGGAGCTACGTTTCTCTTGACGATCGTGAATTACTTCAAGCTGCCTACTGACAGGCCTCGGGAATGCTTCTCTTTCAGTCGACTCCGAACTGAGATTGATTGGGTGGGAATTGTCCTTTCTAGTGCATGCTTGGGAATTATCTCCTACGTCTTCTCGTGAGTCAATCCACTTACCGATGTTCTCATATCATAAGCTTACAAGCTACAGAAACATTACCGATCATCCGAAGAGCATTCGAAACGCTTCAAATATCGCCTTGCTTTCTGTAGCAGCTGCTATGATTCCATCATTCTGGGCTTGGATGGAATGGCGAGAGAAGTCAGGAAGACCAGCATTGATTCCAAACTCACTGTGGAAGAATCGAGCGTTTACCACTATATGTGTAATGGTCTTCTTCTCTTGGGCTGTCTTGAATGGCATGGAAACCATTTTGAGTCTTTTGTAAGTTCAAAAGATAGACAATTCAACCACACAGACTAACCAGAAAAACAGCTTCCAAGAAGTGCAAGGATTATCGGCATTACAGGCAGCTCTCCGCTTCTTACCAAATGTCATCATTGGCATGATAATCAACCTTGGAACTGGATTACTCATTCATCGTGTTAGTGCGAACTACCTTGTGCTGGTAACTTCGATCTTATCTGCCGGATCACCTCTGCTTATGGCCCTCATTGACCCCAAATGGTCCTGGTGGTATGATATTTTCTGGGTTATGCTTCTAGGGCCCGTGTCTGCAGACGGTAAGAGACCTGCTCTGTTTCCTAGCGATATCAGACCTTGACTGACTCAATTTAAATAGCCATTTTCACCGTCGCGAACCTAATTATCGCAGATTCTTTCTCTCCAAAAACACAGGGTCTTGCAGGCGCTGTATTCAACACAGTCGCCCAATTTGGAACATCCATTGGACTAAGTGTCTTTGCCATCATCTCCGCCGGTGTGACAGATGGGTCTCACTACAAAAATAAAAGCTCGCCAGATGCGCTTATGGTCGGCTATCGGGCTGTTTTCTGGGCCTGTTTTGGACTTTTGCTTGCCGCTACTG
Organism: Penicillium herquei; assembly: GCA_039634405.1. Taxonomy (NCBI): domain Eukaryota; kingdom Fungi; phylum Ascomycota; class Eurotiomycetes; order Eurotiales; family Aspergillaceae; genus Penicillium; species Penicillium herquei. Next base: position 2,333,579 of record CP098387.1, on the reverse strand, counting down.
CTATTAGCGCGTGGGGTCTACGTCGTGTTGGAAAGGTTGGAATCAAGAGGGAGTAAAACATTAGTACTACATATAGTAGATCGTTAATAAAATTCTCGGGACATTTCTTTTAGACAAGGACTCGGAGCTGTCATTAAATTTTCAATTTTGCTGCTATTAGGACTATCTCAATATGTTAAACTCAAGCTCATGATATGTAAGTATGGTCATGGATGGGTGGTACGAAAAATGAGAACGCTAAAAGAAATCAGAGACACCCCTTTGATGTTTTGTTGGAAGATGTCGCATCGTAAATCGAATTCTGGGGGTATAAACATTAAAATAGGCGTATGAGCCGATCATGGTTGAGCATGGATGAAGCAAAAAAAATCATGAAGAACTTTTGAGCATTGAACCAAGGGGTATGCAAATTGTGGGATCAGATCAAGATCCCGGATCAAAACCAAGCAGTGAAACCGAAATGGAGGCGTTTCATGTATGCGATCTCAGCATATAATCGATGCAGCATGGCTGCGAGCCGTATCGACTCTGGTAATCGGACCAGTATGAGTAGTAGGAACCTTCTCCAAATCACCAGTATGTTCTGCTCCATTCTCTTCACGCTCAATTTCCATGCGCTCAATATCCTTGATACGCTTCAACTCTTGACAGAACTTGCTATTCGCTCGGATCCGATCTCCATAGCGAATGAATGCAAATGGGATAATAGAGACAGCCAGACTGATAAAGGCGATGAGGCTACAAGCCCAATGAATTCCCAGTCGATTGAACATAGGCTTTGTAGCAAGAGGTAGCACTGCGCCAAGGATACTTCTTGTACAGCTGGCAGCTGATTGTGCGCTCGCAGATAGAGTCTCGTATGCGTCAGTGAGGTAGTTAAGCATCGCCATGAAGATCAACAGGTAGCCCATTCCGAAGGGGATTCCTGAGAGGAAGGGAACGACCCAGGGAATATCGAGAGAGGCTGTCCAACCAACCCAGAATAGCGAAATGACGTATAGAGGACCGCCGATACAGGCAAGAGGGAGTCGACGGTATTCTTCAATTGCTGCCCATGGTGCGTTGCGAGCCTTTGCACGGGCGAGATATCCGTCATACCAGATGAACACGAAGCAGGCTAGAACAGCTCCGACACCAACTATTTTCGTCATGTTAGAATGAATTCTTAAATTTCGAAATGCAGGTAAACTCACTGGGTAAGAACATCAAGCCAGACACACCAGCACTCATGCCATATAGATCTGTAATCTTGATTAGTATGTGAGAGCGGCTGATTGCATATGCAGAGAACAAAATTGCACATACCTTGGAAGATGATTGGGTATGCCTCGAAATAAAGGTAGAAGATTGCATATGCAAGGGCGAGATAAAGAGACGTCAGCGACACGATGGACTCGTGGACGATCATGCGGAACGGGCGGGAGATGGTAATAAGAAACATTTGGCGAACGTCTCGACTGTCGACTTCTAATGGCGAAACAATGCTGGAATTTCCAGTTTCCTTTCGCAGTTTTTGTGCTCGCTTTTTCAAGATTACTGGTGCATATGTCTCTGGCATGAAAATAACGAGCGGGAAAGATGCGCCGGAGCAGATTAATCCAATCCAGAAACACCAGCGCCAGCTCACGACTGCGACAAAGCCTGAAACCCAAGGGCCAACGATTGGACCAAATGTAGTGCACTAGACTGTGTTAGAGGGCACTTGAAATACCAGATGGAATTTGGTGTACTTACAGCCATGTAGTATGCCATCAGACGACCTCTCTTAGTCGGGTTATCATGCACATCAGCAAACAATCCACCGACAGTAGCGATTGGCGAAGATGCCATCATTCCATTAAGGAGTCGAAACACCAGCAGGGATGCGTATGAGTCCGCTACCGCACAAGCAAGCATAAAGATCATGAAGCCGCAGTATGCAATGAGGAGTGGACGCCTGCGTCCAAAGTACTCTGAGCTAGGACCCCATATAAGGGGACCCACGATGTAACCGATGAGAAAGATAGAGATGGGCAAGACTAGGGCTTCCTGGTTGGTGATATTGAACTCTGCCGCAATTTGTGGGATTGCATTGCTGCAGATTGAGGAAGCGATAGTACTGTTCATGACCTGCATCACACCGGCAGCGAGGACAAGAAGCTTACGGCTCTGTTCAATCGGTTAGCATCGGTATGAATTCATATTGATCCAATTTCAAGCCGGATTGACTGACATTCTTCCAATTGACAGGATTGTCTGGGTCATTGGGTCCAAATGAGACGATGGTCTTTGAAGCGACTCGTCGAAAGCGAGAATATGATGGGTTCTCATAACGTTCTTGGATAGGCTCATGCAAGACCTCTGAATTGTCATCCGAATCATGTTGTGAGTGCTGCGACTCATGAGAAGAGACAGCTACATCTTCTAGTATATTGCTCAGTAATCGCCTTCCAGGTTTAGTAGTAATTTAAACTAACCGGTAGCTGAAAGAGCTCTTTGCAGGTTCTCCTCTGCTTCAAAATGATCCGTCATGATGGTGTTTCTGAGTGCCCATCCAAGAAACAGAAAAAATGCGCTAGATGCAGATCCAGGTGGGATGGCTCACTATAAGAGCGCCATGTGAGTAAAAAAAATAGGAAAGCAGATCCAGGGCAGCTCCACTTTCACAGGGACCCATGCAAAAGTTGGAGTCAGAGGCAAATAAAACTCCATCTCATTGTGGGTATGGTCTCCACTTCGGTCTGGCACTTTTCATTCTTTGCGCCCTTAGCTTGACAGGCGTCTGTGTGCGGTACTGATCTGGATAATACAGTGAGAAGTCTGGGCTATTCTACTATTCTAATGCGGAAGGGTCAGGTGTTGATCAGTTACATTTCGGTTAAGACGGCTTTGTAGTAAACTTTGCCATATGTTAAGCCTCGGACCCAAGCTAGACATTTCAATAAGAGGGATTTCTCAGTGGCAAGCTGAATACGAATCTGCAAGTATCACTGGCATATACTATTACTTCATACTCAATCTCGCACATAAAGCCGACTCCTGTGTAGCATCCACAAGTTTGTCGAACCTCGTGTTATTTGGTACAAAGTCAATATCAACAATCCCTGCTGCATGCATCTTTGCATTCGCAATGTCAACCGGAGAGGGAAATCTAGACCTGGTGCGCATGGACAATCTTGGGCATCATACCCTGCAAAATCAAAGCTCCAATGCCTGATGAGAACCCTCGTGAGCAACTCGGGATTTGCACATGGGTGATGCGCAAATCGATCAATGGCTCCTAGATGAATTAGGAGACCGGTGCCGGACCGGTTCCGAAGCAAAATTTGAGCAACTGGGGTTGACTTGGCGTGGGGCATGTCTACATGAACTAGAATTCAGGTACCAAATTCCATTTCAAGTTTTGATGTTGACTCATGGGATCAAAATAGGAAGGCAAATCCGATTTCTTATCTTGCCCATGGATCCAGAGTTGAGTGGAGCAATCACCATGATCCAATACTGGATGTAAACAGTATGACTTTTCTTTTTGTTATTTCCCCTTGGTGAATACATGCATCCCTTGTTCAAGTTTTCCATGGCGGCAAAGCGGAGCGCCAAGCCACAAAACGCGCTGTGGAATTTTTCATCCGCTTGCGTTTTCCGAATGGTTCGGACATCTCGCCGATCTTTCTAGAACCCTGGGAACATTTGCCCCTTTGCGGGGAATATTGAAAATAAATGCATTGAATCAGGCCTCATATTTTTTCTGGAGCCTGAGTCTAGTATCATGATAGTCATGCTGCTAGTCTAATGGGTCAGGCGTATAGCGCAGTTCGACACTGTTGAGCTCCAGAATAATCAACCACTGGGAGTTCATTGGGACTCAATTGATTTTGATCTTGATCACTTGAAGAATAAATTTGATTCAAATTGACTATTGAAACTCCAATGGTTGCAAACTTACCATAACGTGGCAATAGGAGGGAAAAATGTATATAAGGGAGACAGCCCGAGGAGCTGCAGATGTACATATCGAGGAATAACTCAGGCCCGCTCCCTAACATTGAATTCCATAGTGCGGGGCAAACGGCTACAAACGCCGCCATCTTCTCGGTAATGCAGTACACCGTGGGTGTCACCTAATCACATGCATGTGGACTGTCTTTGTGATAGTGAGTTGGAATCACAAGCAGAACCGTTGTTAGAACAAGCACAGTCAACTTCAAATGTTGATGTCAAAACTTATTCTCTAGGCAATTGATAATGCTCCATATGTTGAGGGCAATGAGTAATTGTCTCCGTGTGAATTGAGAACATGTTTGATGTTGTACTAGTATCAGTGGGAAGCGGATGATCCCCTCCTCAGGCTGCCAGTATAGGCTTTACTATACTAGGATATGTACACGGTGATACAAGCTCATGTCACTGCAGTGTTCAATTGTGACAGAGATGATGAGGGACCACACGTTGATTGATCCCTTAGTTGTACAACTAGTGTGCCCTGATGAGATCCCATCACCAGACTGTGCATAGTAGACACTGGGTTTGATAAACCAGCTGTGAGGAGCAATGCATTTGTCAGAACATTTTGAACGCTCTCCTGGGGAATGGTCATAATGGAGCTCAAGCAGCCTAAGAGGAGGGCCATTTTCAAGTCAATAGTAACAAGAATGGAAAGCTAACCAAAGCAGAAAGAGTGTAGTGATTTGATGCCAGGTGCACATGTAGACGATTTGAACTTGAGCAGTGGTGTATTGGGACAGGCTGGTTGTAGCTAGCCCAATGTGTTGTCCCGGCCATTTGGGAGATGAACGGGATGGATGTAGAGAGTGTGTTAATGGTGCAATGATATTGGCCTCAATTGCTCTTTCCCAGATTGTTATACATGGTGCAGTCCAAAAAAGGAAGGCACTCATTACGTCAGACCGTTGAATTGAACTAGGCCACATCCGGTCTAGCGCAACGGGGAGTACCAACTGGGAAAGATTGAATCTCCTCATCATCGAGGTCTCGGCTTCCAATTGATCTCCTTTATACCTCTGACGATGGCTCCCCCACCTCGTGGTCGTGGTACTAGTCAGCGGAGTCCGACCGTACTGGTAAGTCCCCTTTGTGGTGGTGGTTTCCCCAAAAGCAATTATTCTCCGACATGCAGATATTAAACCAAGCTGTTATTTAGGTTACGGATTCCCGAGACCAACAGCCCGCTTCAGCAGCTCGTCGACGACGGTCGCCCGCCACTCGATTCATTACTGTTGACAATGTATTGCAATATGCCTCCGATGTGCCCTCCATGCAGCAGCGCCACCCGCCGCCCATCTCCAGATCTCGCCGTGTTGCTTCGGGCGCCCTGATGGGAAATGCCAATGGAGCCTCGGGATCCCTAGCAAGCACCACCGGGACCATTGGGCGTCTGGCAGCCCAGCCACGTCTTCCTCCACGAACCACAAAAGTCAGTGAGAAACTCGTCCTCTTGCCTGATACCGCGGGTGTAGGCGAGGGGACAACAGAGGATGAAGACGACGATGTGCAAGATGACAATGACCTGGTGGATGAGGAGCTGGTGGATAGGCTGGCGAGGGAAAAAAGTATGGACCCCGAAGTCGTGAGGCGACAATTGCTATCGCAGAAGCGACTCGGCGGTGATTTTGGTGTTGATAACGACATTTCACCTTTATTGGCCGAGGAAGACTTGCATCGAAAACGTCGCATTGCGCCCGAGAGAGCGAAGAGCTACGCTGAGCGACTACCGAAGGCTAGGCGTGCAGAGAAACTTGCCCGGGTCACCGCTTATTGCACCGCACAAGCATACAAAATGGGATCCGTGGCGTCCTTTGTCAAAGAATGGCATGGCGCTCGCACCAAACTCTACGATGACTGTCTCTACACAGCTTACCACCTTCCACTTCTGCCCGGTCATGAAGGCTATCGCTTGCGAAGCAGTCCCGTCGTCAAATTCCCCGGCGGCAAGTCCTTACTCGATGAGGAAATTGAGCGCAATGAGCTTCGTGACCACCACGATGATTACATTGGGGAAATTGAAGAACATTCAGTCGGAGGTCATAATCGTTCTGGAGATGAACACCACCCAGAGGCATCCCCTCGGGATTCTGACGACCATGCACCTAGCCAAGATCAGCAAGAAAGATTCATGACACACAATGAGGAGAACAACCATACTCGAGAGGACCGCCAATCTTCTGATCAGTCGAGTGCATTTGAGAATCATGCTTACCTTTCCTCCGAGTCAGACCAACAATCAAATGAAATGCCGCCCCGACGCCGCCGACATAGTACCGATGATAGTCACACCCTATTACGGGATCTTGGTTCCCCGCCGGCAACCACTCAGCAGCCGCCAAAGCCCCCTGCCCCTGCACGAACACTTTACAATGTTGCTGAGATGTTCGTGTTCAGTTACGGGGTTGTGGTGTTCTGGAATTTCACGGAACGACAAGAAAAGGATCTGCTGGCAGATCTAGCATTCGCAACATCCTCCGCCACTGGAACCCCCATCCCATTGACTACAATGCCTCTCCACGAGGAAGATTTTGAGACCGAAGAATTCCACTTCGAGTATTCTACTGAGATCTCACGCCCTCGCGTCTACAATGATATGATTACTCTTCGCAGCGGAGACCATATGATTAAACTAGCAATTAGTCACGGTATTTCTCAAAGTACCAAGCTGTGCTTCTTCGAAGAGGTGATGGCTCGCCAAATGACAGATGCCAAAGATGTTCCTCGTCGCCTCGCCATGACAGGAAAATTGGGCATGAAACGGGAAGAGGTATTCCGCATATTGGGTCGTCTCTTCAAAAGCCGAGTGGAGGTCAATCTCTGTAGGTTTCTTCTCAACACCGAAGTTCCATCTTGTGATGAAATTGACTAACGAATTGATTTTAGCATCAAATATGCTTGACGTTCCGAATTTCTTCTGGGAGAGTGAGCCCACTCTTTATCCGCTTTACATCGCCGTACGCGAATACCTCGAAATCAAGCCACGTATTCAGGTTCTCAACGAACGATGCCGAGTCTTCCTGGACCTCGCAGAAATCCTTTCCGACTCAATAGCTGACAACCGTACCTCTCGTACGTTACCCTCGCATTTCCGATGCTCATCGATTTACTTGCTAATTCACTATTCTCGTAGATCAAACATGGATCATTATTGTGCTGATTATCATTTCTATCCTCGTGACTATCTCCGAGGTTTTCCTCCGATTTGGTCTTCTTCACGCCCGTGAAGGTGCAGTCTCGAGTCCTACAACGATTCTCGCTCGTGCCTTAGGGCGATCTGCTCCCTCTCTGCCTTCTGGATGGTCTACTACCGACATTCCCCCAGGCTGTATTTGCCCATCACTCACTCCCGGAGTGCCTGGATCAAATTTAAACAGCAGTCCACTCTGGGGTTAAAAGAGCCTCCGATTTGTGCAACACTTTATTTGAAACAAGGTTGAACATGGCGTTATGGTTGCTAGGATGCAACCTGGACAAAATTAATCTTTCTGTTACATATCCTCTAGTCGAGTGGTAGTTGAACAATACTATATCTACCACTCCATCAATATCGTTATATTCGTCTTCCAAGATTTGTCACCAGTTACAACAGCATTGAGTGAGATACACTATTTTTCCCATTTCGTTCTAAAGTTAGCCTCAATTGTTGCTTACTTGCAATAGCTTCAATGGATGGAAGTTGGCTACTATGTGATGTCACTGAGAATTGGTAACTTTTCAGAAAAATTTCATTTCGATTGATTCAAGTTTGACTGCGTAAAAATAGCAGCATCAACCGCAAGGCTAGACCTCAGCCAGAAAACAAACAAGGTATTTTTTTTTTTTTTTTTTTGATTTTCTTTTTTTGTGCAAACAGCACCAAAACAATGCGCAGAGCTATGCATCGCTGCTACCAGAATGGTAAAGTGAACGCAGGCCAATGCAAAACATAAGCAAAGAAAAAAGAAAGAAAAACGAAAGGAATATTGTCCGAACGAAGATACCCAGATCAGTTAAGAACAGGTAAATTGAACGACGAGGAGATACCCAGATCAATCAAGAACAGGTAAACCGAATGAAAATACCCAGATCAGTTAAGAACAGGCAGATCAAACGGAGATGAGATACCCAGATCAGTTAAGAACAGGTAAATCAAAGGAAGAGGAGATACCCAGATCAATCAAGAACAGGTAAACCGAATGAAGATACCCAGATCAGTCAAGAACAGGCAGATCAAACGGAGATGAGATACCCAGATCAGTTAAGAACAGGTAAATCAAAGGAAGAGGAGATACCCAGATCAATCAAGAACAGGTAAACCGAATGAAGATACCCAGATCAGTCAAGAACAGGCAGATCAAACGGAGATGAGATACCCAGATCAGTTAAGAACAGGTAAATCAAAGGAAGAGAAGATACCCAGATCAGTCAAGAACAGGTAAACCGAATGAAGATACCCAGATCAGTTAAGAACAGGCAGATCAAACGGAGGTGAGATACCCAGATCAGTCAAGAACAGGTAAATCAGACCTTATTAGAGGATATGCTACATCCACAAAGCAATCTCTCCGTTGGAAGTACCGCCTGCAACCCAGTTGTTGGTCGGGTGAAAGACTGACACGATAGGGATGTCGCTAATACCGTGGCCACCGAGCTGAGCAAGATGATTGCCTTTTGCGTTAAAGATATCAACGAAGCCATCTCTGTTTGGGATACAGAACTTCTGGCCACCAGTTCGGGGAGCGGGGTGCCAATGGGGACGAACGCAGCGCCTAATAACAGGAGAAAAACATGGTTAGTAAAAAGCCTTGAAAGGGAAAGGTGGGGTTTCAGTCATACATCATTCTGTCAGATACGCCCGCGAATTGAAGGCTGTGCTCAATCACGGCGGTTGGGAAGAAAGATGGTGGGGCTGGCGTTCCATCATCAAAGGGTGATCGAGCTCTGTTAGGCTCTTGCTCTTCGCTGAAGAAGGACTTGAAGTCATAAACTCTCACTTTGTTCTCGATGGACAAAGTGGCAAGTTGACCCTCCGCATTGAAAGTTGCATGTTCGAGACCTAACGCGGTTGGACGCTGTGCAACAGGACGTGGTGGCTGGGTGGTATCCATTCGGCGAAGGTCCCATACTTCGGTGTAAAGGCGGCCACAGGCAGTCGCAAAATAATGCGGCTCGGGAGGGTACAAACTGCATGAGGTTATTGGTGCAATGATACCGATTTTCCATTCTCGAGCGTCATTGCGAGGAGTTCTCATGTCGTACATGCCAAAGACACCATCCAATGAATGGGTACCGCGAGCCTCTGTCCAGTAAAGGGTGTTTGTGTCCATGGGAGCCATATCGAGCCAGGTATAGCCTCCATTTTGATTTCTTCGGAGTGGCCAGAACCTCTTGAACGAGAGCTGTGTTTCAATATCGAACTCTTGGATAGTGCCATCTTGGCTTGCCGTGAAGACGCTGGTTGGCTTTCCGGGGTGGATCTTGGTACACCAGACAGTATCGCTGTGAGGCTTGAACAGATCGACAATTGGGCAAGGGTAGCCGAGCTCCATGCTCTCACCCGGGGCTTCTAAGAGGGCCAAGTGTCCGTCATCGTCGCCTGCATAGATCAACGCCTTTGTCTCTGTGGGATGTATGGCCATTGACGTGATCTGTCCGTGCGTGGCCTTGTTGTCTATAAATGTCCCATGTCAGCTTAACCAATCCTCAAAGCAAGGTGAGAATGAGTGTATTTGATATCATACGGTATGGCCGGAACTGTCCATCGCACAGCCTCATGCTGGCCAGCTCGAGGCGGTCGAGCTTCAGGTCCGGGTCCTCGGTCTCCGCGACATCGACCCGGTCGAATGTCCGCGCCCGAAAGTCGGCCACAAACCCTCGCGGCTCTACACGGCCTGATGGCCGCCGAGTGCCAGTGTGCTGGCCACTGGTTCCGATGGTGGGTTCAGCACCATCGGACCACTCGGCATGCTCATCATCATCCTCGTAGTAGTCGGAGGATGGGAGGTCTTCGAAGTCGAGCTCTTCGTCCAGGGCTCCACCCTCCCCAAGGGGACCCAGCAGGAAGTCCTCTGGGCCAACTTCTTCTCCTCCGTACATCCCCGAACGGAGTGCTGTCTCTTGCCTCTCCACCAGGCTCAGGGCGGACTCGTGGTATCTCATTGTTCTGTTATATTTCAAAGAAGAAATGAGTTAGCTAGGTCCCATTAAGTTCACGTGTGGCTTCTTTCTCATAACTGGCTGATTCCTCACCCGCAGCGAGATACTGGAGGTGAAGTGACTGATTTATGAAGAAAGGAACTCTTGTTTAACAGAAATGTTAATGAGGGCCCTTCTCTTCACTCTGGGGGTTCTGTTGGGGAATTCTTACCACTTGTAACGCGGTGGTGCGAGAGGTGCAGAAGGAAGAAAAGAGTGTGCGCGTTGTGATTTATTTATGGTCTGTTTATCTCTCACTTCTCAGCCAGCAAGGCAGGCGTCAGGCGTCACTTTCTTCGCCATATCAACTATACCAGGCGACAGCATGATCCCGTGATATCGAATTGAAGCGTCTAAAGGCACATAGGGAACTTGTGGTCTCCATATTGACTAATATCTAATAACATCTATTAATTAACAATGTGAATTCATATGATGTGTGAATATACTTCAGAAGTTATACGTGAAGGCCTGGTTTGTTTTGTTCATAGTGCGTGGCAATGGTATCGATGCGCAGATAGAGCGCGTGGTTGGGATTATAGGCGGTGTTAGGGCTCGTGGAATTAAAGTTCTGCGTCGCATTTATCTGATGTGGGGTCACTGAGTCAGCAAACCCAACCTCATCACTGATAAGATAAGCTGATAAGCTGATAAGCCCAAACGCGAAATTGAAAAATCGGTCAGGTGACCACTTAACATAAAAAAGTGCTTGTAGATCTCATAGGCCTTGTCCAATGCCATCATCATCGTCATTTTCCAACTGTTCCATTTTCTCAACCAAATGGCGAGTCTTTCCCGGCAGGTGTACTTTTTCTCAAAATCTACCTCGTCTACTGCATTTTTGTATCAGACCCGAACTCTTGGGCCTTTATCTCGGTCTGTTTTAACGCGAGGCCGGTCCCAATATCAGTATTCCACTGACGGGCATGCTGTCAGGGATGATCCAATAAGCAAAGACAACTTGTCCGAGTCATTGGCTCAGGATAGCTCTAATAATCCTGACCCCATACAAGAGGAGATCACTAAAAGCTCTCCGTCCCGTACAAGCTATCTACGTCGACGTGGCAGGACAGCCCCTGCTTCGTATCCTACCAATGACAAACCCTGGTCGGCAGACTCTGCTACCAAGAAATCAAAGTCCAGAACTTATACTCGGAGAGAACGAGATGCATTTGACGGCTTATTGTCGCGATGGAATAAACAGAAATCGAACCACGCTCAAACAGAAGAGAGTGAAACAATAACTCAATTTGAGTCCATTCTTGGAACTACAAATGCTGCATCAGAGAAATATGGAGCATCACTGAAACATGAAACGGAAAGCAAGCGGAAAGAAACTCCAATCAAGGATCGGAGTAAGCCCCGGGCCCGGGATGAAGAGGATGGAATTCATCTGAGCGAGTTAGGCTTTACAACTCCTGGCTCGCGCACAACAGTAGATCCTGTTGTGCCCATGAAATCGGCAATCCATATGGTCGTGCAACGAGAGTTGAGGAAAATTGAGGCTGAGCTCTTCCAAGCCATGGAAGATCAAAAAAGCGATTCCGCTGTTTGGAAAGTGTGCAGGGAGCGAATTTTCACCATTCCTGAGCATGTAGGAGGAAAAGTATCTTCCTCCTCTTCCGATCCCGATGCTGCCTCCAATGAGCCGGGACTCGATCAGTCCAACAGCAGGGAACCCTTCTCAAGCCCGTTGAATATTCCGGACGCAGTCCCAGCAGGGCTTGTGGTGGCGAAATTATACCCACGACTCCTGGTACTTGCATTCCGAGTCCTCAGCACCCACTTTCCCGAGTCTCCCCTTATTGGTCAATTCCGAACAGCAGTTCGGGCAAATGGCCGCACTGCCGCTTTCCTGGGAACCTCCGCACAGCTCTATGAAGAATTGATGACATTCTTTTGGTATACTTGCCATGATCTTCCGGCAGTAGTTTCCTCTCTACAGGACATGGAAAGTGCGGGACTGGACACCAACAGACGAGTCCGCAAGCTTTTGCGAGATATTGTCGATCAACGGGAGCATGATCTTGACTCGCCGGAGCAAGTCCGTGACCGGTCCTTTTGGGATGCCCCGCCGAATCAAAAGGCATTCGAAGAGCTTGCAGGCCCTGGTGGCTGGCTTGAAACAATCAGCTCTCGGATGAAGCAGCAAAAGCACTCCACAATGCCAGTTCTCAGGCTATAATTGTACTTAAGTGCCCGATGGAATGGTCTGCACTGGCACAGTGTGTATAATATCTCTCCTCTTTGTAAATACTTCTTCCGCCATTATTTCTGGTTGGATCATATATCTTGTATAATAATCACACTTTTCGTTGTTCAAATAATCTCCCACGCCTATCAATAAACTATTATTCAATGATATCAGCAAAGATCACATTTATCGGGAGGTATGAGCTACTCCATAAGCCTACTACTAAGGTCCACCCATGCGCCCATTATGTCTACTTTGAACATCGCGCGCCTGGGCACCTTTTGACCATTCAAGGTCACTATTCAGGAAATTCATATCAAAAATCTCTTGCCATCCCATTTGACAAGACTATCTCACTATCTTCACAATTAGGTCAAAAGTTTAGCCGATTACATAACCCGATACGACGCCACAAGCCAAGAGGGGTTAGTTGTGGTTATCCCCGCACGCAATTCGGCTGTTTCTTTCGGTTTACGGACAAACGAATCTTTACACTTCTTCTCTTCCTCTGTTTGGCTTTATGAACCATATCAAAGCTTCAACGCGATCAATTCGACTCCTATCTCCATTCTCGAACCCCTCCCTCTCACGATTCACTAGATCGAACCCCTTCGCCCAGGCAGTTCATCCCCATTTCCTCCGTCGCAATATGGCTTCCGCAATGGCAAAGCGCCTCGAAGGCAAGACTATTCTCGTCACAGGTGCCTCATCTGGCATTGGAAAGAGTACAGCCCTGGAATTTGCTCGTACTTCTCCGAAGAACTTGAAACTCATTTTGACGGCGCGTCGCATTGATACTTTGAAGGAGGTTGCGGCCGAGATCAAGGCCGAAGTTGGTGATGGTGTCCAGGTCCTTCCAGTCAAGCTGGATGTTAGCAACCCAGAGGAGATCCGCAACTTTGTTCCTTCCCTGCCTGAGGACTTCAAGGAGATCGATGTCCTTGTCAACAATGCGTGAGTCATCGGTTCTGATAACGGGATTTGGGTGGGGCACCATCAAGCAGTCTAGATTCCACTAACGGCGATAACCTATCATTAGTGGTCTTGTGAAGGGTGTTGCTCAAGCTCCTAATATTGATCCCCAGGACATGGCCATCATGTTTAACACCAATGTTACTGGTCTTATCAACATGACCCAGGCCATCCTGCCTATCTTCAAGAAGCGCTCCGATGGTGGCCGTGGAGATATCATCAACGTTGGTAGTATTGCCGGTCGTGAGGCTTACCCCGGTGGCGGCATTTACTGCGCTACCAAGGCCGCTGTGCGATCGTTCACAGAGTCCATTCGCAAGGAGCTCATTGCGACCCGCATCCGTGTCATTGAGATTGACCCCGGTCAGGTTGAGACAGTACGAGTCTCTTTCAATTGCTTTCCATATTGACCCAGCTAACTTTGTTAAAGGAATTCTCTGTCGTCCGATTCTACGGCGATAAGTCCAAGGCCGATGCTGTGTACCAGTAGGTTCCCAACCATATTTCGATTTGGGAAATGCAGCTAATATTTTGCAGGGGCTGTGAACCTCTCACCGGTGATGATATCGCAGAGGTTATTGTCTTTGCGGCCGGTCGCCGAGAGAATGTTGTCATTGCCGATACGCTGATCTACCCCAGCCACCAGGTATGTTCTACATCGACATTCAGGCATCTAGAAGCCTTGTAACTAACAGAACCAGGCCGGACCCACTACCATGCACCGCAAGTCATAAATTCCATGCAAGGAATTTAAGATGAGATGGGTAAAATAGACATGAATAAACATCGGGTGCAACCGATGTATTGGAGGAAACAATTTTATAGAACTTAAGCACTAAAACTCCAATGGAATGGACATATTCAGGATGCCTTTTCTACGTCAATGACCTCCTATGTAATTGACTCGAGGCCTTCCACATTTAACGTTTGAGACTACCTACCTAAGAGGCCTTGTCATGATAAACGGGTGATTTTCCAACCTCAGGTATTTCCAAACTTGAACCCCATTAATGCAATTGACCTGACTCAACCATCATTCTCCCGAGGTCAACATGGAGCTGAGATTAAACAAATTGCCACTCAGGAACAATAAACTCTGCGTTACCTGTGCAGCTCCAATCTCAATCGCCAGTCGGCCATCGGCTGCATCTAGAAGAGTAGTGGATCCAGTGGACTTTTGCGGTGTATTGAACCGTAATATTACATGCGGGGAAAATAGTCCGCTAACAATCAAGTCCTCCCCGGTGCGTGTAACATTGTTTTATCATGTATTAAATACCAAATGCAAGTGGACTCGTACCCGCCGGGCGTGAACTAAAAACACGCTGACCTTGCAGGATACGAACTATCCAAGGTTCTCATTACTTCATAAATATCAACGACTCCGAACCAAGGTCACTTATCAGGAAAGAATATCCAAGATGTCTCCACTTATCAACACATGAGATAACAAAGTCATCGGCTCTCGGCAGTCCATGACGTTCACATCGGCGCAATACAAGCAATTCACCGCCCAGCGAGACCCGCATGATCGAATCCGGAGAAAGCAGTGGCCAGATGCAGGGTGCGACCCAGACTTGACACAGAGCAACCGACCTTGATTCACTCCTTTGGGAAATCTTCTGCGTTTTTGAGTGTGGTCGTTCTTGTTTCCTCCGCAACAATGTCCGATCATGGAGTTCCGGGGTCTATATCAAGATCCTCCACCCATCCCGTCTCCGCTTCTCCTGAGTCCATTCTCTCGGCTTGGCGGTCTCGTTTGACCAGTTGGTGGGATCGTTCTTCTACATCTTACTCGCAATTACCTCAAATTCCTGATCATCAATCGTCTCGGCTGGATTCCGAGACCGAGGAGATGGCTATGGAGGTTGCCCGGCTGTCTAAGGCTCGATGGCGTACATATTGGCTAGCTGCTGTACTCTGTTGCGGTGGAGCGCTGTTTGGATATGATTCTGGTGTCATTGGTAAGCTTCCATATTATCATTGACAATCTGTTATCATATGGAAGTATTTAGCTCTGACATATTTCAGGCGGTGTTCTCACATTCGACTCCTTTCAAGAATCTTTTCAATTCACAGCTGCACAAAAGACTCGTATCAGTGCCATTGCAGTAGGCATTCAGCAAGCGGGTGCGCTAGCTGGGTGTTTTCTTGTTTGGCCAGTCACGAATCGATGGGGCAGGCGAATTGCAATGATGCTTTGCTCCGTGGTGTTCTGTATCGGTGTAGTGCTCGAAGTGATCGACACCCACTCATTGGCAGCGTTCTACGCTGGACGGGTCATATGTGGTCTTGGTGTTGGCGCATCTGCTACTGTGATCCCCATTTATATGTCTGAAATGAGTCCCAAGGAAATCCGTGGTCAGCTCGGTAGTTGCTATCAGCTGACATATACAATCGGAATCCTTGCCTCTTACTGGATCGACTACGGTGTGGAGAAGATGCCATCCAGTGCGAAACAATGGCAGTTACCGATTGGACTACAGCTTGTCCCGGGCGTCTTGATGGGGCTTGGTATGTTCACTTTGGATGAGAGTGTGCGCTGGCTGTTGGCCCACGGTAGGACTGCAGAGGCATGGCGGAGTCTCGTTTGGATTCGCGCTGGTGATGGACTCGCAGTACAGCAAGAGTTCGAGGAAATGCGCCGGGGTCTTGAAGAAGAGCGACATGTTACAGCCGGATTCCACATGCGTGAACTGCTTGAAGGTCCCAACATGCACCGTCTTCTACTTGGCGGCGGGATCTTCCTGGCGCAACAATCAACTGGCTCGACGGCTCTCGCCTACTTCGGGCCACAGTTCTTCTCTCTGATCGTTGGTCCTGGTGAGAAGAACCTGCTACTTACCGGCATATTCGGTGCTATCAAAGTTGTCTCGTGTTTGATCTTTGTGGTTTTCATGTCCGACCGATTTGGACGTCGCCCAATGCTAGCAGGTGGGGCAGCTTTTATGTCAGTGTGCATGCTAGCTACTGCAGCCGTTGTCAAGAACTATCCGCCCGAAGACGGAGTGGTTACAGCTGCTGGAGTCGGTACTGTCGCCTTGATCTATCTCGACATTATTGCCTATAATTTCAGTTGGGGTCCTCTTCCTTGGCCATGTACGAGTGAAATATTCCCAACTCGTATCCGGGAACCCGGTGTAGCATTTGGCGTTGGATCACAGTGGCTATTCAACTTCATCTGGAGTTTCTCGACTCCATATATTATGGCCGGAATTGGATGGGCCACGTTTTTGCTGTTTGGATTGCTAGACATCTTGATTGTTCTCTTTACTTATTTCTGTTTGAAGGAGACGGCAGGAAAGACCTTGGAGGAGATCAATGAGATGTTTGATGGAGTTGATCCGGATGCAGAACAAGGTTGGAAAGATGATGCTGTCAGAGATGCTAGCATGGAGTCACAAGAAGATGAACGGCCACAGGTTCTCGATGCTGTGGAATCGCACAGTACATCCAAATCATCACAGAGCAAGAATGTCCCCAGTCATTTGGAAGAGTCGCCCGCCGGTCGGGCTTGACTTGATCAACCTCCAGGTTATATAACTGATGTGGGTTGGAAGAGGGATACGTGATTCGATTAGACGGTTGCGCCGAGAAATACTTAGAATATTTATATACTCTACAATGAACATATCCGTGTTTGAGTCCACTAGCATATACTGTCTTTTTTCGTCTTGAGACTTTAATGGAATATCAAGTTGAGATGAATACATTTCTTGGAGAGAAATCGAATCTACATCGAACGGGAAGAGCACCTGGCATGAGTGGGTAATTAAATCAATTTTATAACCCAAATCTATCTTATTTCGTTTTGGGCAGACTCGCTGACCCAAAACATTGTTTATATACTAATTCATTTCATCATTTATACGGCCAGTGACACTTTACACAATGACCTGGTGAGTGGCGGGCTTCTCCGCATCCTCACCGAAGATGTTAACGTTCCAGCGAGGGACGTCTATACAGAAGTTAGTAACAAGACCAATGATAGAAGATATCAAGATAAGAGGAAACATACTAGCAATGAAAGGAGTGTTGTAACGTCTGCGGTCCTGGCCCAGAGCGCTGACCTTGGCAATCTCCTCAGCAGTGAGCTCAATCTCCTTGAAGTTGTCGGCGATACGGGAGGGGGTAACGGATTTGGGGATGACACTGTGGCCACCGACTTGGGACCAGGCGAGACTAGGAAAAATAGAATGTTAGTTGAGGTAGATTGGAGCAGTTTGAAGGAGACATACATGACGTGGGCACCAGTGACCTTGTTACCAGTGCGCTTGGCAACGGACTCGGCAACCTCGAGAACCTCAGGGCGGGTGATGAGGAGGGGAACGTTGAAGCCGTTGTTACCGAAAGCCGAGTAGGCAGTGATGTGAATGTTCTTCTTCTGGCAGTACTCAATGAGCTCGTTGCTCTGCAGGACGGGGTGACGCTCGATCTGGTTAGCAGCGGGGACAACGCCGGTAGCATTAATAATGGCCTCAAGCTATTGCGATGTGTTAGTAAGTCAATTGAGAAATGTGGAAGGTGAATGTCAACGAACGTGAGGAACCATGTGGTTGGAGACACCAACGGCGCGAGCCTTGGTCTTGGGGAGCTGGATCATAGCTATTAAGAATTGTAGGTCAGTTTCTGAGGTAGAATGGGGATACAGTTGAGAGAAATTTGCTTACCCTTCCAGGTGTCAACAATGGAAACATCATCGTCGATGCTGACATCGCCACCCTCGACAGTGCTGCCCTCGACCAGAGGGAAGTAGTTGCTGCCCTGCTTAAAGGCAACGGGCCAGTGAACAAGGTAGAGCTTTGACTATTAGCAATAATCCTCTGGTGCTACGGGGTTACTTTCACTCACATCAAGGTACTCAAGCTCCAGCTCGGCAAGGCAAGCATCGAGGGAAGCCTCAACGTCCTCGGGACGGTGCTGGCTGTTCCACAGCTTGGAGGTCTATGTAGGTGATGGTATGTTAGAAAAGCAGAGTACTGGTAGATTTTTCACATCTTTCACGGGGGGATACTCACAATGAAAAGGTCCTCACGCTTCAGACCAGGAACATCCTGGTAGGCACGCTTAATACCGGCGGCACACTCGCGCTGGTTCTGGTAGCTATTCACGGGGAAAGGTGTCAGTAATTGCTTGATTATTGCCAAGTCAATGATTGGCGAGGAGAACGAGGTCTTCGATGACATACATAGTGGCGAAATCCTGTTATTGCAAATTAGCATCATGATCCTAGCAAGCTCTTCGACATCTCAACATACCAAGTGACGGTAACCGGCCTTCAGGGCCTCGTAGACAGCCTCACCGACCTGGCCGGGGGCAGACTGCCAAGTACCGAAACCCAGCTGGCTGCGCAATTGTCAGTAATCTGTTTCAATTGAGGATGATTCGATTGTCCATACGGGATCTCGGCACCAGTGTTCAGAGTAACCTTCTTTCCGGAAGACATGATTATAGATTGAACTTTTCAGACGAATTGAATGATTCGAGAGAGTAAAAAAGAGAAATAGAGAGCACCAAGAAAACCGGGGAGCGCCGCGTTTAATAAACCGTCGACGTGTCTCCGGTGGGGTTGAATTGTATCATGCGCCTGGCCATCCCACGCTGCCCCTCATAATTCGGAGGAGACCCCACCGAGGGGGATCAGCGGTTATTTGGCCTCGATTCGCCCACATTGTCTGTACGGAGTATAGAACCCCTGGTTGGAAGCATTGACCCTCCATAATGCGGGATAGTCAGCATTTCTTTGGATCATGTCCTGGTGAAGATGGCAATAACCTCATATCAGTCAATATTCAAATCATCAACACTGTAAACCCCTGGACATTGTGATGTCATGTCTATTACCCGTTTTTAACCGGAGTCCAAGCTGATATTAATTCCTCCAATCTGCTTTTTTACCGGTCGACGCTAGTCAAAGCCTGGTAAGAGAGTGCCGACCTGGGGTACAATTTACCGTACAAGTTTCGGTTCATGATCCACCTTAAACAGTAGAATCTCGGTCATTACTTGCCAAGTGGATTCTAGAGTCAATTGGAATGATTTCAACCTTGGGAACACTGTGGTCTTTGTCGGGCTCCCAATTGGGCCTAGTATCCTTGCATTCAGTCCATTTTTTGCATCAAAAATGTTTATGATTTCTAAACTTGAAGGTCCACGCGCTGCCATTGTGGATACCATGCATCACTATGCCGATGCACCCCTCGGACTAACACCGGCCCCGTCGGCTCGATCGCCTCGTCGCAATTTCTCCGAGTGGGATACGGGGAACTTGGTGGGAGAAACGGAGGCATCGGTTCATTCTAAGACCACTCGAAGCTTCATGTTGCGAACCAGCCGAGTACCCTGGCGATTGAACTCATCTTTACCGAGCGGTACGGGTTAGGAAGTTCACCGTGGGAGTTATCGCGAGCCGAAGTGTCCGATATTCCAAACAGCAGTTTCGGGATTCATTTCAATTCGCTCAGCTCTTGAAGGAGATACCACTCGAGTAAATTCGTCACCAGTTGGCGGGTAAATTTGGCGGGGTATATTAGTTCAATGTCCAACTTGAAGTTGAAGCCAAGAACCTTGGAAGTGTCTCGGAATTGCACAAGTTTAGAGCATTTCATGGGCCTATCAAAGACTAAAATGAACTTTGAAAGTACTACTAGTAGCATTTATGCCCAACCTTGGCAATGATACGCGTTGAAGAGATATCCGTAGACATTTACCCGTAGATTGCAATGCAGTACTATTCCAATCCTTCCAATTCTTCTAATGAACTCTGGCTAATTCAAGAGCCACCACCCCCAGCCCCGCCGATGGCAGCGCCTAAAGTGAAAACATCGTCGCGCCCCGCCCGGGCAGTTCGTGTAGTTTGTCGTCGCCGTTTTTCTCGGAATACCAGGCCCGTCAAAAGTATAAGATGATCAAAGGAATCATTATTTTGTCCATAGATGTCCAAATTACCTGCCACTAATGAGCGTGGATCAGATGAAAAGACTGCAAGGATCTCTTGAGTCTCCTCGTCCACTAGTTTCGAATTTCCATATGGACTGAATCCACTTCCCACTGAACGGGTTCTTTTCCATGATAAAGTGTGGTTTTCTCCATGAATGGATGTTTGGAAGGAATATCTTGATGAAGCTAATCCTTTCTTCACCATGAATACCCATTCATGGTCACCATCAATCTGAACATCACATTTTGATGAGAAGCGATGAAATTTGGACACCCCGAGTATCGGCCCTTCAATATCTTGACCATCGTGAATCGTAAGATCCATTGAATGTGATGAGAATGGGGAGTTCTCTATGAAGAAATGCCGATTTCCGCCGAAGGCATCGGAAGTAGTAGCGTGGTAGTGATTCCCTAGTGGCTCTTCGACCACTTGAAATGCTCGAGTTGAAGACATGATTGATGTCTAATATGACGATGCTCATTTTAGAATGACTTCCTCAGGCAGGTTGACAGGTTGACTCCCTTATATATGACCAAAAACCCCGTATTTGTCCCAGGGTTTCTGTGGTTTCATATCCATGATTGGCTCCATTTGGATTTGGGTCTTTTGGTTTTATAACGTCATGGATGGGAGGTGATCATCAAATACTTCCAAGGTTGCAAATGGCAGTTTATAGCCCTGGACCCATAGGATTGGATCTCTCTGCTATAATTAGATCTCGGAGAGCCACATCTATTCTCAGCCTCCAGGGACTCCGATGCAGCTCCTCTGTTGTCGTCAACTGGTCGAAGGACCGATGATGTATCTGGACTAGCCTTGGTGCCTGAGGCAGAAACTGACATGAGATCCCAACTATGTAGTAGATTCAACTGATGGATATAAGAAAAAGAGATTGAATCAGTAGAATGCTCGAGATTGAAGCTTTCCATAAACGATAGATATTGACTGATTAAAATAGGAACTTAAGCTCCATAACCTCCCATATCATTATCCTCAATCCGACAACTGGCCAATTCGCGGGGACAAGCTCTCCGCCCGCACAGAGGCCACTTCCGCACTTTCTCTTCTAACGAGGCACTCCCACCTACGTTGTATCAAACGCTTTAATCAACTCGCCATGTCGCAATACGCCCGTGTCGAGGAGCTGTCAGACTCCGACCCTGATGAGGTCGCGCCCTCCGACTTTCTCCCCGAAAATACTATCATTGCACCCGCCGTGCCAACACCGGCCCCAGCAAAGCCAACCCCAACCCCAGCTTTCGCCCCACCAGTCTCCCAGGTGCCAGAGCCTCAGCGCGAAATCCCCCGCCATTTCCAATGCCTTTACCCTGTGTACTTTGATAAGACTCGCTCCCGCGCCGAGGGCCGTAAGGTTGGTGCCGAGCTTGCGGTCGAGAACCCGCTGGCACGAGACATCGTGGATGCGGTACAGATGCTGGGATTGAAAGCTGGCTTGGAGCCCGAAAAACTACACCCGAAAGACTGGGCGAATCCCGGTCGAGTGCGCGTGCTGCTCAAAGATGAAGATGGCACGTTGGTCAATCCTCAGATTAAGAATAGTATGTCATTGGACTTCTTTCGAGCCGGGATCGGGGAAAGACTTGCATCGCGCATTTGATAAATACTGACCTAGTCAACCACAGAGCATCACCTCTTCATCCTTGTTGCGCAGTATCTGAAAGCCCACCCTACAAACGAGCAATCTCCGTACCGCCTCCGTATTCGCGGCTTGCCCATGCCCGAGAAACTCCCTGAAGCTCCTGCAGCCCCACGTGGTTGGAAGATCGGAAAAATCCTGCCTATCCACTCACCTGCATACAGTGGTGGTGGTGTGAGTGACAACCCATTCAAAGAGGCTATGGCCGAGATGCAAAATATGCAGGGAATGCCCGGAATGCCCCAGATCCCCGGAATGCCTGGTATGCCCGGTATGCCTGGGATGGGCTTCCCAGGTATGGGTGGTGAGCCTTCTGGCTCTGCCCCAGAAAAGAAGAAGAAGGATAAGAAGAAGGGCAAGGCCTGATCGAGCTCAACTTTTACTCGATTTTCTTCTACTTTGCACTTGCATTGCACGGCGACAGGCGTTCCTTTCTCTTTCTGGTTTTCTGCTTCCAATACGATAAAGGCTACACGATCTTGTGATACCTCTTACATTTGATGGACACGATTTCCGGGGAGGAGACTTGAGCTTTCACGGCAGATATTAAGGGGTCACTATGGTGGCCTCAACTCGACCTGTACAATTCCGCAAAATTCTAACCAGCATTACTATCATATTATGATGAAATTGTGAAGGTACAATTAAAAAGCCTCCACATCTCAATAAATTCAACTCCCATATAACGTTCCAGATGTTCCTTTCCCTATGAAGACCCGGGCGTCGACTTCCTTCTCCTGCTAAGGCAAGGCTCTGTGACTGAAGCTTCATGATATCTCGAAAGTGATCCGATCAAAAGAAATAGAATATTGTATTAAGATTCGACTGAGAAGTTTTTTAAATCTGACCCGATCTAACATCCATCGAGGCCGTGCACACCATCAGTGGCAGTATAGGCACAAGATCCAACGCCAGGAGTAGTCGAGTTCTCAGGGTACAGCACAACATTATCAAAGTCAATGTTATAGCACGGATGCACTTCCGAGCAAGACACAGAAGCCACCTTGGTCGAAGTGGTATCGACATATCCTGTGAAATTGACAAATGCAACATTAGAAATCGCCATCTTACTTGTTCCAACGTACGAGCCATTATCACCACTATCCTGAGTAATGGCAATGCCAGAGCTAGGGCCGTCGAGCTCGAAGTTCGAGAAGAGAACGTTACGGATGGTTCCCCAACCTCCACCTCGTGGGACTCCTGCACTTTCATATGAGCTCTGAGGAACCAGTCCTCCCATCCAGGTCTTGATATAGGCTCCATTCTCCATGTCGTTGTTTCGACGGATGACCTTCACATTGTCGACTATGATATTTGCGACACCGGAGTCTTCGAGGTATTGACCAAGACTGCCGATCGCGACGCCGTTACCTCCATGGCAAGTGACATTGCGAATATCCACGTTGTATGAACGTGGCTTGATTGCGATACAGTCGTCACCACCCTGGTAAACCAGGTTTGTGAGCTGGATATTATCAACGTCCATGGTATCTGCCAGATAAACATATTCAATCAGTTCGGTTCAAGTTGTAGGCGTGTACATTCATTCGAAAATACTTACCGAATCCATCGGTATTCTGGACCCAATTCTCTCCATATGGCGCATTCACAGCAGTGGCATTGCAGTTGATATTGTTGAACCGCATGTTCTTTCCACTCATGATATTCAAGCTCCAGAGCGGCGGATCCTTGACATAGAAGTCATCCACGGCGACATCCGATACATTCCAGAATACAAACGGCATGGGACGGCCTGGTTGAGTAACACTTTCTTCGGCATCATACCACACGTTACCATTGCCATCAATGCCACCAGTACCATATCCATTAATCGTGATATTGCTTCCGGTGATGATGAATCCAGCATGGTGGTTTTGGAAGGCGATAGGGTAGGAATTGTTTCGCCAGTAGGAGAGGTCATCGGAGAACTTCATATCATATTCCGTTAGCTTGTTGAAATAAGTCAGAAGTACCAAATGAGATCACATACTGTCCACTTTCCTCGCCATTCAACTGTCACATCATGAATCACTGGGTTTAATCGAGTCGCAATCCAGTATGATTGGTCTTCTGGGAAGACAACAGTGCCGCCACCACTACATTTCTCGAATGCCTTCAGGATATTTGGCGTGTCGTCTTTCTTGTTACCTCGTGCCTTCACGGTACAAACATTTGTTGCGGTCGGACTAGCGTGAACGGAATCAAGGATGGCGAGACTGCAAGCCAACGCCGAGGAAATGGAGGTATATAGACGCATGATGAGCTATCGCTAAGAGGTGAACAGAGATACTCCCAGTTCCTTTTCTTCACAATCCTGACTCGATAATTCCGAATATTGGAGGTCATTCTTGCAGTTGTTCATTGAATACATATACGTCTCGAGTCTGTTACCCCTTTCGGGGCCCTTTGTGCCGACATTGATCTATACCCCGGAGAAAAAAGAAATATTGCGGGGAATGTTGCATATAATTCTAATTTGCCTGAATGACACTAATCCTCAGCGAGCTCTAAGTACCCCGGAGACCCTGAGTGCACGGATGCTTCCCCGCGGCACAGGAAATTGAACTGTGAGTAATCTTCCACCAATTATTCAGACTGGCTGCAATGAAATAAGGCCACTTTTGACTGACAGTTCTCCTGAAGAATTCTCTTCATTCATTCATCGTTCTCTGTGGTGTGGAATGGACTGGATATTGGTACTTGATGGGGTTTAACCCCTGCAGCACGGCTGTATACCATGGTCCATGGATCTGATACTAGGACCAGCATTCTACCAACACATTTTCGAACCTTGGAAGTTGCTAAGTCCGAGGGGTCCTCAGACAACGCCGAACAAAGAAAGACAAAGTGCTTATGTGTGATACAAGTGCCGAGTGGCTCGGAGTTGTATATACGAAGAGCAAGATGACCACCTCCAGGGCTGATGTCCAGTCAGAGATACTTAAATCCAACAGCTATCAAACAGATATATACACCAATTTATCTATGTTCATCCAAATCATCAGACCACCATGATCCGGTGGATTGTACCATTATCCGGTGGATGATGTAAATTCCCCCCACACTCATCGGTGTTACGTCCGATGAGGATCATCTTCCCCACTCTCTTGGGGGTTCCGTAGCTCGGTTGCTTTCTCAGCAACAAGAGCTCCGATTTACCCCTCAGTAAGGTACATCTGT
This sequence comes from Penicillium herquei, assembly GCA_039634405.1. Lineage (NCBI taxonomy): Eukaryota > Fungi > Ascomycota > Eurotiomycetes > Eurotiales > Aspergillaceae > Penicillium > Penicillium herquei. Next base: position 2,308,478 of record CP098387.1, on the reverse strand, counting down.
TTCTTGGATTCTTCAAATACTTGATAGATTCTCATCTTGAAGATCAATCGTCATGGCGAGCAACAAAGAGTCTGTAGTTAGGAGCGCACCTCCAGTCATGTATGTTTGTTTATTGCTTCAACCTGCCCAGGTGTTGAATTTCTAACATTATTTCTGGTTCAGGGGATATACCGCGTCGTCTGCCTTTTTTGAAGCTCTCTGGGAGGTATGTGACTGAGCTATCCTTTTGTTGTTCAGAAGTTGAGTGCTAAATATTTCGTCAAGGGTGGTGTCAGTCATGTATTTGTCAACTTGGGATCAGACCATCCCTCTATCCTAGAGGCGATGGTCAAGGGCCAGAGAGATCAGAAGGATCGTTTCCCAAGAATTATCACTTGTCCAAATGAGGTACGTTGATTCATCTGCTATCGTTGCGCAAACTTCCCGGGTACTCACGGAGGACACAAAGAACTGGGCTGATTAGGAATATAGATGGTAGCACTTTCAATGGCCGATGGATACGCCCGTCTTACTGGCGAGCCTCAAGCAGTCATTGTACATGTCGATGTAGGAACCCAAGGACTGGGAGCAGCAGTCCATAACGCCTCATGCGGTCGAGCTCCTGTGTTGATTTTCGCCGGTCTATCGCCATATACAATTGAGGGAGAAGTGCGAGGTTCCCGAACTGAATACATCCACTGGATTCAGGACGTGCCTGACCAGAAACAAATTGTCGCGCAATACTGTCGATACTCAGGCGAATTGAAGTCAGGCAAGAATGTGAAGCAGATGGTGAACCGAGCTCTGCAGTTCGCAACCAGTGACCCCAAGGGACCGGTCTATCTAGTCGGAGCTCGAGAAGTCATGGAAGAGGAAATTGAGCCCTACCAGTTGAACCAGCAAGTGTGGGGACCTGTGTCTCCATCTGCCCTCCCAGAATCTGGTGTCGAGTTCATCACCTCTGAACTTGCTGCCGCCAAACGTCCATTGGTCGTGGCTGGTTACACCGGTAGGAATGCACAGGCAGTAACAGAGCTAGTCAACTTGGCGAACCACTTCAAGGGCATTCGAGTTCTGGATACAGGAGGTAGTGATATGTGCTTTCCAGCCAACCATCCAGGTTGGTTGGGACTTCGATACCCGGGACATGAGCTTGTCAGAACAGCTGATCTGATCTTGGTTATTGACTGTGACGTGCCCTGGGTTCCCACACAGTTCAAACCCTCCAAGTCAGCCAAAATCATTCATATCGATGTCGACCCACTCAAGCAACAAATCCCAGTGTTTTATATCGACTCAATGGCTACCTTCCGTGCCGACTCCTCAACCGCACTCAAGCAACTCAACGACCACATTGCTAGAAACAGGCAAATTCAACAATTCATCGGCTCCGAAGAAAATATCGTTATGGGTCAGCGACGAGATGAGGAATATTTGACTCGCCGAAAAGAGATCGCCGATCTCGCTGTCCTACCCGAGGGTGGAGATTCAGCCCCCTTGAATGCGTCATACTTGATGGCTCAAGTTCGCGATGGATGTCCCGCAGATACGATCTGGGCAATCGAGTCCGTGACACTTACGCATCCAGTCTCAGACCAAATCGCCGCAACCTTGCCAAACTCATGGATTAACTGTGGTGGAGATGGTTTAGGATGGTCCGGTGGAGGTGCTCTGGGAATCAAGCTAGCATCAGATGTCAAGGCTGGAGGACCAGGCAAGGGTAAATTTGTTGTCCAGGTTGTCGGTGACGGAACCTATCTCTTCTGTGTTCCGGGCTCCGTCTACTGGATCTCTCGCCGATACAATATTCCCATCTTGACGATTGTGTTGAACAATAAGGGATGGAATGCGCCACGACGGAGTATGTTGCTGGTTCACCCGAACGGCGATGGTTCCCGCGCCACAAATGAAGACTTGAACATTTCCTTCGTGCCTACGCCGGATTATGCTGGAATTGCAAAGGCCGCTGCTGGAGGAGAGGTTTGGGCCGGTCGTGCTAGTACAGTGGCAGAATTGGCGAAGAAGTTGCCCGAGGCCATTCAAAGCGTGATGAATGGTAAGACTGCTGTGTTGGAGGCACAGATGGATGGGACTGCTGGGAAGTATGTTGAGCCGTCAACTTGAAGCCTGAGTATATAAACATCACATTGATTGCCTAGTATAATAACACAATAGTTCCAAGGTTGAACTTGAAGATTCCCGTTCACGGGTACATGATAAATAGTAAAGTTGAATGGTTGAAATTGAAACTAAGCCTCTCCAGGCCAGATGGAATTGGCCAGTTCCCGGACCAAGTTTAATTTGTCCAACATATTATGCTTTGTGAGTCTGTTCTCGGTGCTGTTGCTGGCAAATCCACATTGAGGGCTCACACCAAGTCTTTGGAGAGCCTGTTCAGGACTGATATTATTTCCTTTGGCGATGAACTCGGCAGCGTGGTGAACACGTTCTTTGAGCTCGTTGATATCCTCCAGCTGGGGTGACTTTGTAGAAACAACACCAAGGACGACGTTTTTAGTGAGAGGCAAAGATTGCAAGGGCTCGAATCCACCTGCGCGAGGAGTATCGAATTCCAGGTAGAAGGTCTGGATATTCAAATCCCGGAATAGTTGGCTGGCAATGGCATCATAGCCTCCTGCGGACCAGTATCGGCTATCGGTAAAGTTTCCCCGGCAAACATGAATACCGATATGCATGTCGGCCTTGACATTCTTCAAACATTCATTGTATAGCTGGATGTACGATGTGAGCAACTCGGTTGTTGATTGCTTGTTTGTCTTGTCAAGGTCCCATGCCTCAATAACGTCGTTGGAGCAGAAATCTTGAGGTTGTCATAGTTAGTGATCATGATCTGACAAATTCGATAGCCAGATCGTCCATTCCGGCGATGTAGGGAAAAGGCTTGAACCTACAGGAAAGGTCGGGGTCATCCAACTGGACTCTCCGGAGTCCAGCGTCATACAAGATCTGTAGCTCAGTGCGATAGGCGGCAGCTAGATCCTGGAAATATTCTTCATCAGACGCGTACACGCCATCCTGATAAGCTTGGCCATTCTTGTATCGTAGATGATACCAGTGAGGCGGAGGAATGGTGATCTTAATATCACCAACCCGATCAGCAGGGACAATTGACTTTAAGTAGAGAAATTCCTTGAGGTGTGGACTGTCTCCCTTGTGTGAGATTTTGCTAGTACAGACAACAGTAGTCGGAATGTGATATGCTAGCAGGGCCGTGACCTTCGGCAAATAGGTGCGAAGGTTAGCTTCGACCATGGGAACTTCCTCAAATCCAGACAGACTCTCAAAAAATGAACCCCAAAAGACTAGTTAGGAGTTAACATGAAGGTTTCATAGAATAGGAAGTGGTGAAGGATGACACACGAGTTCGTCGATACTCTCCATCGTTCACAACTCTGAATCCGAGGTTGAGTTGGTCTTTGACAATGATGTCAATCTCCTGATTCTCAAGTTCCTCTCTGACCTTAGGGTCTTTCTCCTTTTTGAGAGTATCTAAAAACTCTGCCGGACGCAGCAAGGAGCCCATATGCTCTGCCCGGCGGGGGGAAGCTACGCTGGACATTTTGTTCAGCGAGATGTCGGTATCCTCGCGAGATATTTCAACGGGAGCGAAATTGAGGAGAAAGGAAAGAATAAATTAGAATGTGCGGGGTTTTAAGCTCAAGTTGCTTAGCCTCGAGTAGTGAAGCGCGTGGGGCGTGCGAAAAATCGGAGTGAAGCACTTGACCTGTACGCATCGCGTATATAGATCTGCCCCATTTGGGAGTAATTCTTTCAGCTAAAACGACCAACCCATACCTAGCAATTTCTCCCCATTTACTATCCTCGGCTCGTATCATCTAATCCACATTTTGCACAGTCCAGTGCAAATTCGAGATCGTTCAAAGCTGATATACAAACGCGACATCGGAGCGCGGGGGGACGAATCACCGAATGACCGCTGGGTAGAATATACGGGGATTCCTGAATAACCGACAGCGAACAGCCGAAGCGAATGAACATCGTGACCAGTTGACTTCGAAATTCGGTGAACTCGGGAGCACTAAGCATAGAGCGCCCTGCCCTTTAGCTGTCACCCAACAAGTTTAAGGTGCAAATTGCCTGTCCAGACACTTAACTTCACCTTCTTACCACACCTTGACCAAATTAAGTGCTATTTGCTTTGACATGGATTTTGAGCTTTCTCCTTCGACGGTGCCAATGGCCGTCCTGACATAAAAATAGAACAGATCGCCCAGTTCCACCACTCTTGAGAGTCAATTCGTAGTTCAAGTTGGAGCCTCGGGCAGCTCTAATGCGTTTCAAGTTTCAAGTTGTTCAAATGTCGATTTCATATATCAATGTTCACGATTATGGTACTAGTACATCAAAGCTGGACTTCGACGAAGTTGAAATTTTTGAAAGGAAATGATCGTTCTAGAACCGGGTACTCTGTAGTGTGTCTGGAACGGTCAGTGGAGTTGATCTAAGGGGCAACGTTGGAAGATGCCTTCCTCCACATGTGAGCCTGGTGACTTGGGGCTCCAAGGCTGCCCGGGTACTCGGCCCAGGCGCTCACCTTGAGCAGATGCAGGTGCTCTGCCCAGGTGGCCCCGGGGGCAGGGATGTTACTGTGACTAATCAGTGAATCCACCCCCGGGCCGTGACCTCGGAACATCTCCACGCCCAGATGGACAGGGACAGGTGGACAGGCTGGGCACCACTCGGGGCAAACCTGTGGATGAGGGTGCCAAGTCCGAACTGTGGAATTTTATCACACCCTAGCCATTTTGAAAGGAAAAAAAGCCTCAAAATCAGGGCAGTGCCCAATCATTCCCTAACGGCCCCCAGTTTGATGTGCATAGCCTTTTCGACAGTGGGTAGGGAACATTTGACTCGCATTTGCTGGCATTGCCCGGAAAAATCCATATCCAATGAGATGATGATATTGTGACTCACAGATACCTGGAAGACAGCGGACTTTATGCAAGTGCCACGTCAAGAACACTCGTATTTCATACTTTCGGAGGCCCTATACGAGCGCCGGGCTCGTCAACTTCTCTTGGTGATGATCTTCATTGGGATCCCTTTTTTGCTCCAAAATGCAGGGTCTTCAATCATGCAAGGCGCAGGGTAACTTGACCCGATCGCACACCAATGAACTTGACCGCTTCGACCCTCTTGGGGCTGAAAATATCACTTCATTTCCAGGGTCTTGCGACATAACCAATCAATGAAGATGAAGAACGGGGCTTGGCGGGGGTAGCTCGCCTTGGCGGATCGAGGATGGCTTAGAGCGATGCCATTCCCCACCAAGTGCACCACTCGGAGCGTGGTTTGTATAGCCTTGCGGCTTAAAGATGGCATGGCTTTGGGTCACTAAAAATAAGCGAAGTTCAACTAGTGAAGTAGCGTGGGGATTAGAGAAAGAGTGGTTTTTTTGAGTTCGCTGCTATTGAATCGGATATTAAAGGAGAGAGATTTCCCATCGTCGTTTTTTTTTTTATCTCAAAGCCTCTTATCCTCCAATCTTCAGTACTCAGTACATTATACCTCCCAAAATGCAGTACTCCGCACTTTTCATGTCCACCCTCGTGGCCTTGGCCTCCGCCCAGAGCAGCACCCCTTCTGCTACCTCCGAGTCCTCAGGAAGCTCTGCCACCCAGGCTGCCACCACCCTTTCATCCAAGACCACTGCTAGCCAGACAAGCTCCGCGTCGGCTGAGAGCACCACTGTTGTCAGCATCTTCGAAGCTGTCGATGATGACAGCGGCATCACTGCCTCGTGGTACACCAGCCTTGGTGCCAGCATCCTCGGCCTTAATGCCGACTACACCACCTACGAGGTTGACTGTTTGAGCGGCGCACCTACCACCGACTGCAGCGTAAACGCTCCCTACACCGTGATCGCTGGTCCTACCACCCTCAGCTACTCTAGGGTCATGTCTGTTGAAGTCTACGGTGACGTCGGCACTGTCACTATGGACGTCGGATGCTCCTTCACCCACAGCACTGAATCTGCTGTCTGCAAAGCGACCGAGTGGGTCACATATGAGGGAGAGTCCTCCTCTACCTCGACTTCCATCTCCTACGCCACCGATGAAGTCGTCTACAAGCCCCTCACCATCACTGGTGGCCTGGACAAGCTCAGCTCGCCCCAGGCTACTGAGACTCCCAATGCTGCGGATGCTCCTCATCGCCCTCTCGTTACTGCTGCCCCTCTAGGTGCGGCTGCTATCATTGCTGTGGTTGGTCTGCTCTAGACAACCTCACCTGTTTCTGCATTTTATTCCCTGCATATGTTAATTTCATGTATTTGGATACCATAATACCACGATAGTCCCGGGCTATTCAAACGCGCTCAATGATACCAACAAGATTATGTTTATAAATTGAACTTCGAGTTTTTCTCATATCACCGCAACTTGCAATCATCCGTATTTCTTTCCATGCATACCTAGTCCACATAAATAACTTGAATTCAGAATATGCTAAACATTGAAATAAGCCTGAGTTGAATTTATTTCCTCAAATCCTCCAGCTCCCCAGTGTCCACATGCATTAACAAGTCATTTTCAAGTATCAAATATATGCAAAAGATCGTTGAAGCTTGACCTGCTCAAGATCTTCCAGAAATTCGGGTGAACAAGTTCAAGTCGTTAGTCCCATGCTGAAGTAATTCCAACTACTAGTAGTACCCTTGAATTATTGCATAACTGATCCAATCTTCTATTAAACGATTCAAAGGATACTTATCTAAACACACGTGGAGCTGGCATGGCTGACGGGCCGAACGGGTGTTACCGTGCCCACACCTGGGCATCTCTGGTAAATAAAATATGCACTGGCAGTTGTTCGAGACTGTCTCCATCATTTATCTGACTAGGATTCAACCTTGGAATCTTCAGTGTCCAGCCATTGAAATCGCAGTGATCCTGTCTCGCCAATGTTCCACCGGGAATACAACCTTCACACCGTTTGCTTCCAGTCTTTCCTGTCCGTCATTATGAGCGATGAACGTTCCTGGCTCCTTGATCCCCACGTAGACAGTTTTGATAGCGCCATTGAGTCTCAAAATCCTTGTCGCACACGTCATATTGCCACTCAGTCGCTCATTACATGGCTCCATAGTGGTGTAGAGGACCGTATTTGGTGGAAGAACCTCGTGGATGCGTTCTTCAGGGATGTCGTGGGCGTCTGCAATCTTGATGAAACAACACTGTTCGGCGTGTGTGGTGCCCGGATCTCCCTTGTAATCGCGCGGGTATTCTAGCGAATATCCTGTTGATAGGACTTTACCCTGGTCGGCATCAACGAGTACGGCCCCGACACAGAACTTGTTCCCCGCTGGTGGGGACTTTTGGGCTTGAGTGAGTGCGAAATTCATGAATGCTTCGTGGTCTCCGGTGACGAATGTTGGATTCATTTTGATATGGAATGAGGAGGCTGTTTTCTGATTAATCAGGTTAAAGAAATGTGTTGAATAGAACTTGAATGTGAGAAGTAGGCAAGAGTTTGGAAGAAGGAAGGATAGTCTAGCACTGCGGGGCTTCGACTAAGATCCCTGGCAGGGGTTCTATATCGTGAAAACATTGAATTTTCAATATCACTACACTAAGGGTCAAACTGGGCTAACTACACTACTTTTGATCACAAGGCTGGAAAATCATTTTGAGATATTTGAAAGGCCGCTGGAATTTAGAACCACGAAATACAGAAAGCTCAATATCTATGAGCTCGTGTCACTCGTGGGGGAATGTGTCTGATAATAGACATGCGTGGAGTATGATAAGGTCTTTTTACTGACCATATCGCTCTACTAGATTCTTCATGACATCAATAACCCTGCCACCATTGTTAGTAGCCATGCTTGCACATGTGGAGATGGACCAGGGTGGGCTCACTGAGTACGCAGTCCTGTATTTTCAACAAAAAGTGCCGAGACATGAGTATCAAATCTCCTAACTGAGAGTTAGCTAATGCGTGGCACACGTCCAGGCATTAAGACGCTTCTTACAGCCTGTATAAATCTAAGCGGCCTTCAAAGTCTTCTTTCGGTTCGGAGATTCCAGCAAACTTGGTGTATGCAGCCACATAATCATCGCCAAACCCGTTGCAAGCTGGTCGCCACTGGCCAAGCTCATCTTCGGTCCAAACAATATTAGCCTCCATATACCACTGATTTATGAGCAGTGACTCACATTCATTGTGTGCAAAGAAACTGCACGCATCGAAAACAAGTGGTCGGTTACTGTCAGTTTCAACACCGGCATTTCCATACCAGAGGTCACCATGGACTAGTGAGGGTTTGACAACTCGGCCATCGCTCTCAAGCGGTCGTAACAGTCTTGGAATCACTTTTTCAAAGAGAAAACATGCAAGGTCAACAAGCTCCTCGCTGGGTCCTTTGATCGCTATCTCCAAATCGAGCGCCTGTCTCATAATCTTTGTGAAGAATGTCTCCCAGCTGCCCTCCCATCCAACAAACTGGGGCAAATTCCCTGCGTAAGTCGTAACATGGAACCCGAATTTCCCTGTGGGTGAAATACTCTTTTCATGCAAAGTGGCAAGCAAGGCACCGAAATTATCAGGGTCAGGCATCGAACCTGGTATACCTCGATCAGTCATTTCTCGGAACTCACAGAGGAAGAAATGAGTATCTGGTGTCCTATAAGTGCCACAAGCTATGGGTTTTGGGACAAAATCCGGCACAACATCATATATCGCTTTCATCGACTGATATTCTCCTCTTGTCACACTTCTGCCCAACTCGTTTGGGATCGCTTTTATGAAGAAGGACTGGAGTATGCCATCACTTAAGATCATATTGATACGGCCTGTCTGCCCCCAGTGGCTCGTCCCATGCTTCTCAGTGGAGATGACCTGAAATCCCTTTGGTAGTTCTTTTCGTCTGTTAGCTTCATCATAGGGTTTTTCTCTATTCAAAGGTCCATCGTTTACCCTGAAGTACAGCTGGATCAATCGCGTTGTCCCCAGCCCCGAATCCATTCTCTCCTGGTTCCATATCGTTAGGTTTCTAATCCTAGGCTGTTATTGTTGTGTGCGACCTGATGCAAGCATTCTTTGAAATAAAAATGCGTCAATTTCCAGATATCAGAAAAGATTCACAAGCGATAAGGCCCAGAAAGTGAGGGGTATAATAATTCAGGTCCAATATAATGAGAATTAATTCGTTTGCTTTCTGCTGGTCTTTGAGGTTAACCGCCTTAGTGGGGCTTGCCGACTAATAGTCTGGGTACGGAGGCCTATAACCGCCATGCGGCCAAAACCCCTACATCATGATATAGGTAAAAGGTTCTGAGACAAAATATTGAACTCTTATACCATCAATAGATACTATATATAGTTATATTCTCAAGTGCTGTCCAGGTGTATTATAGTATCTATATCTTAAGTACTCTATAGTACCTCAAGTGCTCCCACCAGCATAGAACTTGATTGATTTGATTTCTTCCAAGGTTCACTTATCTCTCACTGATCTCTTACTCATCTCTTACTTATCTCTCACTTTAACTAGAAGTATCTCTTACTTTAATCCTACTTATTTTTTGAATATTTTGAATATTATAATAAAGTAGCAAACAGTGAGTTGGTCAAAATTCATGATGGGAAAATGAGTTTTGGCCGCGTGGCCGTTATAGGCCCCTGTAAGTCTGGGAGATCAAATGTCCAAAGCCCAATGAAACAACGAAACAACTTTGGAACAATGTAGAGCCCGAGGAATGCTGTGATTGAATGCTGTAATATGAAAGACGTACCACATAATATCCACACGTGACCTGTGGTGTGTAGATAGTCAGGAAAGAAGAGGAAGCCTTGTGTTTCTCAGAGTTGTTACTACATACTAGTGGGAAATTTCATTTAAATTTGAAGAGAAGGATCCATCCAGTTGAATCTGCTAATATTAATAAATTGAATGTCCTCTCTATGGCATGTCGTCGTGAGTCTGGTATAGACGGCAGAACACTGAGTCGCGATCAAGAAGCGCGGCCGGGGTGTCGAATTCAACCAAAGCACCCTTCTCAAGCACGCCAATGCGATCACTATCGAGCATAGTGCCCAGGCGATGCGTGACTGTAACTATAGTATATGCGCTGAATTCTTCTCGGATGATGGCGTTCACCTGTCTCTCGGCAGCAATATCAAGATTACTGGTTGCTTCATCCAGCAAGAGCACCCCACCTTTCCCAGCTTGACCAAAACATTTCTTTCTAAGAAGAACGGACGCTAAACCAAAAAGCTGTTCCTGGCCCTTAGACAAGAGATCTGTTGTGATTATCGTATCCAGGCCACCATTCTTTTCCAGGACTGACCATAGCATGACGCGTGTAAGTGCTAGAATGATCTGGTCATCTGTATGCCTTTCATCTGGATCAAGATTGTATCGGACTGAATGCTGAAGTACGAAGACATCTTGTGGAATTGCAAAAATGCGCTCGCGGAGGACTTGGTGGGGAATATTCTGGAGGTTTATACCATCAATTGTGACGGTGCCATGAAGAGGGTCCAGAAGCCGAATGATTACCGAGAGTAGTGTACTCTTGCCACTGCCACTTCTTCCACAGATACCGATCTTTTCTCCGGGGCGGATAATCGAAGAGATATCATCCAACCCACTGGTTGTATCCATCGAGTGGCGAGCTGATAGCTCATGGATCTCAACAGCGCCGCAGGGGGCCATTCGACAGGCAGTGACGGGATGGGAGAGACAGGAGCCAACTCAGAGGGTGTCTTTGAAATGAACTCTCGGGTCCTAGCAATAGCGCCGAGGGAGACCTCTAGCTGAGTCCAGAATTGTAGCAACATCCCTAGGATCTCGTTCATGTTCAAGATGTTACTGAGCGATAATCCAAGAGAGGCCGGTTGAGCTGAGCCACGTATCAGAATAGCTAGCGCAACTACGGCGACAGCGATAGTTGCTACAATTAGATCCAGAACGAGTTGAAGCCATCTCTGCGCACAGTAGAGGAGGTAGCATGGAATTTGAGAATCATCCAGCTTCGCAATCATTGCTCTGGTGAATTCCTCCTCCCATCCAACCGTGCGAATACTCGACAAACCTTTCAATGACTCCATGAAATGCGAGTACATGGGACTTCGTAGCTCAAGTTCGATGGTACGCAGGCGACGGGCTGTACGAAGGTATACACGTTGCAAAACATAAACAGCGGCTAGCACAACCGGAATGGTGAGTGCCATCCAGGCGGAGCCCATGGATATCAGCGCAAGAGACCCAAGCGTCCAGAAGAAATAAAGCAATGTGCACATCAGCCCTGTAGGGAGTTGGGACTCGATCAGACTCATATCCTGGCTAAACCGGTTGAGGATCGTTCCGACATCTGTCTCGGAAAAGAATGAGGCTGGAGCTGCCATGACTACATCGAGAAGGCCACGATGCAGCTTGATAGCAGATTCTGGAACAAGATTAAGAAACATATTCCATGCCATGCATCCATAAAAGACTGCGTTTCCAAGACCTAGAATGACGTATATTGGGAGCCATTTGTCTTCATGAGACCCGTTGTCCATTGTCCACCATTCCAGAATAACTTGCGACATATAATAACATAAAGTCTGGGCCGATGTGAAAAAGAAAAATACCATAACTGTAGGCCATCGAATACTGCGGAAATAGTAGACGTAGTCCATGAACTCACTTCCGTGAGAAAGAACATCCTGAGATATGGAGGCATTTTCCAGATTGATATCGTTATCTGTCGCAAATGTGACTCGGTTTCCGACCTTTTTGAGTCTTCTTCGAGCTCTGAAAATAATTTGGCCCGGTCGGATGTGGTATTCACCTCAAGTTTGAGGGTGCCTTCACCGTCCAATGTGACCACATTGTCAGCCATGGAACTCCACTCAGTCATATGAGTAACAAGCAATACAGTCGTCTGAAGCCTTGAGAAAATGCCTTCTGTACTGAACAGTCGGGTCATCACATAGGATGCCGTCGCTTTATCGAGGGCACTGAAAATATCATCAAGCAGAACTAGCTCCGCCCGCTGGTATATGGTTCGGGCTAGTGCCAGTCGTTGCTTTTGACCACCACTCAAACTGCAGTTTTGACCAGCCAGAAAGGTCTCATCTCCACGAGGCAAGGTGTTCAGAAATTCATTTAGAGCATAGGCATCAATTACACTTCGGTACCATGACTCATCGATATCACGCATCTCTAGTCCGCAAATGTTTTGTCGGACCGTACCGCTGAAGATCCATGGAGTTTGAGGACAGTAAGCCACTTTCCCAGTGTTGATTGAGATCTCTCCTTCATGAGACCCTTCTCCTATCAGGGTCCTTAAGAGGGTTGATTTACCCGATCCACTTGGGCCGAGGATGACAGTCAGCGTGCCACGAAGGAGGTCCAAGTCGACATTCCGAAGCAAGGGGCTCGTATTATCTCCAACTCCAACGCCATGCAGCCGTATAATAAGTTGATTCAACATAGCGGACGCATTCACCTTTTCATTCACATCACTCCCATGATGAGCTGGCTGGACATGGTTTAGAAGGGGTGGCCGCAACAAGTATTGCTCAATCCGTTCCAGACATCCAAGACATGCTGCCACAAACGGAAATGCGCCGACCATTTCAGACGCCGGGGTGGTAATTAGGGAGATCAAGGAAAGGCTTGTGAATATCTGGGAACTGCTGAACGCACCAGAGTTAGATATATTTGACTTGAGTGCATAGGCAACAAATGTCACCGCAGGGGCGACTGCGACAGGGAGATTTCCTGCACGAAATAGTAAGTAAATTTGAAGTGAAAAACACTTGCATCAGAAAACATTCCTTACCTAATGTATTCAGCCAAACCGATGACCATCTGAATCTTCCCTGCAATTTAAGCTCATGAACCCTTTCTTCATGCAGTAAAGACGACAGAGACCGCGTGATACCAGAGATTTTGATGCTTCGCATTGACGACAATACATCACCTGTCAATGATACTCTGTGTTGAACGGCATCGGTCCACACTTTGACTCGGCCACCAATTGTCTTGGTCACGCGAGAATCGGCTAGCACGGTGAATAGAACCACAGCCAACGGCATAACACAAACCCAGCCAATTTGTCTAGCCAGAAGACCGGTTCCCAAGATCAATTCAAGAGGGCGCGCCCAAATGTCTTGCACCATTACAAGACTCTGGCAGATTCTATCTACATCGGTGCTCATCAGGGTGACAGGTGCTGATGGATCGTCGACCCCAATATCCAACACTAGGCTCTGGGAGTAGATCAAAGATACCAAAGACCCGCGGACCATGGTGATATGTCTGTATAATTGGTGCTTAAATAGCACTGTTGAGATCTGTGATAGCGTAGCCACTAGTCATCAGTGAAGATATTATATTTTATTTACCGCGATTCCCAAGTAGATGCATCCTGTTGCACCAATAAGACCATAGCCAATATTTTCATTATTGTCGGTGGCTTGAGCAAGATAAGAGGTTGCACGGTCAATAAGAAAGGGTTGAGCAAATAGGAATCCAGAATAACACAGGCGAGGAGGAACAGCAGACAGAAGAGACCAATGTAGACTCTGCCATAAGCAGTACAGAAGAGGCCATTTGAGGTTTTCGCTTTTGCGCTGTACCCACACTCGCTCCAGTTTTTTATGTAGAACCGAAGACCTCAGGCTGTCGTCGATAGGCTCTAGATCGTTGAAAGTGATGGCCTTCTGGTATCCCCGCCAGAAAAGGGAATTCAACCAAATGAAAAAGGCGCGGCTTATGACACCGCTAGTTGTCTCGGACGGCAGAGCTTTGTTGCCAATAATCAGGCTAGTCTTATCCCAAGCCTCAAGGAAAAGGAGGAGGAGTTTTGTCGACAAAGCAGCAGAGAAGATCGCGGCAAATCGTCCTGCATGAGGTATAAGGTATAGTGTTCGGGTCTGCGGAATGTCGAGTATGACCGAGAGGACAAGCCAGGAGTTCAGGAAAGTCGATGGTCGGATTGTCCGATGGTGTTCGAGGTACGAAAATGGACCCAGAAGGAGAGATGTAACTAGGGAAAACACTGTCGCGGGAATAGATACTTGAGTCCGAATCGTATCGTTCTCACAATAAAGGACGAGCAGAAATATCTGAGTCACGATCAACGGAAGTGCAGCGGTAAGCTTCAAGAATGACATCCACGATCGGCGTATCAGAGGGGCTAATTTGCAAAGACGAGTCGTCCTCCATGGCACAAAAAGGAGGAATAGGACTTGCACGGGTATTCTAAAGATAGCTTGCTCGAACAATAACGTGAAATCGAAAGATCGCGCACACGATGCCACGACAGGGCCAAACTTATTATCCGCGCTGATTTCACACAATGAAATGATGGGATTCGCCATGATGTACGACTATTGCACAGTACATGAGGGGAACAGAGAAGACGAGTTCAAGTTGTGTTGAGTTGAGATAAGACCAGGCGCCAAGATTATTAGAAAGCTTAGATTGCCAATGTCTAGATCACTCAAATGAGCTTTCGCTTGTGAATGATATGCATTATTATTGGCCTGTTGATAGAATGGAATGTGTGTTTACGTATACCGAGCCAGGGTCTAGTCAAAAGTTGGTTGCTGATTGGCAAGATGAACGTCAAACTACGGGGCCTATATCAGCCATGCGGCCCAAACTCCTATATGGCCGAATTCTTCAAGTGTTTGAGGGGAAAACCATCATACATTACCATCTGTCAGTGCTGCTACTTAGCCTTATACTCTACTCCACACTATATACTCATCTCCATAATTTAAGTGCTCCTGTGAACTGACCCAACTCCGAGGTCCGATCGCTTCCAAGGTTTGTTGTCTAATGCCAATATTCATTTCAACAGGGTAGGTTTATTCAAAATCCATCAAATATACTCTATCTATGGGATACTCTATCTATGGGCTTCAAGTTCTTAAGTCTTCTCGGTTTCAATGTGCGTGCGGCCTGGTGACCATTCATTGAATCTTGATTTAATTCATCAGTATCAAGATGCTGACGCTGCAGCTCCTGGATAATCTCATCAGTTCCTATATGATCAAATTTCTTCAAGTTTTTATAGGTGTCAAAAATAGTAAATATTCATTCCTTCTCGCACTTTAGGCTGCGAATCATTGCTAAACCTTTCTATGATGTGCATTTTAGCCCCAGGCCTCGGGGGTCCACGGGTAATAGTAGTGGTCCTCGGGTGAAGCCACAGCTCCAACTTGAAGCAACTCGAGTAACATTTAGTGCTGGCCCCTTCTGATCACTGTCCAATAATAATAGTATATTCTTCTTTGATCTACGGCGTGGAGTTGGAAGTGAGAAGCTTAGATGAATTCAGTCTTGACTCCTTTAGCCCCTACTATTGTCATTTCATCAGCCGATCATGGGGCCATCCGAACTTGGAAATCAACTCGAATCCCATTCATCTGAAATTCCCATGTATAGTATCAATATTGGAATATGAAATTCAACGTTGACGTCAACAATGATCAATTCCAGTCAGATCAGAATTCTGAAAATAACATAAATAGCGAGAGAGCCGGAGTCCAATTTCTCAATCATCATCATCCATCTTATCCTCCAATCAACAATACAACACAACCAGTCACAGCAAGAGTGTTCAAGATTGACATCTCAACTTGTGTGAAGAAAAGAAATCCTTCTCAAGAAAAATATCGAGCATCAAATTTGCAACAGCCAGAATGCAATTCTTCACTATTGTCCTTGCCGCCACTCTCGGGGCCATTGTTGTGGCTGAGTCCGATTCATGCATCACGGGTATGATTCCATTGGGCTGTTGATAAGAATATTCCATATGCTGATATTTGAGTGATTATCCTATATTAGAGGGTCTTTGTGGTGACAGTGCCACCGGTGTCGCTTGCTGCTCTGATTACACATGCACTTCCTTCGCTGGAATGACCAACGATGGTTCACTCGTCTGGGCATGCATCTTTGACTATGTGGACTAGGATGGGAACCTCTTGGTTGGTCGTCTACTTCCGGTAGAAATTCCTTGTCTCTACTGGCAGGACGCTTCAAAGAACTTGATGGAATTGAATACAAAGTTCATTCAATGTTGGTGTTCTCTTCCAAGGTTGTTCATTGGGGCTTCTCTCGTGCTTCAGAGCTAATATCGTATCTTTAGGTTGTTTACAGGCAATTTGATCATATATAACAACCATAATCCCCGTGAGGGTTTGATATAGTCATTGATTCAGGCAAACATGAAATTTATCTCTTTTGAATGCCTAGTACTATTGTGTCCGATGGATATTTTGCGATTATTTTGTGCATCACCAGCTTTTGTATTTAGCTTTATCTCATATTGTGGGATTTTTACGATCTCAAGTTATTTTAGAAAGCTCGAACCAAGGCAGAGTCAATATTCGTATCTTCAATGTTCGTTTTAATGTTCAAATGTTGTTGTAGAGGGCTCCGAGTCTGAATTAATCAGCTCCGAGTCCACATGCAAATAAGAGGACCATGGGTAGCAGCACTTGAGGATAGTGTATCTAGGCATATAATGCTAGATATACTACACCTGGCATAATCCACATGCTACTAGTATTTCAAATGTTTCAAGTTCAAATGTTGGATTGATTCTTTTTAGAACTTGAAGCTTACATAGTGCTGTGTGCGTCTTGGATTCTGGCTTAGCATATTTGGTCAGAAGTGTTTTAATATTGATGATATTTATAGACTAGTACTTAAATATCGATAGTTACCAGTTGTTCCAGTATTGAGAGAATCCATGGGTTTCGTCGGACAGAATCATTTCATTGCCTCAATAATACCTTCACCGCTGATGGGAGGTTGATGAAAAACAACCTTGGACAGTCCAACCGATTCAAGCAGTTCGCGCCACTGTTTCTCAGAACGCTCAAAGCCGGCAACTTGGATCATCATCATAACACTCATGCAGGCTGATGGTAGATCGCAATTTGTGTCAGGAATAATAGTTTCGTGGATGACCAATTTAGAGTATCCAGGCTCCATGGCATCTACAATATGGCGTAGAATAGCCCGGCACTGCTCATCCGGCCAGTCATGTAAAATCCAGTGCATGAAGTATGCGCGGGCACCTGTGAGGAATGTCAGCTTGAGTCTTCCCTGGAAATGGAGGAAGAAGTCTTACCCTTGATTGGCTGGGTTGTAAAAAAGTCGTGGCTGGCCAACTCAACACCAGTAAGGGGAGACTCAATGGCGGAGATAACTTGAGGTAGATCCTGGAGAACTAGTCGTCCAGGGGCATCTGCAAATTTCCCCTTGAAGCCCTGTATATATTGACCCTCGCCGCCACCAACATCGACGAAGAGAACGTCTGAGGTCTTAGCGCTGAAGTCATCAACCAGGTGGTTTTGAATATCAAACCAGTCGAGCCAACTTGGGGTGGCGTTCTGCTTTAATGTCATCCATTGCTGGAAATCCCTAGCCAGATCGGGATTTTGACCCAGCCATCCAAAATAGCTAAGCTCTGTGTTAAATCCAAGCTGGAAAGGCGTATCTTTGACAGATGATGGAACTTGATTGTTATTTTTGCGGAAGAATTCTGGAGCTTTGGTCGTGCAGAGATTTCCAATATCAAAACTAGTTGATCGTTAGTATGGAGAAAAAAAATTAGATTTTGAGATATCAATCTGCCTACCAGGCTCGAGTTGTTGCTTCTGCCATTGAACCTGCCATCACCATAGTTAAGGGTGAGGGCTTGAAGGTCTGTGCATCATGTTGCTTGACATACCCGGCAGCACATAGGAGCCGCAGGATCTGGCCTTTGAGGTTATATCATCAGCAAAGAGCAAGTTATCTAGAAAGACAGCAAGTGACCGGGTATTGATGGCAAAGTTGTTGATTATTTGGCTCCGGATAGGTGATTGGTGATTCTATTAAACAAATGAATCAGGGACTTACCAACAAGAATGGGGCTGGATCCAGTTTTCTCCACAATATCCTGCAGAGTGATTCCTTCTGGATTCTGGCTAACCTGAGTGAAAATCTCCAGTTGGACACCCATTCGAATGGCCATGAGTGTTGGCGGATTCTGCATTCTCAGTCATTAGGCGCATAAATCGTGATTGGACCCTGAATGACGCACCATGACCACATCCTGCATGATCCTCTCAAATGGCGACTCCAAGGCTGAGAGTAAACTGCGAGTAACCGCCAATGCTTTCAGGCGAACATCTTCGTTAAGATCGGATCCCTGTAAGCTGCCAGCCAAGGCAGTGAGCTCAGCCAGAATAGGCGAGGTGTTTTCCTCAGACCCATTCATCATGAATGATTTTCTAATCTCAGCTTCAGATCTTTTTCCTCACACAAGATGGGATCGTCAAATCAAACTTGAAGTCAATATCAGCGAAGCGCGGCAACAGATGTGCACTGGCATGAACCATCTATATATGACTGAAACTTAAGTGGGGGATGAGACAGGGGATTTCTACCCAGATGAAGGCTGATTTTGTGCGAGCTCCTATCTGGAAACGCCGGTCGCAGTAAGAATGCGCCATGTTGAGATCCTGAGAAAAAAGTATACGTATTCATGCGATCTTCGATTGGGTCTGCGGAGTCCCGATCCTGACGCCGGCGCTGCTAGTTCGTTAACCCCCTGTCTAGCATGAATTATCATATCCACTCCTAATGTCACGCCATTTTACTAAAGAGATTCAAAGCACAAGTTGAAAAGGGCTTCCATTTAGGTGCTGGACAAGCAATAGAATTGTTTCAATCAGCCTGAGAGAGAGACGACTATTCAATCATCAGTGAAATGATCAAGTAAAGCACTAGAGCGTTGGTACAAGCATTGAAAGCACCCGAGTTGTTCTCATACGCTAGCTGCAGTCAACTGGTCTGAAGTGGATATTAATCTATGTAGTAGACCCACTTAATATCGTATGGCCCCGGGGGCCATGAGCTTGCAACATGTCTCGGGATGGTACTGCTGGCTTGATGCAGCTTGGCAACTTGAAGGATTATATCGTCTTGGCTCTCTCATTGCAAATTGCGTAAAAATGGGATGAAGGAACGCAGCTGCAGCATGGATTATTTTCTTAGAGAAAAAATCCCCTAAGGGTCCCTTCACCTCGATCTGACTGTGGCCTATCTCCCTCCAGCATCTCATCTTTGCAAGATCATGCAGTCGCAAGCATGAGCGAGGGCAGTTCTGTCGCGTATTGTGGACAGCAATTGATCGGCGTGTCGATTGCAATCGCTGTACTTCAGATTCTGATCGTCGCCGCGCGCTTCTATGCACGATACAAGCAACGCCAAAAATACGGGATCGATGACTACTTGATAATTTTAGCATTGGTAAGACCAACAGAGAATGAATTTTGAAATGGTCGGAATGAAATGAGAGAAGTTTAACTGGAAATAGGTTGCCAGCGTAGGACAATCCGGACTCTATATTTACCGTATGTGAATATCGCACTTCTGACCCACTTAAGCCCCGCGGAATCTTCAAGTTGGATGTATGATCATGCTGACTCCAGAAAATAGTGGTCAAGCATGGTGGAATAGGCTATCATCTACAATATGTAGAGAAAACACCAGAAAAGCTGGTGACACTCGAAAAGGCACGTGGCTTCCAAGGTTCACATCGTCTCTCGCCTTCATTTAGCTGACTTTGATGTTACCAGGGCCTCTACGCAAATGAAATTCTCGATTTCCCCTTCACGATCACTCCCGCAAAGATCTCAATCCTCCTGTTCTACGTTCGTATCTTCGACGTGCCTCACTTCCGAATACTCGCTTGGGTTGTTGGAGCCGTTGTTCTCGGACATGGAATCGGGGTTCTGTTCGCCGCGATCTTTCAATGTTCGCCAATCGCATACACATGGGATACCACGATAGTCGGAGGTACATGTTTTGATCAAGAAGCATTCTATCGCTACGTGTCACCTCCGAACATCCTGACTGATGTGTTTCTTCTGATAATGCCATTGCCTTTCGTATGGAAACTGCACACTCAACTACGCCAGAAAATTGCTCTTACAGGCATTTTCCTCCTGGGAAGCTTGTAAGCACTTTACCTATTGCTATGGCTCTACTGAGTTATATTAATCCGATTCTTAATTTAGGGGTACCGTGGCAAGCATTCTTCGCATGTCCATCTTCTTCCAGGAAAGCGCTACAGTAGATCCGACATGTGAGTTAAACATATTTCAGAGCATTTATATGTGACTGACATACTAGTTTAGGGACATCCGTTCGGTTGGGCACCTGGACCATTCTTGAAGGAGGAATCATCATTATTGCTGCTTGTCTCCCTTCTGTTTGGCAGTTGATTACCAAGATGATCCCTCGAAAACTACTCATCAACTCATCAGCTGGGCAGCAGGCATCGCATCAATACAGCATGACACGGAAAGCGAAAAGAAGCACTGGCTTTTCACAGCTTGAGGGTGCGGAGCTAGCACCATGGCCACTCAATGAAAGTCTATCTTCATTGGGACACTCCAACTTGAAGTCTGGACCAGATGTTTCGCTTGATAACATTCATGCGCACCAAGACATTTGATATCAAGGGGCCAGTGCTCGTCATTAATTTGGTTTCTTGGCTTAAAATTGCAGTATTTGAAAACTTGTCATCCATCGTTCTACTCCTTCCAAATTCAATAAATCATCTCCCAGAATTTAGGCCGATGCCTCTATGGGCATATACAGGTCCGGGGCCTATAAAGGCCACACGGCCAAAACTCATTTTCCATGTCGGCCGCTTACATATTGGAAATACCGTATTTGATAGCAAATACCGTGTGGACTACGGTATAAACACGCTTTTAGTATTTCGAGGCCTTTGCTTGGTAGTTGGATGAAATACCGTATTTGCTCAAATACTGTAGGACTACCGTCGTAGGTAGGTGTAGGTAGGGTATTTCCAACTTATAGAAAGCCGGCATGGTTCCCATCATGAATTTTGACCAGCTCACTGTCTGCTAATTTTTTATAATAATCGAAATATTAAAAAGAGTAAGTAGGATTAAAGTAAGAGATATCTAAAGTCAAAGTGAGAGATATTCCAAGGTTCAAATTTATAGTTAAAGTGAGAGATAAGTGAAGAAATGAATCACTGGCAATTTCTATGCCGGTGGGAGCACTTGAGAATATAACTATAATATATATATATATATATATATAGTAGTAGGGAGTATATAAGTAAGAAAACTACTAAGTAACAGTCAGTAAGTATGATTCTAATTTTCATCTCCATAGAAGTCTCTAGTAGAGCTACAGGGGGCCTATAACGGCCACGCGGCCAACCCCTCTTGTCCCATAATGAATTTCACCCAGCTTACCCTCTGTTACTTTAAATTTTTATTATTATGATCAAAGATTTAATGATAGATCAGACTAAAGTGAGAGATATCTGGATTCAAAATAAGAGATATTTCACGTAAAAGTGAGAGATAAATAAACTTGAAGTGACAGATCATGATGACTCGAGTTCAAGTTCTCCAGGGCTGTGCCAGTAGGGGTGCTCGAGATAGTATGGAGATGGTGATATAGTAGGAGTATAGTATAATTAAGAGAACTAAGTGGTAGCCAGTAACATTGAAGTGGGAGGTAGATATTGGCTCCTTCGTTGAGACGCAACTTGAATGTGAGTTGCGTGAGCGAGGCTGATAGAAGATTGCCAAATCTAGAAAACTTGAAATTAACATCCAGTTCAACTCCCGTCATGGGTATAATGTGGCTGTCAACTCTTCAAGAGAATACAAGCCATCAAGGTCCATTCCATACCCCGTCCCGCAATAGACATCCAGGTCCATTACCTCTATGGAACGCTGGTGCCCAGATATCACGCTGGAAAATTCGAGATAGCCATCATCAGCACCAGATGGTCTAATCTCCTGAAGGTCGAGAAAGGGACATTTCAAACCCAGCTTCTTCGGGTCACCGTGTACGATAGACTCCGCGATAGGCTCTCAAAAGAAATGTGACAGCGCAAAATTATGAGAACCGCCCCAAGTCTGCGTCAGTAAGGAAGTCCTCCGCTTGAGCTAGCCAGGTCAACTGTTTTCATTATCTCCAAGCCCCCGTCTCAAAATGAGGGTTCATAAGTTCTTCAGCGCCGAAGTTCTTTAAAGAATGGCGCCGAATAGCCCGTGAAATCAGTGAAGCCAGTTTCATCTTCCTTGACGAAATCTTTGAGTTCCGGCCGATTCACAGGATTGGTAGGGCTTTTTGCTTTAGCTGTATTGAAGAATGCGAAATTCTGCCCAGGTGGTACATAGGTGAGGTGGATGGGGCGTATGAAACATTGAAGTTTGACGTTTGATAAAACCACCATGAGTTCAAGTTCCTGGTCAATAAGGTGGTGAGGTGTTAAGGGAAATGTTGTTTAGTGCCGGGTTTAGTGTCGGGTTTTGACGTGAAAGTATAGTATGTAGGGCCTTAATGAAACGTAGACACGATTAGCTCTAATTGTTTTTTCCTACTATTGAACACATCTTCAATGTACTCGATTCCCTAAAACTGAAAGCTTGTAATGACAGCGATCTGTAGATGTTCTCAGAGCTTAGTCTCTCAATCTACTCTGAAATCTCTCTCGGTTCGCATCCACAAGGCGCCCCGGCAACGAGTATAATGCATCAAACTTAGATCTCACTCTAACTCAAGGAGATGAGATACACTTTATCGCCATTAAGTCCATTCTTCGATCGCCGTTAAATCCTTTCTTTAATTGGGATTCGGAGACTGATTTCGGAACTCCGTTCCTTTCACATCTGCACATGTTCAAGTTGACCTCACATATGGGGGTCGATAGGGTTTCGGTACATAGCCATTTGTCAGCAGGGCCGACGCGAGATGGTATGAATAATCATTCCAAGGTTGTGATTTGAAACATGGTCTGAATAAGCAGAAATTACGTGAATAAGCATGAACCATAAACGCAGAGCCAGATAGAAGAAGACGACTCCGTACAGAGTCTCCAATTGGAATATGGCTCAGCTTAAATACTTCATCAATTCCTGCTTTCTAGGGTAGTGTTCTTCATCAAAAATCCCCTCCTCTACTTTATTCACTACAAGAAAGACTCTCACAGTCCATCCACTACAATGTCTCTCCAGCCCATCAAGATGTACGGCAGCCCTGGACCTGGTCCAAACCCCTGGAAGGTTGCCATGGTCTTCAAAGAGCTCGGCATTCCCTATGTCACCGAGATTGTTGAATTTGCCAACATGAAGAAGGAACCGTATGAGTCTATCAACCCCAACGGCCGGGTCCCTGCTATTGAAGATCCAAACACTGGAATCACCCTGTGGGAATCAGGTGCTATCCTCGAGTACCTGGTGGAGACATACGATAAGGACCACAAGATCAGCTTTGTTGCTGGCTCGCAGGACTATTTCCTTGCGAAGCAGTGGTTGCACTTCCAGACGTCTGGCCAGGGCCCTTACTTCGGCCAGGCTGTCTGGTTCACACGTTTCCACCCTGAGCATGTTCAGAGTGCTAAAGATCGCTATGTGAATGAGATTCGTCGCGTCTCTGGTGTGCTTGATCGCTTCTTGGCTGACAAGGAGTACCTCGTTGCCAACAAGTTCAGCTATGTTGACCTTGCTTTCATCCCATGGTTTTTCGCTACGAGGCTGTTCGACATTGATCTGGAGAAAGATTTCCCCAATGTTGATGCTTGGCTCAAGCGCCAGCAGGATCGTCCAGCCATTGGAGAGGCTTTAAAGGAACGCGATGCAGCCGTTGCAGCAGTGCAGCGTTGAGGGATAGATAGAGCTGTACATATAATGATAATTTGATGACATAATTGGAATACAATCATCGGTCAAGGAACAGACATTGAATGGAAATAATAGTAGTAGAGTAAATGCGCATAGAAGTACCGAGTAGTCACAGGAGCCCTGGAATAGTGAAGTGTGTTGTAAGCGGCACTAATCCCAATTTGGAAAGGCGGTCACCTAAAGTCTTGGCGAAACCCGCGAGTTTTCCGTAGTCGCGACATCCACACCTCTCCCCCATTTGATCGAGCATCCGGTACAATCAATTCCCCAATACCTGATTGCCCATCAGATTGGGCCATTCCTTCTTTCGTCTAACTCATACGGTCTGTCTCTCCAGAGAATAACGCGTCTTGAAGCTGCTTTGTATAAAACTAATTGTGGTCATCAGCAACAGACCAGGAGTACCCTCTGTCGCTCGCGACAGCTACTTTGTTTGCTTGCCTTCATCATGGATGATACTCCAGTTAACCCTGCCTCGATCTCTGAGGCTGCCCAGTCCATGACCGGCTCAGACGTTGCAGACCTGTCTCACGCTGGCTCTGGTAATTTGCCCCCTCGCCATCCATGAAAGCTATTCCAGTTCCTGACAAGACAACAGAGGCGCAATCACGTCAGGATTCTCCTGAGAAGAAGGTCGAGACTGGCGCTGGATCCGATAACCCTCTCGATGCCCCCGCTTCCCCCAAGGCACAGAATGGCGACGCCGAACCAGAAGATGAGGAGATGGGAGGCACTGAAACAGACACTAAGCGCGATACAGAAGGATTAGAAGATGCTGCTGGAGATTCGCAAGCTCCCGCCGATGCTTCGGAGGGTCTGGAAGATGCGGTGGGTGAAGACCAGCCTGCACCAAGCAAGGCCTCTTTGGAAGTCTCCGCGCGCGATCACCTTGTCACTCAAACCCACGCCATCATCCTTCCCAGTTATGCCAATTGGTTTGATATGAACACCATCAACCAAATTGAGAAGAACGCTCTTACGGAGTTTTTCAATGGCCGCAATCGCAGCAAGACCCCAGCCACATACAAGGACTACCGTGACTTTATGATCAACTCCTATCGATTGAACCCCATCGAATATTTGAGCGTTACTGCTTGCCGTCGTAACCTGTCCGGCGACGTTTGTGCCATTATGCGTATTCACTCTGTCCTTGAGCAGTGGGGCTTGATCAACTACCAGGTAAGTAATTTTGCCTCAACTCTTGGTTTTCGATTTGACGCGCTAATCACTCGTCCAAAAGGTTGACCCCCAAACCCGCCCCTCCAATATCGGTCCACCATTCACCGGCCACTTCCGTGTCATTGCGGATACACCCCGTGGTCTGCAGACCTTCCAACCCGGCCCGAACCCCATTGTCACCGCTGGGAAGCCTCTCCCCGCCACCGACCGCGCTGCCTCTTCCACACCCGCGCTCAAGGGCGAACTTAACCTCGACGTTCGCCGTAACATTTACGACCAGAAGGCTCAGGATATCCTTGCCAATGTTGATAAGGAGAAGCAGACAAATGGCGAGCCGACAAATGGAATCGAAGTCCAAGAACCCCGGAAGAAGGTCCACTGCTTCTCTTGCGGTATTGACTGCACACGGTCTCGTTTCCATTACACCAAGGCAGCCCCGATCTCAGCCAACGCGAATGCGCCCGACACAAAATACGACTTATGTCCCAACTGTTTCCTTGAAGCCCGTATGCCCTCCAGCCACAGCGCCTCGGACTTTGTCAGAATCGAGGACAAGACACACTCACACGCTGCCGACAAGGATACCCCGTGGTCTGATTCTGAGGTCCTGTTGCTCTTAGAGGCTCTGGAGAGCTTCGATGATAACTGGGATCAGATCGCCAACCACGTGGGTTCTCGTACCCGGGAGGAGTGCGTCATGAAATTCTTGCAGCTGGAGATCGAGGACAAGTACCTTGATGAGTTGCCCGAGATTCGAGCTGCCCCCGGCCGAGAGCCGATTAGCGCATCAGAGAACCCTATTTTGTCCGTTGTCGCATTCCTAGCCCAGATGGCCGAGCCCGCCGTTGCTGCCGCCGCTGCTGGCCGATCCGTTGATGCCATTCGCAAGGAGCTCCGTTCTCAGTTGGAGAAGGGTGATGGCAACTCTCAGGAATCCGTCAAGGCCGAGGACTCGATGGAGGTTGACACCGTTACTGAGAGCGAGCAGCAGGTTGAGAAGGCTAAGGAGTCCGTTTCTACCGTTGCTCTGGCCACCTCAGCCGCCCGTGCCAGTGCTCTTGCCTCACACGAGGAGCGCGAGATGACCCGACTTGTTGGTACTGCCGTCAACATTACCATGCAGAAGTTCGAGATCAAGCTGCAGCAGTTCAACGAGATGCAGGAAATTATCGAGGCCGAGCGACGTGAGCTGGAACAGGCTCGCCAACAGCTTTTCTTGGACCGCATGGCTTTCAAGAAGCGTGTCAAGGAGGCCCAGGATGCTTTGCAGGCTGTCAGTCTGCAAGGTCCCAATGAGCACACCAACACCATGCTCGCTGGCGCTGCTACTGCCGGCATCGGCAACCACTACAGCTTCCAGCCCGTTGGTGGTGATGCACGACTTGGTGCTCAGCCCTTGAGCGCTGAGGCCGGTGCTGATTACAAGACCCTCGACCTTTAAATTCTCTCCTCGATACATGTACGATATTTCTCATGACTGGGTGGAGAAGGGGAGAGCGAGATGGTGTCTGATATGTGATCTTTGGTCTTTATGATTTTTTTTCAGTGATTTCATGGCTAGGAAAAGGCGCAGTTTCTTTTTATCTGCTGGAGTTTGAGTCGATTTGCCCTCCATCCAAGCCCAGAATTACCAGAACTAGGTGTTGTTCTTTCAAGCAGATGGATACCGGGCTTCGGGGTGTTTTCCCAATCTTTTTAAGTGCGTTTACCCATTTTTCTCTAATCATATCTTATTATTATGATGAAGGTTTCCGTGTAGAATCTGTAAACCCAATAGGCCTCAGCTGGTGATAGCTATTACTTCAAGCCGCGGCGTAACTCGACAAAATTATTGTCCAATTTTTGCCCATTAGGTAGTAGGAAATACGGCCATACCCCTGGAGTATATATACTAGGTACCATTCATTGGAACTGAGCTGTCTCAAGTCTATGGGTACTGTTACCTATTAAGAACATTTGACTCGGAAGGAGCTACGTCGACTTGTGGAAAGAATCTCCTGCATGTATCAGCCGAGCCCGGGTGCAAATAGTGATGGGTGCTAGATCGCAGGAAAGAGCTGGCTCCCTTGGAAACGTTACTGGTGGAAATGCGGCCATTTTTGGTTTCAACCCTCGGAAGGCTTTCTAGTTATAATCATTTCATCTAGTAATAAGTGGCTATCTCTTACATGGGGTATATTACATTGGCAGGACTCCAGGTCTTTCATCTAATCAACCTGCCACTGGCAGCATTTGAAGCAGGACTTGATTGCTCGTCCACATCGTCCACATCCATTTGGCCATCAGAATCACCAAGCTCGATGGGAACTTCAGCATTGTTGCCCATTTCGTCATCTTGTGGTGTTTGTTCCGGTTCCTCCTCAGAAGACTCCTCAGAAGAATCCTCCTGAATGACCGCAGTAGATAGAGGCCCTCTGGGCTTTTTCGTTGGTCTTCTTGGTCGTTCAATATCCTCCTCTGTAACCTCATCATACATTGCCCATCGTCTCTTTCGTCGATTCTCAGCCAGTTCATCTTCAAGATCCTGGAGATCATCGCCGTACTCCTCCCACTCGCTACGGTAGATAGTACGTTCACGCCAATCAACCAGGTCCTCTCTCGTTTTGCGTTCGAGAAAGGGTTTCTTCCCAGCGAGACTTTGTTCATCTTCGTCTCCTGCAATGGCAATGTTGAGGTGAGGTGGTGCGGGTGTTTCGAGCATGTCCCAAAGTTTTTCTTCTTCGCGGCGATTCTGTGCTAGATCGAGAAGATCTGCATGCTCCTCGTCGGGTTCCAGGGGTATTTTGTTCCACGGAATCGAGGATATTTCAGATTGATAGGGGCGCTGAAATGCGGCGGGGGTGGGGGAAATTGGTTTTGATTGCTCTGTCTCGGGTTTGGATTCGTTGTCTTCATGCTCAGCGTCACTGGTAGACTCTTCATCGTCCGTATCTGAATCATCCGATTCATCTTCCTTGCGAAGGATCTCCTCCGCTTCATCGTAGCTGAGGGGCCGAGGCTCCCCGTCTTCATCTGGATCGTCTGTGATGAGGATGCGATTTCGTCGAGAAACATCCACAAAATACCCTGTTCGATCGGGCTTCATGTTTAATACATCGACAGCAGCTCTGACATCTCGTTTGCGAACAGCATTTCTTCTTGCCCGGCCGATTCCACTCATAGCTCGTAATCGTGCCATGGCCAAAAAGATAGTCGATTGGACCAAGCGCCGCGTAATGCTCATGGTAAGCGCATAAAAGTCCATAAGAGCATCGCCGTATATTCCTGGCGATTCCTTCCTCGATTGCACGATATTAGTCCAAGAATCTTCAGCTCGATGACCACCGAAATTCATGAAAAACTGCGCAGAGAGCTGAGGCCACATCGGAACATTCAGTAAATTCGCAGCTAGATGAATACTGCCGCGTAAAGGAGGGTTGATTTCCTTGACAACCAGTGCTTTCCCTTGAGCCTCGCAAATGAGGGCATTATCAGCATATATTGACCGACATGTGAGTTCCAGATCAACATCTTCCCTCATCACCAGTCCCTGCGCATATCTATCCAGCTCGTCACAACATTCCTTGCTCAGTTCAATGGCAGAAGGAATATCACCCATTACAATTGTGTCAAGCTTTTTCTCGAGAATATGCTGGGCTTCCAGACCTCGGTGGAGGAGAGTGAGGTAATCCGCTACCTCGACTTCTGATTTCGTTCCAATCGTAGCAGCGATCTGCTTAACCCCATTCTTCCCCTTCTTATCGAGGACGTTGAAGAGCAAATGTTTTTCTTTAGAGGTCCACCTCACCGCGCCATTCTGTGTCATTGAGTATTGCGCTTCGCTCGGGTCCGCTCGAACAACCGATACATCGTAAGTGTATTCATCCAGGAGATCTTTGTATTGCGCCAAGGAGGTCGGGTTCAATTGGTTGACCAGTGTATCGAGCCTATCCCAGCGGCTTTGAGAAGAATTTGGTTCTTCGGGATCATTCTGTGGCTCTGGCGCTGGTGCTGACACTGGCTCAGCAGGTTTGATCGGGATTTGAACTTCGGGTTGGCCGAGATCGACAGGATCATGGTGGGAGAGAGTGCGCCGTTGGCGCTGGCGTCCGCGATCAGATTGGAGGGAGAAATCAGAGTCGGAGGAATCGTCAGGTTCGTAAGAGGGAGATCTGCTCATAATGGGAGACTCGGAGAGTCACAGCACAGTCTGATGAACCTGAGCAGAAACATCACAGCTGTACCAGCGAAATCAAAAGGGTTTCTCTATGCGACTGGGGAGAAAAAGCAAAAAAGTTTCGAAAGTTGATACATTGGAAAAAAGTTGACGCGGCGGACTTTCGCCTGTAGCAGCTTATCGCCGATAAGAGCATGTTTGCACTGTTTGTGAGATTTACATGGCAACGGAGCTTCATCTTCTTTCGACTTCCCTTTTTCTACGCGCATGGAGTTCATTCGAAGGTTTGGATTGCTGTCGATTTCGAGGACAGGGAGGAGGCTACCAAGCAGACCTCCGGTGCTTCATTATCGGCATAATATACGGCTGAACTCGACTTTGCCTCCCCCATTACCGGGCTCCAGCATTGTTCTCCGTGATTATCAGGAAGAATGCATTCAGTCAGTGCTGAAGTATCTGGGCGAAGGCCATAGACGCCTTGGAATATCCCTAGCCACTGGTGCAGGGAAAACGGTTAGTTCAAATATCGTCTTGAGCTATGCCCTGTGCTAACGAGATCCTCTATAGGTTATTTTCACACAACTTATCGATCGAATTCCGCCACGCGATGCAAGAGCGACGAAGACCATGATTATCGTTCATCGACGGGAACTAGTTGAACAAGCAGCGAAGCATTGTCGACTTGCTTACCCAGACAAAACGGTGGAGATTGAAATGGGCAAAAATGTTGCGACAGGGCATGGCGATATCATTATCGCATCTGTACAGACACTCGCGCGGGGGCGTATAGGCAGATTCGATCCTCGAGCCTTTAAGTTGATTCTCGTGGATGAGGCGCATCATATCGTGGCACGCTCATACCGCGACGTGTTGGAACATTTCAGTCTCAATGAACCTACTCCAAGTGCACCGGTACTGGTTGGAGTCTCAGCAACATTTGCACGGTTCGACGGGCTCAAGCTCGGTGCTGCGATTGATCACATCGTGTATCATAAAGACTATGTGGACATGATCGGTGATAAGTGGTTGGCGAATGCAGTTTTCACGACGGTCAAGTCTGAGGCGAATCTCACGAATGTCAAGAAAGATAAGTTCGGAGATTTTGCTCTTGGCTCGCTTTCGGAGGCTGTTAACACTGCCAATACCAACAACATCACTGTTCGGGCATGGCTCGCTAACTCAGAGGGCCGGAAATCTACACTGGTCTTCTGTGTGGATGTTGAGCATGCCAAGCAACTGACGGCGACGTTCCGTGATCACGGCATTGACGCTCGCTATATCACTGCGACCACACACAAAAACACTCGATCTGAGCAACTTGATGCTTTCAGAAATGGGGAATTCCCGGTGTTGTTGAATTGTGGGTTGTTCACGGAGGGCACTGATATCCCGAACATTGACTGCGTACTACTGGCGCGACCGACCAGGTCAAGAAACTTGCTCATTCAAATGATCGGGCGTGGTTTACGACTATTTCCTGGGAAAGAGGACTGTCACATCATCGACATGGTCGCATCTCTGGAAACTGGCGTCCTATCAACCCCGACCCTCTTCGGTCTCCATCCAGACGAGGTTTTGGATAAGGTGGGCGTGAATGAAATACGGGAAGGTCCCCAAGAAGAAAAAAGTACAGAGCCCGTCAACTCTGCACCTGAAGATCAAACCAATGACAACGTAACTCTGAAGTTCACCAAATACGATAGTATTTACGACCTCTTGGAAGATGCACAGACAGAGCGACACATCAGATCCCTCAGTCAGAATGCCTGGGTACAGATAGATACCAAGAAATATCTTCTATCAGATGGAGCCGGATGGTTAACCATCGCAGAGGGTGACAATGGTTTTACCGTCCATCATGTCCTGAGATTTAACGACCCAACGTCTGAGAAACTCCAGTTCACCCGCCCACGACTGATCGCATCAGGTCCTGACCTGGAAACCGCCGTGCGAGCTGCAGATACATTTGCAGCAGACAAGTTTGAGAAAAGATACATTTCATCCCGACAGCCCTGGCGACAAAGTCCTGCTACCTCGGCGCAGATTGCAATGCTGAATAAAGCGCGGATCCGCGATGGTCAATTACGCGTCGGCGATCTCACACGAGGACAAGCAGCTGATATTATTACCAAGTTGAAGCATGGTGGCAAGAAGCGCTTCAAAGATATTGCGGCTAAGAAACGCAAGGTGTTGAAGAAAGAGATGGCTTTGAACGAGCTGCGACAGAGGACTGATGTCAAGGTTGGGCCATTGCAAGGATGATATTAGTCTTGATGGATTGAATCATCTATGCCCAGTGCACATATGTACTTTTAATGTAAAATACTTCAATCTTCTGCCTATTGTATAATTAGAATTTTGCATATTTTGAACTTATTCCCATCCTGCCCCGAACCCATACAAATCGAATGGATCCTTCAAGTATGTAGGGAGTAAACCGAAATGAAAATCAACAACATCCTCTAGTACTGGAACTAGTCAAACATCATCATCGCTGAAATTCAAAGCCTCCCGCCCGCCGAAGCCTTGAATCATTGGTATATTTAGTATCTCAACCCAGTGGCAGGTGTACCAGGTAAGCATTTCGAGTTGAAGCATCTATCGCAATGGCTTTCTTCCGTAGACGACAACCCTGGATCAGTTAGCATAATCAAGGCCTTCAAAAGACACGGCTGAAAACTCACTCCTTGCAGTAAGAATGATTATTCTTATCTCTCATCTGCCTTGTCACAGTAGCATTAAAGATTTTCGAAGGTTGTTCACCCCACCCAAGAACACCAGTCTGCAGTCTCAGTCCGTAGGACTCAACTGCAATCTGGGCCATCACAAGTTGATACTTGCCCAGCTCCTTGAGATGCGGATCACGCGGCCAAGGCGCATAAGGTAAGAAATACATGAATTGCTGCACGTCTTCAAAGCCAGCTTCCACAAGCCAATCTCGAAGCTTGTAGTAGACATTCAGGTCTCGGCCGATCTTGTGTGAAGCTACTTCAAGTGCTGAGAGATATTGGAGAAGTGGAGAGTTGGGTTGCATGGAGCCATCATCGCTCCACGCCCAAAGAGCACTTTCTTGAATCTCGAAATAGGCGCCTGGTTTGAGGTGGTCGTATAT
The DNA here is from genome assembly GCA_039634405.1 of Penicillium herquei. Taxonomy (NCBI): domain Eukaryota; kingdom Fungi; phylum Ascomycota; class Eurotiomycetes; order Eurotiales; family Aspergillaceae; genus Penicillium; species Penicillium herquei. The sequence goes on along the minus strand of CP098387.1, from coordinate 2,276,331 downwards.
ATTGCGCAGGAATTTGGCCCAATCAACTACGCATCTATGAGATTGTTAGATTGATAATATTCCTTGGCTTAAAAATCAGAGCTCAGCCTTACCCTGACAGAAGTCGTGCGTGGATGAAATCGAAGCTGTTATGTTTGTATAACCACTCCGATTCATAGTCTTCCACGATGAACTCCACGTTCGGTGTCACCCAGCTCGGTTGAATGGCACTGAGATCATTTCCAATTACATGGGCTTCGGGGAATTTGCTAGATGTTGATCATTAGTCCAATAGTCTCTTTTTAGTCATAGACTGAAACATACTCCGCCATGTCCATAGCCCAAATGCCTGTCCCTGTCCCCAAATCCAAGACCTTTTGGGGGTTCTTAACAGGTGCTTTGTAGAGTTCGCCTCCCAGTAGTAGAAGCCAGCTGGATAAATGTAAGTGTCATTCAAATTGAAATAAAATGCACGCTTGGATGACGGATCTACTAACATATGGTGGGCCTAGGTTTGTTAGTTAAGCGTTAAACTGTGACGGGAGATATAAATAGTGGAGGCAAATACCAGGTCCATGCGGTCTTGTTCCTGTTCATCATTCGGCATCCTTGATATTATTAGTTAGGAGTTAATAACCGACTCCAATCATAAGGTCCATACATGTAATTCCCCTAGAAGTTGTTCATTTTAGCCTTTGACTTCGGAATAAGTGGGAACTTCAACGTACTGCACGAGGGCTATGATAACGACGGCCATTTTCATACTCGTAATCGAAAACACTCGAAGATAACGAAGTCATCTCCGATCCCTCGGTGCTGAATTCACTGTCTGGGTCCTGAGTTCGAGAAGATTGTCAGATCGGGCCGATTTGGAATCATTCATGCCCCTCGTACACTGTCAAAATCATCAATGATGATTGGCCCCCGTGCATTAATTGCAGTTTCTCCATCATCCAACAGCTCCTCTGGACGTCTGGCAACGTTGGGATCCGCAGTAGGTTCCATCTTTGCTGTTTTTCTGGAGTCTGAAGAGAGATAGGTGAGATTCAGAGGACTTTCCCTTCAATTTAAAATATGTCAGATCCTGAGAGGCAACGAAAACCAATCTTATGGTCCATGAAAACAGGTGCAAAAGGAGCCGATGGAAAATGTGATCTATCATCATCTGCCTTTTTTTGCTTCTTCCATACGGTGTAGCTGCACGAAGCCGAATCGAATCGGCTCCACAGTACAAAATGGACTCCATACGGAGTCAACGGAGAAGCCCTCTCTGCATTATCCCGCACGCACTTGACATGACCCTCTTAATATGCCTGGATTTTCCACATAATCAAGCCAATCAAGATTTCTTCAGGCTTAATGTTCCACAGCTTGTTGTAAATCTCCCCCGGAGTATGCATTTCCGAGCAAGATACATACTCTAGATGATTTCCAGGGCATCTTCTAGCTGCAGCCGCTTTGACCCGGGTTCGACGGGCCGTCCTCAGCCCCCGGGGATGCAAAAGAAAGAAACAAATTGTTGATTCCCCGCACACGCGGAAGCTTGAAAAACAAGTCCCAAGCACTATTGACCCGACGGTTTGGGTGTCCCCTCAAATATTCCCTGTGCTCTGCTTCCTTCAGGGCTTCTAGCCTGTCTAATACGACGACCGCTCAAACTCTCCAACTGCCGAGTAAGCAGAATATTAGACAGGTCAACAGTATGATAAGGCCCACTCCAAGAGGAACAACGTCAGCTGGAAAGTTTTTGTCTTCGGTTCCGAGTCGTTGGGACATAGTGAGGAGGAATACGCCCACGCAACTAAGAAAAGGAATCGGACGTGTAGGAATGGACACGGAGAAAGTTTCCTGGGAAAATGCCGCAATTGACGAGGACAAAAGGACGAGATATCGCACTTACCTAACATGCATGGTTAGCTGGGAAGATCCGAGTGGCTCTAGACTGAGCATTCTCGCAATAGATGGCAGTAGGAAAGAAAGTACTGACCCACTAACTATGCCACAGATCAAGGAATATGTGATTACTCCCACATTGCACACCTGGACAGGTAGTTATTGAAAACTGACTGGACTGCATGCTTCCCAAAAACGAGGAGCTTGGAAAGGTGCTAGGTGCTAATGGGTACATGGTGACGGCAGGTAAATGTGAAGTTTCTGACGTCAGATGCATCGATGAAGTGTTCAACAATCAACATCAGGATTTCAACTGGCGTATTATCCAGGCTTGGGGGTGCGGCTGTGAGTGCACGATCTGGGTCTAGACCCAAAAGCGAGGTCGGTATCGGGCTTAGGCTCGGTGACCAGGTCAGTCATTTAACGCAGCAATACCTGTTTTCAAATTTTGGATATCCGAAACAATCAGGGGTGCTGCCAAAAGTACTGACAAGTAGAGGGGTAATAGAGAGTCAACGGGGGAATATTGAGTTGAACGATGCTGGTGGGTTGGGAGAGGAAGCAGAGCAACCTTGGAGGTAGTGAGAAAACGTCCTGATGCCGGCACCAATTCCCAATCGAGCATGATCGTCCATGGTGAACATGAAGAAGGAGCGACCACGGTTGCACGAAGATATAAATATAAGGAAGGCACCATTGAGAGACAGGAGGTGCAACAAAAGATCAATTGATTCACCTCTCCGACTATATATGGAACAGTATACCTAAAGCCATGGGCACTATACTAAATCCAGTGTGTTCAATCTCAACTCAACTATGCTTTTAAGCTCAAGATTGGGAAAGGTATCATTCAGCGAGAAGACATAAGAACTGCAACACTTGAACACATTCATCCACCAGTAGTTCTCAGCCAGATATTTCTTAGAATCATCTGTGATCATGACTTAATCACATGCGAGCACAAAAAGCCTTGCGATACTTATTCTCCATCTCACGAACCTCATCCTCATCAAGCGCAATCTGGATTCGCATCTGGTGCAACTGAGCAGTCAGGTCCATGATCCAACCATTCCAATCAAACTTCCCAGCAGGCTGAGAAAGACGAGTAACGAGATCCTGGAGGCAGATATCCAACTCATGATAGATGTTCAAGCTGATCTGAAGGCAGTCGCGCTTAAGAACCAGTTCTCTACCGACGTAGTCGAGCTCTCGGCCAAGGGCAGGGTTGATGAGGGAAAGTTCCTCGACGCGGGCTAGGTGGAGGCGCTTGGGCTAATCTTTGTTAGTTTATCCTTTCTGCGATATCGGGGGTAGCTGGCTGTAAATACCTCTTTGGTCTGGATGGTCGGTCCATCGTTCCAGTCGACCTTGCGCTTATCGCCAGACTATCAGGTGTTAGAATTCCTAGGGATGAATGAGATGCCTAATGAGATGATGGGATGCAACGCACCTGGGGGCTCTGCGGTCCTGGGTTGAAATTCTCAAAACCGCCAGGCATGCCCTGGTGGTGCGCGGCCTGGTAACACTCCATTTGCTGCTGGTTCATTTGCTCGGGAGTCATTTTTGCGATACTTGACCATCGAACAAGTTGGTGCGCGACAGGAGGTGAGTTAGAGATCCAGGTGATGAAAGGCGGCAAGGGAAGTAAAGAGTGTTAAATCAGGGAGTAAAGAAACGCGTTTGGCTCCAATAGGCAAAGAAGTCTGTCACAAACGAATATGCTTAAGGGACCTGCACAAACGGAGTACTAGCATAGTATGTGCACAAGACCATTATAGGTAGTAGATTGGTCGAGCATATGAATTTGACCTCTTTGATATAGTAATAAAGAGCCCCCTTCAAGACCCTACCTAGTAGACACCTTTGCCGTGACCAAAACGAGGTACCTTTATCAACCAGAAAATAGCAATAAACAAAATAAATTCCCTAAATAGCAGCATTGGGCATAGATCTATACTAGTAGATTTAAGTCAGAACTTTAAATTGACCCTGGTTACCTACTTTAGTCCCGAGTCATAGCCCTGGACGTCATGCTATAAAGGCCCACTATGACTCTATGGCTTGCTTAGATAGATTCAAGTTGACATCACATACTAGGATCATGGGTATGTACTAAGTAGCCCGAGAGGAGGCCAAGGGAAAATATTAATACATAGTATATCAGTAGAGTCATTAGAATTCCGAGACATCATGCCCAGGTGTAGTTTCGTTCGTAACTGCCTCATGCTCGAGCACTCCAAATCTTGAAGGAAAGGGCTTGGATTTGCAGTGATAGCCACTGGCAGTCCACGGAATGGATGTAGCTTGAGACTCGAGTGCTCCTAGTATGTTCAATGATACAATGCTACTACTACTAAGTATAGGAACATGAATATTTGGTCTACAGGAAAAAGATAGAACAGCATGAAATTTATTTTTGTCCTCAGCAACAACTATGAAATTCATAAAAAAAAGTCATAAACTCCATAAAAAAGACAGGTAGCCCGTCTTAGACGTGAATAACTTAGATGTCATCCTCGTCAGAGAAGACCTCCTCACCACGCTTGCGGCGGGCAGCACGCTCCTTCTTCTTCTTACGCAGCTCAGAGCCTGAAAAGAATGTATGTTAGCAATCATGTAATTGTCAGAGTTGATAGTGTTGGGCATAGGAAACTCACCAGTAAGCTTCTTCTTCTTCTCGACGACAATCTTGTTACCCATGGCATCGAACTTGTCCTCCTCGTCGTCACCCTTCTGGTCGAGACGGGGACCGGAACCCTGACCCTGGACCCAGTTGTGGCCGGAAGGCTGCATGAGACCGTTGTTGACGGCCCAGACTTCCTCAGTCAGGTTCTCAGTGAACTCACGGGAGTGGGTAATGATGATAACACCACCCTCGAAGGACTTCAGAGCCTTGGAAAGAGCACCAAGAGAGTCACGGTCCAGGTAGTTAGTAGGCTCATCCAGGACGATGACGTGGGGACGCTGCCAAGAGCAAGCGGCCAGGACGACCTTGACACGCTGACCACCGGACAGACCACGCATACGAGAGTGAGAAACCAGCTCGTTGTCCAGACCGAAGTTGGCGCAGTGCTGCTCAATCTCCTTACGGACCAGAGGACGGAACTGACCAGAGGCGAGGGCCTCCTTCTGATCAACCTCGGCGACCTGCTTGGAGTGAGACTCCATGATCTCGGAACGGGGCAACCAGGTGTTGTCGGCGGACATGAGGGGAATCCACTTCTCGGACTTCATGCCGATGTTCTCACCCAGAGACCAAGAGATCTCGTACTCGTAGGTGTTCTTGAACTTACGACGAGAGTGGATACCGATGACACGACGCAGAGTACCATCGACCTTGTAGATCTTGTCCATGGCCTTCTCATCCTCCTCGGTGACGATCTTGTTGGCACGGTCCATGGTCTCACGGTCCTCACCAGTCTGGAAACGCCACTGGATGTACTCGGAGGGAGTAGAGTTCAAGTGGTTATCGATGTGAGCGAAAGCGTGCTGCTTAATGTAGGCAATACGGATGTTCTCGTGCTGGTAGACATCACCGGCGGTGGGGATCAGCTCACCAGTCAGGACGTTGACCAGGGTGGACTTTCCGGCACCGTTAGGACCGATGACGGCAATACGGGAACCCAGGGAGACCTGGAAGGTAATGTCGGCGATCTGGGGCTTGGGGGTGTTGGGGTACTGGAAGGTCATGTTGGAGACACGGATAATGGCCTTGGACTTGGTCTTGACACCCTCAAGGAAACCGGGCTCGGGGAACTTGAACTCCATGTCGGAGGCACCCAGCTCGTAGTAAGAGCGAGCAGAGGGGACACGCTTGACGAAGTCGCTCAGGGTACCGCGGTAACGCTTAAGCTTGAAGCGCTCGTAGTGGATGACGTGCTGGATAACGTGGTCCAAGAAGCGGGAGTCGTGGGAAACCATGATGGATGTGCAAGGAGAGCTCTTGAGGTAGTTCTCGAGCCACTCAACGTTCTTGACGTCCAAGTGGTTAGTAGGCTCATCGAGCAGAAGAATATCGGGGCTCTCGAAGACGGCACGGCACAGAGCGAGCTTCATCTTCCAACCACCGGAAAGGGCAGTGATGAGACCATCGAGCTGCTCGGGCTGGAAGCCGAACTCGTTGACCAGCTTGTCCTTAACCTCAGACTCGACGGGGTCGAGACCAACCTCACGCAGCTTCTTCACGGTCCAGCCAATGACAGTCTGCTCAGTGTCGGCAGCATCCAGGTCGTGCTCGACGTAGACAGTCTTGACCTCGTCCTTCTTGGGGAAACCCTCGAGCTGCTCGTTGTTGATGGCACGCATGAGGGTGGTCTTACCGGAACCGTTGGGGCCCAGGAGACCGTAACGCTGACCACGCTTGAGACGCAGGTGAGTCTGGTTAAGCAGAATCTTGGCACCGTAAGCCAGGGAGAAAGTGCAGTTGCAAAGATCGACACCCTCCTCCTCGTCGGAGGGGACCTCATCGGCGGCAGCGGCGTCAGGAGAGGCACGCTTGCGGAGCTGATCAGCAATGGGCTTAGCAGCCTCCTCACCAACGATGGCGACGATGTAAGGAAGAGCGTTCTGGGTCCAGGTGGTGGAGTCGGAGTCCTTCTCGTCAACGAGCTGACCAGCGATGGCAGCGACGTAGTTGATGATGGTCTCGGAGCTGGCAATGGTGGACTCGAACTTCTCCTTGAGGATGTCCTTGAGGATCTCGGAGACAGTGGAGATGTCACCAGCGGTGGAGATCTCGGGGATCTTACCGTCCTTGATCTGACCGACACGGGTGAGGGTGTCAAGGGCCTGGCGAGTCTTCTCACGGGCCTCAGGGTCGGCAAGGGTGTCGTGGTTCTTGTTCAGACCCGGCAACATCTTAGGCAAGAAAGGAGCGACAATCTGGGGGTCCTCGACCAGCTTACACATGTTGTCGACAATGACAGCGGACTTACGCTTGATGGCGGTCTCACGCTCAACAAGACCACGGTCAAGCAGGGGAACCATGATAGCGAGGGTAGGGCCAGTAACATCGGAAACGAAAGTGGTGGCACCGAGCAAGTGAACGGTCTCAGGGACGTTCTCGGGCTTAGCGATACACTTGATGAGCTCGGGAATGAAACGCTCAATATCCTTGTTGACGATCAGACCGCAGACCTTCTCCATGGTGGTGTAGGCGGCCTTCTTGATGTCGGCCTTGGTGTCCCACATAGCCTCGGAGACAACGGGGATCAGGCGGGGAACCTGGTAGGAGAGCTGAGCGGGGGAAGAGGCAATGAGGAGCTCCAAGCAGTTCAGAGCAGCCATCTTCTCCTGCCACTTCTGGGCGTTGGAGATGGACTCCATGATGGCGGGGACAACGGCCTTGACGGCGTTACCGTTGATGGCCTGGACAATGGCAGCAGCGGTGCTCTGGGCAGCCTCCTGGACGGGCTTCATCTTGTCACCAACAGCGGCGAGAACGGGGGCCAGGAGGTCAGCAAGGTGAGGCTCAACACCGGGGGCGATGGTGGAGTGGGAGGCAATAGCCCGGATACCCTCAAGGGCACGCTCACGGGCAACAGCATCCTTCTTGTTGGAGAGCTGCTTCTTGAAGGTCTCGGCGGCCTTGGCGGGCAGAGTCTGCTCAGGGATAGGACCGCTGAAGAGGGTAGCCAGGTTGGCGGCGGCGGCGTTAACCTCGTCGGCGCTGGTGGAGATGTTGAGGTTCTTGATGAGGTCCTCAAGGACAGCGACCGACTGGGCGATCTCCTTGCCAGAAGAGGCAGGAACGGAAGAAACGTCAACGGCAGGCATTTTGGGAGGAATTTTGGCGGTTTTTGAGGAAAAGGATTAAAAACGGAAAGAAAGCTTTTTTTCTAAGGGTATCACGATGATCCAGCCTCTGTGTCTGCTGTTCAGGACACAGCAACGCTCTGTTCAGAGATGAGCGAAGGAAGGTTTTTCTAACTGTCTATGCAGAAAGAAAAAGAAAAACGAAAAAAGAGAGGACAGACCTCAAAAGAAAAAAACGGGAAGGATGGGTAAGAAGGAGGGGCGGATGTGAAGGGGGGCGAGATTATTTATGTGGCCCTCGCCGCCCAAGGGTGAATTTCGAAGAAAAAAAAATTTGCAGTGAATATGAGTGGGGCGAAACTAGAACCGGATTCGGCTTAGTCCCGCTATCATTCACTGTGTGATTGGTCATTAACCTGCTTGTGTCCGAATCCCTCTGATTTAATTGGTCAGTTTCCCGATTCAAAAAAATTGAAAAATTGATAAAAAATTCCCAAACAGGAAAGAGGGGTGTCTCTCACCTCCAGTGAATGATAACCTCTATCAAGTACGAAGTACATCACCTACTATTAACTACTTAACTATATCATAGATATTCTTGATCTAATCCTACTGGTATAGTGAATGATGATTTTTTTTTTCTTTCTATTTTTACCTTTATTTTTGAAATTTTAAATTAAATTTTTTCGCGGCTATCAGAGGCTCGAGGGCCATGTCGTACGCTGCACCTGCAGTACCAGTCTAATCCACTCTTGGAGATCCGGGGCATGAAACATTAATATTCTAATTAATTCAGTGCCCCTGGTATGCATAGCAATCTCTATAGCTCCTAGTATAAAGTACATGGGTCTTGAATTTTTTTCGTGGTTGCCACTTTTATGACCCGGTGGCGTGGCTCTTTCCTTCACCCATGTACATACTTCGGACTCTCCAAGGTTCAAATGTTCGTTTTATGGTAGAGAGTTTTCGAGAAGCAATAGAAAAAATCGAAAATCAAAATAAAATAATACAAAATCGTAGTATTATAGATTTTAGAGTTATTTTTTCGCCTACTCCGGTCCCCGTTATCTAAGATGTTCTGGAATCTTACACAGTGGCTCAGCCCTGCAACTGTACCACATGGCTTAGGCATACCACCGTGGCCTCATGGAGGGTATCGTCAGCATTGAGAAGAGAACTGGAACATTTATCGTAAATATTAATTAAATTCTATTATTATTTTATACTTATTCAATACATATTTTTATCTTATTTCAGATGTCTTCCAACGGACTATGCGGACTCGGATCTACGGCTTGGATCGACATTAGTAATTACTATGAGCCCAACCCTGTCAAATTTTTCAGGGGTAAAAAGATTCTCCCGTCCTCATGGAAGAAATCAAAGATGGAATGGGGTATAGCTTCGGCACTGTCCTCTGCTTAAGTGCCTAACATAATGAAGATCAATCCAAATGTTGATATCAACAGGTGCCACGCCACCGTATATACTCCATATTGCAAACATCATCACCGCTTTTTCTCTCACCGCTTCACCTTATCGCTTATCGCGGACTATCACAGGTTTATACCCCTCTTCAAGTCCTCCTTGTACTCCGTACTTTGTACTGAATTACATACCTCAATATCCAAATGAATTTGACTGTAACATTCAACATCTCGGAATCATCCGTATGAACATCCCTATCCTTATCCCCCGCGAAACCACCCGGGTGGCGAACCCCAATCGGGCCACTCGGCCAGCGGATCAATCGCCATGATTCGGCCCTTACTGCTTTAGTTGGACCAGAAACCGGGCTTGAACTTCAGTTAAAACTTTCTTTTTTTTCATTTCCATAGTTCAAAGCCGATTATCTACTTCTGGTCCTGATTCGTGCTTCAGATTCTTTCTTTTTCTTTGCCTTGGCTCTTAGGCCTTCCGATTCTCCCGGCCTTGGTCCGCGACTGGGCAACAAATTCTTTGAAGCGAGGTAAAGAAAATTCGAATTAGAATAGTATCCAATAAAAATCAAGAGAAATTCTGTACTTCTTCCTCTCACTTTACTTTTTCTTAATCACAAACAACAAGTCTTGTGGCGCGGCGTCTCCTTTTCGCCACCACTCACAGCCGGGTACATAGTCTGATAGTACTGTAGTGTATACGGCGAGACCGTAGGTCCCATCAAGGACATGTATCCTATACTTCTATAGTTGGATTTTAATGTTGGGGCCAGTGGATCCGCATGGATGACATTTTTATCTGCCCCCAGGTGCTTATTGTATGGGGCACCTTATCTTATGGCCCCCTTTCTGTCTTTATTTAACCCTTGATAACTCGGACCTGGGGAAGGAGGGGCTAAATAGTATCCACCCTTTGTTTGATGTGAAATGAATCCGGGGTACTTGTAGATCCACGTAAGATGTCTCTCTGGACGGGTTCAGCCGTGAGGACTTGGAATGGGTGATGAATCCAATCACCTCGTACTTTGTTTGCTTCGTGATGAACTGTATGACTTGTTTAATTTACCCCTGAGATCTGGGCTGCGTCCTTTCTCATACCCACCAATCGAATATCGTCAAGCATAGATGAAGTACCCTGTCGAATAAACATCAGCGCCCCCTTTTCCGTTTGTTGGCGTTGCGCCCCCTTGTCCACTCGCTCAGGCCCATACTCCTGCACATAGCCCGCCTACATCACCCTAGATCGACAGACCTATCACTTCGGGGCTGAATTTCAGTGAAGGGGCCATGCCAGTGGTCTGATTTCTTGGAGATCAGTTCAGCCATGTCTTGGGGGTCCGAGATCGAATTGGATCTGCATGGATATGGTTGGCTGTATATTTCGGGAACCGGCATACCAGGTGGAGGGTTGCTCGCGTTGAATGGGTCCAAACTTGAAGACTTGCAATATTCAAGTTTTAACACGGATGTCACCGGTAGTGTAAGATGAGACAAGTTTCCCACTAATGTCCAGGTGAATCTCGGGAGGGACTTGGAGGGGAGATATATTTCATCCATGGCCCTGCCCACTGCCCGTGGCAGGGTACTAGGTAGAGTCCACATATCCTGGGGAATCATGATGATGCCAGTGGTTGATACCGTAGTAGTATCCGCACTTGCAAGCCTGAGTCCGTTAAGACTGTTCCAAGGGTTCTATTAGCGGTACTATTAGTAGGAGTGGTGCTACGTATTCTTCCAAAGTTGAAGAATGATAACTTGAAGATCATTTATTGAAACATTATCGTAGATACGAAAATCTCAAATCGCTGGCCACCCGGGTATTGTATCAACGCCATTCAAACCGAAACTGAAACACAGAGAAACCAAGACTCATGATGAAACTACCAGTCCTGTCCACGATCCCGCATCAGGATCTCAATAGCCTCTTCATGTGAGACCGGGTTTTCATTCAGCTCCTTAACACACTCCGTCAACCCTTCTGCTGCTTCATCCACTTGCTCGGCTGTCCAGCCTGTGCAGGACATGACCATGCGGCGATAATTCTCGCCGAGAATTGCATTGTTGGCTTTAAGTTTATCCACCTCCTCCGTAACGCCAGAAAGGAACTCATGGTAGAGCTTGAGACGCGTCTTGAGTGCATCCGGGGAAGTTAATGAGGCCAGAAGTTGAACCTGCTTTTCGGAAAACCCGGCTGATGGGTCGAAGGTATCTGGGAATAAAGCGTCGAATGATCCAACATCTACGCCCGAATCCTGGTCTGCATCGCCAACAAAAGTGACGTGGGAGGAGTCCACGTCGGGTGTATCCTTCAATGTGGCCACCAAGCTGTCAGAGGAACGTTCGAGATTCTTGATTCGTCGCTCCAGTTCGACTCGCTCGGTGCTTTTCCGTCTTAATTCATCAAACTCCTTTTGCTCGATCTGGCGAGCCTTTGCAGACTCTCGGATCTTGCCATGCCAGTGATTAAACTTTTCTTGTTTTTGGGTCAGGTTCGAGGATAACTCTCGGTCGATCCCTCCGAGGGCTTCTTCAACCATTGCAGTAATTTGGGACACCGTCGCTGGAGGAAAGGTTAGTAAAAAGCAATAAAAATGACGGGGACGAGGGGACAGGGAAAGGGCATATACCATCAAGAATCTCCTTCTTCGATTTTGCCAGTTGGTCAATAAAGGTATCACCCCGACCTTCGGCTCCCTGCGACTGAGCATTCCCATCAGCCATATCAACTCCAACGCCGTAATCAGCGGGTCGAAGACCAGTGTGGTTCGGAATATGAGGATCGGCCCCAACTTCTAGCAGCTGTGGAACGAGAACTGAGCGTGCTCGGCCTGCAAGGTTCAGGGCGGTATCACCTTGGTCGTCGCGCAGGTTGACGATCTCTGAGATGAATCGGCCGAGAGAGATAACATCGTTTGCTTGGGATCCGTTTTGCGCCTGGTCATCATTGGAATTGGATGTGATTCCGCCGTGTCGAACAATAAACTCTAGCAGACATTCCAGGTAGTGCTTTGCAGAAACATGTCCTCCGCCGCCTGTCGCTGCCATAACGGCAATATGATGCAGAATTGTACGACCGCTGTAGTCCACCATATCAATAGTTGGGGCAAGGACTTGGAGCAATCTCGAGAAGCTTCGGTAGTCGAGGTTGTTTCTTGTTCCAACTGACTTTTGCAAGGCAGTCTCACCGGCACCATTCACACGCGCAACGTTAACTCCCTTTGCAACCAGAGCCTGGATCAGAGGCATACGTGCCAGCATAGCTGCCCAGTGGAGAGCGTTGTTTCGGTATTCATCAAGTGGGATCTCGAGATCTGCACCTGACAGCTGTAAGAGAGCTGGGTGATTGCTGAAATCTTTGATGCGCTTGTCAAGGAACAAAGTCATAATCAACTTCATCTTTTGAAACTTCTCCGGAGTGGTGGCTGGACCCAGAGCCTCGACACCACGTTTTTGGCCGTCATCCATGGGTGGTGGTGGTGGGAGATCCATGTCTTGGTAGAAGGAGTCGTTTGGTTCGGTGGGAGTAGGTTCATGCATAGATAGATTAGATGGCTCTCGGGGTAGTCCAATCGATGGGCCGTGCTGTGAAGCAGAGCGAACACGCTTGCGAGGTGGTTCGGCGATGTCATCATTGTCGTCTTGTGCTAAGTAGCGATTCTGTAGACTGCTAAAGCCACTGTCTGACATGTTGTACATGCTCTGTTGACTGAAAGCCATTTGTGATGATTCTTGACTGCTCATTTGTTGTGATGGTTTGCGAATGACACTGGGGCGTCTGCTGCTTGAGCTCGGGGAATCGAACCGAGCTTTGCTGATAGCATTCACTGCAGTTGCAGCTGTGCGTGAGATATTTTGGAAGAATGTGCCCTGTTGTGGTTGGGATGAGCTTCGGTTCTCGGCGCCGCTGTACAATCGTTTGCGCTGAGCAGCCATTGCTTGCTCCTTAGTTGGTGTATCGACCAGTCCTTGTGTTGGACCACCAGGCCCATCGGGACTCGTATCGTACTCGAGCAGCGGTCGCAGTAACTCCTCCACATTGTACTCTCGACATAAATCCAGACCTCTCTGGTAGTTGACCCATGTGCCTTGATATTTACCATATCCACCCTGTACTTTTTCATGTTCACCAGCTGCAATCTCTTTCTCCAATGTTTTTGTTCGGCGAGCTTTGACGACACCGGCGACTTTCAGGATCTGGGTTGCGTTCAACCATGAATCTTCACGACGTTTCATAACTGCGACCCCATTGACTTCCATTTCATAAACTTTGATATTTGAGTAGATGGCCTGTTTCAAAGTTGTGAGTAAAAAGAGCGTATGGCAAGGATTGCCACGAAAGGACGAACTCGATAGATCTGCGGCTTGTATTCCTCCTGATAAGACATCGTAGAACCATAATCATGAGACTGATCGTAGCCCCCAAAGCTACCTCGTGCACCGTTGGACATATTGAAAGACATCGGAGGACTCGGGGTTGGAAACGTCGTCGCGTAAGGGAGGGAGAATGAGAAATTGTGCAAAGGGTTCCTAGTCCATGCAATGACTTCGGCCTACTTTGGAAAAAGAAATTTCCCAGCCTATGAGGTCCTCAGGCCAGGGTCAGTGAATGTCAAAAAAGACCAGGGTAAGGGAAATAGGTGGAGAATTACCGGAACGCGAAATCAAAAAGGAGAGGCGCGCGTGTGGCTTTAGCACCCGCTATCCGGGAAAGCACAGCGGGATCAAGGCAAGAACCATGCAAAACAGACAACGATATCTCCGAATGAAAATTCACAAAGAATGTGTCAGAATTAGAATCGCAGATCAAAAAAAGTGCAATGCAAGGCAGTGATCAAGTCGCGGGGTTGGGAAAGTGAAAGTGAAGGTCGCGTCAATCCCGTGACCATGCCAAGGTTTTCGCGTCTTCACCGTTTTGAGAATCTTAAACCTTTCTGGGATGAGAAGAACGAATAGATCATGCCACCAAAACCTCGAATATCGTTTTTTTCTCTACAGTCTGATGCTCCTCAATGGCAGCACTTACTTCGTGCGACTTTACAAGAATGTTCCTATCTTCCAGATCCCATTGCTCGAACATATATGCGTAGCTATGTTGTGGATCGATATCGCCGAGCATTCAAATCCAATGTACCCGAAGTCAAGCTGACTCGAGCAGCTAAGCAGGGTCTTACTTTGTTACGCAGAGCCAATGAAGGCTATTCACGAGCATTAGACCGAGTCATGCTCATGTCATACGGCCGGATTGGCAAAAGAAGACACGAGTTAATCGCTCAGCTCTTGGCTCCCAAGGTCCCAGAAAACACCGAAGCACTCAGAGACTTGATCAACAGCGTACCTGAATTCGAAGATGGCTGGGTAGCTCCTGAGATAATTACGGCCCTAATCAAGGCTCAGATGAATCATGGGGTTTTCACCGCATCTCGTGTCCGGCCTCAAATAAAGTCCAGTGAGCCAGTGGTTCCCGAGAAGAATATTTGGGGTCGACCTTTGCCCCGATCTCGTCGGTTCAATATCAGGCGTGACTGGTATTACGAAACACTGTTTAGCGTCCTACCACCGTTACCAGAACGAGATCTTGAAATTATGCAGGGTCTAATTGCGGGGACTATACCATGGAAGTCTCGGAAGCAAAGGCCGGTACAGTCTCCTGCTACTGAGAACGATATTGTGTTGGACTTCTTGACAGATGGTCCCCAAAAAGAGAACACCTTTGGGCCCTATGTAAACGGCCGTCCGCACCATATTACTACGAGATTCATGCAACGCCAGTGGAGGCGAATCTCTGCACTTGTTCCAAGAATTCATTGGAATGAGGTCTCGAAGAGGTGGAATTTTGATTGGGACAGTCCCAAGAGTCTACCACAGGTGGCCTTTGCCGTGGAGGAGGATTCTGATCTGGATGGGATTTTCGGGTCATCAGCTGGAAACGCCCCCAAGAGTTGATCCAAATTTCTTCGATCCTCTCAATCGAATTCATGAATTCGAAATTGTACATTATTTATGGTCTCATTTGATTTCATCCAATGATCTTGAGACCAGTTGTAAATATCAATACCAATAATAGACATTAATCTGGAAACCCCAATCTTCGCAGTGTGATTTCAAGTTAATACTACTAGTAGCACCCATTTCCTACATCCAGCAATAGTCAAGTATACCATGATGCGCATGATCAATTACATGTCAAGCATGAAAATTTCAAGTTATCTGTATATACAAAAGACGATTCAAGTTCAACCGCAACCCAAACTCCATGGTGACATCAAAAACCCAAGGGACCCATGCAAATAATCATAAAGATAAAAGTGCCGCTAAAACATCATCATCTGACCCTTCTCAAGAACATCGAAACAATATCAAGATCATCGACTCCAAAACAGATACATCACTTAATCACGATCTCTGCGACGGTCAAAGTAGTCCCTGCGATCGGCCAAGAAACCAAGGGGACCACGGCCAAGAATTCCACCTCCCTCACGACGTCCACCCAGACCCAGAAGACCACTGCCACCACCGACTCGGCCTAGACCAAGGAGACCACCGCCATTGGAGCTGTCGTCAGTTGTGGTAGTTGTAGTAGTGGTGGTTGTGTATGCGCCTTGTGGGTAGCCCTGAGGCGGATAACCTTGGGGAGGGTATCCCTGAGGAGGATAGCCCTGCTGAGGGTAGCCTTGCTGAGGATAGCCTTGAGGATAGCCTTGAGGAGGGTAGCCCTGAGGGGGGTATCCTTGAGGAGGGTACTGTTGTTGGTACTGTTGTTGGTACTGTTGCTGTTGCTGTTGTTGCTGCTGCTGGGCTTGGTTTTGATAGTGGTGTTGCCTGCAGATATACTTGTCAGTTCCTGTATTCCAGGTCAAGTCGTCGTCAGTCTCAAGGCTTACACTCCATGGGTGACAGCGTTAGCACCAATAGCTCCAACGACTGCACCGCCGGCAGTCGCCAGTGCACCACCACCCATCTGGTGGCCTACATAGGCACCACCAGCACCACCAATGAGAGTAGATCCTAGTCCCCTCTCATCTCCCTGACCTTGAGGCTGATTGTATGCGGGGGGTGCCTCAGCATAGTATGTGGAGTTGGCGCCAGCATGCTGGTCCTTGCGGTCTTCGTTGTTTTCGGGGACACCCATAGTGAGGAATAAAATTTAAGGTAAATGGATAAGGTTGTTGATGAAATCCTTCGTGTGAATGAACTGATCCAAGAGAAAGAAGAGGGATAATCAGCTTCTTTTATGCTACAAATTGGACCAGGGCATGGATTCCTCCCGCTACGCACGTCACTCCACTGGGGGCGGAAATTCATAGTGGAACATGGGCTATGTACGAAACACCGCCTCGGACCACTATATTAAAAATATCAGGACAGCAAGGATCGGCACCACCGCCAGACAAAGCGCATCTTTGTTTAGTAGGGCTGTGGCTTTGAAAGTGGCTTGGGCAGATAATGGGCAATTTGATAGGTGGACAGAGCCTATGCAACGGAACTAAGCATGATTAAAATCCCGCACCCGCAATGTTTAACTGTTCCGGGTATTCAGTTCGCAGAGCACACCCAGTTGAGACTGAATCGGCGCCTATGGATTAATTTTAGCGCCATAACTTCCAGATGTCCAAGATTAGAATCCACGAAGTTCTCTGCATGAATTCGGGCGGAATATTCGAATTGCGCAGGGCCAAGCCAAGCCATTATGAGCCCCCATGTACTGTCACGGTGGAATTTGAAATAGTAGCATGGCTTGGATATGTAGAAACACGAAATACGGAATTAAAATAAAGGCGGTTAAACATAGGGGCAGGAATGAAACCCTATGCATCCTTCTTGTTTTTAAACACGAAGGATGAACACGATGGGAGAAGGCCAATGGCACGGTCGCTAGATGAGGGTCACTGGCCCCCAAAGATGTTGTGGGGGCCAAAGCCCTGGAGTACGAAGACACACCCTGTGGGCATTAGATAGAACAACCAAACAGTGTAAACAGAACAAACATGAATAGATAAAATCAAACAAGACAAACAAGGGGAGACATGCAAACATAATCCCGGGCAGCCAAATCCCCGGTGCTCTATAAGCAATTTGCTTAATCTTAAAACACCAGCAGATGATTCGCTCGACATCACGGGTTTTTTTTACCCTCCTATAATCCCGGGGTGGTAAATCCCCGGCATAAGCAGCCCGATCTCCGAGGATTTAACACTTGAAATAAGCTTCCGGGATTTAGAAACCATGAATGAATAACGAATGTTTGCATTCTAGATAGCTTGATTTCCAATCTTGGATGCTCAGGATCATGAATCCAAGATACTACCTATCCTCCAATATGTATATATAGCACCAAGAAATCCGCAAGTGGTGATCTTGTCCATCACAACTGAACTTGGAATCAAACAAACATTCGAGATTCTCACTTCAAACTTCTCTTCGCTTCAAATCATCATCCACCAGTCTAACAACAACCGACATCATGGTTGCACCTATGATTCACGATCCCGCCAAATACAAGGACTTCCACATTCACCATGAGACATACAAAATTGTCTCTGGACATTCCGTGGAACTGACTATCCTCGTACCCAAATTCCTGGTCGAGAATGGTGAGTTGTCTGAAAAGACTCCTATAATCGCCGAGTTTCATGGCGGATTCCTCGTCGGCGGAAATCGACTCTTCTCCCCTTGGTTTCCAGACTGGTAAGTACACTTCTTGAATATCGACCCCACAGACAGAGTCTAACATCTGTACAGGCTTGTCGAGCTCGCATTTTGCCGACGTGCCATTGTCATCACGCCGGATTACCGTCTTCTCCCCGAAGCCAACGGCCACGACATCCTAGAGGATCTATCCGATTTCTGGAAATGGTTCTCTGAGAACCTAGAGACCAAGCTTGCTGGTTATCACCCCACAGCAAAGATCCAGCCCGACTTTGATCGCATCTTGGCAACGGGAGGTAGTGCAGGGGGGTGGCTCGTTTCGCAGAGCATGTTTTTGCACCCAGAGATCAACATCCAGGCCGCTATATTACCTTATCCCATGATTAACCTGCGAGATCGATTCTGGGCTGAGAAATATGAGAAGCCTATCTTTGGTCTTCCAACTGTAAGTTGAACACTCATTACCACTTACCAACATCAAACTGACTTTGCTGTCAGCTCCCATTTGCCATGGTCGAAGCTCACCTGCAAAACTCGCCTCCTAATACAGTTGTCACTGTGGATGGAGATATCGAGAAAGTCGGCAGCCTTACAAGAATCCCATTAGGAGTGAGTACAGTGCAAAACGGCAAATTTCTGGATTTCTTCGGTCGTGAGACTGAGCTGTTCCCCTTTGAGAATCTGCCACGTGCAGAGCGAGTTCCTCCCTTTGTTTGGGCCTTCCATGGCAAACAGGACTCTGCAGTTCCTGTCTCAGGAAGTGAGAAGTTCGTGGCTGAAATCAAGAAGTACCAGCCAAATGTGGATGTGAGACTTGATCTGCAGGATGGAGAACATGGGTTTGATACTGATGACCATCTTACTATCTTTGAAGGGTGGATGAAGGAAGGTGTTAAGCAGATGTCTGCTTATTGGTAAACGCTTGGGCATGTCCACGGGTTACACCAAGCGTCTTACTAAGATTTGTGATCTACGATTTGTTTAGATAGCGTCATAGATGTATTGTTTATTCTAAATGATTTAATATTTAACCAGTTATCCGATCATATTGCATCTCATAAGTCAATTCCAGAATTAAGCAGATATATCCAAGGTAAGCTTTTCGGCAATTCGGTAAATTCACGGCAATTCCATGGGCCATTGGTACCTGCAGCCAAGAATCAATAGATCTCGGATTCATTGGTAGTCAAGCATCTGGATCGATATTCGAAGTCCCTTAGAGATACGAGTCCTGCACCTGGTCAAACATTCAATGTTTGAAGTAGCCTGAATGCATGTGTGGGCCCAGAGTCATCTTTATGATGAGATTTTAGCCGATTTGTCTTATAGTTCGGGTATTTCTACTCATTGCAATCTATGAAATCTACTAAAAAATGAAAGTGTCCACTCGTAGATATTTTTTCCGTCGTATGACCAGATGAGAATTCAATTCGTACCTTGGGGTCTATCTTCACCATTCAAATCCACGGCCAACGTCCGAAACCTAGTGTTCGATCCCCGCTGTTTAACCCCAAGACCCCAAGTTGCCAAGCTTCAATTCCCGGCCCGCTTCAATTCTCGGAGGAAATGTTCCAATGTTAATTACCGAGGACTTCACACAATCATCTATATTGAAACCCCTTGCTCCGAACCACTAGGATCTCTCATATTTGTTTTCTCATTCTCGCCAAGCAAATTCCTGTGTATCGGCGAACACGGTAAATAGGCTGAGCCGGCAACTTCAACTACACTTTACCGAGGCTTGACCGAACCGATCACGGTAAGGCGCTGGAAGGGGCGCGGCACAAGCCATTTTGGCTTTTGGTTCGGGAGCGTAGTGGGTCGCGGGGGTCAAGATGGTGCTTTTTTTCTCTTCTTTTCCCCCAGAGCTCCACTCCCCGGTCTGAATAGATCAACTTCGGAGAAAGTCTCGCCCGGTTTTTCAGTTCAGTTCTTGTAAACTTCGCACAGACTCAAAGAGAAATGAAAGGCTTTCAAGAATAACACATATGATGCCAGTGACGGAATGGCTGGCGCACTGTTCGTCTGGGGTAATATACAGCCTCACGTGGAGAACGCCTCTTGGCTTTAACGCAGATCCCGATTTCAACATGGTAGCACCGTGGTACTACTCCGTACTCCAACTGAGTCAGAATACCGGATGAGGGTTGTAGTAAGCCCGTATACTCCCCTCCAGGGCTAGAGTATGGGTATAGCGGAGACAATCGGCGATTCCCACCAATCCTCAAAGCCAAGGGGAATTTGACTCGAAGCATATATGTAACGGTAGAACTGGAACTCTCCAAAATAAACTTGAACATGTCGGAATTCAGAATCCTGAACGAAGCCGAGAAACTTACCGTGTGAGAAGTGGATGCCGACCAGTTGAAAGTGCACAGATAAATTTCCCCAGTCTGGGGGGACTCCACCGACAGCCCCAGAAAGTAAGAAGATCGGCAACTCAAGGCCTTGGTTTTCATCCTTCATTCGCGCCCGTGTCTACTACAGGATCCGGGACCCCTGCGGCAGACGAATAAGGATGTCGGTCCATGTGTCTTTGAAAGCGGGGATGCACTAAGGCCCACGGACACATGGTCTTGCGGACATTCTCAAATGGGAATTTTTGGGGATTATTTATTTAATTGACGTAGGTGAGAAAGATGGAATTGAAGCTGATTAGCATTTAAAAAGAGGTTGGGCTCCTCCCCGCTAACCTTGAGGGCTTGATTTCTGTTTACCCCCCTACTTGAAATCTATCCCTGCCACCCACGAAGCTCATTTTTCTTCCAAGCTTCTTTCTTTTGGTTTCTCAATCCACCACTGTTGCAGCCATGGCTGAATCGCATGATAAGTCACTGCACACAAGCGCTGATGGCATTCCTATCTCGGATGCTACCTCGCCAGATGTGGAGGAGAACATGAGTATCGGCCGGTACATCGTGACTCGGATTCCGAGCTTGAAACCGCCGATGAGAAAGGCGCCGAATCCCTTCAAGGCGCTTGCTCTTCTCAATTTCCAACAATGGATGTTTTTCTTGGTATGTTTTCTCCCTTCAAAGACTCGAGATTACAAGTAAGATCAAGAATCCAGACTAATACGCGACTTTCATCTTCCAGGTCGCATTCTTAGGATGGAGCTGGGATGCCTTTGATTTCTTCACCGTCTCGCTGACAGCATCCGACCTGGCGGTGACCTTCGATAAATCCGTCACCCAAATCACATGGGGAATCACATTGGTGCTGATGTTGCGATCCGTCGGCGCAATTATCTTTGGAATTGCAGCCGACCGATGGGGTCGCAGGTGGCCGTTTGTCGTTAATCAGCTCCTCTTCGTGGTGCTGGAACTCGGCACTGGTTTCTGTCAGACATATAAACAGTTCTTGGCCTGTCGCGCACTATTTGGTATTGCCATGGGTGGTCTCTACGGAAATGCAGCTGCGACAGCATTGGAAGACTGTCCTCCTGAGGCCCGTGGTATCATCTCTGGACTGATGCAGCAAGGTTATGCTTTTGGATACCTTCTCGCAACGGCTTTTGCTCGTGGATTGGTCAACACAACCTCGCATGGATGGAGACCACTCTATTGGTTTGGCGCGTGCCCTCCCATTCTCATCATCGCTTTTCGCTTGTGTCTGCCGGAGACGGAAACATTCCGCCGTCGCCAGGCTACCCGTGAGGAGGTTCGTGGTGGTGTGGCCAAGTCCTTTGTGGAAGAGGGCAAGGTGGCTCTTAAGCGACACTGGCTCTTGTTGATTTACCTTGTCTTGCTCATGGCCGGTTTCAACTTCATGGTAAGCAATACTCTCCGCTGTCGCACAAACACAGAGTACTAACATACTTCTTTTAGTCACACGGTTCTCAGGATCTTTACCCCACGATGTTGGAAAACCAGTTCGATTTCTCGGCCAACGCAGTGACAGTTACACAGGTTGTTGCGAACCTCGGCGCGTTAACAGGAGGAACTCTGTGCGGATGGGCAAGTCAAATCTTCGGTCGTCGCTTCTCGATCATCGTGATCTGTATTGTCGGCGGAGCACTGCTCTACCCTTACACATTCGTGACGACTAAAGCCGTCATAGCCGCCGCATTTTTCGAGCAATTCTGCGTGCAAGGTGCTTGGGGTGTGATCCCTATCCATCTCATGGAATTATCTCCTGGATCCATCCGAACATTCGCCGTGGGTACAGCCTACCAACTCGGTAACCTGGTTTCATCCGCCAGTTCAACCATCGAGTCAACCATTGGTGAACGGTTCCCCCTCCCACCAACTGCAAGTGGCACCAAGCGCTACGATTACGGCAAGGTGATCTGCATCTTCATGGCTTGTGTATACGTCTACACTATCGCTGTTACATTCGCTGGACCGGAGCGTCTGGGTCGTAATTTCGATGCTGAGCACGATGCTGATCTGGCGATTGTTGCAGCGCAACGTGGAATGGATCGGGATGGGGATCTGGAGAAGGCGACAGCTACACAACGCGAGTAGGATGTACCAGTCCTGCCTTTTGAAATTTGAATCTCGACACCAAATACCCATGATTTTTAACATTTTGAACGTGATCAAAGCCTTTTGATGCCCAATCTTATGAATCTAGCTTTATCTAGCATAGTAATATGAATGATGATAGTCGCTTCCACGTCACGGTGTCGCCCTTGGGGCATTTTATCTAGAATTCGAGATCATGCAATCGTTAGCCTTTGATCATATATATTTGACATTGACTAGACAAGAACTTGAATATTTTCATCTGAATCTGCTTAATGATAATGGGTCATTCCGACCATTGGACGGTCCAAGGGTTGAAGGATTTCTTCATGTGGGTTCACTTCCACTCTATAAAGAGTAGGTAGGAGTGACAACTTGAAGTGAGAAAGAAAGATCGCTCGACTCACAATAAATAGTGCTAGTAGTGTTTAGTTGATAAAGAGGTTTCTGCCATGAGGGTGTATG
The DNA here is from genome assembly GCA_039634405.1 of Penicillium herquei. Lineage (NCBI taxonomy): Eukaryota > Fungi > Ascomycota > Eurotiomycetes > Eurotiales > Aspergillaceae > Penicillium > Penicillium herquei. Next base: position 2,253,689 of record CP098387.1, on the reverse strand, counting down.
TGCTAGTATTTTCGCAAAAGACTCAGTGTTCAAAGGTTTGATGAAACATTTGACTACTAACATTGAAGGGGTGAGCAAGGTCACGGGTGCATCCAGGTACTTTTTATAAGCATTTGAGCCAGAACCCCGCATTTTATATTGGCCTTGTATTACCTCAGGCTGTGCACAAATTCCCTGTATTCTGAATTTGAAATTAAGATGACTTGAGTCAACGTACTAACTCTAAAGGTAAGTCTAAATTGCCCAGGTGCAAGCACATGTGGGCATAATTTGTGGAATATTCTAAGGATACACATGAGATCCATATCATGTCCGCCAGTTGGTTCTTTGCCTTACATTGCAGGCGTGGTGGCTATGAATCCCCCAGGGTAATTATGTCAGGTAAATGGAAAGCAAATACATACATTATTTTTGCACTAGATAACCCGGGTACTTTTAGAAATTGGTATATCATGTTGTGGACCCTAGAGGGTACATAACTTGAACTTGAAACATTTGAACTGGGCCCACAGCCATTATTACATGTAAATGTGACAAGGACTCGGACTATGCATGGCGATAGCCGCCTTTATCCAGAGATGTACTAGTATGTACAGAGTAGTACTATCACTCTGTCACAGCACTGACATATGCATGAATGAACTGATTAGTGTGATCTACAGCCATTTATATGAGTCTAGGTCACGCCATCCGCGCCAATCATTTGCTGACACCCCCAATTTGGTAGGACTAGTATAGGGGCCAAACCATTGGCAGTTTTGTTGGGCTTTTAATTAATACGAACGGGGCTGAGTTCTGGTCAGTTTGAAGGTATTTCCACAATTCACCTGGACATGCCGTTGTGGCCCTCATTCATACGCGTCCTGCAGATTAGAATTTTTATATGGCTGCCTACTCTAACATTGAGACCAGTTGATTAGAGTTGATAAATGTCAGAGTTGTAGTTTCAGATGATCTTTGCTAAGTTTTAATCGATCCCACATTGTTCCCTGCAGCAATGATATAAGATATCCCTGTACCTATTAGTTTCAAGTTTCTCAGCTACTCCATATAACGAGAACCCGCAATTCCAGGGTAAAGAGGGTCTCACCTCCAGGTTTACCCCAACCCCCACGATACTATATAACAATTGGTCTATTCCACCAATCTATTACAAAAGAAACAAGAAATAGTTCAGAGCATTTTGATAGTCTCCTCTGATTAAATCGGTCTTCCCGGTCACTCCAGTTCGGCATTTACATCAACACCAGTTGACCCGTCATCAACCGGTTCCTTGTCCCTGTCCCACTATCTTTTTTTTCTCCACATCCCAACCTGGTAAAGTGGGAGAAGGGACAAAAAGGCACCCATATTTTTGTGAGAAAAAAAAAATTATAAAAAAGAAAAAAAAAGGCCAAGGAAAAAGGGGACCCCCTAAGAAACCAAGAAAGCACTAGGGATTACTAGGAAGTAAAGGGACATCTCTTTCTCTTTAAGAAAAACCCGATAAGCGCCAAGTCTTCGGGAACCGCATCTAGTGCTTGAATCTTGACTCCCGTTCTCCGCGAAACTTGAACCTCTCTCCTACCTTCCCCCCCGTATCCCGCGCATTCCAGTGCCCCTTCCTTGACCTTAAGAGTCCTCAAAGTGCCAAGAACGAATCACGCCCCTGTGTACTGGATGAGTCTCGGCTCCGCCTCCTCCAATGCACAGACGGTCGTCTGGCTCCCCTGTCGCGGACGACACTGAAGATTCCTCGGCTCGATCAGATGATCATGGCTCCAATGCCATCGATGCTCCTAACGACAAATCACGGTCTCAGTTAGCTCGGCACGGAACCAGTTTCGATCTAAGGAGGGATAACGGCACTTCCACACCGCGTTCGCGGAACTCGAGTCTGTGGCGCACTTCCTCGTCTCAACCTTCCAACGATACCAAGACAATGCCATTGGGATCCCCCCGGCTTCCCATGGAGCCCTCCCCCGAGGGCCGGCGCGCACGCCAAGCTCGTCAGCGAAGTCCCTGGTCGGTCTCGATCCTTACGGCGTGTACGACATTCTTCGCCGTTACGTTTATATTGGCTATCCTTCGTTCATTCACCGGGCGGTCTACTGGCGGTGATGGCTGTGGAGTACCGATGATGAGTCCAACCTTTATCCGAATGCTGGAATTTGATACGGAGCATACGCGATTTGCGAGCAAGTACAATCTGTTCCTCTATCGGGAGGAGGGTGTAGATCCATATACTCAGGATAATATCGGGGTAAGGATGCTTCGGGTATCAATGAGGGAAGAAGGATGAGTTGAGCTGATTATTGTTTTCCTATGGTCTGCAGTTAAACGGAGTACCGGTTCTTTTCCTTCCTGGAAATGCAGGTAGTTACCGACAGGTTCGATCTCTAGCCGCGGAGGCTTCGCGACATTACTACGATGTAGTACGGCACGACGAGGAACGACATGCGGCGGGAACCCGGAGCTTGGATTTCTTCATGGTGGATTTCAATGAGGATATGGCTGCATTCCACGGCCAGACGTTGTTGGACCAGGCGGAATACGTGAACGAGGCTATCGCATACATCCTATCTCTCTACCACGACCCACAACGGACTCGACGAGACCCCGCGCTCCCCGACCCCAGCGCTGTGATTCTGATCGGACACTCAATGGGTGGTATTGTGGCTCGAACTGTCCTCACCATGGCCAATTACCAGGCCAACTCGGTCAACTCGATCATCACCATGTCCGCGCCGCACGCGAGGCCACCGGTATCCTTCGATTCCGACATTGTCCATACGTATAAGCAGATTAACGATTATTGGCGCGAGGCTTACGCACAGACGTGGGCCAACAATAATCCTCTGTGGCATGTGACTCTTGTTTCCATTGCGGGTGGTTCACGGGATACTGTGGTCCCCTCCGATTATACTAGTATCTCGTCACTTGTACCGGAAACACATGGGTTCACTGTGTTCACATCTTCGATGCCCGATGTTTGGATTGGAAATGATCATTTATCCATTACTTGGTGTGACCAATTCCGCAAGGCGATAATCAAGTCCTTATTTGAGATGATTGACGCTCGGCGGCCTACTCAGACGAAGCCTCGTGCCGAGCGTATGCGGGTTTTGAAACGGTGGTACTTGACAGGATTGGAAGATGTTGCTGAACGAACTCTCGCTCAGAAGGAACCCAACACCCTTTTAACGCTGGAGGACAATGCGAACACCATTCTCGGTCAGGGCCAACGGTTGACTCTCCGTGAGCTGGGCCAGAGACATGGTCCTGATGTTCGCCTTCTGCCAATCCCGCCTCAAGGTGTGTCCGGCAAGAAGTTTACCCTTCTTACAGACCAAGCCATTGGCCCACACGGTCATATCGAAGTGCTCTTCTGTAGCGTCTTCCCTCTGAACAACGGTCGCTCGGCTGTGTTTTCCATGAATATGGATTTCTCAGGTGGTACCGTTGGCTCTACGCGATTGGCTTGCAAGAGCGCAGCGGAAGATGTCATTCATTTGCCTGCTTCAACCCCTTCGTCCAAACATGCTTACGACCGAGTGACCCCATTCTCGTACCTTCAATACGATCTGGAGGGCCTAGCCGAGCATCAATTTGTGGCTGTTGTGGACAAGGCCAGTGTTCCATCCCCTGGATTTTTGGTTGCCGAGTTTTCTGATAGCTCGGACGCTATGATCCGCGCCAAAGTCGGATTGGGTGGTCTGTTGAGCGCAGGCATCAAGGTGCGCCTTCCTGCCAACCGCCCCATGCTTACTGAAGTCAAGATCCCGGCTCTTCACTCCAGTTTGCTTGACTACCGACTCAAGATTACTCGACACCCTCGAAAGGATGAACTATTTGCCCCGCTTCTGAGGCAGTCTATCGCAGATCCTCATGAGTCAAAATTCTTCGTCAACGTCGACGACGTTAATGTCAACCTGCACGGCGTGGCCCCTTTCATGCCCCCTCCACTCCGCGAACAAGCTACTCACGCTGGTGTCTCATTCCAACTTTGGACTGATCCCAGCTCTGGATCAACGGTCGACATTTCGCTCCAGGTTGATATCAAGAGTAGTTTGGGTGAGCTGGTGATGCGATACCGAACTATATTTGCGGCGTTCCCACTGTTAGTTGTGGCTCTGGTGCTCCGCAAACAGTTCCAGATTTACGATGAAACTGGCTATTTCATTCCCTTCAATGACGGTCTTGGTCGGGCTTTACGATCCTCTCTTCCCCTCCTCCTTCTGGCCATGTCTCTCCTGGCATCCTCTCTTGCTACCTCCAAGGCCCTCCCTCAGTCGGATGATCCATTTCATTGGCGCACCAATTCCACTGAGACACCAGTCGACTTTACTAAGAACGACCTCCTTTTGGGATCACAAGATGCATTCTTTTGGTTCCTTGTTCCGATTTTTGGGATCATTAGCGTTGGAGTCTGTGTATTGGTTAATTATGTAGCTCTTCTTCTTGTCAACATCTTCTCCTTGATGTATGGTGCTGTGAACAGCAAATCGGGTTATATTCGTCGCGAAGACCGAGGGTGAGTCTTCGAGTTTTTGAATTCTTTGCAAAGAAAGTGTTCTTACTGATGGTTTATAGGAGTCTGCCTATTTTTAGTGCCCCCACCCCTCGGCGACGTGTTATTCATACGGCAATCTTACTGATCCTTGTGTCCACGATTATCCCTTACCAGTTTGCGTACATGGTGGCCTGCATTGTGCAGCTGGCAACTTGCGTACGAGCCCAGTGGCACGCCAAGGAAACGGTGAGTCTACCTTTTGTCAATCTGAAAGCTTCCCGCAGAGCTCTAATATTCTCAACAGAGATCCACTTCGCACCTCAACTTTGGCAACTATGCCCACTCCATCTTAATCCTCATGCTCTGGATTCTCCCTATTAATGTTCTGGTTCTCCTGGTCTGGGCGCATAACCTCGTGGTTCATTGGTTCATGCCTTTCTCCTCGCATCACAATGTCTTGTCCATCATGCCGTTCCTTCTTCTCGTCGAGACCATGACAAGTGGTGCGATGATCCCCCGCATTACGACTCGGTATGTTCATCGCTTTCCAACTTGTTTCCCGACACCCAAGCTCACAATCTTAGATTCAAACACGTCACCTCCGTAATATTCTTCGCCATTGCCATGTATTCGGCTGTTTACGGCGTCACATACGCCTACCTCCTCCATCACCTTGCAAACCTCCTCGCCGCCTGGTTCGTCGGTATCTACTTGGTCGGCAATAATTTCTCTCCGCGTCGTCTGTGGCGCATTATTGATGGCGATGAGCTTCCTTCCGAACCCGGGAGTCGTCATCTCAAGAAGAAGCCATGAGAAAAAGAAAACAATACCTAATTATGTTACCCTTTCCTTTCAATTTTATTTTGGAGTCGCGCATTTGGGACTGGAGTTTGAGCGTTCTGTCTATTTCCTGTACAAACAAGTTGAGATGAGCATTGTCTATTGTCTCATTGTTCCTTTTTACACCCCTTTCCCGCAGTACCTTGCCCATTACTGACATTGACTCTTGGTAATGGAATTCTTTCTCCTCCCTATACCTTGCTCATTCATGTCCCTGTTCAAGGTGATTGTGATACTACCAACACTTGTCCCGGTCTGGATATTGGTGTCCAGATCGGAGGTCTTGTGTATATATCCTGTTTTCATGCCTTTTCTTTCCCAATTTGTTGTTGGACATAGACTTCTGGTGTCGTTGGGCAGGTACTTCCTTTCGATATTGACTTCAAGGTTTTATGCGTCTTGGTAGCGATTGATAGATCCGTTTGAGCTTCCACATACTACTAATAGTCCGAGTCTCTCACCTTGATCCACTTCTCTTCTGCTGTATACGTTATGGAATCTATAGACCATTATTGATCCGAGTCTGCAGTAAAACCTGCTATAGTCTGCATGCTCTTTCAACTAGAGAACAGTGCCAGTGGTAAGCCAGAACTTGAAGATGTAGTCAAGATTTCAAACTACACCACAAACCTCCCTGGTTCGGAGGTAACAAATTGAACTCCGAAGCTGGACAATAAACTTTGTGCTTTGAATTAGCCTGGAATAAGTGCTCCTGAAGCTGCAAAGTGACGTTCATGATACGCTATACACGCGGGGGCACCGTGGGGGTTCATGGGATACAGCCTAAATGAAAACATGGGGTAACACGGGGTGAGATTAACCGGTCTCATCCAAACTTTTCCCTCTGTAAAAGGATGACTATGGCAAGAACTAGTAGGTCCACCCCCGCATTTGGGCATCCTTGCTCGGTGTTAAGTTTGCCACGGGTAAATTTCGGGTCAGGAGAGTTGGTACTTATACCCATTGCAGCCAGCCTTCCTAGCCATTGTCTCTGAATCAAATCATTTGTGATTTACTTCGGGAATTGTTTGACCAGTTTAAAGACGCACAATGGCGACGGGTATCCTGAAAGTTAAAGGTAGTTCGGTCGTTGACCAGAATGGACAGAATGTTATTCTGAGAGGAGCGGCGCTTGGAGGATGGATGAAGTAAGTACTCATAGCTAACAGCTACTACCTAGCTGCGATGTCTCTGTAATGACTAGTATGAAACTGACCTCAATTCTAGTATGGAGAATTTCATCACCGGTTTCCCTGGCCATGAATCTCAGCACCGAGCTGCAATGCGCAAAGTCCTCGGACAAGAAAAATACGAGTTCTTCTTCGATAAATGGCTGGAGTACTTCTTCACTGAGAAAGATGCGAAGTTCTTCGCGGAGGTCGGACTCAATTGTCTTCGACTTCCATTCAACTATCGCCATTTTGAAGATGATATGAACCCACGGGTCTTGAAGGAGTCGGGATTCAAACACTTAGATCGAGTTGTTGATTTGGTGAGTCGCATCTCATGATAAGTATTGATGAGGAGGAAGCTAAATCATCTTTCTATTTTAGTGTGCCGCCCATGGAATCTACACAATTTTGGATATGCATGCTGTTCCTGGTGGACAGAATCCAGACTGGCACTCTGATAACCCTTCTAGCTACGCAGCTTTCTGGGACTACCGCGACCACCAAGACCGAACCGTGTGGCTGTGGGAGCAGATTGTATCCCGGTATAAGGAGAATCCCTGGGTTGCTGGATACAATCCTCTGAACGAGCCATGCGACCCAGAACATGTCCGACTCCCAGCATTCTATACTCGAATCGAGAAGGCTATCCGTGCCATTGACCCGAATCACATACTCTGGTTGGATGGAAACACATTTGCTATGGAATGGAAGGGATTTGATAGAGTCTTGCCGAACTGCGTTTATGCCATGCATGATTACTCTGTGAGTTTATCACACAACAAATGTTTTACTCATCTACTAACATCGGGTCTAGTCTATGGGATTCCCTACTGGTGAGCAATACCAAGGAACACCAGAACAGAAACAACATCTGGAGCGATCCTATCTTCGCAAAGCACAGTTCATGAGCGAGAATGGCACTCCAGTTTGGAACGGAGAATTCGGACCCGTATACGCCAACCCGGACACAGATGTGGACGCAGCATCTGTGAACCAGGCACGATACAATCTGCTAGGCGAGCAGCTCCGGATCTACGACAAGCATTCAATCCACTGGTCCATCTGGCTTTACAAAGATATCGGACTGCAGGGTATGATCTATACAAACCCACAAGGCAGATGGAACAAAACCATCAAGCCTTTCTTGGATAAGAAGCGAGCCGTCTGGATCGATAAATGGGGTCACAATCCCGACCCTGAGGCTGAAGCCGCGCTTAAACCACTGAATGATTTGATTGACCGAGTTAGTCCCTCTGCCACAACCACTTATCCCACATCCTGGAACACAAATATGCATGTTACGCGAAATGTGTTCTGGACCTTTTTGGCGGCCTCCTTCTCTGATGAATTTGCATCTTTGTTTGAGGGTATGGAGGAAAAGGAACTTGAGGAATTGGCGAGAAGCTTTCACTTTGATGAGTGTTTGCAGCGAGAGGGATTGAATCAAATTTTGAAGGAACATGCACGGGTTTCGAAGTAAAGAGAATGATAGAAGGTTGGTAGAAGGATGATGTTACTGATCGTAAGTGATGGAAAGAATGGAAAGAACTAGAAGAGGGGTAGAATATAGTGCGTGGAATTTAAACGGTTTATGTAAGAATGAATACTAACAGAAATGTTAATGCCCACACACTTATCTGTATCCACACGCTATCGATAAGAAAAAATCGAAAAGATCGCGGGGTTTCGCACTTTCAGCTCTAGAGGATCCGTGAACTTGAGGTGAGAGTGTTCAGGTTCATCGAATCGCACAAATCGAAAGTGCTCGTCAAAATGACCGATTCCCTCCTCCCCACAACGCTGAACAGCGTCTTCGATGCGCCTCTTAAGGACCAATATGACCCCGTCCGCTTGACCTCGACCAATATTGTCCCGATCCTCGAACTGCCTCTCGCGAAGAAGGTGCTGGGTCACGATGCCGCTGATAGTGAATCCATCATCAAGGTCGCTAAGCTCGAGCTCTCCTACACTGCTTTCGTCGCCTCCCAAGCGCGTGCCATCCTCCAGAACCCCTCCGATGACTTAACGACCGAGCAAACAAAATCGCAACTCCTGCATATCGGTCTCGCGGCCCTTTTCAGCTTCTTACAATCCAATGTGACTGGCCCACCACTCGAATTCAACTCCGCCGAGACAATCCTGCCCGCTTCTTTGCGCGGAGATGTACCCACCCTCCGAGCTGTCCGAGCTAAGATTATCCGCGATCTCTCTGTCGATGGAGAGGCCGCCTATAAGTTGACTCCCAATGCGGAGCTATTCTCTATCGCAAAGGGTCTTCTGGCTGATTCCGGCAATGAAGGAGCGGTGGTGACCAAGACAACGCGCATGCGCACTAACTTCCTCCACCAGAAGATGCTTTCGGAGGTTACAAGCACACTGCAAGATGTGATTTACACCGATGTTGAGGCATTGGCGAAATTGGATCTTCCTACAGAGGAGAAGGGAAAGTTTCTCTTGGAGCGGGCTATTATCAACACACACCATGACTTCGATGCTAAGGCACGCGCTGATCTTGATCAGGCTGCTCAGGTCAGGAACTTCGAGTTTGCGCTGACCGGAAAGCTTGGAAAGAGGACTAAGTTCCAGGACCGAGATATCAGTCAGCTTGTTGTTTTGGCGAAGAGTGCAGATGAGACATCTCAGAGTGCAGACCCGTCTGGCCCTAAGAAGCTGGATTTGAATGATGATACCCTGCTTGAAGCCATTTCGTTCGCCGATAAGAAGTCTACTACTGTCTCTGAAGAACTGTCACCAGTTCTCCAGTCGGTCGATCCTAATGATCAGCCTATTTTGAACCCGGTGGACTCGGCTATCCTGTTGGCTATGGCATCCGCCATCACCAACACCGCTCCAGAGAACGGTCTTACTCGCGAGGAGACACAACCTTATGCTACGCGAGTTTTGGAGGGTGGCAGTTCCAATTGGCAGATTTACACCGAGGCCTTGCTAGTCCGTAGTCGTGTGGAGGGTTACCGTACACGAACAGTTGAGCGCTCCGTGTTGCAGATGCAGGCCCTTGTCGATCAGGTCATTGCCGATACAGCGACAAGTGATTCTGCCGCTCAGCAGCCCTCTTCTGACCCCACAACCTTCTTGCCCCGTCCAGAGGAATCTGAATCCGCTCCTGCCGCAGACCGATTGGAGTACATCTGGCTTATGAACTTCTCTACTCGATGGAGCCTTGAAGCCGAGCTGGCTAAGCGCTGGGTTGAGCTTGGTGGTCTCCGAACTGCTTTGGAAATCTACGAGAGACTCCACATGTGGGCTGAGGCCGCGCTTTGCTATGCTGCTACTGAGCGTGAACTCAAGGCTAAGAGTATGGTGAGACGCCAGCTCTACGAGGCCAAGGGTGACGATGAGGACGACGAGAATGAGATGTTCGAGGGTCCCGAGCGGGAGATTCTTCCAGCTGATGCGCCGCGATTGTTCTGTATTCTGGGAGATATCGATAGGGAAGAGAAGATGTACGAGCGTGCTTGGGAGGTCTCAGGTCAGCGATATGCTCGGGCTCAACGATCTCTCGCCCGCCATTATCTTAGCCTGACACCACCCGAGCTGGAGAAGGCCGAGGGTGCCTACCGCAAGAGTTTGCACATCAACCGTTTGAACCACAGCGCTTGGTTCGCACTTGGCTGTGTTCAACTTGAACTCCAGCGCTGGCAAGATGCCGCCGATTCCTTCACCCGAACCGTGCAGCTCGATGATACCGACGGAGAGGCGTGGAGTAACCTGGCAGCAGCCATGCTGCGCTCATCTGCACCCGAGCAAGGACCCGACGCTCCGGCCGATGATAGCGCCGAAGAAAAGGCTGCAATCGAGACTGATCCTTACAAGCGGAAGCGGGAAGCCCTGTCTGCTTTGAAGCGTGCAGCCGGTCTGAAGCACACCGATGCCCGAATCTGGGATAACGTGCTAACAGTAGCTGCATCAATCCCCCCACCCAACACACCTTTCCGAGACTTGATCATGGCGCAGAAGCGTGTCGTTGAGATCCTTGGCGCTAAGAAGGGAGAGAAGTGTGTTGATCTCCCGATTCTCGGCATGTTGATTGATTTCCTCACAACCGCATTCGAATATAATGACCTCCTTATCGAATCGGAGTCCGGTTCTATCTTCCGTTCCGGAAGTATCCCAGGTCAAATCATTTCCCTGATTGATGATAACATCGTCCCACTTATTACCCACTCTTCTGCATTGTGGTTGCTCGTATCCCGTGTGGAACTATTCCGGAACCGCCCCAGCCGTGCCTTGGATGCTCAAGAGAAGGCTTGGCGAGCTACCATCGCTGCCTCTGCGCAGGGTGCTTTCCAGATGGGCGATGAGAAGCCCTGGCTTGACGTTGTCCGTGCCACTGAGAAGCTGGTTCGTGATGGATATGCGAGATATGGTCCTATGGATCATGAAGATAAGAAGGCGGAAGATGGCGAGCCTGAATTGGTTGCCAGTGACTGGCGCTTCAAGGCTAGAAGTGCGGTGCGCGGTATCCTGGGTAAGGGCAAGGACTTCTGGGAGGATTCTAATGGATGGAACCGTCTGAAGGAGTTGCAGAATGAGGTCACTGGAAATTAGTACATACAAAAGAAAGCGTTGATATCTTTTTCGCTCGATATTACCATCATGAAATCTTTACGTTTTGAAATGCACAGTTCAAGTTGAATCAAAAAAAAATGTCCCAAGTTCGAATGATAGATAATTATGCCAGAATGTCTATATACACCAAAATGCAGTCAAAGTAGTCGCCAAATGATCAGTATCAAAAGTAGAATCCAGAAGTAAAGTCAAGAAGTAAAGTCGCAGCCGAAGAAAATGTTGTATGTACCATTCAACGCCAGAAAGAGCAAGTCATGAGTGTCATCAAGGGTTCAAACCCGTCTATACCAGCACTGACTCTCGCCACCTTGTTGAATGCGAGTCTATATCCACCAAAAGAATTTTAACTGGAATCAAATGTTCCAAAGATCGAGACCGAGTTTTGAACTCAGTTGTAAAAGCCTTAAGCTTCCTGAATAGACTCATCAGCCTTAGCCTTGAGCCGTTCATTGCGCTGCATACGCCATCCAGCTCCCCATTTCATCTCCACCGTCAAGAGAGGAACCATTGCCAAAGTGATACCAGCAAGGAGAACGAAGGTGTAGAGAGAACCAATAGCATCAAGAATAGGTGTGATAAGAGCAACACCACCAGCTCCAATCAAGCAACGCATCAAATTGTTCACAGCAGTTGCGCTGGCACTAGCACCAGGATACAGATCAATGATCAAGGCACTGTTGATAGTGAAGATCGCAGTAGCGCAGTAAGCAATCAAGTACTGCAGGACAATAGGCACGGCGAGGTGAGTTCGAAGCGAAAGGCCGTAAACAGCGGTGCAAACGATAAACAGAGCGGTAATCCACCAGGTATTGCGCATACGAGCATACTCGATCAGGAAATCAGGGTGAGTCTTTGTCGTGATGCGAGTATCAAGAGGCAAGTTATTCTGTCGACAGTATTCGCGTTCCGTGCGCTTATGGTTGTAATCCATCAAGTAGCCGATAGTGTAAGAACCAGACATGCAGCCGAATCCATTACCCAGGAATGTAAGGCCTACTTCGAGGGTGTTGAGGTTGTATGTATCTTCGAAGAGTTGGGAGGTGGAGGATGTGATCATAGACCAGACGGTGTAGACAATGGCACCGAAGAAAAGGGTGATGAAAACGTCTTTTTCACCGAGGAAGGTAAGTGGAGCGAGAACAGTTTTCCAGGTTACTTTTTTCTTTTCACCGATGGGTTTGGCGTCTTCTTGGATGTCGGGTTGGCCGGTGATATAGTAGATGTAGGGTTTATGGAAGCCGTTCAGTGGCACAGTGCCGTTTCCGGCGATAGAGCGGAGGGTTTCAGGGAGGAAGAAAATTATAGAGATCAAACTAATGCTTGCGAGAATGGTTAAGAACCAGAAAATGGATCTGTAGCCCAGGTATTGTGATAGGATTCCACCGAAGACGGGACCGATGCCTTGACCCAGCATGCGGACTGTTTTAGATGGTTAGTTATTGGATTAATGAGATGAAAGGTATTCAAGTGTATGCTTACCTCCACCAAAGATTCCAATCAAGCTTCCTCGCTCTGCTGATGTGGTGATATCTCCAATTACACCGGCGCCGATAGAGATGGTTGCAGCACTGCCAGCAGCTTGCAAAGCTCGGAAAGCCATCAGCTCTCCGTAGTTGTTGGATACGCCCAGGGCAATATTAGCAATGATATAGACAATGAATGTTCCGATGAAAATGCCACGACGACCAACAGCATCGGAGAAAGAGCCCCAGAAGCTGGGGGCAAGGCCTTGGACGATCATGTATACAGTGACAGTTAAAGTAGTCAGGGACATTGATACATTCAATTCCTGGTCTGTGTCAGTATATTGAGCACGATTCATGTAGTCAATCTAGTGTCCCACCTTTGAAATAGCCTTAAGGGCAGGGAAGTAGATGTTGGATGAGAGTGGGGAGAAGATAGCGGCGAGAGAGACAATGCAGACCATCTGCAGTTTCCGAGATCGGGTAAAGACATGGTACTGTGGTGTTGAGGGAGTCTGACTTTCAAGCTTGAATGAGCTTGCACAGGATGATGAGGGAGATTGCTTCTCATCCTGGGCAGATAATGACGGTGACATCGCAGGAGTACTACTCGAGCTGCTAGAATGGATGGAACGCTCTGTGACGATAGCATCCTTCTTCCAGGCATCTTCGGTCAGGTGTGAAGACATGATGAATAATTTTAATGTAAAGCTTGAGAATAGTTCGCAAATCTAAGGGCGCATAGCTTAAAAGAGAGATATCAATATAGACAAGAAGTTGGAAAGTGGATGATGGCTTGAATAGATTGAGTTATAGAGTTTTCAGGCTGGTATGCCATGGCCTTTTTGTATCTCAATATCAGTCCTAGGGGTCCCCCTAATAGTGCTAGATTCAAAATATCAGTTCCATGCATCTAAAATCCAGACCATGTGCTCCACTGTGGATTCAGCCCAGGGGATCTTTGTCCCCATGTCCATCCACTCCTTGGCAGTCGAGGGTGGCGATGATCAGACGAATATGGAAATCTAAATGTAGCTCAGTCTATGATGGATGGACCAGGATCAGCAAAAAAGAAAGTAATTGCCCATACTGATCATGGCCAGGTATCACATTCAAAACAAACATAGCTATCACGGCAGCCTAGATTCTCAAATCCAAACCTTCAGTCTCAGCCTCTTTAGTATGGCTTTTTTGAACACGAAGATATGATACATACAATCTAAAGAATACAGATGTAGATCAATGATTCGCAGGACAAGTGAGACCCTGACTTACGAAACTCATAAATGCCATTACCCACCGGGATACAATAGAAAATTCCTCCAAGGGTCTGCAGACACGCGGCCTACGTATTGACTACGAAATGATCTGCATAGCATTGGTGACACGCAATCCAAATCAAGATGACATGATGAGTCTATGCAAAAGAATGGTATTTTTTTTCAAATCAATTGACTCTGCCTTCGGGACTAAATGTTCCTGAAAATCCCGAGATTCTGCAGCCCTAAAAGATGCTAGAGATGCGTGATAAGGATGCAGAAAGGCAAAGACCAATAATCGTGGCGTAGCCAAGACTTGGCCACCTGGGCATCATGATTTCAAGACAGTGCACATGGGCAAGAAACGGCAAGAAACTGATCGGAAAGGGCCTGAGTCCCGAATTCCGGTTCTCCGTTGTAAAAGTCATGATGATTATCAACTCAAGCAAATGCCAAGCATCGTGAATTTGAAGCTCGACGGATTACAGGAGAAGTACAAAAAAGCATTATGGCTTATACTGGTACACGCCAGCCGTTGACGTACTATGTTTGCTCCTTCAATATTTTATTTTTCTTTTTATTCTTATTCTTATTTTTCTTTTTCGATTATTTCTTTTATTTTGGAGCTGAGCCTCTCTCTCTAAGGAGAAAAAAAGACTGCCCTTGCTGTTTTAGATCCTATAGGACCCAATCAGGGGGCCAGAAAGGGGTACCAAGTCTATATTGAACCCAATGATGTGAACTCCAGTGGAGCTTTAAGGGACAAGAATGCATTTCCCCAAGGACAAAGTTTGGCGCTAGGCGGGTATGATCGTCAATCGAACGGCCCTTAACACGCCAGTGCGCAATGGTCCCCAATCCTCGTCGATCAGACCCACTCCACCCAAGCCCCTTGGCGTGGACTTGGAACAGGGGGGTGAAGTGACCGCCGGTGCATTAAGTCTCCGAGTACTCCGTGATGAGTCCTCGTATGCATAATGGTTGAAACCTATCTAAATCTGACTCCGTATACTTCCAAGCCATGGAAGTATAGACCCCACTAGGTGGTGGCTGACGCATCGGGAAATCATCTTAGATGCCTAGAAACGCCGGCGGCGCAGCCAAGAGAGTTGGCATCTTCTCAATGCGCCGTGGCGGAGTGGCTTCGTCATCTTTGCACCTGGTCAAGGTGGTCGGAATGTTTTCTGATGGCTTGATGGCTTGATGGCTTGCATTCGGGTAGAACCTAACCACAAGGCTGATTATCGTGACTGACTTGTTTTAGAATCATCTCCCCAATTTGATAGATACAACCAAAAGTACGATAGACAGGGATCCAAAAGTTAACTTTACACTATCGGGAGTCTATCCTATTCCGAGTGTCGCGACCGTGGCTATTCGCCATTTTGACCCCCAGAACGCCGAGAAAGATCCCGACTCGGGTAGCCGACTGCAACCCATTCATGCATGATGATGAGACTGCAGAATGGGTTGCCCTCTCATATTGATGAGTACCCGATCTGTGGATCAAACTTTAGATTTGGAATTTGTATTGGGCTGCAACTTGATTAAATGATTAGGCCAATCAATCTAGCTCCGTCGCTTTTCCATGGAAGAGACCCGGTCTCGGTCTTCACATGAATCCACTCAATTTTTAGATATTTCGGGCGTTAACTTCGGATCCTCTAAAAGACATGTTTGGAAGCACGTTGAGTGCCTGGGTAACTTGGCATAACGAAAACAGGCTTCAAGTTGGTCTGTGTTTCTCTCAACTCCACGTTTCGATTCTAGACCGTAAGTAGTCCATGTTTTGTGTCCACTTCGGACCATTAAGAATTGGTTGTCTATTGGATATCCAAAGCTAGTTTTGAGCATCAATTGTGGCAATACAAGTGGAGTCTCTATGGAGCAGTTAACGTTCCACAGAACTCCGCGTCTTCCATATAGAACATTTTGAAGCCCCAAGTTCTAGCACACTGCACGGTCTCTATGTACAGAGTAGAGCTTGAAACAATAGTGTAGGTTTACTCCACTGGCTACCTAGCACAGCCCCGATATTCCCCTATCTGTTTTCCAAATATTACTGGGGCTACCAGTTGACTATTGCTGATAGTAGGGCGAGCTCTGGAAACAGTAATGAAATTCGTAAACTCCGTATTCTGGTGCCCAATGGGCAACCAAAGGATATGATCTGTAAATAGTGATCCCGATCGACACCTGATTTAGTGTTGCCTGGAAACCCGTGGAACAAACAGATCAGTGGGACTCGTTTCAATAAAACGCATGGACCAAGCGTTGTGCAGATCATCAAGCCCCCTGGCTCAGGAGGCTTTTCCACTGACGTGGAGAATGGGGCCTTTCCAGGCTAGGGATGACATCGCTGGATAAATTAAACCCGATTCCCTACTCCGTTCACAAGAATGCTGCTCCGGTCGATCATGATCATGTACGCAATCCCCAGCATACCAGACTCACATGGCTTGCACCCCAAATTTTCTCCAGATGACATTGACGATGACGATGACTCCATGCCTCGATGTGGTACTCAGAGAGCCAAGAGCACAGTCTACTATGTACTGAATCGAAGTATAACAGGGTTGCATAAATCGCTCACTCTTGGAACTCTTGGCCAGGAATCTCTTATCAAGACCAAATTTTAGTCCGATGAGACTTGAACCTTGGCAGTCTTTGATCACAATGAGTCATTTGTTTGTAAGTGTGATAGTATGGCAGGTATCCGGAATCATACGTGCTCTGAGCCAAACATCTCAATCTAGCTTGTCAGTTCATCAGCTTGGCGATGAGTCGGAATCGTTTGTAGTGAGATACTGTAGTAGACATCGGACGTAACCTTCCGAAGCCCTCCAGATCAATCACACGTGTGCGGTACTTGTGATAGGACTGGGTAGTTCATAGTAACATTTGGAGGATATTCGCTCATATACTCGAAGACATTTCATATCACGGTAACTGAATCCATCTCTTGCTGCTTTCGCATACATTTTCCGCGATGAATGGCACATGCATACATGACACTTCTTTTATCAATTCTCTCACTATCAAAAGACTCAACTGTTACGATCAATCTAAGCTTTTCGCAACATTGAGTTTGAGTACTCATTTCATGAATACTCCAAGGTTTGAAGATTGCCGCTGGCAGTGGAAACTTGAAGCGATGACGCCCGTTTCTCAAAATATCAATTGATGAAATCTCCAGGACTGCTGCTACACATATTAAAGTGATGACGTGCTATTAATACTCCTCAATTTCGAGTCAGAATAAGTTCCAAGGTTGACGGTAGACTGATAATAAGATCCATACTATTAGTAGTAGCACATCAACCTTGGAAACATTCAATCTAATTGATAACGTCCACATGCAGAGGTAGTCCACGTGTACATTGTTGTAGCAGACATCCATTATTCAAGTTCAAATGTTTGATCCATCATTCCAAGGTTCTAATGTTGCTTCGAGTTTGAGTCCTCCTAACATTCGATTCATGTTTCCAAGGTTGAACCACGGCCCAGGTGGAACCTCCGTTGATCCATGTGGAAATATATCCGTTGCCGATCCACCGTCAAGTTCAAGTTCCACTCCAGCTCACACATGTGCATGTGCACAACCTTCAATTGGACATGCATGCATTCTAGACCTTCTCAATATGTGAGATAGACGTCTTAGTGGGCGATGGGTCAGGTTGTCCTGTTCTCAATGCGCGAGCATAGCTGGGCACTTGCCACCAGTGGTCTGGATCCGAGAACAACTCGTCCATCTCCTCCAATGATCGACAGTTGGTTTCGGGGAAGAAAAAGTACACCATGGCCGCTACACTAACGCTGATAACGGCGTAGACAATATAGTATCGCCACTTGATCGTGACAAACGCGACAGGGGTGATTTCGGCTATAACAAAGTTGAACAACCAATGGGTAGCAGTCCCGATCGCGGCGAGATGAATGCGCAAATCCTGCGGTGCAATCTCTGCACTGTACAGGAAATTGGCACCGAGAAATCCAAGTGGGAAAAATGTCATGTAGAGAAAGAGGAAGAAGGTTGCTGCAACAGACGCCCCAAAGGTGTAATGATAGTCAATCGCCCACACACAGCCACTCAGAGCAGCCATTGACAGACCCATCCCAAGGCAGGCGATGATGAATAGGGGCTTGCGACCAAAACGGTCCACTGAGAGATAGGCTGAAATCGCAGCAAATATCTTCCAGGTCAAGACGCCTGCATTGAGCAAGGCAGCTTTCTTCGACGCAAGACCTAAAGAGTCTTCGAATATTGTGGAGCCGTAGTAAGAAATGACATTTGCACCAGTCATTTGGGCACCAAAATTGATGCCAATAGCAAGACACATGCGATAGAAAAGCCTTTTATCACCAGGTCTGATGAGATCAAGAAAGCCACGTTCGGATTGTGAGCCTTGTTGGAGCAGGCTAGCGATGTTATCGATTTCCATGCGAATTTGTGCATCGTCAAGGGTATCTTCCCGAGAGAGCTTTTGCATCGCAGCGTGGGCTTCCTCCAGTCGACCTTGACTAATCAACCAACGGGGGGATTCCGGGAAAAGAAAAGTGAAGGTCATAATCATCAGAGTGAAGATAATGGGTAACGCGAGAGGAAATCGCCATGCGATCTCGTCGCTGGATATGAACGAGAAGCCCACATTCACCCAACCAGCAGCAGCGATCCCAGAAGAGATAAAGATACCGATTATAACAACGTTCTTGCCACGACTCTTAGACGCCGTACACTCACTTTGCCACACAGGAACGACAGCATTGACACCACCATTTCCAATGCCTGAGATGATCCGGCCTACAACGAGCTGGCCGATGCTGAATGAAGAGCTCTGGAGTATCTGACCAATTGCTGCGATGAAGGTTGCAGCAATCAAAGATTTACGACGTCCAAATCTGTTCCCAATCTGTGTCATGCCAAGAGCACCGATGAGACATCCGATGGTGTATATGGCGACAACTGTCCCCTGAGCTCTGGCATTTTCACTCTTGACGGATCCAGTAGTATTGCTGGTATCGATTTCTGGGAAGTATTTGACAAAAGATGGGTAGCTGAGAGCGCCGCCAATGTTTGACTGGTTGTAACCGAACAATAAAAACGAAGGGACAACTATGAGGCATACACGAGCTCTGGCCAAAGCCGCGCCAGTGAGAGCTATCATTCTCAATTCGTGCAAAATTGATTGTTTGAATTAATAAGAATATGAATGCGAGGAAGGAAAAGCCACTTTGTATAAGATTGAAATGAACCAGCCTCGAGTTTCAAGGTACTGATTGTCTGATGAAAAGCGGCAACAAACAAAAGATGAGACGAAAAGGCTTCTAAAGAGAAGTGAAGGCCTACCATGGCAGGAGATCTTGGAGTTTTTAAAGCAAAATGAACCTTACAAGTTACAAGCGCTTTCGAAGCCTCGCTTTGATATCTAGCAATAATCCTGAAAAAAATACGGGGTCATCACCTTCCCCGTACATTTCCCCATACAATCAACCCTCGTAAAGCCAAGCATTGAACAGCCCACTCATTTCCCCAGATTACGACCCCAGCTTTACATGCACATATTTAATAGGCCAGGGAAGCTTTGTGGGGAAATCCCTGCCTGAAACTTCTTGTGCGCGGCACGGCTTCACGTTTAGGCGCAAGTTCTTCCGCCATGAATGCTTTCTCGGAATCGCCCCAGTTTTTGATCAACCGAAATTTGCCGACAAAACTTGGAACTAAGTGCAATCATACAGTGGCTTACTGTCTGGGATTAAATACTCACGGAATTCCGAGAAGGTCTCGGACACAGCAAGAGTCACACACCATATCAACTAAACAATATGTCGACTTCTAAGCCCTTCGTCCTTTTCTTCAACCCCGTGAGGCATGCCAAAAGCTTCTATGTTAAGCTTCAGGAAGT
Source organism: Penicillium herquei (assembly GCA_039634405.1). Lineage (NCBI taxonomy): Eukaryota > Fungi > Ascomycota > Eurotiomycetes > Eurotiales > Aspergillaceae > Penicillium > Penicillium herquei. The sequence goes on along the minus strand of CP098387.1, from coordinate 2,233,970 downwards.
TGCGCATACTGAGGTGGTTACAAGTCAAAGCAGAGATGAGTTCTTCAAGGATCTCCGAGACAAGTATAAGAACATCTTTGCTATTTACCGAACTTCTGCTAGTGGTTCAGTGAGTTCCCACAGGCCCGTGTCTAACCTAATGAGGTTCATGCTGTCATCCGACTTCAAGTTGAATTTCATTTATTCCACTGTATTGTATATGCTAATCAGACTGATATAGGTCGCGGGCAAGTTCGATAAGGAGTTCATTGACCAGCTACCTCCAAGCTGCAGGTACATTTGCCATAACGGAGCAGGTATAAAATTCCTTCTAGCTGCCAGCCACTCTGAATTAAACTATTTTGACTGACGTCTAGAAAGGATATGACCCAATTGATACGAAGGCTTGTGCGGACAAGGGAATTATTGTTACCAATGCACCCGATCCCGTCACAGACGCCACTGCCGACCTGGCCATTTTTCTCTTACTTGGAGCCTTACGCCAATTGAGTCCGGCCATGGCAGCTCTTCATGTAGGGCAATTCAAGAAAGGCGTCGACTTCGGTCACGATCCCCAGGGTAAAACCCTTGGTATCCTCGGCATGGGTCGAATTGGCCGTGCTATCAAAGCACGCTGTGATCCCTTCGGCTTAAAGACGGTCTACCACAATCGTAATCCTTTATCAACTGAACAAGCCGCAGGGGCAGAACACGTCTCATTTGACAAGTTGCTTGAGGAAAGTGACATTATCAGTATCAATGTTCCCTTGAACGCAAGTACGAAGTACCTGATTGACGCTGCGGAAATCGCCAGAATGAAGCCCGGTGTGGTTATCATCAACACCGCTCGGGGTGCAATTATCAATGAGGCGGCCATGGCTGATGCGTTGGAAAGTGGGCATATTGGTGCTGTGGGGTTGGATGTGTATGAGAGGGAGCCTGAGATCAATGAGAAGCTCATGAAACAGCCACGGGCTCTCATGGTTCCCCATGTGGGAACTCACACAACCGAAACACTCGCGAAGATGGAGACTTGGGCAATGGAGAATGCCCGTCGAGCAATTACTGGCGAAGCTCTGTTGTCACCGGTTCCTGAACAGGTTCCTGAACATAAGAATCTTTGCTGAGTTCAGATCAGATGGATAAATTGTCATGTATCTTTAAGTTCTATATGATAGTATTAGATGAATGATTTGAAACCTGCAAGCTCTCATGGATGAAGATTTTCTTTGTTGCCATTTATGCGTTTTATTGATCCAAAGATTCTGTTCATATCGAGAAAAAATCCACTCAATCTACTACTACTTTCTACTGTCTTGCGGATTGAAAGCAAAAACAAAGCCTGTTAATAATTGAAGGGCTGCCCAGAGATTCCGTATAATTCTTGCAATCCATTTTCATAATTGACACTAAGCGACCAGGCTTTTGGTCTGAACATACATCACTTTTCCCGTTTCGGGAGGACTTCTTCTCCCAGTCCTGAATCCTTCTCTAGTATGCACACCCCTTTTTCCCCTCCTTGTCATCTTTGAAAGTACCAGGCTTACATCATTTAGATTGAAAGCTTCTAGGTTCTCTCCTCTTTTTCAAGGATAAATCGACCGCCTAAAAGTTTCAAATTTCCAACCGCTTGATCTCTTCCCCGAGTGGCGTCGAGCCGGATGTTGCGGCTGAACTTTCCACCGCATGGCTTCACAACCACTTTTTGATGTGATGAAGTGGAGAAGTGCCGGTTGGACACATCGAATTGTCTATGAATTCAAATTCTGACAGACAAGATATCAAAACCCTTAAGACCTGCACGATATACCTTGTCGTTCCAGAACACGAATACCCAGCTTTCACCTTTCCAGATTTCGCGAAGGTACTTTTATAGTTTTCACTATGGTTAAGATTGCACTTATTGGGGCCGCTGGCCAGATTGGTACACCTCTCAGTCTACTGTGCAAATCGGTCAGTACTATTTCTATAGCTCTCCCATATCTCGAAGCATTATGCTAAACTCCTTTCAAAGAGTGATCTCTTCGATGAGATCTCACTATATGACCTGGTCCATGTGCCTGGTATTGCTACCGACCTGATGCATATTGACACCAGAGCCAAAGTCAATGGGTATCTTGCCGAGGATTCTGGTCTCAAGAAAACGCTTACCGCCGCGGATATTGTGGTCATCACAGCTGGTATTGCTAGAAAGCCTGGAATGACGAGAGATGGTAAGGATTGAAGTGAATATTCTGATTTTTCAAGTTTACTGACGACATATTACAGATCTATTCAAGGTTTGTGCTATTAGTTACCCCACAACAAGCGCACTTAAAGCTACGCCCTCTCCTAACTTTAGCCTAGACTAATGCCGGGATTATCCGTGATATTTTCACCGAGGTTGCCGCAACATGCCCTGGTGCGATATGCTGTGTTGTTACCAATCCGGTCAACTCGACTCTTCCCATCGCAGCTGAGACCCTGAAGAAGGCCGGTGTCTTTGAGCCTACTCGTTTATTCGGTGTAACCACTCTGGATGTCGTTCGTGCCTCCACCTTTGCTGCGCATGCCCTCGGAAATGGTGCCAGTCCCAAGGACTTCAAGGTTCCTGTGATTGGCGGCCATAGCGGAGCCACTATCCTACCTCTGTATAGTCAGGCTGAGCCCGCAGTCAACCTGAGTGAAGAAGTGCTGGCAGGTGTTATTAATCGTAAGTGTTTGCTATTTAGCCAGCAGACCTTTGGCAAGACTGACTGGTTCAAAAGGTGTTCAATTCGGTGGTGACGAAATCGTTAAAAGCAAGAATGGTGCTGGCAGTGCTACTACATGCATGGCATATGCCGGCTTTCGATTCGTTCAGGCGATATTAAATGCGAAGAACGGAAATTCCGTAACAGAAGAGGCTTTTGTTTACCTTCCTGGTATCCCTGGTGGCAAAGATATTGCTGCTGAGATTGGCGTTGATTTCTTCGCTGTCAGGATTGAACTAGGCAAGATGGGTGCGGTCAAAGCACTCCCCATTGGTAGGATTTCGGAAAATGAGAGCAAGCTTCTGGGTGTCGCCATCGGTGATTTGGAAAAAAATATTGCTACTGCATTGTCATTCATGTCAACATAAACATTTGAATTTCTCTGAGGTTTTACATCCTGTATTCGGATCAAGATTACTAGTAGATTTATACAATCAATCATGATATCTTTTACTTCACATTTCGATGGAGATATGAGATGTTCCCTCAGCCTGGAGTATCGCCTATGATGATCTCACTTCATCCAGATGTCTCTAGATGTACCTGATATGGTACGGGTCTATCCGGATAGCACCAATGCCTTAAAATGGCCTAGTAGCCATGTTCGGTCCAATCTAGGCGCAGGCATATGACAGTTCCAAGATCTCTACACACTCTGGCCTCGCCCCCGGCTGGTCCTCCCAATGACAATCACTGGCACCTTGCTCAGCTGTACAATTATCTTGGCAGCATTGTTCTGCCAAAATCATTGGAAACATTCATCCTGTTTTGACTTATGCTCTGACCCTCAACTGGCCTTAAATTAATTCAATTTAGCAAAAACTTCGCATATGCCCAACTTCTAATTGATGTGTGAATGCATAAAAATATCCTCCTAGTAAACCAATTCGCGAAAAATTAAAAGCTGTGCAGTCCTCTCTTTATCTGACCCTTGGGCATCTCTTCATCTCTAGGTGATTAGTGAGTCTTACCTTGCTCACACTTATTGGCAAAAACCGCATGGCTCGGAAGGTCTAGAACACTCCAGATCTACCAGATATTATAGGTAGATAATCGGCATGATCTCTTTTAATTAGGATGAGGATCAGTGATTAAAGGCCAAGACTCCCATTTAATGTAGAACTGTATCCAAATAAAGCCTAACCGGGGGTTCCCGAGGTCTGGGTCTTGGGCTCCAGCCACTGGTTCGGGTTGGGTTCTAGGACCCAATTCGGGGGCTGCGGAAGCCTACTCCACAAACGTTATTGTTTTTGCTGGGTGTGATAGGCATCTGTTTGGGCCCGGGTTCCCGAGATCCTGGGTTAGGTTCGGGACTGAGTCAGCAGACCCTTAGCCCGGGCGCTGAAGGAGTTTCAAGTTTCACCTTCAAATGTTACAGGCGGTTGGACCTGTGGCGGTTTTTAGTGAAATTATCTAAAATGAAATACACTTGACTGTCAACCATGAGTCAAAGGCAAAATATTGACGCCTACCGTAATTGGCTCATACAAGACTAGAAATAAGAGATATTCTGTATCAAGGACTCGACTTCGGTAGGACCCAAGAAAGCCCGAACCCAACACGAACCCATGATGGGTGAGCCATGGGCGATTATTTTAGTGACAATCGCCGATCAAACATGCCAAGATTCGAATTACGAACTCTGCCTTAAAAGCCTGTTCTCGACTGTCATGAATGCGAAAATGAATCTTTGTTTAATGCTATATTATAAAGGACGTAAAAAAGATTATGGTTTCAACTTCAGATAAAAGATAAAAAAGCGTGTTACATAGAGTTTATCCTCGAGAATGCTTTATATGACCATTATCAAAAACTTCAAATGGGGTGTATGGGATTTAATTACGCATAGCCATAGTGATGAATTGAACTTTGGATCCAGATCTTGAATCCTTAATCACTGGTATTCGCCGAAGTCTAGGTAAAATATTCAGTCACTCAGGTGACGAGGCGCTCATAGTACCCTGGCACCTGATGACTGGGCAAGAATATTGGCTTGTGGCTTGCCATACATGTAGCAACCAACTACAGAGTGGTTCATACTTGAGATTAGTAGGATCCAAACAAATGGTTAGAGTTACATACTTCCGCCGTCGCCGCGAATGGAGACGTTAGGCTAAATCTAGGTACTAGTACTGAGGTCGTCGGCAATAATGCTACTTCGCCAGTGAATTTACTTCATGACCTCTTTAAAACATAATATTTTATTCAATTATCATTCTAGCCCTAGATCGAAATCTTCCTTAAACCACGGAACTTGTTTTGACAAGTAATTGTGCCAGGATATCCCAATATCCCCAAACGCGACAGTAAGTTGACAGTAAGCCCATTGGTCACCATTAAAAGTGATATTAGCCTTCTCAGACTTGGACTCTATCCTGGCAAGTGTGCTAGCATGATCTAGAAGTAACATGAAGGAGTCATAGACCAACGAATGGACCGGTTCTAGCCTGAATCTCCGCGCCCATTAGAAGATCTATCAACTTCAAAGTCAATTGCTATTTTCATCCGCCACCAACTACTATATAAAGGTCAAGATATAGGGCATTCATCTGATATTTTTCATACTCTATGAACAACCTACCTACTACATGATATATCACTTAAGGACTTGAAGAACCGTGACATCAATCATTGAGAATGCTTCTCAAGAAGATTCTTCCCGTTTTTGCTATTGCAGGCATAGCCACTGCTGCTCCAGTCGAAGACCTTGAAGCGAGAGCAACCGGTGGCACATGCGGACAATGGTCAAATGCATGGTGTTGCGCTACTGCATTCCCTTTCAGCGTGTTCTTTATCCAGCAAGTTGGCTCAAACTGCGTCAAACCCAGTAAGGAATCCCTTAACGATATGGAGGAAGAGCTGCTAATTGACTATCATAGGTCAAAGTAGTTCACCCTATAGCTGTACCAATAAACCTGGAAAGACAAATTTCCTTTGCTGTACTGGCAACCAGATTACAGTGAGTCTATCTATATCTATGGATCTTATAAATGGGTGTTTAATTAACAAAAAAAATAGGATAATAAAGGTGGCGTCGTTTGCACCGTCTGAAGCAAAGGATCTAGGCTTCTTTAGCCTGGTAAATGTGGCAAAATGCTCTTTGCAGTCCTTTTATAGTATCGCATCAACGTCTTTAGGAAATCTCTATGATCGGGATATTGATGGTTTAAGTCATACATGTAACTTGAAAAGGTTGGGGCAAAAAAAGTGTATCGTTGTCTATACTAAAGCCAAGAAAAAAATGAAGCATTATGATCCATGTCTCTCGTACTCGAGAATTGAATAGTTTCATCCTATTCATTTACTGTTCAAGTTGTGCATGTGATAGACTCAGATCTAGGGCTTCTAGTGGGTGCACTAGGTAGCAGGTGAAGTTTTACCTTTCGCTTAGTGATCTCATTTCGGTAAGCTCAACCTCCCTGGACGTCTGATAGACCTAAAATCTTCAATTTTGAATATCTAGCGCTTCAAGTAACCTTCCAAGCTACTACTAGCACTTGAGTAGTCCCAAGCTTTACCCTCTCGAATCTGACACGACGTGGGGCCAGGCACCGGGCCAAAACTCAAGTTTGAGTAGGCGGAATACATATTCCGGCGCCAGCCCAATCCATGCTGAATTTGAATAGGTTAAAGAGATGATCCCTGGAAGGGTTAACGATTGCAGCGAACCTGCAGGGCTTGCAAATTTCAGTTTATTGCGTAATAGAATGATGTAGCCCCAGGTATCGCCTAGTATAAAAAGACCCATATGCCCTGCATGTTCGAATTGATTGCCACAAAGCTTCCAAAGTTAAAACCTTCAAATCAACAAATTGAACTTGGATCACCGCGTTCACCATGTCACACCTCCAGTATTACAGCTATGAAGGCGTTGGGCAGAAGAACAAGAAAGACTTCCTCTACAGCCAAGCCGTTCGCATTGGTGATCGGATCGAATGTGCCGGTCAGGGTACGTCTAATCTTATTCCAGCAAGTGATGAATGAGCGAAAAGTCTGACCATCATGATGCTTAGGTGGCTGGGATCCAAAGACTGGTGTCTTCCACCGAGAAATCAACGCCCAAATAGATCAAGCATTTGCAAACGTCGACTTAAATCTGAAGGACGCTGGCGGAAAAGGGTGGGAACAAGTCTTCCGTGTCAACTCTTATCACGTCCCCATCAACAATGAAGCGCTTGATGCTATGGTACGGAATTTTAAACGCTGGATGCCGAATCACCAGCCTATCTGGACTTGTGTTGGAGTGACAAGATTGGGCGAAGATGATATGCGGGTAGAGATCGAGGTTGTAGCGCATGATCCTGAAGGCGCTCGGTAGGGTATCAATTCGCAAATAATGGAAATGGGATATGTACTTGAATCGTGAACCAACACCAAGCTGTTATTAGCCTGCCTCTGTCCTTAACGACGCCCTCTCTTGCCTCCTCTTCCACCCCTTCCACCTCTTCCGCCACCTCGTCCACCTCGCCCAGAGCGACTTGGAGCAGATTTCATAGAATGCAAATCCTGCTTGCTCAGATTCAGGGTTCCGCCTGAGAACTTTCCAATGGATGAACCTCCAATTCCCCGGTCTCGTTTGCCAGAACTCGATTTTGTAACCTTGGAAGGTCGTTCCAAAATAATTCCATTCTCCTTTGCTTCAAGACGGCGTTTTGATTCCTTCGATGCGGCTTTGGCTTTGATGCCCTTTCGGTGCGAGGAAGGCATCTTTTGACTATACAAGGATGTCTTGGCGCCGAGGGATTGCATGCGTAGGTCCAAGGCCTTCAAGCGATTTTTTCCCGTTGGGTCGAGATCGGATGCGTCTTCAAGAAGGTGTGATTCGCGTAAGAGTCTTTGTAGTGCGAGGTCATGTTTCAAGTTAACTGCGTCGTCTTGTTGCTCCTCTTTCGTAGCTGGTTGCTCGGGCTTCTTGCTCGGGGCATCTAATGATGGTAGTTTTCCGCTCTGCAAACGTTAGAACCGAAATGAAAAGAGAATCTTACTGAGAATACGTACCATGAATGCCTTGCGTGCTTTCTTATCCATGATTTCATCGCCTGTTAACTGCGCGTCCTTGTGCTCAACGACTTCCACTTGAGGCATATCTTCGTCTTCGTCTGATACGCCAGCCCAATCTTCATTCTCTGAATTTGAATCATCGTCCTCCTCAAAGTCTTCATCATCTTCATCGGCGTCATCCTTGGAGTCGGAGTCATCTGCGGACTTAGAAGGCAAATCTAGCGGCTGAAATTGAGCCTCGAAGTATTTGCGGAAGATGTCCTGCGCATTATCGGCTGGTTGAGCTGTTGTTTCTTCGGACTTTGCTGACCGAGACACAACTGAGGTGTCCTTATTTCGTTTTCCGGGCATGATGAAAGTAAATTGAAAAATGCGACTCGATGAATTGGTGATCTTTCATTTCCCCGACATCGAAGTTTTTTTTTGGACCAAGCTCCAGGTCACGTGCGATAAGCGATAAGCCCCTCGTTATCCACGATGAAATCGGCATTTGGATTCATCATTGCTTTTGCGACAATGACTAAATTCAGACCTTGCATTGACTTGCACTCGGGCCAGGTGAAGCAGATTGTGGGAGGTACTCTCAGCAATGTTGCCGAGGACCTGAAAACCAATTACGTCTCTAAGCTTCCTGCCGGCTACTATTCGGAATTATACCAGAAGCATGATCTGCGCGGAGGGCATGTGGTAAAGCTCGGCCCTGGCAATGATGACGCAGCCAAAGAGGCATTGAGCACTTGGAAAGATGGATTGCAAGTCGCTGGAGGAATTACCGATCAAAATGCCCAATACTGGATTGATCAAGGTGCGGAGAAGGTAAGCTTCCCCTCGCACAAGTATGATTATGATATCTACAACATCACGATATTCAATTGATGCATGGAATTCCATTTGAAATTCGTTGTTGGCTAAATCCAACGTTCTCTTGTCTTTCATCATGGTACTTAAGGGTAATGCTAATCAGGATTGATGGAATGCGGGACAGGTGATCATCACATCATTCCTCTTCCCATCAGGCAAATTCTCGCTCGAGAGGCTTGAATCAGTTCTTGCTGCTTTGGGTGGTGATAAGTCCAAGCTGGTCTTGGATCTTAGCTGTCGTCGTAAAGACAACAGCTGGTTTGTGGCGATGGATCGCTGGCAGACCATTACCGAAATGGAAATTAACGCCGGTATGACCTGCAGATCGGGGACCATGGTGGTTTCGTACTGACTCATAATCAATAGAATCTATTGCACTTCTGGAACCCTACTGTTCTGAATTTTTGATCCATGCTGCTGACGTCGAGGGACTCCAGCAGGGTGTGGATGAAGAACTGGTCTCCAAGTTGGCTGAGTGGTGCATTATTCCTGTTACCTATGCCGGTGGAGCTCGCAGCCTTGAGGACTTGGAAAAGGTGCATGTGAGCAGCAAGGGCAAAGTGGACTTGACCATTGGAAGCGCCCTGGATATCTTTGGCGGGTCTGGAGTGACGTTTGATGAATGTATTGAATGGAACAAGAACCATTGATGAAGATATGACCAAACCAATATTTCAATCAAAAAGTTGAATAAAATACAATAAGAATAAAGAAACTGCTTTTGGAAATAAGTGATCTAGGTGTCTTTTCAGTATTTTGATTCAGTGAACAAGTACATTGCAGTTAAGTATAGAAACCTACCCATAATTGCTGTGCTGACCGAAAGCGGCTAGACGCTGGCAGCTCCGCCCGACAACCTCCGTGATCTTAGACTCTTCAACCCCCAGTCCACCTCTCGATCGCTTTACCCCATACGTTCCTTCCACTGGGTCAGTACCTGGAAGACGCTCTAAGCGCATTATCATCAAATTTACGATACAGAGAATCACACATTCTCTAAGCTCGCCAAGATGAAGCCCGTTGTTTCGGCGTTAAACGCCTGGTCCTGGTACGATCTCCACCTTTGACAGGATCCTGGACTTCAAAGAAAGACTAGTTCTAACAATACTTCGAAATCCAGTGTCGTCATTTCAGTTTTCGCTATTGTCATTCTCTCCGTCCTTGGATCTCTATTCAGCGTACGTACGACTTGAAGAATAACCTCGTTGCCTGACGCCGGCATCGTCTGCTACGTACCCATGACAGCATGGCGGCACAATGAACATCCAGATGATCCAAAGAATAGCAACTAACAGAAATTCTACTGCAGAGCAATAACCATTCTTACACCGGAAGCGAAGGAGAGCCTGAAGATGGCCCAGCAGTTGCGGCCTCCATCTACGTTGCGGTACTAGTCTACGCTGTATGTTGACTCCCCCTTGACGGCTACGCCCTGGGCGCAATATCAAGAAACTCAAACTAATTTTGTCTCTTTTCATTAGGGATTCCTCGTCTTTTGCGGATTCCAGGTCTTCCTCCATAGGCGTGCCAGCCGTGGCGGTGCCATATCACTCAATTAAACCCACAAAATCTCTACGATTCGTCTGGCTCGGTGTCTCTGAAGGTTTGAATGCGAGGGTTTTACATATCTCGGTCTTTTTTTTGGTTCATATGGCTATCAGGATTGGAGGGGGACGGAATAGATCTGAAACGGATCAGCGGGCTGGAATTGCGTAGGCCTTCAATCTCCTGATTAGGCCGGCCGAGTCCGCAGTTTTGCTATAAGGCGAAATGCCATCGGTCTTGTTCAAGGAATTCATTACTAGGCAGGTCCCTTGAACTCCTTGAACAGAGTATCTTGATGCCTTTCGCTGTGCTAAGCGTGCTTGTACATAGAGTGCTCAGAATTACAATGTTTCTTTTATTTTCCACGCTATTGCCTAGCGATTATGAACATTTCGTCATTTCTCATAAATATCGACAGAAACCACTTTTTGGAGAATAACCCCAACGCCAGTAATATGCAAGGTATTCAAATTCAAGCCGCCATCCAATCAGCGGGTCGGAATTTCAATTTAATACTCCTCATCCTCAAAAGGGTCCAGCATCTTGGACATGTAAGGTCCATCCAAGGTGTAGCCCAAGCGAGCATAGTAGCTACGCACACCAACACCAGAGATGACACTGATCTTAGTGCTGCCGTGCTCCTCGCGCGCGATACGCTCAGCTTCCTCCATCAGCAAGGTACCGAAACCACGGTGCTGGAATTTCTGAGCATCACGACCGTGGAGCGGCACGGCAGATCCGTAGACGTGGAGCTCACGAACAATACTGGTCTGCTGACCAGTGAATTCGGGGCGGAATGTGTGAGTAGAACTGCACTTGCGCAGACGCAGGAGACCGATCAAAATATCCTGCTTAGGGTCCTCGTAGGCCAAGAAGGTTTCCCAGCCACCGTTGGCCGCGTAGTCGCGACGAATCAGCTCAATCTGGGATGGTCGAATCTTGTTCTTCACTTCATTGATACCGACTTCACGGGTTCGGATGTCACGACAGGTTGTTCCAAAGTCCTTCATTCGGGCCAAAGCTAACTCGCGCAGGTTGCCGTTCTCGACACCAGAAGTGACTAGAGGCATAGGGATATCTCGCTGGACACGGTAGATACGAGTCCATGGAGGAATCAATGCCATGATACGAGCAACGAGGTCGACCAGCGCATTGGGAGTGTAGTTCTTATAACGACCGGTGCGCCACAGCTCGTACAGACCGGTACCTCGGATGACAAGTGTGGGATAGATCTTGAGACCATCGGTACGGAAATCAGGGTTCTCGAAGTACTCCTGGAACTGGAACAGGTCGCGCTCCATGCCGACATTTGGCAAGTCAGGCATCATGTGGGAGACAACCTTGAATCCAGCATCCTTGGACAGCTTGAAAGTCTCGGCCACAGCTTTAACGGTGTGTCCACGGTTAGTATCACGGGCGACATCCTCATACAGACTCTGCACACCGATTTCCAAACGTGTACAACCGTATCGAAGCATACTGCTCAAATGGGTATCCAAGCAATAATCGGGACGGGTTTCGATTGTAATTCCCACACACTTGACGTTACTCATTTCTCCCGCCAGTACGGCCTCATCAACGTTATCGGTTTGGTATCCACTCAGCGCATTGTGAAGCTGAGAGATAAAAGTGTCACGGTAGTCTTCAGGCAGAGACATGAATGTTCCACCCATAATAATGTACTCGACTTTATCCACGCTATGTCCCAAAGCTTTGATCTGATCGACACGTCCACGGGCCTGCTCAAAGGGATCGTACCGAGCACGAATCGCACGCATAGAAGTAGGCTCGTAGCCGGTGTATGATTGAGTGGAATATTCGAAGTCGGAGTCAGGGCCACCAGGGCAGTAGACACAAATGTTACCGGTGTAGGCGATGTGGGGGCATCGATGAGGCTTGCACATCACAGCGACGACGGCGATACCAGAGGAGGTACCTAGACACAAAATTAGCGAGACTCCAGATTCTATTTGGAAGTAGTAGCATACGAATAGGCTTCGCGATCAGCTTGGGCAAGATGTATTTCTTGTAATGCTCTGGCACGGCCGCAATAATGGCCGTAAGTGGCGGCTGGCTTGACAAAGAGTGCTTCTTCGCATATTGACCCCGCAACTTGTTCAGGTTGATATCCTTCTTCGGCTTGGTAGAATCTCTCTGCGACTCAAATTCCTGGATGAGTACATTCGCAATATCGGAGCAGGCTCGCATGAATCGTTCATTCTCAGGGACCTTATTGGCGTTCTTCTTGGACGGCTTCTTGGACGGCGGCGGCGCCGTCACAGTCATGGTAGCCATGGTGAAATGGAATATGGGATATGATCGAACGATATTCGAATTATCTCTTAGTTGACGATCACAGCTCAGTGGGTTGTGTTGGTGGGGGAACCTCGATTAGATAGAAAAAAAAGTTGGTGGCCGAGGCTGCCGTTGCCGTCTCTGTCTCCCTCAATCGGGTCCGCTTAAGTAAAGATTTGTCCCGAACGAAAACTCCCGGGCGCGCATCCCGAATCCTTGTTATATCTCAACCCCCCGAATCAACCTTTTCTCTTTATCCCTCTCCTCTCTTATCCTCCCTCATATCCTCTTGCAGTCATGCAGGCCTTCAGCCGTAACACCTTCTCGGCTCTCCGCAACGTTGCTGGCCAGCAGCGCCGCTCCTATGCCAACAGCTCTGCCTATGCCAGCACCGTGAACAACCTGCGCATCACCAAGGACACCCGTGTTCTGTTCCAGGGTTTCACTGGAAAGCAGGGAACGTGAGTATTGAATCCAAGCTATCCACTTGACTCCGCGCAGGAAGCGCTGACGTGTATTCTTCTGAACAGCTTCCACGCCGAGCAGGCTATCGCCTACGGTATTTCACCCTCGCGTCGCGATAAAAGAAAAAGGACACACACTTACTCAACATAGGCACCAATGTCGTCGGTGGTACCAACCCCAAGAAGGCCGGCACTACTCACCTTGACCTCCCCGTCTTTGCCAATGTCGCCGATGCCGTGAAGGAGACTGGTGCTACTGCTTCCGCCATTTTCGTCCCGTATGGATCCGTCACCAACCCAAGCTCATAAATCGACGAAATATAACTGACAAATGCTAGCCCCCCTCTCGCTGCTGCTGGTATTGAGGAGGCCATCGCCGCTGAGGTTGGTCTGGTTGTCTGGTACGTGTCCAAAGAAAAATATAACAATCCTCAAAAAAATTCGGAGCTCCTGGAAGCACTTTTTTGCTAACATATAACTCGCAATAGTATTACTGAGGGTATTCCCCAGCACGGTACGATCTATTCAATCAATTGCCCTATACAACACACACTGACTTACACCCCCTTTCAGACATGGTCCGCATCACCGATATCCTGAAGACCCAAAACAAGACTCGTCTGGTCGGCCCGAACTGCCCCGGTATCATCGCTCCCGTAAGTGTGGACCTCCGCCCGATCCGACGTCATATAGATATTCATACAGTTTCTAGGGTCAATGCAAGATCGGTATCATGCCTGGTTTCATCCACAAGCGCGGTCGTGTCGGTATCGTCTCCCGTTCCGGTACCCTGACCTACGAGGCCGTCAACCAGACCACCCAGGCCGGCCTTGGTCAGTCTCTCGTCGTCGGTATTGGTGGTGACCCCTTCTCCGGTACCAACTTCATCGACTGCCTTAAGATCTTCCTCGAGGACCCCGAGACCGACGGTATCATCATGATCGGTGAGATTGGTGGTTCCGCCGAGGAGGATGCCGCCGAGTTCTTCAAGGCCAACAACATCCACAACAAGCCCGCTGTTTCCTTCATTGCCGGTATCTCCGCTCCTCCCGGTCGCCGTATGGGCCACGCCGGTGCCATCGTCAGCGGTGGTAAGGGTGGTGCTGACTCCAAGATCGCCGCTCTCGAGGATGCTGGTGTCATTGTCGAGCGCAGCCCTGCTTCTCTGGGTAAGGCTCTGCTTGCTGAGTTCGTCAAGCGCGACCTTGTCTAAGTGGTTTAAATGCTTGTGACGTTTCATGCTCTTTTGGTGTCCTGGTTCTTTGAGAAGGCTGGGAATCTGAGATATATCCATCATTTACGGTGGAATTTGGCGGTTCATTCTACCCACGCCGCAACTGTATTCTTTTCTCCTTTGTGTTAGAGACCCTCGAAGAGTAATTATTTTGTAACTTTTGTTCGACCGTGTGCATTGTAATTTATCAAGTATTCTGCTATATTCTTGGAAGTGATAATTACTATCAATTTGCTCAGTTTCAGAGAACGGGAACCAATTTAGGATGAAATAGTAAATACAAGATATAGACAAGAAGAAATTTATACAAGTCATACATAGTATTATGCATTTGGTGAAATTAGTGGTCATTGCATGTGAGCCTTTCAAATGTTCATGTTGCTCCATATCATCAAAATGTCGCCTGCAAGTTTCAGGTTATACTATAGGTACTGTACATCTCTCTCAGACAGTCCTTCTCAAAGCCTTGACAACATCCTCTGCATTCATAGCCTCACAGAACTCCCCATCCAAACTAGCCACCGAAACAGCATGCACAGTCTCAGCATCGAATCCACCCTTTCCAAAAGTCGCAGTTGCATCTTGGACAAGAATGATTCGTCCCTTCTCAACAAGCACATCCTTAACATGTGTACCATCAGGCTTAATCTTGACAGGTCCTTCATCGAGTAAGCGGTCGACAACACCCAAGTTCGCAGCCATGCGTACAGTGGTCGAGACGCAGTGATCAGTCGTTAACCCAGCAACAATGATCTGGCGGATGCCCTTTTCTCGCAAATGCGCCTCCAGGTCTGTTCCAATGAAAGAGGAGTTGACTGATTTCCAGAAAACAGGCTCCGAGCCATCAGATGCCGGGGTGGCAAAATCTAATGGGCGGATTCCATTATTGGGATGAGATGGGTGTAGCAGACTGCTAGGCGTTACTGATGAGTGGAAGATGTGAATTACTTCCATGAACGTGGATGCTGAGGATCGAGCTGCTCGGAATGCGGTGATCAGAGCTTGGATGTTGACCTCATATTGTGGGTTGGATCGTCCGTTACCCCAATAAGAAAGGGTATCCGGTTGACAGAAGGCGGATTGATTGTCAATGAGAATGAGAGCTGTCGGCTTGTTCAGGTCCACTGGGCCAGGCATTTTGATCTGAGGATTTGTGATAAATGCAGTTGGTTGGGAAGTTGAGCGTTTTATAGTGGTTTCAAGATGGTTATCAATTGATGTTGAGTCACGCATATTAAACTCTGGCCCCGGGGCCCGCTTCAACGCCCTTCGTTTGGCATCCGCTACTTTTGACTAAAACACTTGACTAGCAACCTCGGAATACTATCTAATCGCGGATAAGAATATTTCAAGTTGCTTTGCCTAAAAGCCCTCAGATTCTACCTAGGTATGATCTAGTATAAGTGAATTCCATCTTGCAATATCACTCTTTCATACAGTATCTCATCTATATCTAGGGCTACCAGTGGTCTGTATCAAACTCGAACAATATACCAGCTAGCTCAGGCTTCCAAGGCTACACGTACCCAAAGATGCATCAATGCCAGTGATATGAATGCATTGTAGGGTTTGCTGGTGTCAATTCAACAGAGCTTCCGCAATCATCTTCAGGTCCAGATCGAAGACACTTCCGAGATCTTGAGAGAGACATTCTGGGTGCTTCCCTCCGTTGAAAAGATGTAACCGTATGTTGCATCCTCACTGGGGAATACCTGAGCAGTCAACGTGCTCTCGCCATTGAAAACCTCAACACTGGACCAATCCACTAGGATACGTAGATTTACCGAGCCATCGGACTCCAATCTGGAGGGAGCAAAATACTTTCTAGGGAAAGTGTCATCGAATCCAACATCTCCTGACTTTCTTCGGTCCACAAACATTTTTCCCTCTTCAAAGTCATACCCAATGCGCGTTTGTTGCGTTAAGTTGGAAGTGGCGTGAACAATGATACCAAACTCGCCCTTGTTTGAGCCATTTTCCTTGATGCCCGAGAAACTCAAATTGATGTCCAGTGTTTTCCCAATAGACCCAAGGCTCTGCATTCCAGCTTCGAATGACTTCCAAGAATGCGTCTCTGTCTTTTGATTCTGAATTGATTTCCAGTTTTCGTGTGGTGATTGAATAAGTGTCACCTTGCCATCAATGGTTTTCAATGACAGTCTTCGAGGAGCTGCCATGGCACTGCGCCAGGGATACGTCGGAATGCTCTCTCCATATTGCCAGTTATTCATCCAGCCGAGTTGAACATGATGCTTTGCGTCGAGGCCATTGTAGGCGGAGGAGGCGTAGTAGTCAGGGCCCCAGTCTAGCCAATTGGATGTATTGTTTGCAGAGTAAATGGAATCTGAATCTGGGATGAATGTTGTTCCATTGAAGTCTCCGATGAAGTATTGGTCACCAGAACCGACTGTACCCGGAGGGCCTCCCGGGTTTAGCCCGACAATCAGAACCCATTTTTGGGTAGTTTCACTGCCATCGACAGGAAGTGGAAAGAGGTTGGGACATTCCCATACGCCACCAACTGCGTTGACAGGTCCGAATTCACTAGCGACGGACCAGTCTTTCAGATTGTCAGAAGTCCAGATGACTAGCCTGTGTATCTCAGCCAGGCTTGTGACCAGAACCCATTTCTGGCTTTCGGGATGCCAAAATACGAAGGGATCGCGGAAGTTTTCGTATTGATCTCGGTAGGGCGAGGGAGGGTACTCGATAACTGGATTGCCGGCATCATAAGTTTTCCAAGTCTTGCCATTGTCAATACTATAGGCAAGTGACTGAGATTCCTGATTCCAGAGAGCCTCTTCTCCGCTTGGTAATGTTTGGGTCATCTCGTACTAAATATGAATCAGTAATTGAATGTTCGACGAGGGGTGGGATAACAGATTCTCACCTGGGAGGTATAAACAGCAATAATGGGGGTTTGCCCATTTGTCCCAAATCCACTGGTGTTGTTGGTATCGACCACTGCGCTTCCAGTGTAGTACATTTCCGTGACATTCCCAGGGTAACCTTCAGCGAGGAGAGCAACAGGATGTTCTTCCCAATGGGTTAAATCTTCGCTCGTTGCATGACCCCACGACATGTTCCCCCAGGTAATCCCACCCGGATTATACTGGAAGTAGAGATGATACAATCCTTCATGATAGAATAGACCACACGGATCATTCATCCAGTTCTTTGCAGGGGAGAAGTGAAATTGTGGCCTATAGACCTCCGTATACAACCCCATAGTGGGTCCAATCCACGCAAGAAAGGGCAACACTCTAGAGATCCCAAGCATCTCGAAGGCTTCCTTGGGAATTAATATTTCTCAATTTCTAGTCAAATTTGGCGGGGAAAAGGCCAGCTTTATGCCCCTCATCATTTTACCCCGTGGGGACATTGTATGCTTTCTGTGAATACTCGGGCGTTTCTTCGGCGAAACCCCTCGAACTATCCCCGCAGTCAAGGTTACAGGGGTGATATCTCGGAGTTTACTTGCTCTATTTATGCAGGACTTTTGACAAAAATGGTTTATTCCTTTTTATGACCTCATACCGGCAAAGAGTTCTTGCAAATCCCTAGATCTCTCTGCCGGTCCACTAATCTTCCAGGATATCAACATGAGTCTATCCACCCTTGCATGAACATGCATGGGTTTTGCTCTCATATGGAAACAAGTCATATATTGACTATTCAAATAATCAAGGTAAAGCCGATTCCAGACTCATGGTCATAGAATGCTCACACTCTAGTACTTCACCTATGCGTCCTTCACATTTGAAGTAACGGTCTGACCATAATCGTCCGGCGCAACTCGATTACAAGGAACGCCAGAATCATCCTGGTCCACAATATTTGTACACTGATAGACCTCATTCTGGATATCAGTTCCATACATTGGCAAGCCCAATGTGCTGTTCACAGACTGAAGCTCGATATCCTCAAACTTGATCCCGGGACAAGGATGCACATCAGAGCAGTATATCGAAGCGGCGATATTGTATCGAGAAGTGCCCTTAATATTCGACCATGTCACATCCTCAATGGCCATCTTGGATGTGTTGCAGCTTTGTCCACCTTCAGTGTAAATACACTGAGAAATCTGAATGGGCAGCGCGACGTTGGTCAACTCGAAGTTGCGGTAGGTGATATTCTTGATCAGGCCACTGCCGCCGCCTCCACTATCTCCATTAGAGCTGCCATCTTCAGCAACACCCTGCCATGTCTTGATAAAAGCACCTTCCATACAATTCAGACACCGAACATCTTCAAAGGTGACATTCTGCACGTAGTCAGGCATTGTGGGATATTGACCGACAGATCCGATTGTCATGCCATAGTTTCCGTGACAGGTGACGTTCTTGACGTGTAGATTGGTAGTATTGCCTTTAGCTGCCACACAATCATCTTGGTTCGTGATAACTGCATTTTCAACCAGTAGAGTATCACTATTCCAAGAATCATATCCGTCGGTATTGACAGTGCCCCATTCGTCACTGCTTGTAGCATTCACGTAAAGGTTTGTGATAGAAACGTTTTTGCTGTAGGACACGAACGTGGCCCAAAACTGAGGTTGAATTACAGTAAGGCCATCGACAAGTAGATTTTTGGAGTTGAGGAAGGTAATACTGATAGGCCGACCTGGCTGGTTACTTTGATTCCTGTTCTCAGTGTACCAAGCCTGGCCATTCCCATTATACCAGCCACCTTCACCACGGAATGTGACGTTGGTTCCGCCGAAGAGCCATGCCGTGGACTGGTTTTGGAAGACCACAGAATATGAGTGAGAGAGCCAGTATGAGATATCATCAGAGAAAAGCAGCTCGCCTTGCAGTGAGACGTCACAGTTCTCTAGATTTGTCGTGTTCAAGACGGAATTTATGTTGAAGGTATGGTTGGAGAAAACAACTCGGCCATCGCTACCGCATTTCTGGAATGCCTTATGAATCGAAGGCGCATCATCCACAGCTCGTCCGTTATGCTTCAACGACTCAGGATAGAGAGTACAAGTATTCGGCTGTTCATAAACCACGTACGCGCTTGTCAAAGACGCCAGTGAGGCGACGAGGAGTGATCGTAGTTGCATGATGGTCAATGATAGCAGTGTTTTCAGATATTTGTTATTTGAGTATTGTTGTATTGATCCCAAGTGGTGCGTTCAGTTTGATGACTCGGAGAAAACAAGCCTGAATGTTAACTTGAAGGTATGTAGGTTGTTGTCAAATTGAAGGGACATCCTGGTTTAGATATTTGTGAGATCAATGCGCACTGTTTACGAGAATGAGCATTATTTACCCCACAAAGGTTACATCCAATGTTCCACTTCTTGGCTCATCTTTGCTTGATATGTGGCGGCAGTGCGCTTTGGTCGGTGGAAGTTAGCCCGAAAACAGGCATTTTGGAATCCTCCCGTCTCTACCATTTCTAACACTGTATGATTAATTTGCAAAAACGATACAGACGCATTTTCGTTGCATCGTTAATTCTACTTTAGTATTGTTATTGGTCATCGTAACGATGGTCGATTGTAGAACATTCAGTGTTTGAGGTAATAGTCATTGGAGCACCATGAAGTGACGAGTCCACAGGCCTCTCATAAATTGTACATATGATCATCCATCCCCCAGTCAAAGATCAATTTTGGACTTGAGTATTTGAAGCATTGATATTGTAAATAAACGGCGAGTTTCGTGTGTATCTAGGTGAAGCAAGATAAAAACCGGGAAGCTACCAAACAGCAGACTTATGCCAGGGCATTGTGAACTTGAACATAGTAATCCTTTTGAGAATCCACTAATTGTGTCAGGTATCAGATTCAAACTATGAGACAACAGAAGAACATAACCGAAATGAACCATACGTAAGTAATTTATTTGATCGTCTTTTAACGAGCTAGCATCTGGCAATGTTCGGAACCCCTGTGCTCGGGGCGGTGCTGGATGAATGGTCAACGAGAACATCAAGGGGTAATAAGCAACTACTTTCGAGTATTCCATATACGAGACCAATAAAAAGTGTAAAGAAGACTCACCTGAATAGGTCTGGGCAATCAAATAAGGTGCCGTGAAGCATGCTCCCCCCTGAGGCGGCATAGTAATAGGCCGTCCGAGACACGCTGCCATAGCCTCATTAATATCGATGCGGTTCCCCGTAGGCTTTCGATGCTGAGACAATCCTCCATGTATGGCGTCACCCTTCTCGCGGAACTTCTTGTCAAAATGATCATACAACCCAGGCGTCGTTGAGAACCCTTTCTTTCCACACTCGGGGGCCGGGCAAACGTAGTTAAGTGGTTTCGTCTCGGCCATCTCGCGGTAAAAGGCCAAAGCGTATCGAGTCCGATCAAGCTCTGCCAGTGTCTCATCGTGGCGGGTTGCCGATAGCAGGAGCTGGGCCGATAGACGAACGATCAAGAATGTGATGTCGGGACCCATGAGAGTTGGTTTCTCGATCCAGATCGATTCACCGCAGCTCATGAGCGTATTGTTCATCGCGGGTCTGTTGTCATGATCTATGATCAAGGGGGTGTATATAGCGGATAACAGATTCTTGGGCGTCTTGGTACGGCGCGTGGTACGGATAAGTGCATAGTCCGCATACTGGAGCGTGATTTAAAGCTCTGCTTAGCATGCACCATTTATATCAGATCTCATGGAAGGGTTCATGTACGCCTTGATAAATCACTTGACGAATTTCTAACGTAGCATCGTTGATTTGACCTGCGCGAATCTCTATCACTCCGCTCTCATTATCGTCCGTGATAATGGCATTTCCTCGTAACCAGTGCTCCATCTTTGAAACCACGGATGAGATTTGACCCTGTTGCCCATCGGAGGATAGGCGTTCGAGATGCTCAAAGGGGGACATATCCGTGGCTCCGTGAGCCTTGTGTTGGAATCGGTGCCTTTTTCTTCTCTCGTTTCCTTTGGATCTTCGCGTCCAAGCGGGAAGAACTCTGCCCCGCTGAATGGGTGTGGGGGCGTTGCGGATCTCCCCTGAACACGCTGAGTCAGCGTAGTTTTTGTTTTGATTTTGTGATTTTTATGCTGTGTGGCACCTGGGTCACTATACACTTGGGGGCATAAGCGAAGTGATTCCGGCTGGTTGCAGAGTCAAGATGGGTGGGGACTACCCGCGCAACATCACTCCTCGGCAGATAATCGTTCATTTGACCAGACCCCGATCTTGACCCCTTTAATGAAAAATCACCTTTCCTCAAACCAGCTCCACGTTCCGAGGTTACCTTCCGGGTATAGCGCCTACACATCGAGAGGACTGAGTGGGGGACAACAGTGGTCATGGCTGGCACTATGGCCTCAGGGGAACAGAATCCGAGCGCGAACTCTGAAAATGGAGATATACTTCAACTCGAGCTGAGTACCGACAGGCCGGTTCAATATGTATCGAGAAAAGAGAGCCTATGAGAAAAAGCGACTCGGACTTATCAAGGTCTTCTCGCCTCAGACTATCAAGGTAATATCTCCTATCAAGCCATAGATGCGCCAAGGATCTAAATTCAAGCCATTTCCAGAACGAACCTCATTGAATGGATTCAACTCGGCCCGTGGGTGGGTCTTCCGAATTCCCGTCCCAGAACTCGAGTACATTGGTCCCACGCATATTCGAAGGATTCTTAGCTGAACGCTTGTCCCAACTTGGTACATGGCGGTCAGCATTTAGCAGCATTTAGGCTGTGGCGACCTGAGGAGGCGAACTAGTCGTGCTGCTGCTGGAGGATTGCGTGCAGGTCAAAAAGTACTCTGCTACAAGGAACATGAAACTACCCATGTCACCTTTTGCTGAAAGGGTCATAAACGGTGATCATGTTTTAACGATTTACTCCATCGAAAGAAATTCCAGGAGTCAGCCCCTCAAGTATGAACCAGACTTGAGCTTTCAAGGGTCCAAACAAAGCGCCACTCAAGATCATCGCTCCCATCGACTATCATTGATCATCCTCGTGTTATCGCATCAAACCGCGCATAGTAATTTTTTGGTCAAGGCAAAATTAAGCTAACGAAAGGCATTAGGTGACTAGCGCTTTACATCAGAGGCGTTTGAATCCCTGGTACTGATAGCTCGGCCTTCTTTGAGACAAAAGCCGAATGTCCGAGGTGCCATGGACCCTTTCAATACCCCGGTCACTTGGAGTTTGAACA
Source organism: Penicillium herquei (assembly GCA_039634405.1). Lineage (NCBI taxonomy): Eukaryota > Fungi > Ascomycota > Eurotiomycetes > Eurotiales > Aspergillaceae > Penicillium > Penicillium herquei. Next base: position 2,211,718 of record CP098387.1, on the reverse strand, counting down.
AAGAATCTCTCCTCATGCCAAGGTTTAGGGAAAACTGAAGCACTAAGATACAACGTCATGTGTTGCTACATGGAGACAAAGGAAGAAGCATCAAGTTATGAACCCTTGAACCTCAAGTACTAGATAAAAGCCTCTACATTCTTACACTGAGAGATTCAATTAATCAATATTTCCTGGAAAGCCAAGTCTAATCATCTCATCCATCAATTCATTATGGAGTTTCCCACCTTGAGCTTGCTTATAGTTGTTGCTCTGGCTGCATTGGCAAGTGCGAACTGTGGTGTCGGTATGTATGCTTTCACTTCATATTGAAATCTTCACATTTTTCGGGGCATGTCAAAGTTTCTAACGTCAATAGATGTTGCCGTCTGCACTATCGGAGCCGATCCGGAATCGTGTATTGTCATCTGCTAAGGGCCATCCTCAGAATTTGATGTGATGTTGTTGTTCAATCCCGAGGTCATCACCTAAATTTATACCAAAGTTACCTCTGCTTTATGTACTTCGACATTTCGCAAAGAGTCAAAGTCGTTTCAGCTCGACTATGGATGTCAACAAATGACCCACGTCAAAAGAATGGATATCGGGGCGTGCTACTATATGAAAATCGGCGGCAAATATTCAAATCAGTATCATTATCATGTATCCAGTGCTTGAATCTATTTATCTGATGTATCGTCTCACTGGCAATTCTGCACGGCCTCGGTATTCAAGTTTTCTTCAACACTGACGCTCGAGTACTCATTCATCTCTTCCCAGGTGCGGGGGCTCTGTTGAACCTCCTCAAACCAGCGCTTAAGTAAGAAATCACGAAGGAACACGCAGAAGTCGAAGCCGTGTTCTCCTATAGCCGTAAGAATTTGTTGACACCAAAAGAATTTCTCCGCATTTTGTGAGCGGATGAAGGTGTTTGCAATATATTTTATGCTCACACAGACAAAGCAAACTCCCCATAAATTCATACTATCTTGTAGACAATATGGTATTGTGCGGGCTATCATCTCGGCATATACTTCTGAAAGATCCGAACTCGAAACATCAGGAGGATTGTTATAGAGATTTGGGTCTTGAAGTGAGTTATCGAAGAGGTTCGGATCTCGGGGAGAACTGCCCTGAGGACTCTCTATTTCAAGTTGGAAAGGAATGTTGCAGACTGGAGATTTATCGGGTATAGCAGCAGCGGTGAGTGACTTGACTTCGAGTTGGTCGATAAGAGTATAGAGGGAAGATAGTGACATCCAGAACATCTGATGCAATCTGGCATCATCAAGCAAACGAAACCGATAAGGTGTACCGAACATGTTATCTATGGGCGGGATCCAAGATTTTATTTCACCTGAAAGAAGTAAGACAGGGAGCATATAGCTGGGATATGAGATGAAACAAACCTGGTCTAGACGGCAGTGGACCTCTACCTGGATACCAAAGATGGCTACCGTACCATTTCAGCTGCCTTTTCTCAAAGGTAAGACATTTATCAAGCAATGCTTGAATGGCATTAGGATCGGAGATATCAGCTGAGTTTGCAGCTGCAGCGATTTTCGAAATGTCAACGAAAGCTTTGAGTGTATCGATCATTGGGCCTGTTGCATCGGTTTCCATCTCCCAGTCAATTTCCCCTTGATGCATATCCATGCACCATGAGAAGACCTAAAGTAATCCCATAGTAAGCAGTATTCTCCAGTTATTCCATAGACGAAGACATACCTTTTTTGTCATTTGGTGTTGGTTGTATATAGCAGCAAGAACAGGATTGCTGTGAGCATTTATCTTGTGACGATAATGTTGTAGGACTGTTTTAACTCCTTCCACATGAACGAGCCATGTCTCAAAGCCAGATGGGGAGTACAATGTCTACCATTCAAAGGTTAGAGGTTAGCTAGTGGTTTGATAAGTTTGGGATGGGAATTCTCACCTCGATATCTTGAAAAATCACACCCGTGAAGATAATGTCCTCATGAAAGCGACTTCGTCTTATCATATCTGACATGCGTTGGATAGAGCTATTGTATAGCTCCACTCCATGATTGAACATGGCCTTGTTACCATTCAATTTTCCGACATAAATGCACGATAATGCCGAAATCGCCTTCTCGAGCATTACGGTTTTATTGGGCTGCGTCGAGATGCCAGTGATGACATGGTGCCAAAGATCGACAGAGGAGCGTTCCTGGACACCACGGGGGAAGTAAATGGCATAGAATGAATTAAACATCTGAGTCCGCATCATTGGTCCCGATTTCATAGTCTGAACGGGCCCAATTTCCCCACTTCGCCGATGTGTAGGCCTCGCAACAACGGCCCGACGCGGTGGCGCTGACCCTATTCCCTGTTTCCTCTCTTTGTCTTCTGGATTTTCAAAGATAAAAATGCGGCCTCGCTGGTAGCCTGGACATGTGACCCGATGTTTGACACACTGTCCACATTGTGGCTTATTTTCATCGCACTGGATTATTTCTCAACATTTGAATACTGGGCGGAGCACGGCAGGGTGGAGATCAAACCCACCTTTATTTTGCGCTTTTTGCATGTACCACATGCCTTTGATTGCCAGGGCTTTCCAGGCATCCTGCTTAAGCTGATTAACGCAGGTTTATTAGGTGGCGTATTTTCAGGATCGTGCTATGTATGGGAAATGAGAAATTCTTTGAAAGCATCGAGGGGACGGAAATCGTGGATGACGTAACATGTCATGAAAGAGACTAACCTACCAGGGGGCCCTATTATTCTAAGAATGGGTGAACTCAAGTGCTATATGTAGTAACATTTGAACTTTCAAGGTTGAACCACTGGGGCAGCCCCCGGGGCCTGGACTCCTGGAGATGTCATCAACGCACACTGCCCACGGGTGCTGATATACGACCCGTGGACCGGATAGAATCCCCACTGGCAGTAGTAGATCTTGGGAACTTCCTAGGGGAGGAGTTCTTAAACAAAGAAATCGGGTTCAAATACTGTATGGGAGGAATGTCTCGACGGTACCTAGCCTTGCCAATACAACCGCCTGGGGCCCAGTTGACCGTACTTTCAAATACCGTTCCTGGTCGAGCGCTTCCAAGGTTGAGGTATCCACCCCCGGGGCCGACCTGCCCAGGTGGTTTGCTTTCCAAGGTTGTTTTCGAAGATTGAAAAATACGATGCCTTTTCAATTGAAATGGAACCTTGAAAATGACTCGAATTTTGATGTTTTATCATGAGGATGGAGCTCATGGAATCTCATTCTCTATATTTTCCCCTTTTGATAGTTTGAGGAGACTCGGAATTCAATGTTCAGGCTCAACAATCGACAATGACATACTAACCTGGAAGCCCCTATTAGTACTAGTGCAGGGTAAAAATCCCTGCATGTGTCTGGGCGGTCAAGAGATTATCCTTGACCCTTTCCACGTCAATTGAACCTCCTCAGGTTCAAGTTGGATATCAGTGCTAGTACACCATACAGCACTCGAGCTCATGAAATTGACGCGTCATCTATAATGCGCTAGTCTAATCCCTCGTCCAAATCGGAATTTTCAAAATCTTAGCATCATGTCAGCATATTAGCTCTGAGATCGGGCTACTACTTCAAGTTTCGACCAGTTGACATCTAGAGACTACTCCAGTCGCTCCAGTTCGAGTTCCAATCCTGAATAAATGCCCATTTGAGACCAGAGGACCATTGAAACCTGAAACATCGCAAGTTTAAGCTATCACGGCAGATCATCCTCGCATATACGGAGTATGGAAAAATTGGTTTTCTTTCCTTAAATCCGAGAGACAGTGGGTATTTGCAGTGACGTAGAGCTCCACATGTGCAGGAAATGAAAGCCTTCCTCTTGAAGCTAAGTATGGGGCGCGTCTTGGCCCCTCGGGATGTTCACATTTGAATGAATATGTACCCGACAGCCTTGCCTTGGATGCAAGTGCAGATTGGACCAGGGTCATTGAAGCTATTGCAGCCAATGCTTGTTGGTTCAAATTGGTGTTGGTGCACGCGCCCAGAATCTGATATTGTTGGTTTCCTGGTCAGATTTAGAAGGATACGAGTATACCATCTCAAACTTGGAACATGTTAAATCTTGTAACAGAAACCAATCAAGCCTGAGTCTTCAGCACTCTGTACGCGTCCTCGTTTATTTTAAGGTGTGAAATTACTCCATATCTGTCACATGCGGCAATCGTGGTTCGTTGGATCTGAAATTTCTCCTTGTGTTGGGTGATAAAGGGGTAAAAAGTGGATAAAGTCAGGCATGTTTAGGCGCAAGTGATCTCTCGACTCGAATTTTCCGATGGATTTGTTCTTTGTTGATGCTCCAGTTTTCTCGATCATCGCTGGCTCCATCTGACTTCCAACGTCTTTGTCACAGTCGTGTACTCTCAGACCACCTCTTGTCGATAACCGTTTCTCCCTAAACAAGCAATCCTCAAGATCGTCGGTTAACTGAAGGACCATGGAAGTGATCAGGCCCGCTTGGCGCGATGAGATCGTCCGGTCTATTGTCTCACATCCCCGCTTAACTTGCCGAGCTCAGGTACACCCCTTAACCAAGTGGGGTATAGAGGGTCAGATCGGCGTCAATTCAGCCACATGAGTGGTTCGCAACTATCAACTCCACTTCCATTTGGCATTGCTTGTCTCCGTCGTTTCTTAGAGGCGGGTCAACTCTCTGGGTCAATGAGGTGATTCTGGGATTGCACATCCTAACTTCCTGTGCCTTGTTGGTGGGTATCGGATCTAAAAATGTTCGAGTCCACCTTTTCTTGTCAGCCCAATCAGTGGTCTGATTTGAGATAAAGCAAGTCGTGTGTACGCGCGGAAACGTGGAAACCACTGCGGGTTGGCTCCATTGTTTGCGAAATCCTTTTGCAACTTCGTACGGAGTACGGAGGAGAGACGTCACTCTTTCTTGGCTCTGCAGAATGGATCAGTATAAAGTTGATCGTACTTCGCCTTGATCGACACTCTCCATCAATCGATCAGTCTCTCATTACCAGTCACTCCTTTATCAACCCACACATACATTCTAACTATCAAGACTCGACGTCATTTTCCCAACCCAACCATCAATATGAAGTTCTTCGCCTCTCTCGCTCTTATGGCCGCCACTGCCCTCGCCGGCCCTATCGGTGTTCGCTCCACTCACGCTACCAGTGAATTCAAGCTCAAGACCCACGGTGCTACCATCGATGCTCTGAACAACCTCTACGTCTATGCCTACCACAGCGGAGCTGGTCTGAACGACGCTGTTCTCTCTTCCAACGCCTCTGAGGCTACTCCCTTCTGGATCACCAACGGCACCGTCTACGCTGATCTCGAGGACTCTTACTCCTGGGGTCTGTCCATTAACGGTGACACCGACGAAGCCTGTACGTTATTATCGCCGCTCTGATGTCCAATATGAAATATATTCTAATCATGATATAGCTTGGGAGCCTGTTGTCATTGACGCCGATGGTGGCGAGTCTGGATACTCCATCACCCACGGCAAGCTGGTTGGTTCCAGCGAGGAGGAGTTCGACGGCTGGCTCGGTAAGTTGATATGACCATTTACTATCTGTTTCTCTCATCTGACATCTTATTCCCTTTAGTCTGCCCCTGGTACCACAACGCTCCTCAGCTCTTCGGTCTTGTTTCCGGTTTCGATGCTGTCATTCCCTCAAGCTGCAGCAAGGTCACTCTCGAGGTTATCTACGAGTAGAGGGTTTCATAGATGGCACTTGAGGCACAACTATGTTACTAGTAAAGTTTAATACAACATTGAACTCATTCATGTGCCCTCTGTTCCCGACCTAGAGTCTATTCGATTGATGGTTTAATAAATTGATCATCATGTCATTGCTTTTTTATTCATACATCATGAAGGTGGATATCATTAGGAGGCTGCCACAAGACTGGGAGATTCCTCCTCATACCACCGCTTATCCATTCCGGCTTCTAAACGAGCTTCCTCATTGAATGGTCCTCGGATAGGTCCTCGGAAGTGCTTTGACACATTTGAACGGAAGACTTCCACGGGATCGGTACCTTCTTCATTGCAGATCCAGGTCAGCCACCTGTGGCCAGTAGTAACATGAGTAATTTCGTCGTGGTGAATGATTTCCAATGCTGCAACACTAGGATCATCTCCAGAGTTGCGGAATTTTTGGATTGTCATAGGGTTAACGTCCAGACCTCTAGCTTCATGGACCAAAGCAATGATACTGATTCTGGCGCGGAGATCGTATGCTGTTTCCTGAGCGGACAGCCAAAGTGTGTGGTGAACAGGCAGGGCCCCGAAATATGAACCCAGTTCCTCAATACGGGCTCTGAGAAGAGAGAAGTGCTTCGCCTCATCGCTCGCAACCTTCAACCAATCATGGAAGTATGCTCGTGGGAGCTCCTGTGAGGTTTTCTCAGTTTGGAACGTAGCGAATCGCACACAGATATCAATAGCCAGGTCAATAGCCCACAGCTCAATATTGGCTAAAGCATGCAACATCGCAATGCGGCTCTTCAATGTACCACCCTTTCCTGTCCTGGGCATAGCTCCAGCCTTTAATTCAATCATTTTCTCGCGAGGAGGCTGTTCCTCAGGCGCAGCGACGGTGCCTCTGCCAAGTTCCATAGGCGAATCAGATTTCTCTCTTTCGGTGAATATTGAGAAAAGATGAGTAGTCAACTCGATTTTATGTTCCGGGTTAGCGGTATCCAAAATATGAACCGCCCAGTCACAAAGAGTCGCCTTGTCATCCAGATAACGAGCCATTCCAGGATCCACCGCTTTCTCAGGCGCAGGCGCAAGTTTCTGTGATGGTCGCGCATTCTTCAATTTGACCTTCTCGCTAACTGGTTCAATCTTGGCCAGTTCCACAACCGACCCATCATCAACTGGGAAATTCAACAAGACTGATTCGCCTTGCACGTCAATCGGGTATGTACAGGCTTTGATACCGACACTCGATTCACCGGTCTCCACGTTAAAATCGTAGGCATGCCACGGGCAGCTGGCCACGTATGCTGAATCTTCAATATCGATTTGTGAGTCCACCATGGGACCTCCTGCATGGGGGCATTCAGCCTCCATGGCGAAGTAAGACCATCCATCCACTTCGTTGGGTTTTGACGCGGAGGGGTCAATTGACGGCAGGCGAAATAGGACTAGTCGCTTTCCCGTGGACAAATAAACCACATATCTGGCCTGAGTGAAGCCAGACAAGGGCCCACAGTTGATGATCATTTTGAAATGCAACTGAGCTGAATTCCGCCAACTGAAGATAGTCGTCGTCGTTTCACGTGTTTTTGATTTTTGATTTTTTTTTTCTTTTTTGGAGGGGAGGCCACGTGAGATAAGACCCACTCTAACGTGGCGATAATAACCGATAAGAGCTGATAAGAGCCGATAAGGATGTATAAGTGGCGATAACAACAAGTTTGCATTTTCAAGATTGACATTTCAGTGCACATGTGTATGATCTCTCTAAAGGCAAGAGGTCTGGAGTAGAATCAAGGACACCGCAGCCTGAGCTGACATCAATCTTAATTTTGAGACTGTCACTGTCGACCGGACAAATGGTTTACCTGCATCCCAATATTACGGCCCTGGGGCTGGTCAGTCGGAGTCAACGTTGAATGCAAATTTGAAGTTCAATTTGAATTTCAATTTGAATTTTGTACGACTGCTAGTTCCCAGATGGAGACAAGTCCTCACGCGGCGGCTCTGTAACAGCGAAACTTAGGATGGTGGCTAGATATGCCCTCGATACTTCTGCCCTTGGCCAGGAATCTTGATTAAATAGACACATTTGAGTGCTGTATCATATTTTTCAATTAAACTGTGAATGCCTCCATGTTACCCTTCCAAAAAGAAAACCTTGGTAGTAGTAGTAAAAGATGTCTCAATGAAATATTTGCTGTCACAGCCCTAGAGTATTGCATGTGTATAGTAAAATCCTGTTTAAGTTGCTTCCAAAGACTCAATTCAACTTGAACTTGAAAATGAACAAAAAAGAATATCCATTGGTTCAAATTGTAAATCTCAACTTCTTTTTTTCATCGGAGTTCAATTGGATATTTGAGATATTGATCTGAGATTTGAATTGAAAGTGGTTTAGTAGTTATGCGGGCTTAGACTGCACCCGAAAACTCCTAAATGGACACCATTGACTTGGTTCCAAGGTTGGGTTTAGTCTATACACCTCCAGGGCTCCCTTGCACGTATTGAAGAAACTGGGTAATCCATACTGTAAGTTTTATTCAAAGTTCTTGGTTACTGTAAACCTTGGAATGTAAGGCTATCGATTATCTAAAGGTATAAGTAGAGGAATAGGTACTGGGGTAGCTACCTCTATATGGACTTATGGACTTAGGTAGGAATATTGATGATCATAACCTTAGAAGGAGCCCTGTAGATAATATCCTAAAGGCTCTACCATGCAGGAGAATCCTCAGTTTGGAAAATAGTGTTTTAATAATAAAATTATTTAAAACAGACTGTTCCAGTGTTCCTTCCAATCTTGGCTGCAACGTTGGAAAGGACGGGCGGGGAAGGCGCAGATTACAGGGATAACCCCCGCACCGTGAATTTCAAGTTCCAAGTCCCCAAAAGCCGTGCACTCTACCAATAACAGCATCATGGGATCAACAGACCTACAAAAGCAAGTTGGCCAGGTATGCAAAAGGATCCCCTCCCACCGAGTACCATTGAACTACCTGTTAATTCATCAAATCTAGCTGTTCGCGGTGGGGTTCCATGGTCACGAACCAAGCCCAGAAATCAAGACTCTGATTCATGAATACCATGTTGGGGGAATTGTTCTTTTCTCACGCAATTTTCAAGATGCTGCTGGGCTTCAGGTAAGACTACTATTGTGACCTTGCTTTTTCTACATGCATGCATACTGATAGCGATAAGGCCTTGACCTTGGCGCTGCAAAATGAAGCACGACAAGCTGGGCATGAACGGCCTCTACTTATCGGTATTGACCAAGAGAATGGATTGGTTACTCGAATCTCTCCGCCAATTGCCTCTCAGGTCCCAGGGCCGATGGCTCTTGGAGCTACTCATGACCCCGCAATGGCCTTGCAAGCAGGGAATATCACGGGCGAGACGCTGGGTTTCTTCGGGATCAATATGAACTACGCGCCTGTTTGTGATATTAATTCAGAACCATTGAACCCTGTGATTGGTGTTCGCAGCCCCGGTGATGACCCGGAATTCGTGGGTCGATTCGCTAGTGCAGCAGCGCGAGGTCTTCGGGAAAAGGGAATCGTTCCTAGTGTGAAGCATTTCCCTGGACATGGCGATACTGCCACCGACTCGCATTATGGACTGCCAGTTATCCCAAAGACACGCGATGAACTGGAGCGATGTGAATTGATACCATTTCGACGGGCAGTCGCTGAAGGCATTGAGACAGTCATGACTGCTCACATCTCTCTGCCCAGCATTGATGACAAGCTCCCTGCAACACTGTCTCCGAAAGTCCTTGGAATATTGCGAAATGATATGAACTATGATGGGGTGATTGTCACTGATTGCCTTGAAATGGATGGGATCCGAGCTACGATTGGCTCAGAGAAAGGCTCTGTCCTTGCTCTCCAAGCTGGAAGTGACAGCATCATGCTGTGCCACACATTCGACGTACAAGTGGCCTCTATCAAGAAGGTTTGCGAAGCTGTTCGATCTGGCGAACTTGGAAAAGATCGGCTAGAAGAGGCCTGTCGCCGCGTTTCTGAGGTTAAAGACAGATTCTTGAATTGGGACACTGCTTTGCTTCACAGAGATATCGCAGAGCTTGATCAATTGAACGAAAAGGCTGCGCCGAAGTGCAAAGAGATGTACGAGCGCTCTGTCAGTCTTGTCCGCGACAACAATAGCTCTCTTCCTTTGTCGAAAACAGCTACAATCGTGCTCCTTTTTCCAGGTAGTACCATTCCCGTTGGAGGCGCTGTCGATGGCGAAGGTATGGGACGACAAGGCTCATACGAAGCTTCTCCATATCTTGAGATACTTCGAGGCCACAATCCGTCTGTCACTGAAATCAGATATAAAGATGAAGGCTTATCGGAAGAAGAATTGATGGCCGTTAAGGCTGCCGATGCGGTCATATTTGTCTCGATAAATGGAAGCGAGGCACTCTATCAGCAAAAGCTTGGCAATGTGCTTCCTCAATATGCTCGGTCACTGGTGGCTATTGCTGCTTGTAGTCCATATGACTTTCTTGAGACTCCTGAGATCCAGACATATCTCACAACATATGAACCAACTATCGAAGCCTTCGCCGTTGCTGCGTCAATTATCTTTGGCCAGAAGAAACCACAAGGGTCACTTCCCATCAGCATTGGTGCTACGAAAACCCGCAGCGCAACAATAACTCCATTTAGGGAAAGCGATTCGGGTGAAGCAGTTGCCTTATGGAATGCAGTGTTTCCAACCTACCGTCTTCCCGATGAGGACTTGCACGATCTGATAAACCAGGAACATGCAAATCACTTTGTTGCTAGAGATGGCTCAAAGCTTGTTGGTATCTGTATTGCTTATATCAACGCTTTCGGCCCACCGTCTACAGTGCACATTGCAGCTCTAGCGGTGGCTTCTCAGCGTCAGGGACAGGGAATTGGAACATCTCTCTTGATGGAAACCCGCTCACACTTCCGAACCAAGTTCGGCATCAATAGCATTAATCTGGGAAGTTCATTCCCTCGCTTCTGGCCCGGAATTCCCCGTGACTTTGATGAAGCGGTGCAGAAGTTTTTCATTCACCGCGGCTTTCGTCTCAGTCCCCCAGGGTCCAGATCAGTGGATTTGTACCAAGATATTCGGAATTTCCAAGCTCCTGAGAAATATGTAACTCGCGCCAAAGACCGTGGTTTCCGCTTTGCTCCCCTGGGACCTGAAGATTACGAAGCCTGTCTAGTTGGTCAAAAGAAGAACTTCTCTGATAAAGCGGTAAGTGACTTTCCAACTGCGTTATAGTACTAAAAGGCTAATACGAGTTGCAGGGTTGGGTTGAAGCGTACATTAAGCTGCATCCCAGCGAGTATCCCGATTGCGTGATGACCGCTTTTGATTCGCAAGGTCAGCAAGTTGCATGGACGTTGATGTTACCTCCCTCTCCCGAACTAAACAAAGTATGGGCATTCCCCCAAATTTCGGGTCCAAATACAGGCCTCATTGGCTGCGTTGGTGTTAATGCCGATCATCGGAGCTCTGGTATTGGGTTGGCTCTCATCTGCCATGCTGTCGAAAATATGAAGCAGCGCGGAATTGAAGGCGTCTTTGTGGATTGGGTGGCTCTTGATGGCTGGTATGAACAAGTCGGCTTCGAGGTTTGGCGCAGTTATCGACCAGGAAAGATTTGAACGGGTGACCACCGGTTCGGGGTTCAGGGATTATCGTTATGAGGCTGCTTTTGTCGGATCCATTTGCTTTTAGAAGAGCATCTATAGAATTGGGAGGTCCAAGTTCGTATTACTAGTAGTACTAGGAATGCATAAAGTTAAGATACACACCTAGGCACTGGGATTGATGCAACATACTTACTAGTATTCAGGATGATGCCGAGGTCCCTTGGCCACTGCCAGGTATAGGCATCATGATGTAAGTTGGCAGATAGTTGCGATTCTACCACTCAAGTACTATACATAGTTCAGGTCTGCAATCTGCACATGTGGGAGACTACTAGGCATATCATTTCGTCAACCTTGGAAGTTATGGTATGCTACAGCTTTATTCGGCTATTGGCCCTTGAATGAGAACATGTGCAGGTAGAAGTGTACAACAAAGTTGGAATTAAGGGCTACAAATACATCCTTCTTTTGATATCCAGTTTTAGCAGGCATATATATGGGCATAAAAAATCCCCGAAAAGCCTTATAGAAGAACCGGAAGACACCCGGTTCAGCTCGACGATAAGTCAGATGCACATGTGCAGATTCTAGTTGCGGGGCTCAGCAGCCAGCTTAGCAACCTCCTCCTTGCACCAGCTCTCCAAACCTCCAGCGGCAATAATGGCCTGCACGTTTGCCGGCAGCTCACCGACCTGCTCAGTCCAGGTCTCACCAGTCTCACCCTCCTTAACCTCAACCAGACTACGCTTAACGTCCCAGGTCAGGGTCCAGCCAGTGCGGCGAGTCAGCTGAGCACCATTGGCATCATCGGCGAATCGGGCACGAAGACGCTCAATAACGCGAGGAATTTCCAAGCTGACAAGACCGTTGTTGATGGAGTTACGGGAGAAGATGTTTCCGAGACTACCAGCAACAACCAGAGGGATCTGCTTAGCGAGAATAGCAGTAGCGGCCTGCTCTCGGGAAGATCCACAACCGAAGTTGAAACCAGTAACGAGGACATCGTTGGCCTTGGCGATACCGTCAAACTCGGGATCATAGTTGGACATACAGGCGCGAGCCATATCCTCCTTCGAGACGTTGTCCTGGTATGTCAACTTACCGGGGTAGATACCATCGGTGTTGAGGTTATCAGCGTCACAGAAGACGATCTCACCACTGATCTTCTCGGGGAAACCGGGGAGAACCTCAGTGCTGGACTCGGTAGTAGACTCCATGGACTCGACACGGTTGATGAGCGAGTCGAGCTGAGAAACCATATCGGAGAGCTTGCTCTCGGTGGTATCAGGGGCACCGGTACCGTATCCGTACTCGACACCAGTGTAGCCCTCAGGAACCTCATAAGTACCTGGGCCGGAGATAACACCGCTAAGAGCGCTAGCAGCAACGACCTCGGGACTGGAAAGGTAGGCCTGGGATGAGCGGGAACCCATACGACCAACGAAGTTACGGTTGGAAGCGGAGATACCAACTTCGCCGTCCTCCAGGAGACCCTTACCCAGACCGATACATGGGCCACAGCCAGCGGGGAGAGGCTGGGCACCGGCATCGACCAGGGCTTGCCAGTCGCCGTTGGCCTCGGCGGCCTCTTGCTCGAATGATGAGGCAGCACCGATGTAGAGCTGAACGCCGTCGGCAATCTTAGGAGGGGTATCGGGGTTGGCCTTAGCGGCGTCCTTGAAGACCTTGGCGGCAGCCTTGAAGTCGGAAGCGCGACCGTTCGTGCATGAGACGATGTCTATGAAATGATTTGTTAGCTTGGTCCAATTCAACAAGTTTCATAATGACAAGAGCCATCCCAGCGAAACGCAAGAATAAAGACTTACATGCGCGGTTAATCTTGATCTGTTGAGAGGCCAACTCGTTCAATGGGGTGGCGATCTTAACAGAGTTGGGACCAGAGACATAAGGCGAGATAGTAGACAGATCCAAGTAAAGCTGCTTGGCGAATGTAGCATCAGGGTCAGCCACAAGGCGGTTGGCAAACAGCTCGTCTATCCTCTCGTGGGTGATACGCTTGCGAGTAGTGCGCTCATCCAGCATAGCAGCCTCAGTTGCCTTGTATCTCAACCAGCGCTCGAGACCTGTGTCAATGGGGAACAGACCACTAAGAGCACCCCATTCGGTGGTCATGTTTGCGATGGTCATACGGGTGTCAATGGGCAAGCTCAACATTCTTTTTAAAACGCACGCATGTTAGTGTTTGCTCCTTTAAGTAGGGGTTTCAGTAAACTTACGTCTCCTCGGATCCAGTGAACTCCACAGCGTGGTTAAGAACGTCATCCTTGAAGAGTCCACACAGGGCAACGATGACATCCTTACCAGTAGCACCGACGGGCAGGGTTCCCTTAAACGTGACCCGCGCGATAGGGGGAATCTGCCACCAAGTGCGTGATGTAGCCTATCATGTATGCGTCAGTTATCTTAGTCCATAAACATCCAAGGCTGGGCGCAACTTACCCAGATACTAGCAGCATCAGTACGCACAATAGGCGTACCGAGACAGCCAACACCACCATAGTGGTTAGAGTGACTGTCTGAGGCGACCGCCATAGTACCAGGCCAGGCATATCCTTCCTCAACCATAATCTGGTGACCAATACCACGACCCGCAGGCCAGAAATCGCAACCATGTTGCTTGGCGAAAGCCTCGATCTGCTGGTATTTCTTGAGGTTGGACTCGGAGGTGTTTTGAACGTCGTGGTCGAGGGTCATAACGATCTGGTCGGGGCGGTTGATGCGAGTAGCGCCCATAGACATGAACTTGGTGGCAACGGGCCAAGAGTTATCTATCCCAACATGATTCAGTAAACAATACCATAACTACACCGATAAAATGTACTAACCGTGGGTCATGCATTGTTGAGGAGAAATGCTAACATAGTCACCACTCTGAACAAACTTTCCCTCTGGAAGACCAACAGCATAACGCTGTACGATCTTCTCTGTTAGGGTCTGGCTTGACTGCTTCTCGGCGAAGGGTCGCGAGGTGGAGAACTGTCGTTGCGCAGCAGGGAAAGCGCCGTAGTTTGTGCGAGGCGAGGAGATAGGGGTGGAAGTAGTGACTGGCGAGCAGGAATATAGGCGTGTAGGAATTGGTCGCAGATGCTGGGCCCTTGTACCCATCAGACGCCTCCTAGTGAGGCCGACGCATCGGGACCCCAGAGGTCCAGACTATGAAGGTCAGAATTGGAACAATTGGGGGATAAATGGAGTTGGTTGAGGGTTCCAGCGATGAACAGCTACTTACAGGTCTGTACATTTTCACAATTGAACGTGGAATTCTAGCCACGCTCTTAAACTTGGGGAGTGATGTCGAAAATTGTTAGAATTGGGAATGAATTACTTCAACTATCATTGGTCGTGAGTCACGACATCGGAGCACAATCGGGGTTATGTCAGCAAACCTTAACCTCGGGCCTGTTACTGCCATTATTCACCGCTTTCCAGGGTCCTGATTCAGGTACATTGGGACTCTGGACCTTTCTGGTTTATACAATCATGTCAAAATGTCTTCATTTTTACTTTTTTTTTTTGTTTTACTAGTCGGAATATACGATAAGAAAATGTCACAAAAAAACAAAATCTTCAATGCTAAATACAGTTCTCATGTTCAATCATCTAATCTGCTTCAATCAACAATCAACTAGATGCTACCTTTGCCCGGAGAGCCAATTGCTGCTGGGTAAGATCATCAAGAATAGAATGTGCCGAGCGCCACTTCATACCAAGGATTTCTTCTGCTGTGGTAGTATCAACCTTCCAATTATCCTCGAACGGGCCCTTCATCTTGCACTCCAACTCGGGGTACTTCTCATTCAGATATGATACCACATCTTCCCAGTCCACAGGACGAGCCAGAATAAACTCTTTCCCGGTTTCGATCTCTGTTTCCAGGACCTTCACATGTGCATCGGCAACATCGCGGACATGCACCCAGGAATGATGGATAGTAGGCTTTTCTCCGGACAGACCCTTCCAGAACATGGCATTGATTCCGCCGATATCCTCGGGGCGCTCTTGAAGCATGCTATCACCCAGGACGAAGGTCGGATGAAAAGTGATGACCTTGTATGAGGGCGCGTTATTCTTAATGAACTCTCGGGTCGCTTCGTGAGCCTTAATCTTGGATACAGAATATTTCAGTGCTTCACCAGCGGGGCCCTCTGGCAATTGCATAGAAAGGTCGACCGGGATAGTTTCTCCCGTATTATCTATGGATATCGAGGTTAGTGAGTACTTCATACGCATATTGACAAGATGAAATGCGTACCTCGCAGTGAAACCTCATGCGCGAAAAAGGTGTCCACAGGACCCAATGCTAGCAGGGAGGAAACAATGACGACTTTCTTGATCTGCTCAAATGCTTGTGCGGCGCGCAAGATAGAGAGAGTACCCTCGACAGCTGGATTGATGTAGGCAGTTTGGATGTCTCCACTGCTGGGAGTTGGCGATGCCAAGTGGAATACATAGTCGACGCCACCGAGCGCGGTGCTGAATGACTCTTGCTTTGACAGATCAGGAATGACAATGAATTCAATTCCTTCGTATCCTTCGTACCCGACATATCGGGCTCGGATAATTGCCTCTTGCTCGGGCTTTCGAATGCTCAATCGGACCCGATAGCCAGCTTGAAGCGTGGTAGCCACTACCTGGGCACCGATAAAACCGGTGGCACCAGTGATAAACACAAGAGGCTTTGACATGGCGTTTATAGGAGAGTAATGCGAAGCGGACTAGATTCGAATGGAGTACCTGGAGGTATTTGAATATTCGAGTTTGTACAATTTTCAAGTTGCTATCTACTGGATACATGGAGGGGATGGTCCTTTTATCAATTAACTCCAGAAGGTGACAGCCACAATAAAAGTTTGAATGATTACTGAACCAAGCCCGAGGTCGGCATTATACCATCAGTGATCAGTCTATCATTTATTCCACCTACTGCACTCGGTGTAGGGACCTCTCTAGCACATCAGGCTGTCTAGCTACCTATGGTGCTAGTGCTTACGTTGAGTAATCTGTTATTAATTTTACCTTTTTCTCTCCATTTACGCCCGCTTTTAACCGCCACCACGACCGATTACGGCCAGGCGGCAAGCCACCCGATCTTGCACGATTTTTGGACCCTTTGAATCTGTTGAATAATCGGTGATTTCTAAGAAAGTGGAATCTAAATATCGCTGTTTGCCCCCGAGGCCGAGAAGCCGGTATCATTATATTTGGAATTTTCAACTTTACTAATACTTTTTATCATATGCGATAGTTGATTAATCCGTCCGGCTATGATATTCTACCTGCATTCGAATGAACCTCATGATGGAACATTTGGAAGAGATATGCCAGTGTATAAAATAAGGTAGAATGCATCTATGCTCGACTAGCCCCCAGCTATCAGGATTCATCTTGCATCTAGGCAACTGAGGACTACTACGTACTAGCCTCAAGCTTCACCTCCGATTCAGTGTCGACATCAAAGAATTTCATTAAAATCTCAGACTATCATCATGCCTCTCTGGCAGATCTATCACCCACACGACACTCTCGAAGATGACGCCTCAAAACAAGCCTTTGCTCAGGATATCACCACCATGTATACCGAAATGGGTCTACCTGCCTTCTATGTGGTTGTTCATTTCTTCCAGATGAACGATAAGGATGTCTTCGTCGGTGGAAAATTCAGAAAATCGGATCAAACACCTTTCATCCGAATAGTCATTAATCATATCGCAATTCATGTCCCAGATGTGGATGCTTTATACCACCGCGCCACTTCCCGCATTGACCAAGTTGTGAGACCACATGTGGCGGATAAGGGGTACGACTTCGAATATCATGTTGATGAAACCGAGAGAAGACTGTGGAAGATAAATGGCATGATTCCTCCGCCATTCAAGAGCGAGACAGAACAACTATGGGCGAAAGAGAATCGGGCCATTGCTTATGATGGCGCGTACCCGCCTACTCTTGAAGTTAGCCTCAGTTCGGACTGAGAATGGGTATGATACTTCAAGTTCATGTGTTATGGATGTTGTTAGAGATTAGCCATTGATTCTGCATGCATAAGAGGCTATATTCATGAAGCGGGTCGCCTGTTGCCATTCGTCATGTCGCTTATGGGATCTCGGTCCACGGGTTAGAGTTAGTATGTAAGCACCTTCAAGTTGAGGAACCTTGAAATCATGGGGTCTCGAATTATTGAGTCATCTCATAATCCTGTCCGATATATCAGTTTCATATTACATAGTTTAGAGTGACCGTTATCAGTTTTGATAATCAACGATGTTGGTGATATAGAGGTCCAGATGTCGATAAGTGGGAACAGCTCCATTGGAGCCGTCGATCCTGGATCCACATAATACTAACCTTACAATGTAACGTTATATCTCATCCATTCATCCATTGTCTCATTCGTCAGTGATTTCTCAGTCATCAAGATAAGCACCACCTGAGTAGTGGACCCTATTCAGAGAAGGGGGAGAGAATGCGGGGTAGATCAACGTCAAGAGACCCCTTACTGGAATGCGAGAGCCGAAACTCTCTCCCTTTTACATTCCGAGGTTCTACTACACTGAAGTGTCGTGATGGAGAACCTCACAGTTGAGGATCAACCCAAAGTTGATCAGTCTCTGACAGAAGCTGCCAGTGTAACCGTCACGCCCTCTCAGCCTCCGACTACATTACGGGAATATGAACGACTATTCCGAGTCGACGAGGACGCCTTTGAGCAACCCACCACAACTCGGAAAGAGCTCTGGTCTTATTATCTCTACTATAATGGTGTGTTTGTGCTGTATTCGGAAGATTCCGAATCCTTAAATATAACGTTCAAGCTAATGAAGAATCCTCGAACCTGCAGGTGACAATGGTGTTGGTCCAGGATCCTACAGCCAGACTCTGTATGCGAGTCCCCTGTCATAAGTGAATATCGAATGAGACTAATATTGCAGGTTTCAATGGGCGTTAAATGGGGCTGGACATATCCCGGGCACGAACCCGCCTCAGCCGTGCACAGATTCATCGGCATGTGTGGTTCCCTGGGCGGGCGGCACACGATCTACGGCCTCGGTGATCCTAATCGCTAACGGGCTCTGCTTTGCCTTCATGGCTGTCATATTTGTCTGGCTTGGAAGTGCTGCTGACTATGGCTCTTTTGGGCGATGGCTTCTTTTGGTCTTGACCGTCATCTGCTGGGCTTTACAGTACGGTATGCTGTCTATTCGACATGCTAGTCAATGGCCTACTGCTATGGGGCTGTATGTTGTTTCATACATTGCCTATGGTGCCACGCTGGTTTTCTATGCGGCAGTGTTCCCTAGAATCGCACGGTATATGCCACACGTTCGAAAGGCTCGCGATGAATTACAGGAAGGCAAGATCACCCAGGCAGAATATGATGCGATCGAATCTTTGGAAAGGAATCATATCAGGTAAAGCATACATTACGAGTTAATGCCTAGTGATGCTAATATCAGTCTACTAGTAATATTTCAACTGCCCACAGCAATATTGGGTACTTCCTCACCTTGGTGTTGAATCTGAGCGTTTTGCTTCCGATGCAGAACAAGGAATTTTCCAATAACCTGGCACTCTGCTTGACCAACTCATGTATGTCCTCACTGCTCAAATTGAGCAATATTTTGCTAATACTCTTGATAGACTGGGTTGTTCTTGGTATCTGGTGGTTCATATTCCAGCAAAAGAGACCTGGTCCTAAGATCCCCAAAGGCTCTAGCTACGTCACGATTGGCTTCAAACAAATCTGGCTAGCCATGCGAGAGATCAGGTCTCTTCCGCAGACATTCCTGTATTTTGTGGCATACTTTTTGCTAGCAGATGGGCTCAATACTACAGGTATGTCGTTCGCTCCCATTATCAATACATACCTCTCTAACTTAATCCAGGAACCCTCGTCTCGATCATTCAAAATGACTACGTATCATTTTCATTCTTGCAGGTCACATATCTCGGAATTACTCAATCAGTCTGCTCGATTATCTCAACCTTCGGGTTCTGGTACATCCAGCGCTACTTCAAGATCAAAACCAAAACCATGTTTTTGATTACCAATTTTTTCACTTTCTTCATTCCCTTATGGGGCATGATTGGCTTGTGGACAAAGCGAATTGGCTACCACCATGAAGTAAGTTTGGCAGCACATCAGATAAGTACCGATATTGACAACATTTAGTGGGAGTTTTATTTTTACAACGTTATCTTCGGGCTTTTCCAAGCTCCATACTATGCGGTAGGCCTCTTTTCTTCTCGGTTTGAACCTCGGCTTAGCTGATGTGAATAATTCCAGTACGCTCAAACGATGATTAGCGAACTAATGCCTCACGGCTATGACAACATGTTCTTCGCTCTGTTTGGAATTACTAACCGAGCAGTAAGTTCAAATACCACATCAAGTTTGATAGCCTATTGCTGACCACGCTGAAGTCCTCGGTCATCGGTCCAAATGTCATCCAGGCCATTATCAATAATACTCGTAACAACTGGATGGGATTTCCCTTCCTGGTTGCGATATGTGGTGGTGCCATAATTGCGATTGCGTTTGTTGATATCGAAAAGGGTCGAGAGGATTGCAGAAAATTCACCGAAGAACGAAAGGTCGATCGTGTAGCTGCGGAGACTGGGCTGGATCGCGACGCGATTGCCCGAGGCAAAGGATTACCAGTGGGAAATGAGAGCCATGCAGAGATAGTTCATCCATAGATGAACATCTTTCAATAGTATTGGGCGCGACCTGAAGCTGTTATTTACTCCAATACCCTAAGAATCGAGTAGTAGTAATTTCAGTCAATTTCTAGGCCGGAACGGGCACTCAACATATTACTATGGAAGTTGAATAACTTAAGAAACCGAAAAAGAGTTCATTCAAGATATTAGATGAGCTGATGATTATTATAAGTCACTTTCAACGCTCAAAAGAAAATCAGTCTATGTAGTAGTCTGCACACTGTGGGCCATTAGAAACCGAAATTCCCACCGTGGGATTTTTGAAACAACATCATGCAATCGGATAACTTCGTGGCTCATGAATGAGAAAACTCAGACCTCAGCTTTCTTCTCACTCTCTTGCAAAGCAGGCTGCTGTCCAGTCCTCTCTGCCTCCTTGCGCTGATTCTTCGCATCCACATTTTTCCTCCATTGATCTCCAAAGATAGTAGTTGCCCAAACACAAAGCCCTGCAACAACAAGGAACAAAGCACTGATGGTACTAAACCATCCAACACCGATTCCATCGACAGCTGGCAGTACAACACCAGAACCAATGGCAGCAAAGACATATCGGAACATATAGTTTCCAGCAACGACTTCGGCACTTCGACCAGAAGACTGCATCACGTCCAAACAGAAGGTATTCAGACTTGGGAAGCAGAATAGCTGCGCAACGCCCTGTACGAACATCGCAAGTACGGGTACGGGAATACCACCGACTGCTTTCTCAACTGTCCAGCCGTAGATGAGTATACATCCCGGGATCACGACACCGATGAAAACAAGACAGGATTTCAGTCGGTCTTCGGGAACTCGTACGCCGCCGCGCTTGCGGATCCATTTCTTCACGGTGTGGTCAGCCCATCGTCCGCCCATGAATGTACCCACTAGGTACCCGCAGCCAGGTGCGATATAGAATAGACCCGACTCGATGGGACTGGTGAGATTAAAGCGAGGGTTGAGGACATAGCGAATTGGGGTTAGCAGGGAATATTGATTCCAGACTAGAGCGCCGGCTGCGAGACCTGCGAAGAAGAGGTTCGGATAGGTGAAGAGGAGGACGCCGACACGTAAGGGGTTGACACGATGCCAGAGGAACTTGGCTTTTTGCTTGGTTGTTTGCTGGCTTAGGTCTGATTTGACGAGATTGGGGTATGTCTCTGGGAAGAAAAAGAAGACAAGTAATGTGCCGAAGCCACCAAGGGCAGTTTGTAGCCAGAAGACGACTCGCCAAGAGCGAAATGTCACAATGACACCCTGTGTATAGCTGATCAGCTCAAGTGTTCGTACTTTGATATATTAGATAGAAGGCTCGGAGTGTGGAACTTACACCGAGGAATGGTCCGAATGCTGGCCCGATGAGTGTTCCAGAAAGAAACCATCCCAACGCTGTTGCGCGAGCTCGGGGCTCATATACATCTCCAATGGCGGAACTTCCTACAACCAGGAAGGATGTTCCTTGGAAGGCCGTGAGAATTCGGAAGATGAAATACGCAGGAAGGTTAGGGGCTAGCGCTGTGCCGATACTGAAAGCAAAGAACAAGAAGGCGCTGATAAGAAAGATCTAATATTGAACATTAGCATTGATATGAGACGTAAATCATCAAAGCCTGAGATTGGGATCACTAACCGGTCTTCTGCCCCATACTTGACTAAACGGTCCCCAGAATGGAGCCGCGACACCCATGAAGGCTAGATACAAAGCATTGCTGGCGTTGATTACACTTCCAGTGGTATTGTAGGTTGCTGCGACCTCTGGGATACCTGATAGAATTGAGGTCGAAGAGATAGGGGCCAGGAACGAGCAAAAAGCTAGTACAGCAACAATGACAGTCTTGCGGGCAGGCGAAAAGCGTAGGTATTGTTCGGCGTCGACTTCATGAAACTCATTGGTGACCACCGGCATATCATGATGCGAGATATGACTTTGAACAAGATGTAAGTCATTTCCCGCTTCAGAGTGACGCGATTTTGTTCTTGCAGGCTGTATCTCCTCTACTGGAGTAACACTCTCGGTAGTACTCGAACTTGAAAATGACCGAGGCATGTTGATCACCGATCTAGAGGATTTTCCTCTAGCGTCAATGGCAAAATCCTGGAATGGATGTGAATTCCGTGCAGAATACCAGCCTAGTCACTGGCAACTCAATTCCCCGCATGTAATTTGAAATAGAAAAAAAAAACAAGCCCTATACTAAGGGAAACTGGAAGAATTGGGGCCAAGGTTCAACCGCGGCGTCTTTCCGAAGATCGTAGTGATGATATAGTTCAAATAAACACGAATGAATTCACTCAATTGCAGTAGAATTTAGAGAAAATGAAGGATTATAAGCCATTGAGTACATTGCAAAGTAGAATAATGAGTCAGAAGCGAAAAATCTTTCATGAATTGTTCCTTCGGCGTTTGTTATCAGTTGGCCGAGGATCGGCGCGGGGGGTCGCATTCAAGCATGTCGGATGGGAGGCCCGTAAGGCAGAAAACGGCCATATCAAGAGACTAGGCCCCCGAATCTGCAAACATTGTTAAATTGACACCCAGTATCCTTCTTGGGTTTAGTTTTCAAGTCCTTTGTATGTGTATAAATATCGCCAAGGGATGCACATTCATCACATATCACATGGGAACATCATTGTACATAGAAGAGAGCCCTCGAGACTATAGCTGGAAATTTGAAGTACTATGTCTCAGTAGAATAGTAGGCACTGAGGCTAGTAATCATGTACCTGCTTATAGATACAGAGGAATATGAAAACAAACACCGGTAGATAGCCTTGGAATCATCGAGTTTATTATTGAGGAAAGGAAACATTTGAAAGCTCCGGCATACCTAGATGGCTTTCCCGGCGTGGCCAACACATATGCACCTGCTTTGTACAGGCACATACAGTTGCACCTGTTTAGCACACGGGGTGTCAATTTAAGAAGACTCGAACCTGCTTCTCTCAGGGTCTGAACGGTCATTGTACCCAATCGTTTCGCTAGATAGCGTGGGGACCTTTTGGTGCCTTGTTACTACTCCCCGGGCCGAGAGTGCGGAAAAGAATCCGTGTGTCGCGTGTTAGAGAGCTAGACGACCAAGCCGCGATAAAGCGATAAAAACAGCCCATTGCTCTAGACCATATTAGCTTCTTGTCTCAATGATAGAACGTCGAATAGAAGATTGAAAACGGAATGTCCATTATGGAGACCGCGCATTGATCCCGGATCGGGGGTTTTCTACCCCTTCGATCCCCTTAGACCATGCTAGAGGTCCAAATTAGGTCTCGTGCCATCGGATTGGAGGATGAAAGGGACTATGATAGCTCGGACGCGCAATCAATCCCTGGAGATGACCGGCTAATAGGCAGTCCACGGATGACAAGTGTGGCTGTTGATCTAAGCGACGAAAAAGAATGAAGATCGGCCAATTTCCAACATAAACGAACTGTTCACCTGGGCCATGACGTTATCCTCTGACCGCCAACCAGCGACATCAACCTACTCCGCCACCTCCACCCCACTTGGCTACAAGGGGATTTTGTTGTCTCAAGCTTGAGAATTCCTCTTTTGGTCAGTTTCAGGAAATTCTTCTGTTTTTTTCTATCAGAAAATATGTCGTCCAGCGAGCCTCAGAGCGCCGTCCCTGCCCACAGCAAGGGCTCATGGACCAGTTTCCTCAAGGTAGGTGGAATGCTAGCATATTTTGAGATGGTTGATGCCTAGAAATAACCGGGTTCTTTCTTAGTCCATCGCATCGTTCAACGGTGACCTGTCTTCACTGACAGCTCCTCCTTTTATCCTGTCCTCAACCTCCCTCACCGAGTACTCCGCCTACTGGGCCGAACATCCCGCCGTCTTCGTTGCCCCCGCTAAGGAATCCGACCCTGAGAAGCGTGCCCTTCTCGTTCTCAAATGGTTCCTTACCACCCTCCACCAGCAGTACTGCAGTCGCAGTGAGAAGCTCGGTAGCGAGAAAAAGCCGCTGAACCCTTTCTTGGGTGAGCTGTTTATCGGCAAGTGGGAAGGTGATGCAGACGTGGGTGAGACACAACTCTTCAGTGAGCAAGTCAGGTACGATCTGCATTCTACAGTTGGTCATTTTTTATCTGTCATATGAATACTGACAAGCAATTCTCCTTAGCCACCACCCTCCCGCTACCGCGTATGCTATCTCCAACGAGAAGCACGGAGTTGAGGTAAGTGTAAAATAAGGTCCACAAGCATTCTTTCCCCTCAACCGGTCTCTAACCTCGACTTGAAAACAGCTTCAAGGATACAACGCCCAAAAGGCCTCCTTCTCCAGCACCATCCAGGTTAAGCAGATCGGCCATGCCCTATACTCCCTCACTCTTCCCTCCGGCGAGAAGGAGCGATACCTCATCACCCTCCCCAACCTGCACATCGAATCCCTCATCTACGGTACCCCCTTCGTAGAGCTTGAGAAGACCGCCAAGATTGCCAGCAGCAATGGCTACGTCTCCAAGATTGATTTCTCCGGTAAGGGTTGGTTGAGCGGTAAGAAGAACACCTTCACCGCCAGCCTGTACAAGGCCAGCGAAGGAGAAAAGAAGGCTCTATACACGGTCGATGGACAGTGGTCGAACACCTTCAACATCAAGAAGACTGGCTCCAAGGAGATCGTCGACACATGGGTGGTCGAGAAGAACGCCACTACCCCACTTACCCTGGCGCCAATTGATGAGCAAGATCTGTACGAAAGTCGCCGAGCCTGGAGGGAGGTTGCCGAGAACATCCAAAATAACAAGATGGATGCTGTCTCCGCGCACAAGTCGCGTATTGAGAATGCCCAGCGTGAGCTCCGCCGCGTAGAGCAGTCCGAGAACCGTGAATGGAAGCGTCGCTTCTTCACTCGTATTGAGAGCAAGGATGACGATGCCACTATTCAGCAGTTGGCTCGTTCTCTTGAATTATCTCCCGATCTTGATGGTTCGAAGACTGGTGGAATCTGGCGCTTTGACGCCTCCCGCGCGGCGGGCGCTCAGCCACCTTACCACAAGGTTGGTCCCGAGGGCCTGGGTCTTTCTGCATAGATCAGGAATGATCTGACTGTGACTATGTCATCTTGATTCAATTGTTTATTTTCTTTTGAATGAGGGATGCTAGAACAACTTGACCCTTTCCAGGTTGCTCGGTCTCATGCACTTCCCTATCCCCCAGTGTTTTCACACATAGAGTTTGGTCTTACGACGTCCTTGATTATATGAGAGGCCATGTCATGTTACATTTCAACTGTATATAGTTCCAGTTCTGAGTCCGTGTTTTTGTCGTTCGATTATATGCGTGGAGCGAGCAGGCCAATGGCTACAGCCTAATCATATGATCTGATTTTTCAATTATTTAATGAGTCTACCTAGGATGTAGTATGTACTAGTACCTAGTCAACTGGTCTCACTGCATGTGCATCTGAGTCGTGCCAGTGATGGGGACATTCAAGTTTATGGATTGGATATCACTGGTAACCTTGGAATATGTAGTAATTTGACTTGAATAATAATATTCACATGCCACTGGCACTGGTGGACTGTCACACCATTTGAACTTGAAACATTAAGATCATGATAACTACAACACAAACTTGAACTTGAACAACCTTGGAAACCCCACAGTAGGTAAAGCGATTCATTGAAGTAACAACTTGAATTTTGGACATCTGGAAGACCATGAGTGTTTTCAAGATTAACACTGGCATGACAAAAGAAAGACTTGAAATTGAAAACAGTCCGATTTGACTATCATTCAACCTGAAGTTGAGGCCGAATGAATGCCCAGGTGAGGGCCGTGGCGTTTTTGTTTTTGTTTTTTTAGCATAGTGCCTAGTAGCATCAACTTCAAGTTGAATGCGTTTTTATGCTAGTATGGCCACTATCTGGAGATATATGTGTTAGCTCTGAACATTTGAATCGACCTCAACATTTGAACCTTGAATTGAGAATACGTACTATTAACAACGTAGCAGCGCATACTGCCACCATAGCAAGCAACTTCTTATAACGGGGAGGAATCATGGATGCCAGTGGTGATGGAACTGGTGATAGCCTGGAAGAGTTGTATTGAAGGGATTGGTCTCAGAGTACTAGTAGAAGGACTTGTTGTCTTCAGACACAAAGATTGAGTGATAACTTGAACTTGAGTGTGATGGAGATGAATTGAGATTCAACAAGGATAGAGAAAAGGAATAAATAAGATTAATTAAATCGGAGAAGTATTAAACTGATTTGAATACTAACATTTGTTCATACTGGGATTAGTATACATCATGATGGCCGGATGTGTCCATATATATTTATTTTTGAACGCGGAGTGCACAATCGGGATACATATAGTCAGGGAACCCTCCCAAATGAGAGCCGACAACCATGACTCGGAGATACCCTTGAGAGCTTGAACCTTGGAACTACTAGTAAGGCCACAGCCCTGGAGCACCTATATGATTACATGATATACTGGATTACGATTGCACATTGAAGATCTCAGTCCTGGTCCCTAGGAGAATCGATTGGTCCCGGAATTTCTGGTTTGTATAGATGGGTACATAATTCATCACACTTTTTGGCCCATAAAGATGGGTCGAGTTCATCACGATCTACCTCTGTACCACAGGCAGCAATCATAATAGACATTGCTCATGGCCAAGGACAGAAACTGAAATAAAGGGACAAAAACAGAACCCCATTTCCACTGAATCACACCGGACCCTGAATAGACACCGTGAGCTAGGGGTGGGGAAAAAAAGAAAAAAAAAAGAGAAAAAAGAGGAAACAAGAGTGGAGGGACACACAAAAAGACACTCGGGGGAAAATTGATAGATTTAATACAAACTGCTTCAATGGGGGGAGCAGTAGTAGCAAAAGGGGAAAAAAAGAGAAGAGCGATATGAGAAAAAAAAAATGAGAACCAAACAACCGTAAAAGCCCAGTTTTCCCCCAAAAAAAGAAAAGCCAACCAAGCTCCCAGAAGAGAGTAGAGATTACACAAATGTTGAAGAAAAAAAGATGAAAAGAAAACGTAAGGTTTGTTTTTTGGTTTCCTTATCTGTCACACAGGATGAAGACATGGAGCAGAACCCTCATTTTTCCTCGAATCATCCGCAAATGCAACGCCATATGTGTATGGCAAAGTTAAGAGAGAGTAGAATAAGATATAGTCATTTCTCTGTACTTAGTGACCGTAGTTGTTACCCCAGCCACCACGGTTGTTACCGTAGTAATTACCAAAGCCAGCACCGTAGTTGTTGTAGCCACCGGTCTGCTGCTGCTGAGAGGCACCAGCCTGGTGACCGCCAAGGCCACCGAGACCGCCGTACTGAGGGTTCAGGTGGCCGTAACCGCCGAATCCTTGCTGACCTTGCTGACCCTGCAGAGGGGGAAGGCCAGTCTGAGTCTGGGCCTGACCAGGTGCGTTGTTGGCAGCAGAGCCAGGACGGTTAGCCTGAGCGAGAGAGGGGCTAGGGCCACCAGCCTTGGGTGCCTCGAAGCCCTTGGTCTCTTCGGTGGTCACAGGAGCCTGCTGGGCAACAGAGGGGTTCTGACCGAAGCCACCAGCCTGGGAACGACCGAAAACATCAGACATGCCGGTAGCACCGAAGGCATTGGCGCCAGCGGCGGACTGCTGGTTATCAGTAGGCTGAGCAGAGCCAGTGCGGCCACTGTAAACGGAATCACGTCCGGGAGTGGCTTGGTTGAAGCTAGCAGCAGCATTGGCAGGGGAGGCAGTGTGGTCATAGTTGAAGCCGTGGGGCTGACCGTACATGCCACCCTTGCCACCGTAGGGGCCGTACTGGCTACCGTAGCCGTACTGGTTGTTGTGCGGCATACCGTAGTGTTGCTGCTGCTCATCGTAACGACGGGCATCATCGTACATAGGGCGGCTGCGGCCGTACTGCTGCTGGTTCATTTGGTTCATGTACTGAGCGTAGTGGGGGTTGGAGTAGTAGGGGTTGTATCCGTATCCGTAAGCATTCTGACCAGGCATGTGCTGGGCGGCAGCAGGGGTCTGAGTAGCACCGGGAACGGTGGGGTTAGGAGTGTTGTGGCCACTGTTGGTGGCATCGACGGGACCGTAACGGCTGGGAGCCTGAGTAGTAGGGATCTGGGGAGTAGCCTCAGCACCGGAAACACCAAATCCAGGAGCAGCGCGGGGAGCAGCAGCTACATCCTGAGTCTGGCCATAGGTGCCGTAGTTGTTATAGTAAGGGAAGCGTTGGTCAGCAGCATAGAAGGGAGAGTACTCGCTGCCAGTGGTAGCAGCAGGCTGGGTGGGGGCCTGGTTGGCAAAAGGCTCCTGGATCTGAGGCTGAGGCTGGCTGGCTTGAGGGTTGAAGGGGTCGTAGGGCTTTTGGGTCTCAGAGTAGCGACCAAAGTCGGAGAAAGATGAGTCGGCAACAGAGGCTTGGGGGACGGGAGGAAGACCGGGAGCAGGGCGAGCGGCAGCGGTCTCAGAGGCTTGAGTGGAGGGAGGAAGGGAAGCACGAGGAGCAACAGGAGAGTGCTGAGGAGGCTGAGCGCGAGTTTCGGCTTCCTCGCGGTTCTCATCAATGTCCACAGCATCACCGTTAAGTCCCATGCTACCGAACTGCACGGCAGCACGGTCGACCGCATGGTTTCCAGGCATGACTACAGCCTGCTGTTGTTCCATAACACGACGCTGGAAACCAGGGGCACGAACGCCCTGCTTGTATGCGCTACCGGGAAGGCTTGCAGGAGGGGCACGAGAAGGAGTGGCGTTCGCAGCAGCAACGGGATCCAGAGCACTGCCAACAGTGCTAGCGGCAGTTGCAGTGGGAGCGGGGGCAGATACGTCGGGGATTTGCTCGAGGTTGGTCTCGGTCAAGTCAACCTGAGGAGGCTTGACAGCGGTAGGGATGGCGGGAACGACAGGCTCGGTGGGCTTCGCAACGGGAGTCTTCTGTACTGGTGCGGGCGCAGGAACGGGTTCAGGTGCCTTCTGTTCGGGTACAGGCTCGACGGGCTTCTCAGGGGCGGGGGCAGGTGCAGATACCGGAGCAGGCGCAGGAGCAGCGGGCTGCGTAGGCTTCTTTTGCGGCGCAGGGGCTGGGGTGTTGAACAACGAAGCCCATCCTGTCTTTGTACCCTCAGGAATCACATTAGACTTAGTTTCCACCTGGGCGGCAGCAGGTTCGCTGGCAGCTTCCTCTCCAACAGTGGATGTAACAGGCTCAGCCGGTGTAGCAACTACAGCCGCAGCAGTCGCCGCGGGAACAGACTCTGCAGCGCTAACGACACGGGTTCCGTTTGTATGAGCACCTGCTCGGCCACCACGACCGCCACGACCCCGGTCTCCACGGGCACGACCACGGCCCTCAAATCCGCCACGACCACGGGCTCCACGGACGGGAGCTGCATTCGACTCGGCTGGGGTGCTCTGAACCTCCTTGGGCTTAGGGCGACTGCGGTCTGTGGTCTTCTTCTTGACCTCTCCCCACTGTGAGACGTTGCCTATAGATGTTGATTAATACAGCCTGGCCATTGTATATGGAGAGTAAAGACTCGGGAATTGAGGAGGTAATTCTTTGCGATTGAAAACACGTACCTTCAGTGATGCGCTCAATTGCTTCCTCAAGTTGACCATTGGAATCTTCCAGTGCGAAGACCAAGTCCTCATCCTTCCAATCGGGGAACAACTCCCGGAGGAGGGGAAGAGTGTCAGAGTACTTCTGCTTCATCTGTCCAATTTCGCCTTCATCAAAGGAAGGAATGTCTGAGCTTTCGGCATTGTCGTTGGATCTGCTGTTTCCACCACGTCCACCTCTGTTGCTGTAACCACCACGTCCACCACGGGCGGAGGGTCTGCCTCGAGCAGAGGATCGGCTTTGAATGTCGGACATTATGTCAATAGTATGTGTGGGATGAAAGAAGTGGAATTGGGAAGGAGGTCACGATGGGTGTCGCAAGGGTCTCAGATTCGATGAAAAGGATCTCCAGAGGAAAAGTGAATGATGCACCCTCACGCAAGAGGTAGAGCACCAAAATAACGACCACAGGCACAGGGGCCAGATAGAAATCCAGAGACACAAGCAAGGAAAAGAAAAGAGAAGAAAGGCGAGTTGGTATGAGAAGGGGTGGAGGAGTGTGAATGGGGAAGGCAAAAGCTAAGTTCGGATGTGTTGCTCCCAGTCACAGCTGGGTCTTGGCGCTGGCCTGGCTTTTTAGCGAGTGGCGCCCATTGGGTGTATATGGATTCTATGAATCTGATCTTAGATGCAGGCTTTTAGTTATGTATAGAATATTTAATTAGAGGAATTAAACGAGGATAATTAATCGATCAATTCCTGAATATTCAATTTCTCGACTTTTTTTTCCCTTATGTATTCCCCATCTACCACTACTAAAACCCTCATTCATCTCTTCATTCGTCCCAATTGCACCACTTCCTGGTCTGCTCGTCATCCACTCCCGTCCAATCTTTCCCCTTCACCGCCCACCCCTCGCGGCGATCTTCCCCTACTCAAGTTCTCAAGGGGGGAATCTCTCCACTGCTACTCTATCAGGTCTCTGTTTTGGGACTCACCGCAATCCCATCATGAAGGGAACCTCGATTTTTCAGTTCAAATCGTGGCCTAAGATTCATCAACCACTCCCTCGATCCCCTCGAGAGTCTCAACAACTGCTTAATGCCCTCACATCCTCATTTCGTCGTCAGCTGGACCGCGCGTACCCGGTTTCCAACTCATCCAACAATGATGGCGATCGACAACCCTTGAATACCGATTCCTCACTTCATGCAACTGAACAACACTTGCATAATATCCTCGACAATCCGCTCTTTAGAATTGTTCCTCCAAAGACCGCCTCGTCAGAACATCATGTGGGCAGAGGTATGGACGAACAAAAGCGCCTGGCTGAGGAGCCAATGTTAGTCTTTGATGAACTAGCAGCCTCAGGCTCGGTCACACTATCCACAATCACCAACTGTTTGAAATCTCAACTTCTGCTAGTCCGGTCGAGTGGTGAAAGAGGCGTCAGAGATGCAATGATGACATCTCGGGCCGCTTCTCGAATCGTAGAATGGTTTTGGGCTTCAGATGGCGCCTCTCGGCAAATGTTGTTACACTCAAGAGCCACAACTCCCTCTTTAACCAAGTTCATGGTTGCAGAGGGTCTCCAGGACACAATTTTGGAGTGGCTGAAAATGCTCACAAGCGGCGACCTTGGAGGTTATAATGGTCGAATTACTGAGGCAGTGGTCCAACAAAGCTTCAGTCAAATTCTCGTCGATTTTATGGATGCCGAAATCCGATATGGAGGAGGGCTCGCGTCTGCGATGAAATATTACTTGCGAATCTACCACGCCTACTCGGTTTCTCAGCCCCAGCTCAGCTTGCCTCGAAAGTCATTGTTCCTGGCTGCTGGGGCTAATCTCAGCCGAGCGGCTATGGAGGCGAAGCCGTTGACTGAACTTGTCTCAGTTTACACATACGATGAATACCGAGAGATCATTTCTGTTTTATCATCTCCTCGCTCCTTGTTGTTCGCTAGCGTGTCTCTCTGCCATCCCGAGAAACCCGATCCCAAACCTTTCATGCGCTTCGTGGGGAATCTTTCTATCAACAAAGTCCATGCTTGGAATGATGCCCGGCGGGAAGCCCTACTTCGTATCGCTTGTGACGCCCTTCACCTTATGATTGACCAGAAGCAGATTCGAGATGCCACTATTCTCGCTCGCCAGGTGCAGCAATTGCTTCCAGAGAAGACAGCGGATACTACTGAAGGGTCCAGTATTCGTTCCGCATCAAGAGAAGAGGAGGATATTTTCAATCGCCTGGAGTTGAGTTTGACTTGACGTGGTAGTAATCAACCTTAAGAGACATCTACAACTACAGTCGGAAACCCCGCTACGACAATCACGATACGTTTTGCGAGAGTTCGGAACTTGGTGTACAAAGGGCAGGTGGCTGCAAAAGAACACCACCATTCTCATCCAAGTCATGCCAGGAATAAACGGATCCTTTTTGGGGGATCGCTCACTTACACTCATTTTGTGGGCTTTCAACATTGGGTACTGAGCCTTGAACGGAGAGGGGATCTGCCAATTCGCCCCCTCTTAGTGGCAATCAGAGTCATCATTTCCCGGAGCACTTCAGTGCGAGATGACGGGGCTCAGCTGTGTACTCCGCAGTTGGGACTCCACACCCGCTGCGCCATATGGAGCAGGATCTCCGAGATCTGCTTGGCGGCTTTTACCCAGAACAGGTACCAGGTACATATTTGGGACAGAAGGGACAAATTTCTGGAAGGTATACAATTAATTACTTCTCTCGGGATGTGACGGGAGTGAAAGCTGAAGCATGTGCATAGAAAAGAGTTGTGCGGGTAGAAAAGACTGGGCGATTGACTCCAGTTGTGTGACGGCAGTCCCAGCATGGGGTCGCAGGGGGGCGAATCAGTCCAGTCGCATTGCAAGGAAATCGGGTTAGCGTCTCCAGCTACTCTTAGTAAACGTCACCGCGCAACCTCAATCTCCCACCTTCAACTTCAATCGACTTCTTTTCTGTCTTATTTCTCTCCCGTAATCCATATTCATCCTCCTAATTGCAGTCGCCTTGCTCTTGCGATCATATTCTTTGTGAACTTCACCTCCCCCAGGCACGTGCCCACCTCTGACATCATTGATCCACCATGGCCAGCGAAGGTGCCCCCGAGCAGAATCCTCCTGCCGGCGCAGGTGAGTGACGTTAAATGGATAGGAGTGTTCTTTCGAACGAATTGATTCTTCTGAAGACATGATCATCTGTTTGGAGAGACCAGTGTTCCCTTGCTTGTCAAGTTGGTTGTACCATCTCTTAGTATGTGCTGACTAATAAGCAGCAGCTCCCAGCGAGCCTCCCCAGGGAGTTCAGAGCATCCTGGATCCAAGCCAGACAGATCCCGAATCGATTGCCGTTGAAAAGGCTCGAGCAGCTGCACATGTGGATTACCCCGAGGCACCTAGACCCCAGCCGCCAAATGCGCCATCTGCAGAACCCAACTTCGGTAGCGCGGTTGCCTCCTCAGAGCCCCAAGCTCCGCTAGCTGCCCAAGTGGAGGAAGCCAAGGCCAAGGAAGAGTCGACCAAAGAGGAAACAAAGAAAGAGGAACCTCGCACTGGTGAGAAGCGTGATCTTGATTCGACTGCCAATCCAGCTCCAGCTCCCGCTCCAACTGCGGCTCCAGCTCCAGCTGCAACTTCAGCCACCACCGAAGACAAGGCTCACCCTCTTCCTGACGGGACAGAAGAACCCGAGTTAAAGAAACAGAAATTAGAGGCCAACCCAGAATCTTCTCAGGAGAACAAGGAAGATGAGGCTCACAATGCTCCTGCTCCCGCTACAGCTCCAGTTGACAATTCCAACGGAGATTCAAAGAAAGCAGGTCGTCCCAAGAAAGAGAAAGTGAAAGACGCCATTAAGAAAATAATCCCAACTGATGGACCTGGCAGTCGCACCCGTAGCCGGACCAAGGGTGCTTAAGGTGCTTCACGCAGTTTGAAATGTATCTGTATGGTTCTTCGAAGCTATACTTGGGATACTACTTCAAACTCCCCGGGTATGAATTTTATGGTACCCAAGAAATCACCACGACGAATATTGTTACAAAAGATGAGACCAATGTTACCTAGGTACTCAATATGACTATCAAACCATTCAAACCCTTTCCTTGTAGGATCTTCCAACTAATTAAGCCTCAATGCCCTAAGTACCCGATTTGGGAACGCGCCCGCCGAAAATCGGGCTGACTCACTGCTCCGGGGACGGAGAAACCCACCCCGCTATCAGTGTGTCATAGCCATAGTAATTTAACTATTTTATTTCGAATTCTATTTCAATTGTTCCTTCTTTTTTAATTCTTTCAAGTTTATCATCTCAATTCCTCATAATACAAAATGTCTCTGAAGATCTGGCTTCGTGCTGAGACCAAGCCCGCTGAGGCGCGGTCTGCTTGTGAGTATCCCCCCTCATTACTCTACGGTCGTTATCGGCGTCGAGGGGGGCGATTGTTTGCTCACAGCTTCTTTTAGTGACCCCTACCACTTGCAAGGCATTGATGGATGCTGGTTACGATGTGACCGTTGAGCGCTCTACCCAGCGCATTTTTGATGGTATGTTCTACACCCTGGTTCAAAAAAAAAGTTGTTCCAAATGAATATGACTCAATTGAGACTAATCCCCGCCATAGATGAGGAATTCGCCAAGGTTCGCTTCCAATCCCTCCCTCGCCTCACAATACAGATTCTAAATGAAGCCAATGGCTATGTAGATTGGTGCGCCTCTCGTTGAGGAGGGTTCCTGGGTGACGGATGCTCCCAAGGACGCCGTTGTTCTGGGTCTCAAGGAGCTGCCCGAGGACGACTTCCCCCTGGAGCACGTCCACGTCACTTTCGCCCACTGCTACAAGCAACAGGGTGGCTGGGAGAGTGTTCTCAGCCGCTGGCCCCGTGGTAAGGGTCTCCTGCTGGATCTGGAGTTCCTTACCGATGAGGTTGGCCGTCGTGTCGCTGCTTTTGGTTTCTCTGCTGGTTACGCTGGTTCCGCATTGGCTGTCAAGAACTGGGCTTGGCAATTGGCTCACCCCAACGGCGAGTCTCTCCCCGGTGAGGTTCCTTATGCCAACCAGGACCTTTTGATTGAGTCAGTTAAGGAGAGCGTCGAGGCTGGTAAGAAGATTGCGGGCAAGTATCCTACCATCCTCGTCATTGGCGCTCTGGGCCGTTGTGGCAAGGGTGCCGTTCAACTGGCCAAGGATGTCGGTATTCCCGAGTCCAACATTATCCAGTGGGATATGGCCGAGACCAAGAAGGGTGGTCCCTTCGAGGAGATCGTCACCAGTGACATTTTCATCAACTGCATTTACTTGAGCGCTAAGATTCCTGGTAAGTCTTAAAGTCCTCTTATCCTCCGATACCGGCTAACGAAATCCATCCTAAAGCTTTCGTCAACGTTGAGTCTCTTTCTACACCCAAGCGTAACCTCTCCGTTATCTGCGACGTCAGCGCTGATACCACCAACCCCTTCAACCCCGTTCCCGTTTACGACAGTAAGTAGCCCCAGGCCTTTCTTGGTTCCATATGCACTATTCTCTTGAACCCAAACTGACTCCTGGATAGTCACCACCACATTCGACAAGCCCACTGTTCCTGTGACTCTGCCTGCTGGCAACCAGAGTCCCGCCTTGAGCGTGATCAGCATTGACCACTTGCCCTCTCTCCTCCCCCGTGAGAGCTCTGAGCAATTCAGCCAGGCTCTCATGCCCAGCCTTCTGCAGCTTAAGGACCGACAGACTGCTCGTGTCTGGAAGCAAGCCGAGGATCTGTTCAACGAGAAGGTTGCTACTCTGCCTGAGTCTCTTCGCGCTTAAGCGGAGTGCTCCCTGTGAAATGAAAGTTATGACAAGGTGAAATAAGGATAGAATTTAGGCATGGGATTGTTGGAGATATTATAAAAGTCATTACACTAGTATTGCCCATAGTTGGAATTTCGGGACATTTTCTTCACGATTATTTGATATCCTTGTAGCTTCTGAGACGTAATCAAGAGTAGATGTCAGCGAGAACCGATTATTGAAGACACCGTATAGTGAGGTTGGCATAATGAGTACCTTGGGGTATTCAACAACCTGAAGTTGATATAATAGTTGACTGGCAGTTACTATGGCCATGACTCGGAGCTGCACATGTGGTCAGGACTTGAATGAATTCCCTAACGACTTACATCGAGCTTGATCATTTATTAGAGAACACCCGAGTCATAATCTCGAAATAACTTCATAGGTTTGTTTGTCCCGGTTTATCCCGCTTCATCTGATATCTACTAAATGGCTGGATCGTACTTTTATAGGACTATTAAACCTTTTCTTCACCCTCTCCGCAGCCCTCTGCCGAACCCAGATCTCTTCAAGCAAGACTTAAGGCCCCAACCACGGTTAATCCACCTTATCACATATAGTGCGGGGGCCAATATATAGCGGATATCCGAGAGATCCGTCGCGGGCTTAGCCAAGCAGATTCGCCCGATGGTGATGACGATTGGGCATGGCGGAAAGGAATTCTCCAGGAAGATTCAGCTGCAATGCTACGGGAGTCCAATGAATGCTTATGAAAAACCTCGCAATTATATACTCCGGTCGGAGTTACCCCCTTTTTGATTAGGGCAGAACACTTGGGATGAATACTACACATAAGCAGGTAATTCTCCCATTTGAAGCCCCCATCTTTCTCCGCATGAACCCTTTGGTCCACTCCCGCTCCCCTCTTCCCCGGTCTTTGCCCGCAAAATTCTTTACTCCAGCCTCGTTTCCCCAGTTTCTCATGCATACGACATTGCAGCATCGATTCAGTTCCTAACCCTTCCTCTCTGACCATCTGTCTCTTCCTCGAAGTTCCGAATACTACCCTACTCTCTAGTCCCTCGTTAGACTCGACGATGGGGTGCATGAGACTGCCAAGCTGATTCGCCTCATTTCCTACCCTACGCCACAATCTACCACCAAATCCTCCCTGACACAACGCCATAAGCCTTGATGCAAGACAAGCCCACCACGGTCGCCGCATACGCGGCCGGAGCCTCGCTCGCAGCCGTCGCTCTATTCTACGTATTCGGTCCCAACTACACGATCGACGGAGACGAGTCCAATGACTCCAACCGCAAGAAAAGCATCGTCGGCTTGTCCAACCTAGCCAATGACTGCTTCATAAACTCGGTACTGCAGGCGCTAGCTGGTCTGGGCGACCTTCGCGTCTACCTCATCCGAGAACTGCACCGACGCGAGCTAGATGGCCCGGAGATCTACCACGCGGTCCCGACGGACGATAACTCTCGCGGAGCAAAGGAAGACAAGGTGCGGGAATTACAACAGGGATTGATCACCAAGGCATTGAAGGAGATGCTAGATCGATTGAATGAACGACCCATCTACAAGAAGACTATCTCTGCACGGGACTTCATTCAGGCTCTCGAGTTCGCGTTCCGGACGCGCATTAGTCGCAATCAGCAGGACGCGCAGGAGTTCCTGCAGATTGTCTTGGAGCGACTCTGCGATGAATACCATGCAGGGGTACGCGCAAGAAACCGCGCTTTGGGCTCCATTAATGAGTCTCCCCGGCTAGGTGCGACAGGAGCCGAGTCAAGTGCCATACCCGAGAGCCCGGCCGAGGTCGAGGTACGAATTGATGATGGGACACCAAATGGTCTCCCCGCGATCATTGATAATAAACTCAAGGAAATTGAGAACGAGGCGGGATTCCCGTTTGAGGGAAAGCTTGAGTCTCAGATCGAGTGCCAATTCTGTCACTACCAGTACAAACCGAACCAGACAGCGTTTGTCAATCTGACACTACAAGTGCCACAAAAGAGCTCGACCACGCTCAATTCCTGCTTTGATGGCCTACTGAAAACCGAGTACATTGAAGACTTCCGTTGCGATCGTTGTCGCCTTCAGCATGCCATTGACCTGAAGACTCAGGAGAGAGCCCGGACGCGTTCGCAGAGCGACTTGGAACGTCTGGACCACGAGATCGCCCGTATCCAAGAGGCATTGAAAAATGACCCAGAGGCTGATCTGGAAGGCATCGAGCTTCCACCATCAGATCTTGCGCCAAAGCGACGAATTGCCCGCCATATGCGTATTACCGCATTTCCCAAGGTCATAGCTATTCATCTATCACGGTCGATCTTTGATCGAAGCAGCTCTAGCAAGAATGCTGCCAAGGTCTCATTCCCTGAACGGCTTCCATTGGGAGGTATTCTGAATCAGACCTGGTTTAAACTACTGGCGATTGTCTGCCATAAGGGCAGTCACCATAGTGGTCACTATGAATCCTTCCGTCGCAATCACCTTTATGCGCCCTTCTCTACTCCAGAAGCATTCAGCTCATATGCGCAGAGTCGTGTGGCGAGTGAGAATCCCTCTGAAGCTCCCAGCCCTCGACTCAGCCCTTTGAGTCCCGACGATGTTGTCAGTGGTTC
The DNA here is from genome assembly GCA_039634405.1 of Penicillium herquei. NCBI lineage: Eukaryota > Fungi > Ascomycota > Eurotiomycetes > Eurotiales > Aspergillaceae > Penicillium > Penicillium herquei. The sequence continues at coordinate 2,173,729 of CP098387.1, read as the reverse complement.
TAGCCTTTCGCCTGCGACCTCATCTACTTCTTTATCTGGTACATCCCAATCAGCGACACAGCTTTCGCCTTCAGTGCCACGCCCTGGTACATCCAATTCTCGCCGTTCCTTCCAAAGTACATTTTCTCGCTCTCAGACTCCTCAACCAACCAACTCGGACACCAATAGTCCGACTACAGATACAGGCCGGACGAGCATATCGTCTATTCCAAGATCTTCTCGGGCTATTCCACGCTCATCGGTGGATAACTCTACGGGGATCAGCTCGCGACTTCGTCGCCGTCGCAAGCCTAATGATCGATGGTGGCGAATTTCCGACGAAAAGATCAAGGAATGTAAAACGGGCGATGTGCTGGGCATGCAGAAGGAGGTGTACCTATTGTTCTACGAGATGGAGCGCCCCGAGTCTCAGTCCGGTGTTGGACAGCCATAGATGACATCGTGCATGACTCTTGCGTCTGTGTGTTTATTTTCCCCCTTGCTTTTTTCTGTTTGGTTTTATTCTTCTCGTATTTCTTACCCTCAACTGGTCATGCGTATAGAAGCACCAGTCCCGTATATACCTTCCCTCTGTTGATAGCGAGATTTTAGAAAATAGAAATTCTCACTCCGGACTCGGGGTCCCCATTGCATTCTCTCATGTTCTTCAAATTCAACTGATGTCACCGGGTGTCCACCGATCAGGGACATGCACGAGAAGATCCACTCCTGTTAACCGGATTACACACCGGGATAACGCAGTGGAACTGCAGGTAACCGGATTGAGAGAGAGATGAGTTCAGGTGGTGATTTGTTGTTGGGTAGTAATTCCATAGATCTACTCTATAGTTTCAATTGTTCTATACTAGGTCTACCGATCCCGAGTCTGGACCAAGTCCGGATATGATTTAATGGCGAAGTCGGAATCAACTAGAATTCCTCGGTTCCCCGCTAGACGAACAATTTACGGAGTCAACGGGATCAGTGTACAGCCGAGCTTGAGCTCTACTAGTAGAGAGTAATGTAATAACCTTGGGGGACATTGCATTTTATTTATGTATGGATTATACTAGCTCTATCTTCTAGTAGATAATTTGAGATTCCGAGTCCTTTTTCTCCCCCATGGTCTGACCACAGGTGCTATACCTAGGAGCTACTCCGGTCATTGTCATCCCCGCGACCGGGTGGGGGGAATGTTATACACGGTAAATCCTCGCGGAGAGATCCGGAGAGAACTGAGAAAAGGGTGTTAAACATGACTATATATAGTCGAGAATTCCTCAATTATCTCATACCTACTCATCCTGACCTCAGTTCCCGTAAGTACCATAAGGTCCACCTTTCGGTGAGTGTCAATGACGATGCTTGCCCCTCCAACCCAATTTTGCCCCTCATTTAACATTTGCCCGCTTTCGTCCTTCGGTAAAGCTCTCTGCTTAATACAAACTCAACTGACTTCCCCCTTGTTCTTAGTTCTCTAATTGTACATTCTTCTAAAAAAAACACACACCATCATTCATCATGGGTATCACTGAGGTTCTCTCCCGCAAGACCGGTGTCATCGTCGGTGACGATGTCCTCCGTCTCTTCGAGTACGCCCAGGCTAACAACTTCGCCGTCCCTGCCATTGTATGTTACTTACCCTTGGAATCTGAGAATTTGAGAAAAAAATTCCGAATCTCAATACTCAATACTCAAAACAATGGAGAAAACATACTAACTCCACGCTTTAGAACGTCACCTCTTCCTCCACCGTTGTTGCCTCCCTCGAGGCTGCTCGCGACCAGAAGTCCCCCATCATCCTGCAGATGTCCCAGGGTGGTGCCGCTTACTTCGCCGGTAAGGGTGTTAGCAACGATGGCCAGGCTGCCTCCATTGCTGGTGCCGTTGCTGCTGCCCACTACATCCGTAGCATTGCCCCCGCCTACGGTATCCCCGTTGTCCTGCACACCGACCACTGCGCCAAGAAGCTCCTGCCTTGGCTCGATGGTATGATGGATGCCGACGAGGCTTACTACAAGCTTCACGGCGAGCCCCTCTTCTCCTCTCACATGATTGATCTGTCCGAGGAGGAGGTTGAGTACAACATTAACACCACCGCCGCTTACCTTAAGCGCGCTGCCCCCATGAAGCAGTGGCTCGAGATGGTAAGAAAAAAAAACCCCTACTTCATTTCATCTTGATATATCTTTTCTAACATAATCTATAGGAGATCGGTATCACCGGTGGTGAGGAGGACGGTGTCAACAACGAGGATGTTGACAACAACTCCCTCTACACCCAGCCCGAGGACATCCTCGCCATCCACAACGCTCTCAAGCCCATCAGCCCCTACTTCTCGATTGCCGCTGGTTTCGGCAACGTCCACGGTGTCTACAAGCCCGGTAACGTCCGTCTGCACCCTGAGCTGCTCTCCAAGCACCAGGCCTACGTCAAGGAGCAGACCAAGTCCACCAAGGACAAGCCCGTTTTCTTCGTCTTCCACGGTGGTTCCGGTTCCTCCAAGGAGGAGTACAAGGAGGCCATCAGCTACGGTGTCGTCAAGGTCAACGTCGACACTGACATGCAGTACGCCTACCTGTCCGGTGTCCGGGACTTCATCCAGTCCAAGAAGGACTACCTCCAGACCATGGTCGGTAACCCCGACGGTGAGGACAAGCCCAACAAGAAGTTCTTCGACCCCCGTGTCTGGGTTCGTGAGGGTGAGAAGACCATGTCCAAGCGTACTCAGGTCGCTCTTGAGGACTTCAACACTTCCAACCAGCTGTAAATTCAGCGTTGAGTAGCGTTTTATGTCCCTTAGGGATCTTATGATTTTCCCCTTTTCCCATTTTCCTTTTTTTTTATTCCCTCCTGTTCTTTACCCTATCATGAAAAATTTGGGACGCGCCTGGGGATGTTGGCGTATCGGTTGTATGTAGCGAGATGTCATGCGACACGTAATTGAAGACATTGCGGCCATGTGACCGCTTGGAAATTTTACTTGGAGACTTGTGTAGTGCATAGTGCAATATGTAGGACATTTGTATTGGTAGCACTACTGGTTGTGAGGTCGGAGTAACTTGAAAGGTAACACCTGGCACAGTAGACATGTTTCTCTCCAATCGGTGCCTTTTTCTCAGATGCGTATAGTATTGATTGGACTACAGAAGATATCCAAATGACACTTTGCTATGCTCGTCTATAGCGTTTCAACTATAGTAAACTAGTGCCAACGTGACTTTTAAGCTTCAAGTCTATAATTTTTATCATATAAGACCAACCTTGGAAGCTACTTGCCCTTCAGGATAGATCACCTCCATTTAAAGATTCAGTGTTTACGCCACATTCAGCCATGGAAGACGCCTGGTCATTTGTGGGCATGCCCAGGAACTACTCAGCTGACTGGGGTTGATGACTGATGATAGCATCTCGTATAGCCTAAGGAGCTGCTGATATAGTACTTAGCTGTTGAAACAGTCTGTGAGTTGATTCCTTGGTCATCTTAAGAGAAGGACACGAAGTCATTCCAGTAATTGGAGTCATGTAATTTGTGGACGGAGCGAGAGATATTCAATGTGGAAAAGAATAACGTGGAAATCTGGGAGTTTAGTTCTTCATTAATGCTCAAGTGCTGGGAGCATGACCTATTTTGCAGTGTGATGAGTGTCCCGTCACCAGACTCGTAACAGAGCTGAGAAATCTGGACGATGTGACCGTCGTTGTTGTTCGGTTTTGGCTGCTCTGTACATAGGAATGAAATAATGTATTGCCTTGATTCTTGGAGATTTGTTGTAATAGTAGAATTATATGTTAACTGCCCAGGTGTAGATGGAAACTATGTACTTCGAATGTTGTCCGGGTGCCCGGATAATAAGGCATCAATATTGGGGCAGTAAGGCTATAAGGTGTCAAGGTGTCAAGGCAGTAAGGTGTCAAGGCCAGCTCAATGAAATTTCAGTGGCACCAAGTCAGGTACTGTGTCAGCGTTACCTTGGGACTCCGACTGATAACATGTTCCAGATGTTCCAGACTGCGACACTTCAGGTATGATTGGATCGCCACGAGGCGCAGTCCCCAGTTCTACCAATAGCATCCCTTTTCATGGGTCTTTGTATGGAGCGACGTGTCGAAGACGCCACCAGGGGACTCAGATGGGGGTTTTGTTGACGCAAGGAATCCACTATGATTACGGAGTACTCCGTACGGACCATCGTAGAATCATTACTACAGTGGGAGCACGTATGCACATAATGATAATGACACGGTATATTTGTTTTCTCGCATCTCCCCAAGGGGAGTTAGGCGGGAAAGATCGGCGCTGATCCTATTGCTAAGAATAAAGCTGTAAATCCAGACCTTGTAATCCTTTGATTCTCCACTTTTCTTCATTCTTGTACATGTCTCACTTGATCAACTTTTTTTCTCTCTCTTCCCTTGCACATGGACCCTTAATCTATTCTTGGGTTCTCCAGTTCTCCATGTCTACTTGTCATTCGTTTCCCCCGTAATCTCCATATTCGATCGTTTCCTCTCTCTTGGATTCGGGGTTTTTTTGGCGAAGATGGATCGCAGTCAGAGCTTGCAGCTCCGCGACTCTACGGATCAGTTTCTCAAGCTCATTTCGAATCCGTTCCAATCGGAGGTATGTTGGTCACGGCTATGGATTCCGCTGCCTCAAAAATATGGAGAGAATTGACCTGATACTGACTATCGCACATAGTTCACCACCAGCTCCATTTGGGCTTCGCTGGCCTATTCCATTGGTTTCTCCGTCGTCCTCGCTCTCCTTTTCTCCCTCTTCCGACCCCGTCACTCGCTCGTTTACGCTCCCAAAGTCAAGCATGCGGATTCTAAACATGCCCCGCCGCCGGTGGGCAAGGGTCTCTTTTCCTGGGTTAAACCGGTCATTAAAACTCGGGAAGAACAATTGATAGAAACCGTGGGTCTGGACGCCGCTATCTTCTTGCGATTCAGCAAGATGTGTCGCAATATCTTCATCTTCATTGGTATTATCGGCTGTCTTGTCATGATTCCGGTCAATCTGTTCGAGAGCAAGAGTAATGCCACTGCCTCGGATCTGTCCACGTTGTATCGAATGACCCCGTTGTACATTCAGACCACACCTCCCATTTGGAGCCAGGTCGCATGTGCATGGGCATTCGATATAATCATTGTATACTTTCTCTGGAGGAATTACCGAGCCGTGCGAGGCTTGCGCCGAAAGTACTTTGAAAGTTCAGATTATCAGCGTAGTCTGCATGCGCGAACTCTCATGGTCACCGACATTCCAACAGCAGACCGCTCCGATGAAGGTATCCTGCGACTCACAGATAAGGTCAACCCCACCGCTGCTTTACCCCGCGCTGCAATTGGCCGAAACGTGAGGGATCTACCGAGCATCATCAAAGAGCATGAAGATGCTGTGCGAGAGCTCGAGTCTATCCTCGCCAAATATCTGAAACGCCCCGATCACCTACCTGCGAAACGACCCCGTATCCGTCCACCCCGCAGTCAGCGCGACAAGCATCCCGATGGCAAAGTCGACGCTATTGACTACCTGACAGTTCGTATTCGGGTTCTGGAGGAACAGATCAAGCATGGAAGGGCATCTATCGACCGACGTGATGCGAAGCCATATGGTTTTGCTAGCTGGGAGAATATCGCGCACGCACATGCAGTCGCTTGGACAGCTCGCAAGAAACACCCCAAAGGCACTACGATTAGACTTGCGCCTCGACCTAGCGATCTTATTTGGGAGAATCTGCCACTTTCCAAGGCCTCTCGCAAATGGAAGCGGTTCGCGAACTTCATCTGGGTCACTTTGTTGACCCTGGTATGGATTGTTCCTAACGGTTTGATCGCGGTTTTCCTATCCAATTTGAACAATCTGGGTCTGGTGTGGCCGGCCTTCGAGACTCAGCTCGAGGCTAACCCCCACATCTGGGCTGCTGTGCAGGGTATTTTGTCCCCTGCTGTAACCTCGATCGTTTACCTTGTGCTCCCGATCATTTTCCGACGTCTCTCGATCCAAAGTGGCAGCAAGACGAAGACATCTCGTGACCGAAAAGTCATGGGTCAGTTGTATGCGTTCTTCGTATTCAACAATTTGATTGTTTTCTCGCTTTTCTCAGCCGCTTGGACATTCGTATCAACCGTCATTGAAGATACTGATAACAACGAAGGCGCTTGGCAGGCTATCGTTGAAAGTCAATTCTACAGCAAAATGATCAGCGCCTTGTGCAACATGTCTCCATTCTGGGTAACCTACCTCCTGCAACGCAATCTAGGCGCGACTATCGACCTTGTACAGTTGATCAGCTTGGTCAAAGTTTGGTTCTCCAAGTCATTCCTTTCGCCTACACCTCGTCAAACAATTGAATGGACTGCGCCCCCTCCTTTCGATTATGCCAGCCACTACAATTACTTCCTGTTCTACACCACCGTTGCGATGTGTTTCGCCACATTGCAGCCAACCGTCTTACCTGTCACTGCCCTTTACTTTGGCGTGGATGCTATTCTCAAGAAGTACCTCCTCATGTACGTGTTTATCACTAAGAACGAATCTGCGGGTTCATTCTGGCGTGTCGTCTTCGATCGCATGATCTTCGGCACGATGCTCGCCAATGTCATTGTTGCTCTGGTTGCTATAGACAAGGGAACCTGGACCATGGTGTTTTGCATCGTTCCACTCCCTTTTCTCCTACTGGGCTTCAAGTTCTACTGTTATCGAACCTTCGATCCAGACTGCGAGTACTACAACCGCGCCAACCTGAACGATGCCGAAGCCATCGATATCTCCAAGTCTAGCAAGAAGGCCGGAGACCGTCTGAACTCCAAGTTCGGCCATCCCGCCCTGTACAAACCACTCATGACTCCTATGGTCCACGCCCGCGCCGCCGAGGCACTGAAACAGATCTACCAAGGTCGTCTCGACGGCGGCGAAATGGCAGGCGAGTACTCCGATATCGCCATGAAGCCAATGATGTCGACTCAACCCGGCAAGGCCAACGACCCATCCGCACCATTCGAGGTCGTCCCAGAAAACCACCTGGATTTCTCGTACTACAAGAACCGCCCAGACTTCCGCGACGAGTTTGGTGGAGGAATCTACGGTCGTCCGGAGGATCTTATGACCGAGCGCTCACAAACACCGCGCAGTCATCTGGGCGGCGAATGGTCTCCCAGCTCATCGCGTGCTTCCTCTCCCGCACCTTCATTACCATCTATTTCTGGTCTGAAGGTCAACGATGGATACGAGCCTGGTGAGAATGCCGGACTCATTCACCCAGCTTTCCGTGTTCCTCTTTCGCGGGGCGATAGTGGTAACGGCACCGGAGGCGACTTCTACCATCAATCCAACGAAAGTGAAACGAGATTGCTTAGTAGTGCGCAGACGCCGGGGCAGATCGATGCCAATCCGCTTGATCGATGGCGTACGGCAGGTACTGGATATGGTCCTGTTGAGCAGCAGGAACATGAGGAGGAAAATCCATACAATTACACCTCTTATGAATCCTATCGGCATCAGCGATGATTGATCTCGTTAATACCCTTTCTTTCCATATCTCACATCATCCTCTTTCTTGAACTTTTTGGCGGCTCATCTGTGCATACATTCCACTCATTATGGTGCGGTTTTGGCGATCATTCCCTTTTGCTTTAGATGGCTCTGAAGCTGTCTTGCATACGAGACCACGATTTCTCTGTTTCTATTCCTTTTCATAATTCCATCGGGGTTGTATTTGATGGATATCTGGAAATATCTACTTGAACTGTATCTACTATACAATATTGAATCACATACCTCCATCAACACTTTAGATTCATTTCTTTCCCCCGATAAATAGCATTAGCTATACAAGTTTGATATGGATTCTCACAAGTAGCTTTTATCTCAAGAAGAACGTAGGACTTGCAGACAGAATAATTATCAAGGGCCTGAGAACCAGCTCTAGATTTCAATTTCTAGCAAATTTCTACTAGTAACACTTGAAAAGGTCATAAATATCAACAAAATCATAACCCAAGCATCATCACTCATTACCGAAACCTTTCTTCCACCAGAACTACCAACCCGATTCTCACTTGCGAAACGAGATAGCACTAGGCAAAGCAGTAGGTGCATCCTTGCGCGCCGAGCTCTGAACCAAGTGCTCAAAAGAAGCAGCATCATCCACACGGGGGTTAAAAGGCGCAAAATCCCACAAGTAACCCAGCGTACGAAGCACCGAAGCAGCCGAGTAAGAGACAGTTTCACCCTTATTATTAGTACCCTTCTGCTCAACAACACCCTGAGCAATCCAAGGCGAGATCAAGAAAGTAGGAATACGACCACCGAGTCTGTTAAAATCATACGTATAGTTCTTTCCGTTCGCCGCAACCTCAGTGTAAGTAAGGTTATCAGGTCTTGTCGCAAGAGGAGGAGGGACGTGGTCATGGAAACCACCAGATTCGTCAAATGTAAGAACGAACAATGTCTCTTCCCACTGAGGTCCTTGACGGATGGAATCGTAGACTCGCTTAATGAAGGCCTCGCCATCGGAGATAAGACCGCTGTCGTGCATGGATGTGGTTCCAACGCCACAGCAGGAGGGGTTTAGGTAGGAGAATTCGGGGAGAGAGCCGTTAAGGGCGTCGGTGTAGAATTGGGTCATTGGGACCACTTTGTCCTCGTTGGAGGTCTCTTTGGTCCAGGCGAACCAGTGCGATTCGGGTCCAGTGCCACCGGCTGTGTCCCAGTAGTTTAACCAGGTATGGTTTGTTTCGCCGAGTTGTTGGAAGATGGAGCGTTGGGTAAAGGCGTATGTGCCGAATGAGTCGTCGTTCTCGCCGTGGCCGGCTGATGTACCGGCGACGAGGGCGAAACGGTTAGGATCGGTAGGCTAGAAATGTGGTTTTAGTAATTGGCTTCGGTGTCAATGGGTTTAAACGAATTTTCTACTTACTCCTGCAATATCGGAATGCCAATGGTTGAAGGTCAAGAAGTTATTAACCAGAGATGTCATAACAGGGACCTCTGCTTCCGTGTAGTAGTTCATGACCTGCTTAGCCAGAACAGACTTGTTTGCATCGGAACTGTACTTGGAGACCTGCTCGTGGATGAAGCCCTTGTTGTTAGGGAGCAGCTTGCCCGAGGCAATGAGCTCGTTATCGGGGGTCCACTGGCTGTAGAACTCCATAGTGTTACCGGTCACAGCGTGGCTGGGGTCATCACCAACAGAGTTGTAGTCCCTAGCCTCAGTACAGTGCTCACCCTCGGAGGGGTCAGTCACATTGTACGGGTTGCAGAAGGGACCATTGTTGATTGGGTTATCCAGATCCTTGTGGGTTTGACCACCGAGAAGGTTATCAAGGGAGCGATTCTCCATGCAGAGAACAACGACATTCTTAATCTTGGACTTCAGGTTGGAAATGGAGGACGCGGAGTGAGCCTGGTTGGAGGTTGCAGGGAGAGCCTGTGCCGCAGCAGCGAAGGCCAAAAGGCCGACAAGAGTACTGGGATGCATTTTTGCGGGGTATCCGACTCAATTGAGTAAAAAAAAGAAACCCAAGCTGCGTGCCAGGTGAATGAATTCTGTTGATCGGCAGCAGACTTGCTTTTTATATGCGCACATCAGGGGCAGCATCAGGTACTCCGCATATTGGTGGGTTGCATTCAATGCCCAGATGTTGGAAAGCTTGGACACACGTGCGTCTGAGAAGCATCATGAGAGTGAGCGGCGGGGTTAACGGTAAATCCAGAACAATCGATCTCATCGTACGGAGTATTGCTAGTAGGGATACTCCGTAGTGGTTGGGGTTGTAAGGTCCCGAGTGCGCACTTCCCCCCGGTTTGAAAGAGATGGACTGTAAGCATGATTGCCAATTAAATGTGACCCAGGGACCACGAGGAATAATCAGATCGACATAAATCATATCGGTTAAGCGGTTAGAGTTGAACGCTAGTGTAGTTTGTGGATATCGGTGGTTCAAGTTGTCAGCTCAGGCACGGGTCAACTGGTATGTACATAACTTTGGAAATTGTACAACATGAACTTGATAACATTCAAGTTCATTCTGATATGAGAATAGACATAACCCGTGGAAATCTTGTCAGTATAATATTTGAATGAAAGTAAAACAATATTTACTTGAGTGATTTGGCAACCCCACTTCATTGTATCATCGCAAAAAGCAAGCATTGTATTTTTTTCAGATGTATAGATCGACAATCTCAACTACCAAGCTTGGAAGAAAGGTGCAGGCGGCCCCGACCGTCTAAGTCAACTTGATCAGTCATTTCTTCCTCTTCATCAATATGGATACAAGCCTTTGTTGCAATATATTAGACCCCGCCCCGTGGCTTTCATTTCTATCATGATTGGGTGTCTCCACTTATATACTTCAACTTGAAATGCATGGAGATATGCATGCGCCTTCGGAGTATGACCCGATTGATGGCGTGATGACTCGGGATTCACCTGGGCAAGATCTTTTTATGCGTGTTATTACCTGCTCTCCGATTGGAGACTGAGTGTTTCATGTTAATCTGCTGGATCAAATATTTTCCATGGGAGAGATCAAGTTGGCATTCCAATATTGGTATTGATATTATGAGTTAACATCCCCGGGATAAGAGCACATACTCCCCGACATAAGCAAGAAACATGAAGGTATTATGTACATGAATTAGCATTCTTTAGGATCAAATCAACTTGAAGCATCCATACTAGTCACCAATTTTGGACGTGAGCAGTGCACCGGGAGACCCTGCTACTATCATCCTCACATCATTATCCTGTCACCTGGCTATTTCGACTCGACACGCGCGTGTGTTGAACATTCGAAGTTTCCAATGGACAGAAATACCAATTCGCCATTTCGATACAAAAGTCGGTGGTTATCCATTCGCCAAGTCTGCTTTTGAGATCATCTTTGATATATTGTTCGTCTTCGTCTTTGATCTCCGACCCACGAAAGTTGGCACAACACCAACACTGCGTACTGCAGTGACCTCTGCCTTTATCTTTTTCTGAAAGATGTCTTCTTTCGCAGCATCCGCATTGTCGACTGCAACATCCACCTCGAGCGACGCAATCATCAACCATTTCCTGACGCATGAACCATTTTGGATTAAGCCTTAAGCTGCGATATGCATTTCTGAACGGTGGTGGAAGCTTAGATTCTTGACTGTATAGATCGTACTCTGTCCTCCCATATTTTGCTCGAGCATCTTGCAGTTGTTCCTGCATTTTTGCAAGATGTGTAGAATGATCAGACTCGGATTCGGGTTCGATGTTTGTGACCTTTTCGAGGGCTTTGACTTTATAACTCAAAGTTTCCTCATGCTGAACAAGCTCACGTATAGCCTGCTCAGCAACAAAAAGATTAACAAGATCTCCGTGAGGCACAAGGTCTAAGCCGAGCTTTAGATACCCCGATTCCCGTCCATTCTTAATAACATGTTTTTCAAAGGTCAGAGTTGGAGTCTCTTTCCTTTTCCACCACACCATGTTGGATGAAAGAATCAGCTTGTGGGTATAGTAGAGGATTTTCAAAGTTCCTTGTCCTATGGCGGTGGTCAAGGGAAGAAATTTCAACGTTGAGAATTCGAAAATTTGTGGTGTGAACGGGGGAAAATTGTGCTTCGAGTTGATGGATGGATTAAGAGGTAGACCGTTCGTGGATACTCAGCTCAATCCTGCCCTGGTGTAGATGGTTCTCCATGTTCTACCTTGGAAATGGGAATTTATTAGTACTGGGAGCCGCAAAGGGGACCGGGAATACATGTATGGAGCTTTTTTCAAGTTAAGCACTGGACTGTGTTCCAAGGTTCAAGGTAACCTTGGGAGACCTACACACTTAATCAGGAGGGTTCATGGGTCCGCTGAAGAAAATGGAAGTGGCTGTCTCAAGTGCTTGCCACTGGTCGCTAACCCGGTAGCTACCCCCTTGGCTACTTCCTTCGCTACGTCCCTCGCAACTCCCTTCACTATATGTACCCGTGGACTACAGACTCATCTTGCTTTTCAACATTAAAGTCACCACATTTCTCCACCACTCCAATGCAAGACATACGGGACTTCAAGATTCTCCCAAAAGAACTCTAGTATGGCCATCACGCAAGTCTGCGTGCCATTCAGAATGCCCTCAAACCCACGGGGAATTACTGTGCCGGCCGACATTGCTCTCGCAATAGGAGGTGTGGTCACACTCCTGTACCAAAAGTATGTACCATCTTCTTCATTTCCTATTTACACTCACTTGGCGCTGACATGAGTTTATGAGCAGACGAGCCCATCAGCACGCAATTCGCTGTAGCCCAGCGTCTTGCTATAGAGGAACGTTGTCGCATGGCTGAAGATGTGGTCAAAGACTATTGGAAGAAGGGGTGATTCCAAGGTTGGCCCAACTGGGTTGTAACCTGAGCTTGGACTGGAAAGATTGAGTAGGAGCTTAACCCATCCATTACGCTCTATGCGTCAGCCTATACTAACTGCAGTGCTACCACCATGGCAGCCGATAAAGCTACCTCAGAACAAATCACGAAGGCACGAGAGGCGATTGACAAGGCCAACGCCAGATTTGCTGCTCTCTTTTCGCACCCCCTGAAAACCACTCCGCATGTACTACGATAGTGGAACGGGGTGATCAGTCCAGAGTCTACCGGTAGATGGTACCAACATCACCGCCATCGTATCACCAGGCGTCGACTGGCGCCATAGGCCCGGAAACAGCGCCGATGGCAACGAAAGCTCACATGGAGAGTAATGTCCGGTTTTCTAGCACCACGAGCATTTGCCGGGAGTGTGGATTTGAATTCTGATTTATATTAAACACTCCACCACGAAAACTGCAATTATCACACACATTCCATTATGTGCATAAATTCCCGTGCCCCAATTACCCAGCTACGGCTGGCGTTCATTCTCTTTTTTTAAATTTTTGGTATTTTTCTCTGTAGTATTTCCCTCCTTAGCCTCTCTTCATCCATTTCCAAAACTCGAAAATAATCAAGATCGGGTGAGAAATCAAAGATGATGGTGTGGTGATGGGTGTATCAAGTGAGGCTATTCGCAGCATCGCGCCTCGTACGCCGATGCACACCCAATTTGAAAGGTTCCTGGCTCGATTCTAGCTACCAGCTCTCTTTAACAAGAATTGTTTTTCAATCTCTTCAGCTAACAGCCTTCAGAATATTCCAGTCAGCCATAGCTCCCTCTATTGAACACACTCCGAATCTCCGTCTGTCTGATAAACAAGGAGAAATTGATATTCCCTGCGCCGAGTTTGAATCAAACCTATATATTCAGCAATGGCTCTCAAATATAGGAGAATTCGCTCTCATATGAAGTATTTGATATAATATTTCATTGCAAGGTGATACGTATGGTGAGAAATTGCCTAATCGGGCAAGCTTAGATCGGACCTCGGTATCCAACCGCACAGCTCCACTTGTGCCTGATCTCTAAGTCCACGCGACTGGGTTGATGAGCTGAGCCTCCTTTCTGCCTATCTGGTTACATCACGTCAAGATTCTTCCCGAAGAATACGGTTGCACGTCACTGCCTGGGCGCACGAAGTTTTTGAAGCTTCTAAGCTCGACACCGCCTTTCCTCCGCATTCCGAACCTCCCTTCACCTTCTCCAGACTCGAGGGACCGTGCGGGGAAGGGTGATCGTTGAATTCGATACATCCTTTGAAATACTCCGGTCTATCCTTGCATCCCTCTGTCGCGTGCGCTTCCGCATCCACCTTTGTTGTTCCATCACCCCCTGTCCCGATATGAGAATGGTACAACTTTGAGCAGCCCTCGTACACAACAACAGCAAGCAAGCCTTTGAGACTGTTGTTTGTGATCTGGCTATAGAGCTTGGATAGACGAATACGCAGCCTTCACTTGTCTTGCAGCTCGTGGGAACTTCTCAATCGCCTTTATTCCAGAAAAGATCCCCGAATAACAGTTATGGCATGGTACTCTATTCTCCCACCACAGCTCATCCAAGTGGAAAGCTGGGCAGTGCGGATATTTGTACGTTCCTCATCTTCCTTTTTCAAAGGTACTCTGTACAGGAACTGATATTTCAAATACATAGTTCCTCCTCGGCCTAATCACGATCGTCCCCTGGTTCGCCCTCATTATCTTCGACGCGGCGCTATGGCTCTATCGAATTATATTATGGGAACTACCTTGGATAGGCGGACGAGCGCGGGGTCAACAGCGACCCCGTGCACCGAGCTTGAATGAACGGCCAGATGGACAACGTCGAGTATTCGGGCTGCGTGGCTTGGAAACGGATGGTGATCGTGACGGAGACTCAACGCCGAATACCCCGACTGAACGGAATTCTTGGGATACGGGTACAGGAAAGGAGAACGTAGCACCCAGTGCTGATGGCTGGGCTCATTCTAATGAGGGAGAAATGAAGTATAGGGCGACTGGGCGAACATGATGAAAAGTTTGGCCGTTCTCGATGCCCCCAATGATTCAAAGTTATTGTAGTATTTATTGCGTCTTGTCCAATTCCCAGTCTGGGAATGGGTTTGGTTGTATGGTGTTATGGCGTTCACTTGATCTGCTGGGCATGCAGACCTGTGGTTTATGGGGAGAAAGGGACTCGGGAAGGCATATGCCCGAGATGGAGCGTTCGAGGTTTTATTTTTCTGATTGTGAATATATCATTATGCCCAAGATGGGTGTTCTTCATACATAATTTCATACTTTACTGATAAGCTTCTCGTGAGTCGACTTCATCGGATGGTTCCGTCAAAGTGGAGAGCAGAATATTGCAAAAAAGATAACACTCGACCCCTCTGCGGAGTTGGTGCGGAGTAAATGCATCAGGAAACTTAACTTGTTCCAAGTTTCCATTTACATCCGCCTGTCTGTACAACCTTTTCCGGTGCAACAACAGCCTTCTTGGTCGATTTGAGACATCTGGACAGAACGAGAGGTCTGGCTGTTGCAGACATCGCTCTATCACTGCAGCTGAAATGACACATCCTCTAGACCAACATGATCCGATGATTCCATGGAATGAGCCACTAGCTCTCAAATTGCTAGTCGGCTTAATTCTGGGAGTGTGTGTTTATACATGGCATCGGTCCCAACAACGGCCAGACTCTATACTCCAGACAGTGGTCAATGTCGAAAACCAGCTGGGTAGCAAGGGCCCGACCATCAAACCCTTAGCAGACTTCGATTGGGAGAAGACAGATCCTCTACAGCTCCGCCCTTTTCAAGGAAAGGAAAAGTTCAATTTGACCATGGGTAAGTCTTATACTACACCTTCATCTCATCAATGAACTGCACTCGGTATACACACAAGATCATAGCAGTGCTAACTCACCAGCAATCGAGAACATGGATGCATCCGAGTTGATACCTATGGACAAAACTTACAAAGAC
This sequence comes from Penicillium herquei, assembly GCA_039634405.1. NCBI lineage: Eukaryota > Fungi > Ascomycota > Eurotiomycetes > Eurotiales > Aspergillaceae > Penicillium > Penicillium herquei. Next base: position 2,158,380 of record CP098387.1, on the reverse strand, counting down.
AGAATAGCACTCCGCCAAAAGCTTCTCGCACAGCACCACGACATCGTAGTCGCAGTCAACGAAACCACAACAGCAGATACACGAACCAGTACAGCAATTAGCGAGCTCTACTCTTTTATACTAGGGACATACCTCCCATCTCAATATCCCCAGATGTTCAGGCTCCATAAAGAGTCAGAACTATTCGAGAATCTAGTAACAGGCAAAACTTGGCCAACAAGTCTCAGTCCTGAAACACCCTCGATCCAAGCACTAGAGATCCTAGCACAAACCGTGGATGAGGAATTCCTCATTCTCCTTCCTGATGCTTCATCTGAATCTGATCAACCGAAATATATGCTCCAAGCGTATAGTACTTGTTTTCCATCTGGGTTTAATACCCGGGAGAAACTCGGTCTCCGTTTGGCTGATATCCATGGTCCTGTTCCTGGGTATGCGGAGAAGCTAGAGAAAAGTATGGATCGGTTCTTTGCGAAGATTGAGGTTGGTCGGTTTGTCAAGAGGGTTAATTGGAGTGTTACGACCGAGACGGAGCTATTCGCTGCTTTTGGTTCTGTGCATGCTTCGCAGCCTCCTGAAGATATACAGGATAATGTTGAGAAGGCGGAGAGTAAGGGAGGGACTTTGAGACTTGAAGATCTGGATATTGAACAGGTATGTTATCTTTTTTTCCCTCGCTGCCACCTGGGCAGTGGGGATGTTTGTAGTATATAAGCAGAGATACTGATGAATGACTAGACTGTCCTGCGATGTGAGCGCCAGACTCTTCATCGATTGCCTTGTTCAAAAGCTTTGGTTTTCGCTTTTCATACATACACTTATCCTATACAGCAAATAAAGGATGAGGGGCTCGGTGAGGATCTTGCTGTAGCCATAGATGGTCTCAAGTATGGAAATGTACCCGCTATACATGCCTATAAAAGAGGGGATTACTGGGGAGAAGCTGTCAAGGAATTCTTGCGATCTTGACAAACCAATATACTACATTTGGGGAGCAACATTGGAAGTACTTCGGCATAAACACTTTCAGCATTCTTTTTTATTCATTCATCAGGGTCTTCATTGCATTCCTAAGCTTTTGAAACATCTATATCATTTTGTTGCTGCGCTTACTGCAGACGCTCAACAACCTTGAGCAGATCGGCAGAGACACCCATAGCAGTAACATCGCCACCAGCACCAGCACCCTGGACAATGAGGGGGTTGGCACCGTAGCGCTTAGTGTAGAAGCTAATGATATTATCACTGCCCTTCAGACCGGCAATGGAGCTATCCTTATCGAAGTACTGCAGACCGACCTTAACAGTCTTGGAAGCAACATCGATGCTACCAACGTAACGCACAACCTTACCCTGCTTCTCAGCAGTGTTCTTGACCTCCGCCATCTGGGCATCAAACTCAGGCAGACGAGTCATGAACTGGGTGATACCCTCAGCAGAGGAAGGCAGGGAGGCAAGCTCAGCAGGGATCAAAGACTCAATAGGGAAGGAGTCAGGGCGCGAGACCTCCAGACCAGCCAGACGGGCCAGGATAGTCAGCTTACGCGCGACATCCATACCGTTCAGGTCATCACGGGGATCGGGCTCAGTGTATCCGAGCTCCTTTGCCTGGGCAACGACAGCACTCCATTGGGCATCGGAGGATCCAGAGGCAGGTGCGAAAGTGTTAAACAGGAAGGACAGGGTACCGGAGAAGACACCCTCGATGCGGGTGACTTCGTCACCGGTTGCGACGAGGTCCTTCAGGGTGGAGAGAACAGGAAGGCCAGCGCCGACGGTGCTCTCGTGGTAGACGAGGGCCTTACCCTCGGCGGCGGAAGCAAAGATGTCCTTCCACAGGGACAGGTCATCGGAGAAACCCTTCTTGTTGGGGGTAACGACTGAGATACCCTTCTTCAGGAATGTGGGGTACTGGCGAGCGAGGTTGATGTCGGAGGTATTGTCAACCAGAATGGCGCGGCCAGGGGCAGCGGCGAGGTATGCGGCAATCTCCTCGGCGGGAAGAGCACCGGTCTTGGTGAGAGAGGGTGCGGCGGAGGCTGTGGCCCAGTCGGCCGCGGGGATGGCGGGGGAGTACGCCGGTGTCGGAGCGAGGAGAGTCTGCGAAGAGCGGGCAAGGAGGACGAGTTGAGGGGCATTGGGGAGACGAGCGAGCTGGGAGAGGAATGCGGTACCGACACCACCAACGCCTGGTTCAATTGTTAGTTCGGTTGATGGGAGAATGCCCTTAGGCATGTAAAAAGATGGAGGGGTAGCATACCGACAACACCGAGATAGATAGGGCTAGACATTTTGAGCAATTGCTTGAAGTGTTGGTATATTCTGAAGGTAAAGGGTATGTATATGGGTTGAAATGAGCAAAGCCAGATATGCAATGAGAAATATCTGGACAGAGAAGTAGATGATTGAGTAGATTGCGCGATGATCAGCTTGACTCAGTTTAACATTGCGGGACCGGCCCGGAGATATGTATTCCCAGTGAATTGCTACTGCTAAAGTGTATATTAAAGCTTCAGTTGTTAAGCAAGTTGAATTGTACAATTCTGTTGAAGTTAACTATTTATATGATTAAAATTATATCTCTACATATTAGTCTGAAGAGTCATTCCAATGCTAGTATAGGAATCTGACGTGATTCGTTGCCTTGAAGCACAGGCCACCAAGCTCTTATCGGACCTGTTATCAATTCTATCTTCGCCTCCATCATCATCAGGACATTATTGACCGCAGTGGTTTGCTTGAGCTAGTAACAAACCATGGCGTCCGACCAATCCCAATTATACGGGAAACGTCCCACCAAGAACACAAAAGCCCAAGATATCTCCAGCTCATCGAACCTCGCCTTCACAACCCAGCTCTCCTCCCTCATAGCCCAAGACAGCGGCACATCACGCGGCCGAACCCGACCATCAAAAGCACCCAAATCCGACCTCTTCTCCAAGGCAAATAAAGGCGCTGAGAGGCGCGCAGCCGCCGATCTTCGCGATGACGATCACACCCAACAAGCACATAAAAGCAGCAAGGACATCGGAACGATCGACGATGCGACGCTCAATCGATCCAAGCGCAAGATGGCAGAAAAGGTCCGACAATACAACGATCTAAAGAAAGGGCTCTACCTAGCCGGCGATAGCAGTGATGAGGAAGATACACATCAAGCCAAACGATCACGACCAGAGGAATACCTCGCTCGTTTACGGCGCAAGGAGAAGGAAGGTCTTGTTGACTTTGATCGAAAATGGGCCGACGAGGAACGCAAGCGACAGGGATCGGGATCTGATTCCGAATCTTCAGCTGATGATGATAACGCTTCTGTCATTTCCTACGAAGATGAATTCGGGCGATCGCGTCGTGGAACAAGGAAGGAAGCTGCGCGTGCGGCGCGCACGAAAGAAGAAGAGGCGGATCATGGGCGCTCAGGACAGGAAAGGTGGAAACCTGCTCGACCGGAGAACTTGATTTATGGCGAGACCGTGCAAGCTGAAGCGTTTAATCCGGAGGGCACCATCGCGGCGAAAATGGCGCGTCTTGCGGCGAGACGGGATAGATCTGCTACGCCTCCGGAAGAAGTTCACTACAATGCTGATGCGGAGGTGCGGAATCGGGGTACTGGGTTTTATTCTTTCTCGACGGATGAGGTTGAGAGGAAGAAACAGATGGAGGAGTTGATACGGGCGCGTCAGGAGACTGAGGCTGAGAGGTTGGTTAGAGCGGAGAGGAAGGCTGAATGGGAGGAGAAGACTACTCAGCGACGACGGGAGATCGCTGCGTTGCGAGAGAAGAGAATGACTGAAAGGCTGTTGAAGGGTCTTTCTGGCATGCAATCATTTACTGGACAGCCTGAGCTGGAGAAGTGAAGGTCTGCAAGTTCTGCTATGTACTTTTTATGATACCCAATATTTTATTTATCTTTTCTGTTTTGATGATTCGACGATTCCTAGGAATATGGATTTGCCAATGATCTTATGCATGGATTCAAGTTTGTAGATCAGTTCAAATGCAAAGACAGTTAAACGAAATATCCAAAAACCAACTTGAACACCACCACCAATTGATATCTCAATATACTCATGTAACATGTTCGCCTCGCTGGAAAAGGATAATTGTCGACACCGCCCAGTTGCTGTACCAGAGCTAACATATGCCAACCGAATTGAAAGGAGCTTTTTATCTTGATCATGATCATCACAGCGTAAACTCATGAGTCGTAAGCCTAGCAAGGCGTGCTTCATAGATGGCGCACCGTAAATACAGGCGCAGTCGCGGAATCAAGCAAGCTCTTCCATCATATCCAAGAAACTTTCAGCATCTGGATAAGAATTGTTAGTTCAAGGACACGCTTGCAACAGGAGTAATTTGAACAAACCACTTCGGGAAGTGAATTTGAGAATATGCTCTCCACGAGGGGTGGATGGGGGAGAATAGTCTTCGGGAGACATGAAAATCGTCAATTTCAGGTCGCGCACTGCGATTGTTCGCGAATCCAAGGATTTTAACCACCGCGATCGATCGAGAAGATGAGTGACGAAAGCAGTCCATACGGGAGTCCTAGTTGGTGGTTCAGTCAGAAATTGCGCATAATTCGCTTCATTATCGATCTTACCGGTCCATATCTCCTTTGTGAACAGAGGCCTGCAATCGTACAGCTCCGGTTGTCTTATGCTGATAAACCCGCAAGGCATGAGTATAGCTGTCGTCATCGATTGTGCTAGATGGAGTCAGTATATGGCACAAAGATCATATGTATTTGGAGATAGGAGTAACTCACCCGCCATACAGCTCCTCCTCATCGTCCAATTCGTGATCCTGGATATCTTCCACAGGTCGACCGCCATCTTGAGAGCGAAGAGCCAAGAAAGAACAGAAGAAGACCACCATACCTGTTTCCTGGATATTAGAGATGTCACAGTTAAACCACGGAAATAAAAATCACACTACTCACTTTCAAGAGTCGTGAACTTCAGACGTGCCCATAGAACCAGTTCTCTGCCCCCTTTTCGTCTTCGACACAGCTGGAGACAGCATCCTGCCTGAACAACCTCCAGCATGTTCAAAGGTAGACAGAAGAGCTCACTTGGTCTAGAGCGGTGAGGCACCTTGCAGACAATTCGAGCACGATGATCTCTGTCACGCAAGTAGAAGTATGTATTCATCTCCGAGGTGTCATTGAAGGCTCTATGGAATGGTTAGAAAGATTGGATTTATGATTATTGATAAAAGCAAGACTTACAACTGAAGGATCTTCTCAAATCCTTGTTCCTTCAATATTTGTTTGATGTTCGTCTGAGGCTCATCGAAGCATCCGGCTCTGTACAAATTCCAATATCGTCAGTGGTATATCCCAAACAGAGGGGAGGTTATTCTGACCTGTCTGCCGTGTCCGGAATTGCAGTATTCGTGTTGTAGCTACTAAAAACCTCCCTCACCCAGTGGTATTGTATCGCATCATTCTGGGTTGACTGGCTATTCGCTGTACCAGCAGACCCAGACCCAGTTAAGGGTGAACTGGGTGCCTCGGGAACCGAGGGCGGGATGCTATCGGAGAATGTCCCAGATGAAGGTGACAGAGGGGACTGTGGGGATAGGTGTGATGGTCGAACACGCTCAAACGACCGGCGCCGGCGTCGGTCACGGTCACTGACCGGACTCGGGGGATCAATCACCACATGACCCCTGGAAGGGGGACGTCCGTTATCGATCACCACATTTCCTCTCGAGGGAGGTCTCGAAGGCGGCCTCGAAGAAGGTCTTGACTGAGGCCTTGATGGAGGTCTCGGAGGTGGAGGGTCATTATTATTAACCGACAAGCGTCCAAAGCGAGAGAGTATGCGTTGTTCCTGTAATGCGAGGAGGTTTCTCAGACTGTTACGAGAAGAAGCGAGGAGCGGAAGTCCACTGGGTCGACTAAGAAACGACGGACATTAGTATAGGCCCTAGTTGATTGAAAAGCCCGAGTGGGCGGTTCTTTTTTCTGGTTTGATTGATTTTGTTTGTTGCTGCCCAAGGTTACATACTCCTTCATCACTTCAGTCGTTTCTCTTAAGAAAGTTTTATATTTCAACAGTCGAGTCGAAAGAGCATATTGCGACTCATCCCAAAAGGTCCGTTCGAGTGACATCCAAACCCGCCTGTAGGAGTCAGGTGTCCCTGTCCCATCCAGCCGACGGAAATGATCGAAGATCTCGTCCAGTGTGTACTTCAGGCTCTTGCGTAACAATTCGATATCAGGCTGAATGCGGGCCCAATTGCGCCGATAGAGAACATCTTGCGAAAGGGTCTCTATAGCGGTCAACGATGAGCTGATGGCATAGAGATCAGAGATCAGGCCAGTAACCTCTGCCGCATGGTCGGGCAGAGGGCGACGAAAATCGGTGAAGCCATCTGCCGCATCTTCGGCGTCCTTAGCAGACGTGCTCAGGGCCATGGAGTGGTTCCATACGGTGGGAAAACTTGAGATTCTGGATTCGAACCAAGAAAAAGAGGGACTCGAAGGTTACGAGAGCCCGACGAAGGCAAAGGCAACAATGTCTCACGTGGGATGCGGCTCTTACTTTTTTTTTTTTCACCCTTGCGTCTTGTGTCCTGACGTGGTCGCGCGGGAATGGCGGGGCTTTTTTGTGGTGGGGAGGGGAAGAGGAGGGGAAAGAAGCAAGTGGAATCAACACATCCCGGTCTACCTAGAAGATGTCGATAACGAGATATACTAGATTCGACCTGTCCAATTTCCAGTTGGTAAATATGACCAATATCGATTTTATTGGATTGATAGACGAGTTTCCATGGTTCTTGCACAACTTTAAGTATGCATCTGTATGGTCCCCACTAGATAACCCTGGATGAGTCCCGTGGGCGGATCCATCTTGACAGAATAGATGAGACAAGGAGAGTAGGTGGAATATAATTCATTTGGATTTAGGAAGAGAGTTGAATATTCCAAAGTTGAGATTAGAAAAGAATAAAAAAATAACTAGCATAGGTGGTAGTAGTGGTTCTTGTAGAAGTAGTACTCTACCCGTTGTATAGGTTATAGTGACAGCGGTGGAGGAGTGTCGTTAAAATAAGACATAGGTCGGATGGGAGGGTAAGCCTTGATCTTTAAATCACTCTGTAAAGAACCAAGGGGCACCTGGCTCCATATTGCTGCCTATGAGGCTCCATAGGGCTCGTATCCCCATTTGAGGCTGTGTAGTAGTCCACTCCAGGGCTGATTTGTACTTAGCGCCAAGCTATACTAGAGGAATGACTATTGCAGATGTAATCAATATTTGCTGACCTGCAGACCACTGGAGGCCTCGTGGAGTGCTATACTCTTCATTTTGTACAGAAAATCAATAACACTATTCAAGTTCTTCTTTGTTCAGATGTTTTGAAGATTCTATCTTTGTTGGAGGTGAATAGACAGGGATGTGTTGAGACCAGGTATACTATACTGGAGCACTTGACCTTTTGTCGAGATATCATTTCCTCTCTCGCTCCGATATACTAGACAATAATGGACTTTGTCTTGATAGAAGGACATTGAAAGTACGAGGGACAGCATAAGAAATTCGCCAGGTTACATTTTGGTGAATGCATATTAGGCCAGATAATATCTAAGATGGGCGAACTAACGGCATAAACAGAAATATTAAGATAGCTGTGGTTGGTCCAATTTTATGGTGGCTGAGGATGGGCTACAGTGACACCTGGGCAGCTTCGTTGATCTAATGGTGTGTGAATCATGCGTGTTGTGATAACCACCGCAAAAACAAACAACACAAAGAGAACGATTAGGCACCCACAACTTAGGGTTAATACTATTTGCCTCATCGTGGGGCACTTCGCGTCAAAACGCATTAGATCGCGACTTAAGCTTCAGCCTCGACGTACCCCGGGCCCCGCAAGGCAATCGAGTAGAATTTAAGTGTAAACAAACAAACAAACATCGCACCAGGGAATATGGATACTTTGATTAGACTAGTATACAGCAGACCAGGCTCGCATTGAGAAACCAAGCAAGCACGGTTCTGGCGATCAATCAGAGCAGTCGAAGAATACAAGAGACCCCAGTTCTCCATAGAAAAAGAATAAATTAGAGAACTCGGAGAAGGTAAACATGACTGTCGAGAGATACGGGTGTCAATATGAAAACCAATTTCCACGAGAAAACACTAAGTCAGGGCCGAATTCAGGCCATCATAAAGCAAGCAAAAACCACCGAGGAACCCGTCCGTTAAGCCCATAAGTGATAAAGCGACAAAGGAAAAGGAAGACCGAGGAGAATCACTAAGAGAGCACACGAAAAACGCCGAGATCCGCGCAGAGAAAATGTGCGGCGAGACGCTTAGGAAGACTCCTCATCATCATCACCGGCCTCGAGAGACTGTAAAGCATGTTAGCCAGGAACCAAAAACAAAGTCAGATGGGATTGTGAGGAGGTAGTGGTGACTTACGGCCAGGTACTTGGCCTTCTCCTCCTCGTAGCGCTTCTTGTCAGCGGCAGCCTTGTCGTCGTAAGGCTTGCGCTCGCTCTCAGTGAGAGCCTTCCACTTGTCACCAAGCATCTTGCCAACCTGGCCTGTGATAGAGGTTAGAAAGGTTTTAAGTCAGACACGGGATGCAGAGAAAGGCTTACCGAAAGAGATACCGGGGTTCTCCTCACGGACGCTGTCACGCTTGTCGTTGGCGAAAAACATGTAGGCAGACAGACCGCGCTTGGGGGCATTGGGGTCTAGCATGAGTTATCAGTATATGGAACGCGATGAAGAGCAATTGAGAAGAGATATAGATGACATACCCTTCTTTCCGCGGGTCTTCTTGGGAGCGGCCCGGCGAGTGGTCTTTTCCTTAGGCATCTTCTTGGATTTGGTCTTGGGAGTCTTAGGCATGGTGGTCAGTTTGGTACGCGCAAGGTTGGATGCGATCGGAAGATATGTAGCGGTTGGACGGAAAATGGGAACGATAGAGCAAACGACGGTGATGAGAGGGGGGAAAAGAGAGAGGAAGGAGTAACAGCCAGAACCACTGCTAAGAAAACAACGCGCTTCGGGTGGGTGGTCTCAAGTCACTTCAGAAACAATGGTAGCAAACACGACCCAAAACACGCGCGTGGGCCATGGATGCGCTCTTGCTCAAAACAGCCTCTGACGGCTTGCAATGGGACGAAACAGCTTGACAAGATGAGATTAATACTCACAATAGACAGGGGATTTAAAGATCAAATGGTGGTTTCAACACTAAAAGAACCTATATGAGTTGGCGCAAGTTAGTAATTGTCGCGTTCAACAACAACGTAAATCAATGGAGCGCGCGACCGCGACGACGATTAAAAAAAGGAAAAAAGAACCTCGATTGAAGAGAACCAAGGACAATAGAGACAGAAGAAAAAAAAAGGAATTGTGGTGGTGGAGAGAGAATTGGGTGGTGGGTGTATAGATCAGGGAATAGGTGCAGTACCTGAGATTGGTCAAAATAGTGTATGGGCGAAGCTGGTAGTAAGAAGAAGGGAAAGAGAGAGGGGGGAGAGCCGTAGTAGTAGGGAAAGAGAGAAAGAGAGGGGGAATGCCCTTGCTGTTTGCTTACCAAGGGGAATGTATGGTATTTGGTGTATGATACTGTATTTTCCCTATTAAAAAGTCTCATAGCACTCTTCCACCTGGGCAGCTTACTACTGTTGGCCCCAATGTACTTGTTCTTTTTTTGTCCGATATTATTTCTTTCTATTCTTCAATCTGAATTATTTATTATTTCTTCTAACTAATAAATATATCTTTAATCTCTGCCCTGGTGTATATGCGAAGGTCCATATGATGAAAACCCGTTACCAAAGAATAATACATGCCTCTACCCGTGGTGGTTCACACACCCGCGCAAGCCGTATTATCACCCGTAACATACTCAAGCCCTCTCACAGTGGAGCATGGCTGAAAACCGCGCAGCTGGTCGTACCGTGTACAGATGAAACCCATAATAAAGTGACATCTCAGACCAGTATTCTGTACCAAATACACGGCTCGTCTCAGCTCCAAGATTCAATTGAATAGGACGAAAAATCCAATAAGAAAAAAAAAAAACAATGCATTTGCCAAAATAAAATAATCTTGCATTCAAGTTATCACCAAAAAAAAAGGAAAGAAAGATATAGAATATCCACACAGGCAGAAAATTAAAGAATCCTTTGGCACATAACCTTGGAATACTAAGGTTAATATCAGGTGGTCTATTTTATAGCCTCTCACCATCCTAGTCCACTCAAGTACTCAAGTGCTCCAATTCTCTATGAGCCCCGTTGACGCAATTGGTTTGCAACCAGAAGGGTTGCGCGACACCCACGGACAAATGGCACTCACACAACTCCTTGGCCAGGTAATAACCCCGACATGAATACCGAAGGTTACGTGGGGAGTGATGTACGGTACCTACCCTTATCCTCGCCAAAGTACACCCAAGTATACTGCGTACACACGGACTATAGTAATATTTTATGGATAAACCGGATCCCTTCCCATACATAGAAATGATTTCCCGGTCTGATCCAGCCTGGGTCTAGTCAAGCCCCAGTATTAACACATTAAAGTAATAAAAAGCACCGACCACGGTGTAATAGCACCCATGACCGAATTAGCGCGAGGTAAGGGCCTGGAGTCGCAACCGTAGCCCGGAGCGTTGCTCAATCATAAGCGTGGCGTACCCTTTTGGCGTAACCGCCGATTGGAAATTGGAAATTGGAAACACGGCCTTACGCTATCGCTTAGTTTTCTCTCTTGAATTTTTCTGGTTGTTTTGAAAAGGATGGCCAGGTGGCTGCCCACATCCTGTTATGCAGCTAGACCACGGGAAACTGAAATCACGGAATTTGGATTCCCTCGAGGAGGATTTGAATTATCGAGGTCTACAGTAAGGTGGAGGTTGGAAATAAAAAAAGACTCAACATGAAGATATTTCCAACATATTCAGGTAAATGGTGATTTCCCCTCTATTCCTTGCAGTAACGGGAATCACACCATGATCACAAGCCGGGAAATATGGAGTATTGGGGCGTGTTCCCTTGCGACGCGTTCTGAAAGTTCCCTCGGGATACGGAGTACGGGGTACAATATGCAGAACATGTACTAAGAGAGTAGCAATCTTCATCAGTTCCTATAGAAACAAGGAATTAACATTTGCAAGATAATCTCATATCATAATAAACTATATACATTATACTAGTCCACCTGGTAAATGCCTACTATCAAAAACTTAGAGCCTGGTTTACACATTAAATGGGTTACATTTCGATACATCGGTTTTCATGTTTCAGTCCCGCAAGAATCAAGTACCACTCCACCTGTAATCTTGATACTTGTAATATTACCCTTCCACTTCTTCCGGAGAGCGTCATAGAGTGCCCTCGCCTAATATCTGTGTAATACATACTCGAATGCTGGTTTCTGCAGCCCACTAGCTTCAGCACTAAGATTTTTCTAGATGAATCTGGACAAGTCAATATATCATTTCTGCAGCTCTATGTGTATTCCGTAAATTAAACTCCAATATCATATCCTTGATGAGGGGATTTTTTCCGGGCTGTGCGTGGCTGACATCCCCCTAACAACGCGTAGCCCTCTCTTATCTATCCACTCCGTCATGGCGCGTGAACAGTGATGTAGACGTGGGTCAACAGGTCTTACACGGCCACACTCCTATTACGTTGTATTCAAGTTACCACAGTATTTTCTCATGCTAGGATAATAATTTCGCTTGCGGAAATCTTGACTTGGTAGCAATTTTTAGAGTTAAACAGAAATCGTATGAATCATCTGAACTTGAAGATGTATCATTCCTTGACCAGCCTTGGGTATACACATTTTGTTAAAAGAGAAATAAACGCACTAAAAAAAAGACCTCAAAATACGCCTCGCAATCATGAACACATCAATCGTCACTTTCATCCAGAACCAATGCTCGTAGATCATCATCGTCAGCCCAGTTGAGACCACTGCCAACGACCATGGCACTAGCAATGTTTTTCATTCTCTCCCACTGCGCCTTGCTAGTCTTATGCTCGGCCTCGAGAGTGTCCAGCTGCGACGCAAGGCTTGCATCCTGGAGTCTCTCACGCCAGGAAGAATCTTGCTTTGTGAGATCCAATAGTTGGCTCACTAGTTCCTGGTTGTCTTGGTTGATGTGTAAATTCTCGACTTCAAGGTCAGAAACTCGCTTGAGAACTGCGTTATGAGCGGAAGCTAGATTCTCATGCGCAAGTGCTAGCTCATCGCGTCGGTTGATAAAGCGAAGCAAGGCCCTGTGTTATCTTCATAAGACGCGTCGCATATCAACTTGAGAGTGGTCATACACGTACTTTTCAGGGGGTGTGTTTGCTTTCAGGTGGACAGCTTTCAAAATCGGATCTGTCATAAGAACCGTTTGCGCCGCTTTCTTTCTAACCGTATAGGTAGCTCGCGCCTCTAGTAACTCGCGTTCCGCGATCGCGAGCTCCTCTTCCGCATTATCGCCTGAGAGTTCTTCCCGTTCTGTAGAGCAATTAGATAAAAGCGCGACCATACGAAAGAAACCATAAGAATTAAGGGAAAGAAATGAAATGGCAAGGACCAAGGAAAAAATTATTTGTACCTTGTTCAAGTAAGGCCTTCTCTAGTTGTTGTTCCTGAACCTGTTGAGCAAGCTGCAGGATAAGCAGTTCTTTGTCTGATAGCGTCACGACATCGCGAGTGTCATCTGCAGCATAACCAAGGAGGGTCAGCTCCCCGGGTTGTAGGTGTGGCCACTGGCCGTGTTTTGGCGCCATTGAAAGATCGCGTGCGAGAGAAGATATCTCGTGATACTGATACGGACTTGGGAGGCGGTGGGAAACTCACATGGAAGAGCTTCAGCCCCTACCCAACCTTAACCACTACTCTCCCCTCTTGATAACACCTGAGAGCTTTTCGCGCTCGGTGGAGAGGAGGGGGATATGTCGTTACACATTTACATTGCTCACTCTGGTGAGCACATACTGGCTGATCCGGTAGCCTTTGCTTCGTATGTTTTGATCTCTTTCCCCAGAATCCCGGCACCTGGAGGGGAGCTTCCATTTTGATGCTCTATGTACCTGCCAACTAACTCCACTTCATCTACAGTCCGGAAGCTTTGCGATCATGGATCATTAAGAATACCTCGATCCCCCTTTCAAGGCAGATCTTGATGACTGCCCGAGGGAAGAATGTGAAGATACAGACACTTGCCACCGAGGTATGGAGCTCCAAGTTGGGCACACTTTTCTGAATTTCAGTGTCCACATGTTAAGCCGCTCAATATACTGATTCATACTCTTCGTTATCCAAATTAGACCGAAATCTTCGTGTATGACCGACGATACCTGAACGAGACTGATGACGTCGAGCTCCCCGAGCTACCTCCACCCGAACCCTTTCAGCCCGGCAGCCCTCCAGCATCCCTCTCCGATGAAAACAACCTACAAGCATGGCAGCGTCTGTTTTTAGCGCGAAAAACGTGGGCCTCGGATTTATCCAGCCGCTGTGGGACCATCTACAAGAATGTGCAGGAACATAACGAGCGGGCCATTATCATCCATCGGGCTGTTGGAGTTGCGCTGGAGAACCTCAAAGCTCACGTTGGGAGCTTGGAGCGAAAGTTCCAAGATGCACAGTCATGGGCTAATAATTTGCTGGAGGAGCAGCAGGCTGCTCTTGATGGCTGGCAACGTGCTCTAGCAGTGTTGGAGGAGATACCGGCCAGGAAAGACTTCCCTCTGCTGGGGCGGCCAGCGACACCCAAGAAAGACAGTAGCCGGTTGACCGGCTCTCTGAATGATTTCATTGACGCAAGCGAGGTCCAGCAGGCAGGTGCGAATGCAACGGATGCAATGCCTCGGTTCGCGGGTCAGATGCAAGACATTGAGAAGACCGTGGTCGAAATCGTTTCAGATACCCAGCGCTTGGTGGGGAATATTACCTTCCCTCCTGCCGACCATGAGGACGATTTTCTTGACGAAGTTGAAACAATTGTAAAGAAGATCGGTTCGGACTATGAACATGTGAATGGTTTACCCAACAACCCGAAAACAGTGGTAAATGTCTCTCGACTGGCACTTAACCACACCCAAAATCTGCTGCCATCCCTAAAACTTGCAAGTGCAGACCTTCAACAGGCTCTCGAGCAAGCAGTTAGGCAGCTGAGCACTGCGCAGAACGTAGCTCTTGGGCAGATGCGGGCCATTTCAGCGCTCCAATTTCGGTTAGCAGATGCGCACACCAGGTTACTCAACCTTGGCGTTCATACAAACGCATTTGAAATTATATTTACTGTCTTTCAGATGCCGATGGTGTATGGCTCTATTCTAATCGAGTCTGTGCGTCGTCGCGAATGGAGCGAGAAAGTCAAAGCTGATTCCTTAAATTTGGCGGAAGAGATGGCAGTCTTGCGAGATGAGGAACAGCGACGTCGGAAGAAATGGCTCAAGAACATGGGAGATCACATATCTACTGGTGACTCCGCAACACTTGGGATCGAAGTCAATCTACAAGGGCAGGACGAGGAATGGCCAGAGGTGACTCGTAAGGAGATCGAGACCTATATCGAAGATCTACGGGCCAAGCATCTCCTTAAGAGTATTGCGGATGATTTGACACAGCAATTCAAGAATCTAGATTCCCCCACCCGCCAGCAAAGACGACGAGCTAAGGCTTTCAAGAATGGTAGTGTGTTTGATATGAGCCGGAGTTCAATGTTGCTACGAGGAGATGACATGGTCCGAAGCTTGCAGGATGAAAAAACTAAACTCGAAGAGCGTCTCAAGGGCTCTGAAAGTCGGGTTCGCAAGTTGGAGGATCTCCTTCATCGCCAAAGTCATTTCAGCCGACCATCTAGCGGGAATTTCGGACCCGACTTCCCAACTTCCCCTGCATCTCCACACCCCGATGCTCTCTCCAGGCGGTCTTCAGTTTCCTCCAGGCGTGTTTCTATGACCCAGTCCCCCGAGGATAGAGTGCTTGTTCAGCGCATAGTATCACTTGAAGCTGAGCTTACAGCTGAAAAGGAAATTGTGCAGAGGCTTCACAAAGAGGCTCATGCTGAGCGACAATCTAATTCAGACAAGTACCAAGAAGCTCAATCCACCAAGAAAGATCTCATTGGGAATCTTGAGGCTCGACAGCGCGAGTTCGAAGACGAGAGGAGATTCCTTGAAACTGAACTCAAGAAGTATCGACTTCGCTCTGAGGAGGTCGAAGAAGAGCTCGACAAGCTCATGGATGGACGGGACCATGAGAAGCAGGAAGCCGAGGACCGAATTCATCAACTTGAAACTGACTTGCAGAGTGCCTACACAGTCTCTGCCGAGGAGTCTCAAAAGGTCAAAGATCTTGATGCACGCGTCCAAGCCCAGGAGGCCAAAGAGCAAGATCTTCAGGCCAAGATTGATGACCTCGAGTGCCAGAAAAAGGAGTGGAACCAAAAGAACCAAGACAACTATGGTGCTTTACAATCGGCTTTCATGAACTTATCACCCGGCGGTTCTGTTCCGGTCGAACTACCCGGCATCATTCATGCTATCGAGATACTCTCTGAGGGTCTTTCCATCCATGCTAGAACTGCCGAGAGCAATGCATCGAAAGCCATGGCAGAGAACAAAGCTCTTGAAGAGAAGATACAGACTCTCGAGCTACAGCTGGATGAAAAGACCAAGGCCTTTGCTGACTGCGAGGCTGACTTGACCAGGGCAACAGAAGAACTTTCACAATTGCGCTCTGAAATGGAAGATGTCAAGCAAGACTTGGAACAGGAACGATCAAAGTTCAATACGCTGCAATCTGAAATCTCTACAGGGGAGAGTGGCTCAGATGCCCTGCGAGAACGAATCGCTGAAGAGGAGCAGAAACATGCAGATCTGTCTCAAAGACTAGCTGATGCAGAGTTGCGAGCCCAGGATTTGCAGACTCAAGCAGCGGACTGGACGAAAAAGCTTGATATGGCCTCTGAGGCGGAACGGCTTGCTCTAACACGTCACGAAGCTCGTGGCACTAGATGCTATGAGACTTCGCGACAGCTGTACTCACAAGTTGACAAGTTAGAGCGGATGCTTGAGCAACTGGGCTTTGTAGTCATTCAGCAAGATGGTCACCTTGTGATTCAGCGAGCCTCCAAGCTCACTGCCTCATCATCCGGCCTTGGTGAGAGCCTGGCTCAGTCGGGGATTGTCTCTGCCAAACCTGATAGTGCACTACTTGGATGGATGCATGCTGATAGTCCAGAAGATGAAGAGGCTAAGTTTTCTACTTTTATGGAAAGCCTCTCGCGATTCGATGTTTCGGTCTTTGGGGATGTAGTTGTGAAACGAATGAAAGACATTGAACTTCTGGCTCGCAAATGGCAAAAGGAGGCTCGCGGCTATCGTGAGAAGTACCACCGGGTCCAGAGCGATGCTCATGACAAGATTGCATACCGGTCGTTCAAGGAGGGGGATCTTGCTCTGTTTCTTCCGACTAGAAACCAAGCCCTTCGTTCTTGGGCCGCGTTCAATGTTGGCGCACCACATTACTTCCTACGCGAGCAAGATTCTCACAAGCTCTATGCGCGTGAATGGCTACTTGCCCGCATCACCAAGATCGAGGAACGCGTGGTGGATCTTTCCAAGTCGTTGAACGGTGGCACCCTCGACCGACGCTCCCTTGGAGATGCCAGCGAGGCTGCCTCGATTGATGATGAAAATCCCTTCGAGTTGTCTGACGGATTGCGCTGGTATCTGCTCGAAGCCGTCGAGGAGAAGCCCGGTGCACCTGCTACCCCCGGAATCTCCAAGAGTACAGTCGCATCTACACCCGTGGATGCGAAAGGTAGCATTCGGCTGAAGCGTCCGACTGAAGAAAGTACAGTTGCTCAGACTCTGTCCAAAAGCTTGGAGAGTCGCCGCAACAGCTCTAATTCGAAACGTGGTACACCTACGCCTTCACAAAAGGCCAACGACTCGACTGTGGACCTAGTTCGTCCTGCTGAGGCAGATGCTAGCGCTGATGCCGCCGGCTCTCAGCCTCGTGAAACTGCTCCGATTTTTGAAGAGGTTCGCCGTGACCTACTCTTCGGCCCGTGAAAAGTAGAAAAATACTTTCATCTTTTCTCGGGTCTTACATTGTTTCAAAAGCTAACCATTTTGGGGGTTTCCAGCAGGCTACGAATCACTCTATACTGGGCTCTCAGAAACAGCCCAAAGTTGATGCCGCTGCGTCACCCGCAACTCCTCTCTCCCGATCAACATCTGCTCGACGAGGACGGCCATGGGAGAAGCTATGGTCCATTGAATACCGACGTGAGGACGGTCCATAATAGAAAGATTTCCTAGGTTGGTATTTATGGCGTACGATGGTTCTTTTTTTACTTTTTTTTAGATTTGCGATTCTACCTTGCCCATTTTTGCTCTTTCTGTGTCTTTTCTTTTCTTTCAAGCGCTGCTCCTACTCCATCGTCCTCACGGCTTCCCAAGGCATATACTTTCACGAGATACCCATACGTACAAATGAAATTCGTTTATAACAATTCCCTGTAATCTATTTATTTTTATGTCTAGGGATCATGTAAAACACTTTCCCAACATTTGCAATGATCGCAGTTACTACTTGCGCTCCTGTACTAGGCACCCTGTAGGTCCTTACACACAGAGGTCACCACCTGGGCAGTCACCTGTAGATACTACATATCCACTGGCACATGTGCAGGTACATATTGACCAAGTGCTCGCTGGCAAGTATGATGTGAACACTTGGATATGTCCATTTAAGCGAGCTTCCTGGGCAAGAACATTGAAGTAAAATGCTAAGGACATACCCTCAATTTCCGAAGCGTTGGTGGTGCGACTTGTACTATCAATCAATTGAACCACTGCAGTGACTACTACAGGCGGTAAAGATTTACTAGTAGGCGTAGGAGAGTTCAAGTTATCATGGTGAAATCCGCCGTATTCAATTGCGTATACAAAGCTAATCAACATTCAAATCTGCAAATCTTGCGATAGTTCAGGTCGAGTGGGCGGCGTTGCTAAAGAGACTTCCCTGGATGAGATCTTGTGTTCAAGTTCGCGCTTCCAATTCCTAACAGCCTTAGAGGTAGATAAAGTGTCTGGGTGATCATGGCCTAAGACCTTTATGCGCAAGGCAAGGCATTCCTCCATCAAATTCACAGCATCAGGAAGTTTGGATCGGGACTCGGATTTCCAAGTAACGGCAAGATTCGACATACTGGTCAGAGTATCAGGATGTTCAGCCCCCTGGACCTTCTTGCTTATCTCTATGACTTGGATTTCCAACTCCTCAGCTTCCTTCCATCGATACTGACTCGAGTAGGTTGCTGCTAGATTCGCCATGCTGTTCAGAGTTTCAGGATGTTCAGTACCCAGAACCATTTTCCTTTTCTCCAAAACCTGCCAATCCAGTTCCTCGGCGTCTTCCCATCGACCCTGGCTCGAATATGCTGACGCTAGATTGGTCATTATTGTCAGGGTGCTAGGATGTTCCGCTCCCAGAGCCATTTTGCTTTTCTCCATAACTTGTAAATCGAGCTTCTCGGCTTTTTCCCATCGGCCCTGAGCTCGATAGGTTTCTGCCAGATTTGACATTCTGATCAGAGTACTCGGATGCTCAGGGCCCAGAACCATTGTCATTTTCTCCATTGTCTGTAAATTCAGCTTCTCAGCTTCCTTCAATCGACCCTGCTGCCAATATGTCTCTGCCAGGCTCGCCATGCTGGCCAGAGTATCGGGATGTTCAGGCCCTAGAAGTGCCGTCCTTTTCTCCACGACTTGGACTTCCAGCTTCTCGGCTTCCTTCCATCGACACTGGTTTGAATAGGTTGTTGCTAGATCCGAGATGCTTCTCAGAGTATCGAGATGCCCAGGGCCGCATCTTTCCTCTTCCATTTTCCATAAATCAAGGTACAGGATTTCTGCTTCGAACCATCTCCCATCACTAGAGAGACAGTCCGCAGCATTACCTATTAACTGAGCATGGTTGTTTCGCTGATCCGTGAATTCCTCTTGACTGAAAAGGAACAATGCATGGGGGAGGTATTCTCGCCATTGTTTTCGATTTTCTTGGTCATTATTCGGGAAAACATCCTCCATATGATCTGCGGCTCGAATGATGCAATCACAAAACAGGCCGTTTTTTCTGAGGAAGTTGCGAGTGGCCAGGTGGACAAGTCTGTGTAAATTAAAATCCTTATCCTGCCGGTTTGTAAATGAATATGCATCCAGAACCCCAAGTGCGTCAATTTGGCGTTTTTTGGATGTTGGCAGTGGAAGTAGGGAAGTGGGAATGTTCCGTGGATTGCAGCATGCCATGAAGAAAAGAATGTCGGCTGCTAGTTGATTTTCATGTTGAATTTGCTTGAAGGATATCAACCACGTCGTGATGACTGGGTTCTGGATCTCTTCATACCGTCCCTGATCTGTGAATTCTTCACTCAACAGCTCAACTACCTCGGACTCCTGATCTTGTAGAAGCTCCAAGTATTCAGACAGATCTAGTCCGTTCTTGACTATATATGCTGAAGCCTGGCCTATGGCCAATGGGAGGAAAGCGAGCTGCTCAAGAAGGGTATTTGCACCGATCGGATCTCTCAGCAACTCCTTTTCACTAGTGAATTTCTGTAACATTGATAGTGCTGTTTCTTTGTCGAGATCGGGCATGGGGAAAATGTGCCTCTCCGATAGGTCAACCGCGAGCTTTCGGTTTCGAGTTGTGAATAAAATGCGACCTTGTTCATTCCGTGGAAGATAGTCTCGAAGTCTGAGGCCCACTTCATTGGGAGAGAACCATATGTCTGGATCGTCTACGTTGTCAAGAATCATGAGCCACTTCCCAGCACGCTTCGAGCTAAGATAGGTTTTGACCTGTTCTTTGACTTGCGCTGGCTCGAGGCCTTCAAGCCCAACAGTCTGTGCTATCTCCAGGTATGCCTGCTCAATCACAGCGGAACTGGTACAAGGGACCCAGAAGACTGAGCACCCTTCATCATTTTGTCGAATGCGGTAGGCGAGTTCCAGAACCACCTGGGTCTTTCCAGCTCCTCCCAGCCCGGTCACGGCGATTTTTCTCGGACCATCATGCGAAGAGAGACATTCCTCTAGCTGGGAGATGATATCTTGACGACCAACGAATCTTGAATTTCTTGCTAATGGGACCACCCAATGGCGCAGTCTGGCTGGACTTGTTGGAGTACTAGTAGTGGTTGGGAGGGTGTACAGCAGCGATTTCGTGTACGCGGCTGCTGTCAACGCTGCAAATTTCTGCCATTCCTTCTGCTTATGAGAGTCACAGTAGTCACAGATCCCTCGAATCACCAGGGTTGGTATTTCATCCACGATGCCTGCTGCCTCCATCTCGAAACAAATTATTCCATGCTTTTGCGCAAGACGATCTCGTGTCTCTGAATCCTTTATGACCTGGTCGCCAGAAGCAATAAGTCCATAGTGAATACGAGGTGTCCTGGTTTCACGTTCTGGTCGCGACACTAATTTTTCTTGGTCACACATTTCACAGCTCTTCGATTTATCAACATGATGGTACGAGGAAGGAAAAAGATAATCTGTTCGTATGTCGGGGGGTGAAAATTGGTCTCGCATATCGGAATTTTGGCTCAGCACGTCGTGGAGAATTTCTGAGATCTTCCCATCTCGTCTGACCATTTGCGTCGCTTCTTGAGAGGATATATGTGTTAAAAGAAATTGCGGTGGCTTGTTAAGAGAGCCTGTCAGCTCTAACTGACCACCTTGAACCGCCTTGCCAAAGTCATATTGAATCACTCCACTATACTGCCCGGTTGGCTGAGCCACAACCACATCGCCCAGTCGAATGTCATTGCTGGCGCCTGGGACTCCGCCTCCAATCCCCACCATGAGGCCCAATCGGATGTTTGGAAAGCTTGATTTTGTGTGTGCTACGACTGATCTAGCAGAGCCCTTTCCATATATTCCCTTCGGAAGGCAGGCAATGACAATATAGTGCCCTTTTATTTCCCCGTATATGTACGCATTGGGATCAGTCGCACGCTTGGGCAAAGGAATATGGGTTTTATCCAACATCGCGCTCGCCACAGCCATTTCCAAGGGTAAGGCGCATATCCACACGACTGTATAGTCATCGTGGGTGAGCGCCATTGTGGGTCAAGAAAATGGAACAATTCAGCCTTGCGAAAGCTAAACAGTGATAAAGTTATTTGCATCGTATAAGAGAAAAAAAAGTAATAATGGAAGAAATATCCATGAAAAATCGGGGAGAGGGGTATTCTCACACTACTGCAAGGTCTCCTCACCTCGTCACGCTGCAAGTCCCCACTCAGAGGAGTGCGACAGGGATACCGGCATCCAGGTCATCATTGATGTTACTGAATATCTTCGTTTGCACTGGCAGCTTCAAATGTTCATTGGTGTACTTCAATTTGAAAGTTCTTAGACCCGTTCGACGAGCCAACTCCTGGCCCGTCATTTAAAATGCCTCTGGACATCTGCTGGTATGTATGGATGTGTAGCATGCGACCTCAAGAGACCTTTAATGCGACTGGGAGCAGTAGTACTCAAGCCCTCGGTCATCGAGGCTTTCTGTACTGTCACATGTCCATTACAGTATCATGATGGTCTCGATTACAGTGTAACCGAATATGCTCTAGTGCAAATGCATGTATGCCTTGACAGCCAAGTTGAAGTCTTCACGCTGCGCTTCAAACATTGAATGTTTGCCGTAGCAGCGAAATTGGACGAGCTGCGGCATGCTACATATAGCGGGTCCTGGCATAGTTGAATCTCAAATTTCAAGCCTGCAGAATTGAAATTACTGTAGCATCTCCATATAGTGTCTTAGAACTTTTCAGCTAAAGTACAAACAGGGTGTGAAGCAAACTTGAACTCAGTGAACTTAGACTGAAATCCAATATTTTGCTCTTCACTTCTCCTACATAACTGGAAGTTAGCATTAAGTTTCAAATGTCATATTATAATATGTTAACTTAAACGCTTATCATATTATGTCTAGATGTAGATAGTACTATTGGTACTCTATGTTATAACTTGAACTGAAATAATATAGAGACTCAACCGTAAGCTTGAAGTTCAAGTCTGAAGCACTTCAGATTGACGATTATTCAAATGAAGTTGTTCCTAGACTACTACTAGTGACACTGACAGCTGCTAATACTAGATAATAGTACCATAGCCTTAGAGTAACGGTTTTTGTTGGATATAGCCCTGGAGCCAACTGGTAATCCTATTGAACGCTGTAGGCTGATTCTGCCCGGCACATGTGTCAGGCGGTGAGTACAAGGCATACACTAAAAGATGCCTATTACAGATTTACAGTAGTCAACTGGTCTATTTCAAATGTTTATTGAAGAATTCAAAATCATTAGCCCCTAAAATAATCTGGAGACTCGGACCACTGCTTGAATGCAAAAGAGCCAAAAGGCTAAAAAGCCATCTCTACTTTACTTCTCGTCATTGGGGTATGTTCCAGATCAATTTGAGGAGAGCCAATCACATCATGGAGTGCACAGACTATTGTCTCTCGCTAGAGTCGCTACCAGGTCACCTGTTCCCCAAGCGATATGCAGGATAACCAAGATAAGCATCAGCCTCATACCTCCGACTTGCTTTTAGGTGGTATGGCACTAACCTTGGGGGAAAAATGTGCCAACCTTGCTTGTCGAGCGTAGTATTACAGATAAAGCTTCCAATTATCTCTGATACTGATACTTGAGATTTGCCATTTCAGGCTTCTCATGTACTTGCATCTTAATATTCAGTCAAATCGATGGAGGCTTCAACCTTGGGGGTTGCTAATTATTTCCGGTTGATCCCGGAAAATGGGGTGATAAGTGGGCATATCCGCTTGAATCTTGGAATGAAAAACAAACCTGACTCAGTTGATGAGTGATTTATGCCAGTGGGCAGTAGCTTCATACTGCCATGCTTACATGACTCAGTTCCCCAACCCTAACTCGAGATGTCCAACGTGCTCCAAGGCATCGATATTGATGTCAACTCAGCCACACTCTTCTATTAACCGCAGCCTAAAGATTCATTCAATCATGACTGCATTTTTCATAAAGTAGTGCATCCTATTAATAAGACCCTGGGTGTGGACCCCTGAACGGCACCAAACCACATCAGGACCCTAGTTCCGCCTAACCCCGAGTTTAGCGTCGAAAAAAGGGTCTGTTCGGTGAACCCTAGCCTATATCGTGTAGAAGGGATTTCATCGCGAGGCTGTTAGCCTGACTCTGGGGTTACGTCGGAAATTGTGATGGAGAGTGATTGGTCCCTATACACTTAACGGTGGAGGCCTAAAAGCCACCAAAGGGTTTGGAAGTGGGAACAGGATCGTTAGTAGAGAATTAGTAGGCGAAGTGGACATAAGCCCTGGAGAGAATAGGGACCAATGCTGCTCGGCATTTATGTACCCCGTTTTCCCTTTTTTTTTGTTTGTCGAGTTGAGGGTTGAGGATTTCGCATTCTACATTGATTCCTTTGCAATACATTATTTGTGTTTTGTTTCATACCACGGAGGATTTTTCCATAACCAAGCTCTAGTGGAGTTCATCATGTGGGGTTATATCTTGCCGCTCGCTCTGGCTCTGCCATGCGCCAATGCTATTACGCTTCACAGACGGGACGATCCCGCCGTCCTTTCGCTCCCTGTCACTCGTAGTGATCGATCCCACGCATTACAGAAACGCAGTTCCAAGACTGCAAGCACATCATTGTACAATGAGGTATGAGTCAGATTTCCAATCCTATTGAATCATGTCAGCTTCAAGGTTCAGGTTTTGTGGAAGGCCGAGAGAGAAGCCTTGGAAATGCTTAAGCATAGACTTGAATGCAGATCGTTGTTGATGCAGATCATTGCTTGTTAATGAAACCTTGTACTAAATCTGAGTCTCAAATAGCAAAATATGTACTATATGGTGAACATCACCCTCGGCACACCTCCTCAAAACCTCTCCCTCAGTCTCGATACCGGTAGCAGTGATATCTGGGTCAACGTCCCCAATTCCACCTACTGCGCAGCAGATGGCGATGTCTGTTCCTCAACCGGCTTGTTCGATCTGAGCGACTCCTCCACCTTCACATTACTCGATTATTATATGAACGCCACCTATGTCAGCGGCAGTTTGGCTACAGGTCCCTACGCCACCGATACTCTGACAATTGGAGGTGCTACCGTCAAGGACATGCAGTTTGCGCTTGCTGAAACAAGTAGCAATCCCCGTAAGTCTATCATCATTGCTTTTGCTCACCCGGAAAAGGAATATGACAGCGCCTTGCTAACTATGGATTTCTTCGCCTTTGTGTAGATGGTATTCTGGGAATCGCATATCCCGCAGGTGAATTCGCAGCTACTCAGGACAACAAGCAATATTCGAATCTCCCAGAGGCTCTGGTTAGCAGCGGTGCTATCAATTCTGCTGCATTCAGCTTGTGGTTGAACAAGTTTGATGGTACCGGAAACCTGCTCTTTGGAGGTGTCAACACAGCGAGATACCAAGGCGAGCTTCAAACCGTGCCTATGCTGAAGGTCGATAATGAGTACATGACCGTGACCATCGCCTTGACCGATGTTTCACTCACAAGCTCCGGCAAAACTAAGAGCTACTCAAAGGGTCTGCCTTTGGCAGTCACTTTGGATAACGGCAGCGCTTTCATTACGCTTCCCGAAGACCTGTTGGAACCCATCTTCAAGAAACTTGGAGCCGGATATAACGCGACATCTGGGTTCTCCTACATCCCTTGCAGCATGTCGACATCCGATACCAACGTGACTTTTAGCTTCTCCGGCGCGGAAGTCAACATCCCCGTCAGCGAACTGGTCTTTGACAACTACGTTGAGGCTGGATTCCCTGAGGGTGACTGTATCTTTGGAATGGTCTACGGCGAGCCTGGAGTGAGTCTCATGGGTGACCCTTTCTTGCGTGGAGCCTATGTCGTCTACGATCTTGCCAACAATGAGATCTCGCTTGCGGATACCAACTATGATGGTGGTGATGATGATATTGTTGAGATCGGCACTGGAACTGCTGCTGTTCCGGGCGCGACTCTGATGCCCAACCCTGTGACCTCGGCGACCGGTGCTGGATCTGTTGCCACTGCCACCTCTAAGGGACTCGCAGTGGCCGCGTTGCCTACAGCTAATTCCAACAACCTTCTGCCCGGTCTCTTGGGTGCAGGCTTGTTGCTTGCACTGTAGGTTATGTACAGTGAGGAGTGTCTTGTAGATACTGTTCAATGATTTTTGTATTTAGTTCAATATCCAATATGTCGGTTTGTAGAAATGAGCCGGAATTTTGACTTCGAATGGTGGCTTCACTTCCTTAAGATAGACGTAGGATGCTCAAGGTTGCATTGAGAGATCCTGGTCTGAATGCTTGTGACATGCTAAGGATCTCCAAAAACCCCGAAATTCGCACATATGTATTCACGATGGAATGAGAGCCCCCAATAAATCACAAACGTGCTCGCTCATGCCATTCCTTCTGCATTGCATTCTCGGTTTCGATTCTCCAAGCCTTGTGCCTGCTTATCCGATCCTCAACCTCTTCTTCGCTAACATCAACCGCCTTCTCCAAAGGAATTTCACGCTGGTCCTGCAGATTGAGCCCATAATGTCTCAAAATCCCATTCGGAATAGCCTGATCAGCCTGTGGCTCCGAACAGAACGCGGTAAATCCTTCAAAAAACTTCTTACTCGCGGGCGTAGACATCATGATCATGCCATGACAATGCGGCATGCCCTCGAACATCTGCGCTCTAACAGGGACACCAGCCTTATAAATACGTCGCGCCACAATCAAACCTTCATCCGTGAGAGACTCCTCACCAACAGAGATGAAAACCGGAGGCGAATCTTTCCAAAGCTCAGGACTAGCCGCGACCGGCGAGACAAGGGGATGAGAAACCGCAGTTGCGTTACAGAAGATATCTACACGCGGCGGCGAAGCGGGCCACACCTCATCTGCGGGAAAGGGAACGACAGGGAAGGGGATGGAGTAGTCTGGCTCGTCGACTTTTCCAGGACGGATGTCCATGTAGTCCCAGATTCTGTTCCTGACGATTGAGGGCATCGAAAGTGTCACATCACACCATGGTGACATACATGCTACACCAGCCGGTAACTCGATTTCGACTTTTTCGCCATGGAACAGAACTGTTCGTGAGATGCGGCGGAGAGTTAAGAGCGTTTGCAATAGGACAAGTGAGAGATTTCCTCCTGCGGAGTCTCCAGCGATCACGATCTTGTTGGCTGGGACGGGCTTATGGAGAGAGCCCTTGGGTGGGTGGATAAGTGATAGATAGGCTGTTAACGCGTCGACAAGTGCTGCTGGGAATGGGTTCTGTGGAGCCAGTCGGTATCGGACTGAGAGCACAGGAGCGCCTGTTAGGCGGGAGATATGTGCGACAAGCACTCGGTGAGTGCATGGGTCCATCATGCTGAGAATTTGTTAGATATCATACTCTATGGCGTTGAGATGAGGATCAGATTCCAAACTTACAAGTATGCACCGCCATGGAAATACAGAATCGTCTTATCCGATGAGATCTCCTTTTGCAGCATATGATATTTCTCTTCTTCAGAGATATCAAGCTGAGGTTCCTTCTTGCCAACGCCCTTACGGTAACCCGTCCATTCAGCCTCAACAGCCATGACTCCAGGGAGATTGAAAGTTTCATGCCCACTTCCAAGTGCCTCGATAGCACTCAGAACCGCATCGCGCACATCAAACTCGGGCTGTGGCAGAGTGACCTTGGAAACCCACATGGGGCCTTGAATGCCCGGGTCTCGCAGACTGATCTGTTGAGTCTTAAGCATGGGCTTATCCGCTGTGAAAAGCGAGCGAATGACGACTGTCAGAAGCTCAGTGCGCAAATCTTGCTTTCCTGACCCTGGCGACATGCGCAGGGTATGCAAGATGAGAGTTTTGAGAACCATGGGGATCCGGACGAGCAGCATCGTCAGGCGCGTTACCGCCACCTTGAATGCACTCATCTTGTCCAAGGGTGACAGCAAGCTTGGAGTTCGAGTTGAGGTGAAATATGGTGGTTGACGGAATATAGATTTTAAACCGGTTTCACGCTTCCAAGTTGAGATTGTGCCGAGGTCCGTTTCTGCTTATCCTTCTTGCGCTGGCCCACACCGAAACTGGCATTTCTACCTAGGTCGAGTTGAGAATAATTTGGTCATTGTGCAACGATGGGATTATCCTTGAAATTTTTATGAAAATCTTAATCGGGGTTTGCCAGCCCTGGACGTGATTCTGAAATTCTCAATGCCCCTGGCCTGACTCTAGGGGTAACGCGTCATTGGAAAATTGACTGCTGTTCGCGAATCGCTCGAATTTTCATTCAACAGACTCAGTATTCTTGACTCTTCATTGAGTAATGAAAGACAAGGGCTCAATCGAGGCGGGATTAAATTTTTTTTTTTTTTTGACACGCTGGGTGGAGGCTCAGATGACAGCAGTCTCGGGTCTCGTCAGGGGTCCTCCGATCCTATTTCTCAAGCCCAGAATCACTATTGAAGGTATACTGTTAACAAGTCGCTGTTATTGAAATAAAACACTCGAAAATTATAGGAACTCTACTACATACAATGCCACGAACTGGTGGAGAAGCTCGATCCTCCCGCCCTCATAGGCCTTTACTGATCGGCGTCAGCAAGGGTCTGAAGGATCTAAAGACCCCACCACAGCTTGGATCGATCAGGAGCTCCAGGCCTTGCAGCGAAATACAGAAAATTAGGTGTATAGCGGGTCTCTAAGCTACTAACTCACATGTTCCTATGATAAAATCTTGCAAGGTTGTGTAGAATGAGCTTATGAGATTCGTTGCATAAGCCATCAGGCTGGATATTCTAAGCTATGACTGCCTCCCAGGGCCCGACATTTCACATTTAAATTCCATAAAATACTGTATAACAGATGTTACCAGCAAGAGACATGAATCATGATCACATAATTTAGTGTCCGGACAGAACAGCAGCGATATCACCCTCCATCATTCTGGGGCGCACCTTCAGGTGCACAATCTTCCAGCCCTCATCGGTCAACTCGAACTCCATAGTGTTCAATCCGTATCCATTGGCATTTCGGACATCAGCGCCCTGTTTGGAGTGCCAGTGAGCCACACGGATCTGGTATGTAACAGTCCACTTCTTGTCTGAGATCTCTTCCCATTTGGTAGCACCGACGAAGTGCTGAGTGGAGATGGCATCCTTGCCCAAACTAGCGGGGTGTGCGAGGGAGTCAATGAAGCCTTGTGGGGTTGACACGTTCTCGAATCCGACAACACCACCGTAGTCGACAGTGATTGAGCGAGTGAATAAGGAGTCAAGCTTCTCCCAGTTCTTGGTATCGAGGGACTCAGCCCAGTCGAAGAGGATGTTCTGGCATAGGATTTGTGGGGTCGTCATGGTGGAGTTGATCTACTGGTGGCTTTGTTAGCGCAAGTTAAAAGGTATAAACAATAGCATAGAGATCATACTGTTGTGAAAGGGGAGACGAGGTTGAGAGAAACACAGCAAGAGGAGTGTCGAGGTCAAAGAGTTGTTTAAAGGAAATAAAGGAAGAAATATGGTGCTTACGGTTCTTTCATATAGACCAGGCACTATAACAAAGAAGTCAGGCCCCCACAGAACAGGCCGAGATGAGCACCAGATGTCCCGATAAAGCCGGTAAATCCGGGTTCCCGAAACAATTGACTGTTCAACATGACCTGATAGATGCTGTGAAACAAGGAATCCTTTTTTATTATTGGATGTTATGCAATAAAAAGCAATATCCCCCCTGTCCAGGCGGTTAGTTGTGCAGATGTGTGCGTGGCCACTGAGGGGTCATTGCCCCTCCATCATGATCACATAGACGATCTATCACATTTCACAAGTACTGAATCAATTTCTATCTCGATGATCCTGTAAGGACTGGATATTGAGTAATTCCCAGTCAATCCTAGGACCTTCAAAATGTCTACCAGAAGTAAACCAGAAACCCAGAATAACAAGAAACAATCCGACCAGAATTGGCGCCGAGTAATTCATCGAACCCACCGAGATTGGTAATTCGGGTGGAAAACAGATAAAAACGATCATCACCAGACTCCACAGGGGGGCAAACAAATTACAGAGATATCCACATGTCCCAAGCTTCAGGGGTCTATTAGGTAGACACTTATTACGACCCCGCACTAGGATGATCGCCTGGGGGATCGCGTAGCTGAGGTTTATTAATGTGATAGCGGATGTGATAATCGAGTTGAATGCAGTGGTGCTAGCGAGCCAGATCAATCCATATAAGGCCGCAAAGATAGTTGAGGTTATTGTCGTACGTAAAGGGAATTCCAGGGACCTATCAACGTGAGCAAAGAAATCTGCATATGGAGTGCCTCGATCTCGCGCAAATGCCCAAAGAAGACGCCCGCATGTGGTCCATTGTGGTGGGAGACATGATGCATATATGACAGTTAATATGACAGCAAGGGCCACGGTAACTCGCGTTGAGCCTGTGGCTTGGTAGAGAAGCTCAATTGCTGGCATTTTGGAACTGAGGACTCGTTGCATATCTTCCATTGTGACCATCATCACGGTCATAAGAGGGAAGGCTGTTATTAGACTAATAAGCATCGTCATGTTCCTATATAGTATGTTAGTAATTGAAGATACAGGAGACACAAGGTCAAATCCTAGCTTGATGTAATAAGACAACTCACATAATCTGAGGAAGTCGTTTCCCTGGCGATGGCATTTCTTCTGCAATGTGAATAACGCCGTCGGTACAGGTGAAACAGTACATAGAGTTGATAATGCCAAGTAACCAAGCTGTCCCAGAACTCCATCCGCTGGTCCCTTGACCGGGGCTAAATATTTCTGTTGCACTGTTGGTGTGTTTATGCATGACCAGAATGGCGATAATCCATATAAGAAATCCGGATAGAGTGAGGTACAGGGACCAAGATGTAAGGCGTGGGATGTGTTGAGGGAAGGAGATAACTGGAATTACTATAGAAACTCTGTGGTTAGCAGCTGTCTCTATCATGATGTTTTTGACCGCCAGTCAATGTATTGATAAACATACCTGTTATAATCAATATAGCCAGATAAACAAGATATTCGTGCCATTGATACATCGTGAAATTTGGATGCAGGAAATGTACTAGACCCAGTATTGAAGTAGAAACCAGGGCTGCCCCAGAGCATGATGCAATCCACCACCCAAGGATAGACATCCACCCTGTAACGAACGCTGCGAATCGTTTACTTTTCTCAGGTGCGACGATGTAAACGAAATGGTATTGACCCTGGAAACATCATCACAGCAGTTAGCATAAAACATGAACTGGATCAAGATAGACCAAATCGTCAGATCGTACCCCAGATGAAGGAAATGCCGATGCTATTTCAGCCAGTCCCAGTGTGATAACCCATTGGCAACAACAGGCAACAAGGATCGATAATAGTGCCACTTGAGATCCTCCATACTGGAGATTTTGACCGAAGTTGCTCAACGCACCCACCCACGCGTTGGTGATACTGTCAGTGTGAGTATTGAGTAGAAAAAGCTTCAGGTGCTTCATGATCTTACCTAAATGCAAGGCCCAGGGATGAGAGCAATGAGAAAGATCTTTTCATAACAGACTCATGGCCTTGAGCACGAAGAAGATCATCATCACCCAAAGTGACTTTTGATATTGCCAGCTGTATATCAGTCGATACATCGACTATATCTTCAACTTGAAGTTCCGATGCATGTGAACATCCACTCTGACCAGCCTTTGCATCTGTCATGGCGAGGAGTTGGCGAAAAGCTCGACTTTCCTCTGTCCCGGATGAGTGTCATTTCAAGCGAAAAAAAGAATTCGACAGTTAAGCGTTATCTTTACTCAATGTAACATTGAGTGATATAGTGGCTTGGTTCGGAGAGAAGGTTATAATCTGGGTGATTTTCTGTTACACTCATTGCACATGTGTTGACCGGGGCCCAAAGACTCGATCCAGCGACTGGTTCACTGAACCATTTACAAGATTAAAGGTAGGACATCCTGCAAATCTGAGCCATCCTAATGGCTAATCTAGAAGTATAGATTGTTTGACAGGTAAAATCAAAGCCTTGGGTCACAACGAGTCCTACTCCGCTGTAAGTTATCAGTCTGTTTACCAACCTCTGGGATGACAAAACCAATTCAAGGTTTCTACATGTGTGCATACATGTATTTAAGCTAACTATTCAAGGATAAATGAAGATATCTGAATGATCATGTTTGTATATGTCGTGTGTATGCGTTACTAATGTATAATGGTGTACGGAGTATATACAACTTGAATGGTTCAAGTTCCCAGACAGGCAGCCTTGAGACAGAAAGACGTTGTCTAATGACCACTGATGTCTCATGCTGCAGACCCAGGTCGTACACAGAAGAGAAGAGAGCTCCGCGAGGGCATATGAAAGGTATGTATGTTCAGGCATTCAACCGCCAGCCAGTGGTATCAAGTTCAAGTTTCGCCTGAATCACTGGATCGCTCCAGCACTGGATGCATCGTAGATCCAGCTTCCGATTGCTCCTTCGACTCAGAAACACTCGGCCGAGTATCCTCGCCCTCTTGAAGACCCTGCTTGGGATGCAATTCTTTCTGATAAACAGGCTGTTCGTCCTCCTTGAGACCCGAACCCGTCGGATCCCTACGAATCAAGAAGCTCTGCACCCTTGCATCATTCGACGGCATCTGATTCACAGTATTCTGTCTTCGTCCCGACAAAAACCGCATCGAGTCCGCACTCACCTCGCGAAGACGTTGTTCATACCCCGTGTTCAACTGGCTGATCCATGACGCTTGCACGGCACCGCCGAATAATACAAGCAGGATAACTAGCCGTGTGAACGTGCGGTGGTCTACTACGTGCTGCTGTTTAGGGTTGTTCCGACTATTCCATCGTTCCCAGTCTTCCCATGTTGCGTTTGTGTATATACCCGATTCCGGGCCAAAGGGATCAGCCGTAGGGTCTGCGCGGGGAGAATAGCTCCATCCGATCCCGAATTTATCGTATGCGGCGCGCTTTGTAGGGTCGGAGAGGATCTCGTGGGCGGCTACTACGATCTTGTAGCGGTGGAGACGGACTTCTTGGGTGATGTCTTTGCTGTGGCGGTCTGGGTGGTAGAGCTTTACGAGGTCGTAGTAGCGGGTCTTTGAATATGCGGCATTGCGAGGGATATTTAGGACCTCGTATGGAGTAAATGAAGATGATTTGGGCCACGAGTGGGCGTGTCCTGGGGTATCTGATATGGTCGCATAGCTTCGCGGAGATGGAATGAAGCTAAGGCGGGCATGTGGCGAAATGGTGGGTTGGAAGCTTAAGAGCTGGATGCCACCGTAGTGCAGAAGGTTTGGCTTCTTGAACATGATCCCATGGTTTTCTTGGGGAGTAACGGTGACTGCCGGTACTCCTACAATGAAATTGATGGAGGAGAGCTGGAAGTGAGGAGTTCAAGTTCAAGTTCAAGTTTCCCCTCGCGGATAAAGCCGGTCTCGGATTTAGCTTGATTTACCCACGCGACTTATCCGGATCAGACGACGTATGACCTAGTTAGTCATATATGGTCTTATATCTAAGAGGTCTGGTCTAATATTTTATACTAGTAAATACGCATGGGAAGCTAGATCAAATCCATTCATCTACCATGAACTTGTTTTACGATTCGCCAGTATGACGAGAGGATTAAGGATTTCTGGTCGTGCTAGCAGCAAGAACAAATTGATAAGGCTAATAGTCAATGAGCAATAATGCACTCCTGCTAGATCATCTCATGTTCACGTTCAAAAAAGCAACAGGTATTCCTAGCAACCGCTCAAGAACCCGAATACAATTCCGGTGCCATAATCAAAACACATCTAAAGATATTCATCCTCATCCATCGAAGGCAGATCATCTCCCCAAGTAACAGGCATTTCCACACGCGCTGGTGGTTCGCTGCGCGGCGTCCACGCAGGCTCCTGCGGAGGTGGAATGCCTTCGCCAGTCGGTGATGACAACCACGGAAACGACACCGGGGTGCCGTTGATTCTGATCTCACCAATAAGACTTCCCAATTGTCCTGGTTCATCGACGTACCCATCCCATAGACCCAGAAGCTGTGCAAAAAGACGTAGCAGAGCCATGATGATCGTGAAAACAGGCATGAGGATGGTCGATAAATGAGACCATCGCCATAACATCGTCGTAGTCACCCATGGGAATTCGGGGGCATCAGGTAGCAGACAGTAGCCCTCACAGGTGTCTGAAATGAGCGGGTGGCTGTAAAGCTCCATCATTGTACATTCGATGACATACCACGTGAGTGATACCAAGGTGAACCAGCCGAGTTTTGTGAGTCGGCGGCGCCCGGTAGATGAATTTTGTTTCCAGAGCCGAGGCAGCGGGATTGCAGCGTAGATGCGGCCATCTGATTTTGATTCACAGTGCTTGCAGGTCTCGATGATTGTGTGCGAGTGGGTAGTCTGGGGGTTATCTTTGGTTTCTTTTTCTTTGGTTGTTGAGGGGCTAGGTTGTGACAGAATAGAATCCTGCCGGGCGACATGATTTTCTAAGCGGTTGAGACCCTTCTTCACTTGTTCGATATGCGTTTTGAGGGATGTCAATTTGTCGTCCAATCGGTTGGTGTCATAGGACTTCTGCCCATTTGTCTCAGCCAGTTTCAGCTTGTCAATAACCTCCTTCTCATAGGCTGCTTCCTCCTCCTCCTCTGTCTTCAATGCACTTTGGTCGTCCATAATGGCCTGAAGAGATTCGATAGTGTCATCTGACACATCGAATGATTCTTTCCCAGAGTTCATGTCTTCGATAACGGTTTCCAGTCCGCTTTTTGGTAGTTTTGGTCGAATAACAGTATGTTTCGATGATTTCGACGGCTGTGATTCTTCGATCGGAGCCTCTTTTGTACTGACTGGCTCATTCTTCTGACTCTCAGGTTTGGATTGGGTCTGTACTGGAGGTTTGATTTGTTGAACCGGGGCTTCATCCTTGCTGGGGACCACGGGAGGCGAAACCACAGGAGGAGAAACAATGTCCTTGGTAAGATCGGCTGGAAGTTGGGTAACTTTCTCTGTCATAGGCGTATCGATCCATGCACCCGTTACTCGAGGTGTTTTATCATATATGCGGCGTTCGAACAATTTTGGTGGTTCTGGGGTCTGCACCTGTTCCAATTTTGGACTTTCGGTTCTTGATAATCGGCGTAGCAAGTCCTGCGAGTCTCGCTTTGGTAGGTTTGGCTTGATATAATTAGAGCCTTTAAAGACCACGATGGGGGTATTTGGAATAGGATCGCCATCTTCGGGCGAATTTTGACGTGAGTCCACATTCTTTTGACCGCTTGTAAACGTAAATGCTGGCGCTTGCTGTACAGGAGGGTTGGCAGTGCGTTCCTCAAGGACGTTCCGTGTTGGGTCGCGGCTCCGTTCTAGCGCACGTGGAGAAGTACGAAACTTAGGGACCGAAGTATTCTTTGGCCTTGTGTTTGTTTCTGGCCGAATCTCAGATATCCTCGGTTTTGGCTGTTCCTCCTCGCGTTCTTTTGATTGATCTGAGACACTGCGCTGGCTGACGTTTCGAAGCCATTCTTGTCGGCGAGTTGCTCGGCTTCCCCAAGTAGTTGGCAGATTTAACGATGGGCCATTTTCGTTGTCATCCTCCGAGACATGCTGACTCTCAACCTCATCAACTTCATCCTCCCGTCGCTGGAGATTATCTGCTGTCAAAGCTGCTCGAGCTCCGACCTTGGCTCTGCTGAACACTGGGGAATCTTTGCCAGTCACGCGTCTCAGGCGCTGTTCGTCTTTGGTGTAGTCTGAGGTTTTCCGGCGAGGAGAAAATCGTTCATTTTCGCTGAATAGGCTCGCCTCTGAAATTGCAAGTCCATGATTGACAACTTCCCCGTAGTCATGGTCCCGCGTATGCGATGACGTGCGGCTTGTTCGACTTCCCGAACGAGCACGACGCGATCCACCCAACCCTTCAAATAGTGCATGACTTCCTGGTATTCCGTCTTCTTCGTTTCTTTGATACGTATCGTACAGCTCTAAATGGGTATTTGAGGCCTCGGATTTGGGAGAGAACGCGGCGAATGGCCTTCGCGCTTGTCGAGGACTGGGGGACGAGCCTAGCTGTATGCCTTCCTCCAACGATGCTCGCGATGCTGCCCGATATGCTCCAGCCAATGTGCCCGTTCGATACGTATGGCGATTGCGAGTGCCATTCTGTTTGGGGGACGTTGGAAGGGTGGGTTCCATATTGAATTCGTAGTTCCGTTCACGCGCGCGATTGAATGGTGATTGGGGATAATTATGACGCGCTAGCGCGATTCGATCGTCGCGCGAGGTTGCCATAGCGTCAGAGAGCAAACTCAGGAGAAAGAAAAGTATCCCCCTTACACGAAAAGCTCGAGGCCCGGACCATCTAGGGATTGAAGGGAATAACTTGCAAGTTCGAGTAAATAACATGGAGATCCCGCATTGCCCGATGAGGTTAGTAGCAGCAACGATAATGTGGAATTTTACATTGATAAGCCACTTGTACATTCTTCATTCTTTACTTTCCTCTGAACTATTAACTACCTGCTGCCTACTACCTATCATCTGCGCTTGATTCCTACTTCCCGTTTCTACGTCACTCATTATGTTTTAATCTCTGTCGAATCATGCGAACATTCTTGGTGACCCGCTTGGACATGTGACCCGCGCACTTGCATTGATCATCTACAACCTCGTGTTTCGAATAAAACGAAGCTCAACGCCAGGGTGCACGACAGCCCTGGTAAAAGGGAATATCCCAGCTTACAACATCCCATCTCCGACCTCCCGCACAGCAAATTCCTACCACCATGGCGAAGAAAGCCTCCCGTCGAAAGACTCCCGGATCAACTCCGACCTCATCAGGCTCCTCCACCCCAAGCTCTGCATCCTCCGGTCCGATTCCTCCCTTCATTAAGGTTCCCTCCATTCTACAACCCTTCGTCGAACCTTTAGCCACAGACGAGGTCTACCTCATCCATATCGACACAACATCGCCCGATTTGAAATGGCAAACCTTCCTCGTTCCCTTGGTGGTCAACATCTTGGTTGCCTTGGCGATCGCATTACGTGCCTACTTCGGATTTTTCACCTATCCAGCACTGATACAGAAGGTTCTCGGCTTCGATAGTCCTGCGGCCGGGGATGAATCTTCCGCGTCATGGACTGACAAAGCTCAGCTCACTCTCCGACGGACAGGAATGGTTTTCATCGACTATGTCCTCGTGATGCAGTTCCTCTCCTGGCCTATCAACTTTGTTCTCGGTCCCATGCGCTGGCGCCGTGCGGTCGGATTCCAAGATCGAGAAGTCATCGTCCGTTGCAGTAATCGCAGTTGGAGCAAGAAGCTGGAGCGGAACAAGTGGATTCGTGAAAATGAGGCTATGCGCGATAAGATCGTGGCTGCCGTGACGCCCGAGCGTATTGGAAAAACAGGATATTTGCTTGTGGATGAAGACTGGAACCTGGATTACCCCGCCATGGTTTGCGCTCATGGTCTGATCGACCGCATCAAGAAGGGCGATGGTGTGCAGTTGGATGAGTTCCGGACTGCTGTGCTGGTGCATACCGATAATGACGGGTGGTTGATCTGGCGTGTTGGTGATGAGAACTCGCCAGCTGGTCAGCAGCGCTCGGCACAACGTGATCAAATTCTGGCTTTCAAGGACAAGCTGACTGCTATGGGCAAGGAAGACCTCTTCTTCCGCTGGGTCGAGTTGGTTCAATGGGAGAGCTCACAACCTGGTGGGTTTACCCCAGAAAGGCAAAAATCCGCCATGGTCCAGGCCCAGAAGATGTTCAATGATGAGAATGTGGACTTCAGCAGCTTCTGGGATGATTTAGGTGGCATGCAAGGTATTGAAGAACTGGATTAATGATACTGATCATTATCTACTTGCAATTTCCTTGGAGGCTATTATTCTTATTCTTAGCACATATTTGATTCTCTTTTTTCTTTCATGATGTCGCAAGCACATAACAGTTCCTGCTTGATGTACAGACTTTGTATTAATACACATAACTCCACTGCATGGAGATCACTCAGCCGAGATGCTCCTTGGCCTTGCCAGCTGCCTCATGTGCCTTTCCCTTGGCCTTTCCAGCTGCTTCCTCGGCGGCTCCCTTAATCTTTCCTTCGTACTGGGGTGCGTTTTCCTTTACGTCCTCTGCCTTGCTCTTAGCCTCGTCAGCAGCACCGCCGACGGCCTCCTTGATCTTGCCGGCAGCTTGCTCTAGATACAGAAATCATGTGTTAGCAACAGCTTATGTCAAGCATCCTCATTTGAATGTGGACTTCACATACCGCCCTTGTTAATGCCCTTTACTGCAACATCAGATACTACCCGATCGGCCTTCTTCAGGGTGTCCTTGGTCGCATCGACGGGGCCTTTGTTAAGTCTAGCTGTCGACGAGATAGATCGTACAGCAATTGTTGAAGGAGTGGTTGCCACGCGGGACTTGGCGAGGGTCATAAAACGTGTAGCTGACATGATGGTGGTTATGTGCGGATGTTGCGTAGTACCAGAATGAAAAGTTCAAGTGCTCGGTTCTCCAGATAGATAGTTCAAATTTGAAGTAATAGATCAATTCAAATGTTCAATGTGTAGGAATTCCCTGGTTAATTTGCCGCTTAGCTGGGTTTTATAGTAAAATATTCCGGGGTTTGGTTGATTCCTGGCATCACGACGTCATTGGCATCACATCATGATCTCTTACGTCGATTCTCGGTCACTCCCACTGCCAAGTTTTTATTAGTAGCATTACTTCCAAGGTCGATACTTTCATTTCCTGTTTGCATCAAACAATGCAATGGTAGCGAGTAAGCCACAGCATCTTCCAACAGGGTTCTCTTTTCCGACTGCAATGAAGCTGTTGAGAGCTTAATTAAGGGTGGAGCTTATGCAGATTAAGGGTCCACTGAAGAACCCCAGGTTCTCACCACTTAAATTATTTACACCAGTTTCAGATTAGATATAGTTAAGAGCATTGGCTAGGATGAAAATCATACTGCTGGAATTGATATTTAATTGCTTCGTCTGCCAAATCAGGTTCATCATGATGCTGCTGAAATCTTCTCCTTCGAGTCTGCCAGGGCAAGCCGATCTCGATGCCACTAAACTTCAATCAGCATGCATTAAAAAACAATTAGAGGGGGGAAATGATTGAGTCCTACCTTCCCACAAGTAATGGGCTCATACAAAGCAGGATGCTCCTCATCAATACAAGACGGTACAACCCGACAGATCGAGTCCGGATTAAATCCCAAGAAAAACGGCATCGAGTACCGCGACGTAGTCTGCCGATTATAAACCCGATGCACAGTCGACTTGAACCTGTTATTTGAGAGTCGCTGCAAAAAGTCCCCAATGTTGATAACTAGCGTTCCCGGAATCGGTTTTGCATCAAGCCATTCGTCACTAGCTGAAAGGACTTGTAGCCCTCCTGACATATCCTGCCAGAGCAGTGTGATGCACTGGATATCGGTGTGCGAGCCAATTCCGACGTCTGTATCAGCGTCCTGGGATACGGCTTCTGGAGATCCAGGGTAGTGCACGTAGAGTGCGTCTGCACCAGGATGTGTGGTAACTTCGTCAAAGTAGTTCTCCGGCATATTGAGTGCCAGTGCGAAAATACGAATCAGTTTGCGAGCGAGAGTGAGACGACGTTGCCAAAACTCGATGGTGGTCTCTTTGAAACTTGGAATGTGAGATACTCCTTCCCAGAGAGAATCGTCGCCACCATATGAATACTTCTCATTCTGAAGAAGAGCTGTTGGATCAGGTATCGATGGATCGTTAATAGGATTGTAGCGGATTGTAAAAGTCTCTTTCCGGTCTGTTATTTGGATGTGTAATTAGCAATGTCATGATATAAATCACAGGCCAGAGAGGAATTAAACCTTTTGTTTCTTTCCGATTGATTTGTGTGCTTCCAACTCCATGGTATCCAACTGAATTCTTGAATTTTGCGTTGAACACTAGGTCTTTCTGTTCATCGGTCTGCTCAAAGAAAGTCCGGGCATTATCGAGTGCTCTTTCTATGAGATCCTCCGAGATCCCATGGTTCTTGATGTAAAAGAAGCCAGTGTTTTCCGCCGCGATTTTGACTTTCGCTGCAATTGTTTCTCTAGCCTGCAGATCACCATCAATCGCACTTAGATCAATAATGGGGATCTCCTCGTCAGTAGCTGGACGAGGAGGGGCTGTTGAAACACGACGAAAGGCCGGACCATCGAGAGTCAGAAGTTCGACTTGAGTATATTGAGTCATTGTGAGCATAAAGGATCTAGGAATGAAAGAATCTCCATGTGAAATGAGGGGCCCGAGGACGTGCAGCTATAAGTGTACGTAGACCCCGCCAATCCAGATAAGCCTAATCAGATGCATGTACTCCACGAGGATACAACTCACCCGCCTCTCGGCCCTAGAAAAGTGGACTGCTTTGATAGGAATTAATTCGTGATTCAGGAATCACTACATAGTAGTGGTTCCGTTTATATATTTATTGTGTGCAACTGGTACTGCGCAGATGTCAGCTTGAATTTTACATTATGTCCACATATCATAATGGTACCTGACTGAAGTAAAAATTCCCACTTGTAAATAAAGAACTTGAACAGCCCAGAACCCAATATAGTAGTCATTGAAAGAGAATAAAAGCGAACAAAGGATCATCTACAGGTAAAGAAAAGAAAGCCAAGCGACATGTCTTTCACAGCACTCCGAGTCCATCAGCGACCACATTTTGGTATCAAGTTACGTCTTTCTATTAATCCTATTCATACCAACCACAGGAATTGTCAAGAACAAGTTGTAAAACAACACATGTGCCCGCAAACTTGAACATGAAAATTTGAACCTCTCTCACTTCATACCTCATCAACCAGCAACTTGAACCCCATATCCTTCTGCCACCATGGCCGTCAATCCCTCCACAGTAGCCGAGGAGCTCTTCTGGATATACCCAGGCTATGGTGAACCAGCCTGCCGCACATGTCTCCGGGCCGTTGAACTTATAGAAGTTCAAGATCACCTCACTGGCCCCCTTCATCGTATGCCTCTCGCTGAGGCCCTCCCGGTGGCTCGAGCCGTCTACGAGCGTTGGTGTAGCTCCTATACTGGGGCTGGAAGCTATTCGTCAAATTCCCAGAACCCTGGGTCCGATGATGGAAGTGACTGCGAAGACAATTTAGACTGGCTGAATACCCTTGAAGAAGAATCCCAGCCAGATGAATGCGCACCCCCTGACCCTCCCCGGCCTAAGCGCGATTGGCGGGGATCTATCTTCCCTGCCAACCGGACCGATCCCCTTATTCCTGACCGTATCAAGTCTATCCTCGAATTCCATACGTTTGGCAAAAATATATGGGAGAGTTCAATGGCACGCATGAGCCTTGAGAGCGGACTAACTTATTGGCCTAATCGCTGCTGGCCATGCATGTCGCGAGGAAACCAAGCAAACTGTATGCATACTCTCAACGACTGCAAGCTCCCCGACGATGTCATTGGCAAGGCTAAGAAGTGGTTTCTCCACGCGTGCGGCAAGCTTCCCCACGATCTCCGCTGCTCTGATGACTGCGATCGCTACCAGAGTCCTGACCAGCCGGAAGGGGCACGGCCCTGCTCGCACATTGAGCATATGCTTGCGCTGATCGCTACTTTCTTATTCAGCGATCCCGCAGTTGGTGAAGGTATCGAGCCCCAGCGATGTGAAAAGATACAGGCTGCGCAGGTGCAATTCTATTCTGTAATGGAAACCTGGGTATCTACCGTGGAACCGGAACCAAGTCACACTAGCAAGGAGACTAGTGTCCTCAATTTGCTACAGCAGTCGGAGTCTTCTCTTCTCAGACGCGAAAAATATATTGCCCGCGTGTTTCGATGGATCAGCGACAGATTGCTGGGCGAGTTTAGGAATTTATGGCCAAAAGATACGGAAAATCCATAGTGGCCCCTCACTTAGACTGCTGGTGTTGGATATTTGCTCTTTACACTTCATGTACTGCATATCTACTCCCCTCAAATCACACCCATCCTTTTCCAGAATAAACTGTATACAATTTGACCTTCTAAGTAACTTCCAAGGTTCCGAACAGCTTGAGCACCTTGAAACTACATAAGTTCCGTAGACTTACGTGTATTCATATCCCCTCGGACACCTTGGGCCATCATGATGTTCATACATGCATATTTGAGTACTCAGTCGGTAGGATTTACAGGTGACTGGTACCTAGGTGCCGTAGCAATGACTTGAAGCTGCAAAAACTCGAAAAGCCACTGCAGCCCGAGTACTAGTAGTGATAGTAGTGACAGAGCAATTGAGGCCTACTAATTAGGATACTACAGAAAGCTACTAGTATTTAAAACACCTTGAACTTTGCCTCTACTAGTAGAACGCTTCAAATCTTTCAAGTTTCTATGTGGACGTACATCAATTGATCTCATTAACACTTAATTGCCAAGCCGTCCTCTTTCACATCAACTTGAATACCAATTCAAGTTAGCACTGGAGGTCTTCGTGGTCATATATCTCAATGTTCCTTCCAATTCATATATCATCAGGAGACCTCGGCCAGCGCGGACGACGAGCTATATGTGGCCCAGAGTCCCGCCAGGTTGTTAACGGCATGCGGAAATTAGTATCGTCAAAGACACTAACTAGATTCAGAGCGTGACCTCCCAGTCCTACTGCACGACCCAACACCATCGCATGTCGTGGGCCGGCAAAGTAGGCCGCGGACTGAGCCGGTGCCATATATAGATATACCTGCCGGATCAGTAGCTGGTGGTGCCGACACTCAGCCAACAACTTGTGCAGATACCGCCGGGGGCCTATCCCCCCAATTCTAAACGTTTCATGGAGTTCTAACAGGCGGAAGTGTAGCAGATTCATCACAAATAGGACATATCCATGAATACGCTCAAGGCTCGTATATGGCCTTTCAGGGGATCCCGGCGGCGCCCATCTCCTGTGACCATCCATAGGTATAAATCGTAACATCTTTGCAACCATTACACATGCCGCAACGGTATTTCGACACCGAAGTGCATAATGGACAGTGGTAAAGTGCCGCCAATCATGAGCATGCTGGCCAACATCCATACCAAATTGGGCTAGCCCTAGGAGGTGTCCAAAGAACGCCGTATTTCCTAGCTGGGCTGCTATCATTAATGGCGTGCACATCACTTCTGGATATGCCTCATCTGGGGTGAAATACCTATAGTTTCTGTCATTTGGCAGGACAACATCGTCGGGAGGATTATTCCGCCCCCAGTCAAGCCCCTCTCTTTCCCGGTAGTAAGTGGACCAGGCCTTGGTTAAATTCCGCCTGTTAATTGCCCATGCATGCCAGATATTCAGAGATGCTCCCCACCGAGGATGCAGTTCGTTGACACTTCGCACCGCGGTGCAATACAGGACAGTTGTCATTTGCAGCGCTGAGAAAATCTGCTGATCGCCATATGCCAGTAGAAACCAAATTATCCTCGGATCAGTCTGAGCCTCTATTTCCCAGTAGACCCGGTCACTGAACCACTGTTGCCAGCCCGGCCAGTTGGAATCCGGGGTTACAAGTCGGCGAAACAGTCTTATCATGTTACTCGCTTCTCTCCTTAACTCCGCCTCCGGCACCTCATCGTCTAACCACTTTGATACCGTCCGGTCATACGCTACCTCAAATATCTGTTTACCATGCGGCAGATAAAACCCCGTCCCGGGCCTTATAATTGACCCTGGTGGGTGCGAGGCATATCCGATCTGCTGAAAGACACGCCCGGGATGCATCCAGCTTATGAGGGCATCAAGGACACCTTCCGAACATTCCTCTTGGATTGCCCAGGCCACTAGTGACTGGCCGTACACACTGTATAGATTACCCATTTCTGCTCTCGCTGGTCCCGGGCGACGATAAAAATCCACCAGAAACCTTACGCATGCCTCACAGTTATCACACACTGCCCCAGTAAACACGTCTACCACAGGCAGAACAGTAAGGGGTTTCATGACCGTTCCCGGAAGCTGTGGGACGGGAAATGCTGGTCGTATTCCGTCGGCCACCCACTTTTCAATCATTTGACCATCACTTCGGCAGTCAAAGGCACCTGTATGAAGATGGATCATACGCTCAGTAGCGGCAAGTGACCGCCAGTCCCCCGCAGTTGCACCAGGGTCATCATAGGGACACACTTCCTGCCACAGTGCCCGTAGTTGTGGGCGGGCCTTGAGCAGTACACCCCGATGGGTGATGAGTTGGTTCACTATCGGACAGAGCATCGCATGCGTCCATTTCATACCTGCTGGTGGAGAGAACTGTGCATTAAGCCAGGCATGGCGAGCCGCTGGAGCGAGATTATTAGCCGCACGCATCGCAGCGGCTGTCCAGGGTGGCCTAGGACCGGGGATTCGCTCCAATACTGTAGCCATTGCAGCGATACTACCCGGCTATATCCCTAAAAAGAATCAGACAAGACTCCATGGCAAGCTCAAAATAAAACAACTTCAAGTTTTCAACTTATAAACTACAACTTACTGACAGTAGTCTCTTCGTTCAACTCCAAAATATTCAAAATATTAAAGTTGAATTTTATTCAAATCGCCAATTTAACAATTCTGTATTGACATCAAGTTTGTCTGGATGTATATCAACAAGATGCAGTAGTACTAAAAATACTAGTAGCACTCAGCCCTTCCAAGGTTGCGAGAAATGTAATAATAAGATACCCGTGGACGGCTGGATATTGATCCTCATGAAGACTGTTTCTATTCAGATTGAAACCTTTATGTCTGTTCTGCTGCCTGTGGCTATTAGTCCTCTTTTATGCCTCCAATGCTAGAATGGGAAAAGGGGGAAAAGGCTCTCAATGAAAACTTATATTTAGATTCACAGGCCAGCCTTGAAGTGATGGTACTATGCGTAGTCTTCATAGTTCCACGGGTTGGAATGGATAAAAGAATACAATGAACTGAATCTGAAACATCATGATATGATACCATATTCGGAGATACTTAGACTCAAGTGCTGGGCCTCAAATCAATCAGACTATCTACTTTGAGTAGCACTTGAGGTAGCATTGGCGCTGCGCTCCACTCGCTGCCTTAGCTACCTAAGTTGCAATACTTCCAGGCTTCATGTGAATCCATTTAAGAGATTTCAAATAGATCATAATTGATTTT
This sequence comes from Penicillium herquei, assembly GCA_039634405.1. Taxonomy (NCBI): domain Eukaryota; kingdom Fungi; phylum Ascomycota; class Eurotiomycetes; order Eurotiales; family Aspergillaceae; genus Penicillium; species Penicillium herquei. Next base: position 2,114,144 of record CP098387.1, on the reverse strand, counting down.
GGGCTAGATACTACACCTATGTACTCTATCTGATCCCTTAGCTACCCTGTAGGTACTCTTGGAGGACTTACATAGAGGAGTAGATCACCAGTCACCTGTAGATACTATGACTCAAGTTAAGTCTGATCAGGTTGATATGGTCGCCATTTAGCTCTTTATTACTGCTGTTCTGCCAGCAATAAAGAACAAAAAACACCGCCTCTAGAGTAGTAAAAGGGGGTTATACTCTGAGCCGAAAATTATTCAAAGAGTAATGTCTCCATCATGCTATTGCTTATAGTATGAAAGACTATACGTTCGGAATGAAAGAGAAGGGATTTACTGGCGAGTTCGGTCAGTCATAACTTGAAAGAAAAACACAAGTTCCCAGGATAGTCAAAGGATATCTTACCAAGAACAGACAAAAGAACTCACACATAAATGACTTGATCCGTCCGACCCCTGTCAAAGATCTAACATGGTTACAAGATTTGAACTGACCTACATGGCATTCCGGTTATTGGCCACAGTCAACACGAACAATTTATACGCTTTTCTATGGGGATCTTCAATTTGGAAAACGATCGCATGTTCGCTCAAGATCTGATTTTTGCAGGATGCTTGATGACACAATCACTTTTTTGAGTCATCTGTTTGGTGGCTCAGTGCTATCTAGCGCGTTCTGTTTCCGGTTCTTTGTCAAACCAGCTTTAACTGAAGGGCACACTTGGGTTGAGGACCAAAAGTATAACTATGCTAATGTCAGGAATATAGTTGACAAGATTCAAGAAGTAGACTTCCTTTAAATGAGGATAAGACTATACAGAGAAATTAGACCATTCAGTTGGCTTTGGGCTGCTTATATTAAAACTTGAACCAAGAAAGATTAGAAAAATGATGTATGAGCTAGTAACACTTGAGCAATGACGTTTCCATCAAATAAAGGAGACAAAAGACACAATTATTCCCACATAGGCTGTTACATGTATAGCTCAAACACAGTTCCAATCACTTTCCTTTATCCACCGTGCCCAAAAGAATGTTTTTTAATTGATGTCAAAGTTTTCAATAGTACATGTCTGACGACTTGGGCAATCAGGGCGAATGATCAATCAATCTCCCATGAATAAGATTGTGCTATTTCCCCAACTGAGAGACATTAGTTCACAGCGAGAATAGCATTGACAATAGTAGCAACTTCGTCCATGCTCGCATGGGTGCTGAGACCATCCAGGATGATCTGGCCTTTCGATCTGACGTAGATTCTTCTGGTGTGTCCCTCAATGGTCTTGTCCTTGTCCTCCATGGTTATGGCAAGACGATCATCGAGCTGGCGCAGTGCATTACCCAACTGATAGGTATTGTCGTGGCAGCCGTGTGTCCAAAGCTTTTTACTCTTGAACCAGAGAGTTGCAGTCTTTGTGTGACCTTCGACGGACTTATCCTTCTCCTCAGTCCAAACGTGGTTGTCGTCGGCCATAGCGCTTGTGTGGCTGCCTGAGTAAAATTAGAATTTGCAAATGACTCGGACTCTTGATCGGTGTACTTGTAGAGTGTTATACCTTTCTGGGCAATTCGGGATCAAAGTCTTGAACTTGAAGGTTTGTGGTTGCTGATGGGCAACTGTGTGTGAGGGATTGAAAGCTTGAGATTATATTTGACGGGAGATTATTGCTTCCTTTATATCTCTAAACTTTTAGCTGTATACCTCTACACAGACGAAAACAGCGCACATAGTAGACCTGACTTCTATCTATGACGTGTCAATGTAACTTCCAGATGTCTGATGCTGAACTGATCATGTCCAAATCCACGGATGCCAGATATTTTGGACTGGAATCCGGTTTTTGCATGGCTAAGAACCAAACATCTGATCATTTTAACTTACTACTATCCATGACACATCTCTTAGGTGAGACAGGTAAAACTAGTAGCATGTCTTCCGCTTAAAAACTCATACCAAGCCAGGCCTTCTTCAGTATGGGTATTCTATTACTATCAAACAACTATTTATCGAGACGATGGAATGCATTGAAATACTTAACTTTCCACATGTGATGAGTATATAATTGTTATTTAACGCTTCAAGTTTATACATATTCATATACAGTGTCCACGGGTTGGATCATGGATGTCGGCCCGCAAAGGCCCCACTCATTCGGTCCGCAGATTCGGCCCGTTCGGACCGGTTGAACATTTGATCCACCATAAAACATGTCATCGATCCTATATGAATTTCAATAGGATGATTCAACGAGTACATCATCTGTGAGGCGATTTAGAAGAAAGGCAGAGACATTTTTTACATTCTTGTTTATTAATCCTTACTCTTGTGATCCAGACTTGGCCTCTGAGAGGTGCTAATATCTGCAACATTGTGGGCCCTGCACCATGGATTCGATTCACGATGGTCTTCTTTCTATAGCTGCATGCGGCATCTCGAGCTCAGACTTCAAGTTTGCCATGTACTTCTGACAACGGTGAAATCATGGTGGCAAGTACCGCATCATGGACATCTACAGTACTCAGTGTTGTTACGCAGTGGATAGATACAATCATTGACTCGTGGACTTGATTGGGATATTGACTGAACAGCACCTCCAGACTCGGAAATTTTACATGAATTCTGTTTCCCCGCCCGATCAATATTACTTTACTCTGCATACACCCTCTGTAAACCCACCTGACGATCTTCATTCCGTGTACATCAGCGGGAAAAAGATGGACTCAACTTTACAAACACAGTTTCCTACCGTCGGATCACTCATGACATCTGCAGCAGCCTGGCTTTGGCCCGGGTTTAGCATGCAGGTGCCTCAAGTGGCTATTCAAAATGGACGAGGAGAAGCTTGGTACAACGCTCACCCCAATATGGCGCATATCAATCGAGTGAACCAGGAGTATCATCAAATTGTTGACGAGTACGGTCGCACCCGATTCTTTCACGGAACAAATGTTGTCATGAAAGAGGCTCCATGGTATCGGCCTTTTGAGTGGACCCCTGGAGTCTCGACATTTGGAGAGCAAGATGTCAAAAATATGCATGATATGGGGATGAATGTTGTGCGACTGGGACACCACTGGGCGGGCGCAGAGCCAGTCCGTGGCGAGTACAACCAGACATTCTTGGATATCATGAAGGCGCAGACAAAGCTGGCAGAGGACCATGGGATCTACGTGTTAGTAGATGTCCATCAGGATAAATTGGCTAGGCAATTTTGTGGTCATGGTGTTCCTGATGTGAGTCTTCAAAAGCAATTTGTTTATAGCTGGTAACTGACCAGAATATCTAGTGGTTTGTTGAAAAAGACTGGATGCCAGAAGGTTCACGATTTCCAGCCCCCCTCACAGAACCATACACTACCGATAGTGGAGGCTTTCCTTCACCTACATCCCAATGCGGGCAATATCCATGGGAAGCGTACTATGGGACCTTCGCCGCCTCTAACGCCTTCGGAAGACTATACAACAATCACGACGGTCTGAGGGATGCATTCGCAGCATACTGGAAGAAGTTAGCGTTGGAATATGTTGAAACCAACAATGTCATAGGGTACAATTTACTTAACGAGCCCTGGGCTGGTGACGTTTGGGCCAACCCCTTACTTTGGGGTTTTGCCGATCACATGGTTCTGGAGGAGGTCTGGAATAAAGTCGCAGAGAAAATCCGCGAAGTTGATAATGGTACCCTCATCTGGTTCGAAGGCGTTACCTGGGATATGGAGTCAGGTTTTAAAAACGTACCTCTTGGGGATGGATCCAAGACGGTACATTCATTCCATTACTACCACCCGCCACAGTTGTGGTCTATCTGGAATACACTCAAAAATCGTGACATCGACAATAAGAAACTGAAGACTGCTGGTGTCCTTACGGAGTTAACATTTTGGGATTGGGATGGCTCGGAACTGAAAGACCTGGCAGAGGCCATGAGAGCGACTGATGCACATATGGTTTCCTGGATGGGCTGGGCGTATGAAGACCTGTATGACGGCTCTGGACACGCAAAACCAGGACTCGCGAAGCAATACAGCCGTCCATACCCAGCTGCTGTCGCCGGCAAAGCCTATTCATATGACTTTGAGGAATTGTCGGGTACTTTCACCCTGAAATTCAGAAGCGACCCGGATATGGATGCACCCACTGAGATTATCCTGCCGCCTTCCACTTTTCCAAAGAAGCCTTTCATTGCAATTGAGCCCGAGGGCAGCATGGAACAGTATCAGAAAGACAACCGCACCTTAGCCCTGTTCACATCAAAGTCCCTACAGACCCCGAGAGATATCAAGGTCACCATTCAAGTGAGGAAGTAGCTGTTTCGTCAACCGGCGATGTTCACATGTGCCTCTTGATATAAATCTTGGGAAAGAGCCCGGGTATTCACTTTAGCTACACCAATGCTTACGGACTGATGTCTTCCTTCTCTGTAGCCATATACGGCATTGATTCAGGTCCTGACTAGGAATGAAATTTGACATTATGATGATGTTTCACTTTATCCATGTCTCCACTGACATTCACATGGTTTTTGATAAGTCCTGGAGACCTCCTCACTCAGCCACATTAAGTCCGAGGCGCAGTGTTGATGACGAAGTGAATAATGCACCAAACCGAAATAATTAGTAGATTGTTCCTCGGAGAACCCCGTACGAAAATACATCCTTGTTCATGTGGCGCAATTTGGTATCTAAGCACATGTCATTAGGCACAATATGAGGAATGAAAATTTCCAGAGCATATGGATCATTCTGGTATCAGGAAAGATGGATGGATGGTCATTCTCTCCGCGGACTAATAGACTGAGCCATAACAGCATGAGGGGAACACCTCGAAGAATCAATGCCCTGCACCCGCAGATAATTGATTGGACATCTTCCTCCCAAGATCAGTTCAAAAAAACCAAAAGTATGGTTCTCATGCAGCCACACCTCGAAGGCAACACTTTCATATGCTCGTTTCTAATCTCGGAATACCTAGAAACGCCATGCGCGCGGTTAGTGCCATATGCAGGTGCAGGGGCACAATTTGTCGTGGAACTCAACCATTGGTGTGTACTTTCTGACCCCGCTCCCAAATTGGAATTATCGCAGGGCTGGTGGGTATATTACCCTGAGGTATTACTATAATGATGCTGGGATAAGGGTATCAGAGCGCTATTCATAGTGCATATGGGTTGGTCTAATCTTTGCAAGGGGAGACTCGGACCTCCAAGGCTGTGTGGATGATACAAAAGCTCCTGCCTTTGCATAGACTCGTCAATATCAAAAGCCGCGTCATGCGAGAACTTGGAGGTGTTTGCGTCGGTTTTTACAAATAGATTTGAGACCAAAAGCGTGCAACAAACCCCTTTGGTCCGTCCATATGATAAATTATAATATATATAGTCGTCTCAAATCATATTTTTTGATATCAATTGATCGCATTTTCAACCTCAAAAGGCCTATTAGGGCCCACTCGGAGTAATTATCCTCACTTAATACTCAACTCCTATAATTTACCCATCTGTCTTAGCGAAGTCATGGATTTGGATGACACAGAAACACGCTGTGAAAGACTAGCCGCCCAGGCTCATCGTTTCGCCGCATTTACAGGTATTCACGAACCAAACGAGGGAGATAAATTCTTCATCCTTTTCGGGTCCCCAGGCTCGGGGAAGAGCAGCTTCATCGCTCGCTGCACTGAGACCACTGTAGGACCGGCAGATGGACTCCCACCGAGTAAGAATACCGAATCAACACTTACGATGAATAACAAAATTAGTATTAATGAAGTATTTAGGTACAAACTCAATCGGCGTCTATGAGTACAAATTACACGGTCGACGAATCTACCTCATTGATACCCCAGGCTTCTGCCACCCCGATCGTTCGGATGTAGATACCATCAAGGCCCTTGCCACGTATCTCGGCGCCTCATACGCCAACGGACGTCGCATCCATGGCGTTCTATTACTCCATTCCATTACCGCAGAAAGAGGTATAACAGCAACGGATATACGCAATATCCGCATGGTCATGACGATATGTGGATTCGAATCGTGTCGGAACATCGGCATCGTAACGACAAATTGGCCTTCCGAGACGAACAATACCCAGCTCAACATGATAAAGGCCTGGAATCAGAATGCCTTCATTTCAAATAATGAAACGCATATCTTGACTCGGTATTATGATCATATAATCCGTGATGGTGCGTTCACGGCTCGGTATAATGAGTCTGGGACTTTGAATCCGTATGAGCAGAAGGCTTCGGCGCGGAGTATCGTTTTGCGACTCATCAATATATCCTCTTTGCCGAATTTTGAGCCGGAGGTTTTGCACCTTCAGAAAGAGTTAGTGCATGATCATTGTCCTCTTGGTAAAACTGCTGCTGGCGCTCTTGCTAGTTTCAAGTTTGTTGTGTCTCAGATCATGCATTTCAAACAGTCACAGGCTCTTAATCCTGAAATTGAGATGTTCAGGGACGGAGGTCAGACTGATAGAGTTGAAGAGCTACTGGCGGTAAAAGAGAAGCTCACGAAAATTTTCAAAGAAAATGAGGGTAGGCGAGAAGTCTTGAAAAAGACTTTGGCGGAATTGTGTGAGGAGGAAACGAGGGCCTGGGCGGAGAAGATTGATAACCTCGACAATGACTTTCTTGTTGAGTTGGAAGAGAAGCGGACTGAGTTGCATGATCTGGAAGACACCCTTCTTCAGCTACGCGAAGATATAGAAGATGAATCTACTCATTCACTTGACTCGAATGAAGAGGCGGACATAGGACTCGAAGAATATAAGGAAGTTATCGATGACTGTCGACACAATTTGGAGTGATCTGAGATTTACTTTGATGGGTTTCGCGAGAACAGGGAAGAGATTGTCGAGAGAGTGAACTTGGGATTGGGACATGATGATGCACTTGCTTGTACTTTGATGTAACAGCTTTAGCCCATTCATAGCCGTGGTATACGAGGAACATGCAGCAAGATGACACTGAGTCGACATTTTACACTTGGATCCTAGAATGTTGTTTTATTATTTATCAAGAAGGAATCTTCAAGTTGATGAATGAATTTGAATTATTATGAATATCGATTGTAACTTCAAGTTCAAGTTCCAAAGTTGTTTATGAAAAATATTTGAACGCCACATATGCTTTCATCTCCTTTTATATGCGCCCTCGAGTTTAATCTTTCTAGGCTTTTATTATGATGAAAGAATCTCAATCTCAACTCCTCTCAAAATCGTGAGCATGCAACAGGACAGGAACTGATGATAACAAAAACAAGCAGGTATCTAACGAAAGCAATCATTTCAATGCACCATTTAAATGCAACTGCAAAAACTGAAAATCGATAGTATAGCAATAAGAAAAGCGAAAAATAAATCATGCAAATCGTACACCTAACCCATCATAGTTAGTAGGATGTGAAGGTGAGCTCCCACTCCGTGCACGTCTCCCATACACCTCTAACGCCGGCGCAGGTGCATAGACATGTCCACCATCTTGTATGAGAGGACCAGATAAATTAGGGCCAGACAGGTTAGGATGATAGAGCTGATAGGGGACATGACCTGGGATCTGAAGTCGAGTGGACTCCAATAGTCGCTGGCGAGCCTCTCTCACATCGACGCGATGAGCCCCAAGTTGGAGTATCTGCACGGTCTCCATATCCGGATCCCATTCTGGCTTGATGGTATTTAATCTCTCATCTACCGATCCGACTCGGTGGTGATTCAACGTCTGAGGCCCGGGATACAGTAGATCAGATTGTAGAGCACTCTTCATTGCAGGAATTTCGCCAGTCCAGCTGGCTCGTCCTGAGAGTTTTTGTGGCTGGCTCTGTGACTGTATCATTGGTGTAGAGCTCCGCATAGTTTCCATCTGTCCCTGGGAACTTGGCATGGGAGAGAACCGTGGTGGGTAACGGACTGGCTCTGTGGCCCAGGACTGAGTTGAATAGCCAGATGAGGCTCGGGAAAGGGCATCGGATCCTGATCCTAGTCGTTCGTTGAAATGTGATATCGGTGCGTCGGATGGTAAGGAAAGGGGCATGGTACCAGGCATTATTGCGGAGGGGTGGGAGACAGGGGACATAGTCTGAGGAGCTGGCGCTATGAACATCGGACCGGTCACATTCTGTGACAGTGCTTGCTTGGAGCGGGTTGGCCTTGTAACACTAATTTTTTCGTATGGCAAGAACGGTCCGTATGGGAGAACTTGAAGTGAAGGAGTACTGGCAGACATCTCACCCATCGGCTCGGAAGTTACAAGCGATGCGCGTCGAGAGTTGAGGTATGAATTCGGCGCTGTATGCAAATCCATCTCATAGAACGGCTGGTTCAGAGCCAGATTACCATAGCCAGGATCACTATATGTTGATCGAGTCAAAGGCTCAGAGGTAAGCTCATGCGAGAGTGGCGAGCTAAATGCATGAGTTGGGTAGCCATCGAGTGATTCCACGGACGGTTTCATTTGTACTCTGACTGGCTCCGCTCCTCTTCGTAAAGGTACTGGGGCTGGGCGCTTTGGCTCCGCTTCGAGCATGCGATGGGCAATAACACTCGCGTAGGTGTTCCCGTTCGCCCCATCAGGCAATGCAGATCTGGGGATCAGCTTTGCATTTTCACTGGCCGCCTGGCTATTTTTCGATTGACGAACAGCCGAAAGTGCTCGCTCAGCCGCCGAAGCTAATATCTTAGAGCTGCCTCCCTCATCCACAGACTTGCGGCTGGATGAGCCTCGTACTTGAACTGTTGAAGCCAATGGTTTGGCTGGTTTTCCTGGACGTGGCCGAGGACCCCCTCGAGTTCGTTTTTGTTTCCTCTCTTTGGTCAGTTGTAATTGAGAGTGTCGATCAACCACTTTCCATTCTTCGTTATTATCAGTCTGAAGGGGAGGACTTGATGATAAAGGCGAGTGTTTCGGCTTTTCAGTAGCTTGACTCATCTGTGATAGCGCCGGAGAAATCTTAGGCGCCTCCTTCGCTTCACCGTCTGTTTCATAACCTTCTTCTGATTCATATCCTTTTTGTCGGTATATGTGTGGAGGGAAAAGATCTAATTTGAAGCGCGGAGGCACAGAAAGTTCCTCTGGGGACTCTGCAAGAGGTGAGCCCGCTTCGGTTAACGCCCAGGTTGACGAGCGTGAAAGGCCTTCATCTGTGGATGACTCGGGGAATGAGGATGACGAGCTACTGGAACGGTCGAAGACAGACTTTTGATTACGCGCATATTCCTGAGACGAGCTCGGTGACATGCGATTAATTTCGCTGCTGAGGCTTTTCATCAGTTGTCGCAGATTTTCACGCGCTTCTCGAAGAGCCGGTGGGTGTGCGCTGATTCCCTGTCTCTTAGGAAAGAGCTCGACCAGTCTTGATGCATGCGTCTCGTATTCACGGAAATCGCGGACAAGTCCACAGTCATGATAATGAGATATTCTTTCCTTAGCGGCCTCCCAGGACTTGCACAGGAAATGAGTAGCCACAATCAACCACGAGTCATAGTAGCCGGGGTCCTCCTTGTGTGTGGCACCCTTGTTCTCCTCATCTCTTATCCGCAGTTCATCGCGACAAAATCCTTGGACGACAGTATGGATCTTGACAACGTCAACCGCCGAATTCCCATGGTAGATAGAAAAGAACCCCTCTTGGCTACTCTCGGTCAATGACTCTGACAGATCAGGAGGCTTCCCTTGAACTTCATCTGCAGATTTTTGTGCAGAACCATTCTGTGCGAAAAACGGATCTGAATCTGAGATGCGCTCAATAAGACCGTAGTGAATCAAAGTTCCAAGAGTAGTGTCAAGATCGGGATCCTCTCCAATTTGAGCACTTGTCAATATTTCCATATTCTCGGCAGACATGGCATGTCTTCCAAGATTGAGCAGACCAACTGGTACTTGATGACCCAGAAATGATAGCAAGTTGATAAGAGTCAATGCTTGACGCTGTTGCAAACGATATAAATCATTCATGATGCTGAGAAACGGCTCAGCCAGCTTTTTATCAGTTAACTGGTGTTTAACATGGTATTTTTCAATGGGCTTGCTTGTCGCATTAAGTCGGTGGCCAATCGCGTGAATAGCTAAAGGCAAGCACTCATAATGTTCAACAATCTCTTTTGCGCGGTGAGCCTGATCGGGTGTAGGCTTTCTGATTCCAAGGTCTTTGTAAAGGAGTTCGCATGCATCCTCAACGCGAAGTCGAGGCATCGATAAACAGTACGGTTCAAACAGGCGCTGCTTTTTTCGAAGCGTGGCATCAATCGATGTGTAAATGACGCTACACATTTTGTTCCACGGGAGAAAACGTTTGAAGTCATTAATGTCAGCATCATTATCGAACGTGATCCCGTCGAAGATTAATAACCATTCATGGCGTGTCTGAAGCCAGTTCCGGACCGAGTTCACATATGATTGAGCTTCCGCATAGGTCGGATCCTCAGAGTCTTTGAAGTCCACCAGCCTGGCTGCTTGTGCAATTTCCCAAAAGCATTTGTAGACAGACTCGCGAGACTTTGCATCGATCCAGAATACTCCACCTGGATAGCAGTCACGCTGTGCAAAGACATACTGGCGTGCTAAATGTGTCTTTCCGGATCCTGGTACTCCGGCAATAAGGACAGCCATAGTTTTTTCGACGCGAGCTTTTGCCTTGAACAGACGATTGTGTAAAACTTCTAGCTCCTTTTGCATGCCAAAGAACGTGGCATTAGGGTGGAAACCTGGCGGCGCAACAAAAGGCTGTGGCTCTTGTATAGATTTGTGTGAGAGTGCAACACTATTGCTCAGATCTGATACTGGGGAGTTACGACCTTCAGTAGCAGGGGCACGGGGGAGTGTTGGGATGGAGTGACTGGGGCCTAGAATGGAACAAAGTCAGCCAAATGTCTGACCTCGTATGTAAAAGAAGAAATTTGAATAATATCAGCTTAATTTATAAGAGATGAGGAGCCATCCCAAACCAAAAGATAGCATATTTAGATACATAAAAGAGAGAAACATGAGGGGAAAGTAAGAAAATAGTGAGAGAAAAGGGAGAGAAAAGCGGCAGAAAATAGGATAAATCATAGCAATAGCGTGGTTCGTGAGCTTTGTGTCATAAAATCATCGCCATAAATTCAAAAAGGTCATCAAACAGGAGGCTCCTCGATCTCATAATCCCTTAAGGTGACTTCTGCATCCGGTGAGGGAAGAAGGTGCATACCAGTGTTGAAATTCGGGGTGCTTTGTGTGAGGGGATCCTCTAATCTGCCTGAGCTGGTCAGCATGCCAACCTGTGGAGGCATGGTGGTAGTCGTGCTGGGCCTACCGTCGTAAATTTCACGGGCCTTGGCCTTCATCTCCATAGTACGAGTGGTGCGTTCTGCAACCCAACGATCTGCGATCAATGTAGGTGCTTGTCGAGAGTATCGTTTCAGGGCCTCAGCCACCACCTCATATCCTGCTGAGTTCTCATCGTCGAATTTGCACATATGGCTGTGATCTGCTTCGATACCCATACGCTCAACACCCTCGATGTATGGCGCTGCAGAGGCCTCATCCACGATAATCTCCCTCGTTCCACGAACATCGGTCGAGCGAGTTTCATGGAAGAAGTAAATGTGGAAGCGACTCAGTATATCCGCAAACAAACTGTTAATATGTTGTAAGGTCTCGTTATTGGTGCGGAGGGCTTTCACGAGCTGCGGGGATCCCTCCATAAATTTCTTGGGAAGGACGGCAGTACAGATGTTGTGCAACAGTAAGCCCCATTTCGCGATATCAGATCCATTATGAGGCGTGCCGAGGAAGAGGATGCCAAACGTGGACACGTAAACGGAACGTAGGTGCTCGGTTCGCTCGTTGGACAAGCTTCGGCAGTAGATCAAAGCGCGCTTCACGACTAAACCTCCGAGCGAATGGCAAACAAAGATAATCGGTCGGTCGGAACAATCTCGAAGATTGCGGTTCGCAGCAAGATTGGAAGCTAGAGTTTCAGCGTGGCTGACGATCGAGTCGCGCGAGGCACCATCCGTGAAGGCAGTGACATTCGCGTTATAGCCGTAAGTTAGGATTCGTGGACGTTGAGATGCAAGCACATCGGGTAAGAGGTCCACGGGCCAAAAGCAGTTTGTGGACTTGCTAGTCCATGAGTCATGGGGGTGGCCGTTGAGGCCATGAACAAACACGATATCCACCGTGGGGTCACCGCGGGGAGCATAGACCTGCGTCAAGCCAAAGGCTTTAACGGGGCGAGGTTCAGACATTCTGAGCTCAACAGTAGATCATAGTTGGATGAGATGAGATAAAAGGGAGTAGGATTAGATAAATAGGACAGGATATAAAAGAGGTCAAGTTATTACTCAGAATCTCAGATGATACAGTTCCCCTGACCCATCCAGATGACCCCCAGGGTAAACAGTGGAGCCATGGGCGGTTAACAGATTATGGACTGCGCCACGGGTCTATGTGGGCCTCATGCTAGTCAGGGCCCATGGACTATTTCAGGGTTCTTATTACAATATTATTACATATTTTGAAGGGCCAATTTCAGGCTTCAATATTGATTCAGATTGTTTTATACTAGAGTCACGAGAAATAGACCCCGAGTACTGAGTACTATCACCCACCTCATTCCCATGTCTTGTAAAAATCCCTCAAATTTCATATGGCATACTTTGAGATAGATCATATTAGCCCGTATATTTAATCCGATTTGGCAATCCCAGAATCCGATCCTTCAAAATACGAGCCATACATGTCCTGTATACACTCGCATACTACATACGGCTGCAGGAACCCTGGTTAGGTGCCCGGAGGATACACAAGGCAGCCCTGAAACCCCTGGATATCTGCGCTATGTGAGTCATGCCAAACACACCATGCATCAAAGAAGTTCCTGGCCAATAATGTGAACCACGTAAATTGGAGCCTGCAGGTGAGATCGCCCCGAGCCGTGAAGAAAGAATATGGGGGATCCTCCAGGGCTGATTATATTGCCCCGGACTCATAAAGAGATCAGATCGGGTATAGTAGATGCGCCACATAGATATCAAACATTTTAATAATAGTTGCTCTGTGCAAAATATGGTCATAGGAACTTGGATCAACACAGCCAATTCAAGATTGTTTCCATGTTTTTCTATAAATAATGAGTCAATCGGGGTCGGGGCAACGTTGGGTTAATGCAGACGGGCGCCTGGGGCTGAAAAGCGTGGCTATACACGAACATGGGGCAACATTGGAATAATCAGCCTTATGAGGCTCCAATATTTGGACAAAATGATATTCCAAATTCTAGTCCTAGTCCCAACTTTGAACATATCAAATTAGACTAACACAGATGCTAGCATAGACATATGAAGTAGTAGACAACATGCCCGCACCATAAACACCACTCAAACACAGTAACCCTTGAATCCGCAAGTCCTGCGTAAATTAAAAGAGACATCAATTTTTAGACCCAGACAAAAGATCTATCGCCCACGGAAAGAAGGCTTGCGCTTCTCAGCAAAAGCGCGCAGCGCCTCATACCGATCCTCAGTCTCAATAACACCCTCATAAGCCCGGTTCTCTGAGGTCTCACCCAGGTATGATCCTTCAATAGCCATGAGAGCCTGCTTAATAGCAATGGGACCACCCTCACAGATATCCAACGCCAGTCGAATAGCCTCCTTCTGAACCTTCTCACGTGCAACACCTTCCTGGGTGGCTTCCTCGGGCAAAACCTCCACAAGACGATCACACAGCCCCATGAAATACGCTTCAGGACCTGTGACGCGGCGCCCGGTGAGAATCATATCCCGCGCGCGGTTCATACCAATCAGGGCGGGTAATCTGTAAGTACCGCCGGCACCGGGGATAATAGCCAGACGAGTCTCGGGGAGTCCAACAGCACAGGATGAGCCGAAGACGCGAAGGTGGGTGCAAAGGGCGAGTTCGAGGCCACCGCCCAGGGCCATAGAGGAGATAGCTGAAATAGTGGGGACCTGCAGGTTTGCGAGGTCTTTGAATGTGCTTCGGAGGTCCAGGAGGAAATCTTCGGTCCTAATTCGGGCATAATGTTAGTAAAAGTCATCGCTATGTGACAAATTCTGAAAAACAGGTGCCCAGGTGGCACTTACTGGGCGTGGGTCATCTTCGCACGCTCTTTCAAGTCCGCGCCTGCGCAGAATGAGGCGTCGACATTGCTTGATAGTACCAGGGCGCGTGTGGGCCCGTTGCCCTCTTCCGCGGCGACGGACTTGACATGCTTGGACAGAGAATCGAGCAGCTGGCGCGAGATCGCGTTACGGGCGTTGGGTCGGTTTAACTGGAGCACGCGCACATGACCAGAGCCTGGGGCGGGGATCTGCTGGGTGAGGATGACGTCTTCCTCTGAGCTGGTACTGTATCGCGATATGAAAACCCGAGTGCAGGGCGCGGTGCGGCGGGAGATGCGGGCGAGGGGTGTGAGGCGGGCCACTCGGGGTGACAGGGTGGAAGCCATTGGGTCAGGTTTGCAGATCGAGATTTTCTCGATCACGCGTTTGGTGTCTCAAAGGAAAACTGGGGGGTATCAAGTGCGCTCAAGTGAAGAAAATCATAAATTCGTTGATCTCGGGAGCTCCGGGGTGTGGGGAAAGCTTGAGACCGATGATTACCGAGCTACCGAACTACATTTTGAATGGAATTCCAAGTAAATCATTCAAAAGGGGGTATCACAATTCACATCTATCTATAGACAAAAACAAATTACACTATTGTACATTCAAGTAGTCCTCGACCTCTGTTAGGTCGGGCCACTCCCATCCAGGTGTCCGGCTGACAATGTCGTATGCCTCTTCCAAATTAGAGTCCGACGCTATCCGATCGCCAGCACTAAACTGGGGGTGTAACTTCTCCAGGTACATCCGGATCGCCACAAGGGTCTGCCGCATCATTTGGTCTCCATTCAGGCGATCTTCAGCTACTTCGTTGAGCAGGGCAGATGATCGACTCATCCACCGTAATAGATGTAACAGACCATCATCATCTCCAACCATTCCCATGGCCCGCACAAAACTATGTAGTGTGGCGTAGGAAGGAACATGAAGAACAGCAGGCATGCCAAGTGATTTATCGCTGCTGCTATCCATGGTGAAGATGCTTTGTTCTGCTACTCCAGATGTCTTTGCAGAAGGGAGGACCAGCTGATCAAAGTGAGCCTTTAAGAGCGATAGACCATCCTCGACCAAAGCATCAAAGTAGTCGCGGTCATCAATATACGGCAACTCGGTGGAGAATTGATGGAGCGTATAAGCTTTTTCCACTAACTCGGGTTGCTTGATGCCAGCATCAATAGCTCTGCTGAATGTGACACACAAAGGTTGAAAATCAGCAGGCCCAGGTGCAATCCCGCGGACGCGCATCCAGTTAAACACTTCGCAAATCCCATGCCATGCCAAAATGCGGACATACTTTTTGTGGCGCTTCACATATCGTTCCCCGGAAAAGTTAGAGCAAAAGGCTGATAGGAGGTTGTGCCAGGCCAGGCGACAAGGTGGTTGTCGCAGTTTGACCAGTTGAGTGGCATGCCAAAAGGCCAGTGGGTGACCCTCCGGACCTTCTTCTACAGACGTCGGCAAGAAAGCAATGGGCTCTTCGTACTGGGTCGGCAAGTCGGTTCTGTCTGCCATGAAAACATCTTTGACACACTTATTCACGGTCAAGGGCGAATTCTTGCAGAGGAAAGTGATAAAAGAGCCAAACAATTTATCAGGCAAGGCCTCCAATGCCTTGACTTGCTTTTCTTGGTATTCTGACGGATGCCCCCACACAGTGCACAAAGCCATGATCTGGTCCTCAGAGAGGTTGCTAGACTGGAGGTAAAACAACCCCGTGCGTAAATCTGGAGCGGACAAGAGCAGAAGGGCCAAAAATCTTCCAGAAGGACGAATACCACGTGAGATCATTTCATTCAGAAAATCCTCCAGTGAAGGTGGTTCAGTTCGTACATAAATGATATCGCGAGCAGAAGCTGGTTCAGGGTAGACCTCCCGTCCATCGCCTGGGAGAGTCAGGCTGGCCCGGTCGAAGTTACTGCGAGCCGCCTTTTGGCGGTAAATCAGTTTCTCGGCCATGGCTGCGTATATCTCGGCTTTGGCAGGCAAGCCGTGGTCCTGGTAGGATAAAAAGCACGCCCATGCTTCACGGACAGTTCGAGTGGCGCGAATTCGTGCAACCCATACCCCGTGATTATTGTGTTCGTTACAACTCTGAAGTGATAAAGCCCGCTGCGAAGGTGCCAGAGCTCTGGTCTGTACCGTCGGGCTCCCATCAGTATCCCAGCCAGCCAAGATAGCAGATATCTCCTCCCAGAGTTGGGGAGAATACCCTGCTTCTTTCATTTGAGACAACACGTTCATTGCCCGGCTCTGAAGACCTTCATTACCTCGTTGAGCATCCATACCCAATCTTTCTTCTTTCCACGGAGGCCACGATGGAGCTTTCAACTCAGCGGATTGACGTTCGGCTGTTGTCTTTTTGTGAGCCAGCTGAACCGCAACCACCGCCCGATAACCTTCTCGAGTAACGGGAAAAACAGGCTTGTGGGCTGCCATTGCACGAAGCAGTTCGAATTGGGCCTGTTGTTGCAGAAAGGCTGATCGGAAGGGATGGACTTTGGCGGGAGCAGATAGTAAAGAAAGACACAAGTTGAAACTCTGGGTCCTAAAACTCCTGTCCTTTATTCGACCCAGTCCCGATTTTCTACTTTCATTCTCACTGGGTAAAGTCAAATACCGAGCAACTGCTCGGGCAATCACAGGGAGGGCCTCGGGCCAGACTTGCCGCGCATGCAGAATTAAGCGTTTAGTCAACAACATACATGTTGTCACGTCCACTTTGGGCTGTTTGGGAATTGAGCCTTCTATCGGAGAAACTTGGTTCGTCTCCAGGGATTGTGTCAACTGATGAATTGGTGGCAGCGCCTCCCCACTCATCAAATGCAAAGAATGAATGAGTAATAGTCGAAGAACATGGGCATCCAAATGTTGCTCTTTCAGTAAAAGCAACACAAGGAAAGGCGGGACATGAGGACCACTGGCGTGTTTTGTTCGAGTTTCATGGTCCGACTCCAAAGCAAATAGACGGGTCGCCGCTTGATAATGATCTTGGCTTGTCAAAACCCAAGCCCATGCAACCACATCATTGATGGAATACCCTCGTTCTTCAAGGTGACGACAATTGCATCCACCGAACACGTCCCCGATTGCAGCTTCAAAAGCTGCAGAGCTGTCGCCTTCATACTTGCGGCGAAACAAAGGATCGACCTGTTGTATGTACTGTCCGAGTATCGTTTGTAAGGACCTCCGTACAAAACGTGATCCCGGACCTTGTTTCAAAAGCGACTTGGGCACAATGGCATAATCCGAATCCTTTGTTGAAGTTCTTGCGGCACGAATAGATCCCGTTTCATGGCCAATTGAATGTCCTGCTTTTTGGAGAGACTCGGAGAGATATTCGGAGGGGGTGAGCCAACGTTTGACTGAGCGTTTGCGGGTACGTTTGTTTGCGGGACGTTGGGAATAATCGTGGTTTGGCAAACAGGTAGAGGAGTTATTGGGTTCTATTCGGGATTGACATTTTTGACCTTGTATCCTTGAGTCGAGAGGTAGTGTTTGTGAGATGGAGGCGCGAGGAGAAACATTAGTGTAGAAACGGCGCCGAACGTCTTGCGGGTAATAGGTGTAGTGATAATGTATATGAGATGAAGTATCGCCGCAATGCCGGTTCTGATTGATTCGAATGGTTAATTCAAATTCCCTCGATCCTCAATAAGCTCCTTTTCTTCCATACATACCTTATAACCGATGTTGATGCGAGTTATGGCTCTTAGGCAGGATATCCCCGAAAGGCCTCGCACATGATTTAGAGCCGATGACATCCATGAATGTAATCATAGAAACACCATTCCCAGAGTAGCCACTCCAGTCAGGCGTCACAATGATCTTCTCCTAATATAAAAGATAAGAGAAAAAAATCAAGAAAGAACTCGGACTCCAAGTAAAGAAATATTCAAGATATCAGACCGGCGCGCTTCGCGGCAGAAAATGGATGGGTGTCACGTGACGGATCGACCACCTTTTGGGCAAGCGCGCATTCTGAGTCTCACGAAACGGTATCGCCCTCGTCCTCTTCCCATACAAATTCACTGCTCCAAATTGTACCATTTTGGGGTGGTGGACTGGAACCATTCTCCTCCAGTGAATGTGTTTTTACTACATATTTATTTTCGAAGCTCCTTCCCTCATTTTCTACCCTCCTCATCTCTGAAATCAGAACGTGTTGTTCCTCTCTCCTTCGTCGCGATCTCATCCTTTTTCGATCCTGTCGCGGGCCTCGCATCAAGACTACTCGAGCCATCCTGTCGCGAACAAGACCACGGCTTATTTTCAACAACTACGACCCATTGATCCTTAATCCGACGGTCGCGTCTCTGCGATCTTTTCCATCAACAATTCAAAATCCTTCAGGAGATCGTCCGCTTTAGAGTGGGCCGTGTCAAAGGAAGTCCTATCCACCTTGTCCCTCCCGCAGGTTCCCCCACCATGAGCGCCGACGAGGGTGAAGATCCCCAATTCATGGCTCCAGTGAATGGTGAGCCCCATCCGGAGGTGGGTGCGACCGCGACTCCCGCCAAAAGAAAGCGTTCGACCCAGGAGGATAATCCGGCTGTTGAATCTGTTCCATCCACATCGCGTGAAAGTACCAACCTACACGAGTCTCTTCAGAGCCTTCTTGGTCTTTTATTGAAGTAAGTTTACCCCGCGTCTTGGTCTCATGACACCGTTATTGGTAGTGTGACTAACAATTTGGTAGTCATGACTCTGAACTCCAGCTTCTATCCTGTCCCTTTCCCACATCGGCGGCCAAGCCCCGAGCGAAACGCGCCAAAACTTCAGGTGAACAAGAGACCTCGAATGTCCGATCACGGGTCGAAGCGAACCGCTACAACACCATGCAGGAATTCCTGAGTGACATTGACCGAGCCTCTTCAGCGGTCATTGAACGCAATCAGACCCAAACAAATGGTGCAAGCGTTGAAGGCGCAGCTTTACCCGAGGTGGTCAACCGCATTGCGGCATTCAAAAAGCACATGAACAGCCTGATTGGACAATCTTTCATCAGCCAGTCAGACGTCAAAACCGAATCCCTAGACGACGACGACGAACAACTGTTATCGACCGTATCGAGTGTCGGTCGCGAGGACAAACAGGTCCTGACCATGTACTGCGGGAATCAATCTCACTCTAAACAAGTCTGGTCTAGTCTACCAAAATCCGTCAAGGTCCCACTGCAGTCTGCGGAGACTGGCGCCGAAAAAGTCGTCGAGTTGCAGGAGCCACTTCGTGACGGCGGACTGCCCAATGGCATCACCCTCTGTTCGGCTATTCCTTTGAATTTAGACTCGACCAAGGTGCCGAAGAGAACATTTGGTGAAGTGTTCGCACCACGTTCAGGTTTGCCTGCCGTTGAACCTCGCAAGCGCCCCCGCACCACTTCATTATCCTGGATTGATCCATTCGATCTTGTCATGGATATTAAGAACTTCTCAGGTGAACGTCTTAACTACAGTCTTACGCCATTTCCATCTGGGCAATGGGTGCAGTACGGCGGGGTCTCATCATCACCTTCATATTGGGCCCGTGTCGAGAAGCACAATGAAGATGCAAAAATCGGGTCAACATATGGGCATCCTGCAGCTTCATGGGTCGGCGATGATACATCCACTTTGCAGGGCGTTCACTCATCATTTGCTCCATCCTTCGATAGCTCCAATTCCGTTCTACAATCAGACGCGAAGAACATGGTCTGGTGGGGTCAGCGAGGCGCAAAGCGCTTCCATGCCATGCTCTCACCCTCAAAACCAGAAGATGCCGCCTCGGAAGTGGACCTTGATTTCATTGATAACATCGACACAAGTACCCTTGAGGAAATGGTCGATTCACTGAAGCCGAAGGACTATTCTGAATACCTGGCTCAACATGAGCAAGCACCCAAGGGAGACAAGGAGTCTCAAACTACAGACGAGGCTCTTGCGGAGATTAACAATTTGATTGAGACTCTCGCCTCATATCAAAACATCCGCCGAAACATCATGCCGTCTAGCAGCGACAATGCTGAATCAAAAGAAACACCCGCATCCGATGCTGAGGACCCAGATACTCCCTCCGATGCTGAGAAAGCTGTGTACGAGAGTCTGACGTCAAAGCTTGTATCACTGATCAGCAGTGTGCCTCCGTACGTTGTGGCCAAGGTCAACGGCGATCAATTAGCCGAATTGAATGTCAAGCGAACGATCATCACCGAAAGTCCCGACTGGAAGGGCACAATGGAAAAAGATGACTACACTCTAAACCAAGAGCGTGTAGCAGCCCTCACTGCGCAGGCTAATGCCGCTAACCGTGCTTCGACACCATCTACCGCGCGACCAGCAAACTACCAAGCCCCTCACTCCGCCTATAACCAGCGGGCATTCAACGCCAACGCTCGTCTTCCACAAACACAAGGTGGATTCCAAGTGCCTCAGCAGAACCGACAACCCTCAGCTGCAGGCCAATACACTCCCGGCTATGCTGGAGCCCGAGCTCCAAGCACTCCCTCTCAACGTCCCGGTTATAACGCACAGCAATATGCGCAAACAAACCCGCAATACAGCCAGGCCAACAATGTGCCTCAGTTCCAGCGTCCTGCTCCTAATGGGTACACACCCCAGCCCTACACACCGCGACCTGGACAACCCGCCTCCTATAACACCCCTCAAGGACGTACTCCCAACCCTGCAGTTGCCTCGGCTCCGGCTCAAAGGTATCAGCAATATGCAGCTCAGACCCCATCACAGGGATACTCGAACACCGCTGCTGCCGCTGCCTATGCTCGCAGTGCCGCCGAGCAAGTTGCTCTGAACAAAGCACAGTTAGCAGCTCACCAAGCACGCCAAAGCCCTTCCACACCTCAACCACAGTTCGAGGCTCGTCACTCTCAAGAGGGTAGTCTGACACCAGGAAGCAAGCCAAATGGTACACCCATCCAGTCATAAACACACACAAAATACGATTGCAGTTAGTTGCTTTTGAATACATCTCTGAATGTTGAAAAGTGGGCATTTGCTTCTATCATCTCCAATTGTGGCTTCCTCTTAATTCAGTTTCGGATCCTCCTCTTCTCTCATCATGGCTTCATGTTTCCTCGACCTCTTTTCTTCCTCGATTTTTTTTCTCTTTCTACTCCTTTGTGTTTCTAATGAACTTTGCGGTCATATTTCATGGGGTTCATGTGGCTTCGTTTTCTTTTTCCTTTTCTTCAACTTTTCTGTCTTCTTTCGGTGGTGTTACGCTGAACTCGAGCGATCGGCGCGTATACGTGTGATGGTTTCCTGGTTTACAAAGGGGTTAGGCATTTGGGTGGTATAGAGCTGCTGCTGTAAAGTAGTTTGCTCTTTGTTTCGCTTAGACGAGATGAAGATTGCTGCGTTAATTTGAATATCATCAATGTATTCCACACTACAATTTGATTCTTAAATCCATTCAGATCCAATTCAATTCATCTCCCATCAATAGTACACTAGAAAGAAAGACATAGTATAATGCACCGCTCATATATCTTTGCATGACACCTCAATCCCGAAAAGTTCAACAATTGCGAGGTATCCTGGTCTTCCATCCATCCCAATGCTCATAATCCAATGCCATAGCCAACAGATATCCTGTTGGCGTTGTATAAGTTGTTATAACAATGATCTCGCGAAAATGCAAACGCCAGTGTTCCTTCTGCCAATCCCGAGAACTTTTGATCCTGACTCGCCGAACATAACACACAAACAAAAGAAAGTGATATGAAATCATTTTTAATATAAAACTTTGTGAAATGAGCAGTAGCGATGAGCTGAATGATATCAAGACATCTCGTAGGCCCGGCAGCCAAGTTCTCCTCCTGGCATATGACCCTTGTAAATGAAGACAAACAAATGAAATAAGGAGATGATATTCGTTCAAGAAATGATCAATGAACATAGAAGATTCGTTATTTGTCACAACGATAGCTCATCAGGGAATGAACATCGCGGCAACAGTCATGAAACCAAAGTATCTGGATTATGAGTCAGTTTTGTACCCCCATTGAATACCAGAGGATGATTCTTACAGAGTAGCACATCTCCAACCATCTCTCGAGTCAACCAGAGACTCAATGCCAGCGGAATAGTTCGCTGCAATTGCAGCCGCAGCTCCACCGACGACTGTAACCACGACGAGTCGACCAGAGAATTCTGCGATCATGCTAAACGCAAGTAATGGTAGCAGAATGGCTCCGGATGCGATGATAATGGCCATGTAAACTGGTGCTGAGGCAGCAGAAGCGGCGGAGCGCGGAGTAAGAGAGACAAGATCAAGACCTTGATCCAAGAAACGGGTTTCTGCCGCCGCGATGGGATTATGCTCTTTCATCCAAGAACGATAATTCCGGATATCGTCATCGGTAGCGCGAGGCAGAGTTTGGATCACTTTGCTATATGCGCTGAGAGCATTGTCTGTATGACTAGTCAGAAAGGAATTCATATCCATGTTCTTGAGTGTTGCTAAACTTACTGTATTGCTCGGTTTTATGGATCAATGCTGCCATAAGATCCATACGCCTGTAATGCAGCGACGAAAAAGACTGGGACTGGGCGTCCAGACGACGAGATGCAGGAACAGGCTTGTTACCTTCCTTCTCGGCGGCAGCGACACGATGCATCTCTTCATACTCATCCAGAGTTTGGAGGTCTTCCTCCATTTGTGAGATTTCGTCTTGCAGGTGGAGCAGAACACGATGGTTTAAGCTCTCAAAGCGGCGATACATCGGGGGAAACGCTCCTTTGTCTTCCCCGGCTGAGTGGGTCAGGTGCGATGCCACAAGTCCATATCCTGATGATACTTGTGAAGCATTCGAGTCTCTGCGTTGGAGCGCGCGGTGGATACTATCCTCCGGGCTACTCGGGGGAGAAGGTGGGAGCGGGGATCTGTGGATCGGAGCCGCGTCTCTATGGTAATAGTTCTCCGGGCGGGAGATCTGCAGTTGACGCTTGCTTTGAGGTGGTGGTGGTGAAGGCGCAGCTGGAGATCTGGGAGCTTCCTTCGTCGGCCTTTTAGCCGGCGATGGTGCTTGTTTCCGTGCTACCAGCTGGGTTTCCGCTGGGGGCACAGATGGCGGTGATGGTACCGGAGGTGGCCGCAAGTCACTGGAACGTCTCGACACCCCACTCGCAGGGGATTCTGGCAGCTTCGGAGAAGTGCCTGCCTTCGATGCCAAAAGCGCATGTGGTACAGGACTAGCACGCGGTTTCGGCGACTGGATATTCGTAACAGCGGCTCGAGTCGCGGGTGCTGGCTCTTCATCGTCAGAATCAGACTCGGATGATGATGATGATGACGATGAGGATGCAGCTTCCTCGCTCTCTTCGAGGAATTCAAAAACGTTGGGGACCTTTTGCGCCGGTTCAGTTGGTGGTGGTGGAGGGGGAGGTGATGCTGAAGCTGCCTGCGGCTTCGCAACTTGTTTCGAACCATTGGCCCGCTCAGAAGGAGAGTGACTTATGTCGCGTGCACTGTGAGGTTCGCCAGGACTAGCCTGTGAGGTCGTTGTAACATTGGAAACTGTAGACGATGTCCTCTTCCTTCCATCCTTTCTTGCTGGCTTTCTGGTGCGCATATTATTGAGCGGCATGATGATCGGGGATAATCGGATTGTAACACTGGTTCATAACTTTGCAAATAATTAAAAGGTTGTTTTAGGTCATGCCCATAATAGAGTTGGATTGGCATGAAGCGCGCCGGCGTGATTGTAATAGTATATTCAAGAACGTCAATATCGGGCCGTGAGGCATGGCAAGGGAGGGGTTGAATTCCGATCAAATCACGACGTCAAGCCGGAGAATCTAGGGGTTGAAACTGTACAAAAAAGGACAAAGTTCAAGGGGAAAGTATGAAGAAAAGAAATGAACAGTAAAAAAAGACAAAGCAGAAAAAGGAAGTATGAGTAGATGGTCAATATGATGTCTCAAATCTTCCCCACGCCTGGTCCCTCTTACATTCTTCAGCTGGGCGATAAGAGCAAGAAGTATGTAAAGGCCCAGGTTCAAGCTTGCATTAAATGTCAGAGCAAGAGATGCACGTCAGCCTTTTCATCAATGAATCCAAAACGAGGGTCGCGTCACCCAGGCGGGACTCAAAGGAGTCTACGGCGTCAACTCTTATGAATGGTGTGTTGCAATTCGTCGCACAGGGAATCCCCGACAATCTGAAGCAGATGAGAAGCGCCGGGGGCTTCAGATCGGGAACCAATGACGGGATGACCTAGGAGATTCCTTACACTCCCTGCCGATCGTAATGCGGAGGTCGATTCCTGCTATCACACAGGTCTCATTTAATGTTCCCTCGGAAGTTGTGTAAGGTTTCCCCAAGTTGAACTAAACATGACTTCGAGGTCAAAGAAAAGGATAAACCAAACTAGTGGTTTGGATGGGGACATCCGTTATTCAATAGCCCTGTGGGGACGACCCTCGAATAGGAGCAAATCAGCCGTCATCCTTTCCGATCCGTGGAGTGATGCATGCGTGTCTGAACATAAGTCAATGGTGTGTTGGCGAATCGCCTTGTCGATCATCTCCTTGCGTCTGGACCATCTGGCGGTCTGGCAGACAAAGCCGCCCCATTAGTTGGGTAGCGAAGGATTCCTCCGTTGATGACGAGGCGTCTTGCATGCATATGCTGTGCGGTTAGAAAGTCCGATACAACAATAGATCACGACCTCGGGAGTACATAATGTTGAGTCGCGCTGAAGTGTACTGCATGCCTCGTGAGTAGTAGTCTAGTAGAGTCCATAGTTATCGTTATCGGTCTCGATACCGCCCTTATCCTACAGTGCTCATACTGTTACATACAACACGCCTATACCACAGACTCGATATTCTTTAATTCATTCCTCTTCATGTTGTTGCTTTTAACTCATATTTAAAATAAATATATAGCCTATAAATTTCATTATTGCTATAACAAGTACCAGCTCATACTGAGTCTAAGACTCGAAATGGTGAATCTATCTACTGTACTTCGGATCGGCAGATCGCCAAGTTCTCCGCTAGAATTCCGTCTTCTCCGACTTCCTCCCTCTACAGCGCCATGCTTCGGCCATGGCTTAATAGCGGCATTGTCCGCTCGCTCAGTCGAGTTCAACGCCCATTATACCCTGTATTAATACAAAGATCCTTCTCCTCCGCCCGCACCCTTCACGCGACTACAGACCGAGTCCCTCTGCGCAAACAGCTAAAGCAGGAAGCCAAGAGCCTTAAAGCCCAGAAGAAACAACGGAAAGAGAGCGAGGAGGCATCAAGGCAGACGTGGGAGCTCACTGTTGGAGTTGAAATTCACGCTCAATTGGATGTTGCTGCAAAATTATTCTCCAGTAAGTTCAATGGAACCATTTATCGTACTGAATTCTTTCTGACGCGCGACCTTTCTCTTCATTAGAAGCTGCTACATCCACAAGCGATGCTCCTAATTCAAATGTTGCCCTATTCGACCTGGCATTTCCAGGTAGTCAACCGGTTCGTAATGACTATAACCCCGAGAAATACGGACATCGACTCATGCGGTACAGGAATTCCAAGCAGCGACTCTCCTCCCCGCTCTTCGCGCCGCAATCGCCCTGAACTGTGAGATTCAACCGGTGAGCCGGTTTGATAGGAAACATTACTTCTACCAAGATCAACCGGCGGGATACCAAATTACTCAATACTATGGTTGGTAGCTGTCCTTGTTCTCTTTCGCTGAACTTCCCCGCTAATGCTATGCAGAGCCCTTCGCACGAAACGGCTACGTCGATCTGTACGACTACGATGGTATCGCTCCGGAGGATGGCGACCGAGTCCGAATAGACATTAAACAGGT
Source organism: Penicillium herquei (assembly GCA_039634405.1). Taxonomy (NCBI): domain Eukaryota; kingdom Fungi; phylum Ascomycota; class Eurotiomycetes; order Eurotiales; family Aspergillaceae; genus Penicillium; species Penicillium herquei. The sequence goes on along the minus strand of CP098387.1, from coordinate 2,088,258 downwards.
TCAGCTGGAACAGGATACCGCCAAATCACAAGAATACCCACCCTCCACACAGCTCCTCGATTTCAACCGTGTCTCTCATCCGCTCATTGAGATTATCACCATGCCGCAGATCCATACCCCCGCAACCGCTGCAGCCTGTGTCCGCAAACTGCAATCCATTTTGCAATCATGCGGCGCGGTCACAACAGGAATGGAGCTGGGAGGTCTACGTGCTGATGTCAATGTGTCGATCAGACGGCGGGGTGAGGCACCAGGCCAATGCTCCTACGATGGAATCAGTGGACTCGGTCAACGCACTGAGATCAAGAACTTGAGCAGTTTCAAGGCAGTGGAGGACGCCATCATCGCGGAGAAGAATCGTCAGATCAGGCTCTTGGAGAGCGGCGGTGTTGTTGAGGGTGAGACCCGAGGATGGACGATTGGCAGTACTGAAACCCGGCTTCTTCGCGGCAAAGAAGGAGCCGTTGACTACCGCTACATGCCCGATCCTGATATCCCGCCTTTGGTGATTGGCGAAGACGTAATTGCGCATCTGCAAGAGAATCTCCCCACTTCCCCCGATGCCCTCCTTGCGCAACTTACTGGGCCCGAGTATGGTATCCCAATTGAGGATGCCAAGCCGTTGATCGAGCTGGACGACGGCGCTCGTCTTGAGTATTACCAGGATGTAGTGGACATTCTCCACACTTTACAGGGTGATTCGGGTCAATCTCAACCAGCGGCCCTGGCGCGAATTGCGGGTAACTGGGTTCTTCATGAACTGGGTGGCTTATTGACTAAAGCTGACCGGTCCTGGGATGCGGAGATCGTTCCGGCCCGGTCTCTGGCTGAGCTGGTCCATCATCTCCAAATTAAGAAGATAACTGGTCCTACTGCGAAGCAAGTCCTGGCTGGGATTTTTGAAGGCGACCGTCGACCAGTCGCTCAAATCTTAGAAGATGAGAATCTCCTGTTACGGCCCTTATCGCGCGACGAATATGTTCACTTAGCGTCAGCGGCCATTGCGCTGAACCCCGGGATGGCCGACTCGATTCGTGAGAAGAATCAGCTGGGTAAGCTAGGCTGGTTCGTGGGGCAGGTGATGCGCATGGGCGAGAAGGGCCGTGTTGAGGCCCCCAAGGCCGAAGAAGTTCTTCGCGAACTGATCCTCGGGGCGAAACAGTAGTGTTAGTTCGATGCATGCACCCCTTCTTAGCCAATGATACCCTTGTGTATTTTTAATCTATGTGTTCATATTGCGCGAATCTTATAATATTCTTCACTTATAAATCATCTTATCTTGAATCATTGCGATCAACTAGATTAATTTCCCACTATATCATCTTCCCTCTCTTGCCGCCCCAAACGCATGATCAACCCCCATTTACCCCGATATTCCAAGAAAAGAGACTCTCAGATCCTATTACGACATTCCTCGGGGTTAGCCCCTCTCTAAAATTCCAGATTGCAACAACGGTGGGACATTTCGGGACCTAAACGGGGCAGCTCTCCTCAACCTGTACTTAACGGAAGTGATGGAGAACCCGGCGGAGTGCCATGATCGCTAAGTGCAGGTTTTAGCGATGGTTGCTAAACACGCAGACCGGAAACATGGAGGTCCGGGAAAAAAAGGGGATGAGAAGAGAGATATAAAGATAAGATGGAATTCCTTGAATCTATAAATTTAAATCATTCTATTTATTTCATTCCTCTTCCTCTATCTTCTCCTCTAAGTCAAGTGGATTCTCCGATCTGATTATTTTTTTTATCTTATCGCGGATCTCTTACGTAGTAGATCTTCAAACGGTCTTTGACTACTTCTCTTTCATTGAACTTGACCTTCTCTCTTCACCTCTCTCCAGATCTTGAATCTTTACCATATTCACAATGACTCAACCATCAACTATTGACTCGCGCTTCCTCACCCACCCTCATCAATTGGGTGTGGTGGCTGTGGGCTTCAACGGCGGACAGGTACGAGAACTAAGACCCCGAAAAGAAACACAACCAAGCGAAAAAGGGAACACAATACTAATGGATATCCTCTATGCAGATGAAGAAAGGAGTCGAAGCTGCCCCAATGGCTCTCATCGAAGCCGGACTTCTCACCCAGCTGGAAGAAGACCTCGAATATGAAATCCACCACGATAACACCGTTCACTACTACGAGAAGGACATCCCCGCCGAAGACCCCGATCACCGAAACATGAAGAAGCCCCGCGCTGTCAGTGCCGTCACCGAGCGTCTCAGTTCCCAGGTCTACAACTATGCCAAGGACGGCAAGTTCGTCCTGACACTGGGCGGCGACCACTCCATTGCCATTGGTACTATCTCCGGTACTGCGAAGGCTATTCGGGAGCGATTGGGTCGCGAGATGGCTGTTATCTGGGTTGATGCTCACGCTGACATCAATGTTCCCGAGATGAGTCCCAGTGGTAATATCCACGGTATGCCCATGGCTTTCTTGACCCGCTTGGCTCGAGAGGACCGACGCGATATCTTTGGCTGGTTGCAGGATGAGCATATCATCAGTACCCGCAAGCTGGTGTACATTGGTCTTCGGGATGTGGATCGTGGGGAGAAGAAGCTTCTGCGTGAGAATGGAATCAAGGCTTTCAGTATGCACGACATTGACCGGTATGTTTCGTTCTTTACTCTTTTATCATTGCCCACATAACTAATGTTTTATGCAGTCATGGTATCGGTCGTGTTGTTGAGATGGCTTTGGCTCATATTGGCAATGATACTCCGATCCACTTGTCATTCGATGTGGATGCGCTGGACCCCCAGTGGGCACCTAGCACCGGTACTCCGGTTCGTGGAGGATTGACTCTTCGTGAGGGAGACTTCATCTGCGAATGTGTACACGAGACAGGTAACTTGGTCGCCATGGATTTGGTCGAAGTGAACCCAAGTTTGGAGGCCGTTGGAGCTGCGGAGACCATCCGTGCAGGATGTTCGTTGGTTCGAAGTGCGCTGGGCGATACCCTTCTGTAATTTTTTGATTCCGGTTTCTTTTTTCTTTTTTTCTGTATTTTTGTTTTTAGATGATCCCCATGATATTTCAAGAGAAGAATAGAAGCAAATTCTATAAAAAATGACGATGATACCAAAAGTGGGTTTTCGTACTCTTTCAAGTTTGAAGTTGGACTATACTTTAGATCCCCTGCCACCTGAATTTCCGTCAAATCCCCCCGCCTCCTCCATCTTTCTTTTCTTCCATTCTTTTTCTCCTGATTACCTGCGAGTTTGTGCATTCTTGTCTCCTAATTAAAATCTCCGCTTCATCTGAAGTCCCTCTTACTGCGCCTTTTGGCGCCTAATGCGCTGTTCTTATCGCTCCCCGATCTTACCAGTCCAAACAAAAACAACTGAGACTCGAGCTCTGCGCCTTAGGGTTGACAAGTCGCAACTACCCGACAACCCAATAGCAAGATACATTAATAAGACCAAGAGCTGTGCGACTCACTTTCATCCTCCATACCACTCATCGCAATTGCATCGCATCCCATCACATCGCAATCGCCCCACTGAGCCTCGATAACCATCCCGACCATTCAATAAACAAGACCCATCACTCCAGTTGCGACATACCCTATCCTCAACTTCCCTCACATCCATAACACCTCACCATCATGGCGAAGGTCCCTCCTCGCCGTATCCGGCTAAGCTACCACTGGCCCGAGATCCAACTCAACATCTGGCTCATCGTCGTACTAGCCGGCTCAGCAACATGTCTGGGTATATTCTCCTGGTTCATGATCATCCAATCTACAATGAAACTCGGCACACCATGGTACGTACTTCCAAAATTAAATTGGCCTTGCGCGCCTACCTCACTAAACGAAATGTAATCAATACTAACAATTTATTCAGGCTCTTCCCATTCATGGTTACATCCAGCTCATTAGCCGTCCTGTTCATCTTCGTCGTCCTCTTCTTGATCGCACAACGCCTTTTACTACCCGGTATCCTTATACTAGGCAGTTTCATACTATTCGTCCTATTCTTAACGGGACTGATTGAGACCTCGTTACAGATGTATGGTGTTGTCGGGAATGTGAATAGTAATTGCCAGAATTACGTTGTTAAGAACAAGTCAACTGGCAATAATCTTGATACATTGGGATGGTTGACACAGATTACCATTTGTGAGTACTCATATGATATCTTTGAAGTTGGACTTGGATACTAATGCATGGATTATAGGTAATTGCTGGAAAACAGCATTTGCATTTGAACTTGTGAATGCTATCTTCTATGTATGGATGATGATCATGTCCTGGCAAGTCCATCGGAATTATTATCATTGATGAATTTCGTCTTCATGTCCATTTTTATCTGATTTGATGTCCCGTTATGTTGATTCTTTTTTTTCTCTATTTACTGTGATACCTTATTTGATGCATCAATTTGGCGTTTGGGTGACAAGCATGAGCGACGTACAAACATGAATAGTTACTTGAAAATGGGATTCTCGAAATTTCAATTTTGGATTTACAACCTTGAAAGGACCCCTTGATAGTCTCAGACTTGTGATGAATGTATTTGAATAAAACTCTCGCTGGCAAACATTGATGTTCATTTTTTTAGGGGGAATACCTGATTTTAAGCAAACTAGAAGGCTTGAGCAGAGCACATCCTCTGTATTTGATATCAGTCAGGAATCTACCTACTTATGAGAAGTAGACATGTTTCAAGACTAGCTCAGATACAAGATACATTGAAGATAAAGATAAACACAAAAGAAGAATAAAGAAAAACTGCGGAACGCCGTCGCTATGCCTGGACCACATGAGAACTGCATCGATCAGATATGACAGAAGATTGGGCAGAGAAATGAAGTAGTCGACACCGAGGATGGAAAAATGCTGATGAGATAAAAGCTGAAGACAATAAAAATGGGAGATAAGAAGCATAGACACCTCTAAGTAGCAGGAGAAATGACAGGAAGGCTGGTTAGACATTCTCCGTCGCCTCCTCTTCTGGCTTCTCGTCGTATTCGTCATCTTCAAACGCTGCAAGCATCTCTCGCTCTAGGTCGTCTTCATCCTCGTCTGGATTCTCAGGATAGCCATCATCGGGACGATCGCCAGTCTCTGTCTTGCCATCCCGCTCTTGCTGTTCGACGGGCGCTGCGCTTGAAACTTCGCGAAGACCGGTGCTTCGTTCATATGAACGCTTGATGCGCTGCGAAAGACGTGAGCCCTGTTGGTCCTCATCCTCATCCTCGATAGACTCTTCATCGTCAGCTCCATCATTTCCTTCTCCGCGCTTGCGCTTCTTGCTAGCTGCAGCGGGTTCTTCGCCCCATGCATCCGTATCGCTTTCACTCTCGTCATCACTGCCAAGGAACTCCTTCAGTTCGTCATGCACAGCAGCCTGTTCATCTTCGTCATATCCAATGGGTGACGTCGAATCTAACCCAGTGTCCTTGAACAGGTCCTCTTGATTTCCATCATCATCGGTGAGAACGGAGCCTGTCGCCTCATCGGAGGATGATAACCAGGAGGTCTCTGCGAGTTCTCGTGATCCAGGTGAGAGCAACTCGCCCCGGTCATCAGGGTGGACAGGAAGTAGGTATGGCTCCTCATCAAGATGCCTCCAATTCGTCAAGCAGTCCAGAAGCCATTGTGTGGTGACAATCTTGAGATCGGGGTAACGTGTGGCTTCACGGACCTTTGCGGTGCGGTTTCGGCCAGCGACCAGATGGGTAGTGCGACGGTTAATTTTGGATGCAATCACGATTCCGAAAGTCTTGGCCCAAAGGGAGATATCGGCATTCTGTGTGTCTGTGCCGAGAGGCAGAACGCCAGAGAAGACCACTACAATTCCTCCGAGAATTCGGGACTTGATCTGTGGCATGATCTCCTTGACATCAGGAACCAACTTCAAATCAACATCCCTATCTTTGAACGTTGGCTTCTCTCCCCTCAAGGTCGCCACACGACCTCCAAGCTCGCTACTGCGTCTCTTGTCGTATTCTTCAAAAAATTGCAAATGGACTTGCTCGAGTCGGGCCTGCAATTGGAAAAGTTCTCGGTCATGGTCTTCGAGGAGGTGATGTCGCTGCCTGTTCTCCAGAGGCTCATCGATGCTGGAAGTTGACTCGCTGCTATCGGCAGAGGCATCATCCTCCGCGTCTAATTCTTTCTGTTTCTGGAGCAGCGGTCGGTCTTCCACCTGATGTAATATTGTCTCCTCTTGAGCATTTGTCTGCTCTTGCAGCAGCCTCGGGTTGTCACCACCTCCCATTGTCACCAATTGTTCTAATGCAGAGACCTGGTTCTCATCTGCGGGTTGCTCGGTTGTACCGTTGACATTATTCTCTTTAGCTTCCGCCTTAGCGGCCTTAAGTGCAGCCTTATTTGTCGCACCGAGTTCTTGCTTTTGAGGCAAGAAACTGGAATTGATGTCACCAATTCCCACGAAGAAGTCATAGGGGGAGACCTTGATGAGGTTCTGGTTCCATCGCCATACGTCACCACGGTCATCGATAATGACGACCATCTTGGTATCAACCGGGAAGAGACGCTGAAGATTCTTAGCTGTCAGACTGCCACTCTCGTCTCGACTAAGAATTCGATCGCCAAAAAGCTTGCGAGTCGGGTCAATTATATCGGCAATGTTCTGCGCATAGGCACGAGTACCCATAGTGTAAATGTGCAATTCGTACAGCTCGGCAACATTCTGCAAGAAATCTTCCAGCCCGGGCCGCAGTTTGATGTAGTACCAACAGCCGCGCATTCCGGGACCATCATCAATCAATCGGAACTGTCGAACATTCTTCAGTGCTTCATAATTGGGGTTATCCTTGTCCTCTTTCCATTCACCAACAGTTGGATCGACGGTAGCGTGGATAATGGTTTGATCAAGATCAACAACGAGAGATAGACGGCGGGATGCCAAAAGGCGACGCTTTGCATCTTCTTCGACACGAGTGGCCTCCTTCTGACTAACTGTCAAAGTAGTGTTGTCATGGGACATATGGATCGGGGCGCGAACAGAGTCCATAACCTCGGTATTGTAAGATGATCTATCAAGAAAACAATGTGTTAGTCCATATTTACTCTCCACAATCCATCTATCCCAGGGCCCTGTGAGTACTTACTCAGTCATATCCTTTCCACACTCTGCACACATCCCTCCAAATTGAACCTCATGAGCACATGGCTCTGTGATCTCAACCACATCAACCCTAGACAAAAAGATTAGCCAACCCGGAAAGAAACAAATCTCGATCGGAATGAAACTCACGGTCCATGGATAACATCGCCCTTCGAAATCTTCCACTCGCCAATCTGGCCATCAACAGTAGACTCAAACCGAGTCGGATATTTGCGCAGTACTGGTTTCAGAACACCCCACAAATCAAGCTCTTCATTGACAGCCTCGTAGATATACCAAAGCAGGGCCTCATCTTTCTCCACATCATCGCCCTCCTTCTTCAGCAATGATGTGATAGTGATGGGGTAGTGCAAGCTGGGGGGTAAACGGAGAAGCATCTTTGTTGTGGATTCGCCTTCCCAGGTAACAAAATCCACGGGGTCCTGGTGACTAACTTGACAGGCCCAGTGTCCCCAAAATCGGTATCCACCTCCTCAGATGTTTGTTGATTCCACGGCGCAAAGCGAATGTGGAATTGTGTTTGGATATGATCGCGTGAGCCTCGGGCTATGGAGCCATCACCAGCACGCGACGCGTGATAACAGGGTTTCTTGATTCGGGTTCAGGCGGTGCGATTCGGGATGGGGGAATAAGAAAAGGGAAGAAAGATAAGTCTATCTCTCTTTCAACTCAATTTAAGGCGTTTGAAAGAAGGCTTGAGGATGAGTGAATGCGCAAAGGTTTCCTTTGAAGCTAGGCGTCGAAGTGAAAGAGAAAATCGCCACACGATGCCGACGAAAGGGGGGAAACAGTGTGCGCCTGGCACAACCTGGCGCGTGGATATCTGGATGAAGGCACGCACCAGGCACAGAAGATGCGGACTCAAAGATAGGGATTATGAGATGTCAGAAGAATGCTTGCGATCGGGGAATGGGAAGCTCGGGTGCGGGGACTGAATAGCCTGGAAGTGGAAAGAGCTCCGCTTATGTCAACCCGCTTCACTGCTGCCGAGTCCCTTCACCGCCTTACTGGGGAACATGCCATGGTGGATCAGACTGCTTTTATATTAAGAATTCTCGAGTGAGTCATGCTATCTGGAGTGAATTTCAGGCTATCTAGAGCTTTAACAAGGATTCACTGGCTTTCTTCATTATCCCTACAGTTTAAGTACATTCTCGGCCCTGTTTGGCGCTCCTGATTGGCCCAAGGCCTGTCACTGAACCGTCTCTGCAGTCACGGCCCGTTGGCTCCATATATAGCAGCTAGTCAGCGAATCACCATGGCTTAAAGCAGAAAATCCGGGGTTTTCATATTACTTTTGAAATACTAACTCTAGAGATATGTGATGCATATACTCGTGTATTAGTACTAGTATATCATGCATAGGTCACTCTGCCACTTAGATACTACATTCAAGTTACGACAAGTACACTACTACTACCAGCGATGGCCATTTGGCATGATTGATACGAAATTGTCAGAAAAGAGCCCTGGAGTACAGGTTCCGAGAAAAAAAAATGAAAAGTACTAGTAGGTAACATCCATGCGTATCAAGATGTCCATTTGCAATATGCACCAATGATCAAGGGCAACAATCAATAGAAAAAAGTGAGCAATAAAGAAGCAAAATTGGTTAAAGAAAAAAGCAGTACAAGATATCTAAGTACCTAGGCACGTATGCTGGTATTGGTTGATGAGAAAGCTGCAGTTGAACCATTACAATCTCATCATCCTAGTGGATTTCCATGTGCAGCAGTGTCAACTGGTGTATATGAGATATTTCCCTGATTCCTGGATTTCCACCAAATCATTTCATGACGACCATTTATTTGGCCTTAGCCAGACCAACGGTACCCTTGCCCAAGTCGTAAACACTGTAGTACTTGCGCAGGAAAGCATCTCCCAGGATGGCCAGGGGACCAACAGGCTCAGGCATATCCATACCCATGAAGGTACTGATGCAAGAACCCTGGACCTCCAGGATGTAGTCGTAGGGAGTGATGGTGAAATCGTGGCCGCTCAGGGTGAAGGTGAGATCAGGCAGGGAGTCACGCTTCTCACACTCGACGCTGTACTGTCCAGTGAAGCCCTTCTTGGCACCGATCTCCTTGTTCAAGAGCTCAGCCATGGTAGAGGGCAGAGCAATGAGAGAAGTACCAGTGTCAAGGATGACACCGGTGTTGTCGAGCTCAGCAACCTCGCTACCCAGAGCAATGGCGTTGAGCTCAACCTCCCAGTAGGCCTTGCGGCGCAGAGGAATGGTAGTCAACTTGCCCTCGTAGTGGCTCTCGTCAACACCACCGAAGGTGACCTCAGAGTTGTCACCTTCCTTAGTAGAATCGCCCAGGTAGAAGGCGAAGACAGGCTCGTCCAGCAGACCCTGGTTGACCATGCTGTAGAAGGGGGGAACAATCCCGTTGACGGAGATTCTATCGTATCCCAGACCCAGGATACCGTCAAAACGACCGAAGGCAAAGGCCAGACCAGGCTCGCTAGTGGCCTCAGCGAAGTCCTGCTCCTTGATCTTCAGGTCGCCGATCTGAACGGTGTCCTGAGAGACAAAACCGCTCAGGCTACCAGAGCCATACTGGATGGAGAACTCGGTACCGTTCTTCTGGTAAGTTGAGGATGAAGATGAATCGTACTTGCTGTGAAGGAAGCAGGCAATCGAGTTGCACTCCGACGACGGAACCCAGAGGTTAGAGCTACCAGTATCAAGGACAACCTTGAAAGTCTGAGGAGGAGTACCGATAGTGATCTCGGAGAAGTCTGGTGAGATGAAAGGAGAATGTTAGCATTCATACATGGTCGTGTGAGACGTAGAAGATGAGTTGATGAGGGGAAGCTTACACTGGGCGTTCAGGAAGTTGTCGACGAGGACATCATGACCGGCATTAGGCTTGAAGGAAGTCTCCTGGAACAACTGATCATGTTGTTCAGGACGGATTCCCATGTACTTCTGGCCCAAGTTGCGGACGTGGGCGTCGATGTTGTGGGTATCCTGAGATAGATTAGCTCGGAACTAGGATGTTGCCTAAAGGGTTATGCTTACGAGCTGCTCGCTGAGAGGGACCTTGTTGAGCTTCAGCTTGTGAACCTCAGCAGAGGCACTGCCCAGCAGCGCCGAGGCCGTCAAAAGGGCAATAGACTTCATGATGGATAAGATGGATGATTATGATAGAGGGGAAAGAGAGGTTGAGAAACCTTGGAAGATAAGAGGGAGCTGGGGGCGGAGTCACTGGAGACGGCGATCGGCATAACGTGACGGGACTGCGTCATTTCCCGGAATCAGGTGCGCCATGGGTTGCACCCGCTTCTCTTTCCGTTTATTGATAGGAATTCTACATTTGATTCATCATATCAATATTCTCTTCTCTCTCTGGAAATTGACCCTTATTTCCCATTTACTATTTACGTGGGAAAGGTACCAAGTGATTCCCGGTACATCCGCTATCTGCAGACTGCAGGAGGGGCTGGGCCACAGCTCGAACACTAACAAGGGGTCAGAGCGAACTGGTACCTGGCAGCGGTAAGAAGGCAGGTGGCAAGGGCAAGGTTGTCTTATCCGACTCGCCAGCTGATGCCCAAATGAAACTATTCATCTTCTAGAGTTTTACAGGGATAAATAGGTGGCAGAGGGCCTTTTACTGTTTCCTCCGTCCTACCTCGGGAGTGAGAGTACCCGCCATTTCAAATGTTGGCCGAGACCCTGCATTTGGGTACCTGAAGGGACTTAGGTAGAAGATCTTAGACATTAGATAAACCTGTATTCCCTTACTGATGACCGCGACTTCAATACCTGTTTGACACAGATATTTTATTCCAAGACCTGATTTACGGGAAACACACCGAAATCCCGATGATGTACCAATACCTTGGTATGTCCATGTGTGCTATTCGACGTACCGCGTTTCGTGTTTTGGGTATATCCATGGATATTGTTTCCTTCAACTTGAAAATTGCCCGATCTTATCAGTAGTCCGGGCCTTATTAGTAGTTCAGATTCTAAGGAGTTTGCCAAAAGTGGCCACTACTAGTACTTTTCTGTTAACGGATAGCTGAGAATGTACATATACTGTGGACTTGAACTTGAACCACTGGCAGTACTTAACCCACAGCCAATACTACATCTGTATCTACCTAGGTAAGAATTTAAGAAATCTTGAATCCAAGTATTCATTCAAATGTTATCTCCATTGGCAAATGTCGAGAAAATCACAGGTTCCACGCAAGTTGCCAATAGCTTGGGGTATATAGTCTCAGCTTGAATTCCCCGCTTAAACACCCGACCCTATTTTCCTGACCATATCTCACTTCTATCCCATCAATCTCCCAATCTCCTGAAGCGATGATGACCTCCGAAGCAAATGCGAGTACTGCGTTATCAGAACCGGTTGGAACAATACTCTATTCAACAAGCAACCCAACGAAGAGCCCGCGAGAGTGCTGTTGTTACCCTGCTGCGATCCTCGCATCCAAGACCTTTAAACAAGTCCAACTATGTCAAATAGGCTTCGAAGCATAGTCTCCGCTTGAATATTATGGAGGAGATCACAGCCGGCCGGTAGCTCAATCTGTAGAGAAACATTGCTGTGTTGCTGGGGTTGGCAAGGTTGGTGTTGAATCTGGCGATAGGAGCAACAGATAGGTAAAGGCGAGGGGAGATTTGATGAAATCCACTGTGTCCAGTTTTGTTGTTGTGAATTGGGATAGTTCATCCCACACTGGAATGTGACTTGGCATCTCTTCAATTGGTGAATTCTCATTGACACCCAGCATCACGGTATTTACAGTGGAAAACGAAAATGTGTCCATCGAATAGGACTTATCCGTACCTCACTTCTGTCCCATACCTTGCATCTGTTCCATGCTTCACTTCTCAGCCAGCGAGAAGGTCTCACCACACCACCCATAGACTCTACTGAGTCTACCTCCAATCCTCCGAGCAACCCTCGACGGTATCTTGCTCGAGTGTGGCTGGTGGAACGTAATACTTCTTTCAACTTCCAGACTAACTGGTTGGCTGATTGGCTGGAACTGCCAGACAGAACCATCAAGTTTCGTAGCCGAGAAGCCAATCGAAGTCATGGCGTGAAGGAAGTCAATCCAGTGTAGCTCCACAGGTGCCGATCTGGCTGGTTGGTGGAAGATGGTGCTAAAGACCTTGAAGGCACGCGTATCCACCGTAAATGAGGGCTGATCAGGAAGGCTGGGTTCGGGAATCGCCTCATCTACCGAGCCGTTTTCTTCAAGCGCTGACACTCCACGGGTTTTCACCTTGTTTTTTGGTAGTGGTAGATCAAGCGCTTTTTCTGAGAGGCTGGCGTTGATCAGAGAGGCCAATTGGTGAGAGAAGTATGGCTCAGCATTATGACTCACTCCATTCTGTTCAGGCTTCTGTGGTGGGAGCTTTTCTGGCTCTACCCACTCTGAAGTGCGCTTTAGTATGCGCGACTTAGAGAGAAAGCGAGTGATAGCTTCACCACTTACTTCGCCAGCCCTTTTGAGAACAAGCTCATCGAAGAGAGCCCAAAAAGCATCCAGATGTGCTTCAGACCTGCGAAGGACGTCCACATTTTCTCTGCTGTGGCACTTCTTAATGGGATATGTGAGTTTTCCGATCGAGGGTTCACCGAGGTTCACAACTTCAGGTTTTGCGGCTACCTCCTTGATGGCAGTCATCACATGGGCCCAGGGTGCCGTACACTCTGCATATGCCTTCTTCAGGATTTCGTCACGTTCCACAAGCTGAGCTTCAAATCGCCGGGCCCATGGCAGATAGAGCTCTAACTGATTCACGCACTGCGAAATGATGGAGAGATCTCTCACTTCTTTGGCAATGAAGGGGGACATTAGATCTCGGGCTTCGGGCTCTGACTGGATTAGCCGATTTAGCTCATCCACCACAATGGGTAGGCTGGCATTAAACAAGAAGTCGCCATCCTCCCACAACTGACGAAGTAGCCAGAACACGTAAAAACTGTTCCCATTCAGCTCAACCCCACGCTTCTTTCCAATTACGACCTCTGATGTCTCGGATTCGGGTGGCTGTCGAATGAAAAACTTTCTGAAGGGTGGTGAGGACAGGACAGACATTGGAAGTGTGTCTAATGGACCCTTTGCCATCTGACTCACAAAAAACTTGAACTGCAGTAACGCTTCTAGGTAATCCAATGGCAAATCCTTTGAAGGCGATATATCATCAGTGTGAGTTTTTTGCAAGAAAGTTAAGTTCTTGGCTTGACGACTGAGTTCAGAGAATACCTCAAACTCTAGGTACGCTTTCGAAACTGTGAACCCAATGATGCGTCCCCATAAAACCTCACGTCCATGACTGCTGCTTTGTATTGGGTGGTCACTCCCCATTGTGTCTTTCATTGTCTCCGAGCGGTGATCCTTGATGTCAAGAAGTGATGCGGCAAAACAACCTGGATCTTCACGCAAAGCCCATAAGTCATTTTCTGCAGCAGATGCTCTGGCAGCTAGTAGCGATTCGATAAGGCCAAGGTTGAGCTGTGATGGAACACGGTATGGGGCAGTGGCCGTCATCGCACCTAGAGCTTCGAAGCCGGTGATCTCGCTCTCGGGCTTGAACTGTGGTTCAGGTAGGACAGGGAAAGTCTCACTGGTCAGGTCAGACTTGGGAATATCATGCAGGATTTGCTCACAGCATTCAATGAGAAAGGCAAGTACTCGCTCCTGTGCTTTCAGGACTAGCATACCCTCACCTGGCATGAATTGCTTGTGTTCCTTCATCAAGTTGAGTATGGTAGGGTGACCGGGCCAAGGCATTAACCTCCCATATTCCCTTGTGTTCTCAGTCATGCCGTTGAGAATCATGATGTGCTGGCATAAGGTAGTCGAGGTAAATTTGCCGGTGATAAAGCCTAGTCGCATGGCTCTGTTATCTGCTGCGGCGAAGTATGAAGGCGGACGTCGACCTCGGGCATTCATGAACAAAGGTAGCACGTTCTTTGTCAGAAGATCTTCCTGATTTACGTATGGCCACATAAAACAAGCTCGCTGAGCTGTATCTCCGTGTTTTTCAGGCGAATTTTTTCGATATTCATGAAAATCGGGACGGTGCATGGTTGGCATATTCGGCCAAGCGTGGAGTAGAATCTTGAGTCTCTGCTTCTGTGTCTTTTTGAGCCACCGCTTGCGGATGGTGGCCTCGTGACGCTGCAATATCATATTCAAGGTTTCATACCTGGTGAAAATGTTCTCAGATCTGGCGGCAACTTCCTGGCAAAACTTTTCGGGGCTTTGGATAGACTCGGACGCGTTAGCCGACGGATCGATGTCACTCATGGCTTTGAGAAAAGAGGTCATCTCATTGACATTAGCAGCTTGTTTGATGTCAAGTCCACTCTCCAGACATGTGACTGCAGTAGGACCGACAGGGTCCCATCCGTGATTTGGCCGAAGCTCCATTTTGAATTTGTGAAGGTTGGGGGGGAAGCAAAAAGTTGAAGGACGCGCGAAGATGGGAACAAGAAAGGTACATCATAACTCACAGGTGGGCGGTCAATATCAAGGAATGTTGCCTACTGCCAAGTCACGTTGATGAGAATCGTCTGATCTCTGAATATATGATCCTGGAGGTGGTGATTGTTTGCTTCGGGCACCCCAGATGTGGCCCGGGCAGTGAGCAGCTATGACCCCCAGGACTCTACTACTACACATAGCATAGCCTCTAGGAATGAATTCCAAAGTAGATCTACTTACAGAAGACTACTATACGAGTCTTCTATCGAAATGGCGAAATTTTTCTCGCTGGTTTCCTCTAGCAGTATTGCCCAAGATACCAGCCACATACTCATAACATAGTAAAAGATAAAATCATCCAAGGGTTTCAAAGTGTCATAGATTATTGATAATACAACAAGGAGGTAAAGGAAACATTGTACCATTACCTATAACCCCACCCCCATGTCTAACAAGATGCCCAGAAAACCAATTCATTTACCGGTAGAAGTCGAGTCTGCAAACGCATTAGTAACAGGATCAGGAGAATATTAAAATGAAAATAACGAGAACATACCTGTCATCCTCATGACCACTCTTCACCTGGGAGGAATAAGCATCCTCCAGATCAGATTGGATGATGTTGTATCGGTTCTTGCGCACTGCTCGAAGACCGGCCTCTTGCATGATAGCAGCAATCACGGCTCCGGACAGGGGCTCATTGCGCACAATCAAGGAATCCAAATCCACCTCTGGGGAGAGGGACATCTTGGACGCAATAGTGCTGAAAATCAGACGGCGCTCACGTCGGTCACGCAGCGAAGGGAATTCGATCTTTCGGTCAAGACGACCGGGACGCAACAAGGCAGGGTCCAGAGTATCAGCTCGGTTGGTGGCCATGATGACCTTAACGTTGCTGGTTTGCTCGAAACCATCCATCTGGTTCAGCAATTCCAGCAGAATACGTTGGACCTCACGATCAGCGCCAGTCTGCGCATCGAAACGCTTGGTGGCGATGGCGTCAATCTCGTCAATGAAGATAATGGCAGGGGAATTCTCGCGAGCCATGCGGAAAACATCACGGACCATACGAGGACCTTCTCCCAGGTATTTTTGGACGAATTCTGAACCGTTCACACGAATGAAGCTGGCGGTTGTGCTGTTTGCCACAGCCTTGACGAGCATGGTCTTACCGGTACCGGGAGGGCCGTAAAGCAGGACACCACGGGGAGGGTCGATACCTGTATGCAATTAGTACGCCCCTCAAATATATATAGTAGAAAAATGATCCGTACCAATCTGCTTGTAAAGGTCGAAATGTGTCAACGGCAACTCAACGGCTTCCCGAATCTCCTGCTTTTGCATATCCAAACCACCAACATCGGCGTAGGTCACATCTGGCTTCTCATTTTCACCCAGCATAGCAATCGATGAGTCGGCCTCTGGGGGGAGAATGTCGACCAAGGCGTTGGAGTGTCGGTGGAGGGCGACCGAGGATGAAGGCTTCAGCTTCTCGCGGTCGAGTGTGGACAGGATGCGAACAACGTAATTGGATCCGGTTGAGCTCTGGACGATACCGGTACTGAAATCAAACTGTTAGAACGTAAACTCCGACTATGGGGTGCAATATCGTCCGACATACTTCTGATCGATAGCTTCCATGAACTGTCCAATGACCAACGGCACACTCTGTATACGCTTGATCTCCTCTTGTGCTCGAACAAGCTCCCTCTTCAAGCTCCTATTATGACCGCACTGGTTAATATCTCAACAACATTTGGAACCTCTTGATTTCAAATAGATGGGCTAATACCTCTGTTCATCTTTGATGTATTCCTCCTGCAGTTGAATGTATCTGGGGAGGCGTTAGTACCCAACCTGGCGAACCCTTGCGGAGGTCCAACATACTCTAGGTGTCTCTGTAACCGCTTCAGGGTGGCGTATTCATCATTGACATCGGCACCTGCTCCCTCCAAGGAATCCAGCTTGCCAAGGGCGTCCAGAGCACCTGGCTTGGGAAGAGGCGTGACGCTGTTGGCCGGGTTTTCCACGGCGACGTCTCCCATACTGAAGATCTTTCAGAGCAATTCCTTAATGAGATTGGGCTTAGATGAAAATTCCAGGTGAAATGAGATGCAGGTTCGTAGACGTTGGAAATGCGCGATGGGGAGTTCGGGGTTGTGGTGTCCTTGGAGCTCGATCAATCGGGAACTGGGAGCTTACGGGCGAGTCACGTGGTTTGAGGATCGAAGAGAGTAGAACGACCACTATTGACCCCTTCGATTTTGTTTCATGGATAAAATAATATTATCATTACTCGATTCTAGAAATCCGAAAAATGATCTATCGGTGCTCAATAATCCTCAGCAAACTAAAATTCAGCCGCGCTTCAATATGTCAGCTGCAATGTGGTCACTGGTTTGCTAACAACTTGGATTGATTACGTCGATGGATCTGGCCCCAAAATATACTAGTGGCAGATACATACCTATCGAACAACGAACAACGCGCCGTGCTCAAAGTTGTCCAATCTTTCCAGGAATCCAGGCTACTGCTACTACTGGCGATATAACTAGAAGCCACACTTTCAAAACGATCAGGATTTCTCCCAACTTGGTCTCCATGGCCCCATGACTACTAACACTTGAGAACCGTGACTTAGACCCCTTTGCTCTAGGGAATTAAACCCGTTGACCTCGTATACATCCATGTCTACCTAGGCACGGGCACAACCCTGTAAGTGCCCAGGTGGGCCGTCATGATCTCGGGAGGGTCCCTTGAAGTTCCTCAAGACGAACGACCATGCATGTATCCATCAATGCCCAGAGTGTCAACGCGGGAAACCCGAATCCTTGTGTTCATGGGATGTTTCAGGGTGATAATCGGTGGTCAGACACAGACTAGTCCACGATATGGCCAATAAGGTGAGACTACGTTTGTTAGGTTGGTGATGTGTAGCAGCCGACGCAGATCCAGGCAGCTGATGCGTTCCTCGGGACAAGAGATCATTCAGCAAATTTGATTCCTTCCCACATCAGCCATTTCCAGCTGCCATTGAGTCCGGACCCAATCATGAGAGTGGAGTAGCTCCGCGGCTAGGTGGGACAGGCACAAGAGACCATGAATTTTCCCATGCGGATCGAGTCGGATCCTTGCCACTGGGTGGAGGGGGAAACCTTGGCCTTTTTTTTCCCTCATCTTCACTTTTAGTGCATTTAACAGAGATTGGTATGAGTGTTTTTTTGGTAATTTTATTTTTATGGATTTTATTTTATCCTTCTGTTTCGGTTCCCTTTTAAGAGGGGGAAAAAAGAAAGATTGGGCGTCATGATTATCAGACGCTAGCCCGAGCTTTATATAAGGAGTGCCCACGCCCACTACACCTAATCCCCGGGTTTCTCTCATTTTATTTTACATTCTTTTTTTTTTTCTTCTTCCCATGAATCTTCCCCTCTTTTCCCCCCTATCATGTAGATTTTCAATTTGATTTTTCTTCACTTCTAGGGGTGATTTTTGTGCGCCCGAAAAGAAACAACACGGGCCTAGCACCCTTGAGGAGTATACGGGCTAACCTGACTAGGCGAAGACCGTTGGAATGGATCAACACCTGGTTTATTTTACCATTTTCTTCTTCTCTTTTATTTTATTCTTTGGTCTTTTCTTCTTTTCTCTTATTTGAGAAACATGAGAAGAAAAAAATATACCATACACCATATGAAGGGTGAATCTGTGGTTGGCATGATCTTGCCTGATTCTTATGGTGGATGAGGCGCCAACCCAGCCGAGCCCCGTGACTCGGATGAACTTGAACGTCATGGCGACCTATACAATTTGGCAGAAGTCCAAAGGTTCAACAAGAAAAAAAAAAGTCATACTAATTTAAAAGGGTTCAAAATTAAAAAGAACCCTTCTATCAAAACTACAGCCAAATCAACTAATATTCTAGGAGGAATTGTTGAAAAGCATCGGTGGCACCAAATATGGCCGGAAACGAGTCTGCCGCAGTAATTTTCTTTTCATCAGCAAATTTCACTCTCAATTCACCCAAATCTCTGCCTCCACTTCCCCTTTCATCCCTAACTGCACTCGCGAACTGTAGGTATTTTCCCCCCGTTTGTTATTTGGTATTTTATATTGTTTTCATTCGTTTATTATTTTTTTATTATTATTTTTTTTTTACCCTTTCCCATGGTATTATTGTTTCCCCTGTGGCCACGCACCCCCCTCCCACTCTTGTCTTCCTTTCCCCCTTCTTTCCGGGAGCCCACACCTACGCACTGTCTGTAACCCCCCATTTGTCTCTTTATGGTTTGCCGGGCCGATGTCCTTTGGATCATCTTGAAAAGATCAGCAGCTTGTTCGTTCCCCCAGCCTATGATCTGACTGGCCCACCCTTCCCTAAGGGTCCCATATACCTTATTCCCCCCATTTCCCCCCTTTATTGCCTAGGTGTCGAATGCCTTAGGCCCCCAACACCACGTGACCACACGCACCTCCTCCAACCTCTTTTGTCCTATCTGCTAACCGGGTTCCGGTATTAGCCATCGGTTCGCCTATTGGAATTTGAGTGATCCAGCCTTGTCGGTATGTATTTCCCTTGACTTCGTTCTGAATTCTTTCCACCCCAATACATTGCCCTCAATTTCTTGATGGAAATGCCCTTCCCTTGCAAAATGAGGCCTTCCGATCCAACCCGTGTCGCGACCGGGCGCGCATCCCAAACATATCCACTCCACGCGTGTCTATAGTTTTGGATGCGAGACCAAAAAAAAGATTGGCATCTCTAATGCGCTTTGTCATTGATGAGGAGGATGATATGAGCTTGGCAATGTTGACGTCGCGATGATGGCGCGCGACATTATATAAACACAATTGCTGACTGTGTCGGCCGCAGATGGGTTGGTAAAACCGCACGACATGAACGCCTGGGCCGTCGACGCCAACCTTCCTGGCCAGGACAATGGGGCTTTCAATCCATCCACTATCGATCCCTCTGCCGCCTTTCTCCATACCTCTCCAACTCCTCAAGACCCTAATCAGTTCCAGCGCATGTTCAATGGCGTGCCGCGGAACGCTTCCCCCGGATTTCACAACCCTAACCAGGTAATTCCATCAAAACGGCCCCGACCAGAAGATGGGATTCCGATGTCTCCGCGACCTGCCCCTGGCGGCGTCACTGGATCGCGATCGCAGACCCCTCAAGTCCCTTACCCGGGCTACCAAGGTCCCGCCAATGGAGCACCGCAATTTCCTCAACACCCTACTCCTTATCAACATCTCCAACAATCAGGCTCTCCCAACGTGACGCAGTCGCCAGTCATGCAAGATTTTGACCAGCAAAGCGTTCGCATGGGTACTGCCTCGCCAAGTCCCTTCTCCCCGGCGGGACCACATCTTGGCCCTCACATGTCTCCATCGCAGTCAGATCATGGGAGTCGGGTCAATACACCGCAAAATGCCAATTTCATGCCAGGTCAACAATTCTCTCCTCAATTCCAACAAGGACCTGGGATGAGCTCGGCTGCCCCTCAGCAGTCCATGCAAGCGCCACAGCTCGGTGGTATGCAACAAGTACCACAGGGATACCACCAAGCACTGGCAGCCCAGCAGCACCGACTCCAGGCAATGCAAATGCAAAACCGACAGATGAATGCTCATCCCCAGATGGGTGCGCGTCCTGTTGCTAGTAACATGAACCCAATGGCAAATCCCCAGCAGATGGCTGCCTACCGACATATGCAACAGCAGCAACAACAACAGCAGCAGCAGAACGCGCAAAAGCCGGGGAACCCTGAAGGATTCATGCGGGCATTACAGAAATTTATGATGCAACGAAATCTCCCTTTCGATACGAATCCAATCATTAGCGGTCGTCCTGTTAATCCGGTGCAGTTATATGGAACAGTCATGAAGATGGGTGGATCAAAGAAGGTTACCGCGGTAAATGCTTGGCCTGCCGTTGCGCAACACCTCCAGTTTCCTCAGATGCAGTTTCCTATGGCTGTTCAGGAGCTCCGAGAATATCACCAGAGGAATCTGGCTCCCTACGAGCAGGCGTTCATTAGTTCGCAGCAGAAACAGTTTGTGGAGATGCAGCAGCAGCAGCAGCAACAGCAGCAGCAACAACAACAGCAACAGCCACATCAGCAACAGCAGCCGCAGCCGCAGCATCAGCCGCATCAGCAATCACATCTCCAACAGCAAGGCGGAATTCCCCGTCAGCCGAGTGATGCGTCAGCAATGCAATTCCAGTCTCCTGTTGTCAAACCAGGCCAAGGCTTCGAGCAACCACAGCAAATGTCCCACCCATCTCAAAATAATACTCCTATCCCCAACCAGGCCCAAGCCCCGCCAGTAAATGGGTTTGCAACACCAACACAAGTGCGCAGCCAAAGCAAACCCCCTCAATCTGGACATCGCCTCAGTGTTTCCCGCCAATCACAGCCCCCGCAACAGCCAGCGGACGCCTCAGGTCAATTTACCGCGCCCTCACCGTCACAACAACCCAAAGCTGCATCAGCAACACCTGTTCCACCACCTGTTCAAGTTGAAGCTAAGCTTGAACAAGTGACGAAGGTGCCCATCGAGGAACTTTTCAAGCCCATGGTCATCACTGAGCATAAATTCCACGGTCCTATTGTGGTGGACGAAATGTACCCGATTGGTGATGATATTCTGAAGCTGAAGCCTACTGTGCCAGCCTTTGTTGAGTTGGGGGTGGTGGATATTCATGCCATCACCATGAGCGTCAAGTCTGGGATTCAGGCAGAGGTCCGGGTCGCCTTGGACACCCTTGTCACTCTCTCAAATGAACCTGGAGTTCCGATCATGCTCGAAAACTGTGACGATTTGGTGGAGAGCTTGGTTGACTGCGCTCAGGATCAAGCCGATTATCTAGCTGCTCACATTCCCGAAGTGACCGATGTCATGCGATTACGTTCCTACGAAGAGGTGACTCGAGGTTGCCAGACAGAATTGACAGAATTGGCGGATGTTCCCGCATTTGGCAGCACCGAATACCATCTAGACCGAGCTGTTGAACGACTGATATGTATCACTACCATCTTCCGCAACTTCTCCTTCCTTGAACCGAATATGGGGATCCTGGGCATGCCCGATGTGACTCAAATTTTCGCGGACGTCTTCCGCTATCTTGGAACTCGCAAGATGTTCCTGCGGACCAACCAGAATACCTTGGATTTCATGAAAGATGCGGTGGTTTTTATGAGCAACTTGGCCCACGTTATGCAAATACCTGGAAAGGAGGAAGCTCATAGCCTGTTGAACTTCCTTCTTGCCTTTGCACCCTCACCGGAGCCAACTTCGAACTCAGACAAGTTGATGTTCACTACATTCAATGCCTCCATCCACCGATACACACCATCTGCCGTGGACGGTCTGGCCAAGCTGTTGGCGCGGGATGACCCCAATCGAATTTACTTCGGGTCTATCTTTGCTGGTGATGGCTCTGTTCCCCCGCAACCAGAGCTTCTTACCCGTGCCTTTGGCCTCGCCATCTGTGCGGTTCCCGACAAGAAGACATTGGCCGTGGCGGATGCACGCAAGGTATTCCTCATGCAGGGTCTCTTAGCCGCAGATGTGTTGGCCACGTTTGCAGACGGAATTTTGGCAAGATCATGGCTCACATCTGAGGATGGATTTGCTATCCACCTCTTGAAGCTCTCCTATCTGCTTTGCAGTGAACGCATGCCACATCTTACCAACCTCCGTACAAGAGGACCTCACGATGCCGATGCCTATGCGTTTACTTCCATCATCCATCGCAGCTTGGCCATCCTACGCCGACTCGCAGAGAAATCGAAGCAAGTGGATAACACATTCCCACTTAAGATTCCTCCCGGTGTTATTCCTCGGAAGGAGAGCTTACTCGGTGCCTTATTGCTGTCGAACATGGACCCAACCATCATTCGTCATTTCCTCACATATGCTCGCCTCGCGGAGTAAACGGTGTGCCCCTTCTTATCACCGTTTCTCCCCCTGAGTGAGCATTCCTGACCTTTTCCATAAGAGGGAGGAGTGAGTTTGCAGGGCTTCGTTCTCAGCATCTACGACAATTTTTGATTTCTGTCATGTCATTTGTACTCATGTCTCCAGTCAATGGGCAATCTTCGTTTCTTGTGGCGCCAGCGGAAAGGATGGGTGTTGTCTTTTCTCTTAGTTATCCTTTTTCTGAATCTTTTCATGTGAGAATAGCGAGTTGATTTTCCGTGTACAATGTTCAAAATACCCCTTCACGGGATCTTATGATTTTACCTCAGTATTTGTAAACATACTAGGTAGTAGTTATCATCCTCATCATAACATTCAATTTTTACTAGTATTCTATGGTATCGTCTAGCTAGCGAACTCGGTCTTAGGCCCTGATTCATCATAATGTGGATACACGTACTAAATAGTAAGTAACCCCGGCGCAATTGCATCGCAGGATTCATTATCTATGATTCGATGACTCATACCAAAATTGTATAAATCTGCCATGGTTCTCAAACACGTATCACACTGTCCTTGCCATTGTCCTCCAAAATCTTAACCCACAGTGAAGTGTTGACACGCTTAAACCACCACCATGACAGCAACATGGCAAGTCACCCGTCTCCTCCACGGCGTCCGAGCCATAGTTGGCGGCCAAGGACCACCATTAGTCCTGATCCCAGGCTGGCCCCAAACAGCCGAAGCATTCAGCGATCTCTTCGAGCCCCTCTCAAAAAACTACCAATTCTTCGCCCTCGACCCACCAGGTCTGGGTGAATCAACACCTCCAACCAACGGCTACGACACCGCGAACGTAAGCAAGATCATGGCAGAAGCAATCCACGACATCGTCAAAGAAAAACCATACCATCTAATCGGCCATGATGTTGGCGGCTGGATCTCATACCCATGGGCAGCACAATTCCAATCAAGAATCAAATCCCTCAGTATCCTCGATGCATCCGTGCCTGGATTCCTACCTCCGTTTCAATTCCCGTTATCCAACCAGACCAATCTACGTCTTTGGCAATTCTCCTTTAACGCGCTTCCCGAATTACCTGAAATCTTGACAACGGGTCGAGAGCGGGAGCTTTTATCTTGGTTCTTTAATTTGAAGACTGTTCACAAGGATGGACTACGTGAGGATCACTTTGAACGCTATATTCAAGCTTATTCAAGACCGGGTGCTATGAGTCGGGGGTTCGAGTATTATCGAGCGTTTGAAACGAGTTCGAAACAGAATCTGGAATTCGCGAAGACTCCGTTGCATGTTCCTGTCTTGGCTTTGGGTGGTGCTAGCTCTGTTGGTTCGGGGATGGTTGATTTGGTGCGAAATTTCGCGACTAATGTCTCTGGGGGTGCGATTGAGGATTGCGGGCACTTTCTTCCTGAGGAGCAACCTTCTGCTGTTGCGAAGACATTGCTGGAGTTTTTGGAGGCTAATTCAAAAGAGTAATCTGCATGTATTCTGATGATTATTGCCAGAGTTCGAGTTTCACTGGTCATTCGCTGTTGTTTGTATAGATTTTGAAACTGTTTATAGAAAAGCTATGCCATATACAAAGGTACATACTAGTACCTTCGAATTGAAATATTTCAGAAACCAATTGAATTTGCAATGAACAATGATATTTTCTACTTATATTTTACCCTGCTTGAAGTCTGAGGTATAGTCCTAGAGAGTATACTAGGATCATAGATGCAATGACCTAATTTGGGATAGTGTAGTCCGAGTGGGGCATTGGAGAATGCGAACATGGAGGTGCTTAACTTGGGAAGCATATAGAACTGATACTCGATTCGGATATTACTTTGAATTGCCAGTCATCGGTAGTACAATTGTTCAGGCGGATTGTGCACTATTGTGCCAGTTAGAATGCGAGGGGATATCTCTGGTTCACTAGGCCTATGCGCACATCAAGAACTTACTATTGGTGGCCTGAAATGATATGATACACTAAGCCCTGGAGCAATTTGTTCCACTTACGAGGCCATACTTGGGGCTAAATCGTAATAAGAACCCCGGGAATCTTTATCAATGCATGATCCAATCATTCAATTAGAGGAAACAGACCTCACTAGCACCGAGTCATGACATATACACAGTAGAATGGTACAGGGAGATTCAAACTCAATAGAGTAAAATAAAAAGGCGCCAGATAACTGCAAAGAAAAAGAGCATAACACCAACGTGGTAAAAGGTGGAGAAAGTAATAGCGGGAGAGCTATGACGAAAAGAAACAGGTGAGAAATACAGAGAAGAGGGGGAATGTCAGACCATCCCATGCCACTGGGGCCATCTGGAAATAGCACATCCCCATTTACTCTTCTGAGGACCTATTCATATGGTCCGATCCTGGATTATTCAGGATTTGTTCGATGCTTTTGTTACCATAGTAATTTATGGTATGATTGGCGACCCATGTGTCGCACGGTTATGCATGTAAGGAAAAAAGGCGAGGAGAGAGGTGATTAGAAGTTTCGCTCACGCAGGAACTTCAGAATTTCGGGTTTGCGCCAGCCCTGTAGAAAAATAGATATTAGCCTCATGTTCCTGGTGCTGGGGGTACCCCCATATCGAGTAGAAGGACCGAAAAAAGCCCAATATGATAATCGTACCTTGACGACAATGTGACCCGTAAGCTTGTTAACGCTGACATCGGAGCTTCGTAAATCAACACCCAAGGAACGCGCCAGATCTTCGCGGAATGCCTCAAGGTCACCCTCGGTCTTTTGAATCTTAGTGAGTTGCTTTGTGCCACCAGCCTTCTTGTCTAGATACACGGGCAGTTGGTTGGAGCCTGTACGGCGAACGAAGTATGGGAGGTTGTTGACTCGAAGAGGGGTTGGGGGTTGCGTGGTCTGAGGAATGGGAGTTGAGGAAATGGGCTGTTCCTTAAGCGCTTGGGCTTCGCGGCGGAGATGCGTCAAAAAGGTGCGAGTAGAGCGGATAGGGAGAGTGGATGAGAATGATGGGCGAAGAGAATCTGTTCAAAATCCCTTTGTTAGTTATTCTGCGCTTCTTCTTTTCTCGTTCCAACTAAACACGGGTTCCTGTTTTTCGATCGCGGCTGGGAGTTGATATTGGACTCGAGGACGTTGAAACATGGCTTGCCATGTCTACCCCAATGCTGATCCCCCCCTTTCAATAAAAAAGAGGCTCAGGGCATTCGACCCAGAGGAAACAAGGTGCAAATTGGTGAAACATACAGAATGCAGATCGTGTAGATAGAGAAGACATGTTAGATGTCTGCACGGAAGCCGCGGACTGAGAGAGACGAGAGTTGGCGCTCTGTCTGCAAACGGCGGAGAAAACCGATGCGGAGGATCGGAGAGACGCCATTGCGCGTCAAAGGAAAAGGGTAGGAGGGGGGAAAAGGAGAGAGGTGAAGAAAGACTGGTGAGACGATCAACCGAGCTTCGAACAGCCGAAGAAACAAGAAAAACCGCAAGTTTCTCTCCCGGGAATTCTGCCACCGCCCCACGTCTCAAAGGGTACCCAAAAGGGTTTAGCGCATCAAACCCGCACACAAATTCAATCAAAGACGCATCGTTGTATCTTTGAACCAACCCACATCTTGCGTCCCACCATGGCAGACAACGCCCCTCCTTCCGCTGAGCAACTCAGCGGCGCTCAGTCTGCAGATGCCGCCCCCCAGTACGATCTGCTCCCCCGGTTGATTCCGTACCTCGACCGCCACCTGGTTTTCCCGCTGTTGGAATTCAGCGCCGGCAACGATGAGGAGGATAGTGAAATTATTCGCGCCAAGTACGAGCTGCTCAAGCACACCAACATGACGGACTACGTCGCCAACCTGTGGAAGGAGATCAACAATTCCGATTCGATTCCCGACGAGTTTGTTAAGAAGCGCGAGGAGGTTCTGGCCAAGCTGCAGCAGTACGAGGGTCAGGTTGAGAAGATCACCGAGTTGTTGCAGGATGAGGAGGTTGTGGGCAACCTGCGAAGCGACAAGGCCGCTAACTTGCGCTTCCTCGAGGAGCAGCACGGTGTTACCAACGAGATGCTGAACAGCCTCTACGACTACGGCCGCTTCCAGTACAGCTGCGGTAGCTACGGTAACGCCGCCGAGCTGCTGTACCAGTTCCGTGTTCTGTCCACCGATAACGACAAGGTTGCCTCCGCTACCTGGGGTAAGCTGGCTTCCGAGATCCTGACTACCAACTGGGAGGCCGCTATGGAGGAGGTTCAGAAGGTTAAGGATTCAATTGAGACCCGTCTGTTCAACAACCCCTTGGGTCAACTCACCAACCGCTCTTGGCTCATCCACTGGTCCTTGTTCCCCTTCTTCAACCACGACGCTGCCCGTGACGTCCTGACCGACCTTTTCTTCTCCCCCGCCTACATCAACACCATCCAGACCAGCTGCCCTTGGGTTCTGCGTTACCTTGCCGCCGCCGTTATCACCAACCGCAGCCGCCCTCACAAGCACACCGGTGTGTACCAGAAGCAACTGAAGGACCTGATCCGCGTTGTGCGCCAGGAGGACTACGAGTACACCGACCCTATCACCGACTTCGTCAAGGCGCTCTACGTCGACTTTGACTTCGAGGAGGCTCAGAAGAAGCTTGGCGAGGCCGAGGAGGTTCTCCGCAGCGACTTCTTCCTTGTCTCTGCTGCTGATGCGTTTGTTGAGGCTGCTCGTCACCTTATCTCTGAGAGCTACTGCAAGATTCACCAGCGTATTGATATCAAGTATGTGACCAATTCAAGCAACGCATGTTTGCTTTTTTTTACTATAAAAAAGAATGACCCACTAACAGTTTTTCTACAGGGATCTTTCCACTCGTCTCGGTCTGAGCCAGGATGAGGGTGAGAAGTGGATTGTCAACCTCATCCGTGATACCCGAGTTGACGCCAAGATCGACTACAAGGAGGGCACAGTTATTATGAACCACCCTCCTCAGTCGGTGTACCAGCAGGTCATCGAAAAGACCAAGGGCGCCTTCTTCCGCACACAAGTCCTGAGCTCTGCTGTCGCAAAATAAATTAGTTTTTCCCGCATTCCCCATACATCTTTCTCAATGAGCTGATGCCAAAACCCATCCTTTTCTTCTTTTGTTATTAACCCCACATGTTTTCTGCCTTCCCCGCTATAGTGTGAATCTCTTCCGTGTATGTCACAACACGGTTTCTTTATATTTCGAGGGATGAGGGACTCCGAGGCAGAGTGGCATCCGGCTGGCGTTCTTAGGTGGTCCAACCTTTTCTGATGTTTCTATTTTACCTCTTAGTCCACAGTTTCTCTTCTTCCATTCCCTATTTTCCCCCTTCTCCGGGCTCCTCAGATTGTGTTCTTTTCTTCTTCTTCTTTTTGTTTAGTCTCACTCCGATATTGGTGCTTATGCCCTCGAGGTTCTTGTTTACAGTGGAGTGGACGATCTACAAAAGATGCATGGTGTTACTCCACGCATTTTGGATGAGAGAGAAAAAAAAAGAGTGAGACTGGGATTATGTAGCAGACTCCTGATTCTGGAGTCTGATGGATCTATGCTGTTACGAATGGTCTATAGAGATGAGTGAAAATGATGTCTGACAATATGTCTGGTCCAATAATCTTCCGTTGTAGACAAGTTGTGTAGCCCTTGGACAGAAAAGAGACCGGGTGTCCGGTATGATCCAATGGGAAACACCATAAGAACAAGGCGCTCCGAACGCATAGAAATCACATATAACAACAGCACTTGGGGTCACAAAAACGCTTCAACCGAAAAAGGGTATCTTAGAGCCAAAACTGATACGCCCGAGAACAGCACTCGTCAGTTATCACTCGACGGCAAATCTCCCAAAGTCCAGACTTCTCATCCGGTTCTGAGAAGGGGAGAGGCCGTATGCATCTTGGGTCGAGAATCCATGGGATGAGAATGAATCAGGCAAAGAAAAACCAGGCTTTGGAAGCCTTGGATAAGGTCAATCCAGTATATCCAGTAAAGAGAAATGCAAACTTTGGCCGAAATGCGGATCAAGATCAAGAATTAGGGTCGGCAATCTGGAGTCAAAAAGTAGAACTGTCGTTTCAAGTTGGAAGTAAAACCTCGGTATGTATGATTGAAAAGAAAAGAAAAAAAATCACTCGTAGCACTCCGGGATAGCGTCCAGGGATATATATCAATCCTGCGATCGAACTTGGGTGTAAGAAAGAAACTAGGGCTTGCACATGTGGTATCAGGCGCAATCGAATTGGCAGATCCAGTTCACGGCTCCGGGTAATGGGACTTTAGAGACAAATTCCAAGATCAACGGCCTCCACTGGAATCCTGATCCGTGCGACGGCGCGGACGAGAGTTCTCAACTGGGATCAGTTCGTTGATATATGGTTCCGAGGAATGTCGAGAATCACCATACCCACCAGCATGGATACTTGGGGCTTGACTGGTCATGCGTACAGCTTCCTGCTGTTCATATTCTCGGGACATAACTGCGAGATCATCGATTTGTTCCTATGAAACAATAGTAAGTCAGCCTATCCAGTGTTATACTTTCAGACCACTTGTCATTCATTTCACATCTTCCTCCTCCCGGGCAGTGGACAGACCCGTGTAAGAGGTACGCCCGTAATAAGATAACCTTCGCGCCCCTTTAGACATTCAAGGAAATCTGGTTAGAGTGGGTTAATCGTATCGTGCAGCGGATGGTATGGCCCCATATACCTGATAACTAAACGGCCGAACCGATGCAGTCGGACCAAGAAAGTAATGGATATGACCTAGGACAATATGGCGGGAGAGACCGTATCCTGGAAGCCAGTATTGTTGTTCTCGAGACATTGTTGGGGCACTGGAAAGGGAGACAGTTCTTTGATGATGAGAAAGTAGGGATTGTATATTTGATATTATGATGAATTGACACCAACACACGAGGACCAGAACCAGAAGTAGCTGGATCCAAGTGGTGGATATCTGCGAGTGCTGTTGCGGATTGTTCTTGGCTTCTTCTCTGCTGGTTCTTTTTGATGCTTTTTCGAGACATGCTCTGGGGGTATAAATAGTTCGGCCAGCAGCAGATGAGCAATGCCCAATGAGATAATCCCCCTTTTCTCGGTGACCCTCTCAAGAAGAATGGATTCATCAAGGAGACCCATCGGACAGAAGATGACGAATAAGATGAGTCCCAGCTAAAGCTGCAGCGTTCTCATTCAGATCCTTTTAGAGGGGCCAAGTGGATGATCTCACAGCATAATCCACATGAGCATCAAAACCGCGTATCCCCATTCTCCCCATGGTCTCACAAAGACATATCCCAGATCCACAGATACATCATGATCTTTGATACGGGCCAATGGAATGCAGTATAGACTTCCGAGGAAACAAAAACCAGGTAAGTCCACGGAGACATTCATGGATGGTTGTCGACCACCCAGGTGCTATGCACCCGGGTTAGGGGTATCAAGCTCAAAGGACAAAAACGGGGCGAGGGCACCACAACCCCGAAAAATCCACTTCCAGCCAATTGATTTAGACGGAAACTCTCTAGTTAGTATGGAAGGGATTCACGGAATTGTCGGGGACAGGCCCTAAAAAATCGGTGTGGATGGTCGCCTCACTCTATCGGACAATGAGACCCAACCCTTTTTTTTTCCTTGATCTATTGCCCGTCCTCTGGCGGCTTGACCAAGATTCCAATTTAATCCCGTGTTTGATTGAATTGCTCAGTCCGAGTCTCGGATCTGATCAATGCTCAATTCTGATTGACGACCTTCATGGCCTATGACGGCGGGGCGTCCTTGAAGACCCATGTCAAAGTGAGGCTTGCTTTCTGGGAAATACTGAGATGCATTGTTAATTCCAATTGAGTGGACAACGCAGCCAAGAAGAAGACAGATGTGAAAAATACTTAATAATATTAGCCAGAATTAATGTTCTCAGAGAAAATAGATAGCTCCCGGAAATGCATTTCCTGGCTTATTTTCCTCTTTGCCGACTGGGAGTGACATATTCATGTCCACACCGCACTGTTCAATGCAGCGCCAAATGCGTTGATGTCGTGGCACCATGGAGTCGTGTTCTTTGTAGAGGCCCGACCTGAACTGTTGCAGATGGTCTTCTGCAGCTTTCGATTTTAGGATAAAGGACGTTTGCCTTTTCTTGTCTTTGATCCATGCCGAACACATGGGCAGGTACAGGCGAGGAGGGTTCCTGGGGGTTCGAGTCGGGTTTCATGGCCCAAATAACCTGTTGCGGATTTATTCTGATTCGTGGACATGAGGATTAATCTGATCCTAATGGATTTGTTGGGTTATTGCTATTTTCCATTCATTTCTTGTTGTTGAGTTGATTTGGTTGGACTTGGGGGAGTATTTGGGAGGGGAAATTATGGAGAGATGTTGCACCGACTTCATGTCCATAAGATGTGACGAGGGCTTGCATAACACCCTTACCCACGCTATGCATATTCAATATGCCCGGGAATGCTGGATTGTCACCCACTCGGTCATTTAATATTACACTTAATGGCCCACATACAAAAAACCGCCAGATTCATTGGCGATGTATTATTCTCTAGTCTTTTTTCATAATTCGTTCGAAACAAGCTGCCATTCATCTCGTATCCTGTCAAATAAAACACATCATCGTTTACTGGGGAGGAACATAAGGATTGATCAGCATGTCACTGAACCTATAGGTGAAGACAGATGGTTAGCATGGGGGGAAAACACCGAAAAAAGAGAAAAATGCCACGCAAGGATGAACTTACTTCTCCAACTTCTCCTTTCCACGGACCTCTTCTACCAATAATGGCATACGGACCACGTTGAAGTCCTCGTACAGCTCTTCAATCTGTTCCAAGTACTTCTTCTGCATCTTCCGCCGGGCATTGCACTGTTCACACTGACTTCCATCCTTGGGGAACAACAACTGGTTCACAACAATGGAATGGGTATCAATACCATAGCTAGTCAACTCCTGGATCATGCGCTCGGTTTCATAGAGAGACAAGAACTCCGCAATGCAAACACAAACGAAGGTGGTCATATCCGGGTTCTTGAACTGCGTGTTGACCTCACTAATGGTCTCGCGCAGGGATTCCATCTTTTGCAGGAGTTCATCCATGTTCTGACCACCAGGCAGACCGCCCCGTGCGCCCAAGATTGAGTTCAGCATGGGGCCAAACTGCGTCGAGAGCTGGGAAAGCTTCGCCAGTGCCTTTTCGAGAACGGTAGGGAACTGCAGGAAGCGCAGGGTGTGGCCAGTGGGCGCGGTATCGAAGACGATCACCTCGTATGAGAGTGATTTCACTTGCTTGAGGACTTCAGCAAAAGACATAGCTTCGTCAACACCGGGGATCTAAGTTCATCGAAAACTCTCGCAATTAGTTTTCCGTTCTCTAAATGGTAGCTCTCATTTTGTATGATTTTTATCACTCACGCTGAACGCCAGGTCCTGCATCATGTTGCCCATGCCCATTCCGCCCATAGCGTCATCCTGTCCGTCTCCATTTGCCAGGAGATCCTGGATACTGCCATTGGGGTCAATCTCCATGGCACTCAGGTTGGTGTATCCGTCCACCAGGCGGGCCTCCTTTCCGAATTTCTGACCAAATGCATCACTCAAGTTATGGGCGGGGTCGGTCGAGATTAACAGAACGGACTTGCGGGCTTTGGCCAGTTGGATCGCGAGCGAGCAGGAGGTGGTGGTTTTACCCACACCACCTTTACCGCCGACGAAGATCCAGCGGAGGGTTTTCTGGCTGATGATCGACTGGAGCGTGGGCTCCATGTCGAGGTCATCACTGTGGACCACGGCAGAGGACATTGTGGTGATGTGTGCGGAGCTTAAGGGGGGTGTGGGGTGGAAGATGAAGGTGAGCTGGTTGAAATTGATGTGCCCCGCATAGCAAATCGAACGTTCCGGAAAACTACCATAACCATGAGCTTGATCTATATCACACGAGAAATTATTTGCTTTGAAGATAGTCTTATAATAAATATAAAATCTCGATATTATTATGGATATCTCTATTTCTTTATCAAAATATAATCCGCATATTCTTGTGTCTAATGCGCACCGTACATAATACATGTCGACTCCGCACCAACAATCCACAATCTCAAAGATTCTATATAGAGACTCGAGATTATTCAAAGCTCCAAAGATTAAATATAAACTAGATAAGCCCCAGATCACCAACAAGAAGCAAACAATAAAGATCGACGAGCCGGAAGTTGACAACCGCTGAGCTCCACCCATGGCATCCTCCGCATCGCTATCGGTGCTCTCCGATGCCAACGACCCATAGAAATGAAATCAACTTTCCCCATATCTTTCCTTTCATAATTTCTAATTTATCCTCCTCACTATCTCCCATACTCTAAAAATTTCCTCTCTCATCCTCCCATTCCGTATGAATGGACCAATCCAGTGAATCCTCAGATCGCATCACCAACCGTCTAGCGCTTTACCAGCAACATCTAACCTCCACCCCACTCTCCAATCCAACCAACCCACCCACAAAACAACAACCTACAAAAATGGCTGCCCGTGACCCAATTACCTGCCACGTCCTTAACACGCTGACCGGCACCCCTGCCGCCAACCTGCCCGTCACATTGACCCTGCTGTCGGCGCCTGCATCACCCTCCAGCCCCGTCACTTTCCACGCAACCACCAACGCAGATGGCCGAGTCGCACAGTGGACACCTGTCGGTGATGTGTCCTCTGTCCCTGCTATTCTTGCAGCTTTGCCTGGCGCAGAGAGCAAGACCAACTGGGCTGTGCGCTTTGAGGTTGGTCCCTGGTACGAGTCGCAGGGTATTGAGAGCTTCTGGCCGGAGGTGGAGGTGAAGTTCACAGTTAAGGGCCGTGGACGGGAGAATGAGGAGGGCTGGCGTCATTACCATGTGCCTGTTTTGTTGGGTCCTTGGAATTACTCGACTTATCGGGGATCTTGAGTATGCATTTATTGATTGTATACAATATTTGGAATATATATGAGGCGTCTATGCTGGAATTCAATATTGGTTATGTGCAACATGGATGTAGTAGGTTTGATTCTATTTTCATATTTACTGCACAAAAATGTAAAATTATATAGTTCTCATAGTGGATTGTCCTTAAATTAGAGTAGAACAAGGGTTAGAAACGGTTTCCATACTGACTCTCATTATCCTGATCATTTCAGGATAGATCGCTCTCGATCCCATAGTCTACTTCTCCATTCATCATGTCAAACATGCGTTCTTCTTACATCAAATTGGTAAGATGGCCGAGCGGTCCAAGGCGCACGGTTCAGGTATACCTGATCCAATCATCCGTGTCTCGATTTCGGGGCGGGAGTTCGAATCTCCCTCTTATCATTTCTTTTTGCTTTTTGTTTTTGGAGGTACTTCAGACTCCTAAGTATGGTGTGCAATTGACATGGCAATCCTTGCATGTGTTGCGGGGTTGCTCGTGAAGGTGTACGAATAGGATGCTATTCGATAGTACATCCATGTATGTTCGTGATTGGACTCGACTTCAAATATTGCGCATCAGTCCTTCAACATGCAAGATTAGATGCAGAAACTTGAAAGTTCGAGTGCGTATTTTGCAATAGGAATTGATCATCTCGTGCCATTATTTTGTCTAATCTATGATTTAAATTTAATGTACATGGGTAATGATTTTATTGCCCTCTGGGCTTTCCACCACGGCCGCGACGTCCTCCACGGCCCCCTCCTCGACCGCCACCGCCTCCATTCTTCTCAACACCGCCTCGTCTGTCCTGACCAGCTCCAGGGCTGAGAACATCACGCTTCTTGCCATTGGGTCGACCATTGCCACGGCCATGAGAACGACCACGTTGAGCACCAGAACCATCTCCGTCCAGATCATTAATGTTTCCGTAATTGAATCCAGGAACACCCTTCAATCCCATCTTACCAACAACCTTCTTGTCCATTGGGGGTGGCTCAGGGCATGCCATGCCTTGCATAGCCATTTGATTCGCTAATTGCACAAGACCAGCCTTGTCAAGCTGGAGTTGTCTCAAAAGACCTGATCCAGCAAAGAATCCAATGTAAGAAGAGTATGCACGTTGCTTTGTGAGTTCATCGATGCTGTACATGGCTTGGTTGACAGTCTCAGCGCATGAAGGAGCACCAGCATTGATCTGCTCAGTCTCGGGGTGGGGTTTGATCGGCAAGTGGCGGTTGACCTTCATGAAGAATGACTCCGCTTGTGTAAGAAGAATAATTGCGCGGCCATCGTTTCCAGCACGGGCGGTACGACCAACACGGTGAACGTACTGCTCGCCGTTGGATGGCAAGCCAACCTGAACGACCAAGTCCACGTTGGGGAAATCCATACCACGGCCGATAACATCAGAGGCAAACATAACTCCGGAAGCGGCTTCTTTGAATTGGGCGGTAGTTCTTGTGCGAGCGTTCTGGTTGAGTCGGGAGTGGATCTCGAAGACTGTCAATGGGGTCAAGCCCTGGGAGAAAACCTTTGCGAAAAGAGCGACCATGTTGGCTGTGACACCGAAGACGATGATCTTTGAGCATTTTTGGCTCTCAAGCGCGAGCAGGGTAGCCAAGGTGGTAAATGTCTCGGCCACGGAGGGAATTATGACATGGTACTGTGGGACTCTCTCATGGGTTGGTGCTTCGTTCTTTTCGATGGTAGAGATACTGGCGTAGCCCTCCTTCAGCACGACATTGACAACTTCCTTGACCTTTGGTGGAACAGTAGCTGAGAAACACATGCCTTGCCAGCCACGGGTTTTCTTTGATGGAATAAGGCGAAGGATCTGCTTCACATCTGCCAGGAAGCCAGCCTCCAGCATAGTATCAGCCTCATCTAGAACCAAAGTCTGAATGTTGGATAGCTTCTCGGCTGTTGACTCCTCAGAGAGGTAGTCCTTCAGACGACCCGGGGTCGCTACCAGGACGGAGGGGGATCCTTTCATGAAGCGTGAATGGGCAGATGCACGAGCCGTTCCACCGACCGCAATATGACACTCGAGGGGCTTCGATAGTTGTGATGTGAGCTGATCGCATGACTTGGCGATTTGCTGCGCAAGTTCTCTGGTGGGCGAAATGATCAAGATAGCGACCTGTCCTCGAGGGGGCGCCGAGTTACCCTGGAGCAGGCAGTGAAGGGCAGGAAGCAAGAAAGCAAGAGTCTTTCCAGTGCCGGTCTTGGCTTGGACCAGACAGTCGCTGCGCCAATCGGGAAGTTCCGTCAGAACTCGTTGTTGAACCGGGGTCATAAACTTGAAGTCCATCACTTCCAGAGCCTTGAGGAGTCGGGGGTCCAGCTTCCCAGCCATAGTGGCGTATGGCTGGGCGCCATCGGGGGTAGGAGGAGATTGCATGACAGATGAATTTCTGTATTTCACGAAACTCAGCAAACAGTTGAAGGATGAAAATTTCACCCGAGAGGTACCTGAATAAAGGATCGATGATAACGGTAGGAGGTGGCAGAATATATTTTGCTTATCGATAAGAGCATCTCGGTGGGTAACTGGAGGATCCACAAGATAACTTCGAGTGGAAGTGCTATGTACTCTTGCTTCAACTTCGAACTTGAATTTGCATTGAGGAACAAAATTATCTATGTATGCTCCTATTCAGGATGGATTTTTGAAAGGTTGTTCTAAAATTGACCACCTACAACTTTAATGTTGATGAAGTAAAGCAGGCAAAACGTTGATGAGTTTTCATTCCCGAGATCTTGATTGGTAGTTACAATTGATCTGCATCGCTCAGTGGGTCTTCTCATGTATACAACCTTTATACATACAACCTGCCAGGTGGGCGTGCATGTACATTCAAGTGTTCCAAGTTTAATTATACTTGAGCTTGAAGTCGGTTTTGTAATTTAAAACATCATATGAGCAAATGACCTGGTTAGTAGTATGACTAAACCTTGGAAATTAAGCAGACCCAATACTACACATGTATATACAACACCGTCACGGTGACTCAGTGCAGGCGGCTTCTTTCTGGGCTGATATGATACCTACTCAGTGTACATGTGTCCATCCATCAGCGATGCAAAAAATATGAAGTCACATATGTAGTGATAGCAATCTAATCATATCAAAAATTGATCAAGCTGCAATTGAAAGCGCCAGACAATATCAATTGATCCAAAGATATTTTGATCTAGTACAAAAACTAAGAAAGGCAGATACATAAACCCTTCGACCCAATCACGCAAATGTTGGCTTCGAAATAATAGGAGACAGCTCCAGCATGAACCTTCTGGCAAAAACATTCTGCCAAAAAGATGGTCCCAGAGGGGGTCGAACCCTCGACTTTGGCGTTATTAGCACCACACTCTAACCAACTGAGTTATGGAACCGCTTTAAGTGCGATTTTTGAAAAATTATGGCTACATCAAGGAGGTTGGGATGAACGCCTGCTATTTCTGAATCTCACTCCCGTATGCAGGCCATACGAAAAACACCCCCCCTCCCCAACAAAACCCCATTTTAAACACACCCTGATCATAACTTACCTTTTTTTTTTTTTTACCATTTATCATCAATTTCCAAGGTTAGAAAATATTAAGCCTGAGGAATGTATGGCTAGGATCTCGGGAATGAGATGTTAATTCCAAGGTTCGATTGGTAACTATACAAAGTCGAGTACCTAACATTTGAATACTTGAGGCTTGAATCACATCCCTGAGTAATTGCAGTTAGTCTGTGTATCTGGTTTGGCGCTGGGCTCTGGTCTCCGAGCGATTGACAATCCAACGGGGACGCAACGAGCAAATCTGATTGAAGGGAATATCCTCTAGTAGATCAACTAGAGTGTTCATGCGTATGGCAAGTTTGCTTTCTCCGGAGCTGTGAAGCCATATGCAGACATCTGGAGTTTGTTTCCCGAGGCATTCAGGCCCTTAATTCGGCTCGATGGATCGTTATTCGTTGACAAAGCTAGAGCTACACGATAAGCTTGCTGCCGGGTGAGATATCTAGCGATTTGGGCACAGAGATGATAAATTTTCCATGTAATAAAGCCACGATCACAGCCGGGACCACACTTCATAGTGGTTCTTCCAATGTTTGCCCTTGAGATATTCCTTCATCCTATCAATAGTGCTGAGCACTACTCTTTGTATATCAAATCTTGGAAATATATCATCACCTTGATGTAGCCATAATTTTTCAAAAATCGCACTTAAAGCGGTTCCATAACTCAGTTGGTTAGAGTGTGGTGCTAATAACGCCAAAGTCGAGGGTTCGACCCCCTCTGGGACCATTTTTTATTTTATTTTATGTTTTTTGCAAGTGCTAAAACATGCAAGGTCATCTGAATTGGCCCAGAGTAGGGCGAGCCACATAATATGAGTTTTGTTTCCAAGTTTGAGTTTGGCCCGGGTCTGATTAACCCCTGATATACCTGATTTAATGATAATAATTTGACCTCCTACTTCTTCTCTTCCTCTGCCAACCACGTTAGTACTATCCCCGCCTTACTATCCCCAATGACTTTATCACTTTGATAGACATATACTATACCTAGGTCAGATATTATAACTCCTATCCTCCTTCTAAATTTCAACCTTTACCTACAATACAGCCACCTAGGCAGCTTAAGGACCTCAGGGCTACACTGAATTACAAAACATACTATGTAAGACCATATCTCTACATCGAAAAGATTTCTAATGTTAGAGCGCTTAAGTGTTCTGTCAATATTGCTACCTATCTGATCTCCGTAGCAACCCTCCATAGACACACTCATTATAGAGTATTTCCAAGGTTCATATGATGGATTTGACTCCGCTCAACACTTATGCACCCAGCGCTACCGGGCCAGGAGCTTGGGGTCCGTGATTATGTCAAAGTTTCGGCGAAACACTAATTCCGGGTTCCATAACTCAGTTGGTTAGAGTGTCATGCTAATATTAGAAACGTGAAAGTCGAGGGTTCGACCCCCTCTGGGACCATTTTTGCCAAGCACTATTTTTATCTCCAGCCCTGCAAATAAACCGTTTATCTTGATCATGTCAATATTTCCATTTTTCACATATACCAGGTTCCATAACTCAGTTGGTTAGAGTGTGGTGCTAATAACGCCAAAGTCGAGGGTTCGACCCCCTCTGGGACCATTTTTGCCAAGCACTATTTTTATCTCCAGCCCTGCAAATAAACCGTTTATCTTGATCATGTCAATATTTCCATTTTTCACATATACCAGGTTCCATAACTCAGTTGGTTAGAGTGTGGTGCTAATATTAGAAACGCCAAAGTCGAGGGTTCGACCCCCTCTGGGACCATGTGTTTTGCTTCCGTTACCTTCGTCTTGGTAACATGAATTTTTTTTTGGGCCACTGGGCATGCTAGTTGGACACCCCAAAAATGCTAAAAGACACTCATCGCCCAACTAGACCTAGCCTATTCGCTTCCATACATATATTGCACCAAAGTAATTAATCCGCCACGCCAATGTCCACAGGTACCATCCATATCTGAATAGGTTCGACAATCTCAATTTTGAACCAAAAACTCTCGTCACTCTGCTAGCACTGATGTATAACAGCTTGAAATCAATAGTGTACATGGTAAAGATGGATCAAAACAAAACATCAAGTCAATCAAGAAGAAAGTAAAAGTCTAGTGTGAGCCCTTATTTCTTCTGAAACGTCTTTTCAACGGTGCCTTCATCGGCGATGTGGTTGTAGGGACGATCGTAGCGTTGCGCCATTTCCTCATTGTGCTTCCTCACATCTTCAGGTAGCTCTTCGTCTGGTCTACCTTCCATATCCGAGAGATTAGATTGTCTACCATCTCGGAGAGTTGGATGGGCATTGTTGGAGGGAATTGGGTGGTTTGGAGTATTGTCTCGACGGCAATTTTCCTCTTTGTCTTGGTCATGATCGTTTGCTTGCCCGAATTTTCTTGGGGTATCGTGAACATAACAGCGTTGAATAACTGCTGGATAGGCAAGAGGAATGGAAGATATAGGTGCCCGGGTTCGGGAGGAGATTCGTAGAAAGGAACTCATTTTGGATGTATGAAGGTCGAGATAATGAAGGTAGAGTGTTGAAGTTTTATTCAGGAAACAAAATCACCGCCCAAATAATTGAAGAAGGAGGGAGTGTCAAGCCAAGCATGGATTTAATAATCATGACTCTTAGGGTCGCTCTCGAAAAATCCGGTTTTGGATTTGACAAAGAGCTGATCCATGATGTTGTTCATCACTGCCGTTGGTGATGACGTGCCGCGATGTCATATCCTTCCAAGATCTTAGATTCCACTTCAACAACCTTCTATCTCCCCAATTATTGACTGACCAAATATTGAAAAAGGTTTAACTCCAAGGTTTGTACACTTGGAAAATTCAAACGTTTAGTTCGACAATTCTTTGAACTCTGGCAGACGCGGGCCGGTAGTGTTGGATTTCTTCCAAGGTTGACCGACAATTTTCCGAATCTATGGACCTTAAATCAACCTTGAACTTGAACTACAGCACACAAAATAGGAGTGATTTTAAACCCAATAAATTTTCGTGAATGAATAGGGGTGTCTAAATTTATGAGCAAGAATCACTTAGGGTTGAAAGAACCAACAATCAGGACCAGTTGTACTTTTTGGACAACAAGGACAAAAGTCCATATAACCCTAGAGATAGGTGTGAAAGACTGACAAGGAGTATAACAGCCCTACACTCACTAGACTCAAACCCGAAATGACTCGCTAAGTACTTATAAAGGAATCAGACAAAGAGCACCTGTACATTGGAAGCTTAGGCTCGCCAGTGGGTGCTCGGGCCTTCAAGTTGGCCCCGGATCGGCGGATCCACTTGGACCCTGCGAACCGTTGGACAATGATTTCAATATGGGTTCAATATGGGCATCTGCAAATATTACAAGAGATTTATCCATAAATTGGCCATTTCTTATTCCCAGTACGCGAGAGTATGGAGTGCCGCGGAGATTGATCAGAAATAAGCAGACCACAAGCCACTAGTCATTATTGAAATTGCTATGGAGATAGCCCCGGGCCATGACATGGTAAGATAGGGGGCCATCACGCTCGTATTTCTGCACCTAGAAGCCACTGGCGCTGTTGCAGCTTACTCCTCACATATGTACTCCGTAAAGATTATTGATTATTAAATTCATTCACCGGTACGGACTTCGGAGTAGACCATTGATCCCCAATAAAAGAAGTACCAAGTACAAAGCGTAGAGCATGCCCCCACAGTATGAATTGTATACTGAGTGCAACCTTGGAAGCTTCTGTACCTAGAGACCTCATCCTTGTCCTTTCAGTGATCCATAAGTTCAGGATAAGCCTCCTAATTTCACACTTGGATGGCTTATGATTCAGTATGAGCTCAAATGGGTATTCTTATCTGAGACCATGAACCCAGTCAAAACTGGGCTCTCTATTGGTGCCGACACCCGAG
The DNA here is from genome assembly GCA_039634405.1 of Penicillium herquei. NCBI lineage: Eukaryota > Fungi > Ascomycota > Eurotiomycetes > Eurotiales > Aspergillaceae > Penicillium > Penicillium herquei. The sequence goes on along the minus strand of CP098387.1, from coordinate 2,047,348 downwards.
TAGGTCCAAGCCCAAGAGCGTCGGAGGTAGCCTGAGGAGGTTAGGTTTGGAGCTACTGGAAAAACTAGGCCAAATGAATATGATAGTGTGGATTCTTGCTAATTTCCTGTGCATACCGGAGGCGCTCCATGATCGCTGAAGGTCCTGCCGATCTCTGGTTGCGGGCCAAAAGGAACATGAGCAGAGCACGTTTAATGTTGTAGCGATTGTGCCATCCTGTGGTATGCTCCACACGTGATCCACACGTGACCTGCCACCGATCAGTTACCAGCCGCGGTTCGTAGCCGAGAAGCCCTTTAAGGCATCTCTCCACCTTAAGAGCGGAGCTACTCTCTTCCAGCGGGTGTCGCCGGTCTTCTTTTACTTTCACGTCATCTTCTCAACTTCATTTCCCCCAGAAGATGCTGACCCACGTTTCCGTCAAATCGAGTTCGGTACTCTAACTTTAACTTTTCTTTTCTTTCATTATCTTCTCAAAAATAAGCATCCTGCGTTATGGCGTCTGTTCCCGGTTATGCTACCGCTGCTCATCGCGCCACTTCCAACCACGATGATGCCTCTATCGCCGAAAGCTCCCCGCCCCAGTCCGATGCGGTCGAAGATACTGAGACCGTTTTCATGAATCAGGGTACCCTGTCTTCAAGCGCACCGGAAAATGTGATCGATATCATTGACAAAGCCGCTACTCGACCATCAAATCAACCCGATACAGAAGAGCCGCGCAAATGTTGGATCTGCTACACCGATGAAACAGAGGACTCCCCACTGAACCTGGAATGGCGATCTCCGTGTCCATGTGCTTTAACGGCGCATGAGGCCTGTTTACTGGATTGGCTTGCAGACATGGAGAACCCCCGCTCCAAGAAGCGAAGTGGCGGCGCTAAGATACAATGTCCCCAGTGCAAGTCCGAGATTGTCGTTACTCGTCCACGCAGCTATATTGTCGATACATTACGCCTGATGGAAAGAGTTGCAGGTCGGCTAGTCCTACCGGGCATGGTTTTCACTGTGGCGGGAACTGTGTGGGCAGGCTGCTGCGCACATGGCGCATACTCAATGCATCTCGTATTTGGCACAGACGAAGCAAGACGGATTCTCGAGGACAGTTTGGATGGGCCATGGAACCCTGGACTCAACCTCGGTCTACCACTTATCCCGCTCGTTTTGATCTTCTCTCGTACCCGATATGCCGAGGGCTTACTGCCTGCTATCCCTGTTTTATTCTTTGCTGCGCACAATCCTGGACACGAGCCTGATTTTGATATCTGGCCTCCTACCCCAGCTTTGACTTTCGCCGCCTTACCTTATGTGAAGAGCTTCTATGGCGCACTGTATGACCGACTATTCGGTGGTTTGGAACGGAAGTGGATCGCAGAGGTCCAGCCTCGTGCGGCAGAAGAGATTCTGGATGATGCACAGCAACAGGATCAGGCGGAAGGACTCAATCGTTTTGGCGAACATGCCAACGGTCAAATTCTCATGGAGATTGACCTCGAATTGCAGGTAGGATTGCCCGACGACGAGCCTATCGATGCTCCAGCTCTACCTGCCGCCGGAAACGACGATGGCGCTGACACAGGCGCTCAGGACGGACAAGCCCAAGCTGGCCAGAACGGCTTAGGCCTTGGTCGACGACAAAACGAAATCATTCACGACACCGGAAACATTGCCGATACAGTTCTCGGCGCTCTCGTATTCCCCGCTATCTCCGCATCTATGGGCAGTATCTTGAAATATCTTCTCCCGAAATCATGGACGACGCCCTCATCGGTTCTAGAGCGTAGTCGCCCTGGACTTCTCCAGACTCGTTGGGGTCGTAGTGTTGTTGGCGGTTGCATGTTCGTGTTGCTGAAGGACGCTCTGGTTCTCTACTGTCGGTGGAGACTGGCACAGACACACCGACGACGCAAGGTGCTCAACTACGAACGTTCCAAAGCCAAAAAGCATGGCACAAGCAAGCGGTAAATTTGACCTTCCGAAGCTCGCCTCTTCTTCTTAACTTGGAACTCTTTTCTTTTTTCGCATTTCATGGCGTTGTTTCGGGAGGGCTTTGCTTTGATTTCGGCGGAGTGTGTCATTTACACACACATGTCGCTTTAAGATTTGATGCCCCTTATGACCTTCAAGATACCGTTACTTCTTACGACTGATTCTCCTATCTGATACATTACTTTCTTTTTTATCCTGGGTTGGCCGGAGGGTTTTTAACTACCATGTACTTACCACTGGATCGTCTCTAAAATAACCGAGGAAGGAAAATTGACATGGAATGACCATTTCTTCAAACATTTTCACCTACACAGCAATTCGATTTATCTGTAGAGTCCTTCGATGGGACTTTAAACATGAAATATGCTCGTAGTACAGTATAGATCGCTGTATAAGCGCGCGGCTAATCCAAAGCGGTAAAGCGATTCTGCCATCAGGGAATTATTCGCCCTGAACCTCAGCGCAGTACCCTCTTCCACAACCCCCATATACCCCAGCCACAATGCGGTCTCTATCACCAGCTCTCGCGTCTCTCGCGAATGTATTCCGTATCCCCATGACGCTGGCACCATCGCGGCCTTCCGTTACCCGTGCCTGCCACGAGACCCTCGCCCGCCGAGCAACACAACCTGGCCCGATCACCGCGGCCGTGCAAACCGCTTCCTTTTCATCGACAACCTCTCTGGCCAAGCGCAAGGAAAGCCGATCCAACGTGGACAAGCGAATCAGTACGTCAATGCCCCAATTCGTGAAGAATTGCAATCCCACCCTCCCAATTACCCATCCACGTGCTCCGGCAACACTCTCCTGGGAATAGAAAAATCACCCCAAAGAGAAACACCCAAACTAATTTAAATCCTAGCTCTTATCCGTTACTTCCTTCACCACCCTCTTACTCCCCGTCCTCTCCGTTTCTCTCGTAACCGTTACCTCCGTCACTGGACTATCCACCGCGCCTGGCAACTCTTCCAGGCGAAGCAGCGCAACAACCAGCAGCTAGAGCTTCAGCGCCAATACCAAAGCATGCAAGCTGCGTGTGAGGAGCTGCGAACCGGTGCCGGAGATGGTGGCAAGCTTTTCCGCAAGTCCATGAACAAGAAGGGTATCTTTAATGATATGTTCCCTATTGAGTACGGACGTATGCAGACAGATTATCCGCCTGCGGAGGGATGGAACCATGATTGGAAGAGGATTGAGAAGAAATAAATTCCCTGAGATTCCCGAGGTGGTGTGCGGTTGAAGGTAAATTGATGATGGTTGGATTTGGGGTGTCTTGTATCATTGGCGCCATGTACTATATATATGCATTTTTCTTTTTCGTCGAGGCTATTAGAGACCTTGGAATGTAAATGGAAGGCATTTCTTGCTTTTCTTTTGTTTGAGTACTTGACACTTTTATGAGGATTGATACTCGTAGTACTAGTATATTGACTTGAATATCTATCTACCTGGGTACTTAATAACCAGTTGACTCATACTTTAGTATACTTTAGTACTACATATATTAGGATTAAATGGTACGCCAAATATTCCATATAGTAAGATCCAATATAAACAAGAGCAATATATTCCAGGTGAGAAGTTGATTATGTATTTCCTGGTGAAAGATAAAGACAATGACTATATGAGAGCACGAGAGTGACAGGAATAATAAAACATAGAAAAGAGCGGTTTCGCCATGGACTTCGGGGAAATTTGCAAAAGAGAGAGAGGTATCCGGAGTTGCACGTGCATCAAGTCAGAATATGACAAGGGAGAAAGCAATGGCTGATCAAGGAAAGTCATGAAGGGAAAGATAGAATGTACTCCGAGAATAAAACGTAGCCGGAAAAAGGTAGGGGAAACAACAAAAGGCGATATCAGATATCATACCCACCCCAATTGATTCAGGCGAGCACTAAAAACCACCCAAACGCCAATGATGCATGATACAGCGGAAGGTCGAGTGAACGGCAAACCTAGGCTTGAACCACGTTCATCGAGTTTCCAGAGGCAGAGTAAAAGAAACCGAACGCTGGCAGAGAAAGCAGTTGCAATGTCGCAAATTCTTCTGGAATAATTTCGTCATAGAACCACACAGCAAGAGGTTTTCCGCTTATCAAAGGTCAAGAGAGCAGCGCGGGTAGCTGCTTCGAAGACGTCGTCGACACCCTCGCCGGTCAAGGAGGAGCATTCAAGGTATTTACGGGCTCCAATACTTGTACCGATCTCACTGCCTTCTTTGGCGGTGACGAACTTGAGTGACTTTTTGCGCATCTCTTCGATCGCCATAGGGTCTTCTCGGAGATCTTTCTTGAGACCGACGAGGATTATGGGTACGCCGGGGCATCGTTCATTCGCTTCTTCGATCCACTGTCCTCGAAGGTTAGCAGCCGTACTTATATATACTGAGTCGCGCTGATCGGTCAGCCGGTCTTTGCCCAACGAACCTTATGTTTCACGTTCTCCAGCGAATCGGGGGTGTCCACGGAGAATCCAATTAGGATGACGTGGGCCTTCGAGTATGCTAATGGTCGCAATCGCTCATAGTCTTCCTGCCCAGCAGTATCCCAAAGAGCCAACTGTACCGAACGGCCATCGACTCGACAATCCGTCACGTAATTTTCGAAAACTGTGGGGACCTAGGCAGCAAGTTAGGGACCGAGGGATTTATTTGGAACGAATCCGATAGGAATGGCGACTAACATAATGCTATACAAGGAAAAGTTAGCATGTCATCCTCTTTTATCAGGCACAAAACAGGTATTGTTGACTTACAGTTGGGAAGTAGCCGAGTGTAAACACGCTCAGCAAACTAGTTTTCCCGCAAGCACCATCGCCGATGATCACCAGCTTTCTATATAAATCAATTCATATTAGTATTCAATTGATAAACGATTCTGAAGTTTCAATTGCAGATAATAAGCGAAATGGTCTGTCTTCGTATTCTGCGGGATGGGATTGCCACTTTGCGGAGGTGCTGCATGGTCTTGAACGGTCTAGGCCGGAGGGGGTATGACAAGCTGCGAAGGAAGGAAGAAAAAAAAGGACTGGCCGCGCGTACCTCCGCATCACATTATCACCTTGTTGTTGCGCCATCTTTCAATGGACCGTGTAGGAGGAATGTCTTGAGCGCTGCTCGACAAGAGGAAAGAGAGAGAAGGATAGAAAGGTGACCGGATCACAAGTGCGAGATGATCGAGGTCAGGCCCACGGAGCCGCCGCAACACAAGAGAACACAAGAGGCAGGGGTAAGGGTCAGCCCTGCGCGTACACGTATTTCCACCCAATAGCAAATGCAGATGGTGGTCGGCCTAAAGGAAAACAGTGACGTTTGGGTTGGTGAAGGCGGTCGCGCCGGGGGCTTGTGTTTAATGGTATGGGTCGATTTGAGGGGGGAGGGAGAGTAGACGAAGGTGGGATATGATGAATAAGACAAGTACAAAGATCACTAAGACTCGATGTACCGAGGGAGAAGATCAAAAAAAAGAGAAAAAAAAGGAAGGAAAGTAATGAGGAGAAAGTTGAAATTGAGTAAGCGAAAGTGTTACTGATGATAAGATGAAGGGGGCAGAGCGGGAATGCGGATGCAGATGGAGTACACCCGGAGATTTAAGGCACACAAGAGGAGTTTGAGAGATTCAATTTTTTCATTATTTTTTTTGTTAATAATACTCCGGAGATCCCGATGAGATAGATATATTTTTGATTTACGGCAACTCCGTTGATCGAAAAATGCAGAGTTATTTTTGTGAGATCAACACTAATGTCTCACTGCATGTGGAGTAGAAGCATAGTTCAGAAGTCAACTGGACAATCCCCAATTCACCGCCCGGGGTGACAGATAAACATGGCAGAATAAGTATAGAACATGCATGATGAGATACTGTTATTAGGGCTATTATGGTGGTGAGTAATAGTGAATTTATAATCAAAGCAAGAAGAATGACAGCCTAGCAAAATCTTCCACCAAGAAATATTATATATGTTCATTCATTATGTTGCACCTTGTCCGATCTTTGTCTCCAAAAGCATTGACTTCGACTTCCGCCCCATCATCACATCGAGCCTCCAATAACGGAAGGCGGTAAGAAGGCGGTGTATCAGTTCATCGCATATAAAATCTATAAAACCAACGACGCAGATACTTTTCTGGCCCTAATTATATAAAAATGAAGCCCATAGACTTGCACTGATAATAAACCGCCCATTTCTCAACGAATAAAGCTATATAAACAACGCAAATTTTAGATGGTGCCTGACTCATAAGGCACTAGCTCGCTTGCGGCGGCTACCCCATTGCGGCGGCACGACAACCAGCCAGAACGCAGGAAAGCCCATCGCTCCATCCATCAACGGAATAAGATCACCCTCGATCGTGTTTGTACACTTGCAGGTGTGCTTTACTTGCTGGCGCTCAGTGAGAGTAGCTCCTTTTCAGATCGTCGCAACCCCTCCAACCATTCTTTCCGCGAAACTTCGACCCAAAACCACATCCTGGGTTGTCTTTATTACCCTTCCACCACCCCCTCCTCTCTATTCCTAGTCTCCCGCAACACCCCCTCTCTCAATCCCTAGACACCCCGAGTACCTTCGGTGTAAGCAACAAAGAACCTGACTGCTCCCTGGTATTCACCAACACCCAAGAAGGGGGTTCGGACCTTTTGGTGAGTCTCCATTGGATTGGGTCAATGATTCGGAGCTTTGTTCTTTCGTCCTCCCGCTCTCCGCTTTTTGCCTTGGGCGGCTCCTTCTGAACCAACCACCCCCACACATCTTAACCCTTCAAACCGCTATTGATCCCTCGCTGTTGACATTGTGGTGCTTTCCAATAGACTTTTGCCGTGGACTGTGGTGCCCGGCGTCATTCAACCCCCATTATGGCGGCTCAGACATCAACTAAACCGACACCACCGACCAACGGCGATGCGCGGGGACCCTTGAGCCACGCTACAGATGGGAAGATGGCTGCTTCAGCACCTGTAAATCGGAAGAAACAGAAACGTCGACTGAAACAGGCGGCTCGCGCTGCCGCAGACTCGACCGACATACACGCCTCCGCGGACCTGGAATTGACCCCCGATGACCAACATTCCAACGGCCACGACGAGGCTGACAGTGCCGATCTAGACCATGCGGAAGCCGACGATGTTTATCACAATGGAGTATCCGGTTCACAGCCTGACCTGAGTCGTGATGCAATATTGAACGAATACGACGAAGCCGCAGGATCCAAGTCCAAAAAGAAGAAGCATAAGAAAGGTCGCTCTCGTTCTCACACTCACGCCGATGATAGCCCGACTTCCCTACCGACGCATCCTGCCACTTACCCTCATCAACCATCATCACATGCGCTGCCATGCTCCTCCCGTTTCCCCGCGAAATCCAAAGAAAGCAGTATTTGGAATCAATCGTCCCTCGAAGAACGCGAGAATATCCGAACCTTCTGGTTCGAGTTAGGCGAAGAAGAAAGACGCCAGCTCGTCAAAGTGGAGAAGGATGCTGTTCTCAAGAAGATGAAGGAGCAACAAAGGCACTCTTGTAGTTGTACGGTCTGTGGCCGAAAGCGAACTGCCATCGAAGAAGAACTTGAAGTCCTTTATGACGCATATTACGAGGAGCTTGAGCAATACGCCAACAACAACCAAGGCTCTTTCGAAGAAGGCGCCCCGATTATCCCCCCACCTCGACTTTATCAATCTCCACTTCGATCCCCCGGTCAGCATACCCGCACGCACGGGCAATATCATCCATCAAGGGGTCGTGTTCAAGAATTGTCCGAAGACGAAGAAGAAGAAGAAGAAGAAGAAGAAGAGGAAGATGACGAGGACGACGAGAATCTAGAACTTGAGGAAGATTTTGACGATGATGAAGAAGATGATGACGAAGAGGACGAGCTTTACAGCGAAGAAGAGTTTGAAGAGGACGAGCGAACTTCTGCAGCACGTGCAGATCTTTTTGCGTTCGGTAATAGCTTGACAGTGAAAGGCATGTGAAGTTATCACAAGACATCCCGTACAAAGCTTTCAATATTTCTGACTTTTTTTTTGGGATAGATGGCATCTTGACTGTGGCTGATGATCTGCTAAAAAACGATGGCAAACACTTCATTGATATGATGGAGCAACTAGCGGAACGTCGAATGCAACGAGAAGAAGATCCGCAGTTCAATATTTCCACATCTCATCAATCCTTCCATGCGGGTCATAACCATGGTCCTCTTGATGATGACGAGGATTATGATGATGAGGAAGATGAGGATTATGACAGCCAAGAGGAAGAAGAGTTTGACGAGGATGAAATGGTTTGTTTTGGATCCTCGAGATCCATTGGTCTCACATATAAAGTATGTTTTGCTAACCTGTTGTCCCAAAAGGATGCGATGACCGAAGAGCAACGTATGCAAGAAGGCAGGCGGATGTTTCAGATCTTTGCTGCACGAATGTTTGAACAACGTGTGATGACGGCTTATCGAGAGAAAGTCGCTGAAGAACGTCAGAAACAACTCCTCAATGAACTCATAGAAGAGGAGAACCGGAACGAACAGCGCAATGCCAAGAAGGCACGAGAAGCCCAGAAAAAGAAAGACAAGAAGCGGCTGCAGAAGCAGGCTAAAGAGGAAGAAAGGGCCCGCAGAGAGGCTGAGAAAGCCGCCGAGGAAGCTGCCGCTAAAGCTGCGCACGAAAAGAAGCTCGAAGTGCAGCGATTAAAGCGTGAAGAGCAGCGCAAGAAGCGCGAAGCTGAACGTAAGGCTCAAGAGGAGGAGCGGGCTCGTAAGGATGCTGAAAAGCAAAGGCGCATCAAGGAGGATCGAGAGCGTCAAGCCGAGGCAGAGCGCAAACAACGTGAGCAAAAAGAGGAGAAAAAGAGGAGAGAAGAGGCTAAACGCAAAGAAAAAGAGGAACGAGATAAGAAAGCTAAAGAGGACCATGAGCGTAAAATACGCGAAGAGCAGGTCAAGAAAGACCAAGAGGATGCAGCCAAGGGAGTGCAGGAGGGCAGAGAGCTGTCAGAGGTATGGGATTCGCAAGCGAAACCCCCGCAAAATCCTCCACTTACCTCTCTGCCTTCCACCCACCCATCCTCTTCACAACCACCTGTACCTCCGCCTGTTTCTCTTCACTCCCCAACCAATCCTCTTGCTACGCCTCTCGTCCCCAAAGCTTCCACCCCTGTGAGACCACGTCAGTTGTCTCATCAGGGGTCTTATTCCTCTTCCCCTCATTCTCAGCCATCATCCTCCGATATGTTTCCCTATCCGCCGTCTGTCTCACCGCGTTCCATGGCGCAGTCGCACTCTGGAACTGCTGGTGGAAGACCGGGCCCAGGGCCGGCACCATATTATTACCAACAGCAACAGCCGCCTTTGCATCACCCCCAGCCTTCTGCTCCTGTGTCTCCTCTAGGCAGAAGCAACCACCCTGGTTTCTCAGGCTTTGGCGCTGTACCTTCAAACCCGCCAGGTCTTCCAGTCATGGGTGAACAAAGCCACATGTCTCCCGATTTGCCTATGTATTCGCCTAACTCCGGAATGGTAAACCCACTGCGCACAGGTTTCCCTGCATCGGGTGGAATTACTGCTCCACCTGGAATCAATCCAGTACGCTCTATGCCGACTTTTCCACGACCAGATGTTCGATCAAATCTTCCTTTTCCTGTGCACTATGGAGTCACTGGTGTCTACTCACCGCAGCAAGTGCAGCAGCTGAAGCAGCAACAACAACATGAACATCAGCTGAAGCATCAAGAGCAGCAGCGACTAGCGCAGAAGTACAATGCAAACGCGAGCCGACTTCACCAACAGCCAGCAAGCCAATTCCCATTGTCTACTCTTAATCAAAGCACTGATCAAAGCTTGCCCGCTACACACGTGAGCCCTATCAGACGCCCATCGAGTGGCACACAGGATCAATACGAGAGTGGTCGTACTGCATCGCATCAAGAGGTGGAAGAATTGAGCACTCATCTGGGTAGCAGTGCGCTCCTTGATAACACTGACAATAGCTTCCAATCCAACTTGTCTCAGTCGTTGCCAGGAGTCTCAGCTCCAAGTCGGTTCCCTCCCCCATCTCGAGCCAGCTTCCAAGGACAGTCCTTTGTTACTGAGCCTCTCAGTCCTCAGACTGGCGCTGCTCAACCTGGCACTGCTCAACTCGGTTCTTCTCAATTCGGCATTATCCAGCCTGGCACTATTAACACCGGTCCTGGCGGTTGGGGTGGAACTTACAATGCAGCAGCTCCCTATCCTACGTTATCAACTTGGGGTACAGCGCCTGGTAAGGCAACCCCGTACAATCAACTCAACCCAAATGCCCCTTTTACTAAGAGACAATTCGGTGGATCCCGGCCCCCGTTGGTCGATCCACTGGATCCCTTTGCAGCCATTCCTTACTATCGCGTCCGCCCATATCGACCTGTTACGGTTCGCCTTTTGGTCATCGAGGCCTGCAACCAACTCACCACAGAGAGTCCTAATTCGCTCGGTTTCCACTCCGCGAACACACTGCTCGCTCGGGTCGAACAAGTGCGCCATCCGCTCGAACCTCACGTCTCGATGACCGAAATGCTAGACATCTGCGACACTGAAGGTAATGCCCAAAACGGTGGTGGATTGTTCCATGTCAAACACAGTGAGGGAGTTCGCTTCATCAAGTTTGAGCCGGATATGTACAGTCTACACCCAAGCCGTCGCACCAGTGTCGCTCCCGGTCCTGGTGATATTGGAAGCCCTGTCCAGATGGGATACAGTCCTACTTCACCTTCTTCATTCAGCGGTTACAATGCTAACACTGCGGGTCACAACGCTGCTGCTGCTGCTAACCCCGCCATGCGCCAGTATCCTGCCTCCGAGAACAGGATGTATGGTGGCAGTCCATAATCCCGTCAACTATTACGAACCCCCATTTGACTGGTAACTGTGTACCAACAGGCCAATCTTATGGGGAATGACCCGTGAAATGTCCCCTCTTGTCTTTTCTCTCCAATCCTCCTCCTCGCTATCATCGTCGTTTTTTGTCTTTTTTCCCTGTTGAATTGAAGCGTCACGGGTTCACGTCTTACACATGCGCACGTCCTGAAGGTCTATTTTCCGAACATTTATGGGTTTCGAACTTTTTGGGTTTTCGTCGATCAGGTTATTTTTTCCGTTAAGTTGTGTTCAAGTCAAACCGACTTGAACCTGGGGCATATGGGTCTATTTTGTGTGTACGGTACCAGGTTATTTTTCCCGATGGCCTTTCTGCATTATGCAGCGATATCCAGGAGCTTGGGATAATCTCCCTCTCCATCGTCGTCTTGTCTGAATAGCATGTCTGAATATTGTTATATTTGTCATTTTTGCCTAGTAGTTTAGATGTGATCCCTGGGGTGAGCTTGGATAACCTCGCAGGCTGCTAGTGGAATACTCTAGAGTATTAAGTACCAAGACGTGTGAAATGCACAATTATACCCCAACTCAAATGCAAGTGCTCGATTAAGAAAGGGAATGAAATGGCCTAAACTGATCTTGAGACCGAAATGTCTACTCATTAATAAGATCAATCATGAAAGAAATATCGTTGAAGGGTATGGTGTGGTGTTATCAAGAGACAATGGTACACTTGTATATACTCAGAAACGAAAAGAAATAAAGCATCTTAAGCAGAGACCGGCTTCCAGAGAACAGATAAAAAGAGCAGGGAAAAATAAGAAAAAGAAAGGACTCAGAGAAGACATGAGCCTAGGGGAAGAAAATCCTTAATGAAATCTCACATCTCATACAAAACACAACGCTTTAGGAATCCAAGTCTTGATATCAAAACCTTGACAGACTAAACCATCTCAAGAACATCAACATCCGAACCTACTGTCGCTCCGTGACAACACCCTCGTATTCTCGGGATCGAATGTACTCGAGAGTGCGCTCGAAATGACGCTTCGGGCCATCGAGGTTCGGGTTGGGCTCATCTTCGGTACTGTGAAGGTTGGAGTGGATGAGCTCGATAAGACCATTCAGGTACTTAGTGGTGACTGTCTCATTTTGCTGATCGAAGTAGTAAACGTAGCGGTTGAGAATCTCTACGAAGAGCTCGACGGATACGGCTGTGTCCATGCAGGCATCTGCAACGCGCAAAGCACGCTGGAGGCACTCCAGAACTCTTTTACCGTCACGGTACAGCTGTGGATGTGTAAGCAAAGTGTCTCCAGAAGAATAGTAGATAAAATATAGGGGAATGCTTACATTCTTAGGATCTTCCTCTCCGCGTTGTGGGTTTTCAACCACCCACCAGAGGTGACTGGCCAGGTAGACTGCGCGACACTGATCTGGCTTCTTGAGAAGCTTGCTACCATGCAGAGCAGCCTTGGTGATTAGTGTATCATAGTTCTCCTTGGAGAAACCACGGGTGCCATGCAGAGCACCTGCAATGATGCAAACGGCCTGGAACTGTGCTCGAGAGTCACTAATTGCATCTTCGTAAATTGTGAATGCTTGTGCGAAGAACTCGTAGCTGACTTCCTCGAAGCCGGTTTGATCAGCGACTTCACCGCACATCACGAACAGTCGAAGAGACAAGTCTGCACAACCTGGGTTCACTCGCTGGTACAAGTTGTTGACGCATTGGTGCAGGAAGCGGTAGAGAGCTGATGATTGTGATTGCCAGTTGTCATCGTAGTGCTCGCGCGCTTTCAATTTACGAGCTAGGCGGATTGAGGCTGTGACAATGGCGGGAGTGGTGTATCGGATACGCTCGTTGCCATCGGCATATGCCTTACGAGTTGACTGAAGCAGCTGTTCATTTTGTTAGCTTAGTTTCAGGAAGCGTAGATTGAACGACCGTACCTTGAGTTGGGTGTCATTGTCTGGTGCTTGGATCAAGTGCACCAATCTTGCGAGCCAGCCTTGCTCTTCAATAGTCTCCTCGGTTTCTCCTCCACGGCGCTGGGCCTGTGCTCCTGGATATCCGGTAGACTGCTGAAGGCCTTCCTTGATCAGCACTCTGGCGGTCTGCAGAACACGATCAAGGTTCTCTGGGTTTGAGATCAGAATCTTGTTCTTCAGCAGACTCTTGACAATCTCGCCTGCAATGGATCTTCGAGTGGGATATGATTGCGAGGTCAGGAGCGGCAGGTAATGCGGCAAGGCCAGGGCTGTGAAAATCGAAACGTAAGATTTGAGAGGAGCACCGAGAAGGTCAAGAATGTGCTGCTGTGTGGGTGCGGAGTGTAAGTCAGCATGGTCGGTAAATTCGGCTGTCTTCTGAGTCGCAAAGTCCAAAATCTGATCAACGTATTCCAATTGATCCGGATAGATGTTCAGAGCAAGTTTGACCAGGGATACGAGAAGAGCCATAGTATCTTGAATGGGTAACCCGCGTGTCTTGATCAAGTTCACAACCTGGTCATAGAAGATATCGTACAGCTTAACTTCTGTGGGAACAGTCTTCGAATCATCTCCGTTTGTTGGCTCTGGCTCTGCGACGGGCTCTTCTGGCTTGCTCGGCTCATCGGTCCCATTCTCCTTGGGGGCACCTGCAGAGGCATCTGTATTCTCGGCAGGCGCTTGCTTTTTCGTTTCCTTGTCGAGTTCAAGCTTCTGCAATAAGCGAGTTACCGCTTCCTCTTCGCTCTGTTTTCTAGCCTCGGGTTCTATCGTTGAATCTGTTTCGCCTTCCTTAGCAGCATATGTCGATAAGCGGTCCATGAGTGTAATCACGATCTTCTTCAAGTCGACATGAGGATTGAGTCGGGCGATAGCAGATAATAACAGATCAAGGGTGTGCAAATGGAATTCATCAGGGAAAACCTTAGTGATCACTATATCACGAAAATTAGCAAATGAGGCCCGGTTCAAGAAACCAACATAAACTCATACCTTCTAGGAGATATTCTTGCGCCAAAACATCCCGGCACTGAACCACCTGTTCCAAGAGCGCTTGTAAAATACCAGACTTGTACGTTTCTAGATCCACCAACTGGCTCAAACGAACAAGATTGCTACCCACAAGCAGCTCAAGCTCGCGCCGTTCTTGTATGCGTCGGTCCCGCTCTCGCGAAGGACCCTGATGTTGAAGCCGCACCCAAAGCTTGTTCATCTCCACAAAGTTGGTCAAGACAAAGTTGATCGAGTCCTGCAGGTTACCCTCAGGACCATCACCAGTTCCAGAGGGAAGGTATTCCCGCGCCTGTTGGGTGAGATAGTAGCGCAGGAATAGACCGCGAATGGGATGCTGAATGCCGCGGCTCATTTCCATCATATCCTTCATAATCTCCTTGACCGGCGCATCATCGACGGACATATACACAGTACCCACCGTGATCATGAGGTACAAACGGGGTACAATATTTCCTGCATACTGGACGAGCTCGTACAGGTCCGCTAGGTGGTTCACGGGATGGTTCTCCTTTAAGTAGACGGAGAGGTATCGGAGCGCATCAAAAACGGCCATGTACAATTCATAATATTGCTTCGGGCCGAGACTCGGGGTTCGCAATTCGGATACAAGGGTTGAACTATAACGAAGGGAAAGAAATTAGCACACCAGTTCGTTGCGCGACGGTCCGTCATCGTTGCCTAGGCGGCCTTCGGGGAAGGTTGGGGCGAAGGACAACTCACCCGCATTTGAGCGCATCCATCAACTTTCCCGGGGTCTCCAAGCACTTGCGCATCATTGCCGACTGCTGCCTCACCACCCCCAATGCCTCCTCTAGGAGGCGGCTTTGGTCCTCTGGGACAGGTGGTGGGCTGGCCATTGTGGAGTGAGGGGGAGTTAAAGGTTAAGAACGGGCGGGAGAGGCGCGTTTAGAGCAATGATTGAGCTTGCAAGGGGCTCTTCACCACTACCCACGATTCATAAGAGAATTAAGGGAGTAGGTGTTGTTCGGTTTGGATTGGTGTTTTGGGAGAGAGAAGAGGGAGGTGAGTTTGGAGCACAGATGGATAAGCTAATTGGATGCCGTGACACCATATGGGGTCGACAATCCCCGAAACGTCACCGCGGTTTGAATGGCTTGTTGCCTACAAAATATTGACTATATATAGCTTTTGTCGGGTCTAGTGATTTCAAACTGTGGAAATTGGACTACAATGAGCTACAATTATGCCCCTAAATGGACTTAGTATCTTAATTGATAATTTGATCTTTTCATAGGGGGTCACCTCACTGGGCACGAGGCCAACTGCGTAGTTTACTTTTTGGTGCCTCAGGCCAAAAAGGTACTACACATGGATATGCACATGGTACATACAACTACACAAGCTACAACCTTTGAAGCTACATAATAATAAATGAAGTCCCGGATGAAACTTAAACTTGAACTTGAAATTACTCAATTGAAACATTCAGACATGGAACGCTTTTCGTGAAATTGAACCAATTCAAGAACTGACTCAGAAACAGCACATCCTTCATCTCGACCTATGGCTTGCAATACATGAATATTATATACACACAACGTGAAAGGATGGCATGGAGGAACAGAAACCCGAAAATGACCAAGTAACTCAAAAGTCATTTGGGATTATCTGATTCCATCCAGCTTGCATAGGGGCAGGAAAGGCAAGTTGGAACCGTCACAAAAAAAAATTAAAAAAACAGGCACCAAAACTTTTGCCATATCGGTCAATCTGCAGGAGGCGATATAGTCTTTTTCTGTTTCTTGAAGAGTAAACTCTTTTTTGTTTTTGAGAGTTTAATCAGACTCTTCCAATCGCATTTTGGTGAACCCGCCCAAGAAACGCCATGGATATCAACTATAAAAAGAAATGACGGTCAACAACTTGGACCGGCATCCCATCTTGAAGCTAGCTAGGTTGCCGGTTGGCCACTGGCCTTAGGACATTTATCTGCGGACAGCGAGGGGAGCGTTGCGCTTGCGCATCAGTTCCTTGCGCTCCTTCTCCTTGGCCTCGTCGAAAACGAGGAACTCGTGCAGACCACGGCCGGCAGGGACCATGGGAAGAACGGGGACCTTGCGGTCAGTGATGACCTCAAGAAGGGCAGGGCCGTCCTGCTCAATCAGCCACTTCAGCTTAGCCTCAACCTCAGCAGGGTCGGAGACGCTGTCGGCGGCGCAGCGCATGGCCTTGGCGAGGGGAACGAAGTCGGGGTTCTGCTGGTGGGTGTGAGCGTAACGATCCTCGTAGAACAAGTTTTGCCTGTAATCATTGTTAGCAAGTGTGTTTTCTTTTCAATCTTTTAGGACCAAGGTGACATACCATTGAGTAACCATGCCCTGCTCCTCGTTGTTCAGCAGGAGAACCTTGACAGCAATACCGAACTGGGCAGCGGTGGACAGCTCAGTGAGAGTCATGTTGAAGGAGGCATCACCATCGATATCAATAACCAGGCAGTCGGGACGGGCAACCTTGGCGCCAATGGCGGCAGGCAGACCGAAACCCATAGTACCAAGACCACCGGAAGTGATCATGGTACGGGGGTGGCGCCAGCGGAAGTGCTGAGCAGCCCACATTTGGTGCTGACCGACACCAGTAGTGATGATGGTCTTGTCCTTCATGTGAGCAGTGAGGTCGCTGAGCTTCTCAATAACGGCCTGGGGCTTGATGGGACCATCAGCCTCCTGGCGCTCGTAGAGAGACAGAGGGAAACGGGCCTTCCAGTCGTTGATCTGCTCGAACCACTCGGTACGCTCAGCGACAGGCTTAACATGGGGCAGAAGAAGGCGAAGGTTGTCAGCACAGTCACCCTCGACAGCCTCAGTAGCCTGAACAACCTTGTTGATGTTCTTGGGCATGATCTCGAAGTGAACGATACCACCACGGCCCTCAGCAGCAGCCAGCTTAGCTTGAGGGGCGAACTTGGGGATGCTCAGAGTAACACGGTCATCGAAACGGGCACCAACAGCGATGATCAGATCGGCCTCCTGCATAGCCATGTTGGCGTAAGCAGAACCATGCATACCCAGCATGTGCAAAGCCTTGGGGTCCAGCTCGTCGAATCCACCAAGACCCTGGAGGGTAGTGGTAACAGGAATGGCGCACTTCTCGGCGAATTCCTTCAGGATCTCAGGACCATCGGGGCGGGCAAGCAGACCCTGACCAACGTAGAGAATGGGCTTCTCAGCCTTGTTGACAAGAGTGGCAACACGGCTGATGGTAGCATCAAGAGAGCGCTGGCTCAACTCACGAGCAGCCATGGTTGCGGCACTGGGGAGGGAGGGAATGGTGCTCTGCATGGGGATAGGGTTGCGGAGAATGCCTGCGGTGACATCCTTGGGCAAGTCGACCAGGACGGGACCGGGACGGCCACTCGTAGCAATCTCGAAAGCCTCCTGAATACGGCGAGGAAGCTCACCAACGGACTTGACCATGACATTCCACTTGGTGCAAGCACGGGAGATACCAACAACATCAGCCTCCTGGAAGGCATCAGTTCCAATGGCGCTGGTGACGACCTGACCAGTAAACACGACCATGGGAATACCATCCGACATAGCATCTTGCATGGGGGTGATGACGTTGGTGGCTCCGGGGCCAGATGTCACCAAAACAACACCGGGCTTGCCAGATGCACGGGCGTAACCCTCGGCCATGTGACCAGCACCTTGTTCATGCTTGGGGAGGACGAAGTCGAAGTGTTTGGAGTTGTAGATAGCGTCGAAAACAGGGAGAATGGCACCACCAGGGTAACCGACTAGAAGTGATTTTTGTCAGCCGGTGAACCATCAATTGATGTGGGCCAGCAATTTACTCACAGACGTGCTTCACGCCGAGACGCAGCATCATCTCGTGGAAGATCTCACCACCGCTCATACCGACCATACTAAATTCCCAGAAGTTAGCATTATGGGATTTGACTCTGCTATTCGCCAAAAAATTGCCAAGACTTACGAGTCATCGAGCTCAGGGAGCTGGCGGTTCATCAGAGGCGAGACCTCATTACGATGAGGCTCCTGGTTAAACGCCGGGCTGGGTACAGGGCGAGCATCACTGGTATTAGGATTAGTCTACAGTCCATTGACAGATTGAATTCCATCCCATAATGCTTCTTCAATCAATGTTGAGAGTCACTCACGCCGGAGCAGTAGCAGTGCTCTGAGCACGCTTCTGAAGAGAAGAGCGGTGGGGCGACGCAGCCGAAGCCACAAGGGAAGTCGAGAAGGGCCGACGACCAGAGGCAAGCTGCCTCTGGAGGTGAATAGACCGCAGAGCGGTTTTTGATGGTCTGAGAGGCATCATTATGAATTGACCCAGCAAACGAAAGAAAGGTGAGTCAAGTACGAGGCAAAAGGCCCTTGATGAATCTTTGGGGGAATGGAAAAAAGCGCCCTTAACCTAAAGCACCCGACCGCTCTGACTCAATTTGACGGCCGATGATTGGTTGTTACCTCCATCTGTGCTTCTCCGCACACTCCGACCTCGGCGCATCCCGGTGAATCACGTGAGCGAGGACTAGGCAAGCCCGTTTTCGTCCTCACGTGATATGTCATCTATTTTGAGTCCAGGGTATATTGCACCGAGTACGGAGTACACATGTGAGGGACCTCGGGATAAATGATGACAATGCCGACTGTAGGATCAAATCTAGAAGGATACATAATATGTACTACGTATCAAATGCTAGTAGGTAGTCTGGTAGGTACCCATATATATACAGATACTAAACAGAGGGGATTAATAGATGACCCGGCTCTGATATATAAAGGCAGGGTTATCACTTTGCCAGTTTACTACCCACACATCAGTGTACTAGGTAGTAGTAGCAACAAGTGCATGTGGCTCTTGGTACATGGATGACTACCTGGGCACCAGTTGACCTGAGCACTGGGTGTAAGAAGGATGTAGTATAGACTAAACCCAATCAGGTGAAGGGTGTCCATACATACCTAGGTACCTATACATGGTAGTTTTGGGGTCAAACAACATCAATTGATGGCTCCGAGTCATCACATCATACGATTTACACTAAAAACGCCACCTAATAAGGGGGAACAGACAATTAAATTCCCTAGTCTATATGTGATCTATCCCAATCCATATTTGACATGAATTAGCACTCAGATGCAGATCTGTCAGGGATCGGGTAAATATATTTTCTTTTCCCGATTCGATATTGGTGGCATGCCGAACTTCCTGACACGGACATCGGCCTCTACTAGTAAGGGACTCCATTTTCGGGCCGGTTATGCATTTCACATCAGTCTCCTTCAATGTTGGGTCTCGAGACTTCACAACTCTGCTTTACTCTTCAAATGTTTGCTCTCTATTGCTCTATATACCTACAAATATACTCCTTACTTCGGAAGAATTATTTCCGGAGGCGCAGGTCTAAAGTAGCACTATGCACTGTAAAGCCCGTAATCCCCGCCACCCTGTCCAACATACATGCATTATTCCACACATATGCAAATATCTCCAATAATAACAAAAGCAAAGAGAGCGACATTTCTGGTTCCTGATCATCGAACCAATAAAAAGCCAACAATCAAATTGTGTTTCAGGGTCAATGCGACCTCCCCGCAAACACTAAGACTGCAAAGGGACACCGGGGAATGAAACCTGGGTCCCCCACCACCAAGAGCATTTTACCCGGGGTGAAAGATGGGGCGTCGCTTAGACGGATTTGATGATGTATCATTACTAGTAATTTAATAATTTAATTTACCCTTGCGCTCCTCACTTCCCCCCTCCTTTCTATTTTGTATTTGCTTTTTTGCCCTTACAAATTCTCTCTACTCAGAAAAAAAGATCCCTTACCCCGCCATGTCCTCCCCGCAAGAGCTCGTCCCGCAAACAGAATCCATTGCGGAAGTTTATGCCACCGATGATGTATCCGCGAACTCTGTTGCGCCGCAACACCAGCAACGCTTCTCTGGTCTGATCTCCCAATTCAACAAGGAATACAACCACCGTCCAGACTTTGTCGCTCGTAGCCCTGGTCGCGTGAACATTATCGGCGAACACATTGACTATTCTCTCTACGATGTTTTACCTACCGCTGTTAGCGTGGACGTCATCATGGCTGTCAAGATCGTTCCCGCTACCTCTGAGACCACCATCAAGATTGCGAATGTCGCTCCAGAGAAGTTTCCTACACGCGAGTTTAGTTTCCCCCACGATGCCGAGATTGAGATTGATCCCAAGAAGCACGAGTGGGTGAACTACTTCAAGGCGGGTCTGTCCGGTGCTCTGAAGTTCTTGCGCAATGAGAAGGAAGGTGTCGTTCCGGCAAGTATGGAGATCTTGGTCGATGGTAATGTGCCTCCTGGTGGTGGTATCTCGAGCAGTGCTGCATTTGTTTGCGCCAGTGCCCTGGCTGTCATGAAGGCCAATGACCACAACGTCTCGAAGCAGGATCTTTTGGACTTGGCTGTTGTGTCTGAGCGCGCAGTTGGTGTGTACTCTGGCGGGTAAGTTAAGAATATGCTAACCCCATGTTGAATCCTTTCTAACCAGATATGATTATGAATATAGTATGGACCAGGCCGCATCTATCTTCTCGAAGCGTGGTTTCCTGCTTTACACCCAATTCTACCCCACATTCAAGGCCCAGCACGTTCCGATCCCCAAGGCAGCCGATGAAATCACCTTCCTCATGGCTCAGAGCTTCGTCACCTCCAACAAGGCCGATACTGCGCCTCGACACTACAACCTGCGTGTGGCCGAGTGCACACTTGCTGCAGTGATTCTGGCCAAGAACTTCGGCCTGGCCCTTCCCAAGGACAACAGCTCTCTGGGCTACAGTCTGCGCAACTTCCAGAATGAGCTAATGACCGTGGAGGAGCGTCTACATGACCCACTGGAGTACCAGATTGACTCCGTCATCCAGGCTGTTCAAGATGTCTTCACCAAGACCGAGGGATACACACGAGAGGAGATGGCCGCGCTTCTGGATATTACCGTCCCCGAGTTGGAATCCAAGTTCCTCTCCGCATTCCCCGTGCAAGCCGAGCGATTCCGTCTCCGCCAGCGAGCCTTGCACTGCTTCAAGGAGGCACGACGTGTCCTGGATTTCAAGGCTTGTCTAGCCAAGGCCTCGGAACTGGATACCAAGCGCATCCACTACCTGGGCCAACTGCTTAACGAGTCCCAGGCTTCATGCCGCGACGATTACGAGTGCAGTGCTCCTGAAGTGGATGAGATTTGTGAGATTGCTCGGAAGGCGGGTACCTGGGGAAGTCGGTTGACTGGTGCTGGATGGGGTGGTTGTACTGTTCACATGTTGCCCCAGGGTAAGGTTGAGGCTGTGACAACTGCCTTGCGGGATGAGTACTACCTGAAGCACTTCCCTGATATCACAGCCGAGAAGCTGGAACAAGCTATGGTCATCAGCAAGCCATCTAATGGTTCTTTCGTGTATGTTGAACCTTCCTGGCCAGATAAAGTCGTGATACTAATATGCATATTAGGGTTTATGGAGCTGCGATTGACCAAGTTGCTCTGTGAAGCGTTCTCTGATTTAATTTCCCAACGATCGATTTATGCTTACACTTTCGTGCTTAGAACTATAGATTACTTCAAAGTACACATCATTTGCAAGGCCAGAAGGCCAATTTTCAAAATGAAGATCTCATTATACAGTAGAACACCATAGCTGAAAGTATGATATACGCGTATCATGAAAAAGCCAGTGATTAAGCAGTCCCAACTAGATAAAAAGCAAGAAATTAAACGAAGACGACCTAGTAGCCTTCCATTAGGTTTTTGACATCCTGAGAGGCATGATCTCTAGTAAAAAATGATTGCCATCTGCCAGTGGACTTGGAAATCGGACAAATCAAGGATTTGGCTACTGTCGTAGCATATGACGATCCCCATTTCCTCAACATGGATTTCCACTCCTGATTACGAGCCTCTTTCTGCTCATCTGAAAGATCGAACCCTCGCAAGTTGGAACAGCACCAACATTCCACAGTACAATGGCCTTTGCCCTTTTGTCTGGGTGAAGACTCCCTCTTAGCACAGCATCCACAGGTACGACTGCAGCATCCACCCCGACTAGCACAATCATTGACCAGTTCTTCGCGCATAAACCAGTGAGGGTCCTTTCTCACGAGGTCGTAGCTGTTTTTCAACGATATCGGAAGAATAGCCGCCTTTTCATAGAGTGTTTGCTTGGCAAGAGTAATTCGATGTTGTAGTTTCTCCAGAGCTTGGCTTGAATCTGAGGTTTGGATGGTGTTATCGGGTTCGATAGACATGGATTTTTCAGATGCCTTGACTCTGAACTGTAGCTTTTCTTCGAGCTGAACCTTGTCTCGCAAGTCTAGTTCGGCATGAATCAATTGAAGAATCATCTCCCTCCAGACTCGGAGCTTGGTCTTTTTTAGCCCGGGTGAATCAAATGCCCAGGTTAATCTCTTTTTCGTATATGTGAGGTAGTCTGACTCTGACATAGTGGTGCGATTGTGGTGATCTTGAGGGGAAAAGTTATAAAGAGCGTATATAAGTAGCATATGTAGAATATCAACTCACAATGCGGCAATACGATGACTAGGAGACTCAGATGCAGGTAGGACTCGGAGTACGATGGAACATCGTGTGGACGTCAATTGGTACTAGTAGTAGCTCCGAGGTCATGTCCGTCTCTCAAAATAGACGATGTAGTAGTGACTACATGTAGTTGAATAGGTACTCTCAATCCTGGGAACCTTGGAACCTTGAAAGTCTCAAAGTTGATTCGGATACCAAAGAAGCTGCCTCCACCAAGGGTGCACCGTAGGCTTAACCTGGGTACGCAAATTGCCTTCGACTCATACGGGAATGCAATTTGGGTTGCGGTATACCGCTTGGCCGTCCATATAGCTTCAAGTGTTTCGTTGAATACTTGAAGGCGAAGAAAACTGGAAGTGTCGATTTGCTCCCACCTGGGCACTTTCTAGACATCGCCCCGTACTTAGAAAGCAATATACTAAAGATCAAGATGATTACAAGCTTGACATCTGAATAGTATGGATGAAGCTGGTGGTCTATCTCCCAAATTGTAGAAGTACTATGTCGGTTCTCTTTTTGTTTGTTTACCTCCCAGTGTGGCCTAGTTAAGTGAATTGACCGATCTGGAATCGGGACGCGCCAGGGTAAAAATACTGTGACCTCGCACTTCAAGTTCTTCTTCTCTCCACCTTCCTTTCTCAACTCTCCTTCTCCCTCCATCCTCCCTCTACTCTCTTCATCTCTCTACTCTCTCTCCACCTCTCTACTCTCTCTCTCTCTACCTCCATCCTCTCTCTACTCTATCTTCTCCTTCTCTCTCTACCTCTATCCTTTCTCTATCCTCTCTATCTCTCTATTCTTTCCCTCTCTCTCAACCTCTACTCTTCTCATTCTCATTCTCTCCATCTCTCTCTCCCTCTCTCTCCCTCTCTCTCCCTCTCTCTCCCTCTCTCTCCCTCTCTCTCCCTCTCTCCCCCCTCTCTCCCTCTCCCTCTCTTTATCTCTCTCTCCATTCTCTCTCTCTCTACTCTCTCTACTCTCTCCATGCGTTGCGTTTGGGGTTTGGCGAGAGCCCGTTGGTGCGTACGAGGTCAGTGACTGCTGTAAAAGTGCTAGACTTTTCGGTGGTCGGCTGGTCTCTGCGTGGGCTTCGTGGGCTCGCCGAGCTTTCATTCGCCGCCAACAGCAACGAGCATGGACCTCTCCGTGGTGCTGTTGACTAGTAACCATTTGGTGAAGCCAACACATGCTCCCGAAAAGGGTCCTTTATGGACTCTCCGGTGCCGAACAGGGACCTTTATGGACCCTGGTGCCGAAGGGGGACCTTTATGGTCCCTCCAACAGCGTGAGCTTGGACCTCTTCATGGTGCTGTTGACTAGTAGTCTTGACCTAGGTACAAGACGAAGCTAACACAAGCTCAAGTAAACAACCTTCCACTTGGTCTCAACAAGGACCTTTCTAGCTGACGTAGTTATGTGACTTGGTGTAGGTTACTTAGATAGTATTATAAATTGTAGTTGCCTGGAGCTGGAGTTGACTATATAGAACACTATATAACACAATTGCTTGAGATTTCAAGCTTCATGACATGTGAAAATGCAAGACTGGCCGTACTCAAAAACTTGACGGGGTATCGCAACATATAGGACGGTCAAAAGTTAAGGATTATCCCTTAGAATGACGCAGACATGATTAACTGGGATAGGACCTCATGGGATCCCAGATCGCGATCACCTCCGGCATGGACCTGTTTGAAGCTGCTCTGTAAACTAGGCTCCAGTCCTGCCAGGTGATCTGAATGGTGTTTTCTGCTCTCCATGCGAGCAACACCGCATTTTCAAAAACAGACTGCGCTTTCTATACAATGTATCGCGTACAACACCACAATGACAAATGTAATTCGGACCCAGAATGATTCAAGTCTTCTTCTTGGGTGCAGCCTTTCCAAAGAAATCACTCATCTTCTTCATACCAGTGGTATTGACCTTCTTCAGATCCCGAACGCCACGAGACTCGGAAGCCTTGGCTTTCTTTGCCTCTTCCTCCTTCTTGCGCTTCTTCTCCGCACGATCCTCAACTTCCTCATCATCCAGCGCACGTTTGCGACTGAAATCCGACATGTTGCGCGATGCAACAGCCTGAGCACGAAGATCAACAAGCTCCTTCAAACGCTCCGTCAAAGGCTTGAAATCCAAGGGGCTCTCGGGAGCAGCAAGCATCTCATCAATGCGAGTGGACAAAGCCTTCGACAGATACGATTCTTTCATAAACGCCAATGCGGTTGAAATGCGCAGTAATCGAGAGATATTTTCTGAAGAAGCATCATTCTCGGTAGACTGAGGCACGGGCGTTGACTCGCCCGCAGGTGTGGACACAGACGGGGTGGCAGTAGTAGCCATAGTAGATGGAGAATCCTGACCCTCTTCTGGCTTCTCACTCTCATTGGGGGTCTCACTGGTAGGAACGTCATCTCGCTTGACCGACATTAGTGGAGCAGCCAATGCTTGAGAAATGAACCGTTCCTCCAGACTTGCAGGCAAGCCTTGCGCAGCCATTCGCTCCGACTTCGCAAGCAATTCCTTCAACAACTTTGATTCATTGAATCTAAGCATCTTTTCGTCCCCAGCTTCCACCGTATCACACGTAGCTTCTGCGCGCGCGAGCAGCGTAGCTCGGAACTTGTCGTCGTAAAGAACATGGCGGAAATGAGGAGGAAGATCGTCGTTGGAGTCAATGATGTCGTCCAAAAGCTGGAAAAGAGATTGACCTGACTTGGATGAAGCGGTCAAGAGAGGAATTAGGAAAAAGATCGGGTCAATTGGAGTTGCGACGAGGAGGTCCGCATTCTTCGAAATTGAACCAGTTGTAGCAGGTTTCTTCTCCTCGTCAGACGTCGAGTCGCGCGTCGATGTGAATAGAATGCTTCGAGCCTGATGAGAAGGCGCAGAGACAACTGTAAACTCGTAGAGACCCCGACTTGGACAGAAAAAGTAGCGAGTGAGTTCTCCCGATTGCGGGTTCGGAAGGGAGAGTAGGCGCGCGTCGGCGCTGGTACCTTTCGGTAGTATGAATGTTTTGCTAGGAGTTTCAGCAGGGGTCAAAGTCTTTTGATCTGACTTTGACTCCTCTACTGGAACAGTAGCAGTAGCACGAGTACGAGGCATCGTGAGATCAAAGAGTGTAGCATAGAGTCGAGACAAGAGAGAGAGATTAAAGGATAAGAGAAACCCGCGACACGCGCAGGGACGCGCCCAATCAAATGCATGCAAGTGTGATCCATCATTTCCCACTCCTGCATCCCTCGCATGTTTCCAAAAATTCTCCTAGTCGCGCAACGTGCATGCGAATTTCGTGTTGTTTTCTCTTCATCTAAATATTGCGCGCGTTCTTTTTATTCATCTGCCATCGGAGATCAGACTGCTCATTGTGTGTTGAGCCGGCAAAAACGGCGATAACAGCGGGGAATGACGCTCGATGCTTACGACCGGTTGCGATTAAATCTCCCTTGATCTCGAAACAAAAGTAACTTGTTTGACCCTTGAAACTTGGAAAATAAACTCCGTCGCTAACATGCTCGTTTAATAGTGGTTGAAACTGCCTGGCCGCCCAAATCACCCCGAGACGCTCTGCTGAGCTCCCCGGGGGGCCGAAGGAAGTATCAAGACATGCAACAGCGCCGACAACTCTTGTCCTCACCTTTAAAACGCTCCAATACAACCCCGAATTTCCGATCGAAGGCAAGCCAGGTATTAGACGAAGGCGAGGACTATGGCGAGGAAGAAGACGAGGAGACTCTAGAGCTTCGGCTTGCCGAGATTCAAGCACGTCTCAAGCTGAAACAGCTCCAAAAGTCCCGAGGTCGGTCTGGCACCCTCACGTCCCAGACAGAAGATGATGAGAGCTTCGGTTCCACATCACGCCCCTCATATCAAATCTCCGCACCAAGAAGCCCCCCACCTAGCCAGCGAAAGGCCTTGTCCAATGAAGTGCAAGTTCCCGTATCGCCTACAAGACGCGCGACTGCGGCTGCTGAGCCTTGGTCACCTCGGAGATATCAGTTGGGAATTGACAAGGGACGGAAGGCCAGTGATGTGTCATTAAAACGGCCACCGAATGCGAGAACATTACAACGGCCCACAAGTCAGCTTGGAACACGCAGTGGTGCAATGACCCGCACAACCGATACATACTCGCCCAGGCCACAGACCTCTCCAGGCGATGGAGGTCTGCACAGAATTAAAAGTTTCAGCGAAAGAATGGCTGAGGGCCGGGCAGCGGAAAAGGCTGAGAAGTCCCGTTTGGAAAAGGCCGAAAGAGTGCAAGCAGGCCGTAGCACGGCCTTCCAGCTGAATAAAGCGGAAATCGAGTCTTTCAGGACAGCTGCTGCAAAAGAACCAGAATCGACACTTCCATCTTCAGCGGGCCGAGAACCTGAATCATACTCATTCAACCGTGAAGAGATCCTTCGGTCCTTCAACCGCCCACAGTCTGGTGGCTTAAAGCGCAGTCATACGACACCTAACATGAGAGATGATAATGCCCGAAATGGGAAGGCATCTGAAGAAACCGCATTAAATCCCCCTGACTCTTCAAAGTTTGAGTCCTACTCATCTTTGCACCTCTCGAATCGCATCTTACCTCACTCATTCCTAAGCCGCACTCTCAACGATAAAACTGTCCTCCGCATCCCTGACCTCCTCAAAAAAATCAAAGCTCCTGCATTCGAACTTCCAGAGGAAATAGACGGAGACTTTGTGGTGTTTGGTATCGTTGCATCCAAATCTGAACCAAAGAAGACGAAGCAGTCAGATAATGCTACTGCCAAATCAACTGATCCTTATGACGATGGCTTGAACAACACCAACCAATACATGGCTATCACCTTGACCGATCTTAAATGGACGATCGATCTGTTCTTGTTCGATACCGCATTTCCTCGTTACTACAAGATCACCGAGGGGATGCTTGTTGCGATCTTGAACCCAACAATTCTCCCACCCCCGAAGCACAAGATCGATACCAACAGATTCAGCTTGGCTCTCTCATCATCAGATGACAAGGTCCTGGAGATTGGAAAGGCCCGAGATATCGGATACTGCAAATCCGTGAGAAAGGATGGAAAAACCTGCCGGGCTTGGTTAGATGCCCGAAAGACCGAATTCTGTGATTTCCACGTTGATCTCCAGGTGCGACGTACTCAAGGTGCACGCTCCGGCGTAAACAGTGGTGTGGGTCAATTTGGCTCTGGTGGTCGTTCTGATTCGCGAATGGGTTATTACAAAGATCGCAAAATTCATACTCATGACCCAGAAGCCGCTAAGTCAAGACCAAAGTCAGAGACCGGGCGATATGATATGGCAACAGGTTCAACATACTTCGTGGCTCCAGCTCCTAGAAATCGTGGTGCTCCACGTACTTCTTACAACCCTGTCACTGGGGGGCATGGGTCAGCGGCAGCACTTGATGCCAATGATGACCCTTTCATTGCAGCCGGCATGATGGGACGAGGCATGGAAAATAAGGAAGCTCAACTACGGAGACGTCTCCTAGCGCAGCAGCGTGAACGGGATATTACACAAAAGCTTGTCTCCACGCGAGGTGGTGTGGGCGCCGATTATCTCCGTACACGGACCACCGAGACATCAGCTACAGGTGAAACCAATGACAAGTCTTCTGGAACCCAGGGCATGCCGAAAGCTCTTCCTTCGAGCATCAGTGATTTCAACTTGTCAAGCTTCGGCAGAGCAAAGAACGTACACTTGAGCCCGAAGAAGCGTTCTTATGATGGTGATAAGCCCCATGGGAGTGGTCTCAAAAAGACAAGGTTTATTACTTCGAGGGGTATTCGAGAAGCTGGTCGAGATAGTTTAGGTGGACCTGAGGCAACTCAGGCCCAGATATCTGACGATGATGATGAGTTGGAGTTTGTTTGATTATGAGGAATAAAATTCATCTGTGTGTATTTGTATCATCATTGACCTTCATGTTGTTATGAGTAAGAAGCAATAACGAGCCCGAGTTGTTGGCTGCATGGAATAACAATCCACCAATCCTAGAAATACCCTTTGATGCATCTCTCAGGTGCCTGAAATATTACATCTTCATTTAGCTTAAGTGTAGACCATTTAATGTGGCTAAGTGCAACCAGTTGACTGTCAATCAATTTGATTGCCCCGAGTCATAATGCAAGCCCTATTGACTAGCCCTAGGTAGGCACCTACGTAGGAACGTACTGCATAAATCTGTGGTAAACTCCTATATTCATATTATGGTACAATTTTGGAATCGGTCATCTTTACCGAGATCCTCGCGACCTTCAAAAATTGAATGTCCCTAGAGCGAATGGGAACTTGGACACAGCTTTCCAGCCTGGGAGCCTTAGAAGGCTATGCTCCTACTTATTGCTGGAAACTCTCGTGGACTCCACCGTGAGGCATGACACCAGGGTCAATGATCGGGCCATTATACACCTTTCTTCCACGAACAGCATACCATACCAAGCCAATGATGAGTTCACCTGAGAACACAACGATTGACCAATTCATATTCTCTGCTGTCACAGGTAGTTCCTCTGGGAAGAAAGAAAAGAAGATGGCAATAGTCAAGAAAGAAATCGATGCAATGTTGATTACAATGCCAAAGCGACCGAGAGTCCAAGGGCCGTAAGGAACAGGCTCTCCCTTTATCTTCTTGATCAACATGAGGATGATTGATATCTCATATGATGCGAATAAGCCGGCTGTTGTCAGGGAGATAATTGCGTTAAACGCAGCACTAGAGCCTACGTTGATGACGCAAATGAGGGCTGTAATGAAAGCGCATAATCCAACAGCGCGAACTGGGAGGTTAGAGCCAGTGTTGACCTAATTTCAGGCAAAGTCATTAATATTTATTGATATTGTTCTCGAAGCGGGAGGACTTACGTGCGATAGGAAGTCAGAGAACGGAATGCCCTTGTCTCTCGCAAATGCCCATGTGAGACGCGAGGCAGAAGCCAGGAATCCAAAGGAAGCACAAATAACCAGTGCAGTTGGAATAGCAGTCATGACACTTGTTCCAGCATGTGATCCAGTTGCTTTGAAAAATACCTCGATAAATCCATACCCTGTGCTGCTGTCCATAGCATCTTCAACGTTGCCGATACAGAAGAGGAATGCAAGAACAATAGCAAATCCAAGGGAACCATTGAGCAAGATCGTGCTAATCATACACCAAGGCACAATGACTGAAGCATTGACAACTTCCTCAGCTAAAAAGAGGGTTAGTAATAGGTTATATAAAAGAAAGATAGAGCTACTTACCCATATGACAGGGACCATCGTAACCTATGAAGTATGATTAGATATGAAGTAAATATCATTGCGGAAGATGACATACCGATAAATGGCAGGTTTGTGCCCATAAGGCCGATCAACCACGTCAGACCTGCACTACTCCAGCCAGAACTGTTTTCAAAAGTACCAAATACATACTCGGCATCCTTGTGGGGTGCCAAGTAAACAAGAGGAATGAGAACAGCAAAGAATCCCATGATATGCAATATCAAGATCATTCCTTCCACCTTGGGTAGGAACTTTGCACCAATCGAGTTTACCAAGACGCAGACAAGCAGCTCTGCAACCATGAGCAAGGTGCCATGCCAGCGCTGAAACACGTAATCTGGATAATTCAGAACAAGAAGTCCTTGAGTGACTGTGGCGCCAAAGTAAACACCAGCTGCAGTGTTGGCCCACCATCCGATCAGGTCCAGCCATCCTGTCACCCAGCTCAGAAACTTGGCCTTGCCCTTAGGAGCCAACATCGCTACCCAGTGGTACTGTCCGGAGGAGGTAGGTGCCCTATATCCACTTTAGCGTTGGGTCTCACAGGGGGTTCCACGGTATGGCTCATACATTGAGGCCATCTCAGCTAGCGAGGCCGCTGTAACGAGTGCACCTATCCAACAAAATATAAACCCATAAACGAGAGTTGCCGGGCCACCGTCAACCATGGCAGTTGCATTGGCACTGCGAAGGTTGGAGAGCAGTCAGTGTATGTGCCATGTCATACGAGTATGATGCAACTCACAAAAGAACCGCTTCCCAAGTACACATCATGGTTGTTGTGAAACCCAACATGGACAAGAAGCCAAAGTTTCGCTGAAACTGTTGCTTCTTTCCCTGTCTTGCCATATCTTCATCATCCCGGTTCTTGTAGCGACTGGAGTCCAGCTCCTGGACAACCATCTCGCCGTTCTTGAAAGGCATCGTGAACTGAAGGTGTCAACAAAGCGACATAAAATTATGCAAGTTAGAATGGCGAGGGAAAAAAAGAGAGATCAGGGCCAATGGCGCCGACTGTCTTTATTATTGCGGCGTTCCAATTGAATGCAGAAAGAGAGTTAAGAGTAGGGAGTAGACAGATAATACATAGTAATGTCGCTTAACAGGTGGCGGAAATGGACCCGTTGAAACAAACTATTAAAAAAAGATAAACTAAAGAATTTCCAAGCTGCAATGGCAAATGCTACCCCTATCTGCAGTTGAGAGGGAGATATGGAAGAAATCCTTCAAGGCCACCACATGGTCCTGTCCCCGCTGCGGAGCTCATACTGCCAAAGATATTGGTCCAAGCGCGTGTGCTGGGGAATAGATCCATAGACAAGATGTCCAGACACCCACATTGTCCAACTCGGCCTCGGTCAACGGAGCGGGGTGGTGTGGGCCATTGAGCCAAACCTGATATCTATTAGGTACTTTTGTTCCCCGATGGACACGATATTAACCATATGGTTCCTGCGATTGGGTAAATCAGTCGTTGCTTGAGCGGGGCCAGTGGAGATTCAAAGGATCCTACAATCCATTGTACTTTTAGGGCCTTTCCAAGTTTTTGAAGTATTGGCTGGCTCCAACCGATGCCACGTTGTAGCCTTCGGAATACCGTGCCAAATAAGGTACTATTCTCCATAAAGTAGTCACCCCGATCATTTCCAGAAGTCGCAATCTTCTCGAAGAGATCTTGGGGGCCAATGGAGATAGTTCACTGGACTGAGTAATGGACAGCAGCTAGTTGGTACCGCTGCAATACAACCAAGAAAGCCAAGGCCCCATTATTGTCGATTGCACCACACTTGTTCACTGAAGATTTCCGGTACTGAGAAGATGAAGTCAAAGTATTGATCCAGTTGTTCCGCTGAGTAGGACGATAGGACCGATCGATGGGGCCATACTGATTCGTGAAGGAATCTAATTCACAGAATGAGTTTTGTACATGTGATTTGCCTTCCCAAACCGAAAACGGAAGATCATTTCCAATGTTGTGGTCTAGTAGATTGTTTTTCTATGTAGTATGTCTGTGCTAGTATATATCGGGAACCCGTCCACGTCTTCTTGTCTCATTATCCACTGAACGGGCCTATCCGGTTGAACTCCACTACCAAAAGATACGTGGATCCTTGCCCCGACTCCTGAGGCTTGTCTCGATGTAACTGGATCTTGCTCGCAAATCTAGCTTGACTTCTCCTGAAACACTAGGACAAGGCATTTTCACCTCCTTGATCTATGGTGAAATATTTCAGAATCTTTCACGCTGCTAGATCCAGGTCGTTTTTTCCCTTCTTTTTTCCTTTAGATTTTGTTTTCTTTTGGAATCTCCTGAATTTTCACAATGGGCTCAATTCACCGATTCGCATCTTTTTGCATAATGGCTTTTTCCATTGCCCCGTGCCTAGGTGGAAAACCAAGGCTCTTATTTGCCCGACGGCTGAGGCGGCCTGTAATCAATTCTTGTCAACTAGATGTGAACTAGATGTGAACTAGATCTTTAGTGACATTTAGTTTCCTTGGCATCAAATTATACCTGGGCAGAGTACTCCGTACGGAAATCAAATCCCTGATCCTGGCATACACTACTTTATGCGCTATCGTGTCTATTGTGTCGGTTAAGATAAAGCGAAATGAAATATACATAGAAGAAAACAACGTACGCACCCTGTGACATTGATAATGAATAATCAATAGGTATTGTTTCAAGTTCTCTCGATGACCATCAACGTGTCAATCATCAACCTTGGGTTCTTTTGGAAATCTCGACTCGTTATTGCCCCGATTTTCTCAAAACGGTGGTATAGCAAAATTGGAATTTTTCTATCTGAGGACTACGGAGACACATGTAAATAGGAGCCCATTTAAAATTTTCGAAGGATCATACCCCTGTACGCCCTGGACTTTAGTACATCTACTCCGAATGCACACGTAATTGTCGCATAGCCCCAGGTGCTTTATCCCTATCAGAATCCCAAAAAACATGGCGTTAAAGGATTCCCTGTCGGAAATCACTATTCCTTCCAGGCACACAGGCACTGTTCACACTAATTAATTGATACTAGACGGCTTGGCCACTCACATTAAGCGATTACAGGGCCCAAATGTCGAATATTGTGCGGACTTGACCAGTTAGTTACGCGATAAATCCTTCCAAGATTGTAAATGGCTTGTCCCCCATATATCCTATTCACCGAACCCAAAAAATAACAAACATCACCTGGGCATTCGTTCTATACAGCTTCGCCCCCTGTAGTAAAGACCTCAATGCGTACGCTCGATATCCGCATATACTATGCGGAGACTCGTACTATGACCGATCATGTCGATCAAATAGCCATTGCAACTCTCTACCTATTGGTAATGATGATCATGGCCGTAATAATCCGACTGTCTTTTCGATTTTACATGCTCCGATCATTTCAATGGGACGATGCCATTGTTTCACTGTCTCTGGTACCATCCCCCCTCAACACACTGTTCAATTGTTTACTTGAATTGATATCTTCGAAGATACTAATAATGAAAAGGTCTTTGGGATTTCCCAATCCAGTGTTATCTTTGCAGGGACAACACATGGACTAGGAAAGCGCCGATCGGCTCTGAGTTTGAGCGAGGTGAGCGATGTGGAAAAAGTAAGCCCCATTCTCTCTCTCCAGATCAGACAAAAATGCAGTGAATAACGAGAACCTTATACCAGACCTTGTACGCATCCGATCTCCTATATGTCCTTGCTCTCAGTCTTGCAAAAGTCTCAGTCCTACAGTTCCTCAACAAACTCTGTGTGAACAAGACTCACAAGAAGATATGTTTTTGGTCGTCCGTATTGGTGGCAATCTGGACAATCCCGGTGTTTTTCACGTTGGCATTCCAGTGTGGAGCTCACAATCCTTGGGATACAACGGATAATCACTGTATCGATATTGTGAGTTCCAGATGTCAATTCCCCTATGCCGTTGCCGTTTGCCACCAGCCCTGGAGTTATGCATGTTGAACTGACCTCTGAACCCTTCCATATAGTTCACTTTCTGGGTTGCCATATCCCCCATCGACATTCTCACGGAGCTCATTATTTGCATCCTACCAATATATATCGTGAAGCCCGTGCAAGTGGTTTTTGGGAAGAAGGTTACGGTCGTTTTGGCATTCATTTTCCGTGCTCTGTAAGCTGAATTTTACCCAGGTAAACCACCAAAAATTCGTTTGAACTGACAGGGCAACAAGCGTAATAATCACGACCATCGTCCGCCTTATCTTCATGCATGAGCGTCCCTCCTCAGTGGATATGACCCTTTATTCCTTCGAAACTACGGTGACGACCCAATGTGTTTTATGTATCAGTCTCCTTACGGCTTGTATCCCTTGTCTGAAGCCGTTTCTCGACGCATTCGATAGCGGAATGCTCAATGTGGCATTGAATAAGGGTACTGGCGGTAGCCACAGTAACTCATATAGCAATTCATACGCATTGGCAAGTATGACGCGAGTTAAAAGAGATTCCGCGACACGATTCCGATACATGGAAGATGAAGCAGAAGGACTGGGAACATCAGCTGCTGCTTTTGCGGTTACGACCCCTGGCAAACCATTCCAGGCAGTGAGTTCAGCAATAGCTATTCAAAGAACAGACCAATGGAGTGTAAGATGTGAGTATCTGGATCCCAAAGATGGCTCACTTGCCAGTGTGGACGACACAGAGGACTCAAGAGGCAAGTGGGAGCAGGGTTGATTATTCTCTCTAATTGGATTTGGGAATCTTTGGAACTCATTTCTGAGGGCCATCGGGGTTCTCTTGCTTGTATATAAGTTTAATCCCGAAATTTGAACCTCCCGAGGTCCCTCACGTTGAAATGGCAACTCTCAAATCTACTAGTACTATCCACGGATGGGGTACCAGTACTAGTAGTTCCAACTTTGTATATAAAACATAAAATAGTTGACCACTGTGAGAAGATATTATAGTCTTCTTCCATGTGCGTTATTGGTTACTAGAAGCCAAAAAACCTGTATACCTATGAATTTAGCTCAAAGATTTCCGATGCATCAAGCTTGTCTCTAACAAATGTCTCTGAGAACTCTGGAGGAAGCTCATATAGGGGTATGCTGCCTCTCAATCCAATCCACTGGGTCATCTTTTACTGAGCGGAGAAGGAGCTACTTTATACATATACTAGTAATGATATCCAATTGGAAACTTTTCATTTTGATAAAGATACCTAACTACCTAAGTATTGAGTTTGCAAATGCCCCCTCACCCTGCATCTAAGCGCCAGCCCAATCAAGGAATGAGCAATGGACACTTAGATACAGGGCGAGGACATATTGCACATACGCTGACAAAAAAAAAAGCAAACCAAAAACCAAAAAGGGGAAACAGAGTAGGCCCAACGCCTGTAACACCCATCCAATACCTTGGTATCCCCATTTCCAGACCCGCGCGCCAAGTTAAAAGAAAGCAAAATAAAGAACCTCATTGCTTTGAGGACGCATAAGTCGTGACGGAGAACAGATTAGATCATGAGTGAGAGAAAAAAGAAAGAAAAGAAAATTAAAAACAGCCTGAGTCCATGTCACCCGCAGCATAACAAGCTTGGTGGGGAAATTCACCAGTGAAAATGCTGAGAACTGACGGAACGGCCATAAAAGACAGCTGAAGTCAGAAATGGACTTGTCTGGGCCGAGAAAAAGAATGAAGATGAAAAGCGCTCATAAAATGCATGTGTGATTTTAGAATCGCTGGAAATGATTCATGAAAATCAAACTCTCATTGTGGAGAGAACCATTTAGGAACGGCTGGGAAGACGGTTGTCACTGCTTCGAGTTCTTTTGGCCGGAGACTCCCAAAAGTCATCATCTTCGGCATCGCGCTTAGTAGATGTGCTAGAAGATGTGCCAGTAGATAGGCTAGTGCCGGACTCATTGGGATCATGAGAAAACACAATTTGATCGCCCTTCTTCTTCTTGCGTCCCCAGAGCTTGAAAGGGCTAGACGGGCGCTTGGTGGGGCTAGTAGTCACAACAGGAGTTTCGTACATCTCAGGGTGGAAGCGAGCCTGGGAGCGGAGGTTGCGAGTAGCACCAGGAGCATCTGGAGTATCAGGCTGCTCATTGACGGGAGACAACTTAGTGGTAGGAACGAATTGGAAGTCATTGTCCACAGCATTGGTAACATCATTGGTACATTCATCATCGGTGGCATCGTCCTCAACAAAAACGTCATTAGCAGACTTGATTTCAGCCTTGGGCTCGTCGGCGACCGTCTCAGACTCTGGGGTGGCTGAGCGGGGTGTGACTGGGTCTCCATTGGCATGCCAGAGAACACGAGGCTTGATGTCCTTGCGACGGAGAGGCTTGATGTTCTGGAGGATGCTCGGGTCAGGCAACAAGTGCTCGCGACCAGCAAACAGGCCTAGATCAGTGGGATCATCCTCTTCCTCCTCGAGTTCAACATCGACATAGCGGCGGGTGTGCTTTTGACCACGGCTGTAGAGTATATGTTAGAATAAGAAATAAGGATGCATGTTAACAATATAGATGGGTACTCACAACATGAAGGTCATTTCATTGTCCTTTCCTACGCGCACCTGAGAGCGAGTGACACGGCGAGTGATTTCAGGTGAGCCATGCAGAGAAATACCAGGATCCCTGATAGCACGACGAGGCGACCGCGGGGCAACAGGAATACGGTCACGGGAGTCAGTGAAGATTTCGATTCTTCCAGGTGGACCGGGCATTTCGTCATCAAGCTCATTCAGAGAGAAAGGAGTCTGCGGGTTGCGAGACATCTTGCTGGATGGAAAAAGAGTACGAGCAGTTGATGAAAGATTGGACGACACCTTCTTCTTTGATGGTGTCTTTGCAGGAGTGGGAAGAGGGTGAAATTCAGAAATGCGGGATGAAGAAGAAAAAGTAGAAGATTGACTGGTTTGAGTCTCGTTGAATGTGAGAGAATCAGTGTCCAGTGAATCGGCGAGGCTTCCATGGACGAAAGGGGTAAGGCGCCCTCGAGTTTGGTTGGTCGAGGGTTTTGAGAGTCTACCTGACTCTTCGACTCTTCGATACTTTCTTGGTGACTCCATGGATTGGCCTTCTCCTCGCAACTCAGGAAATCTCGGTGGAGGAGGTGTTTCTTTTGATCTTGAAGCACGCTGACCTGCTATTCTAGCCGATGAGCGAGTCGAATATGGCTCAAAGGTGTCATATCCTGCCCCATGAAGTGGTGCAGCCGGGACTCTCAAGGCCGATGGTGAGGGGGGAGGCGGAGTGGTCGCCATATTGAGTTCTTGGTATCGAAGTCGTCTTTGTCTTGGGTTTCTCGATATTCTGATTGATTTTTGGTCGGTATCCTTGGATGCGATCTATCTGAAGCCGTTTGTTGACACTGTCGAAGATTGATTGGCGTTGGAATTGACTTCAAACAAGATCAAGGCGAAGATCCACCAGAAGTGGCGCAAACAAAGCCCCGCAAACTCGTCAAGACACTTGCTATCGATACGAGGAAGTTGTTTCAAGTCTTTACTGGATTGATTATCGCAAAAGACAGCTGGAGGTGGAAGGGAAGTTGGATAAAGGGAGGGCTAAGACCCAAGGGAGAGCGGCATGCTAGGAACTCCCAGCCACCAAAAGCGACACCGCCCCGACCACCCTCACCGCTTTGATAATTGGGCCGCCAATCGGCCCCGCGATGGTATTTGTCCCGTGGATCTGCATTGTTGACGTTCTTCCCGATCAAGTTTTCCCCTGAAATTGATCGATTGCGGGGCTAGAACGAGTTTGCTAGTCCAAAAAGTTCTCGCGGGGGGTGGATAATTCATCAAACACAACATCCCACAACAACACCAATCTCTCCAAATTCTACAATGGGTCGAAGCGCAGTGGAGGAAATGGACCAACTCCAACTTTCTGACGAGGATACGGAGGGTCTTTGGGATTCACCTTCTAAGCGAGGAACTCACAAGAAGTTTACACCCCGGCAATCCGATGAACCCCATGTAGCAGAACCTCGACAATCTCATGATGCGGGGGAAACTTTGTTCGATCAACAAGATGCTCGGGAAGCAGCGCTACGAAACGAGCTGCAGTCAGTCCGAAATATCAACGAAGTGCTTGAGGGACTCCTGGGGAGCATCGATCGTGCCAAGGGGAATATGGAGGTGAGATTCCACCACACTGGAGTGAATAAAAATAATCTTTCTAATCACATTTTCTACAATTCTAGACCGTGTCAAAAACCGTTACTTCTGCATCGACGCTTTTGAACACATGGACCCGAATTCTATCTCAAACCGAACACAATCAACGACTCATACTCAATCGGAACTGGCAGGGTGCTACTCAAGATGTAGCTGATATGGAAAATGAAGCGATTCAAAGACAACAGGCCGCCGAGCGGCGCGAGCAGGTACTGCAGCAGCAACGAGAAGCCGCAGCTCGTAAAGCAGAAGAGGACGCTCTACGACGGACACAAAGCACCAGAGGTGCCCGGGGGACCAGCCGAGGTACTGTACGCAGCACTGGATTGGGAAGAACGCCCAGTGTTAGTACAAGCCGAACAGGAGCTACACGAGGATCGTCAACAGTTCCTACTCGACGACCAACCAGTGGGATTGCACGTGGAAGTGGAGTTGTCCGGGGAAGGAGCAAGCCTTGAAAAATACTTCAAACCTGATTTCTATTCATGTATAATAGTTAGAACCCATGGAGATCAATGTGCCCAACGAATGATACCCGATTCTCAAAAATTGAGATCATCAAAAATCTTGGTGCCTGAGGCGGTAAAAAGTGACACGCGGACACGCGACCGTGATAGCGATAAGAGAGAGCTTAGTTTACCCCGATCAATTTCCCTTCAAGCTCTCTTCTCTTCACCATCTAGACATCATGAATTTCGCTCCCTATCAAGACGATTCTCCTGAGACTGAGCGGGCTCTGTCCCCTCCCCACCCTGACACCCGTGGCAAGTCCCCCAATCTCCGATCACCGCGTGCATCGGCCGACCTTCCCTCCCCGAGTCAGTTTGGCGGAGGCAGATATGGCAACACCGGCTTTGGAAGAGATGTTGAAGCGGGGCATGTGAGCTTGGGCGCGTTTGAGACAAGTCTTCCTATTCGCATGGATGTCGAAGCTGCGCTGGCATATTTGCTTTTACCTCCCGCTGGTGGCGTGTTTCTCCTGTTAACCGAGCATAAGAGTGACTACGTGCGGTATGTATCTATTCTATTTGGAACACTTGGAAATATAATCACTAATGAAGTTCATTATTCTAGCTTTCATGCCTGGCAATCTAGTATGCTCTTTGCTGTTATTTTCGTAAGTATCACCACGTTGTTCACCATAATATTGCCGCCTAATATAACGGAATGGATAGATTCTTCACTTGATGTTTGCCTGGTCCTCTTTTCTTTCATGGACCCTCTTTGCAGTTGACCTTGCTCTCATTGGATATCTGAGCTTGCGCGCATACCGTGACGGTAAGTCGAATTGGGAAGATGTCGCGGATCTGTCGGATCGTATACTGATTTACTTATAGTGGACACGCTGGATCACTATGAGGTCCCCTTTTTCGGTCGCCTGGCCAATTCCTTTGTTGATGATGAATAATTTCCCTAATTGACATGATGTTCTTGAGCCTTGCGTGTACCTGGAAGACTTGCTAAGAGCGCGTGTGTTCTTTTTTTCATATACCCCTTCTGCATGTCAATGCGTTGCCCTTTTTATGATTTGACAAGTCCTTTCCTTGGCCATTTTTCTTAACATATCGCTCAGGCTACATCATATTTGAAACAATTCTTTTCTTTTGTACTTATTTAATGCGTACCAAGATGTATATATTTAATCCGAAGGCTCCTTCTTGCCTATGCCAACCGCATCCGAGGTCACGACCAATCGATATGGGGTTTCAGAACGAACATACATGCTACTAGTAGCACGAGCACTCAGACAGTTCAAGTTTCCTAGGTTACCTATGTAATTACTAGTATGTGCGATTCTACCTTAATATCAATTGATCATAGTGAAGAATGTATATGTTCAAGTTCCAATTTATGAACTATTAGAAATTTACAGTAGACCACTTCCTGTGACATATATACATAATAGGTAGTAATCCCAAATCATCCAAAAGCACCACTTAGTACATGGCATCACCCTCCTGGCAGGCAATAGGACCACGCTGCCAGTTGAGGCGAGTAGTGGTGTTGTAGTTCCACCAGAAGTCCAGGTACTGAGGGTAAGACTTGGGGACTGAGCAAGTGCTAATGTAGTTAGGGAGCTTCTTGTTCAGGATGGAGGTATAGTTGCTGAGAGGGCAAGAGTAGCCGGGGCCGGACTGGCAATCGTTGAAGGGAACGACAGCCTCGTTGAGGACAAGACGGACGTAGGTACCCTTCTTGGACATGGCGGTGGCATTGCAGCTCAGACGCTCAATGGTAAGGTGACCACCCTGGGGAACGATGTCACCGGTGGAGTAGGGGTTTCCGAAGGGAATGCGGTCCAGAGGAAGATCCTCATCGGGGACGAGGACACCGAGGGCAGAGACGATGGGAGTGATGTCGGTGTCGTGGGCACTGTCATAGTTAGTATTGTTATGGAAAGGGGGTTTAAGGTATTGCATACAAGTTGAAGATCAGAGGACCGGCCTTCTCGGGACCCTGGTTAAGAAGGCTCAGACTGGCGTTGACGTAGACGGCTCCGACAGCAGCCATGTTCTTGTCACCAGGTCTGTTAAGAAAATTAGTCTGGTGTCTCCTTGATAAACTCTTGAATTCTAACTCACCCAGAGCAGTAGTAGTAGTTCAAGTCGTTGATGTAGCCGAAGGAGACCCACTCGTCCTGGGTGAAGACGTTGATCCAGTCGGAGAAAGCGCGAGCATTGAGCTCGTAGGATGCCATGGCTGGAGAAACGTTAGCATATACTCCATTTCCAAAGAAAGAACCATGGATTTGGGTACTTACACATCAGGTGGTAAACATCAGACTCAGTAAGGTTCAGGCCAGCATTCTGGGAGTTCAGACGAGCAGCGGCGATCTTGAACACAGGGAAAGTGGTAGGCAAGTTGTCACAAGTAGTGGTGTCATTGTCAGTGTCACAAGTAGGAGTGAGACTGTTGGCACCCATAGAAGCAGACTCAGAGATGATGTTAAGGGCGGCATTGGTGGAGTAGTTGTATCCGAAGAAACCCTCTCCGAACTTACGAGCAGTGTTGATAACACGGCTGTAACCACTGCTGAAAATGGGGACAATAGACTCGCCATTCCACAGGCTGCCGTAACGGTCACGGTAATCAACACCGTGCTGGTAGCCGTCGAGCAGACCGGCGTAAGGACCGCTGTAGGTCTCGGCGTTGTACCAGCAGCTGTCGGGGACGTAGTAGGTCCAGTCATCCAGGAAGGCCAAGTCACCCTCCCATTGGGAGATACCAGCACCATAGATCTTAGCAAGGGAAGCCTCGATCAGCAATCCCATTGAGGGAGAGGGGAAACGTTCACCGTGACGCTTGATCATGATGACTTGGTCGACGGCACAGCTGGCTGGGGGGTCACGAGAGATACCGTAAGAACGTCTCTCGGAGTAAGGACCGTTACCACCATAGTGCTTGAGGATGCTGTATCCCTCAGAGAACTCCTGGGAGAATTGCTTCTCAACGGCAGACTTGGAGACCGAGTCACCGTACGCAACAGCAGCGACACCGGAGGAAAGGCCTAGGGCGCAGATCACACCCGAGATGAAAGAAGGCATTATGAAACGATTAAAAAAGACAAGGGCTAGTAATAGCTACTCCTTTTCTTTTTATTTGCTTTCCTACTCAAAAAAGAGAAAAAATCCCAACCAAGGCGCGAAGACATGGCGGCTTTTATAATATTCATACCGTCTATGAATCCATAGACTCATTACTCCATCCAGGTACAATCCCCGACATTACCGATCAGATAACCAGAATTGGCGAAAAATGTCTCATAGTTCCTGGTCAATCAGAGCATTGTTTGCCCACGTGCTCGCGACTCGAAAGGAGCTTTGCAGAGAGATATAGGGCTGAATAACAGTTGACACTGCAATCTTGGGTTAGATGAGCAAAGTGGCACGTATATGGAACTCAGCCATACTCCACTTTAAATGATCAGTGATTCCAATGATCGGACTTCAGTCGAGAGCGTGTACTGTCAAGGCGTTTTAACTGGTTCAGATTTTCCTGCGCTAGTGTTAGCCGGGGTGAAGTGGGTCGATAGCTTGATGTCTATACGCAGAATGGGGCAGACGGAACATACGGAAGACGCACGGAAAGTCCATAATGCACTCGACAAGCTTTTGCTTGCCGCATCTGGGCACCTTGGCAACAGCTTTCAGAGGTTTAAATCGGTTGAGAAAGTCCGAATCTGGTATGTTGTCGTACGATGGAATTAGCCGAAAGCCCGCATTGCCGATGTAGTCTCGCGATTCTCGCCTATGAGTACGAAATATGGAGTATGTATGGAGTACATCAGGAGAGCAGCCCCCAATGTATTGCCGACCATGTCATAGGCGTCCACTGATCCGTGAATGGTACCTTGCATTAGTGTGGCGATATATTGCTTTCCAAGGTTCCTGCTTTTAATCCGACTACTCCAAGCGAAATATCGCGCTAAGCGCCATCCAATACCAAGCAGTTTCTTACCACGTTTCTAGACTGCAGCTACAGGGAATATTTCTACGCAGGACCTCGGAAGTTCAAGTTGGGACAAAATAAAAACATTCAATTACATGAAACTCATAATGCCGTTCACCGTAAAGAAGCGAGCGACAGACAATAAGGGGAAAACAGGAACAGGAAAGAAAAAATTAGAGTGTAAATCCCATCAACCATGATCTCCGAAGATTACACATGGATGAGATCGTTCCTGCAATTTAGTTTGAACAGATCTCATATCCCTCAAAAACACATCATAAAAAAGAATCCCCAAATACATGGAGCACGGACAACAAGGAATCGAAAATGCGCTAAGGCTCCAGACCATCGAAAAGAATCAAAGTATTGAACACGCTAGCCAGCGAAAAGAATGCGCCGATAAGGCACCATATTGAGAATAGAAGTAGGGTAATAAGAAGGATCGTCAATGTGCAGAAAAAGGGGTCGAAAAAAGGCATGGTATCTACGTGAAAGCGTGAGCAAGAACAAAAAAAAGTATCTCCGTCAGGACGAGCGTTTGTTAGGGTCGTGGCGGGTCATAAAGAGGCAAATCTAGATGATTTGCAGGTAGTTGCTGGGAACCAAGCCGGGGTGGCTGCGACCATTGGTGATCTCGGCTTCCCACCAACCATCATCCTGAAGACGGATGACAGACAGGACATCGCCCTTGGAAAATCCAAGTTCCTCAGGAATGGCTGCGCTGTAACTGTACATGGCACGAGCTAGAATTTGTTAGATTAGTTATTTGTATTAATATGAGCTGGATGAATGATTCAAGCTTACCGAAGTGTAGGACGGGACGTCCATCGCGACTGAACTTCCGGCCTGGGTCCGCAACGGCAAGGGTACGGCTTCTGGAGCGACCGACGGGTGGAGGGTTGTTGTCTCCTCCGTAGTAAGATCTGGGACGACTATCGGATCGAGAAGGAGCATATCCACCACTCTGGCTTCCTCCATACGTGGAACCCCCAGAGAGCTGCAACTCCATACCTCCAGCGCTGGACGGGCGAACTTGCTGTCTGAATTGAGGCTGAGGGGATACAGCACGATGAGAGGCAGCGGGAGAAGGCCGTCTAACATAGTCATTGGGCGAGTAAGGCGGGTCTTGTGCTCGGTGAGGTGTTGGGGACTGACTGTAGCGGCTGCGTACACTGCTGGGCTGATGAATGCTTGGACTAGGGCTAGCACCTCTACCACTGCTGTATCCACTACGGGTATCAACACGAGGAGAGACTGAAACTGCGGGACTAGCACTGCGTCTTGTCGGGGCTGGAGACCTGGGCGGAGCGGGTGATCTAGCACGAGGTGCCTCCTGTGGCTTT
The DNA here is from genome assembly GCA_039634405.1 of Penicillium herquei. Classification (NCBI taxonomy): domain Eukaryota; kingdom Fungi; phylum Ascomycota; class Eurotiomycetes; order Eurotiales; family Aspergillaceae; genus Penicillium; species Penicillium herquei. The sequence continues at coordinate 2,003,726 of CP098387.1, read as the reverse complement.
GCAGGGGAGGGGTTGGTGTTGCCTCTACCTCGGAGCATACTCTGAGTCTGGCCAGTGTATCGCTGAGTTGTTTTCTGCATTTGCTTTGAAGTAAATGCGGGCTCAGGAGCGTCAAGTCGCTTCACCGAAGGATCATTGTATGCTGGTGGAGCAGCAGCGCTTCCACCATAAGCAGACGAAGGAGCGGAGGGTGTTGGGGTTGAGATGCCGTGGTATCGGTCCGCTGAAACACGCACGCTAGACTGCTTGCCGTTGCCGGTGGTCTTGAGATCAGCCAGAGCGCGAGCAATGGGATCCGAGTCATCCTCAGCTGCTTTGGCGGATTGAGATCCTGCGCTCTTGTCAGGGGAAGCAACATCAAAAACGTTGTTGCCGACATTGAGCTGGAAGTTAGCCCGAGGATCAACGGGCTCAGGGTCGTGACTTTCGGGCTGCATAGTGGGCGGAGGTGCAACTGGCTGAGGTGCAGCTGGAGGGGGTGCAGCCTTGACAGGAGTAGTCTTAACTGGGATACTCTTGACAGGAGTCGTCTTTACAGGGGCCGGCTGCTTGGTGGGCGAACTCCATGGGCTTCGTGAGGTAGAAGGAGCAGTGATAGCTGGTCTTTCCTTATCATGACGGCTCTTGCGGCGGAATGGACTGTTGCTGAAGAATGTGTTTTTCTTCTTCTGAACAGAGGTGTCCTCCTGAGCACTTGGCGATTGAGCACTAACTAGTGGCTTAGGAGGTGACTGCTGTTGCTTCATCACACTAGGCAGAGGAGGCTTTTGGGCGACTGGGGCCGGTGCCGGCGCTGGAGCTTCAACACTAGACATGGAAGTAGGATTCGAGACATCACTCTGCGAGTCACGGCTAGAGGGTCTGTATCCACTGGTTGCAGAGCTGCGCTCCGAGGGGGGTCCAGTACGGCAGAACATAGTCATACCATCGGTAGGATAAGCATTGTGAGGAATCTTATTGATTTCACCATGGCGCTCCGGATCATAGTTTGGTGGCGGATGACCACCCCGGCGAAGATCAAGTGGAGGCGGCTGCTGCGCCATCATTTGCTGGGGCGGCTGTTGAGGAGGCATTTGCTGAGGTGGTGGCATACTCTGAGGTGCGACATCTCTGGGAGGCATATCTCTGTATTCTCTGGGAGCCATATTCTGGGGCGCCATCTCTCTGGGAGGCATATCCCTGATCGGCATCTCTCTGGAGGGCATACTTTGATGGGCCGTTTCCCTGGGCTGCATATTCTGCGGAGGCATACTTTGAGGAGGAGGCATGCTCTGTTGAGGTGGTTGCTTATGCATGCGCTGAATTGGAGGCTCCTGTGGGATAATCTGAGGCTGCAATGGCTGCATATTAACTGGGGGAGGTGCTGGGTGACCCATTTGAGCCGCAAGTTCGGAGTGTGGATCATGGTGGGACTCGAAAGTCGATGGCTGTGGAGAAGAGGTTCGGAATGCGGGATTCATAGTTCGTTGAAACTGAGCGACTGAATAGCCCTCTGCCGAGTCGATAGATGATGTCTCGTCGTCTTCCTTGCAGAAGTTAATGAAGCGAGGCGCATCCGGAATCTCTTGGCTAGTTCCACACTCCTTAATGAACGAAACGATATCCTTTTCAACCTCACAGTCTTCGAGAGACAGGCGAATCTTCTCGCAAGAACCATCATCACTCACACAAACTGTAGATGCGATGTTTGCATAAGTCCACAGACTGCTTTTAGTAAAGTCGAGACGCTCCTCCTCCAGATCCTGGAACTTATCGCAAGCCGCTTTCCATTCCTTGTTCCAGCGGCCCGTAGTATCTTCAAGAACCTTGACGGCAGCCTCGTATTCGGCGCTGTTAGAAGCCATCTGGATTTGAGTCTTCTCAAGCTTCGACTTATTCTTCCGCTCCTCTTGTCCCATAACCATATGTCCCTGGGCAAGATAACCCTTAATCTGGAGGCAATTTTGTTCGAACCGATCCCGAGCCTGCGTACTGATTAGCAAGATGAAGAAGCTCCCCAAGGTATTCCAATCCCCACCTTATTAACAACATGTGTCTGTTGCATTTTAGTCTTGTGCAATCGCTCGATACCATTTTGAATAATCTTTCGTCTCTCCTTAATTCCACTTGCAAAAGCACCCAGAGGCTCTTCAAGTTCAACCTTCATCTGACTGGCAATTGCAGCGTGTGCTTTGGCGATCGCTTCCGTCTCTCCGCGCACAACATCCAAGGAAACTTTTAGAGACCCGGACTCGCATGTCCCAAGTGGCTTTCGGCATAGTGCTTGTAATTTTCTCGCGTATTCGTCTTCAATCGCAGCTCGTACTTCAAGACAAAAACAAAACAGTTAGCTCCTGCCCATACCCGCTCAATCATATCCACTCACCTGTGTAAAAGGCTTTCAATTCATCACTCGTAGTTTTCGATCCGTGCATGCGATCAAGCATGGGCTGGACGCCTGCATCATCTTTACCCCAAAAGTTGTTGGCAACTAATATTTTGTTAGCGCGTTTGGATCTCGGAGACTTTTCATGGCTTGAAAACTTACACGACATGGAGACCGTGGGTCCCTCTGCCACTGTACCAGGCATTGTTGTTGATATTGAGACTCGGCCAGCCTTTGCTCAAGGGTTGAGATAGAAAAGAACAGATACAAAGAAAGAATAAGTAAAAATCGCAAGATCCCGTAAGAAAAGACAAAGAAAACGCAAAAGAGACCCTGCGGTCAACTGAATGTTCAGGTGGTGAGTAGAGGGATAAGTGTTGCCAATGTTTATGGGCGCGTCACTCGGGGCAACCAGGTTCAGGCGCTCAAGTCCCGCTTACATAACAGCAATTTATGCCCGTGACGCGTCACTATATTCCTTTTTCTCTGATATTTTCAGATATCTTATTAAAAGGATTCTTTTTCTCTCTAAGTTTCTGCAATCATATTTTACTTGGTACTACTTCGGAGAGCTTTCGTTGTAAGGTATTTTTTTTTTTCGTATTGTGGTCCATTCTAAATGAAACTGGGGCACTGGTCAAAGCAATCTATGTAGTTGAGCCCCACCCAGAATAAATCCGCCCATAGTTGAGAGTAAACAAATACATATGTTTGAAAAAAGGAAAAAAGAAAAGATCAAACTTGTACCCAAACGCCTTAAATGCACCTATACCCAAAACCAATAGTAAAAGCAACAAAAGCAAATTGCATCGATGGCGTCGATCGTTGTCGTGTATTGTGTCATCCGTCATCCAAATCATTTTCATATCAGCATGTTGTAAATGTAGTATCGTCATTGAAAGTAAAAATCATGTTCAAGAAAGCTTCCGTCCATCCCTTGATTGCGTCTTCAGTAGAGCAATGACGAAAAACGAGGGGCGGAGAATTCAGCACTGGGGGCGAAGTTGTCCTCGCCGCCCTTAGCAGGAGAAGGAGTAGCCGAAGGAGAGATGCTGGCACTAGAGGAGGGAGTGCCAGATGGGAAAACATCAGGAGCGGAATCGTAGCCCCGAGCCCACACATGAGTGGAGGGTGTAGCATAGGGGGTGCCGGAAGGAGCAGAGGAAGAGCTAGAGCCCCAGGCACCGAATTGACGAGCAACCAGAGATGGAGAAGGGATAGGAGAGGAAGCAACTGAAGGAGAGGCAGAAGGTGTAAGGCTAGGGACCTCCTGGAACTGGCGAGCGATCACAGGAGAGGAGGGTGTTGGCACAAAGGAGCTAGACGAAGAGGGGACCAAGCCGCTAGGGCCCCAACGGCCAAATTCACGGGCAACGAGAGGAGTAACAGTGGGAGCAGCCGAGCTTGAGGGAGCCCAAGACGAAGATGGGTACCAGCCTTCAGCACCACGGACAGCAAGTGAGGTTGGCACAGCGGTCCAAGAAGCGCTGGAAGAGGAGACATAGTTCTGTGCAAAGTGACCTGGATTGCCCAGTGCATTTAAGCCTCGGCGGAAGAAACCTCCATTGAATCCCTGCTCTTCCGGCATGAATGAATTGCCTGGCGGAGGGGCTTGGTGCGAGACAGGAGTTGAGCTGGAGGGGAATGGAGAAGCCGACGGCTTGTAGGAAGGTGTGTAAGACGGAGTAGCAGTAACGGTCACGGTCTGAGCCACGGCCGGAGAGCCTGGAGCAGTCACAGTGGACTTGGCAGTAACAGTCTCAACCTCGGGAATGGCGGAGCTGTCCGAGTCACCATCAACATTGACGATCTGGTAGTTGATTTGTCGGCGGTTCAAATCATTCTGTGAGTTGGCTAACGGAGCAGCAAAAGTGACGCTGATGGAGGAGAAAGCAAGCAATGCGGCTGCGGAGGAGAAATGCATATTGGAAATCGTGAAGTTCGTGGTTCGTCAAGAAAATTGGGAAGACAGATAAAATGCGAATCGTGGGAAGAAATCGTTAATTGGTCTTAATGCTTTGGAGATTGTGGTTGAGAGGAATGGAATGATTTCGAGAAGGGTGAAGGAAGTGAGGGTTTAAGAGTGATAGGAGATTTTGATCTAGATCCCGCACGTCACTCAACATCAAGTGTATCATTATCCACATGGCTAACATGTCATTGGACCAAAAATAGGTAGGCTGGGATCTACAGAGGTTGGGGATCAAAAAACATCATATGAACATTGAGTCCAGCCCCCTTCTTTAATCTGGCATTAACAACAAGATCCACCTTGAAACGCCACAGCCGTTTTTCCTTGATGAAACGATTGTTGATTGGTGATTCGGGCTTTATGTTGCCGGGGAGATCCACTCTAAGCGTGGCTGGGAGGATCCACATCATGCATCAAGTACATCAAGCACATCCACTTCAATGCATAGGATATCTCCGTGCCTAGTTACTTTTCTTAGTCTACGAATAGGAGTCATTGATTCCATACATTGAGGATTATTGTCCCGTCACATATTGATTAATCTTGTAATGATCGACGAATTGCCGGCAGGGTCTCGCCCCAAGAGCGGCAACTCACTGCAACTAAACGGTAAGATCTTCGACCCGCAATAGGCCACAGCCAAGCGCCGCACTGCCCCAGCCTGCACACGAGCGGTTGGGATTCCATCCCAGTGCGGTGACATGTGTATCTTCATCGTGAATCGTCGTAAGACTCAAACCCATTGGTCGACCTTCTCCACTCTTCACAACACCGGGGTTCTCTGCCCGAAATCCCTCATGAAACCGGCTGACGCCTGGACTGTTGTCGTCAGGCCCCGGGACCCAATGGTGGATAAACCACATCTGCTGCCACTGGGGCTCCTTGCCGTACATGATTCGACGCATAGGGTTGGTTGCCATCACTTCCCCACCAGTGCCACCAAAGAGGAGGCTGGGGTGCCAGAAGCTACAGGGAGCCAGAGCCGAGACGGTGCTATGGAGTCTTCCGGACGCATTGGTGGCAAAAAACCGACGGATCGGCATCAGTCGGCCGTATTCGTTTTCGTCGCTAGAGCAAAATGCCTGTAGCACAGGGGAATAACTTAGTTGAGAGGAGCTCAATCGCACGCGAACAGTGCTTGTATTCTCGCCAATTGGATCAATAATAGACCACATGCGAGTTTCTCCATCCACTGATATCGTTGAGACAAGATGTGGATATGTCGGGTAACCAGAAGTGACATTCAGGACGTAACTGGTGTGGATGGGGTGGTAGAGATATGGGTCGGGACTAGAGGATGGGAGAATACTCCACAGAGCGACAAAGCCGTTGGCACAGCCTACTGCAATATCACTCGGGGAGAGCCAGGCCACTGTGGTACAGATGGTTGAAGGCATGCTCGCCTCGAACGCTGGCGAGGTCACTCTCACTAAACTTATGTGTCAGCCATGAATCTAGTAGAGAACAACAGGGTCATCTGCGGGGTCTAACCTATCTGCAATTTCTTGGCCCCTTTTTGTAGCTTGATGTCCAAGACTCGGACTTTTCCATCTCCCCACACGCCCGCTAGGAGACCGATGTCTATCAAGCCGTTGTCCACCTGACCTCGTCTTTCTCGTCCCATAGGACACCAGGCCATTTGCCGCAAATGCCCCCATTCGGTACATAAGACTAAGCGAAGATGTGGTTCGACATTCATGTCGATAGTATTGGTTTGGGAACCAGCTTTTTTACCCATGAACTCCCATAATTGAAGAGCGGCGGGATAAGGAGGCGAGGGGCTAAATGACGAGATCGGTTCAGCCTCAGAGTTCATGTATTTCTTCGTTTGATCTTCTGTGATCGGAGCAGCCAGCGCCAGATACTGTGGTAGATCATCCTGATTAGGTGCCCATGCCATGCACTGAATCTTCTGTCCAATATTGATCAGCCAGCCTTCATGCAGCTTGGTTTTTGCTTGATCTGAGCTTTTAGACTGTTGTTCCTCCCAGGCCTGGCTGACATCCATAGCCTCGTGATAACCAAGTTCGAAGGCCTGCTGGTCATTTGCAGGTCCTAGAAGCACCGTATGGGTAGTTCCCTTTGGCTGCGGTAGGTATTTTCGACGTGCTTCAGCCTCTTTCAATTTCTTGTCGACTCGCTGTCTCTTCCGAAAATTTTCACCGATCTCCTCGTCGTAGTACCACGCCCATCCTTCTTTTCTTTCTTTTTCGACATCTTCTGGAGAAACACCAAGAGTTGGACCGTAAGGTGAATCAGACTCTCCATGAGTCTGTTCTAGGGAAAGACGGGTTGGGTAAGTAGCGTCTCGGCCCCATCGCCATCGACCGCGCATGTGAATTGTGACACCCAAATCATGGTCATCAGAGCCATAAGTTAATTGGTAGTGCATGAATTTTGAAACTTGATCTCGCGAATCCAACATGCCTCGATGATGCGACTCAGTCCCAGATGAGGTTAATGGGGCAATGCTTTCTTGTGCCATCTGAGCTTTTTGAGATGTCGTCTGTTTTCGAAGTTTTGAGACGGGAGCTCGTTTGCTTTTGCTCTTGCTCTTGGGAGTACTTGCGATCTCATCTACATCCATAGCATCTTCATCCTCTTCATCCGAATCGTCTCCTTCCTCTATGTCTTCATCTCCCTCGTCTTCGTTCTCTCCTTCTTCTTCTTCCTCAACAACATCGGGCTCTGGACCTGCAACGAACTCTTCGTCTGAACCATTATCTTCCCATTTCCTTGCTTTCTTTTTAGACGACTTTTCTGGCTTCTCGGTGCTCGATTCATCGCTTATTCCAGCTGATACGAAGGGATCCTCAGTGTACACCGCCCTGGGGCCCTTGTTGCGGGCAGATCTGCGGCCGGCGACCATTTTTTTCTCCAAGTGGAATCAGAGCACCATGAATGTTTGAGTGGTTCTACCGCATTAGCTGATCAGGATATCCAAGTTCCAGTGAATTGATAACTCAAGACGTGAAAATATGCGACGAAAGAAAAGGGAGCTGCGGTTTACAGTCAGGAATGCTGAAGCTTGAGATGCGGGCAGATACAATCGACGACGCGTTATACCTATTAGGGGAGCTTCCCGACTTTCCTATTGTGGTTAGCGTATAACTGGGATCAGTGACATCAACTGGCCAATAGGCACAAAGCTTGGAAGCTTGCATGTATAATATGCATTGTAGTAGACAATGGATAATAAAGCCTCAGAGCTTGAGTAGACCCTGTTTTCATTTTGTTTGCCTCTCAGTTTGATCTAGTTTGTAGTTGAATTGATAAATCCGGGACTGCCAGTGGGGGATACATGCCCCCCAAGGTATAAATTGTGACCCTTGCACTTCTCCTTCTCACTTCTTTTACTCCAAAGTTTTCCTTTCTCACCTCCCTTCCCCACTTCACTTCCTTTGCTCAGGTGCACGAGAGTGAGCGAGAGCCTGATGATACATACAACTTAAAGGTCAGTGACTGCTGTAAATGTGCTAGACATTTTGGTGGTCGGTCATAGGCTTCGTGGGCTCGCTGAACTTTCGCGCATCCCCAGCAACGAGCTTGGGCATCTTCGTGAGGCTGTTGAATAGTCTCTACAAGATGAAGTTCAAACAAGCCCAAGTAAATACAATCTGTAGTTTATAACAAATCTTAGGTCCGCACAGCACATTTCTCTTGGGCTTCTCAACCAACTGGTGAATATTCTAGACAGTAACAAAAAAGCACAATCTGAGTAGTAAAGGAAGTCTATCTATTCTATCCCCAAACCTTCAAGTTAGAATAGATCAAACCCAATTGTTAATTGACGCAATATTTACTCTATAGTTTCGAGCAAAAATCCCTCTTTGATAAGCTTTATTTGCCCTGGCAATCGGGCGCATGCCGTTTTGCCGTTTGGAGATGACATCAGTTGCTTAGGACGAGATGCAATGTCCCGCATAATATGGAGCATTTGAGTAGAGCACCTGCAGAATTGAATTTCAGACCCACTTATATGGAGTGATTTTAAAATCCATTCTATTATACAATGTCGTGAGGCTGAGAGAAATCGGGATATCGGCAAAAAAGATTCTGGAACCATAAATTGGCTCAAGTTGAACGAGTCTGCCTTAGCCTTAGCGGAGCCCACAGCCAAACACAGCCATACACAGCCACCACCGGGCAAAACCCATAGGGCCACGCGGTCATCTGGACCCCCCGCAACCTGAATAAAAAGGTAGATCTGCCTCGCCAAGCTTTCAATTCTACTTCACTTCACATCATACCAGAAGATTGACAGTGACAGTGACAGACATAGTTGGACAAGATGGGCTCGGATAAAAAATCCAACCCGGCTCCCCCATCGTATGAGACCACGGTCGACGCTCCTCGCCGTCGTGCCCATACGAATGCTGTGATCGCAGCAGGAAATCTTCGAAGCAGAGATGAGGTATGCTTGAATCATTCCAAAGTTTCACTATTGATATATTCGCAATGACCTGACCATCATTCACAACATCTAGCAAGACATGCAAAATCATTTGCAAAAACTTCAATTTGATATGGGCATCTTCAACTCTGATATTGAACCCGAACACGACTCAGATTGGATTTGTAGCTGTCCAATCCACATATACAAACAAAGAAAAATCAATCGATTGCCCGTCCAGAATGAATGGTCCAAAGCAGTCATGTATCCAGGTCAGCCTGACACCAGCTCTGAGAAAATTTGATCAAAACTGACTATTTGAATAGGCGAAAAATCCTACCATGATTGCTACCAATACTCGCCTATGTTTAGCAGTAATCCTTACCAGTTTATATCTGCTTATACAAACCCTGGCGGTTTCCGCGGCTCTGGTGGTTTCTCTGCTACGAGCGTGTATGGTGTCTCCGGGTTTTACGGGGTGGCAAGACCAGATCCGTACAACTACACCAGGGCACTTGAAAAAACACTCCGACTCAACACAGACTTAAATAGAGCTGCGCAAAGGTCTGTTGACCAGAAGGAGCCTAAAGTCAATATATGGGCACCGATTCAACCTGAATTGTCACCATCGGGTAAGGATACTGGTTCTCCCTTGCCAGATTCATCCAGCAACGAGAAAAGTGCCAAGTCATCGAAACTTTCTGGTCTTCGAAGGGCGTTCTCAATCAAGAGTTCCGAGGAAAGAGCAGCAGAACGAACGGCAAAGGCAGTCGCTCACGCCGAAGGATTGCGAAACGCGATTCTCCATGAAGAGAACGGTCGATGGCCAGACGAATCATGGCGACGACTTGTTGCGGAGTACCAAGAGCACGTTGGTATGACACGGAAAATTGCCGACCTCCGAGCTAGGTGTCCTTTGCAGTATCTCCATCTCCTTCGAGCAGGATACTTTGAGCCTATCCCAGTAGATTGGGCCAATCTCGCGTCAAACCCGCTGAAGTTTAGCATCGAGGCAGCATCTGGATGGAGGGGCATCACACCAGCTTGGAGAGGATACGAGGATACTGCAGAGGAGCGTCTATACTGGGTCTTGAATCACAGGGAAGGAGTCACTGGACCACGAATGAAGCCCGATCCTATTTCTGCGATGCAGCTGGCCAGGGCTAGAATGGCTTCTGCTGTTGAGCCTCCTCCAGCCTACTTCTCTCCCGATGATACCTGCAATGTTCAGCATAAGTCTGATGGATATTCAAAGCAAGTTATGCCGGCGCCGTTTAGGCCATTCGATGCACCTGAGGTTCCTTCAGATGATACAATGATCCTGCTGGATGTATCAGGGTCTATGAATTTTGACCCTGTTCGCCCGATGTATCAGCAGGCACTTATTACAGGCTATGAGAGATCTCCCCAACCGAAGAACAAAGGTAAGCTTGCTCATTGAGTCATTCTTTATCTTTTTGTAATATTCTAATTATCATCACAGATCTTGCCAAGGCTATTATCCGTCGTTTTACAGATGCCATGATCAACCATGATCATAATTCCACTGGTTACCAGCTCGTTACTTTCGATGATCAAGCCGAATACATTGGCTTTGTAAACCACCAGAGCTTTGAACAAACATGGCGCCAGATTCGCTTTGGCGGCAGAACAAGAGTCATGACAGGTTGGCAACTAGTCAAGAACCTCCATTTCCAGAAGCACTCCGAGTCAGCTTTCTACCACCCAGTATACGGATGGCAAGCCGGTCCGGAAACTCCGAAGCTGAGATTGCTTCTACTGCTTGATGGTGAAGCGAGCGATATGGATGAGTTTGAATTGGATCTGCTTAGCTTGTCTTGGGTACATGTGACGATATTCTTGATTGGTGTGGATGGATGCCCCCATCATCATCGCCATGCGAATGAGCTGCAAAGAATTAGTGAGGTGAACCCTCATGTATCATTTGTTGATGCACAGGGTAATACGCCTGAACGATTTGTCACTCATGAGCTTTTGAAGAGGCATCTCGGATACGATGTGTCAATGTCTGAATTTGTGGAGCTGGAACAACCACCCGCTTATACCGAGCTATAGAAATCTCTGGCTTTATGACGAATATGATGTAATGAAATTTCAAGAACTTCTAGCTCTCTATCTACTTAGGCTATTCATATAGGTAGACATAAATCAAGGCTCATCCAATCATATGTAGCGCTCTAAATAGGTGATCAACGGCCTTCCGAACCTGGAGGATAACGAACCGAACACTCTCAATGAGGTTTTTGGAACCATATTGTCTATGACCCCAGAGCCTAAACAGAGCACTTATGTGAGATAAACAAAGTCATCAGCATGGTCATCCCATTCAGTAGTCTGTGTTTCTCTTTCCCCGTTACCCTTTTCCTCATTGCGTGAATCATAGACCTTCTTCACTGCTGTGAACAAAATCAAGGACACAAGGACCGTACCGAGGGTCCAGCCATTTCCAAGATAGTACTTCGGTTTATCTTTTGAAGGATAAAGCTGGCCGACCACAACACCTAATTTCGGCAATGTTAGAAGACGTCATAAAACAAGTAGAAATATCACATACCAGCAAGATCTGTCAAAGTCAAGGTAATGCCCATAGTGGCACCTCGTTTCCCATCCGGAGCTGAGTTCAAAGAGGTCCAAGATAAGTTGATCCCAGCCATTATGTACATTCCAGTAGTGATCAAGAATGTGGAGAAATATTGTGCACCGGCTGGGATTGGACATAGGATAAGAATGTATCCTAACGCGGTGATTGATCCGAAGATCATCACAAAGATATAGCGGCGTTGCAGTCGATCAGAAAGCCATGCGACAGCCATGTAGATAATAGCACCCCACATTTGCACTGATATTTCTGTCAGCACAATAGATGGATTGGATCATTGGGTTAAAGATACCTGGAATGACAAGATACTGAGCTTGAACACTGCTAAAGCCGAGCCCGTCCTCAATGATGATAGGTAGGTAGGAAGTTATTGAATCCTAGAACAGTCAGCCCGGCTATTTGTTCAAATGTTAACTTAGCATATGTTCTTACCATATAGAGGAGTGATCACACAAAATTGCAAGCATGCATGCAACCAAGTCTTGATATCCTTGGCAGCCCAAACAATATGCTTGAATCCAAAATGTCCTCTTCCACCACTATATTGGTGCATCACTTCGGCACGACGCCGCATCGCAATTTTATCGTTCTCATTCAAGAACCAGGCCGTCTCAAAGGAGCTAGGTACGAGCCAAAAAGACACGAAGCCAAAGGCGATAGTCACACAGCCCTCGATGATGTAAATCCATCGCCAACCTGGAATATTGGCTGCTCCATCCATGTGGTAGATACCAAAGGCTACTAAACCTCCAAAGGCACCAGCAAGAGCGGAGGATGCTGTGGAGTGTTAGAAAATGCAAGCCTTGGGGTTCGGAAGTAGAGGGTCGAAGTACCAAATAAGAACGCCATGCGAACAGCTAACTCTTCTCTTTTGTACCAATTTGCTACAAAAAGAGCAAGACAGGGAAATAGACAGCCCTGGAATAACCCCAGGATTAGTCTGGTCGCCGCTAGTCCTGCATAGTTCGTGATCCAGCCGCTACCAAGTGTAACAGCTCCGAAGGCAATTGTGAGAGAGGGGAGAATGCGCTCAAATTTCCATCGTTTTGCGACCATAGAAATAGGTAGCTGGGAGTTTATTAGTTCTGCGACTGCTAATCTCATGAGAAACAAAAGATTAAGTTTCATACCTCGGACAACACGTAGAAAACATAGAAAATGGATATTGCGACCTAAAGGAAATATGAGTATAGGAAATTGGTCTCCGGTAGCTTTATAGTAGTTCAACTTGCATTCAGTTCAGTTCCCTTGAGATTCAGATCTGTTGCCATTCCTTGAGTGTCCGCAAATCCAATATTAGATCTATCAATAAAAGACTATATCCAAATTAGTTGACTCAAAGAACAAACATGGAGAGTATACCCACGAGAAAATTGAAGGCTCCAATAAGTGGCGCAATGACCAGGTCAAGCTTTCGTACACATGTACGCTCCATCTCAATAAGACGGTCATGGTCAACATCCGGAAGTTCACTTAGACTTGCGTTGTCTAGTGGGTCAGGTTTGATATCCTCAGGGAGATCTAATGACCCAGTTCGAGAGGGATTTTTCGTCATGGCGTGAAATGTCAATTTTTGGTAAGCCGAGGCTGTCAGTTCTGAATATTTGAGCAGGCTACCTCTTTCTGTGTGCAAATGGTCAGAGAAGAGAGGAAATGAAGGCGGGGATTTGGCCTCTTAAGAGATCAATAGTTTTTGGGTCGCATTAACCCATTGGGGTAACATGTTGTCGAGTCATCGAGCTATCTAAGAAAGATCAGCTTATGGAGTATACACTCCGTCTCTCGGCTAATGATTGAACACCCTTATATGGAGCAGCATGGTCTCATGACTGGGGATGAATCCTTCGTGTATGCGTAGCGTTCTTCCCCGCCCCCAGTTCAATTTAATTCAAGTTGTGGGGAAGGATAATCGATTACCCCGTGAGTATCTTCAAGATAAAGCAAACATAACCTTGGAAGTGGCTTAGCTCGAGATAAAGGGAGGGGAAATGGTTAAAAGAACTTGAAACCCATGAATAGGAAGATTTATGGTAGTGCCTTGACCACTGCCCAGGTGGCAGACTAACTGAGTCAACCTGGAGATTTTCTACCAGTGGACGATAGTAAAAAGCACTCACGTTGTTGGAGAGAATCTTGGTACCTATGGTACTAGTAGACCTACCAATTGATGGCAATAATCACCTGCGTTATCTCAAACATTTGAGAAATCTTACTCCTAAGCCTGGAGCAATAACCACCCTGGCTGCTCGCTGTTGAAAAAATATTCTTCATCCCGGCCCCAGGGGCTTATAGCAACAATCACCAGCGTTGCTGAATAGTATAAAAAAAACTCTTACTGAGTCCTACCTAGACCCATGGCAATAATCACCAGCGTTGTCAGAATTTGAAAATTACCTTACTTCCAGGTTCTTGCCAACAACCACCAGCGTTGTTGGAAATAAAGAATTTTTAGCCCTGGACTGATGCCAATAACCACCCGCGTTGCCTAAAATAATCTTAATGGTCCTACTACACTTATAGCAATAACCAACCGCGTTATTGGAAAAAAAAAACTTGATGTATTCCTAGCCCAGGATTGATGCCAATAACTACCAGCGTTGTTGAAAACATGAGATGTTCTTACTCCCATCTGCTGATACCAATAACCACCAGTGTTGTCTCAAGCATCACCTTGCTCAAAATATTGGAAGCTCATGCTAATAACCAACTCCGTTGCTTGAAAACTTGAAACCCTTAGCTCAATCTCTGGAGGTAATAATCACTTATCCCCTTCCTTACCTTCCAATAGCCTGTGGACTAGTTGTGTCCACTGGTTGTTTCAAAACTATAGTGCTTTTTACTCCAGATGTCCCTTCCCCATATCCATCACATCATGATCAATTGATACGCCGTGGTAGCTGGCTGCTTGAGGATCTCTACCCCATGAGTTTCTGTCTGTGCCTATAACAATAAAAGTCAATTAATCAAATTGGAGGCCTTACAGTAGTGTCAAATGTTAATAGGTTACACAATAGATTTGAATCATGATGCTTATGTCCTCCTTCCATGCGAACAGTACGTATTTCCAGGTCCACTTAGAACATACTTCAATTTACAAAACCACAGGCTGGATGTTGATAGTTTGGAACAATCAAAAATTTCTCTCGCCAGGCCGGCGCTTATAGTTTAGAGACTCTAAACTCAGTCCCTGCAAGACCAGTTGACCGTCTTAAAGACAGACCACAACAAATGATGATTCTTGGCTTGGGAAAGTTATCTGATATGTCATATTTCTCACGCAGGCTGCTATACATTAGATTTGTCGGGCACCCACGCATCATTGTGCAATTTGCACTTACTTAAGTGGAAATAAGTGGAAATATGCCCAGATGGTGCTCAGGTCCACGGCTGTAGCTTATGGTGGGGTACCTAGTACCTACCCGCGAACGTCACTTTTAAGAGCTCTCTGCCCCTCTTATCAAAACATTGCAACTTTTCATCATATTAGTAGCAATGGCTTCTGGCAATCCTTCCTTGGATGGAGTTCTTCATCAATATGTGAATTACCTAACCCCCTTCCTTCTAATATGCTCAGCTAACCTCTTCACTTCAATAGGCTCCTAGGCTCGTTGCCTTCGAGTATTTGGCCTCGCAGGATAAGCCAAGCAGACCACACAGCTTGATCTTCATTGGTGGTTTGACCGATGGCTTGGGTACAGTCCCTTATGTTGCGCCACTGGCTAAGGCCTTGGAGACCACACAGTGGTCCGTCTTCTCGGTTCTACTCTCTTCGTCCTACAATGGATTCGGAGTCAGTAGTCTCGACCTCGACGTAGAGGAGATCGGCCAATGCGTGGAATTCGTGCGTAAGCTCAAGGGGGAGTCCGGGAAGGTTGTCATCATGGGTCACTCGACTGGCAGCCAGGATGTGTTGCACTACCTTTATTCGCCGAATCCTCTTCCTAAGGACCCCGATTTTGATGTCGGTCTGAAATACCTGACCCGACCTAAGCTCGATGGTGCCATTATGCAGGCCCCGGCTTCGGATCGAGAAGGAACCCAGCATCTCATAAAGACCTGCAGCCAACCAAATGAAGCTCAAGGCGCCTATGAGCAACTTGTGAGCGCTGCGAAGAGACAGCCCTGGACGGATGATAAACACGATACCATCCTGCCAATGAACATGACTGCACTCCTGGGATTACCGGGCAATGCACCTATGAGTGCTCGTCGATTCTTGAGCCTTGTCAGCCCGGACAGTCCTCAAAACCCAGCACAGGATGATGTCTTCAGTTCCGATCTCACCGATCAGCGTCATCAAGAGACATTCGGTCAGATCGGATCGCGGGGTATTCTGAGCTCCAGCTCTAAGGTCCTGGCACTCTACTCTGGTGAGGATGAATACTGTCCACCATCGGTTGACAAAGAGGCTATGTTGAAAAAGTGGCAACTCGCAACTGAGGCTGGTGGTGCTTCTTGGGATGCGCGGAACGGCGGTGTCATTCCTGGTGCTATTCACAATGTTGCGGACGTAGGCCAAGAAGACCTGATTGGACGTGTTGTGCGGTACCTCCACGATATTTGAAGGACTTGATAATTGAATGAAACAGAGAACATATTTTAAGGACGAAGAAAGATGTAGAATTATCGTAGAACATGCAATAGATCATTGGATTTTCACTTGACATACACAGGGCTCAGAAAATAAGACACGCGAACACCACCCAAGAGTATGAAGGTAAGAAAAGAAAAAGAAATTGTAATGAGAGAGGGGAGGCCGAATGTGGGGTATATCGAAGTACGGCTAAACCGTTTAAAGTTGACACCTAAGGGGCCTGAATGAAATGCGTACGACCCAAGAAGAGTCCATTAATAGGCGCTTGTTGCTGAGCTTAGACCTTCAGCCACAGAGTAAACACGCCCTTGAGATACTCGACAATCTCGGAGCCTCCGAGCTTGCTCTCGCCGTAGAGACGATCGACGAAGGTGATGGGGCACTCCTCCACCTTGTAGCCCATAGCCTTGGCACGGACCATCATCTCCATCTGGAAACTGTAGCCCTTGCTCTGGGTGCTGGTGATGACCTTCTCGAGAACCTGCTTCTTGTACAGACGGAAGCTACCAGTTAAGTCGCTGACACCGGGCATCAACATAACGTCGGCAATCATGTTCGCAGTGCGCGAAGTGAACTTGCGGAACAGATCCCAACCGTAAACACCACCCTTAATATCTCCGCGGTTGGCGTAACGAGTACCGGTAACAATATCGGCGTCGCTGTCCTTCTGGATGCGAATCATCTCGGGAATGAACTTGGGGTGGTGGCTGAAGTCGGCGTCCATGATGATGACGAAGTTACCGGTGGTGTATACCAGTCCATGCACATAGGCGGTTCCGAGACCAAGCTTGCCTTCGCGCGGCTTCAGGATGATATGATCGGCACCGTAGAGCTTCTGGAGCTGCTTCGCGATTTCGAGGGTGCCGTCAGGGGAGCCATCGTCAACAATGATAACCTCCCAGTCCAATTTGCTATTCACAAGAAAGAAAGTAATTAGCTAAATTCTCTGTGCAAAATATGGGACAAAGAATGGCGCACTTCTCGTTGAAAGTCTTCTGGAGCAGCCAGATGATAATAGGGAGGTTTCTCCGTTCGTTGTAGGTCGGCAAAATGACCGAGTACTTGTTTTTGGTGGCAGCCATGTTGAAATTTGGGAATGTAGAAAGTCAATCGGGGTCGGTGTCTCCAGGACAAACTCAGCGAAGAACGGAAGAATAAAATAGAAAGTAGGGAACGAATGGCCAGACAGCTTGTTGGAGGAGGATGAGCGTCGCGAACAACTCTGGCCAGATCCGGACATGTCCACCGCCTTCGGTTTTGCCCGATAACTTATCACACGAGAGCTTCCCCGGACACGGATGCCATGACCGTCGTGGATCTCTGTTTACTTTTCTTATCTTGCAAAGATGGCATCACCGACAAAGCACAGTCGCAACATTTCCAGGTGTAAGTATGCGCATTGTTTAGTTCCATGATTGGCATGCTTTGGAGCCAAACGCTGATCTATTGTCCCAGCTTCACGGCCCCGCAGCTCAACTCGGGGCCCTCTAGATGCACCAGATGAGTGAGCACAGACTTTCAATTTTTGAAGATGCAAGACCCAATCTCATACCTTTCACAGCCCACTTGGACCGACAAGCTTGCGTACATCGCTTAGCTTGAATACAGACCCCGAAAATGATACCTTCTCAGGGGTTTCTTTTCACGAATTGGACCCACTAGCTCCTGATGAGCTCCCAGAAACACTAGGGAAGGATCTCTCATTCCTCCTTCGCCATAATATCTTTCATGCGCTATCTCATACCGATATCCCACCTCCTTTACGATCCGAGTTTATTGTCCTCAATCCCAGCGAACCGCTTTCCGCATCTCTTAGTACACTCGAGAAGCTACTTGCCCAAGGTCGCTTCCTGGTTGCTGCACACTTCGCCAGCTCAATATTGACATCCTCTTTAATAACACCTACGGACATTAAATTAATCTTCTCGCTGTTTTATACTCGTCTCGCGTGTCTCGAATTGTCCGGAAACACTGTTCTCGCGGCCCAAGAATCGAAAGCACTGGAAGATCTGCATTCTGCATTTTACTTCATTGAATCAAACTTGGATTCTCCAGAACCAGACCAGAAAGACGAATCTGCTCCAGAGCCCTACCTCCGCCACATAGTTCCATGGCCATTGCGCGTGTTAGCAGTGAGGCTTCAAAGTATTGGCTTCGGCGATCCTCGCAGGAGTATTGGTGGACTATATGAGATCGGATTAGAGGCACGCAGAGAGATAATGAAGCAGGAGATTGATGAAAAAGAGAGACAAATCTGGAAGGACCGATTGGCTGATCTGGGGATTCGCAGTGTCAATGCACTCGTTGAGATGGGTGACCTTGATGCGGCCAAACGATCCCTCGAAAGCTTGCATTCTTCGGAGTCTGATACAGATATTGTCAAATTACGCAGAGCACTCCTTTTCCTGAGAATTGGAGATGTCGACTCTGCACAGCAAATCTTCGGCGACTCTCATGAGTCAAGGGAGGCGGCCCTATTGCAGCCTTTGCTGAGCATGTCAGATGGTCGATACAATGACGCCGTGGATCAGTGGCGGGTTCTTTATGAGGACCAAACCAGGAGTGATGGTGATCTGGTGGCGCAGAACATGGCAGTCTGCCTGCTTTACTCTGGAAAATTGGACGAGGTATGTAGAACTCATGTCAACTGACTTAGCCGGTGTATCCTGACTTACCATTCTCTCAGGCACGTCAACTCCTGGAGTCGCAGGTCTCTGCCAATCACTCCTTTGGTAGTCTCATTTTCAACCTTTCAACTGTCTATGAGCTCTGTTCCGATAGTGCAAACCAATTGAAGGGACAACTGGCAGCTACAATAGCGGGCCAACCCGTTTCTGGAGAAACAAACATAGACCGCCCGAATACAGACTTCAAGCTATGAGATGAGACTAATGAAAAGAACGACCTTGAATGGTTCCTTGAATTCAACTCTTTTTTGTAAAACGCCAAATGTGCAGACAATGCCAACTTCTCTCATGGATGGATGGATGAACGAATGCAACCCAATAATAATATATTTATCCCTGCCGGTGGCCCAAACACCATGCATCATGATCCAACTAAAAACCAAAAAACGCCAGTCAAAAAATGCGAATGTGTACAGCTGCGTCATTATTGTGATTTCGTGTGTTCTGGAATCGGTGGAGGTCGGACTCTAGGGCGTTTGATAACGATCTTGTCACCCTCCTTCTGCCAGCCTAGATTTTCTTCTTGAAGTAATTTCTCCCACGTCCAATTGACATCATCGCCGGTGCATCCACCCACAATCCAATCCACATGAGCGCTGAGGTAGGCACTACCCACTGCCTTCAAGGCATGTCTCCGCATTCGGTCCGCCGCCCAGTTCATTACTGCGCGCATATAAGAGTCTACACTTTTGTGTACCTGCCAGAATACCACCCAGTTGTCATGCATCAGGGCTGTCAACACACGGTCTACGACCTGGGACTCAAAAGCGTGCTCCCGTCGCGCCCGTGCGCGAAGCTCAAAGGCTAATAACATATTCTCCTGCCGACAAGCATAATCGAGGATCAAGTAAGAAACTAAGTCTTTCACTTCCAAGTCGGGCATTGGGTGGGACTTGGAATGTAGTCTGTTCAGACAGTGCTCCAGGGAAGGGAAATATGACGGAGGATGCTGCGAGAGAATTGCCAGTCGGATCGAGAAATAATGAACTCGTTGGGCGAATCCGGGTGGGGACGTTGCTGAGGTAGCCAAAATACCCTCTCGCAGCTTCCGGAGGGAAAGGAGCAGCTTGGACAATTCCGCCGATGGTGGGGGAACACCCTGCGCCGCGGGGGTTGTCTTGGAAGTTGGTTGGGCTGCAGGGGGGTTCGACGTTGCATCATTAGATGAGCTCATTGGAAGTGATGCGTGTGCAGTATCCAAATCCTTCTGGTGATCAGAACAGAAACGCAAATATCGCTCAACAATCTTATTGTAGTACTCCTCCTGGGCTTGCTGGTTCAGTAGTCTGCAACGTCTTGCGTCAGTGGTTTCCAAAAAAGGATTGTCGATGCATCTTACGTTCTATCACCCTTGGAAACGAAGCCGACCCTCTCAAGAGGATCGGCCACGGGCCGTAATCGGCTTCCTTGAGGTCTGACGGGTTTAGTGGAATGCATGGAGGGGACATGATGGAGCAAAGATATCCCGTATCAGATCTGGGGTTGATGCAAGTGTGGGCCGCTATTTTGCATTGTTTGCACCGAGGTTCCCAACGACGCAGTAGATTTGGTTCTCCCCAACTACTCAACACTCCATTTTCTATAGTTCTTTTTTTTTTTCTTAGTACCTTTTCTTCTTCTTCTCCTGCAATACTTCCTTCGAGAACAATCTCGTGACAGCTGATCTGCTTACATGCTGTGCATGGTTTGTGGCTGATCCGCCAAGTTCTAAACACCACGTCCTGCATTAGACTCTGCATGTGACAATGTCTCGCCAACGTCGACCGGTACAGGGGAAAGAGTTGGACAGCCCAGCAAATAAGCTGGCCAATTCAGTTCTGGAAGTACCACCAAAGCTAATGAAGAAACTTCTACACTGGGATGAATTACCGCATTGGCAGCGCGATAATCACCACATTCATACTGGATATCGCCCAGCCTCGTCATCATTTTGGGTCTCATTCCAATCATTGGGCTATTTTCACAATGAGACAGTCAATATCTACACTCATCTTTTGCCATCTGTCTTGGCTATTCCTGCAGCCTATCAGCTGTATAATGCTTTGACACCTCGTTATCAAACCGCAGACTCCTCTGATATTGCTGCGTTTATCTGCTTTTTCTCCGGTGCTGCTTTTTGCCTGGGAATGTCTGCTACATACCACACAATCTCCAATCATTCACCGGTCGTGGCTCGTATTGGCAATGCACTTGACTATATTGGCATTGTTGGACTCATCGTGGGTAGCTTTGTTCCCAGTGTCTTCTACGGGTTCTATTGTGTGCCCCAGCTCCAGCATCGATACTGGACCATGATCTGCAGCATTGGGCTGGGGTGTGTGGGTGTCTCAATTCTCCCACGGTTCCGAACCCCCCGTTGGCGACCATTCCGGGCTGCCATGTTTGTCGGGATGGGCCTGTCGGCTGTCTTCCCCGTGGTTCATGGACTTGTTCTTTTTGGGTTCGAGCGCATGCGACAGCAGATTGGGCTTAACTGGCTTTTACTCCAGGGATTCTTATACATCCTTGGCGCAGCCATCTATGCTGCACGGATACCCGAGAGATTGCGGCCCGGTCAATTTGACCTCGTTGGTAGCTCGCATCAGATCTTCCACGTGCTTGTTGTTTGTGCAGCAATCGCCCATCTGACAGGCCTTTTGAAAGCTTTTGATTATCGGCACAGCGGTACTGCTGAGAGTTGTCAGATTCAGATTCCACGCGGCTGAGTTCTGGCGGTATTAGAGTGGAGAAGATGAGGTTGGACAACATGCTCATGGCAATTTTGGAGGTAGCATGGAATGAAACATTTCACGCAGTCGTGTGGCGAAGGGGAATGGTCGTCTTCGAAGGTGAAGGTCCCTGCTGACGATGACCCGGTTCGTGATGTGCAACAATGACCACAGTCAGAGCGAAGCGGTGAAAGCTCTGACAGAGAAAAGATCCAAAGACAGTGGCTCAATCCGGTCAGCCGAGTCAAATGAATTCGAGATTTTCACATGGTGCTCCTGTCCGTCGAAGATATTGTATATGGGTTTCATTGGTGGCTCACTCGGACCTAGCCCACAACCGACACCCCAGAATAGTCCTTGTCATCAATGATATTCGTCATTTCCCCCCAGGAATAATGAGGGAAATAATAATCCAAAAAATAATAACCATGGACGACCAAAAATTCACAAGAAAATAAATCCAGAAATCAAGAAAAGAAAAAAAAGACAAAAAAGAAAAACTTAACCCCATGGGCTATTACCAATGTTGCATCAGAGTGTGTGACCTTGAGGACCCCTAGGGGGTTCCAGGTCCCGGACTTGCTTTCTTGCTTTTATCTATCACGAGCGATGCTCCAATTGAGCAACGGCTATCTTGAGAAATGCGGTCCCCAATCTGGGCCGATCACCGACACTATGGGGGGTTCGAGGGAGGAGCAGAAGCCCCTTTATTTTTACTTTCCAAGTGCCTGTCGCCAATCCCAGGTAAAGTTGATCAGATGGAAGCATTCTTGGGTTTCACAGCGGCTGACCTCTTTGCGGCTGCCGTCGGTATAGGAATCCGAATGGAAGTGTGACATTCTTTTATGACTGGTTTTTTTTCTGGTTCATGAAGCTTGAGCTTGTTTCCATGATTTTTGCTTTATATATACGAGCAAAGTGGAGACTACGTGTCAGAAGAAGCGGATACACTGGATGTGCCTTATTGGACTGTATATTGCACGCCAACCCCAGGTCCCTTTCTCTCTCTATCCAACCTGAGCAGGTCCTCGATTTCTCCAATTTTTTATGCATTGATCCCCCGGCATTGTCGATCTTTCCTCTGTGATACCACTTTATTCCTACACCCTACAATAAAAAACGCAAAAACAAAACGAGGCATTATCCCAGTCTCGTCGATCTCTTTCCATATTCCATACATTGCTGGCCCTCTATGCTTGCCGAGACCAATGGTAGTCCCTATACTGGAGGGGATGCACCAAAGCTTCGAACTGCTTGTGAGAATTGCAGACAATCCAAAGTGAAATGTAATCTGTCTGGGAAAAACGTCTGTACCAGGTGTTTGCGACACGGTCTGCAGTGTCAGTACGGCTTTGCGAACCGATCTGGAAAACCAAAGGGTAGCAAAAACCGTGCTACGCTTCGCAAGTTGGGTCAGTTACAGGAGGAGAAGCCGCCCCGTGGATTTCGTGGGAATCGTATCGTACCTCCTTTAACAGACAGAGAGCCTCGAATGCCTACCAACTATACAGGACATATGGCAGATCCACTGATGGATGACGACGTGAGTTGATTCAAAACACCCCATCCCTTTTCTAATGATTATATTCTGACACAGGGCTTGGTCCAGATATGCTTGATACCAGGTCCGCCAGCACTTTGGGAAAGCCCGCGAAGTTTTGGTAGTACTGCCGGACTAGATGCACCCATATGCCCTTCGCAGCTGGCTGCAGTTGACGGCTCCCCGTTTACTGATCTGATGGACTCTTGTTCTGCATTGCCTCTTAATATGGGATATCCACATACGCCCGTCACGCCGACATTCCTTCCATCGGACCCTCTGATAGATGGGATGGCAAGCCCGCCGTTTGGAGGATCTGTTTCTTCCCCTTACTCAACAGCACCATGCGAGTGTGTGGATAAACAGTTATTCTATATGAATCGACTGAATCACCTTCTTGCTGAAACAATCCCTCTACGATTTGACCATAGCCTTCAAGCCATCAAGGCTACTTTCTGTGCCTGTCAGGTGTTCATGCAATGTATCAAATGCACCAAAGACAGTGCCAACTTACTTCTTGTTATTTCCGTTCTCAACTTGACTTTACAGTTATTTGAACATTGGATCTCACGGGATACTTCACGAGCTCCACGCATGGAGCATGGAATCGACATTCGCTATGGATACTATGAGATTGGTCTCGAGGATAATCGGCAGATCCGATTTTTCTTAATTCGGAGACTGCTATTTCAGTGCAGGGATGTGTTGGCAATGTTGACGACCGCTGTTAATACTGCTTGTCTCGAGAATCCCAAACTCCTGGGCGAAGGCCCTTCGGAACCGAGTATGAAAAGTGAAGACTCGACCAACCAGTCATGGCTTTCACCAGAGCATTTTGGAACAGTGCTACCAGATGTAGATTCGGATACACTAGGTTCGGGTCCTGAAAGCAATTGCCTTCTACCTATTATCGCTGGTTACGAAGCTACAGTGGAGGCATTTCTTCGGTCCGTCTCCTCGAATGATTGTATCTGTGGATCCAACTACATGGCGCGAGATGAGTCTATTTGAAGCGCAAATGTCTATATGGGGTTATGAATTGGTGTGGATTTTTTTGCAGCATTTTTTTTATCTCATTTGATGCCTTTCGAAGTTCAAGTTTCAATCCCTGCAAAGTTGTATTGTACGGGGGAGGATCTTTTTTGTCGTAGATAGGATTTTTAGCAATCGTAAACTCGGACCGGCTAAGCCTGAATAATAAATCGGCTATATAACTCAAGTGCTTATTCTTGAATGCTACTATTCTTCATAGTATGGATGTATGCTGTGTAGTTCTTTGCATTAGTCTCAACCCCACACTCTCGGTCCGCGGCGAGCCTCGGCACTTGCATCTCGGACCTTGTATAAGACCCCAACTTCCCCCTCATCTTATCCCTATACCAGGGAAACCCAACCACATCATAATGTCACCTTCCGATCGAATCAATCAGGTGAACAAGCACCTCAACTATCCGGCTGGTCTTCTTGCTGGTCAAGTAGCCATCATCACCGGTGCAGGTCAAGGTATCGGCGCCGAGGCCGCTCGGCTTTTTGCCAACGAAGGCGCAAAGGTGATAGTTGCAGATATCGATGCTAGTAAGTATCAACGAGTCTCACGTTGTCATACGTCTCTAAATAATTACACCATATTCCCTTTACCGAATCATATCGCTAATACCCCAAAATAGAAAAGGCCAACGCGGTCGCCGACGCCATCAACGCTGCCGAGCCGAACCGCGCCCTGGCAGTTGTCGGCGATGTTCTCGACAACAACTACATCAAGGAGCTTGTGAAGCGCGCAGCCGAGTTTGGTGGTGGCAAAATCCATATAATTGTCAACAATGCCGGTTTCACCTGGGACGGTGTAATCCACAAGGTGAGTGCCCGTCTCCAAGTCCCCCAAGGGTCGCGGGTGTATTTAATTGTCTACATTCACGATCCTTTGTCCCTCGTATCATGATCTCGGATCCGTATTTCATTGTCCCCCACTGTCCTAGCTGGGTATATGTAGAGCTAACGAGGATATCCTTGGATTGACTTCTAGATGACCGATAAGCAATGGGATACCATGCTTGCAGTGCACAACACTGCGCCCTTCCGGCTGGTGCGAGAGGCCGCCCCCTATTTCCGGGTCAAGGACCAGGAGCCGCGGGTTATTATCAATATTAGCAGCACGAGCGGAATCCACGGTAATGCGTAAGTTCAAGTTCGAGTTCTCGAGTCATCTCCCTTCGTACCCGCCTTTTGCTTCTGCTTTCGACATTCGTTTTTGATGCAAGATATCGAGGCTAATTCGATTCATAAAACAGCGGCCAAGCCAATTATGCAGTTGCCAAGGCTGGCGTCGTCGGTCTTACTCGTACAATTGCCAAAGAATGGGGTCCAGCCTTTGGCGTGCGCTCCAATACTATCGCCTTTGGCTTTGTCACAACCCGTCTGACAGCCGCTAAGGAGGCAGGTGCTTTTATCACTACTCCTGATGGTACTAAGGTCGCGCTGGGTATTCCTGGTAAACAGCTTGCGGACAAGAAGGGCGCGGATGAAAAGGCTAAGACTGAGAGTTATCCGGATATCCCCCTGCGAAGACCTGCTAGCCCTGAAGAAGCGGCCAGGTCGATTCTTGGTGTGGCTAGTCCATACTTCTCCTATGTTAATGGGGAGACGATTCGGGTTACTGGTGGACGGAATATGTAAATTTATCAAGGTTCAATTCCGCAACGAATATACCAGTACTTGTAATTGCGATTGGCAACTTGAAGCATGACTCGGAACTACTTGGCGTCGTCTTGGATGAGAAGGTTCATACTGGTAGTCATTCATTAGTCTGAATTCACCAATACCTCGTATCCATTAGCAGTAAAGGCATCAGCCAGATCGCTTACATGGGAGACACCTCCCTACACGTACTGCTTCGTGAAATCACCTCCATAATCTTAGAAAGAACAAAAGGAAGAGCATTTGAGTCGTCACATCTACAGTTACACCTGTGAAGTGAAACTTCAAGTTGATTACATTGTTGTGCCACCAGTTGACCGACTCTACTAGCTTTTCTCTGGTCTTCCTGGCTGGAATGAACCAAGTAATGAATGTTTGCTGACTCGAAAGAGCAGAACCTGCCACAGCCCGAGATATTCTCGTCCAATGTCGGGTTAGTCCTAGTCGCTAAAGTTATCGAGTCCGAGTCCATCTTACAAGGGGTCCTGGGAAGGGTCTAGAGAATCCACCAACTACAAATGTTTGAGGTACTACACAATCATGACCAAATGCAATAAGATTACTACGAGCACTCAAGTGCCAGACTTGCCAGGGGCTAGTCTTAGGCTGGGTCATTTCGAATTTATGCTCAGGTTTTCAATCCTGCAACCTTCAAGTTGGAAAAACATTTGAAGGAGTACTAACCAACACTGACGCCGTCGATATGATATAAAATGGTAATTAGAGGGACTTAAACAAAGCATAGTAGAATGTTCAAGCTATGTAGGCTTTTAGGTGAGCATCGATCAAGATAGACACATGTGCACGGGGCTGATACTACTACTAGTGTGTAGTCAACTGGTACTTTCATTTGAACTTGAAGTCCGCAAATGATGTTGTTGAACATACTTGCAAGATTATGATATCAGTCTTGACTGACCCTAGCAGCATTAATACTGGAGGCAAACATCTGAACTCGGGAGTATCTAATTCGAGTCCTCGAGCAAGTTCCAAGACTCCATGAGATGATATGTCAAAGTATCTTTCAAGCCATGAAGCTCATCATATGTCAACTGGTATATTGATCTCTTGGCCTCATCAATAAAACCCGTGTGGATTTATCTCATTTCACCTGCCCCATTTGATCAGATGGACTCCCGTCACCAAATGTAGGAGGAACTTATTCAAAATTTCGAGTTCACCCTATGAGTCCAAATATCATACGAACACAATGATTCCCAACACTGCCAGTGGCATCCACTCAAGTCTGACCTTGGCACAAAGACAACGACCTGAACCGATAGAGACATCTGGCATTAACCGGCTAGAGCGAATTTTGGGCTTACTCTCCATTCAGTCCCGTCCAGATGTCGGTTCTCTGATCTACATATCCCCACAGCAACAGTTTCAAACAGGACTGTAGATCAGTTCTAGACTCCAACTCTCAATCCCGTTGTCTCGCCCTTCATATGTATGTTTCGGATGAGATGAGTCCAGGTACTCCGCACATATGCGTATACCAATCCGGGTATAGCTATACAAACAATACCCAACCCCCGGAGCCCTGGAGTGGAGCGAATATATGAGAACTGAGACGATCACGCAAGCCCGAGTCGGTCAGGCTTGATGGGGCTGGTGGACCTGGAGCAACAATTGGCGATGCTAGTCTCTGCCGCGTCAGGGCTTATTGCTGGAGTTATTATGGGGGCTTGGTGCCCAGTGGATACTGGATCCTGTCTCTTTGGACCCGCTTGGGTCGAGACTCGTACGCGTGGCTGACCGCATATAGCCACCAGTGATATCGTTGCCTCACTATGGAAGAAGGGTCGAGACTATTGCTGCAACTTATGATTCAGGGCTGCAGTGTCTGGATACGTGGTCATATGTAGAGGTGGCCATTCATGACTCTAAGCAGGTGGTTCTTCGACTCAATTGGTAGTAGATGGTGACCCACTGGCATTATTACTTCTATTTCTAGATGCGTACATACCCGTGGATAAATTTGGATTATTATTGAATATAATAATTGATTAGGAGTAGCATTAGTAGTTCACGTTTGAAAGAATTGACTTTTCTGCACATGTACGGGTACTCAAATGGAGCTCAATCGCCAACTGGTGGATGTCAATCAAGTGGAGCCCTGAAGGCTGGAGTGTTTGTACCCAAGTAGTAAAGATGGCTGGAGGATACCATGTTGGAATTGATCAAACATTGTGGTTAGTACTTTTCAATGTGTTCAAACTCACTATTAATCATAGAGAACAATCTTACTATAGATTCCTCGTAGCTCAACCTAGATGTAAGTAAGAGCTCAAGCAAAAGACGTTACTCTTACGTGGCTTGTTCCACAACATCAAACATGCAGTAGGTTCTTTCCAACGACCTGGGCGCTAAAAGGCTAATCTGGTGGCGAATCAGCCAACCGCAGCAAGCTGCCGCCAGATCCAGTATGCGAGAGACAGAAAAGAAAAATGGCGTGGAAAGAAGGCCTCGCCCATCCCTCTCGGGTTGGTGCTCCAGCGTTCACGCCTCACGTCTCACTTGGGCAGCAATGGGGTCTCACAGTAGCACGACATCTAGAGTATCCACATGAGAGGACCCGCATAGTCGGAGCCCTCTTGATGCCTTGGAGTAGGAGCAACGTTGCACGGGGGTGGTCAGACTGGACCAAGAAATTCAAGTTCAAGTCCCAGTGGAGGTGAGAGGAATCATAAGACTGCACCTCAGAATAAGGGAGTATAGGAAAGGCGTAGAGTGAAAGTAACTTGATGTGAGATGTATAATCAATTATCGCTCCCGAGGTCCATCCGAGGTATCATATCGTTAAAAAACAAAGCCCAAATGCTTCCCCATAAAAAAACAAATCCAGTCCAAGCAAAACCATGCCGGGAGTCTATGCAAAGATGCAGAATAAAATCAAATATCAGATCACCACCCATAAACTTCATCAAAATAGATCAGGATGAATCTTTCCCAGAAATAAAACAAATATGTGGAATCATAGATATCCAAGTTTCAACGCCTCAAACGACCCCGAGATAAAACAATGTCCGCCCATTATAGAGCAATTTCTTCAGTCGTGCCACCCAGATATATGCTTTGGTATTTCCAATAAAAGCAAAGAAAAACAGAGGAAAAAAAACCAATAACCTCAGGAAAGAGAGGCTCGCCTCCGGGTATGTTGAAAATATTAAAACAGTAGAAGTATGGTTCGAATCATCCGTGGAAAGAATCCAGTGGCCTGCGGAAAGATCGCGTGGAAATCCAGTGGAAAATGCAAGTATGTTCACGATTGCTGAACCAGGGAAGATCGATAAAAAAAATCCAGGGAAATATAGGTATGTCCAGAAGGGTAGAATAGAAATCCAGGAAAAGCAGCAGTCGAGTCCCCAAAGCAACGGCTTTGACTCGAACTGTGTGAAGTAGCTTTTGTTTTGTTTGTTTTTTGTTTCGAAATCCATAGAAACCAGATTGGAGAATCCCAGACTGATAATCAAAAAGAAACTCCAGGCGCCCAGGGAATCAATAGTGTTAGGGTAAAATGGCGTGTAAATCGTGTAGTCGCGTTAAAGGGGAAAGGGGGAACCTGGTCTGGAAGTATTTTAACAGACCGGAATAGGAGGTCCAGGGAAGATATCCGCGGGGATAGTGTGATCCACGCAGAGAGAGGAAGGGAAGACCACTTTGCAGTCCGGCACCTGTTCCGAGACAACAGGCGACATGCAATCGTAGTCGGTATAATCCTCGGTAAGGGCCGAAGTGTCTGAGAGGGCCGAGTCGGAGAAGTCCGAGTAGTGAGAAGAATCCGACGATGACCCAGATGGCTGGGCATGTAAGGGTTCTACAGGAATGAAAGGCATCTGGGGCTGAACGTAGTAGTCGGCCTGCGGGATTTGGTCCGGCACCCAGGAAGCCACAGGGGGTTCGGTAAAGCGAGGGCACTCCACGATCAGTTGGCGTAACTCCGGGATAGTGATCCTCTTGGAAGGGTCACGCTCGAAGACGCGGCTGAGAATGCAAACCATTTCCGTGGAAAGAGGCAAGATTGACTTGAGGAAGAAAGGATCCTTAAGGTATGCCCGGAAAGTAGAATCTTCCATGGAGGCCCGCTTCCATGGGTTGCGACCGCATGTTAGATTGACTAGCATCACCCCCAGGCTCCAAACGTCATTGGCGGCGGAGGCGTAACAGGACATGGGTTGAGGGTTGGTCTGTTGACATTCTGTGCGGATAGATTAGGTTAGGCGATCCGGGAGTTGGGTATGGGAAACAAAGAAGTAGACAGTAGAGTATATCGTCATTCCCATCTGGCTTCGTGGTTACAAAAGAAAACTTACCAGGCGACATGTAGAAAGTGGAACCGCAACCGAAATCCGAGGTAAAATATTCTTCAGTGGCTAAGCCAAAGTCGGCCAGCTTGACGGTCATGCCTTGGTCGGTGACCAGAACATTCTCGGGCTTCAGATCCCGGTGGTAAATCCCGAGAGAGTGGCAGTACTGTACGGCATCCAGGAGTTGCAAGAAGACACGCTTAACCAAGGGGTCATTGGTGACGAAGTTGCCTTTATCGGTGATACTGGAAAAGAGATCGCCTTCCGGGCAATATTCCATGACGACGTAGGTACAGTCCACGGAATCCATAATGCGAACCAGGGAGACGACGTTCGGGTGTTGACTGGCCAGATGATGCAGGCGGATCTCCCGTTGTTGATACTTGAGTTGTCGGGGATCCAGCCCAGACTTGTTTAATGCCTTCACGGCATATGAGACGTTGGTGTGAATATCCACGGCAGTATAGACGACTCCATAGGCACCGACGCCTAAGATTCCAGTGAGTTCTAACCGGTTGGCCAAGATAAATCCTAAACGGTCCTCGGGAGCATAACACCGGGGAATGGGAGACGGTGGCGGAGTTGGAAGCATGGCCGGATACATGGTATATAGATAGAACCTTGTAAGGAGAGAGAAGATACTAGGTATAAGGAGGGGTTGGGGGATATCCAAGGTTTTCAAGTTTCAGGTGTCGAGAAGAATCCGAAGGGAATAGTATATATAAGTCCTTGATCTCTGATCCTTAGGAAGAAAGGAAAAGAGATGGCGTAAATATAAATCCAGATGTAATCCAGTGGCAGTGTATCCGGGGGCGTTTCTTCTCCAAATTAGATCGGGGCGAATCAGGAATCCATTCCACGGGGTTAGATCCGAGAAGAGAAGGGTTCCAGGAGAGAGAAGTATCAGATAGAAAACAAACAGATTTTTGTTCCAAATACAACAACACGAAATAAAAAAAGGAAAGTATGTATGGAGGTAAAGGAAGAAATAAGAAGTAAGAAGTAAGAAGTAGGAGAATGTTTATCAGGGGGGGCGATAAAAATAATCGATGATGCGTCGAGTCCCATGTGGACAATCCAAGTGGAGTCTCCCCCATTTCTACGTATAATGTACACTAATAAAGTACTAAAAGTACTAAAAGTAACTAAAAGTAACTAACACTAATCACTAACAAGGCCAGGCCACCGTGGCTCCAGCAGGAAGCGGTGTGCAGCCTACACTAGTGTCAAGTAGTTCCTTCTTCCCTTCCAATCA
Organism: Penicillium herquei; assembly: GCA_039634405.1. NCBI lineage: Eukaryota > Fungi > Ascomycota > Eurotiomycetes > Eurotiales > Aspergillaceae > Penicillium > Penicillium herquei. The sequence continues at coordinate 1,972,588 of CP098387.1, read as the reverse complement.
TTCTTCTCCTCCACTTCCAACTTGCAGACGCCACTGCATTAACTGATGCATCCTATTATCCACCGTTATTGGTCCATTCCCATCTGCTTGTTTTTACTTTTTGCCCCATCACCCTCTGAGTGGCAATGATTCGAGACCTCTCCGCCACTTCATCCCCCTCCACTTTATCCCGTTCCCACATGGACACCTATTGAATTCTCCATAACACAAACCTGAGAAGTTGCCCCACTGACCAAAAAAAAACTTGTTGAAATGTTTCTCCCCCCAAAACCGTGTTTCCGTGTTTCGTTTCACTTGAAGGACCAGGATTCTGGATTCGTTTTTTTTGGTTTGGGGTTCTTTTGAACTTTGAAGCACCTACCGCATCCCTCTAATCTCTGACCCCTCAAGTCCTTCAACTTTATTCGTCTGTGCAAGGTCTCTCAGATGCACCGACCACCAACAAAAAGTGAGGCGATGCAGGAGGGGGGTCTTCCGACCAACCAGATCCTCCGACCTTCGGTACATTCGAGAACGAGTGGATCTTCTTTCCCGAATGCTTTGGCTGCTTGCGTTGCACGGACCTTCAGACCCTGGGCAAACTTGTGACTCCAGTTGCCAAGTGATTGGCCAACGTGGTGAGTTCGGGGACCGCACCCAGCCTTTGCGACACCCAAGGCGCCTAACTTGTGTCAGAGAGAGATGAGGGCTGGAAATCTGCCTTTCCCTGCCCCCCTTTTTTTGGATCTTCCTCCCCGACCCTAACCGGATTAAAAAATAAATCAAATCAAATCAAATCCCAAAAAAAAAACCTTGAAACTGAACACGACAGGAAAAAATCAATATAATGAAAACAGACCATCCGATCAGTCAACCTGCGGTGAGAATCACCTGATCTGCACGACTGCACGACGCATCACATCGACTGTACCCCAGGATTGGCAATGCAGCTGAACCGCTGAGCTTTTTGGACCTCTCACCGCTATCTAGGATCTTACCAGTTCTATGCTTCTCCATCAATAATTTACTAGTTTACTGCATATTTTAGGCATAGTTTAGACTGTCCTCATTTTTCTGCCTTGGTCGATCATCTCGATCATCGGCCCTGCATGAGGCGTGGTATGTTAGCTGCCAGGGGGCGACGCCTTCAAGACGAGTCATGACTCCTATTCTTTTTGCAATGATTGATTGCCCCACAAAATAAACACATTATCGGCATCATTCAAATATATGCAAAGAATATCATCACCACTTTCTTTGTTGGAATTAGTCCCGGATACCTTTGCCACTAGAGTGGTACTAGAGTGGTGGCAACCATGGAACGCGGAGATCTTCGCCTTCGAGAACATCACCATCGAACGTAATACTTTAGTATGTACACGAGTACTCATTCCTTGGAAGTATCCCTGAAGATGTAGACAATCAAGAAGTGCGAAGAACTTGAAATTGTACATATGTACTCAAATCTATAATAGTCCTCGTACATGTACCCATGTACATTGCAGAGCAGTCGCACCACCCATTCTACACCACATGTACAAAAACCCAACATTTGAACCCCACAACCATTCAAGTATCTCCCCGCCAATACCTGCAACATGAAAGCGCATGGCCCCGAGACATTAAAAACGCCATGCATCATCACCCGGGGGCTAGCTCACCCCACCATTCACTCTCCCTTTCTTGCCTCTTTTTGCCTTTCAACTATCCCACATACATACTCTAGACCTTCGTATTTCTCAGCCCATCTCACTGGCCACGCAATTTCAACCTATACCCAATCGGCTTCCATCCTGACTTAATCATCCCAGCACACCGAATGCCCATTTGTTCTGATCGGAAAAACATGGCGGGAAAAAGGAGGGGAAGGTCTATCCACCCTGGCAACGCATACGTAGTTGGCTGACCTGTTTTCTTTTCTTTGTGCTTACGCCTCCGGGGAAAGGGATGAACCACGCGTTGGTCTAACGGTCGTTTGTGATGGGTCAGACTTTTGGGTCCGAGGTGAGATCAAGATCGACATTGAACATGGCTTTGCCTGTCTCAACCGTGGATGGTTGATGTCAGCTTCGTATGTAGATCTAGAACTTGGTCGGATCCGAGAACCACTTTTTTTTTTCTTTGGTTACTGTGGTACGACTAACAGGTTTTGGATGAGAGGGACCTGTTTACTATCAGATGGTTGGTTGGCGGGCTTATGGCTTATTATTGGGTGTCTCTTTCAGCCTCCCTGGTCCCGGGTACGGGCTTCGACGGAGCCCTAGCCCTTGAGTCATCACCCGGGTGCAAGGGCGAGAACATCATGACTCGGATGGAAGGATTCGGGAGAGCCTTCTAGATTATCTTACATTTTCAGGCAACAGAGTTCAACTTGAAGTTCATGTTCCAACATTGAAGGTTGCTCAACATTTATATGTGGGTATCCTGACGCGGATATGTAGTGAGAACTTCCAAGGTTGAAGCTGAATATGTTGAGAAACCCTCAAGGTTAGGTTGAAATGACCAGTTGACGCAGCTGGCAGATGTCAACATTGATTATGATATATTATCTAACCGTGGAAGATTCAGACATCGGGACTCGGATGTCTGGGCACTGGTCACGGTAACACACGGTCTGTCGTGAGAAAATGACTGGGATTTTCTTTCTCAGTTTCAACTGTTCAAGTTGGATGGAGTTAGTTTAACTTGAATCCCGTTTGCGGTATTTGTGATAGACTCGGAACATAATATGGATGGAAGCTTGGGGATGCCTGGAGTAGTTATCAGATGATAACCCTAGAGGTCTTCGAGTCCTCAGAGCCGCGCTCTCATGTATGTATCCAGCCTGAGATTAGTAGGCATTGAAAGTAGTCAAACTATGTAGTGCATAGCCCCGGGCTCTTTCAGTTTTTGATCCCAAGGTTCTGCAAATGTTGTTGATATTCAATCTTCCAAGTTCTCGACATCATGGTGGATCGGCAAGACCAGCGGGGCATAAATATACTACCTACTAGTAGTATCATCAAGTCATTTTTATCTCAAATCTTGCCCACCTGGGCAGGTGTTGCAACTTGAACATACGTAGATGATCGCTCATCTACCTACATTGTCTGCTACTGCCACTGCCGACTCCCTAGCCTCAGGCCAAACTCAATCCTACTCAAGTGCTTCAGTCCTGGAGATGATACATATATCGGTAGCTGCATACTAGTAGGTCTGCACATAAGTACACGTAGTACAGACATGTGCATAACTTAGACAACATTTGAATATCACAATAATCAGACAACGCTATCAAATACAACGGCCACCTGGGTCTGTATGCGCCCGGTTGAAACGCCAACCATATCATGTAGTGCATCCGGAAATCGCCGTCGGTATTTTAACTTGGGCTTGCATATGGCGACACGAAAATCAAATTTCCGAATCCGCGATCATTTTAAAGAGCTCTTGAATTTTGAAACGAGGAAATCTCAATATTGTCGAGTCTGATTAGATGAGAACGTAGTTTTACTATTAGTAGTGATACTACAGTACTGCGGCGGCGGCGTCAACTGGTTACCGCTATTGCTAACAGCTACTAGGCTGCAGAGAATCTAACTTGCGCAAATGAAAATGTTACCAAATACTTGATCAGAGTAACGCATATTCTAATTACATAGCCCAAAATAGCAATAGAGACGAGACTCACAAATGCCAGTATCCGTATGCACTTCTACTCTCCGGACATTTCCGCCTGAAGCACAGCCATGGTGTAATGGGGATTCCCATTCTCAATATCACCAGGTCCACAGAGGCTGAGCATACGTATCCACAAACAGAAATAAGAACGAAGTGGATGGATGTTTAGAGTCATGGCTGAGATCCTGGTGCCTGATACGCTCTTTTAATTTCCGTATAGACCCGAAGCTTGTTCTGAGTCAAAAGCAGACAAGGCTGTGAATACATGGACTCGCCCCATTATGAGGCGTTGAGGGTTGAGGCTTTGCGATGCATCGCCAATTTAGGCTGCCGCGTTTCTTAAACTTCAGCAACAGCTTAAGGATTGGAGTTGTGCACTCTGGAGTTTTTTGTGTTGGCGTGTTCCTCTCATGTATCTCAAGAGTAGAAGTGAGAGAAAAACAACGACGCATGTGAAATCCTCGACAGCCCCTTTGAGCAATATCAATACACATGACCGATGATGATGAATGCACTTATTGAAGAGCAGATATTCAAGCCAACCTATCACTTCGGCTTCGGCCATCCATCAATATCCCCAAACCAACGGGCTCGATAGATCTCATCCCCCAAGCTAATCATGTGTCGTTTCCCATGCGTTACAAGACTGATATGGAACCCGCGGAACTTGGTCCAGAGAGACTGCACATATATGAAACTTCCATCCGGCGCAAGGTTGAAGCTCTTCAAATCCGACTGCGGCAGCTCTTCATACTGATCAGTACGATTATAACCATGACGATCATTCGTGGTGACCTCAAAGCCCTGCATAAACTCATCGACAACATCGTCATACTCCGCATAGAACTCACCCTTCTCAATATCAAAGGCATGCAGTCCTCGATCCTCCGAGAGCAGGAATTTCCGCTGGTTCGGCACCGGGACAAGGTCATGGGGGCCTGCCCACCATGAATACCCTTTACCCCATTCGGTGTCAATATCATATGCATTTGGCAGTTTATAGATATACCGCTCATCCACACTCAGTTTACCCGTCGTCGCATCAAACGGATATCCCTGAATGGTACCATGGGCCGGAACCGGATCTGATCCATCAGCCGCAGCATCAGTACCTGTTGCCCACAGCATCTGCGCCTGCTCATCCCATATCATCGCATGAATCGCGCGAAGACCTGTGATATTCTGCAAGACGGGGGAGTCATCCATGAGCGGATTCTCCATGCTAGCATTATACACCAGGATACCATCCCAGGGTCGCTGACCAGTGGTGCCGACCGCGATCAAATCATTAGGTAAGGGTTCAAGGGTATGAGCATTCCAAAGAAACTCATTATCGCGACAAACAGCCCAAGTGATTTTCTTATCATTTGCAGGATCATCTGGCGTATGGTTGATGACTAGAGCAAGATCACTATATATGGCAGCGACACTGCGCCCGTTGCGCATGTACTTGATCTCGGTTGCGTCATTGGCACCCGCATACAGACATCGTTTCAGACCTGCTGGTAGATCCTGGGTGACATCTTCCCGACGGAAACTCCAGCTCACCTCCCCGGATCGATCATGAATCTTGATCTCGGGTGGATGGCCGTATACGCCATGGATGATTGTCTGCCATGGTCTATTCTCGGGCCGTAAACGGGCTTGAGGTTGGATTGGAGGGATGTACCAGTCGGATAATGGCTCAAACAATAAGGGGATCCAGCCCAAAAAGCTACTCAACATGATTCCAATACAGAAATGAACCCGAGAAAAAAATATTCGGGGAATTCAAAATGTTGGCCCCCTGTGGCTAGGAGAATCAAAAACCTCGATGTCCCCTACGGAATAGAGAGATCAAGGACCAGGTTTGGGGCGAGGAATCCTCCCTGGTGCGAGTGGAGACGAGTTTCCAATCAGATATTACTAACTCCTTAGTATGGAATTACACAGCCTACATCACATCAATCCTTTAGCATCGTTGCGAATATCTTGGCTAATTCGGGCCCCAAGTGGATAACTCCGTGGGAGATGGCCAATGTGGATGAAGGATGAGCGTTTCCACTTCTTGAATAGAAGAGACCCTGACTTGGGTTCATGGTCGCGTGTCTTGCCTTATTCCTGGGCAAAAGCACATCATCGAATTCACTTATTTTTCTTCTTCTGATCTCTTTTTTGAACCGATGAATTCTTGATGCGATTGTGGAAGCTGAATATCTGGAAGCCCTCAAAATGAAGGCTACCGGTGTCGTGAGGTTTATACATCACCAGGTCATTCAGATATATCAGTCTCCTGCTCGAACCCTGGAGATCCTCACGGTCTTTTGGGACTTTTCTCGTCGATATTTCTACGCTCTCGCGTTTTTGTCTTTATTCGGGGCAAAATTGCTACATCTTTATGCCCACCTATATTCACTTCCCTTGACGAAATTCCTTCTTTGGGGACCGTCGTTCTTTTTTCAAGATGTGGCTATCTTATTACTCTTTCGCATCTTTGTACAGAGGTTCTCTGGGTTCCTGATGGCTTTCAGTGCCATTCTGGTTATCCCATTTAGGTAATTTCTCGCGTGCTCCTTATCGAATGAGAGTCATATCCAACATATGAATGAATCTCAGACTATCTCATAGAATAATAAAGCCCTGACTAGTTTTTATTCAGTTTAATTATCTCAGGTATGGCTGCCGCCAACTTTTCAGTGTATGTCTTCACTGGATCCGAGATTCATTGGAGACAAGCCAAGAAATTTACAGGCGATGCCGCAGCTCTTCGCACATTATTATCTGGTTTAACAGGGTTTCTAATCGGCGAGTCATTGCTGATAGCTGCCGCTCTATTTACAGCACATCGCATCCACTTATTTAGTGGTGGCGTTCTGCATGTCTTGGCGTGGCCCTTCCGCTGGGGAACTTCCCATCTACATCATGTTGAACCCTGGTTGCATGGTCTGAAACAAGCACAGACATTACCGGATCCTCGACTCGATGAACAGATTCATCTACATGATGGTTACCTAGATGAGTCTGGCGAGGATGAGGAAGGAGATTACCTACTTGCTCCCCCTGTTCATACTAACTCCATCTCGGAGAATAGACGCACGACAGACCGTTGGATTCCGCGTGTTTTGGTCCTTGCTTTTGTCTTCTTGGCAGTCACTCTGCGCTGTCTCAGACCCTCGGATCCTGTCTATCTATATTTATCGGGAACATTGCCTTTAGTATCGTTGTTCGAAGGAGGTCACAGGAAGTCCCCTGTGGATCTCAGCGGTTTACCTTCCCTTCAGTATAACTATCTTGATTTCAATACGTCATTGCATTCGCCAACATCATGGAATTGGATGCCCAAACGCCCTGGTGCAGGATTCGAAGATTGGAAGGCCATGCACAAGGATAAGAATGCTCTGCATTATAGTCCACTGAAGAACCCGTTGCATATCTCCAATTTGCAAAAACCAGTTCTGGAATCCATCCGAGACGTCCTGGACGATGGAAGTGTCAAGATCAAACATGTGGTTCTGTTGAAGCTTGAAAGTGCGCGTGCAGATACCTTCCCGTTGCGCAAGGACTCTTTTCTGTATGATCGCATCGCGGAAACGTATGACAATGACAAGATCCCTCGGGATGTCGAGCAGTTCCTCTCAAATCTAACTCGAACCGCCGAATTTCTGACCGGGTTCGACTCGGGTTTCTCCCACAATGACTCTCTGCGTGCAGAACGCAAGGCTTATGGCGGTCTTAGTGCTAAGAACGCCTACACAACCTCGACTTACACTCTGAAGAGTCTCACTGGTACATTATGTGGAGTGGCACCGCTAGTCGCAGACTTCAACCGAGAGTGGAAACATCATATCTATAATCCATGCCTGCCCCATGTTTTCGAAATGCTGAACAAGCAACAGGGAATTGCTTCCAATGCATCGGGAACCGATGATTTCACAAAGTGGCCCTGGCACTCGATCTGGATGCAATCTGTCACCGATCGCTACGATGACCAGAACAAATTGACTCCAGCTTTGGGATTCCATGATATGAAAACCAAGGAGATTATCGAAAGCCCTCGCGCAAAGCACTACCCCGTTACATCGGAAGAAGTTAACTACTATGGCTATGCTGATACCGAGTTGCGCGAGTACATACGCGACGCCATCGATGATGCCGAACGTGACCACGAGCGCCTTTTCTTAGCCCATCTCACTGGCACCACACACCACCCTTGGGGCCTCCCAAATAACACATATGAGAGTATCCTCGGCTCAGAAAACGGTCATAATAAGGATCTAAACAAGTATCTGAACGCTGTTGGCTTTCAAGATAAATGGCTCACTGAGATCATTGACATCCTCGAAGAGAAAGGTGTTGCCAACGAGACTCTATTCGTTATAGCAGGAGACCATGGTCTCTCACTTCCCAATGATGGTGGTATCACTCCATATGATAATCCGCATGTCGGCAGTTTCGCTGTTCCAATTGTCCTCGCACACCCTCAACTTCCAGCTCTGGAGATCTCCGTCCCAGTACTCAGCAACCAGATCGTGCCATCAATCCTAGATCTCCTCATTGAATCGAAGTCCATCCCATCACAATCAACCAAAGCAGCCAAAGACATACTTTCTTTGTATGAGGGACAATCACTTATCCGTCCACTTATCCAAGAGCAAGATGGTATACAAGACTGGCAGTTTACAGTTATGAATACGGGTGGATCATGGCTGGCAGTTCGCTCGGCCGCAAACCCGCAATTCAGACTGGTTATTCCGCTCGTGAACGATGTTGAATGGCGATTTTCAGATCTGAGTACCGATCCTCGCGAATTAAAGCCGGTTGTTAGGTTTAATCTTGTGGATTTGGCGGTGGTAATTCGTAAGCGGTATGACGATGAGGTCTTGCATTGGCTTTATGACGCTGCTTATGTGACGAATTGGTGGGTTGAACAAAATTGGAAACGCTATGGATTTCATCCTAAGGGTCATTGAGAGGCATGGATTGGATGATGAACTGTCGGATTCTTATCTTTCTACTTCCTAGCCATCTTGGATCAAGGTTGTTCACTTCCAAGGTTGATGCGATTTTAATCCTACTCCCTGAAAAAGCTGGATCTATCGGAGTCCTATTACTCTATATTCCCGGCATCTGGACTGGACCTCTTTTACTACTTCAAGTTGGGTTGGAGTGATTAGAATATGGTAGGGCCAGCCTACAGCTTATCCCTCAGGCTATCAGTTGCCTAGATTATCCATATACCAGCCAACCTGTCCTTCTGTAGGTAACCCCGTAGGTACTTGCACACCTAGAGGGGTAGTTTGCGAAAGGCAGTTAATGAATATCTACGTTTAAATAGAATGCACACTAGATTGAATACATCAATATGTATCTGATTTCAAATTGATATCACGCAATCTCCTCCCCAGGTTGCCGTAGTCCTTGAAGAATGATTGGTAAAAAAAAAAAGAATGACAAAAATCTACTTGAAATGAAACAAACGCCATCCCCCGTATGATAAGAAATGATAAAAATGAAAACAGATACATGAACGCCGGCAGATTCATCGCCAATTAAGGCTTTCGTGTCAAGAATGGATGCTTCAGTGCCTCGGCAGGCGTGATTCGCTTCTCAGGATTTAATCCCAAGCACCGATCCAAGAAATCCACAAACAGTGTCAACTCCTTCACTTCAACATCCGACATTCCACGTGTACCTTTACCCATTAACCGGGTTTTCAAGTCGCGAGTAGGTTTCTTGAAATCCATCACACGAGTCACAGGTCGTCCGGTAATCTTATCCACTTCCGCACTGTGGAAATTGAGCATATCATCAAAGTGCAGATGGGCCAACGAGCCTCGTCGAAGAACCTTAGGCGGGAATTTACCCCGACACTCCATGATGGACTTGAGCATCTGGTTATTGTTTCGGCCGGTGAAAAGAATCTTGCCCGTGTAGAGTTCGAAAAGAGTACATCCAATGGACCACACATCAATGGCATAGTCATATGGAATACCCAGTATGATCTCCGGAGCTCGGTAGAATCGACTAACCAGGTACGGAGTGATTTCATTATCGGAGGATGAGGATGCGGATCCCAGATCACAGACCTTCAGAACGTTACGCTGTTCGTTGACGAGTAGGTTATCGGGCTTCAGGTCTGCATGGAGGATGTTGCAACGGCGGAGGAGGCTGAGACCAAGGAACATCTGGTGCGCATAGGCTCGGATAGCGCGCAGGTTGAGACCGACATCGCGACCGAATTTCTTGAGTACTTCGCGCAGGTTCATGCTGAGGTTTTCGAAGACCATGCAAAGATGGCCCTTGTGCTCGAAGTGGCGGAGGAACTTGATGACGTGTTTCTTATCTTCAGGATCGGCTTCGAGTAGTTGCTCCAGAATACCGATCTCCTTCATACCGGCTTTGCGCATGGTGTCGTTCTGGCGGATAATCTTGATCGCAACAAGACCCCCGGTCGTAGAGTCCGTGGCCCGGACAACAGAGGAGAACATACCCTTTCCGAGGTTCTGTGTGACATGATAACGTCCGTTGATCAACTCACCAATCCGGAGGTTGTAGTACCCTTCAGGATCGTCCCAGTTGTCCATCATGCTAATATCCAACTCCTTTGCTTGAGGGATGGCGGACATTGCTGAAGCGTGAGTCGGCTGCTCATCCTTATCTTCGGCGAACATATCGTCGTCGTCATCCTCTGCAAACATGTCGTAAGGATCTTTCTTTGGGGGTGGGGGCGGGGCAGAAGGAGCGTCCGGGATAAGGATATCTTGCTTCTGGGTCTGCGTCTCATCGTACGTGGAAGATGAGACATCATCCTTTGTTGTCTGGCTGGGGTCATGTTTTTGTCTCTCTTCTTTCATATCCATGGTTGGGTCATAATCTGCAGCGGAGGGCTCATCTCTTTCAGCGCCGTCGAGGGGCACAGCGTTGTTGGCCAGGTCCGTATCCTTGCCGACATTGAAATCGAAGCCTTCTCCATTTAGCTCGCTCGGAGTTTGTATCGGTGAAGGACGTGGGGAGTCTAGTAGATGGATCGATCAGTTAGTGTGTTTCAGTAACTTCTGCCTCAGTTTGACAAACATACCCGTTGCATCCTGCGCACTGGCGGTGTCCGTACCAATGGTCGATGAGTCCGTGTCGATGTCCCCCACATGCAACGCCTTCAGGTGCATAGGAGTCGCTTGACTTCGGTACTTAGCTCGAATAGCCTCACGTCGTTTTCGGCGTGCCTCCAAAGCAGCAGCTTCGTCAACGGGCTCGGAAGACTGCGGTTCTTCAGTAGCATCAGATGCGGAAGGGGTTTCAGCGCTGCAGAGATTATTAGCCACCATGGCGTTTAATATTTGAGACAGTGGGGAGACATACTCGTCCGCAAAATGGACGCGCGCAGGAGAATCCTGCTGCACCTGGTTCGATTTTGTTTCAGCACCAAGTTTGGAATCCGAAGAGACTGTCCGAGTCTTTCCTTCGCTCACTACCTGATTAGAGGAAGGTCCATATTTCTTGGAGTCTTTGGGGTGAGCATTGGAGTCTGACTCGTCATACTGTTTCTGCTTTCTCACTTCACGATATGGGGATCGGCTATGAGTACGCTGGCGCTTATCTCGGCGTCGGTCGTAATCATCTGTGTATCGCAGGCCACCCCCGTAGGATTCTTCCTTATCGTAGTCGTGATACGGCTTATTCTGCCGGCGCGGAGCTGAGCGGTCATTTCGATCGTCGTATCTGGACCCATAGCGACGCGAGGACTCGTACCGGGAATGCCGACTCTCGTACTCATCATACTCATCGTCGAGTCTGCGTTTATAGCCTCTATCTCGGTTGTCCCGGTATGGTGAGCGAGAAAGCGATCGGGATCGGGAGCGTGACCTCGTCCATGACTTTCGTCGGCGTGGTGAGCGACTGCCTCGCCGAAATGCAGGGGATCTGGGTGCAGAGGATGCACTATCTCTGGGGGGACGGTCAACGCTGGTGCCATTAAGAGGAGATTGTGACGCAGTTGCCTTCAACTCTGAGCCTGACTCAATGATCTCACCCTCTGAAGGGGTCGATAGAGACCTCGATCTCTGTCTCGAGGACATTGCTACCGACTTGACAAGATCTTGTTATGACCCTAGAACCAGCCCTAAGTCTGGTATTCCACTTTCTGTGGATGAATGATTTTTTCTTTCGGCCTTTGGAGGAGGCTTCAGAAAGGGATGCTCAGTTAGCGGGAGCACAGGAGACAAAATGAAATCTGGGATGTTTGAAAGTCCAACCGGCTTGAGAGGCCTGCCTTCACACCAAAGCCTTGTATAGCTTTGATTATCCCAAGCACATAACTAGAGGGCCAGGTCTTGGAAAAGAAGAATATGGGAGCGTAGTGATCCGATTGAAACGAATCACGCTCTGATGGGGGAGAGATGTGATAGAGATTAGAGGTCGTGCATAGACGACATGACCTAGTCGGAGATGATCTGATTCTGTCAGCCGTAAACAGAAGGCGGTCAGGAACCCCTCTTGTATGATAAAAAACCGGGGACTTTTTTTTTTTCTTACTATCGACATCCCCTCCTTCACTTTTCCCCTTCAAATTTCACTCTCAGTTTACTCTTATAATCATGGGTGGCGCTAGCAGAGAAGGTGAGCATCTCAATTTTCTTTACCTCGAACGCAAAAGCCATTTGGGCGGTCTTGAGCACAATATTAATGCCCATTATTATAGGTGGCAAGGTCAAGCCTCTTAAGGCCGCCAAGAAGGAGAAGAAGGAGTTGGATGAGGATGAGCTTGCATTCCGTGAGAAGCAGAAGGCCGGTATGTTCTTTCGATTTCCATTCTGTCGCTTTGCGACGCCACCTTATTCTGGCGCATCCAACTAACCACTCGGTACAATAGATGCCAAGGCGAAGAAGGAAATGGCGGACGCCGCCAAGGGCAAGAAGGGTCCCCTCAACACTGGCCAGCAGGGCATCAAGAAGTCTGGCAAGAAATAAATTAGGATGGAATGCTGCTAGGCGCATAACATGCGGAGAAACCCGGTCACCCGTCCAATTTACGATCCAAACGACTCACATATATCCAAAGAGAGCGCAATACATTTTATTCCTCATACCATATTATATCCTACTCCTGTTTGATATCCTCCTACGGTCCAAGACTTGGACCTGCATAGCCCTGGTCTTTGTTGAAGACTGGTCGATTCTACTAGAGTTTTCTAGCTTGAATGCAATATCAGATACGCAATGTTGATTATTGAATCCTCGTACAACATTATATTCCGGGAAAAGAAATCAAAGGCTTGAAAACGCACCAGAGAAGACAAAGGCACAGAAGCAAGCTAAGTAGCCGGGTATCCGAATCAGACAAACAAGCAAAATACGCTCAAGATTTAAAAGAACAAAGGGAAAAAAAGAAAATAAAAGCGCAAAGGAAGGAAAGATAGACAAAATTTCACCCGGAAATATTGCAAATTTGGTTATCCTCCAATTTCACTGGAATCAAATATGCCCAGATATCAACCTCGAAAAGTTATACTTAACTGGTGACCCGCTTGATCCATAGATTACTTCCATCGCCATTGTTGCTGTTTTCATCCACCCGTCTCCAGGCTCGACTGATCTTCATTCCAAGAGAATGCTCCTCTCGCTTGATGTCTGCAATCTCATTCTCCATGCTTTGAACGGTTCTTTTCACTTCTTCCTTGGCGGCGCGATCGTATGCAATAGCAGTGGGTTGGATAACGCGGGTCAATTCTCTAACCACTGTTTCCAGATTGGCTCGACGTTTTGCAAGGTCATCCCGTTGAGCCTCCATCGCCTGAACTCGAGTCACGGGGTCCTTTGGAAGATCCACGGGTGTTTTTTCCACTCCGTTTGGCTCTTGGGAAGCCTCCGCTGGGGTCGGTTTTCGAATCGGCTTCTTTGATATTGGCATTGAGATGGGGATTGGACGCCGACGGGACATGATAGAGGGAGTCTCTTCCGAAGACTTATCCTCGCCGCTGGAATCGTGTTGTGGGGTGGCATCCCTGGGACTATCTCCGGGGCTATCGCTTTGACTATCTTGTGCCCTAGGACTAGGAGCAGGACTGCCGGTTCTTGGCACGATCGTGACACCACCGAATTGAATATCAGCAGTCAACCGCATTGTATCGATCGTTGTATCAAGCTTTGGCTCCGGTCTGAGAGCTCGCTGTTCTGTTCGCGGATTATGTTGTTGGCCCTTTGCTGGTCTCTGCGGCAACGTACTTGGACCGCCGGCAGTGATCGTCGTCACGGTTGTCGGCACAAACCCAGTAAGAGAAGGCCTTCGTGTTCCGTCCGTGTTGCTGGCGCGTATGGGACGCTTTTCATTGGCTCCGCCACGCGATGCTGATTTTCGTCTTCCTCTATGAGCGCCTTCTCTCAACCAAGGCTCGGTATCTTTGAGTGGAGGGCCTTCGGTTTTAGAGAAATTGGCGATTCGACTGCGGGCTGCCTGAGCGATTTTCTTTGAATGGAATTGCTCGCGACCCCAGTTGAGAAAACTAGATGTGGAGCCTCCTGGTTTCTGAGAAGTGGTATGATTTGAATCCGCTTGACCAACTTTCCCTGGTTTAGCCAGAGTAGGTTCGCCAGAGTGCGCCTCCCATGGTGCTGTCTGCGCGTGAACTGGTCGCTCGCGGATTGGAGCCTGATGAGAGCGACTGACACTCGGCTGCTCAAAATCTGGTTTCCCATAGTTAGGTTCCCTGAAACTTGGGGGCTCCGGATCTTTGCGCTCATAAGCTGCACCCGGGTTGGGGGACCGATTGAAATTCAATCTATCATTCTCGAATTTCTCATACTGAGGCTCCCTGAATTTAGGAGGCTCAATAGCTGGGTCTAACAAGCTTGCTTGTGGAACAGGTGGTTCTTCATCTGCCGGAGAATACTCTACTTCTCGTGATGGTATCTCCTCAGGTACTCCAGATTTAAAAGCAACCGCTTTCTTCTTCGATCGTGGCGGCGATACCGTCAAGGGAGCAGTATCAGCATTCATTGTACTCGCCGGCAAGTCACCGAAATAGTCTCCAGTTGAGATCTTGGGCTCATGGGAAATTGTATTATTCAGTTCCTCGATCGGCGAGACACAAAAGCTGCTTCCACTGTCTCTTATACCTAAAGCTGGTGACGCCATGGGCGAAACGGCCGAGTATCTCTTGTCCTTGTCCCCCGAATTATTCGATGGCCTGACAACTGCAACGGGGATACGGGAAGACGGTTCTGACTGCCTAGTTGATAGTTAGACATGTTTCTCGACTCGACTAGTAGATCCAGGTTCTACAGACCTGATTACAGATGGAAGATCTTTGGAAAATATGTCTGTCTTTGTCGAAAATGTCGAGGTCGAGTTGGTATCCCCCGAGTTGTTATCCGCTGATGTGGGGTTGCCCAACGCGCGCCTTGGGCGATTCAGGCCTCCCTTTGACCACATGTTAATCTTCGACGGCTTAACTGACGATGACGTTGCGAAAGGTCGAGTTTTTTTATGATTGAGCAAAGAAATAAGCAAACGAGGAAAGTCAACAGCCCTGAAGCTGATCGTGATCGACACGTTGAGATTAGGAGAACAGAAAGGAATGAGAGCAGGGACAGCCGGGGCTTGCCGGATCCAAGTAATTAAAAGGTCGTTGACCACGGGTGCCAGCACTGAGGGACAAGGAAGAAAAAGATGAAAGAGAAAGAAGAAAGGAAAATCACCGACCCCAAAGCCTTACCAGGCGCTTGGAACAAATTAAAATGGGGGCGATTGAGGGTGGAGTTGTCAATAAAGCTTTCTTCGTTGGGGGTGCCAGACGTGTTTCACATTTGGGCTTAAGTTGTTTTGACTTATTTAGGATTGGAACTCTCCTGTTCAATCATTTTTTGAATTGATATCTATATATAGGGTGTCAATGTATCAGGAAGCGCCCACCTTATAGTCGCTTCTAGTAGTATATGTGTTTATATCAGTTATCGCAATCCCCACATTTACTCCAGTATGAGTGGTGTACCAGTCGGCAGACCATAGAACAAGTGCTATTCATAGTACAAGAATTCAGTAAATCAAGTACTTCATTATTTACGCAACAATAAATATTTAATAGTAGAACTAAAAACAAAAAGTATAGAATGCTGTAGAATCACGTGGAGACGATGTCATGGTGGGGATGATCTCCGCACCTGGACTGTTCTACACTCCTTCCAAAGTTCCTCTCGTCATCACACTCGTGAACCTCGGGAATTTACACCAAGATGACTTCTCCCGGTACTTGATATCTTCCAAATCCCGCTCTATTACGAAGAATTACTAACATAGGCAAAAATCTATAAGATGATGCTGTTCCCCAGGCGGAAGTGTACGTGATCTTTCCCACGCCACGCCCCCAAAAAAGCCAGCCCAAACTGACCCATCGAGCAGGATGTCTATCGCCTCTCCAATCAACCTCATCCTTGTTTCCCTTTTCGTCGTCTTGCTATTCTGGCACTTCAAGCCCAAACAACCAATCGAGCTTCCGCGTGGCCCGCCCCCGACCGTTTTCCGTGTTTATACCCCCAAGACCTTGATTGAGTTTAACGGCGAGGATAACCGACCCGTGTACCTTGCCGTCCGTGGCCGTGTCTTTGACGTGAGCCCTGGCAGGAATTTCTATGGACCGGTAGGTGGATTCATTACGCTCATAGTGGAGACTGAGTAATGGAAACTGACATTGGGTTGATATATAGGGTGGTCCGTATGAGAACTTTGCTGGTCGTGATGCCTCCCGAGGATTGGCTCACCAGAGCTTCGATGAGGATATGCTGACAAAGGATTTGTCGGCCCCATTGGATGACCTCAAGGACTTGGATGCGGATCAGCTGGAGAATCTGAAGTCCTGGGAGGAGCGCTTCTTGGAGAAGTACCTCGTTGTTGGCAAGTTGGTTGCAGAGGGCGATGATGAAGCCCCGAAGTCATGATCTAGTCGTCATTTTCAAATATTTGAAAGCTCAGGAACTTGGATGACTTGGATGCGAAAATTGGAGAAACTCATGGGATTAGCATTAGCATCCACTGCTTGTATTTCGGGATTTATTTATGAATCTTCATGAACTGCATTGCAATCCCGGTAGCAAAGCAACTTACGACTATAAATAGACCGTTAAAGTGTTTCTTAGGGAATCCGTTTACTTTTGACAGCATTGAAAACGATATTTCACAGCCTTGGCTATTGAAAAGAATATCCGAAACCGACCCATCCGGTGGCCCCCAAGGTCCCAATCAAAGAAAAAAGAAATATCAATATAAGGGAATTTCATCTCATCGTGGTCGAAAATTAAGCATTGCAGGAATTCAAAATCGTCACTGTTGCCTTCCAAGGTTCCATTGCTCTTTACAGTTCACCGCGGAGGCTTTGAGTCTTCTCAGACACCTTCTCACGGACCTTCTCAGCTGCTTCCTGGCCCTGAGCTCGACCGCTGGAAGCTCCGATCTTCAATTGTTCCAAAGCCCACTGCAAAGTGTCGACGACCTTCGCATAAATGGTATCCTGGGGGTTATTGGTACCATACTTGAAGTACGTAGTTTGCCGGCGAGCTGCAGCGCGCAGTTCATTGATACTTGATCCTTGGTACACTGGAATACCATAAGAGTCAAGGTACTTCTTGAGATCCGAGTGTGACCACTGATCAAAGGTAGTGTCCTTAGCAGAGCCGGTAGCCTGGGCAGCAGCAGCAGTGGCAGATGCGTATTGCTCGCCGCCGGCCTTGGAGGCTTTGGCGTAGCTGTCCTTGGCATGCTTGACCAGCTCCTCGCGAGATGCATCAGCCTTCTTTGCTGCCTTGGAGTTCAAAGCAGAGAGGTATTTACTAGAGATGGTATTAGCTATGATCTCTCACTTTCCATGCAAGTTATGGGTATGAAATTTCAATGAGAACACTCACAGTAGGTGCTCGGTATCCCAAGTATCAAAGTTGTACTCGTTCCATCCACCAGCTGCCTTGTGTGCATTAGCACGCACAAAAGCAATAAGCTCGTCGCGCTTGCTAAACTGAGGAACGGGAACACTTCGAGCATCCAAGAAAGCCTTGAGGCGAGATTCTGACCAAGTCTCAATAGCAGCCTGGAATTCATACTCGGCCTTCATTTTCACGTCCTCTGTCGCACGCGCATACTCGTTTCCAGCCTTGGTAGTAGCAGCGCCAAATGCCTCCGAGGCAGCAGCAGACGCACTAGCAGCTTGATCCACGAGATAAGCACGGTGCTTGCGAGCAAGAGCGATAAGCTCATTACGCTTTGATCCTTGCGGAACGCGCACATTGTGTTCATCAAGGAACTCCTTCAGCTTGGAATCAGACCAGGCATTGAAGAGTTCCTCGCTCAGCGACGCCTTCGCGGCTTCGGCGGATGCAACGGCGGACGCAGCGATAGCACGTGCCTGAAGGCTAGCAATTCGAGAATTGCGACGAAGAGACGCAATCAGCTTGTCGCGAGTTGTGGGCTGGGGAACGGGCCATCCACGCTCGTCGAGCCATTCCTTCATATCAGAATCGGACCATTGCTCGTACAACCAGTTACCGGGGTAAGCGGCCGTCTCGCCGACTTTCTGTGCGATAGCTTCGTAGTTTTCACGGGCAGTCCGAATGAGGACATCGCGCTTCCGAGGTTGAGGGGCTGGAATTCCGTGGCGATCGAGGAATGCCTTAAGCTGGGAGTCAGACCAGCTATGATGATATTGTCAGTACCCCTTTGAATTTGGAGAGACACGAATCTGAGGAAGATGATCCTACCTATCAAAAACCCATTCTTTGGCACTTTGCAGCTCATCTGAGATCTGCCCAGCAGCATGACCCAGAGGCTTCTGAACCTTAGCGTCCCAGTTGGACTTTACCAAAGTCTCCAGATCCCTGCGGTCAGCGGGACTAGGATGAGGGATATCTGCTCATGTCAGTTTCAGATCATAGATCAAACTTAGATTCCATAGTCGCGCTTACCATGATCAGAGAGCCATCGCTCAAGCTCTGTCTCATGCCATTTGTTGTATACTGGGAGATAGAATTAGCTTGGTACCCTCAATGACTGTATACCTCAAGTCATTTCCATACCAGCTTTGCTCCACCAACTGGAAGCTCCTACAGCCTCAGCAGTTGCAAGAAAAAAGACCAGGCCAGTGGCCAAATGAAATCTCATGGTTGATGTTGTTGGATTTGGTGATAGTGAAGCTATAGACCAGGATCAGCATCATGTGGGGAAGCACTAGTGGAATGAACCTACTCAACAGATACCAAATACTGAATTCTGAAGGGTCAGTAAGAGAAGTAGTCGATCCAGGCGCATGAATCTATTTAAATAGAAGAGCTCAGATCTCGCCTTTTCAAAGGGGAAAAACAAGCAGCAGGGATGATCGTGCAGTGACGTAGTTGGGGAATTTGCTTGGTTCCCCGGCCAAGAAGTGCATGATTCATCGAGCACTTAAGTCATCAGCTTCTTTAATGGTGAACGGAATTCTAGCGCGTCATCTGAACCCTGCAGAGACCCTGTTCTAGGTCAAAGGCAAACGTGTTAATATAATGGCCTTTCACTCGTATGGCTTGTAGGAATTGGTATATCCGTGTTGGGTCACCAATTTCTGTCTCAAACTATACGGGGTATAGAGCTCCACATTCTTATGTTGTGACACCCTACATTTCAAGTTCTCGTTTCCCAATACTTACTAAATATATGCACTTTTGAATTTAAATCAGCAGTCGGGCACCTGCAAATCGACTCACATCTCGTATCTCGGCTGTTCACCTTAAACTGACAGGGAAATGTGCAGTCTACGATCGCAGGTGAGCCCAATTGGGAGTAGGTGCTAGGATAGCCACATTCCAATGTATGCTGTCATTCTTCTTATTCCAAGGTTACGAACAGCAGAATGATCAGAATTAACCAGATTCCTTTCAGATTGACAGATTGATGAACCTTATAATATGCTGAAGCACCTTGATGCTATTCCCAGGCATGATGTTGGTGCCTTGTGGCCTGAATCTAGATCCCGCCAATCAGCACTTGATCTTATACATCCGCACCAAATACCACCTTCACACCATGATAACGCCGGATGCAGCTCAGATCATACAAATTTCAGATAATCATGACAAGGCGATCACTACCTGGAGCAATCAATGTGGTTGAGAGGTTACATGAATTTATGGTCTTACTTAAAGTGAGGATGCTGGCACTGGCATCTCTGAGTCCATCGCAGCTCCCACCTTATCCCCAACTCCCCACATGGCGACAACGTAAAGCAAGCCACAGCCATAATGCACGAAACTGGCCGACCGGAGGAATTTATGAGCAAAAAGCTCATCTCTTTTTGCCTCTTGTCAATTGTGTTCACTATCGTTCTTCTGTTTGGAACGCCGATACCACCACCCGAGGGTGTAGAAGGTCCAGCCAGTCCCGCACCGCCAAGCACGAACCAACTTGAAGGTCCCTATGCGATTACAACTTTCCTAGGATTGCGTGGAGATGGAAAGAGCCAGGGCGATAATTCGGATACGGAATATGTGAATACTCGAACACTGGTGTACCAGTTACTTCATGCCCCAAGCACCAAGCTACACGAGGTAGTCCCGATTATCGTCCTTGTGAATGAGAATGTGCGGGAGAGCAAGCGTCAGAGACTCCGGGAAGATGGTGCTACTGTTGTGGAAGTCGAGAAGATCTCTAATGATCGTTGGGGTGACATGGCAACCAAGCTGCGTGTTTTCGATCCTACAGTTGTGCCCTATGAAAAGATCCTTTTCATAGATGCTGATACTGTTTTAACCCGTCCAATCGACAAAATCTTCAGTGATCCCAGCACCAAGCTTGTTCCCGTTGAGCATGACTATCAAAATGCACCAGACAAGGTGGATGGACTACCAGAGAAGTTCATCATGGCGGCATCACCTGTGATGGCTAGAGATGTTGGATCAGACTCGGCAAGAGCAGATATTCCATTCTGCAATGGGCTCTTCTTGTACTCGCCTTCCAGGGATCTGTTCAGCTATTATCAAAGTTTGCTTGATGAATCTGAACTGTATTATACGGGTGATGAAGGTCATGATCTGCTAAATTATGCTCATCGCCGGGGAGGACCGATGCCCTGGCAGAGTCTGCATGGCTCGTGGTACTTGAACTGGCCTGGAGATAATGATTTGAACGGGAAGACGCCACTTTTGCATACAAAGTGGCAGGCCCGAGATGGCGAGGCATCGTACTCCAATAGTGCTGTGGGTAAATATGCCCAAGCACGGAGGTGGGAAATGGAGGGATACTGGATTGGAAAGGATGAGGCTTTCATGTAGAGTGGCTCATCTTCTGTTCATGTTGTGCTCGCCTTCATGTTTGTTTTATTATGTATGATCTCTTATAATATCAGTGAATCAGTGCTCAAATGTTGTTTCCAGTCGAATGTTCACTTCATACCTTGCTTTAAAGTATCCTAAAAGTGCTTCCCCTAATTTTAATATCAATAGTAGTCTATAGCTGCCGAAATTTTGCAGCTGGACAAGAGGAGTGATACATATGTGAAGATTTGAATGATATACAGCAGTTAGACTCTATAAACAGGGCAAGAACGCACATATGCACATGTGCACCAAATATCGACAACCATACAAGGCTTAAGAGAGAGAGTGCATGTGGAACAACAAGTTGTGCGGACGTTTGAACTGAGATCGGTCCCAATCTTAAGACCAACAATAACTTTTTCAAGGCGCCGATTGTTCCTTTTGCATCTCTTGCAAA
The DNA here is from genome assembly GCA_039634405.1 of Penicillium herquei. NCBI lineage: Eukaryota > Fungi > Ascomycota > Eurotiomycetes > Eurotiales > Aspergillaceae > Penicillium > Penicillium herquei. The sequence goes on along the minus strand of CP098387.1, from coordinate 1,951,245 downwards.
CATACACCAGTCTAAACTTGGAGCCTTGGAAGTGAAAGTCGACCTGGCTTCTCTCGCCTAACCGAACTTTCCTCTTCTCTCTTCAATCACATGTCTCGTGTGGTCTCTATTTCCTTCAACGCAGCCGCTCTTTTAATCTTCTAAAGAATCACCAAGCGCTCGATCTCCGACAGAGACTCCAATCCCTCGTTTCAATCTTCCGACAAAATGTCACTCCTGGAACTGCCTAATGAGCTTTTACTTCTGATCGCAGGTAAACTGACCGAAACCCGTTCCATCAACGCTCTGGTGCAGGTGAACCCCCGACTTTTCAATTTACTCAGCAATACACTGTATCGCCACGACGCTCAGAACGGTGATAAGGCTCTCCACTGGGCTATCCGAAATGGCTCTCGAGAAACGGCTATTTGTGCTATTAGTGCTGGATGCGATATCGAGCGATTCCAAGACAACACCACTCCGCTTATGGCAGCTGTCCGAGCGAACGACATACACTTCTTCTTGATGCTACTTGAGAAAGGTGCTAACCCAAATACTCAAGACAACAGAGGACTCACCGCGCTCAATTTCGCTGTACGTAATCGCAACAATCGCCGAGTTGTTATTTTGCTCAACAAAGGGGCAGATCCAAATACACAAGACGTTCGCGGGAGCACACCTCTCCACACCTCAAACCTTCCTAAAAAGATTGTGGACACTTTGATCGCACATGGCGCAAATCCATCAGTTCAAAACCACTGGCTGAAATCACCACTGCATATTGCAGCCACTCAACTGAACATAGGTGTTGTCAGGTCGCTTTTGAACGCTGGTGCAGATCCCTCCGCTCTCGACTCTGACGGAAATTCTCCATTGTTCAATGCCATGCTTCATCACAAAGATGGTCTTGAAGTTGCCCGTCTCTTACTCGAAAATGGTGCCAATCTGAGTCGCTCCAATCAAGCAGTGCCCGGACTCCAGCCTATCCACTGTGCAGTGCAGACAGGAAATATCGAAGGAATGAAGCTACTGTTGGAATTCAATGCTGATGTAAATGCTCCAAGCCAGACCGGGGAGAGCATTCTACATATGGCAGCATCGGCCGGAAGAACCCTGATTGCACGGTATCTTGTGGAAGCAGGGGCAGACGTTGAAACAGCAAGTGACAGCAGAACTCCTCTTCATTTGGCCGTGAGCAGTGGGGATGGGATACTTTGCCAGCTTATTCTGGAAAACGACCCTGATCCTGACATTCGGAAACTGTTTATCGGACTCTCCATTGAAGACTATGACTGCCCGCAAGCCGTCCAGGCTTTTTCTCGCAAGGGACTATCGGCCCCTCTGATGAAGAAGCTTTTGATGCAGTCTTCGCAGCCACAGCAGACATTGGTGACCTCTACCCCCATTGCCTCATCCTAGATCTCATTTCAGTGCCTTTTATCCTTAGCATCAAAAGCTCTCTATCACGCATTGTTACTTAGTTTTGCTGAATGATATGGCCTTTTTTTACTATTGTCGGTGATACTAAGCGGTCGGTGGGTCCCTTGTGAGATGAATTAGAGAGATCTCCTTGCCATACATATCATAGACAGCAATTCAGGTGCATCGCATAGTCCAGTTCAGAAATATTGTGTGGCCCTTTCCGACTCAGAGACTGTGTCGTTGGTTTCAAGGATCTTTGACTTGTAAAGACGCTTGATGGGTTAGTATCCCATGGGGATCTTCGCGATAGATTGTGTGCCTTGGGTAGAGCCATTTTTCAACTATAAAATCATCCACCAGTTGTATGGAGCAGTCCCAAGAATGTAGGATGATTCATTTTTGGGTGATGCATGCACGTGATGAGCCTATCATTCCCAAAAGGGATTAGCGCAGGAACATACGGGTAGTTATCGGTTTGCGGGGACCTCGGACTCACTCTTGTACTCAGCCCAACTCACCCTGCAGAGTCAAAGCATCCATGCTACATTCTTAATATTCCACCGTCCATAGAGTCTTGAACCTCCTGTGTTCAGGCCAAATCACTGTCTTCAGATACTCCATCTATTCATATTCAAGTTGATCTTTCCTGCGAATACCTCTTCCTAAGCCTTAATCCCTTGTACCCGAGCCCTGGAGAGCTTGGAGCCAACGTCATCTCAAAGAGCAGATCGCCATTGGCAGTCTATTACCAACCAGAGTCCATGGATTCGTTATCACCTATCTGCCGTGAGCTGGCCTCGCCTGGGGTCTTCCAAAGTGTCCTTTCAGTGTATGTCCGTTCTAAACCATTCATCCTCACTGAGAACTAACGTATGATACCCCTTCCAGTTTAATCATTTTCGGTATCCTCATCTCCTATCTACCACAACATATTCGAATCATTAGTCGTCGAAGCTCTTTTGGTATATCGCCCTACTTCATACTGCTGGGTACTACTTCTGGTACATCTGCCTTCGTCAATATCCTCGTATTTCCCAAGACTGCCCAGGATGTTGCTTGCTGCCATGAGATCAGCGGTATAGCTTGCTTTGCAGGGCTACTCGGTGTCTTCCAGATGGGTATGCAGTGGCTTTCCTTCTTTTTAATGTCAGTATTTCATCGCATCCCTTATTTGAGATACGCTACTAACTCCGATTAGTCTATTCCTATTCGTCATCTACTTCCCCAAAGCTACTTCTCCCACCAACCCAGTGGCATCCGTCTCTACAAATCCTAGCGGGCCAACACACCGTACTGCAATTTCTATCGCTGCAATCTGTGTTCTCCACGCTGTCGTCACAGTGATAATATCCGTCGCATTCGCTCTCCGACAGCCATCCGCTCTGGCAGCATGGGCGAATTTCCTCGGCATCATGGCTGCTATCCTAGCGTCTATCCAGTACTTCCCACAGATATACACTACCCTCCGACTACAATGTGTTGGAAGTTTGAGTATTCCAATGATGTGTATCCAAACACCCGGAAGCTTGGTCTGGGCAGCAAGCCTAGCAGCGCGAGAGGGTCTCAAGGGCTGGAGTATCTGGGGTGTGCTTGTAGTTACAGCTTCCCTGCAGGGTACCCTGCTGATGATGGCGATCTACTTCGAGTATTTCAGTCCGAACCGTAACCGCAAGGGAAGTGTGAGTGATGGACCTGTTGACCAAAATGGTGCCCAGTCGAATGGATTTGCAGAACCCTCCGAGGCCCAAACGCAGAGACCTATCTCAGCCGGACAGCCTTCTGAAGAAACACCGCTATTACAGAGTCAGTGATAGGAACCATCTGCTCTGTAATAGCCCAAAGCGCGGCTGGTCCGTATGAATCTACAGCTACAACCTTGTACTCCGTCGTTGGCACATATACACACATAGAACTTGATTTTTGTCTCTTTCCCGAACTTCAAACATTCTCTTCGATCTCACAGAAATGAATCAGCAATGATAATCTAGGATTCAAGACAATCAACTTGAAGTTGAAGGGCTATATTGACAGTAGACACAAGAAATGAATCAGCAATGATAATCTAGGATTCAAGACAATCAACTTGAAGTTGAAGGGCTATATTGACAGTAGACACAGAGATAAGAGTAAAAGTTCATTTTTTATATTTGATTGAAATGAAATGAATCACTAGTAAGTGGACTTATACCATGTGCATTCAAAATGGCTTAGCAGGCCTGCCTATCTCATTCCTAGGGCACATGTCTTCCACATCCACAAAGTCCTCCATCATTGCGTCGTAATAGCTTCTCCCTTGGGGGTTATTTAACCCATAACCAGACGGAAAACGTCGTTCAGGACGAAGTAGCTGCCTCCTTCAGGCATGAGCTTGAAGCACTGAGTGTAGTTCATGGGGCGCTGCTCCTCATCGACCTAGGTAAAATCCATGTTAGTATGCGAGGCCAGGGAACTCAATTGGATAGCATTGGGCTATATTCTTCACATACAATGAGAGCACCGGTAACAAGGACAACGACACCATCACCGTGGGTAGGCTGAGCATCCAGGGTAGCGATCTGGTGGGCAACCTTCTGGAAGGGCAAGCTCTGTGACATAATTTGATTAGATTCTTTATTCTTGACAAACGACAGGGGCAGAAAGCATGGACTAACGCTCAGCTTCTCGAGGATCGCGTTGACACCATAATGCGAGCTAGCCTCAAAAGTGAGCATAGAGTGATCGCGCTTTATAGAAAAACGGTTGTTAGCATTTGGAAAGGTCGTTACAGAATACTCATAGAGCTAGACTGAGGGGTATATATAGCCTTACGTAGAGGGCCCCAAGATTGGCGCGGTTCTGATCGAAGGTGTTGTAGTAGAACTGCACGAACTGCTCTGTAGGAGGAGACAGTATTGTTAGGTATGCTCTTTATTCATCTATTTGAGACGGTGGTTTTTTGCAGCACCCGGTCCCGAATTTCGCCAGCGCGGGGTGATAATTCTGTGCGGGCGCATGCGGGTTCGAGAGGTGGACGAGGGGGGAACATACGAGCGATTTCGTTGAAGTCTATAGTTGGTTGTATTGTTAGCACCACTTTCACTATTTAGTCCAACCCGAATGGCTTTTTCCCATCTGGTCGTGGTATAAGAGTTGCAAGCGCAACCAGTTCACATTGTGCTGGGAGGTATCATATCCTGGACTCAAGGTTCCTCATGCAGTGAACTGAGCGGGGGTGGGGGTGACAATGGTGCTTGACACCGATTGTTCTACATACCGGCCATTTTGAAGGTAGTTTGCGAAACTTGCGACTGTATAGATCAAGAAGGATGTGAGAAACTGTCTTTGTTGACGCGGGAGGGGTTGTAACCTGTGGGGCACGAATTCTGCCGGCTTGATGCCTCAGGCGACAGGACTCTATGCGCCCAGTCTACTCTGAAATCTACCCGATGACCTCACCTTGGGATGAACTCTAGTGAGATTGGGAGAAATTGGGTACAAGTAAGCTGGTCTTTTATGGGTACATGTGATAAGACTCTGATATTTAATTGGTATCATTCAATTCATTAATATAACTTTATCGCTCCACTCATTCAGAGTCTGACGCAAACATGTCTTCAGCTTTAGGGCGTGCCTTTCGAGGACGCCGAGATGTCGAGTCTGGGGCCTCGGGCTCTGCCTCGGTTTGGGTACGTGTTTGATCTGTAGGATTGTCCTCGCCCAAATTCGAATTGTCATCTTCCATGGCATCACCGTCCTCGAAATCCTCGAGGTCGCTATCTTCCATTGGAACTCCATCAATGTCACTCATGGATTCGTCCTCAAGGACATCCATCCTGGTTTCATTTGGACCAGAGTAGTCTGCAGCCGAATTTTCAGGCACATTGTCATCATCCACAGCCTTCCATTTACTCTTGCCCTTAGAGAACGCTGCAGCTTTCTCCAGCTCGGCTTTCTCTTCCTTTTGCAATTCCTCTTCGCTGAGTGGTGGCTGTTCGAACATCTGCACAAAGTGTTCATGGCTGTCTTGTGGGAAGACACACCATCCTTCCCACAGGTGCAAAAGGGTACCAACACTTCGCTTCCATTTCTCGGCCTTTAGTCTTCCCCAGCCGAGATCCTTTTCCAATCGGCCAAGATGCTCGAAGACCTTATGGGCCCGAAAAGCCGATTCAAAAAGCTGCCGGTATCGCCATGCATGACGCATGCCACTCGTTGCTGACGAGGAAAGAATATCAGAGACAACGTACAGTCCAACTAATTTGGCAGAAGATACATCCATCAAAGGCTTCGAGGAAGCGTTGGTACTGTCTTTCTGAACGTTTCCTTGATCTGCTTCAGCCTTTTCGGATTCTCGATCAGGATTAGCACCAGTGTAGGCCAATGGATTCAGTATATTTAGAACAATCATATCCACAACTTCGTCGGCCCCAGCACCAGCATGCTCAATGGCAAAAGCAGTGACCCGTGCTACATCACCTCGCCGAAGCTTAGCATGGGTTGTCGGCAGTCGAGCCAAAAGATGAGTGAGCTTGGCTTTTTGTAGCGGATTCATGTAGCCAAGACCATCCTGTTGGCTCGTTATTCCCTCTGGTGGAGGTCCACCGCCGTAGTTTCGTCTCTCATCTTCGTTGTCTGAATGCTCTTCATCAGATGAGTCGTAATCCTCCTCAGAGACAAATTCTTCAAGCTGCGTCGTATATTCGAATTTGATGTGACTATCAGGAGGAAACCAATCTGGCTCGCCTTCGAAAATGGAGGAAATTCTTGTATCGAAATTTTTTCGGGTAGACGTAGGCTGAGTGACGATTTGCCATAGCTTCCAGCGATAGTAGACACCGCCGAGGCTCCGTGCATCCCAGATCCAAGCCCATTTCTCTTCCCTTTGCACTTCCGGTCGACTCATGAGTAATGCTTCGAACTCAGGGCCATATTGAAGAAGTGATTCCAGAGTCTTGTGTATAAGCCTGAGCTGCTTGATGTCCGACGGTACTCTTACTTCGATTCGAGTAGATGGCGCTACTCCACTGAGATTTGATCCATATGAACTAGGAGGCGCGAATCCACGGTGAGTACCAGGTGGCGGGGCACGATTGAGACTGCCTCCATGTGTTGTTGGCTGTACATTCTTCGCTCCAAATGGAAGTGATCCAGTAGAGGAGCCAAGAGACGCTGAGATATTCGAAGTAATCGCCGCAGAGGAGAGATGTCGCGACAAAGAAAGATAGTACCCGCGGCCCAGATACTTATTCTGAAGTGCACTAACAACGGTATCAATTTCTGAAGCTGCAGTGTCACTAGCCAGGGTAACTATGGCCGCTGAGGATTTCCGTTCTGTTGGAGTTTGACTGGATGGGCGTGTGATGTGTACATTGTCGACAACCAAGGAGGACGGGATCAAAGATTTGACCACTGATGGAGAGGTTCCAGGGGGTAATGAAGCCAGCTGCAGCGTAGGCTTGGCAGCAGCTCTTTCGGCTTCTTTGGTGTCGGTCTTGCGATAGGTGTCGTCATCCAGTGTACTGTTGAATCCAGGAGGACCAGATGAGATGGCAGTCGATTGATCGAAACCAAGGAGACCTTGGGCGGAGTCGCGATTGCGTGGGAGCGGCGTAAATCCTTCATGTGTACGTTTGCGAGACAGCGACTGTGGGGAGGGTCCTAAGCTACCTGGACCACTAGTGCGAGGGCCGGAGCTTGTGAAGTGTCGCCGGGCTGGTCCCCCTCCCAATCCACCACCTCGGGTACCAAATGTAGTCGGTCGCGCATCGAAGGGCTTTGAACCGGCCGGCGAGTCATCTTCGAATGACTTAACGAAATCCTCGTAGACTGCTGCTGTTTCGGCTTTCTCCCGAGCGCGTTTAGCTTCGGCTTCTGCTTTCTGACGCTCAAATAACGATTTCTTAGGCAACGCGGAGAGTTTGGCGGAAACATCAGGGAAAGCCTTCCCCTTCGAATCATCGGGCATGATGTGCGGAAGCTGCAGCTGCAGCGAATCGAGACCCAGCACGTAGTGATAGGTTGCTGTGAGGATGTTGGTCTCAGAAGGTGCAGCTCGAGTCCTTCCTGATTGGGAATCTACCAGGCGGTGAGGAAAGCGGTCATCTTATCATCTCTCATTTGTCCAGAAGTTCCAACGTCTTCACTAAGTGTCTCGACTGGAAGGAACATCCCCAGATTCCCGACGAGCCACAACTACCTACGCGATTTATCGGCCATGTTTGTCACCAAGACCTTAAATTGAAATGTTTTATTCATTACGCCTTCAAGGAAAAAATTGTTGAAATAACATCATCATCCAGAGCTTGGTGCCATCTTCACCAAGCACACCTGGGCATTCATTGAATGAACTCAAATATTGAGGATGACATAGTTATATCTACATCATCAACCTGGAAGTTTTGCTGAGCTTTCCAGAATAGTAGATTCTGGTCGCTAGTTTTGATTTGCCATTAGGCAATCTCAGTTGGCAGTTTTGTCCTCCCTAACAGTCTCAACGTTCGCTGTAGCAGGCTTGCTATGTGGCCCTTCTTCCAATGCAATATCCTTAGTCACTGTATTCGTGACATTCACCGCAGTATCACGATGCAGATCCATGACATCTCTCTTATAAAGATTGACATATATAGGGAAACTTAGAGCGAGGATGTAACCCATCATAGGAATAGTCATAGATGTATGAGCGCTCACGTTGGTCTGCAAGATATCAAAATGTTAGCATACCCGAGTTCAACTCCCAATCTTTGGAGCGATTAAACAGCTTCAATGTCACCAAGAAATGAAACATACCACGACCGCACCCATCATAGGAGGAAAGACCATGCCACCAGAGATTGCAGCAACCAGTAGTGAGCCACCAAGCTTGGTATGGCGACCCAGACCACGGAGGGACAGTGAGAAGATCGTTGCGAAGCAGAGCTAACAAGTCAATTAGAGGGGTCAATGTGATTGAACTATTCGTTCTGAATGTACTTGCCGACTCAAAACACAAAACGAGAGTAATCATCACAATAGAGGTTGTACCCTTGGTCACTATAGCGAGAATAGAGAAGAGGGTGCAGAGAATTAGAAAGACAAGCAGCATGATCCGAGGTTTAAATGGCTTTAACATCATCAAGCCACCAGAAACAAAACGCATGAATGCGTAGAGACCCTGTGCTACAGAGAGCAAGTCGGCTAGAGAAGATACCACCGTCAGAAAGGGACAACTGAAATCAAGGTCATGACCTGAAACTTACAACTTTTCGCAGAGCTTCGACCAGCCTCTTCACAAAAGTTGATAAAGTATCCAGCAACAGCTGCTTGTGCTCCTACATAGCAGAACTGACTCCACACACCAAGAAACAGGGTGTACTGTTTCCTGAAGGGACCCGGGTCTGCATGACTATCCGCGATCAGGCTCTCCAACGCTGCTTGGTCAGCATCAGTAATTTCTGGGAAAGGAGCAAGCCAGAAAAGAATAATGAGGAGAACAACGAAGCAGGCAATGGCGAGGTATGTCCATTGGACATTCTTCAACCCGGCTTCAGTGTCCACTGTGTTTGCAAAGAAGACGCGGGAGGCCAGAAGTGGACCAATGAAGGTACCAACTCCCTGAACGGCTTGTCCTAAATTCAGTCGGATCTCGCTATAACGTGGAGGGCCGCAAATGGAAAGGAACCTAGACATGGAGGTGTTAGATGAGGGTTGGCAATGGATGATGGAATCGCAAAACGTACGGATCAGCAGCGGTTTCTAGAGTAGATAGACCAGCCCCGACAACCTGGTAGAATGGTCAGTTCCAATAAATGATGACCGGTACAGTCAAATTCCCAAGTATGCTTCTCACTTACAAACATACTCCCGCAGAAGCCTCCAAATGACTTTTCTGTTCCACTTGGCCAGCAGAGAAGACATCCAACGGCCATAATAGAAAGACCTGATTCATTAGCCAAGAGATCTTCGCACAATGAATTTTAAGAACACGCTCTTACCGGTCATAAAGGTTACTCGAAATCCATATTTGCGACAGATCCATCCAGAGATGGTTAACGGACAAAGAAAGTATGCAGCGAAGTAAGATGCCTGCAATCCAGAAGACCTACCCGCCGTGATATTGAGTACATCCTGGAAGTGCGAGTTCAGGGTATCCAACAAACCATACCCAAATCCCCAGAGGAAGAATAGAATGGTCACTATGAAAATACATCCTGTTAGCTCGTGGTCACAACGCTCAGCGCCAAACTGGGCAACGTACCCAGAAAGTTTGGATACAAAGACTGCCGCAATGTCAGATTGATTGCCGATGTCACAGTACTGTCATCGACTGTGATTTTTCGCTTATAGCAACCCATAGTGGATCGGTCTTTGGGGTGGAGAATCTGGGGAAAGCTGATGGCCCACAAAGATGCAAGGGCAGATGCGAGGGAGAATCCCAATTGTAGTACCCCAGATCTTTGCTACCTTATACAGAAATCCCCAGACTCTCCACACCTCCGCATTCAAGGTCAAAATGGCTTCGGCATCGGGAAAGTTCGAAGCGAAGTATAGCTTGACTTGTGATCAACGGGCGCTGTGAACGGGCGCTGTGTGGCGCCCGGCAGTCGTATTCATATTAGGCGTTCCCGTCTGGCCAAGATTGCTTGGGTAGTCAAAGAACCAATGAAAATGGAAGGGCGCAAATTAGCCTTTATTTGGAAATGATATGTATTGGACACAGAAAACAACCATCGACTGTTTAGTGAACTCCAAACAAGGTCAGGGCAGGGTTTCAGGGTTTGTGGAGAAGCCGGGGAGGTGGAGCCGATATGCCCCCGGGGCCCTAGACTTCCTTGGACTCGATTTGGTGTTGGAAAAAAGCTGTGAAATGGCAGTGCCTGTACCAAAGATGAGGGCATCCATGCAGAATTCTTTTCGTTCCATACTGTGTCCTTACTACATACATGTACATGACACTCAAACTACAAAGAAATCGGAAATGATCTGCTGGTGGACGGGCTCTACTAGCACATTTCCCCTCCAGGCTAATTCCTATGGACGCGTACGCATCTTCAACTCATCTGTAATCGGTTATTTGTGCTACATTTCTAGCCCAATCATTTGGAGACCGCCCCTATTCACCTATGCAGGATCCACCACTTGTAGCCTATAACTCCGAGTCTTGACGCATCGCAAGAATGTTTCTCTCGGAAATCCTTACGCCGAATTTCCGAATGATAGCATTTGGTGACTCTTTAGCTGTTCCGATTAATATTAATCACTGTCGTATGCTGGGGCCTCTTGGAGCCTGTGTTCATATCCCTCAATATGAAATGCTCGAGCGTTAGTGATGGTTGGGTGGATCATGAGGCCTGACGTTTCTCAACTTGAACTCACATACGCAGAGCCTTGAAACAGCAGTACTAGTAGTAGTTAGCTCAAGTTAGAATGGGATCCAAATGTAGCCCCTCTAGGTCATTGGCCATTTCGAGGGTACAAACAGTCAAAGCTCTGGAGATGCCCAGGTGCCCATCTTTCTTCAAATGTGCGCATTCAAATGTTGGTGACAAATTGAACTTGAACATGATCAAAGATTTGAATTGTCTACGAGTGCTTTAACCTTTCGAAATTTTGAATATTTGAATGTTCTCAGGTCATCAAACATTTAACGAGTGCACTTGAATCAACGTGATATGGATGATTATACTGCAAACTTCATGTGCGAAGGTTTTAGTGAAAGTACTACTTTAATCCTGATTTTATTTCCTGCTAACATTCAAGTACTACTAATGTTCAAATGTTAGGAGCAGGTACTATAAAATCCGAGGTCACTGGCACATGCACCTGGTCATGAATGAAGTCCGAGTCCATGATAACCTTATGAAACCTTGGAAGTTCGGTCTCAAGTGCTGCACATGCGTATTCAACCCTACCGGTGGACGGTATTAAACAAGACATTCGTATCAATATCCAAACATTAGAACTTGAACCGACCTTTGGAGACTAAAGCACTGTAGTGTTCCGAGGTACAAGCTCAAATTGAATAACATTTGAATATTTGCGCCACTTCCGAGCCGTTTCCACACATGTGCAGTCATTGTATACCATGATCCATAGTGGAGAGTGCACGTGTTTGTTTAAAATTAAACTCCTGAAATGTTCAAGCTAAATTTATTAGCAAAGAAGGTATATTAGGACATATATAGAAAGATCACTGAACTATTATTTGGCTATTGATGAATGATCACTAGCGCCAAGGCTATTTCACGGTTGTGGAGTTAAGAACACGGGAGGCTTCATGTGGCCCACTCAAGACACGGCACACAGTATAAAATTTTGAAGATATTAACAAATAATGCCATACTACTATTTATAAATGCTGGCCATCGTTTCAAGTTCATCCTGGATAGTAGTCAGGGTAGTTTATCTCTTCTCATGGGATGGATATGTAATATCACAACAATACGGATAAATCTCGTCGGCTTATGTATTAGTCACAGTATCATGGTGATGGCTTTTTAAAGCTTTCCACATGGCTGAGGAACTTGAATGTTTCAGGTTTGATCAAGATGCGTATTTCATTCAGCTGTGACGGAGGTTGGCTAGGCTCCAAAGTTCCTGTCAAAGGATTGAACATACGGCACATCCATGTGTTTCCCGAGGTAGTGGCTTGCGTGTTCACCTCGGCGGCTTTCCAATCTGGGCCAACGTGAGATCATTTGGTCTGTTGGCTATGTATTGATTAATGCATAAATTGAATAAATCTTGGGAATATTGGTATAGCTCGAGAAACCTCAAGATGTCTATTGGAAGGCCGTGTCCATGTCAGTGCAGTCATGCTTATCTCAAGACTCGGCCATCGCAAGCGGACACGAGAGGGTGATATGTGTAAGAGCTTAGTACTTCGTAGATCCCAAGTCACCCATATATCTTGAAAATGCTTAAAATGATAAAATGTCAGATTGCACTTCAATGTTGGGTATCGGGAAAGACGAGCATATAATCAATTAGTAGGCCCTATTAGAGCAGAAATTCTTGTCAATGACCTCGGGATCAGATGAAGTTCAAGGTTGTACACACTCTCACGTATTCGAGAGTAGCGCTCTGTCGATCAGCCTGTAAGACACTTCTTGAGGGTTCGATTCTGATTTCGATAGCGATATCATAACCCAAATTGGAATGCACATGTACAAGAAATCTGACATCGTCAGGGCCCGGGGCACTATGGGGCTCAACAATAGATGACTGGAACATATTACTGGGACCAATTATTGATTGTAGGCCGCTCATCCTGAAAATTGGGTCGGGTATGCTTTCCCGCACGAGAGATCGAGCAATCGGATTGGACGGATAGTGATGAGCCTTGTGGACCCATGATGAGAAGAACCACAGGACATGGTCAACCCAGGGGATTCTAGATTAGCGAAAACAAACTCGAATGGAAACAAAGAGGACTGCCCAGGTGGGACTAGTTCTTAACACGTCTTGGTGTTACGCGTGATTCAGGCTGTTCTTGAGTCCTGTGCTGAGGCCAGCCCACTGCATAATCTAACGCAAGTGTCGAAACGCAGGAGTTTCATCACATTACCAATCAAGGAGACTCAACAACTTAAATCACCTTCAGTTCTAGTGACGGGGACTTCCCGAACTGAACTACTCTTGGCAAGAATTCCGTTTCGTTCCACTCGGCAGCATTGTAGTGTTTTCAGGGTTTCCATGGATCCTTGACCTGATGTAATATTTTCCCCTACCGTGGTAGGTTGAGAGGTCCTCCACCGACGTAATTTTCGCCGGCGGGGGCTTGAGGACCAGGGTCGCGCACAGGTTCGCAGGAGGGAAAAGAAATTAAAAACCTGGAAGATGATAGACGAGCCTTTGGGGTCGATTTATCAGTCTCTGTAATGCCACCACGAAGGATTATTTATTCCAGGGCCTTTTGTTCACGTACTTCACCTGGGCACACATGTAGGGGTAACATTTAGCCCGCTCTGAGACAACCTTTTCTTCGTTTCGAGCCGGGCATATCCGCTGGCCAATCTTGATCTACCATGATTGGGGCCAGTCTGATGCCTTAAAATCCCGAAAGAGACTACCAGATTGGTAGATTGGGTTTTTTTTAAAGGCTGAATTTCCAAGTTCCAACCGTCCTGCGGGTTCGAAACTTCATTTCTTTCGTATTTGTGTATTGAAATGACCCGAAGGTGAATTCTTGTCCAGGTCGTCCTCTGTTGTTGGGCTCTGCAGGGTTGTGGATGCCCGGTCCACAATCATACGGTATTGTCTGGAGCCCTTCAAGCTGGAGACTTTGTTCCTGTTTGGGCTGCAGGTTGAGAATCCAGACCCCGGAAAAAGACCGGATTTCGCGTGGTTCGAGGCTGATGTGGCGATAAGGGAGGTTGACAACTTGCGATCCGACCAGAGAGATTAAGTCTAAGAATCATATATACTCCGTTAGTCTATGCTTATATTATGTCTCATTCTCACCTTTTTTGAGTCTGTTTATTTGATTTTATTTTGATAGCATTTTCTCACTCACTTCCCTTGCCGTTTTTATCTAGAGTGGGTGGCAATGACCCAAGACCCACCACGCGCAGCTGGAAAGGTGACTCTAGTCGCTAGTCTGGTCGCCCTAGTGGCCGTAGCGCTGATGGAGGAGTACCCAGTCGATCACAGTCCAAAGGGTCTTCCCTTCATCATGGGGAAGACGACGAATTAAGGGTCTCACGGGATATAGAGATAAAATATTAGAAACATATCCCCATCAAATATAAATCCCAGATATATAGAAAAAAAGAAGCTAAATATAACATTCTCCAACGTAGATGAATGAAATTGTTTTGGATGTGAATCTTCTTTTTTTTCATACCTGTCATTTTCAAGGTTCTCCCGTACAGAAACTCTCCCATTGCGGCGCCCCCTCCCCCGACCTTGTATTACGCCCGTCACACTAAGTCTCAAATTCAGTCCCTCCCCTTCCCTCCTCCTCTCTCTCACCTTTCCCACCCCTTCTCCAATCCTACAATCCTACAAACCTCCACTTCCCTCCATCTCTTCCCCAATATTATACGAATTATTCCCCCTCTTCCATCCAATAATTTCGAGGAAGAGGTCTGCGAATTTTCTTCCATTTTTGGAGCCCATCCCATTCGGGGGTGAGAGTGTTACCCGGATTGAAACGAATTCAACGAGGTGGCCCGACAGGGCTGCCAGAGCAGGGGAATATGTCTGGACACATTTCACCCGATCATTCTCGCTCGGCTTCGAGGTCTTCTCAGACCCCACGGTTATCCCAGGGACAGTATGAATCGATGCCTCGCCACTCCTTCGGTCGCACGTCACGCCTATCGAACCCCAATGTCTTCTCCGATGAATACTCCTTAGAACCCATCGATGTCGATCAAATTGAACGCGCCGCTAGTCCCGACTCCATCGCCTCCTCGACAACATTAACTCAACCGACTAATAAACCCGCTGGTGCGACCCTATTGGAAAATGCCGACCCATTCGCCGATGACGCCCGGGCGTCCTTCGAGGAACCCCGTCGATCTAGTTTACCTCAGAAAGGAGGATTCTCCAACAACCGTAATTCCGTCTCATCTATCAACAACACTGCCTTTGCTGTGCAAAGGAATCAAAGTGTTTCCTCTCGTTTCTCTATTCCCCGCGCTCTCAGCCCCTACACCGGTGCGACCGGCCCCAGTCATCCATACTCAATGTATCCCCAAGTCGGGGTCAGCCGTACAAACAGTGTAGCGAGTGTTTCGACAATTCGTCAGCATGATCGTCCACTAGGCGAGACCAGTGGCCCCCAACACCCTTATGGGATGTACGCTCAAAATGTCGTTGAAGAAGGGATGGATGACGATATTCCGGTCGGCTTCAATGGACTTAACACCTCATATCAACCGCCTCCCGGTCGTCGAATCGATGATGTTGGTGATATTATTGGACCGGATGGGCATACAGAGCCACTTCCTCCCTATTCACGGTACCCCGCGGGAGTTGTTCCCAAACCACCTGGGGTAGAGGCCCTAGCAGATGGAACCCCCACAACAGTCGATATCCACCTGCCACCCGATGAGCAGCAATTGAGTTCAACTTCAAGAGAGCCAATCTCAAATACATCCTCAAGAGCCCTGATTTCCAATGGATCAGAGACTAGTGAGCGTAATACGGCAACGGCAGCAGCGGCAGCCGGTGTCACAGGAGCCACCGCATTAACGGGCATCATGGCTTTTGAGGAGAAGCTGAAGCGCAAAGGAAAACAAACAGCCTGTTGCGGCCTGCCGGTCTGGACGTTCGTCCTCATCATAACGGTGATGTTGATTGGAGGTTCTATTGGAGGTGCTATTGGCGGTGTTCTTGGCACAAGGAGAGCTCAGGAAGCCGACCGGAAAGCAAGCCAATCGCAAGGTCCCCATATTGTCACGGTGACTGCTTCACCTCAATTGGATTATTCCTCGATAACGACCACACCGACAAACTACTCGCCAGCACCGACCGGCAACTACAACATTGACGCAGTCTTGCAGAATTACTCTCGCATGTGTGTTGTAAACCACGACGTGAAGGAGGTCTGGAGCTGCCTCGAACAAACCAGCGATTTTGAGATTTACATCGGAGATGGTAATGGTCAACAATCTATTGTCTTCCTTGATAATTCCCCGACCACAACCTACTCATATGGTGCCCAGCAACCTGTCCTTCCAACTCCCACCCAAAATTTGAGCATGGTCCTTGATACCAGCGAGGCGAACCTGGGGCCAGCTCTCTTTTTCTGGTCATACTTCGACAAGCTTGTGATTTTGCCCGAGGACGCAATTGATTTGTCTACTGTTTCTAAACGGGATTCCGTAGCGGAGACCTTTGCATCCCACATTCAACAAAAACAAACTGCTCAACCTGGCGAGAAGCCGTGGTTCTGCTGGTGGAATAGCACAGTGTTGGAATTCTTCCTGTACGTCAATCAATCTGCACACGATACTTCGTATGATGCGACTGCTGCCACTGGCGGCAACCTTGCAGCAAGCATGGCCACTGCCAACGCCAAAATCAAGCGTGATATCACTCAATATCCCCGGATCATCAAAATGGAAGAGCGACGAAACCACCAAGGCGCCACTTCACCATACTGCCAGCAGATGCAGGTGGATAGCAATGGTCACATCGAATCCATTCCAAGCCAGGTTTATTCCGTTCAGGAGGTTGAACCCACCCCAACAACCACAGTATCCAACACTGCCTATGGCGCTGATCAGACATATACTGCAAAGGCACAATGGGCTACCCCGTGTTACTGTGTAGGATTAAATGAGTAGTCTGATTCCTTGGCATTTTGAGCGACTTCACATTCTTGTTCTCTGTGGTATTTTCTTTTTGGCACACCGGCATGGCGTTGGATCTGGTCCTGAAACTTGCATTGGCTTATGTGCACACGATCATCTATATTCTCTCTGTGTGATTCTATTCATCTTATCTCTCTCGACATCTCTCCCTTCCCTTCGCAGGGGACTCATTCCTCCTTCCAACCCATCTCCTGATCATCTTTCGCCGTCTTTTCTCCATTTCTTTTCATTCATACCCTTGCCGACCTCCTTCGGCATGGTATATTTGTGCTTTGGCACAATTTCTCTTTCTTCTGCTGGGTTATATATGGGTCTATTTATCATGGAGCCTGGTTTTTATTGGCGTTCATATTGGGTGGACTGGTGCGATTTGGGTGCCTTGGGGAATCAACTGTTGTCACGTCTTGGGCTATCTGATCTATATTTCTCTTTTCTTTTTTCCATATCATCTATGATGTATACACACCATCAGTGTCCTTTTGAATCAAAACACAGAGTGAATAATCATATTCATCTAGACTCTGTCTTCCATATTTCAGTCACTTTACTTTTCTCAACCAAACCACCTAGCCAGCTATGTATGTGTCACGTATGGAGTAGGCCAGAAAAGACGTGACTCGGAATAATTTTGTCTTGAGGATGTTTATGGCTGTCATTGCTAACGTTCAAGTCAGATGGTTCATCACCTACAGCCTTAGTGGCCATGCCCACGGCATCCAGGGATGCTATAGTCAACCTTGGAAGCTAACACCTCATGTACTTGGGAGGCGTCCTCGAACCTCCCGAGGATGTGAATTGTATTTATACTACTCTGGTATTAGTATACTTCAAGGGGTAAATTGAATTACATAAGGGAGAAAAAAGTCCAAGGCACTTGCTGGTTCCCAACAGGTTCGATGTGAAGGACCTACGTTAATCCGTTCTCAACCTGAAATCTATAACTTCCAGGCTTTAATTTAGAAAGTCAGATAAGATGTATACCTGGTATTCGAAAACATCTGGGATTAAAAACAATAATCAGCACTTATACTCCATCGTAACTCTAGTGCTCTGGAATACTCCATTAGGATCACGCATTAATCCACATGTGTACACAAAGGATGTGTAGATGCAGTTTTAAGTGCTGCTAAATAGTATGATCTCACTTCTAGCTGACATTTCTTGTTCACCTATGCCGAGTTGCCTAATATTAGTAACTTTGAGTAGCCAAAGAAAGAAAGAAGCCATGACCTTCTCTTCAAGTTTAAGCACTAAGCATGAGATAAATACTCCTAGTGAGGCATATCGATTTCGTGGTCTTTAAGGCCAATGTTAATCCCTTGAAATGCGGCTATCCAATGACATGCAAAAGTAGTATTGGTATTCAAAGAGTGAGAACAAGGATTACTACTGGCACTTTCTACCTAATAGCCGTGGTTCAGTCAAAGATAGACTCAGGAGAGATATGATATTAGCGACTAGCCCTGCGATTCAAGGTTATATTCCTATGAGCAAGATTGATTAATTGGTTGATATGGGAATACCGGTAGCCATGGTAGCTTTAGTATCTGGACAAAGAGCAGAAACCGAGTATAGACAGTTATGTATGAGGCAGTTGCAAGTATTGTGATCTATCAAGTAGGAAATCTGCAGTGTCCATAAACCCGGGGAAAATCCACTTCAAGGCGGGACACATGATGACTCAGCACATACAAACGGCCCCGAAGGTCAGGTGACTACATGTAGTGTAGTTGGGAAAGGGACCATTATGCAACATTGTTAAACAGATGACGATGAAGATAAAAGTTGGCCTCAATTTTCCATTCACTTGAAAATTGGTAAAATGTTTGCTATCTTTTCCTACCAAAAATTACGTGGAGTGGGTAAAATCTCTAAGTAACATGCCCAACTTGAACTCTGTGCAAGCCCAAGCTCCCTCGTGACACCTGAGGCAACCACACTTCCGACACCTCGCACCTTAACGCACCAATCCAACCTCTCCTCCATCGCCATTCTCCCATTTCACCCCCTCCAACATTTCTTTCCTCAACCCCCCTCGATCACCCTCACATTTCCTCATCTCGCTGACGATCGGTCTTTTCGGTCGTGTCCACCGCGCCCGCCCGCTTAAAAATCTGTCGTTGGACCCTCCAGATCAAATGATCGCGTCTCCTAGATGACCTTCCCTCCCCCTCACCATTCCGCCCAATCGTCGATTGCTTCTGGCACCGATAAACCTTCTTCGACCAGGACTGAGATTGGTGCCTGGGGTCGGTCCGCGTCGCAGTCCGGCATTCGTCGTGGGTTGACTCCTCTCGCGACCAACCTCTCCTCCTCCACCGCTCCCTCTGTCTCCTCCCGGGGCTTCGACGCAGGCCCTGGGGTTTCTACGCCATCCTCTTTCTCTGCTGTTCTGAGTTCTACAAGGGGTCTCTCAGGAGGTAGCCCCAAGCCCACACCGTCTCCATTTACCTCACTGCAGGCTGGCTCGCAGCAGCAAGCCCAGTCACTTTCGTCGCCTAAGTTTCGGGCGCACACCCCATCAGCTGGGTCCTATTTCGCCTCAGCAACAAGCTCCATCACGGGTGGTGGAGGTTCTGGGGGAGGTGGTGGGCCGGGTTCTTCCAGAGGTGTCGCCTTTTCACCACTGTCATCCGGCACAACTGTGAATTCACCCACAGGCTTCGCTTCAGACAAGCCTGGATCGGCGGCTGCACATTCAAGTCAGTCGTCCCTCACCAAGATTTCAATTGCGCAGGTTTTCCTCCTGCTAGACTCCATTACCGAGAAAGAAGGAAAGGAAAAGTGGGAGACAAAGGCTGCTCAGATACACAAGGTAAATTTGGATTTCATTCCATTAAAATGCCAGAACGAAAGCTAACAACATCCCTCCTTCTAGCTCGTGACATCGAACGGCATGGAGGTCTTCTCGAAATACTTCCGGCGCCTTCTCACCGGCAATGCGCCTCAGATTTTCCCTGGTGTGAACAAGTCCATCGAGAATGCGAGCAACTACCCTCTTCTTGTAGAAGAGATGCAAAAAGTGTCCTCGGACATAGAGCAGTCTCAGAAGATTGCAGAGACTGTAGACACCTCGGAGGGTGACATCTTCCGTGATTTTGATCTATCTACCTTCTTGGACCACTTCCGTCTCGATCCTATTGTGAAGGTTGCACTCACTTTGGCTTTCAAGATGACAAACAAGTCCGATCTTAGAGCCAAGGGTAAGTCCTCACCCTCGAATTGAATAACCCAGAACTATCACTGACATCATTCTTTTCGAACTCAGCTGATGCAATTCTCTCCAACTCCATTAACCCCTTCCTCCAAAGTCTTGCCAATCCCTCCGAAACAACCAAGGATTTCCAAAATTCCTTCCTTGGAATGACTATCGAACGATTCATTCTCTACCCTCCCCGTAATTTCACCGAAGATGTCAAGGGAAAGCTGGTCTACGCAGCTAATCTGCGGTTCCAAAAGCTTGGGTTGGATGTTCCATTCGAGGTTTGCTCCGCTTTGCAGATGTTTAACTTCGTGAATCCTCGCTACACCCTCGTCCGACAACTTCATGCCAAGGGTCCTCGCGCAACTGCCAGTGTTGACGCAATCACTGAATTGATCAATGCGGTGGGCCCCGATAGTTGGAACGAAGAAAATCTTGCAAGCGCTCTGCTTTTCATGGTTCTATCTCAGTACTGGCAGCAATTCTCTCTCGAGACTCTGATCAGTGCTTACTCCGAGAAGCAACCAAATTGGGCGCTGGTGCTTCGATACTTCGACCGAGAGGGCTTGCGTGTGGAACCGAAGCAGTTTGAAAAGCTGTACACTGCAATCTCTGCTATCGCTGCTGACGATACTTCAGTTGACCTCCAGAAGCTTTGGGGTGGTGAATGGGAACATCAAGATACTCAAATCTCATTCTTGACAGCTTTTGTCGCCTCGCGAACCGATGCATCGAAGCTTCAAAACTTCCGTGCTACGTTCACCCCAGACTTCTTCGATGAAGCACCTGACACAGTCAAAGTTCAGGGAGAGCGCGCATGCCTGTCTCCTCTTCGGTCCATGGATGCGGTGAAGGCCATCTTTGACCTAGCTCTACTCTCTCAGAACTCTTGGGCTGCTAAAGAGAGTCAACTTCTGATCAAGGCCGTGGTGCAGTATGACCTACCGGTCTTCCTTATCTCAGCCTTGGCTATTCCACAGCCGTGGTCTACTGTCCAGCAGAGCTTCGTTCTGCGAACCTTTGTTGTGTTTATCTCGAAACAGGAGGAAGGTTACCAGCTGGGTCTTCACGGTGCCTGGCGTCAGGACCGCCAGTGGGTTGCCGAGCAGTTGTTTGCAGCTTTCAGTCAAGATCCCACTTCTACCACGATGATTTATGAGCATGCGGTTAGTTTCGGTTGGCTCGAATATCTTCTCGGTTTCAGCAATGGTCTTGCTTTGGATCTCGCTTGTCTGTGCGACCGCAGAGGTCCATTTGACCTCGGTCAATGGATCCGGAACACTGCCCAGAAGGGCCAACTTGATATGGGCAGTCTTTTGTCAAAGTTCCTAAGAATCAAGGCCGAGGACGAACTCCACGTTCAACGAAAGGAACAGCCTGCTCCCCAGATGGTCAGCCTTTCAGTGAAAACAGTGTACACTCTGCTTTCAGTACTGGAGGAGTTTGTTGGTGATCGTGAGAACCTCACGCCTGTTCAACGTATCTGTATCCAAACCTACCCTCGCTTAATCAACTACGGCGAGGGTTATGACGATATCATCGATGCCAATGGTGCGAACGGTAATGCTTTACCTGATGTGATCGATAAACAGATGCAGGCACTCTTCGGAAAAATGTACCATGATGAGTTGTCGCTCAGAGAAATGCTGGAACTGATGCGCCAGTACAAGTCTTCCCACGAGCCCGAGGAGCAAGAGCTCTTTGCTTGTATGGTGCATGGTCTCATTGACGAGTATCACTGCTACCACGAATACCCTCTGGATGCTCTTACGAAAACGGCTGTCATGTTCGGTGGTATCATCAACTTTAGACTGGTTGATGGAATTACACTCAAGGTTGGTCTGGGTATGATCCTAGAAGCCGTGAGGGAGCATGAAGTACACAACCCGATGTTCAAGTTCGGCGTGGAGGCGATCGAACAGCTCATGGATCGTCTGTCGGAGTGGGCCGGTTTCTGCCATCTTCTACTCCAAATCCCCACCCTGCAGGGCACGCCCATTTTCCAGAAGGCTGAGGAAGTTCTCCGTGCTAAAGGCAAGGAGGTTGTTGATGGCGAGGCCGAGAAGTGGAACATCCGACCTTCTCCCCTGCCAAATGGCGATAATGATGAACGCTCCATCGATGGCAACCCCTTCAAGTTCCGCTCTGTCTCGATAGACGCACCACTTCGTTCGGAGCTTTACCAGGACCCTGATGAGGATATTCAAGACAAGATTCTGTTTGTCTTGAACAATGTTTCTGAGCAGAACATTGAGGAGAAGCTGGAGGATCTTCGCGAGGTCCTACGTGACCAGCACCATCAATGGTTTGCGGCATACCTGGTTGAAGAGCGTGCCAAATTACAGCCCAACTTCCAACAGCTCTATCTTGATCTCCTCGATCGCATTGGAGACAAGATTCTCTGGGCTGAGGTTCTGAGAGAGACCTATGTCAGTCTTGCCAAGTTGCTGAATTCAGATGCTACCATGACTTCGTCTACTGATCGTAGTCATCTCAAAAACCTTGGTGCTTGGCTAGGCTCGTTGACCATCGCCAAAGACAAGCCAGTGAAGCACAAGAATATCTTTTTCAAGGGCTTGCTCCTGGAAGGTTACGATGCTCAACGACTCATGGTGACAATCCCCTTTACTTGCAAGGTCCTTGTTCAAGCTACTAAGTCAACCATCTTCAAACCACCTAACCCCTGGTTGATGGATATTCTGGGTCTATTGCTGGAACTTTACCATTTCGCTGAGTTAAAACTCAACCTCAAGTTCGAGATTGAAGTTCTCTGCAAGGATCTTGACCTTGACCATAAGACTGTTGAACCTGCTATCATCATCCGTGAACGTTCTGTTCGGGTTGAAGAGTTGCCGGCCACCGCCAGCATGCCTGAGGGACTGGAAGCGTTCGAGGACATGGGTCTCACCTCCATCAACCAAGGCATCCGCAATGAACGATTGTCTCCTGCCGCTATCATGTCAACCCTGCCAAGTCTCGATAAGATTCTTGTCTTGCCTCCGTCCGCGAGCACCATGGTGGATCCTACTGTTCTGAGACAAATCGTTACCACTGCTGTAGAGCGTGCTATTGCAGAGATCATCACTCCTGTTGTGGAACGTTCGGTCACTATCGCCTCCATCTCTACCATCCAGCTCGTCTCCAAAGATTTCGCGATGGAGCCCGACGAGGAGAAGGTGCGTCATGCTGCTGGTATTATGGCCCGTCAGCTCGCCGGTAGCCTTGCTCTGGTCACCTGCAAAGAGCCACTGAAGGTCAGCATGACCAATTACATTCGCATGATCCAGCAAGACTTCTCAGACCAGCCTATGCCTGAGGGCTTGATCCTGATGTGCGTCAATGATAATTTGGATGCGGCATGCGGCATCGTTGAGAAGGCCGCGGAAGAGAAGTCGTTGCCCGAGATCGAAAAGATGATCGAATCTCAGGTCGAGGCGCGTCGACGCCACCATGCTACCCGACCTAATGAGCCGTTCATTGACCCATTAATGAACCGCTGGGGTCTGTTCATCCCGGAGCCCTACCGCCAAGCCCCAGGTGGCCTGAACAAGGAGCAGATAGCCATCTATGAAGAGTTTGCCCGCCAGTCCCGAGGTACCGCGGCTGCTCTTCCTCAAAATGTCCCTGCCGATACTGGTCGCCAGCTTCCTGATGTGCTGCAAGAGGCGTACCCAGCTATCCCCAATCTTTCAACGCCAGCTGAGCAACCTGCAATTCCTCATAGAACCCCTCAGGCGCAAGCTGTGTCTCAGATCGGTGGCGTACACACCAACGGCTTCCTTGAGGCTCAAAGTCCACGAGAGAAAATTGAGGCTCTGATTGCGGATCTTCAGCAGGCTACTCGTGATGCCTCTGAGGACCGCGTGAGAGACCTTGGTCGGGACAGCAATGTTCTCCAGGAGTACAATAACACTCTACGTACCATCCTGGGCTCGCCAAATGGTGAAGAACTCGCTCGAATTACTGCTCTTACAGTTTGCAGCACTCTGTACTCCCAATCATCGGCACCCTTGGAGCTCGAAGTTCTCGTGCACTTGCTCGCCAAACTTTGTGACATGTCCACACTGATCTCACGTTACACATGGGCGCTCTTAGCAGAGCTTGAGGACGAGCACATGTTCAATGTCCCAGTCACTGTTGCTCTTATCGACGCTGGTCTCTTGGATATTCGTCGTGTCGATATGGTTCTGACTCGCCTTATCTTGCAGAAGGACCTCCGTGCTTTGGAGTTGCTTGATAATCTGATGAGTCGTGTGTTAATGAACGACGAGCCAGCAGCCCTCAGATCGGACTTCTCTGGCAGTCTCGAGGCCATGAGCCAATGGCTTGTCGAGGAGCCAAACCTTCCTCCTGCCTTGGAAATTATTCGCAAGCTTCGCGACTGTGGCATTCCTGAGGTTGTTGCCTCTCTTCTGAGCGACCTCGCCAGAACCAAGCGAGACCAAATGGAGTACATCTTCAACGAGTGGATTGGTATCTACAAAGCCTCCGGCGCCACCGACCGGACCTATCACTCCTTCCTCCAGGACATGCATAACCGTCAAGTCATGAACAACCCTGAAGACTCTGCCCTGTTTTTCCGTCTCAGCATCGATATGTCCGTCGGCATGTTTGAGCACGAATCTCAGAACCCACACGGCAGCCTTGATGAGGCATTCCTACACATTGACGCGCTCGCGAAGCTCGTGGTCCTGCTTGTCAAGTTCCAAGGCGAGAGCAATGGTGCCGTGAAGGCCGATAAGGCTGCATACTTCAGCTCCATTCTGTCATCGCTCGTACTGGTTCTCAACCACCACTCAATCATGCGTGGTGAGGGATTCAACCAGCGTGTCTTCTTCCGCTTATTCTCCAGCATTCTCTGCGAATACTCAGTGGCTGGATTCCAGAACCACGAGGAACACAAGGGCATGATCTTTGCCATGGCCCAACGACTCCTGTCTTTGCAACCCCGATATGTACCTGGGTTTGTTTATGGCTGGTTGTCCTTGGTTTCCCACCGCGTCTTCATGTCAGATATGCTCAACATGGCAGACCGAGCAGGTTGGGCACCTTACTGCGAGATCATGCAAGCCTTGCTCTCCTACATTGGCGAGCAACTCAAGGCAGCCAACATCACATACGTCGCCAAGGACCTGTACAAGGGCGTTCTTCGCATTTTGCTTATCCTGCATCATGACTTCCCTGAGTTTGTGGCTGAGAACCACTTCCAGTTCTGCAATGTGATTCCTGCTCATTGCGCTCAGCTCCGCAACCTGGTCCTCAGCGCTTACCCATCATCCTTCCATAAACTCCCCGATCCTTTCCGCGAGGGCCTGAAGGTTGAGCGCATTGAAGAGATGCGGGAGATTCCCCAAATTGCAGGAGACATTACCGCCCCACTGGAGCAGGCAAACATCAAGAATGTCGTGGATAATATTCTCCTCAGCAACAACATTACCGATGGTGCTGTGCAACAGCTCTACAATGCTGTCATGGACCCAGAAACCACAGACACCGCTCTCTTCTACGCCCCCATTAATGTGGACGTCGTTCTTGTGAATGCGCTTGTCTTGTACATCGGCCAACAAGCTGTCGAGGAGCAAGCTTCCAAGAGCAACACTCGCAGCGCATTCGAGAACTCCACTCACGCAGCTCTCCTTGACAAGCTTGCACAGATTATGCAGCCGGAGGCTCGCTACTACTTGCTGAGTGCCATGGCCAACCAGCTTCGGTACCCCAATAGCCACACTTACTTCTTTAGCTTCACCATCCTCCGTCTCTTTGGCGTGGACTACTCCGAACAAGATGATTCGGACATTCGCCAGCAAATCATTCGTGTGCTTTTGGAGCGACTCATCGTCCACCGTCCTCACCCTTGGGGCTTGATCATCACCCTGCAGGAGCTGCTCCAAAACCGCAGCTACTCTTTCTTCCGCCTTCCCTTCATCCAGGCGGCCCCTGAGGTATGGATCCCTATGTTGCGCTCTACCTTTGATTTTTAAAGAAAAAAAAAACAATTTCAATATCCATATCAAGAAGTTAACACCCATGCGACAGATCGGTCGCCTCTTCGATGCCCTCCTCCAGCACATTCAGCAACAGAGCCCTCGTCCACTGGCTTAAAAAGCTGATATTATCACTCCTCTCCGACCATTTTCGCAGTGCAACACCGCACTGTACTCATTGTATTTTTTCTTTCTGATGCTTTCTTTCTATTTTACGGGGTCCATTGCTTTCACGTTCTATTTATTATGTCTCATGTTACGGCTGGGATTTGCCATGGGGACGGTATGCATCTTTCCTATTAGTCACGATTTTCGCATGACCTGAGATACTACGATACTATTTTCGCGTTCCAAGGCTGCTCGCGACCTGTAATGATAAGAGCGTAAAAGCTGGAGTTTACGGGATCTGCATTGGCGGCTGGGGATTCCTAATTAAAGCTATTACATTCTTACTTTGTTCTCCCAAGTGCTCGTAAATTTTAATATGTAGAAATTCTGTAGTCATATTAGGGTCTATAGTGTACTGTGACCTCATAGATAGTAGAGCTGCGATAAGGTTGATTAGATCTCTCGATTCTGCCGAGGAACTTGTTTTGTACCCTTTTAACCCCCCCTCCATATCCTCGACAATGGCAGATTCAGAATACACAGATGATGAGACGGAGTATGAGGGTCCCTCCTCTCAAACAGTTGTTCTGGTTAGTTTCTTCCTTTATTGGAACCTCAGCCTGTGCATCAATGTCTAATACGAAATAGGACGCGCTTTGGACGCCATTCCGCGTGATGTTCTCCAAGACTGCTCTCCGCATATACCTGAATATCCTACTATTCATTGGTGCCACAATCTTTCTAGTGGGAATTGCTGGTATTGCATACATGGTTTTCTACTTCACATTCATTCCCACGGTCGGTGTGGATCGAGATGTGCATTTACAATTTGGGTATGCGCGCACTTGCTGAATCCAGTTCTGGTCATATGTTAACCCCCTATATGAATAGCGACGGATTCCCTTGGGGATTAGCCTCTTTCGACTCCGAATTTGTTTCTTCTCAGCCCTACGATATCTCTGTTGTCCTAGACCTTCCTCGAACCCCATCCAATCTCGACGCGGGGAACTTTATGGTCGATCTTACAATCTACTCCCGCCAAACTAGCTCCGTGCTTCCTACCTCCAGTGGCTCCTTAACCCCCATCGCGCAGTCGCGTCGATCCGCAATCCTCACATACAGCTCGCCATTGGTAGACGTTGCGCGACGCATGGCTCGTCTGCCTCTTTATGTCCTTGGCTGGCGTAGAGAGGCCGAGTCTTTGGAGATTCCGATGATGGATAAGCTGGAGTTTGCACGAGGTGCACAGAATCTTCCACAGAGCCTGCGTCTTGAGATCCAAAGTGATACTAAATTACAGATTTACTCTGCCCGAGTCGAATTCCGGGCACGGTTCACCGGTCTCAGGTAATTATTCTCCCGCTTGGTGACGGGCTCAAAGAATATCGGCTGATTTTCATTACAGGTGGTTCATGTATCGCTGGAAGCTTACCTCGTTTATCGTGTTCAGTTCCTTGTTCTGGGCGGTCTCGATGTCTACGGCTAGCTTAATCTGGTTCGTATTAAGCTCTTTGAAGCCCGAGGCTACCTCCACAGATGAAACCAAAGATGAAGAGCAGGATCTTATCAAAGATGAGCCTGTCACTGGAGAAAGCGCATTATTCAGTGAAAGCTATCAAATCAAAAAGGAGGAGCCGGAGGAACATGCTAGTAGCTCTTCTTTACTGCAGAGCTATAAGGCTGAGAGTGATGAGGGAGGTATGGGTTCTGGACTAGAGAGCTCAGAAGCACAAGGCATCCAGAAACGAAGGAGTCATTTAACGGAGTACGACAGCTAGATCATGATCATGATACCGCATTGATATTGTTTTTTATTTCTTGCGTTCAAGTTGTATCTATATACCCTAGCTTCTTTGAATGATGTAAATCCCGTGCAGATTTGCAGTTCCGATAACAAGCGATAAAAAGCGCCCCGCGTATGGGCAACCTCCGATTTCTTCCCCTCCATCCCCTCATATCCCCAATTGATCAGTATTCACCATGCATATCCTGGTTCGCAGCTACTTTTCTTGATGAAATATTACAAGATTATCCTCGAGTTAACCAATCTGGAATAGGTCACCAACGACGACGGCCCTCCGTCGAATCAGTCGTCGCCCTACGTTCACTCGCTCGTCCATTCTCTCCAGTCCGCTGGACATACCGTTTCGGTTGTTCTCCCACACCAACAGCGATCATGGATTGGTAAAGCGCATATGGTCGGTGCCTCTGTGAAACCCACCTACTTTCGACCAGGCACCCTGCACCAGGAAGATGGAACTATTCACCACCTACCGCTGGGTAGCAATGGCGAGCCCGACGATGGGAGTGACGAATGGATCTTAATTGATTCAACCCCAGCAAGTTGCGTTCAGATCGGTCTCTTCCACTATTTCAAGGATCGAGGCCCAATCGACGTCGTTGTTTCAGGCCCAAACTACGGCCGTAATAGCACTGCGTTGTTCGCTTTATCCAGTGGAACCATTGGTGCCGCTATGGAAGGTGCTGTCTGTGGGAAGCCCTCCATCGCCTTATCATATGCCTTCAGCTCTCGGAACCATGACCCTGTAATCATTGCCGAGGCATCGGAGCACTCCGTCAAGCTGATCGAGTACCTCTGCGCCAACTGGGCTGATGGTGTGGATCTCTATAGTGTCAATGTTCCTCTGGAACCTGGCGTTAGTAAGAACAAGATTCTCTATACCGATATGCTGCTGAATAAGTGGAAGTCTGGCAGCTGTTTTGAGGCTACTGATCCTGCTACCAGTGGCGATCCGGAGCTGGAAGAGCAGCGCATTCGCATGCAGAGCGAGCTGGAGGGACAGAAGGTTGATGCTAATGCTACTAATGGAAATGTGTCTGGTCCCTCACGATTCCAGCATACGCACTTCAAGTGGGCACCGAATCTACAGGATGTTTACCGCAGTGTTGAAGAAAGTGCGCCTGGAAATGACGGCTGGGCCGTCAAAGAGCAAATGACTAGGTAAGTGATCATCCAGAATAGACATACTCGTGTTGATCAACATTGACTGGATTTTACTTTAGTGTTACACCCTTGAAGGCTTGTTTCATGCATTATTCGCCCGCCATTACGGGTGAGATTACGCTGTGAGTGGAGATTATGACATGAAGGCTATGAAGATCTTTTTGTTTCAGACATACGGGTCCATGTGCTTTTAGATATCTGGCATAGCTGATAGACACCATGCTCCCCCTATTCCCATTGTTATTCGAGTTTGCTTTATCCCCCAAAGTTTTTTTTTTTTATTTTCTGCATCGCAATTGATCTTCACATTCGAGAAACGGTTCTGATAGAGTGGTGGTTTTTGTAGATCAGATAAACAGTCTACGGTGAGCCAACCCCAGTTGTACTCCATCATCGACTGTGATGTGCCCTACGTTGGTGAGCTCGTGGAAAAGGCACTAGCCCGTCGTTTGGGAGATGCTGTTCGCTCCCAACGCATCTCATCCATTTCCGAGCTCCCAGAATCTTCAGCGCCAGTGTTTCAGTATCGCGAATACGAGCGCCTCGACTTTGAGCATATGCTCTCAAGATCATCCACCTCCCTTGGAAACGCCTACATTATCCGAAAGGCCCTGATCCGCAAACACTATCTCTCAAATACTGTGGCCAACTGGATTTCCAAGCACCCGGATAGTGTTTTGAAGAACCACTTCAAGCCCGCTTTTGATTTCGAGTTAGACTATGCCGAGTTCCTCGACGAAGCCCTTCTGGAAGCATACGAACTCAACGAGAGTCTAGCAAAGAACGAAGAGCTTCCTGAATCCGACAAGGAATGGTGGATTCTTAAGCCTGGTATGAGTGATCGTGGCCAAGGGATTCGTCTATTCAACAGCGAAGCGCAACTCCAAGAGATTTTCGAAGAATGGGAAGAGGACTCAGACGATGAGCAGAGCGGTTCTGAGAAGGAGGAAGATGAAGACGCTCCTCATGATGCTGGCGTCGTCACATCCCAACTCCGTCATTTCATTGCTCAGCCCTACATCGACCCACCTCTTCTTCTCCCTTCTTCTTCGAACCGCAAATTCCACATTCGTACCTATGTCCTTGCTACCGGTTCTTTGAAGGTATACGTTTTCAAGGAAATGCTGGCCCTCTTCGCCGCAAAGGCCTATTGTGCGCCCCATGAAGAGGAAGACGAAGTCCAAGACTTGGCTCGTCATCTCACAAATACCTGTTTCCAAGAAGGCGGCAGTTCCAATGAGGGTAGCGTTCGCCGATTCTGGGATTTGGATCACCATGTTCCCGGTCTAGCACCAGAGTGGAAAGAGCAGATTTTCGACCAAATCTGTGCTGTCACAGGTGAGGTATTCGAAGCTGCTGCTCGAGGCATGATGGTTCACTTCCAGACTTTACCAAATGCTTTTGAGCTCTTCGGTGTCGATTTCTTGGTTGATAGCACTGGATGTGCCTGGTTGCTGGAGATGAATGCGTTCCCGGATTTCGCGCAGACCGGTGAGGATCTTAAGGAAGTTGTTGTTGGTCGATTGTTTGAAGAGACTATTGATGTTGCTGTGAAGCCGTTCTTCGGACTTGGTGAGTATGAGGGAGGAGATATGAAGTTGGTCGCGGATTTGGATTTGGGTAGAAAAGCATAAACGGATTATATTATTCTATAGAAATTCAAAAGTTATTCTTGGGCAGATTTGCCTACAATCATTTACTCTCACTCTAGGATTTAAGCCTTCAATGTTGGGACACTTGCATGAAGCTGGCAACTCGCCAGGGGTATCACAGTTCAAGTTTACACCTACCAGCAAGTTGCCACTACTAGCATTAGGCTAATATAAGAGAATACTTAGAAGTTCCAGTGATATTACATCACCATGGAAGCTTTCTTTTGATGATTTATCGTTCTCCAATCCCTTTCGCCCTGTAGGGACATCATAGATGTTGAATTTGATGCTAATAGCAATGAACTACTTGCGTAGTCGTTCGATAGTTGGGCCCAAAGGTTCACCAGCTCGGAGAGCCTTCATAGTCTTCTCATCGATCTCAAATCTCTCTGCACATATCTCTACGACCTGCTCAATCAATGATGGTGGCACAACAACGACACCATTCTCATCACCAACCAGAATATCCTTCGGGTAGACCCAGAGGTCTCCCTTGAACTGAAGGGGAACATCGATCTCCGAAGCACGCGTGAACGTATTGGATCCCAGAACAGCTGTACCTCGAGCAAAGACCTGTTACTAGGGTCAGTTATTTCCATCGGGATTGGAGATATTTTTTGAGAAGTGCTTAGTACCGGGAATCCCATATCACGATGCTCCTGTGCATCTCTCATACGGCCATCGATCATGACACCTAAGCTACCAAGCATCTGAGCCCGGGTCGACATCAAGCCACCCCAGCAGGCAGATGGTAGACCCTTGGGTTGCTGGATATACATGATATGACCCTCTTTGTTTGCGTCTGCAAAATGCAATGGCGGCGTGGGACCAGGACTTTTCGTCTCTACCATCTTGACAGTAATAGCAGGTCCATAGATGCTAGTTCCCCCGCCGGGAGAGTACATCTTCAGGCCATCTAGAAAGCCGCCATATGGTTGTTTGAGCTTCACGAGCGCGTCGCCAATCTGAAAACCGCGGAATTGTGTCAATGGTAGGGGGATTTGGGATTTCTGGATTCAGGTATTGCGTACATCGCAGGTTGTGAAACGTTTTAGGCTCTGAAAGGCCTTGGAAGCTGTACTCATTTTGTGTTTTATGGATGTGCAGCTAATGCGAAGATCTAATCAAGGTTGACGTTGTTATCGGATCCCGCTCGGCGCCGACGATCCACTGAGTCACCCTGATCCCTGATCAAAGACAACTACTAGTACATTTCAACATACCTACATGAGATTGCAGAATCGGGTAAATGAATAATACTCTATTCAATTGAGTCATTCCTGGATGCAACATAAGCACAGTCTGGAGTCTGGGGTATAAATTGACTATTTCCACCTTCTACGTCCCAGCTTCCTTCAATAGTTCAACATCGACTTCCACTACACCATTGAACAACTCAATCCTCAATTGCTTGAAAATGACAAGACAACTCGGCCAAGCTGTGGAGGACCATCCTGCCAAACCTCCACCATCAACTACTTTTACAGGTCGCTCAGTGCGTCTTGAGAAGCTAGAGCCCCGCCACACTGATGACCTGTACGAGGCCATAGGCTTACCAGAGTACGCCTCGCTATGGGACTATATCGCCGATGGACCATTCCAAGATAAGGAATCATTCATCCCATATATCGAACGGATCTCCAAATCCTCAGATCCATTTCTTTATGCTTTAATCGACCAGAAGAGCAACAAAGCCGTGGGATTCTTCTCCCTTATGCGGATCGATCAGGCAAACCGCGTTGTCGAGATCGGCTTCGTGGTCTTCTCGCCTCGACTTCAACGCACAACTGCCGCAACAGAGGCATTCTACCTCATTACCAGCACTGTGTTCAATGATCTGGGTTACCGACGCTTCGAGTGGAAGTGCAATGACCTGAATGAGCCTTCTAAGAAGGCTGCTGCCCGCTTCGGGTTCCAGTTCGAAGGTGTCTTCCGTCAGCATATGATTGTGAAAGGCCAGAATCGTGATACAGCCTGGTTTTCCATGCTTGACTCGGAATGGCCTGCTTTGGCTGAGTCTTTTGAGAAGTGGTTGGATCCGCAGAATTTCGATGCTGATGGAAAGCAGCGCTCTACGCTGGTGGCTTTTCGGGAGAACTGATGCCCTAGTACACCAGTACCGCAAATATCGAAGGTTCTATCTTTAATGGTTTGTGAACCTTGGAATCTTAGTAGCCTGGGGATCTGTTATAATTCAGATAAAAGAGAATTGCACCATACATCTTACTTTTGATTCAGTCTTAAGTTAGACGGTCCACTGGCTGCTCTCATAAATCGATTCCAAGTCAGATTTTGGGAATATAGTACTAGTAAAATTTGAATATACAGTAAATCAGAGAACGCATTGAACCAAGCATCAATCGCTAAGGCATCATTCCATCATCTAAACCGTTCAGCCATGGCAGAACTCAACCAAAACGTTGTTTAGCCAACGTCTGCAGCCAGCCCATAGTCTCCTGCTCCTTCTCACGATATTTCTGAACACGCTCCTCGCGCTCTGCAGCACGAGCTCGAAGAATCTCTTCTCTACGAATCTCCCTTTCATTCTTCTTGCGCTGCTGCTGTTCCTTTTCTCTCTTCAGAGCCGCAAGATCATTATCTCCAGATCCCATCAAATCGGCCTCTGGCGCCGCTTCAGGTGATGCACCCCGAGCCTCCGCGAATGCGCGATTTGATGCTGCGACTTCCCTTCGTTTCTCGAGTTGCCTCTCGCGTGTCCCGGCTTCTGCGCGCGGTGCGACTTCCTCTTCATAACTCTTCATTTCAGCAGCTCGAGCTCGCTTCTCATCTTTATACCTTAGGTCGGATTCTCTGCGCGCGGCAATTGCGTCCTCCATTTCGGTCTCTGTATGATCTCATTAGTACACTATAAGTATTTTGCAGACTAGAACGTTCATTCGTACCTCTCTTTAGTTCAAGATCTTGCATCCTTGGTATAGTTGGCCCGGAACGAGCCATTTGTCGTGAGGCATTGGGATGTGGAAGTGTCGGCCCGTATTCATCCTCATCCTCATCATCCTCTGCGACGGGTACTGTCCGGGCATCCTCATTGTCCTGTCCGCCGCGGGAATAATCCGGTGAATTCCTCTCGCGTTGAGGAGGAGGCGGTCTTTCCGCCGCAGATTTGCGCGCTTTTTCCAGGGTTTCGGGGTCGTACCAGCCTTCAGCTAGCTCTGCGCGATTCCTGTAATAGCCCGTTAATAAATGAACTGGGTACCAAGCAGCTATCGCGGAAAATACCATTTATGAATGAAACTCTTCCACCTGCCCTTAATCTCATCTTCTGATAAATCCTCAATGTATATCCCCTTCTGAATATCTAGATACATCGCAAACATAGGCGTAAAAACTTCCAGGTCTCGCCTTGTGAGCTCTCGCGCCTGCAAAGGTAGAATCACCGGCTTTGCAGCCTCCTTGCTCTTGCGATCACCATGTTCTCGGTCTCGATCGTGTCGGCGGTGGGGACGGTCACGGCCTGAGCTCTGTCTTTCGGATCGATGGGGTGAGCGCGAGCGATCGCGATGTCTGTGTCGGTGGGAATGCGAGCGTTCATGGTGGCTGCGATGATGGCGGCGTTCCCTGTCTTGTGTGGAGGGGGAATCGGATCGACGAGAGGGTCTCGGTGATGGCATTATGGAGGTAAAAATATTCGTAAATATATTCCAGTCAAGCTGAATCAAGTGTCTTGTCTAGTTCAAGAATTCGGCGTTGGAGTTAAGCTATATCAGTTATCCGGACCCACTCGGCCAATAATAGGCCTCAAAACCGCCCTTCCATGCTAATCTAGAATATCTACTGTACTGTGTTCATATGGTAATTGGCATCAATTGACTGCCTAGATAGTGTACTATGGTGTTTTCCTGGGCTCTAAATTATCATCATGCAGCTCAGCTGGACAGCGACATGAATAGTGATTCAGTGAGTCACAGGCAAAAATTTACTAACTCTCAATATAGTACTCCGTACAGTGTTAATGAATCAATGCGGTGTGATAATTACATCTAAGCGAACTTAAAAAGGTATCCATACAGGGTCCAGAGCGCCAATAATCCATACTCTAGCTAGATGGCGCACTTTGTTCAGTGGTATCAGTTGGCTTATCATCCGTAGTGGGGGTCGATGACTGCGATGCGCTCTTGTTACGGTTCGCAGCAGCCATTTGCCACGCCGGAATGGAAGCGGAGCGGTTTAGTTGGGAAAGTGGATTGCTGACTGGAGGAGCCACAGGTGTAGTTGTCTGGGTCTCCTGCTCTGGCGATGTCACGGTTGCTTGCAAGCCATTGGTGGCTGGAGTAGGGGAAGCGGTAGCGGTGGTATCAGGGACTGGTGGAGATGTAGTAGCTGGGGGAGTGGGAATCGAGCTACCGAGAGTTCTACCAGCCAAAGGAGTAGCGCCACTGCCGCCCAAGCGGTTACCCAGAAGAAGCTTGAGACTCTTCAATTCAGTTCCAAGTGCCTTCAGTCGGTTCTCGTTGCCCTCTCGGGCACCCTCGAGAGCCTTGGGAATAGCATCCTTCAGGGACTTGACTTCATCACTAATCCGGCGGGTCTCATCATCTCTGCGACGAGAAGATGTCTTCAGGTCTGCAACAAGGCTCTCAACATCCTTGAGGGCGGCATCCAGACGCTCAGTACGAGCATCCTCAGCGGCCTTCAAGGCTGCAGTATCAGTGGACAGTTGTTCAATGAGATCAAACGCCCGTGAAAACTGCTCATCAATACTCTCTTTATCCTGCTCTAACTGAGGAGGGGTCGGTGGGGCGATTAATGGGGAAATGTATCGCTAAATTGGCCGATTAGTACTGGTATTAAATAATTTGCGATATAGGGCTCATACCTTAGTGACAAAGTAAAGTCCATAGCCAACTCCTCCTACCACGGTCGCCATGATAAACCAGTCGCGCCAGTCACGCTTGGGGGGTCTGCTCTCCGGTTAGTAATCAAGGTACACAGAAGGCAATTCAGGAGACATTAAGGACATACTCAGGAGGGGGCTGCCATTGGTTATATGGAGGATAGCCATATCCTTGAGGTGCTTGTGGTGGTGGCCGATAGGCAACCTGTTGTGAAGAGGGGGCTGGCGATGATGCGCCTGCGGCGGCGGCAGCAGCAGCAGCAGCGGCAGGGTCCTCTCCTACTCGCGATAAAGCGAGATCGACTTCTTCTTGGGTAAGGTTCTTCGATTGGAGAAAGGCGACTCGTTTCTCAATAGGCGATGAGGCCACCGAAGGGTCCTGGAGAACTATCGGATTGTTAGCGGATAGTCTATCACGCGATGGGTCCACGGAGTGCGATTGATCGTACAGGTCACCTTAAGAGAGATCAGTTAGCATCGCTTGACATGAATCAAGAAAGGAGAGCACTTACAGCAGACGCAATTAGCTCCTCGCGGGGAGCCATTATGAATAGTTAACACGATCCAAGAGGATGTAAGTGAAGGGAAACCATGTAAGAGAGACCGACCGTCATCGGCAATCGCCGTGGACCTCGGAACTCATGACCGCCAAGCTTCCCCACACCGAATCTGGGAAAGTCTCGTGATTGTGACCCCTTTGTTTGCTGTGTTTGCATCTGATTGGTACCGCCTTCTCTATTTGGACGTGACCCGCTTCTTGTTTACATTTGTTCGCCCGATCCTCCTGCACGATAACAAAACCCCCTCCTCGACTAAGTAGCAATTTGCGCGTGTCTAGTGTACACTTGCTCGAATTGAAACTCTACGTACATTGGCATACATTTTGATACATTACTATCTAACGCGCCGCTTTTGCGGCTCCTCTTGTCCATAATGTCGCAAGATACTGGGTTGTTTAGTGTCAGGCGTCCTCGAGAGGTATGAGCTCTTTCCCAGTTGTCGCATAGTGTAGATCAAGCTGACAATTGACCTTCAGACTCTGGCAAGTGTTCAAAATTACACTTCCATCCCACAGCCCTCTTCTGCTCTGAAACGTACAAGTTCCATCGGATACAACAATCCTCCGTTTACCTCGCAAAATGCCCGTCGAACGTCCCTGATGAGCTCGGTCAACCGGCCGCAGCAGCCCAATTTTAGTCGCGCTTCTTCTGGCGGACCATTTGCTGCGGAGGCCGGTCTCTCCTCTGTCCGTCGCTCTGTATCTACCAACTTATTCCATGGTGCTAGTGCCAGTCGTCAGAGCTTTGCGCCGAACTCTATTCCCGCAATTCCTGCGCCGCAAACCCTACAACGCCGCAGCAGTGTATTTTCAAGACCTTCGATGGGAGGTCCCATGGGCCACCAGTCTTTTTTCAATCAAGTTCCTGCGGTAGCAGGCGTTCCCCGGGATCCCCGACCACTTCGAGATCGATCTTTCCAAGCACGCATTGGACAAGAACTATTGGAATATCTGACAAATAATCAATTTGAGCTGGAAATGAAACATTCTTTGGGTCAGAACACTCTTCGTTCACCAACGCAAAAAGATTTCAACTACATTTTCCAGTGGCTGTATCATCGCATTGATCCCGGATATAAATTTCAAAAGGCAATGGATGCCGAGGTCCCTCCAATTCTCAAGCAGCTACGCTATCCTTATGAGAAGGGAATCACAAAGTCACAGATCTCGGCTGTTGGTGGTCAGAACTGGTCAACGTTTTTGGGTATGTTACATTGGTTGATGCAATTGGCACAGATGATGGAGGGTTATGTACATGGACAATACGACGAAGCGAGCGCGGAAGCCGGTGTGGATCTTACAGGCGATCGAATCATTTTCCGCTTCCTTACCGAGGCCTATCATGACTGGCTTCAAGGTGGTGAGGATGAGGATGATGAAACGGCAGAGCAGCGGTTGGTACCGCACATCGAGAACATGTCACAGGAGTTTGCTCGAGGTAATGAGCGGTTTGTAAAGGAGATGGAGGCTCTGGAGGCAGAAAACAGAGCCCTCCGTGAGCAGATTGAGGAGATGGAGAGGAATGCACCGGACATGGCCAAGCTGGACAAGCACTTTCGAATTCTGGAAGACGACAAAAGGAAGTTCGAAGACTACAATCAGAATGTCAAAGGCAAGATCGAGAAGTACGAAACTCGAATCAAATTCCTTGACACCGAAATCCAGAAAACCGATGCGGAGCTTCAGACAACAGAAGCTGAACGATCCGATCTTCAAGCCAGTGTGGATCAACAGGGTATTACTATCCAGGATATCGATCGCATGAATACTGAGCGAGAACGTCTTCAAAAGAGTCTGGAGGACACGATGGCTCGTTTAGAGGAGACACATGCACGCGTCATGGAGAAGGAAGCTGAAGCCAGCCAAAAGCTGGAGGATCTTGAAAAGATCGTCATGAACTACAACACACTGGGCTACCAAGCCAGTTTGATTCCCTCGTCTGCGGAGAACGCGAGGGATCAAGACTTTGAACTTCATTTGAATGTGAATGAGAATAATTTCTCTGCCAGCCAAATTGGCGCAGGCCCCAGTCGATTTTCATCCGAGGGTGATCGCTTATTAGCCGAGCCTTTTACTGGATACCATCCCGCCCATTTATTGAATCTCGATCTTCGCGGCTTTGTGCGCAACAATCTCCAGTCTCTTCGCAAGGAAATCAATGAGCGACGAAAGAAGGGAATTGACGATGATTTGGAGCGCCGCAATCTCCTCGACAACATCAAGGAGGCAATGGACGAAAAGCGAAGTGAGGTCGAGGCCTTGGAGCACCGACGTCGGGCAGCAGAGGAGGAGTTTGAACGCACTAAGGAGATCACCACTACTCAGAAGCTGGCATCTGACGCTCAAATTGAGAAAATGGAAAAAGAACTTGCCAAAATGCGTGCCACTCTCAGTGACAGTGTCCAACTGATGGAACAGCGCGAGATGAACACCAACATCGAGTATGAACAGTTGACATTACGAGCGAATGCACTCCGAGAGGAGCTCCATACTAATGTGGAGACCATGCTCAACGATGTCATTCGTTTCAAGGTGCATGTTCAGAAAGGTCTAGAAGACTACGAGAGTTTTGTGGTTGATGAAGTGGAGCAGGAGCTGGGAGGCGATATGGCCATGGAGGAGGAGGAATTGTGAGATTTTCCTTGGGAATGATGTTTTTCTGTTGTCATTGCTTCATGATGTGATGAGACCCTGTGTGGAGTTCTTGAGGTTATTTTGTATCACTTTAATTGAGATTCCCCATGTTATCTGATGTACGGAGTAAGTCGAGGCGTGGAAAGGCCACAATTATGCCGTTGTCTTTCTACCTCTCTCATGCTGGCTCATGGTGGAGCACCGAATAGTACAGCACCAGTCAAGTCAATTGATCTAATTAAGAACACAAGATACATGTATGAAGCTATCTATGGTCGTGCTATTACAATGTCTATAGCGTCTCAGCCATTCGATTCTATCTATGGATGGATAGCATTGGCTCAAACTATGTAGTGCATCTGCGCCACTAGTAGATGCCCAAATGTTCAAGTTAGCCTCAACGTCGAGCATATTCCAAGTTTGTTGCTAGTAGACAGCAAAGTGATAAATTTAGCTTCCTCTATTGGAGCCTGCTCAGGTAATGGTCTATCCCCTTATGTTTACAAGTCCATATATGGGTACACTCCGAATCCTCAATTAAGTGGTGGCTTGCTCCCCTGCATCTACCTAGGTGTTTTTTGCTCGCCAAGTATTCCAAATGTGGTGTCAGCTCATTTTTAAGGGACGCGCAATTTTGCTTAGGTGGGATGATGTGTAGCAAGCAAAGTGCCCATGTGGTTGGATTGTCGAGTGGCGGTCGCACTTGCGTGTTCCAGCGCTTAAGGCACGTTAACCACCTTTCAACTTTGCATGCGGCATACGCCATGAAGTATGATCTTGCCGTGCTATTTGCTCACCTTGTTCTTCCTCTTCTCATCGGGGCAAATCCCGTCTTGGTCCAATCAATCTGAGAAAAGCCCGATCCCGTCTTCTCAATTTGAAGTAAGTGGTGAGTAGATCGACAGGCGACGTGTAAGCCGTGGTGGAGCGTGTCTGTGACTCGTCCGTTTCACATTTACCTCCACACATCTCCAGCTGCGGTCCAGACTCCAGCCCAAATGGCCACCCTGATAGGGCCCAACGGGAAGTGCCAGGTTCACCAAGGCGCTTTTGCCCATCTTTGTCTAGTCAGGGTTTCGGGATCTCACAACCCCTGATTGCGTACACCCTGCACCCTCTCGGCTTAAAGGCTGTCCGCTCCACATGAATGAGCCAATACTGCTCAATGCCCTTCAGGGTTTCTATCACAATTTGCCGAGATCGTCGGTGATTCGATACATCCCTCATGAAGGAGACTGATGATCCGGTGTCATGAACAGTCTCAGAATGCTGATCCCCACCGTTCCTAGACTTGAGTCCCTAGTCTAGATGTCTCAGCTATACCAAGGCGGCTGGAGTCAACTTGACTGGAGACAAAGTACAATCCTTATGGCGGAAATCTGGGGTATATAAGACATGTTAATGTCGAACTCTTCGGGGATTTTTTCTTGAGACCAGAGTGCTGCGCGCTTCCTTCATTCCATTACCTTTTTTTCGGATCATTCAGAGTTTGATACTCAACCTTTCCATTCATTATCAATCCTTCGGGCTTTTTATCCCATTACTATCATTGTTTATACCTACCACAACAAACATTCACTATGAAGTTTAACATTTCTGCCGGCTTGATTGCCGCCCTTTGCCTGGCTCCCAACGCTGTTGCGTGGGAACTGCCCGGAGTATGTGATATCTCTTGTTCATCGTTTATCTTTGATTATCTTCTTAACTAACAATGACCAGCTCCACAAGCGTCAGGACGCTACTCCTACTCCTCAGGCTCCCTCTGGCGCTGAGCCCACTGGTGCTTTCCCGTCCGGTGGATTCAGTGGCCATGGCGGTGGATTTGGAGGTCACGGCGGCTTTGGAGGCCATGGCGGTCATGAAGGCCACCACGGTCACCAGTCTTGTCGTCCAGGTCCCCGTCCTTCTGGCACTCCTGCCTCTGGCTCGTCCCCCTCTGGTCGTCCTCAACCATCTGGCAGCTTTGGCGGCCAGGGCTCCGGTAACCAGGGTTCTGGCGTTTCCGGAGGTTCATTCCCCTCTGGCGGTGCTCAGCCATCTGGCAGCTTCGGTGGCCAGGGCTCCGGCGTCTCTGGTGGCTCATTCCCTTCTGGTGGGGCTCAACCATCTGGCACTTTCGGTGGCTCGTTCCCCTCCGGTGAAGCTCAGCCCTCCGGCGCTTTTGATGAATCGAACTCTAATGTGGCCGCTCGCGCATTCTCTGGCGATGCTGAGCCATCCGGTATCACTGGCGGCTCTGGTTCTGCTCCTTCTGGTGGCGCATTCCCATCTGGTGGTGCTCAACCCTCTGGTACTACTGGCGGTTCGTTCCCATCCGGTGGTGCTCAGCCATCTGGCACCGTTGGTGGCTCTGGTTCCGGCTCTGGTGTCTCCGGTGGCTCGTTCCCATCCGGTGGTGCTCAACCTTCTGGTACTGTTGGTGGCTCCGGCTCCGGCGTCTCTGGTGGTTCATTCCCGTCTGGCGGTGCTAAGCCCTCCGGCACTGTTGGTGGCTCTGGCTCCGGTGTTTCTGGTGGCTCATTCCCATCTGGTGGTGCTCAGCCCTCTGGTACCGTTGGTGGCTCTGGCTCGGGCAGCGGATTTGGCGGCAGCTCCAGCAGCGGTGCTAGCGGCTCAGTCCCATCCGGTAGCCCCCAGGGTAGCAGCTCTCAGGGTAGCGGTTCTCAGGGTGAAGGTGAGGGCAGAGGCTCTTCCTCTTCCTCTTCTGAGGGTGGAGATAAATCTTCCTCTGAAGGCGAGGGCTCTTCTTTCGAGGGCAATGGCGAGAGTTCTTCTTGGGGCGAGAAGGTTAAGCGTGTCCACGCTCGCCAGTTCCTCAACCTCTGGGCTTAGACGAACGGAGCATTTTTCACTCATTAAGGGCATTCCCGCTGCCTTGTGTGGTTGAGGTACAGGTTGTTATTGTCGTCCCTGCTGGTCCAGTTTAGGACAAAAGTATTTAGACCGATGTCACATCCACACAAATGAGACTCCTGATTGATCCGATTCCTATGTACCTACTAGTGTATTTATTACTACGTACTTCAAGCTATTATGTGGTACTAGAACTTTCGTATTAGTATTTCTGGGTAGTGTCAGGTTCCGACTACTGGTTTCAAGTTCTGTAGATGTACTTTATCGTTATAGATCGGACTAGTTATATTAAGATGGGCGGCTCCGAATCCTTCATAACATTGAAGATAGTTGATAGCCTGAGACTTGATGCACCCCTGAACCGTCACGACTATGAGGCTCTTGTATTTGGAGACTATATACGATCTTTAGAG
Organism: Penicillium herquei; assembly: GCA_039634405.1. Taxonomy (NCBI): domain Eukaryota; kingdom Fungi; phylum Ascomycota; class Eurotiomycetes; order Eurotiales; family Aspergillaceae; genus Penicillium; species Penicillium herquei. Next base: position 1,909,341 of record CP098387.1, on the reverse strand, counting down.
AAAGACCGCCTAATTTAAATCCAATAAAGAATGAGATGGAATTATTTGATCTGAACTACATCGGAGATCGAAGTAAATACGACGGCTCTGATTGGCTACGCTTTCTTCATGCTGACTCATCAATTTTGGCTTCAAATTTCCAGCGACTCGTTTTCGCTCCAAACACATTCCAACAAACCCCCGTATTGACGGGTTAACGCCTTTTCACCCGTTAATTCACGCGAAATATAAGAAGCGAAGAGCCAAAGCTGCGTCTCGGTCCATGTGCCACCCGCAATGTGCCACGCCAAACCCGAACCCATCGAGTCCGTGAAACCTCCGCAGGCGCCTTCAACTAGGCTTATCGCCGTGTCATGAGAAGGTGCTTGTGCCCCAGTGGCCTCTTGCGAACTGGCCGCGGGTCAAGCACTTCACTCCTTTCTCCTCCCCTTCCATCCTATCCCGCCCTATCTCGCCTCCATGCTCAGTCGATCACAACTAAGAGCAGTCGCCTGCCCGAAAAGCAGCTGAACAAGCTCCGACATAAGGAGCTCAAGCTGATACTGTCATATAACGAATTACCACCCCCTCCGGCGAGTGTGAACTTGAAAGGCCAGATCAAGCAATGGATCCCATCTCTCAGTCGGGCTTTGAGGGCCTCGAGAGAAGCTTTCGCCGACAAACCCCAGACTGCCACTTCACTTTTGGATCACGCTAAGGCCCTCGAAGGAGGTTATAATTTGAGGGCTGTGTTATATCATGCGCGAACGCTTCGAAGCCTTGACCTTCTTAGTTATTGGGGGTTCCACAACGGACGATGGCCGCTAGCGTACGCTGCCCTGGGAAGTCTTGTCGATACATACGAGCTGCTCATGCCTCACATGACTCCTCGGCAGATGCTTTCGGAGTCAGCATGGCAGAATCCTGAGATGACTCTCGATGAGTTGACTGGCCAGGGTCACGATGATCTTATAATCAAGCGTCAGCTTATCCCGATATGCCCACCTACACATGAGACCTCTCTTCAACAAATAACTTCATTTCGGCCAGCTGTGAGAACTCTCGCAAATACCTTTCTCGAGGAAACATTCGTCAATCTTGGGTTATTAATATTGACAGCCGCGGATCAGCCGGCTGAGAAGGCTGATATTGCAATGTCCTACATTTATCGTTTACTTGCTCGTCTGCACCATCTCGATTTAATATCCGATAGGGTCTACCAATCACCGAATAGCCATTGCAACGAATATTCTGTCCGTCCTCCGGGGCTTCATTTGCTATCGGGTCATATTATGAGCGTTCTTTCCGACGCGGCATGGGTCGAACATGAAGCTGCACTTGCAGATGCAGCGGCTGAAGCCGGTGAAGATCCGCCATTTGTTCCTTTCAAAGTGGGAGTTCGGGAATTGGGACCTGAGATTTGGTTTGAATTCATTCTCTGGTGCTGTGTTGAACATGGTTTCAATAAACAAGGTGCTTGGTTGGTCGAGCAAATGAGTAAAAGACAAGGCAACTTGTCCTGGAAGGTCGAGAGCTGGGCTCCTCTCATGCAAGCTTTAGATGTCGTGCAACAGACTAACATTAGTCTGGAAAAGTCATGGCGGCGTCCAGACCATATCACCTCAATTGAAACCCGCAAGAGCGAACGGAAGCCTGCCTTCAACGGACTCGCCCCAAGGACAATTAGTTCCGAGGTCGTTTTGGCTCTACGCGTTGGACTGGCTAATAATGCCCATAATGCAATTGGATTCCACGGACTCTCTCCTTCCAAGCTGCTCAAGCACTCAGCCCCTTTGAACGCTTTGCTTGATCCTCCAGGCCCTAAGGATGAACTGCGTCCTACCAAGAAGGTCGCTACTGAAAACATTATTCGAATTCTAGAGTCAGGTTGCTTAGTGGCCATGGAAGATCCAAACACATTCGATAAAGTTTTACGATCCACCCAGAGCTTAGTGCCATCGTGGGAATCCAAGACCATTCCCTCAACAGAAGAATTGGATCAAATGACAAGAGCGCAGCTTTACGATCAAACGGCGGCTCTCGCCGGTCTCGTGGAATACAATGTGCAGAGCTACAGCTACAAGGGCCAGGCTAGCACTGCCTTCATCCAATACTCTTTACTTCAAAATATCACCGATGCCAGCAAAGCCCAACACATCCAAGCTTTCTTCGAGCGTCTTAGCCAATCTCCATCGACTGATGTGGAATTTTTTGATTCACAGCTATTCGACTCGCTCCAAGTTCAACAATCGTCCCTTTCTCAAGTCTCAATCACAACCCTCGCCCACCTTCTTGATCTCGCCGCTTCTACTCGTGCGGATACTTTCGGAAACTGGCTACTCTTCAACGATGAGCTTGATGGTCCTGCAATCCCGCCGACTCTATACGGCAGTCCTGCACTCGCTCCATCCATCCTTCGTTTTGCCGCTGCGACCCAAAACAAAGAATTGAGCAAGAGCGTCATCAAGTCACTGGAGATGCCACTCTCTGTGAATACGCTCAAAGCCATGGCTAATCTTCATATCACCTTCGGGGACTGGGATCGTGCGATTCTGGCATTTGAATACATGCGTGATCACAGACCCAAGTCGTGGGGCTTTGGCAATATCATGATGCTGGCTGCGAAGATTGTCAGACTTGAAGGTGCACTTGCGCGAAGTCGGTCCAATGGCGCGGATCCGGAGGTACAAGCGAAGCTCACTCACAGTTTGTCTCGAGCTACGGCTTTTCTACGCCGCTTCTTCGATGGTGAATTCAATACACCCCGAGGCAAGAACCGACGCACGTCTGATTTCCAATGGAGAGTTCTTGAACGTACCAGGGGTATGTTTAGCACTGTCCCTGGAGCGTTGGCTCGTGAAGCAAAGGTAGAGCTTAAACATAAGTTCAGAAGCCGTGACAAGATCGGCTATGTCTCTTCCGTGTCTTTCCATATTCTTTTGTCGGCGATCACTGAAGTCCGTGGTGCCCAGGCTGGCAGAGACCTGCTTTTCAAGTGGTGTCAGAACCTCCCCAACCCAGCTCTCTGGCGTAAAAAGGAAGGTGGTGTCACACGACTCGCATTGCGCGCCGAACGTGACTTCGCAGAAAGTGATCCGACCTACTATACAGAATGGCATCGACATGTGGCGCAGAAGGCAGTCATTCCTAACTTGAATACCATCCGAATTATTGCACGTGTTGCAAGTCTGGAGTTTAGCAAGGAGCTTATGAACAACTTCGACCCATCTTCTCCAGAAAAGGATCATACTGCTCGCAGCCTCCTATCCGAATCCACCTCAACACCATCACCCGCTTCATCCTCCCAAACAAGAACCCCCAAGGTCGGGGATACCTTCAAACAGGACGCAAGATACAGAATCGGGGTATCAAAGAAGATCTTCCAACATCAAAGCGCCAATGGCGGTCTTCCTCCCTCATCACCAGCCGAGGAGATCCTCGATGAATGCGTGAACCTGTTCCTTCATGCCGGGATGCCAGAAGAGCAAATCGATTTCGAAATCCCAGGTCACCTCTCACGTCTCCAAGCTCGTCAAGTCCTAACTGGTCGTCGAGCCAAGAGAGTTCGCGATCGATTCAAGGAGATTCAAAACGGGCCCTGGATGAATAACGTTTTGAAAGAACGGTACACCTTCTTGAAGCCACGTTCTTCGAGAAAGCCATCGCCGGAAGAAATCGCTCTTCGTGATTCCCCTCAACGGAGCTTCCTGTCTTCGGGACATGCATCTGCCAGTGCTGATCGGTGAGATGAGTCTTGAGAATTCTTGCACATGTGTATAATACAGCGATCTTTGTGAACATTCGTACAAAAGTGTATATATACCCCTTTTATTTCCAACTCTTCATACAATGTATTATTATTCTCACATATCATTTTCATTGCTCCCAGAGTCAACGTGGACTTGGTGGACTTGGTACGCATAACTTGCATTTACATGTAGCAGTACTACTAGTAGTTGTCTGCCTAGTCTTCCTTATAGACTGGGGAGAAAGATCATCGATATTCAAAGCACTTAAGGGAAATAGAGCATTACATCTGAAACAAATCAAAGATTACTAGAAGTATACAATTGTCCAGACATAAGACCAGTCTCAATCGAATAGGGTCCATAATGGATGAAAACAATCCAACCATGAAAGTTCCAAATCGAAGCCTCGCCCTAAGAAATAAACAAAAAGATATATGAAATTTGTCAAAAGGGGAAACCCAAAACACCAATTCAAGGATTTTCAGATTTGCCTTGCGTCCAATCCAAACCTCCTTTTATGCACCTTCCAGAAACAAATGAACCTCATCGCATATCAATCAATTATTTTTGAGAAATTGCAATTGGTATAGAGCTGAACATAGGAAAAGACATCAAATCCATTAGTCATGGTGACTAGACATTTCCAAGGTTGTAAAAGATCAAGACAGTCGTTCAAATAAAAAGAAATAGAATAGAAAAAGGGGGATTTCAAATCGCACTTTCTAGGCAAGCCTAGGTCAAAGTAATATGTAAATAGAAAAAGATATGAAAAATAACAGGGGTAAAGAAGAAGAAGAAGAAGTGAAGAGAAAAAAAAAGGAAGGAAAGATCGGTTTGTGAATCGGAATAAAGTCGTTCTCAGATTAAGTCTGATCCAAGTTCATCTCCTCATTCGAGTAAGGGAAGAACGAACGAATGAATTCCCCACTGATAGGATCATATGGGAAATACATATCATCCGTAACTTGATTCTCAGAGAGAGTAGCCATGGGATCTGAGGTAGGGACCTCCGAGAAACTGGGTAAACTGTTATAATGATCCGTTCCGAAAGCCGAGTCCTGGGAAGCTAAAGACAGATCTTCAAGTAGTGGATTCCAGAGACCCGTAGAAGGAGGTACAAGGTCCGTAGTACTTTCTTGCGGGTTATCGAAGTTGAGAGTAGAGGTTGGCGCGGCTTGGTAGGCATATTCAGGCATATCACTGATATCGAATTTCATTCCCATGGATAATCGGCGAAGACTAATATCGCATAATTGCCATGCACGTCTGGAAGCGATACTGTGCTCGGACATGTCGAAGAGCCATCGGATGGATTTCTTGGCTAGGACAATGAATAGTTTCTCTTCGTCGGGCATGTGCACACATCCAAAGGACAGTTCGAGTAGGAGGACGGTTGCGGCCTGCATGAGATAGTGTAGAATGCACCACCAGGGAGCGATTTCGTAGAGTTGGATGGCGTTCGGTTCATCAGGGATAAGATCGAGCATGAGATTTGCAGATTCTAGGGTTAATTCGGCCATGTCGTGGCTGAAGGTGGACTTCTCTGCCGGGTCCTTCTTCTGTGCATCGCGTCGGCAGAGACAGGGACGACCTAGTGTAATCCGTGCACTGTAGTAGTGGAACGCTAATGCCAGTTTGTACCGAAGCCGTTCAGGGCCTTCATCTTCCTTTTTGGTGAAGTCGAGAGTAGCTGGAAGACTGTGATACCAAAGGTCAATGCGAGATCTCAACTCGCCGATTCGGTTCTCAATGTGAGCCCAGGGCACCATCACGCAATCAACCGAGTATACTTTGTTCACGATCTCTTGTGTCACGACAGCCAGATCACAGTAGTAGAGATGACAGAGACCGGCATTGACAGGCAAACTCTTCACCCACGAGTTGTCGCGAGCGCGGGATGTATGAGTAGCTTCCTTGCCACCAGTTGGGTTGAGTGGCATATGCCGAACCCATGCACTGGCCATTACAGTGTTGATACGTTCATCTCGAATGACTGTGTTGTTGAGCAATTCAGCAGCTGCTGGTTCAGTCAAGTCTTCCTCTGCAAAGGGAAGTGGCAATGGTGTGGTGCAGATTCCATCCAGGATACAAGTAGCTCGGCCAGTCATTATACCTAGGAGGTGCTCAAATGTGTAGAGACACCACCAAACCCGATAACGAGCCTCCTTGGAAATGTTTGGTGTGGTTGGACTGCTACTTTTCATGTTGATTCCAAGGGTAATTGCCGACCGAACTGCCAATGACGATATCCTCCAAGCACTATAGATGAGACTAGCGTTAATACCGGGGTAAAAAGAATCACTGATCCGGACCGTCTTACCGGTTAATCTGATCGGACGATAGCAGGTAGAAGGCAATCAGGCCTTCTACCTGAACCTGCTGGAGATCAGGATGGCTGAATAGGACATCGCCATTCATGCTAAGTATCCTAGCTCGAGTGAGATATGTCAAATGGTCCTTCTCCTCCCCACGCCATGGCGCTTCGATGAGATGAGAATGTTTGGCTCCGATAGCAAAAATCATATTCAAAATTGCAAGCCACTTTTCGCCAGGCTGTGCGTCGCTGTCGAAGAACTTTTTATATTGAGCAGTAAAAAGAGGTCGGTTGATGATAGGGAAAAATGGGTGGACGGTTCGCAGGTAATCATCAAAATAGTGGTCGGCCTGCTCCCGGGAAGGAAGAGCATAGATGTCTACAGGCCCAGGGGCCGAGATATCTAGATCATCCAAATGGTAATTGACAGCATGTAGGGCAAGATCATCATCTTGCCTTTTGCTTTGGCCTGGTTCTAGTGAGCCAGGTAATCCTTGTGATCGATGTTCAGCTTCTCGTTGGAGTCGCTGCATCCAAGTCACCTCAGAATTCTTTCCCATGTATCCGGTGGCTCGAGAGTGCTCGTTTCGATTCAAGTCTTCTTCGACTCGATCAATGGCTTCAAGGGAGCCAATCGACGAAGGTGAACTTGGTTCATCGGGTTCTGCGGCATCATCCTGGGGTGTGACTGAATGAGACGGGTTGCTATTTGATGAGTATTCCACATCCAAACCATGCTGCAGATAAATCAGTGATAGTCCTAACCATTTCAACAATATTACGACCGTACCTTGTCCAGCAAGCTTTTGATCCGGTCCGCAGTACGACTCTCCACAATATTTCCCAAATCCTTCAAGAGACTTTCATAGTCCTGTGCCTTTTCCGTAAGTTTTTCAACCTGCCTAAACAGCACCCAGATATTTTAGCAAGATTCCTTGAAGATCACAAATCGCATTGAGTGCAAGAGATGATAATCGTACTTCTTCGTTCTTTCCTTCCAACCAACAGGGTAATTGCAGGTAGCCCTTAACTCGCGGCACTGGCGACAGACCGGGGTATCGCCGCTACATTTCGTCTTGCGCTGCCGACAAGATTCGCAAGCTCGAGGTACCCGTCGGTTATATCGTGGAGCCACTCCGACGCGATGACGGGGGATAGCGACCTTTGCATTGGAGTTCCTTGACTCTGCGACCGAGGTGGCGGTTCCGATCGACGAAGCTGTATCGGCGACAGGGGCCGAAGCAAGGGAAGGGCGTTGATATCGGGGTGTTTGAACACCGTTTGGGGTCGCAAGACCTTCACCCGGCGGGTTCTGGGGCGGATCCTCCATAGTCATAATGGGTGGTTGCGAAGTTGGTAGGAATGCGCAATATCAATAAGGGCTTTTATGCGGCGCGATGCGATTTTGGCGAGTCTTTCTTTTTGCTGGGTTTCTATAGATCGCGCAGCCTGCGAGAAGCTTTACGCAAGAATAGGATCCATTGGTTCGAGACTGGTATCGAAAAATAGGATATTCAATCGAGCGTTGAAGTTTCAGATTCCACACATGTGCATGGGCGAGATCCAGACCAAGGCGGAGTGGCGGGGATTTTGATGTCCCGCTGTCCAAGGTTGGAAAGTTGGAAGCTTAGTAAGGTTGATTGCGTATTAATATGCTTTACTTATGCAGGGATTTTCTATTAATAAAGTAGAAAAAAAGAGGAAGATTGTAGATGATTATTGGGTATCAATATTAGTGGTATTAAGACTGACTATTGAAGTTTCATCTACTTGGGGCTTGACTACTATGCAGTACAGGCTCAGCCCTATGACGTAAGTGTACTGCAGAGACTCAAGGTGTAGATGCAAATACGAAATGATTCCAAGCACAACGCGACCCTTTATCTCGGAAGAAAAATATGGAATGAAGTAGGAAAATAAGAAGGAAAGGAATAAATTGAAAGGACCGGGCTCGCCCCGGGCCTGTTCTTGAAGCATCGCATATGAGAGAGCACTTGAGGCTTCCAGGTCAAGAATTGATAGCAGATCCATACTATAAAATCATTCGTTAAGTATCACAATGTAGACTGGATTGAACTATTTACTGACATATTTTGTATATTAATAGCAGAAACAGATTACCGAATAGAAAACTATCCCTAATCTCCTCTGTGCATGAGTAGAATAGGGGGCTGCCCAAGCTACTGGTTAGGATGTAGTGCTGGAGGCATACACGCTCGCTCGGTTCAAATCTTACTGAAACACTACACATCAGAAGAGGTATTCATGATTGTCATAGTTAAATTGATTCATAGATTGCATCGACGCCTTAGCATACAGGAAATAACCCGCTTTTTTACCCTTCTTTTCATGAAAAATTTCCCAGATATCCATATCCCCCATCTACCCATCCAGGGTAAGATAAAAAAAAACGCAAAAACAAACTGATGTGTATATGTACAAGAATAAGATTAGGAAAAAAAAAAGTAAACGCGCGGCAGAGAGATGAGAGCCGACATGTACAAGGATTTAAAAAGGTGGTAAGAGGGTATAACGACAAGATTGGCTCTCAAGGCAAGCGAGAGGGGAGAGAAGAGAAGAGTGTTTCAAAGAAACAAAGAAAAAGAATGAAATCAAAGGAGAGGTGCATAACTCAGTGATGGCTTAAAAAGAGTTTAGATTTCGCCAAACATCTCATCAAGCTCATCAACCTCCACGGTCTCTGGGTTCTGCAACTCTCTCCAAGAATCAAAAACAGACTCGGTGTCCATGGAGAAATCCCGGGGACCAAGACTGAGCTTTTCGTGCGACTCGGTCAGATCAGACATCTTAAGATCGACATCAGGGAATCCGCTGTTCAACATGTCCAGGGATCGCTTGAGGGTCGAGACCGGAGCGGCATCGGGATCAGTAGGCAGACTGATCTGGGGAGCGGTCGGAAGACCATTAACCTGTTCCTCGCCATCCATCTCAACATCGATCACGCTCGTGCCAGACGAGACGGAAGATGCGACAGAAGTGAGGGAGGGAGAGGGAGATGTGCCGAAGAGGGTGGCGGCGGCGGCCTCATCCAAATCATGGGAGGCGTTGTCTGCCGAATTCATATGGGAGAAGTAGTCGTTGAACTCTTCTTCGCCGTGAATAGAGGGAGAGATTGATCCACCGTTCATGGGGGAATCGATGGGCGAGGTCTCGTCGATGGAACTGAGACTCTCGGAAAGAACGGAAAAGCCCCGTTCCGACTGGTCGCGACTGGCCTTCTCCTCGGAAGCACGCTCACGCACGGCACTGGCGGTCTGAGTGAATTCCTTCTCATCGCCCTCCAGGGGCGGCGAGGCGGCGCGGTTCGAGTGCATCAGACGAGTATGACTGGTGGGGTCTGGGAACTGATCATTGGAGGTACCACGGCTGGCAGAGTTGTGCAGGTCGACGTTCTCCTCAAAATCCGGCGATGAGAGATCAACTTCGGGACTGGGGCTGCGTTGGCGCGACATCAGATCCTCCTCATCTTGGTCCAGACTGGAGACGCTGGGTGTGATATTCTTGCCATCCATACCAATCAAATCATCATTATCTGGGATAGGTTGACGTTGGCAGGTTGTCAAATAATAGTATACTTTGCGCGGGTGAATGAGAATCAGTTCCTTGGCCATGGGGCATGGCGCGAGGGCAGTCCAAGGACGCTTCATATAAGCAGCTAGTCGAGAAGACAGGAGGGCGGCGGGATTAGCAGAGCTATAGAAGGTTAGTCGCGAAACAATATAGTCCAGGGAGAGAAATAGTCTTACTTTGCGACAGTCGCATTCAGCGACACTAGTACTGCAGCCAACTCCTTCACTAAATGAGGGCGATTCCCGGTCTTCTGCAACTGTTCGATCACAGCGACCACAATATCATCATTGATACCTTCCGTATCGATCTTCCGCGCAACTCCGGCGTCCATAGGTGATGGGGGAGGTGTATTCTCGAAGACTCCGTGCCGACCGGCGCGCACTAGAGACCCCTTCCCTGTTGACGGCTCTGGTGATTGTGAGGTATGCGACCGTTTTACTTTCTTCGCAGGATGATGATCATCTGTTTTTGAAATGGAAGGAGAGCGTCTCGAGGAGTTGGGAAGGTGAATGCCTAGCGAGGGAAGAGAGAGTGACTTGCGACGAGTATTGTACGGCATGATGGAAATATAGAATAGATGGTTTAAGGAATAAAGGGTATGGGTAAAGATAAATAGAGGAAACAATAATTTTTGGGGGGGAAAAATAAATGATTTGACTCGGAGAGGGACTCCAGGTGGTAAGTAAAGGTAAAGGGGGAAGGGAAGGGAAGTAGATGAGCTTCACTTCTGTTCAGTCTGGAAGGCGAATGATCCGAATAGTATGGATTACAGTGGATTCTCCCTATTCTTTTTTTTCCTTATTTTTTTCCATCATTTTTCCATGGAATTTTTTCTTTTTTTTTCTTTTGTTTTTAAATCGGAAATACCAATACCGTCCCGAATTGAAGAGTATGTGATTGGTGGGGATCCGGATATTGATTTTCGTTACGGCATCAGTTTAATTCTGACATTCATCTGCATCCACTCTAACTATGACCATAAATCGGGTTTTTATTCACTGGAACCGTGGTATAGACATTTGATATTTTCATCATCGGTGACTCTTATCCTATCTATATTATTATCTTTATATGCACTTTCCAGTATATTGCTAATACTCCAGGAGTACATACGGGATCTGAATCAAATTCCAGGCGGTGTGGATCGGGTTCCATACCACTAACCCGCTTCATTCCCTAGTGCATTTAGTGCATACCGATCCAAGAGGCAAAAAACACAAGCTGATGAAGCCTGGAGTGGAGTTAGCCATGTGTCCTATCACCCAATATGGTTCTCGACAATAGGTTCCATATTTTTTTTGTTAATTATGGACCAGGCTCCACGACTCCATTAGCTCAACCTGCCTTCCCAACCACTGAATGCTGCTGACCCGAAACAATCACCTAAGTAATAACGTCTGCCAAATCGCTGATTGGTGTAGGACAAAGAAAACATATGAGGCAGGATTCTGCGATGGGGGGCATCGTATTCTCTCAAGTTCGCTCTCAGGTGCAGATGCATATTGGAATTGGATCTATCAAATGGTTGCTAGGTGACCAGTCCCCCTGTTGCATCTTGACCGCTTCTTTTCCCTGTATATCATTCGGTATGTGAGTCTAGTATAGAAAAGGCTCGGGAACTAAGGCACTTGTTTATTTTTCCCAAATCTCGGATGCATCAAAAAGATCTCTCTATTTTCCCGTGCACGCGAGCAACTTAACCCGAGGTCTCCGGACGAAAACACCGGTTCCCTAAAAAGATCCCTAGCGTCGCCGTTTGGGAGGGTCACTCTATCCACTGAGGTGGATCCCCGAAACCAATGTACTGTATTGTAATGCTCTAGTAAGGCAAGGTCGGGAACGGGCTCGCCACCCGTGTGCAGAGTAGCTGAGAGGTACATTGACGCCCCCCTACAATTATAGCCCTGTCCATGTACAGATGTACTTCCAACTTGACTTTCTTGGCTTCAAGCTAACATAAGTTTAACTAAAATATGCAGAAAAAGCAAAAATAGAGAAAAAAAGAAAAAAAATCCTCCATATCACATCTCGGCTCATAAGTTAAAAAAAAAAGTGATGATGCCATGGAGAGGGGAATTCCTTTCCCCCCTTTTAACTCCGCGCGACGTCGATATGATGTTCATGTCACGGTCCACCTGGGCGTAGTATGCTTCCCTAGGCTAAGATATTCATGAGACCCGTCGACTCAAGTGCTCCATTCGACTCCATCCAATAACTCCATGAATGATTTCAATACTCCACTGGAGCGACGATCGTCACCTTAACGCTCGCAGCAAGGGTGACGGGTAGGGGCAGTTACAAACACCTACGTAGTATGCAAATCTAGGATAATCATTCCAGGTCCCTTGGAACATTCAAAATATTTTAAAAGAGGAAATTCCCTACCAAGCTAGGGCACAAACGGTCCAATCTTATCGTTGCATCTGCCCACTGCCAGGTGATGACATCGTTCACTTCTTGTCCGGGGAGGGGAAGGTTACCATATTCGACCAGTCAACCTCCTCAACCATGGAACAGGATCGAGTATCAGGCCATTGTTTGGATACATTTAGACATATCGGTTGAAAGGAACGATCAATTTATCTGATCTGGTTCGCGTTTGGTCTATACATTGCGTCGGATCGGAATGTGTGGTGACTGCAGTAGTGGCTGGACTAATTCTCCGCATCTCCACCGATGAAGTAGGTCACTGTAGGTGGTACATGTACATGTACAGCCCTGGAGCCTGCATCGGACATGCCCTATGCCCTGCATTGGGATTTTACAGTAGACGGAGTCTCCGTACTCCGTACGTATTCCGTAGACCTAGAGTTCTATCCTATACAACTCTTGTTTTCAGATTTGGTGGTTAGCAAGATTGAGTCGCTTTAGGTGCAGATCTACATAGTATGCAATGCTTGTCGGCCATGCATAACGACTGGTCCGATTGGATTCCTCGTTTCTGAGAGTCGGCTACACACATAGGATTCTAGCCTTTAACTCCAGCCTTTAACTCTTTCATATCAAGATACCCCGCTTCCTTCAAGACTCTATACGTATCACTTATATCCACTTTCCTGATCTATCCAGGACTCCCCATGTGGCAAAAAAAGAGTCCATAGATGTCATCAATCGAACCATGGCCCCCACTTGAGTTCAAACTAAGACGGGTATACACATCTAAACCGAGACACACATTGAATGCCATCACCCACCACTGGCAATTCCATATGTAGGTCCATATGTATTGTAGGGCACCCTTGCATTGCCTCAATCGCTATCATGAACCCCTCAATCATACATATAGATCCCAGTGCATCTATTTATCACCACACCAACCTTCTGAGACAGACAAATACCCCTGCAGGTGATCTGCAACTTGCATATCCCGACCGATTTAGATTGGAAGGCTTTCGCTTCCGCCTTGTTGGACTTTCCGCGTCGTTTGGATATGCAGTCCCGCTTTCAAACCTTGGAATTTTCGGCGTCAGTGGCTTGGAGATAATAGATACATACTGTAGTATAGCATTCCAAATGTTTACGTCAAATACCTAGGTAGTCTGAGTGCAAGTGGTGACCATATGTATCTCTTGGTGTTACTCTCCACTTGCCTACAGCACTTGAGTATCTTGGAATCATCCACTCCTTCGAGTTCAAATTGTCATAGCTCTTGGCTTAAATTAGAATATTTGAATAGCGACCAACTGGTGGCTTGCGAATGTCCACTGCTAGTCTAGAGACGTTCTTACACTGCAATTTGGTATACGAATATTATTTGAACACACTGCCACTAGTTGACAGATCTTCATCAGGCGTCCCAGGATTGTCAGTGAGTCCGAGTCAAAAGCATCCATAGCACCAATACCCTGCTCTCCTCATAATGATTTCCAATTTTGAGTCGTCGCCTTGCATTTGAGCATTCGCAGTCAACTTGAATTACTGTACTACACCACATGTCAGCGGGCGCTCTATCTCATCTATACACATGATATCTACTAGTATCAACAGACTAGATCTCCACGTTTCATCCAAGCCCCACATTCATTATTCTGCGACAACGTCAAGTTACGCGAGATACTGTCAATATTAAATGATAATGTTGAGAGAAAAGTCTTAATATAATACAAATACTGCCCCATTTTATTCTAATCACAAAAAAGATGCTGACAGTTTCATGTGCAATGCTTCTATCTCTATCCAGGAGGCACATGCATAATCCTTCAAGTTACCAAAGTACTCCCTCTAAAACTAGTATCGGATCGTATGATCCTTATGCAATGTTATACAACTCGAAGCCCATAAGCTAGACTTAGACCTAAGCCCAATCAAGACTTCTCAGAACCCTGTCTCGGTCGCAAAACATACCGCCAGGTCGTCCCAAAATGCCACCGTTTCTCTTCCACAATCTCCAGTCCACTCTCCTTCACAATCGCTCCAATATCACGGTTCCACCAACAACCATGTCTATCCGCATGCGCAGGCGCCAAGTTATCCAAAATGCGATTCAACCAATTATAATGCGATCTCCCATGCTCCAACAATAAGATCCTCCCATTCTGCGGCTCCGTAATCTCACCCAAATGCCTTAACGTGCCCACAGGGTCAGGCATGGAGCATAACCCCATAGTCTGCACAATAGTATCATAATAAGGACCCTTCGAGTCCTGACCATGGACACCGTGACGTTTCACAGGATCCGCAACAGTAACAGTTGCCGCATCCTCCGCCCGAAACGAAACAGGAATAAGACGAGCCTTTCCCTCCTTTTCTTCATCTTCATACTCCGGATGCAAGCTCTTGAACTTTTCCTCCGCAATACTCACCATCTGTGGACTAAGATCCACTAACGTAAGTGACCGACAACCCAATACCGCCGCACGACCTGAATCATCTGTTCCACGGCGTTCGCCCAGCGCATAGTATTCGAGGTTTCGACCTGTACCACAGCTTACCTCGAGGACATCGCCGCGTGCGAGCTTAGCTAGAGCTGCGCGCTTAGAGCCCATGCGCATGGCTTTCTCGGAGATCTCGACCTCCGCGTCGAAGGTTGGGGCGGTGGTGTTGTATCGGTCTGAGACGTCGGTTGGTGTGTTCATGGCTTGGGCTTTGGAGACTTCGCGACTGTACGATGCGTATAGGAAGCCGCAGTAGGCGCTTATTCCGAGGACTGAGACGCCGAGGAAGGTCATGAGGCGGGGTGACATGATGGGTCCTTTGTAGTTTGGGTGTGCTGGGAGTATGGGTTCTGGTTTGGGGATTGGTCTTTGGGGAGGTGGAGGTCGTCGACTGGGACTAATATGGATTTGGGTTAGGATAGTACATGGACAGGGACGACTTGGGTCATCATACCTTGGTCTTTGAGGTTTTTGAGGTCGGGCTGGTGCCTTTTGTTGTGCTTTGCTGTGCGCATTTCGGCGAGCGGACGGCGCAACGGCCCAGTTGAGTCTTGAGACTCTTCTTATTTGGGTTGCGTTCATTGTGATAGGGCCAGGACCGCCTGGGTCTTGGTTCGATCACCAATTGAGCTGGTCTATCGCATCAGCTCAGGAATATTCAAAATTCCGATGCGCGACAGCCAAAGAAAAAAATGTCGGGAGCGCGTAGATGTATGCTCAAATGCGGAGTTCCACTTTAAAAAAACGGAAGAGGCAAGGTATTTCTATGTCTCCGACTGTGGCCAACTCAAAATCAATCCCCAGATTCTGTCCAGGATAAAGCTATGAGGCTCTGCAATCTCCGGGCTGCCGTTTTCCAAGGAGAGCCGAGATGGATGACTTCCGTTATCGGGCCGATAAGAGATGGGAGATCATAACCCTACAAGGACCCGTGGTAGTCGAAAGATGCATCAAAGGATGCAGCTAATCAAGTACCTGGTTTTATTTACAACGAGGGGTTTCTGAATCTTAATTTCTCATTGCCGCAGTCTCCGGGATTGAGGATACAACTAGTGATCTACTTATCTCAAGAGCTCACATGTGCAGAGTCCTATTACCGTGACTACGGGTACTTCCCCTATATATTATATATACTGCTACTACTAGCCACTGGCATTCACCAACCCCAAAGCCTGCAATACATACATGTAAAGTTGAGCAGACCCCACAGCTAGAAGCCCTGGAGCATCTAGGATCAACTTGAACGATACAGCGATATCACAAATCATATAACACCGCGCCACTGATCCATACTGACATCTCTGATATTGATTCAACCCTGCCACCCGGGTATCGGCATAGCGCTTTTGTGCTACTCGTCGATATCTGATATCCATAGTCTACACCCCCAACCCAGATACTCCTTACGCAGCATGGATGCAAATTCATATAGATCATTCAACCCGCATTAAGAATAATGCTACCTATCACCTTGTTCCTGACTCTTCCACATTCTCTACATTGGTGCTGACCCACTATAGACTCGGACTCCACTTGTACCTCGAATTAAAGCCCAGTCCGTTATCGGGAGAGTCACGACGTCTCCAATCTCCAACTCACCTGCATCCCTCTGTCTTCCTCCTGAACCAAAAGCAAAAACCTCAAAAACCAAGCCATTGAAGCCTACCATGGCACTGCCCTCGAAGATCCTGATCGTTGGAGGTGGTATCTTCGGACGTAAGTCTACCTATACCCCAGATCAGAACCCAATTTACCCCAATTCTCTCCACAAAACGCACAATAACCCCGCAAATGAATTCTACAATTACTGTACCACGTTCACAAGACCAAAAAACCAATACTAAATACCATGGCCAGTATCTACCGCCATATCTCTGAGCAAACGCCACCCAACCGCTGAAATAACACTCATTGAATCCGCTCCTACAATCCCAAACCCGCACGGCTCTTCTGTAGATACAAGCCGTATCGTGCGCGCAGACTACGCAAACAGCGCATACTCTAAGCTCGGGGCAGCCGCAATCCAGAAATGGCGCAACACACCTTGGGGCGAGGAGGGACGGTACACGCAGAATGGTCTGTTACTGGTATACCCCGGTGACAGCGCCAGCGCAAAGGAGTACGCGCGCAAGAGTTATGCGAATGTACGCGAGATTGAGGGTGACAACGTCGTCTTCTTACCAACTAAGAAGGATGTCCTGGGTGTTGTACCACCATATGGCGAGACATTAGATGTTGCGGGTGGGTATGTGAACTGGGGATCTGGGTGGTCTGATGCGGGTGCGAGTGTTGCATTTGCGAAGAAGCTACTCGATGAGGAAGGGAAGGTGGTTTTCCGTCACGCGGATGTGAAGCGTATACTCTTTGACGAATCGAAGGATAAGAAGCCTCGTGCTATTGGTGTTGAGTTGGAGGATGGCTCGAATGTCTTGGCTGATTTGGTTGTTCTTGCGACGGGTGCTTGGACACCTCGTCTTGTGGATCTACGTGGCAAAGCTGTTGCGACTGGTCAAGCTATCGCTTACATCGAGATTAGTGATGCCGAGCAGCGCGAGCTGGAGAACTTGCCTACTATCTTGAACTTCGCGACGGGTATCTTTATTATCCCGCCGCGGGATAACTTGCTTAAGATTGCGCGTCATGCGTACGGATATCGGAATCCTGTTACCGTGCCGGTTCCTGGAACTGTGCAGTCTGATAAGACTATGCAGGTTAGTTTGCCTGAGAATGGAGTGCCGGTGCCGTTGGAAGGTGAGGAGGCGTTCCGGGATGCGCTGAGACAACTTCTGCCGCGGTTTGTGGATCGGCCGTTTGCTGATACGAGGATTTGCTGGTATACTGACACGTAAGTACTTCTTTTTGAGTTTGTTTTGTTGTCTCGGCTCGATTATTGCAGTTGGATGATCTGTGGCTAATACGAGTCTGGTACAGTCCGGATGGTGATTTTATTGTCTCATACCATCCTGCCTATGAGGGTCTTTTCCTTGCGACAGGTGGCAGTGGACATGCGTACAAGTTCTTCCCTGTGCTTGGAGACAAGGTTGTGGATGCAATGGAAGGAAAGTTGGAGCCTGAATTGCGCAAGCTTTGGGAATGGACAACCATTACGACGCCTACTTCGGAGACCGAGGTCATGTTTGATGGTGATGGAAGCCGGTCAGGCGCACGGGATTCAATCTTGAAGGATGAACTAGCCAAGAGCAAGAAAGCTACCAGGAGTAGTGTTTTATAGACTTGGGGTGGCTATCTTGGAAGAACTCGAACATCAAGTTGAGGCTGAAGTGTAGTTGCCTTCGAGTTACTGAACCGAGGAGGGATGGGGAAGGCTGCATGTGTATATACAGTCCTCACTGGCAGGCGGCATGTATGTGGTCTAGCCTGAAAATTTGATCATACTATAAACATAGAATTGGATTCTGATACCAGATTCAAGTTGGGTACTAGCAGGAGCCATTCTACTTTTACAGGGAGGATAAGTATAGAATACTACAGGAAGGAAACTTTTTTAAAAAATAAATTCCATTTTCTTTGGTAGTAACGGAAGCATCACGGTAAAAGTTGACCCACCAAGCTCAAAGCCATAAAGAGATCAAGCAAGGATAGAATCTAAGCTCACCATAAAATTTTTTTGGGCCCGTGACGAGTTGCCTCACCGACGGGGTTAACAAAGTCAAAAAGAAACATGGGGATTAAAGAGGCAGCCATTCGACCAGCGCAGAGAACCGCCTCACTGCGGTGCGCAGCAATCTAAATTGTAAAAAGTCGAAAAGATGGAAACACACAACCGGGGATTGACCAAATCGCTAGAAAACGCCGAACAATGCTTGCATAGAGGATCGTGAGAAAAAGAGAAAAAAAGGTCGAGGTAACCAAGTAGCAGGATGGGAGTCGATACTGTCCACCTGCCATGGTTGATCCACCGAAGCAAGAAAGATAAGGCGAAGATGTTAATACAATGGGGAACAAAAATGGAGAGCAAGATTGATCTTCCTGGCGAACGGCTGACTTTTTGTTGCTTAGACCTTGCGGAAATCTGGAGATGAGAGTTAGTATATGAGAGTCGTAGACAGTGAGAGCATAGAGACATACCGTTAAGCACAGGATAGATCATCTCGAAAGCCTGGTAAATTTCCTCACGGACTTTGGCACCAGTCAGGACGATCTTACCACTGACGAAGATCAAGAGCACAATCTTGGGCTTCATCATACGGTAGATCAGACCAGGGAAGAGCTCGGGCTCGTAGGAACTGAAGTTGTGGTGGCGAGAAGCCAGACCCTCCAGGCGGATGGGGAACTTGATGTCGCAGGAGCCGACAATGTTTTGGATCTTGAAGTCGGTGAACTTGGCGTTGAAGCCGAGCTTCTGGATGATACGGGCGTACTTGCGGGAAGCAAGCTTGGAATCATCCTCGGACTTGGCACCAGTAACGACCATCTTGCCAGAGGCGAAGATCAAAGCAGTGGTCTTGGGCTCACGGATACGCATGATGACGGCGGCAAAACGCTATTAAGCAACAAAAAAAGAGAACAAGTTCAGTCACACTGTACCCTGACGAGGAAGCCAATATCAGGGAGGTGTGGAATATACCTTAGGATTGTACTCGGCGTTACGAGCGTGCAGAGCGATAGTCTTGAGATCCAGACGGCAGTCCAGATTGACAGTAGCCACAATGTTTCTTTAAGAAAGTTTCAGTGTCTCTGACTCTTGATGGGATGTGGTTTAAGACAAGCCAGAAAGAGTAAATACTCACTGCAAAGTAGGAACGATGCCACTGCTTCCAGTGGTCGCACCGGGGGTTGCAACAGGAGTGGCGGGAGTAGCGGGGATCACCCCGTTGCCTTGCATGGCATTTCCTCCTTGGCCGTTCATCGCGTTCGCACCCTGAATCTCCTTCTCAGAGGAGGGAGGAGTAAGATCGCCCGCACCACCGGGGAAGGACAGGGACGAGGGAGAGGTGAAGGCACGAGCCTGCTGCGCGTTCGACGGGTGAGTCGTAAGCGAATCCATGATGGGTCAAAGAGATCAGAAGATCAAAGAGCCGATTTTGGAAAAGTGTCAAAGATGACGTGGAACCACTGAAGGATAAAGAAAGGAAGGTTAGTGGGGCAGGTCGGAGAAAGAGGAAAAAGATAAAGGGTAGATGAGGAGAAGATCTTCATTGGAGGGGACAGGCAACAAAGCGAAGCCGTAAATAGAAGGCGGTGACATGGAGGGCGGTATGGAGGGCGGTGTGGAAAGGGCGGTGAATGACGGCAGAAGGGAAGGATGAAAAACTCACGGAGTCAAGATAAGGGAGATGGACAAGTCAATGTCTCCCCCTGAAGATGCAGGACGTTTGAGTCACACAAAGAAACTCAAAAAGGATCCAGAAAAGCACACTGAAGTGTTTTCAAGAAAGACCGTCACAGAAGCCAAATATTAAAAAAGGAACCAAAAAAGGGAGCAGGGAGTTGCAGTAACAATGACAACTTTTTTGCAGTATGAACAAGGGGAATTTTCCTTCTTGTTCAACTCTGGCCTTTTTTTTTCAAATGAGATTTTCAGTTTTTTTTTTTCTATCTGCAAAACGTGATTCTGAATGAGAGTGATAAAGAAGTGGTAACGTGGACACACTTCTTGGGATGAAGCCCTAG
The DNA here is from genome assembly GCA_039634405.1 of Penicillium herquei. Lineage (NCBI taxonomy): Eukaryota > Fungi > Ascomycota > Eurotiomycetes > Eurotiales > Aspergillaceae > Penicillium > Penicillium herquei. The sequence goes on along the minus strand of CP098387.1, from coordinate 1,889,200 downwards.
ATGGATAGGAGGAAGATATTGATCCTTTGAACCCGGTAAGGAAAAAATCAACCTAAGAGAGAAACCTTCTTTCCCACCTGAGAATGATAGATTTTCTTTGAAAAATGGGTAAACCCAAATATAAAAAGAAAATCGATGATTCCGATCAGATTAGTTTATAGATTTGCCCAGGTGTAGCAATGCCACAAAAGGAAAGAGGTGGAGAAGGGGAGGGGGGAAACAGAAATGCCAAGACCAAGGATTCTCTCACTCGAACACCAAGGTGGGAGATGCCCTCTTTATATAGTGCTGACTCACTGCCCGCGTCAGGGGAGGCTGGGCCTGCTGGTGGCGCTTAAAGCAGCACTATTCCTTCCCCCTTCACCCATGGTCTCTAAGCCCCACTAGCGGCTCTGGCACAGTCATTTTGATCCAATCAAAGACATTTATCCTGTTGTTGACCCATGATTGGTCTTGGCTATCAATTCTCCACTTTATTATTCCTTCTGACTGGTTGATGCACCCTTGCTTTTATCCTCCGCAGCGCCATGGTTGCAATGGTCACTCAGTTTTGAAGTGCTCCTGCAGCTGATAGTCGGGTCTATCCTCCCCCCCATCCTCTATGCCTATCCAATCATCTTCCCCCTGCCTACTCGGTCACTCCCTGTACGACGCGCTATCCTCTTGCCGCTTTAATGGATGGCAACTGAACAAAAATTCTTGCCGCCGACTTCCTTCTTTCCCTCTTTCCCCCCACCAGGTTTTTTTTCTATCCTGCTTGCTCCAAGCGCCCGCCCCATCAAAAACAGCACCTGCCACGAATCTCGTCACATTATAGTCAAGATATTAATATGCTGAAAATTAAAAATAACCTAGGCCAGCGTGGATGACCACAAGGGAAAATTGTTGGGCAGAGAAGAGGCCAGGGTGTCCGTTTGGGATTGTGCGCTGGACTGGTCGCGTCGCGGATCTGATCCACCGCTTCCGCCAAGCCTTGGATCAATCTCAAGGCATGCGATCATCACGTCCTAGACTCCGTATTCGGTACGGAGTATGCTGAATAGGTATTTATGCAAAATTTCACATTCCCCGATATATTTCATTCAAATATGAAAAAGCAACTATAAATATGGGAGTTATGCAATGATGGAATTGTGGGAAAATATGGTGCAAAAAAAAAGGAAAAATATGAGCATGTTTCGGGTAGAAGCTTAACATTTGAACGCGGTGAGATGATCGCCTCCCGTATATGCCGTATCCAGCAGATTGCTCTATCTAGTAATCCTGGAGCGGTCGATCATCGCTATGGAGTAGATAGCTTCGAGCTCTCTTTTTCGAGACCTCGCAGTCTAGATTAGAAGAGGCAACCGTTTTTAATATTTTATTATAATTTATTAAATTTTGGAGAACACATGCATAAGATCCTCGATGATGTCAAGACACTCTCACGGCTGGCCACGGGATCTTCTATCGCATCTGTTTAAGGGGTATTAGTGAAGATGAAATGGAAGACTTAAATCAACTTTTATATTGTGTATAATAATTCTTCTTATATTATACTAAATAATAGACTACAATAACACTCTTGATCTCTCTGTAAATAAATGTTGAACTCGGAGTATGGATTACGGGGAGGGAGAGGACAACTCCTGGGCCGTTCTCGGTGAATCACCGATTGCCAATCATCTGGACTCTGATTGGTGGCAGAACTACACCTCGGGTAGGCGGTTTTCGGCGATTTTAAGAATACAGAAAACGAAGTCGAAAGTTCGGCTATTCAAGGTGACGCATTAATCTCTGGAATTCAATCCCGAGGTCATGATCGGCTTCTTCAATATCTAGAACTAATCGACCTGATCAACCACCTGTCAACTCTCCTCTCCATCCCCGTACATTGCGTCCCCGCGATGGCGTCCAAAGGCGCCGTCTTGCCTCTATTGAGGCGTGAGATGCGATCAGCTCGATTCGCACGCTCCTGCCCCTCCGTCTCGGCCCTGGTCTCGCCAGCTCGTTCTGCTCAAGCTCCTCGCTTTTCTAACCCCTCCAACCGCTTGATGCGCCGAACCACCTTTGGTTTACCCCAGACCCGCGCCTTTTCGCAATCGGTAACCCGCCGGTTTACAGACGAGAATGGAGATTTCGATCCCCGGAAATTGGACCGCGAGTATGACGAGGTCGATGTATGCATTGTTGGTGGTGGTATGTTCGAACTATGCGGCGTTGATGTTTTGCTATCACATGGCAGCCGGCCTCTTTTCACATGGCAAAATTAGCTAACCTATCGGGATTACTAGGTCCCGCCGGTCTCGCCGCTGCGATCAAATTAAAGCAGCTTGCGAATGAAGCAGGAAATGAGGAATTCCGAGTCATTTTGTTGGAGAAGGCTGGTGAGATTGGTTCTCATATCGTTTCCGGCAATGTCCTTCAACCTACCGCCATGAACGAGCTCTTCCCGGACTGGCTGTCCGAAGATAATCCCTCGCGATTCGAGGGTGCCACCCCCGCCAAAAATGACAAGATGCGATTCCTCACAAAGACCGGCTCATATCCTCTCCCCACACCCCCGCAGATGCATAACGAGGGCAACTACATTATCAGTTTGAGTCAGTTGACCCAATGGATGGGCGAACGAGCGGAGGAGCTTGGTGTGGAGGTCTACCCCGGTTTCGCCGCCAGCGAGATCGTTTATAAGCCAGACGGGTCTGTAAAGGGAGTTGCGACCAACGATTTGGGCCTGGACCGCGAAGGCAAGGCCAAGGAAACCTTTGAGCGCGGAATGGAGTTCCACGCACGGGTCACACTTCTGGCAGAGGGCTGCCACGGTAGCTTGACCAAGCAAGTGATCAAGAAGTACGACTTGCGACGTGATAGCGACCCCCAGACATACGGACTCGGAATCAAAGAAATCTGGGAGATCCAGCCGGAGAAGTTCCGCTCTGGAGAGATTGTTCACTCGATGGGATACCCCCTCCCTAAGGATACCTATGGTGGTGCTTGGATGTACCACTTTGGCGACAACATGGTCAGTATTGGTCTTGTGGTCGGATTGGATTACCCCAACCCCTGGTTGTCACCATATGGTGAATTCCAGAAGTTGAAGCATCACCCCATGTTCAAGGATGTCCTCGAGGGCGGCAAGTGTATCTCATATGGTGCCCGTGCCTTGAACGAGGGTGGTTTCCAGTCTATTCCTAAGTGCGCATTCCCCGGTGGTGCTTTGATTGGTGACACTGCGGGCTTCTTGAATGTTCCCAAGATCAAGGGTACCCACACAGCTATGAAGTCGGGTATGCTGGCCGCAGAGGCTGCATTCTCCGCATTGAAGGGCGAAGACAAGGGCACAGTGTTCTTGTTTGATTATGAGCAGGCTCTTCGGGATTCCTCTATCTGGAAGGAGCTGTACGAAGTGCGCAACATTCGTCCTTCATTTAACACCCCACTTGGCTTCTTCGGTGGACTCCTCTACTCCGGACTGGAAGCCTATATCTTTAAGGGCCGCGTTCCTTGGACCCTCAACCACCACGGCACTGATGCCGAGGCCACCAAACCCGCCTCTCAATACAACAAGATCGACTACCCCAAGCCCGACGGCGAGATCAGCTTCGACATCTTGACCAGTGTGAGCCGCACAGGTACCAACCACGAGGAGGACCAGCCTGTCCATCTTCAAGTGGAGGACTGGGACAAGCACAAGGATCTTGCATGGCCCGTTTACAAGGGTATTGAGAACCGATTCTGTCCAGCTGCTGTGTACGAATATGTCGACGATCCCAACAAAGAGCATGGTGTACGATTCCAGATCAATTCACAGAAGTAGGCATTCCCATTTCCCTTACCTGATTTTTCTTCTCGATTCAATACTGACAACCGGGGTTTAGCTGCATCCACTGCAAGACATGCGACATCAAGGTTCCTACACAGGACATCAACTGGCAGACCCCTCAGGGTGGAGAAGGTCCCAAGTACATCATGACTTAAGTTTGGGAATGGACTCGGAGTTATGGAAGATCAAGTTTGAATATAATGCTGGGTGGCCCAGCTGTTTTGTATATATCCCAGAATACCAAAAAGACAAAGCGTCCTATTACTACTAGTATAAGCCTCTACTAGGTACATGCTAAATTTGATCTGATTTCAATATTAAATATTAGATAACGTAGGAAGTCAGGCCATGGGTCCACCAAAGCATGGCGTATGCGTGGTACATAAGACCCCATGGGGCAAAGGTACCGATGCAGAACCGTGGAATGAAGGGTGGAGGCCCACGAGGCGGATCTATACTTCGATTAGCTTCTCTCTACTGGAACTATAGCCCGTGATTTTCGACTATTGAAATTTATTCAGATTCCTCACATTCATAAGCGCCATGACGCAGTGGAGTACCCACGTGGATACGGAGGTAACAGCTCACACTGAAAAAAAAGTGAGGCGGCCAAAAGTTCCAATGGTGTTTCACGCCCACCGCCAGACCACTTCACTTCTCTTCTTCCCCCCTCCTTTTATTTCTCTCCTTTCCCTTACTTCACATTCTTCAAGCTCCGACAATACGTGCAGAAAAAAGTGAGATCTGGGTAATCGGCACCAATCTAGTCCCAGTCTAGTTCAAGTCCACTTTTACTTTTGGGGTAAAAAATTTAGTGGTTTTAAGCGCGTGCCGCCTATCACCGCCATCTCCATCTTCTCCCCATTTGGCTACGTTCATCCACCGGTCGCTTTGAATCTATCCGTTGGCCACTCTTTTCTTTCCCTTTTCATTCTCTGGATCTGGAGCTTCTTATCCCTGAGTCCACCATGACGGAGGTTTCGTCTACTCGACTCTATCTCGGGAACCTTCCCCGCAATGGTATGCTGGCAAAACCCACCCTTTTTTTTTCTCAGCCGCAAAAGGTCCCTGGTCCCTGATGACGTTCCGGTTTGCCCATGGATATTACCGGGTACTGCTGAAGGGTCTCATGCAGCGGCCCACTTTCTTCAGAGTGTCCATTCACAGCGGTGGACGGCGGTAGAGCGGCGGTGGAATGCCCAGGCCTGCGACATTTCAACGTTTCCATCATGCAGCGCTGACCGTGATATCAAAATCGACAGTCACCAAACAGGATATCGAAGAACACTTCAGCACCCATGGCTCAGGTAAAATCACAGAGATCAAGCTGATGAACGGCTTTGGCTTTGTTGAGTACGAGGATGCTATGGATGCCCGTGACGTTGTGCCTGGTAAGTCCGACAACTTAATGGCCATGACAAACGTGAAGTTGCTAACCACGTTTACTTTATAGCTTTTCGTATGTTAAAGTCTCCTGAATAGGACCTGCGCCAATATCTATTGACTAACTCTGCATAGATGGCAGTGATTTCAAAGGTGAACGACTGACTGTGCAGTTTGCGCGTGGTCCCCGGCGCAAGGAGAACTTCCCTGGTCCACAAGACCGACCCACTGCTCCTCGTCCACGTCGTACCATGTTCCGGATGCAGATCTCTGGTCTCCCAGAAACAAGTTGGCAGGTTAGCAACTCAAGCCCATTCCTCCCTGGACACCTCCCTGGATTTTGATTTTCCCTGGCCACCTATTTGAAGTTACCATGCCTTTCCATCTTGGTTCCTCGGTTCGGTTGTTACTTCTTGACTCTTAGAACCAAGGACCATCTGCACTCTAAATCCACGTGCTGATGGATAAGACTCATTTGGTCTTCTGTTCCTACCTGGGAAATTGTTCACATCTGGAACAAATATCCTGGACAGATGTCGCGTGAGACTTTGCCGAGGATTTGGAAAAGCCCTATGCCATGGCCACCTTAAACTTCTTCAGCCCTCCCCTCTCTGCCCTTTTCTTGCCCTGGACGTAGACCATCCCTGGACCAATACCGGATACATACTCTTCCTGGAACCTGGACTCACCATTTCCTTCTTTAGGATCTCAAAGACTTCGCCCGTCAATCTGGACTGGACGTAGTCTACTCTGAAACAGGCCGTGAGCAAGGAAAAGGGTGGGTTACCCAAGCCAGACCTAGGCTTTTCTTTTTTTTTCTATTCAACCTCAATTGACACATGGATCCAAGGTTTGTTGAATTCGAAACCGCCAACGACCTGAAGACTGCCGTGGACAAACTGGACCAGAAAGAGTTCAAGGGTGCAAGAGTATCCTGCGTTGCGGATGTAAGGACCCCATCAGACTTGCCCGGACCCAGCCGCATGGATTCCATCTTACGACTTTCCACAGATTCAAACCAATTTTGATGACCGTCCTTTCCGTGACCCCTACCGGTCTCGCTCCCCACGTCGGCCTTACCCTCCAATGGATGAATACGACAGAAGATTCCCAGCTCCCCGTGGATACAGTCCCCGGGATCATTACCGGGAACGCTCTCCTGTTCCTATGCGCCGGGAATACTACGAGAGAGATGGATATGGACGCCGCACTCCCCCACGGCCGCGGATGGAAGACTACCCGCCTCCACGTCGTCCCTACGATGACCCCTATGATGCCCGTCCCCCTCCCCCTCCCCGCCACTATGATGACCCATATCTTGTGGCGCGGGGCCCTTATGCTCGTCCCCGTTCTCCTCCCCGTGGTGAGTATGCTGCCTATGACCGTGCACCTCGGTACTGGTAGAGGGGATTGGCCTTGATGACTTGCATCTTTTTTGTCCTTTTCGGATGTTTTTCTTGCAGATGATTGTTTTCTCTCCCCTCCCAAATACCCGCTACGTATCGTATTGAGCTTTATGGTACCATGAATCTTTTCTATCTGCCGAGAGTTAGCGCGTTTCGTTTCCCTGGTCAGATAGTTAGTTTTTGAAAATGGATAATGTGTCTTGATGAGTTCCAGCTTGAACCTAATGAAGTATTCACAGAGACTATGTGTTCTATTAATTTGAGAGTGGATATCACTTATACTAAAGGACTGATCTCAGTAGATTGTTCGATTGAAAATATCAAATCAATATCACTTGGACTCGGTCATTATGGCGTGGCTCTGCTACCCGCCATGATCTACGGGATGCCCCGCTAGAAAACCTCCTGAGCTTCCCTCCCCACCTCCCACCATCCCCACTTGGAATTCTTTATCCAACTCGTACTCTGTACAGATTGGAATTGTCCCTCGAAGTTCTCCTGGAAGCCTCAAAATTACCAGGTTCCTCGAGTCCCGAAGTTTTACACTCGCTTCGTCCAACTGATTCCAGCGCTGAAGCTCTCCCTTCAGTATTACTCAGAGACAGACCCCCACCATCGACAATTCGAAAAAGCGACAACCCTCTTAAAATATACAAACGTCCAAAGGACATATACTATTCAAACCACGCCAAAATGGCTCAGCCAGGCTCCGCAGTCCATATCCCTCAACCTCCTCCAGTTCTGGACAACGTCCAGCTCCACGAGATCCAGCTTCCTCTCCCCGCAGCACCTGAAGCATGGCACCGAAACGGCAAGCCTCAACCCTGCACCGCAAGTCTCAAAATCTCCTACTCCTCCGCCATCGCCTCGGCCGCAACAGATGATGTCTCCCTCTCCATTGACTACGGAAAACTATTCCGACGCCTAGAAACTGACGTCCGCAACATGGGCGAGAACCTCTCGTCACCCGACCACCCGCAACATCAATTGGTTAGTCTGGAAGGTACTCGCCGCGAGGAAATGAAGAACAGTGCCGTCGGCCAAGATCCCCGTGTCACAGCTGGAATTCTCGCCAATGCTGGTCTTGGTCTCTTGGACGAGACTGCTGCGGGCGTGCGCCGCATGGCACACGTGCGTAGGAGTCCCCGGAATAGCTTCTCGGGTGTTTCTGATGTTGTGGCATCGGCTGCCTATCCCATTGAGGCTGATTATGGACGGTGTGAAGTTTGGTTGCATTTGCCCAAGGCGTTGCTGAGAGCTGAGGAGGGTCTGCGGTATCGGAGTGTTACGGTTTGGGGGTACAAGGGTGCCGCGGGAGAGGGAAGATGCCCTGTTGTTATGGAAGAGGAGTTCCGCATCGATGGGATTCGGTGCTACTGTATTTTGGGTGTCAACCCCCATGAGCGCGTGGAGAAGCAGTCTGTTATTGTCTCGCTTTCGTTTACTGGTCCTGGACAATTGGCTTGGGGATCTACTGTTGTTGAGACCTACCAGGCTATGACCAGGGCTGTTGCCGAGGTAAGATACCCCTTCCCTCGGAATTTCTATGGATTATTTCTGTCTTTGGGGATACATTACTAACTTGCATTATAGAAAGTTGATGAGACCACTTTCCAGACTGTCGAGGCCCTGGCTACTTTTATTGCTCACATTGCTACTGTGGAATTTGGTAACGAGCGGGTCACAGTCAAGGTTGAAAAGCCAAGTGCATTGGCATTTGTGCAGAGATCGGGAGTTGAGATCACCCGATCCCAAGCATTCTTCAAAACCCACGAGGTGGCCCGGCGTTAAACATGTTGTGCATGGCATTTAGGGCAGATCACTGCAGCGACCTGCATTTGTAGAACCATCCCGAGAACCATCCTATTTTTTGATCATCTGGAATAAAAGTGACAAAATGAATCATTCTATATAACATATATCAACATCAATCATCTTTAGTAGCAAGATCATGCTATATAACGCAACCAATTGGGGCGGATGTATAAATCACAAAACACGTGAGCACCGGATCGGGATTAGTGGCCGCCCCGGATTTCCGCCTCAAAGCGAGATTGTATTTCTTCAGCTGAGAGTTGCAACTTCTCATTCACTGCTTAGTGAGATACTTTCACCTGTTTTTCTCAAATAATTCACCCATTTCATAATACCTTTTTTCTCTATGGGCCTGTCTGCGCCGCAATTTTCCTCTTCGATTTCTCTGACCAGCTACCTGGCCAGCCTGAACCCCGTTGCCTTGGACCCTCCCTTGCGAGCGCCTCCCGATTTTCTTGCCGTGTCTCCATCTTTTGAGCCCATCCCTGCCACCTTGACCTTTCACTTCGCGGTCGGCGAGGTGCTTTGGGTAGGGGTTCCGGGTCCGTCCTGAAGAAGGGCGGACGGTAAAACTGCTCGATATCCCAGTTGGGATCGAAACAAGCCCTGAAGCGAACGTGCTGTTTACCTTCTAAATCGAGGTATGTGCTTTGGGATTCGGTGCTCTTTATGGGAATTTCGGTTGTTCTGGCCGTGTCGCGATTTTCATCCGCGATTTTGGTGGGGCGAAACCCCGAAACAATCTCCAAATTTACCCCTCCAAAACATCTGAAGGATCAAAATGAAAATGAAGCTAATCAGTATGCCGATGTGACTAGTGACTGCCATTTGGCAACTCGAGTACTTGTTCGCCGTTTTACACCCTTTCAAGTGATCAATTGTCCAACTAGACAGTGACCCTTGAACCTCTGGTTGGCAAATCCACTAGAGACCTTCATCAGCCGTGATACCCTTTCGAATCCTTGGAAGAGAGACAGATCTTGTCCGGAAGTCATGGAGTCCACTGCACCCCACGACGATCTCTCCGTTGGAGATGTGTTCACCCCTCAAGCCGACAATGTCCAAGCCTCCGTCGAAGTCCCGACCAATCAACATGGCGCGGATGTCCACATGGGAGATCGGCTGTCTCCGCGCAAAGAGATGACCAATTACACTATCAACCGAGACAGCGCGATGAAACCGCCGGCTTTTAACCAAGACCTGCTTACCGGAAAAGCGCAGCGTCGCAAGAAGAAGAAGAAGCAGGGTAATCAGGCTGACCCGGCTCGATCCACCGTCCATGGATTCACGCCACTGGCGTCCGCTGATGAGGACTCGGACTTCTCAACCAAAAGCTCTCGTATTGGGGAGTCGCGTCACCCTATCTCCTCCGTCGGGGGCAGTCCACGTGTGCAAGCAACCGCTCATGGAGTCAGTGCGTTGAAGCTTCAGCTCGACTCCCTCAATCTCCCCGGCAAACCCACTGCGGGAACTAGCGGACTTTGCTCGGAAACCCCCAGCAATGCGAGTGTCTATTCTGACAGCGACCAAACCGAGGTTTTGACCAGTTACGAAGTACCTTTGGACCAGGATTTCGTCAGTGCCGATGCTGAAAACGAAGATGGACCCGCTGGCGCAAGCACTAGCGCGGCTTCTAATGGCGTGGATATGCGAAGCCAAATTTGCCGTAAAATGACTGCGCAAGACTTTGAGCCTATGCTCTGTCTTGGAAAGGGCTCCTTCGGAACCGTGCTCCTTGTGCGCCATGCTGTCACGGGCAAGCTTTACGCCCAGAAGCAGTTCAAGAAAGCTTCGATCACCGTGCACAAGAAGCTCGTGGAGCAGACCAAGACGGAGCGCATGATCCTAGAGAGCGTCAACCGACACCCGTTTGTCGTCAAGCTTTTCTATGCTTTTCAAGACCATGAGAAGCTTTATCTGATTCTCGAGTACGCTCAGGGTGGTGAGCTGTTCACTCATCTCGCCATGGAGCGCATGTTTGAAGAGGACGCTGCCGCGTTCTACATGGCGGAGATGGTGCTTGCGCTGGAACATCTACACCAGAACGTCGGTGTTCTGTACCGCGACCTGAAACCTGAGAACTGTCTCCTGGACCGCGAGGGTCACCTCCTCCTCACCGACTTCGGCCTCAGCAAGATCGCGCTGAGTGACGATGATCGCTGCAATTCCTCCCTCGGAACGATCGAATACATGGCACCCGAAGTGATCCAAAGCAAGCCATACGGTAAGGCTTGCGATTGGTGGTCCCTGGGCGCCCTAGGCTTCGATCTTCTCACCGGCTCTCCACCCTTCCGCGCAAACAACCACGCCAAGCTCCAGGAAAAGATCGTCAAGCAAAAGCTCGTCTTGCCTTACTTCCTCGGACCCGACGCTAAGGACCTTCTCACTCGCCTTCTGCGCAAGGATCCCGCTAAGCGTCTGGGATACCACATGCCCAAGGACCTGATGACTATCAAGAAACATCGGTTCTTCCGCAAGATTGACTGGGCAGCCCTGGAACGTCGTGAAGTCGAGCCCCCAATTAAACCGATTGTCACTGACCCGGCCCTTGCTGAGAACTTCTCTGTGGACTTTACCAACCTCCCACTCAGCCCTACTGCTGCTAATGGCTTTGATGATTTCTGTACCTCGCCGTATGCTGCTGGCCACTCTCGTGCTTTGTCTACCGGTCTTAGTGGTCAGCAATCTGGTGAGAATGATCCATTTGGTGGATTTAGTTTTGTTGCTTCCAGCAGTTTGCTGGATCAGGGATTGGGTGTTATGACAGCGGGTTATTAACTGCTTTTATTCTGTTATTTCTTTTAGCAGATCGCCGTTTGGTTTATCATTGATTATTGATTATTCGTTTACTTCATGCATATTTATTGATTGCACAAGCTTAGAAGGATAGGGTAGAAGGAGTTTGATACCAGGAAAAGTGTTAATTTAAGTTGATACGGCACCAAGGTTTGGAGTTCGGGCTATCGTCAAGTACTTATTCCAACATCACCGTCATATTCTTATTCCGATAACTATCAATCGAAACCTTCTGCACCGTGAGGCCTAAGCCGCTGACAGCTACTAGTCTAGTTTTCATCAGCTATAAGAGAAGTGTGGTAAATTGGATTTTATCATTGAGAAGCTTCGTAGATATTCATTATGTACAGTTCTTCTGCAGTCACCGTATAGGCCAGGATGAACTATTTGGTAAAACAGAGCTTGGTTTCATGACGCTTTTCTAAGAAGAAAGGAGTCAAAAAAGAAAAGATAAAAGCGAGAAAGGAATAACAGCCACCCTTAATGCTCCATTTCATACATTCCCGATGGTAAATGCTGACAGCCAGAAAGAAGAAATGAGCAAGCTAAAAGAAGAGAAAAAAGAAAGAAGATAGAAGGGAAAACAAAGCAGATCCTTAGATCTCACCTTCTTCACTTCCTCCGCCTTCATCGGCCGCATCTTTTGAGTGGTTGTCACCTTTCTCATCTGGAATTTCACCTTCTTCTGCACTGGTTTCATCTCTCGCCTTTGATTCTGGGTTTGACCCAGAAGTTTCTTGCGAACCTTCCTGGTTGGCGGAACTCTGCTGCCGTTCTGAGGCTTTAGATTCAGAAATCGCACCCATGGCACGAAGTGGAATTCGAGGACGAGATCCAGATGGTGCTCCTGCATTGGGAGCGGGTGAGATTGTGCGTTGCCGTTTAGGAGATCGGCCGCCATTCACCGCCGTGTGCGGTTGAGGTTGTGGGATAGGGCTTGGCTGGTAATTCTCTGGCGCCTGTGAATCTGGGTCACGAGAGCGTTTACGCCAATTATTAGCGGGAGAGTCGGCTGTTGGGGTAGAGAGGGAGGGAGTGGGATCTAGGCCTGAGATCGGGTTGCTGTGGAACAGGCGAGTTGGGTCGTTAGGATCAGCGTCGCCGATAGTGAAGTCGGGGTAGTTTTTGCTGAGATTTTGCTGTACACGCTCGTAGATCTTGACGATCAGTTTACAGGCGCTGACCAGGTCTTCAAAATTAACGTCAATCTGCTCCCACCATGGCCGGCCTTGAGCGTCATCTGGGAACGAAACCTGACAGTGGCGGGCGGCAGCGTAAAGGGCCGCCGCGGCGATAACTCGAGGTGAGAATTGGAGGCAGAGAACGGTATAGGTAGAGTCGTTAAGGAAGGCGTACGCCGCATGTCGCAGAGGTCGGTTGTCAGGAACTTTCAGGAAGAGAGAATAGTCCCACAGAATTCGGTAAGGCGACTCCAGCTGCAGATCAAAGCATAGGAACTCAAGCATGACGCTCTCGTTCTGTAGGATAAGGTCGCGCCACTTCCAGTAGTCCTTAGATTGTTCATCAACAATCAAATCCGGCTGCTTCATTGCAACACGGCAGCAGGCCACGACAAAGTCTTTCATGCGGCGCATAGTCTCATCCACTTTGAATGCGACAAACAGCGACACCGCCGCGATAACCTTTGGGTGCATCAGATCTGAAGCCTGGTCTGGGTATTGTCCACGCAAGGAATATCGCATCAAGAACCGGTGCAAGAAGACGGTGGCAGTCAAGGAGGTCTGTGGCGGCATCTTGAGCATCATGCTCACTTGCCAAATAAATTCAACAGCCCGGTGTCGAATGTAGTCTTCTTGTCCACGATCAATCTTGTCAGCACGGGATGGTGTGCGCTCGAGGTCATCGTCTGTAAAGAGCCATTTTTGCTCAGTTGCTGCGACTACCGGGTTCGGCAGACCGGGAATCTGGTGCTTTGACGGCGCGGGGGATGCGATGGATTCCATTTGTAAAGGCAACGCGATGAGCAGGCGTGGCTTGGAACTGTGTGGGATGAAATAGAGGGAGAGAGGTTGTAGGAATAGGGAGGCAGGAGGTTGCAGGGAAGCTTCTTTTCAAGAGAGATATGGCAAGAGAAGCGCGCCCGCGCGCTTGAGAGATTCTATAGATTCTGGTCCAAAAATATGCTGTCGAGTCCAATCAAGCATAGCGGGGACCATTCATCGCATGACGAAAATATTTTAAATATTATAAAATTTATATTTCGATTGTACCAGGGCACCAGTGAATGAAAAGGAAGGCTCCTGAAAGCAGTGAAGCAAAGAAAGCGAGTGAAGAGGAACGCGACGATGTCATTTCACGGCGGAAGCGAGAGCTCTCCGGAACGGATTAACTCGGGTTCCGTATGATAGAAGTAAGAGGACTTGAAGGCATGTTATACACTGGCAGAGCCATGTTTCAAACAGAGATGAGTTTGAGCGCTGGACATAGTTAGATTAACTCGAACTAATCATATATCCGTGATTCTTTCTTTTCTGGTTCAGTTGGGTTGATATCAACTTCCAAGGTTGAACCTCGGCCCTGCCATGGCTAGAAGACGAACTCGAAGTTACTGAGATATTAGGGCAAATGAAGAGAGAAGAAATCAAATAATGGATGGAAGATGGAAGTTTGCTTAAATAGGGTAGGTGACATTTGAAGATGGGGTTTCCACCTCGAAAGGTGTTGAAGATTGAGATGGCTTCAAGTTGATGAATGTTTGCATACTAACATGGAACTATGTAGTAAATCTACTGGTACTGGCACTCACGCCCTACAGCTAGCTACAGCACTGTCAATGTCACTAAAAGCTCAAAACAACGAATCAAAATGTGGATTTGGTATCTTTGGTCCTGTAACCTAGCGCCCTCGCTGATAAAAATTATGCAAGATTCAAAAGAATGATTCGAGAAGATGAACATTCGTCACTCCTCTTCGCTAACCTCGCTCTCATCATCGCTCGGTACATTGTATCGGCCAGAATTAGGCGGGTTATATTGTTGACTGCGGGCCTCTTCCTCCCGCGCACTCTCTTCAAACGCAGCTTCCATCTCCGCGGCAAGTAAATCATCTTCATCTTCTAGATCATCACCATCGACACTAGCTTCAACAGGAGCCGATGTTGGCGGTTGGGTATTTCTTGCAGGAGATGGAAGTCGGAAACCTTCCATATCCTCGTCGCCGTCGTCATCCCGCTCATCGGGGGTGTTGTTTGATGAGAAAAAGGCCGGGTTGACCTTGAATGCGCGGGATGGCGGTGGAGATCCCATGTCAATGATCAAGTCCCCATCCACAATGATGTTTGAACCTGGTGATTGAACAGTCTGTTGAGATACGGATCCTGTGCCAGCATCTGAAATCGACGAACGAGCATCTTCATTTTCCTGTGGGTCTGCACGTGTGCTAGCGGACTCGGTGACAGGTTCCGGCTCCGGCTTAGGTGGATGGGGTTTAGCTTGTGGCTTCGCCGGACGTTTGGGCTCTCGGAGTGGGTTCGCCTGTTTCTTCGGCCGCGGAATAGGCTTTGAAGCAGGTTTTGTGGCTGCAATCACTGGAGTGTTGGCCTTGCTAGTGTAAACTGGCTCCGGAGTACTGTTGCCGGAGGCCGGCTTGACTTCCGCCCCCTCTTTACGAAGGAAATGTCGAAAGTCATATGGATTGCTATCATCAGCTGGGCCCTCGTCTTCGCTGGTGCTTCCAGCGTTGGGGTCATCCCCTGATGTGTGTTCATCCTCTTGTGTTATCCGCAGTTGCTCATATTGCTCAATCACTTGTTTCTCCGTCTTCCCTGGCGCCGATCGAAGGTTGAAGTTCAATTTGGTGGTTAAAGGTTCCAGGACAAAAACTTTTCGGTCAGGATCGAATATGAGGACGAGGCTGCGTTCGCTGTCGGGGTCTTCACTGCCTTGGTAGGCATACGTCAATGTTTGATCGGCACTCGGGGCCTTATCGGTGACGGAAAGGTCGTAGAGGTCATGCGACCGGGCCGAGCGAGTAACGGTTGAACGCTGCCGTGATGTAGCATGTTTGGTCTTGTAGTTGTAATTTATGTTGATCAACCGACTGCGATCCGCATTCGACAGGCGTTCACCCAGGACAATAGGGTACTCGGCCTGCTT
Source organism: Penicillium herquei (assembly GCA_039634405.1). NCBI lineage: Eukaryota > Fungi > Ascomycota > Eurotiomycetes > Eurotiales > Aspergillaceae > Penicillium > Penicillium herquei. The sequence continues at coordinate 1,873,883 of CP098387.1, read as the reverse complement.
GGTCGGGTCGACCAGAGTGGGGGCAGCCATGGTTTTCGCCAGTATGGAAGGACGGGAGGAGGAATGAGGTTGGGAAATGGTAGGTTGAGAGGTGGACGAGTACGAGGACTAGTTGTAAATGAGCCCAAAAAGTGGGAAAATGGGAAGAATGAATGAGGAGTCAAGTGAAAGGAAGAGAGTGACACCGCGAAACACGGGGAAGGCGGAGACCCACTTCATTATTATCTATAGGCTTGGCAGCTACAAAGTGCTACGAAGCGGTCTATACAGTATATATACCCTTGTAGATTAATACACATGAGTCGCACCGAATAAGACCATTGTTCAATGTACTGGCACTCGACTGGTCAGCTGTTCTAATCGTCCAGCCAATGCTCGGTGTTTGCGCATCACTTCCTCCCATTCATATTCCATTTCCTCTTCCCCATTCAGTTCCGTTAAGATCATGCCAAAGTCACCACCAAGACGACCCAAGCTAGCCGCGCAATATAATAATTGCGTTAAAAGACTCTCGCGAGAGCTCTTATCTCGTACATTTGGAAGATATGTTCGCATAGTTTCTGTAAGAAGTTGCACCAAATGCATAGGAAAAGTGGCGAGGGCGGAAGGGCGGTTTTGTAAAGGATCATGGGACTTGACATTGGAATCTGATTTGCGTAGCCCCATGGCAGCAGTACCAGACTCGGATTGCTCTGCAGCAAATATGTTTTTGTAAAGTGAGACAATGGCAAAGCTTTGTTCGCGAAAGATCTCAATGTATCGTTTCAAATAGCGGTCGGTTTGCTGACCACCGGACCACGAGCCAGGGGAATCCTTGCTATTTGTGCGCCGCTGAGTTTCTTGGTCGGCAAGTTCTCGCAGGGGATCCAGTGCCTCCAACGTTGACACAAGATGAGCCAGGCGACAGATCAAGAAAATGGCACCCAGCGCCCCTTCTTCTGTCCCGGCGGTTCCTTCGCTTCGTAAAATCTCGAGATCTGGCGCAACTCGGCGCAACCAACCAACAGTTCGCATGCCCGCTGCAAGTCGTATGTTCTGACCTCGGAGCCCAGCAATAAGATTGGTGGTCATTTCCTTCATGGCATCTTCTGCTTGCGATGCCACATCTCGGATCAATGGCGAGTCTGGGTATAATGTTTGTAGTCGCTTAATATGTGCGTACAAGTCTAGCGCAGACGAATACGTGGTGGATGATGCGCCAGCTCCTGAATTGGCCGAGGCTGCGGACACCGCGGCGGAGAGGAGGGAGGGTAGTTCGAGGATATCTGACAATCGGTCGACATTGCGAGTTAATTGCATCGCTTTCTTCCGTCTTTCCAAAGCCGCATTGTCGGTGATCTTGCTATATTTAGTGGAGAAACCCACGGCGGCCTCGTCAAGCTTTGGTACAGCATCGCGGAGCTCTTGTGCCTCCTGGGTCAGCTGAGGGATTGACGATCGGAGTGTTGATAGGTTATCAGCAGATGTAATGAATGTCCTATGGGAGCGGTTGGACAATGCTTGGAGGGAAAGGAGGGTAGAGTGGGAGGACTGCGCGAGTGATTGCGGTTCGGTGGTCTGGAGGTTTTGCAATGATAGAGTTGACAACCGATTTAGATATTGAGAAGTAGTAGCATCATTGGATAATGGAGTTTGGAGATGCGGCGACAAAAGCTCCAAGAGTGAATCAGCCATGCTGTGCTGATATTAACAAGTGTGTTTAAGGTCGAAAGTGTCCACGGGTGATTGCGTAGCGCTGGAACGACCTGGGAGGGTGGTCCGTGCGCCTAGAGAAAAGCACGTATCGGCGACGAGAACCTTGTTTCTATTCATCTCATCAGTGTCTCTCTCTAGAATGATTGAGATGGATACACTTGATCAGTACTGGATCAAATATTTCTTTTGTGATTCTTAAGAGAACCAAATTTACCTATTCATTCTCTCCACTTCCCCCCTCTCCCCGCATCTCCAGCATCTCCATTGACTACTGTCCCACATGCTCCTTCAGCCATGGGGAAACCACGGGTGAGGCTATTCTATGATCCTAGGGATGGTGTTACAAGAGAAAACCCTAATCTGTGCTTGTAGATGATCATTTTGGTTCGCCATGCTCAATCAGAGGGCAATAAGAACCGCGATATCCATCAAACAACCCCAGACCATCGAGTAAAGCTCACACCAGAAGGACATCGACAAGCTCAGGAAGCAGGGCGCAGACTGCGAGATCTTTTGCGCCCTGATGATACCCTTCATTTTTTCACATCTCCATATCGTCGAACCAGGGAAACTACAGAAGGCATTTTGGAGTCCCTGACCTCGGACGAGCCATCTCCCTCTCCGTTTCCTCGGAACACCATTAAAGTGTATGAGGAACCGAGGCTGCGAGAACAAGATTTTGGAAACTTCCAACCATGTTCAACCGAAATGGAACGTATGTGGATGGAGCGAGCAGACTACGGCCATTTCTTTTATCGTATACCCAATGGTGAATCTGCAGCAGATGCCTACGATCGAGTAAGTGGGTTCAACGAGTCTCTATGGCGGCTCTTTGGCGAAGATGATTTTGCCAGTGTCTGTGTTCTTGTGACGCATGGTCTCATGACTCGAGTGTTCCTAATGAAATGGTACCATTGGAGTGTTGAGTACTTTGAAGATCTCCGGAATATCAACCACTGCGAGTTTGTGATCATGACCCATAATCCAGACAACGCGAAATATACATTGCAGAATAAACTCCGCACATGGTCTGATTTGCGAAAACAAAGAGACGCAGAGAAAAAGCGCGAACTCGAGGCGCAAGGACTCAGTCCCACAGTCATCCAACCGGCAGAGAACATCCCCATTCGAAGAAAATGGGGTGGTTGTCCCGATGGATGCACCCACGGTTTATCGGCAGATGCTAAGAGTTCGCTCCGGTCAAGAATCGCCGAGACTATTCGCGGCAATACCGACCTGCAGTCTAATACATCCACCTCATCAAAAGATACGGAGCAAACGTTCAAATATCCACAAGCCGGTGCAGCAAACGATATGCACAGTGGCAGCCCGAATTCCGTGGGTGATCACTCTCAATCAAACCCGCACCCCGAAGCGGAGGCCGAGGAGGCAGAGAGATACAGCAGGACGGGAGACGCCAGCTCAGATAAACGATCCAATGGTTCAGCACGTCCAGTACGACCAACCCTGCAAAGCTTTCACCGAGACAGCGAAGACCACCTCCTCCATCCACCAGCGGTGTCTTCATCTACAGCATGTCTTAAGCTAGCCTTACTCCATCTTGGCGGCCGTGATGGGGGTGGCTCCATGAGTGGTACAAACAGTCTTGCTCCATCTGATGATGAGGGAGACGATCATCATCATACCAGAAATCCGCGCCCGGTATCTGGCCAGTTCCTGCATAGACAATTGCATCGACCATCCCAGGATGCTGGAAACGACGGCGACGACGAACTCAGCGCACATCCCACGGAAGACTTGAAACGGTCTCGACCTCATCACCATTATATCCACCATCATCATCCACACCATCATATCCCGTCTAATAACTATACTACCAACCATTACCGCCAGACATCTTCAAATGCTTCCTCTCAACCCCCTCATCACCGAATGGCTAATATACTTGGTGATGGGGATGACCTTTCGACTCATTCTGATAGCCACACCCCTGAGTCTAGTCATCAAGATGTCGATTCGTCTCCTCAGAACGGCAGAGTCAATTCTGAATCAGAAGACCAAGAGAGAGAACAAGCCACCTCACTGGAAGAGCAACAGAAACAAGATCAGAGCATCCGAGGGAGTGTATACTGATAATGTCTACTCTATTCTTGACCTCTTACCAGAGTCTTCATTTGTTCTTTTTTTTTCTGCCCTTTCTTATACGTGTCAATATGCATAATAATTTTGCATTGATAGCCAATTCTGGGCCGGTTGGGGGATTTAGTGATTCAATCATCGATTGAAGTACTTCTGCTTGGTTCAGCGTTACGACTGCAATGATTTCATGAACGGATTGGTTTCAAAGACTGCATGCAGGACACATTGTTATGGTATATGCATCACATACCACGGATTAGGTTTTTATTGTCTCTAAATTGTGACCAAAACATACTTTATTCAGGCTTTCATCCTTTGTAGAACAAAAAAGCTGGGTCTGACAAGTATTATGATAATTGGTCGGATCATACTAGTACAGTACATCAGAAGAAAAGAACTACCAGTACTTTAAGTCACTTTTAACTACAAGATTAAAGCAGGACAAACTGCCCTTACGAGAGAGAACTTGGTAACTTGGTCTTCCAGAAATGGGGTTAATGTTCAAGTCTATATACCAAGCCAAAATTATAACCACACTAATCAATGGCAGCATCGGGAAACCCGACATTGAAAGCAACTCTGAATGATGAGCGCCAATATCCAAAAATACATGTACAATATAAAGGACAAAATTTGAAGGCTAGGAGAAACAGGCCAGGACAGCTAACAATAACGATGCATATTTTGTTTGAATCATGTTCAGAGAACACTCATCACTGCACTACCTCACATGATAACACATCAAAGGGTTCACACTATCGCTAGGGCGACGCAAGGACAACTGAAACCCAGCACGACAGTGATATGTGTCAAGTCACCAAGGATAGCGACAATAACAACACACAATCACGAGATCGAGGTAAGGGTAACCGAGATCGGCCTCAACGATGATAAGCGTTATGGACCGACGATGACGGCAACGTAAACACACTATCACCGGGTCGACGCAAGGGTGACCGAACGCCTCGACAATGATAGGCGTTAAGCCAGTCGAGATGGCGGGAACGAGGAAAACAAACAAACTCCACCGAATGCGCGCGAATACTACATACAGATCAAGACCTCATTCCAGGACTGATTCGAGTCCTCAGACAATGAAAATCCATTGATTGGAGACAAAGATTCCCGAAAGAAAATAACCAGGCATACAAAGGAGGCATTCAACCCGCACTAGGATTTGTCGCTCTGCACCCATAACTTGACGAATCAAGATAAGAGGGAGAGAAAAAAAAAAGTGAAAAAAAAAAAAAGAAAAAAAAAATCTCATGTGGGTCTCCGAGCATTTGGGAAACAAAGTCGTAGATTGAAAAGGGGAAATGAGAATGTAAGGTCATATCAAGTTGTTTGGTCGAATTCTTTTTTTCGGTAATTGAATGTCAAGGATTTTGACAAGGCCATAGGGAAAGGAAGAGTGAAGAGAAAAATTAACGCCGAAAACTGATTGTAGCGCGGGGAATTGAAATGAAGATAATGTACCGACAGGAAAAAGGGCGTAAAGAAGAACATTCTATGGGTAATGAAGGCCGGACAAAGAAATGAAGAAAAAGCCGAAGATATGAACCGAAGTCATGGAAGATGAAAAGAGGTCAAATTTTAGGGATTCGTGATCGTCGTGACTGCGGCCCCAGCTACCGGTGGAGAACCGGACATTGAAGGTGAAAAAAAAACCGACCAAGCTCAGGTGGTGTTACATCTTCAGCCACGGGGCTGAAGAAACCCATTGTGAGTTTGTGGTCTTTTGTAACTGGGGCGTGCAAAGGTCGCCGCGGGAGCGTTTTTTCCTCTTTTTTTGGTGTTTTTGGAGTTTTTCGCTAATCCGACGTGAACTAGCAGACGCAGAACAAAAAGGACTTTTCAGAGTTGACGCGTATGCCAATCGTTCATGGAAAGGCGAGGGCCAGCAGCGGGTCAAACGATATCAAAAGGGCGTAAACGTCGAATCAGATCAAGAAAAAAGCCGGAATAGAGGGAGAACCAGTAATAGACAACGGTATCATAGAAAAAACAAATATCAGAAAGGGAAATCCATGCAAAAACCACCTAGCACAAGAATTCTAAAGCCATGCACAGTGAGATATGGGACGACAAGGAGCCGGTACAAGCCGGTGCAGGTACACGCGACAAAAGGCCTTGTCGTCTCTTTCCAACCAGAGTAAAGAATCAGTAAGACGAATCAAATATCAGACAGTTCAAGCAAGAATTGGCTGAAGGGACGGAAAGGCAGTGTTGCACATGTAATGCTCCATGTGTTTAGCACAATACATGCAGCTGCATGAAGACCCGTGACCAGTCCAGACACTCTGAGCGAAGGGCAGGCCATAGGCCGGAGTGTGGTGGTAGGACGGGGGCTGAGATCGTGGTGCCGAGGCTGGCAGATAAGATGGAGGAGGAATCCAGGCACGCGAGTATGGTGGCGGAGGGTTTGGGTAAGCCCAAGTACCAGCGGAGTAATAGTCGGGGGTATTGGGGCCACTGTGAGGGGCCGATGGGGGCGAGTACTCAGATGCGGCAGGATTGAGCCAGGAGTTCTCGAAGCGCTGGTACTGGGGTGGGATGGGACCTTCTGGAGACATGAGTGGCTTGGCAATAGACTGCTGTGGGCGAACCACGTTAGTGTCGAGAGGGGCCAGAGCCTGGCGAGTCTCCTGGGCACGAAGGTTGGCCTTAGCGCGCCAGTTATCCCAGTGGCGACGCCACGAGTTGAAACCATCCTGCTCATCATACATGCGGTTGTGAATCTTCCACTCGAAGGCAAACAGCCATTCGAGCTCCATCTTGTTGAGTTCGGCAACAGGGATGTTGCTGACTTCTGCCCATGACTTGTTCTGGAAGGTGTTATCATCCAGGAACTTGCTGCCTAGCAGAAGAGAAACAGTGAGCATGCGGTAAATCTGACCACTGCTGGCCTGGAACACGCGCTGAGCGGAAAGCTGGCGCATGCGGCAAGCCAGGTAGAACAGACCAAGCAAGATGGACGAGCTGGGCAGGCGAGTCGAGGACAAGATCTGAAAGACGTATTTCCGGAACTGAGGGGGGGCCGAAGTTCCTGGGGAGACGCTTCGCGCGAAGTCAATATCTGCTAGGGTGATCTTGGTGTTGTACAAATCATACATTCCCTGGGTCATTTCCGCCACGAAGTCGGACATGCGTTCCATCTCGTAATCCAGGTGGGCGGCGACACCTCCAGTTGCTTTCTCCTCCTTGCGGGGTTGCTCTTGTTGCTGCATCGGGGCGATATCCTGGCGGCGGTACTGCGGGGGGATAGCACTGTCCATCGGTGGAAGCTGGACGCTGGAGCGGAGTGGTGGCAGAGTAGCCATCTGTCCGTACAGCGGCTGTTGAGCCATGGCGTGGATGGACTCCCTGGTCGGGTGCATCATGTTGGCAGGCTGGGGGTGCAGGTTCATCGAGTTCGGCTTGGCGTAGCACAGAGACTGCGAATACTGCTCAATAAACTCACAGCCACTCTGGTGGAATCGAGGCGGGAACGCAGAGTGGGCAACAGGGTAGAAGGATTGTTCATCCAAGCGGCTACCGTTGTTGACGTGAGGAGGGGTAGGTGGCAGGCCGTGGCCTGGAGCGTAGAAGGATGGCATTTTTCGAAGAGGTTTGGGGGAAACTACCAGCTCAGGACGAGGAGGGGTAGACGGAAGGCTGTAGTGTCACTTGAGGGTCAGCGCCAGCCTCGGGGGAGAGGAAGGGCAAACACCTGGGAGGGGGAAGTATGAAAGTTGTGAGTGATTGAGAAGGAAACGAACCGTCTACAACTCCACGAAGCCCTGATCCTGGGAAGTAAGAGCGATGCTCAACGAGCGCGCCGCTCTTTTTTGATCGTAGGGAACGTCTCTAGTTGAATGACATCGAGGACTTTCAACTGCAACCAAGTGAATAGCACAAATGAGACAAAAGGAGTGTCGTAGAAGTGAAGCTTCTTGGTCTCTTTTTGGCAATGGGGTTTGTATTACCCAATTACAGAGGAACCAGAAGGGCCTAATTCAACAAGATCAAGAATGAGATCACACGGAGTATTTTGTTTGGAGCGAATCCCTGCCAGAAAATCTGGATTTCCTTTTAGGAGATGCGCGCGCACACAACGGGGATCTGCGAAAAAAGGAAGAACAGAGTTAAAAGATTTTTTTTCCCTCGCGTAGAGGCAAACCTCACTCTCGTGAGATCAGCAACGACACTTAGTGAAAAGCTCGTTGGAAGGGAGGACGGATGGGGGGGAGAGAGAAGGAAGAAAAGGGGAGTAGAATCGAAGAAGGTGAAAAGGGCGGAAGGCATCTGTGTGAAGCGTGGCCGGTGTTACCATACGTGACCATGGTCCTCGAGGCTAGACTCCGCCAAAGAAAAAAATTACATCAGAAACGGTGACCCCCGATACTTGAAAATTACTAACGAATTTCAACGTTCGAATTAAATTGAATGTTTTATACTCAGTAGCGCATGATGAATTGTGCCAAATATATTAGATATTGAGAGATTGAGATATCATACGTTTGAGAATAAAGGGTATTGATCCATTCATAGCATAAATTAAAACAAAATGAATTAAAGTATTAATATAAAAGCCTCGACATCATTGTTGCCTCCCTTTCTACACCGTGTAAAATAACAGGTATTAAAGCCACCCCTTAACCCTCAGTGATGCAACGCCCGTGTCACTGGAGAAGAAAAAAAAAATTCTAAAAAAAGGCTTCAAATAGAAATTAAAGAAAAAAAGAAAAAAGAAACGGACTCGTGCGAACTCCACCTGACTAAGCCCCGGTAAGAAGGGCAGACCCCATTTTCTCCATAATAAAATACATTGCAAACTCCGTCAACTGGTCCGAGTGCCCTTAACATTCCTCGTTGCTGAGTCTACAAGGAATCTATGAAAGAAATCATACTGTAGAGATAATAATATTTCTCTTCATATCAGATTCAAATGTTATGCCGCGGCTATACACAACATTGAAAGCCTGGAATTTGAGCTACTAGTCCCAGTTCTACTTATTAGGATGCACCTGCAGTAAGCTATGTTTCCGGCATGACCTCGATCATGCGCTGTTTTTTTTTTCTTCTTCCCCCATCACCCGGTACTACCACGTAAGGGCCATTAAACACTCGATGACTTGTCACGACCCCCTCTTCTCTGAGTCACAGACCAAGGCCATGACACCGGTGATCGCAGGGTGCATAGCGTCATGCCGCATGGCCACTGACAGCAGAGAGAGAGGGGCCCAACACCCCAATGTGTCGAATTGACGGCCCCGCGGTGGATGTTCTCATTGGACTGTGGAAGCGGGCCACTTAGAGCACGGAGTCTTCATCTGAGGAAACTATTGGAGGTACGGGGTGTACGGCAAGGTCAGGGGAAGAACTCCAATTGAGGGGGGGCAATGAATTTTCTATAACCTTTGAGTGGCCAAAACATGATATTACCGCCAACATACGGAGTACGGGAGTAATGCATAGCCCTGGTATATGCGCATCTTACAATTATTTTTTACATGATAATGTGAGAGGGATCATCCATACTGACCACTCAAGTCAGCACTTGAGTGTTGACACTGCCCTGGAGGCAAACCATTATGGGGGCCCAGAGGTTCAATGTTTCAAACAGTCAGTTTCATTCTAGAAACAAAAATAAAGAGATTATAAATTAAAAATAACAATTCAAAATAAAAATAAAATAAAATAAAAATGGACCTCGATGTTCTCTACTAACCCTTTTCCGGTCTCTAACCCCTTCCATCGTGGTCTACCACTATTAATAATCTAGGCAACCTGATCCTTTCTGGCCTTTCTCGTAGCATTGTTCTGTTTGGAGTACGGAGGAGTATACCTGCATTAGGCTGGCGAACTAGTATTTGACAGAGTTCAGACTCAAAGTTCAAGTTTTTTTTTTGCTCTTTCCGACCAGCCACCTGAGCCACCTGAACATACTTCTGGTCTAAAATCCCTCACTCCGATTCACGCTAGTTTACTCAAGCGCTGTACTAATATACTGTATTTCTCTTGACGGGGTAAATCGAAGCTCGGAGAACCGGTCCCGGATACAGTCGGCCCAGTTCCTGCAGACGTTGGGCAGAACTTTGAGCAGGTCCAGAATTCAAATCTTCCCCCACCAAAGGAAAAATCCGGGCGCACCCCTCTTCTTTGGGCAATGGGCGGGGGAGGCGAAATTGACCGGATATGGGGGCTCATATACTACCATGTACATGTAAACTTGAACTTTGGAAGGTGTGTTCGGAGGAAACATCCATGGGCATCACCTATACTACGGGTACGTAGATGCCGGTGGGATATACATGGTGGGATATACATAAGCTTGCACACATGTGCATACTAGCTAAAACTATGAGAGGCATGAATACGACATATATATGTACTACTACAGACAAATCACTCCAATCAATATTTCCCGTAAATGTTTGAATTTCTATGGTAGCTTTTGGTGGGAGAAAATGCACCCGGACTAGAAAGGTGTCGTCGGGAAGTAAAAAAAAGAAGGGGGTTAACAACCACCAGGCTCAAAAGCGCCCGTTCCCTTTTGGCAATGGATATCAATGTCCATATGCCAATGAAAAGAGTGAATCAAATAAGCAAAAGGTCAAAAGAAAAAAGATGTTCAGGCGGGTGTAGCTTGCCCAGAACAGAGGGATATCATTAAGATTCAACAAAAACCCGGTCACAAAAAAAGGCATAAGGCTCGTACACTCGATAAGTCGTCAGGGAAAAGATCATTCATTCCCGGTCGAGCGCTTCCTCCAAAGGAAGAAGACCCGATCCGATGCCCTTCCCAGAGCAACCCCAAGTACAGGTAGCAAACCGGGTCGCACAAAACTTTGATCGGAGGAAACAGGCGAGAAACAATGATGAACGGAAAAAAGAAAGAAGAGGCAAAAAAAAGGGGGAAGAAGAAGAAAAAAGAAGCATGTAAACTCCGGAAAAGCTGTTCCCCAAGAACATGCCACAGGTCGTAAGTCATGACGAGAATAAAAAACAACGAAAATGGACCGGCGAGGCGGTTACTCGTCTTTCAAGCTTCCAACCAGATTGCGGAGTACATCCATGATGACGCCTTCGTCCTTGGGTTCTCCACCGGGGAACGAGCTCTCAGTAGCATTACCCAATACACGCGCACGAGCACTTCGAAGTACCTCCCGAATGTAGTTTTTGTCCTCGTAGTCCTCCATAAGAACGGCTTCAAAGTCATCAATGGCCTTGTTGGCACGCTCATTGAAGGAGGATGACTCCGGTGGTCCAGGGGGCAGAGGATTTTGTCGTGGAGGCATCGACTGCACTTGAGAATGCATAGGTGGTCCAGGAGGAGGGGGAGGCGGGTGTTGGTGTTGGTGTTGATTTTGATGCTGGTGCTGTTGTTGAATAGGATGTTGTTGCTGCTGGACCTGATGATGCGGGGGTGCCACATGCTGAGGCGCATGTTGAGGCGGGTGCGGGTGCTGGTGCTGGTGTGGATGTGGGTGTTGATGATGCTGATGAGGCTGCTGCTGCGGCTGTTGTGACTGGGCCGGTTGCTGATGCTGAGGTTGAAATTGAGGCCCAGCAGGAGGGGGGAAAGCCTGAGGTTGCGTGTTCATGCGTGGCGGTTGTTGGGAAGGGGGTTTTGGAGGTGGGTAAGGAGATTGCTGTTGAGGCGGTGGTGGTCCTTGAGCAGGTCGTGGAGCCTGAGAAGGCCGAGCCTGAGCAGCTTGCGGGGCGGGGTCGGAGGCATAAGGAGATGTGTAGGTAGATGGAATAGTTTGAGCAAAAGCGGCGGGGAGGTTGCTGCGAATAGTGCTCGGGATGGGAAAAGATGCAGGAGCAGGAGCGGGGACAGGAGCAGGGACAGGAGTAGGAACTGGAGGTTTGGTTGGTGCAGAAGAGACAGCAGGAGAAGGAGGGACGTAAGGGCTTGAATGCTGAGGAGCCGCCGGTGGCGCAGAGAAATTCGTAGATGGCATTGGGGGGAATTGAAAGTTGTGGTGTTGTGCTTGCATCGGAGGTGGACCACCAGACGGAGGAGCATATGAATGAGAGATAGGTCCCATATATGGCTGAGGAGCTGGCGCTGATACCTGCGGTGGTTGTGGTGGTGGTGGGGGAGGAGGAGACGGCCGTCTCTTTTTCTCCTTTTCAACTGAAGCACCGGGTCGAAGCTGCCATGACCAACCTTTACCATCTCGCTCTGCGTGCATGAACAAGTGACCGTTGCCGTTCAAATTGTGCCGTACACTTGATGTCCAGCCTTCCGTCTCGCACTTGAAGCGGAAATAAGGATACTTCAACTTTAATGCGCGATAGATCTGCTTCAACGTCATCGGAATTCCAGCGTCCGTAAGGGCATCGAAAATGAGAACGGCATAGTTGTATGGTGGCTTCGCCAAATCCTCCGGCGTGTAAGCATCCTCAGGAGGATAATTGGGAGAAGGTGACCGAGACGGTTTGCGCTTCTTGACCGGTGGAGGCTTGACATATTCCTCGGGCCGTTGCTCTGTGGGTAATTGTCCACCTTCGGTAGAAGGCAGAGGGTAGTCCATCGAGGTGCCATCCTTCTTCCGCTTGTTGTACTTCCGTTTCTCTGCCGGCTTGACAGACGAGGTCGGTGATTCAGCGCCCACAGACTCCTTGGTTACTGTTTTCCCTGCCTTTGTGGGTCGATTTTGCACTGCTATTGCCGCTATCGGTGGCGGTGTGACACCACCATTAGCCTCGCGCTTAGCAGCCATCTTTTGCTCCCGGGCAAGTTCAGCCCTTTCTCGTTTCGACATAATTCCATCCTTAGGAGGCCTGCCAGGTCCACGACGACGTGCAGCAGGTTGATCACCTGAACCTTCGATGGAAGGCAGGGCCTTTGAATCGGCATCCCTATTTTTGAGGACGATCTTGGTCACCTTGGACTCCTTGCCCTCAACACTGTCGCTCATGTGCCTGTCCATGTCATCAATCTCATGTTCAGCATCAATGGAATCCGGAGCATCATCATCCTCCGCTGCCTCTTCTTCCAGGCGATCTGCACCAGTCTCACCAATAGGGACATCTGGTAGCAAGAATCGGATGCGCACGCCTCCAATTTGGATGTAATCACCACTATGCAAGGGTCGGACTTGTCCTGGCGAAAGCCAATCCGCGCCAATAAATGCACCATTGCGACCCATAACTTCCATCTCAAAGAAGCTACGATCAAAATTGTAGGCAATGCGGACATGCCGCCTTGAGATACCACGATGACCTGCAGCAGTGCCATCGATAGTTGATGGGGGATGGATAGGAATCGTGGGGCAGGAGTCAGGAGATGGGAGCAAAGCCAATGTATCAACAGGCTTTGCCTCACCATTACCTTCTTGTAAAGATTGCATTGCAAGCGCATTGTAGTCTGTGGATGTTGTCGTCTGCAATTGCGCTGGATTTGCATGAATGGGCATTGCCGATTCATCCAGGGAGGACTTTGACGACCTTCGGCTGATATTCAAGTTGCTGGGAAGATGCGGAGGAACATCGGGATCAAAGCCCATAATACCTCCTCGATCACTGACAACACTGCCCATCATGGCTGCACTTTCTTCCCGTTTCATTCGATTCGGCGTGTGTGATGTATTGCCGCCACTTGAGCTCTTTGCCCGGGAACTCCGCACGGCCTGACGGAATTGGACCTCTCGCTGATGAGCAGCGCGCGCAGCTCGAACATCTCGACCCAAAATAAAAGAGTATGTATTGACATAAAAATGACCATCGTCAAACTCTAATTTGGCAAACGCTTGAATTCGAGGCTCGGACCCCGCAACGGAGGTAGTTCCATCTTGATATCCCAGAGCTGATAAATCAGCGCCCTGTGAAAGGTATGCGGCCGTGAGGAGTTCGTTTTGTTGCAGGGCCTCGAACGCATTCTTCGGAATTCCTCCCATGTCGAAAGGGGGCAAAAGAGAGGGCTGATCCATGCTCGATTTGGGGTTCAATGGATCTGAGAGGGTATCCATAGCATCTGAAAGCCGATGTCCTGCACTGCTACCTTCCTGCGGAGTTGTACCAATCCCTGCAAAGATATCGGTCGTAGAGAAACCTCCATTGGAAATATTTTGCATTCCCTGAGCTGTGAATGGCGAATCCTGATCCTGGGGGAGATCCGAATCAAAGAATTTTGAAGACTCAGCCGTTTGATCTATTGACGGGCGATTTGAGATGTGCAATTTGAGGTCCTGGTGCTCGATTTGTTGTCCAACAGATTGCTCCGGCGCAGAGGCAGAGGTCGATGCGGGCTGGTTCCCCAATAATTGCGCCAAAAGTGCCCCGGCAGCAGATTGAGCATTAGCATCCTTCTGAGTATCACCCATCATCAAGTCATGGTTATCCGATTGCTCTGTCTTAATTCCGATCTGAGTGGCGGGCAAGGGCCTAGAGGCTGGGGCAGAATTATGCATGTCGCGGATTGCGGAGTCGCTTCTAACGTCGGTCGGGGGCGAGGGGTGGTTCTGTGAGCCGCCATAGTCGTACATGGGCGTATCCGTGCCTGGATCAGGCGGACGATGGCCCACTGCTGGCGCCGTCATGGTCTGCGACGACATGGCTCTGGAGAGGAGAGATGGGCAAAAGCAAAAGCTGAAGTTCTCTCTTTACAGCCGGGCGGTGAGTAACTGCCCGGATGGTCCCTGCACGTGGCCGTACCAGGAAAGATTCAATTTTTTTTTTCTAGTTTTGATATTCACCCTGCATCATCTTCATCTCATGAGATCTCTCTCTAAATCTCAGTACAAGGATGAATCGACAGAGGTTCAAAATTTGTGAGAGAAAAATGCGAAAGAAGTTAACCGCTAGTGATCGACTTTGTCCTGGGTACATAAATGATCCTCCGGGTACAAATTTTCTCTTCCCGCCCCGCTCCTTTCTCCGACTCGATCCACTGGTTTAGGTGCCTGGTTCCTCACCGATTCCAGTGATCGACTCTCTCTAGCGGCATTGGTCAAAGAGCCCAATGTTCCAGTCCCAAGGGGGTAAAAGATCCTAATCTCCCGTTCGAACACATCACCTATTCTATTTGTTCACTACGATTGTCCAGATAGAACAATATAGCAGATGCTATATGGTGGAGCCAGCTCCAACCCGTGCTGTTATTCAGTGGCTTGTCTCCGCTGCAGGCCTCGGGATGTACAACACCCACTATTCCAATTACCGATTGTCTGCAGGGAAAAAAGTTACTCTGAAATCTGGACCAAATCTATCTGTTCCTTTGGAATTCTTCTCCGAGAGATATTTTTATGTTTTGAATGTAAGTCAACTCAAATTATGTAGCACTATGAACCACACCGAAACTTGAACTGCGGGGACAAGCGGAGACATGATTTGGAGTAAAAAAAAGAGACAAAGAAATGACCTGCAGGAATATGCCACCAATCTGATCATTGATACTGGACACCCCCTCCACACAGCTCCCCCCAAACTCCCCGCCAAGGTTCAAATGTTGAACTTATCACTAGTACTAGTGCTAGTAGCCCTGGAGAGAAACCTCAAGTCCAAGTATACTACTATTTTTAGATTTCCTAGACTAGAAAAACTCCCACTTGAAGTCCGATAGCTCAACCTTGGAAGTGCTTCGGCAGGTACCTTTAAAAAATAACAACACTGACTTCTGATATGGTTCAAATTTTACTACTAATACATACACTTCATCAATTTGATGCCGAACTGTTACCCGAGTACCTATAACACGACTCAAGCCCTAGAGGGAGTTTAACATGCGATCTTTCAATGTTCTCAACTTAAAGCCTTCAATGTTTCAATCTTCTGGTTTTTAGGACCTGAATACCTTGAGACCTTGACCATAGAGACATTGTCATATGCTCTACTGGTGCAAACACAGATCACACTGCCCATTTCTCCAACGATACTGATCTCAAATACGCATGGAAGAAGGACGGTACATTCGGATTCCCCTACTCATACCCTGGATTCGTGACACCATGTTTCCCAATCTTTTCTGGCTTAGTGGTCCTTACGCTGCAGGTCACAGTGGTATCGTTCCAAACATCATGGAGAACCAGATCGTCTATGTGGCTAAGGTCTTGCGTAAGATACGCAATCAGGGTATCAAGACTAGGTACCTATCATGCCATTAAAACAGGCGACTGATGATTTTGTTGAAGATTGTGACAACTTTTACCCGCGAACTGTATGGTCGGAAATTCTCATTCGCATTTCACTTTCTACGTTTATATGACATTATCATTTTCATTCGATAAGAACGTACAAGACTAGCCTTAGGGCTTATTGTGACTCTGTCAATGAGTATGGAGGCACTGCTTGACCCTTCTTCCAGAAATACTTGGCTCCTGGATGAGCATCAGGGAGTCTTGACTGACCCTGTTTTCCATACATGTTCTCCCGGAACGTTCCACCCTTAACAGCATAGTCAGACCAGAACAGCCCACGTCTCTGGAGCTCTGGAAGAAGCAGGTCGATAATATCATCGAATGTCTCATCCAGAGTTGCATAGCTCAGGTTGAAGCCATCGACATCACCAACGTCGACCCACCGCTCCAGCTCATCAGCGACTGTCTGCACACTACCAATAATCTTGACTCCATTTCCACCCAGGGTGAGATATTCAGCGATGGTTTTCTTATCCCACTTCTTCCCCTCGGTGCCCGGTACAGTGCTCGCCCAGTGGTTAACCATGCTACGCACTGCAGGCTGCTCCACGAATCGGAAATCTTGATCCTCGGTATAGGTCGAGAGATCATATCCAGTCCATCCACCGAACAAAGCAAGTGCACCTTCCGTATCCCCGTACTTCTTGAAGTTATCGAACTTAGCCTGAGCCGCCTCATCCGTCTCCGCAACAACAACCAGAGCTCCAGCCACAACCTTAATATCCTTCGGGTCGCGACCAAGCTCAGCAGCCTGTTGACGGATATTATCCACAGAAGGACGTACTAGCTCGGGTTTCTGTGCATGCAAGAATACAGCCTCAGCATGTTTCGCCGCGAACGCTTTACCGGCAGTCGAGGTTCCAGCCTGAAGGATAAACGGCGTACGCTGGGGACTAGGCTCACAGAGATGAGGGCCTGGAACCTGGAAATATTTCCCCTTATGATTGATCTGGCGGACGCCACGAGGATCCGCATACCGTTGACCCTCGATCGGGCCATCCGGTGTCGCATCACTCTGTTGCCACTCCACAGCATCATCCCTCCAAGACGCCTCCCAGAGCTTGTAAGTGACATCGAGGTATTCGTCGGCAATGCGATAACGCTCATCATGCTCCACCTGTGTATCTAGACCAAAGTTCCGGGCCGCGGAATCCAGGTACGAGGTAACAATGTTCCAGCCGATTCGTCCATTGCTGAGGTGGTCGACGGTTGAGAATCGGCGCGCCAGTGCATAAGGTGCGTCATAGGTTGTTGATGCGGTCACTCCGAAGCCGATGCTCTCTGTCACCGCTGCCATGGCTGGAATGCTGTACAGGGGGTCATTGATGGGAAACTGGGCTCCGGCTGGAATGGTCGGGTCTAGATTCGCGGGGCCTCGGTAGACATCATAGCCACCGAGCACATCGGCGAAGAATATCGCATGGAATTTGGCCTTTTCGAGCTTCTGGGCCAATGCCATCCAATGCTTGATGTTTTTGTAGTCGGCACCTTTGTCTTTTGGGTATCGAAATAACCCTGGATTCAGGTGACTCGGCGAATGCATTGCAAACGCGTTGATTATGAGCTGTTTCTTCTCTGTTGAACCCATAATGATGGTTGATTAATCGATGTCGCTGGATGTTGTGAATTGGCAGAATTGTTGGTAGTTGCAGCTGGCTCCAGGACTTTTGTGACCTCCTCTCTAAGCTCGTGATTTTTTCGTCATTTTATATGTGTCAGTACTACATCACGTCTTCGTTCGAGTAACCCCGCAGCCCACATGCTACAAGATGGCGTGCAGGATTGGCAAGACGTGAAATCGGAGTCTGATGGCGTCAGCATCGGCACAGTATCGCAGACGGAAATGACCATCTTCTCGACCGAGTGACAGCATTAAAGAGGGGTAGCAGATATGAGGGGCAGTCTAAAATTATTGCTTGATAGAAGTGATATTCGGTATGGATTTAGTAGCCCTGCATATTCGGGATGTTCTGGACTCGGCGAAGTTGTGGTTCAACTTCCCGCTGTGTCGCACCCGCCCAGGCGGGCAACTGGTCAGTTCCAGTGACTTCTCTCTTCGGGTACTCTACAACCTCCAGGGCTCATATACCCGCTACGCAGGCGAAGTAACTATGCCAAGCTGTTACAAGAGGATGTTTTTCTTGTTGTCCAAAGTTATAATATTGGAATTCTTGTCATATTTTTTGGGACAGCAAAGCTTCAGCGAAAGATATGACAGAATATCAAAGGCCTGAATTATCAGCTCAGCCTTCAGGTTCGCTGGAGCTTCAAGCTGGACTAATATCGGTTTGAAAATGCTGTGTAGGAAAGTTGTCGCTTTAACAATGAAGTCCACTCTATTAGGCAAACTCCCGGTGCTCGTCTTCTTCTATGTCGATTCCAGGCTTCCTGTCAGGTTCATACTGAGCAGCATGTCCATCATCTACAGGCAAACGCGCAGCCATTGGAACGATATCCCAAATGGATGGAGCTTCCGTGAAGACTCGGTCCAGTACTTCCAGGTTGCGTTTCATGGTCTCCGGGAAAAATATGGGAATCAAAACCGGAACGCAAGCAGTCGTGCAACAGAACACAATATAATATTTCCAGCCAACGTTTGCCAATGCGACGGGGGTAATCATGGTGATGGTGAAATTCCACAACCAGTGATTAGCAGTCGAAAGAGAGGTCATTGCAACACGCAGCCGAACAGGAGCAACTTCTGTGCAATAAAGGAAGTGACCACCTAAGAACCCGATAGGGTAAAAGATATTGAAGAGGAATGTGGCGATCGCGGCAGCGATAGACGCACCATAGCTTGAAGAGGCGTACCGTGTTGCAATGGTCATCATGATCATGCATAGGCACATCCCTACTCCACTAATGACGAAAATCTTTCGACGTCCAAGAGTATCAATTGTGGCGAAGGCAACAAATGAAAAGAGGAACTTCCAAGTCATGCAGCATGCTGCAAGAATAGCGGGAAGATCGCCCTTGAGTTGCAGGTCTGTTTCAAAAATAGTTTTTGTGTATGTCGCGATGACATTCCCACCCACAAGCTGTTGCATACATTGGATAGTTATGCATAGGAAGAGGCGATATTTCAATCTCGCTTCGTCGTGTGTGCTGAAGAGATCTTTTAGTGACGCAGTAGGTGCTGACTCTATCGCGCTCTCAATACGAGCTACCTCAAGCTGAATGCTTGGGTCGTCGACGGAGAGGCCGTTCAACCAAGCGAGAGTCTCGGTGGCTTCTTCAATACGACCCATTTGAATCAACCAACGTGGTGACTCAGGTAAAGTGAAGATCGAAAAAGTAATCATCAGAGAAAATAGCGTCGGCAGGGCTAAGGGGACTCGCCACTGGACTGGTTCGAAAGCAACTTTACTAAACCCAAAGTCGACCCAACTGGCCAAGGCAAATCCGACGCAGATATAGATTCCTGCTGCTATCACCCTTCGACCACGTTTATCCGAGAAAGAACATTCGGATTGCCAGACGGGGCCGGTGACACTGAGTTGGCCAATACCAAACCCCAAAATGACACGACCCACAACGAATTGAGCCAGGGAGAATGAGGTACATTGCAGTATATGACCGATCGTGGTGAGAATACCCGCAACAAAGATTGTCTTCCGTCGACCGAGAATGTCACCCAACTTTGAGCATGAAAGGGCCCCGACTAGGGCACCAAGCTGCAGGGTTGCATTCACAACGCCCTTGATAGTCGAAGAGCTGACTTGGGGAAGATACCGCAGCATGTCCGGCAGAGTAAGTAGTGATGAAAGGCCGGATTGATTATAGCCATACAGGATAAACGCTGGGCCGACGATGAGGAAAACCTGCAATGAATGAACATTGCAGATACTGGAAATCATGGTGCCAGTCTGAACGAATTCACTACGTTCAAAGGAAGGAATTGGTTGGAACTGGGCTGGGGATTATGGAGAAATAGCGGGGATGAAGGAAACACGGGGATACTTATACCCCAGAGAAAGAAACTTCGCCATCGCATAAACTCTTTCCATGCAAATGTGGAGAGTCCATTCGCCTAAAGAGTACTGAGTGGCGTGTCTATGCTGTTCCCCACAACAAGCACTGAATGACACAGACGCTAAGATCCCAGAGAAGTATGCCATTCTTATTGTCAAGCTTCCATTGACTTGATCTGGTCTTTTCTCGTCTATCATGGCTAGATTTATCTGAGTTTTACGAGCTCAGTGGGACACAAAGCTTTACCCTGGAGTTTTCATAGGTATTATTGCGCCGACGCCAGGGCCGGCCCCCTCTAGTAGAAATTTTGTGGAGATTTTTCCAAAAGATTCATCCATCTACGGAATGCTGCCGCATCAAAACCTATTCATGGTGGACCAAGCTTGAGACGAAGAAGCATGTTCTGAATTTCTCAACTTGGAAAGCTTTGTTTACACACGGCTCAAGAATGTTATACTGAATTGGCCAGTCTTGCGAGTTGAGAGAGAGATAAAAACTATTGCATACGGAGCATCAAAAGCCTTTTATTTATGGAAAAGGCGCTTTAGCTACGACATTTGGCCAGACCATCGGCCCCATTCCGTCTATCAAACAGAAACTTGAAGTCGGCTTCCTTCCGTCGGCTGATTCGAGTCCGATCGATGATTTTTATGTACGCATAACCTTTGTGTATGCCCCTTTTCATTTCTCTATTTTCCTAAGACTTGGACTACTCGGCTGGGGCGGAACCATGATCTGTTCATTCAGCGTTTTGCCATTCTTTCAATATTGTGTTGTGGGTTAACGCTCACTCGGCATTTATTGGGATTCAGCACCTGTTTTCGCATAACCTGGAAGAGTCATTTGCATGGTTGAGGTTTAATATCTAATATTATGCTACAAGTACACTAATAACCTAAACACTGAAATATTCCCACTGGTTAATTCTGGTATCTCAATCTTTCTCTGCTATACTTGAGACAAGAATCATTGGAATCAGAGACGACTCCTTGTAATTAGTTAAAGCCAGCTCATATAAGATCTCCCTTTAACAGATGACCTGAATTGGAGATATAATGTGCTCTGTATGTGCCCCGTGTGTGGTGTATAGGAACGAGGAACTTGAAGGTGATATCTACAGAGGATAAAACGTCTCGTCTCAACCTTAGACCACAACCTGTACATGAGAGGCCAATTCATCTCATCATAACACAATATTCAGATGTTATTTTGTGCCAAATTCCCATCATTCATCATCCTCTGTATTCCTTACAGGCCGCTTCAAAGGGCATACCCGCCTTCATTGCAGCGCTAACCTGCGAGTCAACCTTCGCCTGCTTTTCCATCAGCAGTAACGCTTGTTGGGCGAGTTTTGCTGGAAGTACAACAACGCCATTCAGATCGGCCATCAAATAGTCACCTGGCTCAATAATCTCCTCTCGCCCATCTGTCTGAAACTTCACAGGTTTGTTTACCGCGACTACCTTGACAACTTCATATGGGGGTGCGGTACCGATATCGCGTGCAAATACCTAACAGAATATAAGTTTGAAACCGCGCATTATCTTTCAAAGGGAGTCTTACTGGGAAGTTTTGACTTCGTTGTTCTTCCAGATCACGAAATCGACCATCGATCACAGCCCCAGCTGCCTTTCTCACGATGGCGCGAGTTGACATCAATCCACCGTATACCGCATTTGGAGTTTGTGGGCTCGACACGAATATTACAGCGCCCTCCGGAACGCTATCGATCTATAATGGACCTGTGAGCACTTGAGTAGGTATTGAGATAGGGTTTTCATACATAATGTGAGGGAAATTTGGGTCTTGGATCATCCAGAGGCACATATTGGACTGTGTATGCTGGGCCGACGATCTTGGTCTCTCCCTCCTGCCGCTGAGGTGACCACATTGTGAGCCCAGGAAGGAATCCACCATATTGAACTCTAGTGGACTTGATTTTAATCAGAGCATCGCTGACATCGCATCTATAGTTGTATTAATATTGTGCTGCAGAGTGTCACGGTACTTGCATTGTCCATACGTCGTATACTTCCGCAGCTCCTCCACAATTCCATCGCCCTGAGAAGACATTCTAGATTATCAGGAGCAAAATCGATGCAATTTTTCAAATCAAAGATTCAAACGTTGCTCTCCAGTTTTCAGTTAGTCAAAAATAATTCCTCCCGAGCTTGCAGGCTGTTTGCTTAGATTCCAGTGGAAACACTTGAAAGGCAAGCGGAACACGCCACACACTTTGGAATTCCTCGGGTGAGCCATCGGTAATGAATATATCCTACATTCGCCCCGATCGGCGAATTGGAAGATTTTACCTAAATTACGGACCGATATGCCCGACATTGAACCCCAGATGTTGAATTAATTCAATGTTCGGCCCCGTCCCGAAACGCCGCTGTGGGGACTCATGGATGACGGATGCAGCCCGTGCAATGCGGATGTGGTCCGTCAACCTGACACTTCCGATTGGGTTGTTGGGTAGGTCATACATCTCGCCAGGGGCATAGGAAACGCAAAATTCTCACTTTTGCAAATGTTATCAATAAGAGCCAAGCTTCAGCCGTGTCGTTCATCATTTAGCACGATGGCAAGTGGTCTACGAACGAAAAAGCAACATTCCCTCCCAGCGGCTTACTACCGCGGAGGTACATCTCGCGCCGTCTTCTTCAAGGAAGAAGATCTCCCACAAGTCCGCTCAGAATGGGACAACATATTGCGTGGCGTCATTGGTAGCCCAGACCCATATGGTCGCCAGCTTGATGGCCTTGGAGGTGGCATCTCTAGCCTCTCCAAGGTATGCGTCATAGGAAAACCGACGCGCCCGGATGCCGATGTCGACTACACTTTCATTTCCTTAGGGATAAAGAACACAGATGTGGACTATTCCAGCAACTGTGGTAACATGATCAGTGCTGTTGGCCCATTTGCTGTTGATTCTGGGCTATATGAGCTTAAAGAACCTGACAACGCTTTGGTCCGCATCCACAATACCAATACAGGAAAAGTGATCCATTCCTCTTTTCCTGTCGTTGATGGTGAGGCAGCATCAAGTGGAGACTTTGCTATCGATGGGGTAGCGGGACATGCTGCTCGCGTTCAACTTGACTTCCTGAACCCAGCTGGATCGGTGACGGGGAAGTTACTACCCACCGGCAATACAGTTGATACCTTTGATGGGATCGAGGTAACATGTATCGATGCGGCAAATCCATGTGTATTCGTCCGTGCTATTGATCTGGGCATCCCGACAAATCTCACTCCAGATGAA
This sequence comes from Penicillium herquei, assembly GCA_039634405.1. Lineage (NCBI taxonomy): Eukaryota > Fungi > Ascomycota > Eurotiomycetes > Eurotiales > Aspergillaceae > Penicillium > Penicillium herquei. Next base: position 1,850,723 of record CP098387.1, on the reverse strand, counting down.
ATCAACGCAAACTCGATTCTGCTTGACCAGTTGAATTCTATCCGCCGACAGGCCGGGGTTAAGATGGGTATTGCAGAGACAAGATCTGATGTTCCGGGAAGTATCCCAAAGATCTGCATTGTCGCGTCTCCCTCTGCTTCAAATAAACGTGATATAGAGCAGAAACAAACTTCTTCTGAGGTCGATCTGCTCGCTCGTGCTCTTTCGGTGGGCCAGCCGCATAAGGCTGTCCCGATTACAGTAGCTTTGGCTTTGGTGGCTGCTGCTCACCTACCTGGCAGTACCGTCTCGGATGTGGCCAGTGAGAATCGAGTTGACCCTGCTGGTCTTACTATTGGCCATGCTAGTGGAAATATTTTGGTTGGAGCGAAATTCGATGCAGATGGCGGCCTAGCTTCTGGGACTGTGTTTCGGACAGCCCGTCGTCTGTTTGAAGGTCGGATCTTCTGGAAGAACGAATAAAAGGTCATACAATTTCCATAACCTACACAACCAATCAATGAATTGCAAGTTAAATCAGTGCTTGAATCAGAATCCCTAAAGTTTTGTTGGATCCAAATTTCTACCGAGTAGAAGGAAGAAATCTCCCTAGGAACCTAGCGCCGGGAGCCTGCATTGGGTAAGCTGCGGCTACCCGGGCCTACTTTAGGCTTTGTCTCGCAGTGTCTTATACTAGAAACTGCCCAGGTGTAGTTCAAGCGCGTAGCCAAGTGTCATTTACCACAATCTCTAGACAGTGGCTGGGTCATTTTTTTACTCAAGTGATGTACCGGTGCCTAAAGACTTCCAATTTTTCAACTACAAGTTCAACATTGAATGCTAGTACAATTAATAAAGGGAGACAAACTTCAATGTTGAACCAGTCCAGATGTCCAGTGTGGTGGCGCGTGCCAGTGGATGTTTCGGGTATGGAAACACATACCGAAATGCGAAACCCGAAAGCCTAAAATGCATATGTGGATCAACCGTGACCATTCTTTAGAGTCAAACCACGAACCATTGAAGCATCCATGGATCTTGAACGAACTTAGCTCAGGCTAGCATACAGCACCATTTAGACGTCATGACTGGTTTAAATTTTCAGCTGTGCCTCGAGGATATAAAAGACCAAATTATTCCATGTAAAATAATTTTCGCTACAGACTAGGATTTCCTCAACTTCTACGGAGTATACCTATAACAACGCGTCAAGATGGCCACTTCAACCAAAATTTGGATCACACCGGAGCATACGGGAGTATTCGGTTCTTCAAACTTGAGTTTGGCCTCCGCTCGCAAAGTGAGCGAGGTGCTTCAGCATGATATGGAGAATCATCATATCTACTTGAATGAGATTGAGTTTCACGGTAGGCTTACATGCCCCCCTCCTCATGCGCCTGCCACTGGTCATTAACGGATAGCAAGATCATATTGTGCATTTTATGCTCACCATCTGGGCTCTTGGAGCGTCTCCCGAGACTATACAGCTACAGTATGAGCGAGAGGATAAGCGCCAGCGACCCGCCTATCCGCGGGATGAGAATGTGATTGCCTCTTTCTCCAACAAGGATGAATTCATGAAACACATGTTTCAGGAGGAACACTACTCCAACTACCTCGCTTTCTTCCAGCAAGAGATTGCCGCCAAAGATGTCCCGGCTGTCATGCAAGAATATTTATTCAGTGGTGATAAGCTCGCTGAATCATTGCTTTCCCGGATGTTTGCAGGTCTTGTTCATCCCATCATTCATCTTGGCCTTGGTATCGAATTCCAGCAGCCTGCAATCGTTGCACAAGCTCTAGCACAAGCCTCGGTTCACCAAGACTATCTCAATGATAAATTCTTCAATCCTGCTTCGGCTGCGGCAGCCTCTGCTCGGTCCACAAAGTCTCTTATGCAAATTATGAAAGAGATGCGCGCTGATGATGAGGTCCGGAATGCTTCTGCGCACGGCGACACAGATGTTTTCGAAACTGGTATTCTCATGCGAGCCCCCGAAAAGGTCATTCACCATTGTAGCAAGTGGTCTGTCGCGGAGGATAAGATACCGGAAAAGCTGGCGGAAATGGTCAATACAGCAAGTATGTTTACCAAGGTTCCATAGGTTCCATCAAGCCCGAATTTCTCCTTCTAACATCTCATAGTCTATTGGACTGCCACGGCACAGAACCCCGAAAAGGAGATGAAGCTGGATTTTTTCTTCATCCATGCAGTCAATCTTTCCATTTTCTTCAAGGCATTCATGGATCTGCCATACCTTAACGCCTCGATGAAGAGTCGCCTTCTGGAAATGAAAGGTCGGATGGATCTTCTGATATGGGCATCTAGGAAGATGCCAGAACCACAGGTCGATGACATCTTGAATTACCCAATTCACTCGGGTTGGCCTGAAGTTTTTTCGAAGAGTTACCTACATCCTTCAGACGATGGTCACCTGGCTAAGTTTGTTCGCACTGTCGCTTTTGGGGAGCAGCTAAGTCGTCCATTTGAGGGAAAGTTACCCAGCGATGCTCTTCCAGTTTCTGGAGATATGTGGTTGAAGATTGGAAATATTGGTAAGCTATATCGACATCCCTCATATTGAAGTTTTCTGACACAATATTTCCTTTAGCTGTCGATACCGTCGGGACGATTTTTAGTGATATCTGGGTCCGGGGAGCTGGGTTTACTGAGCCTTGGGCAAAGTTCGGACCACGGAGATAGTCGTTGTTCAAGATCGATCTTAGACGTAAATTTGTACCTTCAAAATAGAGCCATTTCAAATAGATATCCCTCTTATTCACATTGTATTCCTGGAGAATCTATGATGACTTTCAAATGTTATTTCTGAGTCAAGGGACTCAAGGCTGGCGGTGGCAAAAAAGGTTGTTCAGATATTAGAGTGCTCACCGCCTCCTCTCTTACTGTCTGCTTTCCCAAGGTTTCTTTTAGTGCACTACTTGAGTAATAGTACTGCTTTCATCCAGATCAGAAACTTGATTTTTCTAGCTCTGTTTTTGAGCTCAGCTTAGAGCGGAAGTTCTTTCAACTCAATACACTCTACGAGTCACTACAGTTCTTCATAGGCCTCATAAAATCAGACCAGGCTAATCTCATTCAACAGTTGCAAGGTTGCAACCGACACCCGATTGATATCACACAACGACGAAAATCACAGCACTCCAGTCAGTCATACTCTCAAAGGTCTTGGAAGAAAGAAGCCACGCGCCAAATGCGGACTACTCTCGCCTGTCAATGGTGTCGTAGATCGAAAATCAAATGTCATCATGAAGGTGTCCCTCCTTGCGGGGCTTGTGCCTCGAATCCTAATCGCCAGTGTATTTTGAGCAAACCGAAGGCGAAAAAGAAATCCCAGGAACGGCTGCAGCCGAACGCAAGAGCTCGTATGAGAGTGATTAACCAAATGGATGCAATCCCTGATGTACACCCTCGAACATCTCATGAGCATCACTCAAGTCACAATGATCGGACCTACGATAGTATCAATACCAACCTGCCATGCGTATCTTCTATAATGACAGAGGTTTCGGATTCCTCCATCTTCCCGGCAGCTTTTGAGGATCCCCTTCTGAAACTCGATCGAAGTGTCATTATGAAGGCAACCGAAATGTTTCAGCAACGATTTGCCATGTTCAGTTTCCTTCATGGTCCTACGCTCATCAAACTCATCCATGGAGAAGCCCCTTTGGATTTGAGATTCGCTGGTATCATGGCTTTATGTGCCCGTTTCATCCCAGAACTTATTCATGAATACGGTAGTCCTGTTGCTGCGTCTGAAAACTTTGCCGCCTATCTTCGACACAAGATCACTGTCCAAGCCGTGATTGGGGAGGACATAGTCATGGCGCAGACCTTACTATTGCTGAGCTTTCATGACTGGGGATCTGGAAAAGGTGGCCAGTCATGGATATACAACGGTGTGTGCTCTAGTCTCCGCTTCAACCCTCCCCTATCTCACCTTGAGGTCATCTATCGTGTTTCCAAAAATACCATAGATTTGTCATATAGAGTATGCAGCTGATACCTTGAGGCAGGAATGGCGACACGAGCTTGCTTTGTAGCCCTTGCGCGACTATCCAAGTCCGATTTCCATGGACGGCCCGCCCTCCAAATGCAGGTCGAGGAGGCCCGACGTACAATGTGGTCTTGCTTGATGGTAGAGGCTATGCTCGGATGCCAAGACCTTCGCTCACTAGGTTTCCAGTCAAGAATGTACCAGGTCCCCCTTCCATCGTCTGATGAAGATTTTGTATTCAGTATTTGCCCAGAAAATGGTGTGAAATATTTGGAGGTCCTTGATCTCGAAGTCTCAGAACCCCCGGCGATACAAAAACTCGGCAGCAAAGGGCAAGATATCGACTTTACGCTGATTATTCAAGGGTTTAATATTTGGTCCGAGGTTTCCCGATGGGCTTCTTCCAGCAAAAGAACACAAACACCACCCGCTTCTAGATGGCTTTCATCGCTCGAAGACCCATTCTGGAAGCGCAGTCTAGTGGTGCTTGAGGACTGGCGAAATGCCCAATCCTCACTTCTACATTTCTCAACCACCGAGTCTCATTTACCGGCTTTCTTGTCTCGCAGACAGGGCGAGCGGTATGCTTTTCTAAACTTGATTTATTACTCGACGTGCATTTTTCTGCGCCGAGAGTGTCTGCCTTTTATAATCAATAGGGCTACACACCAAACTGCATCCGCTGAGACTAGACTCCCTTTCCATGAATTCCTCGCCAATGGGTGGCAGAACAGCTTGAAAGAGTTGGCTGAGAGCGCTTGCAATACTATCCACTTGATTAGAGAACTCGTTAATCATGGAATAGATTTACAAGTTCCATTCACCTGCTACTGTGTCTTCAATGCTACCACAGTACTTGTTTATGCCAAGAAGTGGCCCGAGATCATGCCAGAAAGCCCGAGTGCTGTTGAACTTTTTGCTTGGGGTGTTGAGTGGGTATCGCGAGCAAGTGAAATTTGGGAGGTTGCACGAATATGGCTCAAAACCTTGATGAAAATCGATTCATTTCACAGTGAGTCTGAACGCAGCATCTCCAGATCAACAGGTGCTGGTCTTGAAAGCCTGTCGTGCTCTAGGGAATTGGAAGATTCGCAGTCTGGTCAAATCACCCCTTCTGTTGAGCGGAATTATTCACGGCCACTCGAACTTGATGAAATTCAACTTCCCTATCAACAAAATTACGCGATTTCTAATGATCTGAGCCTGATATGGGACTCTCTCATCGCCTATCCTATCCAAGCACTGCCTTCCACAGATGGTAATTTTCCAGCTTTTGACTTGATTACTCCCCATACCAATTATGGGTGATTCCTCCAAGTGCTCGTCCTATGTTGGAGTATCAGCCTTTTTTCTTGGCTCGGCAATGTGATTCAGAGAAAGCAACACAGAAATTTCAATTCCAACCATTAATATTGCAATCAACCTAGCATTCCGTTATTGCCCAAAATCAGTATAGCTCTGTCACCAGGTAGTTCCCACGCATCTCTCGGATGCTTGGGAGCGCCAAAAACCGGCTAAGAGCGGTAAAGCTCTGTCGCATTTCGCATTTCGCGTTTCGCATTTCGCATTTGGCACTTACCGAACTATCCGCCACCTCAACCCACTGTCATAGTATAGCGAGGTCTGCGTTTCTTACGGTAACTGGCTTCAATGGCGATCTTGACTCCGCCAAAGATCAATCACAAGGATGAGGACAACCTAGCATTCGGGTTGATTAACTCCGTTGAATCAAATCATATGCCTTGCTCGGAGATAATTAGCAGTGTTGAATATGGCAAACAACGGTCCTTTCATGGTTGGTTGTCAACCTCGTGCCAATGCAAAGACTTTCAATCACTCTTGAATACTTGCTATGGCTAGTTCCAAGGCGGAGACGTGAGGACTGATAATTCTACTGTTCTTTCCTCAGAATATGAACCGGCACAACATGCCGGACCCGCAATTGAGCTTTAGATATATCCAAATGTTTATATAAATTCAATACTCCAACCTTGGAAATATCAACAGCACTGGCAGTCCGGCTTTCAAGCTGTCAGAATCGTTGGGATTGGAAGACAACTTGTCCAGCATAATTCCTAGTCACTTGAAGTTATACAACCAAGTTCAACCCGTGGACACTTTCAACATTGAATATTAAACTCTTAAACTTCGGAATTATTTCTCAGAGCTATCACTACCGCTGTCACCCAAGCTAATACTTCAAGTTGTCCTGCTCTTCGGTCATTCCCTATCTACCAACTTGAACTAAATGTCTTTGGTGGTGGACTTTTCATCCAGCGATGGGCCTCCAGATCCGCGTACTTGGTCAACTACAAAGAAGTGAGTTTGTATACTGGGGAATCATAATGGCAATTCTAACGACGAATTACAGAGTCTTGTTTTCTTTACTACTTTCTTACATCACCTTTGTCGCGGCATTCGCTAGTGCGATCTTCTCAACAGCATTAGACTCAATCGATTCTACTTTCGAGGTCTCCACGGAGGTTTCAGCTTTAGGCGTAACCCTTTATGTCCTGGGATTTGCATCTGGTCCGATACTATGGGCTCCCGCTTCCGAGAGGATAGGTCGTGAGTGGCCTATCAAAATTGGAATGTTTGGCTACAGTGCTTTCACTACAGCCACCGCAACATCCAAAGATATGCAGACTCTCATGATCACCAGGTTCTTTGCTGGTCTTTTCTCGGCAAGTCCAGTTGCAATCGTCCCAGCGTGTTTTGCGGATATATTTGATGACTATCACAGAAGAGTAGCTATCACTGCGTTTGCAATGGCTGTTTTTGCGGGACCATTTTTATCCCCGGTAGTGGGAGGGCTCATCATGGTGAACAGTACCCTTGGGTGGCGCTGGACCATGTATGTGTCTGCGATTATGGGATGGGCAGGAACCTTTCTGGTGTTTTGTTTCCAAGAAGAAACCTACCGTCCGGTAGTCTTGGCGCAGAAAGCAAAGGCTCTTAGGCGACTAACTGGAGATTGGGCCTTACATGCCGAGCACGAAGAATCTGACTCGAACTGGCGGGAGCTTGTGTTTCGTTATCTGTTTCGACCGGCTCGTATGTTGTTCACAGAGCCGATTGTCTTTCTTGTCACTCTTTACATGTCTTTTGTTTATGGGTTAATGTACGCGTTACTTGGCGCATTTCCCATAATATTCCAGAGTGTGCACAAGATGGGGCCCGCGAAGGGTGGCTTGCCATTCTTGTCACTAGTGATCGGAGAGGTATTCGGAGGAATATTCGTTCTTTTAGCCTCCGAATACTATCGCAATGCCACTGTACCTGAAAAGCAACTACTCCCGGCCGTGATCGGTGGTACAATATTTGCGCTGGGCGTATATTGGTAAGTCCAACACGAGCTAAGGTTTCTCAAACAAAGATCTAATGGCACGAAAATTAGGCTAGGGTGGACCGGATACACGGATTCCATTCACTGGATGGCCCCCACGGCATCTGGTGTTTTTATTGGATTCGGAATAATCACCATCTTCCTTCAGTTCATCAATTACCTGGTCGACAGCTATTTGAGTCTGTAAGTTCTGTTGATTTGCCAAAAAGTTATTCAAAGCTAACAAACGATTATACACAGAGCTGCCTCTGTACTTGCAGCCAATACGATTCTTCGATCTGGTGTTGCTGCCTGCTTTCCTTTGTTCTCCAAGCAATTGTTCAACAGCTTGGGAGTCCAATGGGCTGGAACTCTCTTGGGAACAATCGCATTGCTGATGGTCCCAATTCCATTCTTGTTCATGAGATACGGGGCGTCCCTACGAAAAAGATCAAGTCTGTATGTAAAGTCAATTTAGATCACTCCTGATATCCTCAAGTGCTATCAAATAGTGCCTAGGAGTAGAATCCGGAATAGCGGATTGATTTTATAATTCAATATTTGTACATATTGAAAAGAAGAACGCTCTAGGTGCCATACTCTCAGTGGAGTCAAATTGTGAGGTAATCAAATCCTTAAGCCTCTTGAAACGTCAAAATCACTGATGAAAAAGCGGCCATCTGGAGTCTGGACGACCGTGCGCGAGTGGAGCCTCGGGGAAGGGACCCAATGGACCAATGCGATATGCGATATGCGATATGAGATGCGAGGTACAGCGACAAGTCTTGTCAAAACCAATTGGCCAACTCGAAAATAGGGAGTAGAGTGGATTATGGCCAGTCTGCTAGTTGACTTCATCAAGTATTATCATAATATAGCTATTAGTGAATCATAGAATCGACTGACAAAGCATGGCAATTTCGGACGAGGGCCCATACTCCCCGATAAAAGATGTTGGTCACCATAAGAGTGGGTTTCAGAGAAATCAGAGGGTCTTATAAGCGGATTATCCCTCCAGTCGAAGATTAATTTGGAATATCAAGAGAGAACCAGAATGGAGCCCTATTCCAACGTAATCTTTGGCACATTTCAATTGGGTGGATATGGCCAAGCCACCCGTGATGGAATATTTGACCTACTGAGAAAGTCAGTCAAATTACTAGACTCTGCTGCTGTATACGTGTGTGATAGCCTCTCAAGTCAAAAAGAAATATGATACTAATTCAAAGGTGGTCGCATAGCCTGCTATTTGGCTAACTCGAAAATGATACAACAACGTCCCAGGTGCCTTAAAATGCCATCGTTCAACATTACATAGGAAAATGCCAACTTTTGTAAGTGTACATGCCCGGCTCTACACAAGGCATTAGTCGGATTAGAAGAGCGTACACAGTACATATTGATTTTATCCGAAATACTGCACTGCAGATATTATCGCGTCTCGACTCAGACCACTAGGCTTGGCATCGCATCTCGCATCTCAAGGGCTCGCTTTCGCATTTCGTAACCTGGGATAGAAACCCTGCAATCACCAACTGGTCAGGGCTGCAAGCTTCTCTCTATGTGGGTCTAACAGTCTTCCCTATTCAAGTCAAGTTGTGTATAGATTCAGGGTTACTACTCTTTGCTTTCCAAGGTAATTAGACTCAGAACTTGAAAGTTCCAACATTGAAGGTTGAACTTAGACATGGAAGGTGGATTTTGGACTACTAAGTATAGCCAGCTAAGTCTCGTATTCAAATGTTGGTGCTACAGTCATGTTGTCTGACAGGATATATTGCTACTACTACCTTCAATGTACCTAAATCTCTCCATTCAGAATAAGAAAAAAGAACATAACCAAAAAGAAGAGGAAAAGTTGCTTCCGCGGGAGTGAAAAAGAAACAAAAAATCAAAAAGAAATGTGCATCATCCGTGAATCGAACACGGGCCTCGTCGATGGCAACGACGAATTCTACCACTAGACCAATGATGCTAGTTGATGGAAGGAACTCGAATTGTGGCTTGTTGAACCTCTAAGCTAATGGTATTGACAATGTTATTGCTAGCTGTTTGACATGAGACCGAGCACACATCTAACAACAAGTTGACTCCAATACATACACTGACGGTTCAATTCTATGCAATGCCCAAGCCATCTGTCAAGGCTGTCAAGTTCGTATTCCCCTGGATGACATACTGCTTGTTGGCAGAAAGATTCTCCAAAAAGCTGTCTGGCACATGCAAAGTGTCCTTGATGATCTGATCCGGAGTGAGCTTCAACCACTGCCCCACAGATATATCAGTGAACCGAGTAGCCTGAAGCATTTCAAGAAACACAACGTCCTCGTCTCCAGTGTTCTCAATATAATGCGTCGCTGTCGCTTTCACGTAGGAAACATCTCCAGCAGAAAAATCCATCGTGGCCCCAGATGTTGGTGCTTCATAGACACTGACTCGTGCACTTCCCTCGAGGAAGAATCCCCACTCATCGCTGGTGCCGTGCCTAAAGGGAAAACTTTATTAGTGACTGATCTTCAAAACCATCAATTCATCATTTCAAACTGATCAGAGTACATACCAGTGGATCTCTCGCATTGCCCCCGGCTTGATGGTTACGAGTGCCGCACTGAACTTCTCCGCGATCGGAAAGCTTATGGGGTCGATGATCTTGATACTTCCACCAGGCGTTTCATATGCCTGTTGTTTGGACAAATGGTATGTATAGCTTGCATTGCCAGATGCAACACCACCAGGTCCAGGAACAATCTGTTCACTCAAATTCTTGGGAGCAGGTGTCCCGTTGAAGATGTACAATTGATCTTGAGGCAGTTCATCAAAATCTGAAAGTGGGGCTTGGAAGTTCTTCGATAAGACCTCCTTAGGATTGCGCAGGAACATCTCTGTGATCAGACTTGTCCCGCTGTCACTGAAGTCACCTTGATCGAAGACGAGCATGAACTCTGCGCCCTCATCAAGTGCTTGTAGTGAATGGGGCACACCAGAAGGGAAATACCAGACATCTCCAGCAGTAACATCGTCTGTGAACGTTTCGCCATCTTCATTCATAGTCTGAACTCGGACACTTCCGTTCATAATGAGGCTCCATTCATTTGCTGAATGCCAGTGTAGCTCGCGGTAGGCCCATGGGGCCAGCTTCATATCAACTCCTGCCATGGCTGTGGCTGCAGGCAGATTATCGGTGTTTTCTTGTCGAGACCAGCCTGCATGTCCTGAGAGAATACGGTTATGCGAAAGACCGAGAGGCCACTTTCCCTGGGTCACTTCACCATCGTCTGTGCCAGGTGGAGCAAAAGTGTTAGGATTCAGGCGATCATAGGCATATGTCCGTGGACCGGGATCCGTAGCACCGAGGTCACCGCGGATGGGCTGAGGATTCTCCACCTCATCGAAGACGAATGGAATTCCTATGTCTGCTTCGGCACCCTGCCCAAGGGCTAGTTCATATGCAGACTGGGGGACCTTTCCACTGCTTTTGGTGTTCACTTCGTTTCCAATAACGCCAAGGAGGGTTGGCGACCCCCGAAGAGGTTCTGTTTCGGACGATTCATCATCACCGGCGCCAGATGCCCATCCATAGAAAGTGGAACTGTGAGGGAGAGCATAACTGCGTTGGAAAGTACCGAAGAGAATGAAAATGGGGAGACAGTGTCTCAATATAAACGTGCGAGCCATGATGAGTGCACAATGGATGATGCGTTTCAAGACTCAGAATGAGAATGAGATGAAAGAAAGACCACTGGCAGAGGTATCGGACATCTTTTATACCTTCATCTGAGAGATTTGATACAAGTATGATCACCACTGGCAGCACCTACTGGCTCAGACCGTGAGGGGTATCTCCGAGTCGTGAGAAACTTCCAAGGTTCTCCCCAGGGCGAGTGAAGTAATTTCCCCGATCATGATGTAAGGCACCCAAATTCTAATTGCTGACGACCACTTGCATCTGTTGATCCAACGAGCGGCATGTATTTCGATGCTTCTTCCAAGGTTGTATGCAACTCACCCAAAATAACCTTGGAACCCCTCAATCCGAACTTTCATCTTCTACATCCTGAAAGCATCGAGCCCATCATGTCTCAGACACAACTTGAGATGTGTGCAACCATCACAAGTTTGAAATCGACTAAATTCGCGGGATATCATGGGGTTCGGGCTCTCGCGATGTATATTCAAGATCTTTCAATTGATGCTGACTAGAGAGATATGAACTATAGCATTCTTTAATGTTTGTCTGCTAAAGTTTGCGTGCGTCATTGTTTTCATCATTTTCTTCATCATTGGTCTCTTTTGACAAACACCTGGGTGCGGGTCCGCACTATGTAATCTCCAGACTGGATGGCTGCATTCGGAAGGTTTATCTGCGCATAAGGATGCATTGGAAATTCTGTACAGGTAGGCCCCCTGCCTTACACATCGCCTTGGTCTCTATTGCAATAGACCCATCTAGGTGATCAGAGTCCGGTGAATCACGTTTTTAAAGAAGAAATAATGTCAGCTGTTCTGCAATAGTAAAAGACAACTTTTCCCTTCATTCAATCCTCGATTATTCAAGTTCAATATCGAAACCAAAACCAACATTTGAAAATCAAAATCACAAACAAGAAACCTTGCTAGGCAAATTAGTCTCTGGCATCCTTACAGCAACTAAAAGAGAACTGATATCTAGACTGATCGGCATATGTAATCCCTTTATGAACAGAACGACTGCATGTCCCCCACATGCCTCGTAGGGCTGATAGTGGATCCCGGTAATGATGTTGCCTGAACAAGCCCATTCACGCGTGTATTAAAGGACGAACAGGTATTCTTCGCAATATTACAGTAAGGGTTGCCGATTAGCCGACTCAGGGTGCAGATCTCCGTCTATTATGCCTTTTTTCCCGTACAGGATGGTGGAGAGTCGGGGAAATAAAGGGGAGTTCGGGAGAGAAATTCAGAGATTTTATTCATACCATTTACTATTTCTCTTTCCCTTCAAAGTGCACCAAGTTTTCTCTATCTCAAAGGCTAATTGGATCATGGTAGATGAAGGAGTATAGAGTGAATTTTGAACATTAGCACCCGGATATTTCGGACCAATAGCCCACATCCGATTAGCAAACCGATTCCGAGGACAGTAATACACAGAGGAGGGAAAAAAGCGGAGAAGACGGCACATTCGGACTTAGAACAAGCTTTTTCAAGCTTTGAGAAGGTCGGGTGACATACCTCAATTGGTCGCTGAGGCCTTCTTCAAAATAACGCCCGGGCCATAAGGTCTTCTTGATTGGTGTCGTGAACCGACGGGTGGGAGTGGTCTTCAGACTCTTCACTATTGCGCCATTTAAGCGGAGATTCCACGGAGATTTTTGCTTTTTAGAGAAAATGATTGAGTTTATTGAATGCGTGTAAATTTAGAAATTCTAGGAGAGAAGTCCGGTTCGGCTAAGCAGGATTGGCTTTTGTAGGATGAGGCCGCATAACTTTAGAGGACACGAGATCTCTTCAGATAGTTGGCAACAGCAAGATCTGTTAGCTAAAACCCATGGAATTAATTCAAATCGGTGCGATCAGTCACATGAGTACACTCAAATGCTGATATTCGCCCAATACATCCATATATGTCCAGGTGTACATTGATAAGAGGTACTGGGTACCGGGTCTATCATTTTTGCCAGTGGATGCTATTTCCCTCCTCCTTCCAAGGTTGGGATCGAGGGAAACACGCCTCACTTAATAAATATTCTGAACACAGAGCATTAGTTTTTGTACTATGGAAATATCGGAGCCTATAGGTCCGCTTTGGATGGATCTGATCTTCTCGAGGCCCACCCTGTATGTAATACATACCGCTCTTTACCCTAGGGCTGAACCGAGATTCCGAGGTTGTCCTGTAACAATTTCTCAATTTCTCTCTGCAATTTTCTTTGTCTCTCTGACTGCAAGATTGCACCATGGCTTCTGAAAAGAGAGCTGACATCCCTGATGATGACCTCCAATTGGGGCTGCCTCTCAACAGGAGATCAAGATTGAACAAACGATGGAAAGAAACCGTGGATACCACTTTTGCAGACCTAATTTGCCTTCTTCTCTGTCTGAACACTGGGTTATGCGATAGTTGCGCATTCAATGCCTGGTCCTGTTTCCTGGCTATGCAAACTGGTAAGATACCAGCTATCGACATCTCTCACTTAGTTATGACCAAGCTAATGATCCCCAGGAAACACCATTGTCCTCGGACTAGGCGCTTCCCATCAACCACTAGGAGCCCCCAATGGATGGGCCCGATCGATCGTATCAATCGCATCCTTCGTTATAGGCGCTATGACCTTCGCCCGATGCACAAAGGCGCTTGGAGCCCGTCGTCGTGGAACACTCTTCCTCTCATTCTCCTTCCAAGCACTCCTCATCATTATCGCAGCCGTCTTAATCCAGACAGATGTAATTCAAACCCAGAGTGGAAGAGCGTTTACATTGGACCGGCCACTTCTCACTTGCGTTCCTATTGCACTGTTGGCATTTCAATCTGCAGGCTCCATCAACTCCACTCGCATGTTGGGATTTAATGAGATCCCCGGAGTCGTTTTGACCAGCGTGTACTATGATATTGCGTCGGATGCTGCGTTATTTGATGGCATCTCTAAGAACGCGAAGCGCAATCGTCGGATTGGAGGGGTTGTGATGCTTTTGACTGGAGCCATTGTGGGAGGATGGCTGAGTCGCACAGAGGGAGGCATGGCGTTGGTGTTATGGCTTGCAGCTGCTTTGAAATTCTGTGTTGGAGTTGGATGGTTATTTTGGACTCCGGCTTGATCGGCATGGGCAAGTATATCGTGTGATCAGTGAGGCCTTTTTTATTTTGTTTCTACTCCACAATAGTTAGCGTCGGGCATGGAGGTTTTACAATTGGTTCATAGACTTGGATAGATGTGCATTTTCCTAGCGCAGCGGTGTTAAACTAGTGAGACATACACTTGTGGCTTTTCTGCGCGATTATTACCATCCACAAATCATCCATTCTATCTACTGACTACAGCTAGTAGATTTCGTCTTCTTCAAAGCTACGACTCTATAATATTGAAACCCTTATTCGGCAAACAAAGGATCTCTTTTCATTGAACCCTGCCTCAGCACTGCCCCAAGTTTAAACCGTGGCCCGAGTGGATCACCTGGCCCGTATAATTGGGGGCGAACCGGGGGGCCTTCACGCTTTACGTCAGGGCAACCCAACTCCATCCTAGCGCCCGACACATGAACAAATCACCAGCTTGAACTGGATCGGCTTGAGTCATAATCTCCGAGACCCTGGGGCCTTCATCCGTGCAATTTCTCGACACCTGCATCGCCCCGAGCTGTTTTGAGACCTATTCATCCCTCAATGTTCCGAGTGCACGGAAGTCAGCCTCGCCCCCTTTAGAGAGGCTCCACTGGTCTTGGCTCAAAGAAGGGTCCACTACTCCGTAGAAACCATCTGGAAAAGTGTGGGCCTCACGTGTGGAATGCCCCGATCGCTATGGCAGACAGCCCTGCATACCATCGTCACAACAAGCACCCTAGAAGAGTCCAGGAATGGGGAAAAAGGGATTGCACCGTGGTATTCATTACGGCTCAGTGCTATATCACCGGTGCAGCCGTACATACTTCGGTATGCCCGAGTCGTCCACTCCGTAGAGAGTGAACTTGTAGAATAGTCGTTGTCCTAGATTCTCAAAGCTAGCTTGGACGCTTGCATCTTGTTGGGGCCATCCCGAAATAGTAAAAGAAGGCTCGGCAGGTTAGATCATCGACTCATTAACGAGGTTCCAAGTGACTTGGATCCCGGGTAGACGGCAGTACTTCCAACCAATCTATTCAGTCATGGTGGATACCTGAGGTAATCTGGAGGTCCTGAGGTCCTGAGGTCCTTGCGCCCCGGGGGGCTCAGCAAAGGCTTAGAAAGTGAAAAAGTGAAAAAAGTGACCAAGTTCCGAGAAGAAAGCAAGAAAATGCGTAGGACTATAATTGGTGGTCAACCCATGTAGGGCGCCCCACTGCGGAGAACTGGACATATGCGAAATGTTGAAGTTGTACGGTTGGTCAAGGCTGATCGCGGGAAGCTCTGTTTACAATGAGACGTTTAAAAACCTTATGATTTCCCCTCCTTTACCTTGTCACACTTTCTCCCCTGTCTCCTTTTCATCTTATTTTCTCAACTCATCTCATCTCAATACTATTACATACCCACCATGTCTTTGAATGGTACAAGCACTGGTAAGGCTCCTGTAGGACAGGACCCTGCCTCCCATCTCGACCCAAACCGCGGTTTAGTCAAGGTCCAGCCTGCTCGATTGGGAGATTTACAGCCTAGATATGCCGCCACAATTGAGCATGATGAGGAAAACCCAGAAGCGCATGGATGGTACTCTCAGATGAGTAAGTATAACTCGATATTACTACATGCGATATTGCAATGATATAGTCACGAGGGCATCAAAAGCTAATATTCAACCATCGCAGTTCATAACCTGGGCGCATGTATCGGTTTCTGTGGTGCCATTCCCTGCTGTATCTGCTGTCCCAACCCCTTCAAGCCTGTCGATCAAGGTCAAGTTGGTTTGGTCTCGCGATTCGGACGGTATGCACATCAAAGCCCCACCTCTAGTAGATCCGTTTGCTAACAGCTTTTTTTTATAGCTTTGAGCGATCTGTCGATCCAGGTCTGGTCAAGGTCAACCCGCTCAGCGAGCACCTCACAACTGTGGATGTCAAGATCCAGATCGTCGAGGTTCCGCGCCAGGTCTGCATGACCAAGGACAACGTCACCCTGAACCTGACCTCCGTTATCTACTACCAAGTTACCTCCCCACACAAGGCCGCGTTCGGTATTTCCAACGTCAAGCAAGCCCTTGTCGAGCGTACACAGACTACTTTGCGACATGTTATTGGAGCTCGCGTCCTCCAAGACGTCATTGAGCGTCGTGAGGAGATCGCTCAGTCTACATCTGAGATCATTGAGGAAGTTGCCGCTGGCTGGGGTGTTCAAGTCGAGTCGATGCTCATCAAGGATATTATCTTCAGCAATGATCTCCAGGATTCACTCTCCATGGCTGCTCAGTCGAAGCGTATTGGTGAGAGCAAGGTTATCGCTGCTCGCGCCGAAGTCGAATCTGCCAAGTTGATGCGTCAAGCTGCCGATATCTTGTCCTCTGCTCCTGCTATGCAAATCCGATACCTCGAAGCTATGCAATCTATGGCCAAGACTGCCAACAGCAAGGTCATCTTCTTACCCGCTATGAACCAGACTGTGCAACAGCAGCTGGCAGCGGCTGATAATGCTGGAGAGGGTCCTAGCGCTTACGGCCAGCCAAACAGCCAGTTTGATGATGGATTCCAGCAGGCCATGAATGCTCGAGTGGTTGAGAACATCTAAGATGTTACTTCATGATTGCTGCCCCCTTGCGATGTCTATTTTTGACTGTTACTCTTTTTAGAGAGTATGGACTTACCTTATTGTTTCATGTATATTGCTTTTCTGAGGACTGAACCGATTATTAGATCAATGATCTGGGTGATTGGTCTTCCTTGGGAGCTTTAATGTTCCTGTATTATGGCTTGATGCGACTGGATCTATGACGATACCCACCCTCTTTTGTTGTTTGCTGTTCAATGATTGGATATTCTAATTACGTTAGTATAATTGAGATATGCTCATTGTTATATTTTTTAATTTGCCATAACTTCAATGATAGTATGTAAAAACGCATCATGATCTTCACTTTTATAGGAATCGGACCATTTCAAGACGGTGGGATTGCAGTGATAGATCTTCGTGGTATTTTGATTATTCTTATAATCTGATTTATCAGAAGTATAGCTGTGTATGAGAGACCTACCATATAGGCTTGAATAAATTGTAAACACTGATAATTAGCATCATGATTCAATGTTGACACCTTGAGACTCAGATCTATAGGGCGCGACCAGTTGACGGCATAGGGAATTCACCGCCTACGTGTGGTCTCCGTACACACATGCAACTCTCCCCGCCAACAGATCCCCGGACTTGCTTGACTCCTATTTGAACTCTTTATTTCAATGGCCGCTTAAATTTAGACCATTGATTTTAATGACTATGGCCTCTCAAAGCTACAGCTCGACCTCTCGAGCTAATATTAAATCCCCCAACGTACCTGACTCGACCCCCAACTTCGCCGATCCAAACTTCGATCCAGCTGAATTCCTCAACGAATCCCTTTCTCCATTGACGGTCGCCTCATCACAGCCCAATGCCTCTCGAACACCCGGCTCTGTGCCTTTGACTGAGCTGTCCGCTCAAGTGCAGTCGCTCCTGTCACAGATCAGCGCTCAGAATGTCCGTTTATCCAGCACACTGTCCCAGCTGAGTGATGAAATTCTGCGCAGCGGTGGCCGTCTGGCGTACGAGGTGGAGGTATTACGAGGAGAAACTATTGGCTTGTCCGAAACCCTGACCGAAGTATTGCGAGACGACATCACCAAGTTTATTCCAGAACCCTCAAATACAACTCTCCCTTCAAGCGCCGAGAAGACCACAACCGAAACTGTGACAGAGGATACTACATCTACCAAGGAGGACGAGGCGGAGGCTACAGAGTCTGTATCGAAGAAGGATGCGACTGCGGACCCGGAATACATTACAAACCTACGCACTCTGAATCAAGTCCGCTCGCGACTAGAGGACGTGGTTCAAACCTTCGGCGACGCTATGGAGTGGCCTCTACCACCCTCGGAGATATCTTTCTCGTCATCATTTATATCTGTCTCTGGACCCGACATCAGTGTAGATGGCAGCGATCAAGAAGAAAAGGGCCAGGAGGTCATGAAGAAGCTCCGGACAGAGATATTGGAACTGCTGGACAGTGCCGGGAGTGGCCGTGTTGGATTGGATGCAGCCACCCGCCGTGTGGAGACACTACGGACATTGGCAACAGTATGGAAAGGCTCGGCAGAGGAGAAGGCGCGTCAGCGATTTGTGGACAATCTCGGTCGCCTGGTGGACGAAAGGCGACGCAATCTTGATCATCATCAGGCCATGGCTGAGCAAAACCAGCGTGGCGCAAAGTCAAGATCGGAACCAAGACGAGATGGGGATAGTGGAGTTGCAGGAGGTGGGCTATTCCGCAACCTACAGCGATTAAAGGAAGAAATCTACTTGGAGTAGATTACATGTTATTAGTATAAAAAACCATACAATTAAACAAGTTCATTTTAGATGAAACATTACAATTTCAAGGATCCCTTTTTTATATTTATATCTCAACTTGAACTACCGCAGTGCTTGTAAACCCTTTGTGCGACGGGAAAATGCCGATCAAGTCCCATATTAATATGCCGTTTCCATCTCCACCTGCATCGATTGCGTACCTCCCGCGTGGCCTTTGCTCCATAGAATCGTCGTCAACCACGAGGGTTTCACGACATGTGCGATTCGTTCTTTAATTCTGTCTGAGGTCCTTCGGCAAATCTACCTCAGCATGGCGCCTTCGAGCCCGCCATTGCCACAGTTCGAGGAGGTCAAATTGGCCACTACAACAATGCTGTGGCGGTTCTACCACCAAAGGCCTCGTACACCAAGAGCCAAAGCCATCGCATATTCTGCGATTGCTTTCTTCTTCTTTTTATTCATAATTTCATCATCAAGGGTGAGTTTCTTTTGAAGACATTTCGCGTGAACGCGCTGGGTGCGCTTGACGGGCATACCTCGACCACCGGTTCAATAGCACGAACGAGCAAGAAGAAGGATATGAGACAAGCATCAGAAGTACTAACGATTGTCCTATCTATAGAGAAATGAACCCGATTTCTGGGCCAAATTCCCCTCCCTTCACCCCTTCCCCGAATCCCCCGAGAATGCGCAGGTTGCACTCCCTCAACGAACCGACATCTTCATGAACCAGACCCTCCCTCATGACCTAGACAAACCCAACCCCCAACTCCATGTCTTGGTACCAGCCCAACAGGGCTCGCGCGGTACATGTCGAGCATTGGCATCAGCGATGATCCTAGGATACCCACCACCAACTCTCGTCGGATACGGACACGAAACAACCGGCGCGACAGACTTCGAGAAGACCGTGGACCGAATGACCCGCATACGCGATTACCTTAAGCAGAGCAAGGTAGTCAAGGAGCACGATATTGTTCTGATGGTGGATGCCGATGATGTCTTCTTCCAGCTTCCGCCTGAGATCCTTGTGACACGATTTCAAGACATCCTACGCAAGAACAACCGCAAGTTACTCAAGAGGTACGGAGTCGGCACGGTGGAGTCAACGACCGAGGGCGCACCACCAGATCTCGTTCAGAAATATTCGCAGCGCGTTCTCTTTGGCGCTAGCAAAAAGTGCTACAGTGCTTTGGAGGATGATGCGGGGTGTATTTCTGTGCCGCAGTCAACGCTTCCTCCAGATGTGTTTGGCTGGAAGACGGATATCTATCCGGATGGACACTTGAATCGGCCTCGATGGTTGAATCCCGGTGCTGTTATTGGACAAGCGGCGGACCTGCGACTCATATATGATGAGGCTCTGCGAATTCTCGAGCAGCGTCATAAGAAACATGGTGACTACCAGGCATTGACGCAGATGTATGGACGGCAGGAGGTTATTCGTGAATTGGAACGACGTCGTACTGTGAATGGTATCACTGAATGGTTCCAGGGACTCTTGGGTATCAACGAGCCTGCCAATATCTCGACCATTAGTCTGCGTCTTGAGACGGGTCGTCGGTACGAGTTCGGTATTGGAGTTGATTTTGAATCGGAACTCTTTTTCAACCAGATCCTTGCTCGCGATGATGTCGAGTGGATCAAGTTCAATAACATCACAAAGACATCCATCCTCCAGGCCCAATATGGTGTCCCTCGTGAACATCGTCTTCTTCTCCCTAGCGATATTGCCGCCCTTCCCAACCCATTCAACCAGAGTCGGTTCGCTAAAGACCAAACCACCCGTCCAGAATGGGATGCTAAGCTTGACAAGCTGCCCAACCCGGAGCAGCACTCATGGCATAATGCACCTCTGATGACGAACCCTCACTCCGCTACTGTCCCCGTTCTCGCACATCTAAATGGAGATGAGAAACTCCGAAATGCCTGGTGGGAGGAGATGTGGTTCTTCCCCTGGGCTCGTGCTCTTCTCCGCCGATATGTCCGTGTTTCCCACGGATTCGATGCCGCGCAGTCAGCGCTGCTAGGTGGTCAGAATTGGTGGGATATGCGTGGAGGACGAGGTGGAGTATGGACAGACGAAGAGAACTGGGTCACGCTCTCGGAGGTCTGCGAAGGCCAAGAGCGAGATCTTTTTGATGATGACCTAGGACCTTGGGCCAAGGAGAATGGCGATCCCGATGAACCTGTTTACAACAAGTTTGGAAATCTCATTCACGGCAAAGAGCCACCTGGAGCAGAGGAGGAGGAGGCAGAAGAGTGGTAACCCTATTCAGCGTCACCTTCTTCCCAGGGTCTTTTGATGTTAATTACTGGCGTTGGTTCATCTTGAGCTGGTGTCTTTGCTCCTATGTACATGAATGATGCTGTCATATTAATGTGCAATCGGGTATTGTGCTTTGAAGCTTTATGTACATACTTGCTTCTGTGTTCGAAGCAATGAGGTCCAAGGACCTTTTTGTTGAGCTTGATACCACTGTGTTTGCTGCTTTCTGTCTTCGGGTTTACTATTTTCAGATCTCCATGCTATGGGATTCTGTACCTCATTCTGTTATGGCGTTTTAATTGGGTGGCTTTCCGTCGTTTTACCATGTTCATAGCCTTGGCGGACTACAACTATAGATATGATATTGTGATTGACCTACTGGTGTCAGTGAGATTTTCAGTTTACTTCGTAAATAAGTGTCAAGCAACTGGTCTATTTGAAGAGTATTTAAAGGTCGTCATCTCTTGTAAACGTGATTTGATATTCAATAGAATACACAAGTGAGAGCTGAGATTCGGTTATAGTTCCGTGTTGATCGATGACACTCAGGTTCAAGTTCCCTCAATGTGTAATCTTCAGAGGAATGAGGCAAGTCTGGGGTAGAGTGTTGGCTAGTCTGAACCCAAACAAAACTGACCAACTCGCCGAAACTTGAAAGTAAGAGAGACGCTTTCCGACTGCATCAGCAGCAGCAGCAGTAGGGGGAGGAGGATGAGGAGGGAGAACAGGATCTTCCCCATATTTCACTGTGCCAAAGACAAAACATAGAGCCAATTCAACACGAAAGTGGAAATGCGGTGGCGGTGGTTAGTGGACAACTCAAGAGAACCCCACTATTCGAGGCCGCAATTAGAAAGATTGCACTGAGCTTGACGTAGATCGAGGGAGTGAGGTCGCGGTAGTAAAGACTCCAGCCATAAGTCCTGTCAGTCTGCTGTTCGTGTGTCTGCAGTATCTTTGGATCCAAGGCGTGTATCCACAGTAGTTGTGACTTTGGTCGAGCTATGCAGGCACGATAACCAAACCCGAATGATAGAAGGAGTTGCGCAACTGAGTCTGTGTTTTGTGGACTCGCATCTCTGTGTCGAAACCAGATGGGTTAGGTCACTCTCATCCATGCGGAAGGCTGGCTCCACGAGGTCGAAGTTGGAGCAATTTGCATTGTCTGGGATGGTCATCCACCCAAATGAAAACATGCTCTTGGCGTGTTTTGCCATGCGTTCAGTGATGCCAAAGGATGTATCCCTTTCCATGGCAATAACAGTTCATTTGAGGATTTACTAGTATATCTGAGGTCAAAAAGTCAACAAAGTGTTATCAAGATGGTGGATTCGAGGGTGACTTGCGTAGCTTGAGCGCCCTTTGGCAATATCAATCACTTTCCATATAAAGCGTGGACTGCCGATAGAATTTGATGAGAGGAGGGTTTCCTTCCACCAAGTTCAAAGGACGATTTCCGATGCAGGTCATGGACCAAGGTAAACTGGCCACTAATCAGTATCTAATTTGAACCAGTTCGCGTAGCTTTCCTTTGACCTGATGAGTGCTTTGGATCATCAACAGCTCTTTCGAGGTCGGCGTGCAGGTCTGCACGAGTTTCGCGATAGTTGAACCTGACTCATTGTAGCTGTGCATGCATTGCTTGAATACTCATCTACCAGGAGCTGTTGGTATAGCATATCTCTGTGGTGTAGAGTGTCCAACTAGACCGGATGCTCGGCCATGGAGAACGTGTGGAGGATCGATGTCGAAGTGCAGAGTTCTGAGGAAGGGTGAGTCGCTAGGACATAGCGCCTTCGGTTATCCTTGATGTGTTTCGTCGTAACGGTGGGGATACCGTGCAGGCTGGAGATCACAACAAGGCGTCGTAGAGACGAAGCGAACTTCTGTGATGTAGGTGTTGGATGGTTGATGGAAGAGGTAGGGTTTCAGGCGATGGGCGTGCAGCCTCCGAGTCCAGCATACTGGCAACATGATACATGATGGTTGTATGGTATGTAGCCGAGGTGAATAGCTAAGGAGATGACTTTATCTACACGTATGGTTTATAAATGATACAATCATCTTATTTCGCCGAACTTTTGAGAAAGGTATGTATGAGTGTTTACTCACCTACTATGAAGTGACCCACTTCCAAGGTTATCACTCGTACAGTAGTCGTACTATGTAGAACAATTCCCGAGGTCAGAACATTTGAAATATAAAATTAGAATATCAAGTCATGTCTCGGCTATCTCTGATTCGTAACTCAAGTGCTGACACCTAGGAATTTAGCTCTCATTGACATCTCATCTAGCTCTTATATTCAAGCTTTTCTAAGGTATTTCATGTCTCAAGCTCTGCTGCATGGTGTCTGTGAGTTAATAGGTAACTAGCTTTTAAGCATATCCATCGACAATTACACTTGCGAGGAACTACTGGCTCTCTGTAACTCTCATCACTGAGCATAATTTAAAGGCATACAGAGTAGAATTCAAAGGCCAAAATGGCCGGGATATCAAGAACTAGAAAAACCATGCATCTCCTAAAACAGAAAGGCAAAGAAAAAGAAAGAAACGTGAGACCTTACTCATAATTCTGGCTCAAGACCTCTCGAATAATACCCAGCACAACCTGCACATCTTCATCTGAGATACGCGCCTCCCTCTCTTCAACAACGGACTCGAAAAGCGCCAGCGCTCCAAAATCCTCCTCAGCTTCTTCCTCCTCTCCATTAACACCATTCTCGTCAACTTCCATAGCATCTCCATTGACCTCTTCTCCATTTTGACCATCGGCAGGGCTGGAAGCTCCAACTCCCAAATTGAGAATCATAACCACTTCCGCCTTGGTCAAGCCGTAGGGCTGCAATTTTGTAATCAATTCACGGAGGGCATGATCCATTGGCGTTTGCTCAGATGCAATAACAGGAGGAGGGATTGAAGGTTTGGAGGGGTCGTTGTTATCAATGTCGCTGCTTTCAGCTGCTGGGCGCATAGTTCCCATCATAGCTGCTGCAGAGGCAGATTGGGAGGATGAAGGGCGAGGTGTGGAGCGAGGGTATTTGAGAAGGTGTGGAGAGATACGAGTGACATAATTGTGAATCTTTATAGAACGAAGTCGGATCGTTAGCTTGTCGTTCCAGATACATCCCAAGTACGAGGTGTAGCAGTGGGCCTTTTCCCTCTTTCTTTTCTGGGATGGATTCGGCTGCTGCCAGGTCGATCTCTGTCCATGATAAAAATTGGGCGGGGGATTCAATTGCAGAGTCGCTAATCTCACCTCTTTCACGACTGTGTTATGATCTCTCAGATCAGGGCTGGGAACCCAAAGGCGATCGGCATTCGATGGCGGGTTCGGGGAGCGGCGGGGTGGATTGGATGTCAAATAAGCTAGAACCTCGATATTGGTGAGGACAGCAGATTGGGGGTCAATGATCTGGAAGTAACCATCAGCATACTGTAAATTATAGCATTCGATCAGAAAATCCTACCCTCATTGTGTTGGATTATGCGATGTTTAGATGTTCTTCAAAAGGTCGAAGTTCAAACTGCAGGGAAAATTGCATATTTTGCCAGTGGAAAAAGGCGGTATATCAGGCGGTGTCAACTATAGATCTCAGCCCGCTTCACTGGAGATGATACACCATTGAATTCATGAGATCGAGATACTCGAAGAACGGTCTAAACTTACCGGTTTGATTTCGGTGTAGACATTAGATTCCCGAGGTCCATAAGTACAAGTTACTTGGGATATGAGAATAACCACCTAATCGCATATGTAGCAGCAGAGCACTTTTAAAGTGTCAGTATATTGCACCAGCTGTATACTGCTAGTAGTAGTACTATGTGCAATACATACTCAGATTTTAGACTCGGGGCTTCAAGTTCACTACTGCCTTCTATGACTCGAGGAATTCATTTGGCCCGATAAATTTTGAGCTTCTATTCACAGATCGAAATTGCCAAACGCCTGAAAAGCTGCAAAGGAGAGAAGAAACCGAAACCAGTGGCAAGTTGCCCCGGTTCGGGGAATCGATGCGCTCACTTCAAATACTGAGAAACAAGAAACGAACTGGGTACTCGATACAACAGAAATGGCCGCCAAAGCAAGGCCATGTAGCCAAATGGGGTTAATTACAGAATAAATGGAAAGAACAAAAGTCATGAAGATATCCAAGCTTAGAAGACAGAGATAAAGTTGCCGATTCTCTCCTTCTGGTTTTGAGCAATGCACTCCGAGATCCAGGTGACATTTCGGATTTCCTAGTAACTGTTAGTTGAGTTGCGTTTTGCATTTTTTTTTTTTTGATATGGTAATCTTACCTGCTCCTTCAACTTCATCCAAGCGTACACCACAGCTGGGGTGAACTGGCGGGTGAAAACGAGCTTGCCCATCTCCATCTCCTTCTGGTAAAACAGATCTTCAAGACTCTTGCCATCGCTGCCACCCATGCCGCCCATACTACCACCACCTTGGCTCAGGCCCACTGCGTCAAAAAAGGTCTTGTACTCCGCAACAGCACTGACGGCAAGGGCCACGCCCTCAACATCCTCTGCCCGAGACAACATCAAGCTACCTTCTGGGTACAACTTTCCGAACTCTGGGTACAGCTTCCTCCGCTCTTGCTTGGACAGCTCCGTGCCGAAAGAGTTAAGGGTAATATTAATAGAGCGACGGTCTGCCTCGAACTGGAGGATCTCCGACATGACTTCCTGAGTCGGGCCGTTGAAATCAGAGTCTGTGTTCACAAACTTGTAAAAGTCCTCCAGATAGTTCTTGTACAGGGTGTTGCGAACGATCTCAATGTTCAACTCGTCCAGATCCTGGTGGTTCAAGCTGCCCTTGAAATAAGGAGCCAACGGGGTCTCAATCAAGACGGAGTTGTAAAGTTCCTCGATGTTAGTGGCGACGCACAGCACAGGTAAGGTCTCGAACCAGCCGAGGGGGTGGCATCGTTCCAGGAGTTCTCGAGTATCGCGCTCATGCAGAGTACCGGTGATGAGGAGAGCGATGTTGTCGATCATGTATCCATAGGTCAGGTACTTCAGAAACTTGGCTGTTGACCCAGTTGACTGTGCGACCAAGTATCGGAATTCCGACACTAGCTTGTCGGTCATCCTGCCAGCGAGGGCGGAGGTGGAGGGGTTCGGGGGAAGAGAGGCCAGGAAATCGCCATAGGACGGACCCAGTTGAAGCTTAACATCTGGAAGGAAATTAATATTAGATATTAATCAGACTGAAAAACAGTAACAACATGTACGTACCATCAATGGTCTCGCATTGTGTCAAGTTCGAGTAGTTCTGGCCGGTCAGAAGGCTGTTCTTATACCCACGGACAATGCCCTCAACGTATCTGGAAAAAACAGCGGAATAATAAGCCCCACGATCAAACCTCAGTAAACAACCAAGCTTACCCAGAGTTCACATTGAAGTAAAGACCCTCCATTGCGACGACAGTAAAGTGGTGTAGTTAATTGAGGTGAGCTGGTTCTACCATACAGCTAAGTGAATGCGCGGCGGGTCATTACATAAGCCACTAGCCACATGTGGCTGAACTCATTTTTGCACTTTTTTCTTTTCCGTTGCAAAATTTCTAGATTTCTTCTCCAACAGTGCCACGCCTCGACGGTCCCCTCCTTCTTCTCCGTCTTTTTTACGCCAATCGAACGGGGCCTTTCATTGTTACATTTTGTCTCTTTTTCTTTAGATTCCCCGATTAGTGGCCAAAATGTCGCTGTTCATCCTCACCGAGACCAGCGCCGGTTATGCCCTGCTGAAGGCTAAGGACAAGAAGCTTTTCAAGCGCGACCAGCTCCCCGAGGATGCTAACACCGCCGAGGGAATTACCAACCTGTACGTGTGATGAATGGTTCCTATAAGATTGAAATCGCACAATTCTTCTGTGGAGCGGGGAAGATTCAATTCGCGCAATGAATCCATTTGCAGAAAAAATTCTTTGCGGCTCAGCAATGCTAACAAACCCCACAGTTTCAAGCTTAAGTCTTTCCAGAAGTTCGACAGTGCCGCCGCCGCTGTTGAGGAGGCTACATCTATCATTGAGGGCAAGGTCACCCCCCGCCTCGCTTCGCTTTTGGACGAAATCAAGGATGAGAAGAAGGTTTCCCTCGCTGTTGCGGACCCTAAGCTCGGTATGTATCCAACTCAGACTCCACTGGAGTGTCTCAAAACAACTGCTAACTCCGTCGCCCTTCAGGAAATGCCATTGGCAAGCTTCCCGGTCTCTCTGTTGAGCTGATTGCCGACTCTACCACCGCTGAGGCTTTCCGTGCTATTCGTGAGCACCTCACTTCTCTCATCCCCAGCCTGGCCCCCAGTGACATGGCCACCATGGCCCTCGGTCTGTCCCACTCTCTCGCCCGTCACAAGCTCAAGTTCTCCCCCGATAAGATCGATACTATGATCGTTCAGGCCATTGGTCTGCTGGATGACATGGACAAGGAGCTGAACACCTACGCCATGCGTGTTAAGGAATGGTACGGCTGGCACTTCCCCGAACTCGCCAAGATTCTCAACGACAACATCGCCTACGCCAAGCTCGTCCTAAAGATGGGTATGCGTACTAACTGGGAGACCGCCGATCTCTCTGAGATCCTGCCTGAGGAGATTGAGGGTGCCGTCAAGTCCGCCGCTGACCGCTCCATGGGTACTGAGATCAGCGAGCACGATCTCGAGAACATCCAGGCTCTTGCCGACCAGGTCGTCTCTCTGTATGACTACCGCGCACAGCTCTCCAGCTACCTGACATCCCGTATGAACGCCATTGCTCCTAACCTGACTGCCCTTGTCGGTGAGCTTGTCGGTGCTCGTCTTATTGCCCACGCTGGTAGCTTGACCAGCCTTTCCAAGAGCCCTGCCTCCACCCTCCAGATTCTCGGTGCTGAGAAGGCCCTTTTCCGTGCCCTGAAGACCAAGCACGACACCCCCAAGTACGGTCTGATCTACCACGCCTCCCTGATTGGCCAGGCCACCGGCCGCAACAAGGGTAAGATGGCCCGTATTCTGGCCGCCAAGGCTTCCCTGGGTATCCGTGTGGATGCTCTCGCTGAGTGGGATGAGGATGTTACCGAGGAGGACAAGGCCGCTCTCGGTACCGAGGCTCGCTTCAACCTTGAGCGCAAGCTCGCCGGTATGGAGGGCAAGCCTGTTAAGCCCCGTGGTGTTGCTATTGCCCCCAACGGTGAGGCTGTTCAGCCCCAGAAGTTCGACCTCAAGGAGGCCCGCAAGTACAACGCCGATGCCGATGCTCTGGACTCCGAGGAGCCCAAGTCAGCTAAGAAGGATAAGAAGAACAAGAAGCTCGTCCAGGAGGTCGACTCAGATGAAGATATGGAGGATGCCGATTCCGATTCCGATGACTCCGAATCTAGCGAGGAGAAGTCCGAGCTGGAGAAGCAGGCCGAGAAGGCTGGTCTCAGTGTCAAGCGTTACCAGCGCAAGCTCGAGCGTGGAGAGATTACTTTCGATGCTTCTGGGAACCCGACAGCTATTAGCAAGAAGGATATGAAGAAGGCTAAGAAGGAGTCTAAGAAGGCCGACAAGGAAGATGGCAAGAAGCGCAAGCGCTCCGACGAGGGCGATGAGGTCAAGAAGGATAAGAAGAAGAAGAAGAGCAAGGGCGAGTAAGCCATGATTTTCTTTTGCTTTCAAAAGTTTCGTGCAATGTGATGGATGGCCTCTTTCTTGCGGATCTGTATGATATCACTTTCTTTTTGTGTCGCGACCTTGCTCGCATGTTCGGGGGCATCTTAAGGTTGATCTGCTGTTCTTTTTTTTCTTGTTTTCATTTATGGCGCAGACGGTGCTTGGTCAAGGCAGTACACAGTTTAGCTGAATAATCTGTTCATACTTCAATTTCAGTAACCTAACATGTAGGCCTGGGTAGGCTGTACTAGTAGGCAGCAAAGTAGTACTTGGACCTGGAAACCCAGTGCTCCAGGCTAGTACATTGGACGTGTGGAGGTTTAGTACTTCAAGTTCAAGTTCCTCTATAAATCTCGAGCTAAGTCCGAGTCTTCCAAGGTTCACATACTCTGATCACTGGTGGCACCTCGTCATGGAGCCTATTGGCCATCTACCTGAATACGTCACCCTGCATGCTCCAATCTCAACTAAATATAGCTTCTCTTAAAGACAAAAGTATCAGACCCATTGAGCATTGAACCAATTGCCAGGTGCTCTCAGGCTTCGCCGGGTTAGCCAAATGGATCGCATCCGAGTCTGTGGCAAAGCGTCCTACACCCAACTGCAGATAGTGGATGTAAGGGAGGGTTCAGCTTGAACCTATTATGAGCAACTTAAATCGACATAACCTTGGTATTAGTGTGGTACTAGTGGTTATTCAGACGCACAGAGATGCAGGTGCGGGAAGCATATCATTTTTCGTAAGATGGGTTAGTAGGCCAAGTCCGAGTCGAGTCTCCTGGTCTCGAGGTAAATGACGCCTCAGCATTGGAACAAGTTGTAGTCATAGTATACACCTGTGTGGTGTAAGTAAAAAAAAAAAAAAAAGATCCAAGTGCCCCCTGAACTCTCGAGAGAAGCTTTCATCTCCAACCCTAGTGGACTATGTACATGCTTCAGTTCAAGGTAGCATCATCTTGCCGCAGCTATAACCATTGAAACGAAAGAATCTTCTTGAAGGAACCCGGTACGAGTTTGATATACCAGGCGCTGTTTTCATTGTAGTTGGTATGTGCAAAATTTGGCAATAGCTCGAATAGCTAAATGAAACAAATTGCAAATATAAAACACCAATGCCGAGAAGTGAGACGTGGGCACGTCTTCTCGGGAACTCCAGTCTACTTTGACCAATATTCTATATTGGAGGTGGAGGACAGTGTAATTGTGCGGTTTGAAACCAAAAAGAAGAGAAAAAAAAAAGTAAAAAATCATCTTCATAGCAACAACGCCTGTAAATTCACCAAAATTTCATGTAGCATGCCAGATTCGATAGACCATATTTATAGCCACGATTTTCTTTTTCTTGGGTAAGAGCTAGAGCTCAATATAAATCAGTCATACTGGAAGAGAACGCTGATACTTTCACCGTGGTGAACACGACGGATAGCCTGCATTAAGCGGTCAGCATGGACATGGCCCGGGCGCAATGGGCGCAATTAATATAGACGCAAAACACTCACCTCGGCAAAAACGTGGCCAACCTCTAGGACCTCTAGCTTCGGGCATCTGCGCAGGTGCTCGGATTGAACAACGCTGTTGGTTACCACCACCTTATCAAGGGCGCTGGCATTGATGCGCTCAATAGCGTCACCGCTCAGGATACCGTGGGTGACCAAAGCATAGACCTGGGATGCACCCTCCTTCTTCAACAACTTGGCTGCACGAGTGATAGTGTTGGAAGTATCAGCCAAGTCATCGATCAGAATAGCTATCCGGTCACGGACATCGCCAACCAGCATCATGGTGGCATTCTGGCGGTCTGTGATCTTTGTGGGGCGGCGCTCCTGCAGGGGGATGTCAGCAAACTCAAACACGGCTAAAAAAAATTTGCTTGCAACCGGCTATGCAGTGTAAATCAAATAAAAAAAAAAAACTAACCTTGTGGATCAAAGCAAATTCGATACCCATTTGATCAGCGATAGCTGTAGCACGCTTGGCACCACCAGCATCGGGACTGACAATAACAGACTGCTTGTAGTTGGGGATGTTACGCTGAATATAGCTCTTCAGCAAAGGACGTCCATAAAGGTTGTCCACGGGGATATCAAAGTATCCCTGGTATTGAGGGTCGTGCAGATCCATAGTGATGATGTGATCCGCCCCGGCGCAAGTCAGCAGGTCAGCGACCAGGGTACCTGCCTGCGCAACCCACTGCTTGTAGCCAGGACGCGGCTGGAAGCCGTTGATCTTTGAGACAGAGGTGATACTAGGCGAGTCCTCGGGAATGGCACTGTTGGCCAAGGACTTCAGAGAGTCGGTAGTATCACTTCGAGCAAGTTCACTAGAAGCACCAGGACGGCGCTTGACGGGGCTGCCGTTGCTCTCCTCGATTTGTGCTCTGGCAAGGCTCTTTTGAAGGTTGTCGATGCCATTCATCAACCCGAGACCCTCGGGTTTCCCAGGTCCGGGGGTGGGAGGAGTGCTCTCAAAAGTGTAGCCATTGGTGGGCTTATTCACCACAGATGACTTGACAAGGGGAGCTCCTGCCTTGTCGTAGGGAATGTCACTTTGACGAGAGTATGGGAACAGAGGCAGAACGGCAGTTACTCGGCGGGCCGAGGCTGTCTTACAGGCGGAGATCGTAATGAGGAGCTCCATCAGGTGGTCGTTGACTTTTCCACCACCGGACTGGATGATGTAAACGTCTTTCCCACGAACGGACTCTTGGATCTCCACCCGCGTCTCGCCGACTGCAAATTTGGACAACAGCACCTCCGCCGGAGGAATCCCTAGTACGCCACAGATGGTCTCGGTCAACTGTGGGTGGGAAGTACCCCCGATAACAACTAGATTGCGAACCATGTTGTCTGAGGAGTTTGTGAAATTAGAAGGGGTGGAAGGAAACGGAAGGATCGAGTGCGGTTGTGGAGGGGAGATCGAGGAATCTGGAGAGGAAAATCTGCGGAGGCGATATCGGGAATTTCAGAAAATAAGGAACTGTGGTAAAGATAAATGTCTGGAGTGGAGAGTCAAGTGACTACCTCATTGCGGAGGAGAAATGAGTCGAGGATTTGCCCGGACAATGGCCCGGAAAAAAAAAGAAGAAGAATTGAAGCTCGTGTGAGTCCCGCGATAGAAAAAAAGCCTCTTTTGGAGAGTGGAACAGGTAATGGCCTCGGGTTGGCTGCAGGCATTAATGCCTCAGGCACCAAGGTGTCAATACCAACCGGATGCAGTATAGTGCGGGCATATTGGGACAGGTAATAATGCATGGCCCCGCAGGTAAATGTGTAAAGCACAGTAAAGCACAGTAAGGCCAAGTAAACCCGAGAACCCCGACAACGGCGCGAAAAAAAGAAAAAAAAATTAATAGAGACGCAGCAAATGGTCAGCAACCCGTGGGGATGGGGCTCCTCTCGGGCAAAACCGCTTTACAGCACTTCCATTGTTTTTTTGATCGCCGGTATGGTACATGATGGGCGAAAACAAAAATGGGAATAAAAGGGTCATGAAAAAAAAATAAAAATAAAAATGAGAATGAGAAAAAAAAAATACATGCATAATGCACGCTCCCTTGCTCCAAGTTCCGTTGATACTTGATATGAAAATAACACCGACCATTTTGAAGTCCCACCGAGCCAGAATATCCCATGAGAAATAAAACTCCAAAGAAATTTTGGTAAATGAACTTCACTCTAGTCACCAGTGCCAACCTCCCTATAATAGAAGTTAGTATGAGCCTCAAGTAGATCGGCGGAGGAGGGGATGGTAAATAAGCTCACAGGTCAAGCTGTACGCCGTTGCTGACTCCATAGTCTTCCAACGTCAACTGGTCCTTGAATGGACGTTCACCTTGTCGTTTAAGTAAAATCTCATGGGGTTCGCGTCCGATTCGAGCAGCGACTTGGGCTTTGAAGAGCTCTGTAGATATATAGGTTAGAAGGTATCCCTTGGTGCGACTAGCTTCATAGAAACACAGAATGTCAACATACTGATAGGATCCGAGGCCAGACAGGGGATCTCGGCCTTTGTACCCAGACGGTCGTTCACATAGACCACGATCATGGGCTCTGAAGACTGTGGAATGACCGGCTTCTTCTTCTTCTTTTTCTCCTTGTCTTTCTTCTCTGCGCGATCCTCGCGCGGGGCATCCCGATCGTCGCGGCGTCGATCTCGGTCACTGTCTCGAGGGCGATCTCCATAACGGTCGCTGTCACGGTCTCTGCGGGGTGATCGTGGACGCTCATCTCTTTCGCGATATCCACGATCTAGCTTGCGGTCTTCCCGGGGATCGTCGTCTCGCCGCTTCTCCTTCCATCGAAAGCCTCCGGTTTTCTTTGGGCGCGATCGGTCGCTCTCTTGTCGGCGTGGAGACCGACTCCGTGATCGGTCACCCATTATGGATGGCTGTGACCAAAGATAAGCGAAAGGTGTTGGGCAGCAACAAGTCGGTCTTGATCTCAATCTCCGGGAGAGTTGAGAGCTGAAAGATGCACGTGACCTGGGGACTGGGGTCCTCAGGCTAGAGGTACAGGGCACTAATCCAAAATGGGCCTAGTTTGTTGGTGGCGGGTTTGGAGCTCTGAGCCCCGTGATATTCAATTCATCTCGTTCACTTCGAAAACAATTCATGATTTTCGTTCAAATTAATTCTCAGTACTACATTTCATAATGCCTGGTCGACTCCGGGTTCGGCGTCCCTCCCCGACTACCGTTAGCTTTGCCGTATCGAATGCGCCGCAACGCTCCAATTCCCCCGCGAAGATACTATTTGGCTTCCAGATCCTCCTGCGTGCCCTGTTATTCTGTTGTGTGATCCTCGTTGGATTAGTTCGGCTGCGACATATTTCTTATGAAGCAGATGTGAAAATTATACCCTGGCAAGCCGTCTGGGAGACTCCGCTAGGATCTCAGCTGTGTCATCTGGTGGACCCCTACAACCCATGGGTGGTTACGGCGGTATGCGCGGTCGTGGTCTATGGTGTTTTCCGAAGAGGATATACCGGTACATATAGTTCAATTGATTTTCTCCTTGCCCTTCGTACACAAGCTAACATGCTATTCAGAGGAATCACTTCTTGTCATTCGGGGCTTCGGCATTCAGACTTCAACATCATCTTCCACCTACCTCTCGTCTGCAGCCACAAGGTTTATTCCTACAACACAAATCCAAGATATAGTGATCCATGAAGCCTTCAAGGGCTTCGAAGTCAGGTTTTATCTTGCTGTGATCGTGGAAGGAGAGCCGGACGCTTTGGTTGTTTTCCCGGTAAGTTATGTCTTTACCTTGCTAATGTCACTCTGCTAATTGAACTTTAATAACCAGCATTTACTCCCTAAGCGAGAAATTCTTGAAGAGGTATGGCGCGGGTCTCGCCGCTGTCTCTATGACGCAAAGTCATGATGCACTGAGATAAGGGGTATATATGATAAACCAAAGCTGTACCGTGCCTTTGGCATACCAAAGAGATCAAAGTGAGTGGTATGTACAACTTTCTTCAGGCTTCTTCCATCTTGTCTGCAGCCTCCTGCAGCCTTGCCAATTTCCTCTGTTTGGAGACCATATACTTTGCGTTCTGGACCTCCACAGGCTCCGTTCTTCCTTTTTTAAAGACCGGGACATATCTGCCTCCAACGCGGGCGTCATTATCTCCAATCCACACCTTGGCACCTCGGCTGGTCTTCTTTCCTGATCCCTGCTTCCCTTCCATGTGATCCATCATGGTATTATTACCCTGGCTAACAGTCAAGTCCAGCAGTGCACCAGCCAAAATCTCATCAATCTTGCGCTGTCTCCAAACAGTCCACAATCCATCGACCACACCCTTCATGCCAAACTTGCTATCGCCCTTGGCACTACGAGTCTTGTTAAGGCGCACATCGCCAGCGTAGACCCAGTCCAGAGCATCCTCACGGCTGCCTGAGCCCTCTTCGGGGAAGATAGTGTCCCACAGGACCAAGGGCGCGTCGGAGGCCATCTCATAAGTTGGCTTGCACGGATTCTTAGCCACGTCCAATAATTCACGGACAATCGACGGAGACTCGAGCCCTTGTCCAACTAGGAACAAGATGGCGACCATGTGTCTAACCTGATGCCAGAGGAATGCAGACCCGTGCAGTGTGAATGTGTACACCTGGGGTGGAGCTGAAGCCGGTGTTTCTGGCGACTCCATAGTTTCATCAACCACAGAATTTGCTTGCGCTTGAAAGCCAGCTCGATTGACATAGCCCAGAGGAATAGACTTCGGATCCACAAGCTCAATATCAGAGTAATGAATTATACGCTCGAAATTCTCAATCTGCTTGCTTGTATCCAGTTTGCAGAAGTTTCGGAAATCATGGACTCCTTCGTAAGACTTCGCAGCTTCACGCATCGCCTCGATATCTAGCCATCCCTCACGGAACTTTGCATTTTCACCTTTTCCAGCGTTGATGCGATTCTCGAATCCAAAGGCGCCGGGTGTAGGCGAAAATGCAGGCTGCGTGAAGAAATACCGGTAACGGCGTTCTCTACAAGAAAAGCGGGCATCGAATCCAGGAGGAGGGTTAGGACACCAAGCAAGGACACGAATATCCTCTGGAAGCACCCGATTCAAGACTTGAACGTAGTTGATCTCATCCGCAATATCATCCCAGTCTTGATCCACGGCGGTTTCCTCAACCTGCATCGCATCATCGTTCGCCGCTTGCTCTGAAGCTGCAGGGGGAGCCTTTGGCATGGGTCGCGCACTGCGAACCCGAACACCAATTACCTGCCCAAAAGCACTAACTCCACGGTCTGTCCGGCCAGCCTTGGAGTATTCACACCCATCCCAGTAGATAGAGTACGGCCGTAAGGCCCGAGGCGTAACATCATCTGGTTCATCCTCGGGAGAACTAGTCTCGGGGAAGATGAGCCTAGTCCGGCGCATAGCCTTCCACAGCACCTCCTCGATCGTAGGCAATGGCGTAGCGTTGCCATTGGTATGCTCCAGACCATTATACTTTTGTCCCAGGTAGGCGAACTTCAGAGCAATAAACCGCGTGGAGTATTTCGAGGGATCAAAGTCTCGGTGCTCTTTGAGGGCTCGGTTTTTTCCAGGCGCATGCACGATATCGCTCTCGGTAGGCTGCGCAGGCTTCACGGATGCCGCTGAGAGTTCCTCTCGAGTGGGGATCGCGGGCTCGTGGACATCGCTAGAAATAGGCGGAGGGCGAGTCTCTGTGAGTGGTGCAGTGTATTGTGTGTTTTGAGACTTCAATTGGCGTTCCAGCTCGGTGATTCGCTCGACGAGGCTGGCGTTGCTCCAGGTTGTGTAGTCGGGCTGCTCTTGATTGTTGCCCGCCATTTTTTGCGACGGAGGGGGATTGTGTCCGTGGAGAAAGCGCGTTTGGTTATAAGTTGATTTTGGGGACCAGCGAGATAGAGGGAGCCTCAGACTTTTTGGTTGCCTCCGCATACCACTCAGACAACTCAGGGTCAACTCAGATCACTTGGTGCCAGTGGTGAGTTCAGCCCACTATAGAAAATTGAGTCACGAGTGTTTCCACGAGATTGGTACGTATTTACGTTACGTGGAGGTATCGAGGTTCCCACAATTGATGGACTGGACACCCGATGGCGGCTTTAAATACATGTATCGTATTGTACTAGTGGTGGATATAAAATCAATCTGGGCAGCATATCTGTGCCTGATGCGTGAGATTGTCTGGTTTAACTTGAATTATTATACCTTGCAATAAATTAGACTAATCTAAAGATTTATATGAAGAAAATATCGAAGATAGGATGATAGAGTTGAGGCTTAGCTTGAACTTGACACCGAAGTATATTTTTGGACTTGACGATCTGCGGGTTGCTCACCACACCTGGTTCAACCTTATCCTAATACTTTGACTACACTGCATCTGAGTCCCCACGGTACTCCAATCCATGTAAAAGCCTTGCCTTTTACTAGTACATAAAATAACAACCCAGATACTTGCAAATCGATAACATGACAGAAGCAGTCACCACAGAGCCAGAAACCACAGTAACGTTGTTACTTCTGGGCGACCCGGGTTGTGGGAAATCCGTATTCTTATCGTGAGTTCAAAACTGCTAAATAACTTGCTCCGATTCCATACCCTATGCTATGAGACAAATCAGAGAAATCCCCTGTTACTCAAGACTGTCTCTAGAAACGATTCAGTGGGCTCGGATGGCTAACTGTAGGACAGTCGATTGAAGAATGTCCGGCGCCGGACGCAAGCTCAAACAGACTTGGACAATCCACAAGCTCAGCCTGATCATCTCCGAGACAGTGACCAACCATTCATTTATGATATTCATTTCTCCAAGAAGAGCTTCACACTGGAAGTCTACGATACATCCTATCCAAACCAGCACTGGTCGACTCTAAGCCCCAATGTCGCTGTTATAGCATTCGACATCTCAAACCGAGAGACATTGGCTGGGTTGAGGGAGGTAAGACTGATTGATATGATATATATCGTTGGAATTGAACTGATCTTATCCATAGTGGCGAAACGATATAACACGCTATTTCCAGCATGGCTACGGCGAGCGCATCCCAGTGATGATGCTTGGGTTGAAGAGAGATCTGAGAGAAGAGGGCGAGGGTATCATCTACCCACAAGAGGTTTGTGAACTCCTACATACCTGCCCATACATGCACACCAGCTAATCGGCATATAGACCTATCGCATTGCCCAAGAACTTCGCTGTGATAGGTATGCTGAATGTTCGGCTCTGACGGGCGAGCTACTTGGGGAGACATTTGAGGATATTGCGAGGTTGGCGGGGATGTCAATTACAGACAAGGGTGGACAGACCGCTGGGGGATGTAGTATTTTATGAAGTTGTTATATATTGCCAATTGAAATTAATGAGACCATGCATGCAACATGTGATAGTTAACCTGGAGCGAGAATCCATAAAGGACCCAGGTGCTTAGGCCTGTTCTTCACTGCCTGCCACAGGCTAGGCCCCGGGTTGAAAGTTGCGATTGTAAGGCATACCCACAGGCACTCCTTCTAGGCGCTTGCTGGATAAAGTTTCATGTGCCAGACTAAGGTCCAGGCGCAATACTACACGCGACGATGGCTTTACTAGTGCCTGGGTACAATCCATTACGCTAAACTAGTGGGTCGCATTGGGCATATTGATTAGTGTACTATGCATCTACGCATTTACGCAATCAAGACGGACGATACCAAGCACAATCCTTAATTACTAGCATACAAACAGGGAGAAACCAAGGTAACGATTAAGTCCACCTTGTAGATTGACAGCACAGGGCTTTCCCCCAGTTGCAGAACACAACTGGATATCTTTCCCTCATAAGCGCCAGGTCAATAATTGACATCGCTATTCCTCCCCGCTGCAAACAAAATAAGAAATCAAAATAGTGCTGGTAGGTGAGACCACTGATGCAAAAGGACGTGAAGATTCCCGGTGTGAAAGCTCTTTTTTTTTCTTCTGCTGTTTTTCAGTTTCTTTTGTTTTTTTTTGAGACACTGGACAGAAACTAAGATAGACATGTCAAGGGAATTTTTGTTTTCGGGAGATTGGTGCATTTTTCCACTGTTGTCAATGAATCTGTAGGTAAAAAAAGAGCATTTACTCGTCTCGCCTGTGCCTCAAATGGACACGGGATTCAGCCCAATCAGCCCGGATCGCCATAAACTTTTTGGGTATTGTGATCATAGTTCCCCCCTCCTCTCAACAGCTATCTCCGTCACTGTAGAGCGAATCTACCACTTGGCCTCAGTAGTGGTGGTGGTGGTCTGAGCGGTCTCAGCGGCCCACTCAGTGGTCTGCTGGGTGGAGCTGGCAGCCCAGTCAGCACCGTCAGCCTCCCAGCTGGTAGCACCGACAGCAGCGCTGGCAGCAGCGAAGGCAGTGCCGGGAGCACCAGCACCGGGGGCGGTAGCGTCCCAGTTGTCACCGGCGAAACCGGACTCAACGGCACCAGCACCGATCTCCTCAGCACCGGGGGCCTTGGCCTCCTCAGCGATCTCCTTGTTCTCCTCAGCCTCGGGGTCGCGGTAGAAGTACAGGTCAACAACGGTGTCCCACTCAGTCTCACGGGTGGCAAGGGTGCCACGGAGACGGAGGATCTCACGGGCGAGCATCCACCAGACGAGACCGATGGAGTGACGACCCTTGTTGTTGGTGGGGATGGCAACATCGACGAAGTCGGTGGGGGAGTCAGTGTCGCAGAGGGCAATGACGGGGATGTTGACGTAGCTAGCCTCCTTGATGGCCTGGGCGTCGGTGCGGGGGTCGGTGACGATGATCAGGCGGGGCTCCTTGAAAGAGCGGGTGATGTAGTTGGTGAAGTTACCGGGGGTGAAACGACCAGCAATGGCGGTGGCACCGGTGTGAGCGGCGAACTTGAGGACAGCACGCTGACCGTAGGGACGAGCGGAGATGACACAGACATCAGCGGGGTTGTCGATGGCGGCGATGATACGGGCAGCCAGAACGATCTTCTCCCTGTTCAATTGCGCGTACAAATTAGACCAATTATTCTCCTATTATTCATTGATATTCACTGTCGGAATATCTCAGGTTCTTTGATTCATACCAGGTCTTGCCAATGTTGATGACATTGACACCGTCGGGACGGGTCTTCCACAGGTAAGGCTCCATGTGAACCTGCAGGTTCTTGGAACCCAGGTGGCACTGAGCAGCCAGGAGCATCTCAATGTCCTGAGCGGTAGGGTTGAAAACCGGGGGGAGCTGGGAGGGGGCCATGGTGGGCGATTGATTTATTGACGAGTTGGAGAGATCAATCGTCTGGCTCTTGTCGTGGTGATGGAGGGAAGAGATCAAGCCGAATCGCGAAAATCACGCCTCACTCCGGGAGAATTTCGCTTGCCGGTTGTGAGTTAGGGCTAGGGCTGTAAAGATGACATAATCCAAACGGCATGACATAAGCATTTAGTGCCTGAGGCGGAAAGAGGATGCTTGGTTCCCAATCTAGATTAGCGTACTAATCTCCGGGCCGCATGATTTTCCTGGCCAAAAGAGCCATACGAAGAACTTCGCATTCGCCGTCGGAGGTCAGGAATTCTGTATCAGCCTGCATCATGCCTCCACGTTTCTCAATTCAGCCTTCTTGGAAGGCTTTGACGGGTAAGCCACTACTAATTAGCTTCATGTGTGAGTTTTCAATTCATCGATACCAATGCTGATATTCGGCTTTATAACAGGCACCTTGTACGGACAGAGCCCGGCTGCCACATCCTCCAACGCGATCCAAGCGACTGCTCGAGCAGCATCCACCAAGGCTCAAACCCAGAAGAGGACCGACTTCTTTCGTGCTGCGCAGGCCCGCCAGCGGAAGGCTGCCAATTTGTCTCGACGGAAGGTTCTCCAGGAGGAGCGTGATGCCTCTCTCGGTGACCCGGTAGCAAGCCAGTCCACACCTTTTATTCAACAGATCCAGGCCGTTTCAACCGAGCCTCAAGTCTCTGCATCGACCGGCGGTATCAATTACTACTTGAAAGTGGATGAGCTGGACAGCGCATTGCAATTCTCCAAGAACTTGACCGAACCCCTTCAGAACCCAGACCGGGATACCGCAGACCCTCAGCACGAGAAAGAAGCATCCGCAAAGCATGAGCAAGAACATCAGAATGCGAAGGAGGCGATTCAGCGTATCGTCAATCTCAGCAACGGAAATACCAAGGATCGCATGCGATTGAACATCCAGAAGTGTATTGAGGAGTTTGGACGACACAATACGGATGGAATCCTGCCTGCTAAGCCCGCCAGCGTGCAGCAACCCAATTCATCCGAGCAGCCGACGAAGGTTCCTCGGGTTGGTACCGACACCGGCTCCCCCGAAGTTCAGGCTGCTATCTTGACCGTCAAGATCATGAACCTTTCCCGACACCTGCAGACCGCCAACAAGGATAAACACAACAAGCGAAACCTGCAAGTTCTTGTGCACAAGCGTCAAAAACTGCTCCGATATGTTCGCCAGAAGGAGCGTGGTGGGCCCCGGTGGACGAACCTCATGGAGAAGCTGGGTCTATCCGAGGCTACGTGGAAGGGAGAGATTGCTCTTTAAGGGATCTTGGGGGCGAAGAAATGTATCATCTTATAGAATTCGGTCGTCCTTGGGTGTCATTAATTGAGTATCAGCGTGTTTCTCCATGTCACAGAACTGGCCCAGGGATTTTGTGGGGTTACGTTTTGGACCTGGATTACCAGATTTCTCATGTTGTGAGTGACTGGTAGCATTTGTACAAATAGCATTGTTTATTTATCGTGTTCTTATTTGGCCTCTATTGGGCAATATACCTTCCTGGAATTATATCTGTTGATTCTAGAACTTGAAGTCTTAAATATTCTCCAGATGCCTCTAGTAGTATTCTCCCTGGCTACATAGGGGAAAGATCAACTTTCAAGTCCAGATGTCCTTCATCAACAGATGGATATTATAGAGACAAAGTGTAATGATTAGCGATAAGGATATGCTACAATGTTGTTCAAATGTTTACATCCATCGTGATATAGATCCATTAGATACATCCATGGATATTACTGTAGTATGTAATCGTAGAGATCGATTGATGGACTCATACGTAGTGTGGATGTGGCTGTGGAATCGTGATGCCCAATAATTAAGGTGTTCATATAGATTCACCGCCTTATGTCATTCTGCCAACAATGATTTTTGGTCCAAGTTACGGGTCGAAAGTCGAACTTCCCCAGGTTGTTGGCAGAAAGAGAAGATCAGACCAAGTCGGATCTGATTGTTTGCTCAAATGGTTATTAGCCCTGGAAACGCGTCCACGTCAACAAATAATTCAACCTCGTCAACAAACTCTCTTCCTCCTTCTCACCCTTCCCACAATTTTCCCACCACGCTTCAAAGCATCTCCAACCCTTCAAAACCTTTTCCACTTTCACCTTCAAATTCAAAACCAACATCCTCTTTAACTTCTTCTCTCGTACCGCCCAAAATGCGTACGCGATCTCAGCCTCTTTCCCCGGGAGGCCTCAAGTCCCTTGACGACCTGCCCCGTCGCCGACGTGCGACGCGGAGTGCGTCGGTTACCGAATCCAACACTAATACGACCACGGTTACAACCAAGGTCGAGAAGGCTAAGCCAACTGCTCGTGGTCGAAAGCCACGCGCCAAGAAAGCCACTGGGCGCAAGAAGGTAAACAAACTCAACCACTACACAAACAACTTGACCATTGCTAACAAAAACAATATTAAAGACTACTAAGAAGACCGACGATCACCCCGACGCGGTTGAATCTACAAACACAGTCCTTGAAGAGACTGTCTCTGCCGCAAATGAACAACCCTTGACCCGCCTCTCTGAGCTTACTCCTAAGAAATCGCCATCCCGTCTCAACAGCAACAAGCAATCACCAGACCAAGTTTCAGATAAGAAGAAGCAAACCTCGCCATTTACCATTGCCAAGGCGGCATCGCCAAAGAAAACTACTGAGCATGAATCGTCATCTGCCCTAAAGACCCGACCATCCAAGACCACCCCGAGAACGCCCTCTCGGCACAGAACTCCTCTGCGCGCACATAACGCAACTCCCATTGTGCGCCGTTCCCGCGTCCCATACTCCACCATCGCAAGTCGCCGCCGCAGTGTTGCTGGTGGCCATGTCTCTCAGACTTTGTTCCGACTGCCAGACCTTATTAACGAGGCTGGACTCATTGAACCCTCCCCACGAACCAGGCCCTCTCACTTTGAAGAAAATCCCGAGTCAACCTCTGTGCTCCCTGCCACTCCAGCACCAAAGAATTCTACCACCACCAACATTCCCCAGACTGCACCTGCTGCCAGAGTCTCCTCATCACCCGGTTGGAGCCGATGGATTTTTGATTCTGTCTCCCGGAGATGGTCGACTATGCGCGGACGACTTGATTTCAATAGAGACGGCGACTCCCAGCTAGCGCCCGCCGAAAAAACAAAAGAAACAAGCGTCTCTGGTGCGCAATCAGCCCAACAGGCTCTAGGAACAGAACCATTCCCCTCCGTCATTGAAGAGAGCACGGAGCCCGACTTACCTGTAGCGAGTCCAAGCCATTACACACACCCTCGGCGTACGCGCAGACGATCAACCACCACAACACCAGCCACCACTACATACTCTCTCCGCCCTGCTGGATTCAGCGCAGAACTTATTGAAAAGTGCTTTCCCACCCTGCCACCAGCCGAGGTCGCTGCTCGCGTTCGTCGCCTTTCTAATTCAGGCTCGGGACTACTACCGTCAGACATGGATTTGGGATCAGAAGAACAATCAAAGAAGCGCAAAAGACCGCCATCCCCTGAAACTATTCCGAACCCACCGGGCTGTAGCTATGGCATCAATGATGAGTATTTTGAATTCGATTCGGACGATGAGGAATGGGCCGCAGAGGAACAAGCTCGCCGAGATGCTCTTGCTGAGAATGAATCAGCCACTGAGAAGACTGAAGGTCCCGCCGCTAAAAAACAGCGCGTTGAGGAGTCTGCCCCGAAGCGTCGCCGACATGTTCTCTATGCCAACACTCCCCGTAAAGCAGAGAAACGTCCCGGGTACGACCGCAATCGACCTCATCGATTGTATCAACCTACACATTTACCTACCGTGGAGTCTAGTGAATTCCTTGCCGAAGCGCCGTCTGCAGGCAGCCCCTTTGTAACAGGCGGCAGGAACACAGCTGGATGGATCGTCAGAAACCCCCATGGCACATTCCAGACACCCGGCTGGGATTCATCTTCTTCTGATGAACCCGTCTTGGACGAAACACCCGCGGAGGAACAACCTGTTGTTATGGGCGAAACACCTGCGCAGCCAGCAACTCCCTCTCAGGCTGCCGTCAGCCCTCATGGTACGTTTACGTCGGGGACCCCAGGAATCTTCCCCTCTTCTCCCCCAATCCCCTCACCATCCACCACGATGGGCACCCCGGTTCTTTCACCTCCGTCCCCGAGTCGGGTCTCCTCAAGCCCTCTCCTTAGAGTGGCGAGAAATGCGCGGGGTCTGTTGCGTTCTTCAGGTATGATCGTAAATCAAATATATGACGGAAGCTGACTTTATAAAGCTGCGGCTCTTCTCTCAGGTTCGAACGCAGAGGTCAATGAAACCTCTGATGACCCGTCGCCCCTTAGCCGGGCACGCAATAAGGCCGAGCAATTCAAGCCAAAGACGCCGAGCCGCCTCCGTGAAGCCCACGATTGGCTGAAGAGCCCCGCGACAGGCTCTCCCAGCAGCGGATTTCGACCCGCCTCCGCTGCCGCTACCGACACCCCTCCCAATGCACGTGTCGGCACTTCCCCATTCGCCACTGACCCCATGTCGGTCGATGGGTCATCCTACCTCAAGTCGGCAGAGACTGGCGAGGCTCAGTTTGACCCCGATGACTCATTGGCCGGCATGGAGGAAAGTGGTGAAATGGGGACTGAGTGGCTACTTGGTGAAAGCCACGACGGGGACATGGGCGGCCTTGACTGGCCATCACCGACCGGTCTCAATGAGATTTTCTCGGTGAGAGGTGCCGAGCGGGCAATGAATGGGGAAGAGAAGGCCCGCCTCGCCTTTGGCTATTGGGGGCAGGAGAGAGAGATGGGCGCCGTTGGCGCCTAATAAAAACATGTACTAATAGTTGAGGGGAGGAGCATGTACTATAGTGTACCATAGTGTACAATATTGTACAATAGTGAATTTGAGTTGAAACTCAAATTGAAATTCAAATTGAAATGTTCTTCCAACCTCGCGGAGCCAATCTTCTCTCAGTTCAACTTTAGAATCAAATCACCTATATCACGCTGACTCAACTAAATACTAAACCGTCGCTTTTTCGACGGAAGAATGGACTCCTAGGAGGACTTGTTCAAAACAGTGCCATCGCAAACTTGAACACAACCCTTCTCAACATCCATGGATGCTTATGGAAGTTATCCTCGATGCCCAGGTGTGAATATAGTTCCCATAGTGAATGTTGTGACTCTTGACTGCCATGCCAAATATGAGCCCACTGGCACGTATGATCCTGCAACAGGATGCACCCTTCGTCAGATCTCGAGATACGACTCCAAATATCTTTCACTATCATATACATGATTTCGCCAGCGACCAGGAGCAGTTGACTTAGGCTTCTCAAC
Source organism: Penicillium herquei (assembly GCA_039634405.1). Classification (NCBI taxonomy): domain Eukaryota; kingdom Fungi; phylum Ascomycota; class Eurotiomycetes; order Eurotiales; family Aspergillaceae; genus Penicillium; species Penicillium herquei. Next base: position 1,806,234 of record CP098387.1, on the reverse strand, counting down.
CTTGGTTGTAGCCGTGGTCGTATTGGTGTTGGATTCTGTGACGGACGCACTCCGCGTCGCACGTCGGCGACGGGGTAGGTAACGACAAAGTTGGCGTGTCAAGACGATAGAAAGCTCGAGACCTTCAGGCGAGAGAAATTGTTGACAGAATTTTTTTTTACGGGGCTGTAGGACTAGTCGAGGCTATACGGTATTTACACTCAAGTGCTGGACGTCCACGGTCAACTGGTGCCACTAGCTGATCACCTCACCTTCTTCCACACGGGCAAAGGTTCATTAGGGAGGTGGGACTCATTGTAGCTGTTTTTAACGGAGCGTAGTCAGGCCCTCCATTTATCCCCTGGTTAGTATGATACTATGTCCTATCTCAACCCCAAAATTGTTCCCACACACCTACCTGTTTACTGCATGAATTTTCCCAAGAAAATTAAGTCATTTATCTCGAGGCTGAAAACCACTGCGGATATGAAAGAAGGTCACAAAAATTAGGTAGAAACCTACGAACTGTTGTCCATCACAGTCTACCGCCCGTTACATAGTATACTTTTAAGCTCTCAAGTGCTGTATACGTCAAACGTTCAAGTTTAAACGAATGAGAGATAGAGAGAGAAAGCCTAGAAACGATTGAAAAAGATAAGACACCATGAGCTACTCAGCGCTTTGTTACCATCATCATGATTACCCCGTTGCTAATGTTGGCTGGCAATATTATATTGTCTTCTGAATGTTGTTTCACTGCTTCAAGTTGTGTTCCGGGTTCCGGGTTTGATTCACATATTTTCCGAGTCCCTGGAGGCCATGCAACGCAAGAAGTATTTGACCGAGTCTTCACGGAAGCTCCATCCATTTGGCATATCTTTCCAATACCTGCGCGCCTGTAGATCGATCATTCACTTGGGAACTAACGGATTCCGAGCCGAGAGTCGACATCTGGAACGTGATATCGGATCTGTGGGCCACCCGATCCGACGTCAAGGGGTCAACATTGGAATAATTCGGGTCGCAAATACTAAGAACATTGGAATATAAGACAATGAGTTACTAGGCATCAAAAATCCAATTATGCATAATAATTCAACAACTATGAAAGTTCAAGGTGGGTGGGTCTTTCTCAAAAGACTGAACATCTCAGTCCCACTAATAATAATCGATTTGTAGCGCCAACTCCAGTACACTTCTTTTCACATGGCTCAACGATGATGCTCGGCGAGGAGTCCTCCTCAGCTCAGTATTGGAAAAAATGTGGCGATGAAGCGCTCGAGCATAACATTAAAGGGGTTGTCATTATGGTAAGTCCAATCACTCTAACCCGAGTTCCTTCAGTTCTAAGTTTCTAACTGTCAACTGAAAATAGGGTGCCCATTGGGCTTGCCTTGGGAACCAAATCCAAATCGCCACTAACCCAAACCCAGGCAAAAGTCCAGTTGCCTATGTCCATCCCTCAAAATATGTCGATTACAAGCTTAATACAGACCTTGAAACAGCTGAGCGATGTATTGGCTTGCTCGCCGATGCCGGGTTTAACGTGAGCGGCAATAATACTTTCGAATGGATCCACGATGTTTATCTGATCCTTATACGCATGTTTCCCAACGGATGTCCCCCGACCACACTCATTTCATTGAACGCGCGCTATGATCCTCACTACCACATGAAAGTGGGATCGACTCTACGCCAGCTACGAGAAGAGGGATATCTGCTCATTGGCACCGGCGGAGCAGTACATAATCTGTATAGAAACCGCTGGGCCCCCATGCTGCGATTCCGGGATAATTTTGCTCAGGAGTCTGCACCGGAGTCTTGGGCGTTGGAGTTTAGACAGGCAGTTGAAGATGTTATCATGAACACATCAGGGCCGCAGTTGAGACGCGCGATGACAAGACTGATGAAGCACCCGGAATATCGTGATGCGCATGCAACGGATGACCATTTTATGGCGGCTATGTTCCTTGCAGGGGCATGTGGAGATTTCGCTGATGAGGGTTCCAAGGCAGTGCTTGGAGCAGAAACATGGGAGCTGACCAATATGTGTAACTCTCAATTCACAGTTGGGAGCTGGTAGTTGCGAAATTTTGATTTAAATGGATTGTGGGCGTCAGATTATTTACGCATAACATTTCGAAGGTTAAGATGAATGTAACTTTCTCGCTGTTTGCTCCAGTTGTCAACATGCAGACTATTGACAAGAAACCGGATCATTGTAAGATAGGTCAATGTGCAGGTCTATTGAAATAGGACATGTGGTCTATGAATTCCCGATGATTTTATCGTACAAAGAAATAATAAAATCCGCTATTGACTTACAAAATGCTTCTAGGAATGATTAATATTTCGACTTTTTCCCTGTGCATATTCAGAATTCCCAGCCAATGATGGAACCTCAAGTACTCTACAGGCTTTAGTACGATTTATTGAATTGCTCTTGGAAATTTTCCGAATACTTGAAAAGTCGAGAAATACACCAGGAACTGTAAGTTCATGTGAGCCGGAATTTAAGAGCACTTTAATTTTATGTGCAACTTTGATGTTGGATAGGTTCAACACACGGCCAAATCACCAAAGAAACATGAGAAGTTTACAGAAGAATTGGATTGAATGATTTGAAATAGCAGTGATATTACAGTTGAGAATTGAAATGTCTGGGTTTAAGGGTGTTGCATCTTCCAAAAATGATACCCGGCTGCAATGCTTGCAGTGAGTAAGGATGTGAAGATTAAAGCACCGCCCGTCACGAAGCCTTGCTCAAAGAACCCGAGCCTATCTCCCGAGTGACGCTCGGAGACTGACAACGGACTTGTTAGTTGCTTGATGAGCTTATCAGTATCCGTGCTTCCAGCCGAGAGCAATAAAGACCCCGCGAGACACGTATTTGAAGATCGGTGCAAAACCTGGGCGCGGCTGACTTGAAACAGATGGGACGGATATCGAACTTCCTGGGCAGGTGCCGTATTATGAGGAATGACAGGACCCACTGCAAGAAACGACAAGTTATTAGCAAACCAACTTCCTCATAGTGGGAGAGAATAATCTCACCTAACATGTCATATGGAACATGGTTGATCCACGCCATCCCAGCGTCAATGGACTCAGAGACATATTTTGCAGCAGCTGGCGCAGCAAAAGTAAAGCTTGCGTTAAGAGGTCCCATACTGAAATAAATGATTAGCTTAAAAATAGCTGAAGACAGGTTTAGAACATGGCAAACTAACGAGTTGCAGAAATTTATCGCGTCATCTAGACTCGACACCGTGTGGATCAGGATAAGCCGCCCATCGATCTTGGCTTTCAGAAGATGGGACGCCCTAGTTCAGAGAACACGAGTTAATTACTTTCCTAAATTCTCCAGAATAATCAAACTGACTGATCATGAACTTGTGCCACGGCCCAACCAGTCCCGGAAATGATAACCCGACAGCTCTCGTCTGAGACAACCTGCGACAGCAGAGAAGATTGATTCCCTCTTCCTGGCATCTGCTTGTGTTCCTGTAATCCGCGACTCAGATAACTTGGGGCTTCTTTGATTAGCAGGTCAATGAAGCTTTTGGCGCAGAATTCATTAACAAATATCACATCGGGCGCATATGGAGAGCGACCGTTGAAAGCAAAGCGAGACACAACTAGGTGAGCCGCAGCCTCACCCAAATTAGCTGTGCGATCAACTATGGCCGCATTTCTGAAGGCCTTTGGGGAGATGATATCAAGATCAGTCTTCAAATCTCCGGGCTGCAAATCTTGAGATAATACGAGCGTCGAGCGAAGGAATTCGTCATCAGGCCGTGAATTTGTAATGACAAAGGTATCCTCATCGAGAGACTTTTGAAGCACCGACCCAAGAAACGAAGGCAAGGACGAGGTTATATTGGGAAGCTATGATGAAAGTAAGTTTACCAAGCGTTTCTTGGTTGGCAGCGGGTTGCAGAAATGGCGTACCTCGAGAATGATACAATTTCCAGAGGCGATCGCCGAGCTGACAGCTGCGATTGTGGAGTAGAACAAGGTGTACTGCGTAGGAATAATATAAACAATACCGGCAGCTTTCTTTTGATCGATGTTGTCTTTCCCGTTGGCGGTTCTGTATTCGACTTCCAGACTTCGCGCAGGATCAAGCGATCCGTAGTGCGTGTGGATCTCTCTCAGAGCAAGAGTGACCTCGGTCTGCACCTCATCAAACGTGTGCCCCGCTTCTTCTAGAATGAGTTGTTTGAATTCATCCAAATTTGAAAGAACGGCTTGTTGTAGACGTTGAAGTTCCTGCTGACGGTATCTGACATTGTTGGTTCTGCCGTCGATGTTGCCAGCGAGAACTCGCGCCAGGTGACGCGGTAGATTCAAAGCTGTATTCGACTCCATTTCCGTCATCAAGTGTGAAATGAAATGAGAACTATTGACGTGGAAGTAATCGATATCATTTTACTATTTACTTCATGCTACCCCCAAGGCTCCCGAGATCATTGTAGGGTTAGTCCAAACCCCGCTCGGCTGCCCACTTTCCCGACGACATGTCGGGTGCAGGCTGAGGCCGAGTGGCAACGGTGCAGTTGAAGCCGAGTCCCTAAATCCGATCCAATTCACTAATCTGCCAATAGTGTATCTATAGTCTGACAATAATTTGCGGATAAGACGGACCCAACTTGTGAATGTAGCAGTAACAAGGTTGAGTGTGCATTTGAATTGCCCGCAGAGCCGAGTCATTCTAGTCTTGCATAGTGAACCTGGACTTCGTCTATGCCCAATCTTTGTGACGCATCATCATCCTGGATTCTTCAATTTTTCTAATCCAAAATGTCTATCATTGCGACCGTTACAACTACCACCACTCGGACATCAGCCCCCTTGATCGACTTGGGGGATTATGAGGTTCACCACAGTGTCCACGAAGAACCCACACCTATGCCCTTTGCTTCCGTGGCACCAGATAATATGCCGCTAAACTGGCCTGTTGATCATCGTCGAATCCCTGCCTTCCGTCCTATAAACCGCAACCTCGATATGTCCGAAAGACCAGCAGGTTCAAATCCGTTTGAATCGGTTCTTATTAATGTCATGCTACATGGCGTGTGGCTTAACGCGGTATGGTTTCTTTCATCGGACTAAGTATGAAGAGTTTCTGATTATTCATAGGTCACATCTCGCGTCTGGCGTTTTACTGGGGGAAGGTTGAATGACCGCTTGTTTCACTATAGGATTGGTGGTGAGTGGTAGCTGTGTGACAGATGCTATTCGGGTGTCATTGAAATGTAGCCATTCCTATTCTACCGTTTGTATTTTCTACTCTCGTCGTGTTTTAGCTAGTAACTATAAATCCAAGCCTCGATCTATAAGAATGAATTATATGAGTTGATTGTTCTAATATTCAACATACTCAATACCCGTAATATCACCCAGGTCAGTGAACAAGGTCTCCTTCTGCATCCCATCCAGTCGAGACGTGTATACACCTCCCATCAAGTCACCAAAAAACATACGACCGCGCCTTGCGTCCAAAGATAGTCCAATTCCTTCGTGGAGCCGTTGGACGAGAATCCTGATGGCCATATGACCGGATTTGCGTACAGCATCAAGATTGACAGCATTGACGGAATTCCCAAACGGTGGATCTCCGCGATCACTCCAGTATAGAGTATTGGTCTTGATTTCAAACTCCAAATCTATGGGCTCAGGGAGATGATCAAGAATGACAAGTGGCTCTGCAGCGCTGCTTGTCATTGAGTCGACATTGTCAAACAGGTTCAGACTCATACTCATAATCTTCCCCTCGCCACCCTTTGAGGGACCCTTCTGTGACCAGTATAGCATTCCTCGGACCTCATCCACCGCAATCCCAACACACCAATTCCGGCAGTCCTTGCGGTCATCCTCTGAGGAGCCAGCGCAGTAGAGGACCTGGACATTGGCTCCATCCAAGTCAGCTCGCATGACTCTCATGCCCTCCCGATCGCACCAGTATATTTTCTTCCCAGCAATCTTGAGCTGTTTTGGTGTATGTGTCACGCCACTCGGGATTATAGTGACGATGTTGTTGCCAGAAAAGTCGCATCGTTGAATGGTGCCGTCGTTGGCTAGGGGCTCGCCCATGTTCGTCCAGTAGAGTAGTTTGTTTTGTAAATCGATCGCAATTCCATCTGGCAAGGTCTGTAATCCAGTCACCAACTCCTGGAAATCTGTGCCATCGGGTCGACAGGACATGATTCGGCCATTACGACGGGGGAAGCTTGTGAGTCCCAAATCAAGGAAGAAGAGACGTTCTGTTAACGCCATCAGGGCTCGGGTAGGTGCAAGAACTTCCAAGTACATATATCTGATAGACTTCCAAGGTTCAAGTTTTCAAACAGCTGAATATATAGTATTTTGAATATGATCGCTGATCAATGCCCACTGGCAGGTGGTTAAGGACTGATCGGCTATTGGCGATATACCAGTCCACAGGTCATCTGTACAAACTCCGGTGTCCGGATATCTCCGAATTTCGCAATTCAGATGGCTTCTGCCCAGTGAAACTTCATTGTAATCTCGGGGAGCTTGTAGAATCGGCCCGTACGCGAATGGAATGCGGATATCAATCGGGCCGCATCTCACGAGCAGCATGCCGATGTGCTCCGACTAGATAAGTTTTGGCGAGGCCTGGCTCCGAATATGATCGTCATTCACACTCAGGTAAAATATTGTTCTAATGACCTGCTGGTTAGCGGAAGTCAATATTGGAAGCTTAAGTTGAGTATTGAAATGTTGACTAGGCCTTTCGGGAGTTGATGGTCATTTAGATGATCAGGAATAAAAAGCTGATAGGAATGCGTATAAGGAGAAGAGAAATTTTATTTTTCAATGTTCACAAGTAAGAGGAATTTATTTACAGCCTTTGAGGGGAGCTAAGGAACTATTCGATTTTCCTCGCAGTTGAGATATCCATGACTCCTTCACCTTCCACAACCTTAGCCTCGATCACACCGTACACTGGAATCTCAGCCAGACGAGAGGTAATATGATGCAAAGTTGGAAGCTCCTTCCAGCTTTTGCCATCGATCTCGACGTCTCCCTGAGATGCCACGAGTATTCGGGTGATTTTAGAGGGAACAACTTGCGATTCCTCCGCAAAATCAACGAAGACAGGGTACTCTGCCTCTGGTCTCCCTTTGTTCTCCTTGCCAACAGATGGCATGTAGCGATGTACGAGGAGACCCTGGTCAGCAGACTTTGTTCCGTTGGTTGGATTATTTTCCTGCTCTTTCAAGCCGGTCAAAGTCATCTTGCCCCAAACAGCATTTCTCCAACCGACGTTGACACTGTACGACTGCTCTTTCTTTTGCACGTCAATGTCGCTGAACAGCTTCGGGAATCCAAGTTCCTCTCTTCCCGAAAGAATGGGATCAGTAAGATCCTCGAACATGACAGGAAGGTATGTGCCTCGCGTAACTTTCCCGCTGGAGCTTTTGCATTCTACGCCGTGGATATAGAGTCCAAAATGGTTATAGCCACCTCCTGCAAGCCAGTCCAGCCCATCTAGAGTAGTTTGAGAGAAGGTGGCGTAAGCCACACTGCCAGTTCCAGAAAAGTCATATGAAGAACTAGGCAAGAACCCTTTGAGGAGTGTTCGGCTGGTTTTTATCTTGATGGATGCGGTGGTAAAGCACGCCTTTGTAGATGCTAGGGCTCGGCTGTGACCCCAGAAGTCTTGTCGGGGCCCGGGCATTGGGCCAAAAACGCTGGGCTGCCGGTAATATACCTGTGGGGTTTGAGAGCGTTGATGCTGCCGCAAAAGCTCAGTAGCGGAATCCCATTCATCATAATCGTAGATTTCAGAGATAATTGCCATGGCTTTTAGAAGATACATGTTAGCCAAGTCATGATTACCATAAAGGTGCTGATTGAGGACTTATAAACGCAGGGGTAGAATGTAGAAGAGCAAAAGAGCATACCTTTATCCATGGGTAAATGAGTTCTCCCAGACTCCCGTGTATACTCTTGGATACGAGTAACACGCTCATAGCGAGCTTTTTCATAAAGCTTCAATCGCTCAGGAACTTCTTCTTTAGAAAGAGAGCCTGGTAGTAGCACTGCTAGAGCAAGACCATCCTCGATTGCCATAGCACCGCCAGATGCACGATATGGCAAAAAGGGATGAGCTGCATCTCCCAGCAATGCCAAACGGTCCTCAACCCAAGTTGGGAGAGTTTCCATGTCGAGTAGAGGCCAAATCTTCAGCGTTTCCGGATCGGCCTTCGCCAGAAGCCTACGGACCCCTGGCTCGTAATCTTTGTACACCTCGAGCAGTGTATCTTTACCAGCGGCTTGATCCCAACCTTGGGATACCCCAGTGTTGGTGAGGTGATCAGGGTGAATGCAGACAAAGTTGAGCATTTCATTGTTGACACAGGGATATATCACGATTTTGCTGCCAGGACCGTGCCACATATCAACAGATCCAAATTCTTTGGCCAGGTGAGCTGTATCTGGATCATCTAGCACAGTCTTGCGCGAGACCATAGAACGGAAAGCATTCTTGCCTGAGCTGAAAGCCTGCTTGTCCGAGCCGGTGACATGGCGTCGTGCAACTGAATGCACTCCGTCCGCACCGATAACAAGATCACCATGTACCTCTGTACCATCGGCAAGACTGACGGTTGCAGTGTGTGGATTAACTCCAATAACCTTGCTCGATGTATGCAGCACAGCAGGCTTTCCTTTCCCTGGGGCTTTGGCCTTATCTTTCAAAGCGTCATGAAGATGGGCACGATGAATGAGAAGCCATTCCTTTTATTCGGAGTCAGCATTTGATTAGACAGAAATAGGGTAAGGAACTTCTCACATGCTGCCATGTATCGGAATACTCTCCAAACTTTCCAGTGAATTTCAGTTCGCCGTCGGAGGTAAAGTCTCGGATCTTGTGTGCTCTGGTTAGAGATCAAGTTGCGTTTATCTCGGATGTTTTGGTCAAATACCTGCTCCGTCTGGACAGCTCCGTACTGAGCAGCATCTACCCCAATTCGCTTCAGAAGTCCGTTTGCGTTCGGGGTGAGGTGAATGGCTGCGCCAACCTCGTTGGCAAATCGGGATCGTTCGAACAACTGCCCTCGGCGTATTAGCTAAATCTGGACACAACAGAACGCCACAAGCTATTACAGTACCTCAACTTCATGACCTTGTTGTCTCAAAGCAATTCCTGCCGCTAGCCCGCCAATCCCAGCTCCGACAATGAGGACTTTCAGGCCCTTTGCAGGAACCTCTCTAGCTGTTTTGCTTTCGATGCCCATTTTGCGTGAAAGGAGTAGAATGAGACGAAATTTTCGAGAAGATTGAGTGAAGGAAACAATTTATTCTTCTGAGGAAGTCTACATCAGTAGTACCAATGATCTACACTAACATTTCTATTTCCATAGTTATACTTTTCTCCCAACCATCAACGCATCTGGATGATTTGATGATCTGACGATCTTAGCATCCCGACACTCCTCGGCTCCACATACCCGATAGTTTTACGACCCGGCTGCGTGAATTCTGAACGTGTATTTATTACATAGCATGGCTATCAAAAGCACATTTCTGGAATATTGCTTTATCTCATTCTAAGTTTCGAATTGAATCTACCAATCTACCGTTCAAAATGCCGAATGAAATCAAGGACATTACCCGAATCGATGACACCTCGTTTCCCTACATCATCGAGGAAAATGTCACCGTTCGTCTGGCAAATGACGCTGGAATCATCCGTTGCAATGTATACCGCCCCAAAGGTATTGCGAATGCCCCCGTCTTGGTAACTTACGGGCCCTATGGCAAGGATCTCCATTATAAAGAGTATGTAACTTATGATTTTATCCGGCATATTTACACCTGAAACTAACTCGTTCATCTAGCTTTGCCATCCATTCCTACAATGAGGTGAATCCCGAGCATCACTCTGACCATTCTGCCTGGGAGACCCCGGATCCAGGATTCTGGACCCAACATGGCTACGCTGTCGTTCGTGCAGACGAGCGAGGTCTTGGACAGTCTCCTGGTATTTTGGATACCATGTCTCGTGGCACCAGTGAGGCCTTTGTCGACGTCGTGGAGTGGGCCGCAGATCAACCCTGGTCAAACGGAAAAGTTGGCCTCCTTGGTATCAGTTACTATGCCGGTAGCCAGTGGCGCGTTGCCGCCCGCCAGCCCAAGGGATTAGCCTGCATTATTCCTTGGGAGGGAATGTCTGACTACTACCGTGACCGCTGCCGTCATGGGGGTATTCTCTCCAATACTTTCATCAAATTTTGGTGGGATCGTCAGGTTGTCTCTAACCAGTATGGCCTTGGCGGACGTGCTGCACGAAAGTGGGGTCCTGATACCATTGAAGGCGATCTCACTGAAGAAGAATTGGTTGCAAACCGGAATGATCAGACAATTGATAACGTTACCAACCAATTCCGCGATGACCCATATTACGCTTCAAAGGAGTATAATATGGAAGATATCAAGGTTCCTCTTCTGAGTGTGGCTAATTGGGGCGGTATTCTGTTACACTTACGTGGTAATGTCATGGGATACTTAAATGCTGGATCGGAGTTGAAATATCTCCGATTTATCACTGGCCGCCACGACCTTCCCTTCTACTACAAAGAGGAGGTTGAAATCCAAAAGAGCTTCTTGGATGCTTTCTTGAAAGGAGAGGATAAAGCAGGCTGGAGTACTGGTGAAGCACCAAAGGTTGATGTCTTGTTGAGGAAGGGAAATGTTGGCTTTAACAATGCTGAGGCTGAGAAGGCCTATGGTCGACGAATTGAGAACGAGTGGCCAATTGCCCGAACTCAGTACTCTAAGTTCTATTTGAACCCTGACCTTCAGCTTCAGTCAGAGACACTGAAGTCTGAATCTAAGCTGGTTAAGCTTGATTACCGTGCTCTCGGTACCCTCGACAAGCCATCGTTTCTACAATTTTCCACCCCTGCCTTCGAACAAGAAACAGAGATCACTGGTCATATTACTGCTCGTTTGAACGTCTCTGTGACTCCCGATAAGGGAGGACCTTTGTCTTCTGACATCGATCTATTCTTGACTCTTCGATACATTTCACCATCCGGCGAGGAAGTTTTCTACACAGGAACAGCTGGCGACCCCGTTCCTCTGACAAAGGGATGGCTCCGTGTCAGCATGCGCAAAATCAACGACAAAAATTTGAAACATCGCGAGTATGCTCCCTACAGGGACTACTTCTCGAGCGATGTCTTGCCTGTGATGCCTGGCGAGGTTTATCCTGTGGACGTTGAAATTTGGCCCACGAACATTGTAGTTGAGAAGGGTGGCAAGCTTATTCTGGAGGTCGGTTCGGGAGACACACAAGGCTCGGGCATCTTCCAGCACAATGATCCAACTGATCGGTATGTATCAATAAACCCACATGCTATTGACTTTCCACTGACTCCAAACAGAGCCACCGAGAAATTCCAGGGTACTAACCACATTCATTTTGGACCCTCCTATGAGAACTTCGTTACTTTGCCGATCATTCCTCATGCGTGAATATTTTCTCGCTCGAATTCCCGGGCTTGCCGTGCTCTCCGAGTGATGGCCTAGCATGTAGTTGTGGAAACGTGGAGCCGAATACCCGATGGGGGTAGCCGAAGGAGACCCAATGCAGTTGTATACTATTAAAGCTAGACAGTCAAACTAGAAAACACAATTTTGTTCATATAGACTAGAGTTCCAGTGGAGACCGTGCAAATAAAACCGTGCCCTTTCATCTGAACTATTGTTGAATAGTCTCCTGCTCTATTGAATAACTCCATTTGACCATTTCGTCCCTCTTGTACCCGCCTACGATGAACACTGAATCCCCTCAACTCCGTTCTCTGAACCGGTATATTACAACACATGACGAAAGTGGCAGAGCCGTGTTCTCCAATCTGATCTCGGAGTCTTTGACTATGCAAATGGTCAACAATTTTCCTTTTGGCCTTCCGTACACTTCCCATGAATTTCCCGCCCAGTTGTCCGCGGATGCCGATATCACGCAGTATAATGCCGATCTGGCCTCACCTCCGGGTCTTACCATATCAACTGGAACCGTCTGTCGAATTGTCGATTTTCCGCCTGCATCTGAAAGTCCCTTGCACCGCACTGTTTCCTTGGATTATGGAGTCGTTTTAGAGGGCGAGGTAGAGCTTTCTTTGGATGATGGGGAGAAAAGAGTTCTCAAGAGAGGCGACGTTGCTATTCAGCGGGCCACAAACCATGCTTGGAAGAATGTGACACCTGGTGGTGGATATGCGAGAATGCTGTATGTCCTTACGCCTTGTCAGCCTGTCGAAGTGCAAGGGTTGGGAGTTCTGGGTGAGGTTGTCGAGGGCATTGATGTGAAAGCTAGTGAATAAATTCTTACCCGTGCCTTTTTCTATCTGAATATAATACATGTACATGATTTCAGCTCGAGGCAGCGTCCAGATATCCGAGTACGACTGTTTTATCACGTCAACTGGTGTTATCATGAGTGAGCTACTATTCAAATTCTCACGTCCAAGTAGTATTCAACATTGAAAATTCATATCTATGTATATTTTGTTATTCTAAAAAGATGAGTGTGTATTAGTTATACTTGACAAATTAAAATACATGTAAGGATTGATAGAGCATGAGCTCTATTAGACGAAACATTGAGTTGTTGTTCAATAATGTGTAGAGTCCAAGGACGATGGCAGTTACTTCTCTGCAAAGGTAACTGCGTATTCCCTCAATGCACAGTGCCGTGGAAAGGATCATTGAGTGTCTCCATGTACACCTGGAGTAGGGTAGCTGGGCCCGTAGGCCGTGCGTTCAAGTTCCATCAAGTCAATGGTGTTTCGTCTCTCGCGTTCCAAGATGTCTTCAGTGCTGGATGACACTCTCAAATCATGTTGATTATCTTCAACTGTCTGCAGCTCAGACTCGGCTTTCAATGCTACCTGGCACCTGTAATAGGTGGCGTAAAGAACGGCTGCAAGCCCGAAAACCCACCAGGAAAAGAGAATTGGAAGCGCGCGGTAGGATTGATCTTGGCATCCGTCACTCCAGATTTGAACCAGCACTTGATATACCTCGTGAGCTGGAACTGCATAGCCCCAGCGGAAGAAACCAGGACTCAATTCAAAGGGACTGATTGAACTTGCGACATTGATGATAACCCATGTAAGGATTGCAAATGGCAGGAACTGCATTGAGATGAAAGCAGTGAGAACATCGACAATTAAAAAGTTGATGTGCATGAAAAGCCAGACAATCATCCATGTCAGAACGAATTGATTGCCGTTCACCGCCCATGATTCCTTGTATGCCCAAATATAGCCAGCCATACACAGGGCGCCAATGAATGTGTACACAAAGGATGTCACCATTCGAATAAGTCCATTTGACACCCATCCAAGTTTGGTAAAGATGTGAAATTGGGAAGATATTCCGTTGAGAGCCATCATGAAGAAGAACTGCTGAATGATTGGCATGACAAGAGAGACTGTATTATAAAGGACTCTTGTGCCTTGATTTGTTGGTTTGATATCAATCTCTGTTGCTTGGATGGGGTCGAGAAAGGCTTGAAGGGCGATGGGATTCGACAAATTTGCTGAATTGAGTGCTTTGGATGCGCTGCTCGCATAGTAGGCTCCGCGAGCTTCTTCAATCAACACTAGAATATTCGACCAGATCTCGCTTTCGGAAAAGTCGGGATAACGAGCGCCATTCCAAATATAGGTCAAGGAAGTAGTCGAGGAAGTTGTGCCATTTGCGAGTGTGGCATCGAGGCTAGTTGACGCATTTGGGGCCGCGTATATTGCGCCCCAATAATCACCGCTGCAGACAGCACCTCTGACATCTTCTGGAGTAGAGTATTGACCAGTGGGCTTTGTGTACAAAGTTGGAAAAGCATCACCCTTCAATGACTCGTAAGCATCTGTCACAGCTTGGCCAATAGCTCCCCCGTCGTAATCGACATATAGCATCTTGAGACTATGAACACGAGCAGAGTCGTTGAATTGTGTTGCGTACAAGTAGCACATATTCCCTAGGAAAAGAATCTGCAAGAGGACGGAGCTCCCTGCAACGGCACTGAGGAATCCAGCCCGCAGCTCCGTCCATGCATGTGCGTCTCTGCTGGAGGACTTCCCAGAACGTTGGGTCATTTTTCTGAATAGTTGAAGTAGGAATAAGGCCCAAAGAGCTCAATGAGAAGGAGTGAGAGATTGTCGGTATATGAAAAAATTTATTCCAAGGCTTTCAAATGAGACAATTTCAGCGCTAGAACCATACCCTAGCAGACATGTCTAGGTCATTAAATGGAAATCTCAACGCATAGTTCAAACTTTAAATTCTTTTTCTAAGATCCCGAGATCGCTCCAGCTGCTCAGGGTTCAACTTAGGTAATTATTGACGGCATACATGGGTCCATACAGGGATCCATCCCGAGGCCATACATAATTGTACATTAATTGATATAGAACCTTGGAACCTTCTAAGATTGGAGGCGGCCCGGGGGCTCCGGGGCTGATCCCGCTTACTCAGCGGCTGTTGTCATCTCCCGAGGTCGGCATTGTGGACCACTTTCCCTTGCTCATCCGGAGTCATCCCCTACACAGTTACACCACACCACCTTCGGCCGCCACCCTTCGGTCACCACCCATCGGCCCACCACCATTGGAAGCCTTCGTGTTCCAGATCAATATGGAAAGCTCTACCCAGCCCGTTGCGACTCAATCATCCGAGACGCCACGAGCCCCGCCCAGGGGACTATACCAATGTGGTGTTTGCAAGAAAGAATATACTCGTGCAGATCATCTGATCAGGCATGTCAGATCTCGTATGTGGCTTGGAAAACAAGCAAGCCTCTTTCTGTTTGTTTGAGTGTACGCTAAAATGATTTTCTGGTTAAGACACTGCCGATAAACCTTTCAGTTGTCAGGTCTGCGGGAAGGGGTTTTCAAGAATGTCTGTTGTGCCCGGGATAATTCCAGCTTGTTGTTTCTGATTATTTCTAGTGATCTTCTCCGACGACATGCTCAAGGACACCCATCCAACAATGGCGATAACGGGGATAATGCATCACCTGGGATCAGAGCGCGAGTATCGAAGGCATGCAAGAGCTGTGCCTCCTCGAAACTCAAGTGCGATGATGAAAAACCATGTCGGCGATGTGTCCGACGAAACCAAATTTGCCAATGGTCACAAAGAGAAAATTCCTTCGAAGAACTTCATACTGCCGGTTAGTCACTCTTATTCCATTGATAAATGTACTGACTGACCATGTGGCTAACTACCCTCGAAACTCCAGAATCAGATATATCGCCTGGCGAGAGACCGGAGCAGGAGGAAATAGGTAAGTTTTTGATATAGGTCACTTATAAACATATCAACCGTTTTGACTTATCATGGCAGAAACTAGCCCCATAGCAAGAGAGCTGCAGGCTACGAGGCAATGCAACTTGAACGAGGGTGCTTCTTTTTTAAGCAATGCTGGACATGAGGCCCCAGGAGGGTTGATCATTGCTAACACAAATAATGGTATCAAAGTCCTTTAACATATGACTGTGATAAGACACTGACTTATTATCAGGAGAGAGCTCCGGCTTACTCCAGTACGATAGCTGTGCCCCAGCTATTGCAGACTTAGGTGTCTTTCCTCTGACGGTATGTGACCAGCTTAGGAGTAAACTATCGACGCTAAGGATGGTACAGAATCGCATCGAGTGGAATATGGATGATTGCTTGGGCCTTGACTTCAGCTTGACAGACGAAGACCTCGAAGTTCTGGGCTCTCTGGCCAGGCCCAGTCATTTATTCCACATTCCGGGCCAATCCATCCAGCGGAATCCCAATCCTGGCGTGGAATCATCATCAGATAATATGAATTCAGATGATTTTAACCATTCACCATTGGCGCATTGGACTCCGCGAGTAGAGGACAATGCATATATGGATGAACAATATTTATCCGTACCCGAACATCTTGACACTCCAAATTCTCAACGTGCTGTTAGGACTCGTATCTTCACAGAACACCTTTCAAAGGAGAGCAGAGATGCAGTTTTCAGTGTTGTTGTCGCAATTTGCCAGCGAAAGGGCCCACTCCGAATCATGAAATGCTTCCCGAGTGCGGAGCTTTTGGATAGTCTGATACAAGACTTTTTCAAACAGCAGAGATCTGAGATTGACCCTTTTATCCACGAGTCAACCATGGAGCTCAATAAAGAAAGTCCAGAGATGATTTTGACCCTTGCCGCTGCAGGGGCAGTTCTTTCTAGCGTGGAGGCAATCCAGCGACTGGGCTATGCTATCCTGGAAATAGCTCGGCTTTCAGTCAACAGCAAGGTATCTCTATATTTTATTGATAATTCAACACTTCGGATTTGCTGATACTGAGTAGTATGAAGATCAAAACGTCTTGACTCGAGATTTAAAACAGCAACAACAATACGTTCTGATTCTTCAAATCGGGCTTTGGAGCGGCGACAAACGTCGTATCGAAATAGCGGAGAGCTTTGTTCAACCTATTGTGACCGTGAGTTCTACCTCTGATATCCCGGGGGATATTGTCACGCTCTAATCTGAGCACAGATGCTACGCCGAGCCTCGCGTTTTAAATATGAGACTTATCCTGCCATTATCCCTGATGCAGCAGATGATGACAGTATTATCAGCTGCAAATGGCACGAATGGGTGGAACATGAGTCGTTCAAAAGGTAAAATATTTTTTTCTCATCTCAAACTCGCGATGCTCACAAGATATCAGACTTGTCCATCGAATTTTTCTTCACGACGTTCAAGCATCTCTTCTTCGATCCACCAACCCCATTATGTCACATGCGGAGCTTGATTTACCTCTTCCCCTTTCCAGGAGTCTCTGGGATGCGAAAACGGCAACAGAATGGAAATCTTGTTATGTTCAAGAAATTTCTACAGGACTCCTTCCCATGCCGTCGTTTGCCACAACTTTACAAGATATATCTATATTGAGCCGATTTCCTAAACACGGAGACCTCCAGCTAGCCGCGTTGGCAACGGTCCACGGTATATCAACAATGATAATGGACTGTAACCATACACGTCGCGGACCATCTGGTCAATGGAGCGAAGTGGTTATGAAGATCTGGCAACAAGAGCTCCAACAAGTTTTGGAGCAGTTTGAAATTTTTGCTGTGGAACCTCTACATAAAAATATTCCGTCTCTTGCACTCATATATCAAATGGTGTCCTTGTCGCTTTACATGCCAACTGGAGTTCTTGAAACCTTTGCTGGGAAGGATGGTGAGAAACGGTCATCCGACATATATCAGGCCGTTATTCAACATATTAGTCCTATGAACTTGCGAAAGGCGGCTTGGCATGCCGGTCAAGTACTTCGCATTGCGAGATCCATGCCAAGCAGCCAATTCTCTGCGTTTTGTGCTACTTGCCTGTACTTTGCTGCACTGACATTATGGGCTCTGAGTACTTTGCGCCCTACGAATTTCCTGAACCAAGACGCGGGAATCAACCAAAGTGGGGCGGTTTTCCTCTTAGATGGCGAGTATGCTGGTGCTGCGCTACAGAGATTCATAATATCCGGTCAGAGTGCGCCATTTTTGAAACATTCTGGCGAGAACGTGCCTCTCAGTGATCGAGCCGGAGTCATGCGTGTCTTTCAACAAGCACTCGAATCAAAGCAACACGGGGGTTGCTATCAAAAACAAACGAGAGCTTTGTATTACATGTTAACTGTACTAGGGGCCCAGAACAGGGCGAAATCTACCTTAGCATGAAGTGTGCCACAGGAAAGTCGATTCAATCCCACTCTAATCAACCTTGGAGTGCTTCAAGTTCTGAGCGCATCTTATTGAATTACTGCACACGTGGATGGCATGAGATTTTTCACGTATCTAGAGGTCCACTAGCATATGAATAGTGATCGTGGTCACCAGGTATACAACCTTGGAATTAGACATCTGGGCGTGTTTGGAATTGCAATGACAATTCAGGGCTAATATTGGTATCTAACAGAGGCGCCCAAAAATCTCGGATAGGTGGTCCACCGCAGTCGAATCTACCGACGATAGTTACCGATAGACAATGGCGGTGTCCCGAGATTTCGAATGTTGTTCACATATCCAGAGATCAGCTAGAATATGTGAATATTCGAGCCACGCGAGTCGCCAGGTACTCAAGTAGACTTTCTTGAAATTGCGTTAAACATTGAGAGGTGACATTGGCGTCTGACCGAGGGGCCCAAGAACCTCGGATGGGTGGTCCACGATGTTGTATATACCGATCGTAGTTACCGATAAAGGATGGGGACGTTCCGAAGCTACCTTTCTCCGTGACAGAATAGGTAGTTTCAAACCATGATGGGTCTGTATGCATTTCCCCAGGTTGAAAACGCGGAGAGATTGCACATGTGGAGTAGCATCGCGGGGTTTCCTCTTGTGTTTGTGAAGAACTTGAATGCGATGAGCTTGATTGCCATCTTATGTTGATAGGTATGCTTGATCTATGGAGAGAGAAACCTGTGAAGGTGATTATCTGACAATCAAAGTAGCCTGAGGTAATAAAAGACAAGAGGGACCGGAAAACGTGAGATTATGATCGGCCATATTCAACCCTGGAATCTGATAGACTGAAATATGACGACGTGTTTCATTGCATTGACCCCGGTCTCCACTGGAAAAATGACTATAAGAGGGTGTTCATTCACCCATGGAACTCGATAGTTTTTCCAAATCTCCATTGGTATCAACAGCTCAAGAATCTCAACCTTGGAATGCATTCCCCAATGTCTCCTGTGGCATTCATTGCTTTGCTGCTCTTGCTAGTGCTGAAAGTTGGTGCGAGCATTAGCCAGACAAACAAATCGATCAACAGAACATTCACACCCACCGAGCGTTATTTCTTCGATGTGAATGGTGACCCTATTGATACAAGTAATGGAAAGCTTGATTATGTCAACGGCTACTACGTTTGGTATGGCCAGAAGGCTTGTAAGTAGACAATCAGGAAGGATATCACTATATGCATCCACTGATATCGGGTTTTTGCTAGCCTGTCCTGGATACAACAATGGAAATTGTGGAATTTGGTCCTGGACATCCCCTGATTTGAAATCATGGCATTCCAACGGTGCCCGTACGTTTCTTTGAGTTTTTAGCAATCGCACTGCCCCAAAGCTGATATCAACTCCTTCCAGTCTTCAATAGCACAGATCCTGTCAACAAAGCGGCATGTACTGGCAGTATGGGGGGTTGTGGACGTCCTAAGATAGTCTACAACAATCAAACCCAAAAATATGTCTTATATTCGTTCGCATCGCGGCTGAGTGCCCCGGGAACGATCCCAGTCTTTACTTCTGACTCTTTGACATCCGGTTATACATTTGCTGGATACAGCCACGTCAAAGGAGTTCCGACAAACTGGACAGTCGAGGACTTGGGGCTTAGTGTTGTTGACGGGGCTGGGTACGTGATCTGGACTCAGTATGACTATACAGAAACCATTGGCCGAGGGGCTCTGGCTGGATACTCATCCATCTATCCGCCTTTCATTCAAACTCTGCATCTACAAAAGCTCACCCCTGATTTTCTCAAC
Organism: Penicillium herquei; assembly: GCA_039634405.1. Classification (NCBI taxonomy): domain Eukaryota; kingdom Fungi; phylum Ascomycota; class Eurotiomycetes; order Eurotiales; family Aspergillaceae; genus Penicillium; species Penicillium herquei. The sequence continues at coordinate 1,786,689 of CP098387.1, read as the reverse complement.
GGCACCGGAAATAGCGTTCCTGTGGTTCAAGGCTCATACCCTGTCCATGAGAATTCGTCTAACATCATCGATGGCCAAGTTGAAGCGCCTGACTTTTTCAAACGTGGAAGCTACTACTACGCCCTTGGCTCCAGTAGGCTATATTTCTCCAATCCCTTCTGTGGAAATCATCGCTAACTATACTATAGGCACCTGTGACAACTGTAACCAGTCAATTATTATATCCTATCGATCCGAAAACCCATCTGGGCCTTGGACACGCCAGATTGTGAAGTCCAGTTTTACTTGCGGTGGCCAGGTAGATGGTGTAGCTACGATTCCAAATCCAAAATCCGGCTCGACATACTTGCTCAGCGCTGATGCATATTCATCGTCTCCATATGGTTCATCTGCGAGTACTCACGGGTTTAATGTTTTCACTCTTTCATTCAATGAAGATGGATCCATCAAGCCCTTATCCTGCGACCCAGCCACCAAATATACCGTCGAGGGCCCTGAAGGCAAATCTGATTTTCCATCCGGAATTTACGCCGAGGCAACAGACAAGGCCCCTAATATGGGCAACTATATTGCTGCCAATGATGTTGTGCGTATCAATCCTCCGAGGTGGATTGGTGATATTTTTGAGTCTCTTGATGGGATACACTAACTGCATTACAGCCCTACGCCAACTTTTACCAGACTTGGGTTTCATCAAAATCCGGAAATCTCACAACTATCGGAATAAATTTATCTCAACCCCCTAATCCAACATTCGCAATGACTATTCAAGTATTCCGGTATGCCAGCGAAGAGAAGCTTTTATCACCATGTGCGTGTCCACACCCTTATCCCGAGGTCTCTGCTATAAATTCTGATCATTGACACATCAATACGGAGCAGACTATATATGGGAAACGTTAGCGACAGTCTCAGTCGGCCTAGATGACACATTGCAAAACTCTTTGCTCACATTCGAAGTACCAGTTGGCAAAACAGTCAAAGAAGGCGACTTGCTTGGCTTCACCCTGAATAGTGGATCACTTGGACAGCAGGGTAACGCACCTATTGCCTACTTTATTAATGACAAGAGCGAGCCCAATCACAGACTGTATGCCGAAGCTCGGGGTCATGTATCCGAAGAGGAAGATTTGTCGCCGCCCATCAAGCTACTGCCTGGTCGTGAACTGAAGTGGTACGCTATTGTTGAATGAAAGCTGAAGCGCAGCGTTTTAGTTTAACTTAGGAGCAGCCGCATTTGAAATATATTGAGATGAAATGATTAGTCTAAAAGATGGAATTTTTTTATGTATCACCGTAGCATGATACACCAGTTTCATGGTGGATGTCCAATCCAAACGGGACATCTGGAGGAAAGTAGGTAGCCCCTCGAATCAAAGGGAAGGTGTATAGTGTAGTACCGTCAATTCTCTGTGCCCTGATGGACTACCCACATTTGAGTCCTTGAAGTCCTGTGATATTGTCAAATCTGGATAAGAAACACCTCCGAAATCTCTTCTTCGCCATGATACATCATTCCTCCATTGTTTGTCTTCTAGCAGTTCAAGCTGTATAGGAAAAGGTTTATTACTTATTACCAGATACTGCAGTATCTATCCACAAAACGCACAGAACTACTCACTCGAGTAGTACTGAGTGGCAATAAATTTCTGTGTACCACAATTGAAACAATCAACATATGGATCGCTACCAATCAACCATCACTGGCAGTCCTCAGCCCTTAGTAGAGGAATCATTTTCCAACATTTGAAATTGTGACCGCCCTAATCGACAATTCCAGCTTTGGCGCGTGTTTTCAAGTTAGTTTCATCATAGTCGTAGTTAGAAGTAGCTTCCACAGCTCGTTCTTCGTGGTTGTTCCCGTCATAGTTGGTAGTCACTTCAACTGAGCGAGGTTGGGCTTCATTCATATCATAAGTGGAACTAATGTCAACAGCCCGTGCTTTCTGACGGTCCAACTCATAGTTGGAGGTCATTTCAACAGAGCGAGCATCGGGCTCATTCCAGTCATATTTGGAACTAACATCAACAGCGCGGGCAGTCCTGTTGTTCCCAAGGTTAAATTAGTATCTTTATTGACATGTATCAAAAGAATGATTGAGTATTGAGATAGAATTACATACTCCTTCACAGGTGCTGCACTGCTAGCTGTGCAAAAAGCAGCAATAATAATTAAAGCAGTGTCTGGGAGCTTCATCTCGCGTCAAGTAGTATCCAGTTTAAGCCCGGTTTTAGACTGTTTGGATATGGAGAGATAATAGGACGAAAGGAAAACGGAATATGCCAGCAGGGACTGAATTATTTATACACCTACTCGAAAGTCTTCAATATTGGATGAATGAATCAATGCAAAGTATTTCGTCATCTTGCAGGCAGGATTTAAGTATCCTAGGGAGTCGAATGTGTCCAGGCTAGATATGTAGGACTGGGATCATTGTAACCCATCTTGACTCGGAGGTCTTCCCTCAGAAATTTTGGTTGGTCATCGGCGATTGCTCCAGAATTGGTATGATGAAAGGGTGAGCATTTGAATGACTATCTTGCGCATTACTTCAAGTTTGCACATATTCTGCATTCTGCTGTGAAACAAAAGGGCAAAGTCACCTGGCCCCTTCCGACTAATAGGTGCCAATCGTGTACTTTAGTCTCCCCTTCTAAGATTCCAAGAGGATCAAGCTTCGTCATCGTGAAATACCATGATGATAATAAAGATTTTGCGTAACCCATTGATATTTCCACTGCGGCATGCTTCAACATTGAATCTTGATCTAAGTCATTACTCAAAAATTAGTGATACCCATTACGACAAGTAGGGGAGCAATCCATATCATCTGGAACCCTAGACATCTGGATCATGATATGCAACTTGAATGAAAAATTTGAAGTCACTATTGCCAGTTGATTCTACTACCTAGTTGTAGTACTAGCAAGTTCAACGGGCAGTTTTACTGCTCTCCAGAGCTTCATCTAAGCGTTCCAACTTGAAGGGATAACATATTCTTCCATCCGGGTCCCACTTTTGTCGGATTTGAGCGAGTTTCTCCCATTGAGCATCACCCCAGCATTTGGAATTTCGTGCTTTGAAATCTGCTTCACCCGAGAAGCAGCCGATACGAAATGAACTTAATTTCTCAGCTGTTGCCTGGATCCATGAGCGATATTTATCGTCATCACTCTCGCTTTCGTAGACAGCGTATGTAGCAACATAGTGATCCGATTGCAAGCTGAAGACCATGTCTGGCAATTTGCGACGGCTGTGTGGAGCCAATGGGTACCACAGAACAATGCAATGTCGGTCTGGCAGTGTCATGCAGACATCTTTAAGTATAGCAGCAACGTCTGAATCATTTTTGAGAAATGCATTGTCGGCAAACCAGCGCCGATCTCCTGGGTAGGCGCTAACTTGACTTGCATACTCTTGCTCAAGGCTGTCCTCCTGACAAAACCATTCTTGAATTGCACCCCTTGGACGGGTTTCGTGAGCGGGTAGTAAGGCCTTATGAGCTTCTTCATTCTCTCCCTTCATGGTGACAAAGAACACCATGAAGCAGATCTCATCACTGCTATCAAGATACTTGCATACAGCAGTAATTTCTGTATCTGAGTCAAATAGCGGAGTAGTCTGAATGATCCAATTGAAAGCCTCCTGATATTTGGATATGGGAAATATGTAGCCTGAAGACCGGAAGATCTTTGGTGCTGGAAGTAGCTGAACCAGGAAGCGCGTTACGACGCCTGGAAAATCTGTAGTATCATAAGAAATGGGTTGATTAAAATGATCAAAATATTTTCATACTTACAGGGTCCTGCGCCTCGTGCTGCCCAGAATAAATCGCTATTTTCGACATGAGAACAGTTAACAAGATCCCCACTAGCAGTTACAACTTCAACTGCCTTCACACGCTCGCAAGCCCAGCCCCAGTTCTAAGCATGATCAGTAAAAACCCTCCAAAAACTCAGTGTAATTGAAATTAAGTAGTATTTAATTGAAAACCCACCCTGGAATTCCATGAAAGTCCTCCTTGTAGCAGAAACCCTCCGATCCCAATACCTGGATGATGACCGGCACCGAGCATCAATCCATAGTCTCTCATCAGCTCCAAATCAACGTCACTTCGCATTCCAGAAGAGACCCAAGCCTCTTTTTGACTGACATCAACCTCGAGCTCACGGTAGTTGGCAAGGTCAATGAGAACGGAATGGTCGCTTAGACTCCATCCGGGGTATGAGTGACCACCAGATCTGACATTAATTTGAAGGTTGAATATCTTGGCCAACTGAGCTGCTTTAATTATATCTGATTGTGTCCTAGCACGTACAATGGCTGTGGGATAATGATTGGGTCGATTTGAATTGAATAATCTAGCAAGACGTGCATCTTCATAACTCGAGTTGGAGGCGTCAAGCCTGAACCAAAGGATATCCATGTTTTTCAAGTATATCAATCAATTTTTTAGGACTTGGATCTCTAGAGTATGGATTTTAATAATTAATAAATCCACATTTGCAAGGGCTAGAATCGGGTTGTCCATGAGCAGTGCCACAATGAAGGAATACTAGCTACATGGATCTTGTAGTTAAATGTTTCAAATGATTCAATAACATCAAAACTTGACCCGCATGTGTTGCACAGTATCAAATTGTCCTATATTCGTGTCCATGTATCTCCAGATGCACATGTGTCCGCTGCTTCAAATGTTTCAATTCGCCCTTTATATCAATTGATTGTCCTACCTTACACATGTGCGTTCGTATCCTCCAAAACATGTGATTAATCACACATGCATCAACTTGAAGTTGAACCTTTCAAACATCGATAAATGACGTCTTTATGCACAGAATAATGTCCACAGTGAAAGAATCGGTTTAAACAGACATATTTATTGACATTGATTGATCACTCAAGGTAGCAAGCCCGTACTCCGTAGTCGTCAAGACTCCAGTGCTGGATCCGTTCCGTGCTACAGTCCAAATCGCCAAACCTTCAATAATCACTTGAGTCATAAAATTCACTGAATCTGAAGGAAAAAAAGCAATGAACTTTTCTGTCAATGATTGTCTTGAATACGTGTTATCAATTGTGGTTCCAAGAGATATCAATTCACCTACTCAAAACTTCAGACGTACCGATTGGTCCTATTTCATCTTTTGGCTTCTTCACAATGACAGGAGAACTTCACCAGATCAAATCTCTTCTCGAGGGAATAAGATCTTCTATCGAAATATTTGAGGCTACAAACTCGGAGCAGGCGCGTATCCACGCACTTGAGAAATCATCAAAGTTGACTAGGGCGCTTGAACATCCCAAAGATGCAATTTTCAAACTTTTCCTATCTGTAAGTCCCACTCAACCATTTGGCATCGAGGAATCCCTTAAATTGAAATAATTCTATTTCATTAGCCTACTCAAGCTATGGCTGTCAAGATTGCGCATGATCTTGGTATTTTCTCAATCTTAACAGGCGCAGCCACAGCTATTTCTTGCAAACAGTTGGCCAATCAATGTGGCGCAAACTCACTGCTAATTGGTTCGTTTCTTTTTCCAATTCCAATACTTAAAATCTTACTATGGATAATTAATATCTCAATTGTCAAGAGCGAATAATGCGGGTTCTCGTTGCAATGGACTTTGCGCAAGAACAAGGGGTTGGAATGTATTCGCCAACCTCCCTTTCCGAGGAGATGACAGACAAAAAGTCCGGTAGCACTGTTGACGCCTTGTATGGTTCAGAAGTTTCTTTATATCCTAATTCCAACGACCACTTCTGTTCCAAGCTAACATGGCAAATTCAGCTTTGTTGATTTTGCTCCGGCCGTTTTGAAAATGCCAGAATTCCTGCGTGAAACGAAATACCAGAACCCTGAGGATCATTCCGCTGGACCGATTCAATATACCTATAACATAAAAATGACAACCTTTGAATGGCTGTCCAGTGATAAAGCCCGTCATGAACGCTTTCATAATTATGTGCAAGGCGTTCGAGAAAGTCGACCTTTTTGGGTTGACTGGTTCCCTGTCCAGGAGAGAATCTTAGATGGCTACTCCGGAGCTTCAACTGATCCGTTTATTGTGGATGTAGCTGGTGGAAGTGGTCGGGATATGCTGGCATTGAAGAGGAAGTTCCCTAACTTGACTGGAAGAGTGATTCTCGAAGACCTTCCAGCGGTGATTAATGATATCGATCTCCACGATAAGGGACTTGAGAAAATAGAGCACGACGTTTTCAATCCTCAGCCTGTTAAAGGTCTGTCATTGAACAATCTTCTCTCATGGTATTATTCTTTCAAGCTGACATTTTTGCGATAATAGGTGCACGTGTGTACTTTCTTAAGTTTATTTTGCATGAATTTTCTGACGATAACTGCATCAAGATTCTTCAAAATGTTATCCAGGCAATGAGGAAAGGGCACTCCAAGATCTTAATCGAGGAGTTTATTTTTCCAGATGAGAATGCAGGACTGTTTCATTCAATGGTGGACATGATATTGATGGTTGTTGGACCTGGCATCGTCCGAACAGAGTCTCGATGGGCTACAATTCTGAAATTTGTGGGGCTCACCATGAACTTGATTTGCCATCCTGACGGTGAAGGGCCGTCTATAATTGAGGCTGAGCTGTGAGATGATAGATAAGCCTTTATCCGGTATGGACTAGTCAATGGGGGTATAAACTCCATCTAGGGAACTACTAGATGGTACTTTGATTTGGAATATCATAATTCTGACTTAGTATCTTCATGGACAAACTTCATCTGGTGCTGCATTTGTGCAAGGTGGCTCAGAAAGTTCAACAGAATCCAAGTTTCTCACAGGCTCAGCTTCGATCTCGTTTGCTAGTGTGTATTGCAATATCGGGTCCAGTTTACGACACTTGTGCCATACGTTGAAGTCCGGGTAGCTGATAGTGCGACCTTTTACCCAGCTCCTAGTAACAACCCCCACGTCGCCGTTGCACTGTATAACCTGCCTCAGAATATCAATGCAGTGATCTAAAACCCGTGAGAAAAAAACACAGACATAGTAGATCCTGTTTTATTTCTTACCGATGTGAAGATGAAGGGTCTGGTTCGAGTCTAAGAACTCCGCAGGTTTGTTTTCCTCTTTGGAATAATAGTCGTAATGGACATATTGTCGAATGAGATTAACGCAGTGGAGCTATTTGCTAAGTCAGTATCTTCAAACAAAATCATTCATCCGATTTATGAAGAAGTTTAGAACAAACCTGATGAAACAATTCTATGCCACCTGCATATCCATCGCCCTCCGACTCGACGACCTTAACTTGGGAAAGTGGTTTCCTCAAACGTGTCATATCCTTTGCTGAGATCTTTAGTTGACCCACTAACATTAATTAGTGCTTGAAACATGACGAAAAAAGTGCGATGTCTTACTATGAGTGATACGTTTCCATGCAGCGTCCAGCTGGGGGGTTGGGGGTCCTTTGTATGGGTTTGTATCAGAAAGTGCCCCATGGAACCGACGAGTCTCATATTCCACTAGATCTGTGAACGGAGCTATATGTCGATTCTGATGTGAGCGCTGATCAGATAAACGGGTAGACGAGAATAGACGTACAATATGCTGATAATTGTTGTGCACATGTATAATCGGTAGGATGGGATTGATGCAGTCTCAAAGCCGTTATCAGGATGATGGAAGACAAACTAAAAAGAAGAAAGTGTAGACCCCAGAGCCACGGTGGGGTGTGGACTCGGGTTGATTGTAGATTTGAAGATTTGAAGCCATCCAGGAGAGGTTGATTATGTTCACCTGTTAAATCCTCCATTGGATCCTTCTGGTCTAGCGGTATTGATTCCATTTTAGCGAGCCTTGAAACAAGCCTGAAATTATGACGGATCAGCAATGTTCAAGTGTTTCTTCGTTGACTTATCCTCTTCTGTCTTTTATGAGATTCCGAGTTGCTGAATCATGCTACTTCCCAAGGCAAGTACTTTGTGTGTGTGAGCATTTGAAAAGTCACGGCACCTGGGCCATCAGCGTATTGTGGGTCACACAGCGTGGATTTTGATTCTTAGATAAATCGATCTGATCGCACTAACTTCAAGTGACAACAAATAGGTTTCGAGGTACATCTGGAGACAAGATCCATGGATTGAATTATAACATTTGAACATGCCCAGGTGAATTTTCATCAATCAAATGTGCCAAAATTGTACTGAGTCGAAACATTGGAAGCTTCGATTCAACATATAATTATTAGGACCTTGACTACTAGATAACAAATTGAAATAGAGAAAAAGGAAATTATGATATCATCAAGCGATAATCTAACCAAAAACCAAAGCTCTCACTTCAATACTCTCCCTAGGTCTCGCCCCAACAGGAGTCCTACGATCCCAAAATGCAGTATGCGGCACCCACTGTGCTACACTACCATCCTCGAATCCCTTTGAATCCGAGCACTTAAGTAACAAGCGCTCATCAGTCTTCATTCCAGACCAATAGTGCCACTTCTGACCCTCATTGAACTGGACTCCCATCGTTTCTCCAACTCGATGCGGGTACCGATGTTGAATAGGTACCAGATCACTTGCATCTACGCTCCCAGCCGCAGCAAATGCCAACGGAGAAGACTGAACTGGCTCATCTGTGGAGCTTAGTGGTTTCCAAACATTGACGATGCGATATCGTCCCGTGAGAAGTTTCTCTGCTTCTTCTTTATCGGATACATGAAGACGGACACGGTCCGCTGCGGCTTTGGGTGTTTGGTCAACGTGTGCCCGAGTAACAGGCTGCCGGGGTGCGGAGGCGTATCCACGACGGATGGTATGATCGAAGATAATCACTTTGTGGATTTCTGGGATGGCGGATCGGAGGAGAGATTCCACTTCAGGGTAGTAATTTTCTTTTACCTCGGAGTCGGAGTCGAAGGTTGAATAAGTTGTTTTTGTGGGGATGCTCTGTAGAGCTAGGAACGAGTCTTTATCGAGGGTGTAGTTTGTTTCAGTGGTGCGGATGTCTGTTAAGGGGACTTCTGCTTCATGTTCCCCATAGTTGCGCTGGGGTTGGCCCGCAGGTGGTTGCTCGACATAGTTGAAAGGGGCGCTGTTGTCTGGTGGTGGTGCATAAAAGGTTATCGATGCCGATGTTGGACCACGCGGAATGTAGGAGGAGTCGGTGGACGGTGCGGTGATGGAAGTAGTGGTGGTGGTCGTAGTTGTAGACATTATTTCAGACTGGGAGGCGTGCTTATAATGGACCTTTGGAAACTTCAAGTTGTTGGTGGTTATATAGTATTGTTTAAATTGGGGGTGATCATGCAGAAGTGTATACTCCGCAGATCTCCGCTTGAGTAAGTTGACGATACACGTAGATCAGATGAATAAACTGGATGAAGATGGAACAATAGAGTTAGTGAAAGGGATCATAGACTCTTATATAGATTCCAAGCTCGTAAATCACGCCCTACAGATTGCTCAAGGTGTGAATTAGTGATCAAGTCTGCGAGAATAGCGTCATTATCGCATTTGTCATCTCGCCGAGAATTGCGGAGAAGCAGCCACTCAACGGTGCTGCACGTAAGTGATGGCCCCATTTATGGCTCGGATCACCTCATTTATACCATGTATTCATTTTGAGTTAGCCCGAATCTGTTTTATAAGCAGCTAAAGCTTTCCGATGTAACAGCTGCATGGTCAACTCGTTGGAAGGAGTGCGAGTGGAGTGTGAGGAACTTCAAAGCCGAAGCTTGAGGTGCCCACCTGGGCAGGTGGCAACACTGGAACATGCCGAGATATCACCAAAGCAGTTTTATAAAGATGAGGTATACTACTTATAAGATATGCGATATGAGCTTGAAGAGAAAAAAAATAATTTAACTACTGACACATCATGATGTCTTCAGCAAACTTGAAGACATAAAACATGAACCAGTTGACCTGTAAGACGGAATAGATTCACTAAGTAGTAGTAGTAATGTAACAGACACATTCAAACCTGCTGCGGGAAATTGACTGGAATTAATTTATAATAAACTCACAGTATAACCTTGGAAGCTCGAATTGAGCTTCAGTTCCTAGGTGTAGCTCTTCATAGTGGGCACATTCTTTCCCCAACCACTTCAAATGGGCACCTAGGGCTGTTCTCGCGGATATCATTATGACAACATTTGAAGCACGGAAGTGATGACCGACTTCCAAGCTTTGCCATCTGAATTTATATTGACCGACCTCAAAGACTGAAGATGGACTAAAAAAAGATCAAACTTGAAATTGTGATTTCAAACACTCTCTCCTCATGCTCAAGCACAAATGCACCATCCATCATTGGCATCCCCGACCTATCATTAGGGCGTATATAGGGAACATTCTACCAAGCCAGCCGCTACGACCAAACTTCTGGCAACCACATGTGAAACCTGTTTACCCACGTCGAGAATTCTCCAACACCCCCACAAATGCATCACAGCGCATCCTTCCCGCCATAAAAAACGAACACGCAGACCTCCACTCCCACGGCAACAAAATCCTCATCTCACTGAACCCGGATGAACAAACCCGCTATCAAAACTTATTCACATGGGAGCTAGCCCGCCACATCATAGGCGAAGAGCTGATCATCTACCCGGCCATCGCAAATCATGTCCGCGGTGGAAAAGGCATCTCGAATAGAAATCGTACCGAGCACCAAGAAATCAAGGAGCAGTTGAAAATGTTTCAGGGCCTACGATCTACAGATCCGCGGTTTGCGCCGACGCTAGAAGCACTGATTGCCGATCTACAAATACATACTCATAGGGAAGAGACAGAGGATCTGGTTTCATTGGAAGAAGTGTTATCTTCGGAGCAGAGTGAGGCGTTGACGAACTCATTGGAGAGGACGAGGATGTTTATACCGTCGAGATCGCATCCGCTTTCTCCAAGTAAACCACCATTTGAAACAGTTGTGGGATTGTTGACAGCGCCGGTTGATATTGTTGCGGATTTATTTCGGAAGTGGCCGCACCATGAGAGTCGGAAAAGTATTTAACTCTTCAGAAGAAAATCAGAAGGTAGATGAAATGAAAAGGGGTTCCGGGGTGTATAAGATGAAAAGTCATATAGGTCACTAGCGTCAACTGGTGTATTATAGCTCCTCGAAGGTACTATTTCTAGGGATAGGTGAAGATCACTTTATCCAAACTCATCTCGTGTTTCTAACTAGTTTCTTGTTTAATCTTCAGTCTTCTAAATACATAAGATCATTATACCTTGCATGTCAATGCCGGTGGGTTAGCCTCAATCATACTATCATGATGATTAAGATAACTGGGAAGTGTAAATCGACGTATTATCGGTAGCCCGCTACCATTATTATTACTCTTCACAGTAAGAGTGAGTTGCTTTTCCTTGAGTGCCAGTGATTCTTCCAGAGATCGACGTCGTTTCCATGCCTTACGGAACTGGCTCCGCTCATCCTCTTGTTGTCTCATTCGCATGGACATGAAGCCCTCGTGAGCTTCTTTTTCTTCACTTAGTTCTTGAATCTAAGAGGAAAAAAGACAAGTCAGTATTAAAGGGGAATAACAAATGAATAAGCAAGCAAAATAAAAGACATCAAAAAAACAGAAAAAAATGTAGCCAGTTTCTGTGTTTATCCTGATGAACCTGGTACAAAAATTATCCACGACAGGGTAGAGGGGTCATACATATGATATCCAAAGCTCTTGTTCAGAACTCCAAGCTTTCTGACATCGCGCCAATTGCTTCTCTGCCATATGAAGCTCCTTTTCTTGTTCAGTTGTCCAGCGGCATCGACTGCGAACTATACTCGCCCAACTGACCTCGCGAGCCAGCACGGAAGGTCGGGATTCCGCACGGAATTCCGCACGGGACTTGACACGAGAGCGGGGTGAAACAGACCCTGAGTTTGTTTCCGGGTATTCGAATGAGGAGCCGAGTTCTGATTCAGGATTGTGGGGGTTTGTTTGGTCTGGGCTTTGCTTCACCGCTATATGCAGGGTGTGGGAGACGTCACGGTGCAGGGGTGTGAGTGGTAATTTGGGTTCCGAAGGCAGGGTGGCAAGTGGTTTCTCGGAATAATGAAGATCGAGATCCCATACTGAGTCAGGGTCTAGGTTTGATTCTTTTTCTTTGCCTTTGCTACTTGTTGAGGACCTGCGTTTCCAGGCAAAGGGGAAAGGCAGGGCGCGGAAGACAAAAGTAAAGACCGACATGGAGACGATACCGGTATATACTATAAAAGTATCACAAGCACTTAAGAAATGCCAGTAAAAGAAAAGAGAAATGAAAAATGAAAAGCAACGAGATAAGAAAAGATCACGAAACGTGCACGACTGATTGATGGAGAACGCAGCTAAGTTAGGATAGGGCTTTCTTTTTGTATATAAAGTCTCGTCAGGTTGGTGGCAACTTGAACTCCCCATACTATCAAGGATCATGGACTGAGAAGCGGCTTGAACGCCGAATAATTAGTACGAGTACCTTTTTTCCCCTCAATACATCATCTTATGGTTGTACTTTGGGTTTCCACACGGACTGGAAATTCCCCAAAGCGAAAACGAACTTGCAGCACGGCCTCTCACAAAAGTGGAGAGCCTGGATGCGAGACCAATGTACATCAGATACGTTCTCTGTTTGGCCACGCGGACCCATACACGAAGATGTACATCCGCCGGTTTTCCCCTAATCGATCTGGCCCCGGGCCTATTCATGGCTGCAGACTCGGTCGAGACTTCAACTCGGCTACGGCGCGGATTTCGCGCTCGTGTACTCGTGTACCTCGCGGCGATAAAGCGGTTGCACGGAGCCATTAACGATACATCGTTGTTGGTTTCAAGTTGGAGAGGGTCAAATACGAAAAGATCGTCCCGATAGAAATGACTTGTCCTACAACACTACGAGTATCTGGTATAAGAGATCCTGGAATGGATTGTCTTTCAAGACCAGAAGTACACAGTGACATTTGAACGATATTTGAAATTGAGGATATACAAATCCTAGCATTCCGTTATCTAGGTTCTGGAAATCAAGGCGAACGATTCTTAGGTGCATGATCTACCGGTAATTGGGTGATGTCGTCTGGTAGACATGCATTATCCATCATCAATAGTAGTCTATAATAAGGGAGAAGAAGAATCCTTGCAGGGAAGCCCAAGGTATCCACATGTGCACTTGAATGTGATGAGTGTTTGTTCAATTGTATAGCACAAATAGTAAAAGTAGGTACTCCTACCCAATGAACCCGAGTAATCACGTCATAATGTCAATAGGAACAAGAATGAGATATTCGCTTGAAAGGCAAAAGAGAAAACAAGAACAGTATTGAGTGACTCCCATACAAACAATCCAACAACCATGAGGGAATCATAAATGCGCAATTCCAAAGCCGCATTGAAAAACAAGCCGCGGACTCCGCCAAGGGTTTCAACAAGTGCGCCGATTAGAAAAAAAAAAAGAGAGTACAAAAAAATAAGAAAAAAAAGAAACATAATGAGGGGGTGGAAAAAACAACAATGAATGATCCAATAATTGGAGCAATCCATGCTCATCGCCATGTATCCACAGACATCCCTCGGGCCGTCTTAGCCTTCCGTTCTTCTCGGATTTGTTCACCAATGATGACACTGATTAGTCTTCGATGCAGGTCAGCCTCAGTCCAATCAACCTGTCCACTTCCTCCGTACTCAATGTCCGCGTGTGAAAGTTCATGTACAAATCGATCAATAACAGCAAATTGTACTTCCGTAATGGGAACCCCGTGATGTCCATCTGAGGTCCACATCCAGTCGCCGATGATATCAGCACGGCCCGGCGCATCAAAATATGGGAAACGATCAGGATGTCGCTTTGCCATTCGGTAAATGCGCCGAAGAAGTGTATAATGGGCATCGGAGAAGTACCCAAACACCGCTAGAGGTCTCGGTTTCTGTAGCTTATCATGGCTATTCTCTACCAGATCCACAGGTTCAGGTTCAGGTTCAATGGCGTCGTCAGATTCTTCTTGTTCAGCGAATTGATCTTCTTCCTTCTCGATCAAGGACATGTGACCTTCGTCCATTGACGGGGCGCCTGCCGATTCGTCCACTTGTTCCGTAGAATATTCGTTCAATGGGCTTCCAAGAGGTTCGTGCTCAGGATCTTCACGGATGTCGTGTGCCGAGCCATTGTTTACAGGCTCATCCTGGTCACTCTGATAATCGTCCGGCTCGTCTTCAGAAACATCGCTGGAGCTATCATACCGAGACCTGGTGGGAGCCTTAAGCCACCGAGGGGTCAGACTAGTGATTCGTCGGAACCAGGAGGATGGCTCTCCTTCTTCGGCTTGTCGCGTGTGCTCGGGAGTGACTGCGGATTGTTCACCAAGAGATTGGGTATCGTGAACTTCAGGGCTACGGCTATGGGTAGCATCACTGTAATCGACCCGCCCAGATGCTGACCCTAAGTGAGGGCTCTCATGCACTGGAGGCGAGGTGATTCCAGTGTGGAAGTCTGGCTCCGGACTTTGGGAGATGGGCTGTAGACGGACCCGTTTCTCTGACTTGACTGATTTGATAGCAGAGCCATTGATAGTGGAATATGGGGCGGCGATCCGGCGTCTCAGAATGCTCTTCGGCGTGCTGCTACCATTGAAATACCGAGCCCGATTTGGCGTATCTTCCTCGCCCAGAATAGCAGACAGATCGACTTCTTGGTCACGTAGCTTCTGAATGTGGGTTTGTTCAAAATGTTTCGTCCCATCGTGCTCAATAGCAACATAGGCTGGAGATGAGCTCAAATTGTTCTGACGCGTCGCAGCACTGCCTATTTTCTTCCAAGGAGTAGTGCTTTCTTGAACAGGCGGCGGTGCAAGATCATCTGAGTGCTGAGAGAGGAAACTATGATCTCGGGCTTCTTGCTGCCAGATGTCGTCGAATCCCTCATCCGCCTCCTCCTCGCCGACGTCCATCTCTTGTTCCACCTGGGTTCCTCGATAAGCAGGGCGATATGGCTCAGACTCAGGCTGAGGCTCAACCTCTGCGTCTCGATCATCGTTTTGTTCTTGTTGCCAGATATCAACAGATCCATCGTCATCATCCAGAATTTGCTGCTCGTGTTCATGCTGACGCTCCTGCTCCTGCTCCTGTTCTACCCCAAATCTTCGGCCAGCAGAATGTAACGGATCCGACAAATGCCTCGAGGTGCGATCTTGACTGTGTTCATGAAAGCGCTGTTCGATGAAATAGTCTTCATCAACAGGAAGGTGGTCATATGGTTGTTGTTGTTGTTCATGATTCAGTTGCACGTCTGAATGAGGCAAATCTTCCAATCCATCTCCGTTTTCGTTGTTTTCACTTTCAGGGGTATTTTCGTCGCTCTCGATATAGATGACTCTGTTGGAATTCGTAGAATCCGCTGCTTGTTGACTGACAATTTCGCGCTCCATTTGCCATCTCGACTCTCGAGTCTGTCTGAGATCTGCTGGACTGTATTGCCGCGGGCTTCTGTCTGATAGCTGTGGTGATTCCAGCATAGCAGGCTCCTCCTCCTCCTCCTCTTCGTATTCATCCTCCAACTCCTCAATTTCTTCCTCTTCCTCCTCCTCCTGTTCTTGTTCATGAATTTGACCACCAAATTCCTCAGCTTCATCCAGAAAATAATCTGGCTCCTCGCGCACATTTAGAGTAGGCTCAGGCTCTGGTGACCTTTCAGGTGACATGGTTTCTGGAAGTTCGGGGTATGACACATGTTCAGCGGAATGCCGCGATCTTTGTTCAAACGAGTTCATGTTTTGACTTGAAAGACTTGCGCGTCCAGGAGAGACAACCTGTGCCAGTGGACTGGGTCGAGCAGAGCTATGTGAGTCGCTTCGGAGGTCACGAATAGACCCCGGTAGTTTACGCCTCAACTTGTCACCGATGCGACCATCTTCTCGGTCCCTCAAAATCTTTGCAGCATTGTCTGTAGCATTCCTAGCTCCTGACCCCAGACCATATTGTCTAGCAGAAGGGAGTGTATCCAATGAGACCATAGTGAAGCCCTCACTTTCCATTATAGAATCGAACTCCTCGTGCTCTTCAGTTGGATCGGCTAGTCGATCCGTCGTAGGATGCTGTTGATACGGCTGTACGGTATCTCGAGGTGCAACCTGTTCATTATTCTCCCGAGCTCGATTCTCTCCTTCGACCAGCGAAGAAGTTGGTGTTGGTGTTGGGTAGGTAACATGTGACGAAGTGCTACCACCGAGACGAGAGGATCGAGTAGATGAGCCCAGTCTTTCACGTGTTGGTGATGGCATCTTAGACGGAGTAGAATGTATGCTCTCCTCATTATCCTGGAAGTGGTGTTCTGTATCTCCGATGACGGGCGTGTCGTATGTAGCTCTACCATACTCCCGGCGATCATTATCATCCCAAGTCTGACTATGGGACGGAGGAAGTGGACGAAGATCGGCAACTGGTAAATCATCCGCACCCAAAGAGTCGCTCTCTAGGTCATCAAACACATCAGCCTTTATGGGACTCCATTCTCGCGCGGGCTCATCAACAACGTCCGCAGTCATATCCATCGGGCTCATATGCATCGCCGGTTGAGGCTCTGGGGATGGCGCATTATCGATATCGAATAAATCCTGCCTCAGCGGTCTCGGTGTGCTCTTTCGCGGCCTTCCTGGTTTCCTTTTTTGATCACTAGCTTCGTTTGGTCCAGGGGTATGTCCTGGGCTTCCTGGCCAAGGTGACCCATTCCGGGGCTGCATGTGGGTATCTGATTTCCGAGGTCGACCACGTTTCCTCGCAGGTGTTTTCTCCATTAAAGGGCTTCGTTCATCCTTCAATGGAACCATTGTCGTCACGGTTGAGGGTCGTCGTCGTTTTCGCGAAGGGCTGGTTTGTTCTTGGTTCTCTTCATCCTGCGTGGCCTCGAGGGTAACACGAATGCGCCACGGACTAACATTGCCATCTTGCAGTATCTTTTCCGGTGATATTGAGCGATGGCGACCGTCAAGCTTCATCGCCGGTGAGCCGGGAAGGAGAACATCGTCGAAGCGTATCGAGTGCGCGCTTTTCCCAGGGCTAAGGCTCGCGCGCGGTCGCTTCGCCGGCGTTTGTTGGCGTTTCACGAGGGCTGGAGACATCCAGCTTTGACGACCAGCAAATGGTTTCACTGGAGACGAGATCAAATAGTCGGCATCGCCTGGAGGGCCAAGGATATCGGGGGATGAGGTTTGGCTGCGCGACGTGCTTGACATTGCGGGAGGACTTGCTGCGACAAATTCTCGGCACGCGTGCCGCTAGGGGGCGTGGAGGGAGTCGCAACCCGTGGAATGTGGTCAGATCTAAGAATCAATGGGTCGGATAAAAAAAGCAATTTGTACAAATTGAATAAAGTATGAATCTTAAGCAAAAACCGCGGGGCAAGCTATAAACAAACCACCCGAAGCGGGCACGAGCGGTCACCGTCACCACGGCCGCGGCGTGACCGTTGGCTTAATAAGCAGCAAGTATGGACGAAAGCTGGGATGAGCTGGCTTTAATGTGCTGCAATATTCGATGAATACGGGGTAGATCATCAATAACTTGATACGACGAAAGTGACGATATATCATATTTTTGCTTTTTACATGACTGTGACCCAAATTCAATTTACATGTCTGCTTCCACTTTATCAACCGAAGGAACGCGATCCAGCTCCACGCCACTAAATCGTGCCACTTTATGTACACAATCACATACCATTTTCACGTCCTCTTTGGAAACCGCAAGTCTTCTAGTACCTCGAATATGCCAATACGTCATTCGTGGGAGATTCTGGCCCATGACTGCGGGTAAAACAACCAATTCGGTGTCTACATCGTCAAGAACCTGGCGGTCTGACAGATGTAATCCATATGCAATCTCACCGACCCAGAAGCCCCAATCCCGATGTCTCTTGAACAGATCAAACAGAGCTGTGATATTTTGGGCATATATTGTATGAAGCCAGTTCATCCCACGAGTTCGATTTGAGTCATCACATTGCCAGCCCTCCCGGGTGAAAGAGTGATCCATTTCATCAACAGGCTCAACTCGACTGATAGCAATAAGGGATTCGGTAGGTTTGGGAAGGCCAACTAGTGCAATAGCCTTGAAAAGGGTCTCGCGCATTCTTTGGATCAGTGTTTGACGCGCTGCAGGTGTCGAATATGCAGGCTGGCCGATCAGGTATAGGTAAAGTTGATCAGCCAAGTGTGGATTCGGACTTGTAGCTAAGGCACTGAGAGCCGTAAGGTACCATTTGTCGTTGGCAATATTGGATAGCTGAAATTGTGTCTCAATATCGCGGAACAGTTCTTTGCATCCTTGTCCGTCCGATCCTCGGTCAAATTCGCACTCGCTCATACTTGGGTGTATGATGCGATATCACGAAACTTGAAGTTCCATCGTGGCTTTGGCTGTTTTTTGTCTAATGTGATGTTGTAGAAATTTCCCATTCAATTTCAGCTGGAAAGCGATGATCTAGGTGGACCGATGTCTTCTCTGACGTGTCGTTGAGGTTATTTGGTGCAAAGTGGCGATATTCGGATTTGATGTCCATCGAAGGACTCTAGCAAGATTTCCCATTATATCTACTAGTCGGGAATTAATAATATGACTGTGAAATGATTGATTCAAATGCTCGGAGCAAAGCAGAGTGGGATGATCTCCCGTGATTCTTGTGAATGGTACTTCTATATGATCGTTTTCTGCGCACTATATAGTAGTTCTAAGTAGTTGACCAATATGTAAGAGGCCAAAGAAAGTATCAGTATCGCTAATAATTAACAATTCAGAGACCTTATTATGACAAGCTCCTAGAGCTTTGACTTCTTCTCCTTGCTCCAAGCTTGAATTTCAGGAAGATCCATATAGTTGGCCGGGAAAAGTGCCGGCCCTAGGATCTTTTTCTGGACCTTGCCAGTTCCAGACTTGGGAAGCTCACCCTTGATCACGCGTAAAATAGTTGGTATCTTGTAGCTAGCCATTTTGCTCCGAAGGTCCTCTCGTAGCTCTGACAATGAAAGAGTCTTGCGAGTGGTGCTCTGGTCTGTCTTCAAACTGATACTGGCTGCTACCCGCTGACCGTATTCGGCGTCCTCGACTCCAACAACCATCACTTCGGATACATAATCCAAGCCCAGGATCTCACGTTCAATATCCAAAGCAGAAATCTTATAGCCTCCGGATTTGATGATATCGATTGAAGCACGGCCAAGAATGAAGAAGTAATCACCTTCTTGTCGAGCGATGTCGCCGGATTTGAAGTAGCCATCCTGATCGTGTGCATCGGCTGTCGCTTTTTCATCATTGAGATATCTATACAAAACAGGTTAAATGGGATCTCAAATTTGCATCGCGAAGGAGTGTACAAACTTTGAGAACATATATGGGCACTTAACCAATAGGTGTCCATCATCTTCAAGTTTCAGAGAGACGCCACCAACGATCCGCCCGACACTGTTTCTCGGCATTCCGTGAGTCTGGAGATCAGTCTTGATGACTGCACCAAATTCAGTAGCACCATAACGCGTCATCATCGGCTTTTCGCGAAGTGTCTCCCAAAATTCTTGAACAGGCCCAGGCAATGCTGACGAGCCACAGAGCATAGTTCGAATATCACGCGCGCCCTTGATATACTGATCACGAATCTCCGGGGGTTGAGTTGCAATGTTTTCCTCAAAGTACCGCATCATTCGCATGTATATGGTCGGGACACCTGAAAAGAAGCTTAATCCACCTTGACGCCATCGCTCCCATGTCCACGCGGTATCGAAGCCGCCGCTTCGGAATTCTATGCATGCACCAGCAGTAAGGAAAGGAAGAAATGTGAGTCCCAGACCAGATGCATGATGCACAGGTAAGACGTGAAGAATTACGTCTTCTTCTGTGACGCGATAGAAGTCCGCATCCGTTTCAGCATTGCCTGATAGCCAAGTACGGCGTTGAACAGCGCCCTTTGGAGGACCGGTTGTGCCCGAAGTGAAGATCACCGCGGCAGCATTATTCATATCAAGTGCTCGATTCGATGAAATGAGCATATCCTCCGCTGGAATGAGTTTTTCACTACAGAACGATGCGATAGGCGAAATGCAGGAAATATGAAAGTTATTCTTTTCGCTCATGTTTTGTATGATTGAACTGGCAAGGGAGGCGCTGGTCGTTCCAGCTAATACAGCCACGCATTGTGCCTTGAGAATGAAATATGACGCTTCTTCCACGGGGATACCAGCGGCTGTGTGATACCTAAGTGTTAGCTGAAGTGACTTTGGCGAGGAATGTACCAGTACGACTTACCCATCGGGACTACTGCAGCCCCCAATGCTAGAATGGCAATGAACCCCACGGTGTACTCATAGCCTCCTGGTGCCAGTAATGCAATGTAGACTTCCTTATCTTGCTCCAAATCTCGCAAGGTCTGAGGACCGAGTTTCTTTTCTAGCTCACTACGGAGAGCCAATGCATCGGACAGCACATGGTGGAAAGTCTTCTCCAAGCCGGCATTCACATCTCGAATTGAGATTCGAGGTGGTCTACGTTGAGCATATCGCAGAAGTTTGTGAAAGAAAGGTAGATTGGGAAACACAGTGCTTCCCACATGGGATGGTACAAATTGTGTTCTGTCACCCATTGTTTTCGGCAAATGTGAAGCAACGTCCTTTCTGGTCCACCAAGTGAGAAACACTGAACATGAGATCTTTCAAGAAATCGACCGTGCGAGTGAGTATATAACCCATCGGAATTACTCCGCCTCATTTTACGGATGACAGAATGAACCTCAAGTCGGCTACTTCCCCGCGATTTCCCCGCGTGGGACATACCGGCAATCGGCACTCGGTGATTCGGGTAGTCTGGGGTCAGAGTATGGGGACTAACACTAAGTCAGATAGGAAGTCATGAAAATCTAATAACTGAAGAATAGCCCAGGCTAACATTATTCAGACAGTTTCACACAAAAAGAAACCTCAATTGAGATGCCTGACTTCACCGATAAGCTTCGTCCAAGCCAGCCAGATGGACCTACAACTCTCGCACGCGAGCGAGGACAATCTAGCATATCAACCGAAGAGTTAGGAAACCATCTCCTCTCAGCTGATGGATTCCTCGAGCGACAAGCTCGAATTCTGCCAATTGTGCAACGCGAGCCACTTCTCTCAAAAGACAAACAGCAGAATTTATCTCGACCGGAAAGATTCAAGCTAGGTCTCGCCCGCGCAAAGCTGCTCCGTCGACTGGTTGATAAACACCAATGGAGCCATGAAGATTACAAAATGGCGGAATACCTAGTCAGCGATGTCTCGCCATATTTTCTCCACTTGGAGATGTTCGTCACCACTGTTCGGGAACAAGGTAGCGAGGCGCAACGAGCTCATTGGATGCCATTGATCGACTCATGGAAGATCGTTGGAGCATATGCACAGACTGAGCTTGGTCATGGCAGTAACGTTCGTGGATTGGAACTCGAGGCGCGCTGGGATCCTGCAACAAAGGAGTTTATTCTACATAGCCCCACACTTACGGCTAGTAAATGGTGGAATGGAAGCTTGGGTCGAATTGCGAATCATGCTATTGTTGTTGCTCAGCTACTTCTTCCTAAGCGCGATGCTCCTGGTGAATATGTGTCTCATGGTCCACATCCATTCATTGTTCAAGTTCGGGATATGGATACGCATCTGCCACTGGATGGAGTAGTTGTTGGAGACATTGGGCCGAAATATGGTTATATCACAATGGATAATGCGTATATGCTTTTCAACAATTTCCGGTAAGTTTTCAGGAAAGGTTTTTTATGAGAAATTCTCTAACTTAAACTCAGTATCCCTCACTCTGCAATGCTCTCGCGATATTCCAGTGTTGATCCCGAAACCGGGATCTATACAAAACCAGAGCAGCCAGCCACAGTCTACGGATCCCTAACATACGTTCGAGCCCAAATAGTCCATCACGCTAGACTAGTTCTCGCACGCGCTGTAACAGTAGCCGTGAGATACACAGCAATCCGAAGACAGTTCAAAGACCGAGATGGTGATGGAAGTGGACCCGAGCTATCTGTGCTCGATTATCCCAGTGTTCAAATCCGTATCCTGCCTTTGCTCGCAACGACCTTTGCACTGCACTACACCGGTCTAGCTATGCGTAATATCTACGGTAATGCACGCCAGGACATCGAGAACGGGAATTTTGATTCTTTGGCATATATGCATAGTATGTCCTCTGGACTGAAAAGTCTATGTACTATGCTCGCTGCGGACGGGATTGAGACTTGTCGTCGTGCATTGGGTGGACACGGCTTTGGAGGCGGGAGTGGACTTATCGAGCTTAACAATGATTATTTGTCTAAGCCAACTGTCGAAGGAGATAACTGGATGATTACACAGCAGTTGTCCTCTTGGCTCATCAAGAAAATGGCTTCCGCTATGGAAGCGCCCGACTCGCCCAGCCATGATGAGATTGAGGTTCGATTCAAAGAGTTTGTTCAGGAAAAGCGGACTGGGAAGAATTCTTCTTCGTCGGGGTATCAGGTGTTGGAGAACGACGAGGAAATTGTGAAAAGCTTCGAGCTACGGGCGACTACTTTGGTATGTCGAATCCAATAACGACTGAAATCACAAAAGTCGTGTTACTAATAATTCTAGGCATATGATGCATATGACCAACGCATTCTCAAGAAGAGAAGCTGGAATAGCCTTCTTATCCAGCTGCATAAGCTGAGCAAAGGTGAGTTAAGAAATACCTGGAAATCATAAGATCGCAGCTGACACAGGAGAAACATTGAAGCTCAATCACAATCGATTCTGGTAGGAAAGTTCTTTGAGGCGTTGTCGGCGGATACTACTCTCTCGCCTTCTCTAAAAGACATTTTGTTGGACTTGTATCGTCTCTTCGCGCTTTATACCATGGAGAATGAAGCATATGAATGTGAGTTATAGAATCAGCTTGGAATTTTCTGTTTCTTGAGCTCTTTGGAGCTAACTTCGTTAGTCGTGCGTTGCGGTGCTGTCTCTCAATCAGTTCTCGATCTTATTCCAGCCCGAATTGAGGATCTCATGAGGAAAATTCGACCACATGCTGTGAAGCTCGTGGACTCATGGACGATCCCCGATTACTTATTAGACAGGTACGTCAAATTTTCCATCTTGCGAAAGGTGATCAGAATCTAATGATTTTGGAACTCAACAGTGCATTGGGGAGATATGATGGACGGGTGTATGAGGATCTTTACAACCGGGCCCATCGATTGAATCCGTTGAATCGGATGACTTTCAATCCGAATTATTGGGATGATGAGATTATTAAAGGGTCTGGTGATGGCGGAAGCAGTATTTTGTCTAAGCTGTAGATTCGGAGCATTAGTACAAAACCGATCTTAGGTGCATCTTCTACAATGGGTAAAGGACAATGCAATGCAATGCAGAGTTAATGTAGCTGGTGAATTTGTCGCCAAGAGTATGTATTCTTTGTTTATGTACATAAGCGGACCTCCCAGTAATTTATGGAGCACTCTCATTGAGGACAGTTCAAGTCATAAAAGGAATAACTCGGAATTATGGTATCGATGCGCAGTTGCATTAGGCAGTAATAGGGATATCAAGGTCTTTAGTAGGTACCAAACTGGTAGGTAGCCCAGTTGACAGCAGGAGCGTCATCGGGGCCGAAGATCTGGTACTGGTCACGGCCCCATTGGGGCTGGTTGATACCGTCGATCCAGTCCTCGGTCTCAATGACAACACAGCCGTACTGTTGGACGTAGGCAGCACCGGCGCTTCCATCCTGCTCCTCGTTACGCTTAGCTTGGGAGGCCTTGGTCTTGATGGAGCCGTTTTGGTTGTTGCAAGTGTAGACCTGCAGAGCAGCCTGGTTGGTAGTGACATCCAGACTGATACCGGTGGTGTCAGAGGCCAGACTGATGGAGGAGACCATCGCATCATCAGCGCCATAGGCAGATGGGCGGTCGATGATCCAGCAAGTATCGTAGCCAGTGCAGTCAGCACCACAGAGGTCGACGGTCTTGTTGATATCCTGACCAATAAGCTTGGGCTCCAGGAAGTTCAAGGCACCCTCATAGGCAGTGTCAACGTCGATGATCTGGCCGGTGGGGACTTCAAGAGAGTCACCGCCGATGAAGCGGGGCGACAGAGGCATCTGCATGTAGGTGTTGTCAAGGATGGTCTCATCCTTAAATGCGTTCAGGTTCCAGTAAAGGTGGTTGGCAAGCATGATTGGGGTCTTCTTGGTGAGAGCCAATGACACAAGCTTGGTTGTGAGCTGAGGCAAGCCCTTGGGGTTCTCGGGGGACTTCTCGGTGGAGACACTGAATTGAGCGTGGGAGATCACATCACCAGGGAAGCCCTGGTAAGCTTCATCCAGGAGAGTGAAGGTAATGGAGGAGGTATCCTGGGCAGTGACTGTCCAATTGCGCTGATCGTAACCAACGAAACCTCCGTGAAGGGTATCCAGACCATCGTGCTCATTCTCAGGAATGTGGTAGGTATTGTTGTCAATGGTGAAGGTACCATTCTTAATACGGTTGGCATAACGGCCGACGACGGCACCGAAATATGTGTGGTTGGTCTCGGTGTCGTGCAGGTACTCGAGAGGGTCATCGTAACCGACCAAAACATCCTGCACGTTGCCGTCGCGATCGGGAACCAAGACGGAAGTCAAACGCGCTCCGTAAGGA
Organism: Penicillium herquei; assembly: GCA_039634405.1. NCBI lineage: Eukaryota > Fungi > Ascomycota > Eurotiomycetes > Eurotiales > Aspergillaceae > Penicillium > Penicillium herquei. Next base: position 1,762,057 of record CP098387.1, on the reverse strand, counting down.
ATTATCGTCACGGTGATGTTCTCGGCTTCAATGGTGTACTCCTTGAAGTGAGCAGCATCTACCCCAGTTGGAGTAGCGCTACTTGCGCTCGCGCTAGCAGTGCCGTGCGGAACGGCACTTACCAGGGCAGGGAGCCCATAGACGGCAGCTGCGACGTATGACTTGAAGTGCATCCTGATGCCCAATGTAGCTATCAAAGCTAAGAAAAGGAAGCAATAAAGGTAAAGCAATCTAGGAGTGAGCCGTGCAGGACATAACAAAGAATGGAAGCAGCTGAGGGGAATGGGCATTTTATGTCAGGAGCTAAGCTCCTACCGCAAACAACGCCCAATTCGGCGCGTGCATGGGCCGACGCTAGGGGGCACAGCACAAAAACCCGGGGTATAGGATCGATAGATCACGAATTATCCGAAAGCAGTAACGTGAGGGGATCTCGACCAACCATTGGAGTGCGAGCGGAGTGATGAGGGGGAAGATCCGAGCCCACGGGGTAAACAAGGCGGGATCCTAGATTACGAGGTGGATCCTTGGGAGCTTATTTAGCCAGCGAAACGAGTCAGATGCGACCTTTCGTCCAGGGATGCAACGCCCACAACCAAACGGGAGGTAAAACTCCGGTGGGAGAAAAGAGAAGAATGTCCCTTAATACTGGTGGACTCCACCTAACATTGATAAAAATGTGGAAATCCTCCGTGTCGATCACTGAGTCAGCTTCAGCTCTGTTGGCAATTGGAGGAATTGAACCATTGCTTTTTTAGCTGAAGTTTGAATTCAAAGAGAAGGATTAAATGATGTCAGAGATCCATTTGATAGAGTATTACTTGTCTTTGAGGGTCAAGGGTCCGGAGTATAGCCATTTCAAGCACTTCCGGTTGTTGAGATTGGGGGCCATACTATACATACCCTTTACAATTCACTAGAAATGACATATTCAAGGTCTTTGAAATATTGATCATGCAATAGTACCAGATTAATTTACTTGGTTTACTCATTTTAATCATTTGATACTCCTCGACCAGCCACCATCGGCTAACCTGAGAGATTGGGATGAAAGATATTCAAGAACCGCAGCCGAAGTTGATTCTTTCATCGTATGATACATTCTGCTCAAATCTTCACCTTAGCCGGCGCAGAGGTAACCCGACTATGTACATAGCTTATGCGCTGAAACTTCTTAATAGCCTCACCCCACAGCTCTTGTCGCAGCAAAGCATAAACCCTAGAGGTTCTGGTTAGCATGAACCCATCAATCTACCAATAGAGGATTAGAGCATACCCCATCTTTGCCTTAGGTGCCCACTTCTCTGCGAGCTCTAACGCAGCAGTAAGCATCTGCTCAGGCTCGGCAATGGCATCCACAATTCCATCCTCGAGTGCCTCTTTAGCAGTCCATCGGTGTGCTTCCAGAAGCATCTTGCGTGCAATCTGAGGCCGCAATTTGAGTCTAGGCAAAGATCCGATACCATCAAAATGCAATCCCAAGTTCACTGGAGGCATTGAGATAAACCCTCTCCGGGAGTTCATGATGCGATAATCGTGTGCAAGCGCGAGAGGGCAGGCTCCACCGAATGTATGGCCTGTTATCAGTGCAATTGTCGGGAAAGGAAAATCGAGAATCGTATGAATGAGCTAAATCGACTATTAGCAAAAGCTCTAGTAGCTTAACAAGCGCACATACAGGGTAGAATCCGTCTGTATTGGCAAATGGATTGTTGTCTGATTCATCCAGCTCCAATCCCTAGCATCCGTATTAGCAGCTTGCCATTTTATCTTGGTATTTTGAATAGCTCTGCGCACAGTGCACCAAAATTTGGCATCATTTCCTCTGGTAATCACTGCACCTTCTGAATCTGCCCCTAGTAGTTTCTCGACAGTGCGATATGCTCGAATCATCTCCTGACAATACCATGAGTTCAGGCGGTTTTCCGGTGGCTTCTGCATGGTTAGAACGAATACGTTCCCATGTCTCTCTAAAGAGAGGTTGCGAAATGTGGGTATATCGGCCATTTTGCTCTTTCTATTGATATTTTCATTCAGATAAAGGCTGTTTTTTGATGAATTTCATTCTCTTTCGCGTTCTATCGATCACTCCAACCTTGGAATCTGGATGGGGCTTCCCCGCACAACTCATCTGAGGGACCTCGGGATATGAGGTGGGCCCTCATCCAAGGCCCTGGCATTCCACCTTATAAACGATATAGGCTATTCGGGGTTCCAGTTTTGTCGAAAAGCTATAGCCTCATAGCATGAGAGATTTGACTTTACTATCTCAGCTCCGAGTCCCTAGAGGTACCCAAAGTCTGTAAGAATTAGAACACCATGACCTCGGTAAATAGATTCCATCATTAAATGATTGGGTGGAAGATGAGGCGAACGGTAGTAGCATGTATAAGCATCGGGTAATTCATTAGGAACAAAAAAGAAAGATACCATGATTTGAATGTGGAGAACAGAAAGTGATAGGAGTCATTTCTATTCGAAGCATGCTCCCGAGGTCTCAACATTGAAAAGCCTGACCTTCGTCAATCATGGTACAACATTTTTCATTGACTTGCAAAAAATCCATCGTGTCTCTTCCCGCAAGTTTTGCGCTAGCCAATCGTTTATACGCCGAGGAAATAGTGGGAGATGATCGCCCAACGAATCATCGTGTGCAAGAATAACAAAAATGTTACCCTCAACATCAGCATCTAACTCTTGGATCTTAGACACAGTTTTCATAGCTGCATCGTGATCAGAGAAAAGATGTCCACGCGCCACCTGGAAGAAAGGTTCATTGACACTCTTCCAAGCCGCAAGCTGCATTAACAGATCCCCAGGGCATCCACCATAGCTATGGATCAGACCCGTTGGTGCCGGCCGAGGTAGATGAAGATACTGCGAAGGTCGTAGCACACCCGCATGATGACATGCATCGGCGCCCATGAAAACAAAAGTGGGTGGATCGCTTGTTGTGCGCGCCAGGCCACACATGTGTCCAGGAGCATGGCCCGGTGCATCGATTAAGTAGAAAGAGCCATCACCAAAGAAGTCAAATGCATCAAACCGGCCGATCTTGAGGCCCGACTCTTCAAAATTGATTTCGCGAACACTGCGACCGGCGGCATCGCTATCTAGAACGGAGGCATCTGGAATAGATGGATACCCGGGCCATGAGATTCCCTCCACACCTGGTCCGACAACGAGTTCAGTATGAGAGGGAAATCGGGATGGATCACCCGTGTGATCGAAATGGTTATGCGACCATATAATGGCGTCTATATCTGAACTGCGAATATTCAGACCACTTTCATCTTCGTCCAGCATAGATACGACGTCTTTGTCGCAGCCTGCTACAGTCGTAGTAGCCTTGACCAGCTTCACTGTCTTTGGGGGAAGGGCCTTCTCCCAGTCAATACGCACACCAAGGTCGAAAACGATATGACGGTCACCGTGGGAAATGAGGAAGCAGTACACTGGGCAGTGCGTTCCCTCGAATCCTGGCAATATTGGCTCCCAGAAGTCTCCTGGCTTTAGATATAGACGTGTATTGCTAACAGGATGTAATATCGTGTTAGAAGAATCAATGCGTGACCGATGCTGATTTGTCTTACGTATCAATTACTCTCACATCTACTATCGATAAGGAGACTGGAATCTCAGCAGTTGGAGGGAGTATAGGATTAAAAGGCTCAGGACACTCCATTTTCAAGGATAGTTTGCGGCAGAAGCGGTCGTTATAATAAATTGAGAGAGGCCCGGGGCAATAGGCGATTATTCCGACGTGATCTCCAACCTGAATGATAGCTTCTCGGCGTGACAATTAACGATGAACGATGATGAAAAGGAGGAAACTTGACACTCCCTTCAACTTGGACGCTCGCGAGGTGTCACAAACATTCAAATATCCCTGGACTCGAATCAAATCAAATCCAATGGCGGTTTGGTGATACCTTTTCCAGCCAATAATAAGCGTCAACATAACCTCGGCGTCTAATGGTGAGGGGGCATTTAGTAACACACTGCAGGTACTGATAACCAAGAAGATAGTAGTCTTGACGAATAGACGGGCCGGGGTCACCACATGTGCAGGGGGTACTTCTAAGTCCATCAGCATAGCTCAAGTGCTCTGCTCAATATTTTGAAGGTTGGATTTCTGAGGTTATTGATAAATATGGGTGTGGTTCAAATATTTGAAAATAGTGTTTCATTTCTAGGCTAAGTCAATCTTATTCTCCAAAATGAAGAGAAATGATCAGGGGTCAAGGGAATGTTCCAGTGCTTGGGGTGAAGCTCATGCCTGATATCACAGCGAGGTGAATGTCTGGGCATTGGGAAACTTGATATCACTAGTCCTGGCAAGCAAGAAAGAGGAGCCAGAGATATTGGGGTCTGCTGGAATAAAGTTATGCGGAAATCCAATGTCGAATGGCTTGATACTCTCGAGATATGCAATTTGCTCATTAGTGAGTTTGAGGCTGAGGGCCTTAATGTTGTCGCTCCAGTGTCCAGCCAAACGGCCACCAACAACAGGGAAGACATTTGCGGCTTTGGACATGACATAGGCCAATGCAACGGCAGTGCCTGTCACATTTTCTCCGTGCTCAGATGCGACCTTATGCAAAGCCTCACTTATCTTGATCTCATCCTCACTTTGAACAGAAGCACTTCTACTTCTGATATGAGGGGTTGACGAGGGACCGTGGTCGGCTGAAGGTTTAGCTTGAGAGTGGAATTTGCCTCCACCCAGTACACCCCATCTATCAAAGAACGATAAAAGTTAGCTATTAAATTTTCAAGTCAATACTCAGGTCTGCAGAATGAGGGACCTACGGCGCAAGAGCCATGCCAAAGTGACGGGCCATAGGAATAATGTCGCGCTCAAAGTCACGGTGCAGAAGACTCCAACGTCCTTGGTAGATACTAAATGGAGTCTTTCCGTTCTCCATAGCATAGGTGTTGGCGGCAGCCACAATCCAGGCAGGAGTATCCGAAACTCCTAGGTACAGGACCTTTCCTTGCTCAACGAGCATATGAAGAGTATCCATTATTTCCTTGATCGATGTGGTGTAATCCCAGAAGTGAACATAGTAAATATCTGATATCAGTTATACAAATCAGTAAATATTCGCGACAGAAGTTCTGAGTAGAGACTCACCGATGTAATCAGTGCGTAGCTTCTTCAGTGAATCACGCACTGCAACATGAATACAGCGACGCGAGTTGCCCGTAAAATTCGCAGCATGAGGACCCGTGCCTATAGCATGGCTACGATAGTCCATACTAAATTTGGTGGCCAACACCAGCGAGTCACGGTTCTGACGTTCCTCACACCATTCGCCGATCCACTGTTCTGACTGCTCGCTCTGGTAGGTATTGGCAGTATCAATGAAGTTCCCACCAGCTTCATAGTAGTAATCGAGGAGCTGGAAGACAGAGTCTTTATCCATAGGGCCCATACGGTCAGCCCAGCCATTTGCATTTCCAAGAGACATGCCACCCAGCTGCATTGGAGAGACTCGCACACCGGCAGTGGGTGAAAGGATACGCAGACGGCCAAGCTCAGTGGGAGCTTTCACTCCGGTCATGATGGAGATGGGCTTGCTCAGAGAAATCAAGTTGATAGGAGATGGGATAGAGAGAGAAAAGGATAATGCATAACTTGAAGAAAGATGATGATTGAGAGATATTTATACCTCTACCTAAGAACAGGTGATTAGCACCAATCTAGACTCAGACAAATAACAGATTTCACCTTCTCTATCTCGAATTACTTTGGCCATACGGCGGCTGTGTCGTCATGCTGGAGGTGAACCGAAGGGTATGACGCATTGGGGTATAGCGGACTTAAGATAGCATTGAGACGGGAAGATTCGCAGTCTTATAAAGAAATTGGAGAAACTGGACGCCAAAGCAGAGATGGTCCAGACTCAGATTCAAGTATGAAGATGGAATGAAGGAACAGTTGGAGTATAGCTCATATCGAGACGGAGATAAGAACGGACGCCGACTCGGAGTGGCCCCGGGGGCCACCGCGAGTGCAGGGATTAGAGCTTGCTATGATCTGAGCCTTGTTGCATAGGATTTGAGAACATGGAAAGAAGGGGATGATGCTACCACAGGCATCGGGTATAGGCGAAATGGGTATCTATTATATGTCAAACAGGTAAATGTACAGACTTCTATCATGCCCATCCTGCTAGAGTCCAGCTCGAGCGATCACCTGCCCTCAGCCCTGATCTACGATCAGGCACAGGATGTTCTGAATCCCGGGTACCACCAGCTAACCCATGCTGTAAGAATTTTTCACGCTCAATTTCCACCAGTCCTCGGATCTTCAAGCTGGTTGTTAGACTTGCACCAGCCCAAGCCCCGAGAGACTCAACTTCACGCAAGACTCCTTGGATAGGAACGGGGATGTCTTTGTTTTGACGACGCAGCTTTTGCTCCACGAAGTCGATCTCCGGTTCCTCCTGTGATGGATCTGACTTCTCATCATCAGGAGAGGTCGCTGTCGCTGTGGCTTTGACAGGTGATTTCTCTCCGCCGTTGGCTTGAGTGGAGATTCTTAGCTCCGCTAATCGCTCACGTTGTCGCTCTACGGCTTTTCCTCGGATCGGACTCCATCCATATCGGTCAACCAACTTTGAGACCTCTTTGAGAATCCGCTGTCGCAAGCCAGGAATCCGAGCTCCACCACCCACGAACACAATGCGTGCCATACATGTTCCGCGTGCATCGGGAGGTAGGTCGAGAAGGGTTTTGTAGACGAGAAGAGGTATGGATTTCTCTTCATCGTCAAGATCGTGCTCGGAAATATCTGAAGCAAGAAGGACATTCTCAACGGGTTCTGCAAATCGGGAAAACGGCACCTCGATGAATTCCTGCCCGGGATTTTCTGGTGACGGTATTGAGACTGACGAGGATTGCTCCTCAGGTACTTCCGTATCTGTATCTGTATGACACCAAGCAAGTCGACAAGTCACCTCCTCACAGTATTTGAATCCCACGGAGATATCGTCTGATAAAACCTCCTCTTGGCTATCTTGCAAAGCGAGATTACTGAGAAGTCGACCCATTTGCTGCACAACCGCTTTCATCGCTCTTGTACTTCTATTTGTTGTGACCTCTCTATATTCATAGAGTCCAGTTGTAGTAGTCTCCGCCCATCCAAGATCCACCACTAGCGCTGATCGCAATCCCGCGGCAGTCGCTGACATGGGGGCGCTTGGTAAAAGAGTAATAGTAGGGAAACGCCACCGGCTGAAAAGTGTTGAGAGAAGCGACGACAATAATGGGTGCGGCATAAGAGAAGGTAGAACCAGGACTAGGCGTGATGTGCCTGTGTCGGTCAACAGATATTGGTTATAGGTTTCACGGAATAGGCGTTCGATTTTATCTTCCACCAAGCCGATATCTGTTTGTCGTAGATCTAGCCTCCAGAGCTCATAGTCACGGGCCCAATCTTCTGCATTGACAGGCTGAGATGGTGGTCGTGCACCAGAATCGCCTTCAATCCATCCCCGATAATCCCCTGCCCGCCGGGATTCTTCAGGTCCGAGGCCCACCACACAGACAGGCGCACTGCTTCCCTCAAATCCAGCTCGGAGCCAGCGGGCGCCGATTTCAAATATGATTGCATCGTCTTCGTTGCGAAATGATGAGCCCGGTGACGTGGTGCTAGCGAAGGAGGTATTGGCCGAACGAAGCTGCTGCTGCGGAGTATGAGGCGAGCCCGGTCGGGCCGTCGAATGTCGCAAGCTAGATGTAGACATGTCGCAAATAGTGTGTTCGATATGCGTGGTTTCGTCGGCTATTGCGAAATCGTGGGGGTGTTTTGGAGTGTCAACCCTCGGGGCAACTGAAATCCGCGGCGAAGAGGACCCGCTTCAGCAATGCAATGCGCCAATGCGTTTACAGCGCCATGTGAAGCGAGTATGAGCAAGTATGTGATTTAAAGAAAGACTGCAATGGTAATGAGAGGAATATGTAATCGGAGCTGGGATATCTTTGGAGGAGCTCCAATTGAACCTGGGGAAGATATCGCGCAAACAACGCGGGTTGAAGCAGCTGCCGTGTAAACGGATCTACATCGGGCCGTGGTTTATTTACTCGTCAACAACTCGCACTGCTGAATAGCTGCAATCTTCCACAACGCCACATGGCTAACTACATATTCTTATGACCATACAGCATTGGTGAATATTCAATGTCAATACCGACCGGATGGGTATCTCAGGGTATGTCTATGGTTTTACTGGGAATCTCTTCAACTGTCACTTAGCAACCCCCCGAAGTGCAGTAACCATTATCGTGAAGAGCGGGGTTCGCTGATACATATATCTTAGTCTCATCCACGCCATTGGCAAAGGCGATCGAGTTTCCCTTTCGAAATTAGCAGTCTCGCACCTGGAGCGTACATCAAGGCCGATCCGAGTCGCAGTTGATATCTCTATTTGGTTGTTCCAGGTCCAAGCTAGTCGTGGCGGAAAGAATCCAGAATTACGCACATTGTTCTATCGACTTCTGAATCTCCTTGCATTGCCGGTCCACCCACTTTTCGTTTACGATGGTCGCCATAAGCCTCCGTTCAAGAGGGGGAAAAGAGTCAGCAATGGCAGTGCGCCCATCATACAGCGCTCAAAAGATCTAATTGAACGTTTCCAGTTTCCATGGCATGAGGCGCCTGGTGAAGCTGAGGCTGAATGCGCGCGACTGCAGCAGGCTGGCATCGTAGATGCAGTGATGAGTAACGATGTTGATGCCCTCATGTTTGGTTCAACGTGGACCATCATGAACTTCTCGAAGGAAAAGGGTTCCGGTACTACTGCTGCAACCCATGTCACCTGCTATCGCTTGGAAACTGAAGACATTGTCTCCAATGTGTCTCTAGGCCGGGCAGGTATGATTCTATTTGCCATGCTTAGCGGAGGTGATTATCTGCCTGGAGGCGTTCCAAAGTGCGGGGCTAGATTAGCAGAGGAGATTGCCAAAGCAAGCTTTGGTGAAGACCTGCTCCAAGAGCTTGCTTCTCATTCTCCGGATATCGATACACGTATTGGTGAATGGCGCGAGCGATTGCAGTACGAACTTGATGAAAATGAGAGTGGCTATTTCGCGACAAAGCACAAAGCAGTTCGGATCCCCGAGAATTTCCCTGATCGACAAATTCTTGAGTGGTATGCCGAGCCAAAGGTCTCCACAGACGAGGAAATGGCTATTCTCAGGAGACGTCTGAAAGATGCCTGGGATAGAGAAATCGATCCATTGGCGATTAGAACCTATGCAGCCGAGCATTTCGAATGGAATTATCGTTCGGGTGCTAGGAAGGTTATCAAACTTCTGGCTCCGTCTCTAGTTTCTTACAGGCTTCGCCTCCAACGCCCCGTCTCAGGAATGTCAAGCGGCAAGACACTGGCTCCTGGCTGTGATGACCCTTGGCTTCAGAAGATCTATCGGAGTCGAGCCAATTTTGGCACTGATGGCATGACTGAGCTGCAGATGGACATGCTGCCGATCGATGTGGTGGGCATTGATTTGCTAGCCGAAGAACCAGCCCCTCTCCCTCTAGTTCAGGAGTCCGGTCCTGCGGAAGAGATGCTTCAAGAAGATGATGAAGATGATCCTGAAATCGTAACTGGTGAACCCCCTTCAACACCTTCAAAGACCCCCGCAAGAAAACGATACGACCCCCTTGAGACTGTAAAGATTTGGGTTTTTGAAACTGTTGCCAAGCTCGGTGTCCCTGATGTTGTGAAGGCCTGGAATGATGAACAAGCCGCGAAAGAGGCCGAGAAGGCCAGGAAGGCGGCTCCTAAGCCGAAAAAACCGACTGCACGCCGCACAGGCCCCAGAAAGAAGGGGCCTATCGACCCGAATATGAAGCACGGTAGTATCCTGAAATATGGAACCATGACCAAGGACAAATCCGAGCTTTCACAGTCCAACAAGAAGCATATGCTTCTAGCAGCATCATCACAATCGCCAGTGGCCTCGGCCAAGGAACCATCTGCATTTAAGACGCCACCTTCATTTGCGGAAGCCATTGACTTGGAGACTGATTTCCCTCCGCGCAATTATTCCCAACGGCAAACGTACGACGCCTCCCATGATGTTGATGATCTCATTGACTCATTCTCCTCCTTAGTTACCGCATCCCCGCCGAAGATTAAACGCCATCCTTTGGTACGACATGCCCCAGCTCCAGTTCGGACCCCAATTGCTGCCACCGGAGAGGCTGAGATTGATGACCCAGGGTTCCACATTCTTGATCCATTGGTTCCATTGGACTCCCCGGCCTCAAAGGGGCTCAGGATAAGCTACTCCGTCTCCACTCCTAAGACCCCAGATACAAAGGTCACTGCGCGAAACTTAACGGCATCCTCGCCCAAAAAGCCCGCTCACGACAAAGCGAAGAAAGCAACAAAATCTATCCATATCGAGGAAGCCCCTCTTGCCGTTGATGATTTAGAAAAGGCAGTGTCTGCCTTGTCGTTATCAGCACAACGTGATGAGGAGAAATCGCTAGAGAACCCCGTACCGAAAAGCAGAAGCTCCTGTCCGAAGAAGAACGACAAATATATTGAGAAGCTCCACGAAGTCGAGAAGACACCAAAAGTGAATAAGAATGACCCAGGTCCCAAGCAAAAATCTGGGTACCTCGAAAATATCTCAACATACAATGGTTTCTGGTCAATTGATGAACCTGCTGCCTCGGACTCGCTTGAAATGAATACAGGATCTCATGGTCGCATATATGCAAAGACAGAACCTGACTCAAAGAGCAAAGCAATAAGGAAACGTTTCTCACGAGTCAGCATTATTGATATGACTTGATCTTTTTTTTTGCATGACTTGCATTGGTTTCATTTGGCTTGGATTGATCATTAGAGGAATTGGCGTTCAGAAAGGACAAACATCGGATCATACATATTCTCATGGATTCGAGCTGGCAATTTTATCATGCATTCGCGAGCGTTGTTTTTCTTTTCTTTTCTTAGCTTTTTATGACGTGAAATGATATTAACGATTCAAAACATACACGCGTGTTTCTAGTAACTGGATGAATGAATACCACTGGCAATTCAGCGTTTTGTAGACGTCGAGATTAAATTTATCGCAAACATTTGAAAATACTACCTTACAATTGGTGCCCTATGTACTATGCAGTAGAAGGTAGAGTGGATTCAGAGCAAAAAAAGAAGGTGCACATTTGACGTGCAATAACCTCAAGTAGGAGTAAATATTCGTCATTAACAGGAGTAGACTGCAGCTTCGACAGTGTTATTTTCAGAGTGAAACTCGCCAAAATAAGCAATAGCTACATCAAACGCCCGAGAAGTCATAGGGGAAAAGAAGAAAATTGGCAGGAGAAGCGAGTTATGCGCCCTGTCTATGCCAGAACCCAGATCTGATGCAATGCCACGCCCGAGAAAGAAGAACATCCGGTCATCTAAACATCATTAAAAAGCGAACAAAAGGTATGAGTAGGGATGTGTATGTAAAAACGTGCTGTACGCGAAGAGAACAAGAAATGTCGAAATATATTTAACCGAAAACCTTCAGGAAACCCCAAAGTCCGAGTCCACTCAGGACTGGGATTGTAAAGTTATCGTCCCAGCTGAATAGATCAACGAACTCACTGCCAGCAGCAATGAAACCAGTGACAACGCTCATAACTCCAAGGGCCAATGGGCCGGTGATGGTAGTCGCAGCCTGGCTGGTAGTCTCCCAGCCCAGGAGACCCCGTACAGAGTCTGGGAGCAAGTTCAAGCGGCCGGTAAACATAAATGAGCCCTCGGGGTCATTAGGGAATGCACCCATGTAGGGAACAAACCATCCCCAGAAAGCAGCGGCAGTGGCAACGCCGACAAACCAAGCAGCCATGGTTCCAGCCAGACTCTTGCCTTGTCTGAGACGAGGGGTATAGCGACCATATAGACGGCCGAAGGTGGATGCCGCGGTATCACACCAGCTGAGCAATAGAACGCCCATCACTCCGACATCCTTGGGGAAGAAACGCAAAACGATATATGCGCCGAGCAAGTACCAGATCACACCGTTATATCCCGAAACTTCAGTCTCACGCATGAGCGCACCCACGCAGCGGATATAAAACTTATTGACTTTCTCGAAACGATGTCGCACGATATCGGTGACTGCGATTGGGACCAGGGCGGTGAAAAGCACAGGCGTAATCTGAGTAGTTTGAATACCTCGGCTGTAGAGCTGAAGGGTCAGGAACCCAATGGACACGTGCAGGACCTTTCGAGGAATCTCATGGCGGTGGATGAAGCTACGGTAGCGGGTGTGTAAAGGAATAAGACCGAGGGGTGATGGTGAGCGGGAGATGTCACGTAGGGCATTAGAAACTTTAGATGTAGGTGAAAGGAAGCCGTTGGAGGCGCTGCCGTTGGCGGCCGGCGGTGAAGCTGGAATCATTGGGTTGGATCGACGAGGTGGACGACGTCGCGTGGAACTCCTTGAAGGGGTTTCATCAGGTGAGCCTCTTGATCTCCCTGAGCCAGAACTCTCCTCAGAAACCCCTGAAAGCTGTTGCCGGCGCGCTGCGGATCGAGTTGTCGGCGCAAAGTAGCCATCACGTGCGTCAGATGAATCAGTCAGGGAAGGCGACGGAGAGATGACTCTCGTCTCTGGAACTGTACTAGGTGTGGATGGCATGTTGGATAGTCGGACAGCAAAGGGTGGGAGTATTGGGGTCCGAATAAATCCAAATAAGGGTCGCGCACAGGGGTTTGCGCTGTCTTGGGCAAGGTTGCCGTAAGGTATTAAGGGTCTTGCTAATGACTCAATGATGGGCAGTGGTCGAGACCGGAGCTCTTATTCACTTTGGGAAAGATGGTAGGAGAGGCAAGTAGGCGCAGTGCATAGTATATATAAAGAGATACAAAACTCGAACTAAACTGCCAGGGCTGAGTTAGGCAGTGTATAGAAAAGGGAAAAAGTAGATCGCGATCCGCCCAATGCCGTCAGTCACGTGGTGATAGTTAATCGATAAGCCGCCCAGCTTTTTTTCTTTTCGCGATTTGCGATTTGCGATTCAAGGAAAAACATTCGTATAAGATTCAAGATTGTTCTTGAATCGAAGGGAAGAGTCATGCCGCCTAAACCTCCTTCATTCTCGAGGGCATGGGATGGTATTAATCCCAGCCTTTCCCAATGGACCTTAGATGCCGTGGCCTCGATGGGCTTTACTCGAATGACCCCAGTCCAGGCCTCCGCAATTCCGCTTTTCATGGCGCATAAGGATGTGGTTGTGGAAGCAGTCACTGGAAGTGGAAAGACACTTTCATTCTTGATCCCGGTGGTAGAGAAACTATTGCGCCTTGAAGAACCTCTTAAGAAGCACCATGTCGGCGCTATTATCATTTCTCCTACTAGGTATGTCGAGCTGCACGAACTATTCGCAAATACAGATCACTAACATCTATTCACAGAGAATTGGCCTCGCAGATTTACCAAGTCCTTTTGTCTTTACTAGAATTCCATCCAGCATCTGCTGCAGCGATCCACCCCCCAGAAGACGATGCACCGCGCCCAAAGACCTCCGCCTCAACCCTAAAGGTCGTCCCACAACTACTTCTCGGCGGAACCACATCGCCCGCAGAGGATCTTAGCACTTTCCTCAAGAAATCACCAAATGTTTTGGTTTCCACTCCAGGAAGATTGTTGGAGCTCCTTTCCTCCCCACATGTGCACTGCCCGCAGTCCTCCTTCGAAATGCTTGTTCTCGACGAGGCCGATAGATTGCTGGATCTTGGATTCAAGGATGATCTCCAGAGGATTCTCCGCCATCTGCCCAAGCAGAGGAGGACAGGTCTCTTCAGTGCCAGTATTAGTGAAGCTGTGGATCAAATTGTCCGTGTGGGACTGCGTAACCCAGTCAAGGTGGCCGTCAAGGTTAAGGGAGGAGCTGGCGCAGAGGACAAGCGCACACCTGCGAGGTTAGTTTTGCTGATAACTGTTCTTCTCACACTGGATTACTAACTTTCAAGCAGTCTACAAATGACTTATCTCACAACGCCCCCAGCTCACAAATTCTCCATTCTCAAGCAAATCTTGTTATCCGTGCAGCCAACACCACAGAAAACCATCTTTTTCGTATCAACATGTTCAAGTGTCGATTACTTGGCTATGATTCTTCCAATTATACTTGGAGACGAATTCCTTCTCGTCCCCCTGCATGGCAAGCACCCAGCCAACGTCCGCCAAAAGAACTTTACTCGCTTCACCACCTCCACCACTCCCTCAATTCTCCTCACTACCGATGTCGCCTCTCGCGGTCTGGATATCCCATCCGTCGACCTAGTTGTCCAGATTGATCCACCCTCCGACCCTAAAACATTCATCCACCGTTGCGGCAGAGCAGGTCGCGCCGGTCGAAAGGGTCTCAGTATCGTTCTCCTACACCCAGGACGAGAAGAAGATTACGTCTCATTTTTAGAAGTTCGAAAGACTCCAGTGGCGCCTTTCAACCTTCCGACTCCCAGCTCGGATGTGGACGCAGCCGTGGCTACCCAAGCCGTCCGCGCCGTGACTCTGAAGGACCGTGCCATTCACGATAAGGCCCAAAAGGCATTTGTCAGCTGGCTTCGCAGCTACAGCAAGCATCAAGCAAGCAGTATATTCCGTGTACCAGATCTTGACTGGGAAGCTTTGGGTAAAGCATGGGGACTTCTCCGACTACCCAAAATGCCTGAACTTCGGAATTTCACTGGTGATAAGTCACTAGGCGTCAGCAATGACTGGGACAACTATACCTACAAGGACAAGCAACGAGAGAAGCGTCGCAAGGAAGTTATGGCGGAGAATGCAGCTGCAGAGGGCACTAACCAGGAGTCACGGAAGCGTCGTGCAGATGAGGCAGTGGCTTGGAGTCAGAATCAAGAAGAGAGGGAGAAGAAGCTCAAGCGGAAGGAGTTCAAGAAGGCACGCAAGGAGAAGGAGAGATGGGAGCAATTGCCTGAGGCTGAGAAGGAGAAGGCTCGTGAGACGGAGCGGATGTTGGAGTCTATCCGGGCAAAGAATGAAGAGGAACGACAGGCCAGGAAAGCTGCTGCGGCCGATTCAAAAGCCGCCGGTGGTGATGATGAGTTCAAAGGATTTGATTAGATAGGTCACTACTATTGTCTCATGTACATTCATCGGGATATAGAAACTTCCAAGGTGGTCTGTTTGTGTAATGAAATGCTATACCACGGGCAACAATTCATTTGCGCCCAATACATGCTCACAATTGGATTCATACTCATAACTCCTAGTTCTTTCAAATGTTAGGTTTGGGATAAGGAAATGCATTCACACTCCCATAGTTCCTTGGGACTAGCACTTCACACCACCTCCGAGTCCAAGCCGATAGCAAATGCGCAAGCTTGCCCAGGTGGGATGGAGCAGAGATTCTACCATCTTGTATTCTTGAATTTATTTGAGGTAATTTGTTTAGTTTATTTCATTTAATACCTATCGAGGTGTCGGAGACTTGTCAAGTTGGGCAATTCCCGCCATCCACATGCAGATTAAACCTCAGGCCTCCCACTAAATGTACTTCTTCCCCTCATTTCTGTTCTTTCTCCAGATCGAACCATCAATTCCCAATATCAGAGAGGAAAATGGGTGTTCTGGGAATCCCTGTGATATTATACACGCTCGCGACCATATTGGTGGGAGGGGTAAGTGATTCAGTCAGCTTGCAATCTGATTATGAGGGCAAACTATTAATCATCTTGCAGCAAATTGTCCACTGGGTTTGGAAAGCAATTTATAACATCTACTATCACCCCCTTGCTCGATTTCCCGGTCCGAAGCTCGCGGCAATTAGCAATGTCTGTACTTCCAATGAACTAAAACCTACGACATATGAAATTGACCTAGCTAACGAACAAACAGGGACCCTACTGTTTGTGGTTCATGAGTGGTCGCCAGCCATATAAGCTCCTTGAGCTTCATGTCAAATATGGTATCTGAAGAATTTCACAGCAGCAAGAGTAGCAGGTTAACTGATTCAATATCCAATAGGTCCTGTTGTTCGTACCGCTCCGAATGAGCTCTCGTTCAATACTGCACAATCGTGGAAGGATATCTATGGATTCCGCCAGGGTCGTCAGGCCTTTATGAAAAGCGAGTTTTACGATGGCAGCAGTTTTGCGGATCGAGTCCGCTCCATTATCAACGAGCGTGATCCTACCGAGCATAGTATCATGCGACGATATCTCGCGCACGCCTTTTCTGATCACTCTCTTTCTGAACAGGAGCCTCTAATCGCCAGGACTGTCGATCGATTTATCGATCAAATTGGCGTTAAGGGCGCTCAAGGATTGGATCTCGGTAAGGGGTTTGAAATGATGACATTTGACATTATCGGGGATTTGGCATTTGGGGAGACATTTGGCGGCGTGGAAACCTGTTAGTACATAACTCACACTGCATGGTTTCTGGAAAAAGATATCTACTAAATTCAAAGACAGTCGAGCCTCACCCATGGATCTCCATCACGCTGGGAGCTATGACGCAGGGCGCTTTGGCTGACATGTTTAAACGGTTTCCCACTGCGGCCACAGTTATCAACTTCCTTTTTCCCAGCAAGATTCGGAAACTCACCGAGGAAACCCGACAGAATGAGGACATGGCAATCAGCCTCGTAGAGCGACGTATTCAGCGGCAGACTAATCGCAAAGACTTTCTAACACGAATCCTAGAGCAACGGGATCCAAAGCAGGTATCTGATTTACAGCTTGCGGCACATTCCTCTGATTTCGTGGTGGCGGGCAGTGATACGACGGCGACAGCGCTGTCGTGCATAATGTACTACCTCCTTCGCAATCCAGCGGTACTCTCCCAGCTACAGCAAGAGTGCCGAGAGGCGTTTGAATCCTATGAAGCGATCACAGCATCTTCCACGCTACCTCTAAAATATCTCCAAGCGGTCATTCTCGAGGGAATGCGCATCTATCCCCCATTGCCATTTGCACTTCCCCGTGTTGTTCCCAAAGGCGGTGATACTGTTGACGGCCACTTCTTACCAGAAGGTGTATGTTTGATGCTTGTATCCCTTTCATATTCAGTGAGGTTGCTAAATCAGCGCAGACCATTGTATCTACAAACCCTCTCGCTTCTACCATGGATCCAGCCAATTTTGAGCAACCTTATGCCTTCAAACCAGAGCGATGGCTTGGTACAAATGAGTGCGATATTCTTGAGGCTAGTCAGCCCTTTTCTCTTGGACCAAGGGGCTGTATAGGTCGTCAGTAAGGGATTCTTCGCTCCCCCGATCAACTCCAGTGATTTAGAGCTAATCAAAAGGGCAGTCTTGGATGGATGGAAATGCGTACGACCCTGAGCAAACTGATGTTTAGGTATGACTTCCAATTGCTGGATGAGAAATTAGATTGGAACAGAGACTCGCAGATGCATACATTGTGGCATAAACCCCCCTTGCAGGTTAGGGTTATTCCCCGTCAAAGCTCCGCGTAGCAGAAAGTCCACCTGGGCATGGGTGAGATGTGGATTCTGGAAGTTCCTTATTCTGGCAAACATGCGACAGTACATTTATCTATTTCATATAGCTTGTGCCTTGATCTCCTTTGCCGATCTGCCTTTCTGGTTCGACGGGGAGAATCTTGCATTGACTCGGTTGCAGCAAGCTGCGACGGACTTTTGTTGAAGCAAACCAAAATTGGACGCCTTATCGAATGATAGAGAGGAAATGATTGATATTTTAAGTAATATGACACTTCAATCTACGAAATGACTCAAACTTGCTAGTGCGTAATGCATACTGGACAATGCCTCAAGCTAGTGCCCCTCAAGGGCTCCAGAGCTTAGCCACATGGAATTTCCAGCTTTAGCAAATGTTGCGAGTAAAGGTTAGGCCGTTTCGCCGAAAACATTATGCTGCAATCTACCATAGATACTGCCCCAGTGGATTATATGGAGGAATTATGGCCGAACCGGGACAACTATTGCACCGCGTGTAAGAGCAGGATGTTCCCGGCATCTTTCCCTTTTTGGGGAAGTATGAAAATCACCTACTCTTCAACCTTGAACACATTATAATGATTCCAATATAACCACACCAATCTGTGGTTATCTGTGAGAGCCAGGCTACTGTAATCGCCTGGTTCCTGGCGTGCGTAGCCTGTAATTGTTCAATCTCCCACCTCATCGGCGACCTCTATTTCCTTTCTCCTTCTACTTCCCATACCCACCCATTCCCACTATTTTGTCCTTTGGTATCTTTCATTTTTAAAACATCCAAATTCCAAGGTAACTATTTCCTTTCTGTCCAAATCCAAAGTTCCCAACACTAAGGCCAATCTGAAGTTACTATCCAACAAACTCCAACCTGCTCACCATGCCGACCACTACCTTCAATCCTGAGAGGGACATGCCCGACATGTCAGGAAAAGTCATTCTCATTACCGGTGGTGAGTTGTTTATCCCGTTACCAATATACTCTACCAGCAAAACAACAAACATATGGAAGGTAGCAGAAACTAATTATGAATCAGGCACCGCAGGCCTTGGAGCCGAAACCGCGCGACGACTGGCTAAGCAATCACCAGCCCACATCTACATCAGTGGACGAAACGCCGCCGCCGCGGACAAGGTCATTCAACAAATTCAACAAGCGGGTAGCAAGACAGTGGTGACTTTCGTCAAATGCGATCTCGCCTCGCTGGACTCAGTTAAGGATGCCGCAGAGAAGATTCTCACGCATGAATCCCGCCTAGATATCATGATGTGCAATGCGGGCATTATGGCCATTCCACCGGGGCTCACGACAGACGGATACGAGGTCCAATTCGGTACCAACCATCTAGGCCATGCGCTACTCATCCGTAAGCTTCTGCCACTCCTTGAAACCACCGCAGCATCAGCAGATGTACGCATCATTATTCTCACTTCGATGGGGTACAAGTTTGCCCGAGGCATCAACTTCGACGAGGTACGCAGCGTCCAGGAGGGTACACTTGGCTCGTGGATGCGCTACGGGAGAAGCAAGCTGGCCAACTTACTATATGCGCGTGAGCTGGCACGTCGCTACCCAGCCTTGACAAGTGTATCTTTAACACCTGGAGTGGTTAATACAGGCCTGGTTGAGAACCTCGGCCTATTTAATCGCGCGTTTGTCTTTGTGACGACCCTAGGCCAGGTGCAAAAGACAGAGGAAGGCGCTTACAATCATCTCTGGGCTGTCAGTGCGCCGAAGAATAGCTTGCAGAATGGCCAGTTCTATGAGCCGGTTGGGGTACTTTCTACCAAGCTATCCGAACCGGCCAAGGATGCAGACTTGGCTAGGCAGTTGTGGGAGTGGACCGAAAAGGCAATAAAGGCATATCTGTAAATCTCTTATGAACAGAAAGACATCCTGTGACCTTTTCTTTTCTGTCTCTTGGTTTACTATGATCTTTTTATAATTTCTCCTGTGTTAGTATTTGATCTAGGTACTTCAAGTTTTTTACATCATATATCCTGGAATTGAATTTCAAGGTATCCTTTGTGACTGATTTTCAAGTCTTTGGCCTATTTCTAATATTCTCTCCTGTGTATTTTATAGGTAAAGTTCGGCGTATGTGGAACATTTTGAAAGATACTAGTACTACTACATAGTAGTGTAGGTTGAGTGAACTTGAAGCATTCATGAAGATTGTTTGACGTAGGAATCATTTATATAGTATTAATATTGGAATTCATCCAAAGACCTCCGAGGTCTGATTTTAGGTTGGTTTAAACTAATAGCTAGCCAATGAGTACTACTAAGTTACTGCTATGTCTTAGGCTGTCTTTGCTGTTGGTCAATCTCAAGTTGTATCTTGAATGAACTTGATATGATACCGTGACTAGTCAAAAGAACGTCCAAGATTATGGGGCCGCTGATGCTACTCTAGACTATCGTATTGATTCCATGACGCCAGTCAAGAGAACACTTGCTTTCTGCGTAAGGAAGCTTCAACTTGACACTTCCTCTTCTGAGGTGTATACCGATAGACTTGAGCTCTTGACAACCGCTGTGTTCAAGTCGAAGTGATGTGTCTGAAAGATATATTCCAATTTGAGAAGATCGATCGAAAAGCTTCAAGTTCAATGTTGAGCCTCGATAGGGAATATATCCGGAGGTCAAGTGAAAGGCAATTGACATTACAGAGTACGTAGACATGAGTTTTATATGAGAGGAAGAATGGGATAAAAATAAAAATTAATTGCGCCTCAACACCACGCCACCCATAACTAATATACAGAAATAAAAATAAAATAAAAGTGAGAATCAAAAAAGAAAAAAGAGAGGTAAGAATAAAAAAAAAAAAACAAAAACAAAAACAAAAAAAGAGGTAATAATAAGAATAAAAAAAAAAAAAAAAAACGGAAAAACAAACAGGAAAAAACAAACAACAAAAACGACCAAAAAACGAAACCACCGCCGCCCCCTTCCGCCTAGTGATGGCGGGACCGCTTACTACTGCGCCCGGCTTCCCCACCGGTTGAGAGCATGTGCTCTCCGGACTGCGGGCGTAACTGAAGCATTTGCATCACGCCGGCGGGGAAGTCGGGGTGGGCCGCAGAGAAGCGGTCCGGGTTTGGCGGGTGGCCATTCTCCTGCTCTGTTGGCAGGGGGGCGGTCACCATCTCAATGAGGGCGGAGTCCATCCACCCGGAGGGCTGATTGCGCAGCCGCTCCATGCGGGCCAGGTCTCCGTCGACATCCTCCGTGAGGAGGGGGGCAGGACCAGGCGCGGGCCCGTTTCCTCGGGCGGTGTACCCCGACAGCACATTGTATGGCAGTGCTGGACGTCGGGCCGGCTTGTCTGACAGGTCCGTCAGAGCGCTGAGAGCGCTTTGCGCAGCTGTTGTGCGCGTGGACCGCGTTGCATGGAAGTTGTGGCTTGCGGTCCGGACCATGTCTGTTGCGCTCGGGGTCCCGTTGTCCTCGTGGCCTGTGCCATCGGGGGTGTCTTCGGCATCTGTGTTGTTGCCGTTGGTGATAGCGCCGGAGCCTTGCTCGGCGCGGCGGGAGGTGGAGAAGAAGTGGAGGGCGGCGATATGCGCATCATTGGCGTGCGCTGTGAGCTCCTTGTCTGTGAAGAGCGTGTTGATGGAGTACACCGGGGCATTCTGCTTCTTCAGCTGAGCCTTGGTTCGCTCGGCTGTGGAGGTACCAGTCGGGTTTCGTACTGGAGATCCGTTGTCGCCGTCTGGAGCTTTGCGCTTGCGCTTGTTCAGCTCTGGGATGCCATTTCCAAGGTCATCCATGTCCACGCGGTGGCGGGTGTGACGGGTTTTGCGGTTGCTCTGTATGCCTCCGGGACTTGCGGTGGGGTTGGTGACACTGTACTGGTTGGGGTGGAATGTAGCGGCATTGATGTCGGCGATATCGACCTGCTCTTTGCGCAGACGTTCGCGGGACGCGTCGAGACTCTGCATCAGACGCTCTCGGAGGGTACCAGCCATCTGTCTGAACTCCTCTGTGCCGAAATGTACGCGAAATTCATATTCACGGCGGTGTCGCTCGAGGTTGTTCTCGTGGCGGTTCTAAATGCGGGAGATAAGATTAGAAAGGGCGATCGCAGAGAAGGTGGGAGGGAAAGAAGTAGTGACATACCATAAGCTGTGCCAATTCGGCATCGCGCTTTTCCTTAATGTTGTTGACTTCATGGACAAACTTGGCATACCAAGTGCCGGACAGACTAGCCATCTCCTTTGCAAACTTGCCTCCTCCGACAGTATCTTCAATGAGGTGCGCGATGTCCTCCGCGGAGTCCGCCAGCGGACCATCCACGTAAGGATCGGCATTGTTGATGAGGGTCATATCACATTGCAGGGAGTGTAACTGTTGGCGGAACTGTGCATCGCGGTTCTGGCAAAATGTAGCAGTCAAATCTTGAAGACGGTCCTGTAGAGCAGAGCGGCGCTTGTCACGCTTTGAGATTGGGCCTGTAGCAGCAGCCCCTGGACTGGCGGAACGACCGCGAGGCTGGGTGCCAGGAGGGTAGGCGGAACCAACGCCAGGAGATTGAGCGCGGGGAGAGTAGGCCATTGTGCTCAGGTTGACCGGGTTTTTGTATTGAGCGGGTTGGATAATGGTAAGTGGGTGGAGCAGAGCAAGAAAAAGTATGCTGGGGTGCAGGAAATGGGAGTCGGAAGATGGTTGGAAAAGAAGAAGAAAAAGAATCCAAAGCGCGAAAAGATTCTGGTATTTAAGACAGGGACATAAACAGTGAATGACCGCGACAGTGAATGGCAAGGACGCTGTCGTCAGAAGACGCTTGTAGTATGGATGGATCCAATCTAGATTAGTCAGGGATCAACTTTATTCCGCGCCGAAGCATAAGTATTCACTTGAACTTGCATTCACTGTCTGTGTCTTCAATTTACTGTCTGGGGCCAGTGATGCGGATTATTTCCAGTGGGAAAAGTTCGAGTTGGGTTGGCGCGTTATTTGTTATTGTTTGTATGGTCCAATTTGGGTAATGTTAGATCTTCGAGTTGGCAGTAATTGAGAAATTCACGCCCACACTGGCAGTTAGTAACATTGCACACATATGTATTCAATTGAACAAGTGCTCGAAACTTGGCTGATCGAGTTCTATGCGAATATTCTTTTATTGTCGAGAATATCAAAGGCAACAATAAATTTACTGCCCCCTAATTCTCAATATTAGATGTGAGTTTCTCATGGCACTACTATATAACCGACATTTGAGGATTAGAGGCTCTGAGTTGCATCGGAACGTCATGCAGGGATGAAACCCAGCTTCTACTGGCTACTGTCAACTGGGGGTATACAGAGCCCACAGAGGAATTTGCGCTACAATGCTATTAGTCGGAAATACTAGCATACTAACACCGATGCATACAGCAACAGCCTGAGCAAAAATTTCTATGCTTCTAGATGATTCCCGAGGTCATGTCTACAACAAGCTTAGATCCCCATAACCAAGCAACGCCACGTTTTAGTACTAGGAACATACTGCAATTGCATGTGGAGCACTTGAAGCTAACTGAAACTCGACCTCAGACCAAATGGTATTTGTAACCAGATTAATAATATCGTATGCTCAGACCTAATAGTGATCCAAGTCAAGCTGGGTCTATTATCTTCCAATCACATCAAACTGGAGAGTCGGTGAAGCACTAGTGCCTGATGATGCCTGACCAGGAGAGAAAGAAAACATCCAATGTTTCGAAAAGATTCCAGTTAAGAAATTTATACATTGAACTCGAGGTGACTCGTATGTTATCCGAAGAGGAAAAAAAGAATAAGAATAAGAAAAAAGAAAGATCATGAACATCTTCGCCAAACAATGAGAACCAACGTCATGGGTATTCACAATCATTTCCATCCGGCCAAAACAAATATAATCACAGCCGAAAATTAAAACCAACTCCAAGGACACCGTGACACCGGGTCCTATGACATCGTTGCAGTCAACAAAGGAGCTGCGGAGAAACTAATTTTAAAGGATATATAGCATGTATGAGGGGGTGAGAGAGGAAGAGAGGGATTTTTGGAGAGGGGATGAGGAGTCGGAGGTGAAGGGTGAGGTGATTAATGGGTTCGACGAATCACGAAGACACCCAATTCAACCCCATCTCGAGGCTCGCTGTCATCGCCATAGGGTCGCTTGCGGATACCCTCAAAGATCTCGGTCAGAAGCATGGCTGAGGTGACTTCTTTGCCATCACTCATACCAGCGTTCATGTTTTTGTTGACCGGTAGACGACGATTGTTTTGCGAATACAGGCTGAGAACCTCCTTCATCCGGGCCTTCTCTTGGTGAATGAACCACTCTACCCAGAGACTTCGGTCCAGATGAGCGCTTGCACGACCAGCGTCTGCAATCTCGAATCGGGATGCTGGGGAGCTGAGAGATTCACATAGAGATACGATGTTTGCCTTCATGGTCGCAAAATCGTCCATTTGGGATACCGTTGACAGTTTACCCAGGTATCGACCGACATCCGCTGATAATCCATTCACCACGACGAGTTGGCGCAGAAGAGGGTCGAGGATGGGGCCGAGGTATTGTGATTTGAAGGTCGAGGCTCCCTTCTTGGTCGGGTACACAAAGAGCAGAGAGCCTCCATTAGGAGAGAGTTCGGAGAGACGATCGACAAGGAAAGAGGGACGGGTGGGACAAAAGACATCTCTATATTCTTGTGCTGAAGGTGGAGGAAGGTATCGCTCTAGAACGGAGATATGGACACTGTGAGGAGGGACAATGGGCATGGGAGCGTGGGAGAGTTGGCGTTGGAGAGGTCCACGGAAGTCATGGTAAGCACCCACTACCGCTGCGCTGGAGAAAACGGTTGCGTTGAAATAATCTTCGGCGGCAGTGGGGGAGCGGGGAGTACTTGGAGGAGAGTGCGGGAGGTTCGACAGGCTGAATTGTTCGGGGACGGCGTGGGTGACATTGATGTAAGGAGATTGACCGGGCTGAAGGTGAGTGTGGACAGCCTGGACGATGGAGCAGAAGATGCTGTCGTTTCTTGGCATCGAAATTGACTGGTCGGAGGTTCGAGGATATGGAAGAGTTTGGGAGACGATTTTGACAGCATCACCTCGTGGATTTGACATTCCCAAAGATGACACTAAGGAACGATCAGCAAAGGACATCAAGAAGAAAAGGACCGACAAAATTGCCGTCTTTTGCTAATATGGTTTAGTCAATTACTTACCAGTTACGTTGATTCCATGATCTAACCAGGAACCGACATCTTGTTGGCAATCCATCTCATCATGAGGTCCTGGACTTCCACCTGAACTGGATGAACCGTGTGATAACCCATCCGACGGACTGCTCAACGTATCTGAAGGGCCGGTCGGTGATGTATCCATACCCCGACCGTCCACCATGACGGAGCCATGGTGGTGTGAATGTGATTCAAACAACATCATCTCCGACTGCGGGTTCCACGCAATGTGGCTGTCGTCATCCGGTGGTGTTGGTGGCAGCGTAGTGGGGTAGTCTCCCTGGAACGAATTCGAATTGGGAGAGTTCCAGGGTGACGATTGAGACGAAGCTGTCAAGGGTCTCGGCCCGCGAGACACTGTGGTGGACAGGCGCAGACGAGAGTCGGCCGACCGCGTTCGAGATTCTACGCGGAGCGGCGACCCGGGGGAAGAACTGCGATGCTCCCAGGAAGGGAAATGGACGGCCACACTACCCTTGGAAAGAAAACGAGAAACTGGTGATGGTTTTGTGCGGAGAGAACCTTGTGAGGCTCGTCGTCGAAGCTTGGGGACTGTGGGAGTGGAATCGGGGAGAGAATGCTGGGAGAGTCGTCGTTGGTGATCGACCTTTACGGTGGTAGAGGAAGGCATGATCAAGTTGAAATCGGGAGGCCACAGTCCATGGCAGATGAAAGAAGGAAAGGGAATTAGATATGGGGGGAGTAAGGGGTCTTTGGGGGAAAAAAGAAGTACAGGGTACGAGAAGCAGATGGAGACCGGCTGGCGCAGGAGTGGTACCCAGTACAGTACCCAGTTAACCCAGTTAACCCAGTACGGGAGGCAAAAAGTCATACAGTTGAAGGTCTAGACCAGTCGTCGAGTCATCGCACCCACTTCTACTATGGATGGACACTGGGACACATCTCTAGGTGGATTTTTATTTTATTCTTTTATTCTATATAGTTTTATTTAATATTTGATCTACCAAAGAATGAACCTTTTTTTTTTTTTTTCATTTAATTTGTATCTTTCACCCTGATTCCCTGAAGTATAGGCTGTACAAATAATATTCGACTTCTTGTGCAAGTGCTAAAAATGCGAGTCTAGACGGTCGGCGGCCCAAGCTCGAGAGCGTGACTGGCTGTTTAGGCCCCACGGCGATCATTCTCGGTTTCTCAAGTTGATGAATTTTCATTTCTTGCCGTGATGAGGAGAATCTTTCATCAAAGGTACCGTAGATTCTTATGTATCAGATTAAATAGAAGAAAATAAAAAGACAGAATTATGAAATTATGTACTATAACTAAGTTAGTAAAAGAACCAGAGATTTTAAGTCTCAGGGTTCACTTTTCAGGGCTTCAATGTTCCAGGTTACTCCATTATCTGTATGGATCCCGATCCAGTAAGCCCCCAAGGGAATTAAAAAAAGAACTCGAATAATCAGAATAAAAAGAATAATAATTATGATTAAAATAGGAATAAAAATTATAAGAACAAAGTACCCGATACTTCACTCTCTCTTATGCTTACCCTTAGTCACTAATTCCTCTCTATGTACCCTGTACGCTGCCGTTTCCGGCTACAGTATCGGGCACCACCACGCCACTGAGGGGTTGGGCCCATCGAGTGAACTTTTAGGGTTTAATCAATTGATCTGGGGAGCGTCTGGACTCTAAAGTACATGAAGAATATTTTCATTTCAAGTGAAATGGAATACGAGGAAAAAAAGAAGCAAGATGTAACCGAAAATTCTGTCGGTACATCTGCACTGTAAAGAATCCAGAACGTGGAAGATCTAGACTATTACTACATACTGTACTAGTTAATATGTACGAATAATATCCGACAGAAATATCATAATTCGTCTGATTATACTATGTTCTACACATCTGCATTGAGATATTCACATCTGAAGACCCTGGTATCAGGGCCTAACCCGACTGGATAATGGTAACTCCCACAGCTCATTTCCACCATGGAGGCCCTTGATCTGGTTCACCATCCAGTTTATCTCCCCGGGTGGGACCCAGTCACAGATAGAGTGTGATCTTGCCACTGACGACTCGAACGTGTCATCTCTTACGAAATTATCAAACCCAGCATTTACAGCGAGCGCGAAAAAAAAGGGACCAGTTGAAGATGAGAATTGAAAGACGGGAAATAAATTAGAATTAAGTAATTAATTATAGAATTCTTTAAGACGCGTCTCTCGTCGGAAGGACGGGACATGGATGCCACATGTACATGCAGCTCGACCTTTTAGGATCGATCGGGGCTCCCCGGATTCTCATAGCCCCAAATATCCCGCACCGGGACTTCTAGAGTAGTCTCCGTAGACATTGATAGATTGCGGCTTGTACCAAAGGAGGTTGCCGAGTGCCTTACATCTGGAGATCATTCTCTCGGTCGCGTGAGAGATACTTCCGGGATGCGGGGTTGCGACCATGGATATGGTCTGCAATGAGCTCGAGACCGGTTTTTCTGTTCGCTCTTGTCCTTTGGATATATCCATATATGGGATACCAAGGAATGGTGGCGATCCGATCTGATGGGAGCGGGGAGAATATGATTTCATATCAAATTCCAGAATGATGATAGAATTTCACGAGATGGTTTCCAATGGTTCATATGGAGAGAACCATCCTTTCGGATCTCATTCACGAGGTCATGGACCTGCGTCGGGACTGGGTCGGGGTGCTGCCGCCTAATGGCTGGCGCATCTCCCGCGAACAATTCCACGCGTTCCAAACCAAGGAAGACCGGTAGCGCTGTTCCTCGCGACTCAGCTTAACCTGTTTCCGGGCAAAGCTAGACGGCTTGATAGCGATCGTACAGGATGGACGTTCATATTCCACAGACGCCTTCGCCAGCGAGGGAGTCTCATACGTAGGGCTATCCAGGTTGGTACGGAGCTCGTGGCATTGTCGGACAAGTTGCTGGACTCCATCGGTCAGACGAGAAGCGCGATCCTCGATCTCGGGCCAGAAAGAATCGCCCCAGAAGGGATCTTCACAAACAGCGGTTTCCAATGCAGCGAGCCAGCAGTCGAAACCGGAGCGGGATCCGGCGAGTTGAGCGGCTACGGTAAGGAATCGGATCGTAGGTTCGGAGTGGAGGACGTGGAGGACAATACAAGCTGGGCATCGGGCGGTCAAGTACCAGTCGTGTTCCTCGATCAGAATACAATGAAGCCATGCGAACGCGCTGCGGGCTTCCCCACGGAACGCACGCTCGGGTTCAGCCCCTTTCTTGCTGGGCAGGGCTCGTGCGGCGATTCGTTCCGCTTGATGGTTGATCAAGAAAAGGGGGACGAGAAGGGTGTGAATAATGTCGCGATGGAGGCGGAAAGCTTCCTGATCGGTGGAATCGCATTCATGGCGGTGGGTAGAGCAGAAAGTCGGACCTTCCATACCACAATCCTGGCGGCGTAGTTGTTCCCGCATAGCTTGGAAGGCTTCATTACGCTCCAATTCAATTTGGTCGCGAAGGGAAACGCGGAATGGACAAGGAGTTTCGGAAGACATGATTTGTGGCATGTCTTTTTTGTCAAGGGAGATAGCAAAAAAAAAGTAAATATATGGACTAATGATAAATTGGATAACCGGCCAAATTAGAGGACCATGCCGAATACACCAGTTCAATCATGGGGGGACTTGTTTTGTCTTTTCAAGCCTGAGAAGATGAAATTCCTAGATGGAACTTCTAAAAAAAGGGTTATGGCAACGTGGGGAAGAGAAACCAAGGCACGACTCAGGGCAAAGGGAAGAAAAAGGCCGGATGCGGACTTTATTATAGGGGAATCTTTTGCTTCTCCTCCCCCCTTTGCGGAAACGTCATGGGAACGAGGACGGGGGACTTGCAGATCGTGCAGGGCCTTTGCCTCTTCGTACCGGTCCAGGGTAAAGAGAGTCGATCGTAATGGATCGTGGCTCCACCAGCTGACGAACACAGTCGCGCGTGGCGGCGATTATTGGCGGACTTGGTCGGAATGGGAGCTTAGTGGAGACCAGAGCAAGAGTCTGGACTGTTTCTTTTTTGTTGAATGGCACACAAGCATGGTTCAGTCATCTTTTTGTGTGATTTTTAAAAAAAAAGATTAAAAAAATGGTGAGACTGACGTGGAGGTGATTTTGACGATTCGCTCATACTGCCTCAGATTTAGTCTGAGGTATCAACTTGTACCTCTCCCCTGGGAGAATACCCATGGGAATTCCGAGCATGAGTAAAAAGGAGCACTTGAGCCGATAATTCAAGTTCCGAATAGCGGCCCAAGCCCGGTCAAGAGTACCGGTCAAGAGTATCTGACCGCTGGAACAAAGAGGACCGGGTTGGAGTAGATCGTTCCCGGTCAGTGGGGATTCAATAGGGGTCTTCAACCTGGTGAGGTGATAGGGTTTCTTTTTGCGGTAACATTTGAAATTTGAGATCATATTTGAGATATTTCTATCAACCAGCATGATTTTAGATATTGTCCTCCTTTCTTTTTTCTTTTTTATTTAATGAGTGATATAATGACAAGGGATATTCTATGAGTACATTGGGTACCATGTGGGTGGTGGTCTTACATTCCGATCGAATACATCATTTGTACGAGTCTCCCGAGTACACACACAACCTTGGAAGTAGATATGGATCATGATATGTGACGTGCCCAATTTAACGGTATCATGTTTATAAACCTGACGAATCCATCGTCTTGGAAAGAGGGGAAGATGTTCCAGATGTCGGCAGACTCCGGCGAGGTCGGAGCAAAGAAGGCGAGCACTTGAGACTAGTGCTTCTATTCTTGTCCTTTGCCTACGTATAATCATGATACAGAATATTCCAAAGCTGTAGTGATAATGATGGTCATTTAACAGTTATGGCGACATAAACTTGATATCTGGATGATCCCACTAGCTTCCACACTGCACATGTGCAATGTTAATATCAATTCCCCCACTATGTATGAAATAATCGAATCTCATTTCGGCAATTGATATGCGATTTGGGGGTTAGGGGTTAGGGCTGGACCCAACGGTTGACTCCGCGTGGAGATGCTCATTCTAATTGGATGGGATAAAGATAGGAGAGGATTTCGATCAATCCTATCCATTGGATGATGGAAGGATCCATGGGTGAGGTTCATGTTTCAAGTTTTCAACCTGCAGACTACTTTAGTTTGTACATGAAGGCCACGAATGCCAAGATATAGACACATTCATTCTCTCTACACTTGAACACCAGAATATTGATTCTACCTACACTTTTCATCTAGAAATATCATCATAGAACAACGTGAATAATATTCGACTGACCCTCTGTTTGACATATAGTCCCTAAAGACCCCTTTAATCCCTTGGAATGGGGCGGAATGAACCCCATTTCACTTGTTAGCGTTGTCGCGCTAGCACTGCAATTTACTGGTTGCCAAGCCAAATTCGAGGAATTTACTGGATTTCACTTAAAATGCTTGATTGGTTTATGCTAGTTAGAACTGGTTTTTTTTTAGCTGCGTGATCTTTTGACCTGGTTGAACTTGCCTCCTTTTCCATCTCTCTCTTTTTTGTTTGTTGTATACTCTCGGTCGTTCTTTCTGTATCGACTTCTTTACCCAAAGACTCTCTCGTTGTCTTTACGGGTTCAGTTTTCTTTCATTCGTTAGTGAATTGAACTATTCTTCAATTGGTTTTACTGTGTTACATCTTATTCGAAGTACAGGGTACAAATTACCTTATCTTTCCATCATGTTCTCTTCTCTCGCTATTACAGCCCCATTCTTGCTGGCCGGCTTACAGGCGGTTTCTGTGGACGCCATCCAGACCATCTCTGCCGTTGGTGCCAAGTTCTTTTACGAGAATGGAACTCAGTACTACATTAAGGGTAAGTGAGAGTTTGTCTTATTTTATTTTATTTTTCATTTTTTTTTTTACTCTTGCCATTGTGTCGAGTGGACGGAACATCTCCGGGCTGACGGATATCCTAGGTGTCGCCTATCAGCTCACCCCCGATGATCCGTTGACCGATGAGGCCCAATGCAAGCGCGACATTGTCCGTATGTCCGAGTTGGGCGCCAACGCGATCCGGGTGTACCACGTGGATGCCAGCGCGGACCACCAGGGCTGCATGGAGGCATTTGCGGATGCCGGAATCTATTTGTTCGTCGATCTGGATACTTTCACCACCGCTATCGACCAGGTCAGTGGATAATCAACCCGGAAACTTGACCACATGAGCAATACTAATCCAGTGAGAATCAGACCAGCCCTCACTGGAATGAAACCCAGTACGAGCGATTCGGTGCGGTCTTCGATGAGTTCCAGCAATACAACAACACCGCCGGTGTGTTCGTCGGAAATGAAGTTTTGGACACCGCAGAGGGTTCTATTGCCGCTCCTTATGTCTTGGCTGCTGCCCGTGATATGAAGGCCTACCGTGATAAGAAGGGCTACCGGGAGATCCCGGTTGGCTACTCGGCCGCTGACATTGCCTCGCTTCGTCCTATGCTTCAGAACTACATGGCTTGCATGCCCAAAGCTGCTGACCGCCTTGACTTCTACTCCTTGAACGCTTACGAGTGGTGCGGCGAGTCCAGCTACACCGTATCGGGATACGATGAGCTGCAGAAGAACGCTACCGGCTACCCCATCCCCATCTTTTTCTCCGAGACCGGTTGTAACACCCCGGCCCCTCGTACCTTTGACGACCAAGCCGCTATTCTTGGCGATGACATGGATGGCACCTGGTCTGGCGCTATCATCTACGAGTGGATCGAGGAGACCAACGACTATGGTTTGATCAGCTATGGTGCCTATGTCACTAACGCCGCTGCGACCAACACCCTCGTTGAGGATGGCTACACTCGCCAGGGTACTCCTACGCCCGTGTCGCCTGACTTCTCTAACCTCTTGTCTCAGTGGGCTACCTTGAACCCGACCGGTGTTGCTCTCTCAGCTTACACAGCGGAAACTTCGACTATCACCGCTCGTACCTGCCCTAGCTCCACTGCGGACGGTTGGGCTGTCGACCCCAGCTCTTCTCTGCCTACTCTGGGCCAGACCTACAGCAAGGATTCCGCTGATTCCACTGGTACTGGTACTTCCGGTAGTAACAGCACTGCTACCTCCTCTGGCTCCAGCTCTACCTCTACCTCAAAGAGTGCGGCCAACTCTGTCATGGTTGCTGGCAACCTTGCTACCGAGCGATTGTTCGCTATCTCTATGCTCCTTTCTGGTGCTGTTGGTATGGCTGCCTTTTGGCTTTGATTGAATTGATAGACTGTGATTTCTGGGGTATTGTATCAATATGCATAATTGCATGTGTGGATTGTAGAATAGACTCGAGTTTTGGTTCAGCTTAGAGGCTACTTTGCACACCAGCCTTTCCTTCTTGTGATTATTGTTGTCCTTTCATTTTCGAGCTCATACACGACGTGGGATGATTATTGGTTTATCAGATTATAGAATTAGGATCAGTGGAGAATACAGATTATTAAGATCCAACATTGAAGTGTGAACAAATGAAATTCGTAGATTGTAGATGACACTACTACTAGACTTTAAATATTAACCTGAGCCAGGGCTCAAATACTATACTCATACAATGCGCCGACCTAATTACACCAACCGAGAAACCAAAGTCATACCCCATGCCCACAGTAAGGTCTACTGGTGGAGCTTCAAATCCTCAATGCCAGTTAGGTGAATATCCAACTCTGGCAAAGACAACTGCGGTGACACACGATCACGATCAACCTGTATCACAGACTCAAAATCATCCTCATCCTCATCCTCTTCAAGCAACGAGGGTGCATTCCTATACATCTCATTGCCAAGAGTCTCACTATCACTTCCACCATCGGAGAACCCAAAATCAAAATCCGAAACCGAAGAAGAATCAGTTGGAGCAGGAAGAACTTCTCTGGAGCGTCCAAACCTGACTCTCCCCGATTTACCATGACCATGACCATGTCCATCATCCACCTGAGTCTCTTCCCTCTGAACCCGAATCTTAATATTCGTCTGCACGACCGGCTTCTCCTTTTCCTTCTTTTCCTTTTCTTTCTCCTTCTCCTTCTTCTCATCAACACAATGAACCAAAATCGGTTCCCCACCACTCTTCCCGACAGGAATCTCCTTAATAGCCGCCCCAAAGCACTTCCTAACCCTCTTCGCACTAGGTCTTTTCTCCGGCTCCGCAGCTAACATAGCCCTCACAACAATCAACATGCGAGGCACCGCATAAAAAACCCGATCACTGCCTCGATCTCTTCGACAGCGCTTTAACGCATCACCTTCTAGTAATGCGATCCATGATTGAACCTGGACTGCGTTTCTTGCTAGATGAAATGATGCATCTGCCATCCCACCACCACGACCTGCTGATCTATTCCTTGCTGAGCGATGCGAAGCAAAAGAAGATAAGGAGCGCTTGCAAAGGTGGGTTATTATATCGAGGATTATAGCCGCCAGTGAGAAGAGATCCGAAGATGCGGGATTGGTTTGTGTTGATTGCCAATTTGTTAAGAGTGTCGGGGTTGAGGAGACGGAGTGTGGTGTTAAGGGATTTGAGCGGATTGATGCGCCGGACGAAGAGGAGGATGTAGAGGATGTTATTGAGGGTGTTGGGATTAGCGCTCTGGGTCTTTTCCAGAGACTTGAGCGGGAGGATCGGGTGTTTGTACTTCCTGAGGAAATGGAAGGGGAGGCGAGTTCGCTTGCATTTGCGGACGATGCTCCAGAGGAGGATGAGGATGAGGATGTTGAGAAGGCGAAACTGAATCGCGATGGGGATCCTGTTCGTCCGATGCGGATTACTGTGCCCTTTGAAGCAGCGGAATCCGGACGTGGGGCATCTGGTGATACCGGTGGACTCTCGTCTAGAGGGGAGAGAGTTAGACGAGCTGGCTTCTTTCTTCGGGCTGTGCGACCGCCGGATGGGAGGAGAGTGCGGCTTTGAGATACGATGGGTTGGACCGGTGCAGCGGTGCGGACCCAACGCTCTGGTGCGGAGTACTGGTATGATTCGAGATCATTGACGCGGGGTGGAGTGAGGAGGGAGTCTAGGACGTGGAATTGACCGAGGAAGATGTTTAGATCGGCATCAATGAGGATATTGGAGGGTCGGATGGAGCCGTGGAAGTGACCGTGGCCATGTAGCCAGGACAGTGCGGATATCAGGCAATGTGGCCAGGTGATGAGAGTTTGTCTGCGCTGTTCCTTAGGAAGGCGCTTGAAAGCTGGTGGTTCGTCTGTGAGGAAGCTGTTCAAAGTGCGATCTGCTTCGGCGCCTGTAAAGAGGACGCAGACGCTGTCATCGACGAAGTATGATGCGTAGATGGACATGACATGTTGATGTGCGAGTTTGCGCAATGCCTTGATCTCGGCGAGGACTTCCTCTGATGAGAAGAAGTACGGTGCGCCGCCGACTTGGACTTGTGTTCGCATGAGCACTCGACAGACCGAGCCAGCTAGGACCACTTTATCAACTGTATCATCGCGATCTTGAAGATCATGAGCGATGCCAGTACGCAGTACCTGGACGGGTACACCCTCATTGCCAGTGTATGTAACATGCTCGCCTTCTGCAATTCCACGAACAGAGTAACGCCATTGAGTGTGGAAGAATTTGGAATCGAGGGCTGGGTCATCACCGTTGGGCGATAAGCGTAGTTGATCAACGTTTTGCTCGGCGATGGGTAGATCGTCGTCTTCGTATGACTCGTCGACTAATGCGAAGATGCGATCGGGAATTCCGATCTCATTGAGGATGAGGAATAATCGACCAGCTTTGACTAGAATGTATTCCATATAAGTTTCGCTGGTCAATCCCTCACCCCATTTGGGTAGGTCAAACAGCCGAGGCACATTATTGGGTTGGAGCTGGTTGACGATATACTTGGTATTGAGAGTGGCTTTGATTCGCTCCTCGGGCCACCACAGTGAGGTGAGATCATGGTGATTTTGTGCAAGTGCCATGATGAGATTCAAGTTCTGCCAGTGGCATGACTAGAATGAAACAAGAGGAAGCATCTCGAAGATTGAGATAATGGGGGACTCGTCGGAGTCACAAGGAGATTGGAGATACTACCTTAGATATAAAAATGGCGCATCTCCATGGATATCAACGGGGCATAGAGTTTAGGCCCATAATATCGGAAACCCACATAATGGAAATGGCATCGCCCCTTGTCATAACGGTTAACTTTGTTCAAGGAATGATTTCTGAACGCTCACTGGTTGATGAGAGGCTTATCTCGTTCTCCGCAAGGGGAAGACAGGACGAGGGTCAATAGTCCGGAGAATGGGCCAACTCATGGCAGCTCAGTCGGCATGCGGCGAAATGCATCAGCCAAGAAATGATCGATCTCACGACCAGGATGATGGTGACCAGAATAGACCGAATAGACTATCAAAGACCATAAGCAGATATAATGCATTGTGTTAGAGCCAATCTCGGGCCGTATGCTTATCAGTTGATATTTCATCTGCTGCCGAGATAAGCGGAGATCCGCTCTTCACGCTCTACAATGGTCTCTTCCTCTTGTAAGGAGATTCGATAATTGATCAAACTATTTATTGTTTCCTTCTGCCGTTTGCTTTTTTAGGCTGCTGGAGAATGGAATCGTTCATGCATTGCGGTGATCTTGGTGGTTAAAAGTGGAGGAGTTACTGCTTTGGGGACTCCATAGTAGTAGGGCTGTGCACCCTGCGATGCCCAGGTGGCCGCGGTCCGCGCTGTGATAAACATTTCTTTTTACGGGGAAGACAATCTTGAAAGGGATTATTGAACCGATGCTAACGGCGTAAATGACATACATGGACTCAGGACAGATTCAATGCATTTCTATACAAATTGCTCCGTGATTACAATGGATCTTGTCACTCTCCATGGATCATGACTTTCTCAATTGATCGGAGAAATTCCCGCAGTGTTGTGGCTTGTTGCAGGCGTCTGATCCTGGACACTCTGCAATAGACTCATATCACATATTGCATAGATCAGAATCGGATCCCTCTATCAAGGCGTGTCAAATACATTGTTTTCAAGGTTTGTAAGCCGCTAGTTGCTAGCCAAAGTAAAGCATGACAATGGCAATGATCATTGATAATATCCATACCCCTGGGAAATTATATCCAGGGTAGGGATTGAATCTCCAAATCACCAACAAGAAATGTACTTTTTTTCTTTTTATTCAGTGGCGTTGGTCATGTCTGCTGATAGGATGACAGCAACGGTCCTTGCCGTCAACCTGTCACTGCATGTTCATTGGACTGATAAACGGCGCGCTAAGACCAACTATTCGCTGTTCTGCATATGTATAGATTCCCTGAAGCATCCTTCTGCAGTTTCAGCTTGAATGGCCAGGGATGCTCGAACTTGAAGAAGTGGCGTTGGTGTTGCTTCCTGCGGCCGATAGGGGCTGAGATAGGGATCTTGATCATGGAATTAGCTAATGTCAAATCTGACGTCCGAGCTCATGAAAATATTTCTTCCAGTTACACTAGGCCTGCTAAATACAAACTAGCAAAGCTAGAGAGCAGGGAGCTATTGAGTGGTGAATATCAGGCGAGCCACTCCGTACTCTTGTCGGGCAAGGAAAGTACCGGTAGAAGTGAGGACGGGGCGAATGTCCACCTGAGCGCTCAAGTGCCCGCTCGAGTGCCCGCTCGTGATACCACCAGGTGTGGATTCATGTATCCTATGGAATTGAAGGGCTTTTTCAACTCTGTATAAACATTCTGTTTTTGGATTCGAGTTTGAGTTGCTCCTTGTACGGGATAGTGGCCTCACGGATATCACTGCCAGCCGGCGTGGGCAGTGTTTACCAGTAGCCCAAATAGCCGATATGTTATCGATACTATGTGGATTATCCATGGGGCAATCATTCTCATTCCCATTCTCATTTTTGAGGATATGACTTCCTGGAGCCTCTGGTTATCAGTAAGCATTTGAACTCGGGTCTTGGGCGATACGGGTATCGCTACCCCACAATATCCGATAATGGTCGGTTGAGTCGGAACTCGAAGTTGGAGCAATTCCGCCAAAGAGCGGGGTTCAGATTACACTGGAACCTCACTCTCAATGCAACCCCTGCAAGCTTGTCATGTATGAACGGCAAAGAGTGTGGCGCGCTTGTCAAGCGTGTCGTCGCAAGAAAGTCAAATGCGACGGGCAAAATCCCTGTCAGAGTTGTACACGCACTAATGGCGAGTGTGTGTTTGAGGCATATTCCAACATGAGGCTGATGGACCCACAGTGAGTATACCCAATACTTCCACACCTATTTGATCATTGAATCATCCTTCATAATTAGAAAGGCAATCGCTAATTTGGATTAGATATGTCAAGAAATTAGAAAACCGCATCTCTCAAATGGAAAATGAGATGAAGAAACATCAATCTGACCGGGATCTCAGAGTTGAAGACTCGCTGGCAGTACAGCCCTCTGCAGACTCTCCAAGGGAAAACCCTGGCTTTGGCGAAGCAAATAATCAGGATCACGCCCGACCGACGCCCAGTACATCCGACCGACCAACTGACTTGCTATTACGTGCTTCCTCAATCGATGCAGCCACCCAGGTACCAGAAAACCTGGCCGTATACGTGTCTCATGGTGCTGGTGATGACACAAACTTTTCAATAGAGAGCTCATTTGACGATATCCAGGCCCAAGAGGATTCGCAAACAATAACACATCCCACAAAAGTTGATATAACGCAATTAGAAGAGCCCATATTAGAGGTCTTGATTGATTTGTTCTATCGCTCTATCTACCCAATCTTCCCTATCATTCACAGTCAAACCTTTAGGTCACAATATGACCCCTGGCTTGCTACACGACGGGTAAATAACAATCAAGATGGGGAAAACAGTGATTTCTCATGTTTATTGTACGCATTGCTCGCAGTGGCTGCCTCGATGCTCCCCAAAACGCACACTGTCTTCGAACAGCCAGGTCTGCAAATTTACAAATCGGTAGACTTGGTAGGTCTGCTTTATAATCAAGCAATCACACTTGATACCAGAAGACCTTGCCACAGAAATGCCACGTTCCCCACCAATGTTGTCGTTTCACAGGGCCTTCTCAGTGTATATCTCACAGAGAATGGCCGTGTTGATGATGCATGGGTTACTGTCGGTCATGCAATACGGCTATATCAAGGCCTAGATCTCGATGAGGTTGAGGATTCCGCAACCACAGAGGATACCCGGAAGGAACACAAGAAGCTCTGGTGGTGCCTATACATTCTTGATCGTTCTCTCTCGACGGCATTACTCAAACCCCTCGCCATCGATGATGCAGATAGCGACATTGAGTCCCTTTCCGAGGAAAATAAAATGCCATCAACAGAATCCAGAACGGACCCTTGGTTCTCTGTAGTCGCAGACTTCCACGTCACCATGGGACGAATATACAGATCCGTGCGACGGATTCGAAAATCAGAGCCGTCCAAAAGTGCAAAGCTGAGAGACACACTCAAGTCACACGTGAAGCAACATGATGCGGAACTGGAGAAGTACTACAGAACTCAAGTGTTACCCAGGATGGAGGAGCCCAATCGCCAGATAGGACCTCTTGCACTACAAACCATCGCCATCTCGTCATATTATATTGGCATCGTTCTCCTATACAGAGCATTTATCGAACGACACAATATCACAGAGCCGGAAATATTTCTTCGATGTGCCGAGGCTGCCTCGAACTGCATCAAAGTTACTCCTCAAGTAATCGCCACTGTTCCTGCCAGTCACTTTGTCATCCAGCAGAGTCGAGCAATATACGCAAGCACCAAGGTTCTTTTACACTGTATGCGTCTTGCTCAAAACCCACGCTTTACAAATAAAGCGTGGTCCGAGGTTGAAAATGGCTTGGATATGCTGCGGAATATCAAGATCCAATGGCCCGAAATCAAGAAGTATCAGGCTCTTACCGAGGCGGATATGCATGCCACGCAAAGTGAACTGAACAAGCATGCTTTATTCTACCAGACCTTTGACAGGTATGGGCAAGCATCGCCCACAAGACTCGATGTACATGAAGTATCGCCTATCTTGGAGATCGACCAAGCTCGCAATGAAGTTCCGAATAATGTGTCACTTAAGCGAGTGAGAGGCCATTCACTACCTGGCATGGAATATGACGACACCCAGCGAAATCCAAAGAGTCGAAGATTGACCCCAGAGTCCTTCTTTCCATGTGACCCGACAGCTATCTTGGAAATGCTACCAGATATTGGAGCGAATCAGGACTATCTTGAGGATCAAACTTTGTCAATGAGCGGCGAGTTTCCCGACATTCCTCAATCTCTACTAGGTGATGATATCACAGCGGATCCCTTTGGTGATCCAACGTTGTTGAATTCTATCGAACAATTTATGTCTTACCCTAGCGACTAATATCCCTTAAGAATCGATTATTTTCTTGCGGGAATTCTCACGTCCAGAATAAGTCTTTCAAAATAATGAAGTTCTTCACTACTTCGGTTCTCACTTCCAATGTTGACTTCAACATAGAATTTGACCCTAATGCGCTGGCGCAATCAGACCACATATACTACATTCTCGACCCTTTTCATTTCCCATCCAATCTTCAATGATTCCCTTTAGTTGTCCTTCAATATCCTCACAATAAAATGCCTCTTCTCGGATGATCACCGGTGCACCCTTATGAGAATCCATATTCTCGCAGTACCATCGTATACGATCAATGGACTTGGGAGGGCGTGTGCGTTCCATAACAAGGCCAATTGTATCTTCGGACCTCCTTGGAGAGTGAGGAGTATTCGCTAGAAAATTAAGTCAAAATCATTATCATGGAATAAACCAGAATCCGAGATTAGGACATACCTGGTAAAAGAAACATCTCTCCTTCTTTGATGATGATGTCTCTGAAATTCGTCTTGTTCTCAACAACCTTTAGCAGCATATCCCCTTTTATCTGGAAGAACCATTCCTAGAATGACATTAGAGTTGTCCTATATCGTTAATTAATGTTCTTCTCTCATGAGTAGCACCCACCTCTGTCTCATTAACTATTCATAAATTCGAGTTTAGGGCATTGCATTTCAATCCATCGGTCTCTTCCAGGCTGTACTCACTATGATAGTCATTTCTCGTATTTGGTCCACCAACAGCCATCAATATGAAGTCCTTCCCGGAATAAAGACACGAGTTGTTTACCGGTGGCTTGAGCTTCTCAGCGTTCTTTGATATCCATGTAGCTAGAGAGAATGGACTAGGAATAGAAGAGGCCTCCATAATTGTGGCAGGCTTGGTCTGATTTTCTTCAGTGACTGCTTGGAAATGAGACAAAATGCGGGGAGTTATTAGGATAACCAGTTTGCTTTGATTGATATCATGGCCATTGTATAATAGTCTCTTCCATTACATACAGTATACAGCCAGGTGGAGACTATCCGACCCGCAACGCCATCCTATTGATCCCCGGATCGATCCGATTACTTGTTGACCCACATCGACTGTATCTCGCACGATCAATCATTGTAATTTCATAGTTATGGAGTCCAGCATTGTAATTGAGAGGAATGGAGGGAGCCGACTGGTTATACAAAGTATCTTATAATAATCACAATAGAAGTATATGCCTATTTCATCTAGATACGTCCATTACGAGAATTTCTTCGAGTCCTTCACAATATTGATCAGCTTCAAGATGACGGTCAACTATAACTGCTGCGACTGTTCTACAGGTAGTATGAAGAGAAGAGCAAACGGAGAGAATGTCGACCCTAACGCCCCATTTCGAATCGACATGCACACACATATCATGCCTCCGTCCCTACCGGATTTTTCCAAATCCCACGGAAACCCCGACGAGAATGGTGAAGACTGGATGACACTCAGAACACATCCATCAACATCCGGGTCTGAAAATGATCACGATGACCGTTCATCCTCCCAAAACGTGGATATGTTTGTTGGTGACAAATTCTTCCGAACTGTTGAGCCGAACTGCTTTGATCCCGAAGTACGCATGGCAGAGATGGATGAAACTGGGGTGGATGTGCAAGTTATCAGCACAGTCCCGATTCTCTTCTCATATGATAAGCCAGTAGAGCCGGCAGTGGCTTTGGCGCGTTATTTGAACGATCATATTGCAACTGTCTGTCGTGACTACCCTACTCGATTTGTAGGGCTGTCAACAGTGCCCTTGCAGGACATCCCTGCCGCGATCGAGGAACTGAAACGTGCGAAAACAGTTCTGGGATTAAAAGGAGTTGAGATTGGCGCTGAGATCAACGGCCGATCTTTGGATGATACGGTCTTTGACCCATTTTGGTCAGCATGCGAGGACCTGGAAGTTCCTATATTCGTGCATCCTCTGGGATATGAATATGAGAGAGAGAATAAGAGTCGCTGGGGAAATTATTGGTCTGCATGGTTGGTTGGAATGTATGTGATCTCCTTGACTATCCTTTTGCCAACTCATCTGACAGCTCACTGTATCTCCAGGCCTAGCGAGACAGCCCTTGCAATCCACGCAATCCTTTCTTCTGGTGTGCTGGTGCGACATCGCAAACTGCGACTTTGCTTTGCTCATGCCGGCGGAGCATACCTACCACTTCTTGGACGAGTTCAACATGGGTATAACTGTCGACCCGACCTAGTGGCCCATAGTTCTGAAGGCTTGTCTCCAGAGAAATACTTTCAGTCACATCAAAATAACATCTGGATTGATAGCCTTGTGCACGATCCAGATCTACTCCAATTTATCTCCAAGAAAATTGGATCCGACCGGATTATTATGGGCAGTGACTATCCTTTCCCACTAGGAGAGATGCCAGTGCCAGGAAAGATGATAGCAGATGATAAGAGAGTGAAAGAGCTTTTCTCACAAAAGTCGAGAGCAAGGATGCTTTCTGGGAATGCGATTGAATTTCTGGGACTACAGAAAATGTTCGAAAAGGAATGAGACCATGTCAATATGTAGCAGAATGAAAGTCTACTGACGATTGCTATTCTATCTTTTAGGTCGAATATTGTGTTCCAATATCGCTATATTGATCCATAGATGGTTTTCAAGTTGTGAAAAGGGGCGATGGTCCAGACATCAACTGGTCACATAAATTCAAGTTATCATGATAATACCTGTTAGATGCGGCACTGTAGCCCTTGCATAGTTACTGAGTCCAGGCTGTCTTTGAAGGCTTCAAATATTGAAGATATTATTTACCAGGCAATACGTCGTGATGAAAAGGAGATTGTGTAGTGTGACACTACCTATTAAATATCTGATCATGGTGTGGGGTATATTCGCTGGC
This sequence comes from Penicillium herquei, assembly GCA_039634405.1. Classification (NCBI taxonomy): domain Eukaryota; kingdom Fungi; phylum Ascomycota; class Eurotiomycetes; order Eurotiales; family Aspergillaceae; genus Penicillium; species Penicillium herquei. Next base: position 1,720,126 of record CP098387.1, on the reverse strand, counting down.
ATGGATGTAGTCCTTCGTCGCAAACTCGAACCAGATCCGCTCAAGCTGTATTTGACCCCAAGATATGCCATATAATTCAATGAAAAGAAATTGGTAAATCGACGATACCCTGTCTCGAAATTCAGATATATCTGAACCCATATTGGGTGAAGACTTCATTCTACCCCGCAAGCTGCAACCTATCGGACCACTATCCGATTGGGTGTAACTTGAACACTTGAAGCTGAAAGCGATTAAAACCGCCGAGAAAGATATGAAGGATTCACGAAAGCTCCGTGCATCAATTTGATGGGCACCAATATCAATCATGTCTTCAATTTCAAAACTATGGGAGTTTGACACGCTCGAAAGTGCCAGCAACTACCTGGCCAATCTGCAGGACAATCAATTGCATCTTCACAACTTTATCGATGATCAATTCTCAGAACAGCTTTCTCCAGAAAGCTGGCTTGACTCTCACAACCCACGGACCGGCGAGGTACTGGTCAAGATACCCCAGAGTGGTCTGTCCGAGGTGAATCGCGCAGTGGAGGCCGCTTCAAGGGCATTCTCATCATGGTCGCAATCCCCACGACAGGAGAGGTCAGATATGCTCCTTCGGATCGCGTCAATTATACAAGAGAAAAGAGAGCTATTTGCTGTGTGGGAAAGTATTGATCAAGGGAAAACCCTCGCTCGGGCCAGGGTGGAAGTTGATCGTGCCATCTCGAATTTCCGGTAAGCGCTACTAGCGAGGAACATTTTTAAGCATGAAATTAATGGCTATAGATATTTTGCTACCTATATCCTCCATGAGGAAGGCTCAGTCCGCTATGTTGATGGTCAACCTTCTACTTTAACCTACGAGCATCGGTCGCCTGTCGGGGTCTTCGCGTTGATCTCCCCATGGAACATGCCATTATATCTCCTAACATGGAAGATTGCTCCCTGCATTGCCTTTGGGTGTACAGGTGTCGCAAAGCCTAGCGAGGTAACCAGCATAACTGCCTATTGTACGTTATAGAGTCCAGTCCGCCCCGCAATAGTAACATGCTGACCATCAACAGTGCTTGGTGAGGTATTCCGACAAGCAAAGCTCCCACCAGGAGTGATGAACATCATATTCGGCGATGGTCCAGGAACCGGATCTGCGCTGGTGAGGTCCCCTCGAGTGCGCGGTGTCTCATTCACTGGTGGCACGAAAACAGGCATTCGTATCCGCCGAGACACTATAGAGGATATCGGCAAGCATCTATCTCTAGAGCTAGGAGGAAAGAATCCGACTCTTATATTTGACGATGTGAATCTTGCTGAAACCGTACCACTTGCCGCAACCGCAGCGTTCGAGAATAGCGGACAGATATGCCTATGTGGATCACGAATCTACGTCCATAGAGCTATCTACGAAAGATTCTGCTCAGAGTTTGTGGAATACGTGCAGCAGCAGTATCGATGCGGCGATAAAATTGGCCCAGTGGTCTCCAGGGTGCATTATGATAAAATCCGCACATATCTTCTACAAGCGCAGACGGAAAATGCGACCTTCCTCACTGGGGAAGTTCCCACAGAGACCCCTGAGGGTGGATATTGGATCCCGCCGACCGTGTTAAAGGGTGTGGATGCTCAGAGCATCGTCGTGCGCGAAGAGATTTTCGGGCCCGTTGTGACTATCTCCCCATTCGATACTGAGGAAGAAGCGATTGAGCTGGCGAACGATAATCCGAATGGCCTTGCGAGCATTCTTCTCACGAAAGACGTGTCGCGGATGCGCCGCGTCGGGGAACGGATCGATGCCGGATTGGTGTGGGTCAATTGCTGGTTAGTCCGGGAGCTGGGTACGGCATTTGGAGGTATGAAGGCATCTGGAACTGGACGAGAGGGAGGTGCTCATAGTCGTGATGTGTTTACGAATTTGCGTACGATTCATGTTCGTTAGGAGTTTGGAATTGTGGATTCCAAGGTTGTTTTTGCCATGACGTAGAGGCTGGAACCCACCAGTTGACTCCTTCGGATCTATCCGAGACGCTTGAATAAAGTAAATTTGCGGGGAAATCGCATCAACTCTTTTATTTTTTATCTATTATCTCGTTTATCTTGTTTATCAATTCCGAAAAAATCATATTCTCCTCCAATCACTCTATCATTATGGCACAAAGCACGCCCTACTTCCGACCTTCAACCCATGCGCAAGGCCTTGCAAACTATCCTCACGCTCGCACCGTCACCTCACCCGGCGGCAAAGGATCATACATCTACGTCTCCGGAACCTCTTCTCGTCGTGGTGACGGAACCTTCGTCGGAGCCACTCGTTCCCAAGATGCAGATGGAGATTTCTCACTAGCACTCGACATTCGACAGCAAACCGCAGCCGTGCTATCAAATATCGACGCAATTATCCAGGGTGCCTCGGAGGGAAAGGCAACCATCCATGATGTGGTAGATGCGACTGTCTTCTTGACAGATATGAAGAATGATTACACGGGAATGAATGAGCAATGGAACAGAATATGGCCTGATCGGGCTACTGCCCCAGCTAGAACGACTGTCGAGGTACGGGCATTGCCACGGGAGGAGATCATTGTGGAGATCAAGTGCACTGCCTACTTTATCTGATGTCGAAAATGTAATTAGAATTCGAAGAGTCGAATCAAGTTAAAGTCGAGGGAGACTCATAATGGAGTTACGCAGCGGACCCTTTTATTCTCCAATCATGATCACACTATCTACAGGGATACGACAATATCATAACGCAAACAAAGCCAGACTCGGACTCGGACCCCATCAATATATTCAATCCCTTTCAAGATGCTCTGGCTTACCACTGCATGTGCCCTGCGTGTGCCCGTAAAATCTGAGTCCCTCTGGATTCCGATAAGAAATCCACTGGCAGACAACACTTCGAGTTGAGAACCCTGGAGTTTTATTGGGCATCAGTATCATGACGCTGAACCCAAGTTGTGAGACCACGCATAGGCTAGATGCTCGTATGGTCTTTGATAGCCTGGCCAGCGATAACACCGAGGATAAAAAACGCTCTAAAGCCTACGCGCACCACCTAGCCCGAGCATGCTGGTACGGCGCCCGGATCGTTCTGCGCCAAACCTCTCCTGAGGCCGAAGGAATATTCGACTTTATCATTGAACTACACAGGGCATGCGACGGGCAATGGAGCCAGCTCCGTGACGCTGGTATAGAGCAGAGAGATCTGGATACCTGGCTTGAGTTTGCCGGAATGTTCCTTTCCAATCTTGGTAACTATTTCGTGAGTTTCAACTTTATCACGAGCTTTTGCTACTTAGCCCGTTTTTAATGTGAGTTATAGAATTATGGAAATCGGAAAGTCATTCCAAATGTCTCCAAAGAAGTCTTGTTTAATATGGCGAGTATATCACCTGAAGCAAGCGCGAAGCTTGAAGAGGTGCTCGATCTGATGATGGCGCCGCAACCGAGTCGACTCGGATACCCGAGTAACATAAACCAATGTGGCTTCTATCCTGATGCGGAAGTTATCACAAAGGCAGAGATCGAGGCCATCACTAAGCTGATGGAGACGAAAAAGATAGCCCTAGAGAATACTCGACTTCGGAAAGTTGAGCACGGCGCGTTTGAAATCCTCCAGGCCTCTGCGGAAAAAGACACTCCACGATATCTCGGTGAGATCAACATCGATGAACAGCACACAGCAAAGGTCTTACTTGCCCGTGGTGATCATAGTAGCGAGATGACAAAGATCTATGCAGAGCTCAGCGAGGCACGCAAGCATGCAAATAATGAAGAACAAGAGTCAGCACTTGCGCAGCTTAATGAGAGTTTTCGCACTGGGAATTACGGGAATTTCAACTCTGCCCATAAATCCTGGGTTACAGACAAAGCACCAAAAATTGAGCACTGCATGGGGTTTCTTTTTGGCTATCGAGACCCAAATGGTGCTCGGGCGGATTGGTTAGCTGTAGCTGGCATCGCTCATCCCGAAGAGACCAGCAAGATGAAACGACTTGTTGAGAAATCAGCGGATATTATTTGTACAGTTCCTTGGGCGGTGCCTGGTGAGAACAATGGTAAAGGGCCATTTGAGCCCTACGAAGCTGATGTCCCTGACTTTGCAATAATTCACGGTGAGTATATCACGGAAAACTGTGGAAGTCTGATCTGACAGTCTCTTAGTTCTGGCCTCGGTTTCTAGCACTGTTTGGGAGGCCATGAACATTACGATCGTAAGTTCTAATACTGCTTATTTCTTAGGTCAGAGATCAGGGTATAGCTCTATCAACCTCGATTTAGGACGATGAAAATGGGAAAAGACATGGTGTCAAGAGCCTAGTTTTTGGCAATCGAATGAGTCTCAATAGCAGCCCGGAACGTCCATGCTACCATGTCCACCATTCCGAGATCACCTCTTACATGTCATGTGCACATATTCTACGCTTCATCGGAACTATCATACATGAAATACTCGGACACGGGACAGGAAAACTGTTGACCGAGACGGCAGCGGGTAGTTTCAACTTTGACCACGAAAATAAGCCGATCAATCCAGTCACAGGTCAGCCTATCAAGACCTGGTATAAACCTGGAGAGTCCTGGAATAGCGTTTTCAGAAATTTGGCCCCAACAGTGGAAGAATGCAGGGCATTCCTAGTCGCAAACTACTTGGTGGATAGCAAGGACATTCTTGCCCTCTTTGGATATGATGAGAGTAGCCCGCCAACCGCAGACGATCGTGAGTTATCACTTATATGGAAGCAATGCGAATCCAAGTCACTAACATGAAGTAGTTATCTACTTTGCATATATCCGGATTGGTATTGAAGGACTTCGCGCGCTTGGTAGCTTCAAGGTGGAGGACCAGAGCTGGAGTGACGACCATGCCCAGGTAGGTGGAAATCATATCAAGACAAATACTTCTCTCTTGACTGACGCTGTAACCGTACCTCTTGTGTCAAAGGCTGAATTTGCAATACTCAAACACATTCTTCAAGACGGAGATGGTGTTATATGGATAGAACATGACCCCGTTGCCAAAGACCTCTTTGTTCGTGTTGACCGTTCAAAAATTGTCTCTCACGGCAAACCTTCCATCGGACGGATGCTATGTAAGATCCATGTCTGGCACTGCAACGCTGATATAGATGCATGTCGGCCGTTTTACGAGGCGCTGACTGTCGTGGCAGGCGAGTATGAGATCTGGAGGCAAATTGTGGCCTCGAAGCCGGAGCCGAGGTGGAAGTTCGTGCAACCAAACACCTTCATGAAGGATGATGGGACGGTTGAGCTTAGGGAATATGAGGCCAGCAACGTGGGAATTATCCAATCATTCTTCGAGCGAGATGTCTAAAACTCAGGGTTTTGGGGTCAGGTAGAATGGATGAAATCCCTAGAAGTCCTCCAACTACCTGGGCAGTCCACTGCCTGTTTCGTGGGAGGAAATTGAATAATTTCTCTTAACACTAATAGTGGGTGGTGCTGTTCTAACTTCTACTAGAAGCTTCAAGTCGCAACAGCTCTTTTTTGAAGTGATTGAAGAGATCACTATGACATTGCCTTAAACATTCTTCTACAATACCTTTTACATTCCCTCAAAAAGACATGATTTCAATGTTCTTCCATTTATATCCAGTTTTTTAGAATCATGCCTCTTTTCGCGTGCTTGGGAGCTCCATTTTTCTTGGATCTCGGGCCCGGGAATGCTCTCGATGTACTTCAAGTTGAGGCAACCCCCAGGGCTATGCAAAGACCAAAGATCATAGATCTTCCAAACGAAATTTTACAAGAGGTTTTTGACCTTCTTCCGCAAATCTCGCAAGGTTGCTTTGCACTTAGCTGCCGAAGATTGTATCAGGATTTTCGCTACATTCTCAATGAGCCAATGTTTCAATTTCACTGCGTTGACGGGATTGTCAACAGAGGCAATATTGAGCCTCGCAGCCAATTTCTCAAGAAAATACAATCTCCTAGAGAGCTCTGGTTGAATCCCACTTCTAAAGGTTGGATCTACTGCAACGAGTGTTTGAAATTACATCCAAGTAGTGAATTAAGGCTAGATTATCTCGATAATGACCGAAAGCCTCACTGTCAATGGCCCGGCATCATTTCACTTTGTCCATGTTTAACATTCCCACCAAGGGGGCTAATACGGATCAGTCATGAGCTTTCTCGAGCAAGCTTCAAAGTCTTTGACGGTGGTGATATCAAGAGAAGCATTCCCGATTGGCATCGATGCAGTTTTGTTAGTCCGTGTGGGAAGCTATCTTATTCGCTGAACATCTCTCTTTCTTTACCCCAGGAGGACCGAATTACTTTCCATTTCAATTATTGGATTAAGCTGGATGAGATGCCCGAGTCGCCATACAAGGGGGAAAGGAAAATCATGCTGTTGCCTTACCTAAATGCCATTGAAATTATTCGCCTGTCAACCAGTCCAAAGTCAGAGGGATCTCGATTTAGTCGCAGGCGTGCCCAATACTCTCATTTGCAAAGGAGTGGTTATAAGATCAGTTTTAAAAGGACACTGGCATACAATATTCCAGAAGAGGATGGAGACCCCTGTTTCGAAGCGGATTATGTTCAGGGTTAGTGTGTGTTGCTTCAAATCTCCGTATCACCACATACTATACAGACCCGACATCGAGATCTATGTGATAAAATTAAGTTACAGCTCAATTGATATGCACGAGGTTTATTGACCTTCATTAACTAGCTATTGCGGTCTCGAAAATGGTATTAAAGTACACTGAAGGACCCCGTGAAAACATTGTAGAAGGAAAGGAAAATCCCAAGCAGCCCCATAGATACTCCATGCTGCAAATTTTGTAAAAAAAGAAAAAGCGATCACATTGTGTATCTGAAAGGAAATGAAATCCGCGAAAGCATAAGGAACCTGTTTCGCATCTGTGCAAACCGCCGGCGGAAAGACATCAAATCTCTAGAAAAGCATAGCAAAGAGATAGGCAATCAAGCCAAGGAAAACGCTTGAGGAAGCTGAGTTCGACACGCTTGATGCCGAATTGTAGTAGGGAGTGTAGCTTGGAGAAGCAGAGGCACTAGGGGTGCTCTTGGATCGCCACATAGAGGACGCAGGGGTTCGAAGACCACCTGGGTTCATGGTTCGGGTTGGCATGTTGCCCCAAACAGTGGTAGTCACGAAGCTCACTTGTGGCAAGGTGACGGTGTACGTGGAGTACGTCACTGTGGTGCAAGGAATAGGAGATGGGCTTGCAGTGGTGAGCCCGGCACTAACACCGACAGGTGCGGTAGGAGAGACCGTTGCAATCAAAGTGATGCTGGAAGGAATGTTGGTAACAATGCCCGGATTCTCTGGGACCCAGTTTGCGCAAAGGCCGGCGAAGTAGGACAGGTCGTCTTGGATAGCGGTCTTCGACTTGTCGTTTGCTTCGATGCAGTGCTGGACCTTCTCGGTGAACTTCGAGTTGGGGCAGTAGCAGCTTGTGTCTGTGTTTGAGGTACAGTTGGTCTCGGTTGTCAGCCACTTGTCGATGCACTGAAGAACAGTTGTGGGGTAGGCTGGCCAAGCAACGGTGGTCGTCGTTGCGCTAGCACTGCACTTTGTGCATACAGTTGAAACCGAGGTGAGCGTAACAGTAGAGACTGCGTTTGTAGAGAAAGTAGTGACAGAACCTCCAGAAGTGATTGTACTAGTCACGGGAACCTTGGTAACTGTAGTGTAGTAAACGATAGTTGTGGCAGACTCCTCGGGAATGATCGTGGTTGCGCCCGCACTGGCTCCGGCAGGGTAAGTCTCAACCACTGTAGTTCCAGCAGTGATAGTCTCAGCAACACCAGAGACTACTGTTGTTGCGCCAGCTAGACACTCGGTGCAAACAGTTGAAGTCGAAGTAACTGTCATAGTTGACAAACTGCTCGTGACCTTGGTGATCGTAGAACCGCCCGAAGTCTCAGTGGCTGTGACAGGACACCAGGTGGTTGTCGTGTAGGTAATAACTGTCACTGTCTCCTCGGGAGAGGTTGAGGTCACGCCGGGTGTAACAATTACTGGAATCACAGATACTGCAGTGTTGGTAGTTTCCGCGGCAGACGTCTCGGTCACAGTAGTTCCAGCGGGAACTGTGGCTTCAGGAATGCTAGGCACTGTGGTAGCACCGGCACTGCACTTGGCACAAATGACCGACGTCTTAGTTAGTGTGATTGTCGATTCAGTTGAAGTGGTCTGGACACTTGTAACTCCACCTGATGTGATTGTCTTGGTCACAGGGTGGGTGGAGATAGTAGTGTGAGTAATGACAGTCGTGGTCGATTCTTCAGGTGTTACTGAAGTGGACTCAGCACTAACGCCCACAGGAGTGGTTTCGGTAGTATGATGAGTGATAGCCACAGGGATTGTTGAAGTCTCAGTAATGGTCATAGTTGAGAGACTGCTGCTAACTGTAGTGTAAGTCGAACCACCGGAGGTTTCCGTCGCTGTAACGGGGCACCATGTTGTGGTCTCGTAAGTCACTACAGTCACCGTAGATTCAGGGGTCACCGATGTGGAGGCAGCGCCAACACCAACAGGGGTTGTGACTGCGACCTGAGTTGTGGAGGTCACCGGGATGGTTGAAGTCTGGGTAACTGTCATGGTCGAGAGACTGCTACTAACTGTAGTGTAAGTCGAGCCACCAGAGGTTTCGGTTGCTGTAACGGGACACCATGTGGTGGTCTCGTATGTCACAACTGTGATGGTCGACTCTGCTGGAACTGTAGCGGAAGCAGATCCGACACCGAGAGAGGTTGTCTTGGTGATCTGAACAGTAGATGTCGCATGGATAATTGTTGTCTCGGGAGTGGCAGAGGCAGATGTAGAACCAGCGCCAACACCCACAGGACTTGTCTCATGAGCAGTCGAAGTGACTGGAATCGTCGAGGTAGCGGTGACTGTCACAGTTGAGAGACTGCTGCTAACAGTGGTGTAGGTTGAGCTTCCAGACGTTTCAGTGGCTGTAACCGGGCACCAAGTTGTAGTTTCGTAAGTAACCACAGTGACTGTAGACTCAGGGGATGCCGGGGTGGAATGAGCACCGACGCCAGCAGAGGTAGTCTCAGTGACATGAACAGTAGAGGTCTCATGGATAACTGTCGACTCAGGAGTCACCGACGTGGATTTAGCGCTGACACCTACAGGGCTTGTCTCATGAGCGGTGGAGGTGACTGGAATCGTCGAGGTGGCGGTGACTGTCATGGTTGAGAGACTGCTGCTGACAGTGGTATATGTCGAACTACCCGAGGTCTCCGTCGCCGTGACTGGGCACCAGGTTGTAGTCTCATAGGTTACGACAGTAACAGTTGACTCTGGTGAAACAGGTGTACCTGAATGGGCACTCGAGGAAATAGTCTGGGTGATGGTGGACTCCGTGGCACTTGAACCAGCAGGCGAGACACCTGGAGAGACAGAGGTAGAATGGGCACCAACTCCAACAGGGCTTGTTTCGGTTTCGGTGATCTTGGCTGTCGAGGTCACAGCGACAGTGGATGTTGCTGTCACAGTCATAGTCGAGAGACTACTGCTTACTGTTGTGTATGTTGAGCCGCCGGAAGTCTCCGTTGCGGTGACAGGACACCAGGTTGTAGTTTCATAAGTGACCACTGTGACAGTCGATTCAGGAGTAATGGCTGTAGAAGCAGCTCCGACTCCAACCGGGGTTGTGGCATGAGCAGTAGACGTTACAGCAACAGTAGATGTAGCTGTCACAGTCATAGTCGAGAGGCTACTACTCACAGTGGTGTATGTCGAGCCGCCGGAGGTCTCCGTTGCAGTAACAGGACACCAAGTTGTAGTCTCATAAGTAACTACTGTAACAGTCGACTCGGGGGTGATCGCAGTAGAAGCAGCACCGACGCCAACAGGAGTTGTTTTTGTCTCGGTGATCTTGGCAGTAGAAGTCACTGCAACAGTCGATGTTGCTGTAACTGTCATAGTTGATAGACTGCTGCTCACAGTAGTGTAGGTAGAGCCACCCGATGTCTCGGTGGCCGTAACAGGACACCAAGTCGTAGTTTCATAAGTAACCACTGTGACAGTCGATTCAGGAGACACCGGAGTTCCAGAGGATCCGGGGGCAGTTGAGCCCACGGCCGATACACCTGGAGCAGGTGTATTGGTAACTGTGGACTTGCCGCCTGTCTTAGTCTCAGTAACTGGAACAATGGTAGTTGAAACGGCGATTGTAGAGGTGAGCACGGTAGTAGAGTCAGCCGGACAATCGGTCACTGTTGCGGCGCAGCTAGTAATAGTGATCTCGCTAGTGACATAAACAGTGGATGTAGAATACTCAGTTGGGGTCGCAGTCACGCCAGGCGAGGTACCACCAATTGGAGTTCCAGAGGGACGAGGTGAACCAACTGGGCTGACTACTGGCGACACAGCAGACGAAGATTCTGGAGATACACCATGAGGGGCAACGGGAGTTGAAGTCGCGGTCTCAGTCTCCGTCCGGGTAACAGGGACCACTGTGGTTGATACAGGGATCGTAGATGTAACCACAGTGGTGGAGTCGGCCGGACAATCAGTGACTGTTGCGGCACAGCTAGTGATTGTGATTTCACTAGTGAGGTACACAGTCGATGTAGAGTACTCAGTTGGGGTTGGGGTCACAGCTGGCGAGGTAGCCCCAACAGATGTTTCGGAGTGGCTGGACTCAGAGTGACCAGATGAGCCAGTTGGGCTTACCACAGGTGATGGCGCAGCAGATGAAGATTCCGGAGATACACCATTGGGCGCAACAGGGGTTGAAGTCGCGGTCTCAGTCTTAGTCCGAGTAACAGGGACTACTGTCGTCGAGACAGGGATAGTAGAGGTAACCACGGTAGTGGAATCAGCAGGACAATCAGTAACTGTGGCAGCGCAACTAGTGATTGTAATCTCACTAGTGACGTAGACAGTGGATGTAGAGTACTCAGTTGGGGTCGCAGTTACAGCCGGCGAGACTGCAACACCGGAAGATGTAGCGTGGGGAGTAGGAACTCCGGTCGAGGCGGACTCTGTAGGGGATGAAGCCGGAGAGACTCCATTAGGTCCAACAGAAGCCGAAGTGCTCTTCACAGCAGTTCCAGTTTCAGTCTCCGTTACCGGGCAGACTGTAGTTGAGATTGCGATAGTTGAAGTCACAACAGTGGTGAAATCAGCAGGGCAGTCCGTGATAGTAGCAGCGCAGCTAGTGATAGTGATCTCACTTGTTGTGTAGACAGTTGAAGTGGTCCACTTGCTGACAGAGGGGCTCACTACAGGTGAGGTCACCTGGGAAGTAGAACTTGACGAGGCTGGCGAGCCAGTTGGGGACACAACAGGAGAGACGGCATGGCTTCCATGAGAACTGCTGGGAGACTCGGTAGCAGATCCAGAGCTCTGAGAGACCGCGGTATGAGACTCAGGGGAAACGCCATTGGGACCAGGGCTTGCAGAGGCTACCTTGGTTTCCGAGGAAGTTCCTGTCTCTGTCTCTGTCACTGGACAAATAGTTGTCGAGACAGCAATAGTAGATGTGACCACGGTAGTAGAATCGGCAGGGCAGTCAGTAACTGTGGCGGCACAGCTAGTAATGGTAATCTCGCTAGTTGAGTAAACAGTTGAGGTAGTCCACTTGCTGACTGATGGGGAGGCGGTGACTGCTGCGGAGGAAATTCCAACAGAAGTAGCCCCAACACCAACAGGAAGAGAGGAGGTCGAGGATGAATGAGAATCGGCAGGGGAAACCGCTGGGGACAGAGTGCTGGAGGATTGAACAGGAGAAACCTCAGCAGGGGTTGTCGCAGCTGCTGGGCTAGTCTCAGCCTCAGTCTCGGTAACAGGACAAATTGTGGTTGAAACTGCAATTGTGGAAGTGACCACAACTGTGGAATCCGCCGGGCAATCTGTAATGCTTGCAGCACAGCTGGTGACCGTAATCTCGCTGGTACTGTAGATAGTCGAAGTAGTCAAACGTTGAGCATGGGCAGCAGCAGATGTAGTACCTGCAGCTGACGAGCCACCAGCAACAGAGGGCACATATGATCCTTGCGAGCTTGAAGATCCAGTCTCCGTGGGAGTGTAAGCAGAGCTTGGAGCGCCACCAGGGACGGAGGTTTCGGCAGAACTAGCAGAGGCATGGCCTGCTGGAGTCGCGGCATCGGAAGAAGAGCTTGAGTGATCAGGACCGGCCTGTGAGCTCGCAGGAGCACCGTTACCCTGAGCATCCGCAGTAGAGCTCGAGTGGTGTGGAACTGCCTGTGAATTGATAGCAGCACTAGTTGTCGCCGCATCGCCTGGGTTTGCTTGGTTCGAATAAGCTGGGGAGCTGGACGAAGTGCTCGATTGCTCCACAATCACAGGGTTTCCTCCATTTGGTGCAGATTCAACGGCGGCGGCGCTAGTAGAAGACTCGTAAGGAATGACCTCAATTGTATTACCTCCACCAACGGCAGCAGAAGAAGTAGGCGACGAGCCAAATTCATTGGCAGTGTCAGAAGGGGACCCATTTGCAGCATCGGCAGCCGCACTCGACGAAGATCCTCCATATCCATTATCCGTATCCGCAGCAGCACTGGTTGCCTGGGCAGTAGTACCTCCAACATTGACAGATGCAGAAGCATCCCCGCCATTCGATCCCATACCGCCGGATGGATCCGAATAGTCACGCTTGCCAAGTACACCCGCAGATGGGGTACTAGCAGTAGTACCAAAACTAACCAGGAAGACCCCGATCAAGAGACATGCAATAACGAAAGGAATCGGTCCCTTCATCTTGAAGAGTGCCATCGTGTGACACGGGAACGAAGGTGTTGTTGATCAGACCGAGTAGGTGTGTTGGGTATCTTTGTAGATCTTGAAAAAGAAAAGATATTGAGAAAGTTGAACGGATGTTCGAAGTGTTTGAGGAAGCAAAAGAGCAGAATCAAGATCCTTGAAACGAATGTCTAAGATCAAGAGTAGGCAAGGAGGGAAGAAGAAGAAGAGTGGGGTGGTTGAAAGAAAACCCCAAACAAAGATAAAATAGTAAACAGTCAATATCAGACGAAATTAGTGAACGCGTGAATGTTAGGCTGAGTTTGAAAAGAAAGAAAAAGAGTGAAGGAACCAGTCCTCTACACAAAATGAACGATCTACAACGACTCTCCAACTACCCTTTGTTTGATGGGGGGACATGGATCTGTTTAATATACGCGCCTCATGCCATTGTGCTCAGTGAAACCGCCACCCATTCACGATCTAGAATTCACTCAAGCTCCCTGTTCTTTTCTTTTCCTCATTTGTAAGACACCGAATCCCTCTTGGCGTTGGATCCTCCAATGAGGAGTAGGTTGTTAGCCCTGATGAAACAAGGATCTCTATAATGGAGATGACGGTATCCATTCAGAGGGTAGAAGGCGGGGACTAGTGCAGGAACACGCAAAGGCCAGGGTCTAACCAGGGCGGTTAAGCAAGCACCAATGAAGTCAGTGATAGGCCCATGCATAATGTATAGTGGAGTTCCATTGAGTGACACCCGTCGGCGACTACAGTATGTGGCATCTGGACCAATTACAGGGTTAAAAGGTCTGGGGGAAGTGCCAAGCCCACCTAAAAATAGGCAGTTCAGCGCCAGATCAACACGCATTTACGTATACCTCTTCTACTATTCTGATCCTCGATTTCTTCACATACATGCATATAAGCAAATGTGAGGCTGATCTTTGCATATTGTAGTTATTTTCAAACATTTCAACATTGAATGTGGTGCACATGTGGACTGTCTTGATCCGAGCTCACCTCCACCTCGGAGCACTAGTATGATCCACCAACTCTGCTCAATATGACACATTGACACATACTCAATACCAAACTAGTCCATTAGTGTGTCCTTCATATTGCGTGTACTGTTTGCAACATAGTGCGACCAAAACATCAGTCATGTTTATGTAAATCCTTTTTTTGGTTCTGCACGCTCCACTTCTGCAGTGTGAAGAACAAAGCTTAGCGCCGGCGTCTCGCTTGGGTTCTGCTGCAAGGTCAACACCTTCCAGATGTCCCCACTCCACTTGAGCTCATATTCCAGGTACGAACCTGTAAAGCCAGACAGTTCGCAGTCTGCCTGATTTTACGCTTTGGTTATTTTTGTTTATTCATTTGTGTGGTTTTGTTTTACTATAATCTTGATTTGTAGCGCCAGGGTATACTCCCCTTGACCAATCACATACCAGAAACCCCCTCATAGTCATCCAGGAACCAATCAGCTGCCCAGAATCTGTTTTCTTTATTTTCATCCCCTGTCACCGGTTTCATCCTATTGCTAGTACTATAGGGAGTATACGGAGCAAACGGAGCACAGCCCAGCGATTTTCTTTCATTCCATGATCTCTGACGTGTGGCGTGGTGGACCTCCGCGTGGCGTACGTACCTGCACACTAGTGTCTCGGCACAATATGTCAACTGGTAACCACCACCGAGCACTTGAGTCAAGTTCAAATATTGCCAGTATTCAGTTAGCACTAAAGTGTTCGGTTAGAATTCCATATTGCTAAAGAATCCTAAACACCTCATACAAGTAGTATTGGAATGACCATAGATGGGTCAAATGAAGTATGGTCCAGAGGCCGGGTTAGGCCACCAGCACAAAGGACTCCGAATCAGATCCAAACAAACGAGAATCCTACCTAATATTCCAAATATTCAACATCAAATTCTTCACTGACTACCCCGTACACACACAAATTCCAAGCAGACAGAAATGACCTACCAATTGTTAGTGCATTCATCAAGTGTTTCGGATGAAGCCTATACCTCACCCGACTGGCTCCCTTACCGCCCCTGAACTCCTCCCGTCGCACGATTGCCCAACCTAAACTCAATATACCCCAGCGCCAAACAAGAAAAGAAAGCCACTACTAGTAACTCACAACTAGAGACTCCTCGGTCTTCGGCACGGACTTGAACTGGCCGTGCCGTGAATCCGGAGTATGGAGTGCAGAATGCAGTTGCATATAGTGGTACAAGGTCACATTCTTCAATCTTGTGGAGATGGAAGCGCTTAGAGTTGATGTTGAAGAAACAGAAAATGCATGGAAAAAACTCTAGGTAGCATTGCATGTTTGTCCCTGCAGCTTTCAAGTTGTGGCTTAGGATTCTTGTTCTCGAGTCCTACCCAGGTGGTTTCAGGTTTTGCTGCTAGCGTAGAACGTGCCACCACCTGGGCAGCATAGGACCTTGGACCTCGAAGCTTGGTGGTAGTTGAGTTTTCCTACGCTGTGGCGTTCCAGGAACCTATATTCCACTCTCCGTGCACATCACAGATAGATGTAAAAGCCTAGGCTGGAATACTGTATAACGGGTTCCACAGCGCAGTTGATTAGAGGTGATAACCGATTATCTCGAGACGATTTCTTTTTCTTCCCATTTTTGATTTCCCGATTTCCACCTTGCGCCTCGATGAGGTAGAAGATGTTTGCTGGACTATACTAATACTACGGAGCTTCCATATCCCCCGCCTTATGAAACATTCTAGTACGTACTACTAGTACAGTCCCGAGACCCTGGGTCCCGAGGTCCTGCATAGTAGAGAAGCTGAATGTGAGGTGCCAGTGTCCTAGTCCCCGGGGTATGTTTCAAATTGAATCCACTCCGGACATATGCTAGAAATACCAAGGAAGAGCCTCCGAAATTAAATGCCACTGACACTGGCAGTGCTGGCCGATGTATCAACTACGACTCGTAAGATGGACTGAGATAGATTTCAAATGTTTTTGCTAAAATTGAATTTTGGGGGAAATACATCCATCACTCGTGAAACGCAGGCAAAAGTGTAACTCCATAGAACCCTTAGGTATCAGTGATCACTATCTCCCACTAGAAGCGAAAAACCATGGCAAGGAAAGAAAATCAAGAAGAAAAAAAAAACATGTCAGAAGCGAAGGCAAGGCAAAGTACATTCGATGCAATAAAAATGCAAGAATCGATCAACTTTTGGCTCCAAACCACCAGCGATCTCTACCTTGTGAGAACATAGAATACGGGATGTGTAAATGACCAATGTCTTCTTGTTTAGATCTCCATCTCAAATGATGAAAGATCAACAAAGCCACCATATCATCAACAGTCTCCCGAGGGCGCAAGTCTGCCAGCGACTCGGTAAATGTGTAAGAGCGTCCGTGTGTATCATGCGATCTTTGTTATAAAAGAAATCCAAACTTCGTCAAATCGTTAAGAGGGGAATGTCCAGCAAGGAATTCATTCCGATCCCAGCCCAAGGCAGGATTGGCCAAGGGGTGTGGAAATGCGGAGTTTCTAGAAAGGACTAGAAAGGCACCTGGGTGCGGCGATGAGCATCCATGAGCTTACGTCGAACTGCTTCGCCACCTGCGTATCCGCTTGATTTACGCTTTCGAGTCGGAGTGCGCTGGTCGGTGTGCTTGGCGTGTCGGAAGACACTGGCGGGGCGTGCGGGCGAGTTGGCAGGCATGAACTCGCGGTGTTGAGGCAGACGGAGAAGTGCCTGGTATCGGTTGTGGTTACGGCGGAATGCAGTGACAATGCCCTTGTCAAGGTGGTTCAGGAAACGCTCAGCATTGCTGTCTTGTTGAGTTTCCGAGTTGCGCTTGGGAGTTGGGGTGCCCAGATTTGGCATGGATGATGCGCCAGCCATGGGAGAGATGAGTGCCTCATCATCGAGGTTGCCCATGTCTTCCTCGTCGGAAGAGCCATTGCCGAAGTCAATGAAGTCATCTACATTGAGGGCTGATTCGGGGTCATCTTCCTCATCGTCCTCAAAAGAGCTGTCGATGGCAAAGTCACGGGAAGGATAGAATGCTTCAGGAGGGCCCATGACCTGGCCACCTGGTGTAAGATCGTTGCCAAGAGCTGTCATCATCAAGTTGGCGCTGGATGCCAACATGGGACTGAAATCAATGTGGTTCGGAGATGCCATGGCATCAGTGTCACTCTCATCAATGAGTTGCAGAGTTGTTTGACGGGGGCTGTTGTTGGCTGTGCCAGGCATGCTGTTGGCGGCAGATTCTAACCAGTCGTGGCGAGAAGAGGCATAGGCAGGAATGATGACAAGGTGCTTTCCTGTGCAGTCAACCAAGGCGACAGGCTTATGAGGATCCGCAACGAATGTTCCCATGATCGGGCCACGTCGACGAGGGATGTTGACAGTTTTGTCATCACTGGGAGCGACCAGCGAGTCGGTTGAATCCCGTCGAAGAAGGGAGCGGGGATGGGTGATAGTGGCGGGCGGGGGAAGATCTTCATCTGTAGTATCCCCATCATCGGCTGGATGCGGGTTAGCAAAGAAACAAAAGAAAAGTTCGGAAATGTGGCTAGCATACTCTCGTAGCCACTCAAGCTACCCTCCGATGTCCCATCGGACTCAACGTGGTAGATATTTGCATGGCCATAGTCTGCGTCACCGAAAATCTCTTCAGACTGGCGACGGTGGCTACGGTGGTTCTCATTGTCATTCTCAATCATCCGGCGCAATTGAGGGTCCAGAGAATCTTGCTGGAGGAAGTCACTGGGAATTTCATCCTCAGTGTGGGAATCGCTGTCAGACGAAGAGTCTGATCGTTCCTCAAAGTGAACTCGTCGAGCCACAGGGGTCTCGACAGCCTCGCTGGCCATATCGGTTTCACCAAAGGTTTCCATGGCACTGTACAGTTGTTCATCGTCAAAAAAGGAGGCGGCAGGTAGAATCATCGAGTCTCCAAAGAACTCGGTCTCATTCCATTGGTCGTGGGAGGCTTCGGAGGTAGGCAAGATTCGATGATCTCTTGCGGTTTCCATGATCATCATTTCCTCCAATTTTTCAACGTCTTGTTCCTCATCCTCGGCATCCGAGATGTAGTCCACAGCGGCATAGACATCGTCGGAGCTATCGTCGGAATCGCTGGCGCTACTGAAATTTCCAGAGTCTTCATCATCCGAGATGCGTAATCTCTTGTTCACCGATTGGCGCCCCGCCTTACGGGCATTGTTCCAACGACGGCCGAAAGACGGGGCATGGGCTAGTGGTCGGTCCTCCTCGTCATCAGCATCATCCTCAGAATCGTCCGCCTCCTCGCTCAATTCCTCAAGCGAAGAAACAGATGAAACACTGGAAACGGATGAAGTGGATGCACGTCTTTTGCGCTCAAATGAGCCACCACTGTTGCGGGAGTTCGTTGTCTTCTTGGATGGATTGGCCCGGGGAGACATATCGAGGCGTCGAGAGTGAGAGTCGGGGGTAGAAGGAGGGTGTGTTGTTTTGGATCCCTTAGGGGTCCGTTTGGAAGAAAATGGGCTGGATTGAGGCATTGTGATTTTGTTGTGACGGGACAAAATTCGGTTTTGTTCCTTTTTTCTTGGTAAACTTTTTTGGGCCGGAGTTTTTTTCGATTAAATCCGGTCAAATGAAAATGACTTTTTTATGGATACAAGATTATGTTCCAAGTGGTTCGGTTGAAGAAGTAGTTGATATTAGGTCGGCGTGAAGATCCCCAGGGTGTAAGGTGATTTTTCTTTTCTCAAGGGCGGGGGAAAAGGTGGAGGAGTAGAAGAAAGATAGGAGAGAAAAAGCTTGATCGTAAATCTCGAAAGCACCTCCAGTCCACAGCGGACAAAGTGCTTGTTCAGGAAGTGTATTGAGGGGCAATTTCGACGCTATTGGTAGGCGTCGAAAGAGGAACAGATATATCGTCAAGTTGAATTGTTACGTCGGAGCTGCTGGACTGGGGAGTCGGCAGTGGACAGACTCCCCAGCGAGAGATTTACAGCTGCACGAAAGCCATTTGGCACGATTCTTGACTTATATCTGGAAAGGGGGGTGTAAAAAAGAAGAATAAGTATCAAGAGTATTGATTAGCAGCTTGAGAGTTGTTGATGGGAGAAGTTGAAGGGATATGAAATATGGGAATTTTCCCATACAAAAGCGGAGGGGAAATGGAGTGGGGTGATTGGTCAGAGCCCACCTCTACTGGCGTCAGTTCACCGCATGTTTCGAGCCAATCAGAACACTGCAATATGCTGCAATTACACTACAATTACTTCTTCTTACACGGTTAATATACTCATTTAAGGGTGAACATGTTAAATATTATACTAGTAATAAGATATAAATTATTCTTCATTCCATTTCAGAGTCTACTACTGTAAACTCGACTGTTGAGTGCCTGAAAATAAGCAAAAGAAAACTTTGCATTACGAATAGACAAACGGATCATCTTTGGGACCCGGCAATCCTGCGGGTCCATTGTGGTATGAGCCACTGCAGCGTTTTCCCCCCTAAATGTAATGAACTGTGACTAACTGAACTAAGTCTATAGAGTAAAAATAGTAAAAATAGGTAACTCGACTAGGTTCTGAATCGGGCACTTGCATCCTTCCACTGTCAAAGCTTCTAAAGCTTGCAGTTCAAGCTTCAAATGATTAAATGAATCATCGCCTCTCTGACTCTGACTCTAATTATGACAGATAGGATGAATCATATTCCAATAAAAAGTTCCATTGGTCGGGCCTAAAAATCGTGTTTGGGTTTTTTTCCCGCGGTGGCAACTCGGGACCCTCCATTCCGGCCGTACCCAGAACAAACCAGAACCTCCCCCCTACCCAGCACCTAGAAACCCTTCCAGCCTAACAATTGAAAGGAATAAGGAATGAAATACAGATCATCACACATTGGGCCGTTCTATCTTCGGAGTAAGAGGCGGTAAGTAAGGACAACAGAACTGTGGCTGCAGCATGCATGAGATAGATCCAGATATCACAACATGCATGTCCAAGCGCTGAAATCCTCCATAGATAAACTGATAATCTATGATCCTTGGAGGGGTATGCAGCAAACCCCCCAAAGCATCGCCCGCAAGGGATATCAATTCTTTTTTTTCCAATCTCGTGCCTGCAAGATCATCTACGCCCCGCAGTGGCTTCCAAGTGGATCCAGTAGAAATTTCTCCTCAAGCCCCACGAGACTAGACCAGAAACCGTTGGACCTCGGGATTAATGCTTTCTCTTCGAGCTTTTCTTTTGCTCCACGTGGAACTATACTGTTGGGACGAAAAAGTGGGATATTGGAAGATGGACCGTGGATTCTGTTCTAATATTATGGCACTTGAGAGCACATCTAGAATACGGGTAGGGACAGGTTTGAGAAACTTTCTCATGTAGCCCTCCAGGGCTGGAGCACTTGCGGCTACGATCTGCATACTTCAAGTTCCAATTATCTCATTCTGCATCGAAGTCAATTGCATTCCTAGGGTCTCGTGCCACTTAGACATTTTCTCGTCATTTCACCTGATGTTTCAATAGCTCGACCCGCTGAGAACGCCACTTTGAAATAATCTAACTGTCGCGGCACGTAAGATTGATGCATTTCAAGTGGCCAACTGGTGTAAACATATAAACTGTCGGGTTACTCCCGAACCGCCACTATGACTCAACTTGAAGTGCTTGCCGGGAAGTCTAGAGCCGTACCCGGGTAAAAGATGGGACAAAAACTTGATGGAAGGACATCAGGCTCTACAGCTTCAGGTTGGATTGATATACACATTGACTGTTCTCTTCAAGTTGTTATTGATTCTGGCCGATAATACCAGCAATATTGGGGCTCATATTATGATATGATCCGCCGACCCCACACGTACTGTGACTCAGATCGTTAGACTGTTTGATATACCGAGAGAGCATACGAAGTGCCCTTCGTATTTTGTAGTGAATCAGATGAATCAATCATTACTTCAGACCAAACCACATGGAACTAGTCCTTTTGGAAGAATCTTGTTTACTCTGTGGTTATCGTCAGATGCGGGGAGAATTGGTTACCTCACGACTTCAGAGCCCCGCTCATTATGGGCTGAAAT
This sequence comes from Penicillium herquei, assembly GCA_039634405.1. Lineage (NCBI taxonomy): Eukaryota > Fungi > Ascomycota > Eurotiomycetes > Eurotiales > Aspergillaceae > Penicillium > Penicillium herquei. The sequence goes on along the minus strand of CP098387.1, from coordinate 1,699,354 downwards.
TGATGCAATGTGGATCTCAACTCTCGAATCAGTGCAAATTATTGAGATGCCGTCCTACGAATGGAATACGGATTTGTCCCCTTGGCCGCATTGTGTTGAGTCTACAAAACCGGGCTTGCCGATACGTTGGGGTGGGTTTGCAGACTTCCAAGGTTGGAGGAATGGATATGTTTCGGGATGAAAACTTCAGTCATGGTCCACCCTCTCATTATGATCAACGTGCTACTACTATTCACCACAAATGGATCTCTTTCTCACCGATCCAAATATTAGATCCATTCCTTGAACCACTGAATGAACAAATTCCGGCCCAGAGGCTCCAAATTCGCAAGATGTTCACTAACTGCCTGGGCTTTCGTCGTATCCACCCGCAAAAGTGGCGATTCCATGACTTTCAAAGATTGGAAAAATGGCAACATGCCAACCCTTTCAGCCTCTAAGTCTGTAGAGAGAGCATGATCTGGTAGATTAGACAGATGATCCACCCAATCTGCAAAAGTAACCTGCTTCGAAGATGGGATACAAGACTGTAGGGCATCGGCAAGGGTTGCAAATGGGACTGGCCTTGGGTGTACCAAGTTATAAGACTGAGCACCGAGTTCCCTCTTCTCTTGTAAAGAAATGTCGCGAATGATGTTTGAAAGGACGTCCACGGGAATGTAATCCACGTCACCCATCTCATTTGGAACGAGCTTGGTGGCTTCCGAGAGAAGGGCGAGACTCCGTAATGTATCTTTGCTTTGCCACTTGACAGGACCAATACTTTGACCTCCGATGAAACCAATTCGTAGAATAGAGATAGGAAGCTGGAGCTGCTTTCCTGCAGTAGTGAGGACTCTTTCTGCGACCTGCTTAGCTTGAGCATACCCGGTCGCTGCCGCAAGATCTGGAGAGTTGATCACATCCTCTGGCAAAGGAATTGTAGATGAAATCCTGGCTGCCCAGTTCTGAACAGATCCAATGCTTGAGCTGAACACTAGTCTAGGTTGAGAAGCTGCGCTGTTCGCAATCTCAATCATGGAAGACAATCCTTTGAACATCTCGGACTGGAAAGACTCCAGGGAGTAAGCAAAGTTCACAGCCCAGAGATTGTGGATTATCACATTGACGTTTTTCAAGATGACATCGAGCTGCTCTTGTGGTATGTTCAGATTTATCTTGGAAATATCAACAGTGATGAATTGCAGTCGCGGGTCACCAGCATCGATGGAAATGCCCAGTTCGCTAGCACATTCCTCGAAAGCTGTACTGGGACTCGCTCCTCGGGCACGGTCAAGACATGTAAGACTAGCAACACTGGGGCTATCAAGCAAAGCCTTGACAATGAATGGCCCTAGACGTCCTCGGGCACCGAGTAAGACTACGTGCTGTCCCTCGGATGATGAAGATGGTTCCTGTGATCGCATGTTTCGCTCTGGAAGCTTGGCTTTCAATTCTTCAACCAGACCATCCGCTGTGAGATTCTTTACTGGATCTGACGGTCTTTGATCAAAACGTGAGCTCATTACAGCTTTCGTAAGGCCATTTATGGTGGGACTCTCATAAAGAGCAAGTCTCCAGTTGATCAATGTGTTATCATCACTGCTCATGCTGCTCGACAGCGCCAGTTTCAGCTTCTGAGCTAGTTCGACTACGTTGAGTGAGTCCATCGCTCGTGTGACAAAAAAATCATCATCATCCTTGAGGCGTATCTCAGAGTCTGGACGAATAGTGCGAATAGCCGACCGAATAAAATTTTTGGTCTCATGGGCCCAGATCTTTTCAAGATAGCCGGCTTCACCTTCATTGTCTTCAGTGCCATTGAATACTGAATCGATGGTCGCGGTGTAAAGTGTTTCCGAAAGCTTTCGTACGATAGTACCCTTAGGGGTCCTTAGAAATCCAATTTCAGGATCGGTCAGGATAATGTGAGATCGCTGAATATTGGCATAGGATGCTGCGACAGCATTTGCAGTAACAACAGAGGGCCAAATTCTTTCCATGAAATCACCTTTGCTCAGCGTCTTCACAGATGGCGCCGGCTCAATTATAAGAGCGACACCCGGCCGTCCATTTCCGATAATTAAAGCGCCAGCGATGTTCGGGTCTGCCTGGAGAGCTATTTCCATAGGAAGAGGAAACACTTTATACCCACTGCCCAGCACAATGACATCGTCAGTGCGAGAATGATACTGCCAGAGGCCTTTCTTCGTAGGATGAGGAGTGAACAAATCCTTGGTACGCCACTCCTTCACCTGGGGGAATGTATGTGAAAGGGTGCGCCGATCGCGGAATCTTTCGTCCTGGTGTAGGACCATCTCATATAGACCCGAGCCCTCCTCTATCTCTTGCATATCACACTCCTCGGCTGGATTCGGCTCGAGATACTGCCATTCGCCGGGTTGAGCAACGAGCATCTGAACTTGACCAATTTCAAGAGAGCCATACATCTGACAAACGTCGGCATATTCACTGAGTCTCTGTCCAACACCCGGGGCCAGAGGTCCTCCAGCATAGACCACGAAATCGAGACTTTCTGCTTGCTTGTATGCGTCTGGCTCAGATGCCCACTGCTCGAGAATGAACGGAGGAAGGTAATGGGCTCGAATCGTCATCTGTCTCATGATGGAGCTCACTAGGGAACCGTTAGGTGGCACGGTTGCGGGACCCCAAACGGCAGTCGCAGTGGTGTAGAAAACGGGGAGGATGATAAGTGCAAGGGTGCCCGCTAACTTTGAGTGTCAAAATTCCCTTGGTTAGTTATTTGAATCAAGAGGATTGCTCAGGGAGGCGTACATGAAACGGTGGGAAACAACAGTAGAATCGCCCCGGAGGGTCGAAATCAAACTGTTTGGCATTTTGCGCTCGACGTCCTTCTGGGACAGAGACATTTCGATCCAAGTCGGTGCAAGAGAAAGCCGCGTGTGTAAAATGCACGAGTTTCGGATGTCCTTGGAATGCGATCCAATATCAGAAAGCGTCGGACAGGATTTCCAAGACTAGTGTCAAACATACCTGTAGATCCAGACGAGTGCAAGATCATGCATTTCTCATTTTTGACATCCGCAAAGAAAGCATCATAAATGTATGGTATCGAATGAGAACCCAGTACGTCATCTCGCGATGGCACCGGCAGAAATGATATTGAAGAAGCAGGATCAACCTGCTCAATACCTTTGACAACTGACTCCATGATATCTGCATGAAGAACAAGGCTCACTTTCGCCTCGAGTAGCAACTTCAGGTTTTGGACAGGAGGATTCCGAGGTGAAACTAGTAGAGTCTTGAAGATATCCACATTCAGCTCAAGGTCCAGTATTGAGAGAAATCATTTTGGCTTACCGTCCATCCAGCCTTGATTGCTGCGAAGAAAATAATAGGATATCGAATATCCGGTACACCGATGTAGCTCAGGACCTTTTCTCCAGCAATGTCCTTAGAGCGATCATCCAGCCACCATGCCATGGCATCAACCGCGGAAGCTAGTGTTTTCATATCAATGTCTCGAAACCCATCCGCAACATTTTCAGTTCTTGGAACAGAAGCAAATATGTGGGTGGGATTCTCATGAGCATGGTAGTCGATGACTTGGGGCAGCAACCTCTGCCCTATGAAATCATCGCCTCCCCGACGCCAGCATGATTCTTTATGATCAGATACGGCCATGTTAGATCAAACAATGCTGGACCACAATAAAAGTCCTCACTGAATTATTCCAAGGTTCAATCGTTTGTTTCTGGAAGGGAGCCTTAAAGTACTAGAGATCTTTATAAGGGTCACGGTGGGATTTCAGGCGTCCACATCGAAAGTACTTGATTGTACATACGGACATAGAAGTGTCCAAGGTGTCAAGTTTTTGCGGACATCGAGGCAAACATGAAAAGTATACGTACTCAGAGACATCTCCATGTATGTGTCCGAGGGCGTAGACTTCTTGGTCACGACACTAGTTACTTGTAGGGCTGTTCAGGGGATATTAGAGGTCGAGGAATGTGTATTTCAGTATCTAGGTACTGCATTGATACCCCATACACATGTAACGTAACACGGTTCTGGCCCCCATCTACCGGTGGATAGGCGCCCAGGTGGATCTATCTCCAAATTTCAACTTATGAAAATCAGCTGGCCGTGTACAATGAATTTCTCACTTTCAAGGATTCTTTCTTGATTTTCCCACCCCATCATGTCTTATCTGGAGCTCCGATTTGCTCAAATCTCTGTAGAAAATTGATCCTACATGTGCACAGGTACCCGGACAAACCCGGTTGTCTCCACCACTTCCCCCATAAGGCTGCTCCACCCTTTGGCCCGATACATTTATGTGACCAGGTCGCGAATGATGGTCATCAGATATACCATATTGGTCATGAACGCCATAATGCTCCGTATGCTTCGCTGGACGTATGTATCCTGATGGAGATATGGCGTGCCTGTCAATTCTGTTTCAAGGTTCCGGCTTTTAACCATATGTACTAACTCAGTTCTGCTCAAGTATGCTTGTCATTCCCAGCTTTTCATCCCAGAATCTGCAAGCAAACATTACCTTCATCAATTCAAGCTTGAAGACTTTCAGTAATATTCTTCGGACGAGAAGGATTCACTATGGGTGGGGGTGTGAGCGTCAATAACTCTCTTGCCCTGGAAACAACCTTCACTGTACTGGCGACTCTAGCCATCGGACTGCGATTTAGAGCATTGAAGCTCACACGGAGAAAGATCAACAGTAGCGATTACTTGATTGTCATTGGCCTGGTGAGAATGGGAGAAATTTTGATATCTGGATGAAATGTCAAAGTACTGACTCTTGAGCGAAATAGATTTTTGTATACAGTGTACTGACTGTGGGATGGCTCAGTAGGTGAAAGACGGATCAAAATATTTCATTCAAAGGTTCAAGAGCTCACCTATGATATTGCGGTAGTGGTCTATATAGGCGGTGCAGGACATCATATGAGCCAGCTAAGTGATCAGCAAATCACAAGGATGCTCCAGGTATGTACAACTTAGTTTGAAATTTCATCATTCCAAGGTTTAAATTACATATGCCTATTTACTTTACGAAAACAGCTCTTTATTGCAGCTGCTCCCCTCTGGCCAGCATCCACATGCAGCGTCAAACTATCAATTCTCTCATTCTACTTGGCCACTTTTCGGGGTGACAAGATGCGATGGTCGATTTATATCACAAGTTTTGCCACTTTCGTCTTATTTGTGATCACTACAGTTGAACCATTTTGTCAGTGCAGACCCTTCAAGTACACATGGGACAAATTCAGCAGTACAGGAACATGTCTAAACATGACTCCATTTCTGGTTACAATCGCAAGTTTCAACATGGTCATTGACCTGACTATCTTCTGTCTTCCATTGCCCATTCTTTGGGGCCTTAACATGGAATTCCAGAAGAAATTTCACCTGTCTGTGGTTTTCTTGCTTGGTCTGGTGTAAGCTCCATCCATGTCACATATACCGCCCGATATTGAGTTTCATACTAGGAAATGCTAACAAGTTTTACAGCGTATGCATCATGTCTGCTCTACGGCTTCAAGCATTGTTCAAAATAGTAGAGACTGACTTCACATGGACTATCCTTGATGAAGGTCTTTGGGCTGTTCTCGAGATCACACTTGGAATTATCAATGCTTGTCTCCCCTTCATGATGCCGCTAGTGAAGAAGATGCATTTGCCATCAATCACCATTTCAAGTCGAATGGGTAGCAGAAAGTCACGATTATTCTCTAACAGCAATCCGAATATGCGTGGTGAAAGTGAGAATAGTGACTTTGCCCTCCATCTGGAGTCACCCAGGCTTTACCAAGCTCATGTTGAGACTGGCAGTCAGGATTCGATCAGCACCGACTATTTTGGGAATAGAAACATCAAAGTGAATCACTCCGTTCAGATATCGATTAGTGACACCCAGGAATATCAAGAGTCGAATTATGTGTAAGCGCTTATCATTCTTATTGTTGGCAGGTTTGACGAGGTCTCAGTATACTATCGGTGGCTGGATTTAGCTTTCGGATCTTTATGTCGTCCACGGGTCATTCGAGGTTGTCTTGAGTTTAAAATATTCCCCGCGTTGGATATTCACCTGCGTACCTGTGTCAAATACAGCAATTAAGACAGCAGTTTCCGTTGTTTGACCTACCAAGCGGGGAACCTTGTTGTGGATACAAATGGATCAGCATGGGTGGGCTGTATGCTTGCCGATCTTATATCTGGTGGGGTTATTCGGTCCGACAAGTACGTACTCCAGACAGCGTGCAAATGAAATCAAACATCTCTTTTTCCTTTTTGTTTTTGAAAATTAGTTTCCCCGCGCTGCAAGTCTCAAGGTGGTTCATGGTGGTCCTGAATATTGAAACGGCACCTGGGTGACCAAGTGTTTAAACTTTTGAAATTCCGAGGTCTCCAACCTTGCACATGTGGAAGGCTGTAGCAATTTAGCGGCTCTTAGAGGTTGGAAGATATATGATGCCCAACTTGAAGTGCAAGATATTGAATGAATCATGATACTTCCAGATGTCCAAGGTTCCAAGGTTCCTCAAGTCACGGTGCTGTCAGTGGCCTTGCGATTACCCCCAGGGCCACAGCCCTCCACTACCAGTAGCGCTGAAACTACTACTCCCGAGGTCGGCGATTTCAAGAGCTACTTACTTTGACTTGGGTCTGGCTTCAGGTTCCATGACGCCTTAGAATTCCCCTGCTCTACCACAAAGATACCGGACAATAAACGAAATTTCCTTTGAACTATTCAAACATCATCTAAATTCAATCACCACACCTGCGCACACATGAAACAATCTCATCTTCTCAATACGTTCATGACCGCCACCTGGGCAGGATTTGGTACATCATTATCGTCATTACATTTATTTCCCTCATGAGCAATAATTTTGCAGTGCTCTCCACAAAACTTATCGTACTCGTATGTTATCGGCAAGGCATATCTATGAAAGCGATAGGCAATCACTTGGTTTGCTCATGTCCCAGGGTAAGGGGCAATATTCGAGGAGGGGGTTGACTCAGTCTTCGATCTCCCAAAGATAGATAGTCGAGATTTCGAGCGGGTCGGCATCGTAGGTGGGCGAGAGTTCGAATTTTGAGTCGAGCTTTGAGGTTCAGTAAGAGCTTGAGGGTCCGACGCGGCAGCTTCTAAGGCCGACGAAGCTCGAGCTTGCTCTACCTTCCTAACGCCCTCTCGAACCTCCACCGAGGAAGCACCCTGGGGTGCCGTCGTTGTTAATGTCTCAGTTGGACGTATTCTGGTTTCAGAGGAATCCTCATTCATCTTGTTGATTTCTTCCTCTGTTACGAGGCGCTCGTTTTCGAGTCGAACCTCTCGGCCACGTTTGTGGCAGTACCACAAAACAAAGAGGAGAACTAGTAGACATGTCAGTTGACGAAAAATGGATGGTAAAAGCGCGCATGACTTACTGAACAATGCAAGTGACCAAAGCACATTCATCCCCAGAACGGCTGGGAATCGAGCCCGCAAAAAGGCCATGATAGATCGAAGCATTCCAACCACCGCCGCAGGCTTGGAGACCAATTCCTTCAAGCTGGGGATATTGACACCCATCTTTTCCGCTGCAGCAGCGGCCTTCCCGACATTTTCCATATTGATACCACTCTGCGTAGCACGCTCGCTAGCTACAGCAAGCATCTCTGGCGCCAGAGTCTCGGTCCATTTCTCGGGAAGTTTCTCGATCAACTTTTGGAGAAAGCCTGGCAGCTTGGTGTATGTGTCTTGCAATTGACGATTTCCATTAGTCAAAAGCATCTCGAGGTCACGGTAGGCTGTGGGAACACCGTTGATCAGATCTTTGAAAATCAGTTTGAATTTTCGCAGGAGCTCCTGTGTCTCATCGCTGACAGAGAAGACGCGATTATTATCGGCGGCTAGATTCAATTTTTCCAGGATGTCTGTCATGTCCTCTTGTTCCTTCTCGGCCTCGGTTGCGTTGCCTGTCGGTGTTGCACTCGTCGTGGGGGTTTGGGCTCGTGAATCATCATCCTTAGTTGAGTCCTTGTCCTTTTCCTATATCGGAAGAAGCATATATTAGTTATCCTAACCCTGAAGAATCATACTGAAGCTTGTAATTTCATGTTGAGACAATAGGGCCTCACCTTCTTGGCATCTGCGCTCTTCTTCCAGAACATAGCGCTCCATCGCTTCTTTTTCTTCTCCGGCCCTGAGTTTTCTTGGGATTTCACAGGCTCAGCTGCTTTCGCAGGTGTGATGTCTTCGTCTTTATGACTCGCTCTTCGACCCTGTTCACCTAGCGCTTTCCCAAACTCCTCGCCTGGGGAAGCAGGGAGAGGAACTTGGACGGCATCCGGGCTTACAGAGCTCTCAGGAGCGCTTGGGGAAGGATCGGTAGCTGGAGCGGCAGCTTCTCCCACCGCGTTGGGTCCATTTTCCGACTGGGCGGTTACTTGTCGTAGAAAAGCCTCGTCCTCCTCACTCAAAACAGGTTTTGGAGCTTGCATGATCTGCGACGAGCGTCGCCGATTCTTAATTTGATTAATGTATTCCATCAGCGCTATTCAGTTCGAGTTCTAGCTGGGGTTTTGGTTTGGGTATGCAAAACAAGGGAGGAGTAGTGTTCTCAGAAAAACAGGTGAAAGGCGGCGCGTACTGAAAGGGGGTTTGAGCACGCGCCCAGTTGATAGATCACTTTGTATGCGCAGCTGCAGGTACCGATGAATCAACTCTCCCGACTTAGGTAGCGAAGGTAGACCACAGAAAATATGTAAATTAGGCAAATTTAAGTAAAGGAAAAAAGGCAGTTTTAATCTCAGCTGCCTCGATGATATCACAAGTGGAACACCCCACACTCGGACCCCTCGTCATATCAGGAACTGCACCGCCACATTACAGCCTCAGGCGCCACATACGCCACATTGATGTATAAGTACAAACCGAAATGATATTAGCCAAAATGTAGAGCCATGAGACTACTACAATGATATTATTGGCTAGTCAAGTTTACTCAGCTTTTTAGTGGTGTTTTCCTCCAAAAATATCTGCATATAATACTTGTTCCAATATAGCCAAGGTCTAGAATCTCGCTGGTCTCAGTCTCGAATTGCTTCATCAAATCCATTTCGCCTCGGAGTTGACGAATTTGTTTCCAAGATTCCGATTTACTGATGACTTGCATATCCAATCTTACTCCAATCTATTGATAATGAGTGAAGAGCCTTGGACTTGACTCCCATAGTGTTTTCAATATACTACGAGCTCTATGAAGGAGGTATCATTCCCATATCTGACCTGGTAACTCAGATGAATAGGGCTTACTCGCATCTTGATAACAGCCCCGATGTCCTTGGTGGGAATTCATCCTGATTAAGCCGTATCAAAGCGATACATATGATAATTTAATGGTAGAACTTCCAAAGATCCGATGAAGAGTCAGGCCCGCATGATAGTACTACTATTAATTTGAGCTTATTATTCAACTACAGAGTCAGGATTTGATGTGTCCTTCATCACTCTGTCATTCTCTTTATTATCCACGAATTCTATCTACAGCAAGTATGCAACTCTACCCAGATCACCTACAGCCCGCCTGAGCAAGTAGACATGAAGCTGATAAGCCCTGACTGATTCGATATCCATCACGAAGTTACAGCACTCTAGTAGCTTGACAAAACAAAGTCTTTTCAGTACTTGTATAAAGCTCATATCTATGCATACAGCCTACTCGTTCAGTGAGTCAGTGTATTCTATGAGTGATTCTAGGGCGGCCAATTCAGCCGACTTCTCGCTGGACACCATCCAACACAGCAACCGTTTATCTAGTATTGATATCTTTTCTTTTCACTCTTCCATATTTCTATCCATTCCAAGTCCTTACTTGAGCCATCATTAATCCAATTCACCATCACACGTGAAAAGGATACTGAGGTTTACATTGATCGCAAGTCAACAGCCTCACTTCTACAACCCTCAATCTCTTATTCTTCTCCTCTTCCCAGCTTTACCCTAACCACTACCAGGCTCGCCCTATCTATCATTCTTCCTTTCTTCTAACCGTTTCCCTACACCCTCACCTACACGCTTCCCTACCAGCCTCACAGAAGGTTCTCTTAACCCATTTTCCAGCTCTCGAACACACACTACGCGATTTTCGACAAGTCTTCCGGTTCTACTCTCAACCCACCATCAAAATGCCGGTTTACTGCCCCATGGCGAAGGATTTGGTGAAAAACAACTCGCCTGACGAGCTTCGACCTGGTGAAACCTTCATTGTGAGATTCAAAAACCCATGCCGAGGATATCGAACAGACCTTTGGATGGGCGTCATTCTCACGGAAGAGTTCGGGCCAGGCAAGCACGTCCACGGGCGCCCAAAAGGGGCAAAGCCAGCGGAAGGTGCATGGACCACGCCGTTAAACGAGCGAACGTACCCAATTTACATGCCCGGCCGCAACACCTTGTAAGTCGAGCGTCATCTCACCATATATTTCGATATATGGCGGAATATCGTATATTTGGACATGTGGCTGAAAGTTTTCTAGTCGATGGGCCAATATCAGCGACATCTTCAATTTGGAGAAAAGGGTTCCCAAGCTCTTTGCTCGCTCAAGTGACCGTGATGATGCAGGGTTGTTCCGAAAATTGCAGAGGATTGCGTTGAAATTTCCTGCCTGCGAGTTTTGGGAGAAGATGGCAGAGAAGGAGATGCAGTTGAAGGGGAAAAGAAGTCGAGAGCTTTCGCTGGCGTTGCCGGATGGTTATGAGGATCTTCTTTCGGATTCAGAGGCGGACGACCCACTAGGAGGTAAGCGGAAACGTGAACCTACCCGGTTAGAAAGATGTGCTGATACTCTGTTTTTTAGACGATATCAATGAGGGTCCAGTGGAGCTTGATGCCGGGGAGATCTTATTACCGCCTGCTAAAATACCAGCCAGAACAGCCTCTTTCTCGGTATCCCGAGATATGAGCGTGTCCCGAGCAGGTAATACGCTATCTAACCCTGAAAAAAGGCAAAGTATTCGCCATTTGAGCTTCCCAGGTGAAATTTCGTCTTTTCCGAGCTATGTCTCTACGCCGTTCTCTCTGTCTGGAACGAAAAGTCCTGAGCCTAGCACTCGGCAAGGTTCCGTTGAGGTCCTGAGGAGCACACTTCTTCCCTCGTCTCCAAATCAGACCCAAATCAAAAGAGAGGAGAGATCTCAACACGAGGCATCTCAGAAGGGAGACGAGGACATTTGGAAGCTTTCCATGTCTGAAGTAGCTGAAAGGGTATTGGTTCAAGGACTAAATGCCATCGAGCTTCTCGAGATCTTTCACGAGTTGTTGGAAGTCCAAGGTCAACCTGAATCAGCAAAAATCAAATCATTTCTTAAAACTTGCGAGTTTTCGCCCCGTCTGAGCCAAATCAACAACCCGACAAAGACCCCAAGCAGTGAGACTGCTGAGAGCGGATCTGAGAAGATGCTGGGAGATTCCCTAAAAATGGCCCGTGTCTACCAGCTCGAGGGCGTCAGCGATTCAGATACCCTCCAGCAAGAAATCACCTCACTTGGACATCTATACAAGTATGCCCGTCGTTTCCAGAAGCCAAAACTGATCAAACTGATTGCGATGAAACTGCAAGTTGCATGGAATTCATATCCAGGTTTATGCCAGTTGAAGCCCATACTTGACGTTGCTATCATGGCTTGCCAAGACTTCTCAATGGCGACGAAGGATTTCCTACAGAACTGGATCTTGAATTTTATTGCAGACACAATGGATCTCTTCTTGCACGATTGCTCTGAAAAATATTGGAATGTCATGCGGGCTTTGCCAGATTTTTTTGATGCAGTTACCAAACTCAGAGGAGAACTTGTCGTCAAGTTTCCGGGGAGGTATAGCGATGTTCGCGTTTTGCTTGGTAGTCGTGGAATCGATCAGATCTAGTAGTTTTTTCATCTGAGATTGTCAGCGTTTGATTTCAATCTTTTGAATGCTTGCCAGTGACATCTTGCGATATGCTTTTGCTTATTCTATGTCAGACAGAGAATGGCAACCTTGATGAGTCTTTGTTATTGAACTGTTGAAGTTTTATATGATTTCGCCTGTCAATACCTCCGATGCTCGAGACTGGATGAAAAGTGATTTCATATGCAGTTTAAGCGCGGTCATTTGCATCATCAAAATTGAAGATAAAAATTGCAATTCAAGTTTTTACATCCATATATCTCCCACGCTGGTACCAGATCACTTGGGCAGCTTGAGCTGCCTCAAGTACTTAGTATGTAAAAGCAAATGCACATACTAAAGTTCCATCTCGAAAATATGGATCTTCTAATAAGTCTCAGCACTTACATTTATCAACATCTCTACTAGACCGCTACAGTATACTTGCGCGAGTTGTTTGAGGCGGCCGGATTTCTCATTTCTTGTTTCTCTCAATCACCAACGAGCGTAGGGCTCAAAATAATCGCACACAGACAAAAGATCATTATCAAGAGAAGGAGCGGAGAGGACAGGTCAACAAGCAGAACAGCAAGCAATACAGACCAGAAAGGCAGCGCATACGGAGACAGAGTGCATAATCAAGAAAGGAGATGGTCGATGAACGCAAATCAACATACGCCAATCCAATTAAAAGCGTGTAAGGCGGTTTCTTCAAACCTTTCAATGGCGGCCAACCTCATAAGAAGCGTAAAAGTCGATTGGTCATCCGAGCAAAAATGCCTGGACTAATTCAATGCAAACAGTGGTGAAATTGCCATTCTGGTTGAAATAAAACATGCCTCCCAATACTTCCAATTCGCAAATCGTTCGATCGCAAATCACGGCAGGGCAACTGATTAGAAGAATCGCGGAGTACGCTTGAAACTGCTGGAAGAAGAAAATGTCAGAATGAATGTTAACATTCAGCAACAGGGTAATATAAAACAGATCGAGACCTTAAAGCACAAAGCTAGGAGTAATCCTACCGGATCTCCGCAAGATCGTCCATGTGGTTGCACATTGCCACGAACAGATCAAAAAACAACTTGCCACCATTCTCCATTTCCATCTGCATGGTTCCACTTCTCTTGAAGGTCTTGCGACTTCGGATAATGAGAGCCAGGTAGTGAGCGCGCAGTCGAGACTCGGTGTCCGGGGTGTTGTCGTAGGCATACCGAGCAGACCGCAAGATGACATCGGCTGGAATTCCAGTCTGAAGTCCTTGCTTACGAAGAGCAAGTTGCTTCAGCTCTTCCAAGCCGTATCGCTCGGCAGCACAGTATACCACCGTATCCCGGAGCACGACATCGCCCACACCGGAGTGGAACATTGTCGGCTCGCTCGACCCGCAGCCGCCGGTTTGCTGAGGATCCTGGGCATTCTCGAGGTGCCAAGAGTCTCGACGCTTACCACGCAAGAGACGTGGGTAGTAGTCGCCCTTGTACAAGAACTCCAGAACACATGACAGGACCTCGGGCTCCCTATTTTAGTGTTAGTTTCTGTAGACTCTGCCAAAGAAGCTACGGTATGTGAGGTGCTCACTCGTCAGGTAGAGCCAGTTGCTTTGCATCGTCATCCATTATCTTCTCCTTCAGAGTGGTACGAAAGTAAGGGGAGATGGACAAGACATCTTCGTGAGCGGCGAATAAACGCTGTTCCTGTCCCACGACCATGGTGATAATGGGACTAGTCAGTGCACTGTGTAGTATATTAGCTTCGAGGAATCCGGAAACTATATCATGACATTTTACCACCTTCCCATCGGCGGGTTATCCACTTTCTCTACTTTCTCCTGCATCTTCTCTTTGGCTTGCTCGTCGAACTTCTTCTTGCTAGCCTTGGCAGTCTTACCCGCCCGGCTTTTCGAAATGAAGCCCTTGGACGTAAAGGAGCGTTTGAACATGACAGTATTGCAGATTCGATAAAATATCAGATTGGAACTACCGAAAGGTTGACAGAGGGACCCTGAACTATCAGAAAGAGCGATACGAGTTGGTCAATAACAAAAAGAAATACAAGAAAGTTGACGCTGCAGATCACACGAGCATGTGAGAAGAGTATTGAAGCTTTCCTCCGAAACAGTTTCCCCGTTTCATCAAGAGACGGGAAACAAATCTCGGATTATGGCTTTGCATTCGAGAGTCCCAAGATGAGACTGACGGGGTGCACTTTGTCACTCTGGCAGGCGTGAGGAGGGAAGACCGGGGTGAGGGGGACGAGCGCTATTTAAGACATGAGGTCAGGTGATATCAACTGCAGGTGTGTCAGTCACCAGGGCGCAGGATAGGCCATTTCTGATTGGAATAATCACGGATGATTAGTTCGGCCTGGACTCGTTGAGAACTCACGTTCATGCTGTGGCGCCTAGTGCGGCCGTCGTATTGGCTGCCGAGTCCACGATCGGCATTCAAGTTAGTATAAATTCGAGAGAACATGCGTTTTGGAGGATATGAAATCCTTATTCGGAGAAGATTAGATTTTCATTCTTGACTTGGGTAAAACTACTTTGCGAGTTAACGGACAGAAAATTAGGCAGAAGGGGCCAAATGGGAGTCGACGCAATAGCAGCCTAGTGCAAGGGAACTAAAAAGGTTAGGTCACAAGCTCAGCTTTCATGTCATCACCCAGAGATAAGCTCGAAGATTTATAGATCAAAGACAAGACCATAGTCATGACATGTAAGTTTTAATCTGAATTTTTTTTTTTTTTTGATGGGACTGCTGAAAGAGTTGTAGGTTACAACCCATTTCAAGATATTGACTCGCATGTGGTCGACGAGGATCCTCAAAAGATGAATGCCTGGTTCAAGATGATATATAGATCAACGGATGAGAATCAGGTCATAAATTTGGAGTATGAGCTCTGGTGATAATCTAGTAGACCAGGCAGATTGAAAATCAAAAAAAAAAAAAAAAAGTCGAAATGCTCCCTACCAGATTCGAACTGGTGATCATCCGTGATCGTCATACTTGGTTCTGGTTAGGAACCCAGGTATAAGACGGAGGCGGTAACCAACTGCGCCAAAGGAGCCTTTCTGCCATTTAAGAGACTCCGTTTAAACCACATGCTTTAAAGGACTCCTGTTTATTCAAGTTACAAACGCAACTATTATTTTCCCTCAGGAAATTCAATGATCCCTATGACCCCTCATTGACACTCCGAATATAGTCTAGCTCTTTGTTTGATGCTAGTCCTTTTTTCTCATGCAATGTCTAGAGAGTTAACCCTTCGAAGGATTCGAAAGGAAAAATCAGAGTTGTGACTGATGGCAAAATGGGAAATGAACACTGGCACATATGCAGAATCTGCTGTCGTCTAAGTTCCACGGTCCCAGAGCGGGTCTACCCAGGGTTCCACATCTAGTCTCCAGGGCTATACTAGGGCACAGAATAACTCAAATATAACATTGGAATAACCGTCACTCGATATATATCACCAGACCCCTTCTGTTCCCACTTGAAGAAATTGAAAAATGAGTACTATGCCGGGGCCCACACTGGCATCTACCCACAAGCACGTGGCTAGCTATCGCAACATTTGAATCTTGAGGACTCAGAAGGACATTCGGGTTTCCAATGTTGAACTTGAATGGGGTGTCATCTCCAGTATACATCCATGGATGGAGCCTCGAAGCCATTCGAGCCTGGAGCACTCATGTGACTTTACCTATGTTTGGCTTACCACTGATCTCCCCACTATGTAGTAGCGGACATGCAAGCAATATGTTGGGGCGGAAACACTGACTATTTTTAGATACGAAAGCGACGTGACCACCGATGGTACCTCCAGGCTATATGATCCTTGGCGAATACTACGCGTCGATCTCTTATGAACCACACAGCCTTATTGAGCCTTATTTGGGACATGTGCATATTTTGGATTCACGGCATTTCCTTAGCTCTCACTTGCTAAGGTAAGGCCCGCAGGGTTCCCAGGGTCTCAGCCATGCCGCGACGCCATAACCATAATACAAGAACACCTTATGCATAATCCTAGAGTACGCTGAAATGGATTCCCATTGCAAAATGAAAGGCAAATCTGACTCGATCGAGTTTTGCCATTTTACCACTTTACAAGGCTGAGGTGAAAAATGTCAACATGAGAGCCCTCGGAGTCAGTCCTCACGAGTCTCGAGGGTTCAAATTAGGCCTGCTAAATAGGGCTGATCCTCGAAATATTGATCTGATTTAGCTTTCGTACTTCGGAATGAAATGAACAACTTTGGAAGATTCCACATCATGCCTAGTCCGGCCCGAAAGGCTGAAAAGGCATAAGGCCAGCCACATGCATCGATGCGCATGGGGCCATCTGGGGAAGCCGCAGCAGCACTGGTCTTCCCATTAGGTTGCATCTCAGATTCTCTTCCAGTATTGGACCACCCCTCTCCACTACCACGAGAGATCACATTCCTGGGCAGGCCACCCAAACTCTGAATAGAGCACCGATACTGGTCCAGCATATCTCTGTCTCAGTCTAAGCCTACAACGAAGACCATGATCACCAGCCCACCGATGGATTGAAGAGCATAAATAGCTTCGATACGCCCGCCGAATATGAGAATATCCATCAACACAATCACAACAAAGCCTCAATCTCAATCATCTTCAATCCAAAGCTCCAGCTTTCCTCTCCAAACCAAATCCACAAACCACCAAACCAAGTTCAAGATGCACGCCACTCAAGCTCTCATGGCCATGGTCTTCGCGGCCACCGCCGTCTTCGCCGCTCCTACTCCCACTTCCAGCACCGCCGCAACATCAGACTGGACAATCGAGAACCTGACTCGCGACTGCAATGATGCCGAGACCTCATGCACCTGGACCTTCGGTATCAACGATGGTACCACAGACACAGCCTGCACCTACATTGTTGCTGGACCTGATGCCAGCGGCGGTCCCACAACCTGCGGCGACTACACCATCACCAGCAACTACGTCGGAGATGCGAGCCCTGCTTGGACTCAGTTCTCTGTTATCAAGGATGGCTTGATCATCTACCCTTCCTACACCGATGATGTCCTTGCCAACCCTCCTGTTGCTGACTGGACCTCTGCTCCTCAGCCTACTCCTTAGATTCGATCAACTTCTTTTTGATCGTCTGCTTGGGCATATATATGAGAGATATTGGAATTTCGCTTGATATGAGCTATGATTATAGAGTTACTACATTCCTTTAATATTTTGTTGATGATTTGTTATTTAATTCAATTTGGCAGCATGGTATATTGTTTCAGTTGCAGGTTATCGGATGTTGGATTTGCATGGGCCGAGCTTAACTAAATCTCTTCCAATTAATATGGCAACTTTTATCTTTCAATGAAACTCTTCATTTTGACATTTGAATACCACTTCTATTCTTCAAATGCTCTTAATTTATGTGAAGTAAATTCCGACCGAACAACCAGTGCTTGGAAGTTAGATGGGCGAATAATAGACTTGAAATCTTTCAAGTTTTTCTAGAGTCTCTTCCGAGAAAGAGGCAGTAGAATTCAAATGTCAATATATTGATAGTGCTAGTATTATGATTATTGGCAAAATAGTTTCAGACAAATAGTAATCTTACATAGAACTCGGGTGTGCCAGTGATCCTGAAGTAGTTCAACTTAACGATGCCAGATCCTCTGTGGACACTATATAGGCTCGGTCCGTACAAGGGTCAAAGAATAGCATGAAGTTGAAGTTGAATAATAATCGAAGGTACACTTGAGCAGCGTGTAAACTTGAAGGTCCTCGTACTCGCTTGATCCAGTTGTCCATCAAAGGAAATGCGTTTCATCCATAAAGCCAGGGGCGGGTTGCAATTTGAGACAAGTAAATTCGACCCATATTCCAAGGTTCTTTACAGATAGCAGCCGTGAATAATTCGGTATATTGGGACTCGCGGTAGACAGATCCCAAGCATGTCATATAAAAGCATGACTCATAGAAACATCACAGAAAAACAGAAAGCCATCCATACACATAAACATAAAAACATCACAGCATGAGCATTAGACAGGAAGACAGGAAGACAAAAACACAAGTTGGACGAGACAGCCAGCCCGAAAAAGAATAATCAAACGAAGAAAGAGAAAAAAAAAAACAGAAAACAAGTAGATGGAAGCCAGTTCCAAAAGAGGGTCCCAGTAGCGACATGACATCGGCAAAAAATTAAACTGGTGACTGAAAATGACCTCCGCTTAGCTGCTAACTTAGACAATGGGATGAGTAACCCAATCGTCTGCAGCTTATACATGCAGATACCAAGCGCACAACAGGCAAAAAGGTTCCATCTTGAAGGGTCGTAATGATGTTTATCTGCTGGACCGACATGGCTTCAACTGGAATTACATAGGAACGATCGAAACATAAAACGAATCCCGAGCCAGCCGGAAAATCATTCGTCACGCACGACATAGTCGTTCCTTTTGCGGTCTTCCATAGGTAATAATGAAGCAATCCATGGCTTTGCGGCTCATCAAAAGGAGAGAAAAGCAAAATAATCATGAAGGTCCAGGGTAATGGTATCCACGGAAGTAATCATCCAAGGGCTGTATCCAGGGGCTGTTCGATAAAAACAGAGAAGGGTGGCAATGGGCATAGTTTCGCAAGTTCAGTCTTCAAGGGTTGGCAAATCTGACGCGGCGGCGCCGGTCACTAATCAGTTTCTCCGTGTCAACATAAAGACGATCGAAGAACTGCATGGCGCTAGAATCCTTGAAGATCTTGGCAACCTGTGTTCCTGCAGAGATGAGCTGAAGAACATTACGATCATCCTTGACGGGTCGCGAGCTATGCTTGGCAGCATGACGCATCTCAAGGGAGTTTTCAAGAACAGTGATGAGCTGCTTGATTTGGCCATTGTGAAGAGCATGACGAGGGATGCGACGCCGGGTAGCAAGCCTCTTCAGCAAGTGTACCCACTCATTCCATTCCCGGTCTGAAGGAACCTGGACAGGGCGTTTGTCTTGTTCCAGGGGAATTGGGAACTGATATGCAGCAAAGAAATCGTATGCTGACTGTGAGAGACGGTCATTGACTTGGTGGAGAATTCTGTCCTGCTCGGCGGCATCTAGGTTAGTGGGGAGCTGGGGCAGCTCTTCCTCCCGGGTCGGAAGACCTCTAGATGATGGTGGATCCAGAATTTGATGGGGGCCATCAAATTCATCACCACGGAGAGATGATCGCCGCTGGGAAACCTGAATATACTGGGAGCTTCCACGGTTTACATCGGCAGCTCGCCGGCTGTTTCTTTCCACAGTGAAGGTTGGGCTGTCCGGGGCATTCATGGGTCCAACATCCTGCCGCAGTGGCTCGCGGGCAGGACGATTCCATTCAGGGTAAACCGGCACTGGAGGCATGGGCTGTCCAATTGGAGGGTAGGACAGTCGTCCCATGGATGAATTCATCATAGTAGGTCCATAGGGTTCCAGAGGGCTTGGGGTTCCATTGTAGCGAGGACGTTGTTGCTCAAATTCTAACATGACTGGACGATCCATGATGTCGTATGTTCGAGGAGCCGAAGGTGCCCTTGTACTACTTAGCGACAGTAATATAAGGTGCAATGAGTTTAGAAATTAGGGGTAGAAAGACCACTATACATGGTATAGAAGTACCTTTGCCGATGAATAATGGGAGAGGTCCCAGGGGACCCATACATAGGGTTATGAGCCATGGCGCTGTAATCATATGTGAGCTGGATATAAAATCAAATTTGACGAGAAGCAAAATGAAGACAAAGGATAGGGCAAAAGTGATATTTCTTTGTGCTGACCTGGGGCGAGATAGGATATCCAGCTTGCTGGTTATGGAGCCTGTGCGAGCCCTGGCGTTTGCTGGAGCAGATAATGGCTGAAAGCTCGCTGGAACAGCCGGTAGAGGAGAAATAAGAGTCGGAACCATGGGGACAGAATAATAGAAAGGTGGCTATGTCAAAGACTAAATAGTCCAAAGAAAAGCTGGACTTGGAATGGGAGGCGAGTATTGGCCAGCCAGGGGTGCTGGAGACGTTTCAAAAGAAAAAAAGAAGAAAAGGGGGTCAATAAGTCCTGTGATACGAAAGGGCGTAATGTGGTCAAGTCCCGAGTAATATATGGTCAGGAAATCCGGGTGAAATCTTTCTGGTAGGTGTGCCTGACGCCTGTTCCCTGGACCGTGCATCTATAATCCCGCAACTGGACGGGGGAGCCGCGCTGGAAGCTTCATCATCGGAGTAGGGGGGCGATACGCCTCTGTCGTGAATTATGCATCCTTGCCCTAGTCGTTAATCATTTGCGGAGACAAATTGTATGATAATAACAGGGAATGCCCTCGATGCCCCTGTGCCACCCCGGGGTCTATCTACAACGGGACCCGATCTCGATCGCGGCAAAACCCGGTACGTAAGGCGTACTTTTTTTCATCTGTGGCAGAGAGGTATGGGGCGGCTCTGGAATATTTCGGGGGTGGAGGTATATCCACCGTGAAATGGGGATGGGTTTTGCAATCCATAGCTCCGATCTTCATAGGTAGAGCATGTAAACCAACTGCAGGCCACGCCACTTAACCCTGGTGCAATGATTGAGCTGAGAACAATATTGTTGGGCAGCATGTCGGGCAGAGGAGCATGAAGTCGGGTCAGGCTCTCCTTTCTTGTTGGTTGATGACGACTGGAAAGGCACCTGCCCAGGTGGGAGGGAAGATCTGCAAGAACAAGATGAGAAAAATGAGCCTGACGGTGGAGGCGGAGCACAATACCACACCTGTGACATCGACGAGACCCTATAGTACAACTTCGATGATGTTCGATGCATTTGAGGGGCTCCATAGATTTCCAAGTTGGTTCTGCAAGGTGAAATTGTCGGGCAGGTAGAAGTCCGGAGGCCCAATCAACGCATGGACCAAGTTTCCGTTGATTATCTTTGGTCGAAAAGGATCAACATGGATTCTTTTTTTTATTATTATTTTTGTGATTTTTATTATTTTCGGACCTGAGCCGCTCGAGGTATATCCCTCTTGGGATGATTTTGCAGCCCAAAGGACAGCCCAATGTCTTACATTCCAAGGTTGCTCCTATAGAATATAGTAATTTCAAGACAAGATCGACCCATGCTCAATAACAAACAATTGATGGATTGTAATGGGCCCCCACCAGGTGGCAATTAATTTAGATCCGGTGCTAGAAAGTGCATCTGAAGTCAAGGGCTTCCATAATGATTCGATTTAATTGCAGGGTTATTATTCAAATGTTCCAGATATCTTGAGCGAGGATTTGGTCTCAGAAAGTTTAACTCGATGTTCAACAGTCATAGGCTCCGTTGGCCTTGACAGTCATTACGCCTAGGTTGGCAGTTCTACCCCGATACGGTGGGCATATTCCTAGTTTCAAAAGTCAGTCACCGACTCACCGTTTAGGTGGTTGTAATTGAAACGAGGTGACGCAGGGTAAGTCCATAATCGCTCCACTTACCTCGCAGCTCAATCGGATGGCATCCTCAATACCTATGCGAGCCTCGTACCCCAAGATCTCTTTCGCTTTGTCACCGCGAGCATAACGTACGGCACAGGCATCTCGTACACTTCCTCGGCTGAGGGTAGTTGTGGTGCCAGTCAACCAAGTCACTATTTCACACAGCAACCCTGCAAGATAAGCTAAACTTTCGGGGATTTGTATCTCAAATGGTGGGATATGCCCGAAATGGGCCCATATGGCTAGGCAGAAATCCCGGAAAGTGATGGGTTCATTATTTTGAATAAAGAAAGCCTCGCCTGCCGCTGTACGGGAGGTCACCAAGTTCTCAACAGCCAGGATGTGGGAATCGGCAATATTGCTCACATGCGTGACATCCCACAAGTTCCGTCCAGTACCAATGATGAATGGTGTTTCGTACTTGGCAATGCATGCATGGATGGCTGGTACTAACTGGTAGTCGCCGGGCCCGCATAGCACAGAGGGGCGGAGAGCACAAGTCGCCATTTTGTCGCTGGAGGCATTGAGCACCAGAGCCTCTGCTGTAGCCTAAATTTTGTCAGCTTCGCTAATTCTTCTCAGCTGAAATGAAAATATCACTGCACAAGGCAGCCATGGGGGATGACCTTGGATTCTCCATAGATGAGGGAGTTAGACGAAGTGGGCCACCGCTCATCAATGTTAGCGTAGGATGATCGCATATCGTCGGTGACAACGCAGCAGGTGCTGGTGTAGATGAAAGCCTCGGCTCCATTCTCTATTGCTGCATCCAGCATATTCTGGGTTCCCACAACATTAATCCTCCACACTTCTTTCTCCTGCCTCCGACCGAACCGGTCTGCTAGACCAGGGACAATACCAGCTGCATGAATAACAAGATTCGGTTGAATTGTTTGAAACGCCTGGCTGACCTCGGACATACAGGTCACGTCGACTTGCATGCATGAAATGCCCTCTGGTAGTGCATGTTGGGATCGAGGGGGACTACGGTCGATGACGGTGATGGCGCACCTGGGATGCTTTTCTGCCAGGGCACGCACAATGCCGGAGCCAACAAACCCAGTGCCTCCGGATATGAGGACTTTCTTCGATGCCAAGATATCGTCGATGGCTTTGGCGTCCATGATGTCGTAGTGGGAGGTGTTCGGCACCTGGGATGTACGGTAGAACTCAGGGTGAACAACCTGACATTCCAGACTCGGGGCAGATGAAGATCATTCGAGGGAGCCCAACATTTAGGCACATGCATCTAATAGACACCTTAACGACAGGGATATATCAACAAAAAGAATCTCCATCGTCAACTGGTAAGATCACGAACCTAGGTAGTCAACCTTCAAATGTTAAAAGCATCTTTCGGCCATTCTACTATGTAGTATGTAGCAGCACCTCGTCAAAAAAAAAAAAAAATGCAGGAATTTGAGAACAGGGCTTGAGTGCAATTGATCGTATCTTGGACCAATATTATCCCCGGGTTCGAAGAAGCAGTGAAGAAGCTGGATATGCTGTATTTCTTTTCCAAGTCGTTATCTATACACTGTGTCGCTCACACGACAGCTCCACAACAACCTCCAGTAGAGCATAGGAAATGCGATACACGCAAACATCTAATATACAGATCCTCGACTGAGGATAAATATCCTAACAGTCAACAAGGAAAATGAGTCTCAAGAGGAGACTCCGCTGCGACGAACCGAACAAACTCCAGAGGTAAATGCAAAAAAAAGAAATGAAACAAGACCAAGGTATCCAAGTACACGCTCTCCAGCCTAGAAAAAACGCATCCCTCAACCGACCATTACTTCGGATGCTGGATTTATTGAACGCGACAGAGAACCAGGCCGCCGATCTTCTTCTCCACACACTCGCGGGCTTCGAGGATTCCCTGATCCGTGGAGAGGTAGAGACTCTCACCGGGGGATCGCAGACCAGCGACATGGTTTCCTTCGTAACCTCGGACAATCAGACGCAGGTC
This sequence comes from Penicillium herquei, assembly GCA_039634405.1. Classification (NCBI taxonomy): domain Eukaryota; kingdom Fungi; phylum Ascomycota; class Eurotiomycetes; order Eurotiales; family Aspergillaceae; genus Penicillium; species Penicillium herquei. The sequence goes on along the minus strand of CP098387.1, from coordinate 1,676,014 downwards.
CTCGACGTTGAGGGTAATGCGTCGTTTCGGCTTGCTGACCATGCTGATCTTTCCCAGGACGGACTCATTCTGCCAGTATTTCAGACCGAGCCAGAGACGTCTCGACGCGACATTGTCCCGAGTGATGGCTTCCACACCCTCGATCTCATCGTTGGCTGTTGGGATTCCCAGGATGGGGTGCGCTGGGGGAGGAGTCGGACCGCCGCGGACAACGGAGGAGATGTAGCCCGAGTTTTGGAGAGCTGTGCAGAGCTTCAGGTGAAGGTTGCTGTTGGGAATAGAAGTGAGACCCAAACGAGCCTTGGTTGCGTTGTTCAAGTGAGAACAGACGTGGGCGAGGTTGACGAGAGACATTTTGTAGGTTCAGGAAGTCGATTGGACTCGAAAGGGCCGTCGGAAGGAAAAATGCGGAGAGGACGGAGAGGATTCGAGAGAGTAGCCGATGGTATAGTTTTGGCGGAGACTCAATGCAGGACTATCCTGATGCTAAAGGACAGACCAATATAGAGGAGCTAAATAGCACCAAAAATTGGCAGGGCTGGATTGAACGATGACCACGTCTTTCAAGCTCCCGTCACAATGTTGAAGTTCAATCGCGATGGAAATTTTCGGATAAACAGTATCCCCGACCATCCGCGGTTCACCAGTTGACCAACACATAAGCCCCACATACCCTAGATGTGATGGCCAACTTGATTGATCCTATCACATCACACTAACTATAAGCGCCTAGAGAGACACGGCGGCTCGAGGCCAAATCTTACAGGCCAGGATGACCCCTCCATGCAGCCAGGAATAATTAAAGATGGCCTTGTAGGTTTTCGAATTTTCCCCTCTCTTTTCTCCTCCCTCCTCCGTACTACCACTCCGTATTCTACAATATACTAATCATGCCTCCACAACCAGGTGAAGAAATATTGGTGAACGTGTAGGTTGATCCTATGCTTCCCCGCACATGGCACATTGAATAGCTCGAAGGTCTAACTCAGCACGATACAAAAAGATTGGCCGATATTCATTACTATTTCACAGCCCCAACCCCGAAATCGCTTCATGATCGATTCGAGAAGGGTTCCTACCTATACATTTACCATAATGCTTCGCAAAATACCGTGCGACTTGAGGTAGCCAACAATGCAGGAACTCAGGATCAAGATGCCTTCCAAGCATCATTCTACAACGTGCATATACAGCACTCAACCCAGTTCCCCACACTTTGCACAGTTACCGTAGATGGGTTTACTGGACGACCCGAAGACGGCGCATCTCAGTATGACTGGAGACTCCCCAGCCTGGACAGGCCGAATGATTTGATCCGAATTCATACCCTCGATATTTACTTTTGGTCATTAGAAGACTCCAATCAATTCTTAGACGCTGCTGGTCACGTCTTAGACAGTGACCAAGTGGAAACCGATCGGGATACCAGCTTCGAACAGTCCGATGAACCACTAAGCTCGGTAGTCCAGCAGCTGGAAAACGTCGCAGTAACAGATCCGGCCTACCAGAATGGCCAAACCCCCGATTCACAGTTCGAGCCACCACCTATGTCGGCGCCTGTAGCACAAGCTGCACCAGCTGCACCAGCAACCCTCAGTTTCCCACCACCTCCTCCAAGCGGACCCTCAATCGAGCAGCCACAAGCAATGACAGAGCGTCAAGTCTCCGTGTCTCCGGAGCAACCGAAAGAGCCCGAAACCATAACACCACTACCATACAATCCTGCTGCTCCAGCGGCCCCGGAACCAATCCAGCACCGCGAGAAGACACCACCGCCACCTGAAGACGGCACTCAAGGAACTGGTCTTGCAGAGGCAGCGAAAGGCATGAGCCTCGGATATACACCACCGCACCAACCTACCAATGTCGGTATAAGCTCTTTCGCACCACCACCTACCTCAACACCAGGGATGCCCTACAACACCGCGATTGCAGGACCTCCAGGCTACGCCTCTCCACCTCCGAGTGCAGGACTTGTTCACGCAAATTCATTCGGCATGCCTGGTACTCCATTAGGGCCATTACATAGCCCTGGACTACCCACATACCAGCAATCCTTCATGACAGGCCATCCTGTTCCTCAAGCTGGTAGTATGTCCTTTGCACCACCGTCGCATGACCCGAATGCCTACATGTATGCACAACAGGGATACGGCATGCCACAGCAGCAGACTCAAGCGGGATACTCGAACTACTCGTATGAGCAGCAGCAACAGCAGCAGCAGCAGCAACCCGTTCAGCGAAGTGTATCGGAATATGATATTCATGCTCAGGTGTATCGACCTACTAGTGATGAGGTGAACTCACATGCGCAGAAAATGGCGAAGAAGGCTATGAAGGCTCCAGGGCAACGGCCACATGGCATTGAAGATAAGGCGCATAGAATGGAAGGTGGAGTGAATCGGTTTTTGAAGAGATTGGAGAAGAAGTTGGGTTAGATTTCTGAATTTGTTGTTATTTCTCTGTTGGTTGTCTCCTATGTGTTCTGTTCATTTGTTTGAAGCCTTGAGTTTTGCATGCTGTGGCATATTGAGCGATTTAGCTGCTTTTTGTGAGATTGAAATGACTACTATTCCTTATTGAATGAATTTGTCCTAACATTGAACGACTTGATCTCACTTTGTAAAATCGATGATCTACCGCATCTCTTCCGGGTCGGTTGGCCGCATTAGTCGTTCATCTGGTATAAGCGGCTCCGAGTCTCCAGTGGCTCACTTCCGGATCCCAAGTGAAGATTGGTCTATTTCAATGAAACAGAAGATGAAAAAAAGTCCCCGAGGAAGTGAAGTGATTTCTTCTATCTTATAAAATGCTAATGCAATAATGGAAACAATAAGTAACAGAGAAGTACAATGCTCAACCCGAATGCAATTAATCGCTCAAGAAAACCTTATGCTCTCGATATCAGTACAGGAAAATGTCAACACAGGCCGTGGTGAACATGAGATAAATGGCCGCATGCTGCCAGAAAAGCCAGAAAAGCCAATAAGCTCCAAAGAAGGGGAAAGAATAAAAGAGTAAAACGCCGCAGAGCAATCGCCATGGGGCATGTTGGGGCGGACTGCGCCCGGAGTGGATATGTTAAGGGTATAAGCAAAGAAGATTAAAATAGTGTCTCGGGGTGTAAGGATAGGGATGCAGGAGAGGGGTTATCCATCTAGTTGAGTGCAAGGCTGACGAAATCAATTTCTTCGACATCCTTCTTAGCCTCAGGCGCAGCTTCTTGTGCAATTGAATCATCGTCAGCTGATTTCTCTTCGGACTTGATCAAGTCCTCAGAGGCAACAATAACAGCTTCAGTGGGCTTCACAACCTCGTCGGGAATATCGGTAGGACCATCAAGGGTCTGAGGGGCTTCGGGAACACTGGATTCTTGGGCTACAGCATTCTCGGAGCCAGAGTCAGAAGGTGTACCAAAGACCTCTTCGGGGGACTCAGCCTCGGCGTCAGCAAATTCAGGAGTGGCCTCCCCGTCAATGATAGCATCAGTTGACGCTTCAGCTTCGTTCTCCTTTGCAAATTCAGTGGGGGCCACAGCAGCATCGGTCTTCTCAGTTGACTCGGCAGATTCCTGAAGTTCTTCATGTTCAACCTTCTCGGCGGTAGGTTCGGCAGCAGCTGGAACAGGCTCTGCTGGGGCCTCAATGGCAGTAGGCTTAATTTCTACCGATGACTCAACGGCAGGCTCAGATGAAGCTTCGAGCTCCTTCACTTCCTCCTTGATGACAGTTGCAGGTACTTCGACTGGAGTGGTTTCATGAGCATCAGTGGCCTCGGGCTCTTCTGGAATAGCTGGTGTTTGTTCTTCAACATTCTCTTTCTCACTGTCTTGCTCTGGCTGAGCAACCTTAGGCTTGCTTGGTTCCTTCTTAGAAACTGGCTCCTTGTTAGATGCAGGAGCCTTCTCGGATTGGGGACGTAAAGCCATGGGTTTAGACTTGGGTTGCTGAGCACTGCGCTCTGGGGTTCGTCCCAATGATGACCGTGGGGATTTGTGAGCAGTGGTAGTAGGTTGAGAAGGCTTTTCATCTGATTTCTCATGGCTTTTGCTTGCTGAACTGGCAGTTGGGCGCATCATTCTTGCAAGGAAGCCTTCGTTGACAGCAGGCTTGCTGGTACCCACACTGCTGACACGCGAGCTAGGCCTCTCCGAAGTCTGTGGAAGTGAAGGTCGGGATGCTTGTCTGCGCACACCTGTTGTGGCGTTCACAGGAGAACGGGTCTGTCCCGCACCAGCTGCACTCTTCAGGGAAGATGGCTTTCTTGTGAGGGTCGAGGGAGTGCTAGTGCGACCAGTAGCAGGCGCTGTACTCCCCACTTTGGCAGATGATGCTTGGGTCTGTGCAGTCATAGAAGCCGGCAAACGAACAGGCTTAGTGGGGGATCTTGGTCGAGCCTTTGCGCTATTTGGAGGAGAGGTTTTTGAGCTCTCTTGCGAAGGGGTCGAGCCTCTGGTGGTCCGAGGGGCAGCCTTGGCTGCTGGGTTCAGCGAGGCACGGCTTGGTTTGGTAGCAAGAGTACCAGCACGCTCCTTGGCGATTTCTCGAGCAGACTTTGTTCCCGTGGTGGCTGGCTGTTTAGAGGCAGTGGAAGCCGCAGGCGAAGCTGGCTTATGCGAAACACTGGCCTTTGCAGCATTAATAGTTGATGGGCGCTTTGTAACTGTCTTCGCCGCTGGCTTATCGGAAGCCTCTGTAGTAGGTATAGGTGTAGATGTAGCTGGGCTGCGCTTCTCAGTCTTTTTAGGCGGTGATTCCTTTTCCGGGGATGCGGTGTTCACTGCAGGAGTAGGTTCATTGTTGTCTCCATTCTTCACCACGGTCGCATTTGTCTCTAATATAACAGCTTTGGCCACTTGATCGAGAACACCCTGCTGGCTCTCACTTGGACTGCCTGGTGTTGGAGTCGCTACATTTTGCCGACGCGCTTCCACAGCTTGTTCATTGATCTTGGGTCCAAAAATCCCAGAATTATCACTGCGTCCGCTTGTCTTTCGCAACGGCGAGCCAGGATTGGACTGAATCACTCCATCCACCGTCACAAAGCTAGCGCGAACCTTTGAGAGCGGACGGGTAGAACCTGGGGTATCCGAGCCCACAGGCGATCTTCCCCGCGATGGCGGCGAGCTGACTTGGCTTGGGCTGTTCTCAAACTTGGCAAGCAGGCTGCGAACACCTGGGTGGGAATTGTTGTCCGACATCATTCCAGCGACAATGGCGGTTGAGGTAGTCAGGGGGGTAATCGGCGGATTGAGGCGGGATTTGAGGGGTGAATGGACGCGTCGTTCGTAGCACACACTAAGACGCGTTCAGGGTTTCAAAGGCGACAGGATATAGCCCAAATGAGCCCCCTCCTGGGGTAGACAAGTCACAATAAACACGGTGGTTTTTCAAAGGAGTCGATTGTAGATTATGGAAGGAGAGAAGGCGTGAAGAAGGGTCGATCAGGAGACTAATGCGCTAGTGATTAATTAGCGTACCCAATGGGGGTGAAACACTGTACAGTGTCTACTCCGTACAGAGTAGATACTCTCCTCTTTGTATATTTCAGGGGCATCCGCCATTTCTATTATCCAATAAATTCATTAATTTCAGATCATTCGGTTTCGGCCTAGCTGTGTCATGATCTCATCCTCACCTCCTTTCCACATTCCTGCTCATTTCCGTGTTACTACCTCGGCAGCTACTAGTAACAGTCTATCTGTTCTTTTTACCTATAACTCCTATTGACCATTGATCTAATTGAAACCTTAGAATTGTCGTAAGGGTCTTAATTTCGGTATTAGACAAGTCACTTTACAAGTCAAAACAATAGCTCCTTGCAGAAAAAAAATAAAAGAATAAAAACAAAACAAAGCTAGCTGCAGGGTCGGATCGACGATCCAGAGTTCTATTGTGTGAATCCATGGTTCCATTGATCCTCCCTTATACAAATCTCTTCCCATAAATACTCGGTTTCATCCTATGAAGCACACCACGCTACCAGGCAACATTGAGAATAAAATTATAAGTTATTTATAGAGAGGACAGGTGTTCATGTCTCTTGCTCGTTTTTTTTTTTCTGCACTAGACAGTGGAGAATCGGTATTATCGGCATGTCATCTATTATGTATGCACATGGCGTTTTCCCCCCACATATCAGAATGTTCTAGGTTCAAATCGAAGCTGAGGATTTTCTATAGAGGGCAAACATCCCTGGCTATAGCTATGGTTTTATCTGAATTCTCATGTGTATGCCTATAATGCATACCTACTATTATATCAGATAACCTGACCTTAGGCTCTATATAGATGCCCAGACGTGGCCTGCAGCCTTTGGATAATATTAATGCTGACTCATCATGTGTATTATGTCAGCGATAGATAGTTGGGCCAGTGAGGGGACCTCAAGAATACGATAACCCTCAATCCATCTCTTCTTAAGGGTATGGTTCAAAATGGTCAAGTGCTGGTAGTACGGTCAGTATGCCTCGAAGCACTGGCTGTCGCTTGTGTGTAACTCGTCGGGTCAAAGTAGGCATCTCCATGGAGAAACACCCATGTCAAGACTAACAAACGCCACAGTGCGATGAGCGGACCCCAGGCTGTGCTAGGTGTGAAACATACGGACAGCCATGTCCTGGTTATGGCGAAAAATTCAAATTTGTCACTTCCAAGCCCTACAGAACTCGGCGGATTCAGACCAAAGCAGAAGATAGACGTACTAAGACATCAAGCTTCACATCGCCAAGACCAAGCACGAGCCCGAACAGTAGCGATTCCAGCTCAGAGACTCACTTGGAAGTTCAAAGGGCAGTCTCAATTCCAGAACCTCTCATTTCAGGAGACTTAAATGTCATCCAGAGTCTGGGTGTGTTCGTCTCGGATTTTACAACTTCATCAAATACTCAAGGCAATTCCAATATTGCACTGTCCAGCTGGTTTGGATTTCTGCCATCCATCTATGGGCAGAACCGAGCATTAGATGCCGCAATCAAGTCCTTTGCCGCGCACCATTTTGGTCAGAATCTGCAGAACCAACAAATGATGCTTTATTCACGATCAGCTTATGGAGAAGCCTTGCAGTCGCTTCGCAAGGCTCTCACGAGCCCCTCGGAATCTCTTTCCTCGAATGTCTTTTGTGCTGTTGTACTGCTATGCATGTACGAGGTAGGAGCCCATGCATCCTTTTGATCGTTGCTATTCTGACTCTGCCTTGAAGCTTTTTGCAAATGCTGATGATCCCGCCTCTTGGATGACACATGCAAGAGGGCTTGGCCAACTGGTTAAAGCGCGAGGACCTGATCGTTACCGCAACGAACTCGATATATCGCTGCTCAAATCGGCCAGAGGTTTGATTGTATGTGCTCTCCCTATATTTTCCCACCCAGAAAGCAAATATTTCGATGCCCGCCACCACTTAAGCTATAACCCCCTTTATTAACAGCCGAATAGGTCATGCACTCAATGTTTTCAGGAGAAGAGTGTTTTCTGGCCAACGAAGAATGGCATGATATGATGCGACAGCAAGAGCAACTCTTGACAAACTGGCCACCAGGGTATCATGACTGCATTGAACAATTTTTCGCATATTTCACACATTCCCCGAGAATCGTGCATAGTCTCTTTGACCTGAAAGATGCAGATTTCTCAGAGCCAGAAACTTTACAGCGGCTTTCGGAGGCCCTAGATCAAGTACTCGATATGCAGACCAACATGGCTACCTGGTATGAAAATTGGTCTCAGATTTCATCACCCCCATTTGAGAAGCCATCCAGCACAGGCGATGCTTTGTTTCCGATGGTTCTGGTGTATGCGGACATGCTTGATGCCTCAATTTACTGTGGCTACTACGCATATATGATCATTATTCACGAATCCCTGAAGACCTTTGGATATCCAGGCCCCCAAGAAGCCATGGTTATTTTCTTTCGCGATCAAATCTGCAAGTCGATCGAGTATACCACCACCGGAATTCTGGGTCCCTATCGAATGGGCTTCGCCGTGCGAGTTGCGATAGAAACGGCAGACCCTGTAACAAGAGCCTGGCTCGTGAGTCACTTACAGGAGTTCTCAAAGACATACGCTGCTGCCAAACCGGAGAATTATAAGACAGTCATATAGATCGGCCACGACTAAACTGAAGAAAACAACGATACTCTAATTCAATTCTGCAAAACTCAAACACGAACGTTTCTACATGTGGTCCCGAGGTCACAACCTTGGAATGGCTCAAACTCCACTCTCTATACCATCAGAAGCCTTTCTCTCGGTGGACCAGATTGGTTCTGCAACAGCGCGAGCTGTCACAAGCAAAGAAACAATAATGCCCTCCATGACCAACCCCATCCCCGCCAAGATGCCCACGTCACCCGACGCAAGGCTGAATTTAGCTGGTCCAATCTCTTGGAGAACGAAATAGATGACTCTGATCAAGAGAAATGGTAGAGCGAGTGCTACCAGCAAAACAGCCCGATGGCCCTCTACCGAGAGCATGGAACGAGACTTCACCACAAGCCACGATACGATGCCACACACAACAGCGAAGGTCACTATCAGAAGAACAGACCCTGCTTCTCCAAGTGCCTTCATGTTGATAATCTTCCCAACAACACCAAGAATGATTGAGATAATAATTGGCAGCCGGAAAGCGTGCAATGTGATACGCAAGGGCTTTGGGTATTTCGAATTTCCAGGGCCAACCTGACCAGCCTGTCCACTGTTGTGCAGATTAATGTCAGCCTACTATTATGGGCCTGCAGAGGGAGGAAACATACCATCGCAGAAGAAGCAAGCTGACTTCAAAGAAAAGGGGTGACAGGCCCACGCTCTGCAAGGACATTTCTGCTGTGAGCATCGACTCGGTTGGCTCTGAAGAAGATAGAACCATAGCCGAACCAATGATGCGAACTGAATTTGTTAGTTGCTAGCTTCTTATAACTTAGTGCTTTGAATAGTACTCACTCATGCATAGCAAGCCAATCATGCTCCACCAAGAATAGAGGGCACAGCGTGCATGACTTTGTCTCTTGCTGTGGTGCCAGTAGCGCCATTCTTGCATATACCTCATAGGAAATTGGACCGCGATGATGATGGAGAATAGGATAACCTGCGCAATGGCAATGTTATGCATTCCATTTGAGATAAGAGCATATGCTGCACGAGACATGATAGTCAAAGTCATGGTGGATGTGATACTCTGATATGAGTTACTATGATATCCTTGGAGTCTCAATAAATGCCAGTGATCGACTGATTTCTTGTTGCTGCTACTCTCTAGAATACAGGAATTCCCTTCTCTTAAATATCCTAGAACCAGCATGCTTTCTTCAGTCTCATCTACTATACGAAGTACACAGATCTTTCACCAGGTGGAACACATCGCGGTCAAAGACCACTTTGGGTTTAGCGTGCTTTTACGACTGGGTCGAACCAGAAAATTGAATGGATCAACGACCAAAAAAGACAAAAAACAACGAGCTACGGGAATTATGAGTCAGTCTGATCAGTCAGTGCCCAGGTGAAGAGAGAAAAAAAAAGGGAGTAGCTCAGCCACAGAATTCCAGCTCGCGATCAAGTCCCTTTTAGGAAGTACTTGTAGATCCTCTACTCATAACCTTGGAAATCTCATCCATATTAAAGTTTCAGCCCAGTGGTGCATAATTAAGGAATTTGCGTCTTCTCATGCAGCAACTACATTGTGATTTAAAAACATTTAAATCTGAATCTGTTACGTACTGTGTTCAAGTTAAGGTGTTCCCCGTGTACGGAATACTCCATAGCAAACCCTGATGGCGTTAGACTCCGGGGTCCGGAGTATGCTCGGACTAATAATGATCCGATGCCGCATACAAAATGCACAGGCTCCGATGACGGCGAATACTTGAATTCAGGAAGCAACTCTGAAATAATCGCCATGGCTGCTGCTCGTACTCTTCGCATTGGTGAGAACCACTCTATATCTGAAATATGCTATTTGAGGTCGAATTGACGCTAATTGATATTGTACAGGTCTCATCCCCGGTGACGGCATCGGACGGGAGGTCATCCCGGTACGTAATTCTTGTGCAGCACAATGAAACAGGACAATTTCACTAATTGTAGCTCCAATTGCTTGTGAATAGGCCGGTCGTCGGCTTCTCGAGTCTCTTCCCTCATCTCTGGGCCTGAAGTTCAACTTCGTTGACCTCGATGCTGGTTTCGAGACCTTCCAGCGTACCGGTAGCGCTCTGCCGGACAAGACTGTTGAGACTCTTAAGAAGGAGTGTGATGGTGCTCTCTTCGGTGCTGTCAGGTGAGTCATTCACATCATAGCAAGCATATCCCATTTATTTACTCATCCACTAACTCACCTCCCACAATTAGCTCCCCAAGCACCAAGGTGGCCGGTTACTCTTCCCCCATCGTTGCTCTGCGTAAGAAGCTGGACCTCTACGCCAACGTCCGCCCCGTCAAGACCACCGCCGGTAGCAGCAACGGCAAGCCCATTGACCTTGTCATTGTCCGCGAGAACACCGAGGATCTTTACGTGAAGGAGGAGACCACCCGAGACACCCCCGACGGCAAGGTCGCCGAGGCTATCAAGCGCATTTCCGAGCGGGCCTCATCGCGCATCTCCACCATTGCCGGCGAGATTGCTCTCCGTCGCCAGAACATCCGCTCCACTTCTAACATTGCCTCCGTCCACTCCCAGCCTATGGTTACCATCACCCACAAGTCCAACGTCCTCTCCCAGACCGATGGTCTGTTCCGTGAGACTGCCCGCCAGGCTCTCGCCGCCGCCAAGTTCTCCTCCATTCACGTCGAGGAGCAGATTGTCGACTCCATGGTCTACAAGCTTTTCCGTCAGCCCGAGTACTACGATGTTATCGTTGCTCCTAACCTTTACGGTGACATCTTGTCCGATGGTGCTGCTGCCCTCGTTGGTTCTCTGGGTCTGGTTCCTAGCGCTAACGTCGGTGATAACTTCGCTATCGGTGAGCCTTGCCACGGTAGTGCTCCTGATATCGAGGGTCAGGGTATCGCCAACCCCATCGCTACTCTCCGTAGTGTTGCCCTCATGCTGGAGTTCCTTGGAGAGGAGGCTGCTGCTGCTAAGATCTACGCTGCTGTCGACGGTAACCTCGATGAGGCTAAGTTCCTTTCCCCTGACATGGGTGGTAAGGCTACTACTACCCAGGTTCTGGAGGATGTCCTGAAGCGTCTGTAAGAAATTACTTGTATATAACATCATGATTGCGTGTTGAGGAGATGTTTGTTGAAACAAACATAAAAATTGAAGACTTTATCCAAATTTGCCCAGGTGTATTGAATCCAAATTTGCCCAGGTGTATTAATATTGCTTCAAAGGTACCACTTGCTTCAACCTCTTAGGTGAAGATACTACCTCCCAAGCTTGATACGCTGGGTCTAAGTTAAAGGCTCACTGAAAGCCTGTGGAGCCCTTATCTACATGGCAAGTAAAGTGAACTACAGATGATGACAGCCAGCAGCCATTCAATCAAACTAGTCAGGCGGCTTCTATTATGGATTACGTTGGAAAGGAAAGCGAAACGGAAAAACAATCAAATTAAGTATGGGCCCAGACAACACCAACGCCGGAACCCCAAACGCCTCATCATCATTCACCCCTCCCCCCCCTCCTCTTTCCTCCCCTTCCTCCCCCGGGCCCCCCTACTGGGGCCCCATCATCTGCCGCCTCCACTCCAGATGCCCCATCCGCAGGTCTCTGTTCATGACCGCATTCTTGCGGTCACGGGCGAACTCGTCAGCCCGCACGCCGGCCACGTCCAGGGAGAGCACGACGATGAGGTAGACCTGGCCGGTCACCTTGTTCTTCAAGGTGAACCGGAGTTCACAGGTCTCCTCATCGACGAGGTGGTAGACCGGGTAGTCGAAGCCCGGCATGTTCAGGCGCAGCTCTATCAAGAGATGGTCAGCTCAGATAAATTCCAGAGAAAGAAATAGTAAAGTGAAGTGAAGTGATCAAATAGGTGAATGGGTCTTTCTCTTAGCTTACCTCGCATGTCCAGGTACGAGTTTCCAAAATCGACGGAGTGCTGGATGCCGGCAAAGAACCAGAACTTCTTTCGGTTCTTCTGGTGTCGATAAAAGCCCCTGCGGCCCTCGGGGGTGTCGGGCATCTCTACCATCTCTCGCAGCTTCTTGCCGTCTTCATTGTCGGCACCTTCCTGGACGAAGGTGGATCCTTGCAGCATCTGGTCGACGGTCGGGGCCTCGCGTCCAATGCTGAGCTTAGACCAGGCGACGAGGGCAGGGGAGAAAATCGACGGCTTGTCGCTGTAGGCATCGATCTCAATGGTTGGCTCAACCATCTTCTTGGCGGCACGGGCCATGATATCAAAGCATCGTGGCAGCTTCTTGGCGATTGAGTGATCAAAGTCATTGCCCCAGACCAGATCATCGCCGTTCACATCGCGGTGGAAAACGATGGAGAAAGAGATGGAGAACTTGTTCTTCTTGACCCATGGCTGCTGGAAGTAATGGTGGCCAATGTCGGATTCTGGTTTTCATGTCAGTATTTGATGCTGCCAGTCAGGCTTTGGGGGATTCAGGGGATGTTAGTAACATACGATCATGGTCCTTAATGCGGACGGCAACATTCACAGAAGCCAGAGCTCCATCCAGGTGAGTGGCTTGGCCGTTGATTGGGACATCCTGACGGTCATCCTTCATGTTGGTGGCAGCGGACGCCTTGAGCTTGTAGACATCACCCCATGCCAGGCCATCAGGGTGCTGGAGGGGAGGAATTGGGTCGGGCTTGAAACCGGGAGCCATGGTGAAGATGAGAAGTACACAATGGTTGAAGATGGGATAGAGATAGTGGTGATAAGTAGAGATGGGGATAAGGATGAAGGGGATGACAATGTTTGTTGTGGGCGACCAAAACAGATGCACAACACAAGACAACTGTATGAGACGCGATGTATGGATTGAGAGATTAGACTGGGAAACAAAATTGTTAAAGCTGCTTCACAGGAAAGGTGCAAGACACAATAGATAGAGAAAAAGATTGCGACTTGGAAGCAGCAGAAAATTGAAGACCACAAGGGTGGGGAGGGGAAGAAGAAAAGAAGAGAACGCGACAGGAGAAGAAGAAAACAAACTGTCATTCAGCGTCCTCATCCATTTTGGGCGAAGACGGTGGTCGCGCAGTGAATGAGTGTCGCTTGCTGTCCCAAATAGGAAATCGTCTTCAAGTGACAATATGTCACTCTTACAATGTTTGCAGTCCCAATAACCAAAGCAAGCAAACACGCAAACAATCCCAGAATGATACTTAGGTTTAGGGTTATACTTGATCACTGAGTTCGTGTTTGTTTATTGCCTGTGTTTGTTTGGACATGAATCTACCTATACACAATACATAGATAGCCCCATCGTGATCAGCACTATAATCTAACATCCTCCCCACCTCGGTCTTTTCCGAGTCTCCAATGGCATCACACCACACCATTCTACTCGGATCCTGATAATCCTTATGGGGCGAAGGGGCGTTTTGGGGCCATGACATCATTTTCACAGAACCTTATCCATGCTGAGATCAGCCCGTCCATTCAACCCCAGGACTGATGATTGGTTTAGCGGTTCATAATCCCTGAAACGGAAGTGGATCATCGGGGATATTGATGCTGCCAAGTCAACTGCGCCCCGGAGTTCAAGGGTCCACTGCCATATGGACCTCGTATTAGAGCCCTATGGCCGGATATAAAGATCCTGTCGGTCCCTGGTTCAAGAGCTCGAAACCATCATCTTATCAGACAATCCAAAGACTCTATATACCCAAGTCATATACTTGACTCCGACTGGTCAAGACCTATCTATCCATCATGGCATCTACACACATCGCAAAGACATCCACCAACATGTCCGAAGTCTCCACAGTCGCACCCTCTGAGTTCCAACCAGAGCATATGTCTCAATCCACCCAAGTCCAATCATCAGAGCCAACAAAAGAACATGTCACCCTACAAATCGATTTCAAATGGGGCAAATTCACATCCAGAATCAGCGACACTCAAAACACCGAAGTGCCTCTTTATCTGGTCAAATACAAAATATTATCCCAAAAACAGCTCATCTACCTGTCTGCTGCTACACAGGATGTGATTGGCACAGGCTCCATCCACATAATCAACATTGACGCAGACTATGAATGCCATGGTCGTAGGGATACTCTGGTTGCGCAAAAACGCCTCAGCACACTCTATACCCACCGCTCTGGAGTACTCAAAAACCACGACAACACACCCGCTGTCCTAACCTGGACAGGCGATATCGGTCTCACTAAATGGAACTTCGTGTGCGTTGACGAGCAACAAATGCCCCTAGCCAAGTTTTCTGCAAATCTATGGGGACTCAGGAAGATTGGCAAGATCTACTTGATGGGTCAGGCGGCGTATGACGAGGGCTTGAGAGATGAGATGATCATTACTGGTATGACGCTCGCATACTGTATGGTCACACGCATGAACAACATCTTCAGTCTTGTGGGTGCTATCTTTGGTGAACCTGGCCACGATAAGAAGTACAAGTCAGACCCTGTTTCGGGAAAATTGAGCAAGACTGCGGAGTCTTCTTCAGAGAGTATTTCTCGCGTGCCTACTGCTACGCAATCTATTGATACCACGAAGGGGTCTGCTGCCCAGAGTGATGTGTTTAGGAAACAGTGATCTGGGACCGATTTTATTTTCGTTTTCGGTCTGCTTGTCTTGAAATTTTGCTACCATCACATTTCATATGTTCGATACCAATTTGAGCATTATTATCTTAGTATAGACTTGCATTCAAATTTTCACTATTCGATTAACAGGTTCAAGATTTTGGAGGTTACTTGCGCAAAGGACGTCCTTAATGCTCCAATTATGTATAGAATATCAAATTATATGAAAGGTTAAACATTGAATGAGGATCCAAAAGCCTCTAGAAATAGTATAAACAAAGGAAATAGTGTAAAGAAAGTGATCATGCAATCAAACCCGAAGTCGGCAAATCAATATCAGAATCCAGACCCTGTTGGATATCGGGCATGTCTTCACTCTCATCCTCGTCGATAAAAATGCCAACACCGCTATCCATACGCCGACGATCCTTGCCTCTCCCCATTTCAACATCGACAAACCGCGTCATGCTAACCGGGGTAATAGGCTCACTCCCCGCTATCGTGGTTCCATCCGACATGAGATCATCGGATTTAAGTTCCCAATTAGCCGCACGGACCTTAGCTCTCCGACGTTCAGCACTAACAGCCTCCTTCATATGAGCAAAGGAGCGGGCCTGTTCAGCAGCCCATTTGTCAAGAAGATCATCACGAGCCTCCAGCTCCACTTGCAACTGTTCTTCAAGGCCACTATTGACACTTCGAAGGCGTTGAGTCTCTGATCGAGTGGCTTCAAGAGAAGTCGAGAGCTCCGAGATCCGAACATTCAAGATCCCTGTTTCTTGCTCATGATGCTGTAGTTGCTCTTGTGCTTGCTGATCAAGAGCCTTTCCATGCTCTTTCTCAAGAATCTCCATCTCAGCGGTGAGAGCACAAGCCCGAACTCGGTTCTGCTCAACAGTTTCTTCCAGTTGTCGAATGCGAGACGCGTATTCAGAAGCAGATAGCTCAATCGCAGATCTTTGTTCGCGCTCATGAGCGACTTCCTTGCGAAGTGCAGATATCTGTTGGCGGTACTTGGCTTTCATAGAAACATTCTCATCCTCCATTTTGCTGACCAGCTCTTCGAGACCCTTGACGTCTTCGTGGTACTTGTCTAATGCCGTATTTAATCTGTCAATCCCAACGGTCTTCTCTTGGTCTTCACTCTCAAGATCTTGCATCCGCATCCGGGTGTGAATCATGTCACTTGCGGAAGATGCGATGGAGTCTTCGAGTGTGCTGATTTTCTCGGTTGCTGCTTCGTACCGGTGAAGCAAGTTGTCGAATTGTCCTCTTAGGGCCTTTTCGCGTCCCAGAGAGCCGTAGTGATATTTGCGTTCCGACCTGAGTTCCCTGGCTAGCGACTTGACTCGCTTGACCAAGGCACTTAATGTCGCCTTGCCATTCTCGAGGCCTGCGTCGGGTGTTTCACCGGGAACTGTACGTTCGAGCTCTAGGCGTGCGGTGCGGAATTCATTTCTCATGCTGGAAATAACATCATCGAGACTTGTTCCTGAAAATCCCAAGCTTGAACACTCTTGGCTGATGCCTTCGAGAGTCTTGGTGGCATCGGACGCACGGGAAAGAGCAGTGGTTAAAGTGCTCAAGATGTTGTCGAGGAAGTCTGGAGGTGGCGATGATTTGTGGAGGATATCGCCCAGCTCTGAATTCTCAAATGCAGACATCTGGGAGCGACACGCATCAAAGAGATCTCTCTTCTCATTTCGGGCAGCTTCGAGATCGAGATTGAGGCTGTGGATATCGGTGTCTTCGGGACCCTCATCGAGCCGGGAATCGTCAAATAGACCTGGTTGTTCGAGTGCTGACGAATGCATGTGGCGCTGGCCTCGGAAGACAGGGGAGTCCGAAGTAAGGATGGCACTATCGTTCATCATGAAGGTATCCCTATCATTTTGAACAGATGACATAGGTTCTTCCGCGGTAGGGTTGGAAACGACAGATACATGGTCTTGTATTATAGTCGTCTGCTCTTCCAAGTCGATCACTTGGGTTTGGGATGGCTTCCAGTAGGACTCATAAGATGGTAGTCGCTCCTCTGAGCCTCCCCGAATTTGCTTCATAGAGGTCAACTCTTGTTGCAAGGCATCTCGCTCCCGGAGTAGAGTAGCCAAAGTCTTCTCAAAAGTTGCAGCGTCGCGTTTCTCGCGCTGAATGCTGTTAATCTCATCACTCAGCCCAATGCGCCGAATCCGTCGCTTGGTTCTTGTGTCTAGGATCTGACGCAGAGGAGTGAACTGGACAATTCTTTCCGATGAGGTCTCATCAAAAGGCTCGACTGGGTCAAATGACCGGCGTCGGTGGCGTGGTGTTGGAGCTGAGCGACGTCGAGCCTTTCGGCTAGGTGTAGCATCTCCAGATGAGATGCCACCGTCAAAGGAAGTACGCTGCATGGCGGGTGTCAACCCAGTAGAGCAGACCCCATTTCCAAGCAGTAGTGGGCCTGGGTCTGAGAACCGTACCCGCTTTCTCGATTTCTTGGGGGTGCTTACTGCACGCTTAGGTGCAGATGAGGCCACAATAGGCTCGGCCCCTGATGATCCAGACATGCTTTGTCTTGTGCGGTGCGACACAGGCGACGTGCTCCTTGAGTTGGAAACGGAGCTGTTTCGTCGTTTTCTGGTAGTCTGTCTTGTTTCCATCTTGACAGTGAAAATATCGACTTTTTCTCGAGATTTGTATATTCTCCAAGTATTCTCTTTGTGTATTGTTGAACACAAGTTATAAGTATAGATGCCCAAGTGTCACTGTGAGTATATAGAGTGGGGAGAAACCAAAGTACCAGGAACAAGGTGGGACAAAACTTGAGAGAAAAATAAACAGCCAGGGCTAAGCCGATTAGCGCCTTAAAGATGTTTTCTATACTTCACAACAAACAAACAAGTAGTGGGTCCTTGTAGGCAGCAGAGGCGTTTTGCGCGTACTGCATGGTTCCCGATCCGGCGTATGTAAACAAGCTGCTGTTTTGGGATCATCACGTGGATTTATAGCAAGTTCAGCATTAAATAGTCCTAAATTCTAGTTAAATAATTTTCTACTGGTAATTTTATGGTTACAAGCATTTCTCTTGTCAGTAAGATTAAGTACCAGTGTGTGAAATAACTCGGAATACTCGAACTTCGAGTACAATCTCATTCTGAACATTTAACGCGCCGGAATTTGACGTGTAGCGGCCCCACTATAACAGGCCTGCAATACAGGACAAACCACATTTTGAAACAGGTCATAAATAGTTTCGCAATGTGCATGTAACATGGCAAGTTCTTCAAATGTCCTCATTTCAAATGTAGGATTTCAAATAATCCAATAATATTGACTATCAGTGGAAATACTGCTTATTGTGTGAACGGTTCGAGTCCAAGTGCTCTGCGGTCGGCCCCATATCTTTACTCCGGAATCGATACCCCAGACACCTCCTGGCAAATCTTCAATAATTCCTCCTGTTTGGCCACATTACCAGCACCAGGGTGCGTCGACTCCTCACCGCGCGTCGTGAAAAATGCTCCACTTTTGAGACTCGCCAGCTTCCCTTCCCCAACAGCCCACTCAGCCAGGGCCTTGGCCGGTTTATCCATTCCACCAGGGGCCATCGAACCTCCCATCTTCGTTCTGACCCACCCCGGGTGCATGCTCACAACCTGAATATTATGACCCCAGCGGCGGGAAAAAGCGTTCGCCAGCATTACATCATGTAACTTGCTGTCTCCATAGGAAGTCGACTGTGTTACATTGCGCAGGGACTCATCACCACCATAGTGACTGTCTGAACTCATGTAAAGAAGTCGGGATTTGGGTTTATCCATTAAGCAAGTGAGAATATATGGGGCAAGAGTATTGACGGAGAATACAGCGGATATATTATCTGCGGTGATCTCCCTGCTAGATGTAGCACCGTAGCCAATGCCTGCGTTATGAATAATGGTATCGAAGGGGCCATTGCTTTTGGCTTCATTGGCGAGTTTCTTGATCTCGGAAATGGAACGTAGATCGCCAATCAACACTGATTCGGCCTTTGGAACTGCTTGATGAGTTGATGCAGCTCTATCTGCATTTCTTGCGTGGAGGACGACTGAGTGGCCCTGATCTGCGAGGATTTTGGCGGCTGCTTGGCCGATCCCGTCGCTGGAGCCGGTAATGAAAATACGCGCCATATTCATGGACGTTGAAGTTACTCCGATGCACAAGTATTTATTAAACTTGAAGGCTGAGTTTCCTAGGAGTTAAATAAGTACTTGAGCCGAGAAAGCTTGATGATATCATCAACAGAGAAACCAGATGTTGTGGTCCAGTCAGTGATGTGACGTCAAGAACCACTCATATCTCCAGGGCTTATAACAATGTTCGATGTCACATCAAAGGCTGGTCGTCTCGAGAATTTCAGCGGCTCCAATTTTCAGGCTTGATAACGCTAGACATGAATTTAAATGGTTATGTTGAGAAGTGTACAGGGAAAATGGGAGGAAACACATGTAAAGGGAAGTATGATGAGGGGAAGTTGGCGAGAACTATCTTCTACCGAGAGCAGCAGTCCGATCTATATCGGCCACGTGATATAATATCTACTAGTAGGAACTCACTGCGTCCTATTTCAATGTTCCTTATTTTCAGGTTCTCAAGAGTGCTGACTGACACAGTTACAATTACTATTTTGACCCGTGGACGGTCTCTCTTGAATGGCTTAACTGCTTCCACAAAACTTGACTGGGATCTATGGACCTATGTATGTGGATTGTGAGTCTTGAATCCTAAGCAAAAAAAAAAAAACAGATATAGTAACTTGAACTCAAAGAAAGTCTACACCAAGCTTCGCAGAGGCATTGTTGAGTATGTATCCCGTGTGTTCCGTGGCATTCTGACTCTGAGGGCTTTGCCTCATTACTATGATGAATTCCGGTCTTCTGATGCGGACGAGAGATGAGAAGATGGAGCAGAAAAAGCCTCAAGAGGAAAAAAAGCTTATCAACGCTTGAATTCGGTGGGAGTCAATCATACTACAGTATGTACATAGTGCCTGTGCCTGTGGAGCAAGAACGGAAAGGCCCGGAATCGTGGAGGATCCGGGAGGGATGCGAACTACCCGACCTAAAAATCTCTTAAAATCTAAAGAGTACAAGAGAAGGGCTACTTTAACTCCATATATACTCTCCTTCACCACCACAGTGAGATTTGTACCTAGGTAGTGTGAATCGACTATAAATCGGGGTTGTGTACCCCGTGGTATATGGTAATATCCTGTGCGTGATTTTTTCGGGCGAGCTCTATTCCCGTTCCAGCCATATATAATTGAAAACTTGAACCAACCTATCTTTCACTATTTGTTTAAAACATGTCTCACGCATCGGTTTATCCTCAAAGTTGTTGTTGAAGATGTCTGTGATGAAGGGGTGGCAGTATGCGGCTACAACTGGCGGCATTGAAAAACATCTCTGCCTTAAAGATGATCTTCCTCAACCCTCCTCAGATACCCTCTCTCTGGACCAAGTCCTCATCAAAACCATTTACACGGCCTTGAACCCAGCCGACTTCAAAGGAGCGGAAGGTGGTTTCTTCACTAGGCTCAAATTACGCCTGCCAGCTACGCCTGGTCATGATTTTTGTGGTCGTGTCGAGGCTGTCCATCCTTCCAACGATCTTCTCAAGCCCGGCGACCTTGTATTTGGAAACCTTGGTCACCCGAGAACACATGGAACCCTTGCTGAATATTTCATCGCCTATCAGGCCTATTGCGTCCGTATTCCGGAGGGCTTATCACTCGAAGATGCTGCCGCTATTCCATCAGCCGCCATAACAGCCTACAAGTCTCTTGCGCCCTTTATTCAGAAAGGACAGAAAGTTTTTATCAATGGTGGTAGTGGTGGAGTGGGATCTTTCGCGATATAGATTGCAAAGATTCTTAGGGCTGACGTGACTGCCTCTTGCTCTACCAGGAATGCTGAATTCTGCCAAGGGCTTGGTGCCCAAGTCATTGATTATACCAAGGGCGATCTAATAAGTCTACTACAAGAACATAACCAATTATTTGACCATATAGTGGACAATATTAGAGCTACACCCAAATTATATTCTCATGCACATCTTTTTACCAAACCAGATGCTCGGATCGCCCAGGTCAGAGTAACAACTGTCAAGGGGCTAATATACACCCAACTGGTACCTTCATTCCTAGGTGGCTCACAGAGGTCTACTTCACTTGTCATCGGCTAGGTAAACAGAGAGTATCTTGCTCTGATAGGGAATTGGGTAGCCGAAGGTAAAATTAGTGTCAATATCGATACAAAGTTCCCCTTTGAAGACGTCGTTAAAGCATTTGAGAAACTTAAAACTGGACGTGTAAGAGGGAAGATTATTGTTGAAGTCTCGGCGCCTTGAATATGCCATGTTACTCTGTGCAAGCTCTAGCTGGAAAGGGAGAATGGAAGCGAGTGGCATTGAGTTAAACGTAGAGTTGGATTCGAATATGGGCTCTCTATGTATTTCTAATTAATATTTGAAGGAATTTTGCTATTAGAAATGGTTAAATCTCAATTAGGAGGGTTAATGCCAAGAATTTGATTCCATTGAGACACGGAGTGGTAAATTACTGCGTAGATAGCCCTGGAGGACTCCATGCCGTGTGAGCTCTTTCCGATGTGTTTTTGATAGTAGATTATATACTTGGCGTGATTTACGTTTAGGCCTTGCCAGTGAGGTCCGGAAGGAGTTTTCCATATACTGGTCAAGCCCATTTCGAGAAGAACTGCATAAGCAAAGAAAAGTTGATACAGTACGTCCCGAAACTGGTGCACCTACCTTTCCAAGGTTGTTACAATGGTGTTTGAGATCGGTTAAAGCTTTATGTACATAACTCTGGAGATATTATCAAAAGTGCGGAGTCATGTTATCGCTTATCGACGCGACCCACCACGCTTTCCTCCTGCGCTTCACGCGGAACATATGATTTAGAGATTCAATTTAGACAGTCGATGGAGACTATTATGTCACAGCTTGGTCTCATCCTTATCCAAACTTCCCCTCAGAGCAAACCGTTTATGTCTCTTCAACCCGTTTGGAAGTGATGTCATCTGCGTTACTGCCCAGGTGCGCGGTTGAGCAACGTACAGCTTGCATCGGCTTATCTTTTCGTCACTTGAGCATCTAACACGATGGGGAGTGTGACGCCCTTACCAGAGGGCTGCGAGGTTGTATTCCCAGCTCTCAGTTTTTCAGCTCCCAAGTTTTGATAGAATGATTCAGCTAATAGCAACTGTTATAGCAGTCGTGCGACCGCGGCGGTAGCTTCCAGGACCACCGCGAGCTCATCGATGAGATCATCCATGATATGTCATGGATCCAGATCTCTGAATCCTCATCTATTCTTGATAAACTTCCCGCCGAGATCCTCCAACAAGTTCTTTCCTATCTATCTGCCCGAGACCTCGCTCGCATGTCCGCAACATGTCGACTGTTCACCGCGCATTGCAAGGACGACCGACTATGGGCCGCACTCGTCAACTCACATCTGCCAACACCGATCCATGACCCAGGTCTTTTCTCGTCGTTCCGTCATCTTTATCTCACACATCTCTCTTACTGGTTCATCCCCCAGCATAAGATCTGGTTTGCAGACAACGAGCATACCGGTAACTTGATTTTGGCTCGTTATGACAACCGAAGAGGGGTAATCGAAGGATATCGAGTGGTCGCAGATCGAGGAACCCCAAGCCTAAAACTGTGGCAATCCAATCCC
The DNA here is from genome assembly GCA_039634405.1 of Penicillium herquei. Classification (NCBI taxonomy): domain Eukaryota; kingdom Fungi; phylum Ascomycota; class Eurotiomycetes; order Eurotiales; family Aspergillaceae; genus Penicillium; species Penicillium herquei. The sequence continues at coordinate 1,653,630 of CP098387.1, read as the reverse complement.
GATGTAATGATTCAGTCCTTCGATCCCCAAGTCCGTTTATGGTTGGACGATCCGGTTCTCCTCCTGAAAGACCAGGACGAAGATCCCAGAAACACAGATGCCCCTCAGGCTTGGATGCTGGAGCGTCAAATGCCCATGCCGGCTGAAGCTCAACATGTCTATAGCTCGTTGGTATTATGTCCCAAAGAACCACGGGAACCAGAGGAGCACGAAGTAAACACCCGGCAAGAACAGCTTTGGCCACCACCACTAATTCCGAGTGATCATCGCACACAAAGGGATTTCTCTACAAATCAATTGATTGCTCCTAGTTGTTCATCCCAGGCTTCGGAGTTCGCATTTCGCATTCGGAGATGGGCTAATTTCCGATTGGTGCTCTCTCTGGGCCATAATGAAGCATTGACAACATATTCTACTCTCGATCCGAAGTTCTACCTACCAACAAAAGAGAAGCCTTATCAGGGCATTTGGGTTGGCGATTACTCAGCTCATGGATGTGAATTCCTACTGTTCATTCAACGGGATCCAGTGGGAGAGCAAGACTCGGACCCAGATGAAATCGAGGACAATGCCGATAGTGTGGTTCATAAGGGTAGCCTAGAGGCTATTAAGCTCACAGGGGACCCGAATGTTCCCCGTGGTGAAGTATCATTTAGGGCCGCGGATATTGGGCCAAAAGGCCTTGTTCGAGTGGATTCCAATGAACCATTTGAGAACGCGCGCATTGTGCATTGCCGGGGTCATGTTGCTGGTATTGGATTCCAAGACGGTATGTCCTCGTCCCACCATTTAGCTAACAATATTCTGACTTGGCGATTTCTAGATTCATTTATCACATCTCAGCTTATACTCATTTCCCCGGATTACATAGCCCACTACTGGGAAGTGATGGGCCATGTCTCTTACTATCGTAGGGTGGATATAGATTCTCTGATCCAGACATAAGCGCCTTGGAGTCTTTTACTGCTGCACACGTGTTGCTTTGTTCATATGCATACCATACCTGCATGGATCATACCCTGAATATGAACTTTTTTTAGCGGCACTATCTTCAATCTCCCGTAGCTCTGAACCTCACATCTAGTAAACCTCTTCTGAACTTCCTAAGGTTCCAATGTTATGGTATGTGCGTTGAAAATATTGAGTATGGAGTTTATTCCTCACGGAGATGATATACATCAGATAGAGTGGACAAAAAGGTATTCGCATAGAAAAGTCAAAGACGCCTTAGCTCTGAGTATCATATCAAAAACAGAGAAGAGATGAGGATAGCAGCGCAGAGAAGAAAGTCGGTCATCACTCGTGAAAACCAGCTGTGAAGGGGGGAATATCATTCTCAAGGCCTGGATATAGGAAAGCCACTGGTTCCTATTGCAAGTCGCCCAAGCCGAGGAAATCTGTCGTTCCTGCAAACATTCAAAATAAAGCCATTTCACAGATGCGAGTCCGGGTCAAATCAAGGTAGAATCCATCGCAGTCACCCCAGCAAGGGCACTATGTATCGGTGTAAATTTATCGTCGGCGTTCGAACCAGCTGGAAGATCCCATGACAGCCACTGATTGATCCATGACCCACTCGCCAACACCGAGGTAGTTATCAATCCATTTCTTCACATCTTTGTTGTCGGAGATCTGTTCGGTTTTCACACTGGGGCTATGAACGGCCCCCGCACGCACGCGACCCGACCGATAGGGTGGCGCGGGGGTCAACAGAGTTAGCCAGGTCGGTTCTCTCTTGGATATATATATTGGAAATTCTTTATACGAGGTGAATATTTGCAGAAGTGTGTATATAGACCAAGCAAAGCAACGGAGGGTAGGGTTGGAGGGGAGGTAGTTACGTGAGGCCTGTGGAGCGCTTAACGCCAGCCAGGAAGGCGGAGACTATTAGATGAACATGTTAGCTTTTGCCTAGGTGTTTTGTCCATATGCAAATGCATCACTTACAAAGAACAGCATCAAATGCGTAGTGAGTAAGACGGCCGAGCTGTATTGAAGTGTCGGTCAGCCCATGTTTTCAAATATTGTCCGATAAGCTTATTGAGCTTCCTGAGACAAGGGTGGAATTTCTGATTCATACCATAGTGCTGATTTATTGTGACTAGTTAGTATGAGGAGAGAATGGCAAATTTAAAGCTGAGTGAGCTATGTATGTCTATCATGAGCACTTGGGCAGATGATCCGCGGCAGGAGACGGGGAAATGAAATCACGTGACCTCGACTTCAATTTCACATGACGTCGGGTGATTAAATTCCCGCTTCTGACCAATTAGAGGCCAAGAATGATTATGTATAGTTCATGTGGTACTAGGTAAGAACATTCTTAGAAACACGACCTATTAGGCCAGGGGGTCTACTGCTATCTCAAATGCAGCAAATGTACCTTAACAACACTTAGCAGGATGCTCATTACTGACACTCATTGTACATTGCACTTATAGTTATTATAGAGGTTCAATCTCAGGTGATTGATCGAGTTTGACCCTCCACCATATAATGGCAATGTGGCTCACATCCGCAAAAGCATCCGCATCAATACCGTTGTCACTCAAGGTGGGTATCCCAGAGCAGCATGGAATTTTGAAGCTCTCCACTATCCATAAAAGGGGCTGTCATATAGTTGCATCAGAGGTAATACCACTAGAAAGTTGAGAAGCCGCGGCAGTGATGAGAATAAGGGTTGCTGAGATAATATTGACAGACTCTAATGGGTGTACAAACTTGGGGTTCAAGTTCAAGTCATTCATTCGGAGGTTCTAATTCTATGTGTTAATCGGTCCACAGGTGTATACCCACTCAGGTCCTGAGTCAGCTTGAAGTGTTGACTCCAAGTTTGATGCTCAAAAGATTTGCGTGAATGTTTCAAGTCAGATTGGAGGGACTCTTCGAAAGGATTGGCATCTCAAATTGATTATTATGGGGTATTTATGCCTCCCTATTGCCAATGTTGTAGGCCCCTGGAGCCCTAGAGGTTCAACCTGATAGGCTTGAGTAAGGGTGCTCTGTGAGCCAACGGATCCTGGTACGTCTTTCCCATCCAACACCTGCAATAATGTGGGTCCCTTCAACACTGAAATATTCAATTTGAATGTTTACTATCGATCCCCACCACTTGAATGAACCAGTGAGATGCCCAGGAGTGTAAGTGTGTTAAGTGGGCAGTTAACGGCTCAGCCCTATGGGCTTACATAATCTCTTATCGATAAGCACATCCCACCGAAATCCCTTTTCGCTGATCAAGTGACTCGCTCCATCGGACGCCGGTCACCGTCAGCTCGAATTGGTTCAAATTGCCCCCCAGGTGGGCAAATTGGGTGTCTCTATTTGTCACATTAATTCGATAGAAGGACCCTAATGTACGCCGCGCAGACCAGCACGGTGACCTCCGCTTTTGGCGTTGTTTATGCCTTCTATTTTTTCTTCTTTTTTTTCCTGTCTATATACGGAGATCCCGCCATTACCGAAGGGTCAAACGAGGGGCATTCGGAGCACGTAGAGCCGCAAGAAGATATAGAAAAAAAAAATGAAAAGAACAATTATGATAATTGAATTAGTGAAGAATGAAACTAACTAGTAGTCTATTGAATAATTTATGATCTTTTACAAAAAAAAAAAAAAAGAAATTAAAAAAAAAGACGGACAATGAAATCTCCATCTTTCTACACCGGGGGGCAACCTGAGGGGATCCAAGGTGGGAAGAGCGGAGATAGCTGACGGCCAACATTTTCCACCCGCCCCTCACTTATCCTCTTCTTTCCATCCCTCCTAACTTTCTCTCCCCATCTCTCTTTCTTCCTTCTTCCCTCTACCCAACTCAATTACTTTAATAATCATTCCAAAATGGCGGCCAGTACCTCCCTCGACCACTTGTCCAACCGCATGAAGCTGGAATGGCACTCCAAGCTCAACACTGAGATGGTTCCGGCGAAGAACTTCCGCCGTACCTCCATCATCGGTACTATCGGTATGGCATCGGATAACTCCCCAACACATCTGGATCCCAATTGGATTGGTTCTGGAAATATTGTGCACTGTCTGTGAACATTTTTTGGCTGACACAATTTCTCTGCAGGTCCTAAGACCAACTCCGTCGAGAAGATCAACGCTCTCCGCACTGGTAGGTTGTCTGGATTCAATGAATCAAAGGCCCCAAGTGTATACTGATTATCATCGCAGTTGGTCTTAACGTTGTTCGTATGAACTTCTCCCACGGTTCATATGAGGTGAGTAGTTTCCCCCCACCTCAAGCTGAGAAGCGGTGAGGAACATCACTGACTTCAAACACTAGTACCACCAATCTGTTATCGACCATGCCCGCGAGGCTGCTCGTGTCCAGTCCGGTCGTCCTCTTGCTATTGCTCTTGACACCAAGGGCCCTGAGATCCGTACTGGTAACACTGTCGGCGATAAGGATATTCCCATTAGCATTGGCCATGTGCTCAACATCACCACCGATGAGGCCTATGCCGCTGCCAGTGATGATAAGAACATGTAAGATCCCATCCCCAAAGAAAACACGGAAAGGCGTGACGGATGGCCTGATGGGCTGAGCAAGTTTGAAATTCGGAGCTAACCAAAGTCCCATGATAATAGGTATCTCGACTATAAGAACATCACCAACGTGATCAGCCCCGGCAAGCTCATCTATGTCGATGACGGTATTCTGTCCTTCGAGGTTATTGAGGTGGTGGATGACAAGACCCTGAAGGTCAAGTGCTTGAACAACGGCAACATCTCCTCCCGCAAGGGTGTCAACCTGCCAGGCACTGACGTAGACCTCCCTGCTCTCTCTGAGAAGGATATTGCCGATCTTAAGTTCGGTGTTAAGAACAAGGTTGACATGATCTTTGCTTCATTTATCCGCCGCGGTGCTGACATCAAGCACATCCGTGATGTGCTCGGCGAGGAGGGTAAGGAGATTCAGATTATTGCCAAGATTGAGAACCAGCAGGGTGTCAACAACTTCGATGAGATTCTCGAGGAGACCGACGGTGTCATGGTTGCCCGTGGTGACCTTGGTATCGAGATCCCCGCCCCCAAGGTTTTCATTGCCCAGAAGATGATGATCGCCAAGTGCAACATCAAGGGTAAGCCCGTCATTTGCGCCACTCAGATGCTTGAGTCCATGACATACAACCCTCGTCCCACTCGTGCCGAGGTTTCCGATGTTGCCAACGCTGTCCTTGACGGTGCCGACTGTGTCATGCTGTCTGGTGAGACCGCCAAGGGTAACTACCCTTGCGAGGCCGTCAAGATGATGCACGAGACCTGTCTGCTGGCTGAGGTCACCATTCCTCACTTCAGCATCTTCGATGAGCTGCGCAACCTGGCTCCTCGTCCCACCGAGACTTCCGAGTCCATTGCCATGGCTGCTGTCAGTGCCAGTCTGGAGCTGAACGCCGGTGCCATTGTCGTTCTGACCACCAGGTATGTCAAAGCATTCCACTCCATGATCCTGTAATGTACTAACAGATTTCTTTCCCCAGTGGTCGCACTGCCCGTCTTCTCTCCAAGTACCGCCCTGTGTGCCCCATTCTCATGGTCACTCGCAACGAGACCGCCGCTCGCGTAAGTTTGCACTTCAGAACTCAGGTATTCGAATCCCAAGCTAACCCAACATTTCCTGTAGTACTCCCACCTGTACCGTGGTGTCTGGCCTTTCTACTTCCCCGAGAAGAAGCCCGACTTCAACGTCAAGATCTGGCAGGAGGATGTCGATCGCCGTCTCAAGTGGGGTATCAACCACGGTCTCAAGCTCGGAGTTATCAACAAGGGCGACCCCATTGTCTGTGTCCAGGGCTGGCGTGGTGGTATGGGTCACACCAACACTGTTCGTGTGGTCCCCGCCGAGGAGAACCTTGGTCTGGCCGAGGAGTAAATGTAAATCTGTGCGCAAACTAAGATGGTAAGCTGTACGGATCTACAACGCGAAATATTTGATTTCACGGATTTTCTTTTTTTCTTCTTAATCGCTGGTGCGAGGATGGGATACATACCTTTTTTATGGTTTCTTTTCTGTTGTTCATGTTCATGTTTTGCTTTTTGAAAGCCACGTTGCTGTGCGATCTGGACAATCGCCAAGTCTCGGGACGAAGTTGATGCATTTATCGTGTATATGAGACGAATTTAATGCCTTTGGGTCAAGTGCGTTGTTAGTTAGCCTAGACTTTTCCTGAAAAAAAAGTTCAATAGACGAAAATGCTGCAGTTCATCACATTAGTCTCAAGTTTCCCTGTGTTAGTTCAAGCTCAAGTTCTTTTCGACCCGTCTTCGTCGTATTCCGAGTCTGTAGTTCAATTCATTCCAGTGGGAGTCCTGCAGTTTGCGCGCATTGTAATTGGGAGCAATGGTGGTTCAAACATTTTCAGTTTTGAGGCTCAATATAGTCCGGGTGTCGCATAACATCACAGGGCAACGCAACCATATAATCCCCATGAAAGATTCAAATTCTTGCAAGAGAAGAAAAAATAAGAGAAGAAGAGAAAGGATTCAGAGGGGTACTGATTGATTATCCGGCACAAAGTCGTCAAACTGCGGGGATATCACTCAAATACGAAAATGCCCGAGGCCGAGGCTTATGGTAGTATGCAGGATCCCGCATAATGATCCAGGTACGCAATGGCGACCACCTTGACACACATGTAAGGAGTTGAAAAAGTAGAATAAAATAAAAGAGAAAATAAAAGTGGAACAGCTACAATTTCGAATATTCAAATTGTTATCTTAGATCAATCTATGGCTAAACACAATTCCCGATCTTATTACCGTTGATTCCGGTTTTCGCCGACTGTGGGTAAATTGTGGCCTGATGAATATGGCAGATCTGGGTGTTATGGATGCACATGTGAGAATAGTAAAGAATAAAACAGAGGTTTGAGATGATTCAAATGTTTGCATCCCTGTAAGTCGTTGGTTTATATGCAGTTGTTATGTACACTACTAGGTATACATGTACTGAGCCCCCAAAGGCACTCGGATTCAATCAAATGTAAGTACACGTGAACGTTGTCTCGAAAGACACAAATATTGGACAGGACAGGAATAAGGTATCGTCAAGTCATCAATCATTATGAAACCCGAAAATCAAGAAAGAAAAATGAATGTTCACGCTGAACGAATGGAAATTATCGCTATGTTCATGGGTGTTTCTAGACGTTGGATTCGGCCCCCGGGGCATTTCCATCCATGTCTAACTCAGTCACTTGAGACACCTCACCTTGAGGGTATCGATAGACTGCATTGGCCTGCAACTGATGCCAGCAGCTAAATAAACGAGATTAGTTGTCATTTTGATAAAATGCTGGTTATTAGATCATTTGAACTAACCTGGGGGCTTGGAGGACATATCTCGCCATCGCCTCTCGGAATCGACTCTTGTACTCCTTGGGACTGGTGACAGTTGGGCGATTACGGCCACCACCGGCGAATCCTCGATCCTTGATCCATGATTCGAGTTTCTTATCCCAGGTGTATGTGCGGATGCAATCAATGATTCCAACCACCAACTCGCTACGCTTGTCATCAATGGCAATCATGAGCGAGTAATCCATGACATTTTGGCGGCCGAGGAAAAGGGTATCATTCCACACGCTCTGGCTAAGCAGTTTCTTCGAGTGCTCGCGTGAGAAGAGAGGGGTTTCATAAATGAAGTCTACCATGTTCTCATCCAACAAAACCTCATCACGTTCACCAGTGCTTTCAACCTTGCGGTTTCGCATCGAACCCTTGAGGTCAAAGATCCGGTTTGGCTCACGATCGTAGAACAGGTTCTCCATAAGTAGCAAAAACCAATTGAATTCTATGCCAGTCGCCGGGTTCTTGATGATGACTTGGTAGAAACCAAACATCTTTGCAATGGCTGAAGGAAGTTCGTGGAAAAGAGCCTCAGACATTATTTGGAAATATGCCGGGGCGAACCGCAAGAAAGCTTGAGTCTCAACTGGAGAAAGAGACTTTAAAATAAATCGGTCATCCAGAGTCTTCAAGAACAGAGACTTGGTCTTGCCACCTTTGGAATCCCACTTGGCGCAACGAGACAAGGATTCAACAATGCGATCTGCAACACCGCACTTTTTGCGAAGTGCTTCAAACTGTTCTGCATAGAACACCTTGCAGAGCATCTTGGCCTGGCCTTCCTGAAATTGATATTTCAGATGAGTACCAGTGGGCCGTAAGAGTGCATGTTCCACTCGTGCCTCATTGGCAGCTTCAGGATCTGCATCAGGTCCTGGGGCACATTTTTCTGTCTCGTCATAACGTCTCTGGATACTTTCCAGCTTTTCTTTGTAGTCCGACGAATCTAGTGCAAATGCAACAAGAGAGCTGGGCTCATCCTCTCGCACAATGATGTCACAATCTGCAAACACATGGTCCATAATACTGAGGGGATAATCAAGAGGAGCCCATCCACTGGCAGAGCGCTCAGACCAGAAATTGGTCAGCATTTTCAGCAGTGTCGTGCGCTCGTGCCTACCCAGGTCCTTGTATTCCATGGAATCGTCTTCCAATGGCCCTTTTGTCTCCTCTAAAGAATCCACTTGGTGTAGCTCCTCGGTGGTATTGTGATCATCATCACTAGGACCATCATCTAGCTCGGGTTCAGACATGGGCTGGGAGTCGGAGCGAAGTAGACCCCCAGACTCAAACGAGTCAGGAGGCGTTTCTTGGGAGCTTGGACTCGGGTCTGGGTTTTCAGGGCTAACCTGCTCAGCGAAACCCTCGCTGATACGACTTGACTCCTCTTGTTGAATGTGCGGTACAGATGGCAGGGAATCTTCTCCGTCGACTGGAGGCTCACGTTCTTCGACGGCTTCTCGAACGTTTCTATAAACCTCGACAATAGGTTTTGAAGACGCCAATGGGAATGCTCGTGACTGTGGAATTCGTGCAGCACGCTGTCGCCTCTCTCGCTGTCTTTCCCTTTCGAACTCGCGGCTTAATTGTTCAAAATGTCTCGCAAGGCTAGACACGTGATTGTTATTCCGTGCCTTTGGTGTAGAGCGTGGGATTAGCGAGTGTGCTGGGTTGAACCGGCTACCATTCTTGAGAGCAGCAGTAATACCGAGCCGCTCTGTGAGCTTCCTTTCTGGAGCCTTGGTGGAGTCACCTGGGGTATCAAAGGATGCACTTGAATTGAATGCAATGTGCTTTAATCCCATGGAAGAAAGACCACCTGATCTTTCCCGAAGAAGATGTGCAGGTTGAGAATGCGCACGTATTAAGGGAGGAGAGCCAGCTTTCCCATTTCCAGATCGCCTAGAAACACCTTCAGTTGGTCTCGGTATCGCCGATGGCCGGTTAGGAGGAGTGCTTGGTGAGCGAGGCAAGATATCTTGCTTCGCTTTACCATTTTCATGTTGAAGAGGCGCCTGTGATTTAGGCGACAATGGTGGGGACATGAAATCAGAAGCGACCTCGTTGCTTCTGGACTCGGCAAGGAAGGGCTGGTTATTTGACTCGACAAAGGGGTTGCGAGATGGCATCTTAGAGCTAGATGATGGCGACCCTAATTGGTCAGAAGGCAGAGCTAGGTCAAGATGACGGACGTGCTCCTCCTCATCCTTGGAGATCGTTTCATCGTGTGAAGTAGATAGAGGATCTCCAGCGGCATCGACAACATTTATGGGTTCGTCGGCGCTTGCGAGCGAAGGAGGCAAATCAATCCCTCCCAATTCTGTTTCACGGTGCTTTTTACCTGCATGCTCTTCCACCACAGAAACCAAGACATCCTGAGCCTTCTCCGGAGATAGTGTCATACGGCGCAAGATCCTTGGTTTTTCATTTTCTTGGACGCTCCCGTCATCCATGTCAGTTGGGGTGTGCAAGGGATCATCTGGTGCCACTGAAGTAGCATCCTTGTCAAGAAAAATCTTTTTGAGCTGCAGTGTCGCAAGCCTTTTGATGTCCTTCTCAGAGGGGAAAAATTTCTGCTCAAACTCCGCAAAGATAACGTCCCACTCAACAACTTTCTCCTGAACCGAGCGGAAAGCCTCGTTGAGGGGGATTATTTCCCAGTAGCGGGACCCGCTATACTTCTGTTGGAGAAGTCGGATCAAGGCAATCTGGTCTTCATTGGCCTTATGAATTAAAGTTTCAATGCTTTTCTGAAACTCGTCGACCAGCTCCGGGATGATGCTTCTGACATTGATGCCTCTCAAGCGCGCATGGACAGACATCATGAACTTGCTTAGACGTCTATCGATGCGCACATACACTTCATTTCTCATCTTCAAGTCATTGTCCACTTTCCAAGTCACCCGCGGCCGAGGCACAATGACCTCTAGCAGATGAATGGTATCATACTGAATGCGAATGGCCAGATCTTTGAAGCCGAAATAGCGCAGGTGATCTCGTTGCAAGTCATGAGGGCAAACTCCAGCACGGGCATGAAGATTTCTACCCCAGAAGGACACTTCCAAGTATTTTCCGAACGAGTATTTCCATGTACTCTCAGACATAGGCGTGACTTGGGTCTCATTCCCGCAGATCTTGCAGCAACTCCACATCAACACCGTATCCTGCATTCCTCGAAGCTTGGAAGGGTACGGTTGAACCAGTACGCTGATCTGCGCATCCCCGTGTACATATTGACGGTGATGTTCGAACATGCGCTTCTCACAGCCATTGGAGGTACAAACGGCATTTGCCGTATGGCAGAGATCTTCGACATATTGTCCAATCGTGCAGTCGGGTTCAAAGATTGTATCATCTCCGTGTTCGTTGTAGAACTCCAGGGCAAATGTGTCGGGACCAGAGCATGGAATAGAAGTAGTGGTACACACGAGACTGTAGAGAACAACAATGTTTTGATGAGCATATGGATCAAACATGTTGGAAATGCCAGACACATAGGCTTCCCATTGTCGCTTCTGAGTTTGATAGTGGTAAAGAACTCTATCATACTCTGCGTCATGAGCAGCTCGAAGGACTTCTTTCACCTGTGGAGAAGCGTCGTTTGGAGATTGACGAACCATCTCTGGGGTAATAAGAGTGAATTTCTGGGGCTTGGTTTTTTCATCGAGACTTTGTTCAGAATGATCATCTTGGTCACGAAGACGTTTTAAATAAGCCAAACGTCGCTCCATTTCCCGCGTACGCATGAGTAGATAAGGAGGCTCAAACTTGACAAAAGGCGAAGCCGATAGGACTTTTGTTTTGTGATCATGTACCATATCAGCAAAGTATAATGGCATGGGGACATCATCGGGAACGTCGATGATATCATCCGGGGTTGTGGATGTCTTGTTCTCCGTATGCTCAATTGTTGCACTTGGTGAATGCGAAAGCACTGTACTCATAGAGGGCAATGCGTTCTCAGCAGGAGCAGCGGTTGAACAACTACTCTGGTCACTCTTCTTGGCCACAGCTTGCTCCGTGTCATCAGTGAAGGAGGTTGGGAGCTTTGCAAATTCATCCCTGATCAAGCAGGTTTCGAGCCGCAAGTTGTATACCACATAGACCATAAACTCTGTGATTTCTTTGACTTTTCCAAGTACTTCTTCATTTGCGCCACGCAAAACAATTGTACATCCAAGTTCCTTGGGGCAACCGGAGATGTACATGTACGTCTTTTTACGACCAGCGTGAACGTAGGTTTTGACGTCAAAGCTGCTGCAATCGCTATGCAAAGAAGTCATTAGAAGTTTGTCCATAGAAGTCACAATCCTGGTTTGTGTACATCGTGAGACAGCTTCGAGGACAGATGGCTTCACGTTATATGCAGTAGCGATGCCCGCCTGCTCAAGAAGACCAAGCGCAAGTCCAGACACATTGGTTTCAACAAGCAGAAGTTTGGGGCGCAATTCTGCAATTCGGCTGACAAGGTTCTCGAGGAATTCACGCTCCTGTCGTATGACAGGCTCAAGACTCATGAATTGATGCTGTTGACGGGCATATTCAAGTGGAAATGTGATGATCAGAATATTCGGACTGCTAATGCTTCTCGGCATACTCTTCAGTGCCAAGTTCTTGGTGAATACTAAGCCAGAAACGTATGAAGTGTCACCGGGCTTGCCACCTGGAATCTTTTTCAATTTCACATAATGACGGATATCCATATCATCACCTCGCTGGACATCCGGGTCCACTTCGTCAGCTGCTTTCAACAAGATTGGTATGAGAGCATTTTCCCAACTATCAGCATTTGGCACACAGGACGTTGCCAGGAGTTGCTGTAGGAGCTTTCGGACATGCTCCAAACTGGCTTTGTTCAGTTCAACTGGCGGTGCTCCCCTGCCTTTCATGGAAGAGCTCCTGATTTGCTTGAATCCGCTCTGGTTTGAAGGAACGGCCAAGGGTGCAATACCCATAGGAACATCAGGAAGAAGAAACATGTCTTTAGATGCTCGCGGTGATTGCCGATGTACACTGCTCGCGACACTCAGGTTTCGGCGACGAGAGCGTGGTAAATTCACTGCCCTTGAGCTGCTGATACTGGCTTCATCCGTGTCTCGACTAGGCTGAATGATACTAGGAGTGTTTCGATCTCCAAATGCAGATCTGCCTTTCTTCATGGCTCCAATAAAGCTGCCAAAAGCCATTCGCTCGCTGTCCCCACCACTTTTCGAAAATTGACTTTCTGAAACCGCCGATAGCAGACTTGGCTGCTCATCGCCGCTGGAAGCATCATCTGATAGATATTCAGCCAATTCCGGATCAATGATGTTATCTTTGTGGAACGCAGGTAGCCGAGATTCTGCACCCAGGTCATCTCCGTGGCGGCGCTGAAAGGGCGCTCGATCATCATGATATGGCTTGAAGCTTCGAATGTACTGTTTATGCGATGGATTTCTTTTGTGGCTCATTGTATGTCCCATTGAGTGTGGCCTCGCCCCAAACGAAGATCTTAGGGATCGAGACGAAGTCGGTCTAGCTAAAGAACGATCGGGAATCTCGAGAATAGCTGATCGGCGATTATGACCCTCGCCAGCACGTCTTGTCGCTGGAATTGCCATGGTTGGGGTTCTGAGCACATGATCAATAGACTGAGATACAACTGATGAGGAATCATCATCATCCACAGATTGACGGGCGCTGTTGCTCCAGCTTAGTTCAGAAACACGAGCATTCATGGCAATGGGACTTTGTTCACTGTCCGAAAACTCCGAGGAGTCATCATCATGCGCATTAATCATTGCCTCACAGGGCTTGCAGACACGAATAGTGCCTGCCTGTCCAAAACGAGTTCCTGGGATGATCAGTGTGCAACCCGAATCGAATATTTGGCCACAGGTACGGCAATGATGCTTTCGGCGGAATGTCGTGAATGGTTGTGCACAGTGAAAACAGTCTTTTGCATTTTCATCACGCATCCAAAAATCTTTACTGAGCAGCTTACTCCGCAATTCCGATAGCCTGCCGTCTCGAGGACGATCCTCGTAACGTTGACGTGGAATTTGACCACGAATGGGAGCAATATCCGTTTTCAACGGAGGTAGTGAAGAGACTGTTGTCATGGTCTCGGCTGTAGATGCCCGGGACATCCTGTAGCCTGGTAATTGATTCCTTGATTGGGACTGGTTTGATTTTTCAACAGCTTTTGGAGGTATGGAGGCTTTTGACATCTCATGGACATCTGTTCCACTTTGAGGCGCTGAAGGCATTGCGTCTGATGCTACGTTGGTGCTTGAAGGTAATGTATTGGCAGGAATGCTCAAAGCTGAGGGCACTTTAGACTCGTCTTGACTAAAGGAAATCCGTGAATTTGATCTTCCTGTTCTGCCTTGAGGTTCAAACTCCTGAGAAAGTTCAGCAGGTTTTATACTTCGCGGCGCAATCGATGTGGAAGACGAATCCCCCGATTTTGGTTGATCCGCCGAAGAGACGGACTTCCTTGGTTGGATATCCGAGACGTTCTTGCCAGGTGGCAATGAGCCACTCCCTTCCAAAGATGGCGCTTCATCGTGAAGACTGTCATGAGTCTTGGTAGATAGCACTGGGGAGTGCGAGATATTTTGACTCAATAAAGAGGAGCTTTGGCTCAAAGACATATCCATGGGACCTTCCCTGCTACCAATACTTGCAGATTCTGCATTTTTGAGACCCGAATGAGAGACATTGACTGAGCTGCTTCTTGAACGTCGGCTCTGACCGAGTGCATTCACATGTAGCTGGGTGATGGCAGGATCCGCGGGGATTGTGCTACCGGTAGATTTTGTCAGTGGAGCAATACTGGGCTTGGCCCCTGAAGAAGCAGAGATAGAGTTCCTAGAAGACACGCTTGGACTTTTTGAAGATATGTTGGAGCCTTTTGCAGTAGCAGCTTCCTGGTTGATCTGGAAGTGTGTCGCCACCGGAGAATGCAGCCGTGAGCCTTGAGAAGAGTTGGGATGCGACTGATAATCAAGTGAGCCAGGGGTGAGATCAGACACAGACTTGACAAGCGAGTGTTGTTCTGAAACTGGGCTCTTGACTAAAGGAGTCTCCGCTGTGCTTTTATCTGTAGATCGCGATCCACCGCTAACGATGCCCCCAACAGAGGTCCTGAAACGGCTGTACAATCCGCTTAGTCCGCCCTGCAGTTCTTCCGATAGTCCTTTCTCATCTGTAGCTGATGCTGGCGCAGGCGGTGCGGTAAATTCGTTGAAGAGCGTAAGGGTGTCAGACTGATAGGCCGCATTATGGATCTGATCGAGGGTTGCGTTCATATTTTCTCGTTCGGTTTGAGTTGAAATCATGGATGCCCTCGACCTGCGTCTACTCAAAGGCAGAAACACAGACGAGGAAGAGGGGCTCGGTGTTTCATGCGATCTCGGTTCCATGTTTTATGGCTGCTGCAAGGTTAGGCTGTCAGCTCGTAGATCATCCCCGCACAATGCAAAAGAGCTGCTAGGATCGAGTCATACCGGAGCCGTAAAAGATGGGAAAGGTTTGAAGAGATAGCATAACACCAAGCTCTTTGAAAGTATAGCTCGAGTCCACAAGGTGCGAAAGACAAAGCAAGAGAAAACAAAAAAAAAAAAAACTAAAGATAAAGAATGATTTGAGCAGGGAATATTCGATCGCCCTTGCTCTCCGCAATCTGATGCTTACCCAATGACGTGGTGGGGAGCTGAGTAAGCGGTGAGCGCGTTCTGGGTCGCGTCTTATCGTTATCGACGAGTCGTTTTTTGACTCTAGTATGATCACGCTCAAACTTGAATAGCTCCGATCACCTTCAACTCCTTCAACTCCCCTTGTCAAATATGACCTTGGTGATGAATTCATCAGCACCTTGCCGAACCTGCGCCGCACGATGAATCCAGACACCCCCTGGATCGTATCCTTTATTCAGCAGGCCTTCTCGCAATATCCCAACCAGGCCGAAGACGATGGGTCCCATCTCAGCTTTAGCAACAATGGAAATGTCTACATTGCAACTGTCCAAGAGGTATTTGGATTCTCAAGAAAAAAAAAAACTGTGGAATCAACTACGTAATTGACTAACCGATCTCTCAGTGGGGTGTGGGACCCTCTGGGCATGGTGCAGTGTTGAAGGATTCAGAACACCAGATCGACGCCGTTCTATCCCGTGGTACACAGTCTTTTTTCGATCCCGCTTCAAATTCCTATCAGAAGGCACCGTCCGATGTCAGAAACCACCTGATTAAGCTCTTGGACTTCAAGCTAGTCTTCACCTACAAAGAAACTGTGCCTCATGTTCATCTGATCGTCAATGAATTCTCTATCGACTTCGAGAATGGCAAGTCCAAGAATGTTGTTCCCAAAAAGAAGCTCATGAGGAATCAAGCTGTGAGGTCGTTGATGGAATCCATGCATCAACAAATACCAGGCTCGCCAAAGACTGCAAGGCCTGGGAAGTCCAGGGACCATACAGTGAGGAACACACCTACACAGACACCAACAAAAAGCAATGCTTTAGGTGGATTTGGATCGCAAGGTTTTTCTTCGCAAATGCCATCCAATCAGAATGCCTTTGAACAATTGCCTCAAGCCCCAGCTGTACGTTCGCACAATACAAATGAACTACTTCAGCACTTAGGACCCACCTCTCCAGGGACCTTGAATCAAAACACCTCATTTTCTTTACAGCAACTACAGACGCTTTTCGCTGGCAATGATTCGAGGGAGGCACTTTTGAAACTTCTCAGCTCAGCTGGTGGTACAGGGCAGGTCGCCCCTAAACCAACGTCGAACACAGGCGACCGCTCAATTCCAAGCTCTGTAGCCAGACCTCCGATCAACAGTCGCTCGCGAGATTCAAACTCTGACGATGAAGGCTCTATTCATTCCCAGGGGAAAACATCTCCAGCTCAAACAAAGCCCGTGCGCCATGAGGTTCCGTCTTCTACCAAAAAGCGACCCCGAGAAACATCGGATGTCATATCTCAGACGGCTTTCCATGAAAGCAGAAGCATTGGGCTTGAGGCGGATATGTCGCCTCACAAGAGGCAGCGCACCGGGGCCATCGCAGATCCTTTAGAAAAAAGCGTTGAAATCGAGATGACTCAAGCGGAATCATCGCCTCCCAAGGCTCAGAGTCCAGTCACAATGGTCACTACACCGCATAAAGTTGTGGCAGCTCGACCAAACCCCTGGAAAGGGATGAGACGTATCTCGAACCGCGACGTTGTCATTCCAAAAGATCAACAAAATCTGCTTGATCAGCTATGTTGGATCCCATCTCGTCCAAATGAGCCTGCCCCTCAGGGACATGTACCACCACCACTATTGGAGGCGTGGAACAATGCCATTCAGCGACGGCATCGGCGTGTGGAACAATCCAGTGCGGTCTCAGTGCGGTCCGTCAGCCCGAGTCAAGAAAGCGACCACGAATCTATTGCAAGTAGCTCAAGTAAGAGCATTCCTTGGTCTGCTAGCCCGGACCGATCCCCACCTTCTCGCGTTCGTGGCCTTCCACCGTCCAGTCCTGTACTACGACCGACCTCTATTAGAAGTTCGACTCGCAAAGCATCTGATGATGATGTCACCTTCACAGATAGCAATGGCTTAGCCGTAGCCTCACAGCCTGAATTAAGCTACAATGAAATTCCTCAGAATGTGTCATCCCCTGGCCGACGATCTGAAGAGGTGAGAAAGGCTAAAGAAGTGGAGGAGAAAAACCTTCAGCGACTCCGAGAAGAAGAAAGAGAGAAGCAAGCAGTTGAGCATGCCAGGCTCCAGCGCCTAGAAGAGGAGCAAAAGGCTAAAGAAGCAGAAGAGAAAAGGCTTCAGCGACTCCGAGAAGAAGAGGCGAAGAAGCAAGCCATTGAACATGCCAGGCTTCAGCGTCTAGAAGAGGAGGAAAAGGCTAAGGAGGCAGAAGAGAAAAAGGCTAAAGAAGCGGCAGAGAAAAAGCTTCAGCGACTCGAAGAGGAGAAGAAGGCAAGACAAGCAAGGGAAGAAAGAGTGCGCCTGAAGCTTGCGACTCTGGGACCACCTCCAGATAAAAAACGCAAGAATGATTTTGAAAGTCACGGCTCCCAGACGACCACATCACACAAATCTCCCAGGATCCCTTCTTCCCCCCAAGCCGGTTCATTGAATCGAACTCCCCGTCGACGCTCACCATCGCACGGTGGAGAAATGAATCCTCCACAACTCTCCCAGACAAATGGTACTCCTGCACCAAATCAAGAAAAAGGCCGAAGATCATCCACACCTCCTATCAATCCAGTAATTCTTGTTGACGATGACTCCGATGATGAGTCTGTCATGGATACATCTGTGCCTTTTGCACTTGGAGAGCCCATTCCAGACCCCACGCAATCTAGTCTGGTGGAAGAGGAGCTGACCAGCTCGGGCCCATCGCTTCCGGGAGTCAGCAATGAATGCATTCAGGTTGCTGTGACTCCGATGATGGACAGTATTCGGTCGCATCGCGACCGAATAGATAAAAGCCCGATTCATTTTGAGCGTTCGGATCCCGATCAAGGCTCTTCACAGGGTCATAAGTCATCTTCACAGTCCCGTGTTCTCAATACATATCCTTTCAATAACAGTCATGAAGAGATACAATCCAGCTCAAACCCTGACGAGCCGAGTCAAGACAGGCCAATTCAGGTGGAAGTCCCTCTTACTCAACCGCAAGCCAGCAGTATGGCTTCGCAATCTCAATCTCATACCCAGGACTTGCTGAATCAATCGCAGCCAGATATCGTCCTAGACTCTTCAGGACCGGCCCAACGCCACCAGGACTTTTCCTTGGCCGCTACACAACGATCGCCTCTTCAAGTTGGATTGAACAGTCCTCGTCATTCCAATCAGCTTCCTTCAAACAAAGAGACACGAGCGTCCGCATCGGAAAAACGCCTCTCCAATAACCTGACTACGTCTCCGGAAGTCGCCTTGACGCAATCAGCAGAAGGTGCAAGGAATGAACAAAGTCCGTCTTCGTCGAGAGGCTCTCAGTCTATGGAGCAAGTACAAGATACTGAAGCCCCAGTAGACCCAACAGCGAACACCCAAAGTGCCCAGCTGCTTGCTCGTAGACAGGGCTTCATCAGCAGTGCAGGATCGAAAATCCAGGCCCCGGATGTGTATAGGCAGTTCTGCAGCTACTATTCATCCTACTCTGGGGATTTTGACCACTTCACATTGCTCTGTCGGAAACTCCATGCTTTCCGACAACAAGGAAAACTTCCACGATCATTCCTGTGGGATGACTTTATCATCATGCACCTTCAAAGCTATCCTCGTTACCTTGACGAGCACATATCTCAGGATTCGAATAGCTTGAGCTACGAGGATTATTTCCTAGCGAACTTTTCGTCTCCTTTCTACAAGAAACGCAGTCTTACAGCTCAAGGGATTGAAGCAGTCGCATCACAGCCCATTGTTGAGGCAACTCGGAGCTCACCATGTCCAGTACCAAGTCCTCTGCCACGTTCACCCATCAACGCTTCTTTTACTGCGAGTCTGGTAGACAAATTCACCGACTTCCATACTCAATCATTCAACGCCACGCAGGATGATCTTCCTCCCGTGAATCCTGAAGGGCTGGAGGCTCCAACCTCATCCCCCGAGCCAATTAAGCTCGAAGGAGGCGAGTCAAGTTTATTCGACTTCATGAGTACGGAGATATCCCGCCCGGTTCCTCGTCGTGAAAAACGAAAGCCTCGCGAGGTAATCAGTCATCCAGCGCCAGAACCTACTACCCAGTCATCACCCAGGCCATTCATTCCAGAAGACACGGACATAGAGATGATTGAAATTCCTGAGACTGACCCGGAAGACAATGATCAAGATGAGCAGGAGGAGCAGGATGACGACACACTCCACGAAACGGCGAGTGTTGAACTAGGCGATGAATCCTTCGTCTCTTCAACGAGGCCTCACTCCCGTGAAGAGGAAATGCCAGTTGAGTCTGCCGTTGAATCTGCTGCCATTACAGCCCCAGTCCCAGCTCCGGAAGAGCAAGAGCAAGAGTCAGAAGATGAAAATGAGAACTGGTTCCTTTCGCTTCGTCATCTGCGTCCTAAAAGGGGCGTTTGGTCCGACGGTCCAACGGAGTTCAAGCGCTGGGCAGAGGGTGACCAAAACATGGAAATCGAGCGAGATCGTCGCGGCGGTGCTAAAATCGAGTTAGATGAGTACGGGGTGATTCGACGACCTGTGTTTCGCTGAAATGTTTATGCCATCATGATTATGGAGGTTAGGCTATGAGTTGCGGTCCGAAGTCCCATCTACATGATTATTTTTGGGCTCATGTACACATTACTACAGATGCTACTTTCTCGTTAGCATGATTGATTTAGATACCCATTTGTTTTTCGCTCCTACTAGTGCGGAGTAATACAAATAAACTTGAAGGATTTTTTAAAGATTGACTCATTTTGATATTGGACTGAAAACTAATTTACTAGATCATTCATCCATACAAGATGGCAGAAACAATATATACAAGACAGATTGTCACTGGCCACGGGGGGTCATGCAAGCATTAAATCATCAAATGCTAATCAATGCAAAAGGCAAGTAGAAAAAAAAAAGCCAACAGGTAGACTAAACCCAAACAAGCACAATCATCGCAAACGCCATGGTATCACCAATCTAAAGGAACGCTGGATACAAAAAAAGGAGTGAATAAATTTTGTTTCACGAGCGTCGCTTAAGAGTGGCGGAAAGGCTCGTAAGGGCTAGCATGCGGCTGCTGGTGAGTCATGGGGTAAGAGTTGTTGGGAGGAGGAGGGTAAGAGGTGTGGTGCTGCTGAGGAGGAAGGGCACCAGTGGCACCGATAGGCTCATAGGTGTAAGGGGCCTTCTCGGCGGTCAGACCACGGTTGCGGTTCTTGTGGTTGTAAGGCGAGCGACCAGAGCAGCAGCAGACACTGAAGACCCAGAAGAAGGTAGCAGCGAGAGAGAAAGCGACAGCGAGCCAAGTAGTGGCGAACATGTTCTTGCCCAGAGACAACTTAATACCGTAGGCCTTGAGGGTATTGCCCAGGGTGCTTCGGAATACGACGAAGAGCACGGTGGCAGTGATTGAGGCGGCGGCGGTGAAGATGAGGGCGGCGAAAGCGAACAGAGTAGTAACGCAGCTACCCCAGCGACTGCAGATAGCGAAGAATCCGACCAGGAGTTCGACGATGGTGAGGATGAAGGCGATGATGTAGGCGATGAACATCCACTTGGAGACGGCCTTGTAGATCTTCATATCCTTGTTGTAATCGGAAGGAAGCTCATCTTTCACGGCGGTGCTGTTGTCCAGACCCCAAACGGAGAGCGGGTCGAAGTAGAACTCGGACTTGGGCTTGGAGCAGTGGGTAGTTTCGAAGTCGCCGTCGCGGATGTCACCATCGCAGTAACCCCAGAGACCGATGTCGTAGAATTCCTTGACGAGACTATCCGCCTCGTTGCTAGCCAGCTGTTGTACCAAGTCCTCCACCTCGGAAGCGTTGACACTGGTAATGCCGAATTCCTCAAGCAGGTTCTCGATTTCACTGGTTGTATCCGTGCCATTTGTCAAGTTTGAGAGATCGATCTATGGAGCGCAATTGTTAGTTGTGCGTCGTTCGCGATGGTAGGATAATCTTTTTACTCACCCTCAAGAAGTAAAGGTTGCTCAAGGTGCTAGAGCTAGCCTTGGTACATCCCAGACCGACGATGATGATACAGATCAACGTCGCGATCGTGAGGAGATACGGCGTGATGATACACGCAATGCGACCACCTTTTCCCATGATGACGTTGGATTGAGCGAAGTGTGAGAGTATAGGGTATGGAAGGTCTGTCGGGGATATATGTAGTATAAACTGGGGGCGGGGGCCTTAAATAAGGGAAAGGTCAGATGGAAAGTACCGAATAAACAAAATCCACCGGGGGAAAACAACCGGTTTTAACTTGCGATGATCGTCGCAAGTCAACGTACAGCCTCTTAGCAACGACGACACCAGCCTCCCTGGTCAGAGGCGCAGTGCCGAACAGGCCACCAATCAAGGAGGTTTAGAGAGGGGGAAAAGTGGAGTCAAGGCTAGATATTGGATGGTCAGTGATCAGTGATCAGTCAGTTGTGGGCATCTTTGGGCGGAAAACATGGGTAAAACATGGGTCGCCACGTTAAGTTTCTATTCGTGTTCAACGCTAGTCTGGATTAGGCAGTTCTGGGTCTGGAAAAATTCAATAAAAAATACAATTCAAAAAATTCAATTTGAAGAACACATAGAGAAAATACACTACAAATTACAACAGTACATAGAACCTTGGAATAGATCAAGATGAAATATGTATATATACTATATATCAATCAATTATAAACCATCTCTTACCTGGATTCAATATGAGACCATTTTACTTTTCTCCTCGTTTCCCCTTGATTAAGAGTTAATTACTCGTCACCCGTCTCTGGGTCAGGGACTATCGTTGCCTGGTGGGGATAATCCATGGTTGACCGCAGGATCGTCAGACTAGTATCACCCCCATCCAGCCCTGTAGCGAGCCCTGTAGCGAGCCTCGTCATCCTCTTCCAGAAAAATGAGGAACACGAAAAAAATAAAAAATGAAATTATGGAAAATATTATACATAAAATCCGAGAACCAAAATAGAATACATACAGTACTTAGGTAGCATTCTTCGGCACTTGACCTAGGGACCAGGTGATCTCCGGCACCAATATTGAATCTCCAGGCTTCTACTTTTCATCCTTGGCGATACTGCCGCGCCCCATTCCGCGTACACGCGTTTTTCCCGCATGGACACCCACATTCTTTGCATCGTATTCTATATTTATTTTTAAACATTAGACTTTATGGGGCGCAGTACTGAAAATATCAGAATGCAAACTTCAACTTGAACTTACAAGAAAGAATATAGTTACCTACAGGACTCAATCTCTACAGAATAGTGTTATCGATTGTAGACTCGAGTGCTCGGATATATCAGCCACCTACGCAGATATGCCCAGGTGCCAAGCACTGATGCCGCGGCCTGCATGGGTCTTGAATCTGGTACATAAGAGTACATAGATCGATCATATCCATACTCAAGTACTTGCAGGCAACAACCTGAACAACTACCAGCATCTGATGTATACTATCATCCAAAATATCAGACACATATGATTGATTGAGTGCATCTACATCTTGCCACGGATCAGTTGACACTCCCTAGCACACAGGCCACACAACTTGATGCATGTCTCTCTCAAGTGCACATGTGCCGTTGCTTACGCAAAATAAGGCTCCAGAGTCGGCAGCATTCCCACATAAGCAGTGCCACTTGGCGGCTCCATACTAAAGATATAGTCTCCCCACCAAGGACCCGCCGCCCACCACATCGCTCCTAACCAGGCCGCGGAGTTCTCCTCCATATAAGTCAACATGCCCTCAATCGCCTCCTCACAAACATCATTCACACCACCAGCAAACTCACCCAGAATACCAACCTTGTTATTCTCAATCAACCACTCTGTTGCGGACTCCACACGTGATTGACCAATCGTACTCGACACACATGTTGAGCTGGTACCGGATCCATCTGAATCAAGGTACTGGTGCATCTCGTAGACGATCTTGTCTTCGGGGTCAGTGAGGTTGACCATGTTCGTGTTGTATTCTGTCCAAGTCCAGGCACCTGTCCACGAGTTTCCTTCCACGAAGATGTACTGGGATGTTGCTCCTGCAGCGCGAATACCGTCGATGGCGGCTTGGTTGAGATCTAGCACGAGGGTTTGGTCCATGTCGTAGTATTCGTTGTCTAATGGTTTGAACTCAGTTAGTACCTTTACTATGGAGATGGGCTGAGGTGAGGTAACGAACTTGTATCAAAGATGACCAGATCATTGGAAGCGAACTGTCCAGCGACGTTTGTCCAGAAGGTCTCGAAATCCGATGTACTCTCGATGATCTCGCCATAGCTGTTGAAGTCAATTAGTATCAGCTGGGAGTGTCCTTTCTGGGGATTATGTAGGACTATCTTACTATCGACCGTAGTTGTGTGGATCAATAACCGCATGAACTCCTGCCTGGGTGATGTAGTCCACCACCTTGACCACTGATTAATATCAATCTGACGACTGCTCGAATATGACTTGCGACGTACATATGTCAAGTTACTCAAGTATTCCTCATCGAAGGAACCCGTCATCTCTGTTGGGACCAATCGTTCCATCAGGAAGGTCACGCGGAAGATATTCATCCCATTGTCGATGAGGGTCTGGATGGTACTAGTGTCTGGAAAGATGTAGTCGACTCCCTGTTGATGTGTGAGTCTCACATTATAATATTAATTAATACAGCACTCGAGGGAACTGTTCAACTCACGTAGACACCAGGATAAATATCGGTGCCAAATTCGGCACCAGACTCATTGGCGCCAAACCCTAGCGTGGATTCAAGTTAATATTCGTAGTCATTGCTGATAGAGCCTGAGTAATCACATTCGAAAGAAGATGCCTTCTTTGTAAACTTCTTTAAGTTTAATGGAGATGCGGCTGCAAGTGCAGCCGCAGCTAGGATGGCGAAGCGATTGAACCTCATATTGATGGCCCTATTGCTGGTATTTGGTGCGACGTTCTTTGAGTCTGTGATTGCCTAGGAAAATCTTCATTTTTCCCGCGACATACCCCCATTTTATACTTTTATACTAAACGATGTGCATGTGAATTGGTCGAATTGAGTACGCGTGGCTCTCTCTCATCCTTCCCCCTATGCATCTGAGCGCAGGAACCACCGGCAGTGTACCTGACAGAACAGAGTCAAAAGAGACACGGAGTAAAGCTACCCGGCCCGTCCTCCCGTGAATAATTTTAAACAGATGATATTACCTCGTAATCCGACGATGATCTGAGAACCTTTTGCGGGGTATGAATGGGCACCAATAGGTACGATTCCACCAAAGACTGAGAGAGAATAGACAAGCCATTACGTAGATGGTTGGCAAATCCATATCCGAAACGGGGTTTATGGGTGAAGTCCAATTAGTATACGCCGAGGAGTGCCTCATATGTCCGCAGAGCCCGGTTCAAGCTTTTTCTTCAGGAGAAAGTGGTGTGTATCAAGAAAGCTCTATTGGGCCGATCAGATGGTGTTTCTGGAACCCCGTGGTTTTTCGGGAATCGATCAGCGCACTGACACTGGATATGGTAGTATTCATAGAGTTCCTGAAGAGTTTCGTTATGCTGTCCGGATAATTCTTACGGAGTTATGAAAAGAGTGTTGTTGACGTTGTTGTCAATTGCGGGGAAGTGGTCCAAGTCCCTTGAATACTAGTGATTCCCTAAAACTTGCTCCTTGGTATGATTTCAGCGCGACTGTCGCGGTGTATGAATAAGAAATAGTATGACGATTTTGATTGGGTAAAAAGAAGTCTCATGGCCATATCCCAGAGTCGTGGCCTGACCTGGGCGAGTCTTAAGAGAGGGCACTGCCAGTGGTTATTGCCGTGACATGGGAGAAAGAACTTTGGAAGGCTACATGGGATGAGTATAGTGAGAGTTCCAGTGATATCTATCACTTTCCAACCGGGTTTCTCTAAATCTTCTTCTTACACTATGCCAGTCCCAGTGCCCTCACATACACTACAAAAATGGCCGATACTGGAACCTTTATACCATTCAACTCGAGAAAGTACTCGATGAGAGGTACCGGGTTGATCATACACTTGAAAATGGAGGTCAGTCGACTGCCTGGATGACTTTTTGACCCCATCAAGAGTAACAAAATGTTGTTCTGATGTTGATTCGGTAGGGTGATAACATGCATGTGTGCAATATATTATGTCAAAAGTATTCACCAACTACTCATATTAGTAGAAGCGGCCGACTGCAGCAGAAGTGCCAGATGAGCCCTGGAATGTTATGCTAGATCACTCTGTGCAAGGAAGAACTTGAAAGGGAAGATGATTTTAATGCTGGGATGTCAGGTGATCCCCCTGACATTATTCTCTTTTTCTCTCCCACTTCACCACATCTCCAGGGCTCATCACCACTCTCCAGGGCTCTGATATTGACTGGGGTTATATTACTCAGGATCCCAGGTGCCCAATCCCTACAAATATTTCAAATTTTGGAGAACTTGCTTTCCCACATCTTAGTGCTCCATATGTCTAAGATCAACCTTGGAAGGCCATGAACCTATCTCAATACTAACAACGCCACATTCTTCGGCTGCGTCTCCACTATGCGCGGAGATGTGGCTGGGCCGCTCATAGGGCAGCAAGACCAAAAGCTTGGAGCTTTGCAGGTGACCCCAGTGAGTCCAATGAGGACCTTGGAATTTCGTCAGTGATTTCAGAGAATTTTCATTATTCATTTTTCATTTCAAACCACCAATTGCCTCGTGTTCTCCAGAGTGTTCTGTGCTGACTACTCCAAGTATTTCAAGGAATTCAAGGACAGGGATTGGAACCGGATCTGCTTTTCCCCCCACTGATCCGCCAAATAAGCAGTGTCCTGGCATACCAAGTGCTCCTCCCCCACCAGACGATCAAGATCAAATCCTTGGGGTCCATGACTCGACCAGGTTGATTTGGTGCCTTGTACCTATCTTGGTTCATCACTCTAAATCCTTTGGAGCTCAGAAATTGGGTTCCAATGCAACGCTTTTTCCAGTTCATGACATGATCGCAGTGCAGGAACCAGGAGGTCGATGACATCAGGCGGGACCGATGACGTCGGCGATCGAGCTTCTTCCCCCCAAAATGCAACTTTGTGCAGTTCAATGGCTCCAGTTTCTCCAGTTGATGGCGCACTATTGGATCTATGGATTGGTTAGCGTCCAATTGAGTTGGATGGGACTTCCTCTAGTGTGAATGTAGTTAGCTGCTGCAGCTCTTGGAGGCGCAGCAGGATCCGCCAAGGTCCGGGTTGTTATGGTGATGCTTCATAGTGGATGCTTCAAAAATTGATTTCTTTTGTGCTTGGAGTTCTCCATAATTCTTGTTCTTTTTAACCTCGTGAACTCACTGCTCATTTAATCCCAAATCGGGTTAAGCTCCCGATTGTCGACGTCACCTTATAAAAAAGTTCTCTGCTCTTTGATACTTATTCCTCTAATCTCTCTATAATATCTTCAATCGCCAACCGCTTGCAGCTTTTCTCCCTTCCGCCGTATCCCGTTCAAAGTGAGCAATCCCTACCACACGTCACTACTCCAGAGCTTTGCGCAAGGCACCGATCTTTGCATTTTTGATTTTTTTTTTTACTGTCTTTTTTTTTCTTTTACATTTGACCTAACCTTGGGAACTTGAACTCTGGCTGCAGGTACACTTCTACAAGAAATCTCAACCTTTCCTCCTCTCCAACCCTCTAAACCTCGCCAACATGCATCGTACCTATTCTATGCGCCAGACGCGCGCCCCGACCGCTTCGCAAGTCGATAACCCCGCTCCTCCATTGTCTTCAACCAAGTCCAACCGTTGGTTAGGAAAGGGTGGTCTCGGTGAGTGATGAGAAAGACTCAAATCCTGGTGTTGCGACTTCGAGGTGCGGCCGATCGCACGATCCGGTTATAAGTGGGGGGAGTGCGAAGCTATAGCTGCCCGATCGGGGACTGTTTTGCCCGATCGGCGCCTCTCAATCCTGCACCTACGGAGAACGAACGCACACGAGGAAGATGGAATTCGGAAATATGGATAGCAGCAACTAACAATTATGCGATTCTAGGCCATGCGTTCCGTAAAAATGCTGCCGGTGCCTTTGGCCCCGATCTGGCGCGCAAGCTGTCGCAGCTCGTGAAGATGGAGAAGAACGTCATGCGCAGCATGGAGCTTGTCGCCCGCGAGCGTATGGAGGTCGCTGTATGTGCCTACTTTCCTCCCAATATTTCAACAATTAGCCCTGGATCAATTAACTAACAATTTTAGCAACAACTCTCCCTCTGGGGTGAGGCCTGCGACGAGGATGTGTCGGATGTCACGGATAAGCTTGGCGTCCTGATCTACGAGATCGGTGAGCTGGAGGACATGTTCGTTGACCGCTACGACCAGTACCGTGTCACCATCAAGAGCATCCGTAACATTGAAGCCTCCGTGCAGCCCAGCCGAGACCGTAAGTCAAACCAATCTCCCCCTCGACTCCCTTGACCCCCTTAGGATTCAGTTACCTGGGTAATCGAGAAACCGGAGAAAGTAACCGGACTAACCCGCATTTCTTCACACCAGGCAAGCAGAAGATCACCGATGAGATCGCCAAGCTCAAGTACAAGGATCCCAACTCCCCCCGCATCGTCGTCCTGGAGCAGGAGCTCGTTCGCGCCGAAGCCGAGTCCCTGGTCGCCGAGGCCCAGCTGTCGAATATTACCCGTGAGAAGGTCAAGGCTGCGTTCCAGTACCAATTCGATGCCCTGCGTGAGCACTGTGAGAAGGTTGCCATCATCGCCGGCTACGGAAAGCACTTGCTCGACCTGATCGATGATACCCCCGTGACTCCAGGTGAGACTCGCCAGGCCTACGATGGATACGACGCCAGTAAGGCCATCATCCAGGACTGTGAGGATGCGCTCAGCAACTGGGTTAGCTCCAAGGCTGTTGTCAAGTCCAGTCTTTCTCAGCGCTCCCACACTCTCTCCCAGCGCCACCGCCAGAACATCAAGAACCGCGAGGGTATCGATCTCTCTCAGCAGGATGCCCCGATGGCCGGAGACCGTGACTCTTGGTTGCCCGCCGATCAGCACCCCAACTATGAGGATGGTGAGGACGGTGTCAGCACTCTAGAGGGAGAGATCCGTGGTCGCGAGGAAGAGCGTGAGCCCATTGCGGCTTAAGTGAGAAGAAGACAAAGACAAAGATACCAGTATTCTGACGTTTTTTATTTTCTTGTTTTCTTTCTTTTTCCATCCTTCACGATCAACGGCTCATTCCGACTCCTGATTTCGGCATCCCCACACCCATGCAATATCCCTGTTGAAACGCGTGATCAATCAGCTATGTCGTGATTATCATGCCAGGCCTATAGTATGTTAAGTGGCATGCTTGTACTTCGGCACCACTCGATGATATACCCAATCCCGATGGCAAAAGGCACGGTCACGCAATGGTTGTAACCCTCGGGTTCATGAATTACCCCTGCGATCCGAGAACAGTACCACCTTGTTCATTCCCTCCTTATTCGCCATTAATTTCTTCTTTCATCCACATGATGACCCTTATGTCGTGATCAGTGCCCGTGGGTCGTGCTGTTCTGCCCCAGTTTTTTGTCTTACCTGTTTGTGGGTCAGGACCCTGAATCTCCAATTTTTTAACCTTTTATCAGTTCGGTTCTCCAGGTTTGATGGGGTTGGAACTTCATGACCGAAGAACACGCATGGGCTCTTATGTTTTCGTTTTTATTTTCTTTTTTTGTTTCCTTGGTGTCTTCTTTTCCCTAATGTAATACCATCTTGTGCTGGGCTTTGAACTTTTTTTCGACTTTGTTTGATAGGAGAGTCGAGCTGGGTAATCACTAGGTGCCAGTGTTAATGAAATCGTCTTATTATTTGATTTTGAATGTTTAGCACTAGTGATAGCCTGAGTATACTGGCATATGAACTTCCAAGCCTGAGGTTAGGTAGGAGGGGAACTTCTACGGAGTACATACTACATGTAGTATACGTAGTGCCACTCAACCATGGACTCGAAGTGCCATGATTGTACTAAATGTAATCCTAAATCCTAAGGTTGACATGTGAAGTGCCATTTGACTCTATACCCCACGTAGGACCCTGAAAATACTAGCTGGATATTCTGTAGTTGGCTAAGTCTACTAGTGCCTACTCTAGTCGTAGGCATCCACGTTTAACTGGACCTCGGAACTTTTCATTTAAAATCAAGTGTATGAGGCAAGTGATCTACAGCCCTGAGCTATTGGTACCAGAGACTCCAGGTCAACAGTAGCAGGATTTACTAGGTGTCAGACCGACAAGCAAGTCTGAGATGATACGGGAGAATGTAAAATCAGGAAAAAATGGTGGAGAAAAATCTGGGGACTCTTGATTTAGTCCAAGCAATAGAGGTCTGGATGCCTCGTATGTATATGCAGAGTGCAGAAAAGCAAACCCAAACGAGAGAACAGTAAAACAACCTTGGAATATGAAACCAACATTCCCGGAAAAAAGCAAAAAACCTTGAAACAGACCAGCACGAATTAAGCAAACCCATCCAATAGAAACCAGCCCACAAGTGCAACTTGCGATTCTCGGAACACCACAACCACGATATCTGGTCCCTCGCTCCTGTAAACAGGGGGATCATGTTTCCCATTCCAGGAAGAGAAGAAACCAGTATATCATATGACGACTGACATGCATAAAAAAGAGTATAAGAGGAGTATCGAGGGTCTGGACGGCGGAGAGATGGAGGAGGTCCAGAGTAAGAATCGGAGAGGAGATAGAAGGGTTGAGAGAAACAGTGTCGGAGAAGGAGACGTTCTGAGAATCGCAAGCCACGGTCGGCAAGGGGACACACCCCAAGTCGCAGAAGAACGAGAATAGGAGATAATAGATCGTGACATCATCATAGGTTGTTTGAAACCCCTCTTGCCTTACCCTTCTCGCAGATCTCTAGTCCAGTCTTGATAAATAATTGGAGGTAGAGAGGGAGGAGGGATATAGGGAGAGGCAACCTCAAACCGAACAAGCACAGTGACGACAAGGACAAATGCAGAAACACCAACGTGGTCCTCCGAGTCGAAGACGACCGCGGAATCAAGAGATGATACATGAAGGTACCCAGTATAAAAAAAGAAAAGTAGGCAAAAGACAATCGAAAGCAAAAACTTATGTTTTAGTGCTTACTCGTCAGTGCCCACGCCCTTCTTTTTAGGTTGGATATGTTTTTGTCCCCTGGTGACGGCGGATTTCGGTTCTAAGGCTGTGCTGTCGTGAGGGGGAGGAGGCATACGAGTGGTAGCCTCATGCTTCTCAGTCAGCAGGTTCTTCAGCCATCGGTTCTCCATCTCCAGCTGGGCGACGCGGGCCTCAAGAGAAGCATTCTTCTCTGTGGTCTCGCGAACAGTCCGCTCAAGGACCTGTTCACGCTGCTTCTTCTTCTGGCGGAAGCGAGCACTAGCCGCCGTGTTACGACGACGTCGGTCCTCTTCAGCCGCACCTCGTACACCTTCCTCTTGACCCAGAGCCGCGGCAATGCGGTCTCCAGAGATGGAAGTGCTGTACTTGGTGTTGCCCATCTGACCATTAGGCGGAGAGATGGATGATGAGACATCAGATGGAGTCATCTGTCCCGGAGCATGGCCGAGCTCATCGGGCGCAAAGGGGACCGGCGGGTAGATAGAGTGAGCCGAGTACGGCATCATGTGGTCGGGAATGGAATAGTTGATGGATTTATCCCCAGTAGGACCTGAAGAATGGAGTAAGCAATTGTCTTGATTGAGACTCAAGTTCAATATCGTAGAGATATTCATCCGTTCGAGGTAAAGTGATCCGCAACCCTATCGAGGGAGCCGCCTGGACCATGCACACGATCATTCTTTACATCAAATAAACGCCAGGGTTCACACATATGAAGGGGGGATTAGGGGGGGAAATAAGATGTGCAAGTGCTAGGTTAAGCCCCATGCAGTCAGACTGCTATAGTGCTACGCTCATTTGCGTGCGGGATTGCGTGCTCGCTATTGAGCTGGCATTGGGGCCGATGATCTCATCCCAGAAATGAGATAGATCACTGGGTCAAAACCAAGACCGGAATCCGCAGCTGGAGCTGCATGGCTGTTTCTGGAGCTGGAAGCACGAGCTTTTTTTTTCCGGCCCAAAAATAGGCCTTCATGTATGATGATCGGGGAGGGGAATCTGGTACAAGGAAAGGGGGTCCGAACGACACCGCCATATAAAAGGCATCAAGTTCGTAACAAGGCTGGGGGAAGAAGGGGAAATGATACAACAATGCATATTGAATCACGCATACAAAAATCGAATATCGGGGAACAAATCGGATTCCGCGAAATAAAAAATTGGTCAAAAAATCAAAAAGGGGGAAAATAGTAATGAATTCCTCATTTCACAATTCGCAGTGTAAATTGGAATGCAATCTGCTGCTTCCCCCCGGGCCCCCTCTCCTAGGCTTCCACGCAGAATTGAACACGAACCATAAAACAAAGCGATGGCGCAAGAAATGCAACATTTTGGCAAAACAGGTCAAAGCTTGTACGTACCGTGATAGGGATATCCCCGGAGATCGAGGGAAGACCGTTCATCCTCAATACTATCGTAGGAGCTAACAGACAAGCCTCCCATGCCCTCGGTCTGATCATAATCCATATTCACGTTGGCAAACGGGACCAGCCCGGTGTCAGCGTCAAATGAGTATTGTCGGGCCTTGGCTGCTGGATCGTGCCGCGACAATAAAAAGTTGAAGTTTTCGAGTTTATCGAACGCAGGCCCCGGAAGACGAGAATGCGATAGGTCCTCAGGCATGATGGAAGAAAGAAGGTTGATGGAGGGGTGTGGAATGTAGAAATAGGAAAAAACAAAAGATGCACGAGCAAAGAGGTTTAGTCCAACCAGTACCTTCCCCCCAAAAATCCAATCCTCCAAAAAAAAAAATGAAGAAAAAGAAAAAAAAAATTAAAGAGTTTTAGGGAATCAGAGAAAAAGCCAAATGGCTTGATTCGATGGCGACTTGCCCTGATTATTTGCGTTTTAGGGCTCTGAGCTCCGACAGGAGGGGGGGGGGGGAACGTGTTGAAGTTCCAAGCTTACTCGAAAGTCGTAAGCAAATTCTAATTCCACGGGAGAACCCCAGATCAGATGTGGAAGAGGGGGGCGATCCCGGAAAGAAACAAATCGGCGAAAGAATAGATTGATTTGACAGGTAAAAAATACGGGCTGGTCGGAGATTGGAGAAGGGAAAGGCGGATTCGGGCCACGATCACCTCACGTAGACAAGACAACCATGGAGACTTCGCATAACGCGCCACGTCCAGTTCACGAATCACGATGCAGGATGTAAGTGGGAAGTCAAAAAAAGGGGGCAAAGAGGGGTGGGACAGGGGGTGAAAGGACGAAAAGATGTAAAAGCAAGCCCTCAAGATCAAACTAGTCGATGATCTGATAGAATGGAGAAATGTCGTGATCGCGAGTTCTGGTTCGTCCGCTGCGCCTCCTCACCGCTTTGTACGGGAGAGCAATTTATGCAGTGTGGTGTATATATCACAATATTAGATAGAAAATATAGGAATAATGATAGAATAAAGATGGATCTGTTCAAAAAAGAGGCTCAATGGAGATGCCTGAAATCCCCAGATTTTATATGATTCCACATGGGCCCTGGAGTTGCTTACAATACGCGAATATGAGTCTCGTTGTTCTCGAAGAGCTGTGACGGGACGGAGAGGTATGGCTCGTCTCCACTTCCTCCACTTGAGATGACGCGGACTGGATTCAATTTGTTATTTCTTACGAGATGGACGGCCCCGGGGATGTACGAAGTATGTAACCTGAGCCTTGGCATTCTTTCTAAATGAAAGTGGAATTGCTTAGTCCCAGTGATGTACTTATGTCCTACTGGTACTGACTCTCCCGAGGTCCATTTTAATATCCATTTCATCTAGATCTTATAAGACCTTCACCGGAATTCTCAATGCTGATGGAAATACTAGTACATACCGTCATGATCGGCTTTTTGTCCCCTCCTCTCGGGATATTCTTTTTTCTAGTCCAAAAAAAAAAAAAAAAAAATTTGAAAGGGGGAAAAAGAAATTCCATCATCGATCCTATGACATAGTCTCGTGTATGTCGCCATCTTCCCCAACTTTGGGCTCATGCCGACAAGCTATGATCGTGGCTGCATCTTCAACGCTGGTCCCACGTTGCCGCGCTCCAACTCGCTCTTGTCCTAGAATAGTATCTTCGGCCACGGTCCGGTAAATGTCTGCGAATCCGCCATAGACACTACTACCAATCCCATCCCATCCTCCTTCCTGATCAAAAGCTTCGCCTATGCCACGCATCTCATCCACCCATCGATAGGCTTTGGGACTCATGCCGATCACACCCGACTGAGCAAGTGCCGCCGTGTGGGGTGAGTATTGCTGGAGATGGTCTAGCAACTCCGGGAGAAGCGATTCCCGCTGCGCGGTGGAAAATGATAAGATCGACAATGCCGTCAGTCCTTTGGTCAACGCTGCAAAGGAGAGCTTTAACGTAGAAGCCGCTCCAATCTTATTCGATACCAACTTCAGGTTCAGAACGTCAGCGAGCTGTGTCCAGGTGGAGGGGAGGTCCACTGCTCCCGACAGCACCACGCTGGGTTTCTTCCACGTCCCGTCCTGTACGTTTGTCGATGGCGGGCCCCCAATAATTCCGCCGTCAAGGAAGTGGCACGGAGCCGAGCCACCCATTGACGTGGCCAACTTGTCTGTTTCAAAGAGAGTTGCCATCTCCTCCGCCAATCGGGCAGGTGTCGCATTCAGTTCGAGGAAGTAGAGTGGGCTTCGACTCGGCCGGTCGTTCACCTCCTCAACGGACTCCCGTCTGTTCACCGTATCTGGCTGTTTGAGGGCCCCCGCAATCCGCTCCGCGGTGGCCACGGCGTTCCGGGGAGGAACAATAGATAATACGTAGTCTGCCTGGACCACTAGTTCTTGGTCGGTCGGTAACACCTCGATTTCAGCGGCTTTGATTCGAGCCAAGGTATGTTCACTGGGAGAAGCATCGGGTTAGTCTTGAACATAGGTATACGTAAAATCCGGTTAAAAGAGCCACAAAACGTATAGATTCGTACCTTCTTCCTTCACCGACTGTAACCACACGATAGTCGTGTGACTTGAGTAGTCTCGCCATCCCCATCCCCATATCTCCGATGGAGAGGATCCCCACTGTGACTGCCCGCATCCTTGGTTTGTCAATATCAACTGATCGATTCAAACTTGTCTAATAGTTCAGGTCAGAAACATCAGGAATTTGTCTGATAAATAAACCAAGTGCGGGGCAATTTGTCAGCTTTAGTGTAGGTGGCGTCTTACAGTTGGACATACAGATAGGTATCATTTAAGCTTAGATACCCCTATGCAGATTTAATAGATAAGACCGTCCAAGCTCTGTTAGACTGAGATATCATTGAGCCTGCAGATCATTTGATAGCAGGACCGTGCCATGCATCTTATTAGCTCAATGATCCTGTCCAGGTCTATATGAAGCTATTAACTCCGAGTCCGAAATCAACCAGTTGGCGGGATGCCGATGAGTATATCGCACATTTGGAGAGATGATTATTTTCTTTGTCTCAGAGACCAACTTAGAATCGATATAGACATGGATACCGATTTCAATAATCAGAGTACATCAATGGTACATCATCCCCCACGTTATGAGCGACCAGGGTCGAGGTTCCACCCTGGTACCCCAGACGCACACACAAAATCCGGGACTCGGAGATGCCGACTATCCGACCCAACGTCGTGTCCCATTAGAAATCACACCCAATCTTAACATCATTTCATGCACCACGAAAGGAATTAATTCAAGACCCTCTTTGAGTTCTCCGTCTCCGCCAAAACCAACAGAGAGGCCCTTATATGTCAGATCTCCCCACTAGAAAAAACCGAGGTCTTGGCATGACCTTGTGTGGATGAAACTCCGATCTGGAATATGGGGGAAATGCACAACGGAATGCGACGCTCAGTTGGCATAACCCCCGATACTTCAAGTCTCTACTCCACTCAGAAAATGCACCACATCGGATCCACAGGTCCAAATGGGCTGCCCGCGGTCGGGCGGAAAAGAAGCCAGAGGGTAGGTCGCGCTACCCAGACCCGCTATATGGGCGATATTGGCAATCTCGCTGACTCCGGTCTTAGGCCTGTGACATGTGTTACCGGAAAAAGACACGATGTGAAGTTGAGGGGCCTGGTTTGATCTGTCTCCAATGCATCCGCCGTAGGACGAAGTGTGTGTTTCCATCCCAGCAACAAGTTGCTCCACCGCAAGAAGAGAAGCAGGAACAATTGCCAAGGTAGTTGCTTCTACCCCTTCAAAGAACTGATCATGTTAGTATAGGTCAAGCTAACATCTGATGGCAGTAATGATCAGTACATAGACTCTTTAAAAACTCGTCTGGAGAGAGTTGAGTCTCTGCTTCTGGCGGCTGGTATCTTACATGAAAGTGACATCACTCAAGATACACTCTCAGAGGACGAGGATGGGAACACGTCTGATGACCAATGGATCGCCGATGACCGTCCAGGATCATCCCGTCGAATGTCGACTCATTCTGAGTCCTCGGAATATTACGATGCTGAACAGTTCCCCGGGGGTGGTGATGTTGAAGCTACTCCAATCTTCAGAGCTCATGAAAGCGACGACTCGCGATATTTTGGTTGGTGCTCCTATTTTGAAAAACTGAATTTAATGATGCTAAACGCTAATGGGTTCGACTAGGTCGATCATGTTCTCTTTCCATCTTATCCCGAGGTGGAATCGACTGGATCAAGAGAAAAACGGGCGATGATAGTTTTTTGAGCATTCTAGCTCGTGGTTCAGTTCATGATGGTCCCTGGAACACATGGCGGCCAGATGTCTTTCATGATCTCTTTGCCTCTCAAGTGTATAAACCTCTTCCGCCAAGGTCCGAGGTCTTCTCGCTTATTAAGGACTTTTTTCGCACGACAAATCGTATGTTCCCAATCTTCCATGAAGCGTCTTTCATGAGAATGGTAGAGTGGCAGTATACACAGCAGACCTGTGACGATTCCGCTCTGTGGGCCAGTATCAATATTGTGATCTGTCTGGCTTATGAATACCGATTCTCGAACAACCTGAAACCCGAGAAAGACCGCGAAAAGGCCCGTCTATACTTTAAAAACGCTGTATCAGTCTTTACTGAGCTAGCATTACGGCGCACTGATTTACTCAGTGTTCAGGCTTTGATCTGCATGGTATGCTTTTCCCTGCTTTCCGTGTACTGCTATCCTGCTCCAATATACCATACTAACTCATCTTGAAGGGCTTCTTCCTTCGCGGAAATGCTGGCACACAGGCTGCCCTGCCATTTATGACAGCAGCAATGCGGTCTTGTCAGAGAATGGGGCTCCATCGTAATATTAATAGGCCTGATTTAAGTCATATTCAGCAAGAGCAAAGACGACGCGTATTCTGGATTGCATTTGTAATTGATCAAAGGTAAGTCTCTCTGTCTATTACACCATACTAAGATTCAACCCACTGACTTTGAAGTTTCAAGTACATGCTTGAGGGCTGGAAATGCTCCCTCTCAACATCCAGACGACTTTGATGTTCCTCTTCCGGAAGTAACAGAAGATGACCATGACCCTGAGGTATCTTCCAACATTCCATTCTTCTGCCAGCTTTGTCGTATGTGTGTGATCAAAAGTCGAATATACTGTCGATTATATACTGCCAAGGCTTTGCAGAAGCCACCTCACGAGATCTACCAAAGCGTGTCAGAGCTTCATATCGAACTTGAGACATGGAAAAAGGACTACCCCTTTACCGAAGTACCGACAATAAGAGGCGCCGAAAGTGACTTTTTATTCGGATTTGCATCTATTGCCCTCCATTTCGTCTACTATAACGCTCAGATAATGATCCACCGAATGCCTCTTCTTCTCAACTATTTACTTGCGTCCCGCGAAAACGAACCAGACGATTTCAAGTCTTACAGAAAAGCCCGTGCTTCAAAATCATCTGCCATCTGTGCAACGGCTGCGCGAAATACACTTAAACTGGTCCACAACATGCCCTGGGGAGAGATCTCCTGGCTCTGGTAAGGAAGCAACCCGCGTTCTCTGAGAAATTGTCTTCCAACAGTAATCCCCTTTCTAACCAAAGCACTAGGTCTTTATTATACTACGTCTTCTTAGCATCGTCAACTCTTTTCTCCAGCATTCTTCGAAATACCCGCAGCGCAAACGTGAAGGAAGATCTCCAGACACTAAACATGGCCGCAAGATTTTTTGCAACCATCCTCTCAAACGACGAGGCAGCAAACTATGCAGGCTTCATGGCTCGAGTTAGTGGGACGCTAGAGCGAATTGCAAGAATAGCTGTCGAGAGAGAAGAGAAAAGGCCCCGCGGCTCGGAAGATGAAGACGATGAGGTGAAGGTTCCAGGCTCAAAGAGACAAGCATCTCACTTGAAAGGACACCGACGTCGAGCTTCCGCAAATCAACCAGCTTCAACACCATCTTATCAGGCAAGAACAACACATCACTCTCGTACAGCCACTCAGACCACGCCATTAAATACCGCTTCAAACATGGGAGATACCAGCAGTTTCCCCGAAAACATAGAAGGATTCCCACGCATCAACTCATCTGGTTACGTCGTTCCAGTCAGTGAAGATGACACAAAACACTTCTCTCCATCCATGAGCGCAAGACCTCCAACCCAACACACTCCCCGAGGACCCCCAGTCACACAGCCAACAGGTCTCGGACTCAGCAATCTGAACGGACCAAGTCTAAACACCATGACGGACTTCGCATCGACAGGAACATACCCAACATGGCAACTCGGCGAAGACCACACAAGAACATCATCGCCACACGATAACATCCAAAGTCCCTATTCCGCAACCAGCAGTGGTGCAGGGAACCCGATGTTCCCAGATTCATGGCAAGTCCCATTGACAGCAGACTGGCAATATGGCGATGAATTATGGGCAGGTCTTTTCCGGGGAGAGAATCTCCAATCCTCTTCCATGCCTATTCTAAACGCCGAGTCTTTCTTAAACGGACCTTACCCTGCACAGCAAGAGCCTGGTCTTAATAATGGAACTGCACAGCCTGGCGGTAATGATGTTAATAGTTATATGGGATTTGTGTCTCAGCCACTCGGATATAATTTTATGTCGGGTGCGCCACCACAAGGAGGACAGGGACAGGGACAGGGTGGGAATCAGGAAGGGCAGGAGATAGATCCTACGCAGGCGATGTTCTCGAATGCGTTTATGGGGATGTTTTGAGTGCTAGTGGTGACAGCCTGAGTACCTCGTTGGTCCTTACAGCTTGCCAGGTTCATGCCCATGTGGAAGTGTAGTGGCTTGCGAGTTGTCCACATGCACATGTATGCATCGTCGATGTTGATGTTCAATGTTCCTTCAGTCTTTGCATTATGGTATGAAGCGATAATAGTAGTCAAATGTTGCATATATGGGGTAGTTTGATAAGATGGGAAAATTGAATTCTTAGAAATTTTGTCCTTTTTACACTACGCAAGCTTTTTACTCACTGGCAGCTGGCTGTGTGTCTATCAACTCGCCCATGATCTTACGACTTTCAAATTTTGCGATCCAGTAAAGGCACCGAAGTAAAATAATCATTGAGATGGTAAACATTGAGACCCATCCAAGTAAAAAGAACCCCAGCATTGTGCTAACTCCTTTGCCCACATTCCCATCCCGTCAAGCGCCTTGTAGAGACCCGAGGTATCATGAGAAAAAAAAAGAAATAATAAAAAAAAAACAGGAAAGAAAGACAACCATCGCCTCAAACTAGAAGACAGATCCAGTAAGCTGCTGAACCGCCTTACACCAAACTCCATTTCCAAGGGCTCCAGCCCGCGCACCATCAAGTCCCTTGCCTAGGATACTTTGCATATCCTTGTCAGGTAAACCAGACTGGTTCTTTGAACCAAACCCGTAGACTTTAGTCGCGACAACATCGATGTCAAAGTCCATTGAGCCGATACTCTGAGTTTCATTCTTGTCGAAATTGATACATGTTCGAACAGTAAAGTCAACATCAATACGCTTCGCCTCCCCATTCTTCGTAACTGCGCCTTTGCTGCTTGATGTAGATGAAGCGGTGGAATTGCCCAGAAGGGTACAGCGTGCTCGGAGGGAGAGGTTGGCCTTTGGATCAGAAAGGGTGAGACGAGTGACGCCACAGAACTCAAGCATGCGGGCCTCGTTTTCAAGGCCGAGTGT
The DNA here is from genome assembly GCA_039634405.1 of Penicillium herquei. Lineage (NCBI taxonomy): Eukaryota > Fungi > Ascomycota > Eurotiomycetes > Eurotiales > Aspergillaceae > Penicillium > Penicillium herquei. Next base: position 1,614,380 of record CP098387.1, on the reverse strand, counting down.
GCGGTCCCACGCTGTGGAGATGAAGCGGAGAAGGTCTTTGGGTGCAATCTTGCATTGCTTAATTGTAGCGAGGTGCTTTTGCATGGACTGGAGTACCAGGGACGCGATGGGAGACATCACTTTGCTCTTAGCAAAGGTCAGCTCGAGTGGAAGGTTGGCATTTTCGATGTTGTTCGACTTCTTGGTCGCAAATGCGCTAGGGTAGAACTTGATCTGGAGTTGGCTTCGATATGACATGGTTAGGTTAGGACCACTGGTTTCTTCTGCGGATGGGGTGGCAGAAGTGATGGACCACCCTGTTTGGTGCTCGATGCTGTGGACGGATTCTATTACCTGGTTAGAAAAAATCGCCTGAGGATAGCTTGGACTACAAAGAACTTACTCTTGAGATCACTGATATCTCGAGCACTCCACCCTCGGCATTCCTCCTTGACCTTCTCGGCTTCTTGAATCTGACTCAGATACTCTTCACGCATCATCGTGCCAGTCTCAATTGAGGTAGTCTTTTCCTGAATGTCGTTCTGCAGATGTTGAAGTTCTCGCTTCTTGGCTTCGATTTCGTCCTCAACACTTGACAACTTCTGGCGCGTCTCCCGTAGCTCGTTCTGGTCACAATTCTCCATCTCGTGCACCAATTGTTCCAACCTGTTTGCCTCTTCATCCAGTGTTGCATGCTTCTCTACTAACGAGGGCACATGGGTGTTCAACAGTTGCTCGCGCTGAGATAACAGCTCATCATCGGCTTTCATGTCATCCACATGACGATGAAGGCCTTGCATGAGACCCTCGAGGAGTTTCATACGCCATTCATACCATGTCGCTTTGCTGAGCAATCTTGCATGAGTCTTGACATTTCGGAATTGATTGTCCATAATCACACGGATGTCCGCTGGCGCAGTGACATACTCCCTGAAAAGAGGTGGATTGTCCGCATAGGTTTCTGCTTCAATAGATCGGATCACCTGCCTTCCTTCGGAGATGTAGGACTTCAGTTCACGACAAGAATGCTGGTACAGCTCAAGCATGGGAACTGTGCAGAATCCGGCAGCCACGCAGTCATCAAATGTGATCGCTCCTGCCCTCGGCAAATTCTCTCCCGAAGGTCTGATCAACCTCTTAGCAGCACTCCCAGGAGCAGTTGTATGTCGCCTCTTCGTCGTCGTAAGCTCCATGAAATGGATATTCGTCATATTCAGGAAGTCTTGCAGTTGAATTGGTTCGATATCCTCTGACGCTGATTCTACCTCCTCTTCATCTTGAGCGGGAGCTTCCCTGTCTTCCTGCTCAGGTTGCTGAGGGTCAGAAGCAAGTTGTAAGGAGTCAATGCCTTCCTTCAAAGGCGTCGCGCCCGTTTTCGAGGTACGCAAGTCTTGGGTTGGGGTGGTACTTCCTTTGAGCGGCGAAGAGCTGCGAGCCCTTCGGACAGGAGATAGGATAGGGCGACTAATCCCGTCATCCTTGAACGTAGGTGCTGGCAACTTCACACCCTTGACAGGACTTACATCACGACCACGAAATCTTTTGGGGTCAGGTGAACTGTCTGCCTCCTCTTCATCAAGATCAAGCTCAAGCGGGCGCTTGCCCAGAATTCCGCGAGCTGCACCGACGTGAAGACTTTTGCGGTTGCCAATCTTCTTTTTCGGGCTTAGGCTAGAGATCATATCCCTCAGGTTTGAAGTAACATCGCCATCAGTAGCGTGTAGTGCGGGAATGTGACCGTCTTCTCTCAATTCTTCCTGCTCCCGATCTCGTTCCTCGTCGGCTTGCATTTTCAGGGGATCCTCGAAGCGCACGCCCCCACGCACAGGTTCTTGAGGTACGAATTGTGGTGTATTCTCGCCGAGAGATGGACGCCTATCCAACATAGCGGCCACGCGAGGAGAACCAAGACCCTCCTTGTCGATTCCAAGTCCAGAGGATCGCCGACCCTCGCGAGGTTGCAATACGATGCGAGGAGTTGATTGTCCGGTAGATGCATTCTGTTCGAAGATACTTCGACGAAGCGACATACGCCTGTCTGCTGACTGTTGAAGCTCAGGCTGGAACAGCTTCTTTGGGGAGGCACTTCGAAAGCTCACATTGGCAGAGGGGGGAGTTTTACTTGGTGTAGTAGGTTTTGTTTGAGGCGTAGATTGCTTAGGAGGAGTCAAGGGTTTCTTGGATGGCGAACGGTTCCGACTCCCAGATCCAGGAGTGCCTGGCGTGCTTGACGCAGCCGCAACAGAGCTTCGCCGAGAGGGCCGAGCGCGGACACTTGCGAGGCTTGGGCTCCCCGTCTCAGAGGCCACAGCGGTCATGTGCGATAGTGGTGACTTCGCCGGAGACTTTGCAGGGGACTTTGCAGGTGAAAGACGTACGTTGTTTTGGAATGGAGAGCTTCCAAGTTGACCTGACTCAGTCTCGAGTTCCATGAGCATCTTCGCTTGACTCTTGTCTTGGGACTGCGGTAGAATGCCACCAACGGCGCCTGTCATCTCCATATCCATGCCTCCGTCAGATTCATTGTCGTCCATGTCCATACGATCCGACTTTGGAGTAGACGAAGCAGGCTGTTCAGCATTTGCTACAGGCTGGTAGGACGGCCTGTTCAGAAGTCCACCAACAGCTGCAGTGAATTCCATAGTCATATCCTCGTCGTCGTTGTCATCATCGTCATCGAGTGGCGCAGGATCTCCTTGTGCGATTCCCCCAACCATGGTAGTCATCTCCATGGTTTGATCATCGTAGTTAGTCTCTTGGCCTAAGGATTTGCGAGGAACCGTGCTTTGCCGACGTCCATTGCCCAAAATTCGTCCAATAGCATTCGTTACATCCATGCTGAGTTCTTCGTCTTCATCATAGATATCTGACCGAGCATCAACATCAGATGTTGGACCTCTCGAAGGATCAATATTCTCGCGGTCGACTCGCTCACTGATGTCGTCGTCCCAATCAAAGCTTTGACCCTTTTTGATCCAAGGCTTGAAGGCGCCTGTAATCTCGTCATCTGCGATCTCCATTGAGATGTCTCCATTTTCATCATCAACAAGCTGAGTCCCAGCTTCTTTGGCAGCTTGTCGCAGTGCCTGGTTGAGCTTTGCACTTGAGCTAGAGCTAGAAGTTGCGTCCGATTGCATAGTTGCGTTAGAGCGGGTCGTAACATCATCCAGGCTCATAGCCGTGCTTTCAGCATCGAATCCATCATCTGACTCGGAAGAATGATCACCTTCTTCCTCATCAACAATTGAACCGTGAGCACCGTTATCTTCACTACCAGAAACAGAGCTTCCACTGAATGGACTAGATGATAAGTCTCTTGGTCCGTCGCTCTCGCCAGCAGATGCAGGTTGGCCCCTTATGCGTTCGAGGTCTTGCTGTTTCACTGGCGAGAAACCGAAGTCAGACTCGGCATCTCCATCGGGTGACGAGGGGGCGTCTTTCTCTGGAGAGGGTGCCGACGGCTGGTTCTGGGGGTTTGTGCTAGACGCACGTCTTGTCGAGTTCGCTGCCGAGGATGACGTCGAGTCGTCGGGGATCTCTACAACGTTCCAGGTATGTAGAGTAGCTTCTGGGGCAAAAGAAACGCGGCGGTTGGCTGTTCAAATGAAATATTTAGTAAATCGTTCAGATAATAGAATAGAAAGTCGTGACAAACCCATAGACTTCCGTCGTGCCTCTCGCTTTTCCAGGATGTTTTGGCGCTCGCGTTCTCGGCGTTCTCGCTCATCTCGTTCTTTGGTCGCTGCCATCTCGTCTCGGATTGCTGAGGTGGCGTTGAAGGTGTCAAAAGGGTTTAACGTATCCTCTGATCCTGACATTGCGGGTTGTCGCGGGGTTTCAAAGTCAATCAGAGGACCTCCCTGGTTCGTGGTATCGCTGTTGTCCTTCTGCTTTGTCGCATCACGAGCTGGAGTACGGCGGCGAGTTTCTTCGAAGGACGGGATGTTGCGCACTGGGGAGACGGGGACAGTGGGTTTCAGGATTGATTTGAGAGGAAAGGCAGCCGTTGACTGAAAGGGATTGTAAATCTATGTCCTCGAAACAAAGAACGCGCGGGGAACTTCCAACTCTTAACCTACCTTGCGACGGTTGCCATTGGAATTCTGGAGAGCATCCAGGCCACCAGGACCTAGACTTTTACTTCGGGACTTCTTGTCCTTGGCTGAGGACTTTGAAGCAGCACCAAATAGTGGCGCAGCCCCAATATCTGCTGTCGCATTCTCTTTATCCAGTCCAGACGTCATCTTTGATCGTGGAACATGGGCAATGGAACGACGAGAGCGTGGGCGCGTTGCGCCAGCATCGGTTCGAGAAGACATTACGTCGGGAAGTCCCAAACGGCAATCACCCAAGCATTGCTGAATTCTAGGGTGTGGGCGGAAGATACACTGGCCAAAAGTAGCTCAGACAACAATCGCATTCCCCTCTTGATCATGTAGTCCAAACACGCCGAGGCGCGTTGTTTCACTCACGTGACTATAAACAAAGAGCGACGGATAAGGGCTTATCTAATTGATTATGTAAATCTCGAGCCCTAACCCGCCTGCCACTAGTCCCGAAATAGACTAGCGGTCACACACACAATAATCACACCTCCGGCCCTTTTGCCTTTAGCGAACCTTTCTGATTCTCGACGTCTAACCCGCCAATCTCTTCGACACCCGCTTCCTCCGTCGACAGGAAATACCGCAACCATGGCCACCGAGTTGAACGTCCAGTCCGAGCGCGCTTTCCAGAAGCAGCCTCACATCTTCCTCAACTCCAAGAGCAAGGCCAAGTCCAAGAAGGCTGGTCAGACCCGCCGCTGGTACAAGGAGGTCGGTCTTGGTTTCCGTACCCCCAAGACCGCCATCGAGGGCAGCTACATCGGTATGCACGACTTGCGAATTCTACCCCCGGACGATATTTACGGAGATTTTTGGTCTTTTATTCGAGGAAGGGGATGGGGAATACAGAGCAGTTGAAGGGTGGAACCAGAATTAAGAAATTTCGGAAACCCGGCGATTTGAAGTCGTGCGATACAATTGAACATGCGACAATCATCAATTGCTACCCTTTGCGCTCACGACCTTCAATCGCATCGAAAATTCTCCATCTTCAACCTCGAAAAAGACCAAATCTCTCTCCACAAAAAAAATGATCTATCAGCCGGGCCAGGGTCAACATGTATGGCTAACAATTTCCTACAGACAAGAAGTGCCCCTTCACTGGTCTCGTCTCCATCCGTGGTCGTATCCTGACCGGCCGTGTCGTCTCCACCAAGATGCACCGTACCATTGTCATCCGCCGCGAGTACCTCAAGTTCACCCCCAAGTACAACCGTTACGAGAAGCGCCACAAGAACCTGGCTGCTCACGTCTCCCCCGCTTTCCGTGTTGAGGAGGGTGACTGGGTCACTGTTGGCCAGTGCCGTCCCCTCTCCAAGACTGTATGTTCTACGCCCCTCGATATGAAAAAGTTGGACCAGTGTGGTGGCGGATATGATTTGTTCTATTTTGAAGCAATTCGATGGAATTCATAATTCTGACCCCCACATTATGTCCTTCATGTTTACAATTGGTTGATTAGTGTCTAATTTTCATTTTACAGGTCCGCTTCAACGTTCTGCGTGTTCTGCCCCGCACCGGAAAGGCTGTCAAGTCTTTCAGCAAGTTCTAAGCGTTTGGATAAAACTGGGTGCTCGGAATGGACAATAACGGCGAAGGAAGCGGTTTGAACTTGATAGTATAGGGATTTCTTGGACGGGGTTCGGGATAGTTTACGAGTTTCCATGTCCCAGATACCTTGCTGAAGAATGTGTATGCACACAAAAAGCAAAAATATTTCATCCATCCTCCTGCCATGGAAATTCGTACGACCGTCCTAGGCAATGATACCCTAGGGCGGATCTTTTCTTGATGCTACATGTTTAATTTCTCTGAGGTTCTACACTTAAGCCGTGATTTGATATAAATGAGGAATTGATATTTCCATTTTTCTGCATGCTTGGTATCATTACCTTTGAGAAATCCGAAACACTGTTGCTTGGATCGTAGACAGCAATCTTGACCTAATATCAGTACTTTCTTACCTTCATCGCAGCATGTCCTACGATCTGTGTTCCCTTATCATTCATGCGTTGTAGTTGATTGCGGCATTCATGCCACATCCGAGTCTGCTTCTCGATCAGGTCGATCGGAGTCGACCAAGAAAGGCGATAGCACCCATTGCCCTTGGTTTGACGGGGCTGCCAGTGGGTCAAACATTTCAATGACAATACCTTCCCCCATCGTCACCTCATCCAGGAGATCATCATCATCTTCGTCATCATGGGTTGAGAACTCTGGGCTGGAGGTATCATATCGAGGGCAGCGTTCTACTGCCTCGCTTTCCGGGTAATGCTCGCTTTCGCTGGTATCAGAGCTGCTAACACTACCATGAGGAGTTGGCGCATAACCTATCTCCGGTTCAGCTTCTCCCCTCCAAAAACGATCATCTCCCTGTCGTCGATCATCATTCGTTCCTAGGCCATTAGCCTCTCCAAATGCAGCTGTCTCTCCGTCTTCAGGACGATCGTATACTACGCTAATAATTCCCTGTTGAAAGCCTTGGGGGCCTAGATCATGTTCCTCTGTAGCTTCCCCGAGCCGCCACATCGATGTCCAAGATTCAAGGAAGCTCTTTATCACGGTCTGCTTGAACTCACGTGGCACCTCAAGAAGATTCACCAGGTTTTCCAATGCCTCATTCATGCCTTTGACGGACATCGAGCTCACATTCTGGGAAAGTTCGCAGTACAGCCTCTTGTCACTGAACTCTGTGTTTCTTAACAAATCCAGTTGAAGGAATTGCCCAATACCCAAGAAGTTCCTCGCTATCTCTTCCAATCTGGTTATTGTGAAAGTACTCAGAATGGCATCCCGCGGAACTTCCTTCCAAATCAGGTACTCTCCAAATCCTCTCCATTTTCGAGTTCGAGTGGCCGTTCTGGAAACAAGAGTTGATGCTTTGATGACATTCGTATCAACTCCGAGCTTCGAAGTATCAATTATCGTCACTTTGGCCTGGTTTTGGTTGCGGACTGCCCGGTGTATTGGGCAAAGTGGATGGAGGGAAGTCGAAATAAATGGCGATGGGCATTCCGCCTTGGTAACATGGTTCACGAAATAATCATAGAATTCATGTTGTGGGACTTGGTTCATATCCAAGTGGAATCCGTCGTCTCCTGCGAAAATACCTGCCTGGATGAAATACTCCGAATTCGTTCCCTGTGAGTCAACATTATACCATCTGAACAAGAGAGCTGGCATTTCATCTGGCGAACATCTTCCATTGCTGAATTCAAACTGTGGCGAAGTAACAGGCACGATGGGCGTAGATTTGGACAAGTTTTCATTGCCATCAGAATTGCTTGGGCCGGGCTGAGGTTCCTCTGATCTCATCGCTTCCTGTCCACTTCCGGTGGGCTCTTGACAGAGATTTCCACTGGTGGATTCGTTGTTTGAGTCTGGGTTTCCCTCGTCAATGACATCCGGTTCTTTTTCGAAACACCAAAAACATTTCTTCCCGCCGCCGTTAACAAGGGGTTCAAAAATCTCGGTATTCATGATAGCATGGCGTACATCCTCTACATCTCCCGGACTTGTTTGAGTCGACATATCCCGAGTAGATGGAGTGAGGACTTGACGCACATGTGGATCATGGCTTTGCCAGTATGAGGGCCGCCTTTGCTCTTCATCTTCTTGTTGCATTTGGGCCGATTTATCTGAAGTAGACGGAGTGGGAATTTGACGCCCACGTCCATCATCATTTTGCCAATGGAAAGATGAGAGCGGTTCTGGAGTTCTTGGGGCTCGATCTCCATTTCCAACATTCTGCCATTGACGAAGTTAAATCAGTTTCAGCTTAAACAAGCTCAGTCTCGCAAATATCTCTTACCGAAAGGCCTCCAGGCATTGCTTGATCTGTATTGTTTTCGGTTCCCTCCCTAAGGGAAAACCCCAAGCGTCTTGCAGAAACCTCAATCCTGTCGATGGTTTTTCCCCATTCTTCACGCCGAAACTTCGTTCTCACATGCACATTTTGCCAGACCGGATGTTCTGTTCGCCGCATCCAGTTCCATTGGATATAAAGCACTCTGGGGGTCACCTTATCCTGCGGATCAATCCCTTGCTTGCGGAGCTCATCTCCAAAGATTTCCGCAAATATCCCAGGGAACTTCTTTCTCTCGTTGTCAAAAAACCGGAACAAGCAGCACAAGACTTCCCTCTTGACAGAATCCCATTTGATGGTGGATCCCTTCCGGACGAACTTCTTGGCCATTGCGGCTCAGGTAAATTACTCGATTTGGGTGGTGTAAATCAAATAGAAGGTGAATTGTTGAAAAGGGAATATCGCCGGGCGAAGTCGAGTCGCTCAATGTGGACTTGAGCCCTCAGAGGATGAGAGAGGTGGTGGAAATAGAAGGGAGAACGAAGAAGCTCGAACCGTTATGTCTGAGAAATTCAGAGTTAATAACCAGTCAACCATCAAGTTGAAGTTGTAGCTTAAAGAACTGGAACTTGAAATTGGCGATGAAAGATGATATGTGACTCAGGCTGTTCAACCCTTTTAGAACTTGAAGTTTAGTTTCAACTTTCGCCTAAGTCTTCAACTTGACATCTGGAACATCTGGAATAGCCTGGGATTGATATCACCTGGTTACTGATACTAGTATCTACATAAACCTTCAATTTATACATGCGCATTCGAGTCCATCTATTCAATTTTTCCAAGATGCAGTATTTTCATTATCAAGACTACTACCTAGTAAGTACTAGTAGTATTTTGTAATTTCTGAGTTTACTGGTAGGCAGTTCAGTCACGGTGTCCATGGGTGTTCAAGTTCAAGTAGTAGGACTCTTCGGGTGAAGTATATATCCACATGGGCAGCTTGACACAGGCTCAGGCTTAGGTTGAACACCGTGACCATATTAATGAAATTGACATGAATGGTAATATGCCTCAATGAAGACATTGATATGTGATATTTAACTAATATCTTCACACTTGAATGAACGATGTGGATTCAATTCCATGTTCATCAATGACTTTCCAAGGTTGTATAGTTCGTGACGATCACTCGTGCTTCCCAATCACGCTAGACCTCATTGGGCCGCCACCAAGCTGTTTGACAACTCCCACGCCCGAACAAGTCTCCCGCCTTTAATCTCATTCAAGGCTGGAAGTGAGCTGCCCACCGTTTACCCTCCTTCATATCTTTATTCTTACATAATCTCCTCAGCGCGCAACCTGCTGTGGTTTTGTTCACTCTGGTTTCTCTGGAAAGCGTCGTCATTCTTGCTCCAAGGCTCCCGCGATGGCCCAATGAGCCAACCCCCCTCCCGCGATATCGGTGATGATTGAGGATCCACACGACTCTCAACACGACAGTTACTTCTGAAGCGGGTTCTTCAGTATCTCTCTTCACGAAACACACAGCTCTATACAATTGACCACGCGCAATTGACTGCCCGAGGGACCAGATAGTGGTCGGCAACCCCGGACAACAATGACCAACTTTGAGAAGGCCGTCAAAGGGGCCACCAAGCTCAAGGTTAGTGCGGTTGATCTTTCAATTGAGATTGGTACCAATACTGATATCTATGTACTCATAGCTTGCGGCCCCCAAATCTAAATATGTCGAAACCATCCTTGTGGCGACCCATACCGGCGAGGCAGGCGTCGCAGAGGTTTTCCGAACCCTCCAGCATCGTCTTCGCGATTCAGCATGGACTATTGTGTTCAAGGCCCTCATCATCGTTCACCTTATTATCCGAGAAGGTCAACAGGATGCTGCGCTAACGTTCCTCTCCGACAATCCAAAGAAGATTGCACCTAGTAATTTCTCCGAAGGTGAGACCCCGCGATGGTTCCTACGGTCCTCCCAGAAGATTACCGTGTATTGACTAGGGATACAGCGCAGCCACAGGGACATAATATCCGAAGGTATGCCGAGTACTTGATCACGCGCGCCAAGGCGTTCGAAGCCACGAATACAGACTATGTGCGAAGTGGACCTGGACGTTTGAAGCGATTGAGTGTGGACAAGGGTCTCCTCCGCGAAACGGAATTCGTGCAGAAGCAGATTCGGGCACTGCTGCGTTGTGATGTAGGTGACCTTTTTTCCAATGGAGCTGGCCCTTTGCAAACTAACATCCGGCATAGCTTTTGACCGATGAGCCTGAGAATGAGATTAGCTTAACCGCATTCCGTCTCCTCACCCTGGATCTCCTGACACTGTATTCGGTCATGAATGAGGGTACAATCAACGTATTGGGTAAGTGTTCCAGTGTTGCTTCCCTCGCCTCCCTGATATCTAATCGACTTTGAACAGAACATTATTTTGAAATGTCAAGGCCGGATAGTGAACGCGCCTTGTCAATTTACAAAATGTTTACCAAGCAGACGGAAGAGGTGGTTCAGTTCCTGGGAGTCGCAAGGCACTTCCAGTCTGCCACTCGATTGGAAATCCCCAAACTCAAACATGCATCCACAGACCTTACCCGACTCCTCGAGGATGACCTGAATGATCCGGACTTTGATCTTCGCCGACGAGAATATATGATTGGGAAAGGTATCAAGAAGGACGGTAGTGCTGCACCTGCACCTGCACCTGCATCATCATCTATCCTCGCGGCTAGTCAAACGAACTCGATGCCAAGTGCACCCAGACAACCCGAACAGCAGAAGGCGCCACCTGCCGATCTTATTGACTTCTTCGACTCAATCGAGTCGAACCAGCAGCAGATGAACCCACAAGTTCCTGCGCAATTCCAGCAACCCGGATTCCAACAACCTCAGCAGATGGGATACCAGCAACCGCAACCGCAACAGGCATTCTATGCTCAGCAGACCGGATTCCCGCAGCAACAGCCGCAGGTACAACAGCAGCCTCAGATGACAGGATACGGCCAACAGAACATGTACGCCGGAGTACAGCAACAACCGACAGGCAACCCCTTCGGACAACCAGCAGCACAGCCACTTCAAGCTACTCCGACTGGTGCTGGCTTCGGAGGATATACACCGCAGCCTCAACAGTATGGATATCAGAGTCAGCTGGCTCCGATCCCGCAGAATGGAGTTGCCACATATCAACAGCAACCGATGCAAACCCAGCAGCAGCCACCCTCCACACCTACAAATCCTTTCCGCCAATCCATGTTGGTCGCTCATAACACCGGAGGGCCATCTGCGGCTGCTCCTATCGCTCCACTGCAAAGGCAGAACACCAACCCCTTTGCAAAGAGACTCTCCATGGCTGCACCCCAAGGAAACTTCGGCATGCCCGAGCAAATGCCTCAAGTGCCACCGATTCCTCAGTCTCAGTCTCCACAACCCCTTCAGCCCCAGCGTACAGGGACAAATCCATTTGCTCGGAGTTCCTCTGTTCCACCACCTCAAAACGCTGGGTTACAGCCGCTGCAGCCAACACCCACAGGCAGCACCAATCCTTTCCGCCAAAGCCAGTTTATTAATCAACAGACCGGTCAAGGGTGGCAAGCAAGCGGGCAGCATGGTACTATGGGTGGATTAGAACAATTGGAGACGGTGCCGATCTTCCCACGGCCCGGAATGGCCTAAACTTGACCTAGTGAATATTGACCGATGAAGATACGGTCTTTTCTTTTCTTTTTTTTTGCCCCTTCCTTCTTTTCTTTTCATTTCCTTTTTCTTTCTCCATCATTGCATTGTGTGGCTCTATCTTCTTCCATTCTCATTGTACTCCACAATTTTCTCATTCATCCTTGTCATATTGGCCCCATGTCCCACATGAGCTCCTGCCGTTGCCCGATGGGGGTACGTGTCTACATGTCTCCATCGATCTGCGATGACTGAAACATCCCTCAGTGCTCAGCCATTCGAAGATCCCATTGAAGGGATAGATACAATAGGTACAATAGGTACATGATATTCATAATCAAACTGATTCCATCATCATCTGACGTGATATTGCCACACGTGAGGAGCCCCACGATCGGATAGAAGTTATCCTAGGCAGCTTATTCGAAATAAATTCCCGGTCCACAGGCTCTAGTCTATCGGGTGATCCCGAGTGGCTCAAAGCCGTTCAGAGTCGGGCGCGAAGGAGATTTTCGTCAGCACGATTCGTCATGCAAGGGGCCAATTCAAGTTTCAGGAGACTGAGATTCAAGTTCACATTGTAGTGGAAGGTGGAGTCTTCAATTCCAAGATTTGACATATGCGATCGTTCATACAATACAGCCTGGCTTCAACTTCAAAACATCATACAAGTATACAGACTCGGAGTACATGGAGAACTCGTTGAAGTCCGAAACCCTGTTCATTGTGGATCTCTACCCGACCAATTACAATCACTGACAACCACTTACTGGACATTCTATTCACTCTCTTATTGGATGTGAACTCGGTAGCGCGTCCACTATAAGGCCGGCGAGTACTCCTTCGAGCAGTGTGGCCGCGCCGTAGATATTAGTGAGACGCCACGGATTGGAAATGGGTACATCCCGATGATTTCGCTTTATGGTTTTTTTTTCTCAGTATCCACCTCACTAGGCGAACTCCTAATAGTTCCGTTAAATACATATCAAATTCGTATATACCAACCTCGGGAACAGCGCCAGTGTGAGACATTCTAAAAAATAAAAAAATCCCGATGATCCATATACCGGCATCACGTCGTTTAAGCGGCTATTGCAGGACATGGAGTGGGGTATCAAAGGTATACCCCATTATAATTCGTACTCCAAAAAGTACTAAGTTACTACTAAGTGACTACCAAGGTATTATTAGAAGAATAGTGGCTCCCATGGATCCCGTGGTGGTTCAAAGTGGGCTATTTTTTTCCCTAGAGGCGTTGACTTCTAGCCCATAGCTTGTATCAATCTAAGTTGGCGAACAGACCTTTTTCTTATTTCTTTTTTTTTTTTTCAAGTTTGATCTTTTATTCTGAAGTGCTGTCTTTGCCTCGATATTCTTCTATACGGAATGATCTACCCTGTACGTCGTACCCCGTACAGCTCGGACAAGATCTCGCATAAATTCCCAACTGGCAACGGGGCGCAGCCTCGCATCCCACTAGCGACTTAGCGGGACCCATGATTCGTTCTGGATCTTGATAACCTTGAAGAATTTCACTCAAAACCACACGTCTACTCTATTCCGACTATCTAATTTCTACCCCGCCGGTCCCGGGAGAATAGAAAGAAGAGCTATCCCGCTCCCATCTCTTCCTCTTCTTTATCCCTCAATTCCCCAACAAGCGTCTGGTATATGTATCATGGACGAAAAAGTCCCTTTACGCGGATACGAGCATACTCTCCCCGTCTTGTCTCGGCCATCGGCTGCGGCATGGTCGGTCACCGATCCGACTCCCCACACGGATCCTTATACTGGTGCTCCCATTCCCGCCACTTTGATCCCGACAGCTTTACCCGCCAACACGACTGCGCAAGGATCAGTACCGGCACCAGTATCAGATCCAATTCCAACATCTAATTCACAGTCGTCAGGATCAAAACCTACTGCTGGACCGGAACGTAATGGATCTACCAAGGTCCGCAAGCCTCGCAAGGCTGCTAACACAACGGGGAAGTCGACGTTGTTCTGGGTGAATACAGATCCTGAGACCGCAGCAGCAGGAACAAAAGAAGAAACATTAAAGCGAATTCGTTCGCATGTGATGTCGGAGCATAATCGGAAGAAAAGACTCGAAAATACAAAACGATATAAGAGCAAAACATGGAAACATCTGCCTTTTCAGCCGGAGCACATTCCTGGAGGCGTGGGACCGCCGAGACCTCCCTCCCCGCCGCCATCTTCGGCGTCGTCTTTGACGTCCGCTTCGAATGAGAGTCGTAGGGTTTCCTATGCATTTGAAGATAATGAAAACAAGGAGTTGATTCCTGTAACTCATGCCTCGGGCTATTATTATCCTCCTGTCTCGGCTGAGGCGTGGAATGACACTGGCTTCGATGGTGTAGTGGGTTATCAGAGTAGACCGGCGGCACCACCTATATGGACATATGTTGGACCTGGTGCCCATGATCCTTTTAATACTGGACATACGCAACTTACAGATCGCATGATGCGGCATTTACAAAACTGTCAGTTTGAGTCTTTCCAGGGTTGAACTGTGAAATTCTATATGGACGAAGTAGGCTAACTTCATGATTAGTTCTTTGGGATTTGACACAAGAGGCACATCCATTACAGACTCGGTATAAACCTAAGCTGCAGGCACATTGGGCTGCTTTGATCCAGCGCGATCCAACTGTTCTACATGCGGTTATTTGTATGTCAACTTCAAACGCGGCGATGCGAAGGGGTGAATTGCCGGTCAGAGATCCAACTCAACCGCACTCCGCCCTTGTGGTTGATACGTTTCATCACCGGGGCGAGACTATCCGTTTGGTCAACAAGGGCTTGTCGGATCCTGTCAAAGCTGCTAGCGATGAGTTGATCGCCGCGGTATCCACATTATTGACGATCGAGGTGGGTGCATTTCTTTTCTGCTCCGCAATGAACACAAAAACTCACCGTACATCAGATTGCATCAGGAAACCCAGATTATTTGAAAATTCATTTAGCCGGATTGCGACAGATGATAGGACTTCGCAAGAACTTCGCTGATGTCCCCCCTGATGTTCGCTTCCAAATATCATGGTCAGTCTTTATATCCTAACAGCTAGAGGATCCATTACTGAATTAGACACAGGACTGATATTCGTGTTGCCTGCATGGCAATGACCAAACCCATTTTCCCATTCGTCCGCTCTACTCGCCCTGCAGGCTTCTCTCTCCTCCCACCAACAGACGAAGTCGCCTTAACAGCGAGCCGTCTAATCCCCTTGATGAAAATCCCCGGTATATTCAGCGAATCCCTTACCAAAATCATATACGATCTCCTCGAACTCTCCTGGTACGCAGAATGGATCAAGGGTGGAAGCGGATTCAAAGACTTCAGCGAAGAAACCGAAGATTACTTCAATTTCGAGGTCCTCTCCGTCGAGTATTCCCTCCACACAGACCGATATCTACCAACCGGCCAAGTGAAAGGCGACAATTCCATCGAAGGCTGCTCTCGTCTAGCCTGTCTCTGTTTCCATAACAGCGCAATCTGGAGCTTCTACCCCATGATTGCACCTCTACTCCCGAAACCCATCATTGCCTTACGTGCGGCCCTAGAAGCGACGATCCCAACTGGCCTCTTCGCGCTATGTCGTGATCTACTCATCTGGCTTCTTTTTATTGGCGCGGCTTGCAGTCAGGTTATGCCTGCGGAACGCACATATTTTGTAACGGAGTTGGCGACGGCTGCACAGCTGCATGGCGTTACTTCTTGGCAGGAATGCCGAGGAATTCTTTTGGGATTTTTCTACGCTGATCGTGTACACCTTCCCATGCTGCGACAGATCTGGCAGGAGGTTCAGATGCAGCAGGTGGATGTATCACCTGTCAGTGCGTGATTGGATCACTTGGCAGCTTTGTATCTAAAAGTTCTTGTCTATACAGCATACGTATATAATGAAAAGCAAAATAACGTCAAGTTTCTTTTTGTCATCTAATTTACAATGACTCGGACTGACTCGGAGCTTGGCTTTGGAGGATAGAGCTATGGACTGATCCACATACTGTAGCTAGTAGCTATTCTTGGAGAGAATCTTTCCAGGTCATAAGACACGGAAGACCCGAGTTGTTGCCGTGACTCTGGCTCCACTCCGAGAAAATGCCTTCATTAGAGCTGCAGTATGTCCACTAGCACCTATACAGAAGGTGGTTGACATGGGCAGTTGGGTCTGTAATTCAAGTTCTCCCATGGAATCCCCAACGCAAATACTCAAACCATTGGAATAACTCTGATGCCCAGTGCCCAAAAACCCCTGAATTCTCCCAGAAAATCCAAAACTCCCCAGGGCTGAAAGCTGTCAGATGGAGTAAACAACCGTCCCGTGTACTCCACCGAATTATGGAGTCCCGAACTCACACCGAGTTTCACCCGTCAGAGCGGGACTCTACAGCAGAGTATGAAAGAAATCCTGCATCCTGTTCAAATCTTTTTATCTTTTCGTCTCAGCATATCAATTTATCATGAGACCATGGGCAGAATTAACTGGCCATGAATCCATCTAATGGATATCTACCCACTTACCGCTTACCACTTACCACTACAGTCAAATTCTAACCTGATCTCAACCACGGTCCTCAGTGCCCAGGTGCTCACATCGAAGGAAATGCCGAACAACTCGGCAATTCCGCATCCCCTACGCCAAGCACAAAGATAAAAAAGCTTCAATAACCCATTTAATACGAACGAGGAAAAAGGTAAGAATCGAACTACTAATACCCCGACTTCCCCACTCGCTGGTCCCTGACTTGTCCGCAAACACGGATGGCGTTGAGTCTGGGGGTATAGATAACTCCGGGCCGTGTTGAACTTGAACTTCATACTAAGCCGCCAAGATTAAGTTCTTGCAAACTTGAACTCCTTTTCTTGTTCAAGTTCTGCTTTATCCTTGCCTTGTGTTGGGAATGTCTTGATATGATCAATGCGATCGAAGGGTTCTCATGGCAGAGAGTGCCTTGCTCTTCGATCGAACTAATCAATTCTTATCTACAGCTCAATGGACTAACGATTAAGGAATCAAGCTATTTGGATGCAACGAGCGGAATGTTCTGCTACTTCTACTGGGGTTTCATTGCGCACGAATCTTGGGGTACTATGTGGCTCTTTTACATGGTGTACCACCTTAAGGCTCAGCGTGAACACGTTGGCTTACCACACACGCAGTGCCGCGACAACTTGGAACACACTGTGCCAGGTCGGTTGATCCGAGGTCTACCGAATGACATCTGGACAGGATCGGATACCTATGATGATCCAGCCACTACATGATTGGAACACCCTTGGGCTGGAACCACGCAGCCTCATGAATGTTGAGCCTCATTACATTATGACTAAGGTACGTCAAGCTCGCGAAGATATCATCGTAACATAGCATGCATTATTAACTAAATGTGGATCCACAGACACAAGGAAATATAAAAAAACAAAACAAAGAGGACCATATTTGGTCCTCCATTATTCAGACCACCCCGCTGAGAGATTGCAAGCCTCCAGCAAGAATGGTCATCATATGTCCCACTGCACGACAATCAGATTCCGATTCGATGATCGAAAATCCACATACAAATGGAACGTGCAGTCACCAGTTACAGCCAAGACGAACCAGCCCAACGATTTCTTTCCGAAACAAAGCAAAACACATTGAAATCTCACCAACAACGAGTCAACGTGTCAACAGGACCTAATGTCCAATGCCCGCGCGCAGTTTCGAATCGAAATGAAAGGCAAAGATCCCCCTTAACGCAACTAGTGGGAACAGTGAGGGTATCAAAAAACATTACTAGCGGTTGAAAAACACAACTTCATCCCTCTCTCATCTTCTCATGAAATATGATATACAAGAAGCGAAGACGTGTTTACGCCAACTCCCGCTCGCTCTTCTCACGGCGGCTGCGACCAGTGGCAGACCAAGGGAAGTGGATGACGGGGAGGATGAAGAAGCTGTTGCTAGTATCGGCGATACCGGCCAGAGCGTTGTACCAGGCTGCAAAAGCAGCCAGGAGACCGAAGAAACCACCAGCCTTTGCAATCTTGGGGTTGGCAGCAGTGCCACCACCCTGCAGGTAGGCGATACCGAGCAGGAGGAAGGTCAAATCCAAGAAGAAGAAGAGCAGGAAGAAAGCGACGGTCGATTTGAGGGTGCAGAAGAGCAGGACGGTGGTGAAGATGAACCAGCCCTGGAAAATTGAGTCAATTGCTGAAACTTACAGCATGTGGGGGAGAAAAGAACATACCATGAGGAACAATCCGAAGGAGTAATTGAACTCCTTGGATGATGCACCGCCCAAACTCTCAGCGATTTCGAATCCACCGGGAGTGAGGACGATAGCGAAGGACAACCAGAAACCACCATACGAAGACAGAGCAGTGGCACCGAAAGTGTTACCGACGGCCATTTCCCTACAACAGCATTAGCGACGACCTATTTTACGGACCCTGTTGACAGAAACATACCACATGCCAGCCAGCAACTGCACCAGACCGCCATAACCAAAAGCCAATGCGACCACGATGTTAGGCTCAGTGAGATCGGCAGCGCCCATGTTAATAGCGCTCAGCACGAAAGTGGTGAGAGCGAAAGCAGACAGACCCAATGGCGCAGGGTTACCGAACTTGCGGTCTGTCACCGGCTTGTACAGACCAGGCTGGAACTCACCACCGAAAGGACGGAGGGTCGCATCGGTAGTGTTGACATGAGCCAGAGGTCCGTATCCGAAGCGAGCAGCGGCGCGGGCGACTTCATGCTCGTGAGCGGACATCTGGGTAACATCGGGGGCAGTCTCGGCAGATTGCTGGGGCGCAATGCCACCAACGTCCTTCTCCAAGGCACCGTTGTTGCTTATTTCAGCTTCAGTCGACATGTTGAATCACTGGGATTCTGGAAAGAAAAAAGGTAATTATTTAGAAAGGTGTGAGAAAATGATCCAGCTCGCTGGATAAAGTGTAACACAGTTACACAAAAAGGAGAAGAAGAAAGGGAAAAATGATCAAACGAAAACCTATCAGCACTGCTGGAGGATGAAGATGAAGGAAGAAGGTCGGGGAGGAGCAACCGAAGCTATTATACCTTCCCAATCCCTCAAGCCTCGAGCTCTCTCGGCTGAGAACAACGCTAAGACATCTTCCCAGGGACCATGAACCGCTCTTCCGAAAGCCAAAGCCACTCAAACCAAGAAAAATGACAAAATGACAAAAAGGAAATAATAATTTGGGCCGTTGAGTGCTAGGGACGAACGGAGGGCAAAAGAAAAGTGGAGATCGCAACCAACTTACCCGCTTGTTGCTGTCGCTGGTTCAATAAATCGCAATGATGTGCAGCAGGAGTCCCACCGGCACTAACAGAGGTTAATTGGGAAGTTCCAGTGTGGAAAAAAGTGGAACTGGAGAGAAAAGAGAAATCCTGTGAGAAAAATTGGTGAAATTGGTGAAACAGAAGCAAATTCGAAATGGCGAAATGCGAGGACATCATCCCATATATGAATCTGCAAGGTTAGATGAGATATGAGGGGTCAGTACTTTTGATTTGGGATCTTTTTTATGAGCTCCATTTTTTTTCCCTCACTACACTGACTACCTAGGGGAACAACAAGGGACCCCAGGAGGAGTGTGCGTTGCGTTGCTTCATCTAGAACGTGTGCCGAATCCGCCATCCGCAGCAGTGGAGTATGACCCGTGGAGGCGCATACGAACAGGGAACGGACTTGAAGCAGAACTGCGACTGGATGTTCTGGATGTGGGGGGAAATTCATTCAAAGGATCTGGGGAACAGAGTCATTATTGGATCAGAGACAAGTCTCCAACTTTTTTTTTTTCTCCTCCAATATCAGGTGAGATTTACCCCCTACTCCGTACACAGAGAAAGAGGAGTCATTGTACGATGTACATCCATGTCGCACTAGTATGTCTAGTGGCATTGTGGCTCGTACTCCGTACACACGCTAATGAATAGGCTATGATGTGGGCATGAAGTGGATTATTTTGATGATAAATTCTCATCAATTGGAGCAAGTGGGTCCCATACAGGGTCTTTGCTTTTCTCTTTTTTTTCTTTTTTTTTTTATTATTCTTTTCTTTTTTTTTCATGACTCGACCATGGACCAAATTATTATGCGAATCAGTATTCTTCTATGTATATGGAACATCTGATTCGCAGTGATTGACAACTCCCCCGGAAACACGCGGATGTTGGGGTCCCCAAACGTGGCAAAAAAGAGAATCCAAGTTTTTAATTTCCCTAATTTTCGATATTTTCTGATTTTCTGGGGGCAAAATCCATGCTTGTTGATCCTATTCCACCTGATTCCTCGTTAATAATCACTAATCAATCATTCTACAGATCCGAAATCCCCGGCTAATAAGCTAACCTCGGCACCAATCAGCACCAATGATGCCATGCTATCAGTCCATCCACCACCTCCACACTCTGACTCGGACTTACCACATGCCCCTTTTTTGAGTCGGGTCATACAAATGATTGACACTCCGTAGTAGAATGATTTAATGACAGTTGATCAACCGAGATTGTCATTGCGTGGAGCCCTCAACGTCCCGTTCTCGGGTCCCCGTCTCCATTGTTTTTACTACTGTGTACACGTTTCAACCAACACGGCACAGAGTATCAAGCTGATCATACTCTGTCAAAGCCCCAGTCCTCTCAATAAACTTTAGGGGCGCGACGTCGGCCGTGTCACTCTGTGATCACGTACGCTAAACCATGCCAGGCCATCTGTCCGGTGAAAATATGCCTAAATGCACGTCTTGGCGAAAGCTGGATCGAAGTGAGATGCTCACCTTCCAAGCTTTACGGTGGACATTGGGGGCTGTTTTGAACTTGGCGATGTGGAAACAGTCTCAACAAAAGATTTGAATAATAAATAATAAAAAAATGAGTTTTTCGGAGCTATGAGATGCAGACACGCAAGTCAGTGGAACTACCTTTAGCATGTACATTAGCTTCATTGTTGCGCTCCACCGAGCTGAAAATCTCTTCACACTGGCAACATTTGAACTTCTACACCGTAAATTCTGATACTGTGTCCACTTGGAAACTCGAACTTGTTCCAGATATTCCTTCCTTATTAATTTGTATTGCAAAGCACATCTGTGGGTAATCTCTTCGGATTCGGCCCGTGTTAAGCCCCATTAGACCCCCATGTATCAGATCGATCCAGATGTCGCATGAACGGAGTACACCGAACATTCAATAAAATTATATTCCAAGACATACCGAAATGAATCTCCTGAAAATACCACCAGGATAATATTGCACGATGCCTCTTTATCCCGTGCTAATGATTTACCGAGGGGCCAAAGCAGAATCCATCCAATACGCTCTTGCAGCTCATCTTATGCTCCCGTGTGCAGGAGTCATATCCTGGAGAGCTACCCTGCACTAGGCAACTGTACAGGACTAGTTGAATGCTTTATTGGTGTAAACTCGGCCGTGTCCTCTTTAGACTCGGTGGACGACATGCTGATTGATGGAGTTTTATGGTCTATTGATCCATTTTTCCCTGCGTGCGTGTGGCGTTTGAGACTAATGCTTATAGGTAGGTATTTATGGAATCGATCTAGGCTAAGGTTGGTGCGGAGTATGGAGTAGAGTGAGTTCAATGTTAATTATGGTTCATTGGCTTTTTATTTGATTGATCTTGTTAAATAAGATTAACAATTTATCGTCGAATCCACCTTTAGTCTCATTTTGTCTTTAATAAAGAGCAGTCATGCAATATCATTCGTCTCAGACAATCTCAGAAGCATTCAAAAATGTTCAATTTGCTCAATCTGGCGCGGAACACTTGTAGCGAGCTGATACCAAGCAATTGGCATATCACAGCTTGCAGATCGCTATTTCAATGTGTTCAGATTGAAGCGCCTTCGATATCGACATTTGAATAAGCTGACTTTGAACAACTCAGTGCTTGAACTTTGAACGACCTCGGAAGGAATCCATAATCCATAATCATTCTGACCTTGTGATGACACACCTTTGAATGAACTTTGAAATATCAAATCATCGAACTAACTCTGATTTCAATAATTGAGTCCCAATTGGATCAATTTGCAATAGTTCCAGAAGGATTATTGACCGCCACAAGTTCCCCAAATCCTGCACAAGTGGACACTGATCAGATCCACCAAAAATAACCTCGCCCACGAACTCCGTTCCCCCGGAAAATTCACAAATTGGAACTTTCGTGCGGGGAGAAGAGATATGCTCAGCCCTGTGTAGAATCGACACGCGTCATGGGGAAAGTCAAAGGATGTGAAGATCCCCAGAATCCCCGCGTAGGAAGTCCAATTCCCCACATTAGAGCATCTGACCTGGTGCGGGGGATCAACATATTGGTCCATCCCCGACTCCTCTTTCTCATCCAGTTAGATGACAGGAATCGAAGAGTTGAG
This sequence comes from Penicillium herquei, assembly GCA_039634405.1. Classification (NCBI taxonomy): domain Eukaryota; kingdom Fungi; phylum Ascomycota; class Eurotiomycetes; order Eurotiales; family Aspergillaceae; genus Penicillium; species Penicillium herquei. The sequence continues at coordinate 1,592,368 of CP098387.1, read as the reverse complement.
GATCGTTCGGCAAGAGATGGATCCGATAGACGTCAGCAGTCCCAGTGATCCGGTTAGAGGTGCCGAGGTGTTTGGTAGATTGAAGTTATGTTGGTTCTCGGTAGAGGCATCCATGGATCGTGGAATTCAATGGAGATGTCTTTCTTCTACCAAGGTTGCCAAGTAAGATCCGCATTCGGTTCGGCGGAGCGGAACTGATGTCAATCCTTTTGCATTTGTCGATTATCTGGGCAGTGAAGTGGGACTTGGCCCTTCAATGTTGGTAATTGCTTATTGTGAACACTTCCGATCCGAAATCGGATAAGGAGCTACGGAGTACAGAGTGCAGAATACCCCGTATAGGCATGATAATCATGATAATCACAACAGGGATGATCTTCATGTATCGAATTCAATTGTGATGGAATGTGATGCAGTGCAGATCGCCAAGTTGCATCTTTATCACAGGGATAAAATGCATCTGACATGCAGCTTCCCGCAATAGGGCGATGATCATAGCGAATCCTGTTATGAGCATGAGCTTCAAAATTGAAGAATAAATCCAGCTGTCCGATCATAAACAAAACAGATGATCAAATCGTCCAAGCTCCAACAATCAAAGGCGGAATGGCGTGAGCTCTGGAGCTTAGCTTTGCTTGGGCTTTACCTCAAGTGCTTATGTTACGCCTGTTCAGCCACCTGGGCAGTGACTATGGACATCTGGACCCCAGTCCTCTTTAGCCCGTACTAACATCTTATCACGATTCTGATATCTTATTCGGAGGAATGCCGATGCTTTCGTCTGATTAAATACTATGCCCTCCCTCAAGTTGCTCATTCTTGTCCTTATCCCTGATCTTTATCTACCTCAACCCCTCAACGGCCTTTACTCCGCAAGTACCCCTCCAGGGTTCTTCACCACCTTCCTCATTAGGTTTAACAGACTCTCGAACATTGGCAGTTTGCTATCAGTGGCCTATTAATGACCTTGTCTCGCACTGCCAACATGCCCGACTCAGCAGTTTCATGACTATCAACGGCGGCGCAGCCCGCGCCTCCGCACCTGGTCTATGAGAGTCGGGTTCAAGCTTCTTAATAGGGCATCGCAGCTCGTGTTATCAGTTGAGGGTTACGTTGGCGTCGGCAAAGCTGTGAGGAGTGATACTACCTAGTGGTCTTACCGTTCGTATTTAATGCGTTGAGGATGCTGAACTGCTGAGCTTGTAGTCTTTATTTTCACGAAGATTCCGGTCTTCTAGTCCATAATTCCAATTCACACTTTTCAACTTGAAATCACAAGAAATCCATACCGGATAGACTACAGAGCTCCGAAATAATCGGAATATCGAATCTCCACTGCTGGTAAAATGGGACATCCGGAGGAGCATCGAGGCTCGGTCACAAACAACTCTATGGATATGGACGTGAAAAGCGGGATACCAGCTGGAAATGCAGATGCGGCATTGGAATTCTTGCACCAGGGAGATAATGCAGTTGCGATAGAAATCGATGAGAAGGCGTTGGTGCGGAAGATTGACTGGATGATTATGCCCTTGATGTGGGCTGCGTATAATCTGCAGTATCTTGACAAAGTGCTCAGTGAGTATTATCTTTGGAGATTGATAACGTATGAATTCTGATTCGTTTCATAGTCAACTATGCCTCTGTTATGGGTCTACTCAGTGATACGCATATGAAGACGAATCATTTCTCGGATTTAACACTTGCTTTCTATGTGACATACCTATTCTTCGAACTGCCGACTGGTTTTCTAATGCAACGCCTTCCTACAGCGAAATACCTAGGGTTCAATGGTATGGAAGCAATGGGCGATTTAAAGTACTAAGATCTAACCTTGCATAGTTACACTATGGGGACTGATGACCACCCTGAACTGCACCGCAAAGAACTTCGGTGGCTTGATGACACTTCGAGTCCTGCTGGGCTGTTTTGAGAGCGCAATTGCGCCAGCGTAAGGGATCATACAATCTGCGCTTCACCTGACCTCCATTAACATCTCTATCAGTCTGATCTTGATCACTTCGATGTGGTACAAGCGAAATGGTAATTCAATACAATTCATATCATCACTAGTTAGAGGCTAACAAATCAGAACAACCAACTCGCATGGGAATCTGGTATCTCGGCACAGGCACAGCCACCATAATGGGCGCGCTAGTAGCATACGGCCTCCTCTTCTACACGAGCGACCGCTTCAAGCCGTGGCAAATAATGTTCCTAATCTTCGGCGTAATCACCATCGTCGTGGGAATCTGCATCTTCATCTTCCTCCCAGACAACCCCATGACCTCGCGTCTAACCCACGAAGAAAAGATCCTAGCCATCGAACGCCTCCGCGAGAACCAAACCGGAATCGAAAACAAGCATTTCAAATGGCGCCAATTCATCGAAGCCCTCCAAGATCCCCAGACTTACCTTATCGTCGTAATTGTGGTAGCCATGGACGTTCCTAACGCCGCAATCAGCAGCTTCACCTCACTGATAATCGAGAACATCGGCTTCACAACCAAACAAACCGAGCTACTGAATATCCCCAGTGGCGTAATCAGCATTATCAGTATCCTCCTCGCATCGTGGGCTTCATCCAAATATGACCAGCGCTGTCTATGTGTAATCGCCTCTTTACTCTGCGGTCTTCTCGGTGGATGTCTACTCGCTTTCTCACCTACGCATATGAAAGCTGCGCAATTAGCAGGGAACTATCTAACACAGGTTACCGGGTCCGCGTTACCGATTATGTACTCCATCGCGGGTGCAAATGTCGCAGGCCATACGAAGAAGGTTAGTATGAACGCTATCCTATTGATGTCGTTTTGTTTGGGGAATATCCTTGGACCCTTGACTTTTCGCACGGAAGACGAGCCGAATTATATCCCGGCGAAGATTGCTCTCGTCGCTACTACATCTGTGGCGATTGTTTTCACAGTGTTTTTGAGGTTTTATTATATCTGGGAGAATCGTCGCAGGGATTTGCGTCATGAGGGAGAGGTTCATCAGGAGAATTCGGAGTTCTTGGATATGACCGATCGTGATAATAGGGAATTCCGGGTGAGTTTAATCTTTTCTCGTTGATATGTTGAATTGTGCTGATTTGTTTAGTATAAAATCTGATTCGGAGACTTGGGATCGTTACAAGGGGGAATCTAAACGATTACTCTGTACAGTGCACAGGTACAAGATACGAAATGAGTTCAAATGTTTGATAAAGAATTCATAGATTCTTGAGCAGTCTATTATGGTAATCAACATGAATTGAATGAAACGTCTATTTTACAAAACTGAACCTCGCTATGCAATCAAAAGAAACCAACTCAAGCCTGAACCTCAACCTGAGTAGCCTTGAACTCAGCACTGAACTCATAATCGATATAACCAACAGGGTTCTTCACAGCGTAGAACGCATTGCGGTCATAAGGCGCAAGGGGGATATCATTCTTAACACGGAAAGGCAAATCCGGGTTAGTGATATAAGAACGACCAAAGGCAACGAGGGTATCATAATCCTTGTACAGAACATCCACAGACTCGCGTGCAGACTCAGGCTCGAATCCACCTGCAACAATAACAGGGCTAGCCTTCTCATAGGCCTTCATGAAGAAATCCAGAGTCTCACTGGCCTCGGCATCGGTGTTTCCAGAAATGCGAGCCTCAACCAGATGAGTATAAGCGAGCTTGAATCCCTTCATCTGCTCCGCAAGGTATGTAAACTGCGGGATGGGATCCTTCATCTTCATGCCCTGGAATGGACTGAACGGACTGAAGCGAATACCAGTGCGGTCTGAACCAATAGCTTCGGTAACAGCACGAGTAACCTCGATAGCGAACCGGGCACGGTTCTCAACACTACCGCCCCAGCGATCAGTGCGAGTGTTACAGTTATCTTGAATAAACTGATCAATCAAGTACCCATTCGCACCGTGGATCTCAACACCATCGAAGCCCGCGGCGATAGCGTTCTTGGCAGCCTGCGCATACTCAGTGATGAAGATCTGGATCTCTTCCTCCGTCAATTCACGAGGAACAGCCGCATCGGGGTTCTCAGGTGTTGCGGAACTAGAGACAACATCGAAACCATCTGCCTTCAGGACATCTGGGACAGCAACACGACCGAGGTTCCAGAGTTGCATGTAGATGTAGGAGCCCTTAGCGTGAACGGCATCAGTGACTTCTTTCCAGCCGGCGATCTGGGCATCGTTCCAAATTCCGGGGACGTTGTTGTAGCCGCCTGCGCGGGGAGAAATCAGGGTTGCTTCGGTGATAAGGAGGGTTCCTGGGGTTGAGGCACGCTGGGCGTAGTACTCCTTGACGAAGGGGAGAGGGACGTGGTCGTCGGTGTTGCGGAAGCGGGTTAATGGGGCTAAGGTGATGCGGTTTGATAGCTCCATGCGACCAACGCGGAGGGGCTCGAAAAGCTTGGACATTGTGGATAGTATGTTGTCTTGAATGGTCTCGAGTAGAAGTGTGAATGTAGTTTGAGATGAAAGAGTTCTAGTCGCTGGATGCAAGCAAGAATTGGTATGATATGATTCTATAGATTCCAAGATACTACGTACAAGCCATGGCTTTATAGATTCCCCCATGAACAAATTTCCTTCAATGGCCCCACCCATAGATTGATTTCCAAGCAAAATGACTCGGGAGAATTGGTAAGAAACCATATCGAAGGTTAAGGGTCGACGAATCTGATTTGCTGGGGGAAGTGGATACAGCATAGAAGGTTCTTCAAGAAATTCGGTATCGCTGACAAACCTGACAAACCCTGCATCCGAAATGCCGAAACCTCAGGATCAATAAAGTTCATTGGAAATGAAGGAGAATGAAGTGAAGAATGAATTCGCCATCGCTGTACAGGAATAATATTGTCATTATACATATCACACAATCATGTTTAGTAAACCCCCCGGCCAGCCATGGGGTAATGGTAATGCCTTGCACAAATGGTATCACAAAGTTCACAGAGTCTCAAATAGGGGTCCGATTAATAATAATACTTCAGCCCGGTGGGACCTGGTTCCAAGGTTTCATTGACCTTCCAACCGACGAGCCGTGTTCTCCAGTTGTGTATTGAAGGCGCGAATTTGGTCCAATAGTCCTCCATGGGCACCGGGCGCTCGACAGCTCACATCGTCAGCCACAGTGCGGAGCATAAACTCCAGATCCGCTGCTGATGGATCCGTTGAAGGCGAATCTCGGTACTGACTGCGATCCAGAGCAAGCTCTAGGCTATGAAGAGAGTTGTTGATGGTGGTCCGTGACTATGCAGTATTAGTAGATGATCGATACTGAGATCTCTTATGAAGACTTACTGTTTTCGCGGCCTCCTCAGCCATGTGCTTGCCACGCACTTCATCCATCTGTAGAGAAATGGCTTCTCTTTCCTGTCGTATTTTGTAGAGCTGGCTCCGTAAGCCTAACATATCGCGCTTCGCTTGTCTGAGTTGCACGCCAAGCACAAAGTTGCTATCAAGCATCTCGCTCAGATCTAACAGGCGACCATCAAGTTCAGAGCCGAATGCTTCAACGGCCTTCCGTTTTCGCGTCCACTCTGCACGCCGTTGGGCATTGGTCTCATTCTCAATGCCAGTGTTTAGTGCTGTAAGCGTTTTCTCCAAAGTCTCGCGACAAATCTGGCTCAATACATCGGCAGGGTTGACGCCGCCACGGTTTGGCAGCTTGGTCTGTAGGTGAGCAGAGAGATCATCAGGAGACACTTCATCTTCATCGCCGGAATCAATAGAAATTCCCACACCGAGAGCTTCATAATTGACCAGACGATGCACTGTAACAGGCACTGTTTCGCCACGGGGCTCTCTCGGTCCTTGTCTACGTGTCTTTGTTCGAGATGATTCGGCCTCTGGTTGCTCCTCCGTAGAAGGTTCAGGTGCAGTCCTCTTGCCCTTGGTCCCGCGTTTACCCCCGCGTGACTTAGATCGACTGGATTCTGCCTCTGGTTCTGATTCTAGTTCTTGGGGTTCTTCGGGCTCAGCTGAAGGCGGGCTCTCGGCGCTTGCCGGTTCTTCTGTTGGTTCAGGTTCCACGTCTGGCTCTGCTCTTCGCTTATCTTTCTTGCCAGCCTTACGCCGTGACTTAGATGGCCCTGGCGCTGGTTCTGGTTCGGGATCAGCCTGTGGTTCTGGCTGAGGTTCTGGATGCTCTTCTCTATCAGGTCGTTTGGGTTTTGCTGGTTCCTTGCCCTTCTTGGAAGATTTCCCACGCGATTTCGACGTCCGTGGCTCCTCTTCCGGCTCAGGAACAGCCTCGACTGCTGGTTGTTCTTCTGTAGCAGGATCGGGTATTGCTTTGGTTTTACCCTTCCCGGGCTTTTCGCGACGAGGTTTTGAAGAACCTTGCCCTGTCTCAGAGCCTGATATCTCGGGCTGCCGTTGTTCAGACCCGGGTCCTGTTGGTGATTCTCCGTCGGCTTTTCGTCCAGCGGGACCTTTGGCAGGGCCTCTAGATTTAGCACTACTGGGCTTTTGTTGGACTCCAGTCTCTGGTAATGTTTCCTCTGCATGCGATGGTGCACTGTCATCATCGGTGGAACGCCCTTTACGCCCTTGGCCTTTCTTGGTCACTTTAGATTGCTTTTGAGCCAAAGCTCCAGTCTTATTCGTAGTTTCAGGTTGAGCCTCTTGGGCCTTGGGACTCGTCCGAGTAGCGGAAGTTTCCTCTGGTTGACTGGCATCGGAACCATTGGTCGAAACAGGTCGTGTCGGTGATATTTTGGCTTGCTGTTGACGCTCTCCTGTTGTACTTGGCGACGTGCTTTGAGATTCTCGGGCCTTCTTCTTGTTTTCTCTTGACTTCCCAGGTTGTGGTGACCGACTCTTCCGGCGAGGCTCTTTAGATTCGACAATGGGTTGAGTCTCCCGAAGTGGCTCCTTGGGCGATCGACTTTTTCGAGGCTTCGTATTATTTGTCTTTGCTGTGGTATCAGGTCTCGAGGTTTGCGGTGTGCTTCGTTCTTGCTCTTGCGGAGACTGTACATTTGCCCCACTGTCGAGATTATTCATTGTCGCACTGGCATCCTGCATTTGTATGTCCACAGGGGCTTCTGGGACAGGTGGTTCTGGCGCTTGATTCGTACTCCCCCGCGGGGGCGCGTCCGGAACTGGAACATCTTGAGGTTGCGGTTCTTCGTTAGACACGCCGTTCCGGGCTATAGTAGAGTCGCCATTTCCTGATGTTGACCCTCTTCGGTTCGACGGGCTAAGGCTCTCCTCGCTCGTGGGATCTTGAACGATGTTAATCTAAACCGTACTGCAACCGGGTATGTATAGTCCATAACGTACTTATTTTTCTCCTTTTATTACTTCGAGGCGCTCGGTTTGAATCGTCGGAGGGAATATCATATGTCGATGGGCGTGGAGGGAGACTATTGCGCGCACTACCTGGCGTACGCTGTGGTTGGTCTCCTGTTGGTGATGTCGGCTGCGATAGCTGTCGCGCTGGTGCTGGAGCAATTGGCGCCGAGTCTGTTTGTGATTTTGTGGGTTCGGGGAACAATGAAAGAGGCGCAGGATCCGATGCACCAGCTGCTGGGCCTCCAAAGGAAAACCCGAAGTCGACTTGCTGGATTTTGCGCGTTCTGTAGCTAATCAGTTCAAGCTCCTATGTTATGGTTTCGCGGGGTAGAAGCGCGTACCCAGCTCCGCGCTGTCGCATTTGCAGCCGCTCCTCTCGCGCTATAAATAATTAGTATCCATATTAGCGACTCATCTGAAACAATTTAAACGTACTTGAAGCCATTGTGGAGGGCGTCCAGACGCGTCGTGTTGATGATGGAAGAGTAGTATTGGCGGTCGGGACCCAAGTCTATCGGGGTCGATCCATTTTTATCCCGAGTTCTCCGCAACCTCAAATTATCACATTCTCTCCTCCTTTCTTACAGATCGTTTACTACAGAAATAATGGGTTGGTTTTGGGGTGACAACAAAAATGATCCCGTGCAGAAGCTCGATCCGAGTCTGCGCGAGTATCTCAAGCAGGAGACTCCAGACAAATATGTCCCTGCGCCGGATCTGAAACCAGCAGCTACAACTACACCCTCGCCCTCGCCGATACCAGAATCAACTGAATCCTCCGAACCCAAGGCCCCTGCGAAATCGCTGTATCAGGATGGCCGCTATGCAGATTTATGGAAGACATACCAGCCTCCAGCGAGTGTGGACGAGAACACTGGAATGCGTGGAGCTGAGCGAGTGATTGAGAAATTCAAGGAGCGTGGCGATACTGTACAAAGGGCTGCAATGGAGAACTGTGCCTTGGAGCATGAGGCCTTGACTCTTTGTTTCCAGACTGGGAACTGGCGCAAGCAAATTGAGTCCCGATTAACAATGTGTGCTGCGGAAAATGGTACTTTCTCTCGGTGCTTTACAACCCAGACCGTGAGTTCTCCCCAGCACATCCTGTCTCGGATCAGCGTACTGACTCTTATTGTAGAAATTTCTTCAGGCTTTGGGTTATGCCTCATCGTTCGAATACAACCCTGAGAAAGAGGAACGAATTCAGATGCACGCGGATAAGCTCTACCACCAGATGCTCGACTTTGAGGAACGAGTCAAGGAAGCAAAGGCTGCTGGGCTGGAGCCGCCACCAATTAAGTCGCTTTTCAACCCGGAGAAAGCCCCTTCGGCTCCAGAGAAGCCTGAAAACCCGTTGGCCTTTGAGATCCCTGGCGGCGAGTCCATCCCGACCGGCTTTAAGCCATCCAAGCCTCTCCACACCCTCACTCCACATGAGCGTGAATTGGAGATCCGAGCCTTCAACTCCCAGCTCGAACAGCAGAAACTCTACGCCGAAGAGGCTAGTCCATTTATGAAGACTCAAACAGATGCCCGATCAAAGCGACAAGAGAAGGCCGTCAGCATGTTTGGTGAGACACTTGGGAAATGGCTGTCATGATACCTTTGTGTGGGAACCTTGCAAGTGAAACATGTAATTCTAGTATATTTCTATCTTTTCTCCTATTCAAATGAGAGCCCTGGAGGCATGGATTCAACTATTTTAAAATGCCAAATACTACTACCACTGTATTCAAGATTGTGTCAGTGAATGTTATGCCCGGAATGAAGCATAGATTATATGTAACCATGTCTGTAACCTCCGAATCTTCAAGTTTAACAGTGAATGCGACTTCCACTTTATACCTATGGTAGTAAATAGAAAATTTATTGTTTCATAATCCACGTAGACAATCTCCTTTCATTCACTTAATTCGCTAAATCCCTAATACCAGCACTCGTGACGTGGTTAAACGTGGATCTAAATTGCAATCCGCACCCGTTGAGTGGCCCGTATCTAATTCGCGGTCGCGTTGCTCGCAAACAACTCGGCTCCGGTCAAAGCATCATCGAAACCCTTTCGCTTCTTCTCCCCCCTTTGAAACTTCTCTATTTCCTTCACTTTTTCTTTCCTCCTTATCCCTCTTTCTTCATTCTGTTAATCGTGACCCCCTTTTACTCCTCGCTTTAAAGCTGCAACTGCCTCTTTCCCTCCCTTATCCCCACCCATCAGCCCCATTCAAACCGAGACCTGAACTTGCTCGTTCTTCCCACTGGAGCAGGAAACCACTCCGAGATTGTCGAATCTACGTCAAAAAACAAAGATCTTCTTAAGATAGGTGACTTTTAGGACCAGCTCCACGAGCTGTATTCCTCATCATGAAGGCTTCCGCCTTGCTTGTCTCATGGCACAACGACAATGCCCCCATTTATTCGGTGCATTTTGACCCCAATGGCAAGGGTCGTCTAGCAACTGCAGGAAAGTAAGTAGTTTCAATACTGGGAATTAGGGCTTCACTCTTGGGATCAACGACTAACAGCCTTTCTGCAGCGATAATAACGTCCGAGTACGCCTCCGCAACCACCCTCCCGTTTACCCTACCCTTTCCTCAACTCTTGTCTGACAAACCATAATAGCTCTGGAAAGTCGAATCCACTGGAGAGGAAAGAAAAGTCACATACCTGAGCACACTCTTGAAGCATACGCAGGCTGTCAATGTTGTCCGTTTCAGTCCAAAAGGTATGGTTTTTCTAAGCTACGTGATGGAACCCATATCTAACTTGGTTCAGGTGAGATGCTGGCATCTGCCGGAGATGACGGCAATGTCTTGCTCTGGGTCCCATCGGAACTTCAGGCACAGGGTGGCCTCGGGGAAGACCGGTCCGATGACAAGGAAACATGGCGAGTGAAGCACATGTGCCGGTCATCTGGAGCCGAGATCTACGATTTGGCCTGGTCGCCCGACGGTGTGTTCATCATGACCGGAAGTATGGATAACATTGCTCGGATTTACAATGCGCAAAATGGTAGGCCCTTCACAAAGAAACCACTCGACTACTTCTAGTGGATAGAGCTAACAGTCACTCTTGTCAGGTCAAATGGTGCGACAGATTGCAGAACATTCTCATTATGTTCAAGGTGTCGCATGGGATCCGCTCAACGAATTTGTGGCAACTCAATCCTCTGATCGATCCGTCCATATCTACAATCTGAAGACCAAGGATGGCCAATTCACTTTGACCTCCCACGGCAAGGTACTCAAGATGGATCTACCTGCCAAACGAATCTCATCTAGCAGCCCTGCGCCAGAGCAGACCAGTCGCCACCAACACAACACGAGCAATTCACTTGCAATCGCTTCGCCTGCGCCATCGACCCCAGGAACACCGATGGCATCTAATCTTCCAATGGATCCCCCTCCTGTTTCGCAAAGTCGCCGTTCCTCTTTCGGTTCATCACCATCGATTCGACGATCGGCATCTCCCGCTCCATCTCTTCCATTACCTGCTGTTAAGCCCTTGGAGGTTTCTTCACCAAGTCTCCTTGGAGGACTTGGAGTGAAGAATGCTAGCATTTACGCCAATGAAACATTTACCTCATTCTTCCGGCGACTCACTTTTGCACCTGACGGAAGCTTGTTATTCACTCCAGCTGGTCAATTCAAGACCACTCATATTTCACCTACCGATCCCTCGAAGACAACGGACGAAGTGATCAACACAGTCTACGTCTACACCCGAGCTGGCTTTAACAAACCTCCAATTTCCCATCTCCCGGGCCATAAAAAGCCGTCTGTTGCTGTCAAATGCTCTCCAATTTACTATGGGCTGAAAGAAGGCACGCAGCCAGTCAAACATCTGACTGTGGATACGTCGACTGAGGAGTCAATGTTCCCTCCATTACCAGGCCCAGTCGTCTCACAGCCCGCCAAAGACCCACCGTCCTCAGCTCCTGCAGGTGGCGATGCTGGGCGGCCTCAGTCATCACAGAAATCCGATGGCAACGGCAACGACTCTAGCTCAGGAGCACCTGTCTTCGCGCTTCCTTATCGCATTGTTTATGCTGTAGCCACACAGGACGCTGTCTTGATCTACGACACTCAACAGCAAACACCTTTGTGTGTGGTTAATAATTTGCATTTTGCAACCTTCACCGACTTGACTTGGTAAGCTTTTACTCGAATTAATTTGATTGGAAAGGAATAAAGACTAATTTACAAAGGTCGAATGATGGTCTGACATTGATAATGAGCTCTTCCGATGGCTTTTGTTCTGCTCTTTCATTCGCACCCGGAGAACTTGGCCAGCCTTACACAGGATCCACTTCAGTTGCTTCCAATCATGCTCGTCCAAGCACTCCTTCGACCAATGTTACACCTTTGCCAACTCCTACTGTTGCGTCGTCCCCTGTGAAGGCTGCCCATCATCCAATCAACAACGGGAACTCCCAGGCGCCCCCAGCCAGTCCTGCACGATCCAACTCGGCGTGCTCGGTCACAACCCAGTCATCTACTCAGCAAGCTAACACTGTGGTGAACAACCCAACACCAACCCTTGGGTCTGTTCCACTGGTGACAGCCACGCACTCTGCGCAACCCTCGACCCTCCCACTCACCACCCCACCACAGACGCCTCTCCCAACAGGCTCACATGGAAGTAACAATGTCCACTCAGTCAGCGTTCTTGGAAAGCGTGATACGAGACCTGCCAGCGAGTCCGAAAAGGATGAGGGCAAGGGTCTAGAAGCTCCTCTGGCCCAACCGCCGAAGAAACGCCGCATCGCCCCAACCCTGGTTTCAGCTAGCACTGACCAAACACCACCATCCAAAGATACCACCGAGAAAACAGAGGGCGGTGGCTAAATCATGGAATTGCCTTATTCGCAATTTTCATAGTCCCCTTCCCCTATGATTCTTTGCCCGGGGCTCGAATCCCGGATTGTCTGCAGATATTTCTTATTTGCTGATGATGGACGGACTTCTCACGATTCATGTTATTCCCCATGTCAGATTTCATCCTGGTCTGTATACCTATGCGTCTATTTTTCACCTTCTATTCTTCTCTCCGCATCATTGTCCTTCTCTCACCTCGGGAATTTCTGTGGATCTGTATGCATTTGAAACGGATATCTGTTGATCGTGACTTCATCCCACGTTCACTGTCAATACACATTGTGCCTGCCTCATTGTGTTCATCTTTACTGTGATAGGATCTGATGTTTGTTGATCTTCCCGATGGTGCTTTGATTTCAAACCTTCGTTTTATTATCCCCAGGCGTGGCGTTCTATTCATAGGGTCTCAACATTGCTTAGTATGGTGTCAGCTTCTATTTTTGCCTTTTTTCACGAATGAGTTCTACCTCTTTTACTTCTCTTCTCCACGCACGCGGTTCGCATGGAAGACTTCGGCATGATCCATTGGAAGCTCTGCAGTTCCTTGACCTTCTCATCCATCAAGGACTCCACAATGTCTTAAGACATGGGTGTCTTTCAGAGCTATTCAGCTTCATAACTGTTTGTGGTTACACATTCTACTGCTTTTTTCTACACTAGCTAGGCACAAATACGGAATTTGTCAAATCCAAATAAAAAAAGTTCAAATCAAACATAAAAATGATACATTTAAGAATAAGTTCATCTCAATTCATATTGATAAAGATAGTAATATCAGTCGATCCTTGTTCGTTTCCTTCGTTAGAATAACATCTGCCGTAACATTAGAGAAGAGGATATGGTATCCAGGAAAAGACCGATGGATGGATCCAGGGGGATATCAATATCAGGGAAGGCAAAAAGGAGAACAAAACAGGGGAAAGAAAAGAATAAACCCTAGAGGTAATAATCAAATCAGAATCGAGGTATCGATATCTCCTACGTTCACAGATCACTGCATCTTGAAGCCACACCGACAAGATGAGGGAAAGCCAGTAGTCGGAGTACATCCAGTAACGAGAACCCAGTCGGTAAGACAGCACTTGCTTCAGTAGCATGGGTACCAGCCGTGAGAGTTGTAATGGATCTGGTCTTGACCCCATTGGTAGAGCCATTGGTTCCATTGGTTCCATTGCGATGACCATTGGCAACCCCATTCCCATTAACAACCCCATTCGAGCTCACACGACTCAATCGATTCGCCCATCGGAATAAACTCTCATCTCCTCTCGCTCCACCCGCCACAAAGATAAAGTCCGCGGAGTCTTCAGCTGGTAAACGATCCAGTAGCATTGAGGCCGCTGCAGCCTTGGACGCGTGCAATGGTTCCACGCTAACGGCTACTACATCCCGCACAACGCGAATAGCTTCGCTGCCACGGGCGCCGTTAATTTGGTCTGCGAGCTCGGAGGCCTGGTGTGCGGCGATTTCTTGATCGAGTGCATTCGTGTAGTCGAATGTTAGTGTGCAGCGGCGCTCTTCGATGATACTGCCGTCTGTGCGCTCTTGGAAGTATTCGATTACCTTGCGGATACCGGCACGCCAGTCACTTGTGCCTTCGACGTCGACGAGAGCTTCCCATGGATCTGATTCCGTTTCCTCGTGAACTTGAGGGGCGGGTTTGACAAAGCAGCCATTCTCGGCAATTAGTCCTATGCGGCTAGGAAGGAGTCGAGCTGTTTGATTCAGTTGATCTGGACTGTTGTTGCTAGTTAGATAGACTGTGTTCTTGGGGTCGAGGACTAGGGCTTGGATGAGGTCAGTTGCTTCTTTGGATGGATGGGATTTGTCAGGGGTAAAGGTGGCGCCATCTTCGAGGAAAAAGATTCGTTTATGAGAGGCTTCGTATGAGGCTTGCAAGGTGTCGAAGTGGAGCGGATTGACGGCGTGTGTGTGGCGAGATTGCTGCATGCTGTGTGCTTCAATGAGTGCGGATTGTAGGGTTGAGTACCAAGAAATTGCTGTGTAGGGAGCTTTGCGGTTCAAAAGGAATTCCCAGTTGTGTTGACGTTGTTCAGGCGACATTTCCAGTGCCAAGTTTATGGCATCAGCGCATTGTTTGTAGTCCCATGGGTTGACGATGAGTTCATGACCTTGGAAAATGGATGCACTGCCGGTGAACTCGCTCAGTATGAGAGTGCCATGTTTTTGGGAGACGAGCTGCCCATCTTGACAATGAATGAAGTCATGACTCGTAAGATTCATGCCTTCGCGGAGATTTGTGGCCATGTATATCTCCGCTACACTCAGGAGAGCGAGAAATTGAGAGTAGCTGATGTCTTGTTTGAGGAGAACCAAGGGCGAGTGTGTTAAATTCGAATAAACGGAATTGATTCGCATGGCTACTTTGGAAACCTGCGCTTCAAGTTCTGGAATCTCCGATGCAGAGGATGCCACCTGAACAAGAACAACCTACACCATGTAGTAATCAGCATCATATCATTATGAGGCATAGATGAAAGACTCACGTTCTCTCTCCATTTGGGATAGCTTTCTAAGAAAAGCTCAAATGCCAGGAGCTTCTGCTTGATTCCTCCAGGTGCATCGAGTCGATCACGAGCCACTATGAGGTGCTTTCCTTTGTACTTCTCTCTGATGTTCAAAATCCAGTCTTTGACCTCAACAGATTCGCGCAACACGTTGAGCGACTCATAGTCAATCCCTAGAGGATAGTTCTTGACGTGCACGAACCGATCTTTGACCTTCACGCCATCAACAGACACCTCCAATCTTCGAAGGCGACTACAGGAATGAATGAAGTGGTAGCAATACTCTTCAGTCTGAAACCCGATCAAGTCGGCCCCGAGGAGACCATCCAGCAGTGCATCGCGTGAATTCAAGCAGCGGAAGATCTCGGAGGATGGGAACGCTGTGTGCAAGAAGAATCCGATCCTGGCTCGAGGCAGCTTTTTCCTCAGAAGGCCAGGAAGGGCGAGCAAATGGTAATCATGTACCCAGATTGTGTCACCTGGACGCCAGTTGTTTGCAATGGTGTTGGCAAAAGCCTCGTTCACCTTGAGATACTGCTTCCAGGAATAATCGTCGTACTCATTATGACGAGGACTCTCTTGCATTTGATAATGAAGAGCAGGCCATAGGACTGAGCGACAAAAATGCGCATAATGGCCCTCAAATTCACTGTCACCAACAAATACAGTCAGGGACTCGTACTCAGCCCTGAGAGTCTCATCGATGAGGCTTCGTGTCATATCCGTCAAGGAATCAGTGGGCATTCCTGGCGTCCCCACCCACATCTTGTTTTCAAGTATTCCTGCAGCTTCCGCAGCATGAATGGCATTCTGGAGACCTCCATGCCCTTGCTCTGCTGCCTTGACGACCCAGTCTTCGGCCGAGAGTAGTGCACGAGGGCTGCCTAATTCTGCGGGAACGGGAGGAAGACTGACCCCTCCACCAGCTAGGAAGGCAGATTCTTTAGATTCCTGCCGTGAGCTTGGACGGCTCAGAATCGATGGCTGAGGATGCGTTGTTGCCTTCGAGCGTGGTTGATTGAACTTGCGGCTTTGACCCCATGGTACAGCACGAGGTTCATTGGGACCAGGTCCCTTGGGTTCTTCTGCAATAGGGATCTCCCCGGCAAAATTTGAGACATATGCTTTAAAGATCTTTTCATCTTCTGTAGTTGCCCCGGGGGTCATTTCCAGACTTGTAGATCTTTGACGTGGTTTGCGGGTATCAGCCAAGCGTCCAATGATGGGCATGGGACCTGATCCATCGACGGCTGAGTAACTAGGTGACGACTTGCGACGGCGAGCACTTCCATTTTTCAACCCCGCTGACTTAAAGTCAATGGTGTATGGAAGGAACCTGAAGAATCGTATTAGAGTATGTAAGAATGCGGGGTGGATCGGGGAACCGGAGACTTACAGGGATGCGATGAAAACCGTCATCTTGTGGGGGCCCGGGGCTGTGATGAGAAACTATTGAAATGAGCACTACCGTGGGTGAATGGGATCCATGCTAGGTATAAATGATAGAAAAGATAAATGAACCTTGAGAAGTTACAGAATGAAGTTGCAATTGTCAGCTGAGGGGGTTTGGGGTTGAACTTTGGAAAGTTGAGGGGGCAAGTGCCAGGAGTGAGAGTTGCATATCGGAACGAGGCTTTTATAGATCCTCTCCGCTTTTGGCTGCCCGACCCTTACAACACCTTACAACAGGGATTATACCTCACCCTGCTATAGCCAGATGCTCTTAACGGTCTCGCGCATTCACCGGACTGCTGTAGTCCGATGTTGTCCCGAGGGTCAATGTGATATTCTGACTGCTGAGATGAAACTGATCGGGTTGGGTCGGAGGCATGGGCCTCAAGTTGTAGCCCAAGAAGTAACCCTACAAGGCATCATCTTCCGCGAATACTGGAGGGGCACTTGGGGGGAAACAACTCGTCGCATGGCCTGGGCCCCTGCCGCTCTGCACCTCTTGCATGAGACCTCCTGGGTGATCCCGGTCACCCGTTCAGGCACAAGTAGCTCGGGAAAATGTATCCATAGTGATACTTGTTAACCGAGTCATCGCCGGTGAGATATTTACGGATGACCGGAGAAATAGACCGGGATGCATTCAGATAGGAGACATCTAAGTTGATAGCCAAGGTTATGAAGTCTACATTAGGAGGGGAAACCGGAGAATTCATCCGTGAGATATCGCGGTGGTCTTATTCTTAGTACCAGGTACGGGCTGAGGACTTGATGCACGAGCATGTGAGATTATAAAGCCATGTCTATATGGAGGGACCATTAGGGGATCCGAGCACAAAGTAGTCAATTAGCGATATAGAGTATAGATCATTGCTTTTTTTTTTTGAAGCCTCAAGATGAACTATACTAAATTCAAACATTGAAAACATTAAGCTCAGATTGAACTTGAAACTTTGTGTCTTTCATGAAACCCTATAGGGTGGAACCGTTGGAGATTAAAGGCAAACCGTTTAATGGCGATGAACAGACTCCGTAGTGGGGAAAGATTTACGTTTCTAATTAAAGATTACGAAATTATGTACAGACCTGGGTCCTATGTATAACTTGAACATTATGCATTATGCCATTATTCCATTATTCTTGATAGAAACAGCAAACATTTTTTCAGTTACGTCTAATGTTGACTACGGAGTACTAGTATAGAAAGGCTCAACTATAAGATATGGAGTACTCCATACGCATGGCTGAGGTGTCATCCACCAATGGCGCAGCCACCCCGAACTTAATGCAAATGTTATGCACTAGAAGTAGAATTATTACGAGTGACACTAAACCAATACCCCTGATCCATGCCACAAGCCGTAAAGACCCGCTCTGAGGAATCGGAGATAGAGCGAGGCTCATAGACGCATAAATGGTTGAATGGCGTCCCAAGAAGGAAAATTGAAAATACAGAACCCAGAGCTATTGAATGAGGAGCCAGTCATATCGATCTAAAAAAAAGTCCGTTGCAGCCCACATTGAAGGTGCACGTAAGTCAAAGTCGGATTGAACCGATAGGTGACGCGGAAGCGCAGAGCTAACGCGCGGTAGTGCGAGAAGATAGTGGACCTCATGACTCGGTAAAATTTTTTTTCTTCCATCGGGATTTTCCCTTGATTAATCATGGTCGGTTCTTCACTAGTTCGGCTAACGTCATGCAGTCGCTGGATTAGTTTTTTTTTAGTTCCATTTTGCGAAGATTGGAGACGAAGCGAGTGACGATACACCGATACGTTGATGAACCGGTGATCATGGTTGATCGCTGAGTCTTGGGAACATCAGTTCCGAGTTCGTTCCGCTATTGCGTGTCTTTTGTCCACGGGACCCTTGGCTGATGATGTTGAAGAAGATCAAAACTGGAGAGACACGCTGCTAGCAACGCGGTCAATACGTGATATAGATGGTAAACGTCAAAAAGGGCTCGGCATGACGCTGGTTTAGTCACAGAAAGACCGTGCCAAGTGCATCGCAGGCATCAACGGAGTCAGAGATTTGCATGTGTATATCCCTAATGACTTTGATATCAGCCCTGAAGCCCTGGAGGGTATAGGTATATGATAAGCAGTGAAACCATTCTGGTCCAAGCGTAATTCAGGATGATGGGCTTGGCTCTTGGCGTGGGGAGAGATTGGTTCGTCGGCAAGAAGAGCCCAAAATGTGTTTCCGGAGTTGAATTTTTCCCGTGAAGCTTTCCCCATATATTACGACTTCCAAGGTCGTTGATATTGCGTATTTGTCGATGAATTCAACTTGACGTCCCAAGGGTTCCAAGAGTTCCAAGAATTCCAAGGTTTTTCCTTGCGGGTTCATACGTAGACCTTTCGATTTTACCTGGAATTAACGTAGAATTAAGGATGGTTTGTGTAAGCTTGTGATGTGCAGCATCGGATGTTTTGCGTAAGCTCGGGCAAGCCTGACGCCATCAGGACTAGGATGTATAGATCCTAGATAATTCAAATGTTGAGTGGGGAAGAGAAATTTTCCCTGATCATCAAATAAACGTTGAAAAAAAAGGAGCTGGTGTAAGGACTAAATACTTGAGGCTGTAAGTAGGGTCTGTTACTAGAGAATTATACACTAAAAGTGGCTATGTTGAAGGATGAGGCTATGGGGTTAAGCATGAAACCGATGAAACACTGGACAAGGCTGAGTCATGTATCAATATTGAAGACTCCGCCCGGAGTTAAGAATTGGAGCTATTCGGGAATTTCTCAATTGCGTATCAAATACGGAGTAGTATTCAATGGAACTTGAAGAACATTCAAGTTTGAAAGGAAAAAAAAAAAACCAATAAAAAAGGCATTCAATATTGACATCTCTATTGTATAGAGTGCAGAATGGAGTACGAGTACGAGTACATCTAATAGTTCAATTTAGATTCTGCACTCCATGGATCGAATTGGAGATGTTACCAAATATTGTTAAACAATGTTTATTTTCTTTTTTTGAATTTCTGAAATTTTGAAAATTTAACCGCTGAGTAATCCACCACTTTAGCTAGAAGACGTGTCAGTGGATCTGGAGTGTCGGAACGAAGCGCAGGCTTGCGAATCGTGCGAGATAATGGATGGGGCGACCCTGAACCCAAACTGCTTGACCCTCCCAGCTTCAGGGTCCAATGACCGGAGGTTTTCCCGGTATTGTGATTGGGAGGTTTTTAATGGGGAGTGGATATCTCCAATTAGACACTCCGAACGTCTCTGCCTATATCTGTACTCCCAAGTCATCTGTCATTGGCACACAATCTGTCAACCTACAGAGAAGACCACGAATCTTCGTCAATCATGCAAACTCAAATCTGACTACGGAGTTGATGAGATAGATCTGATCGCAAAGTACACTGATCATAGAGAGCGTTACATCACCACGATCGACAGGAACATTGGGCCATACCAGGTCAGGAGTATTCTGGAGTACGACGATGCCAAGCCCCCTACTCGGTCAACTGGATCCACTTTATCCACTCAGTAGCAAATAGGGGACGAGATGAACTGAATTTGGTAAAATGACTAATCGACGAAGACTCCAAGTGGCAGTGTATTGTCCTGGAATGGTTTAGTGTCGTTCACCGGAGTGGATCCATAACGAGGCTCTAGCCCGATCTTACCAACTGCCAAGACGGACGCTTGCGCGTCTCCGCCACCAGTGTTGGTGCTGCCCCATCCAGCCCTGGGACTTGCTGCCTTTGGGTAAGGAAAGGAAATTGGAGAGGCTTCGAACGCGTAGTCCTTTCTACTCCGTAATGAACTGCACAGTATCAAACGTCGTCGACCAGGTTGAAAAACACGGGACGATCATTCGAGATCTTCGCTTGAACCAGTGGATGTTCTCATATTGACGACATAAGGATTCCGTTGTATCATAATATTTTTTTTATCAAGAAAGATGGGATGAATAGTAGCCCTAAAGAGTGTAGATATAAAAACTACCTAGTTTGATCAAGATGAGGGAGTCGTCATTCAAGATCCTGAGATATGTAAAAAAAAAAAAATGAAAAATGGAGGAAATTTAAGAAATAGGAAATTCATGATGCGTAAGACGAGCAGGTCATTCCCCCGTGCGTCGTAGGTCAATTTGCCAAGTCGAGGAGGGAGTACGTGTGCAAAAGGAAAAAATACGGGAAAAAGGGTCTTTTTCTTGGCTTCTACCCATTTCGCACACGCGGCTTGGGCGCGGGGCCCATGATTGGGGCGAGACGCTGACGACGCCTGTAATACCGCGGTATCTGGCTCGTATGCCCCATTCGTAATGGACTTCTCTCTCTCTCTCCCTTCCCTTTACCACTCAAACATATACCCTCTTTCTTCCCCCCTTCACCGTTCAAGGGTCTCTTTTGTCTCCTTTCCATCTTGGAGTAGCCACTGGAGTAGACTCACCTAACTTCCATCATCACCAGTCTGCCTCCAGTGAACATCGCCCTTCCCTCATATCCACCATGGCGGACGGCAGACCCCAGCAACGGGCACAGCCTACCTCCAACAACTATGATGCCAGTTCTCTCAGCCGCCAGTTCGAACAGCTAATGCGCACAAAACGCTTTAACCAACTTCAAGAATCGCGATCGGGTTCTCAGTCGCCTGGCCCCGTCGCTAGTCCTAGCATTCCGCCACCTACCAGAGCACCACCACCGCCGCCCTTTGGCGCTTCGCAACGCCCTTCTGAACCACCCACACCCAAATCCAACGCTCTTCGCGGTCTACCAATTATGCCATCGCCGCCACAGGATCCCGCCTCGTTAAAGTTCTTCAATTTATTAAATGGTCTCTCCGTCACACCCACCAAGTATGAGAACCCAGGTCTACTCGATGATGCTCTTTCCGTTATCCCGCTCGATCGTCTCTATTCTGAGGCCGAAGAGGAGAGCCAGATCATGCAGGCTTCAGCTGCTAGTATGGGAGGAAAGCCAGAATGGGGTTACCAAGATTGTGTGATCCGAGCATTACTGAGGTTCGTCCCAAGAAATCTAGATCCCCCAATCGACCCCCCTCCCATTGCCACTAACATCCCTTGATTCATAGGTGGTTCAAGTCATCTTTCTTCCAATTCGTCTACAACCCTCCCTGCTCACGGTGCCACATGCCTACGATCGCCCAAGGAATGACTCCCCCTAGTCCGGACGAGACCGCCCGAGGAGCCGCCCGCGTCGAACTGTACCGCTGTTCCGAGGCCAGCTGTGGTGCTTATGAACGATTCCCTCGATACTCGGATGTTTGGCAATTACTCCAGACCCGCCGAGGTCGAGTCGGTGAGTGGGCCAACTGTTTCAGCATGTTTTGTCGCGCAGTCGGAGCTCGAGTTCGTTGGGTGTGGAATGCAGAGGATCACGTCTGGACCGAAGTGTACTCAGAGCACCAGCGACGCTGGGTACACGTGGACGCATGCGAAGGAGCTTGGGATCAACCCCGAATTTATGCCGAAGGATGGGGTCGCAAGATTTCATACTGCATCGCCTTCTCGATCGATGGTGCTACCGATGTCACTCGCCGCTACGTTCGCAGCGCCGCCAAGCACGGTGGCCCCCGTACTCGTGCGCCCGAGGAAGTTGTCTTATGGTCGATTCACGAGATTCGACGAAAGCGCCGCGAAAACATGTCCAAGACTGACCAGGCTCGCCTGATCAAGGAGGACGAGCGCGAGGAGCGTGAATTCCGAGGATATACTGCTTCTGCCCTTGCAGCCGAAATCAACAACCTTCTGCCTCGCAGTATGTCTTCCCGCGCTCACGAGCAAAAGCACGCCGATGCACGACAGGAGGCCAACTCCGAGTGGCTTGCCGCTCAAAACCACGGCCACTCTGGACCCGATCGGTCACCTGGCGGACGGTAAACAATCTCAGGCTCTTTAATTGTCTGATGGACTTTTATTTCTCTTCTCTTTTTTTCTCCTTGAAGTTTTGAAAAGAAACTCTACTTGGAAATTCCTTTATAATCTTGTCGATGATTTGAGCGACCCGATTCACCTCCCCAGTCTCCAGCTGAGCTGATGAGAGAGGGGACGGGCGCTCTCGACTTATTCACCACCGAACGGACTCACACCCTTTCACCATTTCCCGATTGGAGGGCACGCCGCTCCGGGGCCTAGTACCGACGTCGCGATCAGGATCATTCGCATAGGTTGCATTAAATTGTCGACTTGTGGCCCAAATGACACCCTCTTCTGGTCAGATACCAGCGCGCGTCCGCGAACGCGACCCCCTTCCAACTGGAAACTTCGAGCTCTGCTCAATTCCCACTTCGGTGGCCTTGAGCACCTGCTCATTCTGATCCTTCATGATCACAACTACTATTTCCTATGACCGACTTACGTCTTTCTACACGATCCATTTTTCCTTATCTCTCAAAATTTTGGATACCACAGCTTGGAGTCAGATCTTTTGTGTATCTTGCCTCTTAATACGGCTCTTTACGACCCATTGGGTTATTTCTTTTCTTTTTTTCTACTTTTCATTCTCATTTCCACTTTTTTCACATTTCTTTTTTGTCGCATCGTGGCATTTGGCTTAGGCATGGTTTTGCACGGCGCCAGTGAAGACAATATCTTCTTTCCTTCTAATTTGGGATCTTTCTTTTTTCTTGCCTTCGTGGCACATTGTACGAGACACGGTTGCAGCCAGCTTTTCTCTTCCTTTCTCTCGGCTTGTCTCTGGTCCAATCCTTGGAATCATCTGTCTCTATTGTCTTTCTCTCCCAACCTCTTGAATACAATATATTAGTTTCTTTCTATACCAATGTGTCCCACTATTAAACCTAGAACTAGATGGATCTAGACATCAATCCCTGAATCCCAATAGCCCCTCCGCAAAATTTTAAATACGTATACGGAGTACAGTACCCAACCCCCCATTTGATTAGGATGTGCGTTCCCCCACGATGAGACTCTTAGCGCCTGCCACACCTTGTGGACCCGATGGACTCAGTGGAGCCAGCTGGCGACACCGACACCGACACCGGCATTGCATAGGCACGCCATCGATCCAGCTGACCTAGTTCATGCAATATTCAACATTGCATCAGATTTCAAATATCCTTTCACTCCAAGTCCCCCATTGTTGTGCAATTCTGGAATTTTTCCATTCCAACTCCCCTTTCCTTTATTCTGTATTTACATTCAATGTTTTACATGTTCTTTATGATGTGGACCAAAGCACAGACCTATATTATTTTTAGCCCAGATGATCCCATCCCGGTAGCCCTGAGTGGGTCCAGGGTCTCGATATTAGGGAAAGGGGGGAACGCGTGTATAGGGTCGTATTGGAGATGAATCTTGTCGATCTTGTTACAGATGTCTTCCTTTGAACTGGAAATTATTTACCTCCTTTCCACGGTTACTCCTGAAACTAGCCAATGTTAGTTGCCAGTTGCCAGTTGGATTAAGCATATGCAAATGTGCATTCTAACATGCTTGTTCTGTGTTTATGCGAGGGAATGCTGTATGATGTAAACCTTGGAAGTGTCCACATTCATGGTAGAATCGAGTCCTGTTTTTTTCTCTTATCTTCAAATGTTTCTTTTAAATTTTCTTTAAAGTTTATTTAATTGTATTTGCTTTTGATTCTTAGTTTAATGCATTCTTAATATTCAAGGTTGAAGTCAACTGGTCCAAGGTTGATCCCGAGTCTTCTGGATTTTTCCATGCAATGTATAATTCTCTCTCTAGACATCTGGGTTTCACCTTTTTTATACCCCGATTCTGATGGTTGATTACTGCATTCGAACTGACTCGGAGCTCAAATACAATGTCTTTGTAAATCAATGCAGATAAGCACGCGACGCCGCAGCGGTCAACTGGTCCTAGTACTACCATGCAGCGGACATGCCCTGATCATCAATCTACCTACCATGCATGCATATGTATCGCGTCTGTGGTATCTAGGAGCATCTCTCAACATCAGATAACCATGACTTAATAAACACAGTACCCATTGGAGCCATTGGATTGGCAGTCTATGACGTGCCAGTGTTTTCCCTTTCCTGGCATGGGATACCGCCAAACTTGAACCCACCTGGGCACAATATGTACATTGCACTGCTCAAATATGTACATGCGCATTATCCATTATCACTAATCTTCTATTCTCTTCCACGAAGACTCGGACCCACCCCCTCACGTCATGGAGATAACACAGTCAATCCCCTTCCGTCGAAGATCCTCCCCCAATCGACCCAGCTCATGTCCATAATACGGCTGGCCTTGCAAGCGCAATTCCCACGTCGCAGAAGCATCACCCTTAGCCATAGGCACCGGGCCGAGGGAACAAGAGTAACGGCAGGAGCGTAGCCCAGTTTCCCTGCCAATAGAACTAGAGCTAGAGCTAGAACTAGAACTGAAAGAAGACGTAGACTCCTCATCAGAACTTAATCCAGCCCCAGACCCAGACTCCGAAGAAACTTCATCCTCATCAAACACTCTATCCCTCCGAGTCCCGAATGGTGAACGCTGAACCCGAAGCCCACGTAAGGGCTCTAGGAAAATAGGTAATCTCTCCACTGACTCACTGTACCACGTACTCCCTAGTACAAGCACAAAGGACTTTAGTGTTGGTAGTTTCGATAAAACACGACATGTTTCATGCCATTGTGCCTGTCCAGCAGAGACATAAACCGCGCGTACGGGGTCTTTGCTTGGAAGCCAATGGCCGTGGAAAGACCAGCGGAGCTCGACATTTCGTATACAGTCCCAGTATTCGGACGGGATTGTGGGACGGAGATATGGGAGGGACCATGGGTTACTGAATTCGAAAGTATTGAGTGTATAGAGAAGGTGGACTGATTCGTAGTATCTGCAACTTGTCAGAACAAAATATTTCAACCGTAGGAAACGCCATACATTTGTCGACTTGTCAACACAAGATTGAGTAGCGTCGCCTTCGTGCGCGTATTAAGATCACCCTCCTTCACTGGCTGAGGAATTCCACCTCCATTGCATATCTCACAGAACGGATCTCTTGCTCGGCGCGAAGCTCTTTTATCTGATGGTGAGGAGGTCCCGCTGTGGGGACACACGATATGACCGAGTCGTTGGTGACTACGCTGGATAATATGGAATCTTCGACCGCCTAGTACCATTTCCCAGATCATGAGACGGATCTCTGGAGAAAGGCGTGATAATAAGTGACATTGTAATTGGGGTTGGGGGAGTGTGAGTGTTCGTCGACGTGAGCGTGGGAGGGGAGGTGGTTTATTGCCTATACCCAGAAGATCTGATTAGCCTAATTTCGCCCCTTTTCTTGCATTGGAGGGATTTTATAATGATTGACTCATTATACCCACTTGCCGTTTACAGCAAGTTCTAGAGTATGTGAAGGGTACATGGAAGTATAACTGACTCTGGTATCGCTGGGCAAGCACATCTTCCCAGGAGAAAACGCCCTGTTTCATGCGCGCCATTGGAAGTGTGGAAGTGAAAGATCGTCTTCTTCAAGGGAGCTCAGGTCGAGGAAATGTATGAAACAAAGATGGTAGAATTGGCCAATTTATAGATTATCAAGGCAATGCAAATGGATATGGCGTCAATTCCGTTAGTCCATGGAGATGTGTCCTGCTGATCAAGCCATGGCCTTGGCCGGTGCCTAAGAGGAGTTCCATTCAATCCGAACGGGCATCAAGGTAATAATATATTGCAAAAGAAGAAATCAATAAGCTAACTGCACTTGTCCTACCTCGGGTACATAAGTCGGTGTGCGCGATAAAGGATAAAGGATTATAGATAAGTGCGGAGTCACTAGCATGATCACGAGAATACCCGAGATTGGAATCTCCTTCAATCAAGAATGACTGAGTGTCCAATGAGTCAATGACTGTGATAGGTCCATGAATTGTCAAAATTGAGACCCCCAGGGCCACCGATAGCATCTAACACTGACTTTTACACCGCAACATTGCAAGTGCTCGTACTCTTCCCGGGTCCCAGCCCCAGCGTATTTGTCGGACACGCTACCTTCAGCCCCAACGACAACATCGATAATCCATCCGGTTGAAGTCGATCAATCGTCTTGGCCGCCGGGAGAGTCCCCACATAAGCATTGAAATTGTAGATCCCGCAAATACACTCATCGACAATATCTTTCAAACTGGTACCCCAAAACACCGCGCTGCCATTCCGCGTCACCGCGAACTTTTGCTGACCCACCCCCATGGGCGCTGACCATGCACTAATCCCCGCCGGAGCCTGGAACGTCCGCGACTCGTTACCGGATTTCACATGGACCTTGGCGGCCTTCTGGAGTAGAGCGACGACGAACACTTCGTCCTTCATCGTCTCCCACCCGTTTGGCTTCCCGCGGTAGAAATTCCCGCTCGCGTTGTTCGCGTTCCCGGTTACTGTGGTGTCGGTTGCGTCGCAATTAATGTCGCGGGGAGTGGGCCGGTACCAATAGACCAGTTTCTCTTCTGTGATGTAGGGAAGTACTGAAGTGCTTCCGGCTTTGTAGGCGGCGATGAATGGCCTGGACATTTCTAGCCAGCCATCGTGGGGCCTGGATGCTGGTTAGTAAATAATCGGGCATGATATTTGATGGCTAGAAGCATCTAGGGTGTTGTTTGGGAATACTCACATATCCATTACCCACTTAGATGCCCCATCATCGACATGTGGTGATGACAGCGGCCCAATATAATGCGATTCGCCGTAGTCGTTCCAAGTAATGATTTCCACAAAGCGAGGCTTCAGAGTAAGAATCTGATTCCAGCGTCGATGCCAGAGTAAATCAGAAGGGAACACCCAGTTCTTACTGTATGAGACTTCCGAACCATAGTGAGTAGAGAACCATGGGGACGCAGCTGATAATAGAAAAGTTAGACGAGTATACTCCCAAAACAAATCCATATATCTTCCAGACTTACGTGCAATATAAGCCTTGCCATCCAAAGCATCCACGTAGGATTTGTCACCATCAACAACAGTAACAAGATCCCCAGTCGTTGGAGCCTTATTGTTACCATTATTCGGCCAAGCCATCCAATTCAGAGCACCCTCAACAGATCCAAAATCCCCAGCTCCAGGCTGAAAATTCGGCGCAAAGAAAATGTTCTGTCCGGCTGCAGCGGCGATAGTGTTCACATCGATACCGTCGCCTATGAACGAGGAGACAAATACTTTTCCATCAACCTTGAGTTGGGCTGGATGGTTGGCATATTGTTTAACCTTGGCGCCAACAGCTGAGCCATCATATATGCTCCATGAGCTGAAGTCGAATGAGAGAAACACCTTCATTCCGTGTTGGAAGGCAGATGTGTAGGCGAATCCGAGTTGGGTGTCTGTGTAGTCATCTGTGCCGATGTTTAGGGCAAATGCGTCAATGCCGAGGTATTTGGCGCGCTTCATATCTTCATCATAAGAGCTGGAGTTTTCACGGTTACTAGTTATTCCTATCTATTGAAGAATCAGCACTCCAGGTCTTTGGGTGTAGATGGTATGTTCCAGGTATCAATTGGAGATGATGCGGCGCTGGGGGTTTCCCAGGTGTGTATCATGGAGGACCCTTACCATGAAATGACAAAACACTAGTCTTTCACTAGCTGTTGATGTAGCTCCTGGTGCTGATATAGTTGTTGAGCTAGGAACTGTAGGTCTGGCTGTAGTAATTGACACCAACAGGGCGATCAAGGCCAGCTTGATCTCGGGCAACATGTTGAGCATAATGAGTTCGCGAAAAAAAAAGTAGATAGGAACAATTGCTGTCGGTGTCAAGGGCGGATGGAAGGAATGAATTCTTTGGGGACTTCCAGAGGTCTTAAAATAGTAGACTGTCTTGAACAATGCCAATCGAGATTGACGAGGCAAGGACGCTCATTAAATAGTTGTAGTGAATGACTTGAATTTCGTCATATGCATCGAATGATCATTGCCTGATGTGGCGTTCAAGCTTCAACATTCAATGCTCATGACCCATGGCGATGAAGTTGGTCGAGGAAGCAAGAGCGATCAGTGAATTGCAACAGTATCACCTCAGAAAAACATGCTTGGCCCCTAAGCGCCGTGATGCAGGGTCCCCATCAAACCCCTTCAAACCACAACACTAGCGCGATCGGAATGTTTCATGCTTACTGGAAATTTGGTACAGTGGCTACCAATAGATCCTGCAGGATGAGTTTGATTGCTAGGACTGGCGGGCATGACTCGACACAAAGTGGACTTGCGAGTCATCGATGCAGCGAGAGAATCAAAGAAATAAACTTCGGATGGGAATTTGCATTCCGAAAAATAAAAAAATAGAAAAATAAATTTCATGAAAGGAATGACTTTTTGGGATCAACAATATGAATATCTCCCCGTAATGTCACCTTAAACACGTTATCATGGTTTAAACTGGGACCTGCATCCTGCTGCCCAGGTGGACATATAGGCGTCTGTACAACCACAACTCCGAGTCGCTAAACTCAAGTACTGGTATCATTAACTTCAAATACTGGAGAACCTCACAGGAGATAGGTGCTGCTTCAGTTTATTTTTTTCATCTTTATTCCCCACTGCAATCTTCTGGCGTCCAGCTCAATGTGCGCCTATTTGGAAATTGAAACAGCGCTACAATCCAAAAAATGAACTTGAGACGAAAAGAAACACAATTCTCGAAGAATAAATTAGCAGAATACTATAATGTTGACTCTACAAGAATTTATTGGAGCACGTCATCTGCTGCTTTTGTATTATGTATGATGTAGAATCATCAGATCGCAGAGTATTCCAAGCACACAAGATAGCTCAATGCAACATATGACCTAACCCCAGATTCTCTTCCCATACCTGTGCAACATTCCCCGGACATAGTCAGTCGGCAGTTATTCTCGTGGTGGTTTATCATCTGCACAGAGAATATCGTGACACTCGTGTAGACAATCGAATCCGACTGGCTGAGATTTCGTGAGTTTCCTAGTCTCCTTCACCATTCTACCCCCGACATCATCCGATAAACAACTCAATCAACAAAATCTCCTGTCTATGAGTCCCATGATCAGGATAGGTAGAGCAAAGAAATAAGACTCGAGGACAAGGTTTCATTGAAAGCGTCTACATATGTGCTACTGCAAGATATCCCTTCACGTAGCAACAAAAAAAATAAATCAAAAGCAAAGCAACATCGTCAGCAAGTCCTCAATCTCATCAGAGAGCTGCAAATGCCGAGACATAGCTCACAGAGCTGTCGCTGACACTCACCGCATCTGAGCTACGTTCATACCTCAGGAAATGGAAGAGGCCCTGCTTTTCATTTGGCCGGTCTGCCATCACAACTTCCAGTGCGGCCATGATCACACCAATCGGATGGCGACCACAGACCGTATTGCCCGTCCGTTCAATGGTATCCAAGAATGTGGCTGCGGATCCAGTTGTTATGGCTGTCATGGTGGCAAGATCAAAAGCCGAGATACTCTCATGGATAGCTGGCCCTGTCCCCGAGGAGCGATATCCACGCTGCAACTGCAGACCCGCTGACACAGATTTTATGTCCTGATAGATCTCACTTGTCTCCTTTCCAGGCTGGGGAAGCTCTTCGCTGGATAAAGGGAGATCAGGGCCCGGTGTTGGGGCTTGTGGGACGTAGTAAGTGTAGCGGAACCGGAGGCCCCAGTGACAAAAGTCAGAGCTAATGACGAATGCGTTCTCAGGATCTGCCAAGTATGGGGCTAGAAGGGCGCCAAATGCTTTTTCAGTCGAGGCCGATGTACTGCCGACCATTATTGGGACTAGCGGTGGGTAATGGGTTGTCGGAGTGTCGGGATACTGTAATTGGAGGAGGCGGTGGATGTACGGCAGATGCATCTCGATGCTGTGCTCATCCTCATCAGTTACCCGGTCCATCGTTATGAACTTGACTTTGGAGCCATTTGGTTTGACTGCCTCGGTCTTTTGCAGACTGGCTATCAGCTCTGTATCTAGTGGAAGAGGGTCATCCGAGAGTGGGGTATAGTAGGACGTGACTACTGGAAGAGCCAGTGTGGAAAGCGGACAGTGGTGAGATGGACCTAAAATAAAGATTCGCTTGCTGAAATTATATTCAGATCAGGTTTTGTGTCAAAGGAACCAGAAAATTTGCAGTATACTCGGCGTGGGTTGGACTTACGCCTTGGACAGGTCAAGCGCCTTGTATGCATAGGCGGCGCAAGGCCCTGAATAGGAGTAACCTGCATGTCTGATTTCCGTGGTAAGGTTAGATCAAGTGTAGAAAAGTGTAGTCATAATAATAAACACATACGGTGCAATAATGATTCGAGCGCCAGGCACCGGGAGTGAGCCCACATGTTGCAGGGTATCTGGCACTTGTGCTAACCAGCCATCCAGCTCCCTTGTCAAGGTTCGAGCATTATCCGAGTACCAGGATCCAGCATGGTTGGGTCTTCTGTGTGAAGAAGACATGGTGAAAAGTAGCAGCGGTGGTGAGCGTGGTCCAAAGGGGAGGTATGTATTGAATGGAGTGAGGAGAAGCGGGGGAAACCAGCGTCATGGTGGAGCAAGGAGGGTGCGGGATACCGAACGCTCTGGCCCACGGCATGCCGATTTTATTAATATTGGGTTGAGATGAATAGAGCTGAGATGAGTCTACTGGCATAATAATTTCCTCTGGTAATAATCCCAATGGCAAATTTTAAATTATGGTATGAGATCTGAGAATGCTGACCTAGTACTACATACTATACTCCGTACCTCGGTAGTAATACGCGATGATGCAGAACTCGAAAAGTCGTAAAGTACAAAGTTGTTGAGGGTGACATATTGATCAGACTTCACATAGTCTGTCTAAATTCTAGCACCTTTAAATATAGATCATTCCTAAGGCATATTAGTCTTCGAGGTTTGTTGCTGGACACGTACTTAGTGGATTGTCTAGTGTGGGGCGGGGAAGGATGTATGGAATCGCGACCAGTAAGGGGGTCATACATTCGACATCTTTATTATTTTCTTCTTGTCCCTTTCGAGTTATTTAGGCTCTTTTTTGCTACAGCTTCCCATCTCGCGATATTCCTATTTTTCTTCCATCTTGTCTATTATGACTACCAAAAGCAGCATCTGAGCCAGTGCAATATTACCGATTGCAGCCTAGCGTGAACCAGAAACTAAAACGCGACTTCTCGTAATCCACGCGACTGGCCAATCACATTCTCGTGCCCTCGCCCAGCCCTTCTTGCCAGCTACGACTTGACTTCCTCCTCCACCTGCTCTCTGGGGTAACTCAATTGTCGTTTTCGAGTCCTTTTATCGTCAATCTTGTGATCCCATACCATCGATCATCATGTCTCTCAAGCGCAAGGCTTCCTTCTCTACCCAGTCGAGTCCATTCGCGTCTTGCGGAATGGACATCGATAACTCTAAGCACCTGAACAGCCGGACTCTGAAGCGATTCCGCAATGGCCGTCCTGATGATGAAGTAGTCTATGGTGAGCTCATACTATTCTATGCCTTCACCAACCATGATTCTTCCGTCGAGTGCATATGCGTCGCGTAAATATCGTGTCAAGCCCAAGCTAACACGCGAGCAGAGAAAACCCTCCGATGGATCTTCTCCGCCCAGCAACAGCAGCATTCCGGACAAATGGACACAAGCGATGAACAGATGGAAGACGCAACACTCGTCCCAACCCCCGAAGAAATTGATCCGCGCCAACAAACACTCCTACGATTCTTCCAACCTCGTGGGCAGCAAGTACCCCGTTTTAAACCGTCCCGCGAGGCACTGGTGCCCCTTGCCAATGAGATTGCTATGAACCAAGAGGATTCGATACGGCGCGCAGCATTCGAGCAAATGGCCGCGAACACCAACTCGAGTGGAAGCGAGACAACGAGTCCAGGTTTCAATACAATGGACATGGACATGGATATGGATATAGACACCAATGAGAGCAGTCCTAGCTCCAATCCGGCTTCAAACCCAGGAGGCATGACGTGGATGTGATTGTTTGGAACTCTTCAACTCTTCTATGCCATGCAGAAGCGCGGGTCGCTAAGTGTGGAGTCGCTTGTGCTACCCTTATCGCCATGGCTTGACTTGCCCATTATTTGATTATCATGGGCGATATTATTTTTGTTGTTCTACCTCAGAACCAGGCGTTATTTGTGGGGCTGACTCCTTTTTATTGTCAGTGGATTGGCAGGGTGATATCAGGCGTCATATTGTATTGCATATTGTTTCAAGGTTAATATTAGTGTCTTTCTTATTCTACGGCCGCTCTATGGTATCTGGATACTACAGACAAAATTCCATCCATCATACATAAGTCAAAAATCTTATCAGTACCCGTTCAAACGTTGGACCGATATATGCTTATGAGTACTATCTGTACATTTCGGTCAATCAATGATATGCTAAATAATTGCATATGCTATTTATATCCATACTAATAGCACCTGGACAGCTACATATGTACCTTATGTATCTATTAATCTAAGTTAGGCATGGCTACTAGTTACTAATAGAGTACTCTAAGTCCTATAGTGTATAAGCTAGAGCAGTGTACTAGAAACAGGTAGGAATGGTTCCAAGGTTTATATCAATAACATTATAAAGAAAGGAGCAAGTATAAGCAAACATTTGAAGAAAAGAAAAAAGAAAAAGGAAAAGAATGGAGTGGGCTGGGATCGATCCACGGACTTTCCGATTTCGCGTTGTATGTACCAAGTGAGGCTTTAATAGAAGACAACAATGCCGGCCTCAATTTTCAAAAAATCATAACAAATCGAATAAAATAGATAAAAATATAAAAAAAGTATTAAAAGAAAGATCAGAATCCGCAGAAGCCTTTCACATAGTCCGCTGCATGCTTTCTCACAGTGGTGTTCTCCTTAGGCAAGTCTCACGCTCGCTGATGCTACTGAACAACCCTCAGTTGATACAACTTTGGAGGTCCCAGCAAACTAGACTTATGGTATCATTGTGTCTGAGAATGTATATGAAACAGACACGATAACCCGCTGAGCTACTGGGATGCGGCTGGATACCTGGACTCCCAAATTGTCCCCCATAACCTCCAAAAAATAACAAATAACACCAAGGCCATGCCCAGCAGCCCAGGTGATCCACGTAGCCTTCAACCAGTTTACTTTTTTAATTTGGCGATTTCTAACACTCAGCCACTCTTAATTCCCCCCCCCCCCCCCCCTAAGCTCTGCTTAATGGTATTTTTTTACTCTATGACTATACCAACCATATTATTATAAATGATTGAGTCTGCCAAAATAACCATGGATATCTATTCCAAGGGTGGGATATGAATGAATTTACCCTAAAGATTTGATGTCCCATAAGCACCATAAATTTCAAACACACCACCTATAGCATAATGCCTCCTTTTACCCCAGACGTTAAAACATCCATGGATAGACCTAGCTAGTATTGAACTATATTTAATGTGGAGTATTAAGAATATTGTCCCCGCAATTTATGGCCTCAGGCCACAGGTTTGCCCGCCGCAGTTGTTCAACACCACTTCCCCATCTGAGCCTTGCCTTGTATCCCCACCTGGGCAGAAGTTGTTCACACTACCATAGAAGCACCAAACCCATTGAAGCTACCAGAATATCCTGCAGCTTGATCTCTAGCTGAAAATACCCCGCTATCGCCGTCCTCGATTATCCTCCGCCCGAATATCGGCACTTTCCGCATCAACCCTCAAACACCCCGACCATGACCATGGAGTCCGAGCAGGCTGTCCAGTATTTGGAAGGATTGATTGGCCGACAGCTCCGAGTACATGCGACTGATAGCCGCATCTTTGTTGGCCTCTTCAAGTGTACCGATTCAGTAAGGCTCTCGTCATCAAGCGCTGGAGGTTCCGCCCACTAGACAGCAACATACTTTATCAAGGTCATGCGCTAATCAAGGAAATGTGATACAGGAGCGGAATATCATCCTTGCCAACTCTTACGAATATCGTCTCCCTAGCCCCTCCGCTGTCCAAGCTGCAGCCGCAAAGGAAGCCGAATCATGGGAGAATAACGCTGCAGCTAAAAGCGCCACCGTCAAGGTCAATATGACACATCGATTCATCGGGCTCATCGTCGTTCCAGGTCGCCATATTACGAAGATCGAGTTGGAATAGAGCTTACTTCGGCCTTTGGCTCGGTTTTGCTCGTGTACACGAGGCGCCTGATGACCCCCTTGTTCTTCCAATCGGAGCCAACCACCAATATAATCACGACATCGCACTCCACTCATACGGCAAACTATTCGTCAGATATTCCTAGAGACTTCATTTTACCCTCTCCACTCGGAACGTCACCCTGGTTCCTGCTTTCTGGATAGCACGAGGTGGAACGTGGGGCTGCCAAGGAGTCTTGGAATTTCCTTGCTTGGGTGCATGCTTGCCTGTTTTCGATCAACGTGGCATGGCGAGGGGAACACAACATTTGCATACATAGCAGCAACGGCAGGCTTGGCCACTAGGTACTCTCAAATGAGTCAACCACTGGGGAAATTCCTGAGAGTCCACCCTTACCAACTCGTGGGCTCTTCGCGCTTCTGAAGGGCCAAAAAGCGGTGTCTATTCAACATGAGGAGACTTGGCACATATGCATTAGCTATCATCTTATATGCAGTACCAAGATTGATTGTGTGTGATAACGTCCGAGCCCTACGGGGTACGAGTGATCATGGACTGCGTATGTAGACTTCCTTCCTCTTTCTTATCACTGCAGGAATTTTAAACCTCTTTAGGGCTGCAGAGAATGGTCCAGACTTTGTATTGCTTTCTTTTTTCCAGTTCCCCTGTTTTAGTCTACATGTCCACGGGATTTTTTTTCTTTGTGTGTATTTTGTATTTTCTCTTGACCTATTTATGAGTTGGTGGCGGCGGGAATGGCCACAGAGCTGGGACTAGCCTGATGGTTTCCCCGCCACTTTCTGATAGGAGCCCTGGTGGGGTCTAAGCTCCTGCTCATCTTTTACTCCGGGTTGGTTCGGAAAAGCCACTAGAACACCAGCTAGTCCTGCATCATCCTTCGCACAGTCCCAGTAGTCCGGACTGAATCGTAATCTGAAGGTGTGGTAATATGGGGGAATCTTAAAACGTGAGTGAACTGGGATTACTTATCGGGAAAGATGAGGGGTGGCGATGATCCTCTTTAAAAACGTATGATATCCCTCAAGGAATGATTCATTTAGTCAGGAATCTATCAGATCAAAGTTTTCTTTTTTTTGCCAGATCTCTTTACTCATAACTTTTTAAACTACGGATAACTCCGTTAGAGTCATACAAAACCCTTGGAATGACATTAAAAAAGTCATGAACGCATCGCTATAAATACAGACAATCTAGGCAACCATCGGCCCGGGGATAGTCCGTGCTTAGCTAACCGAGAGCTGTGGCCAGAACAAGGTGTTGTACCGCCTAAGTACCTTCACACGCATTGGCGGTGGCGGAGTACTTTTGCCCTACTTGCTATGCCCCCCCTCCTTCTAAACATCTCAGAATTTCTTCCCTTTTGCAACTTTCAGTGACCTTGAAAAGTTGATCATCCTCGGTAAGTGAAAATGTTTGGTGGTGTTTAATCTATGTGGGATAAATACCTCACACTTCAAAATCCCCGTACATAATGACGCATTCCTCCACCCGCCCCGGCTACACCCCAAAATCCACAAGAGTTCCCCAGCAATTCCTCCCTTGCTTTCATTTCCACCAGCCCTCCGCATACCCGTTAAGATTCTGCGGAGTGCAGCCATAATCCCCTCATCAGCGATTATTCCCCCAAATTCCCGTCCAAATACTAATTCCCCCTGGTAGAAGGGAGCTTGACCTCAAACCTTAGGAGCTTTGCCTTTCATCTCCTCCTTCCGCCCCAGCTCACCAAGCCAAGCTCCTTTGATCTGCCCATATCACAACCTTGGAACCGATCAACTTCAGCCAGTCTGCTCGCTTGCCCTTTCGTATTGCCTTGTGGGAAGTGATCTTTCACTTAATCCCTTTTTTCGCGCTCGTGACCCGCCCTTGAAGAAAAAAATTCCTAGCTCGTGCCTAGTCCTTTCCAACGTGGTAGTACCACTGGTAGAAGAAGAAAAAGAAGAAGAAGTCAAACTCGGCCTGGATCTTTAAGAAAGATATCAGCGAGTTTAATATTCCTGTGCTTGAAGGTCGTCCCTGCTTGGATCGGAAGCCAAGACATTCCAATACACAGGGGGTTCTTTCTCGGCGTAGCGGCTTGAACGTCCGCTGTTCGTGCGATCCCCTCTAAGCTTGGCAAACATCCCAGCCTTGCAGCGATGGGTCAGTCGCATTCCAAGAACAACGCCAACTCGGGCGACTCGTTGCAATCGTACCCGTCCTTTTCGAAATCCGACACCAAGGAATCCATTCGCTCCTTCCGCGGCTCCATCCGTTCGAAGATCCCGGGTGCTCGCGGCGCCGACAGCCCACGAGGTTCCACCACTGCCTTGTCCCAGACCGATAGCTTGAATGATAAATCCGATGCAGCCTCGACCAGGTCGGCTGGCGGCAGTCGCCCGGGTTCCAACGCCGGTCTGCCCCAGTCTCCCGGATCGGAGCAACCTTCACGTACAGGCTCCCCCGAGCCTCCGCCATCCCCTTCACTGTCAGCCAGCCTGAAGCGAGGTCATAAAGATGTTAGCGCAATGAAAGAGAGTGGAGAGGTGGACCATGTATCAGAAGGTCCACCTCAGGGTGCGCCGGCGACCACTCCAGTCGTAGGCGAATCTATCTTGGTCAAACGAGAGAACCAGCTGAACCCAATCTTGGATTTCATTTTGAACGCTCCTCTCGAGACTTCTGGGTCCCCAGGAATGGGAATGGGTGCTCTGAAGTCCATTGACTTAGACGACATGATCTCACGACTGCTGGATGCTGGTTATTCCACCAAGGTCACCAAGACTGTATGCTTGAAGAATGCTGAAATCACTGCGATTTGCTCAGCGGCTAGAGAGCTCTTTCTTTCGCAGCCTGCGCTTCTGGAACTGGCGGCACCTGTCAAGATTGTTGGCGATGTGCATGGCCAGTATACTGATTTGATTCGTCTTTTCGAAATGTGCGGTTTTCCACCGGCATCGAACTATCTCTTCTTGGGTGACTATGTCGACCGAGGAAAGCAAAGTCTGGAAACTATTTTGCTTCTTCTGTGCTATAAGCTCAAGTACCCGGAGAATTTCTTCTTGCTTCGAGGTAATCACGAGTGTGCTAATGTCACTCGCGTTTATGGGTTTTATGACGAGTGTAAGCGACGTTGCAATATCAAGGTCTGGAAGACATTTGTCGACACCTTTAACTGCCTTCCCATCGCAGCCATTGTTGCGGGAAAGATTTTCTGTGTTCATGGTGGATTGTCACCAAGCCTGTCTCACATGGATGATATCCGGGGCATTGCCCGACCTACTGATGTTCCCGACTATGGGTTGCTAAATGATCTTTTGTGGAGTGATCCCGCAGATATGGAAGAAGATTGGGAGCCCAACGAACGTGGTGTTAGTTATTGCTTCGGTAAAAAGGTCATCATGAACTTCTTGCAGCGTCACGACTTCGACTTGGTGTGCCGTGCACACATGGTTGTTGAAGATGGATATGAATTTTACCAGGACAGGATTCTGGTTACAGTGTTTTCAGCTCCTAATGTGAGTTTCAGCCCGTTGTTTTCTTTTTTTTGTTATTTGCTTTTGATTGTTCCTTGGCTAACCTGCATGCAACAGTATTGTGGCGAGTTCGATAATTGGGGAGCCATCATGTCGGTTTCCGGGGAACTGCTCTGCAGTTTCGAGTTGTTGAAACCCCTGGATTCCACCGCATTAAAGAATCATATCAAGAAGGGCCGCAACAAGCGGAACAGCATCCTGAGCAGCCCTGTAAGTTTCAATCTTTCACCTTGGCAACTCTTACGCCAAGTTACACCGCTCCACGGTGCCACGACGCGAAGAGCCTTACCACCCACGTCACCTTACCGTTCTAACCGCTAATAAATGGACTACAGCCTGCGGTTCCCTCTGCCCAAAGTTACTAAGTTGATAACGATCTTCATTTCACTGGCCCCGAGCCAGCGCATCTGCAATATATCGCCATTTTTAAAGTCGATGCCGCGTCGCTGTCGACTTAAATTGACTTTGATCTTCTCTCTCGCCATCTTGGCTGGTCGCCTCACCGATTCTTTTTGGACTAGGCCTGCAGACCGAAACTCAACTGGGTCTTTCTGTCTCAGGACGATGCCTCAGATAACAATGGGATGTCTTTACAGGAGCCCGTGAAAAAAACAACAACTCGCTTGATCTGACCCGACCCGTTCAGGACATATTTCCAAATCTATGTGCAAACAGCAAAGCACATACTCAAAGATCAAGCATGTTTCCATACATGAGGAAGTCGACTCGGATTCACTCCGGGTTCTATTCAGGGCCCTAAGTATTCCTGGTTAAACCTGGAATTACCCCAGAGCTCTGTGCTTCCCACGGTCTACCACGACTACTCTTGCGAGGACAAGCCCTCCAGCTCAGCTAGTCTGTCCTGTTCAGACTGGCTGATGGCCGTACTCTTCTCCTCTCAGACTTGATTTTCTTTTTCATGTATCTACTCTTTTTCTATTACCGATTTTGGT
The DNA here is from genome assembly GCA_039634405.1 of Penicillium herquei. Taxonomy (NCBI): domain Eukaryota; kingdom Fungi; phylum Ascomycota; class Eurotiomycetes; order Eurotiales; family Aspergillaceae; genus Penicillium; species Penicillium herquei. The sequence goes on along the minus strand of CP098387.1, from coordinate 1,553,662 downwards.
GTTGGAGGGGTTGTGCATTAATTCATGATTGTCACCTCGGTGGCGTTAATTTGAGCCTTGTTTTCAAGAACTTCCTGATCCGCTTATTTTCCAATCGTAGACTGTAACAAAATATACTGGTGCTTCATCCATTTGGCTAGTATGCCCAGGTGGTTCATGTTATGCCTGATTGCCACTGGCACCTGGACATCCAACTTTCGACGGTACTACAACCAGCCACATCGAGCAAAATGCATTACTAACAGTAGGATCCATAGGTAAAATAGAACGCCTTATATGTGCATTGAAATGGTATTCATATGCTAGCAGTATATTCCAAGGTTTGTATTGAAATGTGTATGTGCAGTTTCAGACACTCAATTATGACAACTTGAATATCCACATACACTCATCGTTGCAAAAGTAACTCCTTATACCTTTCCCAAAAGAATCTACACCCCGTATGCCCCCAATGCTCCGTCCACCACTCCCCAAAACTATCATTCACAACCTCATCAATCCTCAAAACCCGTTCATCTCTTCTTAACGCACAAAGCGCACAAGCATGCGAAGCCTTAATCGCCCCATCCTCCACCTTCGCAACAACAACCTTAAGAGCCGCCGGATCCCCAACAACAGGAACAGGTTTCTGTCCTACACCCTGAACAACTGAATTGAAAAATGCCGCGCGCTCTCGCCATAAACTTAATACCTCCACAGCATCCTGCGACTCTTTCACGTCTTCGTGCTTGTTTACCGTGCTAAGTTTCATCCCGCCGGATTTACCAGCTGGTCCGATACGCATACTCTGGCTGAGAATGCTATCGCGTTTCCAGCGGAGACTGCGGCCTGCTATTATCCGCGCTGCGGTTGATAGAGTGGTTTGGATTCTTGTTGCGGTTTCCTCTCGGGTGTTTTGGTCTGAGGATCGGGATTGGAGAGCTTCTTTTTGGAGATTGCTGAGGATTTCGACTAGTAGGGAGAGAAGGATGGATGGAGGTGGGATGTTGGTTGGTCGGACTGTTGGGGATGAAGGGATTGAGGATGTGAAGCTTTGGTGATTTGGTGCTGGAGTTGGTTTTGGTATTGAGGTTTGTTTTGGCGCTACTGGGGTTGGGCCATCGTTGAAGTCGCCCCAATCTTCGAATTCGTCTTCCCAGTCTGGGTTTTGAGGTGTGGATTTGAGAGGACTTTTTGTGGCGGTCTTTCTGGGGGCTGGTGTAGCTTTAGGTTTTGGTTTGGGTTTCGGAGGTTGACTTTGGGTTATAGGTGGGTTTGTAGAGGGTGTGTCTGTGAATTCACCCCAGTCTCCAAATGAATCGTCATCCCATGTTGATTCTGGAGGATTTGATGGCGCCGCCACCCGAGACTTCATAGAGACATTTTGCGGTTTCTTTGCTGTCTGGGTCGAATTCTGTGGCGAATCGTTCAATGATAGAGAGTCTAGCAGGTCTATTTGGGCTGCTTGGTATTGGGTTGTTGGTGCTTTGGTTTGAGGTATAGTATTTGGGGCTCGTTGCGGTTGAACAGTTGCAACAGTAGCCTCCGGTCCTTCGAAATCACCCCATTCATCTTCTGTATCATTGATCGGTTTATCGGTCTCGGCATCAAACAACACATCGCTATTATCGTGACGAGGTAAATTGAAGAACTCGAAGCCCGGGGGTTGAGATTGGCGCTGTCTTGGTGCTGGACTCGGGGGGTTTAAAATTGATCCAGTCGGTAGAGACGGATTGGATAACGACGAAAAGAAATCATCATCGGTCGATGTAGGATTGGGTATCAATGGGTTCGCTTGTGATTGTGTAGCTTGTCGGTTGCCTGCGGAGCTCTTTGGGGGCTGCGAGTCCTGGCCGAACGCGGCTAATAAGTCGGCGGACATTTAATGCGGTATAATGGATATGAGACAGATGCAAGTAACTGAGTCGCTAAAGAATGAAGGTGGTCAAACGCCGTTCGCATGTACAACTTGAACAGGTTGGACTTCGGCGATGTTGTCATGTTAGCGGAAGAGAGTGCGATAAGGTGTGGATTACATTATTATCGCTTCCCCTCATTCCAAGTTCATGCATCCTCCACCTCTTCCCCAACTCGAATCGCATGACATGAGAACTATTGAGGAGACTAGGTACCTGCTATTATTTTTACTAAAAAATATATCACAAGCTAACTCTTCACAGAAAGAGATGGGAAATCCTCTTCCTCGGCAATGATACATCCTCCGATCTCGAGAAAGCATTGCGGGCGGAAGAAGGTGGGAAGCTGTGCAACGAAGGACTGAGGTCGATATGCTGGAAGGTCCGTGGACATACTGTGGTTAGATAAAGATCGCGGCACTCATTCCGCCTGCAGGTATTTCTGCTCTTCGAAGGGCTCGATCGTGAGCAATGGGCACAGAAACTCGCCGAGTCACGAGACGCATACAGTGCCCTCCGTGACCACTTCATGAAATACATCGAGCATCCAGATGATCTGGAATCAACGGCTGATCCCCTTGCGGATGATGAGGAGGTATGTCAATTATATAAAACTCCAGTGTTGGGCTACAATGTCCCGATACGTCTTATCTGGCCGACTTCTAACGAGTGAAATAGTCGCCATGGCAAACCTTGCGAGATGATGAAAATTTACGGACTGAGATCTTGCAAGATGTTGATCGCTGCTTGCAAGAAAACGTATTTTTTCAAGAACCTACGACCAAGGCTAAATTGACCGACGTCTTGTTTGTGTACTCCAAACTCAACCCTGATGTTGGTTACAGACAGGGAATGCATGAGCTCCTGGCACCCATTCTCTGGGTTGTAGATCGAGACTCTGTTGACAAGAATTCAATTGGTCTTGAAAACTCTACGAGTAGCAAGGATGATGCTCGAATGCTCGATCTTCTCGACCCCGAGTTTGTGGAACATGATTCATTTACACTGTTCCTTTCTGTTATGCAGACAGCGCGCATCTTTTACGAACACGGGGAGACCAAGACTGCGAATGGTCAAGTGGATGTGATTCCCATCGTCAGTCGATGCCAGTATCTTCACACCGAGGCATTGATGATTATCGATCAGGAATTGGCAGAACATCTTCAATCAGTGGATGTGCTTCCACAAATATTCCTTACGTGAGTCTTCCAATCCAGCAAGAGGTAAATATAGCTAACAGATTAAACATAGTCGGTGGATGCGTCTGTTGTTCGGACGAGAGTTCCCATTCGATGAAGTCCTCTTAATGTGGGACATGCTGTTTGCTCATGGGTTACGCTCTGATCTCATTGATTTTACATGCATTGCGATGCTTCTTCGGATTCGCTGGGACTGTAAGCTGTCATGACACCAAGTTACTTACCTTACCCATCCACAAAAGTCGCTAATGGTCAATCACAGTGCTCAAAGCAGACTATTCGGGCGCACTATCAATGCTACTCCGTTATCCTTCACCTGAACCACATGCGCCACAAGAATTTGTGCAGGATGCCCTTTACCTCGAACAGAACCCGACAGCTGAGAGGGGTAGTTCTCTCATTGCAAAATATTCAGGCAAGTTCCCAGAATCTCCGAAGCGACATAGCCAGTCTGGGGTACGACCTACGAGGCGAGCGTTTCTATGGGAAGACTTCAAGAGTCGCAGTGATAGCAGTTCGCCTGCTTCATCTCCCGCTAGAAACAGTCCCAAGAGCCTTGAAGCTCTATTCCAGGACGTGTCACAGGGAATTCAACGTCGCACAGAATCATGGGGTGTGGCCAAAGCCGTTCGAGGGGCTGTGACCGAAGCTAGGAAGAACATGCAGACGATGCATTACGAACCAGGACGGCTCCCTACAGTAAAGGCCAAGCCTGGACGCTTACCAAGTGTACCGAGTCCCTTACCAAAGCCGTCCCCTGTTGAGCTTGGGTTGGAAAAGAGGATCAACCATTTGGAAAAACGAAACAAGGAGCTTTCTACTGCCTTGGCCGAAGCTTTGGCAGAGCTTCGAACGCATTTTTCCCAGTCCGATTCCAGCGCGAATGATGCGGTCAAGGAGGCATTGACCCGGGCGGAATCGGTGCAGCGTTGTCTCGAAGATCCCTTGCTTCCAGTAGTATCGGCACCAGCGCCTGTGCCGTGTTCCACCAAAGTAGATAACACGACACCTGAGCCACTGCCCGATTTCAAAGCGGACGAACACGTCGATGTGGCGCAAGAGGATCAGCAAGGAACAGCCCTCAATGCGGATGCCGGGCCGAGCACCGAAAGTGGAACTTGCAGGCCTGTCAGCGTCGCTACCACAGGCAAGACAAACGCCGGGCAGGCCGACGGTGAAGGGGCAGGGAAGTCAATTGTGCGGCCATCCCTGACTGACTCCGGATTCTCGTGGATGCTGGAGGGGAGTCGAAACGTCTCTAGCTTTGTGAGTTCTGCTTCAGTGCCACCAGAGCAGACTCGGCGACAGCAGGATCATCATGGGCGGAATAAAGGCAATCCGCTGTTCGGGAATGGGGATGAGAAAGCTCAGTCCAACGCCGAACACGAGTTAGCGCTACACAGTCTCCGAGGTACAGGACCACTGTAAGGGGTGGATCTGAACCGTTTGCCTACTTTTCATTAATTGGGTTGTCATTCGCCAGGCATCAGGCATCACACTTACTTTGACCCACGATAGCAGTGGGGTGGATTATGTGTCCCGCCCTCCCGGTTCAGCAGCAAGTGCACTTCAAAGTTGCACGATTGAGTTTGTCTAATTACAACTTGAAGAAATTTTCGGCATTGAGTTCTTCTTGATGAGTAGCCAAGGAGAGATATCATATGTATCGTGGAGATAGTTGGGACTAGCGAGGTTCTACTACCAATAGTGCAATCCTCGTTATATTGTCAAATATTTGGAGCCCCTGGATCAAGTTTGTAAAATGAGGTTCGCTACGGGATCCTAAATAGTCATAGCTCGATTATGGATTACCCAGTCGAACCAAACTTGACGTCAACTAGTGGTACGTACTCTATACGAAGTATGTAGATACGACATCTAGAGTTGCGTATACTTAGGTACTAGTAGATGGATGACGACGTGAGTAGGATGCTCCCTACAGATGAGCTGTCTAATTCTTTTTCACTGACATGAATAATTCTCCTTTCCAATGTTCCCTTTAACTACTTATGGAATATAGGGTATTCGGTAAATCTGAAGTAGGATATGATTGACATATTAGCCCTGAAGACCCTCTACTCTCTTACATATGAGCCATTCAACCATAAGAAAGGTTGAAAGCCCACATGGTCCAACTCCCGTGCCGATCGGTTGTCGATCCAAAAATTCCCTATTTCATTTCGAGGATTTTCTATGATTTTCTATGAATTTTGGACTTGGTTTTATGTTCCCTGGGGGCATTTTTTACTATATTCTGTAACCCCTCACGAGCATCTCTCGTATTAACCGAGTTCAAGTGGAGGAATTCAAACCACCTCCATTACATCACCCGCCCCTTTCTCGTTAATCCTTTCTCCCCACTAACATTGAACCCCGCTGTTGTGTCCGAGTTCCCTTTTCCTCCCCTTCATTTCTCTCTTTATCATCTGCACTTACGCGTGCTCTCGAACGCCACGAATGCCGGGCGCGTTACGAGGCACCTGCCCTCTGGTCGCCCGCTGACTCGAGCGAATGACTTTCCATGTCGACTTGTCCTTGAGCCTCCTTGATTAACTTCCCCCTTGGGAAGACTTCCCAGCTTTCAAAGTATGGGGTCAGCCTATAACCCTGATGGTGAGTGAAAACTATTCTTTTTTTATTTGTTTTCACCGGCCACGGGGCTCTCTGTTTCATGGGTGGGGGCAAGCAAGGGACGTTTATGGGGACACGATACAAAGATGGAAAGTGGGAAAAAAAATATTCCCCAGAAATAAAAAAGGAAGATCGGAGGAATCAAGAACCGTCTGATCTTCTCACGAGTTTCATCGGGGATATTACATCTTTCTTTTTTGGCAGCTCGGGGTCATAGACATTCACGGGTTCGGAGATCCCGGGAGTCACGTTGCGAGCAGAGAGCCCGTGGAAACCACAGCACCAGATTTTTTATAAAACGCAGCCCGCTGATCAGTTGTAGGCGATCCAAGTCCACTGTCCTCGCCTTTGGGTCCTCTCTCCGAATCACCAGAATCGGAGTCGGGGTTTCAGAAACTTTCCATACAAACGACCGACCATACCTTAAGAAGCTCCGTCGATAGTATTTCGTCAGGCTATGACCCTCTTTCAAGGTCCGCGACCCCTCCTCCCCCTTTGCATTCTGGGTGCCGATACAAGTGAATGAGAAAGAGAGGGATACATATCGACAAACAATATTCAAAATTGAATTGGATCAGTGAATGACTGACCCACCCTCAGTAGATCACCGTTATTCGAGACCGAGCATGGACTTGGTCCGTCTGGGCTGGACCGCATACGCCAGCAACCTTCGAGAGTGCTAACCCTCCCTAACTTATCGTCATCATCCTTGGGTCCCTTGAGTCCCATGAACGTGCCCCGACCGCCTCCGTCTATGCGTTCGAGCTCATCGTCGAGAGCCCATACCGGTCGCATGTCAATGAACCAACAAAACTCGGGGGACCTGGAAGATCTGCACCGATTCCCATTCGAATCCTTACATTCCTTTTCATTCGCACAACAATCGGAGGAATTGCTTCACACTCGTCAGAATATTCTCAAGCGATCGATTGACTTCATGCGCGACCGCATGGGATGGGCCGCCAGCAATGCGGCTATCGCTAACGCGCAGGCAAACATTACTGGAGACACGGATCTCCAAAGTATGATGGACCTTTTAACTCGAGCTCACGTCCTTGACGAGGAATCCGCCACCCATGGACGAGGACCTATCACTGGACCTGCGGATATTAATGGGGACAACATCTTTGAGCGGGCCTTCTCAGACCACAGCTCATCTCCGGTCAGTACTCGAGACTCAGCACTGGAAGCTCGATCAGGATCCCAGGTGTCCGACAGCTCCCAGTTACTGAGCCCCACTGTTTCCAATGATCGTATCTCATCTTCCAGGATGGACCTCAAGTCGGCCCCGGCGTCCAGGCGCGTAAGCTTAAAACGTACATACACGGATCTCAACTCCGCCTCCCTCAAAAACAAGCTGATGGAGACTTTAGCGCAACCTTACACCTCTTCAGACCCATTTGCATCCCTAGCATCCTCGGCCACTGGATTGGGTTTTCCGATACCCGCCTTGCATACCCACAGCAGCAAATGGACCCCAGTTTCCCAGGCCGTATTCCGGACCGAAGCCCAGGCACCATGGACTATTCTCGCCGCCAATGACCTCTCTTGTCTTGTATTTGGAGTCGCCCAGAAGGAGGTCCGTCGTCTCAGTATCCTAGAGGTCGTCCAGGAAGAGCACAGGCAATGGCTCGAAGCCAAGCTTCGAGACCCAAGCACTGATGCCGCAGCCCGTGCGCCACTTCAGCCAGAGCGACCTAATATTCGTGCTGTAAACCCGAAGTTTCGAGGTTTGGGGAATGGGGTGACTGCGCAGTTGCTCAGTAAGCCATCCTCGCGCGAGAAATCCCGACGAGCACAGACCGACGATGGTTATGGATCCAGTACTCGGAACCCCCGTACCAATCACCCGGCTCATAAATCACGCGGCGTCTTGCTGTGCGGTGACGTCGTTCCGATTCAAAAGCGCAACGGCACTAAGGGATCCGCTAGCGTGTGGGTCATGGAAAAGCGCGGTGGTCTGATCTGGGTGCTCGAGGAAATCACGGAGAACGCAGCATCGATCGAATGTGATGAGAGTTGGCGTGTTGTTAATGTCCGAGGAGATGTTGATAGGATCTGGGGCCCAGCTGTAGTCCGCACCGGTCAGTCGATTGCGGAGCTGTTACCTCGTCTGCCGTCCGAGTGCCTGGCAACCACCCCAGAGAAAGGGATGCCTCGAATTGTGGATCTAAGACATTTCGCTGCAAACACAGCTGCAGGTGTTTGTATCCCAGTGACGGTGAACAAGTTGGAAGGTCCTCGTACTATACAAGTATCCAGTTTCCCACATGTTGCAGGCATGATGGTACTGTCCTCGTCTTCACTAAATGTGATTAGTTCGAATTCAGTCTTCTCTTCTGTTCTCTTTGGCCAAGACCGCCCCGAGGGGCGAAATATTACAGAGCTGATTCCAGGCTTTGATGAGATCTTGGACGTGTTAACCGAGGAGGACAACGTCCCATTGGTCGATGGCATCGTCATCCCCGAACACAGTTTCCGCCGTGCGCGCACGCTGTCTATTCTTCGCGATGGGAAAGCCAATGCCGCATCGGTTTTCACGGAGCCTAGTGGCTTGTTAGCGAAACACCGGGATGGCTCCACGATCGTCATCGATGTCCAATTGCGTGTGGTCAAAAGCGGGACCTTCTTCACTCGGGAGCAGGCCGAGAAGCTTCACGAAGAACGATCGAGCGACTCCGAGGATAGCGACGACACTATCGCAGTCACAGAACTAGTCTATGCCTTGTGGGTCACATACTCACGGCAGATCCATGCTGCCGGACCCGCCACCAACATCTCATCCTCCTCCCTACCTTCTTCAAAACCGAATTCCCCTGGCAGTGCTCCTCTCTCTACCTCTGACGATACGACGGGTCACAGCACGAACCAAACATCCGTGGAAATCCATGCACCAAGCTCGACACTTAGCCAGCAGCTTAGCGAGGCTGCCTCCGAACCGCTCACAGATCAGCCTGTTCAACCAGTTCCTGAAGTTACACCCGGTAGTAGCAAGAAGGAGGTTCCTCAGAAGCGAACCATCAATGACTACGTGATTCTGGAAGAGATGGGCCAAGGCGCATACGGACAGGTTAAATTGGCGCGGCTCAAGAAGTCTTCCGTCGACGCCAAGATGGTTCTCAAATATGTCACAAAAAAGAGGATTTTGGTAGATACCTGGACTCGTGATCGACGACTGGGAACGGTGCCACTGGAGATTCATGTCCTTGACTTCCTCCGTCGCGATGGATACAAACATCCCAACATTGTGGAGATGGAAGGGTTCTTCGAGGATGACATCAACTATTACATTGAGATGATCCCTCACGGCCTGCCGGGGATGGATCTGTTCGACTACATCGAGTTGAAAGCCAATATGGATGAATCCGAATGTCGTAGTATTTTCCGACAAGTTGTCAGCGCTATCCATCATCTGCACACCAAGGCGTTGGTGGTGCATCGAGACATCAAGGATGAGAATGTTATTCTTGACGGGGAAGGTCGAATCAAGTTGATCGATTTTGGCAGTGCTGCTTACATTAAGAATGGCCCGTTTGATGTCTTTGTGGGTACTATTGGTACGTTTTCACTTATACCCCGTGCTACTATTTTGGCGTTTAGACTTCGTTTGCGATTGATTTTAGTCCATACTAACCATTATTTGTCTCTTTTAGATTATGCTGCGCCTGAGGTTCTACAAGCGAAATCATATCGAGGCAAAGAGCAGGATATCTGGGCGCTGGGAATCCTGCTCTACACGATTGTCTACAAAGAGAATCCCTTCTATAACGTCGACGAGATCCTTGACCACCCTCTTCGAATCCCATTCCTTCCCTTCTCCGAAGAATGTATCGACCTCATTCGCAAGATGCTTGATCGGGATGTCGACAATCGCCTGACGATCACGGAAGTGGTTGAACACCCTTGGATGGTGGAGGAGTGAGGGACCATCACTCATATTATTTTCTTCTATTTGTTATGACAGCACAAAAAGACACGATACCCCATGATGTTTTGTTTTCCAGTTGAAAGTTGGCAAGGAAATCTGGGGGAAATTTGGTTCTGTCACCATTTTCACATTTCGGGCCTGGGGGGAAATGTCTTTTGCATCAAACAATATGAAAACCGACTTTACCCGAAATGTGTCTGCACATGTCATGATCCCTTATTTTTTATTATTTTTTTAACCTTGATGGGGATACCAGATGTTTTGCATGACCCTTTTCATTTTTTTTTCTTTTCTTTTCCCAACCTGATGATGTACTTAGACTCTCAAGACTTCATGATGAACATGACAGAAAGAATCTAATTCTCGGGACACGAGTTAACAATGAAGAATACTACTAAAGTACAGCTCAAGTGCTTCAAGTTCAAGTTGTATGTGGCCTGGTGCCACTGGTCTATTTCCCATAATAGATTAGACCAACTCTACTAGTGTAAATTAGAGTAGCAGTAGGTACAACTTAGACCGTTGAAACAGTTCCATTCTTTGTTCTAGAACTAGACCAATGTAGTTTAGAGCATTTAATCCTAGTTGATATCGCATATGGAGTTACTGTCCTTACTAATATCTCTGGGTATAATCATGAGGTAGTAGGATAGTATGATAGTATAGAAGTCTGGAATATTCCGCCTCGTTCCCACGGTTCCAGTCAATATAGATAACAATAAACATTTAAGACCCAATACTAGTATCTATTTCTATGTTCCTGGACTCGAACATTTGATATCAAAGTTTTTCCGGTCACTCTCCATCTCACGGGGCGTCGTCAGCCGATGAGTTGCGTGGGTTCCACTGTCTGTGCCACATGGGACTTGAGACTTGAGTGGGGGAAAATAACGCGATAAAGAAAAAGAGGGGACTTACTAAGTTACTACAGTAGAGAAAAAAAAAGATTACTTCTAATATGTATCATCATTGGTCACTGATTCTATGATCTGTGATACTTGCGGTGTACCAGGTTGAACCTCGTATGTACTCTACTCCAATCAAGTTCTGTACTTGTACCTCGCATTCTTCTTGCATTCCTCCACCTCTTTTTTTTCTTAACTTTTTGGGTTCTCTTGATATCCTGTCTTTTTCCTACCATCTTCCACACTCCCTCTTCCTTGGTACACTCCACGTCAGTGTCCGCTGGTAGAGGGGAACGAGCCACGGTTCTGCAGTGGTAACGGGCTTCCCCGGTTCACACAGTTTATCTTCTCCTCTCAGCCTCTTCTGGTCTTCCAACTTCCAACCTTTCTCTCCCCTCTGGGGATTCTTTCTCATTCACGCTTCCCTTCTAAGATCGCCATGGACTTCTAAAGACCAACTGACTCAACACGGAGTGGAGTATCCAGCATCCCCATCGATCTCCATCCTCTTCGGTCCTTTTGATTTCCTTTACGGTTCGAAGTCCTAGTCACGTATCCTCTTCCCCCACAATCCTTCGGTCTTCAACCTTTTTGGTCCCTTTCGCTTTCTTTATCGGTTCGAAGTACCAGTCACCTCTCTTCTTCTTCCACGATCCCAAACCATGGCCAACGCCACAATGGAAGAGAGGAATGTGTCGCGCACTCCGGGTCGCACCTCACCCGACGTCTCAACTGTGACCCCACAATCCGACCCTGCACAAAACGCACAGGAAGTTCCAAGTTTGACAGGTCGTCAGAGATTACGCCAAACCCTTCAGCGGATTGCCTCTAGTCCAACGTTGCCCCGCCGCGGGCGATCTGCATCAACCGGTTATCGGCGGGAGGGATCCTTATCGTGTGTCTCACTAAACGCATCTCAGCCTTGTCTAAGTTCCTCCCCACTGAATGAAGGGACCCCATCCCGCCCCACCACTCCAGCCGCAAGATCGCAGTTTGAGCTAAGAGGTGGACACCGAATTCGGTTGGTGGGCACGCACTCTCCACAAGGTCAATCGCGAACAGTACCTTTACCTTCTGATGTTCGGCCCACGTCTCGAAATGCGATTAAAGAGGATCTCCGATTCGATGAGGATAGCGCTGCGACGAAAGAGAGAAAGCCGACTAGGAATGTGGACTTTTGGGGCGATATGCCGCAGGAACTGAAGATGGAGATCTTTCGACACCTCACACCCCTGGAGATTGTGCGCTGTGCGCCGGTCTGCAAAATGTGGAAGGCGATGTGCTACGACGGTCAGTTGTGGTCAAAGGTTGACACTGCTGGATTTTATGAGAAGATCCCAAGCGATATTCTGATAAAGCTGATCATCTCTGGCGGTCCGTTTGTGCGAGATCTCAATCTGAGAGGCTGTGTGCAACTTCGTGATAAATGGGTCTCAAAGAGTGGGAACATCCCTGATGCGTGTCGGAATCTCGTCAATCTCTCACTTGAAGGATGCAAAATCGACAAGACTTCCATGAACGCTTTCCTCTTGAATAGCTCACGCTTGGAGCACATCAATCTCTCGGGGTTGGCGAATGTTACGAACTCAACGATGAAGATCATCGCGCAATCCTGTCCGCAGCTCAAGATGTTGAATGTCGCATGGTGTCAGGACGTTAACTCTAAGGGGCTTCGCAAGATCATTCAGTCCTGTGCGCAATTGAAGGATCTTCGAGCTAGTGAAATCAATGCGTTTCAAGATGAGGGCCTTGCACAGGAGATATTTGAGCGCAACACATTGGAGCGGTTGGTCATGAATCGCACTAATCTGAATGACAAGTGCTTACAGACCTTGATGCACGGCGTGAACCCTGAGATTGACTTGTTGACGAACCTTCCTATCGTACCACCACGCCGCTTCCGACACCTCGACCTCCACCGCTGTTCTGATGTTACTGATGAAGGACTTAAGAGCTTGGCATACAATGTTCCAGATCTAGAAGGTCTTCAAGTTTCACAGTGCCCCGAATTGAGTGATGATTCGATAATTGAGGTTATTCGCACCACACCCGTTCTCTCTCACTTACAGATGGAAGATCTTGAGAAACTCACCAATCTCACCTTGGAAGAGCTCGCTGATTTCCCTTGCGCCGAGCATCTTGAGCACCTCAACGTCAGCTACTGCTCGCGTTTGGGCGATCCGGGAATGATTCAAGTTGTAAAGAACTGCCCGAAACTGCGCTCCGTAGAAATGGACAACACACGCATCTCCGATCTGACATTGATCGAGGCATGCAAGCGTGTCCGGCGTCGTGGCTATGGCGAAGAACGTTCTAAGATTGGACTTCGATTAGTTGTGTTCGACTGTGCCAATGTCACATGGGCCGGTGTCAAAGAAGTCCTCTCCAGCAACTCGAAACCACCCCAAATCCCAAAGCCAAAAGCAGAATGCAAACCAGCAGAAGTCGTATCAGTGACTCAGGCATTGGAAGAAGGCTCGTCCCCGGTAACCTCCACTTATTTCGTCATGCCGCCATCTCCACCTACATCGGCCATGTATGCGAATGAGATTATCCAGCTTAAATGCTTCTATGGATGGCAGATGGTGGTCAATGAGCATACCCGGCGTGTGTTGTATGGAAACCTCTCAGGGGCTAGTCGACTGGATAACAGATGGGCTGAGCATATGATGCTGACCGGCGAAGCTGCTGCTTCTGGTGTACCCGGTGTTCGCCGTTGGAGACAATGGGCTCGGAATGCCGAACAGATGTACCTGAACGATGTAGCCGGAGACGATGGAGACGATGGGGGTACTGTTGGAACGGTCCGTATTATGCATCGACGGCAAGAATCCCAGACATGGGATTCTTGCGCCTTGATGTAGACCACTGGCGTTATGTTTTATGCATTTCACGACAAGCTCACAGGCTACTATCGAACGACCCTGAACGAACCTTGGGTATGGTTTATTGTCACGAATACTAGCCCACCAAAACAATTTGAATTTGACTTATCAGCGCTGGGCCGCTGTTATGACCACTCTCTCACTTACGCGATCAACGAATTTCTTCAAATTGCCTTGATTTCATTTCGCTACGATTTTCATTTACGCTTCTCATCCTTCTATGGATGGTTCTGATTTCTTTCTCTTTATCTTTATTTCTTCCTCACTTCACTTCCCATGCTTTTGATTTTTTTCCCCTCTAACTCTCGATCTTACTATCATTTTTGTGTTTTCGCTTTTAGGCCTCGACCAATTTGCATTTCTTTTGGCCAGTTTAGCTCTCCCCTCCCCATCCCCCCTCGGCTTTCTTTTCTTCACACAATTTGATCTATCATCTTTGCCTTTATTATCAGCGGTAGCATATGTAGAAGGGCGGATATCTCGGAGTTACTTTTCAAAGGTTACTTATTTTTGCTCTTCAGTTTTGCTTCAAGGGATTTAGGTTGCTATGGGAGCGGAATTCAATCAAATGTCATTTACAATCTTGAATATCAAATGCAGAATTTAGTTAAGACCAGAAAGTTTATGATTCCCATGGCTATTGTGATTAATGTTAACATAGACGTATGTGATCACGTTGTCTCAGTTGTCTCAAGTGCTCAATATCCCAAGTCTCAGAGGCTCCAAATCCAACTTCACTTCTGCAACTTTCCTCTTTCCACCTTCCTACATACTCCCCTCCACAGAATCCAGCAAACCAACTAGCCAGACCTCAATCGTCACCATGTCGCGCGCTCGAGAACTCATACAGATTCCCACTTCGTTCATCACTGAGCAGCGAGGTACGCAAGATCCCAAGAATAAACCTCACAAGTGAAGCCTAACTCCGTTTAGCATGGCCGATAGCCAACGAAAGCCTTACCCAGGAGCTCCTCGATCTGCTACAGCAGGCCACACGTCTCCGCAAAGTTGCAAAGGGTTCAAACGAAGGTAAGATCCCACCCCGAATCCTTGGTACTTTTTACCATATACCGAGCTTCTAACCTCTGTTTATGTAGTCATGAAATGTATCAACCGAAACAAAGCCAAAATCGTCATCTTGGCCGCTGATACCGAACCCCTCTACCTCGTTACCCACTTCACTCATCTCTGCGAGCAAAATGATATTCCCTACGTCTACGTCCCGAGTAAGCTTGCAATGGGACGAGCATGTGCCCTCGAGAGTCATATGTCTGCGGCCTGTATCACCGATGCGAATAGTGAGTTCGCGGATTGGATTCAGGAGGTGAAGGTCCAGATGGAGAGCCTTTTTCTCTAGTTGGTGGATGCCGTCTCGAATTTTATGCATGGGATTATTTGACACCAGACGATTTTCTTTTGTTGGGGGGCATTAGTTTGGATTTTTGAATTACGTCTAGGTGTCTTGGTTAACGCAACAGTCTATTACTATCAATGAACCCCTTTTGGACTGTTTCCTTGTGGAGCTGTACTGCAAATGACAGCTATTAGCGCCGGGTTTTAAGCGTGTTGACTCGATTGAGATGCGATTCATCTATCATATGCATGTAGGAAATGAGATATCACACGATAACTGACAGGGGTCTACCGCTTATTTTATCTTCATTCTCCGCAATTGTCCTTGTCTGATGTTTCTTTCATCATAGGTCCTAACCACCATAAAATCCCTTCAATCGAATGATGACACTCCGAATCACCAACTGGGCCGATCTGGCCTTCTCATTCGAGAAAGAGGGCCCTGACACGAATAAAGTCCAATCCACATCCTTCGGTCTCATTGACGGCAATGAAATCTTCTACTACGGCCAAATAAGTGGTTCCAAAACAGATATCTCATTTGATCAGCTCATGCATGCTCTCCATCCTGTCGCTGATGATTCCATATTCCCCACTTGGCCCGTATCAGGGGCAGAGAATCTAAAAGTCAAGTCAGGACCACTATCCTCAAATCTTCATATCAAGCGTCCTGCACTACAGCTTTATACCAGACTCAAGGAGCTGGGAGTTGAGAAACAACTATACAACACTATCGTTGCGGAGGCAAAAATACTGGAAGAGTTATCGCAGCATCCACATCCAAATCTCATCGGTTACCATGGCTGTCGAGTTGCACGGGGACATATTACCGGTATCGTGCTTGATAGACACCCATACGACCTGCGCAGTTATATCGAGAATGGACATGCCTTAGTCGATAAGACTTCGTTCATGACTGGACTTGAGTCGGTGATTCGGCATCTTCATGCACTTGGTTGGGCACACAATGATCTCACTCCGGCAAATGTCCTGGTTAGCGAAGATGATCAACCCGTCTTGATCGATTTTGAAGGATGTCAGAAGTTTGGCGAGGGGTTGACGTATATTCGGGGGACGGAAGATTGGATTGAGGGTAAAATTGAAGATTATACCACTTCGGAAGCACGTCATGATATCTTTGCGCTTGGGAAGATTAGGGACTGGCTTGTGGCTTGATACTACACAGGTCAACGTAAGCCAAAAAGAGAATACTGGGATCTAAATCAATTGATGGTGTGCAAATTAGTATACTAGTAGTAAATTCTATGTAAGCAGTTTCAAGTTGTCAAAACATGCCTAGATTTCATCTCGTTCAAGTTCAAGTTGGACAAGTTTGAGTAAAATTTGACAACTAATACTAGATACAATATTGATACAGATTTCTTTTTTTTGCTTGAGTTTCTCTTTTCTTCGTTTTTTTTTCTTTTCGTCTTTTTGATGGCCCCTAAAAACTGTACCTCCAGAAAGAAGGCCCAGGGTGAGATGGAGGCATAAATGGAAAACCGTAGAGAATGGCCCAAATCGATACTTGTACATCATTCAGATCGCGGAAATGTTTTGAGTTGGAATATGATGCTTGGCGAGTCAAGCATTCTGGGTCTCGGTCTCAGTATCAGCTTGAACATCAACCTGGATCTCGACCTGAGTATCGGTCTGAGCGTCAACCTGCTTTTCAGGTTGAGTATCAGCTTGAGGGTCGGCCTGGGTTTCAATTCGAGTCTCAACCGGAGCATCGGCATCCCCCTTGTCCTCGGTAGTACCCTGGGGCTCGACCTGAGTATCAGCCTGAGTGTCGGTGTGAGTAGAGGCCTGGGTATCAGCTTGAGTATCAGCTTGAAGATCGGCCTGGGCTTCCATCTGGGTCTCAGCCTGAGTTTCAGTTTGGGCATCGGCATGAGTGGAGGCTTTGTTATCAGCGTCCTTATTAGCTTGTGGATCGGGCTGGGTTTCAATCTGGGTTTCAACCTGTGCATCAGCCTCTGTATTGGCCTGGATATCGGCTTGATCATTAGGCTGAGTCTCGACCTGAGGTTCAACCTGAGTCTCGACATGGAGCACATTCTGGACTTCGGATTGAGCGTCATCTTGAGCGGGTTTGTTTTGAGAATGCTCTGCACGGACAACGTCGGACTTCTCATTTTCCTGACTGGAGACAATATTTGAAGGTGCAGGTGTGATCATTTCGTGACTGGTACCTTCAACTGGCTCATCACAGGGAGTCTGGTCAGTCGGTTCCATATCATCGTCATCCGGTTCCATAGCGTCATCATCATCTTCAATAATGTCGCTATCAGTGGAAGCGTTTGAATCAGTATCTTCAACATCATCTTCACTCCCATCATCCTCGATTCGACGTCTTTTTTCTCGTCCATTTTCGGGGTCCGGGCTGGCACCGCGTTTGGCTGGCCCAGCTTCTGTTGAGGATTCGAATGGCAGCGGTTTTAGGGGAAACATAGCCGGTTCCTTAATGCAAAGATAAGGACGGTTGAATGAGGTGTCATAATCAAAGGCTCTGAGATTAAATCTTTGAAACATCTCCTTCGACAGAACTTGGGGAGGCTTCTCCTTCATGGACCTGCGTCCAACGTGAACCGAGAAACCTGGAATGTCAGAAAGACGCATAACTCCAAACTCCTCGGCATCCTCTCTTCTAGGCACAACCGCACCCCAATGAGGACAAGCTGTAACCACATCTCTGGTAGCCGGAAATCCCTCAGCACCCCGGGCAGCTTGTCTCCCAGATTGCATACTCCAAAATCTTGAATGACGCTCCACTGTCCGCTTCAATCCCACCGGCGCATTGGGCTCTAGTTCACGATCTTGCTTTGTCTGCAGCACCAATGTACCAGGTGCGACAACTGGCCCAATAGACCAAACCGGAACCTTAGCCATATGCTTGTACATCTTTTCGTCGAGCTTCCATCCAGCCCAGCATGCATGCTGGCGACCCGTGAGGACATAGTAACCCTTGTAGACAGGCAAGAACGGTAGACCATATGCCCAGACGATAGGAGCAGGACCTGTTGGGATGCGGTTTGGGTCGATATCGCCGCCCATGACAAAGTCATATGGATACAACTTCCATCGGACGCTAGCATTGATGAACTTTGTCGCAAGGAACACGAGTTCGTCGCTGAGACGAGAGAATTGGGGTGGGAAACATGGTTTTCTCTTTTTGTAGAAAACCTTGGTTGCGATTTGAAACGACGCAGCATCGGCAAACTCCGGGTTTTCTTTGTTTGGCTTAGCCTGTTCCCAATCCCATTTTTCTATCCATTCTTCATCTTCTGTTGCGTTAAAGTAGCTTTCTGTGCACATCCGAAGATGTGTTTCTAGACTGCTGATACACTCGTCACGGTATTTCATAAGTTTGTCTTCAAATGTGTCGATGTCGAACGGTCCGCAAGCTCCCACAGCTGGTCTGTGAACACGTTGTCGCCCTCCCTCTGGGTGCCATCCGAGGTACATGATGGTAGATTCAAGTGAGTTGAGCTGGTAGAGTAGGTAGCCACTGGTAAGTATCGGAATTCCAGCTGGGATGGGTGAGATTTGGGTTGAGAAAATGTAGTCGAGACGGTGTTGATGAAATCAAGCAAACGAGGACTAGGAGGGATGGGGTTGAATGATTGATGTGAGTAGTAGAGTGGGCGAAAGCTCTGGCGGATTTTTAAATCGATCACCGCCAAAACAAGACGCGAAAACGGGTTCTGAGGACGACAAGACGCGACGTGAGGACGATCAATGTGTCTTGCGGACAGAGGAGTGCGATACCAGAGACTCAGAGCCTCTCTGTTGTAGGTGTTCAGCAGGGAACTTGAAATAGGATTTGAATGAGAGAGATGTAGGACGGGGAGGGGGTTGGAGCAAGAAATGCAGAAGATTCAAAAAGTAATAAGTTTGAGGTTAGAAGGACTGAAGAAGCAATAAGAGGTGCAGGATGGTTAAGAGCTGGTCAGTGTTTTTGTGGAGAGTGAGTGACAGATAGTGGCCATAATAGCAAACAAATCCACGCTATTTTAGCGACTTAATACGCCGTGAGAAGTGCATTGATCTTACAAACCGAGGCTATCAAGTGGAAAACGCACAATGGACTATGTTGATGGAGCCTCATGTGCAAGAGAGTGACATTATCATTGATCGTCATAGAGAACGAACAAAAGAAGGATACTAGTAGGATACAGCTGATATCATGCAGCTCATGAGATTTGATGCAAATATATACGAGACTTCAAGTACGCTGTCCATGTCTTAAGTATATCCACATGCATGTGTGGATGTGCATATGGTACCTATAGCCTAGGAGATAGAGTGTCAACACAGTAGTAGGCAATGGGGATTACTAGGTAGTATCAGTACTAGTAGATCATTGAAACTTGAAGCTTGTCCAGTTTACCATATGAGGCGTTGAAGGGAAAGCACTTTAGCTGGCTTAAGTAGTCTGTCATAGTTGATAAAATGTATATCTCTATATCACGGTCTTCACGAGGCAAAATCTTCCACAGTTGTCATTCATACAATGCTAAGTTGGATATCAAATAAAGACATATCAGCACCTAAAACAAGTTGCCAAGGTGGTTTACTCCTCAAAGAATCCACCGTCACTATCATCGCCAGTGGGATCAATAGCAACATCCTGCAGGCGGTCTCGCTCCTTGCCATAATCCTTCCGATTCTGCTTATCCCTTTTGCCGTTGGGGACATCTTTGTTGGCGCGTCTCTCCCTCCTGGTAGTGGGCTTCTCCTCTTGAGGCTCTTCTTTCTTGGACTTCTTGGTTTCCTTCTTAGGCTGTGCCGGCTTTTGGGCTTCAGGAAGAGGCTGGCCATCGTGTCCAATGTTCATCTTGCCTTCCCGGAGAAGGCTAAGAGTGCCTTCCGCCGTGCACTTCTCCACAACAGACCAGAGTGGGGGTCTGGATGCAGTTTCTTGGTGCCTGGGTTTCTTGGTGCCAGCCTCAGATCCGGTTTCTGCACCAGCTTCTGTGGATTCTTTTTCTTGCGACTTCGGGTAGAGTGACAGGTATTTTTCGGTCAGAGGATAGTAAATTGTGTAGTTGAGGTTGACACGCGCATCGTGAATCTTTTGCTGCAGACAGAATTTCTGTTTTGAGTCGAGACCTTCTTCTTTTTCGCGGCGAAGGAGGCTGTTCAAGTTTCTGTTTGCGGTCTTGCGGTCTGTTTAATTATTAGCAACCAAAATCACTTGGTAATAGGGAACACATCCAAATTACATACCCAAGAATCGAACAAAATGGTACTTCTTAATCATTTGTGACCGATCGCGCCGGGCAGTCTCGTCCACTAGGTCTTGCTCATATCCTGCAAGCGCTCGCTCCTGCACCACACGGGCGTCCGCGGGCAATTTGGCCTTGTTGAGCAGGCGCTTCACATCTCGAATGCGTCTCTTAAGCTCGTTCACAGATGTGAATTCCTTCTCATTGCGAGGTGTAGATTTTCCCTTAGATTGAGTCTGGCGTTGGTCACCGTCACTTCCTGAGTCCTCCATTTGGATGTCTTTATCATGGTCGCGTGTAGATCGGTGCTGCTTTTTGCGAGGCGCAAGATCGCCTGAGTCATGGCGACTCTTGCGTTTGGAGGAATCTCCTCGAGGCTGATGAGAATCAGGCATTTTGAACGTTGTGTTGTTGAAGTTAGAGATAACAATAATTCATAAAAAAAAAAAAAAAGTGAAGCTCAATTCGGCGCAACCCTCGGCCCGTCCGAGATTGACGTAGCCAATGAGCGCTCGTCCGAATCAGGCATATCAATCCTCCCCTCGTTTCTCTCTTCCCCCGCTGTGTACTCTTTATTTTATATCCAATTGGCGCTTCTTCGATCTGAGGCTCCGGCCTCTGAATAAAGTTGATGCTGTGTTGGTTAATCATAATCTAGGGAGACTCACGGAATTATGGAGTCTGCGATTCGTTGGTCGCCGAGCTCGACCACAGCGGAGCAACGCTTCCTCTCCGTCGACGTCACTGGGAAGGCATTTCGCCTGTGCAGAGTTACGGGATTTGATGGCAGGAATGTACAACATGAAGTTCTCTCCCACCTCCGAGACGTCCCTCTTTTTCGCGCATTCGATTGGTCGACATCAAACGAGAACCTGATCGCGGTGGGCCAGTCATCCGGGGAAGCTACAATTCTACGCCTCGACGCCGATAGCAAGGAATCGCTTTCATTCCCCGTACGAAATCAACGATATTGTAACGCAGTGGCATTCAGTACACATGGGCTGGTGGCATCAGGTCTCGATCGCGTGCGGAATGACTTTTGTCTGAATATTTGGGACGTGAACCAACGGCTTAGCCCTGCTGGCGCTACAAAGGGGTTCCACGAGCCTTTGCGAAAGTTAGCCAGTTCCGAGCCTATCACCAGTATCAAGTTCTTCCGAGATCAGCCAGACACGTTGGTGACTGGAGTCAAGGGCCAATTTGTTCGGATCTACGATCTTAGAGGTTGGTTGAATGCTTGATCCTTATTTCCTTGAGCAAAGCTAATATATCTATCTATCCACTTAGAGGGCCCCGGAAATCCTTCGTTACAATTCCCAACTCAATGTGTTCACAACTTGGCGATTGACTGGCTCGATGAGAACTATATTGCTTCTTGCGTGACATCTAACGAAAACACGGTTTGCGTGTGGGATCGTCGGGTTGGACCTCGACTCTCGTCTCCCGCTGTTGGGTCTTCTGCTGCTGCAACCCCGAAAGCCAACCAGGCTGTTTCTGCTTTACAGTTGAAAAATGTGTTCAGGCCCCAGAGCTCCATTTGGAGTTTGCGTTTTTCCAAAACAAATCGGGGCTCCTTGGGTGCATTGTCTAGTGCTGGCCATTTGAAAACATTCGACATTGCCAAAGACCATTTATCTGAAGAGTACCGCTCTTCTATAGATGAGACTCTCGGTCAAGGATCCTTCAGAAACTACCCGGAACCTGTCTATACCAAACACATTCGAGATGTCTGTGCTCCATTTGATCATCCTATTCGCGGTTGTGCAGAGAAGGAACGAATAGTCGCATTTGACTTTCTTAACCTTAGCCTTACGTCTCAGCCTAGCGCCATCGCAGTTGATGGAAATGGTCAGCCGCAGATTATTACGGGCCAGCCACCATGTCCGCCTGTCGCCTTATCGTCACAAGGAACACTGACTTGTGGTATCCCATCTAACGACTCGGATTTAAGGTCCATTCAACCATTGTCCGAACAAATATCTCCTATTTCTGAGCTAGTCGGGAACATCAGATCTCGCGTTCTTTCGAGTTCCAGAGAGTCTAGACTTAACTTGGAGAGGAAGAAAAGTATATCTAGGACCCTAAACTCCGATCCTGTGCCCAGCCGAGAGAGCCGAGAGCGTGCACTATCTTTGGGAACATTTGGAACTCTTCTTACAGCGAAAGAGGCATTGACTATCTCTACACTCGGCCGGTTCCGGTGTAAAGAGGGCTACCTCTTTGATGAAGCAAGAAATCAACACATCGTGCGGGACGATTCTACTCTCCAAGATCTCTGGAGATGGGTTCAGCGTAAGCTAGCGCCACGGACAACCTTCCTGTATTTTAATGCTAATATTCATGACAGGTGCTCGCTCAGACTCTTCAGGGATGAATATGGTGGTCAATGGTCTGGATATGAATTATCTTGGCGTGGGCAATGTCTGGCAAAATGATATCGGTTTGTTTAGCCTTGTCTATACTATCGTTGGACTCTGGTGCTAATTATATGTGTCCTAGGTCATGGGTCTGAAAAGCGTCGAGACCGCGACGGTTCCAAGGGAGACGATGAGAAGCTGGCAGCCGAAGCCATAGTTCAACTGGCTGGTCAACTGGGCCTACCTGAATTTACAGGCTGCGAGACCGCACGTGTCGAACACCGCCAACTGTGCCTCCGCCTCTGTGGGGCAGCTCATTCACGGCGAGAATTGGAGGAGTTAGTGAAAAATCTCTCGGCGGAGAGTCAACACACAAAGGCTGCTGCGCTGGCTATCTTCCAGGCTGAGCCCAAGCTGGCCTACTTGGCATTGCGAAGTAATCAGCCCACACAGGCTCATAAACTGCTTGCCATGGCAATAGCCGGAGCTGCCAAGGGCGATAATAGCGCCGACTGGGAAGAAACATGCGCGGAGATCTCGAAAGAACTTACAGATCCATATGCAAGAGCTATTCTAGCCTTTGTGAGTAAGGGAGATTGGCATGCAGTCATTCAAGAAACTACACTCCCACTGAAATACCGTGTGGAGGTTGCATTGCGCTGGCTTCCAGATGAGGAGCTAAGCGAATATTTGAAAGATGCCACCGCAGAAGCGACTCAACAGGGTGACATTGAAGGTGTCGTACTGACTGGTCTAGGTCATCTGGCAATGGGTCTGTTTCAATCGTACATTGATAAATTCAACGATATCCAGACTCCAGTTCTTGCCATGAGCTACACCGTACCGCGGATCATCAGCAACCAAGCCTACATCACCCAATTTGAAGCATGGCGAGAGACATATCGTCGACAGATGAATTCCTGGAAGCTGCAACTGGAGCGGGCCCGATTTGATGTTGGCTCGCGTCAATTTGCTGTCACTGTTGACGGCCGCAAGCTCGTCCCTCCGCCGCCTCAACAGGTTAGCCTGAGCTGCAACTACTGCACACGCCCACTTACACAAAGCGACGGATCATCTCAAGTCTCTCCGTCCGCCACGACAGAGACAGTCCACCCCACCGTGGGCAGTCCTCTCGGATCCACGGCTATGTCTGGTACTGTGTGCCCCCGCTGCGGTCGCCATATGCCTCGTTGTGGCATCTGTACACTCTGGCTGGGTTCTCCAGACCCGATGTCTCGTGCGGGCATCACTGCAGATACAGAGTCAGATTCTCGTAAAGCTACGGAGACTGAGGTGATGCGCCGCTTTGTGGTTTTCTGTATTCATTGTAATCATGGCTTCCATGCCCATCATGCGCGAGACTGGTTCATGAGGCATAAAGTGTGCCCAGTGGCTGAATGTAGCTGCATCTGTGATCGTTGAAATACACTGGGGTGTTGATTGAACCCTGATGTAGATACTGTGATTTGTGGTTTTGACCTTTTGTTTCAAGAATATACCCCTTGGTTGTTATGATATCCTACTAGAATAGTGATCAATGCTATCCCTTGCCTATTGAGACGAGCCTTTAAATTCAGAAATTAAGCATCTCGGCTAGTTCTCACCATTATTTGCTAACCTTGGAAGCTAATTTTATCCTTAACTCGGCATAATAGACACACTGTGAGTCATCCTTTCAATTATTCTGAGTCATGCCTGGTGTACATGGATAGTAGGAGTGACTGATCCACCAGTGCGGCTGCGGCTCTTGATATTCTGCCCCGCAGCAACACGATTTTAAAGCTCCGCAAACTTGAATTTTGACCAGCTCCCCGCACCACGGATATCCCACTACAAACTCATACCATCTTCACATACAGCCATGGCAGGAGACAGGGTGAGACAGAATAAAGACCAAAATCGAGGCAAAGGGCAATCTCGTGATGTGCAGATCTCGAAGGCATTGAGTCTGCTACTGCGCCATGCTGCAGAGAAAGAAGGTCTCAAGCTGAACGCACAAGGCTACGCCAGCGTAGCAGACGTGGTACGTGACTCTCGTCAACTCTGAAAATATCCCCGATCATTCCACTAACCCAGTGTTCTCTACATAGTTACAATGGCGCAAGCTCAAGTCGATCAAATGCACATTCGACGAGATCAAGCATGCCGTCGACTCATCTGATAAGAAACGTTTCGCTCTCCTGCATATTCCCTCATCGCAACCTACTGCCTCTACATCAACTGCTACAACGATACCCGGATCGCACTCAGTCGAAGGAGCCGAGTCCACTGAACCGGATAC
Organism: Penicillium herquei; assembly: GCA_039634405.1. NCBI lineage: Eukaryota > Fungi > Ascomycota > Eurotiomycetes > Eurotiales > Aspergillaceae > Penicillium > Penicillium herquei. The sequence continues at coordinate 1,528,997 of CP098387.1, read as the reverse complement.
CAGCACCTCGGTCCTGGAAGCACCTTCAACAGCAGAGGAACAAACGAATACTACACAACAAGCGCTTGCTGCGACAGATGCGAACCCCGCAAACTACCTTATCCGTGCGACCCAGGGCCACAGTATTAAGACTGTCGATGCAGCCTCTTTCCTTGAGCCGCTATCATTAGACGATGAATCTAAGCTCCCGGATACAGTAGTCCATGGAACCTTCCACGGTGCATGGCCATTGATTCTACAGTCAGGTGGACTGAAGTGTATGACTCGGAACCATGTGCATTTCGCAACAGGACCATCCCTCGAATCTGTACTTGCGGCGCAACAGGAAGAAAATAAGGATGCTAAGCAGGCAGCCGGTGAAAGAAAGGTTATTTCGGGTATGCGATGGGATGCACAGGTTCTGATCTACATTGATATTCGGAAGGCGTTGAAGGCTGGATGTCCATTTTGGCGTAGTGAGAATGGAGTGATCCTGAGTGAGGGATTACCTGTCTCCGATGCCAGTGGCAACGCTGAAGGAAGTACGCAAAGGGTTCTACCGGTGGAATTCTTTGATGTCGTAGTTGAGCGGAAGGCCAAGTTGGGGAAGATTTGGGAGAAGGGAGAGGTGTTGCAGGAATTGCCAGCTCATTTGACGAGCAAGGGAAATCCGAAGAATAGACGATGATTAGTTATATCAGTGTAATGACACGCTCCATCGATTATTCCACAATGATTGGCCTTTTCTCTCTCGTAGTTGAATACTATCTTTCCCTATCCGATGCATAGCAGATGGATCTACACAGTACCTGCGGCATCTTCACAAATTACATAGTAGACTGCTCTCATGATCGCCGACTTTAAATTCCCTCCCCCGAATATCAAATCCATTAACCAATGACGATCCCTTGACATCCGAAACTGCGGGGGAATCGGAAGCGTACTTCTTCATCCATTCACACTGCCCGATCCGATTACCCGAGATATCATCAGCATCCGACGCTGCACCGACCCAATCAGGCCACCCCCCGCCATTTTGCGGGGTCAATTCTCGAATGAGCATCAACTTGTTGGTCAAGTTCAAATTGGGGACCCGGAATTAGGCACAGGGCACCAGATCCGTGCTTTGCCGCGTCACAACGAAGGCCTTCCAAGGGGGCTAAATCCCGTCGGATCTTCTGACACCTACTGACTACATAAATCCGGAGCTCTGCAATAAAACGGCGCATATCCTTTGAGAAAGGTTTAACTTCTTCGAAAGTCACGTCAAGTGTTGTACAAAACTGGACCCTTATTCCTTTTGACTTTGGTATCACCAAGAAAAAAGTCACAGAACAATATTGAAGCTTAAAGATTAGCTTCACATTTTCATCATGGCTGCTCCTCACAGATTTGATCCCACTTTCACCGACAATGTCATTAACTCTATGGGTCCCAAGACCTCTCCGCGTATGCGTCAGCTTATGTCTGGTCTGATCAGACACGTTCATGACTTCGCGCGCGAGAACGAGCTCACAGTTGACGAGTGGATGGCTGGTGTGCAGATGCTCAATTGGGCCGGACAGATGAGTGATGATAAGCGCAATGAGGGTCAACTAGTCTGCGACGTCATTGGTCTGGAATCGTAAGTTCTACATTGAAATTGAAGACTACCTGAAACCCGAAGTATGAAACCTGATACTAATGATATGCAACAGTCTTGTTGATGAAATTACTTTTACTCTGGCCGATGAGGCTGCAGATGCGCCCACCGCCACTGCCATCCTGGGTCCGTTCTTCCGTGCCGATACTCCGTGGCGCGAGAACGGCGCGGATATTGTCGTTACTAAGCCAGATGACGCTGAGATGGCCTTTATGCATGGTCGCATTCTGGATTTCGCCACTCAGAAGCCTCTAGTTGGCGCGTCTGTTGAGGTGTGGCAGGCTTCGACCAATGGATTGTATGAGCAGCAAGATCCCGATCAGGTTGAGTTCAACTTGCGTGGAAAGTTTAAGACAGATGCCGATGGTCGATACTACTTCTATTGCATGCGGCCGACACCTTACCCCGTTCCAGATGATGGTTAGTGACACTCTGTCTTGTCTCGTGGTGTATTTGGTTAGCTAACAAGAGTTGCATAGGCCCTGCTGGAAAGCTCCTTGAGCTGATGGACCGTCACCCCTTCCGCCCCGCCCACATTCACATTCTTGTAAGCTCTTTTCGTTGTGAATCGCAAATTTCAGTACTAATTATCTTTTCTAGGCCACTCACGAAGGCTACCGCCCTCTTACTACCCAAATCTTTGATAGCAAGGACAAGTACCTGACCAACGACTCCGTGTTCGCGGTTAAGGACTCTTTGATTGTGGATTTTGTTCCCCGCGAGGGCGATTCCAAGGCTGCCCTTGAGCTTAATTATGATGTTAAGCTTGTTGCTGACGCGTGAGCCAATCAGAATTGAAAATGACCGAAAACCATAACATGCTTGTATATTGCCTGCCTGTTACTTTTGACGATAGCGTTCTTGTACATATTTGAAACGAGTCATTCTGAGCATCGAATGAAATTGTATACTTTCACTCTCAAAGCTTCTCACTCAGATTTGCATATTTTCCAGACCAAACTATTCGTGTTATACTAGTAATTGGTGACACGACAAATTTTCATGGTATCAACTGATATTGCTCATAACCTCATCTAGATCACACAGTAATGCCATCCGCGAATTTCGCAATAAGTGAACCAACCTCATCAGGCGATTCAATACAATGCCAATGACCAACTTCCTTCAGCACCTCAAGCGACTTGCTCTTACTCGAAACATGCTCAAAGATATGCTGACAACCTGCCAGAGGCGCAGACTTATCCTCCTCACCAGCAACAAGCAAGAACGGCGCCTGAACAGCCGCATAGTTTGCCGCCTGAGCGGTTGAAAGGGCCCGACAAAGAGCAGCATAGCCCTTAGGATCCTGACCGAGAATCAGCTCTCGGATAAAGGCCTTCTGAAGTGGGGTGCTGCGGGATCCGACGGCAGCGGATGGGATAGAATCGGCCATGGGTTCCATGCCAGCTGGAGATACGTTAGCATCCACGAAATACTTCCAGCATAATCGGGTAATGCGTATTTTGAGAAATAAAGGAACAACTCACCTTCCAAGACTGTTTCGGCTCTCTTGCCCATAACCGATGCTAACATCTCGGACGGGTGACACGGTCCAATTGCCACAACTCCCACCACCCGATCCGGGTACCGCGATCCTATCTCGGTGACGGTTAAGCCACCCATTGAGTGACCAACGACGACGGCTTTGGGAATATTCAAGGCATCTAGGACACCAATAGCGTCCGCTGCGATGCCAGGGATTGAAATGGTGTCATTGGTATATGCTGAGCGAGCAGAGCCATATGTGTCAATTGTGATACAGCGATGCTTTGAAGTCAAGTGAGGGAGGACAGGGAAGTAGAAGTTTTCAGAGGACCCAAGGCCATGAATGAAAATAAAGGTCAGACCATTCGCATCTGGTGGTCCAGTGGGGTGGGAATCGGTATAGTGAAGCCGATGAGTGTTGGCTTGAACAAACGGCATTGTGGAGAGAGAACTTGAGAATATGTAAGATTTAATGTGAAAGTTGAAGAAGAAGGGAAGGAGAAAGATGCTGCTATTGTATTAAATCCGATCTATAATCAGTCCAAGCTCTGCTATGGTACCGGCTTGATCCATCTATGGTGGGGCAGCTCAGTGGGGTTTCCGACTCGCTGCTTTAATCATAGATTCAAAGTGCACTGGAATATGCACATGTGTCATGGGGGGTTTCAACTTACCGTTGATGGAAAAGCTTGTGTCTTTAAATATCAAGCTAGAAATAATCACATTGGACTATTCCAAGATTGTTCTACTGCGCATAAACATCCATATGATCCGATGCAAGGTAGTCATGTGATATGACATCATGGGAGCCATTATCAGACAAGCAGAGAGCAGACCCCAAACTCTCTTCATCAAGAGAACAGTTAAAGAACATGGGAAGAAGCACCTGGCGTGCCCAAAGCTGCCGAACATGTATTGCAAGGAAGGTCAAGGTATGATAACATTTGGGTATCTACGTGCTCCGTTTTCTCCGAACTAATTCGTGGATCCGCAACTTATAGTGCGATAAAGGCAAGCCAGGATGTCTGCGGTGCCGAGCCTCATCTAGGACATGTGGCGGATATAGGTATGGAGCTTATCGTCATTGGGACCAAATATTGACTCTAGAGCTGACTTCTGACGCAGGAACAACAATGAGAAAAGTACTTCTCCACTTACGCCCAGTCAATCATCCCTAACAGCATATCAGAGTCAAAGACAGCTCCTCTCTCGATTTTTGGATGATTATCTCCCACCAAAGACATCTGCAGAAAGTACCTATCAATCCTCAATATTCTGGGTGGAGAGCTTTTTGAACTTTCTCGATTCCCGGTCAGCCATTGTAGAGACCTCCCTATCTACTTTAACTTTGATGCATATCTCCAAGTCCTGTGGAGACACTACATTAGCAGACCGCAGCAGGCATTGCTATAATTTACTTTTGGAACAAATCTTTGGACTCAAGCAGGTCAAAGACCCAACTGATCTGATTCGCACTGGAATGATTCTTGCACTATATGAGACTTATAATCCAATCCCAGACCAGGAAAATGCATGGCCGATCCATGTAGAGGCAGCCTATAAGCTGATGAAAAGCTCTCATACTCCAAATGAGAACTTACTTAATGAACATGACTTACGTCGGCTATATACCACTGAGGTATGGCATTATACGATGTTCATGTTGAAAGCTGCACTTGGATTAACATACAGCAGTTTCTCCGGATCTGGATCAACGATCTTGTTGTAGTCCCCGGGCCGCAGATTCCTCACTCAACTTGGTCCTCAACGAGTGTATTCGATGAGCTTCTCGAATTACTCTTCAAGGCAACTACATCACTCTACGACTACCGAATAAAGAAGAAAATGAAGAGATGCGATCTGGCATCTCTTGAGCATATGTTAGCAATCACATGGAGCATCGAGACCCAACTTCTAGATTGGTACAGCCAGATTTACTCGAAGAACGGTCAATCGCTTGTTACGGTCCAAGAGCGGTGCCCTTCTCCGCAAATCAACACACACACTCATCGATCGGTCCTTGTCTTCGCAAATCCATCAATTATACCATTGGTGCTACTTTACTGGCTAGGCCTCGTTATTGTTTATAACTTCATGCTGGAGGCTCTAGATAGCCTTACAAACTGGGGCTCTCCTCAAATAACCAGTTACCATCAACAAAAACTGAACGAAACGAATGCTCTTTGCCATTACTATAGCGATCTCATAGCGCAGTGCCAGGATAGCGGGGCTATTGGAAGTGGGCTGGGAAATTACATCTTTGCAGCGGCAACTTTTTCGGCTGCACAGAATGTCAGGCTTAATCGCCAGAGAGCTGACCATAATTCTGAACTAGAGATGGAGAATGTGCACTCTCAGCGATCTCGAAGTTTTTCATAGCACCCAGTCGATCCAGAAGCAAAAATTAAACAACCTGAAATTGAATTCGATACCTCTACCTACTCCTATCCGGCTGTCTTTGCGAATTTCATGAGTATAATTGATGCGGTGGATCAATTAACCTAGCTGAAGAACTTTTGGCCCACAAGATCCTCACTGAGCGACCACAGTCTCTCAGCATTCTGGGGATCTAGAGCGTACTCTGCAGCATCGCTATTGTTCACTTCATTATTGACCATATAAGATCCGTTCTTGTCTGTATTAACCCGTCAATAAAGACAATTTTCTCAATTATCATAACACTAGGATGACCTACCGGCAATTGTCGGGTCATATGCTGAGACAATCAGTCTGGCTGCACCTTGGGTTGGTGTTTTCCAAGCCAAGCTTGGGGAATTGTTGATACTGCCATCGGTATGTTTCCAGCCTGATTCCAAACACCATCAGTGGACTGGTTCGAATAATTGAAAGATTTCTGGGAATATAGAGAGAAGTCGAATAATCAAGTGAGAGACATACCAGCTTTAAGAAAATCTTCCGTAGACAAATGCTTTACAATACCGGTGAAGATTCGTCCAGGGTAAAGACTGAATGATTGCACGCCTTTCTCTCCAAGCTTTTTAGCCAAGGAAACGGAGTACAACATATTGGCGGTCTTGCTTTGCCCATATGCCTGCCATTTGTCATAGCATTTACCACCCTATTTCGGATGTCAGCTATGATCCGAGACCGGGTTCTGATAAAGACAAATAACATACCTCGAATCCAGGATCATCAAACCGGACGGGTCCTCTCTTGTGACCAAGACTACTAACATTGACCACCCTGATAGAAGGAGCCTCTCGCTGCAAGAAGCTTTCCAGTACAAGGTTCGTAAAAAGGAAATGGCCAATATGGTTTGTTCCAAATTGAAGCTCTAGCCCATCTTTTGTGAGGGTGTATGGAGAAGCCATCACGCCGGCACTGTTGATGATAATATCAAGTGTCCCAGGGTAAGAGTTTACCTCTTCTGCAGCCTTTCGGACACTTTCCTGGGAGCTGAGATCCAGCAAAAGTAGTCGAGTTGGCGCAGAAGGTGTCTCCGACTTGATTGTTTCGTCCAACTCTTGCAGTGTCTGCATATTTCGACCTGCAAGTACCAACAACGCTGGCTCATACTTGGAAATATGAATCGCCGCCGTGCCTCCGAGGCTTCCTGGGGTAACTCCAGTAATCAACACTGAGAGCTTTAGTCACCTATCTGAAAATTCAATCTAGATTTAAGTAGATCATACCCTTGCTTCCCTTGATTTCCGAGGAAAGGTCTTGACAGACTTCCTCGCCCGTAGACTCAGCTGTGAAACGTGCCATGGTAACTTTTGCCTTTTTTGAACGACGATTATTATCTCTATCATAGAATGGACATGATTTGAAGTGACTTAAGTATATTCTCTGATGCCACAATCCCCATTTCCTATTATTATAAAACAGTCGGAGTTTACCATCTGAATCCGTATACCAGATGTTGAGACCAATCAAAACTCATATAGAACCGAGTTTCTGGAGCTATGTGAAGCTATTCCCTAACTCCGTTCACCTTGACCTTGGAAATGATATTGATCTAGACCTTAATATGATCCAACCAATGATATTCAGAATAAACCCGAGCTTGCATATAAACCTGGCTCCACATACAACGAAACACAGATCTTATTGAATTTATGACAAACTCGGAGTTAAAGACAAGCTGAGCAAGTTTGATTTGGGACTATATTTAGATGACTCGGAATAACTCGAATGTACGTGGGAGTCATAGGAGTCAACTGGTACATGTATTTTCATTATGGTCATTCTGGATTGTACTAGTAGCCTAAAGCGGCAATGAATATAAACCGAAACAGGAAACTATTACCATATACTTGAAGTAAATGCATATTGATAATCTCGAACCCTTTACAGAACTGTAATATCCGTCGGAACTTCATTGTATCATGTGCAGCTCAACCGTTGTGATCCCTGTTTCCAAGAACCCGATGCTTATCCGAGGGGCGGATGTGACCTGCCGACCGTCGGACCGCAGCCGATTCAATCCCTTCGGACTGCCAAGACTCCATACTCCAGAACTCCAATCCGAGTATGCAATTTAAACATGGAAAAAGTCGTTGATGCTTATGTTCAGAGGTCTATCGTGGCTTTGAGCCCAACCCGATAAGTTCTCCAAATGAGTCGCCGCAGCCGCGTGCGAAGACATCTTCCAGATAATCAGCGGTGTCGTCGCGGAACGAATCGCTCTGGGAAATTATGGGGGGTTTATTCATCTGCGGTGGTTGCAGTAGTGTCTGATTGGTATTTGTGGAATTGATAGGAGCTGGAATATCGTGATGAGTGTTTTGAGTGGCCGCGACTGCAGCTGCTTCGACTCCTTTGATTATTTCGTCGTCGTAGAATGCTGAGCAGTCGGAGAATTCATCGGTATCGTCCTCAGCAATCTTAAGGCTCTCGTTCGCTATTTCTAGAGCGGGGGCTTGAGGGTTGGGGGTCTCCAAGGCCCGAGTGTCTTCAAGAGCAGCAATCTCATTTTCTAGCTCCTCATCTAGATCATCAAAGGAGTCTAGATCAGGGCTCTGAGGTTTTGGTTCTTCCGAAGCCCTCGTCTCTTCAATAGCAGCAAATTCTTTTTCTAGCTCTTCATCTAGATCATCAAAGCAGTCTGACTCTGGCTCTGTGTCCCCCGCTGCACTGTCAACTTCTGTATCTCCATCGTGGTGAGCGTCGGATTCTGTAATCGCAGGCTCGGGGCTAGGTGTTGAGGAAGGGTTTTCAGCGATCGGTTCCTTTGCCGGAGATTCTTCAGGCGTTGGTTCTCGTTTCTTGAAGCCTAGGAATTTCGATAGTAATGGCTGGCTGGCTGGGATTTTAGGTGCGAATGGATCAGGCAGGCCCTGCTTTCGAGCCTCTTCACGAGCCTTGGTCTCCTGTTCAAGTTTCTTCTTCTTATTTGCAACTCGTTTCTTTTCTTTTTCGCGTATGTCCTTCGCTCGTTTGTCTAGTACCTCTTCGCGCTCGATCCGCTTCAGCTGCTCAGCCGTGAACCTGAACCGTTGGTCGCTGCGCTGGTACCGGCGTCGCACAGTGCTGGATTTTTCGAGGATGATCCGACGTCGCTCTGGGGGCATGGTGGAAACACCGTCGCGTATGAGTGGATGACATATTCCCACTCATCGGGGCATGTGTAATTCAGTAGAGTTGGAGGTTGTACCTTTGTTGGTTTATCGGGCGGGAGCGTTTGTTGACGGCGATACGTTGTGCCGATAATCAACACACTGCCCAATTGGGCTGCACGTGGCTGCACCTTCTTGTAGTTTAATCTGATACCAATTTATTCTATTTCCACCTGCACATACGGAGAACTTGTCGATATTTGTTCTGTAAAATTACTGAGATTGTTTGTCTTATCTACAGCTTAATCTCGCGTGCTGGGTCCCAGCAAACGGGCGCATACGAGTCTAGCTTCAGACTAGCCATGTCCTCCTCTGAAAGAGCGAAATCAAACACCTGCGCGTTCTCCTGAATACGTGAATCGGTGACTGACTTAGGCAGGGGCACATATCCCTAAATAGAACTCAAGTCAGTCGCTCGTATCTCCAGTTGATGATCATAAAAACATACCTTCTGCAAGCTCCAGCGAACTAAAATTTGAGCAGGAGTCTTGCCATGCTTCTGAGATAGCTCCTGCAAGACGCTCTCTTTCATGCGAGTTGCCTGAACAAGTGGCGAGTATGCCTCAACAACAGCATCTCGCTTTTTCAGCCACTCAGCAATATCCTCACGCGGACACCAAGGATGAATCTCATATTGACCAACAGAGATCTCTCCACCAGCTCCACCCTTGATATATGCTTCTAGCTCTTCCAAGTGATGAATGCCAAAGTTAGACACACCCAGTGATCGAATCTTACCGGCCTTCTGTGCCTCTACCAGAGCACGCCACGTTCCAAGTCGGGCCTCTGTGCCGCCATGAGGCGCATGAACTAGCATGCTATCCCCAAGTATCAGTATGCTGCTTTAAATCCAAGAGATAGAGCGGGATATTTACAGATCAATGTAACCAATATCCACAGCTGCAAGACTCTCTTCGATGGCCTTCTTGGCCTTCTCATAGCCCATGCAGGTTCGGGGCACCTTGCTGGTATAGAAGACCTTTGATCGATCAAGCCCCGAGGTACGAATTGCCGAGGCACTTTCCTTCTCGTTCTCATAGACCTTGGCACAATCGATCTTGAATCCGTTAGTGAGTACAGCACATGGTGAGGCAGCCTGGCAATTCATGACTTACATGGCGGTATCCTAGCTCGAGAGCTTTGACCGTCACCTTCTCTGTGACATCGAGGGGACTGTGATACTGTGATTAGCAATGGGTCTCCACCTCCTTTTCAAGATCTTCATTGCAATTTGAATGGCATACGTTTGGTAGACCTGGAATAGAGAATCGGATCAGTAAATAGCTCACTTGGCAGGCACATGGTCATCAAGTTCACACTTACACCGAATCCAAGCACCGGGATTTCATATCCGGTTTTCAACTTATAAGTCGATTGAAGCGAGAGGTCCGCCATTGCTGCTGATTTTTCTGTCTTCAAGGAATGGTTTCAAGGAAACGGGAGAGAAACGATTGTTTAAATGATAAGATTGGACCTAATGATGCAAACTGATTGATAAACCCCACGGACCACTACGGCTCCGTATCTTCCGTGCGTTTCTATACGAGACGAGCGCGTTTACCGGAATTAACGTTCTGCAATGGGTGGAGCTGTGCTATCTAGGGCTATGAGTGGCCAGTAGCGTGGGGCTCCGGACATTCTTCATGAAATTGATATTGCATGATGTCAAACGACTTCTCCTATTTACAATGATTACACACCAAAGATGATGAATGCAATTATTGGATAAAAATGCTAGATCTCGGGACGATGCGTACAGTTATATCCAGAATCCAAGGGCTCAATGAGTGTGAAAGACGCAGTATTCCACGAATTTCCCAGTAAATTTGAAGTTATCACTGGATACTTACAAAATGATAACTTGAACAATCGCATTCTGAGTTTTAATTCTCAAAAAAGACGAATATAAGATGTAAATTGATCTTGTTCTGGAAGCATAGCTTTATCCAATGACGTAACGCGGAGAATTGATGACAGGGCAGGTCTCTTAGAAAGGACCAATCTATTCAGGATTCATTCATATTGTTTGAGCATGATCACTCGAGCTTGCTATCGTTCGATCAGGGTTAATGAATCCATTATATTATTTTTATAGGACATTGTCAATCTCTCAAGTTGATAATCAGCTTCATATAATTTGGCGGTAACGGATGGCAGTATTTGGCGGGGCATCCTGATTCAAAGCAACAATCGGACTTTCATTTCCTTTGTAATTCTCGAGTACTCGGTGTCTAAGACGATACTTGAAGTTGGAACCATGCGTCTAGTTAAAAATAAAATTGAGCATAATGGCTCAGGAACAGTCACACTGCTCCCTGAGGAGCCTGAAGACATGGTACGTGCAGACAGTGCAGCCAACGATTCCTGACACTATCAACTAGCAGCATACTGATATATTCGCTTTAGTGGCATGCATACAACCTCATTCGTCCAGATGACCTTCTACGCGCGAGTGCGATCCGTCGTGTAACTTCCGTCCAAGATACCGGGTCCACCACATCAACACGAGTACACCTAAACCTTGTAATTCGTGTGAAGAATCTTGATTTCGACCCTCAGAGCTCGCAGCTGCACGTTTCTGGTCAGATTATCAATGAAACCCCACATACCAAAATTGGACAATTTCACACCCTCGACCTCGAACTGAACCGGAATTTCACTTTGGAAAAAGAAGTCGGTGCAAATGGCGAGGGCGTGGGTTGGGACAGTATTGCGGTGGAGATGCTCAAGGATGCTGTTGACGAGGGCGGCAACCGTCGTGCCGAGGCTGTCGCTGTTGTTATGCAAGAGGGATTAGCACATATTTGCTTTATCGGCCAGTTCCAGACAATATTGAAGCAGAAAGTGGAGATGTCTGTACCGCGCAAACGACAAGGCGGAGGAGGAGGAGATCATGACAAGGTGAGTGTGGAATATCAGCGCGCATATCGGACCTTAGGACAATAACTAATGATGCAAAAAGGGAATGGGCAAGTTTTATCGCGTCACACTCGAGACACTTCTGCGACAGATTGATTTCAACACCACTTCTACATCTACCACGAGTAATGAATCTGTGAGGCCAATTCTACTGGCTTCGCCTGGTTTTGTTGCTTCTGGATTCCATAAATACATGCAGACAGAGGCATCGACAACAACACCCGCTCTCAGGAAACTTCTTCCTAGTGTGGCGGTCGTACATTCAGCATCGGGTTACATGAATTCTTTATCTGAAGTCCTTCAATCACCTGCAGTCAAGACACTCCTCGCGGACACAAAGTATGCACGCGAAACAAGGTTAATGGACGAGTTCCTGGATCAGCTCCGCAAGGAGACGAACAAGGCTACATACGGTCCACGAGAAGTTGAATCCGCGGTCGACCAGGGAGCCGTGGGTCGTGGTGGTGGTGCTTTGATTATGTCGAATAAACTTTTTAGATCACAAAATGTCGCCGAGCGAAAACGATGGGTATCGCTTGTGGATCGGGTCCGAGATGTCGAGGGAGGCGAGGTACGAATTCTGAGTTCTGATCATGAGAGTGGTCGCCGCCTTGAAGGACTCGGAGGCATCGCTGCGCTTTTAACATTTCCTGTCATGGATGAAGAAGATGTCTCCGATTCCGGCGAGGATAATGGCGATGATTACGGGAGTGATTGAGCAACTAAAACACAATATCACGAAATTCATGAGGATTCATTCAAGTTCCCTCGAGCATATCTTTCAAATTTTGTACCTTACTAGTACTAGTAGCTCTAGTACCATCTGGCAGAGTGTATGTAGTACCAGAGCCCTAGATAATCTCCATGTCCCGGGGCCGCAGGCCTGCTTCCTTCAAGTCCATTCCCGAGGTCAAGTTGTTCAAGTTGCATCTTCCATAGTTTCTCCGAGTCAATTGATTGAAGGGCCAAGTTGTATACTACTAGTAGAACATCTTCAAATGAAACACTGGCATTTCTCCACTCTCTTGGATTGAAGTCCACGCACGTAGTAACCTGACATCTGGAAGTAACGTTGGAACTCATGCAGTGGCCCTAGGTATGTATGCAGTAGTATGTATCATCATCGTTGATCTATATCAATCCAATAAGGCCTCCAAAGCTCACTTCGGACCATCCACGCACTAGTTATCACAGAGTCGATGTTCCCATGAAACTTGGCCTTTTTTAGTATAGTCTAAATTGGGCTACATAAATATAGATCGAACTAATACTAGTCTGCATTTGCGGATCATCCCTGGGGGCCAAACAATCTTGGAACAAGACTGAAACTACTTCAGGCCTCCGCACTACCTACCGTATTTTGCTGTGGGTCTGAACATTTGAATGCATCCTGAGATTTCTGATCCATACTCTATACCTAATCAGGGAGATGTGCCGTTCTCGATATAGAATCTTGATCGTATCTTGATTGAAGTTTTCCCATGTGTAGATCAATTCAAAGGATAATTTGATTTGAACTTGTAGTACAACAAAATGTAACGCTAACCCAATGCATCTAAACGCCAAAAATGATCTTGATAGATGTGTATAGCTAATTGAAAATGCTTCATTAATCGTAAATGTGCCCATGAAAATGCAAATGCAAAAAGGATGCCGAATGCAATATAAACATGCGTGTGTTATTCAGGTTCAAGCGATAAAGGTCTCGCTCGTTTTCGAGATTTCGATATTTTTGGAGAATGAGGTGGATCTGACATGGCTGAAGGAGATGCGCTCCCATTCTGTCGTTGTTGTTTGGCTTCTAAGAGCCGTAACTGAGTTCTGCATTGCTCAGGTGTATATTCCTTCGAGGAACCGAGTTCTTTCATCTGCGAGGTATTAGCCAATGTCCATATACGCAATGGTTCAATAACCAATATACTTTTCCTTGTTGTCGTAGTAATCCCGGAACTCACCTTGTCTGCAATGAAGCGATATCTTTCACTCTCCCACATCTCATTCGCGTCGACTAGGAGTTGGACCTAAATTAAAGGATTAGTATATGTCCATGCTTTTTCCTGCAAAGTTGACGACAAAACTGGATTTTAGGATCACGTACTCACATCTGACTCTTCCCATTGCGCCAGACGCTCCTTTCGTCGACGCAGCAATCGCATTTGCAGACGTGCCTCCGTTGCATCCTTGTGGAATCTCTCACGGAATAAATCGCGGACCACTCTCCAAGCCGTATTCTGTTGTCTTAGATCCTCCACGAATGCATCCTCCTCCTCGGCCTGTGGGTCGCGACGGCCCCTTCCTGGAGCCCGGGGTCGGGGGTATACCAGTGGAGGGGGTCGGGAGTTCTGTCGTTCGCGTTCCAACCGTTCCTTGCCTTCTGGGTGTGGGAGTATAGTGACTGGAGTCTCGCGAGTTGGGGTGTGTGATTTGGATGTTCTGCGCTTCACACGTTTCGGTGGTGGGATTCTTGGCGACATTGGATTTTCACCAACGCTATATTGTACATCATCCGAGGCATAGACATAGCTACTAGCTGGAGCTGATGTTCGAGGAAAATCACTTGGGAATGGCGCGGTGATTCCAAGACCCTGTGGGACCATACCATCACCAATTGTATATCTGTATTCTTGAGAGGCATATTCCTGCGAGTGGTGACTGAGAGCAGGACTGGGACGGAATGCGCTGTCTGGTAGACTGATCGGCGTGAGCATAGAAGCCGGGACCATAGGCTCTGTGCAGTAAGAGCTAGCTCCCAGGAATGTAGCTTGATATCCAGGCTAAAGATAGCTCAGTTAGTTCCAGGATTAAGGTGAAGAAGTGGACTGGCCCTGGGGGCCAATGGGAAGGGAAAATGTACTGGTTCAATTTCAGTCCAGTCCGATCCAATGCTCTCATAGAAGGCTGCAAGCTCCTCTGGAGTGTAGTTCATATCTTCATTGTGCGACATGATTCCAAGTCCCACAGGATAGTCTGTGTCGTACCAAACCATGTGCGACTTCTAGAAGCTTGAAATTGTGGGCCACTGCTGTGTGTGGTGCGTTTGATTGGAGCTGAGATTGGTGGTGGCAAGATATGAAACACGGGTTAGGTCTTTGTGCAGAAGCTCGTAGTGTGGTTGATCAAGAGTGGTGGCTGGAAGCGCCTAGTAGGAGTATATGAAACAAAAGAGTGGCATCTAGTATCTATCGGGGTTGACGGCGCGAGTATTCGAGATGTCGAAGTTGAATGAAGAACAGTGACTTCCCACCACCTTGAAGGATTCTTTGAAGATGAAGGATCTGTTCAGGTACAAGCGGGGGTTTAAGCAATAAGATATAGACTCAATGATGGCTCTGTCGTCCACATTGGAAAAGGACGATATCACAGCCCACACTGGAATGCCTTGCAAGGCAGGATGAACAAACAGTCTCCTTTGATGAACTATAGGCTCAGAGTGCACCCGGATACAAGCAGAGTACCGCCGGATAGCAATAGTGGGTGCATTGAAACCGATCGTGGGAAGAAATGTGTAGACACGTCGAGGGCCTATATTTAAGCGCCTGCGGATCTACCAGTCCCGTTTTCTAGTATACAGATTTCCGGCCCCCATCCTTTCACCCACACCGATAAAATGGAGAATGAAGGGGGTGGGCTGATAGTATGCCTTGAATGAAGAATTACAGGTCCCACTAGAATGATTTTTTTCTATTGCTGTGAACGAGTTTCTACAGTATGAACTAAAGGATTCGAAAATAGAACAAAACACGCCCGGGATCCATAAGTGCGGGTGGACTGGGCAGTGTGGATTCACTAGGGGGAAAGGGCCGAAATCAACGAATTCTGATTAGTTGAATTATTAGAACAGGGGGCTAAAGAAGCATTAATAACAGTAACAACATGTTTAGTGCCGGCTTATGGTCTTGTATAACGTTAGCTTGAATGTACTAGTACTAGCACCTAGATCCATATGTTCCGAGTCCCACACTTTCGATATAGATAGTATAACGCCATAGTTACTTAACATCTTCAGCCCCCTCATTGATTCCCATATTGTTCGCCCCAGCTTCTGCAGAAATCCCCTGGCGTTGTGTGGGATTTATCCTTAAATCCAGAATGGGGCTCAAGGGCTGAAGAAACCAGCTCGGACTGCAAACATTGTGAAGAGTCGAACTTCAAGTTGATTTCGAAATAAACTACGAAACAAACAACTTGAATAAAACAGTATCCCGACCGAAAAAAAGGTATGAGCCACCTCCCGATAACTACAAAATGAGCCTTAGAGGGATTTTTGCATTGATGGCAGCGTCTCCACTATGTTGACTCCATTTCTAGTACTGAATACTACTGTACAGGGGACGAGGCGTTCTCTTTGCTAAGTCATTTCTAATTTTCAAGTTTATTTTCATTATTTATTTAGTATTTTCCTTTTTCCCAAAGTGAAAAGTGACAGAAGAGGGCCCCGGGAACTTGAAATGGGGCTATGGAGTATATCACCGGCAGCTCTTGACTGGCTAAAATGCGAGCCGGGGTCCGTGAGGCTGAAAGGGCCTACCCGGCGCCAGGGAGAAGGATTAGAAGGATTTCGATTGCTTGATTCCGGAGATTTCTCGACCGATAGTTAAGCGCTGAGCAGGGGGCCTGGCTTGAGTGTGCAGATTCCGGAAGAATCTTCTTTTAAGTCTTCGCCAATAATAGTTCATTCCAAGTAGCCGCAAGGCGGAGCGTTGCATAAGGGCTTGAGGGCCAAAGCAAAAAGAGAAAAGTAAAAGAACAAAAAAGAAACAAAATGTTCAAATGTTGTTGTTTATGTTCGAGTTTCGGGGGGCCAGGCCCGCCGGGGCCACCTATTCACCCCACATATACGGCCCTGTACGGTTCTCATCCTACGTGGCCATGCCGTTAAGCGCCCACCTATTTCCTTCGTGGCTCAGATCAGAGATTGATCATAAAGAGTCAATAACAAAGAGAAATCTGACGAGTCATATGCTAGAAGATAAATCAGCCTAGATCCAGCAAGGCGCATAAATGAGAGAAACACTAGGGAGAAAGAGCACCAGTTGATCAGGATATGCAAGATGAACTCACATCAAGTGGATCTCAATATTTGAAGTTGATTGACAGATGTCGCAATAGATACATCATAGAACATTTCGAGGACTTCCAAGTTCGGTAACCCCAGAGATCTGGGGGCTTAGGGTCTGCATGCATGCAAGGACACGTACTCTAGCGTGGCCCCTCACAATGCACAATGCACAGTGCACAGTGCTCAGATGTAGATTCTAGGATCATGTGATGAGCTAGGAACGGGACGTTCCATCTGACTGTAGAATCAATCTTCTCAGGTAAGATATTTTTGGTGGGGGCCGAGTTTCTACATATAGATTTGCAGATGATTCAGATCAAGACAGTTCGGGATGAAAGATATGGGCACTTGAGGGGCCGAGCATAGCAGACCTGATAATATTTCTCACAGCTCGTCAGCGGGTCCTGAATCCTGCCGTGTTCCTGACATGCGACTTGAGCTTACTGCGAATCCATAAATAACCGGGGAATTTCTTATCAAAAAGGCGTAAACTAGTGTTGTCCCCGTGGACTTGGATGTGTCCGCCGAGTAGTCCAAAACTGTAGTAGCTTATCAGAGGGTTGCAGTGGTGGCTGATTTAATGCATATGCGTATATGATAGTAAACAATAGCTGTGCTTGTTACTATTGTTCCAGGCCATCCACTAGTACCAGTATAATGGGGTCCAAGCTGTCGCATGGGAAAATGTTGAACCTCCAGATGTCTAGACCTCAAGCTTCTCAAGTTGGAATTATTACCTATCAAACGAATAAACAATCAAGTGACAGAGTCTACTAAATTGTCGCAAACCTTTACATTTGCATAATTCTGTGATACTTCAAATAGATAGATATCAGATTCCTGAGATAAACATGGCTAATAAAATGCACGCTCTTCATAAGACTCCACTGCATGACAGTGGGAATTCGTGGGTGAAACACAGTGCATGTGTTCCCTCATAATAGGAACTTGATTGTTCCAATAATATTCCAAATAAGGCGTCCTCATCACACACCTTGGAAATATCCTTTCCTGGCCAGAATCATGGCCTCATCAAACCGTGCTCTGGTGGTGGCGTGGACTGGCAAGATCCTCCGCATCAGAATCCTCGTCGCCAAGGACACCTTCAAAGTCATCATTGATATCATGCTCATCGCGCACGTTATGATGGTCCAGAGTATCATCTGCAGAAATGGAGATACCACGGGCACCCCAGCGGTTGGTATTCGCGCGATCACCGCCTTCCTCGTCATGTTGGAGATTCTGTTCCTCATCAGTAGATCCACGCACGCCCCGCATGTTGAATACACGGTTCATCAACCAGCTCTTGCGAAGATCATCTGAATCAACCACGCCGCCATTGCGCAACTTCACTCGCTGGCGAGAGTAGTATACCCAAGCAAAGTCAACGTAGAAGGCAGTTTGAACAATTCCAAAGATAAATGCAATCGGATCCCAGGAGTGTTCACTTCCAAACCCGCGCACAAGCCAGTTCAGAATGTAGAATGCCCGGTAAGAGCCCAAGGCAGCTAGGTAGTATGAGTCAATCACGGTCGGAACAGTGGTCTGTCGCAGAAGAAGTAGTTGTGGTAGCACGCATACGGACTCGAGGACTATGGAGAAAGCCCAGAGAGCCTGTTTATATGGATCAGCGCCTTGCAAAGAATTAAGAATAGAAAACGCAACAGAAGGTGCCTTACCTCCAAGAACCAGCCGTGGGAAAGGCCACTTTCAAAGATAGCGATCGTAATAGGTGCCAGCACCAGTGATCCGACCACTGAGTATAGTCCAAGCTTCCATGCACGCTCCCTTTCACGAGTCCGGGGAAACACTCTCATCATGATGAAGACAAGGTAGAGAGACGAGGCCAGATAGAAGAGCTTGAACATGACATTCCACAAAGATGCTCCCCTTGAAAATGCCCATGTTGAGCCAGAAAATATGTCCAGGTAGCGGGTGACGAATACGAGACCGTAAAGCATCTGCGTGAGGAGTGAAACACCTTCGAAGAATCAAGCTGTCAGTACGACTAATTACCGTCGCCTCCATGTAATCACAGCATATTAAACAAACATACCCTCAGCGCTTTTGTTTTTGTGAATAGCCCATATAAGGATACATATCGAGGCCAGATGAGAGACGTCCGCCAGATAGCGGAAGATGTTCCAACGCATTATGGTAGGTAGGGATGGCTGGGTTGCGGGGAATGAGGAGGTAGCTCCGAAGGGCTTGGATAAAAAGATTCTGCTTCAAGACAGCTGTAATGAATGTGTCACAGTGAATTCGGAAGGACTTTGATCACGTATCAGCACATCCCAACCTTGAAGCGCTGGGGATGGAGATGAGGAGAGAGCTTATCAGCCGCAAGCTTGCGTGGCCGTTGCACTGGCACCTAAACCTCACCGCCTTGACTCCGCATACGCAATGATATCACCGGTTTCTCAATGGCATTTCTGCCTCGGGCGACCATTCAACTGGTGAATCATATCTTCTAATGTTGAAATGTTCAACCTGCTCTGTGGGGATAACCTTGGAATTCCCTTGTATATCCAATGGATTTCATCTCTTCCTCATTATTCAATGGTTCTGATCTAAGTCGATACTATATACATAGTAATCATCACTCTCAATGTCCTGTAAAACTTGCAGCATCTCGTATGTATATGTGGTGGGTACTATGACTACTCCGAGTCCGTCAAAGTAAATTGTTTTTTTTTTTTTTTTTTTTTTTTTTTTTTTTTTTTTTTCAAGTTGTTTTTTCTAAATAATAGAACTTGAATACACATACAACTTGAAAGCACTAGGCAATTTGGAGACTCGGAATCAATTATTATCTGAAAAGGATCACGTACGACTATTAACAATTGAATCTTCTTCCACGAATGATAACCCACAGCCCCAAGTAGGACTGATGAGACAAGATGATGCCTCTATTTAACCTTGAATAACCCGCTGACTGTCGCGACAAATTCCTCAATATCATCCAAAAACGCGTCAGGTTGCTCGATACTAGCAAAATGGCCGCCCTAAATTCGAAGTAAGCACTCAATCCAAAAGTCTCATCGAAAAACAAGCACAGGGTTAACATACCTCATCGTGATTGTTGAAGAAAACCAGATTAGGATAAAGTTCCTGGACCCAAGGCTGAGGAAGTACAGCGAGATCATACTGAAACATGGAATAACCCAGAGGTTTCTCCATGGATGTCGGGAATGGCTTACTTCCTATATAATCTCGTATAATGGTTGCATGGTACAGACTCCGAGGAAAGGTGTCGGTAAGCCAGTAAAAGCTGACCAGACTGAGGATTTGATCCAGAGAAAACTTGTTTCGAGGATCAGTCCATTCCATAAGTTTCTCGCCAATCCTATTGTGTTGTTAGAAGAGCGTCATGTTGGAGATGTAAAGATTCGGAGCAAATACCAAGCTAACAAGGCGAGTGGGCTAGAAGAAATGGCCAGTCCAACAGTTGATGGACGAGTTCCATGCTCAAGCGCATAAGCTAGGCCAGTCTTGCTCCATGCCTCAGTACGTTGAAGAATTTGGAGATCTCGAGGACTGAGATCTTTGAGAGACGGAGCCTCTTGTCCCTCATTCAACACAAGCATATTGACTGTTTCAGTCAGCTTCTCGACTCGTGTCAATTCATAGATCTGGACTTACCATGAAAAGCTTTGCATTCCTTGTATCGTGCGGACATCATGCGTGCAAGCATACTCCCAAGGTCTCCTCCTTGCGCAACATACCCTTCGTGGAACCCAAGCTCGATCATCAACTGGTTCATGATCCGAGCAGATCGTTCCAGTGTCATCTCTTGATCCAAACTTTGACGGTCGGAGAGTCCATAGTCGGGCAAAGATGGTACAATAACGTGGTAGGGTAAGGTCTCCGGACTGTACTTCTCAGCCAGTATTTCCATCATTGGTAAGAAGTCAACAAACGAGGAAGGATACCCGTGCATGAAAATGACAGGGATAGCATCCTTCTTTGCTGAAAAGAGCGCAGCAAAATGGATATTTACTTGGCCAAGTTCATTATCTTCAAATATAATCTCGAAATTTGGGAATTTGTTGATAAAATCCTCATGCTTCCGCCAGTCGAAACTCGTTAGCCAGGTTTCCTTTGCCTTGGCCAGCCACTCGCGCGAGACTCCAAGATTGGGATCTCCCTGTTGATTCCACCAAGTTACAGCTCCAACGTTTGAGAGTCGCAAAAGCTCCCGGAATTCGATCAGCGTATCCTCTGGGACATGGAAAGCGAAGGGCCTTGGATTGCCCGGGATTTTCTCGGGCGGAACATTGAATTTATGAGCCATGGCGATGTTGTTCTCGGAATGATAAGAAAGATAATTAAGAGTGCAACCTTGTTAGGAAGATAGCTTTAAGAAAAGGTGAGATCTAAATAGCCATTGGTTCTGGCATGTCCCGACTAATTTATACATAAAATACCATATAGATGTTTGACTCAAGTTTGTCCGCCGAGATTAAGGACGAAGGCCTTAGCAGTTAGCGGGAGGCCTATTGTACCCGCCCCGGCCCTGTGGGTAGCGCTGGGGAGTAAGCTTGGGTTGTGCGCGATGATATCAGGTGATTTCCCGCGTTTGGCTTTCGTCCACCGACATTCCGGTCGAAATCATAGTTGACCATTCACATCAACCAAGTGCAACTTTTTACAGATTATCCGTTGAAAAATCTTGGTCTTTTTACTCGTCATTAAATTCGAGATCCCACCCTGAAGATCAGCCACTCGGAGGCTACCGCCAGATGGATCATTCTATACAAGAAGATGCTATGGGTTCCCATGAGCCCGAGGAAGCGCCCATAGCGAAGCGAAGAAAGGTGCGAAAGGGAACCCGAAGCTGTTGGGAATGCAGACAACGGAAGATGAAATGCATATTCAACAAACCAGCAGACAACGAATGCACCCGCTGTCGTCGACGTGGAGTGAAGTGTGTTAGCCAAGAATACCCAGAGGAGATCGCTTCTTCTCTAGATCGGAACCTCCAGTTAGGAGACCGTATGGTAAGGCTCGAGAGTTTGGTGGAAAAATTACTCGATAAGAGCTCTCGCGATATAAATCTATCGGATCGGCATGAAGCAAGGAATAACGATGCAGATGAGAGCCGTGCTCTCATGTCTGCATCGCTGAACTCTGGGACATCACTCACGGCAGATGTCCTGACTGCTTCGGAGGTATGTATTGCACATCAAAGGTACTATGTGAAGGATAATGCTAAGCTATCCTGTTAGCGATCGGAGACCGCTGGGTTTGAAGTTATTAATGGCACTCAGTCCATAATGTCTGGAGATACCCGAATCTCCTTAGTTGACAACACAAAATATGCGAAACTGTCTCGAATCCTTCACGCATCTTTACCATCACTGGAGGATGTCAAGAAAATAGTGAACGGGTGCGGCAATACATCTCCTTTATTCTATCAAATGCAGACTCTACCTTATAAGTGCCTGGACGAAACAATATCTCTCGACGAGTTGTTCGCAAAACCAACACTTAATGCTCACCCTGTTCTCATGGCAAAATACATGCTCCACATTGCTACTGCGCTACAGCATCTTCACCCAGATTTTGCTTCAGATATGGACGGGCTTTCAGAGTCACCCCGTGCAATGATGAGAAGATTAGCTGGGGTAGCCATGAATATTGTGACGACAAATGATGATCTCATCAGCTGTGTCGAGGGATTAGACTGTTTACTAGTGGAGAGCTGGCATCATACTAATAATGGCAATCTACGAAAAGGCTTGGTCACTGTTAGGAGAGCTATCACTATCGCACAGCTAATGGGCTTCCACCGACCAGGAAAGGCACATTGCAAGATCGTTCATCGGCAGACACGAGTCTATCCAGAATTCATTTGGTTTCGAATCAACTCCCTAGAACGCTATCTGTGTTTAATGCTAGGACTTCCACAGAGTACACTGGACCATAGCATGGCCTCCGAAAGAATGCTATCGGGCGATACACCTATGGGACGGCTTGACCGTATACATTGTGTGATTACTTCACGAATCCTGGAGCGCAACGAATCAAATCCAGAATTGCAAGACTTCTCCCTGACCCTGGGATTGGATGAAGAATTACAAAAAGCATCGAAAGGCTTGCCAGCAAAATGGTGGCTCACCCCCAACTTGGCTACAGTTTCAGATCAACCAGGGGCACTATTCTGGGATATGCGACGACTGTTCCATCACCTTTTCCATTACAATCTCCTCATTCAACTCCACTTGCCTTATATGCTACACTGCCTGTCGTCGGGTCAAAGATATGAATACCCTCAAATTACCTGCGTCAATTCCGCGCGTGAGGTACTCTCGCGTTTTATTATGTTCCACAGCTTTAATCGGATCGCCTTCAGCTGCCGTACAATCGAGTTCATGGGCTTGATGGCGGCTATCACCATTTTAATAGCGCATATCGACGGAAATCAACGTTCGGTTTCTTCTCAATATCTTCAACAGCCACAGAGCCCTGTGATGCCGACCGGAAACTTGTTAGCCCATCAGAGACCTGGTGATCGTGCTCTTATAGAAAATGTGCAAGATATTCTGAACCAAGTGACTCGACTTGAAGACGATAACATGAGCGTCCAAATTTCGACCATTTTGCAGCGTTTGATGGACATTGAGGCTGAGGTCGTCGAAGGATCCATGGAAAATATCGGGCAAACTACGACTACTATAGAGGGATCGAGAAATACAGAGAGTCAAGACCCTGTTCGAATATCAATCCCTTACTTTGGAGCAATCAGCATTGCCCGGGAGGGAATCCTCTTCAACAGCCCGGCCAAGACACAATCAAGAGCCACAGAGGCTGCTCCCTCTCAGTCTCTAAAATTCAGTCAACCCGGTATGAACGATTTCAATACACGGTTAGGAGGCGCCTCTTTTGCTTCTGATGCGCAAAACGTCAACTTTGAGGTCCGAAACAAGACGCCAAATGACCGAACAGATAATGAAGCTCTTTTGATGGGGACTATACAGCCTGATGATCTTTTAGTCCAAACCAATGACATCAGTCACAGTAGTCATGAGAGGACGACTGATGAGGGTTCTACTCAACAACACCATGAAGATATTTCGAGTGCTAGCAATGATGACGAAGCGCAGCAGAACTTGAATCTTGATATGGCATTTTTTGATACTTTAATGAGAGAAGTTGGAAATGATGGGAAAGACAGCATTGATTGGCTGGCCTGGCTGAATGATGGCCAGCTTCTCAATGGCTAGTGCGATTGCTTAGTTGTACTGAGAAAGTCGATCTTGTTGCCTCTGAACGACGAAAATCATGGCACAAAGTTTACATTGTTGAGAAGAAAAATCTTCAATCCGTTCATACCTATGTCTTTTTCTGGCATTTCCATTTATAATCCTAAATGTGATTCATTCTCATGCTTCACATCACAACCTTGGAAGGCAATATCAACTTGAAGGATCGGAATGCGGGATGATTCCGCGGACCGTGCATATCACACTAGTCCCAATCGAGTGCGCAAGAACGATGCTAACCGTATCTAGCCAGTGGGTCTGTGTATACTTCCACTGATCTGAGTGTTTTTCAATAGCATATCAGGCTGACAATTGCGATCCTCTTTTGCAGACATTGATCTTACCAGATTTCAGATTTTTTTTCTGTCGGTGACTCAGAGTGTGTGCTATCTAGTTGCGACAATGCTATCCCCGTTCCTTGGCCCGGTTGGACATGCCATTTACGGCAAATCCACTATCAGTTCAACAAATCCCGACGCGAGGATATTTAAGCAGAAAGATCTCGCCATCAATCATTCACAAGGTTGATATCTTTGATTTTCACCTCCTCCTCTACACTCTGTGCAATTCAAAATGTTTCTTCCAAGCGTTCACGCCGAGACAGACACGGAGGTTCTCCTTCAATTCATTCGGGAGAACCCACTCGGAATCCTGATCACAGGCCTCAAATCCTCCGAGCAGGACTTCCTACAGTGCACGCATGTTCCATGGGTGCTCGATGTGCCAGAGAAGTCTGAAGATTCGAATCCTCGCATCCGCGCACATATCGCCAAGCAAAACCCACAAGTGAAGGCAATGATCGAGGCAGTCGATCAAAAGCCACCAAATGTGTTGGAACTGAGCGAAGATGTCTTGGTTCTTTTCAATGGACAGCATGATCACTATGTTACTCCGAAATTTTATACCGAGACCAAGCCCGACAGTGGTAAAGTCGTCCCTACCTGGAACTACGCTGCAGTTCAAGTATACGGCAAGCTTTCTCTCTACTATGACTCGAAGACGCCTGAGGCCGGCACATTCATTGCTCAGCAAATCCACGATCTTTCCTCTCATACTGAGAAGTCAATCATGGGCTACACCGGTGGTGATCGGCCCAAAGCATGGACAGTTGATGAGGCTCCAGAGCGCTATGTCGATCTTCTCAAGAGGAATATTGTGGGAATCGAGATTGAAGTCAAGAAGATCCAGGGCAAATTCAAGATGAGCCAGGAAATGCGACCAGGTGATCGTGAGGGTGTAGCCAAAGGATTTCAGTCGATGGGGACTGAAACTGGCACCGCTATCTCAGACTTGGTGAAGGGGCGAGGAGAACTTCATGACCTGAAGAAGGCAGGCAACTAAGTCTGGCCTTTTATGCATATACATGTGAAGGCTTAGGGCAATGTCAATTTTAATGAATCTGAATACATACGTGAAGCCATAGAATACAGTGTCAATAATTATGCATCGTTTGATCTGACTTCTAACCTTGAAATACCAAGGCTGACGGGCCGTGTAGATGGACCCAGATAAGAACTCGATCTAGGTAATAATTGGGTTAACTCTGAAAACTCAATTCCAACGATCCAAATACAAGAATTAAATATTATTTGATCAAAATGAAGAGAAAATCTTTGAATGAACAGAGCTCCGTATATGCACCAGGACAAGACTGGTCAGCTGACCCGATGACTCTTTTCTGGCGGCATGAAATAGATCTCGATTTGCCGTTCCGCAACTCTCCCAAGGTGACACCGCGGAGTGAGATCGTCAGCTCTGCACACCTGCAGGATGTACAAGCCAGTTCGTCCGAGACCTAAAAAGACAGATATTACCCGGTCCCGCAGTGGCTGCAAAGTTTGTCGTGAACGAAGAACCAAAGTATGTTCATGGACCCAGAGATAACTGCCCAGGTGGAATTTGATAACTAAATATAATCAAGTGCGATGAAAAAAGACCATGTGGAACATGTACCAGACTGGGCAAAGTATGCGAAAGCGTCAAATCGGATTTTAAATTTCGAATGGTCACGGCGCCAGACTCGGATAATGCATCATCTACTACTCAAGAGTTGGTCTTGAAATCCCAATCATCCGAGTCAAGAAATCAAGAGATCGCGTCTACCTCTCATTCAAGTCCTTCAATACCAGGCCTTGATCTTATAAAGTCTCTACAACACACAGAGCGCGATGTGTTCTATTCTACCTATTGGGAGGATATATGTCTACCGGCATTACATCCGATGTTCAAACCTACGTCACTTCTCACCTGCAATTCCCCGATGTTGACTCACGCAATGCTAGCACTGGCATCGTGTAATATGAGTCGCCTTTATGCAGAGCGCAGAGATTCTTCCAGGACTCGGAAGCATATGGGAATTTATAGTCCCAACCTTGTTCATCAAACGAGAAGCCAGCTATACTACTCGTTGGCTATTAAAGACTTCACTTCACTGAAGCAAATTAATACTAATTCCAGCTTGGCTTTTACAGTCCTTGTTTTGTTTGCGTATATCGAATCTTCCATGGGGAATTTTGATGGATTTAACTGCCATGTACAGGGCCTGGAGAGATTCTTGGCTGAGTTGAAAGAAGAGCCAGGAGAGAGTTCATTCAACGCACTTCTCACCGCATGGATGCAAATCAGATATGTGGTTTGGTGGGCTCGTGCCTACTTCAGCCGACTGGATATTCATCGAAATCTTCCTCCTGTCCATTTGCCCAGAAAGCTCAAGGGATGTTTTGGAACAATGGAAGAGCGGCGCGTCAATGTCTTAAATGTGATGTGTGAATCGCATCGTCTCAACTCCAAGGCTATCCTGAAGCACTGGAGTCATGATTCAGACCTTGATGATGAGTACGAAATCACATGCTTGAAACTAGATGCTGAAGCCAAAAAGCTAGATCTGTGGCTTTCAAATCTTCCAATAACAGAACAGCCGTCAGACTCAGAATCCCATTTTCATTTTCCTGGTGGAGGAGGATTGGATACGCCGATATTTTTCCAGTCACACGATGCAGCTCTCAATTTTGGATATTATGTGCTGGCACGCATTATGCAGTGTACTGGAAGTCTACGTCAGCTTCAAGGCGGAAAATTGCATGGGGAGCTTGGACATAACGAGGAACAGGGCTGGATCAGACTTCTGCTTCAGATTGCAAATGGAACTAGTATGCAGACATCCGTGTCGAGAAACAGCTACACAATCGGGTTCTCGGGGATTTTATTGGCCGCTCTCCTACGTTGTCAAGATTTAAACATGAGTTTGGAGATTGAACGCTGGCTTGATTCTCTTCACTCTCTGCAGCCTACTGAGGAAGGCGCTTTCCCGATATATCAAACTCTGGGCGTGACGAAGATGGTGAACCAACAAAGGATGATGGGTCGTGAAATATACGGAGTTTCTCAACTGGAAGATGACGGTGGGGGATTCCCGAAATTCACGGCCTACAACAGTCAATCGATTAGTAGCTTGCTGCTACATGGAGTATGTAAGATTACAGGGAACCTGTTCACAGAGTGTGTTTCTATTGATGTATGAGCGTTGAGACGGGCTATCACTGGCAGTGGCAACATTTGAATGTCCTGAATAGCGTGCTAAGCATCTGCGGTTTCACAACCTGAGCAGTCGGTGTAGACTCCACGTGGATGGTCCAATGAACACTGAAACTACCACCTAGTACAAATAAAACTGAAAATATGGTTTATACATAGTCCCGATCTGTGAGATAGAGAAAGTAGATGAGTTCTAGTTCTTTACTGGTAGTGTCCAGGTGCACTCTCGTGGAATTTATGACCAATCTCTGACTCACTGACAAGTGCTAGGTTTCAGGTGCTCGACTGCTGCAGTAGATATCTCCAATCAGATCAGTCTTTTCGTGAGATATTTTCCAATAGTTATCTTCAGTTAAAATTTTTGGTGGTACTAGAATTCAAAGTCGAGGTATGTAAGATGATCTCTGTGGTACACGGTGGGTAAATGGCGCATCATTCTCCCAGATGTGAAATACCGCCGATATCTGGATGGTTGAGCATTCAACTACCCCTAGGAGGAACTAAAATCTTATGTACTATATATGAATAAGACTTTTCTCATGGGATTTAATACTAGAATCTGTCCACATCGATGATTGGGAACGCATTTGGACTGTAGAGCAACCTTCCATGATGTTAACGTGGATTCTCACCTTTACTACTCTCCTGATCCTGACTCAATCTTGGGCATTGCCAACAACCTCAGTGAGTCAAGATAATGATAATAGCTGGGTCTCATCAAAATGGGCTTCTGAATTTGCTCAACTCGAATCTTTGACCCAATTTGCTCTCAAAGCCACGCAGAACAACATTGCAGCTCATCAAACCGGCTGCACACTTGAAACCCTGAAGATACGACGAAACTGGAGACAGTTTAGTTCAGGACAAAAGAAGGACTATATTCGATCTGTTCTCTGTCTACAAGCACTACCATCACGAACTCCCCCGGAGTTGGCCCCTGGAGCAAAGACTCGGTATGATGACTTTGTGGCCACTCACATGAACCAGACTGAGACTATTCACCGTTCAGTATGCGAGAAAAATCCTATCATTCCTCTTTTTGGGCTTATGACATCCTCATAATTGCTCACAATCAAGTGAACCTATCGAAGCTTACACATAACAGGGGTTTTTTCTTGCCTGGCACCGATATTTTACCCACGAGTTTGAGCTTTCTCTACGAAATGAATGTGGCTATACTGGAGACTTCCCGTATGCATCCTGTGTCCTCACTTATTCAAAAGGGCATTACTTCTGATGCTAATAATTCTCACTTTTACAGGTACTGGGATTGGGGAGCTGATGCTGATTCCATGGAAGATTCCCCGGTTTTTGATGGAAGCGATACCTCCCTCTCCGGCAATGGGGCTTATATCCCAAAACAAAAGGGCGTTCGAGTTCCCATAGGAAACTATACACCGGTTTTCCTTCCACCTGGTACCGGGGGAGGCTGTGTTACTAGTGGTCCCTTCGTCAATTATACCGTTAACATGGGCCCATCCTACTTGTCTGTACCGGGCGGCGATATTGTCTTTCGACGCTTTCCGCTCGACCATAACCCACGCTGCATGACACGCGATCTCACTACTCCTGCTTTGAGAAGGTATGTTGTATTATTTTGCCTAATTATAGTCATATATTCAAGGGATTACCTCCTAGTGTAAGTTCTGACTGTCGCTTCTCAACCGTCTCAAGCTTCGCCAATTATACGTCGATTCTACACCTCATACTTCACAGCCAGGACATATTGAACTTTGAAACATCCATACAAGGCAGGCCTGAGAGTGGGTCAATTGGGCTTCATGGAGGTGGACACTACGCAATGGGTGGAGATCCTGGTAACGATGCTGATGGCAGCCCGGGGGATCCTGGGTTCTGGCACCATCACGGCATGATCGATCGAGTCTGGTGGATTTGGCAGAGTCTAGACTTGACAAATCGACAATATGCGGTTGCTGGCACCGAGACGTATTTGAATCAGCCTGCTTCTCCTGATGTGACGCTACAGACGACGGTGAATGTTGGATATGTTAATGGAAATCGGTCGATCGCTATGAAAGATATTATGAGCACGACAGCTGGACCTTTTTGCTATGCTTATGTGTAATGCGATAACTCGGATGGAGCAAGTGCTAAAACATGCCTTGGGGATGGCTGAATTAACGTTGGACCCCGAGGGGGGTTTAGTGCCCACATGTGCAGTGGGTTGAATATCCATGGATATAGACCAGAGTCCATATAGGGCAACTTGCGGCACGAGCAGACATGCCAAGTTCCCATCAAGAGCCTCTGTATCCATACCAAGCATCCTCCAGATTGGCTATTGTTCAATGTTAACATGTAGGCGTCAGAGGCTGCGGTTTCTTTTTTTTTCTCCTGTTTTTCCGAGTCCGAGTCCATGACAGCATTTTGAATCTCAACCGCACCACGGGCATGCAATAGATGTATGTATAAGACCAGGTTATAACATCCATGAGGATGGGCGGAAACATATGCCCCCATGTGACACATACATGATCCAGACTTAATCAACCAATCAACCCCGCCTTGATGAATGGACCAGGCGACAAGAACAGTATCCGCGATTCCTGATTTGTTCCTATACCCACGTCAACGACCAGCCCAACCCGGCTATATCAGAATTGATTGATAAGATGACCTATCCCCCTGGTCTTAGGGACATACATACCCGTGGATGATTTCGTCCCGGAGGCGTCAGATATCCAAGCAATCATAAAGCTCCCTGGTCTGTAGGTTAAGGCAGGTAAGGGCAAGCCACATTGTTTCGAGCGGATGCACGATCCTGGCCATTGACCCCCAAGCCTACAGCTTTAGGCTGTTTCATTGGTACAGGGAATGAATCTCTTTCCATGCCGTCAGCCACTTCGAATACTTCTTCCCCAATCGTTGACTTGTGTTTTGGGCATTGCGTACTAGACTATGTGTCATCTGGAAGTCTTGTCTGTCTTGGGTATACTCCGAGCTCATACCGGCCTGCCCGTTTTTCTTTTTTCATTATTTTTTTTTTCTCACCTGTTATTTTGATCTTCCTTTTTTGCTTTTTTGCGAGAACGAGAAATTCCCCAAAAAAAAGAAAAGAAAAGAGAAAAGGGGGCAATCAAGACCCCTCTCTAAATTCCTCATCGCGATATGGAATGTAGCGCTGTGATCAACAATATCAGTGATGTTTTTTTCAAGACGGAGTCTCCATTTGTAAACAACTCCGTATGTATGAAGGAAACATTGAACCAACCCCAAAAGGGACTCAAAAGAGGGGTTAGAGACTAGACTCGTGGTGGCTGCACCCTCCAACCTGTGGCTTGAATTAGCTTGCCAAGGATCGGGTTGGACGGAGCAACCGATGAAAGATGAAGGCGTGGACATCCTAGAATTGCGGCTTTGACGAAGTTTTATTTTTATTTTTATTTTCTGTATATCATGATGTTCCCCCAGTACATTTGTCAAGATATCGAGCTGTTAAGATTGCCTTGTCATCCTCGCACGGGTGTGAGCGTTCGCCGGGTCACCGGATTTTGGAATAGACCACTCGCGGGTCTCTTCGGCCCAGATGTCTCATGGGGGAGCTGCCCGGGACGTATGTATTCCTGCTTTCTGCAGAGTGCTTGGCCGAATTGGAGAGCAGCACGAGCCATCTGTGACAGGGCCCCGGGGGAATCGGTCCCTCGTCCAGAGACGAACGGTGGGTTGTGGAATGCACCGGAGGGCGTTAGGTGGTCTGGCCGGGGGTGAGGAATAGAATTATTCCATTTATTGTTCAATCATTGATAAATGAAAGGTGAGAGAGTCGAGAAACATGAAGTATCAAGTATTCCAGGAGGCTTGAAGGTTTCTATACCATGACGAGATGAATCTCTCGAAGCTTTGAGGTTATGCCGACAACCAGGGGAGTAAACAAGGTAAAATCAAGAGTCCAGGTCTAGACTCTTCAAGCTCGAGTGCTGATTTAGATCCATTGAAGTTCATATGTCTTTAGTATGAGAATGTTGAAAGTTGTAGGTTGTAGTATAAGAGAGCAACAACGTTCAGGCCTTATCATACATAGTCCATAGTATTAAAGGTCATTTACACTATGAAAGATCAACTAGAAATGACAGTAGAACTTAGTAAAAATCGAAAATTACTTTACTAGCAATAGTCAAAGTGAGAATAAAAAGCAAAAGAAAATAACTAGTGCTCTAAATGAGAGAAATAAAAAATAGAAAAATCACTGCAGTAAAAGCCCCCAAGTTGCCAGTGGTGACTTGCCCATATTATTACCGTGATATGAGGTGACTCCATCCCCGCTCACTTCTCTTCCTTTCCTGTAACCTTCCCCCTTCTCTTCCTTTTTATTTCCCCCCACCCTCTTCCCAAGTTTCATCGGTGTTAACCTTATATACACCTTTTTTACCTTCCAGCCTCATGTTCTCCCCATATTCGGAGGAATTCGAGGTCCCCGAATCAACTCTTCGACCATGCGATTTTGATCTGTGAGCCTCCCCTGTGTCGCGACTCTCTACCCTATCTGGTTGATCTCCTCCCGAGCTTAATTGCCAGGAGGAAATATATCTTCTCTTCCACCTCGCTTTCATTCTATCCTGTTCCCTTCTTTGTGCCGATCCGGTTCTGCCTAGGATGCGCCTGTGTCATCGCCTTTTAGTGTAACAAGGCCCACTTTCCTAGAAGTTGACCAAGGCGCGCCGGTAGCAGATCTGCTAACCCCCCTACGCGGCCTTGTTGCATGTACAGATGATTCGCCGTGCGAACGTGTGTCCTTCACCATGTCGTAAGTCCCTCGTCTATGATCTCCGTCCAGACAGGAGGGAGACTTTGGATTCACCTGACCATGTTGAGCTTCTGAGCTTCTTTACCAAACACACATCTACCATTTTTACTTTCTGCCTCTTACAACTTACAACTAACTTCTCTCTTGCTTTAACTTCAGCTCCCCTCCGACTTCGAAGCGTATCAAGACGTCGGCAACAACCAGCGCACCTTCACATCTTCTCGCTCAACAACAAATCCATCCATTCCATCGAGTCCCAGCTTTTGAGGGGATTCCCATTCCAACAGCACCCATTCCGCCCACATCTTCAACTTCTCGCAAACGACCTCCTTCTCCGACCGCAAGTTCCTCCACTATGATGGCTGCACCAATGAACCCGGGTGGTGCGATCGAGGGTGACCCGGGCACTCTCCCCGCTCCCGAACCTGCTCCAAAGAAAAAGGGTCGCACCAATACACCATGGACTGCCGAAGAGGAACAGCGTCTAAAGACAATGCGCGATGCTGGCCGAAGCTGGAGTGAGATTGCAAAGGTGGGTCTCCACTTTTCAATTTCGGTGGCTGATCTATGACCTTTGTCGCTAATCTCATATTGACAGACATTTCCTACTCGAACTGAGGGCAGTGTGAAAAAGCATTGGTACAAAGTAAGTGGATTTCTGTTGTTTTTTTATGGTGGCTGGGGACCTGGGGCAGAGGGGGGGCTGCGGTGGCTATGGTGACCGGTTACTGCGGTAGCTGCTGTTACTATAGTGAACTGTGGCGTGCTACAGTGAGCTAGGACTTTAGCTCACTGTGGTAAACTGCGGTTACTGCGAACCGCAGTGAGCTATGCCAGCCCATGATCGAAGTATGGCGACTTTCACGAATTGTGCCGCGGCGTACTGCAGTATACTGCGGTGAGCTATGATGGGCTATGCACGAATTATGGTGACTTTAGCAAACTGTGCCGTGGTATACTGTAGTATGCTAAAGTGAGCTACGGTAGCCTATGGCGACCTTTGGCAAACTATGGTAAACTGTGGCGAGCTATGGTGGACTATGCACGAAGCATGGTGACTTTAGCAAACTGTGCCGCGGTATACTGTAGTAAGCTACAGTAGCCTATGGCAACCTTGAGCAAACTGTGGTAAACTGCGGTCCCTATAGTGAACTGCGGCGAGCTACAGTAGCCTATGGAGAACTGTGCTGCGTTCTGCCACAGTATGCTGCAGTTAACTGCAGCAACTGCGGTGGCTCCGGTGATACAGCGGCTGTATTGATTGAGGTGATTGCACTTGTTTTGATACTAACACGGTTATAATTCAGGACATGCACTATGCAGAATTTGCAGAAGATGAGGTATGTACCCAGGTCAATATTCATGAACTTGATGACTTATGTTTAGCAGTCTATAAAACTCCGGGATGCAATTAAGGAATACGAAGCAAATAAGTGGAAGGTCATTGGGCAGAAAGTTGGCAAGCCCGCGAAGGTTGGTTTATACTGACATGCTACTTCTCTCTGATCAGGGCTGATCTTTCTTATAGGCATGCGAACAATATGCCAAAGAGCACTTCAAGAACCTCTAGGTTCTTCGCGTTCTCCCTTCAAGCTTTCACGATCAACATTCATGAAGTCATGACCTTTTCTTTTCCCTATACTTTGGCTTTGTTCAGTTCTCTTTTTACGTTCGCATCCGAGTCCCCATGAATTTGGCATTCCAAACGTCTGTCTGCTCTGATTCTGAAGCGGTGCAAAGTTCTCAAATGGACACCTGGGTCCTTTGGTTTTACGAGGCAAGATGGAGTTGGTGATCCTGATCTTTTTTTTTTTTTCTATATTTACCCATTTTCCTATCTACTACCTGGTACTTGGTACTTCCGATCTTGTTTTTGTGATTTGCCTCGATCTATCCCCATGTTCTTCACGTTTATTCCACCCCTGAGATCTGGTCTGATGTTTTCTCTTATTCCAATACGCGCGGGGCGTTATATCACTTGGTGTCAGCGTTTTGGGGTGGTGCTTTTCAAGTTGGTTTGATGGACACTACATGATTCCCCAGGAACATGCGATCAATTCCATTCTGATCAGACTCAATACCAAATGATTTAACTTGATTAGTACATAGTAGCATATAGTATGGATTTCCTATCTCCGGCGGAGAAAAGCACAAAGAGCGGAGAGAGAGCGGGAAAAGACGCCGAGACCGCGGCCGATCGTTTTCCCCGCGACAGAAAAAAAGAAAGTGGTCCTCTCTTCCTCCCCACTTGTGGCTGACCTTGTTATATTTCGTTGCCTGGGGAGAGAGCATTTCTGAAATTGGTTTTCTTTATAAACCGTTGAAGAGTGCCTCAATTGTATCTGGTCTCAATTGAAGGTAAAAAAAAATACCTTATCTAATATTTCCCCGCCACCACCTGCAGTCCCACTAATACTTCTCATTTGCTTCATAGTGACTCACTCATCTCACAACGGCAACACTTGACACTCCGAAGATCAAATTTCGCCCCATATGCCCGAGTACAAATTCCCATATCCCTCCTAAAGGACCCTCCGGGTATCGTGAACACCGAGTAGTGTGGTTTTGTCTGATCAAGGTACACAAGTGGTAATCCCACCTGCATGCAGACCGGTGTTCAATCCCCCTCGATATGACCTATCGGGGTGATTGATCTGAGATTATACGGTTGAACTTGATCTGGATAACTCCAGCGAAAGAACTCATGCGCACAGATTTCCTGTCCTACAAACCCTCGAGATAACATACTAATAATTCTAAAGTAGTATGGCTCCCGAAAACGAAATCGCCTCTGTAGAGGTGCGCTCCGATAGGGATCTTTCGTCGCAGAAACAGCCTGAATCGCAAACTTTCGGCGACTCCACAGAGAAAACCCCCCATGATGCGCCGTTCCCTGTCGATACGACCGCTGGTCGTCCGAACCCCGTCGGCACGCGCGTGGGCTCGCTGCTCAGAGCATTTGAGCAACAGCTCGTGGAGTACAACCTGGAGGCGCGAGGCATTGAACGAGTCAAGCCAGAGGAGCGCATGAAAAAGCTCTCGTGGATCTCGTACCTGCAGGCGTGCTTGCTGTGGGTATCGATCAATTTGGCTGCCAACAATATTACACTGGGAATGCTGGGGCCTGCCGTGTATGGTCTTAGCTTTACGGACTCCTCGCTCTGTGCTGTCTTTGGCATCTTTGTTGGCTCTTTGGTAGCAGCGTGGATGGCGACTTGGGGACCTATCTCAGGCATTCGGACTATGGTATGGTGCCATCTGTCTCTTTTATACTGTTGAGCGTTGCTTACCGTTTACCTAGGCATTTGGTCGTTACTCAATGGGATGGTGGCCCAGTAAGATCATCGTACTGTTGAACCTTATTCAGATGATTGGATACTGCTTGATCGATTGTGTTGTTGGAGGGCAGATTCTGTCTGCTGTTTCTCCCAACGGCATGTCGGTTGCTGTTGGTATGTGGCTGTCTCTCTCAAAAGTGAATAAGATCAAAACTAATTGCATACCATTATAGGAATTGTGATCATTGCAATCATCAGTTTGGTTGTGGCCACATTCGGCATCCAAGCATTCCACTACTACGAACGGTCAGTCATCGTGACTTAGAACCCATATGAGAATTCTGCTAACATAAAGTAGATTCGCCTTCCTACCCCAGCTGATCATCTTCTGCATTCTCTTCGGTGTCTCCGCCTCGAAGTTTGACTTGACGACCGCATCCACAGGCGACACCCGAACGGTAGCCGGTAACAGGTACGCCATCAAGAAGCCCAGTCTAATAGACCCTGAATCTAACATGGAAAAACAGACTATCATTCTTCTCTATCTGCCTGGCTGCAGCAATTACCTACGCTCCTCTCGCAGCTGACTTCTTCGTGTACTACCCCGAACACACATCCCGCCGCACAATCTTCTCCTTGACCCTACTAGGTCTCGTGCTCTCCTTCTCTTTCGCCCTGATCTGCGGTATCGGTCTAGGCTCCGGTGTAACCAACCACCCAGAGTACGCAGCAGCTTATGACAGAGGCCAAGGTGCACTAATCGTAGAAGGCTTCGGACCCCTCCACGGCTTCGGCAAATTCTGTTCCGTCATCGTCGCCCTGGGTCTGATCGCCAACACCGTTGCACCAACCTATTCCTCCGGCGTTGATTTCCAGATCCTGGGCCGATACGCTGAGAAGGTCCCACGTGTGATCTGGAACACTATCGGCGTGATCATCTACACTGTCTGCGCGCTTGCGGGCCGCAGTCACCTCTCTGATATCTTTACCAACTTCCTTGCTCTCATGGGATACTGGGTTGCTATCTGGTTTGCGATTATCCTAGAGGAATTCTTGTTATTCCGCTTTAAGAGTGGGTATAACTGGGCTGCATGGCGTGATCCGAAGAAATTACCTATTGGGTATGCGAGTTTCACGGCCTTTGTTGTTGGTTGGGTTGGTGCTATCTTGTGCATGGCCCAGGTGTGGTATATTGGACCCCTGGCCAAGTTGGTAAGCTCTACAGGTGCCGATGTGAGTATATCCTCTCTTTTTTCATCTCAAATTCGATATATGCTAACGTTGGGTCAGATGGGTAACTATGTTGGTTTCACCTGGGCTTTGCTCGTTTATCCACCCTTGAGATACCTTGAGCTACGTTTTATTGGTCGTTGAATGAGAGTATGTACAATATTCTTACTGGATTCTTGGGAGGCTATTATCTTTCGATTGTATTCTCTCAAACCTGTCTCATTATTTGTTGCTATATTACCTTTGGTGGCCATTTCTTCCCCACGGGGAATTTTGCTTCTAGCGAAATAAAGTAATCAATTATGTCTTACCTATTTCGCTTCCTGAGATCACTGCCAATTGCAGAATAAACATATGTTGATCAAGATTGAAATCATTAAGAGAACCTTGGAAACGACGTTTAGAAGATTAGTCAAAATACATCCCCGGGGATCATCTCATTTTCATCCACTAGAGAACTATTCTACAAAAGAGACGGGAAGCGCAGGCCGCGAAGACAGAACAGATATAGAGACTCGCATGTTACAAACAACCGTTCACAACTGTATCAGATGGGGTTTTTTGCAGTGCCACGAATTTACCGGTACCAGTACTCGGGCTTGACGTAGTCGGCGAAGGTCTTGGGCTCCTCGGGGGTGGGGTGGTGGTGACCGTGGTCGTGGTCGTCTAGAAACAGAGAATGTCGGATTAGTACAATCCCAAGTATACGGCGAAGGACAGAAAAGATATCACATACGGGAGTGGGGGTCCTCCTCAGGACCAATGTAGTTAAGCTTGACGACGTTACCGCACTCGTTGCAGCGCTCAAGAGGACGCTCACGGGAGACCTATGAGTAAAAGAAAAAGCTTCGGTCAGCATAATAGATCTTCACATGCTTAGGTTCACAGGGCTTGTCGTACAGTCAGCCAGTTAACCTGGTGGGAGTCTGCGGGGAAACCGGTGCAACCGGCGTACTGCTCATCACCGGCACCGTTGACGATGATGGGGTTGTCAATCGTTCCTATATGTAACATTCTGGATTAGCAACCCGATTCTAGAAGCTCCATTTATGCGGTACGCGCAATTCGGATATCGTCGGTGCAAAGTATTGCATATAGATGGTCACATACCCTTGCGGGAGGCGTCCAGGGGACGCATGTCGAAGATGTCGATGCCCTGCATCTTTCCGATCAGCTCCAGACGCTCGAGACCGGTAGCCTGGACGAAGTCGGTAGGGATGGTACCGGGCTTGGCACCGGGGGGAAGAAGGTCATCCTCGGACTTGATCTCTGTAAAAGTCGAGGTGCGAGTCAGCGTCAATTCATGCTCACATAGCTCATTTATCGTGATATGTGTACGAGCTTCATGTTGCGTGACCTCGAATGCGGATGGGTCCACAATCCATGTTCCCGATATCTCCCGCAACCCAATTGCGTAGGGAAGCATCATAACATTGAATTTTGGATGTGTCCGCCGCAGCTCGAGATCACAAAACAGAAAGCTGGTCGTCGCGTATCGGGGGTGAAGCAATTGATGATTACTAACCATCGAAGGAAATGACCTTGCGCTCATCGTTGACGGCGTACTTCTTCTCGTTCACTGGAGGTACAAATTCGCGTTAGCCAATGCTCATGGCGTGAAATATCGATCATATTCGTGGATAAAGGGTGTTTGGCGGGCCAATTGTGCCGTGGAGCGAGAATTGATAGAGGTCGAATTGGCGAGCTCGCATCAGGCCACTTGGGGGTGGGAAGGAGTCACGTACTGCGCACGATGGAGGAAGAGAACGGGCGCTGGGCGAGAGTGAAGGCGCGGGCGGGAGAGCGCCGGGCAATGGCCGAGGCGGTACGCTGGAGGAACATTGTACCGGAGAGAGGTGGTGGAACTGGGGGAGAGGAGAGGAGGGAATTTGAGGATGGGGAGAGTTCTCAAGTCTTGAGGTTGAGGTTTGAGTCCCGCTACGGGCCGTTGGGCTTCTGATTGGTTGGTTTCTGCTTCTTTCTGATTGGTGGCTGATATATCACGTGATAGTCGTCAGAGCTGCTTATGTTGTTGTCTGTTTTAGGAAGTGTTAGGGCTTAGGGCCTATAATCGGGGAACTATACAACGACAGGAATCATTTGACTCTTGTTCAACTTGTCTCATCTTATGAGAAAATTTGTCTGATTTAGTTTGTTTTGCTCAAATCTCAGCTGATCATGGTCAAACTATCAATTCTTCATGAATTTGGTCCATTCATTCTAATATCATGCTTAATGGCCCTTCACGTAGTATTCCGTGTTGCCAGATCAAGGATGACTGAGCTTTAATGCAAATTCAAGTTTCAACATCGGAGCGTCGTCATATGTATGTCTGTCTGGACTGAATTCTTTTCAAATTTCTGCTATATCAAGTCATCATATAGTCTCCAATACGACATTGAGGGCCTGACAAAAGTCAGATTGTCTTCACCTTGGAGTACTCACTGATAGCGGGTCACAATTGGCACCTGGCCACATACTGTAACCTCAGAAAAAGTACCCATTATCCTGGCTACTCGAAATTATAGTATGGACATAATTAAAGAAAAGGATTTATGCATGCATCTTCACAGTGCTATCTTCAGCGAGAATGTTTGCTGGCCTACTGCATGCACCAGGAATCCGTGGCGTATCAAAGGTGGGACCGTCAACACACCATTCTATGTAGTACCGGAGGAATGATCCTTCCAATCTCAAGTTTGATAAGACTTGAACTATGCATGTGTAGTCCAAATGTATTCTGTACTCAATATCTGATTATGATAATGATGCTGACGTTGCGCTGAATCCAATTTCAGTCTGGTGGTGGTTATTTAAACCCGCCGTGTCCGCATGGACTCGGCATCAGACAACTCATACTCTCCACTTGATACTCACAGCTTATATAGCTAGGGGTCAACTGGTGGGTATTTTGGCCTCAAATACTCTGAACAGCCCATGAAGAAATCCTTCAGGCTCTTACCCCCCGCTGACTACATTCTCCCCTTCATACTCCTGGGCACTCATTATCTCGATACGAACCTCATATTTCAAAAATGAAAAATGAAATGCATTTCCTTTCGCTCATAATCATAGGTACCCTTGTACTCCATCATATCCAAGTGCTGAAAACATACTATCCTCTACTCACACACATCCATACGAATAAAATATGAGACAATCAAAGCAAAAAGAGAGCCGGAAACGACCCTAATGCCGAGCTTCAACAGCACGTCGAGCCTCCAGAGCACGCTGGGCTTCAAGGGCATTATGAACCTCAATGCCATGCTGGACCTCAATATCATCAACCTCGATAGGATCAACGTCAAGAATATGATCATCTTCAAGACCCTCTTCTTCCGGATCAAGATTCAATGCCCGAATTCGGCACGCTGCCGGAGTAAACCCATGTCCAACTTTCGCTGCCACGATCCGCCAGCGGTCATCCTCATAATCCCGCAACGCTTTGTCGAGTCGATTTATCTATACGCATCAACCAACATTAGCAGAGTTCATGGATAAAAGAACTGATTCAAAATGTATAAAGAACTCAAGAAACAGGTTCAATACTAACCATTTCATCGTTCCATGTCACATCTTTCGACTTCAGCTTTGTGCAATAGCGGACCTGCAGCGTCCCGCTTGTGCGACCAGGGAAGAAATCCGAAATTTGCTTCCAAGTCAACCTCCTCTCTTCTTTCAAATCTATCAACAGGGCATCTTCCTCTGGCTTGAATTTCAGCTTCGGTGCCCTCGGCCGATTAGCGGGTCGCGGCATTCCAGGCTGACCGACCAGATTTGGCGGTCCCATCCTTGAGGTCGGAGATCCATGACTATGATAGTTAGAAAGAAGACCCGCCTGTGATGGAAGACGATGGTGGTGATGCTGTGGAATCGGCAGGGGAAGAGATAATGACATCGGAGAAGCATAGCCATGGTTCGATGAAGGATGAGATCCCGAGTGATCGCTCTGAAGGCTTGGAAAGTGCATGTCGGATTCAGAAACGCCAGGTGCTGAACCATCCATCGGCATGGGATGTACAGGCTGTGGAAGACCAACTGGCAAAGGTAACTCCATATCTCGAGGATTGTCGATTTCACTTCCGGTGTGTGAGCGTCTCCGTGCGTCTGACGAGTAAGATATACTATCGTAGCTATAATGAGGCGGATGGAGTAACTGGTGCACAGGAAGAAAATTCGACTGCGGCTCGTGGGTACCGTTTGTTTGGGGCTCTGGGAGAGGTAGCCCTGTTTGCAGACTATGGCTGCCAAAGGAAGATGTGCTGGCGTCGTCGGAATGGTAGGAAAGACTGCTTAGCATCTTCTCGCGCGCCTGCGACTGGGTCGCATCATACGTGATCAAATCATGATCGTCGGGTTTTTCCGCTTGAGTAAAGGTGACTGCAAAGCCTCGATACGGGTCGGCCAATGTTGCGGACATACATCAAATTTGCCAGGAGAGCCCTGGCTTGAGTGGCGGAGCTGTTGGGAGAGAACAGTGCCAGTGCAGGGTCACGTCGCTCTCTGAATGGTGTGTCGATGTCTCGCTGTCACCATAAGAAGCCGTTGTATAGGGGGTGGAGTTGGGCCTCTAACAGCGAGACAAATTTAGATTCGTACCAGTCAAAAAAAGGGGAATGAGGATTAATTCGATTGGGAGAGGAGGTAGTGGCAAAGTCTCTCAATATCCAAGTATCAAAGAGGTACAGTGACTCCAAGGTCCAAGAGTGAATATGTATAGCATAGTTCGAAGGAGATACTAAGGGGTAGAGAAGATCTTCGAAGACATTCTGGGAAGAAAAGGGAAAAGATCACATTGTGATAGGAAATCGCATGTTTTAAGTCCTTCACCGGAAGAACCCCCCTCCCCCCTTCAATTATACCCGGGACATTGCAGAAAGAAAGACGAAAAAAGGGTCTGAGTGACCGGAAGAAGCCATCACCTGGATACATACGAAGTATTCTACTAGGGCTATTTTCGCTAAACTACATAAGAAGCGGTTCGAATGTTTGGAGAACCCCTGGAAAGGAAAACTAACCGATATACAAACCAAAGCCATAGCAATCACGAAATAAGTTTTATATTTAAAAGCGCGCGCTTTGTGAGTCTCCAATCACTAATCTTTTCTCCTTTTTAGCTATCCAGGCGCTCTTTACATCGTTGTTCTATATAAAGGGGGAACTATTCCCTCGAGGTTGATATTGTCATGAAACGGGACCTTAAGGACAGTCGATATGCATAATACGAGACCATGGAGTAATGAGACCTCGGAAACAACAAGAGACCAAGCGCAATCCGGTAGGAGCCGAAGAAATCGAAACTAAAACCCGGGGATTTGGACTGTTAGGGAGGGGGATCCTGCGCTTGACAGGGGGGATCATTCGTGGGCAAAAGTTCCAATCAATCCCTCCTGATTCCTCTAAGGAAGAAGTGGAAGTGATGTCTTTGGTCAAGTTCGGTCAATCATCCTCTCATTGGCGAAAAAGTGTTGTAATAAATTGGTAGCAAACAAACATTTGAACGCTTAGACCCTTTGCCTTTTACGCTAAAGGAGGGCTACCGGGGATGCCGAAACAACCCGATTTCAATGTCATGAAGCTGACGGCGTAAGATAATGGGCGCTCAGGCTTGAATCATTTTTTGACAGGCCAGTTCATCATTCAAGTGGAATCGACTGTATCAGATTGGAGCCGGAGTCAATCTCCCCGATTTTAGTTGGTCACTAGAATGCATGTAGGTTAACTATCCCGACATCGTAGATCTTGATATACCATGCAGAATATGACTTCACCGATTTGACCTGCTTTTTGACCTCTGTGTGTTTCCCCTTTTCTTTCCTCTCATGCTTCAATCTCGTAAATTTTCAGTATTTTTGTAGGGAAGTGGGGTAAAAGAGAGGATCAATCTGGGAGGATCCGAACGGACTGGACGGGGTTGACTTAGTTGCAGGTGGCACGCCCTCTTAGCAATCATTCATTGTCCCATGCATTCCACGGGACAGGAACAGCCTATCTGAATCTAGTGGATTCAATAGTTCGGTTGAGCCCGGCTAGCTGGAGTGGAGCTGAATACGGAGTAAAGTGTCAATGAGACTCTAGAGTATGATCCTTGTCGTTGAAAATACCGATTTACCCCGTAGCAAAACGGGGGAAGACTCCATAAAGCTCAGGCCTCCTGGGAATGACATGATTTTATTATAGTGATGGGGACAACAACTTGCAGATCAGTGGATAGAGTGATCCGGAAATGAGGGAATCTGCTTTGACTTGTGAGAAGCCCGAGAGGAGTCAAGGTGGAGTGGGAGTTGTAGCTAAACATGCTTGGTACTTACTAGGCATCAACCTGATAGGCCACTCATAATATGATTCAAGTTTGTATTGATTCTCGCATACGAAGCTGACGTTAGTCAATCAGAAACCACGCTAACACGATTTACAATCAAAATCAAACGTTGGCTCCACGAGTGCATGCATCCATTGATGCAGGGATTTGTCATGCATGTGCGACTCGTGCCATGCCCAGGTGTGTGCCAACACCTCGATATTCTACTCAAGTACACAGTACGAGTCAAGGACATCATCATTCCAAGATTTCAAGATTTCAAGAACATTGATCCTTTTAAAGGTTGAATATCTAATATGCATATACAGGATTGTTCAAAGGAGCTCTTTTTTTGTTATTCCAAACTCGGGGGCTATGGGCTCCAAACACATGGAAATTATGATTGTCATGATACAGCAACACATCTCAAGGGGGAAATAAAAAAGAAAATGCAAAAAAGGATACAGGGATACAAGGATAAGAATACAGACGCCGCCCCAAAGAATGACTCAAATGACACACAAAAAAAGGGGTCATGGCTTTTTTGTGAACGCCCACCAAATACACTCCAACATTGGAACTCCCTTACTCGAAGTTATCTGTTCGGTCAACCCAAATATCCTCCAACTCAGCAAAGTTCTGGAAGTGAAGAGGACGATGCTGATCATCGTAGAATCTCAGCGGGGTGTCAATCTTCACATAGATCGGCCTCTTTTCAATGCTGCCGAACGAGCTACCCATGAAACTGTAGTTCCAGAGGTTGTCTTCGGGCACAAGGAAGTAGCCGCGTACCCGATCACTCAGCAACAGTTGGCATTTCTGACCCATGTCAGTTGAAAAGCCTTGCGGTTGATCAGAGGTCATATCCTTGTTCTCGGCGCCCCACTTGT
The DNA here is from genome assembly GCA_039634405.1 of Penicillium herquei. Classification (NCBI taxonomy): domain Eukaryota; kingdom Fungi; phylum Ascomycota; class Eurotiomycetes; order Eurotiales; family Aspergillaceae; genus Penicillium; species Penicillium herquei. The sequence continues at coordinate 1,485,071 of CP098387.1, read as the reverse complement.
ATCCTTGGGGTGTGAGTCCCCAGGCGGCAAGTGAGACTGATCCGGGAGTGAAGGAAACGGTCATGGTGACGGTCTTCTTGTCCCAAGACGAATGAGAGTTCATGAGACGGGCGTGTTGGGTAACATCTGCCGCAGACATGTAGGGTGGCTCGTTTCCAGAGACTGTGTGAATGATGCCCAAGGGCTCGAGACCATTTAGGTAGTCGTGCTGGGGCAGCTCGTGAGGCAATTGGACATCCCGAGTGTTTCCAACCTGCGGAACCATGACAATAGTCCGAACCTCCTTAACCTGGTCATTATCTGGTGGCGAGCTACCGTAGATGTAGCCAGTAACCTGGACCCGAAGATCGGCGATTGTGATGAAGCGCTTGAGGATATTCTTGGGCATAATGTAGGTGAATCCCTCATCACGGATGTCGTCGGAGGAAACATAGATGTTGTTCGATCGGGTGCGCAGGTTTGATGTCGCAATAGCGCGAGTGCGCCACTCCGTCTTTGATGCGAAAGACTGCTGCTCATACTGAGAAGTAGTAGTCACAATAATGTCTTCACCTCGAGCGTTCTGAGTCTTGGTGGTAACAGCGGTGAGTTGCTTCGCTTCTTCTTGCTGCTTTTCAATCTCGGCGGCTTGCTGACGCTGCAGTGATGGCGCACTGATCTCCATACCCAGAATGATGTCTCGCACTTCACTACTAGTCAAGCTCTGCACGTTGACATTGTTCTTCTTGCCGTAATCGTTGAGAATCAGATCACGCAGTTGCACTTCGACCTTGATCCAGTCCTCGTCGGATAGAGATGGCCAGATGTGATGCTCCTGGGTAATCACGCTCTTGTCCGGTCGAAGGATGATCTTAGCCTTATCGATGTTGACATGGAGAGCACGGAGAATCAGAATTAATCGAGAGAATGCAGTGTACGGAGAGATGGACTTCAGCCATTCATCATACAGGTTGAAGAGAACCATCTGGGGTTCAGTGGCCCGCAAGATCATATCCGCGAGTTTCTCAACCTTCATGGCAGCCTGGAAAGGAAGTTGAAGTTCGGAGGCACGGATAGAGATATTGGGGAAATCAAGCAAGTGGACCTCAAGAGGATCGAGCAGACCCTTACGGGTGACGATGAGCTGTTTCGGTTGCTCTTCCACAGGGAGAGATCGAATGAGAGCTGCCACTTCTTCGGCAGTCTTCCATTTAGCCAATTGTCCCAGACGCTTTTGACCAGCCCAGACGCTTGTGTGGATGATCTTCAAGAACAGCTGACCTGTTCGGGGGTTGAAAATGAAGATAGCACCGTTGATGGGCTTGGTGGTCAAGTTACCTTCGAAGGTCTTGTGGATGGTGACACGGTACACATTGGTGTCATCAATGAACAGCTGGATCTGCGGGCTGAACAGCTCAGAGTAGTTCTGAGAGTTCAGGAACTCTTGGTTGCTCTCCGATGCATACAGCTGCAGGCCCTTGCGGATACGCTCCCGAAGGACATACAGAGCAGGGTTCGCCTTCATGATCTTGGCCATGGCCTGTTGGATCAAAGTCTTCAGACCAGGGAAGTACTGACCGTAGGCGGAGTACAGGTTGTAAGCAAGATCAATGCCGACCATGAGACCAGTTGCCGAAGGATAGATACTCATGCTGTCGGTTGTGTAGTCAAGGTACTTAGCACGAACATAGCGTTCAATATCGTGAGAGTCGTAATCACCATATCTCAATTGCACATCAAGCCAGAACTTGTTCGTTGTCGTAGGTTCATAGACATCCTTGGTGTCGAACAACAAGGAAGGACGAGTGACGTTCCACTTGTTGGTGGCGAAGAGGAGAATATCGGCACAGGAACTGTTCATCTTGTAGGACTTACGGGGGTGAATGGTTTCCTTTTGAACGGCTTCAACACCCAGTTGCTCCAACTCTTGATCAAACACCTGGCACAAATCCATGACAACAGACTCGTGAATCTTCTGCCACAAATGGGCACGGAAGATCTGAATCAAGGAGATCTTGAGGGTAGGAATCTTGCCGTGCAAGAAGATACCAGTCAGATCCAATTGGACCTGGAAACCAACGTAGACGTTGGCACGGTTGATGGTTGGAGACCACCAAAGAGTGAAACGACGGTTAGGAATCTGGTTCAAACCGGATCGCTGAGCGTTGGTCAGCTTCTTGAACTTCATAGACTCTTCGAAACCTGTTTAAAGAAAGTAAAATCGTTAGTCATATGACCTCCTCAAAATGTACTTGGGAATGTTTGAGGGACTTACCAGAAGCTCGTTCCCAGAAAAGACCCTCCCAAGATGGGAAAGCGGTCGCCTTGAAAAGAGTATGCTCGAGGATGGTCTCAACACCACCCAAAGCCTGAATAACATCGGTTCGGTAGGCGTTCAAGTTCCACAGTTTACCATCATGTCTCTGGCTAGTCCACCAGAAAGGATTGCTCTTCATCAATTGGTACTGCTTGAACTCAGCTCGAAGACGGAAACCCTTGTCGAAACTGAGGGTGCTGCGGTCCTTTTGGAAAAGAGTGTTGATACGGGGAAGACCACGGTCCCAGCTGTCCTCAAGATCCTCCAGGGTCAGACGACGGTTCTGCTGCTGGGCCTCCATTCGCTTCTGAGAGTACTCCATCCAGACACGCTGAGAGTCGATGAACTCGGCCTCCCAAGGAATAATGTAACGGAAGATATTAGGAATGAGAGTCTCTTCGTCATGCGACATACCCGCTCGGAAGTGGGTGATACCAGTATCAGTTTGCTTAGACCAACGCTTGTCACTTGTAGGAATGAGAATGTGAGATCCAGAGATCATACCAAGACCACCAAGTTCCTTGGGTGTGTAGAAGACAGCTGGAGGGAAACGAGACGGCATCTTGGAGTTGAGGCCAATCTTGACACGGGTCTGAATCTTCGTCTCACACTTCACGATAGTATCAAGAAGGTTGACTGTGGACACAGCAGCCTCACGGTAGTATGTGAAGAGCGCAATGAGTGCTGTGTTCCACTTGTTTGCGATCTTGGTGAACGTGGTCGATCCAGAAGACATCAGAATCTGTCGAATACGGTTGTTGAATTTCTGGATATCTTCCTCGGTCACCTGGAGGAAAGCGTGGGCAGTGCGTTCCTTGGTGGAGTTATCCACAAGGGACCACACACTGTCCTTGACAGAGAATTCCTCATTCTGATTGCGGCTCTTGGGAAGAATGCGAACTTCAAATCCACTCATAGAGAACAGCAAGTTAGGGTTGTCCTTGCTGTACACACTAGCAAAGGTATCATCCCATTCAATCGTGGTGATAGAGCGAGGAAGACGGTTCTTCAGATCCCAGAAAACAGCACGTCCAAGGTTGACATCGTGTCGCATCAAACGCATTCGGCAGTCACGCGGCCAGCACTTCTTATTCTTGTAGCCGATCACATTCTCGAAGTTAGGATCGGGGTTCTCAGTCAAGAATCGTTGAATGAGGTCTCGGGACTCGTCTGCTTCGAAACGGAAGAAGACCCAGATCTTATCAACGTAACGGGTGTAAAGACGGATAGGGTGTCGTGTCTCAGTTGCTTTGTCACGGAACTGCAGGAAGTCATTGGGACTAGCGGGTGGGCCAGCCATTTCACTAGCTCGCTGCAAGCCCAGAAGCAGCAAATCAATCATCATACCGTAGTACTGGAAAACGAAGCCCGAGAACTGCAGACCACGAATCAAACCATAGCTGTTGGTGTGGTTCATGTCCTTGTAGCTCAGCTGAACGTTGTTCTTGGAGGTGATGTAGTCCGCCAAGTTGTGGTCCATGATAAGACGGAGCATACGGTTCAACAGAGTAAGATCCATCTTCTCGTAGACCTTTGACAATTCAGTCTCGATCATGACGTTAGTCTGACCATCGGCGGTTTCCCAGACATTGGACAGGTTGTTGATACCCTGAGTCCACTTGTAGGTCAAAAGAGGGGGTACTTCGGAGTCAGAGGGCTTGATCCAAGCAGGGAACAAGTGGCGCTGCTCTGCTTGGTACCAAAGGTACTGGTCAAGGTAGGCATCGGTGATCTTCTCAATAGGCTCGATATCGTAGACGGGGTTAATATTATTATAGTTGTCGTTCATGTCGATTCCAACCTCCTTGAAGGCTCGCTGGGTCAAGAGGAAACGCTTGATTCTAGCCAAAGTAGTACCGGGGGAGTCGTATGCTTGCTCGATCAAGGCAAGCTCTTCACGCTGACTCTGGTTCAATCGGCCCTTCACGGAGTAGGACTCGCGAAGACGTTCAAGAGCCAAGATAAGAATCTTGGTATCATGCTTGTATGAGACACTAGGGAAAGGAATTGGAGAGAACTTGCGTGACTCAAGCCAGTGGACCATGGTTGTGTAAATAGCCACGGCCTCCTCAGACGAGACATAAGGACCATCCTTCAGGTAGTTGTGCTGTCTTTCCTGCTCCGACTTGAGCCAAAGACGAGTGAGTCGACCCAAGTTCTTCTTCGCCACGGTCTTGTCGACAGTAGCTCCTCGGCGAATTCGCTCACGGTTGTAGTGAGCCACGGAAATCCACCAGTCAGCCTTGCTCTTGACATAACGAAGAATAATGTTCTCAATAGGAGCTGGTAGGCCAGGGACCTTCCAAGGAATGTTACTCTTCCAACATCTCCAGGCTTCAGACAGATGCTGCAGGACAACGTTGACCTTGTTCTGCTTGATACCCTCGGGCATCATATCCATCAGATCAGCCATGACGGATGCACGCAACTCAAGATCGAAGTGAGACTCCACACGCTGCTTGGTAACGGTCTTGGCAACACCCTTGCTGTGACGACCCTCGAATTGACGAGAGAGCAGGTTACCAAGCCATCTCTCCAGGAGAGGAATGATACCACGCATGAAGAACAGCCACACTCGCCAAGCTGGTGCCCAGAAACCACAGCCAGGTCCCTTACCAACGGGACCGGAGTTGAATCGGTAATAGATAAGATGCTTCAAATCCTTGCACGAACGAATCTGGTGCATCAGCTTGTACTTGTATCGGTACATACCAGTCAGCTGACCAACGTGGTTGAACGCATAGAGAATACCGTCAGCAAGCTGGAAAGCATCAATATTACCCAGACGGTACTGGACCTGAGCATCAACAATCAACTTGGTCAATCTGAGAATTTCTCGCATCAAGTGGAAAGCGTTTCCGAAACGAGACTTCTTTCGCTCCTTTGTTGTGAGGGTCTTGACAGGCTTCAAGTTAAAGTTGTAGTCGAGATGCAGGTAAGTTAGGTTCTTGCGGTGAATCAACAAGTTGAGCATATTGAAACCCTGGCGACAGACTTGTAAACCAGCTTCGACCCAGTCAATGGTAGTCTGCTGGAAGAACTTGGTAGTCTTCAGCGTCTTGAGGAGATTCTGCTTGCTCTGGGCCTTTGGCGTGCTCTTGTGCAGCTCGTTAAGCACATATGTCTTAAGAAGCTTTTGGTAAGAGACACGGACCTTGACGGGCTGGCCCTGGGGGCAATGCTCCAAGTACCACTGCTTCACAAGCGGCACATCCTGAGCCCGAACCATCTTACCAGATCGCTTATTAAAGGGGTGAGGGGCCCACCAAAGAGCAATTGCAGATGCAGTATCCGCGGTGTAAAGCTCCTCATCTTCGAAAAATGGCTCAACCTCACCAGGAAGCTCGAAATCGTCCTCATTATCATCACCAAAGATCTCGTCCTCGTGAGTTTTGGTGATGTTCTTCGGGGCGACTGAGCGGGAGGAAATAGGATTGATGACGGGGTCGAAGTAGAAAGCGGGGAGATTGGGGTCCTCGGTGCGGACATAGACCACTTGGGGGTGAGAGTACCAAGCAACCTTGACACTGCGCGGGAGAGTATTGTAGAGGAAGGGGAAGGTGACCCGGTACTCGGTACGAATGGGTGCACGGAAAATGATGCGGTCGATAGCGTTGAACTCGCTGAAATCCTCATCGTTGGGGTCAATATCCTTGTACAACGGCTCAAAGCGGGGTCCACCAGGAATCGCAACATTGAGGGCCTTGGCTGTGAAGAAGCTGTTGAGGTCGAACATGTGGTGGTAGTTCTGATCCACCACATCACTTAGAAGCTGGTGACTGAGACGGTGAAGAGTCGCCATCTGTGGCAAAGAAAGATTCCAGCTCTTATAGCTGGGTCCATTAACGTGAGGGGTATCTAAGAGGGGTCGGTGGTCGTAAAGCCATTCGTAGACCGCAGCATCTTCCTCCTCGTCCAGCTCCATCTGGATGGGCTCCAGAGGCTCAACATCTTCGATATTTTCTGACCATGAAAGAGGAGGTTCTTCGTCATCAAATGGAGGGAAACGCATACGCTTAAAGTGTCGTCGATCGCTCTTTTCGCGACGCATGCACATCCACATGGTAGCCCACTGGGCGTGGAAAACTGGCTCGATGACACGCGGGGTCTCATTGACCAAAGTCAAGCAACCATTGACATGGTAGAGTACCTTAACTTCTCGTGCAGCCTCCCATGGCATTGGCATGTTCTCCAGTAGCTTCAGGACGGCGTGGGGCATAAACTTCAACGCGCCCAGATAGCTACGCTTTTCGTTGGTAAATTTTCGCTGTGACACATCGCCGATATCCTTCACAATCTTTCGCAGATGCTCCGGGGGCATGTCCGCCTTCTGAGTCTCCACGAATCCCCCTTTGCGCTTCTCGCCGAATCGACTGCGTTGCGTTCGTAACCATTCATGTTTTTTCTGCGCAAATTTTGCGACGGTCGGGTCGGCGGGCGGCTGGTATCCGGGAGGCGGCGGCGCCATCGGCATAGATGAGGGCGCTGCGCTCCATCCTGGAGGAGGTGGAGGAGGCAAGGATGCCATTGCTGGTGGTGATAGATGGGGGGAGTTTCCACCCTCCCTTATACGTGAGTTGGGCTCAAAAGTCGCGTCAAATCACGTCTGAGATCATCGACGGTTGGGGTATTATGTCGATAAAAGTGTTGAGAATGATAATAAAAGCCTCAACGCCAACGCGTAAGAAATCAAATAAGCCCAACCAAGAGGAGGGGATGGTGGGAACACCTGACGTTCTAACCTCTCTAACTTTGCTGAGATGCTCCTTTCGAACTTGGAACTCTGCGGTGGCGGCTCCATAACGCGCTAGGCCACTTTGGGACTAGCGCGGACTCGCCAAATCTGCGCTAGAGCGAAACCCACACAAACCCGTCCAACTTGAACATTTTACCGTTCACAACCCGACGACGACCAACGCCTTTTTGACCACCGAGGTTCACCGACAGTCAAAATGCCTGACAACAGATTGCAATACGTGAGTTTCGTTAAATCGAGAGGTTTCTTTTCATATGCGAAAATAGTGCTGACCATCAATTTTTACAGCGCCGCCGGAACCCGTACGTTAAGAGAAAAAAAAATCCCTTTGCCCATGATACCTCCCCTCCGCTTCATTCGACTCGAGATACGAACAGAATAAACTGGCTACGACGATTTGGAACGATTTATTGACGATTTTTGCTCCGATAGTTACAACACCCGGTCCAACAAGGTTCGCATCATCAAGACTCCTGGTGGTCAGCTGCGTTACCTTCACCTGAAGAAGAAGGGTACCGCTCCCAAGTGTGGTGACTGTGGCATCAAGCTCCCCGGTGTGAGTATTCCTTGACGCGAATTATTTTTTTCGGGACATCGTATGGGATTGTGCGTCGTATTGTGTGCGGCGGATGGATATAGGTGGACCGACGGAAAAGTCACCCCTCTGCGGGTAAAAAAAAAATCTGAACATACATTCCGTGCACGCAACACATTTCGCCAACGCTCGACACAATCTCTACGACGGTTCTTTTTTAATCTTCGTCGACGAAACAATTTCGACTGACAAGATTCGTCTTTAATAGGTCCCCGCTCTGCGCCCCCGCGAGTACGCCCAGATCTCCCGCCCCAAGAAGAACGTCAGCCGTGCCTACGGTGGTTCTCGCTGCGCCGGTTGTGTCAAGGACCGCATTGTCCGTGCTTTCCTGATTGAGGAGCAGAAGATCGTCAAGAAGGTCCTCAAGGAGTCTCAGGAGAAGGCCGCTGGCAAGCGCTAAGCAATGTCAATTTTCGTCGGTGTTGGTCTTTTTTGAGGAGCGGACGTTAACGGAAAAAATGGATGGGATCGGTTCTTTTAGAATCTTAAAAGGATGAGGAACCGCTAGTTCACGAGTCCAGAAAACTGGGCCGTGGCTACGCAAATGAAACCCAAATTTACTATCTTCATGAGTTGATTCCCACAAAAAGCGTTCGTTCCCAATTGTCGGTCCCTGGCATTCTACTCCCTACTCCCTCGCCCTCTACTAGATCTTTGTGTGTGCGGACTTCACATGGCATGGTTGGGTAAGACCCAAATTCCAGCATATGAATCGTTCATTATACAAGCCTCGTAGTTTCCATCTCGAGATATTACCAGACTACCCCGTGGTAACCTAAGTAGTCAATTGATTACTGTGTCTGCTCAATTCCTCCCTAATACCTAGTATACACTCTTCTGCGCCCATTCGGTTCATCTCGGTGACTCTACAGACCCTCAAAATCTCCTATCACATTCCCAAATGAGCCGCATCGCTTTTTGTTTGCTTTGCATACGTCAGTCTTTCATCTAATTGAGTCTAGACCTCATATTCCATATTCGCCATGTGCCCAAAATCCGAAGGCGTCCAGGGCTTCAACCACGTCAACCTCCGAGTCCATGAAGCACGATCCTTCCGCCTTAGAACTCGGCTCCCGATTACAACAATGACTGCGTACAACAATATCCTTGTCTGCAGCAACGCTCACCGTTTCTTCGACAGACCGCTATATTTCCGTCGAGCATCTATAGGCTAGATGACGCTGCGACACTTGGCGAAACGACTGGGGAACGTCACGAGATATAATCAGGCGTGCTATAGTCCAGGAGACGGATGTTTCATGGGCCCTGATTCATCGTTGTGGTCTCAGGGGCTTCTGGGGTTACTGTTCCTGGCCATCGCCGTGCCAGTGCGTATCATCGCTGATTATAGTTTGGACTGGGAGGTGCAGATACTCACTAGTCAATATGTACAGAAGTAGGGGCGTTGACGTGGATCGATCGGAGCTATTCGCATCCTGTGCCCCTGAAACTCGGTTAATCATTCCTAGTTCTCTCGCTCTGTGCAGAGTACTTTCTTAACGGATCGCAACCCTCCGTGAAGGAGTCGTCGTTATCACGCTAGCTGGCTATCGCCTAGACGATGCAGATACATACATACTATGTGTTTCTCAGTTGGGCAGCAGACTACTATAGACCTGGGTCTAGTGCAAGGTCTAGACTGTCAGGTGCTAGATCTAAATGGCCTTCAAAGGTGTCTGTGACAGTCCTACTACATATGGAAGCCGAATGTGATATCATAACTGCAGATCTTCAACTTGAACTAGTCGTGTGGTCCGGGTGCCATCATCATGCCTGTTTCCTTTTTTTATATTTCAAGTTATTGCTTTGTTTTGCTTCCAACTGTTGAGTCAGTCTGAGGTCATGATACCACGGTTGGCGACACTGGCGGTGATTTGTGGACGGATGAAGCACCTGGGCAATCAGATTCGCGATCCAGGCTTTGCCATAATGTTTCGGAATAATATCAATTGATTGAGAAAATGAATAAAAATTACAATTGTTCAATTCCCCTGGTTGATTCACATGTAGTAGTATGGGAATTATGTACAGGTGGAAGTGGACCGACTCCAAGTTCAAGTTGGACTTGGAGTCGAATTGATGTCCGAGTCTGGGTGAATTGACGTAGTGCTCTAGGGCTAGTAGTCAACTCTAACTTGAAGGCTGTTTCCAACCTTGGACACCCGAGTCTATGGGTCCAGATGCCTGCCCAGGTGGGTGTTCTGAACGCCCAGTCCATGTGGACTGTGCATGCACACATGTGCATGGACATCAATCTATAAGTTGAAACGTGCCCGAGGCAACCACTATGTACTAGTACCTAGTCACTGCACATATGTATGGCATTATGTAGGTACAGATGTACTATGTAGTATGTCTGAGTCCGACATCTGGAGTCTCCAATCAATTAGCCGTTCGAGGTTTCCTACCTACTAACTACTACCTCCGGGCCTCAAGAGTCTACTAGTAGATGTCAGAAACTCCAAGGTTGAAAACTTGACATCTGGAACTACTAGCACTTGCCAGTGAGTAGTACTTTCGTATGAATGCTACCATCCACCATGATGCATATATTTGTGCGCATATGCACATTATATGTAGCTACTATTAGGTACATATGTGTAGACTCGTAATGTATATCAGATATCAATATTTAATCCTTCAAGTTCTAACCTTGGAAGGTTTGGATCGGACCCGACGGATTCATCCATGACATATGTATGCCAGTGTGCAGGTGGAGCCTGCGGATATTGGGCGCCAAATTCTGGAATCCCTGCTTGCATCATGACATCTGAATGGTAACAGATTCCCGGGCGTGAGCCACCACTTGAACTCGGGAACTTGCAAGTTGGTGCATATTTCTTTTTCCATCATGAACTATGGGGCTGTCTCATGTCGAAGAGTGGAGAGGAAGTTGAGGTCCATGAATCCACAATGGCGGGACGGGTACGCACAACCTTGAATAAAGCAGCGTCATTTCGAAGTTACAGTTGACAAGGATAAACCAAACGCCGATATCAAACTCAAGTTAAGGCCACCAGTATGGAGAAGGCATCTATGAGTGGCATATAGCACAGACCCATCCCCAGATGCACGTACGAAGTAGTATGTAGTAGATCTTTGTATGGCCCGGGATGACGGATAAACGGCTGTACCTTTGTTCCGAATCAAGGTCATCATTGCACCTATTAAAACAATAGTTTCATAATTGACAATGCATGACTCGAGACTCCTTCCCTTCTTGGTAAAGCTCTCGCTAGCAATATGCAGCTACCATCACAACACCCACACATCACATGTGCAACTGCAGGGCCAAGGGGACAAGGGGTTGATCGTCTACGATGAAGCCCTGGGAGCCCAGTCAAGAACGTGCGCGCTATAGTGATTTTTTCACTTTAAGGTTATAATTGACAGGAGGTCTAACCACCGGGTAGTTGCGAGAAAAGAAAAACGGTGTGGTGAGCATGAAGAAGAGACTTTCGGAAGCAGGTTGTTACTAGTGCTACATACCCGTTGGCACCTGGGCATATATTTAGAATACCATATTCACGGACCCAAAAACCTTGGATCAAATGAGCCTCATCTCCTCCGAATCAAGGACTTGGGCAATGTTTATGAGACAATAAGAGCATTGTCCACGTGTAACAAAGCCCACTGGGGCCTACGACAATGAACCCAGATTTTTGATACCCCCTGTCTATACTGAACCACATGCAGTGCCATTGGATTGGTATCTTTGACCTTTGACTAGATCTCAATAAATCCCTGTTAAGAAGGCCAGATCACACCATCGTGTGGATTGCAGCCCAAATGTACTAGTAGCCGAGAGTCGGATGTAAGATTTCTCTTTGTGGTCAGATTAAATCCCTGTCATAGTAAGTTATATTACTACTAGTATACTCCACACTCCACTGCCAGTGTCATCCTGGCTGATATTTCCCCTCTACATGTGGGTACGAAGTGTGCACTGCATTCAGGCTATTATTCACCGGAAAAAAGTACCTCACAAAGAGTTGTGACAGATTTCCGACATCGCACGTTACTAGTGTTATTAGCTTCCCCACTTTGACTGGAAATTGAATTCAAGTTGATAGATAACATTGAATGAATCGTGTCTTAGAGGAATCCTCCCGGTTGGAAGATGTACTATGATCTTTTCAGACTGTCGTGGCGGAAGGCTAATAGCATCAGTGGACGGATAACTGACACCCCCATTCATCCCCTGCATGAAATACCAGCTCAAAATAGTAACAGAAGAACGGTGACCATCTGGGAAGATGGAGTGAAAAAGCAAAAATGAAATTGAAGATCGTGGATCGCCGCCACCATGGGTATAGCATGCAAGAATTCCCGAGGCCGAAGAAAAAAAGCAACGAAAATGGAGATTAGACGGAGAGAGCCGAGGTGACTGGGGAGGTCTGTGCGGGTGATCGCAGACCAACTACTCTATCCTCGGTAACTAGTCCGGAGTCGATTAACCAGTAACTAACTGGTTAGTGGTGGGCCCTGGTCTAGATTTGAGTCAACAAAACCGCGCATACCGTGACTTCGGGGATCGACTTTTGTTTATACTAACTATCAGACTATTGGATTACGATCCACAGAGGCCACGACAGCTTTATGCAGGTAAAAAGTCCCGACAAATTGGATATTAATTTCGTGTTCAAATCCATCTAAATTTACATCATAGCTGAAAGCCGGCATTTGGACGATCATCTCGCTTGGAGTAGGAGAATCCCAGAGATGTCAAGATTTGCATAGCGGGATGGATAGCACATTGCAGGGATGAAGGGAAAATCTTCCATGCGACTAAAATGACTTAGGAAGGGATCCTTCGGAAATGAGATCATGCCATATATGACAAGCAAGTATAGGACCCAGGATTTTGGGTAAATGAATATATAGTCAAATCAAATCCAAGGAGAAGAAAACATAACGTAGCTTCGCATGAGTTTTCCCTCTTATAGGGTACTTGAGTGGATAGGTTCAAGGCAGCATGTTCCATGACGGCACGGACCGTGGCGAGAAAAAAAAAAAAAAAAAAAAAAAAAAAACGAGATTTCTACTCTGTAAACGTTGTGCGATTGGGTCCTTTCTGAATAGCACTGCAGGTGTCATTCACTGATAACGAGGGCATAGATACCCGTGCTCCGCGGAGGTACTCAGGCAGAACACGGTCGCACATAACCCTAAAGAAGGCTATGGAGGTATTGGTATACGCAGACGAAGGGTGGGGGCCAAAGGTAAGAAAGGTGTCGCGCAAGCTCGGGGCCGAGCTGCGGTCCTACTAGGGCTCGATAATGAGGGGAGTAAGGGGAGTAATTCTTGCCCCTGTGAGCAGCGAAGACGTTCCGATCTATGACCCTGAAAGTGATATCGGATTGGTGTGCCATGTTAATCTCCTCTATGTATGGGCGCTTGTCGATCTTGTCTCTATCCATCTACCTGCACATGTATATAGTATTCCGTATGGAGATCAGAGTTTCGGGTGTAGTCCGGATAGTGTAGATCCATCAACGTCTCAACTAGTCCAGCCAATATGGTAAATTAGAGTCGGCTGCACTGACATCTTACCCCGTGCTCCGTACAGAATACGAAGCACTAAAATGTGACATTTCCAAGGCTGTGACATTCAGCTGCATAATGACTTGCCAAGAAGACTAACCTCTATGTGGAAAGGGTGACCGGCTGGTACTAGTAGGATCTGCGGGATAGGTAGGAAATATCCAGATCCCCCGAGATCGAGTGCTCCTCCAGGAGGCAATAGTGGGGGACGAATGGTCGGGAGGATCTTCCTTGGTTCTTAGCCGCAGCTCGGGGAGGCTAATCAGTGTTTCCGCGTCGTGGCAGTCGAAGGAGACCTGCAGATGTCAGTAGAACATACTCCAACCGAAAACTCCAGTGTCATGCATCGGTGAAAGCGGCTAATCATATCCGCGGGTATCTGGAACCAGGAAATACATGTAATACTCCCCCCACATGTTGCACCTCCTTGGCTTGTTCCAGTATCCCTAAGGTGTCACATAGAATTGCGTTTTTGGTTGGAGGCTGATCCCTATTCGCCACATTTCTGGAGTGGTAGATATATGGCTTGAAAACCCCCACGTATATGTACGTAATACGAAGTACATTTATGCAGAGAAGGGAGAGAGTTGAATGGACCAAATCTATTCGTTATGCGTTCACCAATCCAAAGGCTGCTCATGCTCGGGTGTTGAGAACTTGCAGGACTCCATTGTACAATGTAGACAATGACATATTTGGAAGGATCAACAACTTGAAGTGGGCCTTTGTGAAAGACATTAGAACTTGAATCTACAGGGTACTTTGTATCTGTATATCGGACTCTTAGTGGAGATCGGAAGCTTAGTTTGGTATTTGATAGATCGATTGAACTATGATTGAACTATGGATCTTAAACAGTGCCAAGAGGCAACGGACCCTGTTGGTACACTTGCATTTTTTCAATCTTAGGATACAGGAAGAAAAAGCAAAATGAGACATAATCAGAAACAGACAAGGAATATGAGATCGCCTGCAAGTTCTCCTTCAGAACACCAGTTTCCCTTCATTCGCAATGCAGTAAGAAATGCAACAGTTCTAATGTATCCCAGGCCACAATAGGCTCTGAGGTTGAGATCAGAAAAAAAATCCAATCAAATGGGGGAATAAAGAAGACAAATTGAACAGACAAAATAGGAAACATGGGCATTATCGTAGGTATTCACGCAAGCCATCAAAACAAAGGAAAAAAAAAGAAATAGGGGAAGAGAGAGAAAAAAAAAACAAATGGACAAGACAATGCATGTCAGCTGTGATTTCTTTCGCCAGAACGGCTAATTTCGCCTTTCCCCCCTTTTCTTCCCAAAACTCCGGGTTCATTTTGTGATATTCTTGCCATTCATCCATCACACTCCATTTTGAATGTTGGGGTGGGTCTCCGCACCGGCCACGGACCCATTATTGGGGCCAGGATTAAACCCACTCTGTACATACGGCCGCTGCCCCATCTGTGCCCGTCTCAGCTGCAGTGCAGCCATGTACGCTGAACTAGGCTGGTTGCGCTCACAGAAGACTGGGCTGCTGCCATGTGGAGGAGGAGAGCAACCGTTCACAGTTTCCATTCCAAAGAGAAGTGTACTTCTCACGGGGAACTGGGACGCAGGGGCCACTGGAGGAACCTGGTAAGGAGGTATCTGAGTCTCGGGCTGTGGAGATACCTGGTAGGCCGACATTTCAGACTGTGGAGGGTACCGATCATCGATTGGTGTGGGGGCCTGTAACGCCGACCCCGCTGCATTACGGGCTTGTCTTTCTCGATTCTGGTTCGCCTGGCGTAACTCATTCCATTTTTCGGTCACTTTTCCTTTTTGGTTTCCTCCTTGACGACGTGCTGGCGCGTCGGCGCTGTGAATCTTTCTGGGGGTTGACTTTCGGAAACGGGTGGTAGATTCCACTTTGCCATTTCTGATAGCTTCCGGTGTAAGGCTCCAATAGTTCATGGTTCTCTTGCCGCCACGAGTTTCATTTTTGATAGCGTAGAATCCCTAATACACCCGACTAATTAGCTTATGTTGTGACAATGTATTGTGATTTGGAATTATGTTTTTTTAATGAAGGAGAGAGATAGTGGGGTATGCACATACCTGATTCATTGATAGATTGTGACGGATGCTGTTTTGCCATCCCTTTGTGGTAGGATCCTTGCCCTTGGATGTGTTTTTCTCAAACCAGGCATAGATATCTTGAAGCTGTAGCTTACAGTCTTGAGCCTCACTCAAGGCTTGGTAGATCAGCTGAGAGTAAGGAGGATCAGTGTGATGATCTCCATCGGTTATCTCACCAAAGCTGCCAGTAGTTTGTGGGGAAGAGCCATCAGCCGTAATGCTCATTGGAGTTGAGTGTGCACCGTCAGAAGATTGTGAGAGGTAGTGATGGGAAGTGGTTGAGGTAGGTGATAAAGAGGCAGTGAGATTGGATGGGGAAGCTCCATCAGATTCTTCCTGTTGCTGTACATTCATAGGACGGACGATAGAAAGCCGACGAGTGAAATGGGGTTGGCTGACCCAAGGTGTCGAAAGACTTCGCTCATCTCGTCCAGAAATAAAGTCACCTTGCTCACTTCTCATCTCTTGAGGACTGAGACGATCCATTGTTGATGAAGAAGGAACCACGGCAGACAAGTTTGAAGATAGAGAGTAGAAAGCGGAATATTCAGGATTTTGAGGGGCAAACGCTGATGGATGAGACAAGCTTGGTTGTTCGCTTGGTCCAGAGAAAGGAACAA
The DNA here is from genome assembly GCA_039634405.1 of Penicillium herquei. Classification (NCBI taxonomy): domain Eukaryota; kingdom Fungi; phylum Ascomycota; class Eurotiomycetes; order Eurotiales; family Aspergillaceae; genus Penicillium; species Penicillium herquei. The sequence goes on along the minus strand of CP098387.1, from coordinate 1,469,158 downwards.
GCCACGCGGTACTGTATCCAGGGTGTTGAGGATGGATGGATTGCGTCGTCAGGTACAATCTAGATGTCGCCCAGTTTGTGACTGGGGCGTAAGACTGCAAGGCATTTACTGGAAGAATCCCCTCGGCACCGGTAGTTTGTACCGGAAGATGATGGTACTCGAGCTCCCGCTGGTCAGTTGGCATTTGAGCCAGGTGAGAGTGGTAGGAGGAAAACGAATGGTGATCCATATCGCGTCTGTTAAAGGACGGGATGTAAGCTCTCCCAGGCGTCTAACTTGAAACAAGCACGAAGACCGTGAGAAGCTTAAAACCTGCACTTAGACGGAAGAGATACTAGGGACTAGAGTTCAAAATGAAAGGAGTCTTTTTTTTTTTAAGAAAGAAGATGCGGCAGGGCGAGGTAAAAGTAACCGGGACAGGATCTCTCACTAGCACACGAGCCGCCATTAGAGGATCCCAAATGAGAAATGAGAGCTGTACACGCTCTCTTTTCCCCGTCGCCATCTACTGCAAAGAATAATTAATTATTATTTTTTATTTATTAATTTTATTTTATTTTTTAAAAATCTTTTTTATTTAAATCTTTTTTTCCTTGTACTTTTTTATTTTCTTTTTTTCTATATGTAATTTTCCCTCGCTTTTTCTTTTTCTCATACTCCCACGCCAGCGCATAAGGCACATGCTTCCTTTGCTGCTGTCAACCGCCTGAGAACCTGCATCCCCGGACAAACAACAGATGAGTGGACTAAATGTCTCTTCTTTTTTTTTCTTGAAAATATCAGGACGAAGCAAAACGGGGGTAGGTAGTGCTATCTGCAGGTATTGCCTCCTTAAATCCCTGGATTTTTCTGTTATTTTCCCCCATTTCTTTTTGTGGAACTTGGAGAAGTCTCCCCATGGCACAGATATTGGCCAATGATCTCTCGAGAGGCTCAATTTATGGTGCTACGACAGAGTGGACAGAATAGGTGAAATCGACCCAGAAGACAGATCTAAGGAGAAGAAAGAGGGGGGAAAAGAGTGGGTAATTGGTGGCTGGCGGCGACTACTGCTGCTGTAGAGACTAGCGAGTAGCCATTCATAGTCCATTCATCTGCAGCAGATCACGGACGTCTCGGAAAGCGACGTTGAGTGGTGAAAGGACCATTCTGGAAGACTCCTTCCCTCTTCTGGAGTTGCTGTCCTGCCTGGACTTTTTCCGATTCTTCTGTTGGGCCGTTTCCATCCAGCTGAGAAGTCATGAAGTCCCCTTTCCTGCATGTAGCAGGCCTGCCGTCGTGTCACCCGAAGCCGATCACCAACGTCCGCCGTTCCGCAGAAAACTAAATTAGAAGAAAATAAATATGAAAATAATAAAGATGAAAAATAAAAAACGCTCGTGCCGACAACCCCCGTCGCTAGGCACATGGGTGAAGTAATGGAAAAAAAAATACTGGTCGTTACGGGAGGAATATCCAAAAGTCCCGTATCCCCCATACAGGGAAGATGGCATCACCGAAAGAACATGGTGGTTGCAATGGAAAAATGAAGTTAAAGAGAAAATTGCTGTCGAAGTAAGCATTTGACATTGGCTCCACACGTGGGCCGAGCTTCATATCGATTTTTGTAAGATCCCTTAAAGCTCAGGAGAAGGGGGAAATATTTCCTGCCCAATCAAGCCCTCGCTTTCTGGATTCACAGGCTGATCGGTTTCTGGAAAATACACCCCGAATCTCCCTGCATGTACATCCACAAAGGGAAAGGAAAAAAAAACAACCTCCTCCATCCCGATAGAACGCCCATGTGGGAGTAACGCGGGTGCGCAAGTGTTACTTCCGGTAATAGATCTGAGACAACCAGTCAGCGGGAAGTGTTCTTGGGGACAAAGTTATGAAAATACTCGTAAGGGGAGTCACTTACTCTCTTAAATTGAAAATGGAGTTGAAGAATACCCTGTATGACCAAATGAGAAAACGATGACGTTAGAACTTGTTCTTTGCTAGCAGGGGACCCCTCAGATGATCGAAGGGGGAAGAGGCAACACCCTGGACATACCTTATCAAATGTACTCTTAAATCCACGCTCTCGCTTGGCACTATAATCCCATTCCTTGTCGACAATTCGGAAAGCAATATCCTCGTAAGGGGGTCCTGCCATGAACCGGATTAAACAGGTATCCTCCTCGCCAGCTGCCGCGAAGGATTGGCCACGCTTGCGACCATTTTCTCGTTCAATACGGTACGTAGGGGCCTTGGTCTTGTCGATCAGGTCAGGGTAAAAGATGTTGAACTTGTAACCTTGCACAACCTTAGGTGGCGGATTATCATGGTCGTAATGGGTTTGGTTGTATTTGTTCCATTCGTAGCCCATCTGAACACGGTTGAAGTACCGTGGCTTTCGAGGTCGGTGCTTGCTGGCCCATTGAGGTTGTGCCGAGGTGCTCACAGCTTCTTCGCCGGTAAAGATCTCCTCATTTTCACTAACTCCCTTAGCTAATTCTCGTTCGTAAAGGGCCTTGGTTGCCTGTGAGAAATCATCATTGGGGAGCGATGAGAAGCGACTAGACACAGCAGGCGCAGGAGCATTGGATGATTCTGGATTAATAATTGCGGCGCTTGACTTTTCAGCCGTCCGTTGTCGTAGAGGGACGTATCCCATACGAATAATCTTCTGGCGCTCGCGGGCAACTTGACGAAGAAATGCAGATTCATCCATGATCTCGAGGCCTTTATCTTCAGGGCGCACCTGAAGCAATGGGTCGGGATCTAATCCTTGGAATGTGGCAGAGTCCAGCTCGCTATCGTTCCCATTCATAGTCGGGGCAAGGGGAGCCAGCTTTTCCCGAACGGTCTCCGCCTCTTCCTTCTGTTGTTTCCTGAGATCACGAACGCGCTCATCGATGACGGCCTGGTACACATTTCTCAATCGTGCACGAGCCTTCCAAACTGTCAAGCTGCGCAGCAGCTCCTCCCAGTAATCCGTATCAATAGGCTCGTTCGAGTTCAGCTTCCTCTTCACCTGGACCTCCAGACCTTGTAATTGTTCGTATGTCTTCGGGCTAAGAAGCCTATTGATATCGGCAGCGACGGAACTGAGGGTACGTCCTTCCGGCGCATTAGTTTTTAGGCGATCTCGACAGATGACTTTCATAGTCTGTGGGGAATAAGCTGTTAGCACAAGTTACAGTCGTCATAGTAAGACAAGCATAGAACATACCTGCCAATAATCCCGGTTCCGAGGATTCGTCTCCAGCTTAACAAAAGTCTCAATATCGTGCTCCAGATCCTCTAGCTGAGACTGTTCCAGTCCCTCAAACACTCCATCGGGATCCACCACATCAAGCTCCGAATCCTCGATTTCGTCATCCAGAGGATTACGAGTCGGGTCGATAAACCGCAACGTAACAGTCAACCAGTCGATAGGCTTCGCGCGACCCTCTTTCACTCGGATCTCCGCCTTCTTCTTAGCCTGCTTCAACACAAAGACATCCTCCTGCGCCACCCACTGGCGCTCTTGTTCATCCTCTTGGATCTGGTTGATGCGCAGCTGATCCCGCATATTCCGTGGCTGTTGGTTAGAGCGCGAGTCCTGGCGATCGCGCCATTCTCTGTTATCGCCGCGAGGTCTTTGGGACTGACGCCAGTCGGATGGAGAACGCGATCGGCGCCTTGAGTCTGATCGATCTGGGAAGCGTGAAGACATCTTGAGGGGTGTATCAGTCAAGGCTATGCTTGGGGTTTTTTTATCAAGTCTGGGATCTGACGAAGAACAAGGATCCCAGTTGACGTGAGTGACGTTGGTCGTGAGGTTGGAAAAATGAGGCGGAAGATCGGCGGAAAGTTACGCGTGCGGCTAACTTACCCTGCGATGTCTAGGCAGCTCCGCTCCGCTCCAGCTCCAGCTCCAGCTTTCTCCATGTCTATCTCCATGCTTCGACTCCATATATGACAAAGCTGAAAAACACTTCAGGATTATCTGAAATCCAAAGATATGGCTTCTAGTTGGCAAAAGCTTACTTTACAACAACCAAATACACCTCCGCTTCTTTATCAGTTTACATGGACCCGTGAAGGCTACACCCTCTATGTAACGGATCTCACCTTCGTTTGGAGCGAAGAGCTATCCCATCAAGAAATCTTGAAAAGGGCAGAAGAAAAAGCCACAACTATTGATCCCAGTGAAGATCATGATCAGTTCAATGTTCTCCTCGAAAAGATCGGGGAAACTCTCCGTGGGGAGGAAGGCACTACAACAATAAACAGTGGAGCTGAAGGTGATTCGCTTCATCTCACGACAAAGTCGAAGTTACCGGCTCCGCTACGACCACTAGTATGGGAAATCCGGTTATCAAAGCAGGCTTCTACATCTTTGACAAATCATCTCTTGCTGCCACTATTGAGAGATGAGGCTGGCTGGGAATCTCGACAACGATTTCTCCTAGATCAAATTAAACAGAAGGACTGGATCCTTGGAAGAATATTTGACAAGATCGATACTATGGGTGTTGATCTGGGAACTGTATTCCCCGGAGCTGCAGGGTTACGCAAAACTAAGAAAGGCAGCACGAGATCCGAAGCAGCGAGATTCATCAAAGGCCTTGCACCATTTGATGAATCAAAATGGCTTCTTGAATCTGACGATTCTTCAGAGAGTTCTGGATTAGCTAAGAAGGTACTTAGTGAGCTTTTAGAGTCAGAGAAAGACCGTGATCTCGGAAAACTTCAAGCAACCCAGGAGCACTGGTGGACAGAGCTTCCAGTATTCTCAGAAACAGCTTCTTTCCAATCTACCAAGAGCGATGAACACGCAGTTGGCGATGCTTCTCCTGATCAGAAATCTGAAAAATACATCAGTTCCCAACGTGATATGGATCTAGATCTGGACGGTGCTTCCACTGCCAGTGAGGATGAATTCCAGCGACAGGAAACACCACCCCGACTCAAAGCAAAGGGCAAGAAGCCTGATATATCACCTCCACCAAAAACAAGACCAGCAGCTCAGCAGGTTCAACCCGCTTTGAGTACAGATCCAGGCGAAGCCACAGCATCCGACTCAGAGCCAGAGGATATTCCAGCAGCGCGTCGAAAACGTACACCAACCCCACCGCAACCAAGAACAAAGAAAACCGCGGAGCAAGCTCAACCAGCTGCAGGTCCAGATTTAGGCGAATCAACCGAATCAGACTCAGAGCCAGATATCCCAGTTGCGAGTGAAAAACGCACACCAACACCACCAAAGGCCGATAAAGCACCGCAACCTGAACCACAAGAATCTCCAAAGAAAGCCCCAAGAGCCAGAGGTGGGCTCGGCGTAATTGGGGGCAAGAAAAAGAAAGAAGAGAAACCTCCCTCACCGGCTCCTGTTTCATCTCCTCCATCTCAACCAGCTCCATCATCTTCAGAAACGGTGAAACCGGTCGAAGATACCAATGCATCGCCGGTTAAACCTAAACGAGCAACTAAAATTGGGATGATTGGTGGGAAGGGCAAAACGAAAGTACCAGCATCAAAGTCTGAATCTGTTTCCTCGCCGCCTGGTGCTACACAGCAGGAACATGATCAAGAACACGTCAAGAAAGATGCTGGTGATACTGTACAGACTGAAATAGCCAAAGCTCCTACGAAAAAGGAAATACTGCCGAAGCGAGAAGAGAAGGATGCTACACCTGTATTGGAGGAAACTGAGGCACAGAAGACTGCGCGGAAACGAGAGGAGTTGAAGCGACAGCTTGCAGAGAAGAGCAAAGCGCCGAAAAAGAGACGAAGATTCTAGTTATGTCTATTGAGATATTGAATGGAGGTTGTAGCACATATCATCGCATTAATGTAAGTAAATTGTATCATTGGGGGAATCACTTTAAAAAACCAAGAAGAGAACCATCCACGCTAAAGAACAACACCGACCTTCACCAACGTACAATGTACACAATGATACAATAGGCCCAGAAAAGGAAACTTAAAAGTAGACGATCTTAATTCGTAGCAGCAAAGCTTGACCGACTAGAGGGACCTCTTCGTCGGCCCTGCTCGCCAGGAGTGACCAGTCTAACCTTTTTAGGCGACACAGCACCAGAAGAGACAGGTTGACCAGGAGCCGAGGTGTTAGATGAAACAGTGCCACCGGTAGCGGCAACCACGCCAGCAGCACCAAGCATGCCACGAACTTTTTCAACAGCCTTACTTTCACCCTTCTGCCAAGGATCCCGCTTCACGAGACCAACGCCAGAGGTGCGACTGACAGAGTCACGACGTTTAGATTCTGTAACCAATGCTTGGCGGTTAAGCTCACGACGAGGGCCTGGACCACAGTCATGCGAGCAGCCAGGAGTTGCACAGCCACCTTCACTGATAGAAATATCACTGAGCCAGGTGGTTATGCAGGCGACATGGCCACCGTGACCACATCCTTGGCACCAGGACCAGAGGGCAGAACCCTTGGGTCGAGGTGGGGTGAAAGAATCAAATCGATCTAACTCGGAGGATGAGATTGCTTCTGTTGGGACAGACGAATGTGAGGTAGTTTCAGAAATCGGATTAGGACTTGCACCACCAAAAGAAGTCGCCTGCTGTCTTTCCTCCTGTGCTGTAACCCATTCTGCAGGGGGTTCAAGACTCATGCATATGGAGCAGGGGGCTTGTGGGGTGCTGCAGCGATAGCAACGAGAGTTGTCACGCTTGGGATTTTCGTATGGTTTTTGGCAAGTGTGGCAGAATACGTTGATGAAGGTGTCAACCTGGGCGTAGTCATAAACACCCGGGTAAGTAGGTACGCAGGACAGACGAAGCTCTGCGGCCTCTAGGTCCATAGAATGCCGAATGAGATATTCATTGTATGTCTTGAAGATCATTTCACTTTCCTCATACGGAAGGATTATCTCGCAATCTTTGAACAGGACATGGAGTTTTTGTAAAAGATGTGCGGCAGTTTGGATGTCAACGGAGCTGCTATTGCTGTGATAGTATCGAACAGCCTCTTTCAAAATGGCTTCGATGCTCCAGGGCTTCGGTTCAGCTGTATCTGGAGACAGAGGGATTTGGACTTGCGAGAAATCTTCATAAATGCCTGCCATTGCTGGGTATGCTGAGATATCAGCGTTCAGTGGATTTGCGGACTGAAGTTGGTCGACCGAGTTCGGGTGGTCCAGCGGGGTGGATTCGGTCAATAAGGGTGGGGGGCTTGAAGGTCGTTCAAGATGAATCCGTTCGGCTTCTATAGTAGACTCATCCATTTCGAGATCATCTTCCGTTTCCTCTGGCGCTGCTTCCAAATGGGATTCTCTTTCGCCAGAGACAGCAGATCGTCCTCCGTAGGAACTACTAGCCTGTCCAGCATCTGACTGTCGCCGGTCCGGGAAACGGCCATTTGAAGAGTAAGAGACACCAAGGGATTTTGATGGGTGAGAACTGTCCGTAGAAGCAGAAAACATGGGAAAACTCTCCGAAGAATCACGCCGCTGGTATCCATCTGGTCCAGGAGGACGGTTTTGTTCCATCGTAGAATCCAGTGTCAACACCGACTTAGGGTATTGCTTGTAGTTTCGAAGAGCGGCCCGTTTGTCTTCCATCTGCTGTGCATATTCGTCTTCTGAGCCTCCGCGAGGATAATCTGGATGGTTGCGAATACGCCAATCTGCTCTGCCAGTGATTGCCCGAGGTGCAGATCTCTGATCGCTGTCTGGATCTGCCAGCGCCGGATCGCGCAGACGATCAGCTGCAACGCCTGCATAGTTGTGGGTATCTTCACTCGACACAGACTGGGTCTGCAGCAACGGCAAAGGTTCAATTGTTCGGTTACCATGGTCTGGCATACTCCATCCATTGTGCGAGCTCAATACTGATGGTGGGAGGGGGTCAAGGTCGACAGCATTATCACTTAATGATGGAAGTGATGGAATCTGAGAATCGCTACTACTCCACGAATCCATCTGAGGGGAATCAGGGAGTGGTCGAGCGAGGGGAGTAGTCATGTTCGAGGTGCTCTCGCCTTCTGGGGCCAGACTCCTTTGACCTTCTGTGTCCATGACTCCCTTGAACAATCGACTTTTGACTTTGCCTTGGCGGGTATCGTCGACTGCTCGTGACTTATCTGTCAAAAGGCCATCTTTAGAGCTCTTGCCTTTCACGCCTCCTTTGCTTGCCATTTGCTCCCTCGACCTGCGTTGAAGCTCTTGCAAGATAGCAAACTTGACGATGCGCCATGTCTGGGCAAGTTTAGTCCGTGACACCTCGTCTGCACATTCGGCATTATGGTCAAGTGATTCCATCAGAGAGTTAAGGATATCAAAATGACTTTGTTCGCGGTCCGATTCATTCATCAAAGGAGAATAGTGACGGGCAAAAAATCGAAACAATGATTCATCATTTGTGGCACCGGGTATAGACCCGATAGTTCCCAACTGATCAGGGCCAGGTGCTGTGATCTTGGCCAAAGCTTGGTCTAGAGGCAAAATGGGGATGATATCCACCGCCCCAGGTGGTGTGCTACCCAGTGACTTTGTGGGTCGGATGGAAGTAGGCTTATTCTGTCTTTGCCGAAGCGAAGTAGCTAGAGCTACCTCATCGAGCATATCATCAGCTGGACTTTGGCTCAATGATTTCTCTCCGTTACTAGCCGTGTCTTCTTCGACATGGAGAAACTCCGAGGCATTAACGCCGAGATGTCTCCGGCGCGGACGCTGTTGGCCGAAAGCGACGAATGCCCCGTTAGGGCTCCAAGCGACCGAACATGTCGGCCGCCGGGTAACCACCGTGGGTGCATATCGCACGTCAGTCTGGGTAAACGCGCCGACCTCGCCGACAGTCCATAGCAGATCTTTGGAATGCCAAAGCAAATCGCTAGCCGGAGAGTCATACCGGTCAAATTCACGAAATGGTACATGAGGTCGACGAAGGTCCCAAAGATGTATACGAGGGTCTTCCTTGTCGTAGGAGGTGACAACCTGGGAGGACTGCCATTCTCCCGAACTCGGGGAATCTCCCACCCATGATGGCGGGCGCCAACGAACATTCGTCACGGGCTGGGGGGTTCGGAACTGAAACGCAGGTTTCTGCCGTCGCTCTGCAGAAGACGAGAAATCCCAGACCTTGACCTGCCGATCCGTGCCACCACTGACGATGTGCTTTCCATCTGGATGCCAATCGACGGCGAAACACGGACGATCATGAGCCGCAATCCTCAATAGCGGGGCAGTGGTCTTGCGCGAATCCCACATCTGGATGGCACCGCTGTCGGCGGCGGTTGCAAACACGACACCATCGGTGGGAGACCACCGGACATCTCGGATAGCATCACTATTGCCCTGGTAGACATGCTTACTACCACATGTGGAAAGGGTGCGATTCGCTGAAGCGGAACGCAGATCCCACATGCGGATGGTACCATCTTGGCTACCGGAGAGCAGCCAAGAGGCAAGGTGGGGGTTAAAGGCGAGTCTGTGAACCTGACGATTATGACCCTGGAAGCGACATAATTGGAGGCCGGGCCGCTGCAGGTCGTAAACGACGATCCGACCATTGGCAACCGCCGTGGCGATTATCCGATCATAGTTACCATGTGACCACTTGACATCTCGTACATTTAACTGGTCCTTATGTGGCATCGACACGCCCGCATCATGGTGGGTGGATGCATAGCTCACGACTGCATTGCGAATATTAAATTCCTCCGATGAGTGGTCAGGCGAGACTCGGATGGTTTTGAGGATCTCCTTGCCTGCGATCACGGCATGAGTGCGTTGGGGTGAGATATCGAGGGCCGTAATAGGGATACCGGTCCGATGGGTGACAGTCTGTGGTTCACCTGGACTATTTGACGGTGAGGATTTGATTCGATATCAGATCAAAAATACGAGGGAGGTCGGGGAGTACATAGATGTGGCAGGAGGGTTGGGTAGAGAGGTTCGAAGGCATAGTACCGGGGCAATGATATCAGGAATAATATCAGGTAACTATGTAGAGCCCAACGTGTACACCCTCATAGAAGACAATCCAATGAAACGAGGTATAATACAGCGGTGTGAAGATGCAACATACAGTGATTTGGACCTGATCGGCCGGGGGCCATCAACCCGGTTACTCTGCGGACTGGGGGGTCTGGATCCGGAGAAGAAAGGCGCGAACCGGGCAAGGGCGTTCGCAGCACGCGAGTATCTCTGAGGAGGTGGCGGCGGCGGAGGCACTGGTGAACGTGACCCTGACAGGTCCGACATGATTTTCCTATCACACGTCCATTGTTGGGGCGAGGGCACACGACCAGTTGACCAAAATGAAGGTTGAAAGTGTTAAAGTTGGGTTGTGCAAGGGCGGTGAGGTTAAATCGGGGGATATGACGAAGGTAAACTTGATTCATACTTCGATCGACTTTTGTCATATGGGAATGTACTTTTTGGTCGTTTGCCATCGAGATATGACTCTTTTTTTTGGTCTTACTCATTTACTATTTACTAATTTACTAGGTTTACTTCCATCTATGTCATCGGTCATGGTGTTTTTCTTCCCCCGAGGACCCGAAAGGATTGTGGACCCGGAAGGTGTACACAATCCTCCAGTTGGCAATAGCGGTCTGGAGAAGCCAACTCACCGGCAGAGAGATCAGATTTGAAAATGGTCCCACTGCATGGGTTGTCTCCCCGAAGTTCCCAGGTTTCCGATGAGGTAGATTGGTTCAAGGGAGCAAGCCGGAGAACGTGGAGAGAGGAAGTGCGACCAAATCCTCCCATAAAACGCCCCCATCTTCGATCCAATCCGAACTAATCCAAGAATGAACTCATGTCTCACCTTTGGGAATTATGGAGGAAACATATAACAAACAAGCTTCATGGAGGGGGAGGAAGAACCAATAGATGGAAGTGATGAGTCTTTGTTCGGGGGGGAAGATGGATTAGGTACCAAGTGATACATATCTAAGTGGGGAAGATCCCATCGAACATGTGGCAAGGAGGATTTAAAGTCGTGGCTCAAGTGTCCTAAGAACCATGATCATATGTTCGACATATTATGATTATTTTATTATTTTATTACACTTTTGAATACTACCCCGTACAAAAAAGTAAGATGACATACATGTCAAATCTCTCAAAAAATTGCTCAAATGTTTCGAGTTGATTCAATGCATACGAAGCTGGTCTAGGCTCATCTATCGAACAATGTTTGCGGTCAGATAGCAAATGACCGACCAGGATGAGATGAAAAAAAAGGTTCTAGATCAAAGTGAACTGAATTTTACGAACATCTGAACAGGAAAGGTTTGAGGGTTATATATAGATTTTTGATAGGTATATATAGGATGATTTCATTATGACTGAAAATTGGATTTCTTTTTTTTATTTATATTATTCATACTAGGATTATTCATTCCTGTATAGGAATATATATAGGATCGTCAGTACTACTAACTAGTATTGATATATCAACCTTGGAACTTCAACTTCAACTTCAACTTCGAACTTCAAGATCTCTTTTATTCTAACTTTCAACCCTGACCCCCACGCGAATCCCTCGTCCATTTTACAACATTTGAACACTGAATTGGCATTCCAACTTGGACCACTGTTGGGCACAGATACAAACGGCTTGTCAAACCAACTGGTCGTCAGTGTTGGCACATCCCAAGCTTGTGGTTTGGGCCGAAGCAAACACTACACCCGTGGACATATTCCACCATTTCCCATTTTTAGCCTTCTAAACCTCGGATTACAAGTGATATAAATATACACACCATCGCGGGGAGACTCGAGTGTAATCCGAGTCTGTGGATCGGAGCTGCAGCTCACACCGTCATTCCATCATTTTGCACTCAAAGCTGCTTGTGAGGGATCCATTTTTCATCTTCTATATCGTTCGTATTCCCTTTTTATTTTTTTTTATTTTTTATTTTTTTTTTCTTATCCCCGTTAGAATTCCCTTTGTATTTTACTTTCATTTTCTCTTCCTTTCCCCTACTCTACGGAGTACATATCCCTTCGTTTTTCGCCACCCCGTGGAGACTCTTTCCAAGGTTTGTGGTTCACAGATCACCAGGCGTCAAAAATCCAAACCTAGAACTCATTTTCAGCTGGGCTCAGCTGGTGTGAACATTTTGCAAGAGAGAAGAAAAAAAAAGCAATATCAATTCTTAAAAAATATTCTACGATATCTTTTTATTTTTCTAACATTAATAACTCAGAGAAAGTGTTCTCGCAAAGCTTCTACCTCGTGGACCCAGTGTATTGTGTTCACGCATAATTCCACACCCCCCGCGTGCGTCCGCGATCCCATTCCTCGCGTCGATCCTTGACCATACCCGTCTAGTCCGATCCCCGAGAGTTCTTCTTCGACTACGATCCTCGAGACACCCGCAGTGTCATGGAAAGCGCTTAATTTCCTCCCCCCTTTCTTTCTTTTCTCTGTGCTCGTGCGGGAGGGAAGCTCCGTTTAGGTTCAATCATGGATCCTCATGCAGCGCGAGAGCTGCTGGAGTATCTCCGAACCTGTTATCCAATCTTCCTCCTGGTCCTCTTTGTGATAGCCTTTGTGGCTAGCACTGTCTTCGACGCCAAAAATGCAAACCGTCCAGCTTCCCCTCGAATGGGTCCTGGAGGACGTCCTCTGCCAACTCGATCTCGCAGCTCCGGTATCCGCAAAACGCAGGCGTTCTCAAAGACGGTCAAGCAGGTGTTCAACTGGCTCTCTGTAGGAATCCTCGTGACCTTCCTTGCAGATGCGACGATCTACATCCTCCATGTGATGGCGGCGAGGGCCGAAAATTGGTGGCGAGGTCAATCTATGGTGGTACGTCTCGGAGGGAATTGCCCCCTCAAGTCTAAAATTACCGATTCCAAGCAACTGGAACGGAAAAAGCAATTTACATGCATAGCCTAATTAGGCAAAATCTCACATACATCAAAAGAAAAAACATTGAGCTAATCGAATGTCACTTACAGATCTACATTGTCGGTTCTTTTTTCACCTACGCGGTCCTGCTCATGACATTACTCGATACTACCCCATCGCCCACACTCGCTCAATTCACCTGCTGGTCCGTTGCCATTCCGATCGAGCTGGTTATTCTTAGTACATCCTTATCCATTTACACAACGGTCCATCATGAACCGGTCGTTGGAGATCCGGAAGGTGGCAAAATTCGCCGGAGCATCACACCCTGGGAGTCTGCGGAGGTGGCCACGGGTGCTCTGCGAATCCTCATTCTCTTTACCCTCGTCGTTCTGTACACCTGCAAATCCATCAATCTCAGGCAACATGATAAGAAGTCTAGTCAGACGAATGGAGGCGCTACAGAGTCTACCGGCCTGCTGGACTCGTCAAACGCAGAAAATGGAAATGCCAATGGCAATGGCCATGCTTATGGATCAACCAATGGCAACGCAAATGGTAGCGCACACGCTCCTGAGTCCTCGAAACCAACGGATCCTTGGGTACGCCCGACGACAATTCCTTCGACCAGCTGGTGGGAGTACTTGAGTGGTTACTCGCTCTTCTTCCCTTACCTCTGGCCTTCTAAGTCACGCCGTCTGCAAATCGTCGTGGTTGCTTGTTTTATCCTTCTTGTTGCCCAGCGAGTAGTCAATGTGATGGTTCCACACCAAGTGCAAGTCATCACGACTGCTTTGGCTGCGGACGAGGGTCAATTCCGTGTCCCATGGTTCGAGATCTTTATGTATGTGGTCTACAGGTGGCTCCAGGGAGGCCAGGGCTTGCTGAGCTCCATGCGCTCGAGTCTTTGGATTCCTGTGAGTCAGTATTCTTACATGGAGCTTTCCACAGCTGCATTTGAGCATGTCCATGGTCTTAGCTTGGATTTCCACCTGGGCAAGAAGACAGGTGAGGTGCTCTCGGCTCTGAGCAAGGGTAGCTCTATCAATACCTTCTTGGAGCAGGTCACCTTCCAAGTCGTTCCCATGTTGATTGACTTGGGAGTCGCCGTGGGCTATTTCTTGATCTTTTTTGATGTCTACTACGCTCTGGTCGTGGGTATCTCGACCTTCGGCTATCTCTACGTCACTATTCGTATGGCCCAATGGAGAGCGGAGATTAGAAGACAGATGGTAAATGCGTCGCGACAGGAAGATGCTGTTAAGTAAGTTGTCTTGAGGCTGCCAAGGCAGGCAGAAAACCCCCCTTAGAAAACCAACTGACATTCTCCCAGGAACGACTCAATGGTTTCCTATGAAACAGTAAAGTATTTCAATGCCGAGCAGTATGAATTCGATCGTTACCGTGATGCAGTGGGCACATACCAAAAGGCTGAATATCACGTCCTGTTCTCCCTGACTCTGCTCAACACTTGTCAGAACACAGTCTTCATGTTTGGTCTGTTAGTCACCTGCTTTATCGCTGCGTACCAGGTGTCAACTGGCCAGCGCCCGGTAGGACAGTTTGTGTCGTTGTTGACATACATGGCCCAACTTCAAGGTCCACTTAACTTCTTTGGAACTTTCTATCGCTCCATTCAGTCAGCTCTTATCAATGCCGAGCGCATGCTGGAGCTGTTCCGCGAACAGCCCACTGTGGTCGATGGACCCCGTGCTAAACCGCTGCCTATGTGCAAGGGTGATATCCGATTCCAGAATGTTGGTTTCTCATATGATACTCGGAAGCCCGCATTGAATGGCCTCACTTTCCGCTGTGAACCTGGAACCACCACTGCTCTGGTTGGAGAGTCTGGTGGAGGCAAGTCCACAGTATTCCGCCTTTTGTTCCGGTTCTACAATGCCGAGAAGGGTTCTATTCGCCTAGATGGCCATGATGTGCAAGACGTGACCATTGATTCTGTTCGTAGGCATATTGGCGTTGTGCCTCAGGATACTGTCCTTTTCAACGAGACCTTGATGTACAACCTCAAGTATGCTAACCAAGATGCCACTGATGAGGATGTGTACGAGGCTTGCCGTGCTGCCAGCATTCATGACAAGATCATGGCATTCCCCGATGGTTATAATACCAAGGTCGGAGAGCGTGGTCTGCGTCTGAGTGGTGGTGAAAAGCAACGTGTTGCCATCGCTCGCACTATTCTGAAGAACCCTCGTATCATTCTTCTTGACGAAGCCACGGCGGCCCTTGATACTGATACCGAGGAGCACATTCAGGGAGCGCTCTCCACACTCTCTCATGGTCGCACGATGTTGGTGATTGCTCACCGACTCAGCACCATCACAACTGCCGATCGTATTCTTGTCCTTCATAATGGTCAGGTAGCTGAGAGCGGTACACACGAGGAGCTTCTCGCTATGAAGGGTCGCTACGCCGGTATGTGGCGAAAGCAGATCCGAGCCCAGAAGGCTGCTGCAGAGGCTCAAGTCCTTCAAGATCGTGCAGAGCGTCTCCGAAACGCTACCACCAACAGCGATGACAGCTCCAGTCAATCAGACGAGGACCGCAATGGCACAACTCGTGCTGCCAAATCATAATCTTTAACACCAAAATTTGGTCGACCTGTACAGGCAACTCAATACCCTCATCACACTTCTTTCTCAGCCCCTTCCCCTCCCAATCCTAACCCCCTATCTAACCTTTCACGTGTGCATATTCTTTTTGAGAATTTGGTTTTGGCCAAAAAGGAACCAAAAACGGTGCAGTAATGTAGTCAGGGATGGGGAAGGTGGGATCAGATGTGTGGCCTTGTTCTTGTGTTTTTTTTAACCTGATGTCTTTTGCGCTTGACTCTCAGTATGACAGCTGAGATCCTTCCCATTTCTTTCCTTCAACACCTATTTGTTCGTTCTTTATCGCGCGTTCTCTGGAGTTCGGGGCATTATGACGCATGACATTCTTCTTTTCAGTCCTTGTTTCATATTGAATCGGAAGTGCAGTACGGGCACGGGTGCGTTCTGGAAATAAAAGCTAGATTAATCACTAGGGCCACCAAGGCGGATATATTAATACAATGGACAACTTGAATTCAACTGAATATACGCAGTATAACTAGAATGATCTGCAAATGCGTGGATCCTGGTAAAAAGTACTAGTAATGTATGATGTTCAGATCTGATGCAGTCCGAGTCCAATACCTCGGGCCCGGGACATTGCCAAGACCAGCAAAGCTTTCCCAGCTTGTTAGCTCCGTCAACCTCCACCAGTCACTCTCAGCCAAAAAGTCAGCTGAAACCACCTCAAATACACAATCAAGTTATCACAGCACCAAGAAGGCATCCTTCTAAAGCCATTTCAAGATGCACACACCATCTCCTCAACTCCTCCGCGCCCTTCGCGCCACCCTCTCAACACCTACTATCCTCCGCAATACCCCCAGACTCCCAACAACCATACTCTCTTCCCGCCGCAACAACAGCTACATCCCCAATTGTCCTACTCGGATGATTCCCCGTGCACACAGCCACAAACCCGCAACTCGAGACCGTGGCCCTAAGTCCGCAGAAGATACTCAAACAGACTTCAACGCGCTGGATGTCCTAGCGAATGTACCTGCTCCCACGACAGCCATTGACGCCTGCCTGGATTCCGGATTCCACCTGAACAGTGGAGTCAAGATTACCGGTGGCGATGGGATGATGCTTGTTGGCGGAGAGGCGTTTGCGTGGAGGCCATGGAAAGCGGGCGAGGGAAATGAAACCAAGGACGATGTAGCAGCCAAGGCGGGAATGTTGAATGCGAAGGGACAATTTGAGCTGAGTGAGGAGGCGTGGGGATTATTGAGTGTTGTTTGGCCGAGACCTGGTATGTTACTATACTTTTAACCGTTTACCGTTGGAAACGGTTCAATAGGTTACATTTGCATTGGGATATTGGACTAATTTCGGACTAGATATGCTTATTATTGGTCTTGGGGCTTCTATGTACCCCCTTTCGCCAGAGACGAAGCGCCAGATTAACTCGTTGGGCATTCGGGTTGAGATTCAGGATACTCGGAATGCGGCGGCCCAGTTCAATCTACTCGCTACCGAGCGTGGTGTCACTGAGATTGCAGCGGCAATGATCCCGATCGGATGGAAGGGAAGGTCATAAATTACTAGAATGCACAAATGCATGCATGTTGATATCTCCACTTCTATTGTTCATATACCAGGCCACTCTTTTCTTCCAAGGTCCTACTATGGCGTATTATTGCATCAGCAGGTCTTACCACTTTTAGTCTAGTGGTCATTCTCAGCCTCCAGAGTGGACATAATAACTTAATCAAAGTCAAAACTGTCTTACGTAGTTTCATCTCGATCGGTTGGTATCCTAAACCCTCGAAATAATTATGAGCTATCGTTGTTATCAGAATCCCCGCCACATTCCTAAGGCCGCAATATCCATATTCGTCCGAGCTTTTTCTTACTCAGCGACCCATGACGCCCCCGTGGTCGGGCCTATGACCCTGATTGCCCTGAGGCTCCACTTGATCTCCAACCCCCGCTGATTGAAGTCCAGCAACAAACTCAGAGCTCTTTTGAGCTCGACTATATCAACCATGGCTGCCGAAGCTTCACGCGAAGATCCCCATTTGATCCCTCGACAGTCCTTCGACGACCGCTCATCCATTCGAGCCGATGCGGAGGAAGAGGAAGCTTTATTGACCGGCGAGCGTTCAGGTCGCCGCCACATCGAGCGACGAGGATGGGCCTTCTGGAAAGAGATTGGTCTCTTCGCCTGGGCCGTGATTGCGACTATTCTCGTGATTATCCTCGCAGTAGTAGTCCAGCACGAATCTGCACGAACACATAAGTCGAAGGAGGTATGGGGTCCTGGTGGGAAACCAAGTGGGAAGCGGAACTTGATCTTCATGGTCTCCGATGGTATGGGACCTACTAGCTTGACTATGACGAGAAATTTCCGACAATATACAGAGGGTCTTCCGATTGATGATACTCTTGTTTTGGATCGGCATTATATTGGTACCTCGCGGACTCGATCTAGCTCTAGCTTGGTGACTGATTCTGCGGCTGGAGCTACTGCTTTCTCATGCGGATTTAAGAGTTATAATGGAGCTATCTCGGTACTCCCGGATCATACTCCATGTGGTACGGTACTGGAGGCTGCTGCGTTGGCGGGATATAAGACCGGATTGGTTGTCACTACACGTCTGACGGATGCTACGCCAGCGTGCTTTGCCTCACACGCCAATCTGCGGCAATACGAGGATAGTATTGCCGAGCAAGAAATTGGCGAGCACCCGCTGGGTCGCGTTGTTGATCTGTTGATGGGCGGTGGTCGCTGCCATTTCCTTCCCAATACTACCAGCTCTAGCTGCCGAGCGGATGACCGTGATCTGGTCGATGCGGCAGGTAAGAATGGGTTTAATTTTGTGAATGACCGGGCCGGCTTTGATGCGCTTAACGGTGGTACCCAGGTTAAGCTGCCACTGCTGGGTCTTTTTGCGGACAAGGACATCCCTTACGAGATTGATCGTCGCTTCCAGAATGATATTTACCCATCATTGGAGGAGATGGCTCGCACTGCGTTGACTGCTCTGAGTGATGCTACCCGGGATAGCGAGCAAGGCTTCTTCTTGATGATTGAGGGATCGCGTATTGACCATGCCGGCCATGGAAATGATCCTGCTGCACAAGTCCATGAAGTGTTAGCATATGACAAGGCATTTGCTGCTGTTTTGGAATTCCTGGAGAAGGACTCGACCCCCGGTGTTCTCGTCAGTACTTCTGACCACGAAACTGGTGGACTCGCCGCAGCCAGACAGCTTCACGACACTTACCCTGAATACCTCTGGTACCCAGGTGTTCTGGCCAACGCTAAACATTCCTCCGAATACACCGGTGACCAATGGATTGCATATCTCTCTGGAGCTGGTGCAAATGCACATGCCTCGGATAAGGAGAAATACATTCGTGATACTCTGTTGAAAGATTATCTCGGTGTCACCGATGCCTCCGATAAGGAAGTGCAAGCCATTCTTCACCCACCAGCCGATGTTTCAGTGAAATACGTGTTTGCCGATATTATCAGTCGCCGAGCGCAAATTGGATGGGCTACTCATGGCCATTCTTGTGAGTCAATCTTAACGCAAAATGAGTATTTATCCGACAATTACTGACAATTCTGATTACTAGCTGTGGACGTCAACATTTATTCATCTTCAACAAAGAACGCCTGGCCCTTAGTCGGCAACAACGAAAACACCGACGTCGGAAAATTCCTCGCCCACTATCTCGACCTGAACGTGGAGGATGTCACCGAGCGTCTTCGGTCCTCAGTCTCAGCTGAAGGAAACTATGATTGGATGGGTGATCCTCTGGGATCAGATATCCAGACTGAAGGTTTTGATACATACCACGGAGACTTCAAGAAGCGATCACTTGAAGACTGTGGATGTGGCGGACACCATTAATCTATCTCGAACCATCTCATCATTCTTTCGGATTTTGCTTTCATTTCGGTGCCAATTGGCGTTATATAAGTACTAGCATGAGAAGTCACCTAGACAGGGGCTTTCTTGTATCTACCTTTTGATACAAACATTTGAATATTTTCATAGCGCGAATCTGATATTATATTTGGATAACATTTGAATTAGGCGAAGCTCAATTCTGGTCCTGGGAAAGAGCCTATCTTAATAGCTTGAGTTGCAGTATTCAACACCATCCAGTTCCGTAGAGGTCGGCCTGAGGTTCGAATGTTCTTCAGAGATTCAACTTGCTTCAAGTTCCTTTCTTACCAACCTTGAATGATTTTTTTGTCATCTAGGTAACTCCAAAACATACGTCCTGTTCGGGTCTTTTATAGCAGAATTCTGACTTTTGAGATAGGTCTCAAGTGTTGATATGGATTGGCCCTCATAGTGCTTGATTTGATGACCCATACTGAGTAGCAAGAATACTACTTGTTCTTCCTTACTCATATTAATTTATACATCTCTTACGCTGTGAATATACCTGACAACAACTTTGGCAAGAGCTATTCTAATGTCTAGTGTTGGTTCCCGAGAGATCTGGATCTAATACATAGACGAATATTAGCTAGACTGGACGAAGTCCAAAAGGTGCAAGAGAAGGACCTGGTCGAGACTTCTCAATAAAGGGGGATCTAGAGATAAAGTACTGCTCTAAGTGTAGGTAAGGCCTTTAAGTCATCAATTAGAAGTGGAAATGAGAGAATACTGACCGCTAGCTCTAATAACAAATTCAGGGACAGCCATGGGAACTGTAAGAGGTGAGGTTGGGGGAGGAATTCGATGAATTTCCCTACAATAAAGAGTTAGATCTAAGTGTTGCATGAATGATACGGGTGAGGAGTTGAATCATCATCCAAAAATGAGAAAAAGGCAGTGCCAACAACTTCAATTCAACTTGAAATGGTCCTAACACAAAAGGTCTCGGACAAAAAAACAAAACCAAAAGGCACTCAGCCTACATGCAGCAGGGGAATAAAAATACACGCTGCGAAAACAAACCAACGCCAAAGACGCCCGGGTTCCAGTCAGAGTAGCCTCACCAGCTACTTACTCTGCTCCTCAGGAGCCTTCTCCTCTTCCTCCTTCTTCACCTCCTGACCAGCAGCCGCAGTGGTGGTGGTGGTGGTGGTGGTGGTGGTGGCCTGAGCCGGATACCACAGGATGGGACGGGTATCCGGAATGTCGAAGATGCTTCGACTGCCCGGAGTCATGTGGTACATGATCCGGGCGCCCTGTTGAAGGGCCAGCAGGCCAGCCTCGGTCGAGGTTCTCATGGTGTTGAAGCACCGGGTGCACCAACCGCCGGGCAAAGGCTCCGCCCACTCCACGATGTTGGTGATGGACGTGTCGTTGGCGCTTCTCCATTCCAGCACCACAGGTCGGCCGTGCACATACTCGAGGATGAACACACGGGGCTGGCAGTCTTCGTCCAGGAAGTCGTGGGTACCGCGCCAGGACCCATTGGCCGCGTCAGGAACCGAAGCGCCTCTCTCAGCCATCGGCTTGCAGAGTTCGGCGACGCTGAACTCGAAGTGGTCGCAGGCCATGTAGAAACGGCCGTGGTAGAAGCACATCTTGAGCTGGATGCTGCTCACGTTGATGGTGCTGTTGGTTGTTGGGCGAGTCTGTGGCCTGACTCGATGTGTTGAGGGGCACTTGCAGTCAAGTCTTGTTAGACATTTGGGAATGAAAGGGAATAGGGTTAAAGGAAAGGAATACATACATGTGTCTTGCAGAGATGGTGGTTGCAGTACTGCACACAGCAGGCAACGGGGTTGTTTGGGCTCGGCTGTTGATTCACACGTTAGCTGGGCTGCTTCTATGGGCTGTGTTCCAAGGGAGCTTGAAGACAATTGTGGTATAAAGAAGAATTAATACATACATCACAGTAGATCGAGGCTATTCACGTGGTTGATGGTGATGGATGGATGGGTGGATGGATGGATGGTGATGACGCAGGCAAATGGAGATGCGTGGTGATGGGTAAAAGAGAAGATCACGAAAACAAAAGAAATCAAAATAAGATTACATCGTGGCCTTGCATTCTGCGTGGGACGACTAAGCAGGTGAATGTTTGGGGGGAACGACTAAGCATGTCGAGGCATCGAGGCATCGACCACTTGAGTGAAGCCCTATGCATGCAACACAGAGGATATTACTGACAGTACGGATAGTAGAGTACTATCTCTAGAATGGGGACTCTTTAATCGTAAACCCAAGCTATAACATTGAAAGATACTAGCTATAGCGACCAGAACAATACCCTCCACTGATCAAGAGTCCCGTTTCAGGGAACAGGAAGGGCATAGATCTGCCAAATCTATCACCCATTCAGAGACGTTTGTTGCAGCTCCATTATTCTGTTCCTTATCCCGCATGTCCAGAGAACCATCCCTCGCCAGAAGTCTGGGTAAGCAGCTCTGTGGATTCTCGATAGTAATGGGAGCTTCAGAATCCGCGGTTATAGTGTCGCTCATGCGGCATAGCTGTTCGAGAAGGTCTTGACAGAAGGTGGATAGGTGGAAGCGAACGTGCTGGCATTCGTAGTACCAGACTCCTTTATAGAGACACATGCTTAGAGAGGAGGTCTTTTGGCGAAGTCGGTGGACGGAGATATTGATAGGATTGAGCTTCTCGATTGGGAAGTCAACACCTGGACAGGCTGGTTTGAAGTCCCAGTGATGCCCAGAAGGATGGTGTTTTGCTCAATGGAAATGAAGTGCAATTATCAGAGGACCAGTAATGCGATAGAGTTGTGGAATTGAAAGCTCGCTCTGAATATTTCCAAGAGGTTGAAACGGGAGAGTATTGAATGTTGGTATGATTTCCGGCTATGTAGAAGGATTGATAATCCATTTCTACGGTGTCTTGGACATCTATGAAAAGAAATTTGCAAGCATAAATGAAAGGAACCGATAAAGAGAGCACTGTGCAGACGTCTGGAAATCTGTTTGAATTAGCAAAAGCCATATTGATGCATAGGTTGTCAAAGAGAAACGCTACTGCAACTGTCCATTTATGTGCCGTTAAGGTACATTCCAAATCAGCCACAATATCGTGGTGGCTTCATGGCATCTGAAAAAAATGGACAGAAGTACGATTCGCATTCCGATTCCGAGTCTTATACCTTCTGGTTCCACGTGGATACCAGGATATTAGCGGGTCTCAGATGGGGGCCATTGGGTATCCAACCAAAGCGAGCAACGTGTTGACCCCTGCATGACAGCGGATGCTTAAATACGACATCCAGGGGTGTTTGAACGCGACAAAGCCCTGGAAGTCTATGTTAGCTGTGTTTGCACCAAATAGAGGGTAAGGACAGAAAATATTTTCAATGAGAAGCTCACTGGCATCAAAGACAATAATTCCTTACTGCCAGTATGGAACTTTGATCGTTGCCATGGAGGCGCATAAGATCTATGTAACTTTCCTCTTTTCTAATGAAATCTTGGAATGAGCTTGGAATCCTGAAAACGAATCAAACAATGAGAATAAAGTAGAATAAATGCTAGAGGTATGTAGAGCAGAAAATCATGAAGAGCGTAACGCGTCAAACGCAAGTCAGCCCACTATACATTAAAAATAAGGAAAAAGAGTCTCATTAGGGTAAATTTGTCCAAGTGGGCTCGGTCTCGGCAACAGGCGAGAGAAATAAAGGGCACCCAATATATCATGCTTAAATATACGGCAGACAAAGTGCAAGAAGGTAAGGTACAGTGAAAAAAAGGCCGAATATTCAAAGTCGACCTCGTTAAAAGCATTTACAGCGTCATCAAACCGCACACGGCAACCAGGACAGCAAAGACTGAACCACCCAGAGCACGGTCGTTCTGGTTGGCAGCGTTGCTGGTAGTGGTACCCTGGCTGAAAGAGCTGGAGGTGGATGTAGGGTTGGAGCCAGTGGTGGAGTTGCCAGCAGCTTGCTCTCCAGCGCTTCCAGAACCACCGGAGCCGCTGGTGTTGCTGGGAATGCTGTCGCTAGCACTGGAAGAGGAGGAAGAAGAGGATGAGGTGCTGTTGGCGCCAAGGGTAGGGTCAAGACCAGTGGCACCCAGGGAACCGAGAACAGTCGAGTTGGAAGTGACCTCAACATCGCTTTCCATACCACTGGTGGATGTGTAGACGTAAGAGTTGTTGCCGGTGACGCTAGCACCACTGGGAATGTCGGCGCACACAACATCAATCTGGCCAACGGTAGCATAGTAGTAGCCATCGTTCTGGATGTCCTCGCTATCCCAGTCAATCTCACCACCGGCCCAGGCGATCGTACCAGGGGCGTTGCTAGCCTGACCGGCGGGCCAAATAGACATCTGCAGGCGAGAAGGACTCTGGGGGTATTGGTACTGCTTGGAGGTCTCGTTGTAGGTGTCGGCCTTGTTCAAAGTACGCATCACGTTGCCGTCAACGATCCATTGCAGCTGATCGGGCTGCCAGTTGATCTCGTAAGTGTGCCAATCATCGAAGGTGTCATCGCCGCTAACGGAGACGTTGGCGCTGTTGTGCCCTGTAGATAAGATTAGCCAATTATTGACATCGCGAGGTAAGGGATTTCTTGGGTCACATACAGTCTAGAACACCCTGCCAGTAGTAGTTGGTTTGCACACCAGTAAGGTCAGCACCGACCCACTCATAGTCGATCTCATCCTTGACGTCAGACAGCAGGATGAAAGCAGTCACAACACCCTTGCCGCGGCTGGACTTGATCTTTCCTGAGACACTGCCGTACCAGAGATAATGGTTGTTGGCGAAAAGAGTACCCACGGACTCCTTGGGCATGGTCATGAGAAGGGAACCATTTTCCGTCTTGGGGTATCCGCTGTAGGTCCAATCGGCGGCAGAGGCATTACCGAGGTACTTGGTGTTGAGGACAGAGTTGTCGAGGTTATCCCAGGTGTAGCTCTTGCTCTCACAAACAGGCATGGGAGCACATGACTCGATCGAGTATGAGCCCTGAATATCGCAACCACCCAAACAGTAAGCGCCAGTACCGCACTCGCCATACTCTGTGGATACATGTCAGGAGGGTCAGTCTGGATAAGAATGTTTCAGGACTTACGGGAGCAACAAGGCTTGTCCTCAGGGCATTGGCTGCTTGAGCTGCAAGTGGTGGTTGCCAAAGCGGTGGCCGACAAGGCCAGAAGGGCCGTTACAAAACGGACCATTGTGTCAGAATATGTACGGAGGAAAATCAGGGGGGATTTAACCAGTTCAACCAAAATGTACAAGAAAGGGGAAACTGGAGAGTAGAAAAAAATAGCAACCACGAGCGAGTGAGTGGTTAAACAATAAAAACAATTTAACGAATGTTCAGAAGTGTCGAAGCACTATTTGAGATTGGAGGGAAAAAAAGAGAAAAAGAAGGAGCTCACATGTACAGGGAGTACAGCGTCCCCTTAAAGGTCCACAGCTGCATTTACTCCGTACATGGAGCAGAGAACAATCCAAGGAAACTCTGCAGGCTAAACTCTAAGGGGCAGGTTAATGGGGGGATTTGAAGTCAAATTTGGAAGTCAGATTGGAGCAATTTGACCAATTAACCTAAAAGAACGCCCTTGAAGCCAATTACAGCTGTCAATTCGCGAGTTTACTTCGTTATCAGGGTCTCAGGGTCTTTTCTCCACTTATGTGGAGTCCACTAGTGACCTCAGTGGACGTATTATTACAATTTATATACGCCGCATTACGTGTAAATTACATTTCAAATTGGCACTCACCACTCAAGTTATTCTCCAAGTCTATACCATAGGAATATTAAATATAGTATCTAGGAATCAAATTCAGATAAAATCAACCTATAGAAGTGGCAAAATCCATTCCCCAAGACTATAATTAGGTCCAAATTTTGGATCCATGATTGCCGAAGTGAGACATTTTGCCCCAGGTGTTTGTCCCAATGGGCCGTGTACGCCGTGGCAGAACGAGAAACCATGGTGCATCCGTGCAACCGAGTATCTTTACAAAGAAAGACATCCCTACCGAGAACCCACAAGTTCAAGGCATCTCAATTTCAAGCGAAAGGCATCAACAGAAAATCTCGCAGTCTCCAAAAAACCAAGAACCAAGAACTCGGCGCGTGCATAGTCTGGCGCACCAAGCGCATCCAAGGCTCGGCAGTCTCCATAATCTCTTAGCAACTTCCAGGGTTATTCTCGTTGCACAAACTGACCGCCATATGTACCAATCATGTACTCAATGCAAAGGCACGGCGAATACATAGAGGCACGAGCATGCAACAAGCTCATCTGTGAGCAATTTCCACCCGGCACAGGAACGAGGTGCACCTGTGGATCAAATATCAGGGGGAACCTTGTCATGAGCAGACTGACCACTCGTTAGCTTCTGCGGGCGCGGGTGGACATCCACTTCGGAGCTCTGGGGGAAGCTAGGACACGATGATCGCACTGGGCACGAGGAACTTCCAAGTCAGATAAGAAACCACGATACAAGATCAATACGCCGCGGGTTCTCAGCAACCACAGCTATTCTTCCAGAAGAAATGTGAGATCAGTGGCTGCGCTTAGCGACCCACGGAGATCTGTTTACACTTCCATGTTTATTGACAGCCCAAGAATGTGTCATCCATGCAAGGGGCGATGATCATGGCGTAGGGGGAGGGGACATCTGCATATGCATAATTTTCAATAGTTGATAGAGAGAGGAAATCTGGGGGGTGACTGGAAATTGGTAAATCTTGGAAGAGATGTCCACCTGGCCAGTTGGTCCACACTGGACACCTGGACAGTGTATCTCTCGTATTTGTGTAAAAAACACTGACTCGCGGGATGGATTGGGCACAGCCCTTTTCCTCTTTGGGATTAGTGGTATCGAAGATTATCATTCCAACTGAACTTAACATTAAAAATATCCAAGTTTCTTAAATAATTCATGACGAATTGGAGATCCTGACGTTCAAGTATGGGAGATCGTTGTGGTCTGAACTGACTATCAAGTATGATCGTCGAATCATTCAGTGGATCTCAGATGTGCCCATGACTATCATTCTAATTCAACGACTCGAGTTTCTGGCTTTGGCAGTGGAGCACACTTTCTTACATAGCATTCATGGATATTTCCAAGTTTGATGCATATTATTGCCTACTATCAGGGTCTACGAAAAAGCTTGGATTCAATAGGCTCATTCTAAGGTTGGTGGATTGAGACAAAATAGTATTGCGGTGATAGTATTCTCGGGGTGACAACTTGAAGCCAGGACATCGAAAGAAAGATAAACTCTATAGTTGAGCCACAGTAAAGCCAAGGAACATCAGACGACTCTTCCATTGATCCATCATGCCGACTTGTCCTTCTTTTCCTTCTTCTCCTTCCTCTCTTTCTTTTCCTTCCTCTCCTTCTTCTCCTCCTCCCCCTTCTCCTTCCTCTCCTTCTTCTCTTTCTTTTCCTTCCTCTCCTTCTTTTCCTTCTTCTCCTCCTCCTCCTCCTTCACCTTTTTGTGATCCTCACAATCCTCCCGATCCGCATGGCAGACCTGCACTGGAACTGAGCTTTGCTTCACCGGCTCAAAATTGTAAAAGCCCCAGTCCACAGGAAGACGAATGATCTGCCTCTGGCCTTGATCCATCTCAATCGAGCAACCTGCGGCAGTAAAATCGATCCGGGCATTGGGATATTGTGTGAGAAGCGCAGAGACAGATACCAAAGTAGGAATAACCTTACTAGGTATAAAATGCGGAGAGAAATATAGAGCATCATGAAGCTCGAGAGTCTGATATCCGCCATTCGACTGAACTGTGAAAGTCATTGTTCCTTTATATTCAGAGGTAGCGTGCCCACCAGCGACACCCTGGATCGTCATTCGATAAGGCACTAGATTTTTAAAAAGCTCCTTTTTGGAAGACACGTGGAGGCTTGAGCCCGAATCAAGACAAACAAACGAGTTTTCCTGAAAAGGGGAATAATTTTGAAGTATGACACATCCAACTCCCCCAGGAATGATGACTTGTTCAGTAGTTGAATTCGTCATGAGGCTGGTAGGAATATAAACAAGCTGTAGACAATGATAGGTGTTCGAAGAGTAGCTGAGAGAGGAAGATCTTTGACGACCAGGTGGACATGAAGATTGCCAGTGGGAAAGTTCACCTTCTTATACTTGATACCCCAAACCGGAATAGAAGAACGAGCCCAATTTACATTCAATCCTACAAGGTACTCCAGGGCTGCTTTGTTGAAGAGATTCTTTCATACTAAGTGGACATCATTGTATGCTTGTTCTCCAACACTTCAAGTTGGCGGCTCTCTCTTAGCCTGTGTTTGAGATCCAACATAAAAGAATCAATGATCAGAATACTACCAGCTCTGGAGGTTGGTAGATTTTAGCAGGAAATTCCCGGCAGTGTTTTAAAATGAGTCTGTGAGATTGTCAATAAAAGAATTCAAACAATGACTCGGAGTTGTTTGACAACTAACATTTGAAGGTTGTCGGCCTCAATATACAAGGCGCATATGTAAATGTCTCAAGCTCTAAACATAGTAAGGGTTTGCCATCATTGGAATGATTGGTACGCAAAACCACACACCTGGAGCTTCAAGTTTTAGGCTCTCGAGCGCTCTCATGCATTCCAAGGTTTGGGAGATTGGTTTCATACATGGTGTTTTCCCACAGATCAACTACATTGATGTGGGCCAACTGGTCTCCAGATGTCGGTTCAAGTTTCTCATAGATCTTCCCATGTGAGTAGCCTTTGGATTAGTGTACCCGCCTGGGCATTCAAGTTGAATTGAAAAACTTGAATTATCATCAAAGCTACTACTGGCATGAAGCATACTGGTCGAGAATTAGGTAACTGGAGATATCTGGATAGCACACAATTGATCGTGATAGAGCTGGTTTCTAGCTTGATACTAAATAGTATACACAACATATCAATCATGATGGATAAAAGACAGAGCATTCGAATATCTCACGTAGCTATAGACATTTCCAGATGTCTAAGAGTACAAATGTAGGAACTGGAAGAACTTGAAAGGTCCAATTTCGAAATAGTAGATTCAGAGATATTGATGTTGTCAACATGAAAAACATTTGAACGACAAAACTAGTGGCACTCTTAAAAAAAACCCCCTCCGACTCGTCTGAGATTTGTGCTTTCGTTTAATCCACCTCTCACAGCTTGGTGGCGATCAATGCGAGGATCGAGAATGATCTAGGGGTTTAGTAGTAGCGATCGTCATAGGATCTAAACCTACGACTGTCAATTGAATGACAATAGGGCCCTTCTGTTGAATGCTCATATTCACGCTCATCCATGTCCACATCCCCATCTGAATCCAGGAACGAAGTAATCTGCTTTCGTGTAGGCACAGGTGACTCAGATGATCTAGAGGGCCAGATCCCGTAGGTTCTCGTGTCAGGGTCAGGTGAGGACGAGTATCTAGACATGATAGCTGGTGTCGAGTATCCAGATGAGGCAGGTGATAACGAGGATCTAGATGAGGAAGTTGTGCTCGGAGTAGACGTGCCTGAACAAAAGCCTGGGAATCTTTCCAGGGTGAAATTGAAGCACCCTTTCGATTCAGCCCGAAGACGAATAACCATACCCCGGCCCAGATTGAGCTCAACTGAACAACCTTCCGGTGTAAACTGGATTCGTGAATTCAGATGTTGTTTGAAGAGCTTGGAAAGGGAGAGACAGGTGTCCTTGCTCTGAGGCACATAGAAAGCATTGGGAAGATCAAGAGTTTTCAATCCTCCTTCAGACGGACACTCAATCGACAGGGTACCGGAAGACTCAGAGAAGACTTCATCATCCGAGTCGCTAGCACTAGCACTGGACAATCGTCGCCTATCAGGCATAAGATTTTTGAACAATTCCTTCCGGCAAGAGATGTGAACGGCTGTGTCTGAACCATCAAGACAGACCGTCCAATAGTCCGAAGGGGAGGAGGAGGCCTTCCCACCCCTTGGAATTATCTCTTTTCCAGACATTGACTTGTTGGTGGAAGATCTCAGTTTCAAATGGGCTGAAAATGAAGATAGGCTGAGCACAAGGATGAATGTGGTAGTGGGTTAACTAACTCTGACAGTAGTTTCTGAAGAGGGTTATAGATTTGATTTGGCGGGGAAAGTAGTCCTACTTATACCTGAGGAAGTCCAATTGCAGGCTGGATGAAGTATCAAAGTACCATTCTCATGCAACCTGAAGAGACATCAATCCATTCAATATTGCTTTGTGATCATATCTAAGTAAAGACGTTTGTATCCTAGATTCCTCTGCATTGAACCTACGGCTAGGTAAAAAATCAACGGGATATATCCGGGTAAAATAATCTTCTGGATCCTCAAGCTCAGGGAATTGCTATTGCCAAAGGAAAGCGCTTTTATTCACGTTGGCAAGGGGGTCTTCAGGCCTGTTTGATACATGAGCATTGAGAGCGTGAGGACTCGGGCAACCAAAAGAACTTGAAAGTCAGTGACAATGCAAGTCCATGACTGATTCAAAACTCACCAGTATGCTCTGTCTCCTTCTACTAGTTGTCTGGGGTCAACGAAGGGAGTCCGGGGGTGTTGTAGTTGGCACTTCAACTTCAAGTTGTTGCGCCGATTGAATAGTATGTACTAGGGAACAAGACGATAAAATCTCAAATGCTAGTTCTGAATGCCTCCAGATGGCCTGAACAGAACCTCAAGATCCCTTGTAACAAAACGATATTCATTTCTCTGCTACTATCTTGGCTGTCCAATAATCCAAAGCTGTTTCCATGGCGGCATCTCGCCTGAAGTTGAGAAACAGCCCACTAACTGTCCACACGTATGTAGATTAACCTGTGCAGCTTCATATGCCCTAAGTGGCTCAGGACTACCAGTACCCTGACATCGCAGGGGCAGAATTTCACGCAGTTTTTGCAATGGGAATTGCGAGTCTCTTTGCGATGCAATCGGAGATCTTCCTTGTGGAGATGTCGGTATAGGATTACTTTTGTATAAAAAAGAATGGCCCAAAGAATGGAGAATAACCAACTTTATATGCATAAAAGAATGTCCAATTATTTTCAAGCGCAGACATCAAACTTCATAGTATCACTTCCAAACATTTGAGTTGAACCAAGGATATTATCAAATCTTCGACGCACCGAGTCACTCAGAAAGAGGAGGGAAATCACGGACGAAGCTAGAGAAGAAAACAAAGTTAGCTTATGTCGTCCAATATGAGATGAAGAGTGCAAAGGTTGGGACACATACTGGGCAGGGCACTCATATCCAGCTGGGTTCTTGTTCAAGTACAGCTGGTGGTACTCTTCGGCATCCCACCACTGACCCGCAGGGACAACCTCAGTGGAAACGGGAGTCTTATACCACTCCTCGCTAACCTTCTTAGTGATAGTCTCCGCGATGCTCTGCTGCTCGGGGCCGTGTGTGAAGATTACACTACGGTACTGAGTACCGACATCCGGGCCCTGACGGTTCAAAGTCGAGGCATCGTGCATGCGGTAGAAAAACTCCAGGAGCTGACGGTAGGAAACAACGGAAGGGTCATAGGTAACCTGCAAAGCCTCGGCATCTAAACCGCAAAAGCAAAGAAAAGGAATCAGTATTCCATCTCATCTAAAACATTCCCCGCACAGGATTGCGCATGCCAAAGTACGAAAGTTTGCGGAGACCCCACAACACCGGAGCTTCGGACATGCAGGAAAAAAGAAAAAAAAAAGATCTTTTAACTTACGGCCAGTTGCGCCGGAGCAGACAGCTCGGTAGTTAGGATCCGAAGTCTGTCCTCCACAGTATCCAACCTTTGCTTCAAGCAGGCCCTTGCCGTTGCCGAAGTTCTTGCGGAAGAGGTGCTCGACGCCCCAGAAGCAGCCGGCGCCGATGGTGGCTTGTTCGGTAGACATATTGCGCGACTGGGATTCCGGTACGAGGGACAGGATAGGAGCGCTAATGGAGAAAGGGCGGACAAGTCGTGAAAAGAATGTTGAGGCGATCGGGGCGGCGAAAGTCATCAGAAATTATGGTGGGGACCAGTGGAAGTGGGGTGTGCGGATTGCAGACCTGTGGATGTAGACGAAGCAACACAATGAGATTGAATATAGAGTAAAAGGGGCCGTATAATATTATGGGTTATTGAGGGAGTAAGACTCGATTCTTGAATGATTCAGCTTGAGCTAAAGCTGTCATGCAGCCATGGAGTGGCGTCATTCTGTCTGACAAAGCAATACCCCATGAGACCTACAGCGAAGCCTTCTAGGGCTGGAGGTGGTGTTCTATAAGCCAGCGCGTTACAGCTCTAGCTACTATTTCTGTGACATTTACCTGAACCATTGAATAGATAGAGAGAGTTTATACCCGAGAAACGTCAAGTTGATCTGGATAAGAGACAAAAAGCGCAAGGTCGTTATTGTACAAATTGAGAAAGAATATGTCAAGAGAAACGAAAATCAGACGGCACAGGCACATCCAGAAGTAAAAATTAATCAACGACACGAGAGAAACGAAAAGCAAGCCAGTACTGTAAATGTATGATTCATCCATGAGAGCACAGCACCCAGGAAGAAAGAAATGACAAGAAAAAAAGAAAAAAGTGGTATCTTGTACGCCGACTCCATGCAACTCCGACGCGCCATTTGGTCGGACTGGGGAAAATAAAATGCACAGAGAAATAAAACGATCTAGCGGAGGCCATTTGAGGACCAATCCTGGGTATTTTCAGCCGAAGGTGCAGCCATAGCAGTGAGTCGTAGGGCATCACGGCTTGAGAGGCTACCATGTCGAGGTCGGACATCTCCTCCCAAGGTGGTTCGTCGTCCTGTGTTTTTCATCACAGGTAATGTATGAGGACTGAACACTCTAGGTTTGGCCTCAACTTCCCGCTCGCTCTTGACCATCCGGCGAGCTTGGGAGGCGGTAAACATCGTGGCCTCGCTGGGAGAGCTGCCGTATGTGTTAGAGCTGGGACTCCGGCGACGATGGATACGGAGAGAGTTCGCGGATGGGCCGAAGTGTCCGCTGGAGATACGGCGCATGGCAGAGTTGATCTTGATTGCCTCCTCTTTATCAGTCTTCCAGCTGTCTTTGGCTTCGACTTTGTTGTCAGTAACTGGACTGCTCAAGAAGTTTCCACTCGGGCTCCGAACAGCGATACGAGATGGTCGCTCCGCCAAGGTACGATTCAAGAAACTGCTGCCCTCAATATCACGGAGTGGGGAGACGTTTCGGTTGGAAAGCGGAAGAGAGGCAGTGGGAGGGGGTGCCAAGGGTGAGCTGTCAGTTCGCGGCTTAGACAGAAAGCCAGCCTTGAATCGGCTGTTATTCTTCTGAATATTCAGAGTTGGCTCGCCCGTTGGGCTAACGGATCGACGAAGGTTGCGCGGAATGGGAGATGATGACCGTGGAAGAGCGGGCTCATATGTCTCATCTGAAGTTTCCTCAGAACTGAACTCACTTGTGGAGTCTCGCTTCTGAGGTGACTTCTGGAATTCAGTTAAGGGAGCATCTTCTTCATCATCCTTCCAGCGGACTGATCTCTTGGTGGCCTTAGCCTGCGATTTTTTGGGTGAAAAGCTTACGCTCTTGCGGCCAGGTGCAGCCCGTCGACGACGAGGCGAGCCCTTCATTGGTGAAACAGGGGGAGCTGGCGCAATTTGGATGGAAGGCTGAAGTGTCTTCATTGGTGGAGGCATGCTCACCATGCTGAACCTCTTCTTGGCCTTCGACGGGCTAGGTGGCTTAACAGGACTTGGAGGCATTGCAGGGAAGCTACCATCGGGCTTGACAAGGTTGGATGCGGCGTTAGAACATGTTTCCAACATCTTTCCAAGAATCACACGACCTCTCTGGATGGCGTCGGTTGCGTTCAGCTGCATAATATCTTCAATAGAGGACATTAGCTCGAATTGCGCCTGAAGTAGCAATTGCACAGCAATGGCTTCGCCAGCCTTGTCCTGCTCCACGACGGCAGTCAGAGCCTCGCGCTCCGCATTGGATCTGAGAAGCTCAGCCTCTCTCTCCAAGTTCGCATAGTCGCTGGCGTCACTAATATCAAATTCCTGGAGTTGCTTGGTCGCATGCTCAACGGCCGAGTTCATGCCACGGTCCCAAGAGCACTTGGAAAGTCGCTGATTGTAGTGATGTCTGCTGCCTTCGAGCTCAAGGAGGATACCCTGTGCGCTCTTGCGAATCGCATACAAACTGGCGATACCTTCCCCATCATCACGCGCGGCGCAAACAGTATCGAACGCCGCAATCCAGGAAGACAGAATACCAATTCTCCGACTGATTTGTCTTGACTTCAGCATATTGTTGGTCTTCTCTTGTCTCTCTGGTTGAGCATGTTCGTATGCATTGCGAATGCGAGCAACGCCCTCGCGCATGACTGCGTCCTTCTTCTCGGTCTGCTTCTTGAATTTGGCAAAGGCGACATTTTCGTAGTCCTTTTGCTGTGCCTTGAGCTCATTGATCAATTTCATTTGTTCATCAATCTTGACAAGGAAATCCTTAACATGGCGATTCACGTTGAAGACATTTCGCGTAACCTTGGTTTGGATATTCTTCGCCCGGTTGGCATATCGCAATGTATTCTGAGTTTCGTCAAAATGCTGGCTTGACGGGCTGACACAAACGATCATAACAGTCTTGCAATTACCACCGAGGGCAAATTTGAGGAGTCGGGTAAGTTTCGAATTTCGGTAGGGGATGTGGTTTCGTTTTCGAGGATCGCAGAGTGCGTTAATGCAGCTACCCAGAGCTAAGAGTGACTTGTTGATGTTGGCTCCCTCAAGAAGACGTTCGCCTCGGTTTTTGGTAGCACTAGCCCGCTCGCTACCAGCAAGATCAATAATGCTCAGGGTGGCCATAGTATGGGGCTCATTCACATCGGCGTTTCGATCCTTCTGGGCGACGTTGATTTGAAGGACGGCGTGGGATCGAGAGGAAGTCGCATTGGCCTCTGTTGGGGACATGGTACGGCATTCGTTGCCCCGCATAATCATATCCATAACCTCCTGAACATTTTGAGGGTGATGGCTTGACAGACCAGGCACTGAGACCGATTGGTTCACGTCCTCACGCAGCATAAGACCAGACTTGCTGCCTCCTGGAACGAGCAAGTCACGAATGGTTTCGTTGTAGATTTCCAGATAGGAAAGGGATATTTCAGTCGCCTTCTCGTTCGATCGCTCGTCAATTCGCTCAAACAGCTCTTGCATAGTCATGAAAATTATACCGGGCTGTTGGGCTGTTCCCGTAATAGTATGAGTCTTTCCACATCCCGTCGCACCGTAAGCAAAGACTGTCGCGTTGTAACCGTCGAGGACGCTATCGAGAAGGTTGCGGGTTGTTGACTCGTAAACCTCGCCCTGAGAGGCATTTTGATCGAAGATACGGTCGAAGGCAAAAGTCTGGTCCTTGACGCGTTTTCCATTGGGCACCACGCTCCTGGAGAACTTCTGGACAGGGTTGTCCTCTGGAGGATCAAACACACTAGTAGATGAATGTCAGCAAGACCATTTCCCTCTACTCAGCTGGTGAATTTGTTGATCAGGTCTTCCACATACAGACATCGATCGTCAATCACCTTTACAATCGACCGTATTCCTTTCTGATTCAGTTTTGGCGCGGGCACACCTGCCA
The DNA here is from genome assembly GCA_039634405.1 of Penicillium herquei. Lineage (NCBI taxonomy): Eukaryota > Fungi > Ascomycota > Eurotiomycetes > Eurotiales > Aspergillaceae > Penicillium > Penicillium herquei. The sequence continues at coordinate 1,434,254 of CP098387.1, read as the reverse complement.
GTGATCCATCACCGAGGAAAAGAGGGCCATCGTCGGTCTTCGTTATCTGGGCTGCCTCTCGGATAGTGAAAGGTCGAACGCGGACTGTAACCGTGATTGAGGAGGCGCCATCAGGGGCAGCCATGGTGGAGGATCGGGTCGAAAGCCGCCTGCACGTCGCACTGTTGCGGGGCCGGTATGTCGAAGCCTTATCGCGACCTGCGTTCGGCACGGCCTGGAGTTGGATGGGTGGTTGGGTTGTCGAGAGTTAACAATGAAAGGGCGAAGAATGTGTGGAGTTAATGGGTATGGGGTTCATGGGATGCAGTATTCTCCGAGAGAGTTCTGCTGGAAGTGATTTCATTTGTTGATGCGTGGCACTTGTTGTCCACTCCTGGTTGCTCTGGGCAACGGTATGATAGTGGCGATAAGCTTCAGATAACGCGTGGAAGTTACTCTCCATACCTTAATTTCCGCGATTTACATCGAATTTATGTTTACACCACGCACCATATCCCTGTTAATATACGCACTTACTTGTCTCTGCTTCAGAATTGTGGGGACGAACACGATACATCCCAGCTGAATGAACTAATTATAGAAGACTTCCAAAATCTATAGATCTCCAATTGCCAAGTAGAAATTCACACATACATGACTTGAATTGTCTTCACATTTTTCAATTATTAAACAGCTAGGTCAATTGTACGCTTGCATGCCCAGGTGCTATCTCAACAATATGTACGAAGTAGATAGAATTTTAGATTGCAGATCCTAGGTAATAGTAACGTAAAGTAGATCGTATTAGTTTGTCTCCATAAATTCATCAAGCATCGCTAAAGGTAGAGCAAAATATGAAGAGAATTGGGGAACATTGAACGCCATGGCACCATGATCATAAAGCAAGGCCTCCCCTCCGCCAATATTGAACGCCACAAACCCCGTGATCTTCATTGGGGTCGTATTTGCATGAGACTTGGAGAAATCGATGTTCGCTGAGCTCGTATCATTGCTGCTCATCATTATCGTACTCTGGTACGAGGATGTCCCAACTCTGGTCGTCATTGGCATTGCTTCCGTCTCGGAAGCGCAAAGCGATCAAATCTCCATTTTGACGGCGAATATCCTCAATGCTGTTGCCGGATTCTTCAGACACCACCAGAGGTTTCCAACCCTTAGAAAGATTGCTTCGATCGACGGGAACGCCAAGCTCGATGTCCTCTGTCTGCTCTGGAATCGCTTCGCCGTTGATATCAGTCAGTGGGCGAGATTTCAAGCCAAGCAGGAGCTTGTCTTTGGCTTTGGAGATGTTGTCGTAAGGCTTGAGGTCGACCAGAACGGTAATTTTGTGTTTCCTGAACAACATGGTCACCCCGGTCATGTCTGGGTGGGATCCTGGTGGGAACTGTTTAGCTTTGATGTTAGCTTGGACTGATCTTGCTATAAGACTAAGAGCATCTTATCATATTACCATCCTGACAAGAATTCGAGAGCACTCTAGCTGTGTGATGAATACCAGAGGTTGATTTCCAAGGTTGCCATAAAAGTATTTACTGCTGGCTGACGTATCGCGTCGCCGCTTGCTATCTTGACCGCCTTCGGGATCATCCCCACGACTCCGAAATTCTACTGACTCTACAGAGGACTGATTATAACGTGTGAACTTTACACGCCGAATGCAATTGGTTTCCATACTCATTTAAGCTTTGCAGCAGCTGATCCAGAGCCTAAAATATTACTAGCCACCCTTCTTCTTCCTTTTCAAGGCACGCTGCCTCTGTTCACCCATAATCGCCCTACATAAACCATCCGCAACCACAGCTGCCAAAGTTTTAGCAATGGAGCCTCAACCAATCTCCCCCGAGGCCGCAGAAAATTCAGTTTTCCTAAAGCTGGTACACTGGCACAAGCTTTTCGAATCCGACAGCCCCCCTCGACTCGGTATCGATGTTGAAAAGCGCATACCTTATGCAGCTTTCTCTGGATTTGTTTCTGGATTGGCCCTGGGGTATGCACACGGTAGCAAAAGGGCAGGCCTGGTGTTCAGAGCTGAGAACGCACATCGATTCCCAACATCTTCCCAGGGTTGGTTCCAATATCACAAGACAAAGAACTACATCTCCATTGTTGGTGGTGTGAAGGATGGAGCCAAACTAGGACTCAGACTGGCAACTGGAGCGTTAGCATTTTCCTTATTCGAGGAGACAGTAGACTATGCCCGACATGATGAGCGAGACTTTTTGTCAACAGTGACGGCTGGCTTGTCATTTTCTGGAATCTACAGCTTACTGTGTATGGTTATGAAAATCCCCTAATGCCGAAAGTATGTTTGACTAACTTTTATCATACTTTTAGCTCGCCATGATCTTTTCACCGCAGCTCGTACCGCAAAGCTTGGTTTGAAGCTGAGTTTGACATATGGTCTCCTGCAAGATGCCTTGGAGACTGCGAAAGGAAACCGCCCGCGATATCTAGATTTCTTCCTGGGGAAGCGCCATTCTTCATCCAAGGATGAGGGCTCTATTTGAAATCAAAAACTCCAGCAACACTTGAGTTTTTTCTTGATGAATGCCTGTTCATCTCAACCATCTCAACTCCACCTGCAACTCTGAGATCCCCAAGACAAGCTTCAGCTTTTAGAAGGTCATGCATGAGCTGGGTTTCCTGGTCTTCGCCAGCGATTGGCAAGACACAAATATGGAATATCCATATGCTGATTAAAGGTTCAGCCATTCGGAGGTTGTGGGTCCGTTTGTCCAAAGGCAGAGAGGCATTTTGGCGGCATTGTTTGCATATTTACATACCCTCCATTCTCTTTGTCCTGCTTTCACGTCTGATTTGTATCTCTTTTACTGTTTGATACCCTTTTGTCTCTTTCTCAAGTACATCTTTCTTCTTTATGCCTGACACGTGACCTCCGTGTGTCCACCTGACTTGTATGTATGTCAGTGGGCGTTGATTGCATTAGCTCAGGCACAATTCCTGGTCAAAAGTACATAGTTTGGACCTATGTATCTTTATGAGGACCTTTCCTTTTCCTCTCTAAGTAAGGAGGTAATCCCTTGGAGTCTTTTTCCTCTTTAGGCGGAATATCCGGATTTGGTGTAAGAACTGCCCTAAGCACTAAGACAATTCTTGCTCTTCCCCTACAATTGTATAAATGCCATAGAGCCTCCAGATGATCCAAACGAGGTAACATTAGACCATCTCATGCAGATAAAGCAATCTACCAGCATGAACTGTTGGGGGCGAGGATCATCAATCTCTGCAGGCACCGAAGCAATGCGGCGATCCGAACACAATTGACCGCTCTAAGCCGCCCCCACCATGATATTAGACCTATACAAATTTTCTTTCTCTTTTGATCCCATTCCTTGTATGAGATTCTTACAATCATCATAGAAGGGTGAAATAGTGGAGCTTTCCGACAGCGGGTTCCCATAGAGTTTCCGAAGGTTTCCAGATGATCGGTGGAGCTCAACCGCATTTGACGTAGCTGAGTCCTTCCTTTCCCCCCACCTTTTTCGCCTGAAGAGAGAGACTTCCCCATCTTCTTCTTGAACATCTTTCTGAACCCACACCCCACCCAACCTCACCCACTACATCTGGTGATGTCTGTCTGTTAGTGCTCAATTTAACCCATTGGGCGTGGAGAGAATGCCGACGACCAGCTTGACATCTGCGCAGCTTTCGTCGACGTCATCGTTTTATTGACGCTCCTCTGGGTCTATGCTTGTCTCAAGTTGAACTTGTCTATTCAAATTTTTATATCTGTGATCGAGTATGCGTCGCCATGGCAGGGCCGGCGGCGGGCCTACGAAGGCCGTCTCGCCCATGTCTGATAACCTGTCCCTTATACATTCCTTCGATTCGGTGATGAACCCGAACCGACCTGCGCGCCCTTCGCCCTTAGCCTCCTCCCACATTAAAGCGCTGCCCCTAGAACTGGTCGATCGTCTGCGATCGTTCCCTCTCTTCCAAGCCACACCTGAATCCTTCTTGATCGAAGTCGGACAGCACCTCCGCCCACAACTCCATGCCCCGAATGACTACATCCTGACTGAAGGCGACGACGCGAGAGCAATCTACTGGTTGGTTCGCGGTGCTGTCTCAGTGACATCGCGTGATGGCGAAAGTATATATGCTGAGTTGAAGCCTGGGGCATTTTTTGGTGAAATTGGTGTGTTGATGGATCGGCCACGTACCGCGACGATTATTGCTCGCACCCGATGCATGCTGGTCGTGCTCTCCAAGGAGGACTTTCGAAATATATTACCGCGCTTTCCAACGGTTGAGCGCGCGATTATGGAAGAAGCCCAGGAGCGATTGATGATTCTAGAAAAGAAAAAGAAGGAAACATCGGCACCAGTCGTAGACGACGAACCGAGTCCAACCGGTGTACGGAGAGGCTCCAAAAGACTACGGGAAAGCTTTTCCAAAGACCTCGTTGTTGCTGAAGATGATGATTTAAGTGTCAAGTCCGTGCATAAGAAGCGGAAATCACCGAGCCCGGGCCGTCGCGATGCGGCCAGTGCTCTAGCTAACGGGTTGGTGAACGTGCGTCTGTTGCTTAAAGAACTGCCTCTCTTCTCCGGGTTGCCAGCCGATATTCTTCACTTCTTGGGATTGAATGCCCAGCCATCGTCTTTCCCTCCATTTACCGACATCATTCAGCAAGATACCCAGGGCCGTGAACTTTATTTTATTGTCCGCGGTGAAGTGGAGGTTCTGACCGAGAAGCGCCCAGCGCATAATGAACAAAATGGCAAGACTAATGGAGTTGGCCATGCTGGGGTCGAAATTAAAGCGCGTCTCAAACAGGGCCAGTACTTTGGAGAAGTGGTGAGCCTAGCTTTGGCGCCCCGAAGGACCGCAACTGTCCGTTCAGTCACATCGGTTGAATGTCTTATGCTTAGTGGAGACGTACTGTCCAAGTTCTGGGAGATGTGTCCCACTGATATCAAGGAACAGGTTGAGCGGACTGCCCAGGAAAGGCTGCAGGCAGCTTCGGACGGCGACGTGGTTATGACCGATGCAATGGAAGACCAATCTCCAATGGGCGATTTGAACATTGATGATCGATTCAAATTCACAGCTTCTCGCAGAAAGTCTATGCCTCTATTAACCTTGACGGAGACCGAGCTCGATGGTCCTCACCAATCTGTATCAGGCGAGGATCAAGAGCACCCGTTGGCACGGCCATCAGATCCTGATCCTTATCTGAGTCTTGGGCTAGACAAAGTCCGGCTTCGAAGTCGGCGTGGCTCAGTGGCCCCATTGACGCCGGAAGAAATGACTGGTGAACACCAGCGACACTCGCCTGCTTCTGAACCACGATCTGCCAGCTCATCATCATTTGCGCTCCCGGAAAGTGTCGATCTCTCAAAGTCGCAAAAAGTCTCCCGATCACCTGCAGGTGCTCACTATGGTGTATTCCCAGACAGTGTACTGCTGAATATCTTCCGTTTCTTGGAATTCCACCACCTTCTTCGACTACGTGCTGTGTCATCTCACTGGTCTGAAATTCTGAACACATCAGAAGAAGTGGTCCAGGATTTGGACTTGAGTGTTTACAACCGCAAAGTTACCGACGAAGTTCTTGTGAAGGTCATTTGCCCATTCGTTGGCAACCGACCACGCTCGGTGAACATCAATAATTGCTTCCATGTTACGGATGAGGGGTTCAATGCTCTCGCGACTACCTGTGCACCAAACTCCAAAATATGGAAGATGAAGAGCGTTTGGGATGTCACAGCTTCTGCAATTCTGGAGATGTCCAGCAAGGCCACTGGCTTACAAGAAGTCGACTTGAGCAATTGCCGAAAAGTTGGTGATACCCTCATGGCTCGTATTCTTGGGTGGGTAATCCCCGGAAATCAGAGGCCCACTGAAGGAAAAAGTGCTTCTATCAAGCCTACTTTTCAAACTTCAGATAGCCTTGTCTATGGCTGTCCGGAATTGAAGAAACTCACCCTCTCATATTGCAAACATGTGACGGATCGATCTATGCACCACATTGCATCCCACGCAGCGGGTCGAATCGAAGAAATGGATTTGACGCGCTGCACAACAATCACAGATCAAGGATTTCAGTACTGGGGTAATGCCCGATTCACCAACCTGCGCAGACTTTGCTTGGCAGACTGCACATACCTAACGGACAACGCAATTGTTCATCTGACAAATGCGGCCAAACAGCTCCAGGAGTTGGACTTGGTAAGATGATTTATGCTCTATACTTTATTTGTATGAAAGCTAACACTTCTACTTAGTCATTTTGTTGCGCCTTATCCGATACTGCAACTGAAGTTCTTGCACTCCAGTGCTCTCAATTAAAGTATCTCAATATGTCGTTCTGTGGCTCAGCAATCTCCGATCCTTCTCTTCGGAGCATTGGCCTTCATCTCCTCTCACTCCAACACTTATCCGTCCGTGGTTGCGTTCGTGTTACTGGCGTTGGTGTGGAAGCTGTTGCCGAGGGTTGTCACCAACTGAAGTCTTTCGACGTGAGCCAATGCAAGAACCTTCTTCCTTGGCTCGAAGATGGTGGTGCCATGCGATATGAGCCACGTATTGAGTTCCAGATCGTTGCCTCCAACGCACGGCATTCTCGATAAAGCAAAACAATCGCACGCTTCAACTTTGGGCCCTGGATGCCTGGGTGTCTGGGGTTGAGGATGTACACAGTAACATCCATTGTTTCCGTGTGATTGACTGCAGCATATTCTAATTATTTGCGATAATCCCCCCCCCTTCCCTCATGTATCTTTTTCCAGTTTCCAGTTTCTTCATTTTGTCACCTTGGATCTACTATTGACGTCTTCACATCATTTGGGAGTTCAGGCTTCTTTGGCGGGCACGCTTTTTTCGTTCTTTTGTTGGCTTCTACACGTATAGATTGGGCTCCGGATTTGGGCTACTGTGTTTCCGAAATATGGGGTTTTGGATTCGTTTTCCTGGTTCTTAAGCTACTCGAGCATGGCTGGAGTTCCCAGACTGAACGCATATGGTCGCTTTCTATGTTTAATTTCTCAGGATATGAGTTTTTCATTCTCGCCATTTACTTACGAAGATAATGCTGCCACTGCTTACGGCCTTTTTTGTCAAAAAATTTCTCTTTCTCGTCATTGAGTTCTCTCTTCCTGAAACTTGACCCGCCTGTGTCTCTTTTCCCTGGAGAGTTGAATCGTATCTAGGCATGACTTAAGTACACTATGAGAACCTTCAGGGCCAGCATTCGAGAGACTTGTAGTACCAGAATTGGACAGCTATGTATACCAAGTATTTTCTCCATGACTCAAAATGTTTCATACGTATCAGACTAAGGCTAATGGCCACTGATGTGGCCTAACCTTTGAAGACATTGATTCATGACCCTCTATGCCATATGAGCTTAATCAAAACATCTAAACACAGGAGTTGTAGTTCATCATTGTTATTCTTTTCTTTATACAAAGATCTCTCTGTGCTCCTTGTCTTCATTGTCATTGTATTCACTTCCAACTAGTCGTTGAAGACTTCTTATATCATGGGCGATGTCTGTATTCTTCCTTATTTGTACGTGACAGAGTGATGGATTCGCGAGGGGTATTTATTGCAACATATGGATTCCTGAGTATATTCAATGTTGAATAGTCAATAGAACACATTCAATAGTCGGTATAACTCGACGATCTCACATTAAGTTGTCCCATCTTCCTCCCCCAAACACAACACGACTCATACTTTGCTATCTTCCAAATCCTCATACTCTTCCATCTTCCAACCCACAACAAAAACGCTCAGAATTTCCAAACAAGTCTTGAGAAGCTCTTCTCTGGTGACCTTCTGGCCAACCTTTTTGCTTTCCTCGGACTTTGTTACCTTTCTAGCCACCCCTCTCTTGTCACCTTGGAAGTTTATCGAAATCCCACCCATCAAACATCGACATATCAACATGGATGACACGTCTTCTCTTGTCTTCGACACTCTTTCCGCCCCGTCCGCAGAACCAGCATCTACCATGACAAACAATCAAGTTTCTGATCAAATGGAAGCTTCATCCACGGAGCCTGCAGCCACGGAGCCCGCCATGCCTACCACTAGTCTCACTTCACAGCAGGGATCGAAGCGAAAGGCGAAGGATGCACCAAAGCAGACTCGTCGCAAGCGACACGAGCCCGAGCCGGAGTGGTCCAAGTTGGTTCGTGAGAAGCAAGACAAGGAACAGGCACGAAGTACTCGCTGTCGCCAGGCCTGCGACAGATGCAAGGTAAGACCAAGCTATAATTCAATCATCTACTACCCCAAAACCAAGATAACATAATACTAATTCTTACAACCTCCACAGATGAGAAAGGCTCGTTGCGATCCCGGAGGTGACGAGACTGATGGTGCTTGTATGAGCTGCTACTTGGAAGGCATCGCTTGCAAAGTCACTGACCGGGTCACGAATGAGACCTTCATTCGTGGCGAGGCTGGTATGCTGAGACGCCAGCTTGCAGCTGTCCGGGAAGAGCTGAAACAAACGGCCCAGCACCTTGACAATGCTCTGGAGAGCAATCGGCGCCTTCAGATGGAGAATGCTAGCTTGCATGTCGAGATAAATCGGCTGAACCAGATGAATCGGGCATGGTCCCTGGGTGAGGCTCACCCCCCTGGCTTTAATCGCGCTGCTTTCCCACACCTGAGCCTGGTAAGTCTTGAAACTGTGATTCCCATCCCTCACTTTCACTTTATATCTCCGTCTTCAAGTTTGATTTCTAACTAACTGGTTCATACTTATAGGGTCCTGAGCTTTTCGAGAACCCCGAGTACAGAAACTAAGCGGGTCGACCAACAACAATTCGACTAGCGAGTGACTGCCATGAACATGGGCTCTTTTGCGGGTTGTGGGCTGTGGATGTTTCGGTGGTTGTGTCCTCCAAAGGGGGTGTATGAGTCTTTCAAGGCTGGAGAATGAGAGTCGTGGTCGCGGTACATAGACCGAGCGCTGGGACGCCAGACTTGTTGTGGATTGCATAAATTTGTACGAAGCCAATCCATTCTGTACGATATTTTCACTTTCAAATACAACTTTTCTGGTCATATTGTGGGGATTTTCTGAGGTAGAATGGTTGTTATTTTAGATGTAAGGTTGAAGTTGTCAAGGCTACACGACAGTGCTGCTTTAAGCACACGTGGGAGTTATCGATGTATGAGGAAATGGCGCACGTGCGTCCTTAAGCCCACCGAAGTGAGATTCTCCTCGAGCTGAGACGGCGAAAGTGGACTGAGAATACTCTCCCTCACTTCTGGGGAATTCTCTGAGAGTTCATGGTATCTCCACTGGATGTATCCGAGTCTAGCCTTACTTCACATCAGATCCAATAGCGCAAGTATCTTCGTAAGGTTTTCTTTTGCTTGGTGGAGAATGCATACTACAAGCTTCAAGTTTATGTACATATTAAGACTTCTATAAATCATTTATCTTAGGCGAGACGAGGATCAAAAACTGAAGACTGGAGCAAAAGAGCTCCAGGGCTATATGATTTCTTTGTACCAGCGAATCAAATTGTACGTCTGGGTATGTAATTGAAGAGATGATGTACAAGAAACAAAGGACATTCATTGCAGCCTCAGGTTATGGTTCTGAGATTTCATCACCAGGTTGCGTTTTGCTTCCAACAACAGCAAATACCTTTACTCTCGCACCATGTCCTTACATCCAATGAACTGACCTCGCGATCTTCATCAACAAGACGAAGTCCCTCGACATTCAGCCATGTTGCAAGGTCTTCCAAAATGATTGGATCGTACGTAAGTATCTTCTCATGCCATGTCGGATACTTGCGACTTCCTGTAGATGATGATGATGATGGAGAGAGCTTTGGCTGTGCCCGCACGGCTTTGGTAATTTGGGACAATAAGTCCGGCAAACTTTGCTGTGTGGATGCAGCCGCTTGGTCAGAGGTAACAAGTGCCGCAGATGATGTTGTTTTCTTGGTGGTCTTGGTGGTCTTCGTTGTCTGAGTAGTTTTGGTAGTCTGACTTTTGGAGGTGGGCTTTCGTTTCGTGGGGGATTCGTGCGAGATGCTAGTCAATATCTCCAGTGTAGGTTCGGGGGATAAGCGTCGAGATTTAGGGGTATAGAGTTGCTGTACTCGACTTGGGGAGAGAAACAGCTCTTCCTCAGAGTCTTGAATTTCATCAACGTCGATAAATGATGGCGAGGGTGCAGGAGCTTTCGCCGGCTTCCTTTGTTTCTTTGGGCTGACCGAAACATCTTCACTGGCTGGGATGAGGGTTTCCTTTGCTTTGGAAGATGTAGTAGACTTGGTTTTCGCTTTGCTCCTGGGCTTTGTCTTTTCAGCTGGCTCCATTTTCCGCAGATCATTTTCCGGAGCTGGTTCTTGAACTTCAGCGGGCATACCACTAGTCCCGTGCTTAGATTCCCAGCACTTTTGGAGCAGATCGATCATCTTCTTGCGACCCCTCACAGACTTGAATCCAAAGGCAGTAACTTGCTTTGACAGTTCGGCATCTGTGAATCCAGCATAATGCGGCATGGAAGGCCGCTGTGAGTCAGCTTTCTGGCTACTGGAAGCAGATGCTCCAGTTTTCTTTTTGTCGGTTGGGGCTGGAGCTGTTTTGCCAAGCGATGGCTGCTCATTGACGGCTGGTTGAAGTTCTCCTTGATGCAGTTTTGAGGTATCTTTTGAAGAGACAGGTGTGTCAAGATCAACGTCGAGCCAATCATCGTCAAGACGTGCAGAGGTATTTCGAGGATTCCGTGTATTGGTCTTGGATACGTTTGAGGGAGCCACCTTTGAAGGAGCAGGCGCTTTTTTCTCTGCTTCGACTAAAGATCCGGTGGAGTCTCGAGATGCAACTCCCCACAGGTTCTTCGTGCCTGTCAAGCCAGCTCCCAGGCGTGTAGGCGTACTATATCCTGTAGTCTGTCCACCATATGAAAGACTTTCAGATTCACGAATAGCTTGTTGCAGTTCTCTCAAAGTCTCGGGAGAATCTTCTCTCTCCAGCTGACTACAAGTACCGAAGATAAGATCCTGGTCATTCAAAGCTTTTGCAGCAGCTTCGGGAGATAGAACAATAAACGAAGGTTCCTCCGCTGCCGACTTGGCTTTTCGACGAGATTTGGCTTTGCTGATGTCTGGCACGATATCCTCCATCAAGTCTGAGTCTGAAACTTCATTGGAAGTATATTGCGCTGTCATCCTAGCCGTGAGAGTAGTAAATTTCTTCTGGCTTTTTTGAGGTTTCTTTTTCGTTGGCGTGCTAGTTGATGATCTTTTTGTACCTGTAATCATGGATTGCAGTGCTGGATCGACCAGCTTCGGTGCGTCAGTATTCATCACCAATCGAGGAGTATCCAACTTTCTTCTCACATACCTCGATTCGTCTTCGTTTTGTCGGACCTCCATTGTGTGATTTCGGACCAGTATCACAGGAATCTGACGCGCTGCCAGCGTAGTTGAAGTCCGAAAGCAAACTGCCAAATCCACCTGTTTCGCGGGTTTCGAGCGCTTCATCCTCCGCACTAACGTTTATCTGGGGAGTCTCTTTCGGGGGAGTCCAGTCCCGACGTCTCGCCATTGCTTCGTCCAATTTCAAAGCTTCATTTAGGCTTAAATCTTCAGCCACTTTGGTCTCAACGGATTCGGTGGAGGCTTCTGCTGTAGAACCAGACTTCGGTTCTGCTTTCTCTCCTTCCTTCGCCTGAGAAGCATCACTTGCTTTGCTGACTTTGCCAGATAATTTCATATTTCCCACGTCCTTCGCCTTCTTGCTTATTCGGGGTGCGCTTTTCTTCTTCGCCGGAGCTTTCTTCGCAACGTTATCCCTGGAGTCAATTGACCCCATCTCCAAGTCTCCTAGAGCGGCAAGATTGGGTTCCGTCGTAGCTTTTTTCGTCTTCGGAGGTGGTTTAGAGACATTCTTCTCATCTGTAGCGGTCTTTGCTGCTTTCTTCACAGTCTGACGTTTTTTCTGGGCTGTTTTCTCGGTCGTCTTGGGCTCTGGGAAGAATCGAGATCGCGTCGGACATGGTAGCTTGGAGGGCGATGGCAAGGGCGGTGGCGCTTGATCCAGTGGCAATGGTTCGGGGAGCGTGCTGGAATTATTTGAACTCTTTGTAGGCGTTCGCATGGGCAGCGTCGGGGAAGAGGACAAAATGATGGCCTCCGCAGCGCTCGCCATTATGATGAGTGTCGAGCTTGACGAGGCTAAATGATGATCAAATTATTAGCTGCGGATGAATCCGGCCATGGGGTTTAATATCGCAGCTGCAGCGAAATCATTGATAGATTCTAGGCCATGTTTTCGCTAGATTGCAAGGTAAAAATAGTTGCGATAGACCGCGACTCGCGACACTGCGATAACGAAGATCAGCGCGTCGGTCAAGTTGGGGTTGCCGCATCGGGACGATAACAAGTCACTCCGGGCAACGCACGGTATTTGACCCTTTCTTCCAAGTACACAAGGATCACATTTACAAGAAAAGTTTTTCTAGTAGGTATTCCAGTCTTGAAGATTTCTGCGGCTAGTAATATTTCATGAAGTCTCATACACCTGACAGCCTGAGTCCTCTAATGGTAGTAGGTACTAGTAGTATATGCGGCTATACTACTATGGAAATTGAGGCATATCCAGTCGGAGCTTCAAGTTGCTTTCTGAGGGCCGGACATTCAAAAAATATATTTACATGGAGTATGTCGTGGCCTATGGCTGCACGTAAACTTGAATTGTACATGTATGGCGTTACATCGTGATATATATAGTATATGGTAAATGGATCTTCTGGAAGAATTGTCTGGAATAAAATAATATGCTAATCAGGGCTTGGATGCGCTGTTTGTTTGGTCCGACAACCAGCGCTCGCTGCAATATGCGTATACCAGTTAGGGGTACATATTCAACTTCAGTAGCTGGCTAATTCGGGAACGATGCATTGAAGCTGCTTAACTTGAAGCGACATTTCAATCAACTTTTAGTCCATTGTTCACGGGTAGCTTTGAGCACGAGTTCCTCCTGCAGCTGACAGGAAACCATAAAATCGGCCTTGAGACGAATCATGCATTTACAGTGCAGCAAAGCCCAGGGTGATTCGTGGATCACTCCATTGAATGGAGAGGTGCAGTATAACCAACTCATAGGCATAATGACCTCATGGCTGAGACTCAAGCTCTCGGTGGAAGCATGTTGTTTCCATGTCTATTTGAGTGCCGGCTTCAGCTTCTTCTTCCTCTAGTTGAATTCCGCATAATAGAAAATGAGATTTCGGTATTTGCTGAAATATTCTCTCATGATCCACGCAGAGCAATGGCACCCAGAATTGACAGCTCGAGTCGTCGCTTGACGTCATCATCGGTGGGAGCTTTAGTCTGTGCACGATCTATTTTTGTACCAGGGGAAGGCAATGCACCAAGCTTGTAAGCCTTTTTGATCTTGGTAATATCAGAAATCTCTGAGAGTGACTGGTCGTCGAAAGGCACAGAAGTTCCGACCACAGAACTTTCCAGATGTGCGGCAACGGAGTCATGAGTTATCTCCGAGGAGATGGAGACTTTCACCACCAACAAATCCTTGGTGGAGTCGGTAATGCCAAATTTGCGAAATGATTCAGCGATCTGATGAGGTTAGTTTATTTCTGGCTTCATGGACATTCTATTGCGTTCCAATAGAACTACTCACATTAGTAGCGGGGCTGAAGGAGATAACAATCTCCGAATGCACATTGTGGGATTTCAGACGATTGTTCGAATAGTCATTGACAGCTCGAAATATAGCTGCAATTGCATGTTGACGCGACAAAACCTATAGAGTGACATTATAAGCAATTGAATTTTTCCAATTTTAGATTCCAGGTGCATATAGCGCTAGCCACCCACCATGCTCGCATCAATTAGTGCATATTCAAAATCCGCATTACCAGCAAGAAGCTGCTGGCGCAAAGAGGCCGAATTCTCCACATTCCGGTATAGTGCCACATGCACTGGCGCGTTAGGAAGATGAGGGATATTGATGGTTTCCAATTGTGGCGTCATGGTTAATAGCTCACGTAACATATGGTCATATGGTCTTCACAAGCTGCCTTCCCCCCACTATGGAGGAGTAACTATTGCCAGATCACGTGACTAATTCTGGAAGCTTCGGAGTTAAGAGAAGCCGGTATTCCGGATGTGAGTAATCAAGCCTGATATCATCTGCGGATATATTTGGAGAGGATCTTCTTCCCCTCAGACTTCATCTCACTTCCGACATCACCGTCGTCATGGCTTTCTTCCTTCGGCGCCCGTTCGCCGTCTCATCGGCACTACACCAAGTGCCTAAGCTTTCCAATACCGCTCGCTTTATCCACAACTCTCCATTCAAGCCCACTCAGGCTACTCAATCCCTCGGTGCTTCTGCCTCGGTCCTCACCAAGTCCCGCCAGGCTTTCCAGAATGCCTTCCGTCGCACTTACATGCAGCAGACCTACAACAACAGCCAAAGTGGCAATATGGGTCAGAAGCTGATGTACGGCGCTGCTATTGTTGGTGGAACCGTTCTGGCTACCAACTTCGTGTTCAACCGCGAGACTCGTGAGGATGGCGGCATGCCTGCCTACGAGCGAAGCTTCCTGAACGAAACTTTCATGCACACTGGTCTTGGTCTTGGTATTATTGCTATTGCTGCTCGCGCTCTTCACACCAATGGTTGGTCCTACCGCCTGATGGCTATGAACCCATGGCTCGTTCTCGGTGTTGGTCTGGTTGGCAGCGTTGGCTCTATGTACGGCACTTTCTACACTTCCCCGGATAAGTAAGTTTCACAGAATCATCTCCACTCGCAAATAACAGTGCTAACGTTTTAATTAGCTACGTCATGAAGTACGGCTTCTGGACTGCATTCAACCTTACTCAGGCCGCTCTCCTTTCCCCATTGATGTTCTACAACCCTGCTCTGCTTGCTCGCGCCGGTATGTACACCGTTGGTCTGATGGGATCAATTGCTTTTGTTGGCGCTACTGCCAAGCAGGAGAAGTACCTTTACCTCGGTGGCCCACTGCTTGCCGGTGTGACCCTCGTTGCTCTTTCCGGATTGGCCCCAATGGTTCTTCCCGCCACTGCTGCTCGTACCTTGATGTGGTCTGAGCGTATCTGGCTGTATGGTGGTCTGGCTGTCTTCGGTGGCTTCACTCTGTACGATGTCCAGAAGGTCCTGCACCACGCTCGTCTGTCTCAGCGTGGTATCATGAAGCGTGATGTTGTCAACGAGAGTGTCAGCCTTGAGCTGGACTTCATCAACATCTTTGTCCGCATGGTTCAGATCCTGAGCATGCGTGGCAACAACCGCAAATAAGCAACTCGCACTACGCCCTGTTATATCTTCACCTTTTCCTTTCTCTTGATTCCCTCGACTTTTTGTACTTTTAACGAACCGTTTTGGTTCCGTTCTTTTGCCTCCGTATGAGGAGGATTGTCTTTTAGCGCATACCAGATGGAGACAAATCTCCACTCCATTACTTCTATTTGAAAATAAAAAAAAAGATGATAGAACTGCACAGGCCAAGGACTTGACCTTAGGTTTCTGAAATATTTTCCATTCCCAGCTATGTAGCTATTAGCATTACTTTATTCCATCTTGACTAGAGATATGTAGTAAATCTTCTAGTAAGATATGCTTAATATCTCGCCGAATGTCGTCACCCCAGATCCATGGCAAAGTAGGCCCTTTGTAGTTGATAGTCGTTCTCGTCATACAGCTCTGATCATCATGAAGTTGTAGCCTCTGAATCCCAGATCCCCTGCGTGTAATGCTGCATGAAAACCATGGGGACCGTCTGTCACCTGAGATAGAACCGCAAAACTTGGTCCGTCAGGTCCGTATTCCTGAATTGAGGTTCTTCGAAATTGAATCTTTCTTCATAGCTCTCCGAGTACCGTTTCGTATCTGTGGTGCTCCAGTGTTCACATTGACAGGCATCGACACGATCTTCTTCCGGACTAGTGCCCAATTGAGACCTGCAATATCGAACAGATTCAACTCTTCCCGGATACGATGCCAGATTCTTGTGTCAATTTGCCGATAAGTGAGCAGAACCAATGCTGCAGTCTTCCAGCCTCTGATGCGATCACTTGAAAAACGCAATTGGACAATACTATCTTCGCAAGGACGGTTGATAAAGTGGTTGAACAGCGGACCCTTGTCGTCCTTCTCATCGGCGATCCAGCCGCTGACCTGGTGGCGGATCTTAAACTTGACTCCCGAGTGACATCGCTTAGGGCCACCAGTCAAACATCCATCTTCATGACAGGTACCGGGCGAATTGATCTTGAAAGTGAAGAGAAGGGAGTTGTCCTTCAGTCCTTCCAGGTTGACAAAAACGCTGTTCCTCAGATTGAACTCAACCCATGTCTCATGTTGTATGTCAGGCCAAAGCTCAGGGTGTCGTAATTTTTGTTTGAGGTGCATGGTTCCGGAAAGGATGTCGAATTTTGCGTCAAGCTCAGTGCTTGGGGAGCTGAGATCTTCTATTCTGCCAGTGATTTGATTTTGTATCTTCAAGCTGGTGACGTTTGTAGGTGGACGTGGTGCCTGCTGGCAGCCACACGAGGAATCGTCACTAGCAGGAGTTCGGGAAGTCAGTTTGTTTTCGAGGCTTTCCACGAGATAACAATTGGCACTAACCAGCGCCAATACATTCTGTTTCTGTTGTTGAAGTCGAAGATATGAGGTTGGGTGTTTGTGAGGCTGAATAGAGGTTTCGTCGCCGTTCAGTGTTGTGGGTATTGCTGGCCAGGTGGAAGAGTGAGAGTTGGGCGAAGGAAAGAATCCAAATTTCAGTCCCTCACTTCACTCACTCACTCCTGAGCTCTCAGTATCTTCTCTCTGGTCAGTGAATGTTTAGCGATGCTGTCTTCGTCCATATTGGGACGACTCGCACCTACTTCATTCACTCAGGATGGAGAAGACCCGTCTCCTAATGATGGTTGCCAGGAGACACCCATCCCAAAATTGATAATTTTATTATATATTTGTTCTCCCCTTTTTCTCCAATTACTTATAGGTAATTACAAACAAGTTCAACCCTTCGTTGTCTGATTAGATCAAGTCGCACTTAACAATCCTGGAAGTCTTATGAAATCGACCTTAGAATGATAGTATGGTAGTTCAATATTTGACAAATATGACAATTCAGTTTAGGTACTTATATAGACGCATCTAATTCCTATTTTCTTGCATAAATCTTACGAATATTCGAGATTGATATATCATATACTGTTGAAGTATGAAGTATGAAGTACTCCATATGTGGTGTTCGGGGACGCTAAACCCAAAGTGGAAGGCAACTCAGCCAAAGCTTTTCCCGATTTCGCGTTCACATTTCACGACCACTACCTCCTCTCCAATATTTCAACCCCGCAATCCCGTCAATCCCTTCATCATGTCTACCGAAATGGAAGTCGACCCCCCTATCGTCCAGGATGACGCTCCCGAGCAGGGCCGCGGTCTGGAACCTCACAGCCACTCTGGCGCCGTCGCGGTGCGCAGTATTGAGGGATGGATCATCATTGCCTCCAATATTCACGAAGAAGCTTCAGAGGAGGATGTGACCGACCTTTTTGCGGAATACGGCGAAATCAAGAACTTCAACTTGAACCTCGACCGACGAACGGGTTACGTGAAGGTACGTCATAATTGCTTGGGGATCCTGCTGTTCGATCAGATATCGCTGCAACGACTAGCCTTGCTAGCGAGGGATAGAATGAAGATACAGCATTGCCAGAAACCATACAATTGAAACTTATTACTGACGCTTTCATTCTAGGGATACGCCTTGATCGAGTACTCGACTCTTCCTGAAGCCACCGAGGCCATCAAAAACCTGAACGACACCAAGCTCCTTGATCAGACTATCCACGTTGACTACGCATTTGTTCGTCCACCTCCATCCGCCAAGGGTAAGGGCGGCGCAAAGGGAGGCCGTGCTGGCCGTGGTCGTAGCCGCAGCCCAAACCGGAGTCGCAGCCCCGAAGCTGAGCGCAACTAGATTGTTGGTCTCCTGCGAAAGATAATATCCTCACTGGGCTATACTTGCTTTTCCTCTTCTCTCGATACCTGGATTGGTCATGCTCTCCGTCCTTTTTTTTTTCTCTACCCAGCGCTTTTTTCTTCGAATTTACCACCCGCATACCCAACCCTACCACTCCTGATGGATGACGAACAATCGGTGTCCCTGCTCCAGCCGACCTAAACTCTCTCTTTGGCTGCCTTGGTATTGTCCCATACTTATGGGACTCAGGACCGGCATACCCTTGGAGAGGTACGTGTCGGCGTCTCGATACATTATCATGGAAGGTATGAGGATTTAGCCTCATCCTTGTTAATTGGGCCATGCTAACTTGGGCTCAGAACTCAAACTTTACCCATCAATTTGAAATCTATTCTACGAAGTCATCTCCTTATATTTACATCTTCCATGAAGAGTTTGTTTCAGCTACAACGATATAGAAACACAATATGAAAGGGCTACGGGTATGGACTCCATATGCCATCGAGTCTCTACCTACGTGCAATTTAATGCGAAGGATCTTTTAAAAAAAAATTCTTCCAAGCTTTGTAAACAGTGCCCTTTGGCTTTACAGATGCCCAGCACTGGTGGCCCACTACAAGAATTATCTGCATCTTGAACTGCCATCTATTAATAGTTCATACACAATATTGATGTCCGACTCTCCGGGTAGAACTAACCGTCTAATGATACTATATAGTATAGACATAATGGCCCTTTGATAGTAGTGTCCCACGGCCGACATTGATTGTAGTGCTTAGGCGCCCTTCGGGCTCTCTGGAATATTTACGGCCCAGCTGATCCAATTTTAGGTAGCTGACGTCGTGACTCGGAAGTATCAATATTTGGAGTAATCATGGCTACAACTGGCTCTGTATACAACCGAGTACTGTTACCCAGGTACTTGGCTGCCTTAATTTGGTACCGATCATTTTCAAATTCCAAAGACTAACGAGTTTGCGTTTCGTTCTGTTTTTCAACTATTGCAGCGAATGCCCAAGTCATTCAACGGTGGCATCTCCATGAAGCTTCGGTCCGAGCGTAACATCACGGCTCGGCATAGCTCAACCTACACGACCGGGCGGAATCACACGACCATGTGGCGCACTACTACCAATGGCTATGCTCTCGTGATGCCACCAAGTATACACCGCTATAGTCCAAGCGACCTTAAGCTTAGACTACTCCTCACATTCATGGGTATGATTTTTTCCCCCGAAAGTATCTTAGAAAAAGAGACGTGGATATGAAATCAGATGCCCATGGCTCCGCAGAATGGGGGCGCGGGTGACTAAGCCCCGCAGCTTTAGCCCAAACCCTTTCCCTTTCCCCGCATTCGATGTTGGAGGCTGATGGCCCTGGTCGTTCATTGTGGGCGGTTTATTTTTCATTACATATTCTTATAGAGGAGGAGCTCTTTGTGCTGGTGGGCTGTTTATCAGATCTCTCCTTCTCCCCCAGCCAGGATGACTTCATGGCCCGCTTTCAAACCCCTTGTCGGGCCAGCAGCACGTCTATCTATGACCCTTGCGCTAGTCTGCCTTTTGTTTTCAGCAGTGGCTCGTTCTCTCACAACACCGCCTCAGAAACCCCTTGGAGAGCCCCTGCCTGCAGTGCAGGACTCTTTCTATACATCAGACGATGTTTTGGACGAGGCCGATCTCCCAGAAAGCCCGGGAGCAGATTCATGGAGTTGGGAGGCACCTGCCCAGACTTTGCAAGACCTTTATGAAGCATTGAATGTCATGCAAGATAGTCATTTCAGTTTGTGGATGGGTACATGGCCAAGCAGTATTGATTGGACTGCAGCTGTACTAGCAACGCATGTTGGAGCAACGTTGTCTTCCTTTACTTCGACCTATGGGCTTGATATTGCGAATGCTGAACAACCCCATGGGATGTCCTTTATCGCACTAGAAAACACAATTAGCCACTTCTTCAACCAGCTCAGTACCTTCTACTTTGGTGAGAATGCGTTCAGTCTACGGAATCAAGCCTATGATGATATGCTCTGGGTAGTGTTGGACTGGCTGGAAAATATCAATTTCCAAAACCTACACTCGGAGCTTCATTATGCCCGACCAGATGAATCATCCAGGTCAGCTTGGTATGGCACCCAGTTCCGGGACTCAGCCGCCCATCGAGCGCGTATCTTTTACGAGATAGCTTCCGCGGGGTGGGATAAAACCCTCTGCGAAGGCGGCATGATCTGGAACCCGTCTTTAACGCCATACAAAAACGCCATCACCAACGAGCTGTATATATCTGCCAGCATCGCAATGTATTTATACTTTCCGGGCGATCCTATCGACGCCCCATTTATGAGCACGGTTCAGGAAAATACCCAATCCCCACTCCCCCACAATCCAATTCATCTCAAAGCTGCTGTCGATGGGTATGCATGGCTACAGAACTCTAATATGACCGGCATTTATGGTCTCTACGCAGACGGATTCCATATCAGCGGCTGGCGCAGCGAATCAGACCCAGGTTCCCGGAAATGTGATGTCCTGAACAAGATGGTCTATACCTACAACCAAGGTGTCGTTCTTAGCGGGCTGAGAGGTCTCTGGCTCGCGACTGGTTCACAGGACTATCTCCGTGATGGTCACGAGCTCATCCATAGAGTCCTCCGCGCTACGGGCTGGCCACGGACTTCATCGAAACAATGGGCTGGACTGGGCCGTGGCGGCGTTCTGGAAGAAGTATGCGACTCATATGCCAGCTGCTCGCAGAACGGTCAAACCTTCAAAGGAATCTTCTTCCATCACTTTGCTGAATTTTGTCGCCCGCTCCGACCAGAGGAAGAACGCTTTCTCGCTGGACAGACACGGAGACCTATTGGGGATGAAGAAGATTGGGAGGAGGTTTACAGTCGCCATCTGAGCAGGTGTCGCGCTTACGGGCCTTGGGTAGAACATAATGCGCGTGCAGCGCTCATGACTCGTGATGATGATGGCAAGTTTGGCATGTGGTGGGGACTTCCTTTCCTATCAGTTATGGACTCCGAGGATATTATGAATAGTAGTAACCTGCCTGAAGGTGCGGTGGATTACCAAAACGAGGATATCGGGGCTCGCCCTTTCAAGTCCGGGGTACCTCGCGACTTCAACGACTTGGGCCGAGGCCGAACTGTCGAGACGCAATCTGGTGGCGTTGCGGTGTTGCGGGCTTTGTTACAGTGGCAGACAAGCGACGCTCTTTCATGAGTTACGATTGGTTTATACTAGGGTGGTTTTGGCGGCGTATATCTTCATCACTTTCATTGACTTTCGTTTATAAGCTTTGTATATTACATGTCCACACCCGGAGAATTAAAGCATTGACTTTTTTTCCATCTGGAGTATCAGTTCTCAAATCCCTTTATCGTTCCCAGGAAAATGAATCCGTAAGAATCATCCAAGCATACGTACGTACCCATATGAGCCAGTAAGAGCCCCAATCAAACCCCATACATGTCAGAGTAGCATAATGCCCCCAAATTATTCCCTTTCAGACTGAACCCCCACATAAGTCCGAGTTTAGAATGACGATATTTGGTTACGCCAGAAAATTAAAAAAAGAAAACGTACTAATAGTGACACCTATCCTCAGACACCGTTGACACATTGTTTCACATCCAAGCGGCATTCCCCGGAATCAACATCAACGCCTCCCAACTCTCTCAAGCAGCCAC
Organism: Penicillium herquei; assembly: GCA_039634405.1. Classification (NCBI taxonomy): domain Eukaryota; kingdom Fungi; phylum Ascomycota; class Eurotiomycetes; order Eurotiales; family Aspergillaceae; genus Penicillium; species Penicillium herquei. The sequence goes on along the minus strand of CP098387.1, from coordinate 1,412,565 downwards.
CATGTACCAATATCCGAGCACATTGCAGCGATAACCCTCGTACAGACTCAAATCCATGCAACCACCATGCACCTCGTAACCCCGTGCACGGTTCATCAACCACTAGTCTTGAATCTCACCTGGATCGACCCGGCGGAGCCAAGCTCCCATACTTTCGTTGACCTAGCTCCACAGCTTTGGAAGCTGTGGAAACGGGAAAACATAACCGTGACAATTGAAGGAAATCAAAAATACCAGAAATAATTCAATGTTTGAAAAACAAGGATCTGGATCGGAAAACAGGATTGTGAGATCGTGAGGATCTGCGATTGTGGGACGCTGGGTGGGAATATTCAAATGTTTTTTTCATCTTTATTTTTATTTTTATTTCAGTATTGAATATTTGATTTGGATTGGGAGTTTTATGACGCGGAGCCTCTTCCTGGTATATTTGGGCATATGATTTAACCTTGGAACCGTACTTCGTACTCCGTATGCGAGGTGGACATTACATGTGAGATGCACTTCAAGTTCCAAGGTTTGGATCTTGAATCCCGTTAGTACCAGTTGACTTAGCCGAACATTGAAAGGCTTCAAACTGTGATAATATAGCAGTTGAGTAATCTCTAATCTAGTTTACGCCAGGGCTTGGCATTAAACACATTCTATATAGGATGGAATATAGTCGTGGTTAATTAGATTAATTGAGGGTGATTTGGGCAATTGTGACCGAGGTGCAGTTGGGGGTTTATTGGTGGTGACGAGTTTGTGGTCTATCCATTTCAAATTCTACCTCGAGTGGATAGAAGGTCATTCGGGGGATCCATGGATGGAGTAGTGCTGATTTTATGCTCGATGGGATTCTACAGACCGCTAGCATCTTATTCCAGGTTTACACAGTGGCAGATGTATGATATCAAAGCCCGACACTCCAAGCTCGACCTTGGATGAATACGTAGTAATCAGACCTGTACTACATAAATGCCCGCATCAACTTGAACATTAGATGCAAGTCACATTCTGACATGACCCCTGTTGTATTGCAAATTTGAATGTTTCATATCAGTCATATCAAACTCGGAGTATGAAATCATGACATAAAGGAAATTCCTCAGCCTTGCCAGAGTAAGGAGAATCGGCATTTCAGCGGCGATTCCGACAGCAGTGGGTATCCCGAATGGCATGTTTATCGTAGGGCGGGGACAAGAAAAGCCAGCTACCGAATAAACCGTAACCGTAAGTAAGCTTAGTGCGAATATAGTGTGGATGGACTTTTTTTCCTTTCTTTACCGTTTATTAGGGGGCGATAAATGACAAGCACGACATGGGTTCAATGTTCCAAGGTTGACCCACTATCAGGCAGCACAGCCCCCAGAACCTCGTGATTACTTCAAGTTGATATTAATGACCTTGATATTCATGTGTCCTCCGCAGTTCAGGATCATGAATCATGCCATGATGAAAGGATTCATCATAAGTCGTACTTACAACTTCATAGATCATGGAACATTCCAGGAACAATCCTATATAGAAGGGCGAAACACGGATCTCGTGCAACTTGAATATCGTCAGTGTATGAACAATACCATCTGGTAATCTTGGGTATCCAAAAAGAAATACTGAATCTCTGATTGGGCACTCATAAGAGGAAAATATCCCGCGGCAAAGGGACAACGTGGCCAGTGAGATGGCGCCAAAAATCGTTAGTCACATCCTAACATATGCGCACTAACCCAAAGAACGCGCGCCATCCGCAACTTGGGGGAGAGGTGGAGTCTAGTGTGCCTCACGACTAGCCTTACTTGACGCCCCCTCCGTAATTGAGGATGAAACACGTTCGTACTGGTGGGGATAACGAAACCAAAAAGATAAAACTCAAAGAGAAACAGCCAAAAAAAAAGGTGCGAGACGAATCAGCAGTGACATGCAGATCGGCAGGGTTGTGGGTTTTCTTTCCTTCCCGCGAGGCCATAGCAATCCCTTGGAATCATTTAAATTTCTGAGGTAGTTGACCATGTGGAATGGTGATGGTGGCGGGGGGTTTGTGTGTCAAGGGAGGGGCAAAGAATTATTCAGTAAACTTCTCGGTTACGAAGAACCCCCTGTTTACAGAATTATACAGAAAAAAGCTCTACCTAGGAATAGTTTGTCGTAATCCATAACGGAGTAGTCCGCGAGTTGTTCCGTAGTGTCGTGAGCAACTTGAAGTGTTACGTGGATTGTTCGACGGGGCAAGAATAAGCAGTGTTTTTATGTCTCAGTTGCCCCCCTCCACTTCATTCAATAAGAGTTGATCCAAGGTAGATCCTCTGAGGTGCAAGTTACTATTGAATATTTGAATATACTAGTAGTACTGGATCATGATATGCACAGAGTACTGAATACGTATACCTCATAAATCTGCCCAGATGGAAACAATGCCTATACAGTAATTTTTAAATATGATATGTAGGGAAGACCTCGGTGGAACCAACACATACACGCAGTCACACGCTCACACCCTCCGGAAATCAGGCCTGAGCGCCCCTCTTCGCATCTGACTCGGCGGGGATCCAGGAACGATGGCCACTGGTCCCTTTCAGGAGGGGTACAAGATTCACTTTCTCCGTTACGATAAGTTCAAGTTGAGGGGCATGTGTGTGGGTATGGGGGGAATATGAGATGGTGTATCTTATGGTTATCATTGGACTTTTTTTTTCAAGTGCTGCTATGTATATAGTACCAAACCTGGAAAGGCAATGGATTTAGTTTCCAAAGGAATTGTCCGATCGGTCACATTATAACGAGTCCCACTTTAGAATCAAGAAGAAAAATCCAAAAGAAATAAAACAAGCTAGGTAAAATAAAAACTGCAGGATTGAAATCCTGCAGTCGAAGCCCACGGAGCGCAGATGGAAGTGCACGCCCAAATTGCTGGGTCCTCTCATGCCGTCATTGAGTAATTCTGCCTCGTGCATTGTATCCTCCCCGGAGAACAACTCACACTGGTGATGGAGTAGCGCCGGCAGTTCTGATTCGAGTATTTCTGCTGCAGCCACCGTTCTCCCAACCAAGCCACTGCCGGGATGAGGGACCCATGAGTGATACTGTCGGGACTGGTACCTGGGCTTGGTTCAAGGTTCTTTTAGTCCTGGTCACCAAAGGAACCATCAGTACATACGGATGGCAATCATCGACTAAATTGGGACTAAGATGATTTGGAAAGAAAGACATGGTAACCTAGGGAATTTCTGGATTTTTTCATTCAATGTTTTAGGCGAAAATCTGACACCTGGATATTATAGATATTGATCTTATTGGAAGGGGCCATTGTACTAATCTCATGTGAATCCTTGGAAAGAAGCATCGCTAAGATCGGATGACAGCCATACTAGGACTCCATAGTCAGCTTGAGCTGTTCCTGCCAAGACACCAAAGCCGGGAGAAAAAGGATGGTAATTCAAAGAAAAAAATATATATTAATTTAAAAAAAAAGAAGCAAAAAAGAAAAGAAAAGTGGATAATGGACTAGGATGCCGCTTTCCGGAGTGTACACTGGAAACCTTCAGAAGCCTCCAGTTTTCGTGGAGGTGGAGTCATGATTTTGAACCATGAGGATCGGCAACAGTGGATGACCCTGCTTGGTTTCACCTCCTTTTACTCCGTAGTCGGCTATCAAATGAGAGAACCATGAACCCACGGGAATGGATCGGCTCTAAGCGTTTACGGAGAACCGGGTATGTATTGGTCTCATATTGATCTGGATTTAAAAGTACAATATACCAAAGTACCTGATGTATAAAGATCGAGATATCTGAGATAGATATGAGATATGAGATGTAAGATGTAAGATGTAAGATGTGTAGTTAGAAGGCTTGTAATGACAGTTGGTACTTCTGTACAGAGTACTTATTACCAGAACCGTGTTCAGGTTAGGGCTAACCGAGCGGCAGAATTGGAAAGGGCTTGGCATCCGAATGAGATCGGCTCTTTTCTCTTACTATATTAATTCCAATTATTATTTAGTATTTAGGTAAAGAAGAATTGGAAAATTACCTAGCAAAAAATGAAATACCTTACAATTTAAAAAAATAAAAAAAAAACATATTTGCAGGTGCAAAGTACTTTTGATCCAACATTTGAAGCTACGTCCCGGACATCCAACTGCAAGTAAATAGTGCATCGTGACCCCCATTTGAAAATCGATAACTCAGAGAAGGATCTACCGATACTATACGGAATTGTACACTAATCCCTACTTTGTAGGTCCTCCGTTATGGGGTACTCCATCCCTTGAGGCTTTTTTTCTGTGCCGTTTGCCACCAATACCGGAGCCGACGTGGACAAGGAAGTTTCCGGCTGAATGACCCTCTCAGTGGTACGGGGAAGTTGGACAGCTTGTCCGCGTGAAATGGTAGAACCAGTTAGAAACAGTCATATGGCGTCATCTCCGCTCGTTGAGGCTCGATCGACAATGCATAACGCGCCCCCCTGAGGTGGATGGAGATACACTTTCCCCATACCGCCCATATCATTCAGCAATAGCTAAAGTATGTGGGCTATGATCATTGATCATTGATCATTATTATCAATTACTCCGTAGGGATTGACATGATCTCTTTCTATTTTCTATTTCCTTTCTTTTTTTTGAGATTTAAATTTAGATTCCTCAGTGTAGGGGGTTTTCCCTGTGTTTTTGTTTAGAATTGCCGTTTCCAGAGTTTTGAATTGTCCTATTTTTGTTTCTTTGCAACAACGCCGTTCCCGGGGATCGGAATGTAGAGAAGGGTAACCACCTGGGAGTTCTACAACGTGTCGCACGGAGGATAGCTTAACATCTGAAGTGGATTCGAAAATCAAGGTACTTTTGCTCAGGCTCTGACCTTGCAGGTACTTGGTACTTTACCTGTCTAAGCAGGTCGTAAAGGGGGGGAACATTTGAAGAATACCTACCTAGGTAAATACGCAGGGCAGTAAAGTTTGGTCACGCTGATACCGGTTTTTCTGCCGTGGATTATGTTGATGTTTGGGGCTCCTGCTGGTTTATTAGCCCACTCATTTAGTTCAGTAAAAGAGGTACAATCTAACTGGTTTGGATGGATCCCAACTTAATAATCGAGTATAATTGGTTGCTTTCTCACTCCATCTCCATTTGACTCCATCTTGACTCCATAATTCTTCGGATTTTAGTAGTTCCGAGAGAGGGAAGCGGTGTACGGGTGGAACGGGTTGAAAGGTTGAGAGAAAGGGGGAAAGCGAAAAAGAAAAATGAAAGAAAAAAAAACCAAAGGGAACCCGGCCTACTTGCCCCCCACTAAATAATAGAGAAAAAAAAAACAGGTTCTTCTTCACCGAAGAACTGGAAAGAACCTAGAGATATTGGGATCTATAGGTAAGACTCAGATATTCCCCGGGTAAATTATAAATTATATATGGTTTACGAGAGATAAAGACTCTTTCACCACTTCAGAACCTACTAGGTAATAGATATAGGGTACCTAGGATACTTAGATGAAAGTATTTAAATGTAGAATATACGGGAAATAATGGATTTAAATTATAAATTACAGTACCAAAAAAAATAAAAGAGAAAAAAAAGAGAATAAAAAAGAATAAAAGAAAAAAAAACGATTTTTTTTTTCGTTTCCAGAGAAGAGGGGGAGACGATCAGGAGCACCCAACCAAGGGACTTGGCCACTGATACTCCTAAAACTGCCCACCGCTCTCGTACTACACTTTGGTAACAATACGTTCTGAGCTCTCCTCCCTTTTTTTGCTCGTTTATCCTTCACTCGCTTTCATTCACGCTCTCCTCCCTCTCTCCTACACCTCGTGTGCGCGATTCCTCAAACCCCCCTGATTCAACTTTTCCTTTGACCCCGGTAGCTACCTCAAGCGTAACACAGATCTGTTCTGGGGTACATCGCTAGGGGTAGATCCGTGGTCCATCAAACCGCCAACTCGTTTATCCGCGAGAGTTAGATCGACTACAGGCCGCGAAAAGAGAAACAGAACCGACTTAGAAAGAAGATCGGAAGAAAAAAAGAAACAGATCAGACACAGGACACCTGGAATTACCCAACCTATTCAAAATACATACCCGCCGCACAGCCGCCACACTGGACTTTCACCTATCCTTTCTCGATTTGCGTCTCTATTGTGAATAACCACCCATATGGCATCTGATACGGAAATGACTGAAGCCTCTCCCGTGGACACTTTGCCGCACCCCAACGACGGTGGCCGCATGCATATGTCATCTTTGTCCTCATCTTCATCCATATCTGACGCCGAAAACGAGCGCCGCGGCCGATCCGAACGTCCCCGAATGGCGAGTCGCAAACCTAGTGCATCCATACTCGTGCCCCGAGACCACCCTGAAATTGAAATCGAAGAGGAGGAATTCCCCCCAGACGACGCCCGAGCTATGAGTCCCCGAAGAAACTCGGCCGATCTGGAGCGACTGGGCAAAGAGGCTCGACAGACTCTCCAAGAGTGAGTATTGTTCCCCTTCAGCCCTCGATGTCCCACATATCAAGTGAATGGATTGGTTTCTTCCGATCAAATATGAGAGAGATGGAGGCTTTCTTAGGAGATTCTTTGAGGATTCTTTCAGAACTGACGGACAATACAGACAAGCCAAGGCCCTTCAGTCATCTCTTCAAGCCCTCGCCGAACGAATCGATGCCGTTAAGTCCGATCATGACAAGCTGGAACGGGACAACAAGGTTCTACAGGATTACATCGGTGGTCTTACTCGCAATATGACGAAGAGCGAAATGACGCGAAGTACAAAGGCTCGGAAAGCACAGAAGTAAATTGCGTTACATTTGAATGGGATCAGGGCCGCAAATGGGTCACCATCACACCTACTTTGACTCAAGAGACCCCTGGGGGGTTTTACTTATCCAACATGCCCTTGGAGGAATTTGGGGAACATGTCCTTTTTTTTTCACGATTCATACCGATGATTTTCGATTCTCTTCGCCTTTGATGACAGCCATACCGATCCGACAGTTCGCATTCGTTTTTTACCCATGACATCGATTCCTTTGAAAGTGAAGCGTCCCAAGAGCTACGCAGATGACCCTTTTTCAGCAAGGGAAGATGTCTGGGGAAAACATGGGGCCCCACGGAAAGCAATTCCTTGATGAATTATCATGGCAGTTGTTTCCTATGGGGTTGGTTGTCTTTTCCCCTATGGTTGTCGCCACTTCACCCTTTACCCCTTCCCTTTAGCCACTCGACCGGTTCGACGTGGCCAACATCACTTTGCTCTCTTCTCTGCCAAATGTCGCGCCCCCTTTCAATGGTATCGATCGTCAATTACGGGTCTATCGTCATTCCAAGTGATTATTTACATCCAAGGGGGCAAAAATTAGATTGGTTGTGACATCATCGCATACTCGGGGTTCGTCAAGTGGCCCGCCACTTGATTCTTGGCAACCTTGATTCCTATGGGATCATCCCCCGACCTGTCACCGCTCTATGGCTTCACTGGCGAGTCGATCTCTAATCATACTGGCGATACGACTGGGATTCATTATCCCTTTCCATTTTTTTTCTCTCTTCTTTTTCTTCTTTTCTCTGTGAAGTTCATTCTTCACCCCTTTCTTGTTCGATTTGGCGTTATTTCTCTTCTTTTCTTCATTGTGACTCCCACGGCGGTTCTTTGCGGACATGTTTCATCTTGTACTTTTTTTTTCTACGTCTTTTTTTTTATTATCATCGGATGCATAGCACCTTGGGCGTTTCGGGGACTGGGACTAGACTCGATTTGATTGAAATGAACACTTACCGGAGCCCGCACAGGAAATCGTTTTCGTCGTCATATGGCATTGCATGGTCAACTAGGACGGCGTGGAAAGCGGAAAGCATCATGAGGGGGTCATTGTTTTCGGAGCAGTCCATTTGCGCATTGTTTTTGCTTTTTACTCATCTTCTCCCCTTTCTCAGTGCCTCATCTGATCATCCTACCGATACCTTGGATGATCACCTGTACATCTTGATCTCTTTTTTTTATGGACTGGCTCTGCAGAACGACTCCTACTTTTCTTTCTACTTTTCAACCCTCTGCATTTTCTCTGCTCTTTTTTTTACTTTTTTTTTTTCTTCCTTGCGGCTCTGCTCTTTCTTGCTTCGCTCTTGTCATACCCAGGAACGTGCGCATGTCTCAAGTCCCCACCCTGTGTTTTACTTGATCGCCCATCATACCCTTCTCTAGCTTGCATAGCTTGTAGCAGTTGAGGTTCTATCCATAGCAATGGAGGTTATTCAAAATGATTCTATTTTCCCTGTAGACCTAATATCGACCGATAAGTGTTTGGATAGTCCTAGTTATTTCCAGCATTAGTTCAAATCACTCGCGCATGCATTCCTCTCTACTATGTAACACATGTGCACTCAATTGCGGGTAACCTTTACCATCAGACTGAGGCTATTGATGGAAAATGGAGACCGTGCCCAGGTGGCACTACCTGGAGGGAGGTATAGCTATGATATCATGCGAGAATAATACAGTGATCTACGTCCACTGAGCACTGGCAGTAATGTATCATGCATAGGTGCCGTAGCACTTGAGTAGTATTAGTATAGCTATAACCAGAGAATCATAAGCTTCAAATTGATGTTCCAGAGCTCACTCTTGAGTTGTTCATCAATTCTCTATACTCTCAACATTGGAGGTATTGTACTGTTGCTACTTGATTCGAACATAGTAGCCCGAGACGTAGGACCTCCAGGGCTGGCTAGTATCCCCCGCAGGTTATGGGACTGTAAATAATTACCAGCATTATCATAGGTATAGACTAAAAAATGGACAAGTCTCCATTTCTCCTCTCCAGAGCTACGCTACTTGAGTACTGGGTCAATTGCACTTTGGCCCAGGTTTTGTTGGATGTTCTTGACACGCGAGAGTTCATCGCAATGCCTAGATAATCACACTAGTATTCGCCAAATACCAGGGGGGAAAATTGGCCCGTGAGTAAGCCACAAGAATTCTTTTTGGAATCGCTGGATGCATGAAGCTCTTTAGGGAATGTCTCCACGGCTCGGGCCGTATGGGGACATAGAAGGTTGACAAGGGGCATTAGGGCCTTGGATAAGATGAGAATATTCGAAAATTCCTCTGAGAACTTCGGATTAAACATCGTGATATTCTGATAAATCTTGACATTTCCTCTCAAATTGATCGTTATGGTCTGATTCTAGTAGAATATTGAGCTGGTTGTTGAGCGAGAGGATGGCCAAAGCGGTATCTAGATATCTTAAGGATGCATAGTACTACATACTAAATAGTGATGTACAGATTAAACTCGTAGGTCTCTGGAAAATTTTCAAACCAGCGTTTGAGATTCTCAATTGATGTTTACACGATTTGATCAATAGAGCACTTGAGTGAAAGTTACTTGTATGTAAGGAACATTGAACTTGAATCATTGATCATTAAGACATGTAATGAAGATACCTGACAATTTGATGCCCTTGGGCCCGACCATAATCATTTCTATTCATCCATTATAAAGTTCATTAACATTCACAGAGATACTAGATCATCTGTGATACTGAATGCCTCGCTTTCAATTCCGAGTTCCGCCCAGCACTTCCATTTGGCGTAAAATAATAACTTCTTGTATAAGCTCTTTTCTCTGGGCTTGTATACGAGGTCTCCGCAAGTTATCCCAAAGTATTTCGAAGGACTGACCTCCAAAAGTGTCCCCACACGCTAGGTGCAGCAAGATATTTCTTCTATCTATAATTCAAAGTAAGATAATGCGTCTAACTGCAGATCATGGGAATTGTATTTACCTGTATGCGATATTTCATCTGCAGTCCAGTAGTCATATCCAGAAGGCCACCAGCGAGGTACCTGTTGAAACAGACTAACTCCCCCAGAATATCCATCCATCCATGATTTCAACAAGTCCAGAGACTCATTTTCCGCAAGTTGATCAAACACTTTTTTATAATGGCGTTTCAAGGAATCTCGGCTGTTAATACCGTGGCTCTGAAGTATCATAAGTGCGTGTCTGGAATTTGAGAGTTGTATTTGCGCCGGCGTAGTTTTCCAACCGAAAATAGCAGCTAGAATGGAAAGTTCCTGTCTGCTATTGTCTTGAGCATTGCCTGCAATATTCGATAAAGGCCTCTTGAATTTCATGTTAGTCTGTTTGTTCTAATATTTTGAGGTTTTTTTTTTGCTTTTCTCTCAGCTGACGTGCCTGCATGGTTGGGAGTTGTCTGAGATTATTTCTTCGCCAGTGTTATTTTGATTGAACTGACACCAGATCGAGATAAATCCTCAGTAATGATATAGGCCGTACAAGTAATAAAATTATTGCAATCACTAGGTACATCGACCTGTGATTACAAAAGTATGGGGAGAACTAAGAAAAAATAGGACGGGGCCCCGGGGGGTTTAAAGAGAATTGGAGCAATCTCCCACCAACCCAGTGAATACTAAGCGTAAGTACAGTTCTTCCGTCAGCGAATCGATCAGCCATTCTAATCGATTCGGCAATCAAAATTCGATCGATCATAGACTTGGGAAAAGTGATGCATAAAGTGGCGTTATGCCGTGTTTGCACTGTTTGAAGCGCCCCCCTGCACGTTGAGCCGCAATCGCATTTTCGGCAATGGAATGCTTTTATGTGATAAGAACCGAATGGCAGACAAGAATGGCCTGTTGTCTGAGCGTGAGAAACGGGTTTCTCTTCCGGCCGTTCTAGAATTGGGGGGACTGAGAATCATCTAGGTGATAGATCGTGCATGCTGCATGTCCTCGGAGAATCTCGCTCGCTAAACGCTCAGATAGTGACAACGCAGAGACTCACAGCCGCATTAGCTTGGACCGATGTCGTGGCTTGCATCGATTTACCCCTCAGTGCTGAGTCCATTCGCTTACAGACCAGATTCTTTCACTCCCCGGTTCCCTCTCGCAGTCCCGATCTACAATGTCTGCATCTCCCGGTTCTATTTAGATTGTCAGCTCCATTATCGTTCCAATAGAGGTTCCATTTTGTTGCGAGGACGAACCAGATGGTCTGGGCAGTCGCTTTAAATATCATTAGTTCTGAATAGTTTCGAATTTTCATGGGGATCACGCTTGAGTGAGACTCAACTCCGAGTCGTCACTCGAATGTGAAGTTTAGTGTGGAGCCAGAAGTCCTTCACAAAAGGATGCTGGTCTACCTATCGATCTTCCAGTCGTAGTTAATAGGAAAGAGAAAGAAGAAAAGAACCATTGGATTGCGATGCCTCGACGAAAATGAATTCAAGAGGAGGCCTGTGCGCTTAGCTGAATGATAGGTGTCGAATATTCCAGATGAAAAGTTCACATGAAAAGTCTTCGTCAAGCAGGATTGAGAGGGTTCACAATTCCGGACCAATTAGCATTAAAAATTCCAAGGTTGATCGAATCTAAAATCTTAGCGACTTAGCTGATGTATGTACTAAACTACATAGTACATCTGAGAGTACTTCGGTTGGGCCGTGCAATCTCGATCTCCTGCAGCTTCTCCAGGACTTCTCGCAAAATACACCATTGAAGAGATCGTTCTCATCGTTAAATAATTGCTGAAAATAGACGACCACTTTCTTCTTGGAATCTATCACAACTCTTTGGTGAGAACTCGTTATTATATTCGCCTGGTAAATGAATTAATTCACAGGCCTGGAATGGAGGTTTGTTGTTGTACTTGCTGAATATGCCTATGATTTTGGATGCTCGACCTGTCACTTGGGCAAGAGAGGAGAAACAAAATCCCTCCAATGCAATTTGAGTGACGACTTGAATCTTCCAGGAAGTGGAATGATTCGTAGAGTTCGGTCAATTTCGCCCCCGGCAATGCGTGTATGAATCAATGGTCGAAGATTGAATTTGAACTTCAGTCATTTTCCACTCGCAACAACAAAGAACTCCAGAGCTCTCAAAGACCTCGAGGAATTTGAATGTTTACTTCGTGGATATCGACCTCACGGAAGGGAACGAAGGTCAAGCCTGCTTGAATGTTGAATGCCTCAATCAAGACTTCGATAGGTTCCATGTCCAAAAGACACATACCTGAACATTGCGTTAACTCCACCTGGCAAGCTCAATACTTCTCCAAAGGTATTCAGTTTGTTCCATTTGACGCTTTATCTCGATGTATAGTTGTAACTATCGGCGATGAGATCAAATGCGTCGACCCTAAATCATGTGACACTCATTGCTAGTGGTTTCCAAGGTAGCTTTCCCCTTGGGGCTACCCCACCAACATTTGAATGTTGATACTTAAAGTCTGAGTGATCACAGTTCAATCATGGCGGAAGCCTCGGTTAGTATCAAAGTCGCAGAAGGCGAAGACACAGAGTTGGTCCAGACGGAAATCGAGGCCTTGATTCACCAATCAGGCTGGGAACTAGCGGGCGACGATACTATTCGAAAGACGTTTTATTTCAAGACATACACAAAGGTTCTAGTAAGTGATGAACAGCAGCAGATATCTGGACTCTTGATAGTGAGGTTATCATGTCTGGTACCGATACTGATTGGATATCTCAGGATTTCAATAATCTCATCGGAGTAAGATGCAAATCACGGAATCATCATCCGGTGACAGTGCTAGTTCGTCCTTCGGTCTTATTTGATGCGAATATGCATAGGAAGCTAAATGGGTATTCAGAAATTCTCTTCCGCCACATTTGAGTGGACTACACATTCGCCTCGAGGACTCTCTGAGAAAGATGTTATCATGGCAAAGTATTGTGAAGAACAGGCTAGAGAGATCGGTGACGTGAAAGCACAGGAAGCCCCATCTTGCCAGGGCCCTAAAACAGCCAAGGCCTAGAATCATAAATGGCCCTTGGAAGTTGAAGTTAGCGGTCTGGAATGTGCTACTTAGGGATACCACTACCAGTGAAATCGGAGATCACTTTGGAATTTTGAAAGACGACGAGTTTCATGAAATCAAATGTGAGCTCAATTATAGCAAGAGGGCACTTAGGCAGCATTGACTTTTCCATAGCAGATCAATATGAGCGATCAATCAATTTACAAATACGACTACTTCCTATGGTGCCATTACTGCCAGTGACCCACCTCCTGGAGATCCCAAAATAACTCACAGTCAACATACTTCTAGCTCTCTAGGGTTCATCCAAAACCAAGGATATCACAATCCATGTCTAACAGGGTATCTCCCCAGGCAAGTACCAGGAGGTAAACATACCTCAGTTGATCTTTTAAACCACATCTAGCGAAAATCAAACGCCACACGGGACAGAGTACGAGAGAACACAGAAAGAAGAGGAGAGAGAAAAAGAGAAGAAAAGCCAGATCGGGGATCGGTACGAGGCCCTCATTGTAGTCCTGATAAGGAGCTGATTTAAAAAAAATTCTCTGTCCGTGTGTGTATATGTGTTGGGGGGCGTTTGGAGAGTGCGCGCAAAGGGGACTCTTTCAAGAAAAAAGGGGTAAAATAAAGAGGCAAGTAGACAAAATAACAAGGCGAATGAAAAAAGAAAAGCGAGGAGAACACGGACAAGGTTCCAGGCAAGTAGGGGAAGAACACCGGATCAAGAAATCAGGAAGTGCAAAGCGACGCAGACAACACGAAGGGATTACTCCTCCCATAGAAGAGCCCATGGACGAAACCTCACAGATTCTTTCACCCCTTGGGCCGTGAGGCTCTGGGATTACTCGCAAAAAGTTAAGCTGTTGTCACAATGAATCTCTCAGGGGGTTTTTCTCCTTTCCATATCCACTTGCGTTCCTAGCACCGGAAACCCCAGTCACATAGAAACTCTCTCTCTCGGTTGTCCCATCCACCCAAGGACGTGAGTCCATCATCAACATCTTTTTAGATTTTGGCGCTTTACTCAGCGGGCTTCTCACCCTCGGCGGCGGGGGCCTCCTCCTTCTTCTCGGCAGGGGCCTCACCGGCGCCCTCGGCCTCAGAGGAGGTCCAGAGGGTCTATAAACAGAATTAGATGATTGTGAACAAGCTACAAGATATTCGAGAGGGACTTACCAGGTTGTCACGGAGAAGCTGCATAATAAGAGTGGAGTCCTTGTAGCTCTCCTCGCTCAGGGTGTCGAGCTCTGTAGAAATCATTGTCAGTGACACTGAACATGCTGATGTATCAGCTGTATAAAGGGTTGGAACTAACCGGCAATAGCGTCATCGAAGGCAAGCTTGGCCAGGTGGCAGGCCTGGTCGGGGGAGTTCAGGATTTCGTAGTAGAAGACCGAGAAGTTCAGGGCAAGGCCGAGGCGGATGGGGTGGGTAGGGGCGAGGTCAGTCTGAGCGATCTCGGTGGCGGCCTTGTAGGCCTCCAGGGAGGCATCGGCAGCACCCTTGCGGCGGTCGCCAATGGCGAACTCAGCCAGGTAACGGTGGTAGTCACCCTTCATCTTGTGGTAGAAGACCTTAGACTCGCCGCTCTGGGCAGACTTGATAAGGTGCTGGTCCAGAACCTCGAGGATGTCATCACAGATCTTGGCAAGCTCGGCCTCGATCTTTTGACGGTACTCCTTGATCAGAGTAACCTGAGACTCGTTGCCCTTGGACTCCTCCTTCTGCTCGATCGAGGTGACGATTCTCCAGGAAGCACGGCGGGCACCAATGACGTTCTTGTAGGCGACAGACAGGAGATTGCGCTCCTCAACGGTGAGCTCAACATCGGCCGAGGCGACGACCTTCATGTTCTCAACCATCTCTATTTTTCAAAGAAAAAAAAGTTGTCAATATATTGTGATTTCGTTGGATATAGATAAGAGGGAGGCGAACCTTCATAACGCTCAGCCTGCTCAGCGAGCTTGGCGAGGTAGACAGCATCTTCGTGACCCATGGTGAAAGGTTCTACATCAATCAAATTTAGTCAGTATTTTTATTCTGCTTTGTCTTCATATCACAGATAATGTCGTTATGTTGGAATATGAATTTATGGAATCACGCCATCGACATCATCGCCGACCGGGAGGGGTAGACACAGGGCGCCAGGACCCTCCACCCCCCTTTGGGGGGTAACGATAGTCCCACTTGACATCATTCGAGGAGACATTTCCATCGAAACTGGCCATTCCCTCTCCCGGTAGCGGATATCATGACGATCATGGACAAGTTGATAGTGTGGTGGGCATTTCCGATGTCTGGGGGTGTTTGGATTCATGAAGCGGTCGCGGCCGTCCCGCCAAGTAAACAAGGGCGATGACGAATGCTGACAATCAAAGAGACAAGCGACTCTAGAGAATAACCCATTGCGAAAAGGTATTGGTCTTGAAATAGAGTCTTATCTTGACCGGGTTCAATGATTCTCCTTTCCCCCAGTATATGGAAGGAGTGGGTTTGTGAACAGACACTGTGTGGTTTGGGACTGGCAAGGCGGGGGGATAACGTCCCCAGGAAAAGGGGATGATGGATAGACAAAATTGAAAGACGACGATACTCACCTGGATTGTAGAGGAGAAAAATAGATAAGGAGGTGGATAAGGAGAGAAAGGGGGAAGTTCTAGGAGGGAAGAGAGTTGAGAGAGAGAAGAGGGGGAATCAACAGGGCGGTGTCGTTGGGATTTAACGCTACGGGGGGGACTTCTCTCTGCTTAAGGGAAATCTGCCTTGCTAACTACCAGGTTCTATGAGCAATGGGCATGTTCACATGGTCTCATTATTTCATTTGATTCGGATTATGCGTATTTGCCCTTACGATTGTGCTTACTCCATATATCTCTTCCCCATTTGATGTTGGAATTGTTCGTGCTCAACACCTCTCTCTCTCTCTTCTGTGTGGTTCGGTGGGCCTTCCAGCGTCATCCCCCATCCCGCGCCCGCCAATCGTCCTTGACGTTCCCTACTTGCGCCTCACTTTTGGATTATGTATTCCTCCTTCCAAGGTTTTTATACTTATAGGTCCATAAATGTATGCGAGCCCTAACTTGCTTTGCATAATGGTTCATACCAGGGCTAGGTTGAGTCTAGAATTAAGAGGCTCAGAAACACTAGTGTTATACAAATGAAAATGATATTTTTTTGAAAATGTACTTCAGAATAGTTATGGACCACACCTAGTAACTTGCATCTGTCATTTGAATCTTCAAATACGAATGATCTCCCCTCGAGCCCCTCATGATCTCTGACAGAGCCGAATGAGAGCACGTTGACTTATCGCAGAGATTTAGGGAGCTGAAGGCGTGCTGACATAATATATTATATAATGCACCCCAGAGTCACCTGATGTGTCGTCATGCCACCCCCATGAGCAAGTAAGCTTGGTACCTTTGTCCAAGGTAGTAACTCTTCCTGCTTTCTCTCCTCTTTCCTCTTCTCATTATCACATCCAATCCCAATCCATCATGCTTCGTCAATCTATCATCCGACCTGCGGCCGCCGCCAACCGTGTCTTGACCCGTTCTTTCTCTGTTGCTGTACCCAGAATGGGTGAAGGTGACACTGGAGCTCCTCGATCCGGTGCAGGTGGCTCATCCGGGTACGTGGCTTCCCATCTTCCCCTGCATTGACCCCCTCCTTGGTTCATCCCCCCTGTTCAGCTGTGCTTCTCTGGAAATCAGTCGGAAGAGGCACCGAGGCGCAGTCAGTCGTTATGGGCTTGTCTGCCTTGCCGCATGACATCATTCGTTGCTGACATGAAATCGGGCGCAGTGACTCATTTACCAAGCGTGAGGCTGCTCAGGAAGCCATGTACATCCGTGAGAAGGAGATCGAGAAGTAAGTTACCCGGTATGTCCTGCGGTAAGGCGGATTTCTGACTCCATAAACAGGCTCCACAAGCTTAAGAAGCAAATCGGTGATCAGCGCAAGCACCTCGATGATCTCGAGGACCACATGTATGTCGTCATTCCTTTTAATCTCTCTTTATAGTACATTGCAAGGCTAACCCCATCTAGTGACAAATTGACCAAGGAACAGAAGCGGTAAATTGCCTGGTCATAGTACCTTCTCTCCGGGTTGAACCTCGAAGTCCTCCAACCATGGCTGTATTTTAATATTCTCCGCTCCAATCCAATAACCTCTGTGGGGACTTTTATCAGCGACATGTGACTACAAACGATAGTCGAGCATATCAGGAGTTCCTTCACTTTGACCTTGGACGAATGATGTATCCTGTAAGCAGCCACAATCTGGCAGTTGATCTACTAGTACGAAGTAGACAGTAGTTCCTTGTATCAAATGACCATATATATCCCAGTAATCCCAGTAGGCTAAATTCAAGTTTCGAAATCAATCTGACTATGTCTCTCTAAGATTTGCATGGGACGTGCATGTATCACGGAACTATAGAACTCAGAAGTGGATCAAAACAAGCTTGGAAAACTAACACCAGTTGACCCACCCGGGCAACCACATTATTTTGAATTACGCCCTCTCTTTAATCGGAGAGACAGTGCAGCCATAACTAAGCCCAAGATGTACACAGATAGAACGCAAAGCGACCCCCAGGAATCAGATAGGGGATTCTGCGATAGACCGACCACAAGGAAAAAAAGAGGGAAAAGAAAATACAGTACTAAGTCATGCAAGGAAAGCTAGCTTGTAGAAACATGTTCTTTCCATTGAATCACGATAAAAGTAGAGAAACCCCATTTCAAATCATAAGACATCCCATCACGCACTGTCTAGCGGCGTCCCATGTAGGAGCGGTAGAAGTCATCAGCGGCGTTATTTCCGCCCACACCAGGGCTAGCAAATCCGTAGCCAAGGCGAGAGGAGATGGACTGGCCAGCCTTCTGAGCGGCCGAAACCTTGGCCTGAAGCTCGGAGGTGCCTTGGTCGATGACTTGCAGCTGAGAAAGGTGCGAGTTGAGAATGCGCACAATTTGGGAAATCTAGAAGAAATGAAAGTCAGTATCGTGTCGATTAACAACAGGGTTTTATAGCTTGTACTTACTGGCTCGTCTGCCCGGTTGGTCTTTGTCAGGGTTGCAGAAGCGCCGTTCACCTCCTCAATCATGCTGGTGAGATCCTTGCCCATCTCATCCAAATGCTCAGAAAGCTTCTCAGCAAGTTTGTATCTATAACAAGAAGTTAGATCATCAATCAGTTACCAAGGGAAAGGGAGATTGTCTCATGACTTACGTTCTCTCGCGCTCCTGGTCCGGACCCTGGAGGGATTCATTAGGTCCAACTTGCTTCGATACCATCTCATCCACCTCGCGCTCATAACGATCGAGCCATGAACTAAGCTCATCCTGTTGACCCTCAACTGAAGCCAGCTGGCGTTCAACCTCTTGAGTAGCGCGCTCAGCATCAACAGTGCTACCATAAAGCTTTTGAACCTTGGTTCCATTCTCAACCAGCATGCGATCCCACTCAGCAACCTTCTCTGCTTGCTCACGGAAATCCTTCTGGTATTTGGTCAGATCGGTCGCCCAGCGGGTAATAATCTCGTCCATAGTCTTATTCTTCAAGCGAGACTGAGCCGGGGGAGCCGGGCCCGAAGTCGACTGTCCAAGAGAGGAAGGAGCAGAAGTTCCAGCAGGAGGGGCAGCAGTGGTAGTGGTAGATGGGGCAGCAGGGGCAGCGGTGGTTGTCTTGGGTCCGAAGGCACTGGTCGCGGCAGGAGCAGCGGGTTGAGTGGAAGAAGCTGGAGCAGCGGGCTTGTTGAACAAGCCGCCCAATGGAGCAGCTGGAGTGGCAGAGCTTGTAGCCGGGGCGGTTGTGGTGGCCGCAAGTCCTGAAGGGGCGGGTGCAGTTGTTTTAGCTGTGAACAGACCACTGGTAGCTGCTGCAGGTGTAGATGACTGGGGAGTAGAGGATGATGTGCTGCCGAGAGCAGGGAAGAGAGAGCTTGAAGTGGTAGCGGAGGATGTTGTTGCAGGAGCTCCTAGCTGGAATGTAGGCTGAGAAGTAGCTGTGGTGGTAGAGGTGGAAGGAGCCCCGAGAGATGGGAATGCTGGCTTTGCGGCCGAGTCACCTGCAGTAGAGGGCATCTTGAACGAGGAAAGGGCCCCGGCGCCTGGTGCGCTCGCTGCAGCCGGGGCGGCAGATCCAAACAGACTAGGTGCCGCGGCACTGGGTGCAGAAGCCGCCGGAGTTGTAGATGCAGCTGGCTTCGCAGCACCGAACAGGCCGTTGCCACCGGCAGGGGCGGCGGGGAAAGTAGGCTTGGGGGTTGTCGATGTAGTGTTAGCACCAGCGCCAAAGAGGCTGTTAGTAGTCTGAGGCTGGGTTGCAGCCGGAGTAGCAGAGAGAGCCGGAGTAGTAGATGGCGTTGTCGAGGCGCCAGCTCCAAAAAGAGATGGGGCCTTTGACGCTGGGGGAGGACCTGCGGGAGTAGTTGAAGTAGTTCCAAACAAAGAGCCTCCGGTAGGACCTGGAGTCGTTGAGGCTCCAAATGCACTGGTTCCAGATGGAGCACCTCCAAACATACCACCAGCAGTTGAGCTAGGTGTAGCTGCGTCTGTCTTCGCAGGAGTCGAAGCGCCAGCTCCGAAAAGAGAGCCAGTCTGACCGGGTTTGCTCTGTGCTTGACCGAAAGAGAAGCCTCCGCCGGTAGTGGTTGCGGAGGTTGCAGGCGTAGAAGTGAATGGACTGCTGCTAGGAGTGTTACTGGTGGCAGCACCTCCGAAGAGAGGAGTCTGGGTGGTGGTAGCAGGCTTGGCTCCAAATAGTGAAGGTGCGCCTCCAGTGGTTGAAGCTCCTACATTTCCAAAAAGACCACCACCAGCTGCTGCGCCAGTATTTGAGGCATTCTGATTGGTACCAGCAGTGCCAAAAAGGCCTCCGCCAGAAGCCCCAGTAGAGCCCGGAGTGCCAAAGGAGAATGACATGGGGATGTGTTGTCGCGGTCGAAGGACGGCTAGCTTTGAGAAAAAGGCGAAGAAAACGACGACCGATAGTAGGTCGGGGGATCCTGTGGGAAACGGTCACAGGCTCGAATGGAACGATGCGATCGTAATGGCGAGATAGGGATTGAGTGAAATGGGAAGGTGAGGGAATGGCTCGAAGTGAGAGATTGAAGCTCAGAATAATAATCCGCAGGAGTTTGAGTTCCAAGGTCAACGCGCCAGTTGGTGCCTTAATGCCTGAGTTTCAGCAATGTCCGCGTTGGCGCCTGATGAATGTGGCGACAAACTCAGGTGAATCAGGCACTAAGGCAGAAAGTGTTCTGGACTCGAATCGATTGCAGGGAACACCGTCACTCTACGCTACACAACTCGACTCGCATGACAAGTTTCCGGCTGGTTTTTCCTCCCTCGCTCCCTTTTACTCCCATGTTCTATTCATAAGTTTAAAGCGCCAGAATGTCGGACGCCTCGCCGAGTACCCCCACACACCTAGAACCTCCCAGCAAGACCACCGAGTTGGAAGATCCAGGAGCTGAAGACACCGGTATTGTCTGTCCCTAGGACGTCATAGTCTTTTTTCAAAAATCTAATACGATGTAAATTTGGCTTTTACAGCTTCCAACAGTGACGATGACCACTTCTCAGATGCCAGCGAAGGCCATACATATTTACAATCAAGCCCACAATCTGGCAACACTTCCCCTGTCCCGCGCACACGAGTAGAGCGGGTCGACAGCAGCGCTCAGCATGGAGAAACCCCTGGGACCACCGCATATGAAAAAAGGGAGCAGGATGCTGTTCCCGACGAAATTGAAATTGTTCCCGAGGACTTGCAGAGCAAGGACCAAGCTGTGGCGTGGTCGCAGGATGGCTCCGTCACCCCGGACGGCTCGTCAATCCCGCACACAGTCGTGGAAAAGACAGACCCTGATGAACCAAGCTTTGGAGAGGTTCCAGGGACAGAAGCATATGAAAAACGACAAGCTGACGCAGTACCTGACATGGTGACAACAGCACCAGATTCTGAGGATAATACGTCCTCACCACCGTCGGAACACGGTTCTACAGACACCGACGCTACCACTCAACCACTTCCTGAAACACGAGTCACCCCAGTGGAAGATATGCCCGTGGAGGAAGAATTACCATCAGGGCCACGAGCCCATCAAAAATCAGCGAGTGATGCAGAGCCGGATGTTGTCGAACTAGTCGAGCATGCGCCAGAAACTACATCACAAGATGATCAAGGTGACGAGGAGGTCGCGGAAACGAATGATGCCGACGACTTTGGAGACGACTTCGATGAATTCGTCGACGAAAATGAAGCAATGCCGGACGACGACTTTGGAGACTTTGATGATTTCGACGACGGGTTTCAAGAGCCAAGTGCAGACACCACAGAAGCCGAAACAGTTCTCCCTCCACAGCCTGTCGCCCCATCTGTGGTATGTGTAGACCGTCCAACCATACCAAGTGCAAGACATGAGGAAACTAACATACTCAATTTCTCTCACACCAGCCACCCCTTATAGACTTCGACGTCTTCAAATCCACATCCGACCTCCTTTCATCCCTCCAAGGCACTCTCGACAACCTCCTCCCCGCCTCAAAAGACCTCAACTCACTACCACCTGTGGAACCAATTCCCGACTCAGCCGCAATCTTCAGCACAGAACGATCACTCTCTCTCTGGTCCCAACTCGTCGCACCACCCCCACTCCAACCACAAAACTGGGTGAAATCCCGCATCCGCCGCCTCTTCCTCGTCAGTCTCGGTGTCCCAGTAGACCTGGACGAGATTCTCCCCGCCTCAAAACAGAAAAAACTTATCCTCCCCTCCATCGACCTCGAGTCAGGCTCGACTACACCCGCCGCACGCTCCCGTAGCCAAGGACGCGCAGAAGGCGACGGGACCAACAATAATGATCCGAATAGTAGTAACACAGCCGCAGCGGGGCAGGCCCCCTCTCGATCGAAAACCATGCGGAGGGGTGCACCCCCACCACCAGGCTTGGATCTCCCAGCTGTGCGACGATTGTGTGCTACTACGGATGCGGCTTTGGATGGATTAACAGATGGGGAGTTGAAGGGCCATGTGCAAGAGTTGGAGAGCTTTACATTGCGAGCCAGTGAGGTCTTGGAATATTGGCTTAAGAGGAGGGATGGCTTGGTTGGTGAGAAGGAAGCCTTTGAAGGCGTTATCGAGAATTTGGTCAGTCATGTTCGGAGAGTCAGGAAGTAAATTGGTTTACTTTGCTCTTGGATGAGAAGATCATTTATCTACTATATTAGCCCTATGTATAATTTAATGTCGAGGTGGAGAATATCCGCTGAATGAGCATGACTGTTTATCTTTAGCTGTTTCGAGGTTTCCTTTCCCTTAATTTGGGATTCTCGAGGTTGATGGATGTCACCTGCAGTAAGACAACCTTGTGGTTGGCATCCATGCAACTACCTATACTACTAGCACTTGAGCACCAACATAGTAGAAAACAGCACCCAGGCTCGATATGGAGAGGTAATCATAGTAAATGCTCAATCAAAAAAATTGGGCTGAGTAACTAACTCTCAGCAAAATATGCAGCGCTAGTATCAACACTGAAGTTCTACTTGAACATAGCACTTAAGGAAAGCTCAACTCCTCAGAACCAACCAGCGCCTTTAATGTTCTTTGAATAAGCATTCTCATACATGAAGTGGCCAACAAGAAAATGGTGATCTAAAGGGAACCAATAGAAAAGTCATTGGAATTGAGACACACTCCAGGACGGAGCAACGCAAAGAGAGAAAAGAGCAATACAAAATAAACGCCGGGCAAATAGGCCTTTGTAACCATAAGACGCTGCTTCTAAGCATAAAGAAGCGGGGTATCTTTTTCTCGAAATGCAAGGCAAATTGAAACGTGATAAAGGGGATAATAAAAGCAAAGAAAGGGAGTGGCGATGGGGAACAATGGAGACCTTTCTGACGAAGATCGGAGGAACGTCCATAGATGGTAAAGGGTGTCATGGAGTAGATGGGGGAGTGTCATCTAATCTATTTCAATGACGACCCGCCCCTTCTGCGGTGGTGCAGTAGGGGTGGCGGAGGATTCAATTTTTGGTCGTGAAGTTGGTGTCCCAGGACTTTGACTGGATGCCTTGCGCTTCACTGGAAGATTTGGACGGTTCGTGCTTGATTTCGGGGAACTACTCGATACGCCTTTAAGCTTCCATAATCCATTCGGGAGAAAATCGATGGCATCGACAGTATTGATCTTGCCGGTTCGAACGAGCTCCGTACGAATCTCTTCGAAAAATCTATCCAATACCAGGAGTTGCGGTCGAGCATCCAGTTTGCAGATGGGGCATCGCCATTTATCGTTCATCGGACCTGGGCCTGACATGGACTTCTGGGTTTTGATGAAGGTTTCCAAATCAAAACATTCGGGATGGTTGCAGAAGAGCGAGCGGGCGGGAGTTCGGAAAACGCGGGCAGTGAATGGGTCTACCAGGCTGATGGTAAGACTGTCTGTAACAACAGCCAATTCATCATCACCGGTGCCTTCATTTAGACGCTGCTGAAGACTGTGACGCCCAGTCTCTGCTGGAACAGCCTTCACGAGGCTACGCACCAGCTGGAACCCGGATGTTGTCATGATTTCCACAGCGAAGAAGTAGCGAATCTTATCACATTCCTCCGGTCCCAGGAGAAGGTCAATTTTCAGCTTGTTTTCACCTGCCTTTAGGCACGAGGTGATATCAACGGGGAGATCTTTTCCATTGTGAGCTTTGCGACGCGGAGTCATCTCTCCGTTGTTGACATGGATGTAGAAGACACTGGGCCACTTGGTTGATGATGTCGACCATCGGTCTAGTGCTTTTCCCACCTCGGACACTGGAACTTCGATACACCGCAGACGATACGTTCGACAACCCGACTGGTAATTGACTGTCTCCAGGGTTCCTTCCTTTACTGTCGAGTTCATTGGGCGAGATCTCCTCTTCATATCCTCAGGGGAGACAATGAAATCCCAAGAATAGTTGTATTCCCCCTGTTCGACGATAGTGGGCGGCATGGCGAACTCGGTCAAATAATGGTACAGCTCGGTTTCAACCGACTGACCGGCAGGATCGACCTTGACACACTTCTTCATTGGATCACGAAGATTGACTTGATGAAGGCCAAAGAACATGGGATTGGGTGCAACAGTCTGAGGCATCTGGTAACCGGAAGGGGGAAGGAGCGGTTGGGAAGGAGGAAGGTGCGACTGGGAAGGAAGAGGGCGGGCAATCTGGATCTGGGGGGTCTGCGGCGAGGGGAGCTGACGAGGGGAGCCAGCTGGCCGAGTCCCCTGTGCTTGGGAATTCTGCAACGCTGCCTGGCTCTGTGGGTGAAAAACACTAGCAGTAGCAGACAGACTAGGCCGCGAAGGATTTTGAGGATTCTGTTGGACGTTTGCTTGTGCGTGATAGATTGGTACCTGTCCCGCTGGAGAAGGAACATAGGTAACGTGCTGCGGTGCGTATTGGCGATTTGCGTGCTGCCAAGCCACGTAAACTGGTTGAACAGGCTGTCTTGGGGGGATGGCTTGCAGTTGACTCTGTCCGGATGTTGGTGACAACTGACCGCTGGCATTCATTAACCAGGCCTGGGTTTGATTTCTTTGCGCCTCTACCAAGCTTGCAGCTCGCGCATGAGCTTCCTGTTGACTCTGCTGTATTTGTTGTACCTGCTGAGAAGGAAATTGATATGGGATAGGACCGTATGGTACTGTCACAAAATGGTGTTGTGGCTGCACCTGGCGTGGGGTGGAGGCAGTTTGAGAAGCCGGGACCGTGTGAGGGGATCGAGAGGATTGAGTAACTGGAACAGCGTGGGGCATGGGAGACTGGGGCATGGAAGCAAATTGAGAACCTGGTGCTGACTGAGGAGATGGCACAGTGGCTGACTGAGGGGTTGGTGGATTAGAAGGTCTGCGCACCCCATTCGTGGTCACAAGATTCGATGGGAGACTGGGATGTCTCCTGGTATTTGACCGTGGGCCCGAGGCTTGATTGAGAAGAGAGTTTGACATGGCCTGCGTTAGCTGTCTGAGCTGGGGAGACTGAGGGATTTGTGAGGGCGCAGTCAAGGTACTGGGCAAAGGGATTTGGCCTAGCCCACCGTGCATCGGTATTTTCCGGTAATCATCAATCAACTGATAAAGAGCTTCTTTGGGCATGCCTCTCCGATCTAAGTCCAGGTCTCTTTGAAATAGATGATTGAGCCTCACTTGAATCTCGCTTGCATCGCTGAAAGATCCATATAGATTGCGACACATGGAAGCAAATATCACAGTCATGAACACAGGTGATTGCATCTGAAATTCCTGTTTGATCTCCTGAACGAGTGGCGGGAACCCACGGTTGGAAACTTTCTGGTAAATGGGACTGTTGACATCCAGAAAGAGGTTCCCAAGCAGTGGAAGACTCTTCGCCAACTCGTCAATCTTGGATTGATACCAGAGGCATGATTTCATCTCAGTTGCAGCAAGCGGGGTCCGGGCGAATCTGAGCACCACTTCCCTGTGCAGGAATTTGTTGTTTTCTAGCAATGATTCCACTGTACTGAGTCCTTTGATGCAGTCGGGAGTATTGAATTCAGGGATTTCAGCCAGAATGTTGAATCCCAGAGATTTTCGGCAGTACAGCTGGTGCAGAACCAGATACAAAAGATCTTGGTGCTTGCAGGCATCTTCCAGCAAACAGATTCTGGGCTCTGTAATTGGAGTCCTGTGCGCTGAGGGACAATCTCTCAGGGCGCCACATTTCTTCCGCCATAGCTCCCAGGTGTTCTGAGTTGGAAGCAATTCAGGACTTAGTTGAACCATGGGGGCACTGTCAGCAACTGGCAACGAAGTTCCATTAGGAGGTTGTACGGGCTGTGGTGGAGTGTCTGTCCTCCCCTCAGGGGTTGGGTCTGCAATCGTTGTCACCGGTGATGCCCGTAGGAGCTGACTTGTGTCAGATTGGTTCGGTTGTTGAGAAACAGTTTCATTGGTACCCGACGTCCCATGGCCTATGTTGGTCGTGGCAGCTGTGGTCTCAGATGGACCTGAGGGGTTTTCAGCGAGTGGAGTAGCGGGTGGAGCAGTAGCGGGAGAATCGGTTGTTTGTAGTTGACTGATCACGGGGCTTGGATGTGAATCTGTACTTGGAACTGGTGAAGGGAGCGCAGCTGTTTGTGGGATCGGTGTCGGGGGTTTCTGAGGTTTCTGGGGCAGACCCGGGGTAGGTTTGGGAAGAATGCTCGTGCTTGTGTTCGTAGGTGGATCCGTGTTTTGAGGGGCCGAGGTGCTGGAGAGAGTCATGGAGTCCCCAGGAGGAAGGTCCGAGAATTGCTGGCTCTCCTCTGGTGTGACAGGCGAGATGAGTGAAGCTTCCGGACGGTCGGAAGTTGTGGAGATAGAGGAATTTGAAGGATCTGGACGATTTTGATCTGAACTTGGCTTTGACTTTGATTTTGATTTTGGATTTGCATTGGGAGGGTGCATAGCATTGCGCTGAACAGATGGCATCGCCGTGTTCCTAGAGCCTTGCATCCAGTTCTTCCGCGAACTCCCCAAGAAATAACTGGCGGTGGAATTGGACTGTTGGAGATGATCGGCGCTTGGACGCGATCTTTGAGTTGCGGGAGACCCCATGATGGGATTAGCCCCCCAGGCGGATATCTCAATCTGTACTCTGAGATGTAAAGGTCTCAGAGCCTCGAGAGATTAGGAGGTTTCATATGAGGGAGAAAAGGTGAAGGTTCTAGAAGGGGAGAACTTGGGGATCAAAGAATGTTTGTTGTCTCTTTGTGGTTTTTTTTTAGAACAAGAACCCTGGTTCATTCAGTACTTAAGTACTTTCGTTCCTTTCCGTTTGGGGGTAAAATTGGTTCGATTTATTCGATCAATCACTTAGAAGAAAAAGAGAAACTACATGTAGATATCTACACTTGTTCTTATATGAATCTCTAGAGCGCTTTCCACTAATTCTTCTTCATCTAGAGATTCTTTATAGCGAATGAAAAGAAGTCAATGAACCAACAAAGAGGGGTGACTGCGCCCATCACAACTTTGAGTGGCGCGCGCGTAGAGGTGCATTATGTACAGTTAACGCTGTGATGCAGGTACTTGTTAGTATTGCCAGTGTACAGATCCAAGTTACAGAGGGAGTAGATTGTGGGATAGAACAAGATATTAAATACAATATTGTATTATCTTATAATTAATTAGAAATGCAATATAATAATCAATATTGACCAATGCACTAGTAGTACTAGTGGGAGGAGGTATATATATGATAGATAGTCTCGGGTGTATATAGTGACGAAGTACCAGGTACTTCACTTTACATATATCATCACATACAAAATCATGTACCTCTACTTCCTCCTCTCGGCCGCATTCATCAGACGAATTCATCGTTTATTATTGACGAATTGGTCTGATTTCGTTTGGCTTATTCTACTAGTAGTATCTTCCATGTAAATCTTCACAATTATTACAATTATAACTATTCGATGAAGTCTTATTCATTTTTCGATTTTGTCCTACTCGACTTTCCAATTTCATCTACCGTGGGACTTCCACCTCGTCCTTCTTGACGGCCATACCACGTCACTCGTATCCCCACCCATAATTTTACGAATCCATCATCTTGCTTTTCCCTATTTTTACCCCCCAATTCTGCAATTTGAGCCTGGTTCAACCTCTTCTACCTACTTGCCCGCTGTCATCTACCAGGTGGGTCGTGTCTCGGTTGATGTTTGGAACCTTTTGACGGGCCCCATTCCACATCAGATTCCTAAAATCTATGTTGGCATGATAGATCCGATCCGTGTCCGCCCACGCCACATTGCTCTGAGCTGATCGCATCGGGGGATTCGATTCTCGTGGGGGGTTTTTTTTCTCAACCAAAACTGGAACTGCGCTCGCCTCCGAGGTACGTGCTGTCATCGACCCCTCGGGCTTATGACCTAATGAACCTAACCAAGTCTAAGCCCAGACGGGCGCACTAGATTCCGGCCCTTTTACATTCTCTCCCCTGCTCGACGATTTCACATTACTCTCGCAAGGATTCCGAGCCTGGCGAGGTTGAAGCCGCCTTGTTCACTTCCCCTCAAAAGGGCTTGAGGGCCTCTATGTCCCTGCGACTGATCTAGTCCTTTTCCCCCGAACATCCCGTCCCTTTTTTTCTACCTGTCCCGCGCGACCGATCTGGACCTTGCGCCCCCAATTACACCATGGCCGACGCGCACCTGGCGCCGCCCCCACCACCGCAGAATGTTCAGCCAGGGGATTATCTCGTCGTTGTTCGTAAGTGAATCTCTGCGCGCGATCCGTGGGATGCGAAACTGCTCATTGCGTGACCTTGACTATTCATCATGAATGCGCCTAACTTCGAGACAGATGGCCACGTGGGGGGAGAAGATGAATTGCAGATGCGATGCAATCAACTGATCAGGTTGATAGAGCTCGACGACGAATTCGGAGATGGGTGGTGGCTTGGTGAACATGCCGATACAAACCAGAGAGGACTCTTCCCCGCAGGTACGGCGCACATGGAAATGAAAAATAGACGTGACGGAGCCGAGCTAATTTACCCCACCAGGTTTCACCAGGAAAGCTAAAAGACATGAATATCAACAATATGTCAACGCGCTTCGCATTGACCCCAGTCAGGGGATGTACTCTGCAGAAAAAACCGAGTCGCCCGCCCAGATCGAACCAACTACCCCGAAGGACAGAGGCTTTAGTGCTGGGGAAAGTCAACAGACTACCCCTCAAGCATCGCGACAAAACAGTATTCCGGATGTGTCCCGAGTCATGGATTCCCCTGCGCAACAGCGATCAGCCTCATCTCCGTTGCCACAGTCTACTTTAGCTGCCGATATTCAAAACGCATTACGCCCGTCCGGAAGTCATCATGTAAATGGTGAGGAGAGCCCGGTGATGAATGAAACGCTCAGCGTCATCGATGAACACATCACCGATATGAACACCCCTCGTCACAGTCTTTCTACGCAGGATGCGAAGACAATCAACGACTCGGGCAGCGAATACAGTAGTCACATCAGCCATAGATTGTCCTACATCAATGGACATGAGACGGATGAGGAAGAAGGTGAGGCTCTGACTGAGGAGGACGTCAAACGATGGAACCAGACACAGACTGCCAATCACTTGCGAAGTCTCGGCGTGGATTCCAAACATTGCGACATCTTCGAGAATGAGGAGATTACGGGTGAGGTGCTGCTTGAGATGAATCAGGACTTCCTTTTCATGAAAGAGTTCGATTTTGGCGTCATGGGCAAGCGACTGAAGACTTGGCACAAGATCAAAGCATTCCAGGAAGAAGTAAGCGGCGCCAGACAACCTCAACGACAGCTGTCGCAGCACAACCGAGGTACCATCGCCGGCTACCCCAGCCCCCATGATGAACGATCAATGTCCCGTGCCAGTCAAGCCCACCCAGGGCCCTTCCTTCCTCGTATCCCAACCGTCTCTGAGAAGACTGGTGCAGGCTATTCGCGAGCTGCATCTATGGGACCTGGACAACATCCAAGACTGGCCAGCAATGGAAGCTCACCCATCACACCCATGACTCCTCCTCGCTATCCTGCACCAGACTCTAGAAGATTATCCGCCGCTTCGATTCGCGAACTCAATCACAGTCGCCGACACTCCTCTATCGACACGACCCAGCGCGGTGTTCCCGATTTTTATGGTCACCAGAAGAAGCCATCGTTTGATCGAAGTTGGACACTGAACGGTGGCACCAGCGCACTGCCATCTCGTCCCGGAACTTCGGTAGGCACTCCATCAGAAGGGTACCGGACTTTCCGTGGGACCACCGAATCAGAACCCAACACCCCGGAGGGATTCGATGACTTGGATCGGGGATATTTCTCGGGCACAGAAGTGGATACGCGTCGAACTCGGCGTCTACAGAAACGAAATGCGTCGAACAGTGGTAGCATCGGTCAACATTCTCGAAAGTCAAGCTACCACGAGGAGCCGCCATTCCTGCCTCAACCTCCCAAGCGCCAATCCAGAATTGGTAGCGTCGATTCTCTCCGCGACGATGGGAAACATGTCTCAACTGCATCCAAGATCTACAACGACTCTCCTGCCAAATCTCGTCTGCGCAGTCTGAGCCAGCGAAGCTCAGGTCCGGTTGGCCGCACTTCTCAGTCGTCCAACACCGATACAAAATCTGGATTCTTCGCTAGTCTCGGGCCTTCGAAGAAGAAAAGTGCTGACACTGACAGCTCTTCTCGTGCGTCACACTTCCAGCCTCTAAGAAATGTTGGTCCGAAAATGCGACGAGCCGTAGGAATGCGCGCAATCTCAGATGCTGCCACCAAGGATAGTTCTGCCCCTGCCTCTCCCCGAGAATCCGAAAGTAATGTCGCTCGTACCGGCTCTACCACACCGTCTGGAACTTCGAAGAGCTCGGAACGACACAGTACTGACGGGTCCGGTAAAGCCGGCGAGGCTCCTGGATTTGTGGTCCGTCCCCGAACCGTGAAATCCAAGAAGGATACCAGTGCCTATACCCAAGGCCTGGAGAAGAAGAGCCCTCTGGAGCAGATGGGTGGATGCGACTACAGTGGATGGATGAAGAAGAGGTCCTCCAACCTAATGACTACATGGAAGCCTCGGTTGTTTGTTTTACGTGGTCGACGTCTTTCTTATTACTACACCGAAAATGATACGGAAGAACGAGGCTTAATCGACATCACCGCCCACCGCGTGCTTCGAGCAGATAATGATCCCATCGTCGCACTGCATGCAACCGTCACCGGATCCACAGCTCAGCCCGCCAATGCCGGCAGCACAGAGCAAGGAGCGAAGTCCGCTAGCAGTCCTGATTCGACAAAGAGCAAAGAGCCAAGTGGTCCTTTCTTTTTCAAGCTGGTGCCTCCTAAGTCCGGAAATTCACGCACAGTTCAATTCACCAA
Organism: Penicillium herquei; assembly: GCA_039634405.1. Taxonomy (NCBI): domain Eukaryota; kingdom Fungi; phylum Ascomycota; class Eurotiomycetes; order Eurotiales; family Aspergillaceae; genus Penicillium; species Penicillium herquei. The sequence goes on along the minus strand of CP098387.1, from coordinate 1,381,853 downwards.
GCCTACCACCCATTACTTCCAAGTCGATAATGTCAAGGAGGGTCGTCTTTGGATGGCAGCCCTCATGAAGGCAACTATCGAGCGCGATCTAGATCAGATTGCCGTCACGACCAATAAACAGAAGACTATCAGTCTCAAACAAGCCCAGCTGATGCAACAACGGCCGCCAGCTCTCATGGGCAACCCGCGTCATCTCGAATCCGAGAAATTGGTTGAAGAGGACGAGGAAGATGAAGGTCTTCGGATTGAAGGACTCAACTTGACCAAATCTGGATCCTCGGAGGGCAACTCTTTTGTTGATGCCAAGGGCGAAGTGAACGGAGCCACTCTGGCTAATCCTTCTACTCCTGATGAATCCAATACCAATCCCCTTGGAGAAATCAACATGGGCCCAGCTTCTCTTCTTCCTAGTCCTCTGGCCAAGACTGATTAATTGTGATTTGCGAAATTTTCGACAAAATTGCTGTCAAAGTTTTGCAGAATCTTGTTCGCCATATAATACCTGTTGGGATCTACACATCTGACATTTCACCATCGAGTTTCGTTCCATCTTTGCCATTCATGATCTATTCCCCCAGCACTTGTTCGTTTCTTTTCTTTTACCCCTGATCATTGGCTTCTCTTTTGGTTATTTCACCAACCCCCTTGTCCTTCCCGCCTCTCTTCTTCAACCTTTTGGCGTTTGATGTGATATACCCCTCGCTCCGACTTTCTGTCCCCTTCATTCTTGGTTACTACCAATTTCTATCTCAATTGTTTGGATATGAAGGGTTTGTTTTCTTTGCGGGAGTGTATGATGACCTGTCTTATGAGAGGACGATATGGAAGTAGTGGCTGAATCCCGATTTCTTCTACATAATTTTCAACTTATGGATTGTCACACCATTATTTAGTAATTTAATCGCTTATATATTAATTTTCGACTGCATAATAGGTAAGAAATAGGCTATCATCGATAAACTATAGGTACTACCTAGCCCTGGAGGTACCAGGTAAGACAACGACCTCGGGACCTCAATCCATCTCCCCCTTCCTTTAATAAGTCATCTGCCGCTTTGTCACCTGTTTATATAAAAGAGCTTTCAATGTTCGTAATATACATGTGTACCTAATCCTCTAGCACCCTGATGTTCTCTGAGCCCTGTATCAACTTGAGCCCTGGAGGATATCTAGAGTCTGCGATACACCCGTATACCCATGGAAATCGCAGTCAAAAGCCCACAAAACTCCGTAGAATACGTGCGGATTTCGCGGCACATATCTTCATCCCAAATTTTGTGGCAGGTAGGTTTGTATAAAATAATGAATACAATCGCAAGAAACACAGCCCTGGTGTTTAATTGTTAATATAAGGTAATTTGGAATATGTTGGTAGGTATGGATCACGATACATACCCAATAAAATCTGAAGTGGATAGACGATTATCAGCTCTAGGCCAACTTGAAGAAGAAGAATTGTTTTCCTTCGATAGATTTTCGGTAGATTTTGAGTCCATCTTGGATATCTGAAGAGTGCGAGATGATTTGGGAGTTGAATTTATATCGCAAGGAGAAGAGTCGAAGGAGAGAGGTTCTGCATGTGTAAGAGATCAGACAGTCCCAAGTTCGTTCTGGTCCAATACAAATAGGGGTCTATTCCAGCTCCAGCAACCCGCCCTGACCCGTCAGGCTACTTCCAAGGTTACCTCATAAACTTGGAAACAAGACTGCCAGTGGTTACCTAGTACTAGTAGTCTGAGTGAGACCCACGCTAAATACTGCGAACTCGAGCTATAGATTTAGTGCCCTAAAAGTCGATTTCCAAGTATTTGAATATACATGGATGCCAAGAGTGTAAGTTTATAACACTAGTCTGAGAAAATTCTCGCTTCCACGTTACTGATGTAGCAGCTATGTAATAGGTGGGTGGTATAAAAACAGTCCCTGGTTCACTGTTAGTCAGAGTGAGACCCTAAAGGCTTCGGACACGAAGTATGTACAGTATGTAGGAGTTTAGTGCCCTAAAACATTCGAATCGATTTCAAATAAATTCAAGTTTATGTGCTTCGGGACTTCCAAGGTTTCCAAGGTTGTATATAAGTAGGTTTAACTCGGCGCTTGACCCTCCAGGGCTATCCACTAATATTTGAACCCTTGAATAAAACATGGATAAATTTCAAGTTGAACCTCCTTGCAAGATTATTTCTCATAAATTATATAATCTATTGAGGGTACACTGTCTACAGTATCTCATTATCATACTAAAAACTAACGCCAAGGAAGCTTGGGTACTTGTCCACGCGTTTTTGTGGGCCTATTCACTACTATCACTAATGTAGAAGGCCTCCGGTAAAGCAAGCTAAGTGTGGACCGTAATATAAATGGCAGAATAATAAAATGGACCGTAGGCCCAAAAATTGAAAAAAGGATGAGACGGAAATACGGATAATTGTAAGAGTTGTATTAGTTGCCCAGGTGGTAAAGAGACTAAAGCCCTAGGTAGAGACTAAGAGGAAGTATTCCGGCATTCATCACCTGTTCCCGCTTGATTGACCGGTATTTAAATCCCACTTTTTTCAGCCACACCGGATCGATACGGAGCGGCACCGGTTTGGTCCCTCGAGCTTATCGGGTTGTGAGCCTCACTGCACATGGATGTGAGCGATGGGCTCTAAAAGCTTTTTAGCTGTGTCTCGGATACCCCCGTCCGTATAGGCTACCGGACATGCTATCGGATGCGAATTCTCAATCTTAGACAGGATTCGCGACATAATGATCCTGATAGAAGCGAGATTTTAATTGACCTAAGGGTAACTATGACTAGTAGCTAAACATGATTTGAATCACTTACGTACATGTACCCTGTATGGAGCCTCAGCCAAGACAAAAGGGCACAAACATATTGACCCACTCTAGACGCTTATTTAGTTTTAAGTTAAGTGCCCACCAGGGCACAGACAGGCCCATTGTACATAGTATAGGTGGAGACAACAAACACACAACATTGAAGCCCTACAAGAGAGTAGCCGTCGATAGCAGGAAGGGCAACTCCAGATGTCAACTTGAAGATGTCTCCCGAAAACTAGTAGCAAAGAGGGGGGAAGAGAACATATTCTGCACACATGTGCATGTGTTTAGTAATGATCTTACCATAAACATCCTCCCGAGGTCAAATATCATGTATGTATGGATTCAAGTTAGCAAAATGCACTACGCTCGCACTCCACCGTGACCCGATTCGATAGCTTCTCAAGTGCGACTCATATCCCCCCTCACATGGCTGCGGTCCTGTCTTACTAGTAGCACTAGGTAACCACTTGAATTCTCTGTATTTTCTCGAAGGATTCTTCTCAGGAATACATGAAATGGTAATAATACTCAATTGACGTCGAATCTCGCCAAGCTACTAGGTACTACGGTTATCCATAATATAATGGATGTGAGCTTTGTAAGATCAAGAGAATGTTTTCGAACATCATGATCAGACCTCGGGAGATTTATGGATTACATGCTATTCATTCCCAAATCTTTACTAAACTATATCCATGGATATGTGTGACTGAAGTTAGACTAGTAGTGTTTAAGATGATTGAAGCTTCAACATTCAAATGTTTGAAGTAGACTATTTCGGCCTCGGAAATTCCGATGAAGCAAACATTTGAACTCCAAGACGCTACCTACTAGTATGCACTTCCAAGGTTATTAGTGGAGTTCTAGTAACATAATTCCAAGACAACATTTGAACCTGGCCCCCAACCTTGGAAAATCCCCGGGCCGGCTATATCAGCTGAGTTTTCACAGTTGTGCAATCCTTGGAAGAGATACCAGCCTTGTAAATTCAGACGGTTAAGTGTTAGTATTCAAATGTTGCCCAGGTGGTACTAGTATGTTTTTAAAAGCGTGCCAGAACTTGTATAAATACTGCCCAGGTGCCAATCTCACAGCTTAGTTTCAAGTTTCTTCAAAAGTTTTCTGAAGCCTCCGAGCCATTCCAAGGTTTTTACCTAACAGGCTGGTTTTTGTTCTTCAAAATGAAGTTTCTTCAATCTTTTGTTGCACTGTCTCTCCTTGGAGCAGCGGTGGCAATTCCTACCACAAGCTCCGAGTCGGTGGCTATTTCCAATGATAATGAGATCTCTACCGTGAATCTAAATCTCGCTCGCTCCGAGTCTCATTTGCAAGAGCGGACATCATGTGTGGATATCGGAAAGGCAATCTACGCTACTGTTACTATGGAGGCAGCGTAAGTATCATATTCTGAACCCGGGTTTAATTGGCACGGATGGCTGACCAGCGAATGATGGATGGCCATTAGTATTATCTTCCTGGAAACATCGTCGACAGTTATCAAAAAGATCTGCAAAAAGACCGAAGCCGAGGATTGTGTGTACTGGGCTGAGGAAGTTAAAGAAGCTCTGGATATACTTCAGGGTTTATCTGCTGCAAAGAAGGGCTATGGAGCCGTGGCCGCTTATCTTGCAACCCATTCAGCGATCCATTGGGACCGTCGATCGTTTTCTAATGAAAGTGATTCGGAGGCCCCAGAAGACCTTGGTAATGTTTTGCGAAGCATTGGCTATGAATACGACGCCATTCATAACACCAGTGATCCAGTTATCGGATTTAAAGCAAGACTAGAGGATCCAGCCTTGACCGCGCGATACCATCTGCAAAATTTGAGAAAAACTGGCCAGACGGGTCGAAACTACGTGTTGCTGGGATTCGAGGATGGCACCGGGCACCTCCAAGTTTCAAGTGCCGGTTTTGGAAACACCACTACTTCCAATCAAAAGCGGACCTCAGCTGCAGGTGTCAAAGTTGTTTTCAAGCTTGGAAGTGCTAGAGTTACCTCGGCTTCAGCTCGGGATGCTTCTTCGTTGGCTATTGCGACCAAGTTTTTGACATATGCCAAGGAGGGCTATGCGAACATGTTTGGATTTACGGAAAAAGAGAACGTCGGTGCTCTATTCTTTCGCACTATCTTTGAGCTTAATGGCTTTGGATTGAACTGGGAGAGTCTGAGTCTTTGCGGTTCCTTGTCCAGTTACGTTGGAACATACCTGGGTTCTGGTTAGGTCACGCCTTGACAGAACAGGGGATGACGGAGTAAGATGAGTTGAGTTGTTCAGCTCACTTTTAGTCTTGTTTTCCTCACATTCGTTTTCTTTGATAATGGAGGCCTCTTCTGCCTCTCCTTTTTGTGTCCTCAGTATAGATAGCTCCACCGTCACACTCGCCTGTACGAGCGGGAGGGTGGAGCCCTAGTTAGTCTATATACTAGGAGAAAACCAACGAACGATCACACTTCCTATAGGAACTGACTCTTATTTTTTTTTTTACGTAAATGGATAGATCTTATTCAAAGCTCTCTTAATACTATGTTCACCTTATCTAGAAAGATTGTAGTTTAGGGGAGAAATCCTATAGCCTAGCATAGCATCCTCTTATTACAACCTTGGAAGCCAATGCTTGTCCGATAGTCTCGCGAACTGGCGAGTGTCGGGATCTTGGCTATTGCAGAGCAACTGACGAATCTAACTGGCCAGTTGGCTCAAAGGACTCGGGATGTTTTTTTTTGGATCATCATATTTACAGTGTTCGTGCCTCGATAACCCCCAGGACTACAACTGGAACCACACTCCTTTATTTACATTCACTATGATGTATATTATTTCGTTTTGAATATCTTATCTAATAATCTCAATCGCCACACTCCATGTCCCTCCGCTCACTGCTCGGCCGCCTCTTTGCGCTCCTTCTCCCCCTCAGCGCCGCAGCCACCATTTACCTCTATCTATACCCAGTCTTTAATGGCTGTGCATTCCCTCTACCTACCTTCCAGTCGGGAGTAGAACCCTCGACAACGATAGAGAAACTCGAGCAGAGCCCCCTGGCCAATACATTCCTCCAACACCTCAGTACCTCGGATCCCGCAAACACTCAACCCGCCATCTTCAGACTCCTCGTCCTCGCAGACCCCCAGTTAGAAGGCGATACCTCGCTCCCATTCCCCGAATATGAACTTATTCCACGCATGCGCGCGCACTGGGCCGCTGTGCAGGAATCAATCAATGCCTCATCAACACCAGGGCCTCTCTCCCTCCTAAACGCGAACACCCTCTCAAGCATCAGAGCCGGTCTCTGGTCCCTCGCAACAGAAGATATCCCTCGCTCTCTTCGCGCAACTCAAAAGCGCGTAGACCTCCTCGGAAACGACTACTACCTCGCGCACATCTACCGGACACTTTTCTGGTGGACGCGTCCCACCCATACAACCGTGCTCGGTGACCTCCTAGGAAGCCAATGGATCCCAGACGAAGAATTCACCGATAGAAGCCATCGGTACTGGGATCGTGTCTTCCGCGGTGGACTCCGCGTCGACGATAACATTACCTGGACAGGTGCAATCGCCAACCACAGCACCGACCAAGTCAAGTCAGATTCTCATCTCGAGCCGTTAGGCCCGGGATCTGATCCTGAATGGGCACGACGAATCATCAATGTAGCTGGGAACCATGATATCGGGTATGCTGGCGACGTGAGCGAGGCACGAATGGCGCGTTTTGAGCGGGAATTCGGACGTGCGAACTGGGATATCCGGTTCCAGCATCCATCTATTCCAGGGAATGATGTGGGGGACGAGGACTCTTCGTCCTCGTCTGTGATCACGCCGACATTACACGTTATCAATCTCAATACGCTTGTTTTTGATACGCCGGCTCTTTCATCGGAGGTTCAGTCGCAAAGCTATACATACCTTAATGATCTGATTAGCGAGCGCTTGTATCCCGTCGAGGATAAATCGACGTTTACATTACTACTTACGCATTTACCTCTTCATAAGGAGGATGGAATTTGTACGGATGGACCTTACTTTACGTTCCATGAGGAGGATGATAAGGATGGTTCAGATGGGGTTCCGCGTTTCCTAAATGGTGGATTACGGGAACAGAACCACCTTAGTGATTATGTTAGTGATACGGGGATTTTGTCTGGAATTTTCGGTATGAGTGGTGAGGAGAACGCGCTTGTTGGTGGTTATGGGCGAAAGGGATTGATTCTCACGGGACATGACCATACTGGTTGTGATACTGTGCATTATGTTGAGAGAGTGACTCCCAATCCCGAAACTGAGAGCGAAGATGAGGCCGCGGAACCTGCTCAGAACTGGAAATGGGCTGCGAGACGGTATGGAAAGCAGCGTGAGGCACAGGAAACCCCATCAATTCGGGAGGTTACCCTTCGTTCGATGATGGGTGAGTTTGGTGGAAATGCAGGACTCCTTTCTGTGTGGTTCGATACGGATATGGGAGAATGGGATTACGAGATTACCTTATGTCCCGCTGGCGTGCAGCACATTTGGTGGGCGGTACATGTTACTATACTGGTGACTTTTATTGTTGGATTGCTGTGGTTCTTTGCTGGGTTCATTGGAGCCAAGCAATCTGGAAAGGAGAAGACCGTACCTATAAGATTGAATGGGGCTGTGGAGAAGCCTGGCAAGATTCAGTGTGAGAATAAGGGTGTGACAGGCAAGAGGCTAGTTGAGCGTCGGAAGACGTGAGATCTACGACTAGATGGATATATGGGAGTCTGGGAGATCTAGTATATACGAAGCCATTTGGAAATCCAATGTACCACTACCAACCTCAGGCTGACTGAACCCTTTTTCGTCATACTAATTGGAAGATCTTCATATAAGACATCGTGCTATAGTTACACTAGCCCATGTGTCGCACTATTTGTTATTTGCTGAAGTCTCTCGCCCATAAACTTGCCCAAAGCCGGTAAAAAGTCCAACGGAATGCTGTTACGGCTTTCAAGTTCCGCTTCATTCTCACCCGCAACTTGAATTGCTCTATACCGTTCAGTGAATTGTAAGACCAGATTCGCTACCTTGGAGAGCTCTCCGATTATTTGCATAGCTGCTGTCTCTCCCATCGCCTCATAGGAGACCCCAAGATTATTCCATGCCTGCATGGCCGGCAGGTCTTGTCTTGTTGGTGGAGAGCACTTGAATTTATTGATTGTCATAGAATGCACATCGATGATTGATATGCATAGAGCAGATATCAGCATGCCCGTTTCAGTGCGCTCGGAACAAGGGCAGATTAAGATGCTTGAGACTCGGTGGAGGGCAGTGGTTATAGTTTGTGATGTTAAGTCAAGTAGAACGGGATCTACTGAAGGGATGCGTCTGATCTGCTCCGCCGAAACATCTAGCTCTGCGAGCAGGTTCAAAATATCAAGTGCACAGTCTGAGTCAGGGTGCATTTGTTGGCCAATTATAGTTTGTTGTGACTGAGTCTCGAAGACTATTTGATGTGGATTTTGCCTGATGCCAGCATCAGGTCCATGCATGTATTCGGTCATGACGGGTGCAGATGTCGCGCTGAATCTAGAGAACAGCTTGTTTCCCTCATCTATGAATCGTGTTTCTTTCAATGCCTTTGTAGGAGGTTCATGATCTTGAATGTTTGTTTCTGACGATGACTCGTTGGGTCGAAATGGTCGTCCAACCCGTCGTGCAGGGCTGTATAAGCAAGTAAAGCCCAGCTTTGCACATCGCGCACAAGATGGCTTATCTTTGGAACAACGTACTTTCGAGGATGCGCATCTATCGCAAGAGTCCTTCAGTCGGAGATTTTGCGACGACGTCCCTGTCATCTCCATATTGTTTCAGGTTGTGGGGATCAATAATCTCTTCCAATTTTCGGGGTACTCAAATCAGGTTCAATCCGAGAGTAACATCCACTCTTCTCAACAGGATCGAGATGACAACACAATGTCAAAGTCTGAGCTTGGCGTCTCGATGTTCCACTTCAATGGTTTAGAATTTTAGAATCTTTAGATTCTCCAGTGGGGGCGAAAGGGATAAGATAAGAGCGGATCGGAGATGGGAATTTGGGGGCCATGAATCATGAATCCCAAATTCACATGTAGTATGGCCTAAGCCTATACGCTAATCTCAGATTGGGATACGGTAAGCGACCTCGGATTTCGTCTATGGTGGATTTACCCGAGATATCTCCAAGTATACTGAGTCACGGTGATGTGCGCTATGATGCTTCAAGGTAATAAAACAGGATAAGATAATGTGATGAGTTCGAAGCAATCAAATCTTGTTGAAAAAAGATCTAATGTTAGAGCATGACAACCGCCCATAGGGTTAAGCCCTCCCTGGGCTGCATGTTGGAAGCCAATATAGCACTAGACAGCGTAGAAACGACAGCCTTAAGGCTGACCAGGCCGAGACTCGGATGTTTCAGTATGGGGATTGGTGGATGATGGTGGGGCTTGACGCAGTAGAATGACACCAGTAGAATCAGTGGAATTCGTCCGAGTCAATGCCTTTAGCCCCTGGCAAATTCCACGATTCTGCATTCGCAAATTCACTATCCTGGGGTGTACGATCGGTCTGTATGTGTGCATCATTTCCCCCTCAGATACCTATGAATGAGCCACAAACCATTATGACTTAAGACGAATTCTCCATTATTTTTGAATCGACATATTCTGTCTCTACTCATTAAACCTGTAACGCACGTCCCATTGATCATTAAGTTCCGTTGCTCGGCTCTATCAGCATCGTGAGGAGGCATATCTACTGGATTAGTCTCAACAATGAGCATTCCTATCAGCCAGGATGAATGCCTATATCATTCTGAATGTCCATGTCCTCGACATCAATATCATTCACAGCCTAATGGACAGCCGATGATCGAGGACCAACTCTATGACCACTATTGGCAGAATAGCCAGGTCATCCAACAGACAAATTATGATCCACGACTACAAAGCAGCTCAATCATGGGAAATTTGAATTCCTATGACATGGGATTTAACAAAGATCAAGCTCTCTTGACATCTTTCCCCGGAGGACATAATATGTGGCAGGCAACATCACCCCACCTTATGTCACCTTCTGCTGCCAGCCCTTTCAATTCAATAGCAGAGCCTGTTATTTCAAACGAAGGCCTCTACTTAGACACGACAATGGAGTCTTTCAACCCCGGTATGACCATGGATGCTAGCTTCGATCCCAATCTACCCATGCAGTCATTCATCCCAAGTCCACCATTTCAATCCAGTACGGAATCGGCAATCAGCACCACTTCGCATTCATGTCTGGACTACCCACTCGGACCTGACAACTCCAATGAGCCAATATACAACCTTTCCACTCCTTCAAGCTCTCTTTCAGCCAACCATATGGCCTATCAGTCTCTTTCTACTCCATCCCTCTACTCCGAAAACTCAACCATACCTACTCTGAACCCACCACTTGAGAGCACAACCCCGTCTTGCTTGACTCAAAATCTTCCTTCATGTATCCTCACAGCAACCAAATCCCTCCGTCTACTCCACACTCGCCAAACAAACTGCTTATCTCATAACAAGCACGGTGGCAACAATGGCGAGCCACCGCGGATGTCCGGCTCAGTTCTAAAAGATAACAAGGAAGCCGGAATGTCTGTTTGTCGAATGCTACAATGTGCCTGTGTCCTTCGTCCTCAAAATCAGCTTTTACTAGCAACCATCTGTTCCAGACTCGTCGTCTGGTACCAGACGATGATTCAAACATGTTTTCCACATCACGGGAGCAATGGGCTTGATGATCATAAGCCGATATCAGAGAAAGTTTCTCACCAGGCTGTAACCATTGGTGATCATACAGTTGATAATTTGGCTCTGGGGTCAAATATTCAGGCTATGGTAATACTGGGAGAGTTGAATCACTTACAGCGCTTGGTAAATACTCTTTCGGTCCGCATTCAACAAACTGAGACATTGAATTCATCTGGATTAGCTGTAGATGGTGATAGTCCGTCTGCAGGGTTACCGGGAGTTGCACATGATCGATTAGTGGTGCACTTATTGAAGGGGGTCGAAGCAGCCAGGGAAGATTTGATGTTAGCTTTGAATCAATATCCAGAATCCTCTATGTGAGTTGAAGCAAATTAGATGGATGACATGAGCGATACTATTAGCATTCGAATGTTGTACATAGAAAAGTCCTCAGAACTTCAAATGTTTGAAGCCTATATGATATTTAGCAAACTTGAATTGTGCCTATTGTATCTTAAAAAGGTGTTTTGAAGCAAGAGGTTTGGCAGTTCTTTAAGTTTCCTTAAATGGGAAAAACCAGGCATGTTCATAGAGTCAGGCCTGTGTAGTATACCAGTTTGGGGGGAGGGTAGCATAAACATTTGAACGCAAGAAGGGAAGTGAAGATCCCTTATAGTTGTAGAGGGGCAGAAGAGTAACAACTCAGCCCGGCTGGGTCTCTGACTCCCAACGAGGACAGATGCATTGATCAGGAGGGTCTGGCCCTGATGGGTGGCTGAGTTAACACCAGAGGGCGGGGAACCAGCTACGGCTGGGGTTAAATCTCTTTTTTAGATTTTTTAGATTTTTGATATTTTACTCTATAGTAACTCCCTGGTGAGCCTTCCTACCCAAATTTTCAAAACTCAAGACTATTCAAAATTGAGCGAGATACAGAGGGTGTTGTGGTGGTATCGGGTGTATCAAGTGAGGCTATCCACAGCATCTTACCACTTGCATCGATGCGCACCCGATTTCAATTTCCGAACTTGATTTCAAAAGTCCCCGGTTCAACTCCAGCTTTGATAGTTTCTTTTTCTGTAGCTGGAAACACGACATCTGAACAACAACAAGACCCATTCGATTGGAAGAGTCCTTGTGTTTACACTAATTTTACCATCAACTTGAAGCGCCGAGTCATCAAGGACTCATAATCAGGCATAGACTTCCGGCACGTATTAAAAACCATGTTGTATGAATACCTATGATCGAATTCCACGAAAGACTGTGTTATCAAACTGCCCTGGACCCATCTATACTTCGATGCAGTGATCTAGTAGTCTCCTGGCAAGAACCACCAGTATTAGTAGGAAATCAACTGGTGGTTATTGGAATGAACCTAGGAACAAATTACTGATTAAGTAGATAATAGAGCTCTTTTTGTTTGTTTACCTCCCAGTGTGGCCTAGTTTGTAAGTGCAGTGAATTGACCGATTGGGATCGGGACCAGGGTATAAATACTGTGACCTCGCACTTCTCCCTCTCTCTCCCTCTCTCTCCCTCTCTCCATCATCTCTCTACTCCCTCTACTCTCCCTCTCTCTCTCTCTCTCTCTCTCTCCCTCTCTCTCTCTACTCTCTCTACTCTCTCTCTACTCTCTCTCTCTCTCTCTCTCCCCCATGCGTTGCGTTTGGGGTTTGGCGAGAGCCCGTTGGTGCGTACAAGGTCAGTGACTGCTGTAAAAGTGCTAGACTTTTTGGTGGTCGGCTGGTCTTTGCGTGGGCTTCGTGGGCTCGCCGAGCTTTCATTCGCCGCCAACAGCAACGAGCTTGGACCTCTTCGTGGTGCTGTTGACTAGTAGTCTTGACCTAGGTACAAGACGAAGCTAACACAAGCTCAAGTAAACAACTTCGTAGGCTTACTTCTCAAATTATAACCTTAAGCTAGTACTAGGCATCCATCGAAATTTGAATTATTATGAGTCATTCAGCTGCCTAGAATAGTGGATAGCAACTTACAAAAAACTGTAGGTCGAATCTTGGAAGTTAATGCTGATGGAGGTTCATACTTCGGATCCCGATATTGCTTAATGCGGTTAGTGGCAAACCAAGGAGCCGCAACGGCTCCATAAATCGCAGTCCGATATTTACAAATAGAGACAGATACAAGATGATATCTACAGGTTAAAAAGGCAGTGATTCCCTGGGAAAGAGCATCATATTCCAAGCTCTCACATCCAAGTCAGATCTACAATCTATTACTATGTCGTCGTTGAACCCTCTCCCCACTGTGCTCTGTGCTCTCGATGAGTATATCGGCAAGCCCGCTTCTGAACTACTACTTCCCGATATTGAAGGTATATCCACCTGCACATGTGGGCAGATCCAGCACACTGCGATAGAACTTGAAGACCGTTTACTCAAGACAAAAAACTGATCAATGAACTCTAGTTGTCCACTTCATTCAAAGCCTTGAAGCCGCCCAACAAGAGATTCCTCATCTCCTTGCCGGCAACGATCCCCATTCTTCACATGTCAACAATGTCGGCTCTCACAGCTACCGACCAGTACGCTCCGTCATCTTCGGCCGCGGGTTTGATCTCGCCGATGTTGAAGAGATTCGTCAAAAGACTTCTGGTATTTCTCCCGAACCTGTGGTCTGGGTTGTGGGCGACCCTAGCAGAAAGCCACCACCTGGTGCGCAGCCGCCTCCAAATTATCCACAGATTGTGGCGATGGTTGCTAGGAAGTTGTTGAATACTTGGGTAGAGCAAGGTGCTGATAAGGATGAGATTGTGTTTTATTAGTGGTATTGTCATTACTTGTTGATATAAGGATATGTATTCTAGAGTTTTGATGTATCAATTATGTTGCTGCAAGTTCCGAGTCATTCAAGTTGATACTAGGTCGCGCTAATATAATGTTGTGCATGTTAGCTCCTAAGTGGAAGCCCAGAACGTTGAACTTAAAGTGCTTGAACCATGGTGCATATGGGCAATATGTAGTGCTATGTAGATAGAGATTAGTAGGTAGCAGTCCGAGTCAGTCGTCCATCATGATCAATCAATTCCAACATGTATCAAGCAGCTTGATCATGGAATCTAGACCATAACGGCCCAAAGGAATGTTTGAGGTGCATCATGATGCACAATGTTTGCCATCAACGTGTGCTGGCATCTACGTGTGTGTAGCTTCCACATAAGAAAATGGACTACATCTACGGAGAAGAATAGTTTACACAGCTACTAGGACAAGACTCCAAGCCATAGTCATCAGATTGCATGAATCTGTCTGGTGTCCTCATGAAAGACCGAAGGCATCGAAGCCGAGGGCAAGAAGTGGTGTTGTACAAGTCCAGAATCCCCGCATGTGCGGTATACACGAAAATGAAAGAGTCATGAAAAGTGTAAATTTTTTCAAGAATACTTCCGAGAGTCGCCAGTGTTAAAGAGAAAAAACACGAATTGGGAAGGAAAGCCGGCTCGAAATAACACAGGTGGATTCGTCAAATGGACCTCCACCCTTCCTTAATTCTCCACAATATGCCTCGTATGCACTCCGTTTCCCAGGTCCCAAAGAGGTCAAGTTTGGATGGTATCGTTCATTTTTGGTTGTTTTATTCGGTTCAATCTCTTTACATGACAACACCGGCGTTGGAGGCAATACGGGGCCAGAGCTCAGCAGCCTCCTTACCAACGGGTCCAGTGATGGCGGAACCCTTCATCTCACCCTTGTTGTTGACGATCTGGTAGAACGCAATATGTTAGTAAACTGTAATCAACCACCAAAAGTGGGAAATGTGCGGGTGCGGAGTGAATGATCTGCAGTAGAGCAAGGGTTCTGCTATAGATAGCCCAAACTTCACAGCATTCCATCACTCTCCCACACAGGGCTCCCGGAAACATAACGGATCGTCCACTTACAACACCAGCGTTGTCCTCGAAGTACAGGTAGATACCGTCGGCCCGGCGCCAGGGCTTGCTCTGGCGGACGACAACGGCGGGCATAACCTTCTTACGGAGCTCAGGCTTTCCCTTCTTGACGGTGGCCATGACCATGTCACCGACACCGGCAGCCGGGAGACGGTTCAGACGGGCACCGGTACCGGCGACGGCAATGATGTACAGGTTGCGAGCACCGGAGTTGTCGCAGCAGTTCATCACGGCGCCACTGTTCGACGAGATGAACGTTAGTTATACATTCCTGTGCTGGAATCTGTATTCGAAAAATTCATTTCCCATGTCGTGTACACCCCGCCTGTTGAATTCCTTCGTGTCGTCATGCCTGATGGTGGTCTTTTTCGAGTTTTCAATTGCGTGGTGATCGATAAGCCGGTATTGTTGAGCGCAGTATTGTGTCGAACGTGGGCGAATTGGCATTGAATATCGTCGAAGTTCATTGGCGGGATGCACGAGTGGGATGAAAATTCTGGAAAATTCGGGGATCTTTAAACATACACAGGCAGACCGAGGGTCATCTTCAGCTTGTTGCCGGCGGCACCGCCACGACTGTAATTTCAAAGTTAGCATTTCCGTTCTGCCCTTTGAAGCTCCCATCTAGCATGTTCCCATTCGGTTCCATCTCTCCAGCTCGACATGGTTGAATGTTCAAGGTGCATGATCGATTGTCGAGATATCCCGCAAAATGGTGGTCCGTTGTGATTTGAGAGTGTTTTCCGGTGGGAGGGAGGTTAAACTCACCCTCTCTTAGACATGATGGCTGAGTATCACGGGGGGTTGTCGGATAGGCGAAAAGGGTTGGCGACAGAAGGTCAGGTCGAGAGTCAAAGAATTGTCCACAGTGGTTTCTCGCTTGTGTGTCGAATGTGGAAAATCTTGGCGCGGGCCCATTGGTGGAACGGGTTGCCCTAGCACTAGTCTTGTTTGAGACTAGTGCATATCAAGTTCTGGCCTGGGGCATCAACTCCGTCATGTCACGTGTTATCCATCTACCTTAGTGTGGGGATAGCAAGTTGAAGCTTTGGTTCCATCGCTGCGTTCAAACATTCGCCTTTAATTCTCCAATATGATCTTTCGTGTAATGAATCTTCGCTCCAAAGTTCCCGCATATATCATAGTTCGATGTTTGAAGTGATAGTATAGTAATACCATACGCCATCTGTAGATATAGCACCTGGGCAGTATCATGATCGAGGTATACCCACTAGGTACGTTCGCTGTTACTCAAGCTTCACTACTAGTAGTAGGTAGACCATATTGAAGTTTAAGAATTTTATTGTTGTTTTTTTTTTTCTGATTTGACTGCAAATACATAAAATCAAGCAATGCTTTCGTCTCCATTTTGAACGCTGATACACATCCACCGGGAAATCATCATAATGATAAACGAAGATAAAAAATAAAAAGAACTAAAAAGATGCCCCGGCGTCTTGACCCGTATTCCAGTCCCATAGACAAATATTTTCCCCGAGAAAAGTCAACAGGTGTGTATGCTCAAATCATGCCGTTAGGGGTAGTCAAGCCGAGAACGTGAGGTATTCTCTCGACTTTCAAAAACAAATCATCTCATCCCTTCATCACAAAAGAGAGACATGATGCCCCTCGTCTTGGAATCCGATGAGTTCGCTGTCAAACCGATAACACCATTCTGCCCAAAGTCCGTTGCGCCTGATCCGATATTGATTGTATTGTCGCTGCTACCTACTCCTCCTGCTTAGTCAGTTGGTCAGTGGACTCTGTGGCCGCTGCCTGAGGTGCCGCATCCCCGGTAGAGGTTGGCTCTTCCGTTGAAGCCTCAGCGCCATGCTCGGGGGCGGGTGTAGAGGATCCATTTGGTGGAGAACCGGCTTTAGCGGGAGAGCCAGATGATTGAGGAGCGTCTTCGGCCGCCGGTGATGTCTCGGGCTTCGTCTCTCCTGCGGTTGTAGTAGACCCATGCAGTTCTGCCTCGGGGACGGGGACGCCGGCGTCTTCCATTGTCGTATCTTCATCATGCGGAGGAGGAGAAAGATGATGAGAAGCAGATGTGGACGGTCCTTTCTCCTCATCTTCAACCATCATTTGGTCAGCATCAGTGGGGGTATCATGATCATTCGAGGGCGCAGCGGTAGTTGACGCCTCAGGCTCAGTACGTGGGATGTCAATCATCTTTGTGTCCACCGCAGCATCGAGCTCTCCATCGCCAATGGACGATGCTGCCTGAGGTGTGGCATTGCCACTATCGAGGCCAGAATCATCCAGGTTGCGGTAATTGGCTTGGTTGCGACGGCGAGAAACTCCTGGTTGACGGCGTACACCATTGGCGGCGTTTTCTTCTTCGTCTTCACTGTCGCTCAGCTCGCCAGATTTCTCCACGTACTGATCGAAACGGCGTTGGGTGAATCGCTTATCCTTGTTCTCGTCTTCATCAAGATCATCCATCACGTCATCAGCCTCATCATCCATCCCGTCCACCATTGGGTTACGCGGGACATCCGTCATTTGAACAGATGGCGCAAAGGCTGTTCGCTTCAGATTCTCAATAACCTGGCTGCGAATCTTGTCCAAGTAGTCCTTGGTGTTGGCGTTGTCCATGTTGGAAGGACGAACATCAAGTTCGTAGTCAGGAGCAAAGTACTGGTAAACCTTATTAGTATGGTTCATGCAGTGCAGTTTATTTAAGTCAGACATACCTCATAATAGTCATTGTATGGCAGCTCTGATTCCAGGGTGTTGCCAACAAGGATACCGGTTTCATAGGCCCAGGTACGTGCAACATTGCGCATAGTGTAACCACCACCACCCAGGATCAGGGTGGGGAGGTCAAAGCTCTTGATAAAGTTAACGCAGTTTGCATGTCCGCGCATGCTGAGGTTGAAGCATCCAAGACGATCACCAGACAAACTGTCACCACCACATTGCAAGACCACAGCTTCGGGGCGGTACCATTCCATCACACTCTTGATGACAGGTTCAAAAATGCTCTGGTAAGACTCGTCGTTGATGCCGTCACGAAGAGGGAAGTTAACCGCGTAGTATTTTCCTGAGCCGACACCAATATCGCGAAGCTCACCAGTACCAGGGAAGTATTCGCCGTACTTGTGGAAAGACACGGTCATCACGCGATCAGTGGTATAGAAAGCTTCTTCCACACCATCACCGTGATGAACATCAATATCGACATAAAGTACACGCTGCTTGAATCGAAGCAGCTCAAGAATACCGAGCACGATGTCTGTCCAAATCATTAGAAACGACCCACTCGAGTTTGGTAGTAATAGAGAGTGCGCTTACCATTGACGTAGCAGAAACCACTGGCTTCGCTTTTCTTCGCGTGATGGAGACCACCAGCCCAATTGACAGCGACGTCACATTTGTTGCGGTTCAACCGCGCGGCACCCTCCATACTGCCACCGGCACTGATACCGCAGAATTCGAAAAGACCGTCAAAGACTGGGCAATCATCACCAACATTGTATCGACTCTGCTCCTTGCCAAAGCTGTCCATGTTGTCTGGGGTAACCTTTGAAAGGAAGTCAATGTATTCGTCGGTGTGGAACTGGGTCATTTCGTATTTCGAGGCCGGTTTCGCGCGCTAAACATATCCATGAGCTTTGAACTCCTTGTGTATTAAGTAAAGAGGAATATTAGTGGAGGGACTCACGTAAATTTCCATTTTCTTGTAGAGGCCATAGTTCATGACCAGACTGTGGGTCATACGAATGCGATGGGGCTTCATCGGATGACCCGAGACATAGGCGTAATTGCCCACATCAGAGTCGTAGAAATAGGCAACCTTCTTAGGGTTGGCAACGCCATTGGAGATCGGCTCGGCCGCCATGTCGAGGGTTGAAGAAATAAGGACGCGATCGAAGAAGGTGAAGAGTAAGGAAGGGTATCAATTAAGAGAGTTGGGGAAGATAGGAAGTATGCGGGTTAGGAGAGACGACACAAAATGATATGCCAGACGTAACCAAGACGGATAGGGCACTGGTGACCAAAAACCGCGATCGGCGAACAAAGAGGTTAATCGCAGCAACAGGTCAGGTCTGACAAGCTCATAGTGCTGTGGACAAGAGACGGAGAGAGACTGGAGAGAATCAATCGCCGCGTGGGAAGGAGCAGAGCGGGCAGAATAAATAGACCGCCTTCGTCAGTGAATGTGCTTAGTGAATGTGCCCGTCTCCGA
Source organism: Penicillium herquei (assembly GCA_039634405.1). Lineage (NCBI taxonomy): Eukaryota > Fungi > Ascomycota > Eurotiomycetes > Eurotiales > Aspergillaceae > Penicillium > Penicillium herquei. The sequence continues at coordinate 1,363,200 of CP098387.1, read as the reverse complement.
ACACCCAGCCAAAGCATTCACATCATTGTCCAGTCATTGCCCAAAGAAGATCAGCCAAGTCTATCTTCTTGATTTCCCACTCGAGTGAATTACCAAACAAGGCTTATTCAGCTGTCTTCTGTTGGTTCTATTCACCTACGTCCAACACACCTCTATCGGGAGCTTCACCGAGAGCTTTCAATCCTACCTCCTTCACACGTCGTCATATCTAGTTTGGTATTCCATATCAATCATGGATCGCCTGAACCGGATGCTACAGGCTGCCCAGGGCATGGGAATGGGCAGCGCTGCCCCAGGTGGTGTAAGTGACCTCTGTGTGGCGTTAACCTTGGCAACGCGGTGCCAGCTGTTGGAGCTTACCATGTTAGCATTTGAAAGCTTCTCATCGCTAATTAAACTCAATATAGGATACCCCAAACCTCATCGATAACTCTGAAACTGTTCACATTTCTTCCTTGGCCCTTTTGAAGATGCTGCGGCACGGCCGTGCCGGTGTGCCTATGGAAGTTATGGGTCTTATGCTGGGAGAGTTCGTGGACGAGTACACAGTTCGGGTGGTGGACGTATTTGCCATGCCTCAAAGTGGTACTGGTGTTAGTGTCGAGGCTGTGGATCCTGTGTTCCAAACCAAGATGATGGAGATGCTGCGACAGACAGGACGGTAAATTGTCATCACAATGACAGATACATTTGGGACTTATGCTGACTTTATTTCCTTTTACTTGTAGACCAGAAACAGTTGTCGGATGGTACCACTCTCACCCTGGTTTTGGATGCTGGCTGTCTTCCGTCGATATCAACACCCAACAATCATTCGAGCAACTCACCCCTCGCGCCGTGGCTGTCGTGGTTGACCCGATTCAGTCCGTCAAGGGCAAGGTTGTCATTGATGCGTTCCGACTTATCCAACCCCAGACTGTCGTTATGGGCCAAGAGCCTCGTCAAACAACCTCCAACTTGGGTCACTTGAACAAGCCTTCCATCCAAGCCCTCATTCACGGTCTTAACCGTCACTACTACAGTATCGCCATCAACTACCGAAAGACTGGATTGGAAGAGAACATGCTTATGAACCTGCACAAGCATGTCTGGACCGAGGCCCTTCAGATGACTGACTTCCATGAGGAAGGTCAGCACAATGTGGACCAGATGAAACAGCTCGTCAGCCTCGCTGAAGGCTACGAGAAGCGAGTGAAGGAAGAGACCGAATTGAGCAAGGACCAACTGAAGACACGATATGTCGGCAAGGTTGACCCTAAGAAGCGTATGTTCAGTCTAATCTCATACCACGATCCCAGACGGGCGCTAACAATAATCTACAGACATCGAAGATGTGAGTCAGCAATTGATTGAAGACAACATCGTTGCTGTTTCCAGGCAGATGATCGACAAGGAAGCGTCGGTAGCGCGCCAGTCAACAACCAAAGATGACGCGAATGGCGCCTCGATGGATGTGGACGAGGAACTTTAGATTTAGAACCTTGAAACATTTAAGGTGTATGAGTCTCACTGAAACGCTCTAATCACGAACTCTTATTCTCCTATTGCAATCTCTATGTTCATTTTGTGGAAACTCAAGGTTATGGTGTAGGAATTCGATGTTAAATGTCACGATTGAAGGGAAGGCGTAGGTCCAAGCTGTCGAGGACATTGTTAGTAGCATTTGATCTTAAGCCTACTAGTAGCTACCTCAAGTGCTGGTGATGACTCGGAGCCAAATATATTCCCGCACTGTAGGTGTGCAAGGGGTGAATTAACACCAGCTGAAGGGAAAACCTCGTGCCAGTGGTCACCCGTAGACATCAACCACCCAGGCGGTTTCATGGAGACAGATCTTCCAGTACTCAAACAGCAAGACCATCAGGTTCTTCTGCCAATGCTTGAGATCCTGCTCTCATCGCAATGTATTGAGAAAACAACTTGGTGAAATGTTCACGGTTTGACTGACTTGTATATATGTACTAAAGAGATCCTGATACTACATCTGTCCCAGGAGAGTTCCAAGGCTTGGAGGCTCTCAAGTACTGTAAGCAATAGTAGCAGTTGAGCAATTGAACTCAATAATGATCATGGATACCACCAAGTAGCACACTGGTGAGCAGTAGTAGGAGGGGTATATATTAAGGCTTCCCCGCATCAGATGATCTCATCCCCGCAGATAAGAACCTCTCCTCTTCTTATTCCCTGACACTCCCCTTGATATTCCTCAAAATATTTGCAAAATCATTCAAAATGTCGCTTGCAACTCTAGATGTAAGTGAATAGACCAACCGATAACTCCAGATCACACGTACTTACTCAAGATAGACCTCCCAGCACCCTAATCTCCCGGCCTCATCCGCCACACTCTTCTCAGCTAAAGCATCTAAAAAGCTGACCTTTGAGCAAATCGCCACTCACATCAATCGAAATGAGGTTGCCGCAGCTGCCATTTTCTATGGCCAGGCAAAGGCGTCACCTGAAGATATTGTAAAGTTGTCTGAGCTACTAGAGGTTCCCCATGCTTTGCTTGAAGAGCAGCTTGGTGGATTCCCAGATCGAGGCCGGTCAGTGGAAATGCCTCCCAAGGAGCCATTGATCTACCGGCTGTATGAGATTGTGCAGAACTATGGATATGCGTACAAGGCTGTTCTGAATGAGAAGTTTGGCGATGGCATTATGAGTGCTATCTCGTTTTCAACAAAGGTGGAGAAAGAGACTGATGCAGATGGGAATAACTGGGCGGTTATCACACTGCGTGGAAAGTGGTGAGTATAATTCTTGCTTGATCTATTCATTTATGAAAGAAATATCTAACCGGAGGAAATCCCAGGTTGCCTTTCTCACGCTTCTAAGTTGGAAATCACGTCACAGTGTTCTATATCCAAATAGTACCTAACAAATAAATTTTCGATTTGCAGCATGTTCAGTGTACAAATTTAGTATTGAGTATCTGTTAAGTAGTCCACTATATAATGATATGTTTGATGAGATATTGACTCTGTTATTTTCACTTCTCCTCCATCCCTCCTCCCTTTCACTTTTTTCACTTCCTTCCACACCACCATTTTTCATCTTTTCCATCCTCTCGGTTCATCGATTCCTTTTCTACTCAGCCCAACTGCGGTCTTAACATGAAAAATGAGTTCCTCCAAGTCCAGCCAGTCAGGTGAGAAAGACCCAAAGGTACCATGCACTTTTAAGGACTGCCCCCGAGTCTTCAACTCCGAGTCCGAGATGCTCGAGCATAAACAACATGACAGCAACCACGCCTACTGCTTCAAGTGCAAACTGGACTTTCCCAGCCAGGGTGTCCTCTTCATCCACAAGATCACAAATGATAAGTATTTCACCTGTCCGCTTTGCAATCTGGATTTTCGCTGCAGTAGTGGAAGAGACCGTCATATTCAGCTCGTGAGATCATATACTTATCGCCCACCTTCAGCCTGAGCTTAAGGAAATACTGATATTTCTTAGAACCACCCTGTCGAACAAAACATTGACTGTGCAGGATGCGGCAAGAATTTCAAAAGTGCCTCCATGTTGATGAGGCACATCGAGTACAACGATTGCCCGAAGATTAGCATCGCCCGCATGCTCCTGGAACAGCACCGTCGTGAACAAGTGGCCAATGCTTGGCAGGAAAGAGCTAGAGAGGGTCCCATGGGCACAATTGCAGACAGACCAACCACCCTCGCGCTTCTAGATACTGCTTCAACCGCATCGACTACTAGTATCCCTCTGAGCGATGCTCCAAACCCCGAAGCCAACCTCGCCACGAACGAAAGCGAAGAAGAAGTTCTCCAGCTTCCGAGTAGGGAAGAAACAAACGAAAGCCCGGGTGATGAAGCTGGCGAAATTCTCATCGATGTCTCCTATGACTCACCTGAGCCATTGGAATACCCATACGTGACTGAACAAGAAAAGGCTCTCAGCGAAGAGACCAACGATTTGACACTTGAAGAGAAGCGAGCTCCAATGAAACTACCAACTCCTACACTCGATCCCATGGAATGGCCTTTCGTTCGACACAAACCCAAGGAGCCCAATAACTGCACTCTGGAAGATATCCTGATGGAGGCAGTCGAAATCGATGAAGGTGGCCGAATCGTCAATCCAGATGCCAAGCTACCTGAGGGTCCTGCCGATTTAGTTTGCTTCCAACGAGACAACGATGACGAGGTTCTCAACGGCACTGGTCAAGAACCTGCACCGCATGGAAATTTCGGTATTCCCCTTCAGCCTGTAACCGAGTCGCTTCGCCAGGGTTTACCAAACTGGAAACCGGAGATGTCCTGGGACGAGCAGAAGCAGAAATATGTCTGTCTATGCGGCTTTGAGACTAAGCACGAGCGAGGCTTTGAGTACCATGTCGCCATGGAGCGGCGATGGATCACTGCAACACAGTAAGTTCAGTTCTTATGAAGCTATTTCCCTGCTAGCACCTGTGCGAGCTATTCTTTTGGCTCCCATTAGCTTCCTCGACCATTGAATACTGTGAAAAGCACAATTACTACTAGTGTATGCTGACATGTTAGGTGTCTTCAATGTGGCCGCATCTTCGCTTCTACAGCTGCATTAGTCGCACACATGGAACAAGTACGTTCCCGCTGCGCTGTTCGAGAGAACCCAGATTTCGCACGTTTCTTGGGTGATATCACTGGTGGATTGATTCAGGTTCGTGGGGAATTGGAAGATGGCTCGGATCGGATCGTTGCGAGAAAGTTGGAGAACGCTACCATTCGGGAGTGTGAGAACCTCATCCTACCTGATGATATGCAAGAGGAGCTTAATCGGTTGAGAAAGGAGTTCATTCGAGGACATCACTGACCTCATTTCTTTGTCTTCCTATTTTTCGGCCTTTTTGTGCTCTACCCCTATTTCCCCCTGCTCCTTCTGATTTCCCCTTCCCTTCACATATTTCTCTTTTTATGAATTCCCTGGTTTTGGATACAGATTGTTTTTTTTATTCAACTTTGAGTTTTGTTCCTGTTACCGACTGATCAACGATTGATGCTGCGTTACCAAAAACAAAAAAAAAAAAAAAAAAAAAAAAAGATTGTGACTACCTTTCGTTTCAGATGTTGTTTCATGCTCAGAGAATGAACCGCAATTCCCTATCACAGAGATCCATGATACAGTCTCAATCTTCAAGAGAAATTGCGCAAATTTAGTAAACAGTTGGGTTCCAGAATGAAGTAATAAATTGCTCAGCTAAAAGGGTATTATCATCGGGTCCGACTCCCAAGTCGAAGACAAAGAGACGCCCGCAAAAGAAAATAGAGCATCAAAAGAAAAAAAGAACCCCCAAACGCAATCAGATCTGTAACTCGTAATACCCATGGTCACCATCCACTTCAACTGGAAGTGCATGTATACCCGATTCCGTAGATGCGCGAAATCAAATAACATTATCCCGTCGTCGTAAGAGTGACCATGAATTCACAAGAAACAGTCTTTGCATAGCTCGCATCGAGAAACAGCATGGCATCAGTCATAAAGATTCGTTTCGATCGTAGCGAGACGCTTAGCAGCAGTCTTCGCAGCACTCGAAGCAGAGGAGACCGGCGCAGCTAGATCCTCGTTAGTATCCTCGTCTTCATTTATCGTACTGTCTCTCGTAATAAAACCAAGAGGGAAAGATAGGCACTTACACGCCACAGCAGACGTCGCCGGCACCACCACCACGCAGCTTCATCATGTTCTCCTGAGAGTTCTGGATTATGTTAGCCTTGTGTTACATTGACTTCCGATAGAATTTTCGAGTTGTGCTCAGAATCACAGGTGGTGGGACATACAGGCTGCTCGGTGATAACACGCTCAGTAGAGGGTGCATCAGGGCTAGTGGGCTGCTGGTTTTGAATGTTGCCTGTGGTAGCATCCCAAGTAGAGGGAGCCTCCTTCTTCGAGAACCAAGTAAGGCCGAACATGTTGATGTTTGAATGTAAAAGTGTATTGGAAGTTGAAGTTGATGGTCAAGGTGTGAAGTGGAGAGATGGAGGAAGGTGGAAGGTGTAGGTGGAAGGGAAGTCTTATATGAAACGAGGTGAGTCGGGTTTAATGCAGGGATTTCTATACTAAATACAATTTATGTACAACTACCAGTTCCACATATCCACTTACCTCATCGGACCCTGAGTGATACAATTCAAAAGCCACACCTGGTTAGTCGAGGCCCAGGCGTCGTAATGGCTGACTAGATTTAATCTAGATTAACAATTCTAACTGGTTGCCAGTGCTTTGCGTTGTCGATCACCACCTTGCCACGTCTTCTGCGTAGATCATGAACGTCATGAGATATCATCAAATAACGGTGAGAAATACTTCAGTGCAAGCCACATACATGTTTTACAGGTAAGTGTAGTATGTATCTGGCTGCCTTGATCCTTACTCTGTACATCTTCTTTCATTCTCTTGCCCCACCTCAGCCCTGTCATTTATTTTTAGTTGTGGCTCAGCATAACCAAGCATGTGGGGAAAAGTCTTGTCATTGAAATGAGGCTGTGCTATTTGTACATGATAGTGATACACTGTGGCCCTGGTACTGAGGAACTATGTACCTGACTATGTACCTATTAGATTGGGTATCAACATACTGGCTTTATTTTTATCTGGATGTTTAGTGCAGCTAATTCTCAGCCACGAGTTTCAAATTACCTCGCGCCAAGCCCATGAACAGAACAGGCTGCTGTTGGGTCGATGCATCTAGGCCGATGTGTTACGTTGATCAAATCCCGCAAACTGCAGAATAAGCGCCGTAAGCTAATGTAACTAGGAGAGAATATGAGCTTAGGATGAAGGAGAACCAATAGAATGTTGGTAATGATATGAGTGTATTTGTACAAGTGATAAGAATAGGGTAGTTATGAATAGCCCCTTAGGTATGTTCAATACCGCTGCATGGCCATGATGAGCCAATGCCCATGCCCACCCGCATGGGCTATTGAGGTGAGAGGACCTCACCTCAACGCCGGTCCGAGGTCTGGACAGGCGGCGGCGGCGGCTAGCAGCAGACTTGAAACCACATCATTGTGGCTTTTTTCCCTTCCGCACCTTCTCTCCTCCAGTCCCGCTCGTAGAGCTCGAGTCCCGGTCCTGCGCCTCATCGCCCAGCTTCGTTCGCTTCTTCTGGTGCTTAGAGGGACCAGGCGACCGCCCCTCATTCGACTGTAGACTGTCGCGCTTTCGCTTCTCCACCCGAGAGCTTTCCTTCTTCCGGCGTATTTCTTCTTTGATGCGTAATCGCCGCTGCACCTCCTCGGAAATGTCCTCGGTCTCCCACTCGCCAGGGTATTCTTGCTGTGGGGGCTGGGCATAGCCTTGAGGTGGTTCGTCGGGATTATCGCGCCTGCGCTTAGATGATCGGTGTGCTGCGATCGGGTCTTCAGAAAAGGTAGTCTGCGAGTCTCTTGGAGGGGTATCTTTCTCAGTGCGAGGTCGCTTTCGTCGCGTGGGCTCAGAAGATTGTGGTTGCGATTGCGACTGCGATTGTGAAGGATTGGGTTCAGTCCGGTTCTTCTGGGAGGAGGCAGAGGGATTGGAGGGGTTGGAGGGGCTGCTGGAAGACTTTTCTGTATAGAATGTATCAGTCTTGTCTGTTTTTCAAGTCAAGTATGCGATTGAATTCGAGGTGTATCTAGGCAGCGCCATGGTGAAGTGGGATTCGAGATCTGGTTATGACGTACGGTTCATCTGAGGATCGGAATCGAGAAATTAGTGGTTTGAATCTCTCTTTGTATGGGAAAGATCAACTCACCATGGCTTTGCGCAGTATCTTAGATTGGTTCATCGATTGGACAGTCTTGTTCACCATTGACGACACAGCTCGGAAAGTGTCACTGTCGGCCGCAAGTTGAGACTTCACTTCATTCAGTAGCGACAGATGAGATGAAAGAACAGTGTCATGTCGGGAGAAAACCTGTCAAATAGCCGGTCAGCCTAAGAAACTATTTGTCGTGCTCTGCACTTAAATTGAGCTCTCGGCAGGGCGCATGCCACTCAGGTACCGTTTGAAGCTTCATGCGGGGAACAAACGATGACGACATACCTCAGACCATGGGACGAATGAACGATCTGTCGATCCGGGGGAATGAGAAGATTGGTTTTCCTCATGTTGATTTGAATTCATGGTGTTATAGTCTGGGGGCATCATCTTGGGTGAGGAAGGAACAAACGTCGAAGCTTCCGTGCCAAGAGTTCCCGCTAAGCTGCTATACTTCTCTTTACCGCCCACATTATCCCAGTGACTCAGTTTACTAGCCTTCCCTTTTAAGCCTGTTTGTATCATCTCCTCATGTAGGTATCCCTGTATGTAAAGTCACCTATGGATACGACTGTCATATGTAGTACACGTCTAGCTGAGTATGTAAACAGAGTGCTTCGAGTTTAACAAAATAAATTAGGCCCGAGTCCTACTATACATTCTATAGCTCAGATAATGTTAAGGTCATGTAAATTAATAACAAAAGTACATACTAGGTCCATGACTACCATAGGGATAAGTCCCTATTTAAACTCCAGCAGAGAAACAAATACCACTAAACGCCTCAATCTCCGCTGCAAACCAAAATCCAGATAAGAAACCACTTAAGTCATACACGCAATGAAGCTCATCACCAAGCACCCGCATCAAAGTCGAACCGAGACAGCTCCTTCTGTGAGTCCTCGACATCCTTCTTGGCCTTCATTCGCATGTAGAAGATAGGACAATCGCGGGATGAGCAGATAACCTCACAGTGCAGACTGCCTTGGCATCGTTGACATTGTGTCCACAGACGACCAAAGCGAACCTCCAAGTCTGAGACCTTGGTCAAAGCCTTGGTGTAAAGTTCGCCTAGACGAGGGCGGCAGTTCTCACAAACAGCACCCGCCATCTCTTCCTTGCCTGAAAGTGGTTTCTTGCAACCCATGCAGGTCTGGGTCTTCTTAGCAAACTTCATGAGACCACCCAAGCTGGGCGCAGCAACGGAAATGGAACGAGTGTGTTCTCCAGTCAGGAGCTGGTTGGCCTTTTTCTCACCCAAAATGGGCTCGAAGATACGACCCAGAGGGTTCGCCAGCTGGTTGTCCAAGTAGTACTTGGTATCGATGGGGACGTTGTTCTCGAGGACGTAGATGGGATCTTCCGCGCGCTCGTAGTTCTTGGAGTTCGCTGCACCACGAATCATCACGTAGGCTACACGATCACCCAGTGCGGGAGCGGAACCGGCGTCACGCTTGGCCATTCGCTTCGCAAGCTCAACGTGCGCCTGCTTAGCAGCGTACTCCTTTTGGGCGTAGGCCTTGGTGATGACAAGCTTCGACATATCAACCTTGTTTTGAAGGAGATCGGAGATAGTTGCTTTGACGTAGCTGCAATATTGTTAGTATCTATGTTTGAAAATCAACCATAATTATCATTTTCACTTACTCTTGGGCACCATCAAGATCTCGGTCAATGAGAATCTTGTTAAGGACAGTCTCGATAACATTTTGAACCAGCAGACAGTTATCACGTCGCACAGTCTCAATACCCTTGGTGTCCATCTTGTCGTGCTTCTTGGTGTTGGTCCAGTAGAGACCGGCGTATCGCTTCTTGTTGATCAAAAGGTATGGGAAATAGACCTTCTCGAACTCCAGTTTAATGGGCTTGATGAACTTCGACGAGACAAAGTCTGCGGCTTCCTCACCAAGCTTCATGGCGTCGGCCAACTCAGTGACTCCAAACTTTACCATGACGGAATCGGTATCACCGTAAATGACCTGAGCATCATGGGAATATCCGTTTGCAATGGTATAACGAGCCTCCACCTCTTGCTTGGTTTTCTCAATCATTTGACGACCATAACTAGTAGTACTACTAGCAATGGGAAGACAGGGAAGCTTTCCAACTGTGGCTCCAGTCAAACCGTAGACACTGTTTGCACTGATCTTCAAGGCGAGCTGTCGACCGTTCAACACAGCCTTCTTGAAAGGATCGGTTTCACTGGCGAGCTCCTTCTTTGCACGCTTTCGCGCACCCAGAAGTTCCTCAAGAATCTGAGTCAAAAGACCCTTGCGGACCTTTGTGGTACAGAACATGTCTCCGTTCGGCGTGACAATGTAATCTTCATCCTTCTTCATGTTCATTTTTTCGATGACATTCTTGTTGAGAAGGGTAGTATAGCAAAGATTGTGTGCTTGGATGATGGAGGGATAAAGAGAGGCGAAATCGAGCGTCGCAATGGGCACACCATAGTAACCACGCTTCGGTTCAATAACGGTCGCACCTTCATAGTCCTGCTCATCTTGAGGCTTTGAGTTGGGGATGACCAGTTGCTGCTCAAGTGCCTTTCGGAACAGCTGACTGATGAATTTGACTTGCTGACCTCGAGAAAGAAGGAAGTTGAAGGGTACACCCGTTACTCTCGCCATTTCGGTGTAGTTGACCAGACACATCAATTTATCCATCAGTCGTTGTGGTAGGTAAGCATCTTTCAAGCAGTATACTGCCAATCGTCGTCGAGAGTCAGGTGTGCCGTTGAAAAGTTCTGTGATCATCGTGTGGTGTACATCTTCCTTTTGCTCTCCCAGGAACTCATAGGACACGGAGTTAAGGGTGTAACTTCGCAATTGGTGGTCTCTTTGCACAAGCTGCAGTAAATCAAGTTGGATTCGCCCGTTGGTGTTCGTCGCTTTTGTTTCTCGGTTACCCATCTGCTTGCTGGAGAAGCTGGCCTCCTTGGCCTCGGATTTGATAGTCTTCAATCGGGTCCAGTATGGGAAGTTGGTGCACTTGAGGTGCTTCGCGCGGTCCAAGAGATAAGGAAAATCGAAGTTGGCAATGTTGTAACCAATGATGACATCCGGGTCGACCTTTTCCACGAAATTGCGCCACGAGTTCAGCATGTCTTCCTCCTTGTTGAACTCCAAGACCTGGGTGTTGACAATGTTACTTGTCTCATTGAGACAGAATACGTTTCGAATGAATGGTTTCTGCTCTCCATATCGGGTAACGACGTTTCCGATCTGAATGACAGGGTCGATGTTCGGTTCCGGGAAAATGCCTTGTCGACCAGCACACTCAATATCGAAAGACAGAACACGCAAGGGTGCCATCTTCGCCCATTCACCGTTTGGTGGGTGAGCGACCATGTCACGATAGTCAATAACGGCCTCAATTTGGCAGTTGGACAGCTTCTCGCGCTCATCGGTGATGAGCTTGTATTTCCCAGCCTTCGCCTCAACCCAAGCCATTCCGGCTAACCCGGTATCGATCATGAATCTCAAAAGGTATTGGATGCTGTCGAAAGTGATCAAGCCTGAGTCCATGGAGCCCCATAAACCCTTGTAGTTCATGCTAGAACCTCCATCTTCCAGTGCCTTGCGCACCTTCGCAATGTGCTTGGGATCAGCGACTGTGATCTTCAGATACCAGCTCTTCTGGTTTCCCTGAAAGCCGTAGATATTCTCTCGCAATGTGACCTCCACGGACTCAATGACACGGCCATGTTGAGCCAATTTCGATTCCAGAAACGCGCGGTAGGGGTTGCAGTCCTCCTTGGTGAAGCCGGCGGGGGCGGCGATGTAGAGATAGTGTTGGAATCCGGTAACGTGAAGCAGAACTGATTGACCAGTCTATTCTGCAGATTAGAGACTATGTACTTGTATGGGTGAAGCCAGACTCCAGTCTTACCTCTGTAACACCAAAGAGGCGTACGGCCATAACGTCTTCGCGGAACAGCCTCCCTTCTTCCGCATCAATCTGCTGGAAGCAAATATTTTCCTCCTCGGGGTCCCATTGTCCAAGAGGTGGGCGCTCCCATTGCTGATCCTTCTCCGCGTTATTCTCCTTTAAGTCTCCGATATCCTGTGTCAACTTCTCGAGCACTTCCGACTCGAACTGACTTTTTTGTGGCTGAGTGGAGCCAAATCCTTTTCGCTGGAAGGACTTGGCAGGTGCTTTGAGTTGCGATGAGGGTTCATTGTCGAGCTTTCGCTTTTTCAACGCGGTGGGGGACGTGGGATCGTTGCGGGAGTTGTGAGTGGTGTCAACCAACACCCGTTTCTGGGGCATAATGGCTTCCGGCATGGTGGCAATATGTTAAGAATTCATGAATGGGGAAAGAGAAGCAAGAACAGCAGTGGAGTGATGTCTGAATAGGTTGGCTGTGTATGGGATGAACTTGTTGAGCAATCAGTCCAGACTCAAAAGTCGTGTCGTAGTCGCGCCTCGCGTAACCTCATAATTAACGCGTTATCGAGCGTGACGGGTCACGTGGGGATAACGATAAGCGTTATCCGATTACTTCATTTTTGTCTTCTACAGAGTACATCTGCAAAACTTCATAAGCTTATGGTTTATGGATCTTTTATTATTTTTCTCATATCTTGCACTTTTGCTCATTGAGGAAATGATGATTCAACCTTGAAAGTGTTCATTTTCTTCTATGTCTACTTGCAGGTACTGTTTTACAGTCTAGCCTTGGCATCTTCCTCTCGCCCTACCAGATTAGGGTGAGGTGCCCGTACGGGTCGAGTCACTGCATAGAAGGCAAATCCTTGAGACTTGGTCGAGAACTAAAGGAATTGGACATATCAGCGGCGCTCATAAAGTATTTCAAAGTGACGACGCATACCTTGACCTTGGATCCAACATGGAAGAAAGCAAAGTCGCCAGGAACTAGGTGATGGGTAATGCCGGTAGCTTCGTCCTGCAAGGTAAAATCAATTTATTAGTACCGGCATGTTCTCTTGCTTCAATCTAAAAGCAGGTCCTTTTCTTTGGGTAGTATGACATACCAAAACATCGATTTGCCCGTTCAGAACATATTTGGTCTCCTCGAATGTATAATGAGCGGGTCTTTGGGGGCCAGCCTCGATCTTGTAGAATCCAGAGGTAAAGTAAGCTGGAGACTCAGTCTTGGTGCGAATAGAGTGGAAGTCGGCAGTTGTTGCGTTCTCTCCCTGGGGAAGAGGGATGAATTCGTGGCCTGCGCCTTTGATAACGGTAAGTGGGACAAGGCCAGACACTATTCGAAATTCGGGGTTAGTAAAATTCAATGGCATAAATGGCTTTGCACATCACACTGGGCCTCAATATCTCTAGTCTGGGTGATCTTACTTTTCGATTCTATCAGTGTTGGATCGAATTAGTTGGAATGGTCGTATACAATCGACGCATTCTCCCTTCATATAAATGATAACATCACGGAGCTCGGGTACATTGCCGGTATATCATCCTTGTCCAGTGGGGATTGAAATCTTGGTATTCTCTGAGATGGAATAATTGAGCTATCTGGTGAGGAGATAGCATGCACTCTTGATGCATGTCCAGTATAAACAGCTCCAAACACGGGTCTATCAGCCGTCTCCCGGTGCGGGGAAGTAGTTTGCTCGGATGGGGACCCGAAATCGATCCTGACAACATTTGAGCATTCTTAACTTGAAGTGTGGGATCGTGAAAAATTGAAAATTCATTCGAACTTCTTATGAGCTCGCTTCAACCCAAAATTTGCAATTTGAAGGTGATACAATATCATTCTATCGCTATATCTCTCGCAAAGTCAATTGGAACTCGAGCCGACCGGGGCTTTTATCATGACAAACGGTCCCAACAACATTTGCCCATGGTGAAATCAGACCAATGGGTGTCTCTCGAACATTTTCTCGAGTCGAAAAGATCCTTCAATGCAAATATATTCCGAGCCTTGTGATTTTTGTGGGCTTGTTACCGGCGAGGCTTCAAGTCAGAGCCACACTTATCTGGAAAGCAGGACTATAGACCTCTTTTACTAATTGGGATAGCCTACAAGCTTATCCCTCAGGCTATCAGTTGCTTATACTATCCATATCCCAGCTAACCTTCCCTTTCAGTTAACCGTGTAGGTAACCGTGTAGGTAACCCCGTAGATACTTACACACTTAGAGGGGTATTTCGCCAGTCACCTGTAAATACTCCTGACTGAGCAACCGCCGAGTATGTGTGAACATGGGTGTCTGAGAGAGTATAAATGCCCCTGGACATGCCTAGGTCAACTTCGCTGTTACAGTGCCGCGCCCCACAACGCAATTTCAAAATGGTATTCACTCCCGAGGTCCGACTCGAGGATCAATTTCATGACTCCGTGCTGGGAAGGTCTGAGTCTCTAAACATTTGAAATGGCTCGTCATATGAATCTTCAAGTTGGTACGCCTAATATTAGCTGCGAGTGTGCACATTCCAGATCATTGATCCAAGTGGCATCTAGTAGCTTGAGCCTCGCGAACAAGGCTCGGTGTCGCACATATGAAGGAGAAAGACAACGCGCTATTTTTAGACTAGTAGGATTTATTTTCCGTAAACTCCGTTATGATAATTTTGACACCTTCAATTCGTGGCTTGAGTCAATATCCGCGTGTGCTTGAAGGGTTATAACCCGTATAAATCGTTTGAATCGTATAAGTTGCATCTGGTTTGTTCTAAGGTTGGTGTCAACACTAGCATGACCCCCGGGGCCACGATCGCAATGAACTCGAAGTCGGTCATCTTCGGTCTCAAATACGTTTTTCGGATGGTACCAAATCTGGATAGAATAAATAGGACCAAGAGTTCCAAGCCTCATAAGATTCCTCTGTTGGAAAGGAAATTCGGAGTTTATCGGATATCTTCGTGGTCGCATCTTTTCGGCTTCATCTCCGCTTCCCGATTAGGAAACGCTAAGTGTACTCCATATTCTTGGCGGTGAATTAGAGTTCTGAAGAAATTAACAATGAATCAAGATCGAGATTATAAGATCAGAACAATCCCTTTCATCGTTAATTCCGAGTCAACTTGAGGCTGAGCGGTACATCAAACCATATTACACCACACTAAACTATCCTGCAAAGACTAAGCAAGGAACATCACTCTTACGACGCTTACTTCCTTGTATATTAAAAAAGCAATAAATACCGACAGTGAGTATGATGATCAGTTCCAGATCTAATTCGATCTTATCGAACCGAAACTAACTGAATACAGAAAGATTTACAAAATGCCTCCAGTTACCACAAGATTCCCAGGAGTCCCATCCATCCTGCATGGATACCTATGCTCCATGGTCGAGCTCGGTGTCCTGAGATTCTTCTTTGAATATGGCGTCTTCAAAGCAATTCCTAAAGAAGGAATCTCCATTGCCAACTTGGCAAAAGAGACAGGTGTCGATGCCGGACTATTGGAACGCCACGGTAACTTCCTCATTGCCGCAGAGGTTCTGAACTCCACCAAGCCAGGCCACATTGAGCACACATCTGTGTCCCGGTATCTGAAGGACCGCAAGTCGGAAATCTTCTTCCCTTACATTTACGACTCTTTCATGACTCCAGCGGCAAGGTGGCCAGAGTATTTCAGATCGCATGAGAACAAAGAACCGCAGAAGTCGACTGCCTCGGTCTTTGGTTTTGCGACAGGTCACCCGGATAAGTCTTTCTACGAGGTTATGAAGCTGGAGCCGAAGCGAGTGAAGTCTTTTAACGATGCCATGGCTTTGCCGTTGGATGACATGCCCTACACAACTGGAGTTTATGATTTCGAGTGGGTCGGGGAATACGCCAAAAATGATACTGCCACACCAAGCAGGACTTGTGTTGTGGATATTGGCGGTGGTAAGGGACAGGCATTGAAGGTTATTCTTGATGATCACCCTTCAATTCCTGCATCTTCCTGTATTATTGAAGACCAGGAAGGTGTTGTTAAGCAAGGCACAGAAGAAGCGACTGGTGCCCTGGCAGAAGTGCAGAGGAAGGTTCATAACTTCTTTGATGAGCAGCCCGTGCAAGGTACGTACTCATGCTCCTGGATTAGCTCCGCTGTATCACTTACTAATTTTTAACTAGGTGCTTTGGTCTACTTCATTCGAAGAGTCCTCAATGACTGGCCTGATGAGGATTGTATCCAGATTCTGAGCAAGGTCCGTGGTGCTTGTGCGCCAGATTCAAGAGTGGTCATCTCTGAAAACTTCCTGCCCGATGAGCCTTCACTCACAAATAGCGGAATCGATCTCTGGATGATGAACTTCGGCGGTAAGAGACGAAATGCTCGCATGTTCGAGGACCTGGCGTCCCGATCTGGCTTCAAAGTGACTGCTGTCACTAAGGATGAGGCGACCAACATGGGTGTCGTTGAGATGATGCCTGTATAATTGAATTCCCTGGTGGAAGCCTGGGCGTGAGCGTTTAGCGTAAGATGGTACATTTGGTTTGTTTGCATTTATCCACAATAGACAGCATTTGATTAATTTGAGAAATTGTTTTCCTGTTCAACTCAAAGTCGACTCAATCTGCAAATCTTTAGAAATTATCTAGATGGTCCTTCGTAGGGAGACTAAAAAGTTGGAAACCAGTCAAGAGTCGTACAGAAAGCATCAAGATACGGGAAAGAACCGTTAGGATCGGCAACTCGCACACTTTTCACTGCTCTCTTCGCGTCAAAAACAAATGCATACTGATAGAAAAATCCCGCCATTCTTGCAGCGCAGATTAAACGGAAGTCGCCGTTGGAGAAGCCTTGAGTTTCCTTTTGAAAGGTTTGCCAGAAGATGCTTTCAAGTTCACGGTGGTGATGGTAATAGTGCCACCCCTTCGAGTTCATCCGGCCTAGAATTGTTTCGAGCCCATATAGCGCGAAGCCGAAGGGGAGAATTCTTGATTCTGCCCAGTCAACAATTCCTGTGATATTCCCGGTTTCAGGATCAACCAGGATATTCATCACATTAAGATCTCCGTGGCTAAGAACGAAGGGAAGGGGTTTGGAGAAGAGAGACGAAAGTTCCTTGCGAACCATGTCTATGGCTGGTGTAAACCGGGGAGGTAGTTCTTGAGCGAGAAGATCAAAATTAGCTTGGAATTCTGTAAGCCATGTACTGGTGTCATCGGAGCATGGCCGTTGATTGTTGTTCCATGATTGTGCGAAGAATCTGTCTTCGGATGTAAACGAGTGCTAATCAAGAAGCAATTTGAGTTTGTATCATTCATACCTTGCGAAATCCTTGATAGTCTGCTGTTGTCGGCTCATATCGTCTGATGGAATACGCGCCATGACGTGAGCAATGCCAGGCAGTTTATCCATCTCGTAGATATGAACTGGTCGCACATTTCCTATGGTCCCAAGATACTTGCAGCCAGCCACAAACTCGGGGTGAACTGTCTTTGCAAGGATGAGATTGTTGGTATCAATGGCGAAATTCTCACCTCGAAACTGGACGATTTTGGACTGGTCAGGACCAGCTGTCACGGTATAGCTGCAAACTCCCTGTATCTCAACAGGGATCGGAACACCACCAACGCGAGAAATGGCGAAATCATCGCATTGCTTCCTAGTTGCAGTAGTCGTTGCATGAAAGAACTCATCAATTGTACCGTCGAGGCTGTAAACAACGTAAGTCGTCATTTCGGTAGATTTTCCCAGCTAGACAGGGGCAATATGAGCACTGGAGACAATAGTGTGTATGCACAGATCAATAGCACTGCGACTCGAGGGCACATGTCTGTCCAAAATGGTTGGAGATGATCGGACTGCAACGTATATGTACTGGTGCCCAGGGGCACCCCTGTCCCAGCTCACTCACCGCCATTTAAGAAACTGGAACTTTTTTTTATCGAATTCGGAAACAAAGAATTCAAGATACATTCCAGGTTGCTCATAAGAGTTTGATGCACATGTGTGGAGTGGGACGTACTTGGTGAAGGCGTGGAGCACTTGCAGAGAGAAGAGCGACTGCCCAGGTGGGTGAGAACTGATATATTGAAGTCCAAGCGTTTTTAAGTTTCTTTTAAGTCACTGGCTGTTTTGAATATCTTGAGCTTGAGATTCATGATTTATGCAGCGTTGATGTCGTTGTCAATACCATGATTTGCATGCTTAGGTCAGTGTTGCTGCATCTGGAAGTAGAAGATCCTATATATTTTAGTTGAGGGGGAGAAAAGTAACAACTCAGCCCGGCTGGCCCAGTTAGGGACCGCCAGCGGTCTCTGATTTCCAAGAGAGACAGAGGCATTGGTCAGGATGGTCTGGGTCCTGGTCGATGGCTGAGTTAAGACCAGAGGGCGGGCGGGCATCCAGCTTCGGCTGGGGATAATGATTTTTTTAATTTTTCGATATTTTTACCTAAAATATTTCCTGCTTTGTTCTTTCTATCTATCTTTTCAGAAATCGAAAATAAGCAAAAATGAGCAAGATATCAGGGATCTTGGTGTGGCGGTGGATGTATCAAGTGAGGCTATTCCCAGTATCCCAACACCTACCGCGATGCGCACCTGATTTGAAGGTCCCTGGTTCAATTCCAGGCCGTGTCGTTTCTTTTTCCGCGACTTGAAATTATTTCTATTATCACAGTATTCCACCACTAGAATTCATATGCCATCACTGATCATCCATGAAAGCCTCGGTGATCTTCAAGTCGTTATCAGCGTACTATGTCCATCTATCCTGATCGGGATATGCCAAGCTTCAAGTGACTAACATCAAGCATCTATATGGACGATCTAATGCCACATCTTGGAATACCCACATGCTTGTGCATATTTGAAAACGAACTTGATTTTGAAAAAGAACACACATATCGATCCATTGCTCTGGTCCTCGGGTCATCTGGGTGTGTATTCATGGTCTGAGAGGGCAATTAATGTGGACCAACAACCCCACTGCATGATCCTTCAGCACTCCATTTGAATCTTTGACACCAGCACTCACAAATCAGATAAATATGAGATGCATGGGAATATGCAACAATGTCAGATTGTGCAGCCTAACCCCAACTGTCTTTGTATCGTGTGGGGTTAAGTGGGATAACTGTACACGTGGCACCACATGTAATGATATCCAACGCGTGTTGGAAGTTAAAAATTACCAGTCATCGTTAGCTTGAAACTTGAAAAACGGCCTGAAGAAAAAAACGACCAGCGTTTGATTTGAGAAGAGAAATAAAATTAGCAAATTGGTGTGCTCTTGACAGTGTCAATTCAGTGCATATGTGTATAACGGGGAAGTGGACCGCGGGGATCTTTGTCATCGGATCATCTATTGCCAAGGTTGGGGGATCCGAATCCTGAATCCCACAATCACCGTTTGACAGGCTTCGAACACTTCCAAGGATCCGGAGATACACTCCGTAGATAAACGGAGTACGGAGTATCCAGGTATGGAGTACATTCGTGGGTCATATCCGACGATCCACATATGTGCCTGTCCTACGTGTCTTTCCCAACCTTAGCAAGGTCCAGACCTACATGCCGATACGCCCGACAATGGTGCGATTAATATACGAAGTACGAATTCGGATTACTGCGAAAATGAATCCCGCTTCGCTTCAATTCAGGCACTAGAGCGAGCCCCTTATTCCCAATGGCATGATAAGCGTGGGTCTCTTAAGGTCCTCAATGAAATTAAGGGTTAACTACTCTTGAACACCCCCAACGCCGGCATTGAAAGTGGAACCTTTTGACGGTTTTTTCAGTTCGTCGGAGCATTGATTAACAGCGGGACTTCGCGAGATCCCGTCTTCCTGCACCTTTCTATCTTGGGCAACAGTCAGACTCCATCCTGGCTCCATCCTGGATCCATTCCCAAGCCCGGGTATCCCGGAGTGCGAACATTACAATTTACAATTGAAAGCCACTTGTATCGCGGCATCCACATATGCGCTTCCGTGACAAATGAGAGCCACTCTTTGGTTAAGCGCTACGCTATAGTTATTACTTACTATACCGCGTCGCATTACTGACTGCCACTAATGTAGCTGCATTCTAGCTGCATGACATCTGCATTAGTTCGTTTTTTAGGCCCAAAAATGCGTACTCAAGGGGGAATTCCAAGAATTTGAGGATAGCCGACATGCTATCCATGCTATCCATGATCGCCTTGCAGCAGTGCCTCAACTCCTAAACAGGTCGTGTGCAGCGATATTTCAAGAGACTTCTTTGTGAGGGTATTTGAAATCGCGGGGTTCTGAATCCTTATAGCCAACAGCGGGGTTCATTTTTATGGATTCTCATAGAGAAATCTGCACCATTGCGTCAAAGCTCGCACCCCAGTGGCGCTGCGTAGTTCGTTGATTCGGAGCTAAGGAAGTCTCTGTGGGTGTAGATCCTATGCGCCTGGCTGTTATTTCCCCCTGATTCCCGAAGATAAGTGGCAATATTCCAGGGTTGTCACTACTACTTTGCCCCCGTGTTTCAATGCTAAACGCTCCAAAGACTCTGCGGGTTTCGACATACCAAGCAATGTCTGAAGCCATGACCTCTCAGTTGACGCAACAGTCTCTCAGGGCGTCCTGTGATCGTTGTCGTGCGAAAAAAGTTTGCTGCACTCTCTATCGCCCGGGGAAATCTCGGTCAGATGTCCAAAAGTGTGTGCGATGCGTCCGAGCCAAGGTGGAATGTGTCTTCAGTCGCCGAGCACAAACAAGGAGGAATACTCACACTCGAGGAGCTAGTGGAGGCATCTCCCGACGTCAACCATGCAAGTCAGATGCAGGTACAACAACAGAGGCGTCATTGCCGAGCTCATCGGACTCGACCGCAATGGACCTGTCATCGCTGAGCTCAGCGGGAGAACAGTGCGTTCCAATGCTGTGCTCAAGTGATCAAGTACTCCACGGTGATATGGATCACTTCTTTGCGGATGATGGGTTCACAAACTTGAACTTGTTGGATATATCAACTTTTCACCCCATGGCCGAAAATGGGGACAAGGGCCCCGCCCTCCTGCAGTTATTTCCCGAGCCTTACAGCCCTTGCAAGAATACGCCATCAACCACAAGCGCGCAAGATAGCGCCTCCAGCTTCGTACATCTCTCCAGCCTTGTAGCGGAGATCCACGAGGCTGTAGTTCTCTTGAGTGGGGACTCGTATAATCTAAGCCATGAACCTAGCGAAGATAATCTCGACACATATGCGATTAGTCCAATCTTGAATTTAACGCGGAGATTCACGGCGGTTCTAAGTCGATCTCAGACCACTGTCGTTTACCATGCTGCGCAACAGCCATTCCAATTAGCCTCCACTGCCTCGTCATCATCGTCGTTCTTCCCGCCGACCCCAATTAGCGCGGACGGCCCCAATCTAAACAGGCCCCCCACTACCATGCAGGACTGTCTTGATCAGAGCCCAATCACATCGGATATACCCGACATAGCGACCAATCTGCTAGTTCTCACTTGCTACGCCTCACTCGCCAAGCTGTACCTGACAGCGCTCTTCCAGATGCATCAACGCCTCAATCGACTCTCCGACCCCGCTTCTCTTCATACCCCATCTCGTGGACCAGGAGAAGTGGAGTCGTTTCTGGACAAGTCCTACTCGTTTTATGACACATACAGCACGATGTTCACTGCCGTGCAAATCCTCCTTGATGAGTTCCAACTGGTTGAAGATCTCATCGATCCCCCCACTTCACCCCGCTTTGGGAATGTCTCCGATCAGTCAGAGATGAAGCAACCAGGAGAGAGACAGCATGATTTCGAGGCTGACTTCCAAACATACCCTGCTTTGCTTCCACATCAGCTGCACATGACGCGCCAAACTTTGAATCGTGAAGCATGTCAGATGTTCGGGAATGGTGGCGGGGAGTGGAATGGAATACACCAACAAGGTCATTATCTTAAGGCTTCTCTACGTGAAAGAATGGGTTTGTAGCTGTTCATGTAGCTGTCCCTCTATTCTATAATAACTTGTAAATAGCTCTGCACGATTCCAGAGAGGAATTGTGCGATATTCATGGTTAGATGACTATAGATTACGATAACGATGGAAAGACATTCGAAGTAAAGACATGAAATTCATTAACGAAACTTGAATATATGAAACAAACAATCTTGATATCATTTACATTAGTCGATCTCTATCGTCGGGTAACAACCTGACTATCAGATCCCATGACCAATTCCCAGGACGTAAACACGTAGCTGAAACCAACTCGCTTGGCCTTTCCAAACCATTCCAAGCATGGGAAGCCTGGGAGGCTGCGCACAGAATCCTCCTGATTGAAGCGGTCCTCAAGGTCTTTTGTAGAGACTCGAATAGTCGCCTCGTGGTGCAAGATCTTGAAGGGGTCTTGACTGCTATCAGCTCCGAGAGATGCATGCAGAGTCTGATGAATGGATTGCACAAATGGATCCACAGGCTGGAGGTGAACAGAGCCAGTGATATTGTGGAAAGTAGGTCTCAATCCCAATTGGACAGAGATGTTGATCAATTGATCAAGTACAGGAGTGACACTGGAATTGTCAGACTCGGTCGTATCAAGGCTTGATGATTCAGGGCGATGGATGTAAACAGGAATTTTTGTGGATTCAGCGAACTTTCGTAGGAATTTCTCTGATACCCACTTGGTGGATAGGTATCCTTCACTGCCATCTTGAGGCGGGAATGAACCATTGTCGTATGTTGCAACAGCGCCCGATGAGAAAACATGAAGAGGGGCAACGTGAGCTGTCATTGTAGCTAGTCGTGCCAGCTCTTTGATGGAATCGTAGTTGTCGGGTCGAAGCACCTCGTAACTGTCCCAGAAGGAACGGTTCGCGGCACAGTGAACGATGATGTCAACTTCTGCGATTAAGGTGGCATAGACTTCATCTGAGACGCCCAGGTTGGGCTGCGAAATATCGGTCCGAATGATGGTGACTTTGGGATTGTCGCTGGTGGAATCTGGAAGGGGTCCGCGAGTCAGGCAAAAAACCCGAGCGACCTTATCATCCTTCTCCAGGATTCGTTGCAAATGGCGTCCAATGTAGCCAGCAGAACCTGTCAGGAGCATTGTAACGGGACCACCATTTGGAGATTGGTCGGTGTTGCGCTGCATCGCCCATTCAGGGAGCTCGGCCTCAGCCTCCCAATCAATAGTGAAGCTTGGACGACTGGCTTCTATCACCGTACTCATTTCACCCAGGATAGGTGCTCCCATCAACGAAAAGAGTTCCGGCGCAGCACCAAATGACTCCGTGAGAAGGTGCTGTAATCGTACCAGAAGAATCGAGCTACCACCGACCGAGAAGAAGTCAGAATCAGCGGTAAGTGGACCGGGGTCGAGCGGCATGATCTGACGCCAGAGCTCACTGAGCGTATGCTCGGCATCTGTGAGCTCAACGGCTTCTGGTTCAGTGTTTGCTGCTTTGCCGTCGATTTGTTCAATAACCAATTCCTGGATTGCGCGGCGGTCGATCTTCAGATGAGCGGTTCGAGGAATATCATCAATGGGTATGATAGTGGAGGGCCTCATGTATGAGGGCAAGGGTAAGCTGCGTCTGATGACCTGGATTGTCCTTTCTCGAGCTTCAGCTGGTAGCTCAAGTGCAAAGACGATGTGCGCCGCTAGGTAGCTCTCTTCTCCAGTTCCACGTAAAGTGACAATGGCTTGAGAGATGGCACCATCGGAGTGCTTGACGATAGCTCTCTCAACCTCACCGAGCTCAATGCGGAATCCACGAAGTTTGATCTGAGTGTCACCTGCCAGGCGACCTTCGCAGTATAGATTACCGTCAGCGAGAAGGCGGCCGCGGTCACCGGTGCGATACATGGATGTGGGCGTCCCGAAGAATGAATCAGGGATGAACTTTTCTTTTGTCGCATCGGGGTTATTGAGATAGCCAGATGCAACACATGGACCTCCGAGCAGGATCTCTCCGGATACACCACTGGGTACTGGTTGCAAATGTTCATCAACGATAACACATGTATAGCCTGGCATCATGAATCCGTCAGGGACAGGGTCACCAGGGAATTGACAATCAAGCTCAATCTTTGCTGCAATGCAGGTTCCCTCCGTAGGGCCAAATCCATTGAAAACACGCAAGTGTGGAAGCTTTAAAGCGTGGAACTCCAGAGCAAGATTGTGGCTCATGCTCTCCCCGGCAAGGAAGGCAAATCTCCAGGAATCGCACCGACTGAGAGGCTCAGAAGCATATCGCAGCCACAAGTCAAATTCGGATGGTGTGCTTGAGGTGTAAGTGATCTTCTCTTCCAGCATGATCTTACTGATCGCGATCGGATCTCCTCGACTGCGTGACGGAACGACGTAAAGACAACCGCCGTTAGTCAATGCAGCCAGAACTTGATCAAGGGAGAAATCAAAACTGAAGGCTGTCTGCTGTAATACTACCGAGTCAGGTCCCGCTGGATAGATCAGACTACTGGCTTCGGCATTCGCAATGAGATTCTCGTTTCTCAGGATCACGCCCTTTGGTTCTCCTGTTGTTCCGCTAGTGAACAGAAGAACTGCTGGAGCATCACGCTGAGCAAGATTCTTTGATTTTTCGACCTGCTCAGGTGTCTTCATATCTGACACCACAAAGTCCGTAGCGTAGTCGGCACCGATCATTGCGACCTTGTCGCTCACTGATCGGTCTGTGAGCATAAACGACGGCTTGGCGAGCTTGACAATGCTGGCCAGACGAGGGATGGAGTTTTTCAAGTCGAGTGGTAAGTAGACACAGCCAGCACGTAGCACCGATAGCAGAGAGCAAATCCAGTCGCTCGAAGGTTCCTGAAGAACACCCACGACGGTACCTTGTTCAACGCCTGAATCGAGGAGAGTATTTGTCAAGTAGTCAATACGAGCACCCATTTGTTCATAAGTCAAGACCACTCCATTCCCATCCTTCAAAGCAGTTCTTGTGCCGTTTTCTTGGATCATTCTATCCAAACGTGCACTAAGCGTAGGCTCCCACTGGGGCTGGAGAGGAACCTGCGATCCAGCGGCCAAGGCAGCTTGGATGTCGTGTTCGGACCATGTGGGAACATCCCCGACCGTAGCATCTGCCGAATCTGCAATGTATTCCAAGACCTTGACGTAAGAGCGCAGCAGCAATTCAGCGTTCTCTTTGGAATAGAGAGTATCTTGCAGTCGTAGGTTGATGGTGCAGCCAGTGGTGGTATACTCATTGACATCTAAGAACAAATCGTAGCCAGTGTCCATGTTGATCCATGTATCGCCACTGACTGTACATTCTCCCCAGGTAGGACGTTCTGGAGAGAGCTGCTTGTATTCGAGGAAAACCTGGAAGAGAGGAGTGTAATTGTTGGAGCGCGGGATATTGAGCTCCTGCAAAAGCACATCGAACGGAACCTGTGAGTTTGACAGTGCACCGTATGTTGCATCACGAGCAGTCTGGATGATGGAAGCAATGCTGGTGTCTGCTGAGCTTCGGTGGAATCGTAGAGGCAAGAGATTCAGGAACAGTCCTATGCTGTCTTGGAAGTTACCGTCTCTGCGGTTCGCATCGGCGATGCCAATGAAAATGTCTTGGGTACTTTCTGGGAGCAAATTGAACAGTAGCAGCTTCAAGGCGCTCAGGTAGACATGGAAGGATGTCGATTGGTGTTTCTTGGCGATGCTTCGCAATTTGCTCTTGAGCACCGAGTCAATCTGGATTTCAGCGTCCTCCTGGGAGTGTCGAATTAAGGGCTGTCGTGTCGTTGTCTTGGCAAACGGTAGGAGCTGGATTGGTTGCAGGTAGGCGGAAGAAGGAGCCAAGGCATCTCGGAAGTATTGGATCGAAGCCTGTGTGCCACCGATTTCATGTAATCCTCTTTGTTGACTGATGAAATACCTGTACTGCGACTCGGCTGGCAGCCGAGGCAGCATCCCCGAGCTATAGGCGTTGCCAATATCACGCAGAAGAACTGCAAAACTGTAACTATCCGCCATGATGTGGTTCATGGAGATCACCAGGAAGTGGACCTCATCAGACAGATTGAGAAGTAACAGTTTGGCTGCATCACGGCTGCTGAAGTCCCATGGCTCTTTACCGACTCTTTTCAGAACACCATCTGCTTCAGCCTCAGATTTGATACTCTCTTGAGACAATCTCAAGGATGGCTTAGGTGCGACTGCCTGCATGGGTTGTCTCTCCTCAGCCTCCTCAGTCCAAAGGAAACGTGTGCGTAAGATCTCGTGGCGTTTGGCGGTCGAATTGACAGCTTCCTCCAAATCCATTACCCGGAGAGGGCCAGTGATCTTGAACATCGCGGTCATGTTGAGTGTCGTCTTATCAGTCAGATACTCATTCAGAAACCAGAATGAGCTCTGGCTATATGACAGAGGGAAGGTCACTTCGTCCGGCAATGCCGATTCCGGCGACTGATTAACTGGCTGTTTGAGAAAATGCATAGGCGAGAGCACCATGGGAGTCACTGGAGTGCTGGCCAACGAGAGATCCGGCGTAATCACACCAGAGTTCGACGTCTCGGTCGAAGAATGATCTCCATTTGAGCTGGTGTCACTACTGTGATCGCTTGTTGTGGGTCTCTCCTCTTTCACGACTAAAGGCCTGCCTTCATCTCTGGGGACAGCTTTAGGTTCCGGTTGGGGCAGTTCCGGTTGAGCTGTCACTTTTTGGCCGACTGCCAGTTTTGATACATCAACAATTGAGCTTGGCAGCATTTTAGCTGCTTCATCGATGAACTCCGCGATGGAGCTACCTCCGAGGATTCTCAGAATAGCGAAATCCACACCAAGCTCCTTGAGAAACCAGGAACGGACCTCAACTGCCATCAGAGAATCGATTCCCTGCTCGACAAACGTGAGCTTGTCGTTGATGGGGTCATCCTGTGATAGTTGCAAAATGCGACGGAGGCGAGCTAGGAATGAATCTATTTACGTGTATAACGATCAGCGAGAATTCGGGCGAGGTAAAGCTTTTTTTCTTTTTATTTTCGGAAAATCGATTTGAGCCCAAACATACCTTGGATAATTGAGAGAACTTGAGTCTTCGATTTGGCTTTCGCAAGTTGCACTTTGACTGGTTGGTTGTTGGCAGTCTTGCTCATGGTGGCTTGCTCTGCGGGAACTTGGGAAACGAAGTGGCTAAACTTGAGATCATTGAAGAAAAAGTCGACCGCTCTATCGTCAGGGTTCAGAGGTGAGATTCCTGTCACAACCTCACATGTCTCGTTATACGTAGGGGTTCCAACCAGCATCGCCTCGGCGAAGGCATGGTGGATATCTTGTTCGGCGATGGGTCTAAAACCCATTCTTGCGAAAGTGAACTCGTTGACAACATCATCACGCTCGACATAGCCAATTCCAATGACTGCGCCGATATTAATAACAGATGCAGCTGCACCACGCTTCTTTCGCTTTGCGGCAAGGGAATGCATGAATTGATTGGCGGCCGCGTAGTTGCTCTGCGCTCTGTTACCCTTGACAGCCGCGGTGGAACTGAAGAAGATGAAGAAATCCAACGGCGCATCATGGAAGATATCTTCCAAATTAAGCGACCCTTCTACTTTGGGATTCAGGACAGTCATGAAATCATCATAGTCAAGGTTTTCAAAAGGCGTATCTCTGAGTACCATGGCGCCGTTTGCGACACCTGCGATTGGAGGCATGGTCTTGACAACAGTTTCGTAACAAGCACGTGCAGACTCATAGCTGGTGACATCCATCGGCATAATCCTCACGTCCGCTCCCATTCCTTTCATCAAGCGGATGAATCTGGGGTCCACCTTGGGGTTTCGGCTCGTGAGTACCATGTGCCTTGCTCCATGAACCACCATCCACTTGCAGAGTGATTGACCTAGTTCACCAGATAGACCAACCATGAAGTATGTCCTATCCGATCGGAAGAGGACACCATCATCAATGGGACGAACGACAGCTTTGACTGAAGAGCATGTACAGTCAATGATAGAAAATCTGCTCTTCCCCGCTGCGGATAGTTCTGCGAGAGCCGTTAATGGGACCACAGGAAGACCTTCAGCTTTGAGTGGAACTGGGATCAAACATTCCCATGTTTTCTTCAAGACGACGCCGACTTCGGCCGCAGAAACGAATGCCCGAAGCTCAATGCCTGGGTAAAGAACGGTTGCAGGATCAATAGTGTGACAATTGCGCGGGAGACATTGTGTAATAGCCTTCGAGACCATCAAATATGAAGACAGATCGAGGAATTTGGTGGTCGAAGCAGGCAGGATGTCTTTCAGCTGCCGCTGCGAGATATTCCTGTCGACGTATAGCCATTCTTTTGGAGCATTCTTGTTGGAGGTTGTCACCTGCAATGAGATCGACATATCCTCCAACATGTTCTGCAGGCTTTGGACCACCGTTGGATGAGGGTCGTGGAGGAGAAGTGTGTCATATCCACTCAATGACTGTTTGATACCTCGAGCCAGAAGATAGGATGAGATTGCGGTAAGGATCGCGATGGGATCAGCTTGGCCCAGAGGAATGCACCAATCTGCCGGGACCTGTGCTAATGACTCTGACATAGGCGAAGCAAAGAAAAGTTCTTCCTGTGTCGCAGTATCCACACCAATACAGAGGCGCAAGTATGCACCAGAAACAATGCTCAGGCTTGATAGAACGAAGTGTGTGACGCGAATTGTTCTTGTCTTGCAAGTAAATGGTAACTCCCTGTTGATGCGCAACGGGGAATGCTGCTGCACCCCGTGTAGACCTTCTTCAAGTTCAGAGGAGAATGTCAGGTATGTGCTTTGTGGATCAACATCCTCTGTGACAACTCGTCTTGTTGTATTGTAACGTTTGTTGCTAGCGTCACAGGGCAATAGTCGTGGGATTAACTTTGCGCCATTTTCAAAGTATATCTCAGGCTCCAGAGACCACATAATGTCTTCGTCGTGGGTTTCTGTAGCAAAGTTGCTGAGCATCTGCAAGTTGGACACGCTGTCTGCGATCATGCTAGCAGTATCTTTCGTAATGCAGTCAAAGTCAAGGATCTGTAGGGTCATTGTAGGGTATTCGTGTCGAACACAACGAGCAATGCCATTCACCATCTGAGAGTATGCATTTTCTCCTTTGGATCTATTCACAACCCACAGGATGTTCTTGGCTTGCCGCCAAAGTGTCTTCAACGCATCTATCTTCTGTGGAGTGGTCATTGCGAGGAGTGGCTCATCCAGCTCTGTCAATGATAGGACCGTGCTCCCTTCTGCTAAGCCACTTGAGTTCATTTCCTCGATGGAGACGAAGCGGTGGACAGATGCGAACATAGGCCCGACCGTAGAAATCAGCTGCCCGCAGATACGATGGGTCTCAAATTGCCTTCCTCCAACGATCACAAGTGGGGTAGATCCTGTAAGCCTGGCTGGATGCGTCAGAGGCGCACGCAAAATCTCAACACGTTCATTTACAGCCTGTGCGCAAAAGACGTGCAGCGGGTTCGATGCATGGAACGAAGGCGTGGCAGTGTCAATGCCTCCAAATCCACAGTTGTTTAGCAGGGTGTCCCATTGGGGCAATGTGAGCGCAGGACCGAGAACTCGTCCGCTTTCTGTACCAAGCCACCATCCTGGCAGACTTCCCATCGTCAGCGAGATTCGAAGACTTTCGTTGTGGGCAACATCCAAGATGACAGCGTAGCCACCGGGTTTCAGCAGGCGGCGGATATTTTGGACCGCCTCTTGAATGTTGGAGGTGATGTGCAACACATTAGAAGCAATAACAACATCATATGATCCTTCATCAAAGCCCTGTGATTCTGGTGACTGGACCATGTCAAAAGTCTTGAATATCATGCGATCTTCAAACTTCTTTAAGCTTCCCTGTGCCTTATTGAAAAAGCTGCTGGAAACATCGGTAAATGTGTAAGTTGAAAAAGCCGATCCCAGTGTCTGAAGAACTCGCTTGGTTGCAGCGCCCGTTCCAGCACCTAATGATATATTAGTATGTATCATGTATGGAATTTTCAAATTTGCATACCGATCTCAAGCAAGTTCATATGCGGATAACGATGCGATATCTGGCCAACCACCTGCGCCAAAATGTCATTGATCGGCCCAACACCAAAGCCTAGATCGTACATCCTGTCCATCATGGAATCTTTGAACATGTGCTCAAGCATGCTGGAGCCGGATTTGACTGCTTGGGGTAGATTGTTGCCAACAGATTGAAGAAAACGAACTGAGATCTCGTCATGGTGCCTTGGACTCCAGGTTAGTTTTGAGAAAACAGACAAAATATTTGACAATAACTTACTTGGCGAGGAGACCATTGATGTACTCTTCCGTATCATGCTGAGCAGAGGCTGGCACGCAGGCATGCTGCCCTGTGGAGACAAGAGGTACCATGTACTTTGCATAATTGACAAGATGACGGTAATATGGCACGGAATTGTCCAACTCTTCCATGGTAACTGAGTCAAGAAGTCGGCGGAAGTAGTGAAACGCAATTCGCTCCTCGTCCAGAGACAATTGAATTTCATCTTGAGTGTAGGAAGAGTTCAATGCTGCGGCATCCGCATCTGGCGTGGCCACCTTGTACTCCAGCCTCGAGAATAAGAGAGCATCACTGCTGGGTCCTGTAGGACTCAATGGCACAAGCTCGGTGCCTTCAATCTGCAAGAAAGTGTGATTTGAGTCACCAGCTGACAGATGGATGTCAGCGTATATCTTTGCTTCTCTGTCCTGCCTAGTAGATGTGATGTATCGAAGTTCTTTCTGTTTGCCAATTCCTTTGTGGGTGAAGTAGGGGTTGATAAGCATTGAACGAATGCCCGTCGGGACATGAAGCGACCACAGCCTTTCATCTCCTGGACAACAGAACGCTGCAAAGCCAGTTTGTAATGCTGTATCGAGCATACCAGGATGAACAATTAAATTGTCCTCCCAGTCACTACCTGATTGATCACGGAGGCTTCCGGTTGCATAATCCGCCTTGCGTCGAATTTCAGTGATGCCTCGAAACGGTTCAGTGTAGTTGTAGCCGACACCAGATAAGAAGTTGTAAAATCGATCGGAATCAACATTACTGAGACTGAGATCATCTACTTCGACAGCTGGAAGATTCTCGGCTTCAAGTGTGGCAAATTTCACTTCCACCACACCACTGGTGTTGAATGCCATGGTAGACTTGCGCTCGTGAACTGGCCCAGAGGAGCACGAGAACTCCGCAGTAATGGATTCATCAGTCTTTCTCACAATACGCAGGTTGATGAGCGTTTCTATCTCGGGGCTGCTGTCATTGAACACAATAGCTCGGTCGATATGGAAATCTCGAATGCCGATCAGACCAATGTTCGAATCTTTGGCATAATCATTGATGGCTTCAATCGCCATGCAAACGTATCCAGCAGCGGGAAGGATGGTTTGGTTCTCAATTTGATGATTCCTCAACCAGGATATTTCTCTTGCGCTCAAAATATTGCGCCACTGGATGAAGTCCAACGTTTCCCGGTCTTGACATCGCCTGCCGAGCAAAGGGTGGGGCTTTCCTTGGGCATTGCGGTATAGCCCTGATCCACGAGACAAGGACATGAACTTTTTGGAGTGATCGAAAGGGTACTTGGGTAAGGCTGGGAGGAATTTTGACTTGATGTGATTCCCCGATATTGTGGATTCGAAATTTCCGAAATCAACGGATCCAGCTCCCAGCTCAGTCCAGACAAAGCCCAGAGCGTCAGATAGGACTTGAACATCATTGGCCCCTCTTCTCAATACCCCAGAATAGGGACGTCGCTGCCCAGAGATCGTTTCAATCGTGTCAAGGCAGGGTGTCTTGAGCACGGGATGTGGTCCAACTTCAAGGATTATGTCAAAAGGACCACTTCCAGTCCACGCCTTAGTAACTGCTGATGAGAATAGGACGGGATTCACCATGTTGTCAATCCAATATTGTGGTTCCATATTCCCAGGCTCCATGATACGACCGCTTTCCACACTAGAGTACCATGTGATTCCCGTGGGATTGGGAGCATCCAATTCGCACAGCTCGAGAGCCTTGCGATATGATTCAGCACATGGGGCAACGTGCGCGGAGTGATAAGCCGTATCAACCTTCAGTTGGCGAGCAAAGCGGCCCTCATCTTGATAGATTGCCACGGCTTCCACAACGGCGTCTTCGTCTCCGGATAATGTGATGCTAGATGGTGAGTTTTGAGCAGCGATTTGGATCCTCTCCTCAAAGTCCTCGAGTTCACAGAAGTCAGTGGCATCCTCCAAGGTGGTACCCACGGCCATCACTGAAGGAAGTTAGTTTGAGGTTCGAACTCTGGAGGAAACCTTTGCTTACTAGATCCCTTGCTACTACCGTTGGGGGATTTCGCCAAGTTGGCGTAAAGTCCTCTGAAGTAAGCAACTCTGATCGCGTCACGGTCGGACAGTAGGCCAGCAGCGTATGCCGCTCCGATCTCTCCTGTATGGTAGTTAGCAATAGTTGCTAGTATATTGGTGGTTTATACTGACCAGAAGAGTGTCCAACTACGGCATTGAATTTGACCCGGGCAGCGCTCAGCAAATCAACAAGAACAATCTGAACGGCAGTACAGACAGGCTGGGAGATGGCAGCATCGTTCATTCTGGAATCTCCTGGGTGTGCAAGAATCAAGTCCTGCAGTTTCCACGAAGGACGGAGATCTATTGGTACCCCAGCTAATACTTGGTCAAGCTCAGACATCCGGCGGGCCACGAACGGAGAAGATTCAAGCAGCCTCGCGCCCATCCGTGCCCACTGAGAGCCTTGTCCGGTAAAGACACCCAGAATTCTTTGCGATTGCTTTACAAGCTGTCGTGTGCCGACTGTGCTGTCGATCTGGCCGTTAATGATACCCTGCATTTGGTCACATATATCCTCTTTGGTAGGGCCTTTTATTGCCACTCGATATGGCAGTGTTGATGTTCGTGACTGCAGGCTGTAGGCGAGGTCACGCAAGTTTAATTTTGGATTTGACTGCAGAAGATCGAGGTATGATGAAAGTATGGAGTTCAGAGATGATTCTGAAGCTGCCGAGAAGGTCAATGGGCTGAAAAGCAGCTTGGACACAGAATCGGAAGAATCGAGTTTGAGCCGGCGGGTGTCATTTTCGGGTCGTTTATATTCTTCGAGGATGGCATGGGCGTTGGTTCCACCAAAACCTAATCGTTCAAATGGTCAGACTCATTTCCAGATCATGTTTCGATTCATGTCATGGAGGATGGAAATTGGTACTTACCAAAACTATTAATGCTGGCTCGTCGTGGCTGTCCAGGGAATGACTCTTTCCATGGGATGCATTGTGTGGGAACTTCTAGGTGGTGATAGTATGGTTCCAGTTTCTGATTCAATGTATTAAAATGCATGTTGGGAGGGATTGTTTTATTTTGAAGGGCCAGTGATGTTCCAATGAGACTCGCCAGGCCAGCCGTGCCTTCGGTGTGACCAATTACTGTTTTGATCGAACCAACGTAGAGTTTGTCTTCAACATCGTGCTTTGAATAGAATGCAGCCGAGATGGCCTGAGCTTCTTCAGGGTCACCAGCGGCCGTTCCAGTGCCGTGCGCGTGGAAGAATTGTGGTCGATCCTCGGGCTTCTCGATGTCGAGACCGGCTCGACGGTATGTATCTCTGATTAATGCAGCCTGCGCTGTTCCACTGGGCATGGTGATTCCGGGTGTGCGTCCATCTTGGTTGACACCAGTTGCTCGAATGATGCACTCAATATTATCATTGTCGCGAATTGCGGCACTGAGCGGTTTCAAAACCACTGCAGCAATACCTTCGCCACGGGCGTATCCATCAACATCCTTGTCCCACATTCGTGATCTTCCATTAGGAGAAAGCATAGAAAGCTTGCTCTCGGCAACATACATAACTGACATTGTTGTTAGCGACATTTTCCACAAGTTTAAAATTATCTTGATTATTGATCACTTACCTGGACTGAGAATCAAATTCGCTCCTGCAGCAATCGCAACCTTCGATTCGCCACTGTGAAGAGTCTGCATAGCTTGGTGGACAGCAACTAGACTAGATGAGCATGCAGTGTCGATTGTCATACATGGCCCGTGCCAGTCAAAGAAGTAAGATATCCTGTTTGACATTATGCTTCTCGCGGTTCCGGTTGCCCCATATTGAGGAAAGGTTTCGATATCTCTCCCTATCATAACACTCCAGTCATCGCACATCAGGCCGACAAAGACGGAAGTGGGTGATCCACGGAGTTCCTCAATAGTTTGTCCTCCAGCACAGAGGGAGTCATATACCGTTTCCATGAGTATCATTTGCTGTGGGTCAATCGCCTCGGCTTCAGCTGCCGGAATGTTGAAAAATCCATTGTCGAACTCGCCTGGATCCTGGTCGAGGAAGTATGAGTGACGCACATTCGATGTTCCATGATGCCTGCCATCTGGATGATGGAATGTATCAGCATCAAATCTATCCTCGGGAACTTTGCTAAGAAGGTCGCGTGGGTTACGCAGAAGTTCCCAAAGTTTTGATGGAGTATCTGAATCTCCAGGGAACCGAAACGCGCTACCAATTAAGGCAATGGGCTCAGCATTGGCAGTAGTCATCTTCAAACTTGGTGGGAAAAGAAAACTTTACCATGGGAAGTTCTATGCGAATGAAAAATGAATGATCAACTTCCGGAAGTCTTCAAGTTAGTATAGTGTTAGAGCCCTGGAGTGTATTGCATGTGTTCGGCTATCAAGAACTCCCTATATTTTAACTACAATATTGAGAACTGAGCAGCTCTTTGTTTTCAATCCTCCGCTTAAAGGAGCTTGGAAATTGAAGAGCTCCTAAAATCCGACCGACTCAACTTGAGCTCCGCGGTTCCTCGTGAGCTATATGCACGGAGCTTCTCGGTCCCCACGGGGCACACTTCGTCGACACCTGCATAGCATGACAGTTCACGCCACCACGCGGGGGACTAATGCAGGATACGAATACGCGATTCAATTCAGATAGCACACGTGGCTCGATCGTCAAAGAAAACACAAGCCCGAGGTTCTCGTACTCCGTAGCGAGTTTGATTTCTCCGATGTAGTTGAGGCGGAATTTCTCGGAGTTTGTAGACAGTCCGGACACACCCCTTCAAGTTCCATGCCCACAAGTCGGCTTTCACTGATCAGAGGTATTAGCATCAGGAGTCTAAACAAAGAAATGAGTGTAAATCATGTCCAAATTCCTATCAAGTGTATCAGTAAAAAGAGGCAACCCGGGCCATTCGTCCAACAATCACCAACACTCAGCAGACCACACAACTTGCAACATCTAATTGCTAATACCTTCTTCATTCTACGCTTAAAACATGCCGGGCCTGCTTCAATCAGCTTTGGTGGGAACCGCGGATGGAAAAATTCGTCTTTGCGACAACAGTCCAATCCCTGAAGTATGTGGGAATACGGTCCTTATCAAAGTTAAAGCAGTATCAATCAATCCCGTGGACTCCAAAATGATGGGTGCTTATGTGACTGCCAGTGCAGTCGCAGGGCATGATTTCGCGGGTACTGTTGATCAAATTGGACCCGATGTTACAGGATTCAAAGTCGGTGATCGGGTGTGCTCAGCTGTGATGGGCATGAATCCTGTCAAGCCTACTGTTGGCGCATTCGCAGAGTATGTTGCCGCTCAAGACCAACTGGTGATCAAGTTGCCAGACACTATGAGCTTTGAAGAAGGGGCTTGCCTTCCAACCGTTTTCGTGACAGCAGGCCTGTCCCTTTTCCATCACATTGGTCTTCCCGGGAGACCTTTCAATCCTGTCTCTCCCGATTCCAAAATCCGTAGAGTCCTGGTACATGGAGGCGCTTCAGCTACGGGAACTGCTGCCATTCAACTGCTTAAGCTTGCCGGATATGAAGTGCTTGCCACATGTTCACCTCATAACTTTGACCTGGTTCGGGGATACGGCGCGGACGCGGTTTTCGACTATCATGCGACTGACTGTCCGGCTGAAATAAGGAAACATGCTCGAAATGTCCTTAAGTACGCGATGGATTGTGTTTGCAACACGGCAAGCATGCAGTTTTGCTATCAGGCTATGGGTCGCTCTGGCGGCAAGTACGTAGTACTTGAGCCTTACCCTGAGTCAATCGCTCAGACGCGAAAAGTGATCAACCCCCAGTGGGTCTTGTCATTACTGGTCCTGGGCCATGAGATTGCTTGGCCAGAACCGCATCGCAGTCCGGCTCATCCTGCCATCGCAGAGTTTGGGGCTACCTGGACTGACACATTGAATCAGTTGTTGGCCGAAGGGTTAATAAAGTCCCATCCGCCCGTAATTCGAGACGGTGGTCTTGCCAAGGTTCTTGAGGGTATTCAGGATGTTCGATCAAAAAAGATTTCTGGGAAAAAGCTCGTGTATATAATGTGAATTAATGAAAACTGATAAGTCAGGGCTTCACAGCGTTGCACGATTCTTGTCATGAGTCCCTGCTATGAAATATATGGTTCCGGGTTGTCTTTGTAATTCTGATTCAAGGTTGGGTGTTGATCCCAAGGTTGGGCACCACTGGCATGATTCATCGCGCTGGAATCCAGGTCAAGTGGAGATCAGCCGCGACGATTACCCAAGTGGAATAGCTCCTGATGCCGAGTGACGCTAGGGATAAACAGTGGGCGGTAATTCCAGCGGTGAAGATAATGCCGGATGACTCATCTTTTTGGACCTCACCTGCACCTCCATGGCTGGCAGCCACCGGACTACTTAACCACTAGCTGCTGGCTTTAGTGCCGATTTGGTTTCAAGATATTTAGTTCCCTGACGCCATTGTCTTATTGTTCGGCAAGGTGCATTTCCTTCAAATTCGTGGCTTGTTGCCTGTTCGAAACAGCGGGTAACAACATAATTTCCACATGACACGCCTTTCCAGAGACACTTGGAACCCAATGGAAGGTTGAGCCCGTCATTATTGGACAACTTGACAGTCTCAGAGCATGTTTACAGTCAACTTGCTTGGGAAATATAACGTGTCATCTTTTCTCTCCAATCAAGACGGGATTACATTCCTGTTGAATTTATAGAGATACTGCAGCGCTCCGACATCTCTCGCCAAGGCAAACCTAGTATATATGAACACCAATTTTCAATCATTTTTTTTTCTACTTCAAGTTCGACTTGAAGTCATCTGATCGGGATACAAACACGTCCCGGTGCCAGTGACACTAGCACTTGAGATCGCAAACCCGGAGAAGAGAGTCAAATTTCAGTGTCCCCAATCACCAAAATTGATGGCGTGAGTGGATATCTGATACCGACCTTCCGACTTCTGTCTTTTCTCTGACTCCCGGGCCTCTATCAACATGTCTATGTTCCGGCCAGCAGGGGAGATATCTTCATCGGAGTCCGAGTCGGATAATGAAAGCGTCTCTGAGCGAGGAACTGACTCTGAGGTGGAAAAGCCACACCCCGGTCAAAAACAACCATCCAATTCCGACCAATGGGACAATTCGAGTTCACTTGAAGATGTATCAGCCTTGTCACAGGATGCTCTTGATACCAATGTGGAGCGACATGCAAATGTGATGACAGCTGCTTTGCTGGAATTTTACTGCCAAACTCGGGCAGCCGACATTCTCAATGCCCAGCAGGGCTCCAACAAAAATTTCTCTCGGCACAGTCCTGAGGTGCAGTATCTTGGGAAGCAGCTATACAAGTACAAGTCTCAATTTCTGGCATCACACGGTGTTCTGCCAGAGGGAATTGAGAAGGAAGAATTGGGCGCGGTAAGACAAAGTTATCGAGACAATTTGGACATTCTTGGACTTTCGGCTCTTGAGAATATCGACTTGAACCAGTCTGCTTTGCAATCCCCTATTGAGGCCAGTGGGAATCTTGCGTTGATTGCCAGGCCATTACGAAGCCATCAGGGAGCGGCGGAAAACACAACTCAATTCTGGCAAAAGCAAGAAGATAATTCACAGCTTCCTCCCCTTGAGAATATTGATATCCTGGGGGACATTCCCAGAATTCCACGAAACCCCGCTGGTTCATCAATGCCTCTGTTCGGAAGCTCTCCAGTTGGCGTTCCATTGTTCAACGGACCTGCTGGCCCCTCATTCAATCACATGTCTCGTTATTCGGTGGAATTTAACGAACTCAGGATTCTAGGTCGGGGTTCCTTTGGTGAGGTCTACCAGGTCCAAAACCACATAGACGGACAGGAGTATGCAGTCAAGAAGATACCGCTTAGCCAACGACGACTTGATCAGTTACAGTACGGCGGTCAGAATCAACTGGAGACCATCATGAAAGAAATCCGGACACTCGCCCGTCTGGAGCATACAAATATCGTTCGGTATTACGGAGCCTGGGTAGAACAGGCACACATTTCGAGCCACGCAACTATTCACTCCAAGCCGGAAACCAGTTACGACCACTCGCATATGCATCTGCCAAACAATGGCTCTGTCCACGAACCCAGTATGGGGATCGTATTCGAGCATTCAGAGAGCTCAATTTTCGAATCTCATGCCAGCTCCTTTCCTGACGACCATGGCTTCCATGATAGACTTGAGCGCTTGGACAGCCACGCAACATCATCTTCCCGTCATACAAGAAAAAGCTCAACTGTCGAATTGGAAGACGACGACGATATCGAGTCCATACCTCGAAATTTCAACAATCACTCCTATGGTCAAACATCTACCTTTGGGGAGACTGACGACATTTTCACCGATGGATTAAGTCAAGATCGCTCGAAAATGCTCCAACGTCATCGCGGATCCAAACACCCACCACCAGCTGTCATCCTTCATATCCAAATGTCGCTTCACCCCATTTCTCTAAGTTCATACCTGAATCCCCAGGCTGGAGAAAAGAGCAAAGGTGACGATGGATCACCTTCCAGGCGTCATTGTTTCCATTTAATGCCATCATTACGTCTTATTCTCGATATTGTCTCGGGGGTGGAGTATTTGCATTCAAAGGGAATTGTGCACCGAGATTTGAAACCAGCCAATATCTTTCTCTGTGCTCCTGAAAATCACGCCTTGGAAATATGTGCAACCTGCAGCGCTAGTGACGACTGCCAATCCCCCTTGCACTATGGCCGTCCTCGTATCGGCGATTTCGGCCTTGTCGCAGATATTTCTCATATCGATGAACCTCCCAGCGATGGTGCCGTGACTCCATTCCACGAAGGCCCTAAAATTCAACGAGTTGTAGGGACTGAGTTCTATAGACCACCTGCAAATACCCATCCATCGAGCTCACATTCCGAGTATTTCGATGAATACAAGATCGATGAAAAATTGGACGTCTATGCACTTGGTGTCATATTGTTTGAGCTTATCTATCAGCTCAATACTAAGATGGAGCGCCAGTTGGTCTTGAACGATTTGACTCGGAGGTCGAACTCTTTGCCTGATGATTTTGCCCGCAAGATCGATCACGGCGACGCCATTCTCAGTACAGGAGACTCCGTGGCAGATTCTTTGAG
This sequence comes from Penicillium herquei, assembly GCA_039634405.1. Taxonomy (NCBI): domain Eukaryota; kingdom Fungi; phylum Ascomycota; class Eurotiomycetes; order Eurotiales; family Aspergillaceae; genus Penicillium; species Penicillium herquei. The sequence continues at coordinate 1,324,155 of CP098387.1, read as the reverse complement.
GGACTGTATCGAGGGTATGTTGACACCGCAGTCACAGCTTCGCTGGACCTGTCAGGATGTCAAGGAACATCTACGTTTGATTTATAAGGCTGTCAAAAAGCTCCAATCAGAGGAGGCATGATGCATTCAAGTCTGGAGATGTCGATGAATTTTGATGAAACTATCATGATGTCTTTTTAAGTAGCGCATTCTCTTTTCGATTAATGAAGCACACTAAATTGTGCGATATTCCACTCTTCTCAAGTTCCAGTCCCGTTTCTCCGCATGTATGTATGCAGAGGTACCAATAGACAAGACCTAACGCTCATATGACAAAGAAATTAGGACATACCTGTCCTAGTTGATCCACACCCGAGGGAAGGTATTTGGAATTGGTTTTGGATCTGCATGAATCGCCCCTCTTATTTTACCTTTCCAACTTTTCTCGCACCAAGAAAGAACTGTACCTCAATATGCGCATAGATGCATCTTACTCGGGCCTCGGTCGGAACCATGGGAGCGGAGAGCTCCCCATATCACAAGCTCCCGGCTCCCCGCATTCCACATTACCTAGTAGTACCTCCAACTTGAAGATTCCCAGGTCATCGTCCGCATTTCTAAATGAAATCTTTTTGAATACTACGATACCCACGAATTTCAAACCATGGCAGAAAACCTTCGAGCGCCAACTGCCCCATACAGCGAGCCCCTGCTGCCCCAACTTGATATTCGCAATCCATACTACACAACCCTGCATCACAACCTTCGGGCCTGGATTCGTGATTACGTCGAGAGAGAAATTGCACCACATGCCCAAGAGTGGGAGAATGCAGGCCAAGTCCCCAAAGAAGTATACAAGCGTCATTGCCAATTGGGATTCAACATCACATCCCCCTTGACTACCGAAGAGAATGCTGGCGGCGTGTCGCTACCAGGGAATGTCCCTCGCGACAAGTGGGATACCTGGTGCTCCCTTATTGTCACTGATGAATTAACGCGTGTCGGGTTCGTGGGCCCAATCTGGGGCCTTGGTGGTGGGAATGCAATCGGCTGCCCGCCCATTGCTAGGTTCGGGACACCCGAACAACAGCGCAGATGGCTTCCAGGCGTTGCAAAGGGCGATATCCGCTTTTGTCTCGGTATTACAGAGCCAGATGGTAAGATCAAAATTCATCTATTCAGGTGAAGGATTTTTGGTGCTGATTCTCATCGTCGTTTAATTCTAGCTGGCTCGGATGTAGCCAATATTAGCACCACCGCGAAGCGCGAAGGTGATCATTACGTTGTGAATGGCGCGAAGAAATGGATTACCAATGGACTTTGCGCAGATTATTGTACAGCTGCTGTTCGAACTGGCGGGCCTGGCCGGTCTGGTATTAGCGTTTTGGTCATTCCCTTGGCTGCTGAGGGTGTTACTCGTCGAAGAATGTTCAACTCAGGTGTCAATGCAAGTGGTACGTTAAAATATCATGAGAATTTGAAATGAACAAAAATATTGACAAGTTCTATCGCAGGGTCGACATTCATCGAACTTGACAACGTTCGTGTGCCAGCGGAAAACCTGATCGGGCAAGAGAACAAGGGCTTCCCTCTGATCATGTCGAGTGAGTAAATTATTCGGCTAGACTATAAAACTGGTCTAACTTCATAAAGATTTCAATGCAGAGCGTCTTGCTCTAGCATGTGCTTCCCTACGACTAGCACGGGTCTGTGCTGAAGACGCATTCAACTATGCAATCCAACGAGAAACATTCGGGTCTCCTCTAATCAAGAAACAAGCTATCCAGTCGAAGATTTTCAAGTTCGGACTGATGATTGAGCCCGCTTATGCTTTCATGGAACAACTTGTCAATATTATTGAGCTGACCAAAAACCGTCCTGTGGATGATGTGAAGATCGGTGGCCAGACAGCTTTGCTAAAGGTAATGTCAACCAGAGCCTTAGAAAAGAGCGTTCGAGAAGCGCAGCAAATTTTTGGAGGTGCTGGATACAATAAGGCGGGTAAGGGCGCCCGCGTTGAGCAGATCAGTCGAGACGCTCGAGTTCATGTTGTTGGTGGAGGTAGCGAGGAGATAATGCAGGGCTTAGCACTACAAGAGGAGACAAAGGCTTTACGAACACGAAGGAAGGCTCTGGAAAAGCGACGAGCAAAATTTTAGGACTAATACATTCCTTTCTTCCTATTAAAACTTCAGACCAACATCCTGAGGTCAAGATTGATTCTTCGGATTTCGTAAACCATGGTCTTCCTCCTGAACATTTATTCAATTTGACATTGCCCAGATAGCCACGAACAAAATGAGACTTGCTAGGAAAATCATGAAAACAAGCCCACAGGAGCTGGCAGGGGGTTCTTCATCTTCCAAGTGCGGGAGCTTGTGGCGCGGGAGCTTTTGGCCTGTGATGTACCAAAGGTCTTCTTTCGGGATAGCATTGAAGAGATGAGACTTTTTGTATCTTTCGTCTTGAAGCCAGGAAAAGTTGATAGCTTGGAGACAATCATATGGTCGAGCTGACATTTTTTCAAACCAAAATCGGGGCCCGTTCCGGGTCAAGTTGATAATATGTTGAACCGAATCGTCTGTAGGGATTAATCCGCCAGCACCGGGATGATCCCAATCATCCAGGTCCACATGAGCCCTCCATATTGGATCTTCTTCAGCTAGACCAGGGCCCAAATTTGCCCATCTGGTTATGATAACAGCGAATTTGCGCTCAAACCTGCGCCAACCGATTTCGGTCACGGAATTGACATGGCATTCCTGGCAAGATTTGCTGATCATCTTAATTTCTCCTGTTCCGGAAATAGACCTCTGGATAGGAGCAATGAAATCAGTCAGATGAATATGGCGACAGATGTGAAATGGTAGCAAAGGATCCGTAGACCATCTGATGTGAGGTTTATCCCAGTCGATCAAATGATCTGTGAGAAAATCGGGCTCATCAAAAAGGATTATATCTTGCATTCGTACACAGAGGCCAGGTGGCTCAACTTCAGGGCAAATTTCAGCATCAATAGAAAATAGCGACACCATCTCCGGATATGGTGAGTACTTCGGATAGTGACGTATCTGCGTGTAAGACAGACTCTCAGTGCTAATTCCATACTTCGGTCCACGGTAGAACTGTCGCATGGCGAGCTTGAGATGGAAGTGAGAAATCTTTTTTTGCGAGTATGTTGGACAAGAATGAGTCGCTAAAATTGATGTACATCCAAACCACTTGTCGTGCCCTTTTTGAACGTACTCCAACTGACCAGATAGCTGGGACATTAATGCTTCAAGCCCAAAATTGTCAGATTCAAGTTCGTGATAATGATGAAGTACCTTGCATATGTCACAAGCAAGGAACTTTGGGTTATCTCGCTCTAATCGGGTCATTATTGTCAGCCCGTGGTGAAAGTGAGAAGAGGGTGGAGTAAAAGTGAGGTAGAAGTAAAGTAGGATTTGAAGCGTATGTGAGGTAGAAGTGAGAGTCAAGTGAGGGTACAGTGATCTGATATTAAATGGTAGTGAGTGAACTACTATTCTAGTATTTTATAGTGGTCAGATCCAGAATACGCATCTCATATGGCCGGGGATAACTTGGGTGAAAAATAATCTTAATTTTCAAATTACTTCCAGAAATGTACTAGTAATTATCACCTAGGTCCCTATTAGGAGCAAACATTCTGAATATTGACTACCGAGATCACACTTGGACTCGGAGCTACTATGAACATTCAACCACTATGTATAAAGTTCCAGTCAATCTCTCGTTCCCCCAAGTTTCGATATACATTTACTTGCTTCTTCCATTTTCATCCTGACCTAATTACATCGGCTATCCATCATCAACTTAAAAATACCTACTGACGAACTCGCGGCAGCTCCTATTCTTGCCAACGCAAAAACATGTATCCAATTACGGATACAGACTCTGATTACGAGGACTCCAGGATGACGGTGAGAGTCTATGATTCAAATCTTGGGGTTTACAAAATATCGAGCACACATCGCCATCACGCTCGTATGACACAAATTGTCCCGGGATTTGTTCTAGGAAATGCGAAAGCCATGGCTGACCCGAGGATGCTGCACGAAAACCGGATAAACGCCATCGTTTCTCTCCTGCCAAGGGACTCTCAATCCGCTCGACGATTCGAAAGCCGCAAGTCAGAAATCCGAGAAATCATTGCGGAAGATCGCCATAAGTGGCTTGAATGCCATGACTTAAAGACACAAGATCTTCTGGTTCACATGAGTGATATTTGCGACTTCATCGACAAAATGGCATGTCCAGAGCTTTCCTTCCTATCTTCGATATCGATACCCGTCACAGGCGAGCAAGCGCCAGGAACCCCAACCAGCTCAGCACCAGCACCAAACCCCACTGCAGCGGTATTGATCCATTGTGCAGCTGGAAAATCCCGTTCACCAACAATAGTGATTGCATACCTTATGCGAAAGCTGCGAATCCCCTTCACCGATGCGATCAATTTCGTCAAAAGCAAGCATAAAATAAAGCCAAATCGAGGCTTTCTGCGCCAGCTTGAAGTTTGGGATCAGGTGCAGTACGAGATTTGGGAAGATGAGGAGAAAAAAGTGCCAAAGGCCGCATACAAAGCTTTCTTGGGGGAGCAGGAAGATCTATTGAAAGAACGAGAGCTCAAGAAGACCCTCCAACCCGAGTCTGCAAAGTTGTAACTAACGCCTGGTGTGGAGATGGAAGAAGGCAAGGATACCCGTCGGCTGCAAGGCTGCACCTAGTAATAGGTACCAATTCTAAAAAAACTTTAATCATTCTTCAACAGCCCTCGTTAGTTTACCTAGAACCTTTGTCTGGTATGATAGTGGCTTAATAACTGGGTTGGTAACTTTCGCTTGATTTAATTGTGACAAAGAAAGTTCTTCCTCAGGCAGCAATCAGGCGACGTCACCTTCTGTGGGGAAAGCTTCCCGCTCCTTGAACACAACAACACCATGGAGAGCTTCGACGACGTAGCTCTTATTGGTGTTGCAGACACAGGTGTACATGAGGAGCCACTTCACTCTAACCATGACACAAAACCAAGGAAGCCCGATGGGGAATCGGGTGGTTCGGGCACCCCCACATCCAGTCAATCCATAAATGCAGGTCGCGCCCCGATCGAGGGAAATGTCCCTGAGATCACCGAGGATTCGACGGTTACTGCCGAGTTTCCACTCGAGGAAGAAGATGACGAGCCTCGTGTTGCCACCTCATTTGAGCGCGAGTCATCACCTTCGTCGGCACAGAAGCACCGGTCCGGTATTGATGGCGAAGACGAGGGTATCAACCGGATGCACAAGTTTACGGTTTATGAAACTGCGATAAGGTTTTATGTGGTCGGTATTAACTTGTCTGAGACCCGTTTTCGCATCTTGAAGATCGACCGAACCTCCGAGTCGGGCGAGTTGAACATCATCGAGGATGATATGGTCTACACAAAGAGAGAAATGGTTCAACTTCTCGATGCCATAGACGATGGGAATAAAGCCACCGGTGGCCTGGTTCAAAAATGCAGCGCGTGGGCTTTGATAGGATTTATTCGATTTACGGGTGAATACTATATGCTTCTCGTCACGAAGAGGAGCCAAGCAGCCATTTTGGGCGGCCACAATGTTTACCAGATCGATGAAACCGAACTAATCTCCTTGACCACATCGGAGTTGTCTCGCGTGAAGCCAGAGAAGCAGTCAGAGGAAGAAAGATACAAAGCGATCCTGAACAATCTTGACCTTACTCGGTCGTTTTACTTCAGCTACTCCTATGACATCACCAGGTCTTTGCAGCACAACATCTGTCGGGAACGCAAGGCTCACCAGGATGGCCTGCCTCGCTTTTTACCCGGGGATTTCAATACTATGTTCGTATGGAATCACCATCTCCTCACGCCCGCGATTGAAACTCTTAAGAATCCTTATCAATGGTGCCTTCCGATCATCCATGGGTATGTCGACCAGTCGAAAATGAGTGTCTTTGGACGCTTGGTCTATATATCAATTATTGCACGACGGTCGAGATTCTTTGCGGGTGCACGATTTCTGAAGCGTGGCGCCAATGATCTCGGGTACGTAGCGAATGATGTCGAAACCGAACAGATTGTTTCAGAGCAAACGACAACCTCCTTCCATTCTGCTGGACCGACCCTTTATGGAAACCCCAATTACACGTCATATGTTCAACATCGAGGCAGCATTCCTCTCTATTGGACTCAAGAAAACACGGGTGTTTCACCCAAGCCTGATATTGAGCTCAATCTGGTGGACCCATTCTACTCCGCGGCGGCGTTGCATTTTGATAATCTTTTTGAAAGATACGGGGCACCAATCTACATCTTGAACCTTGTCAAGGCACGGGAAAGAACTCCGAGAGAGTCCAAGCTTCTGAAAGAGTTCACAAACGCGGTAGAATACCTTAACCAGTTTCTCCCTGCCGATAAGAAACTGATATACAAAGCATGGGATATGAGTCGCGCTGCAAAGAGCCGGGATCAAGACGTCATACAAACTTTAGAAGGGATCGCCGGAGACATAATACCCAAGACGAGCTTTTTCATCAATGGAGCAGACCTGGAGTCAGGCTTACAACTTCAAAATGGCGTGGCGCGAACCAATTGCATTGATTGCTTGGATCGAACGAATGCGGCACAATTTGTCATTGGCAAGCGAGCGCTTGGCTACCAGCTCCACGCTCTCGGTGTCATTGATGAGACAAGCGTGGAGTATGATACGGATGCTGTCAATCTATTCACGAATATGTGGCACGATCACGGAGATACAATTGCCATCCAGTACGGAGGATCTCATCTGGTCAACACAATGGCCACCTACCGCAAAATAAACCAATGGAGTAGTCATTCTCGCGATATGGTTGAGAGCTTCAAGCGTTACTACAATAATTCTTTCCTTGATGCTCAGCGTCAAGAAGCATACAACCTCTTTCTTGGCAACTACATCTTTGCGCAAGGAGCTCCCATGCTTTGGGACCTCTCCACCGATTATTACCTCCATCATGCCGATCCAAGGGAATTTCTGGAAAAGAAACGTCCCAACTACATCTCCTGGTACACACCTGAGAATTTGAAAGAGCGAGAGATTCCCCCTCCACCCGCCTGTCCGAAAGAGCCACTTTCTCGGTTCGACGACTACTGGCTAGAATATTACCGTCCACTCGCTCTTTCAACGCTTTCCAAGGTTTACTCCTATAAGATGAACTCTACACTTCGATACCTACCTCCTTTCCGTACTGGTCAAACTCCTCCAGACCTCAGTCCATTCGTACCGCGCATACCGCCCGATCAAGTCCAGCGCGATCGCCCACCGCCACGAAGCGTGAAAATCCAGGAACCACTCAACCGCTCTACAACCTCAACCCCTCCACCTCTAGAGTCGAATTCAGGCTGGACCAGACAACTACCATCCTCATCGAAGCAGCCACCTACAACCGGAATCATCAAAGAGCCTGCTTTTGAACTGTTCCAAGGAAATGCGCGCATCCCACCTATTAACGCGACTTCAACGACTCCAAGCAAAGCACAGATCGCTCAATGGACTCTCGGTCAATTGGTTACCGACTCCCTGAACCCATCTGTCACGGCAACAGAAGCCGAGGAATACGAAAGATACATCAACCATCCGCTTAAGGTGCCGCTTGTCGTCACATCTGAAGACGAAGTGACAGCTGCTTCACTTGGTGAAGATAAGCCGAACCTTGATTTGCTAGAGTATGCGAACAAGTGCAATGTTGAGGATGGGGTGCTTAAAAGCAACGCGGAGGAAAATATGGCTGATTATGCGGAATTTCTTAATGTTTCCGATGAGGGTCTCACTGTTGTGAGCGAGGATTATGAGAAGAAGAGATACAAGCGGTACAGACAGTGGTTACGAGGGAAGAGTCTCTTCAAGCAGCGTGTTGACGTGTGATTACCTGTGTCTTTTAAGCGGATTCATTTAGTCATTTAGCGAGTTGAAGACAAATTGATACCCCTGATTTTCAAATATTTCATTTTTTCATAATACATTGAGATGATGGGATGACTCGAAAATGGCCTATCTCTGTCTGACAGAGGATGTGAAATCAACTTACGGTGTCGCATCACGACATAAAAGCCCTTCCAACTGAGGATCAGCATCAACGAGCTCCTTCAATTCCGCATTCATGTGCTCTTTAGCATAGACCTGATCCGGGTCGAGTGTCCCATTGTTAATAGCAACGGGATTCTGCAAAGCATACTTCAAGACCGAAGCGGTGATCCAAAGCTGCTTCGATACGTCATCGAGTTCCTTTCCCTTCTCTTTGCTCTCCGCTGAGACCTGAAGCCAGCAAGCACATAGAGCAGCAAGCAGCTCACCACGCCATTTCCAAACACGTGGATGAGCGTTCAAGATCACAGCTCGAGTTGTAGATACCGCAGCGGAGAGAAGTGGGGGATGGGCTGTTCCAAATGGGTTTGATAGAGTGATCTGGAGTACTGGGATAATATCTTGGAGGTATTTTGTAGTCTCTATCCCAAGCTTGTTGAGCACGCCACAGATCGTGGTCATAAGGAATGTAGAGAGACGCGGATGGGGGAAAGAAGCGTTGGAACCGGAGATTGAGGATGAAGAGCTGATGTGGTTAAATGATGAGATGAGGTTTGATCGGAGGATTTTGGCAAGACTAGTATTGAAGTTTTCTTTATCCTTCTTGACCTGTGATTGAGGTGTTCGTGGGAGATGAGTTTTGTACGCGACTTCGAAAAGTGCGATAAGCACAGGGTACGCAGCGCCGAGAATCCTAAGCGAATCAGGCTCTGGGGTGATGGTTGGTAAAGAGAGCAGGCAGGGGGTAATGGCTTCCTCGAAGACGGAGAAGAGATTTGTACGGATGAGAATGTCGGAGCCACTTTCGCGAATGGGCTTCAATATCTGGGTGAGTAGTTGGCAGCCTTGAGTTTTGAATGAAATGTTGCTGTCATCGATTAAGGAGAGAATGGCGGGGACTATTAGTGGGAAGTGCGATTCCAGATGGCTCTTATCCGTGGCCTATGATCATCAGTATATTTGTTTAATATCTCATGAAATTCCACATACCTTGTATTGAGAAATTATCCATGATAAAACACTCGTGGCGTAGATGTCTGTGTTCTTCCAAGGTCTCGTTGAGTCATCGAGCACACTGCCATCAAAACGGGCCAACGGCACAGGGTGGAAATTCTTCCGGCCTTCGCTTGTGATCTTCGGGTTTCTTTGTTTTGTGAAAAGAGGCCGTATCTTTTCCTTAAGAATTGCCTCGATTATGGGCCATAGGCCTGCTTTTTGGCCTGCCACACTGAGATGACTAGATGCAGTAGCCATAGTGTTATCTGTGGTCCATGGATCTTGTTTTGTAGCAAAGGTAGCCATGGCCATAATGACATCTGGAGACTGGGATATCTGGCGATCATTGAGACAGGGATTAATCTTTGCTGAGAGAAGATGAAGAAGTTCAATTGCCAAGTTTGCCTTGACACGACACTCCTCTTGTGCTTTTTTCATGTCTACACCAATCAGTCAATGTTAAAGACCATGAAATAGCCTTGTACATACCTTCGGTCACTTCAATAGTATCGTCAAAAGAAGTAGCAAATTCAGATGATGGTAAAGCAAGGCTGCTTGCCCATTTAGATAGGTTGATTGCCGTCTGGGCCTCATCTCCTTCCAGTTGCCGCATCTCTTCATCTTCGGGTAAGAACATGTGAAAGCTGCCTTCAACAAAGTTCAAAGCAGTAAGCAAGCTCTCGCAGGCCTGATCCACAGTAGGTGTTAGCATATCCATCCAAGACTGATTGATTTGGAAACTGACATTGAAGTAGGTACTGTTGTCATATTGAGAGACATTCTGCCACAACTGGTGGAGGTCGCCGTCTACGCTCATCGCTGATGGAAGGAGATTGGGGAGGTTATTCGGGTCTTTTTGTAAGGCCTGGCGGGCCTCATTCCTTAATTGATCCATGATAAATTCGAGTCAAAGTAGAAAAGGTGATGTTGTTTACAGAGAGGAAGTTCAAGTTTCGAGGTGTGAGTTTGATTTTGTTTGCTTCCGCGTCACTTGATCTGATCTTATCGATAGCCCCAATATCATACAGGAAGATGCAGATGGTCATGATATTCTATCATTTCAACTATTTCAACTATTTCAATGGCTCCTATAAACCTAACTCTGAGCGTCTTCTTTTAATTTCCTCCAATGTCGCTTCCTTATCAGTGTTAGGATTTAGGAGCTGCCATTCTACCACAAATGTGGTCGCCTTGCTCATCCACGGCCCCTTCTTTGCGCCCAGCGCGGCCATGATATCTCCACCGTTTACTATGGGCTTCAGATCGCATACATCCTTGAGGTCATTTTCGACAATGTACGATAGGAATTGGTCATACTCTTTGGTCACTACGAGTTGTTAGAACTTGGGTCACCGAGAAATTAATCGCAATAAACTTACCAGTATCGAAATCGCGTCCCTGCATGATTTCTTGCATGATGGCCAAGATGACACAAAGCTTCCAATCCCTGCCCCAAGATCGGATACGGAGTCCAACCGTTTGTCGAATCTCAGCCGGGCTACCATTGATAGTCTCACCAAGCAAGGACGACTTGCAAGGAATGATATCTTTATAGTTGTAGCTTGCATCGCGGAGGATGGTGAGGGTTTTGTTGTCCGTACGAAGGCTGTCTCTGCCAACTTCAACCGCACGAACCGGCGGCGGTCTGGGTTTGGGAGGATCGGTTGAGCCCCGAGGAGGAATAGATGTCCATGGGGCGAAAGCCGCGACCATCCAGGCGTAGTAAACACAGTGTTCGCTGGGGAGGAGTAGGGCGCGGACACGCTGCACTGTATCTGCATCTGACTGTAGCAGTTTCGCGAGGGCGTCGTAAGCGAGAGGCCATGTCGATGTGTCGGCAGTCACTTCGTCTTGGTGGTTGGCAAAGATTGTGGAGTGGAGGTTAAGTCGGTTGATAAGTTTCAAAGCGTGGTGAGGATCGGGTCCTAAATGAGAATGTGTTAAAACAGGACTAATAAAGAAAACCGGCAAGGTTCTCTCGGTCATAGTTTACCTCGTAGCATCTTTTCTAGCTCTGTCCCGACCCGTTCCTTGCTGATTTTGAGCTTGAGGGCAACACTGATGTCCTCATTCTGCATTGCATCCTCTGTCTCTGGATCGATTTCATATCCTAGTCTGCTAGCGAAACGAATTAAACGAAGCACACGAAGCGGATCGTCTTTGAAGGTCTGGTATGGTTCCAGAGGAGTACGAATGATGTGCTTCTCCATATCATCCAACCCTCGTTGTGTGAAGTCCTCGAGCTTCGATTCATTCAGGTTGTAGAATAGTGCATTGATTGTAGCGTCTCGTCGCATTGCATCCTCTTCCGCCGTGCCAAACTCCATCTGGGGGTTTCGACTATCGTCCGAGTATGTTTCTTTGCGCAAGTTGACTAGATCGATATCCATGCCAAAGATTTTCGTTGTAACTGTCTCCAGGTGTTTGGATTTTTCTGGGTTTGCCTCGATCTTGTGCAAGCTCACAATCGCCTCGCTCATTTCTTCGCTTGGGAGACCCTTCTTGTATTTTTCAAGATTCTGCGGGTCATCCAAGTACTCCTTCAAAGCCATGCCGAACTGATATCCGGTCATACTGCTAATTCCTACATCAATGTCATGGCTGTCCACACCTAGGAGCTTGTCTCGAACCCAGCCGCCAGTGAACCGGAGGACCGTTTCACGGGGACTAACCACGTCAGAGCTTCCATCGGCGGGATCTCTTTGGCTAATGTATTGCGCGACATCGAGGAGGAGAGTTCGTAGGGTGCTTTCGATCGGCGTGAGCTGAATGGTGGGGTGAGGGGGAGCCATGACTTCTAGAGAACCACTCCGCGCGGGGGAGGAAATGCGACGCCGTTTAGTTTGTGGCTCCGGGGAATGTGAATGAATATCCCGTCCACGCATGAGAGGATTCCAGTGACTTGTGAGGGTATGGTAACTAAGGTGCAAGAGCTTCGGCGAAGATGTCTGGCGTACTGAGCTCGCTAGAGGACGGGCGAGTGGAGTGCGGCTTTTAATAACGAGAGAATCGAGCAATGACTCAAGAGAGCGCACCCTGGACATTGACAGTAGCCATGAACCAGTCAGATGTATGCAGCTCGAGGATGACAAAAAAAAAGTGACTCAGAAAGGTGCTTAATCGGCGATAAAGCTGTGTTCTCACGTGGTTGCATCATCACCCGCAATTGTATTTCTCTTCGTAACTCCGTAATGCGCCCCGAATTCCCTCCAAAACAAGCAAACTAAATCTAGGTGTTTACATCCACTCTATGTTTGACTTGCTAATCGAACTTCATACTGTGTTACTCTTGCTATACACCGGAGCGGCACTGCCCACATCTGACGGTGCCTTAACATAGCCTATCGGGCTCCGAGAGACTTGGCTTTCCCCCATCAACAACAATTCAAGAGCCACCGACATTCGTCGCCAACTTCTCCTAGCTGCGCCTACATTCATTTCAGCACTTAAGACACAGTCCATGGGGTCTGTGTATTCATTCTTTTAGTTTCAACCTCGCACAAAGCAGTTGGTGTCCATGACATCGCCCGGAGATGCTGCTCCGGTTAAACCACCGCCATCCTTCTCCCCCGGCGTTGCACGAGTCCCCTCCAAATCGCGATATCCAGATGAGTCAGAGTCTGTACACTCTATAGATCCCGAGCTGGCAGATGCTCGCTCGGGCTCCTCGCCAACCCCTCCTTTATCGGCCACCACCGCAGAGCTCCCCATCCGGACATCCTCACCTCATGCCCGCTCCGTCAGGTCGTCCACCCCGCAATTAGCCCGCTCGTCGCTTGGGTCACCATTTGATGGACGGTTTGACGGATCAGAAGATATCAGGTCACTAGTCATTCGGGCTTTCTCTCCAACCATTGCTATCCATGCATCAGAGGACACCGATCAACTAGTGAGGAATAAGGGGTTCAAAGGGGGGTTCTGGGAATTGGTGCGCCCGTATGGGGAGACGGTGTCTGGCAAAGTGGTTATTCGTGACAGTGTCGGATCGAGTCGTGCCTGGGAAGACTATGGAGTGCGATTTGTGGATTTGAAAGGGTTTGGCCGGGCCCCCGCAGGTCGTGAGTCCGGACGGGAATCGACTTTGACGCAGATGGAGGAGATCCTGGATCAGGAATTGGACTCCAGGGAAAGAATGCTCGGCGCATCGATTCCATCAAAAGATGCGCTAGGTGTTCCGGTAGCAAGCCCATTGTGGAAGTTGTTATTGCGACAAATACTTTCCGCGAACCCTGCTGCTCCTCATGAAACATTCTGCCATCCTGTTGCTAGTGTGATTGCTATAAGTTCGCGAAATACGGCGCCCTTGGAGGCTCTTCGTCAATTATATGCAGAAAGCAGTACAGGAGCCAAGCGGTTACCGGATTGGGTCCATCAAGAGTATCTTCGATACTATGTCTTGGTTCATGATGAGGAACGCGATGACATTACAGAGTCAACGAAATTGTATGATCAGATGAAGCGCCACTTCGGTCTTCACTGCCACTTGTTGCGGCTACGCAGTAGTCAGTGTGTTGTTACAGATGATGACAGCGTTCAAGTGCCTACTTGCGAATGGTTGTCTCCACAAGAACATCTCTCCGGCGCGGGAGAAGCTGGTATGGATGCCCTGAAATACGCATGCTCCTTTAATAAGACCCATCCTCTAACACCATAGCAGAGACACTAGTGGATCTTGGTACAGATGGTATACCCTACTTGTTTGAGTCCGACGCTACCGCCATCCGAGCGTTTATCCGAGAACTCGTTGTACAATCCGTGATTCCTTTCATGGAGAACCGAGTCGCTGTTTGGAACGATCAGATTGCCTCTCGAAGGCGTGGTATCAGTGGAAGATTTATGTCGGTTGGTCGGAGATTCATGACTTTTGGTGCTGGCGCACGAGGCAGTGGCACCGGTGCCGCTGGTGGAAGTGGAAACTATGATCCTACAAATAACAATTACAGCCCAGACACACCAGAGGCTATCTTACGAAAGATGGCCGACTTCTCCTTCATGCTTCGTGACTGGAAGCTTTCGGCTTCAACATATGAAATGATCCAGTCCGACTTCAAAAATGACAAGGCGTGGGGGTATCATGCAGGAGCAAATGAAATGTGTGCTGTAAGCATGCTGCTCAATCCACTTGGCATGTCTACCAAAATTAAGCTTGAAAACATTGACCAAATGTTTGAAAATGCATGCTACTCATATCTTACGCGATGCTCAGATGTTCCCCACGCACTACGCAGTCTTACTCTAGCCGTTGAGCTTCTCAAGTCTCGCGGTGGATCAGCTACTGAAAGTGCGGCCAGGTGGGCAATGCGGGTCATGGATTATGGCTTGGTCGGTCCAATAAGTCAAATCCTATTCACAGAGAGGGTTTCCGCATGCTATGCATCCAAGATCCCCGTGGCTGGAGCTAAATGGGGTGGGCGCCGCCGGAAGGCTGGTATGTGGAGCATCCTTGCCGCAGATCAATGGCTCAAGGCCGGCAAAGCCACTTTAGCTTCAGCATGCCTTGAGGAGGCCGAGCGTCTGTATGGTGATGTGCTGGAGGCTGATGGCGTTTTCCCAATGCCTGAAATGCAAGGCTTCGCAGAGAACTTGAGACGTGCTGTGAAGGTTGAGTATCTTGGGGCGAGAGGGTTTGACACTTTCGATGAGCCTGCCTCAGAGGATCCAGATACTGAGGAAACCAGCGAGAGGCTCGAGAAGATTGACAAGCGAAATCATCGCCGTTCGTTGATCGGTCTTCCTGCACAACTCGATGCAGGTACTCTTAACATGACCTCGGGCACCAGAGATCCTGAGAACCCACCAAATGATGACTTTGAACGAGCTTGAAGCATGAACTTAATATTTTCATTGGCATATAAGAATAGAATACCTTTCTAGTATGAATCTTCATCCTAACCTTGGAAGCTTCAATTATGTTCCATCTACATTATAGTTATTTAGAAGCTATGTTACTAGTAGCTGTTCTCTATAGTGGCATTTTAGGATTATAGCAAGTTAAGGCTAATAGTGATAATTTATAATATGAGGACGATCTTAGTTCCGAGAAAGAAAAAAAGAATGATGTGGGCAGGGTTCAATCCATAGACTCTCTGATTTCGCGTTGTATGTGCCATGTGAGGCTTCAAGATGAAGGGGCGATGCCAACATCAACTTTCAAAAAATCATAACAAATCCAATAAAATAGATTAAATGGTATAGGAAGAAAAAGAAATAAAAAGGCCCCAAATGATGGGGAAATGATGTACATACTATGAAACCTTTCCCCAACGGTTCCAGGCCAGATCACATCGATTGATTCAGTATAGTGGAAAACGGCCAATCAAACAGCCCTGGAGGTCCCCTTTGACAGGACCCCTGTTCCACTAGCCACCCCTTAACAGGCTCTCCCTTTCATTCAAAAGATCACCTGGGCAGCATTTTAATGTCATCTTCTTTGTTCTCTAAAATATTCTTATATCAAGTCTCTTTTTTATTCTCTTTTTTGAGGTTATCCTCCCTAATTTCCTGATCATTTCGAAGAAGCGATACTTTCCAATATTCAAGTTCTTCCTTTCTCTTCGATAAGATGGAATCGACACAGGGCGAGCATCCCTTAATCAAAGATAATCCTCAGTTACAATCCTACTATCATTCTCTTGAATCCAGAATTGGATATCGCCTCCTTCTCGGCGGAACGCGCCACTTCGGATACTATGAACATGATACCTGGTGGCCGTTTCCCCTGAGTCGCTCACTGCGTGCCATGGAGGATAAACTAGCGGCATCATTAGATCTTAAAAAGAGTGCCTATGTTCTTGATGCGGGATGTGGCGTCGGTCACGTTGCAATTCATTTAGTAACTAAGCACGAGTACAAGGTCCAAGGCATTGATGTCGTCGATCATCATATCGTCAAATCTCAACGCAATATCGCCCGAC
Source organism: Penicillium herquei (assembly GCA_039634405.1). Taxonomy (NCBI): domain Eukaryota; kingdom Fungi; phylum Ascomycota; class Eurotiomycetes; order Eurotiales; family Aspergillaceae; genus Penicillium; species Penicillium herquei. The sequence goes on along the minus strand of CP098387.1, from coordinate 1,308,182 downwards.
ATGGTCTCTCAGAGGATCAATTTGCTGTGAGAAAAATGGACTATCATCATCTCGACAGCTTCACAGATGGCTTGTTTGATGGTGTGTATACCATGGAGACCTTTGTTCACGCTACAGACCCTAAAGCTGTCCTGAGCAATTTCTTTCGGGTTTTACGACCTGGAGGACGCGTTGCGTTATTTGAATACGACCATGAATTGGTCAAAGACCCTGAGGAAGGAATGGCTCTCTCGATGAAGAAAATCAATGATATTGCAGCAATGCCAACCAACAGCATATCACAGCCTGGTGTATTTCAGGAAATGCTCGAAGACGCTGGTTTCACTGACGTCGTTGTACGAGACTATTCTCCCAACATCCAACCAATGACACGACTTTTTTACCTGATCGCTTATATTCCTTTCATCATTGTTAGGTTTTTCGGCTTGGAACGGTTTTTCATCAATACGATCGCAGGAGTTGAATCTTATCGTGGCCGCCAACACTGGCGTTATGTGGCCATCTCGGCTTCAAAACCAGGTTCCGATGAGACGAAAAAAGTTCGATAGATGTACAGACGTGGTAGCACTCTGTGGTTGTAATTTGTGATTCATGAGTTGATACATACGCTATCTCGATATTGTTGAATTCGTTATTTTCTTTTATTTTCTTACGCAGCAAGACAATTCTCTTTGTTCTCAACATCTCAATCAAGTAGTAGAACCTTGGAACGCACCATACAAGGAGAAAACAGCATGGTATACGGTAGATACTCTTCACCGGATCCGTTCGGCATTTGTCAGGAAATGGAAGTTCCATGCTGTTATAAAGAGGAGGCTGAAGACTACCCAATTGTCCAAGCAATGGACGGAGCCAGCCAGGTATCAAAAGGAAATCAATTCCACGGCCGCGATTGGACTGCTCTAGAGGATAGGCGGATGCGAACCATGAAAAATATGTGCAAGTCGTGTATAATAACTCCAATGAAGGTTGATGCCGAAGTATTCTTAGTTGAGATATTCGAGAGGCGTCCGTTGATACCACTGAGTGGATATCATTGGGTGGGTCGGTTATAAAGGCTCCAGGGCTCTTTGAGTGAGAGATACATGGATGTATTAAGATACTGAATTTTACAATAAATTCAGCCCTAGAGAAAAATATTAGCCTAGATCCGAGGGTATATTACACGGATTTTGTAAAACAGATACTAAAGTCACGTGCGTTTATCTCTTATCGATAAAGCTACCGGGCAACGCTGTTGACATCGACTCTGGGAAGCCCACCTCACTTCAAGATCGAAACCAGACCTCTCATTTTCGCCTTTCATATCTGCCAACTTCGGAATTTGAAGACTGACCTGAAATCCCTGCAAAGTCCGTTCAACTGCAGAAAATGAGCGATCTGCTGAACTACATCCTCAGCAATGAGGATGCATTCCGAAGGTACCAAGACTCAAGTACTAGCGACAAACCCTGAAGGAACAGGGCAGATTTGTTAAATAGTACGTTGTAGCTGACGAGAAGCTTTTTACAAACCTAGGAATCGCCTCCCATCTCTCTACTCCGATTTCTCCACCCAAAAGAAAACAAACCCAGATGGATACGCCATCAACGTCGCAGCTTGGGAAACAGCACTAAACCACGCCGCAAAGCGGGGCTATACTTCGTCGCGTGGTGTGCGCGTACGGGCTGGGTCAACAACATCGCAGAAGAATGGCCCACCACAACGCAAAAAGACCGATCATCTTCTTCTGCGCACGGATGAGTCGTTGCTGCGGGACCTGGAACTTCCGGAGTGGGGTCGGCCTGTTGCTCTTGGTGCTGTCTTTGTATGTCTCTATATAGGCCTAGTTGGCCTTCGTTTGAGTCTCGTCTTTTCTTTGCTAATGAATGGTGTCCTCGATAGGCTGAGGCTTTGCGCAAGCATACTATGGTTCCCTTGGATGTATACAAAACTACCCCGGGATGTTTGCAGAAGAGTCAGTGGCGCTTGATAGATCCAGGGGTCTTAAGCCCTTGGAATGTCATGAGCTGGGGTGTTCGACAGCTCAAAGGATTTGTGATAGGAGAAGGAGAGTCTGCACCTAAATTACAAGTGCAGGAATTAGTATTGGTGGACAACTTACAGGTAAGGAGGTTGGTTGTAAAATGAAATTCTTGAACTAATTAGGATCTATCATCAGGAAGCCGCAGAGCTCGCGATAAAGAAAGCCACCGGAGGCAATTCGTCCAAGCTAGATCTCATATACTCGAAAGAAAGCTTCATTGAAGAATATGCGACGATATTACACGATGCTACTGAACTCTCTGATTCCGATTTTGATGTTTTATTGCTATATCTTTCCCGCGACTGCGGAGCCATTGCATATGATGGCAGGGTATGTGGGACTATATACATTGAATGATGTTGGATATGAATACTGATTTGGTATACTAGACGATCAAATTCAAGTCATCAGATGAACCAAGTCAGATCACGCAACAGGACACAACCATTGCGTCTATCAAGGCACTTGTGTCCACGATTTCAAAGCAGGTCACGAGCTTGGAGTTAAAGATTGCACAGCTGACTGAGTCTGCCAAAACCGCACTTAACAACAAGAACAGGATATCGGCTCTTTCAGCAGTGCGGTCGAAGAAACAAGTGGAGCACAATCTTTCTCAGAGGCTCAATACTCTTGCTCAGCTCGAAGAAGTATATGCCAAGATTGAAGCCGCTGCAGGCCATGTTGAAATCGTTCAAGTGATGGAGGCGAGTACTGGCGTTCTTCGTGGTCTGCACGCTCAGGTTGGCGGTGCTGAACGAGTCGAGGATGTCGTCGAAGAATTAAGAGAAGAGATGGCAAAGGTTGACGAAGTTGGCTCCATCATGAACGAAGCAGGCCCTGTCATTGATGAGGGCGAGATCGACGAGGAGCTGGAGGCGCTGGAGAAGAGCGACCAGGAAGCAAAGGAAGAGAAGGAGGCGGAAGAAACCCAGAAACGACTCGCAGAGTTGGACAACTTCGGACGCCAGACAGAAACTATGAAAGATGTGGACGTTCAGCTGGCCGAGAGCATTGGGAAGCTTTCCAATATGTCGGTTGAAGACCGACCTTTACCAGCTAAGTAAAGGGAATATTTGTGAAAAGAAAACAGTCTTTCGCTGGGTATCATTTTGAATTGTCAACTCCTCTGAAATGCCGGTATTTCCTTATGTGTCACCCGGTTTTTGCCCAGAACTCCCCTCCAGCTGTGGCGCACTATCAGGCCCGGCCCGCGACCCACCCTGCACCAACGGCCCAGGGATTGTTGATCTGACCTGCGCATCCGCCTTTCGACGAGCACTAGCAATAAGTCGTGAGAAATCGTCATTGTGGTCCGCAGACCACCTGGCTGCGTTGAAATCTTTACTGTTGACCGCATTTCTCTCTGTCAATGTGGTCACCGAACCTCCACCCTGTGTGGACTCCCAGATTTTCAATTCATGAAGGAGTTGTCTCTTAGATTTGGGCGTTTCCGAATCGCAATTTGCGTTCCAGAGGTTTATCCACTCGGTATGTCGCCTCTTCATTAGGTCTCTAGAGCCATCGTGCGGAATTCCGAGTTCTCTAAACTTCTTTCGCAATTGCACGTCTTTCATAAGATCGTAGTTTAATGTGGGGAGTCTTTCCAGGTTATGAGTTGGCGAATTTTGTAAGCGTTGCAGCATTCTAGAATATGATTTTGGTTAGTGTTCATACATTTCTCTGAGCTGGCGTAGGTGTCCTTACCCAAAAGCTTGAGGTCTCTGCGGTGTTCTTTGTGGTGCTTTCGGTGGTGAAGCTTCTTGCTGCGTAAGACAACTATTGACATGGCTATTCGCTGTTTCCGCTTTGACTTTTCTTTGGCAGATGGGGCATTCTACCAGCCCGTCTAATTGATTCCAACAAAGATTAGAATCTAGCATAGGCATTAGGAGGCAGAGACACCACACTTACCTGGCGTATATTCTTCATCGTCGTCCTGGCTATCTTCGATGACCTCAATTACTTCCTGTCGCTCCTGGGGCACAGCTTTGGCACTTCGCGACCTTGTCCGATGCCGTTGTTGTGGACTGGACCCCACCAAGGGGACTTCTGGTTGTTGTTCCAAATGATCGACCTTGCGCTTTTTCTGAGGTTGCTCCGGTATATCGTTCTCTCCTCGAGCCATCCGAGCCTGTTCTTTCTTGGCCAGTTCCAGCACAGCAGGTCGCGCAGTCTTAAACGCATCCAATAGTTCTGAAACTGCCCAATTGCGACGGAGCTTGAGTACTTGGTCCCCTTCGCGGCATATAGGACATCTGTTATCGGCGGAGAGGGAACGACGAATGCAAAGTGAGCAGAACGTGTGGGAACATGATGTTATCATAGGCGTATCGAAGAAGTCCTTGCACACCTGGCATCGTAGCGCGGATTCGAGTGGAGCAAGTAACTGCAGGGGTGTTCCTAGCCAGTCCGTTGAGTCGCTGATATCAAATGAAGACTCCATTGGTATGAGAAAGCAGTCCTGTATCCTTTCAAGGACCGAGTTCAAACCAAAAGAGTAACTTGCTCTGTTATAGAAAAGTTGAAGAAAGGAAGACTTCGAAAGAGGTGGAGTTGCTCCACGCCAAGACCCGCTGACTGATACGCGTTAAGTGCTTTCCAAGTTGGAACGCGTCGGGAACTTGAACTTGACGTCTGTAAGCTCTCACCATGGATCCCAAATTGTTCTTAGCAGAGAATGTGCTTAATGAGCGGCGCCCTGTGAGTCTGCGACCGACTTTGAGTATGAAATCAGAGACCTAATGATATCCAGATCACCTATCGCTCATTGAGCCGGGCTTTAAAGGTCCATGCGAACCGTGCCAAACAGTACGACCTTTGTTTCTTTCTTCTTGATGGTGAGGTTCTTTGACTAATATGTGGCTACAGGCTCCTCTATGAATTCCACCGCAACGAAAATACGAAGAAACCCGGAAGCGTGCATGCCACCTATGTGATCACCGGTCTCCAAAGCTCCCCGAGCACCTCTACCACGGCCACCAACGGCAATGTGAAAGACGAAGATGAAGTGATGCAAAGCAGCCCTTACCTCCCAAGCTCAATGCCGAATCAGGATTCCACTTCTGAGCCTGCGCGCTTTACGGCTGTCATACTAGCTCGAGAGGAGGATCTGGATGGTGGGTGAACCTATTAGCATGCTTTTGAAATAGGTTGCTAATTCCGGGCTCTGAGCTGTAGAGGCGAAATCCACGTTCCACTCTATTTCCACAATTCATGTCTACAGCATCCAGTCAACAATTCTTCAGGACCTTAATGTGCTGGTCGATGTGGCTAGGGAAGTTGCGACAACCCATGCCCAAGATGACCCATTGGAGTGTGGAAAGCAATGGGGTATGATCCAGAATCGCAATGTTAAGGTATGCAAACCATGCGCTTCTTCAAATTTGATACTAGATATTGATCGTCTCTTCAGCGGAGAACTGGAGCTCGCCCACCACCACCGGCCCCATCCAAGACCGAGCCCAAAGCTGCTCCCAAAGTCAAGCCCGAGCCAACAATTCCTGCCAAGAGACCCCTACAGAAGGAATCATCAATTAAAGAGGAATCCAAGGCCCAGCCTTCTTCCGCGAATGATTCTGATGCTTCATCCAAGTCAGCCAAGCCGGCACCTAAGCATGAGAAGGGCAGTCTATTTAGCTCCTTCGCCAAGGCTAAGCCTAAGGCAAAGACTACAAAGGCTCCAGAACCGGTTAGTCTTACCTTCGAATTATACACATTCATATGTACTAAACTATGATTTCAGGTTGCACCTCCTCCCGGAGAAGATAGTAAGTTCCGTCTCATTCAAGTATTTCGCAAATTGAAAGACAATTGCTCACAAAAACAGTGGTTCTCGACGATGCCTCCGAGGAAGAACAAGAGGAGCTATTCCCTAATGCCGGAGAAAAGTCTACTACCGAAATGCGTGAACGCAAAAAAGAACGCGAGGAAAAGCTCAAACAGATGATGGAGGATGACGATGCTGATGGTACGCTATATTGAAACAAAGCAGCTTGTTCAATCCACTAATCCCTTTCAGATGAAGAAATGCCCGATGCCGATGAGGAAGAGCCGGCACGAGAGCCGACCCCTGTGGAGCAACCGCCACCACCCAAGCCCACCGAGCTAAAGGAAGAGGTGACTGTACAAGGTGGACGTCGGCGGGGTAAGCGACAGGTCATGAAAAAGCGTACAATGAAAGACGAGGAAGGTTTCCTTGGTAAGTTTCATTATCATGAGGTCTGATCCCACGACCATACTAATGCAAGGGCACAGTAACTCGGGAAGAGGCGACATGGGAGTCGTTCTCCGAAGATGAACCGGCACCACCTAAGAAGAAGCCTGCAGTCAACGTAGCCAAGGGCAAGGGACCCAAACCAGGACAAGGGAACATTATGTCTTTCTTTGGAAAGAAATGAAGCTCTAGAACGAGTTGAATAGAGTGTATCCTACTAATATCGAAATTATCAAGTATAAGTACTTCACAGATAGAGATGTAGTAGTGCAGTAGGACAATGTAAACAAACGCCGATCACTCCACTGTTTCTCCGCATCTATGGTGGAGACAGTGCAACCATAACCTTGGCCGATGTCACCTAGTCCACAATTTTCCCGAGACGAGATTAATTGCTGCGACTTCAAAAGTCAATGTCAGGCGATGCGAAAAGGAATGCGTGTATCCCGGTCTGGTTGGGATCGGCATTCATGCTACAAAAGGGTCATGGACTCTCCCCTCTTCTTTTCCCCGGAGCTTCACATTCCGCGTTGATCGGTGTTTGTGACTGCCAAAAAATCGCCTGTCATGCCTATCTCGACATTTCTTACGGCTGGTCTTCTTGCATTGCAGGTCCATGCCTTGCCTGGACGCGATAACCCCGCGCTCATGCGTCGCGCCTGTCCCGACTACACCACCTACGCATCTACACCGCAGTAGGTACACTCTTGCGCTGCAGTAGAGAATATATAACTGACTCGAACTTCACCAGTGCTCCTTATAGTAGCGGTCCGCTACATCTTCCATACCAACGACCTACAGAGGCATGCCGTACTTTCTCATCAGCGTCTGTGGAGAAGGTCATTGAAGATGTGACATCGCGTCTGGTCGATCCCGACCTCGCGCAGCTCTTCCGCAATACTTACCCCAATACCCTTGATACGACAATTCGATGGCACGTCAATGGGACAAGTACCAGTGCCTCAGCCCGTCGAAACAACAAGCGCGATACCTCAGACTGGAGCGGGTTACAGACCTTCATTGTGACCGGTGATATCAACGCAGAATGGCTTCGGGACTCGACTAATCAGCTTATGAACTATCAGCTTCTCGCGCCTAATGATACCGGTCTTTATAACTTGATTCTGGGCGCGATTCGCACCCAAGCTGAATTTGTTATTCGATCCCCTTTCTGCGAGGCATTCCAGGCTCCATCGGTCAGCGGTATCGCACCTGAGAATAACACTGAGATCGATACTGTGCATCCAGCATATGATAAATCATTTGTATACGAGTGCAAGTATGAGCTTGACTCGCTTGCTCACTTCCTGAAATTGGGAAGAACTTTCTGGGAGAATACTGGCTCAACAGAGTTCTTGACAGATCGTTGGTTCAAGGCTCTGCAGACTGTTCTGAAGGTTATCGATGCAGAGTCTCAGCCTACATTTAATTCCAACAACCTCTTTGTTGAAAATGAGTATACATTCCAGCGATTGACTACACTCGGCACTGAGACCCTAACCCTTACGGGTGAGGGCAACCCGCTAAATAGCGGAACTGGTCTCATTCGCAGTGCTTTCCGACCTAGCGATGATGCTACAATTTTCGGATACTTCATTCCTCCTAACGCTATGATGTCTGTGGAGCTGCAGCGTATTGCTAAGGTTCTGGAGGCGTTCGGTGGCCATGATGACCTTGCTTCAGAACTGCAGGAGCGTGGTGAGAAGCTCGCTGCTGCTGTTAAGGAGCACGGTATCGTCCCCAATGGCAAATATGGCCAGGTCTATGCCTATGAGGTTGATGGGTATGGTTCGCGAACCATCATGGATGATGCCAACGTCCCGTCACTTCTTTCATTGCCATACCTGGGCTTCCTCAATCAGACCGATGAGATCTATCAAAATACCCGCAAGATGATTACTGACAAGATGGGCAATCCTTATTACTTGGAAGGTCCTGCGTTCCACGGCATTGGTGGCCCTCACAGTAAGTTTTCACCAATAACCCGCGTACTAGTTTCAAGTGACTGACATTCCTTTAGTTGGTCTCTCAAACGCCTGGCCCATGTCTCTGCTTATTCAAGCTCAGACCTCTGATAACGATACTGAAATCATGGAGTGCATCAATCTCGTCCGCAACTCGAGCTTGCTCGGTCTTATTCACGAGTCTATCAATGTTACTAATGTCAAGGACTATACTCGGCCGTGGTTCTCATGGGCTAACTCGGTCTTCGGCCAGACTGTTCTAAAGGTTGCTGCTGAGAAGCCTTACTTAATCTTTGGAGAGGGTGCAGAGCCTTACACTGTTTCCTAGGATGGATTCAAGGCTACCTACTAATGCCATGAAGCCTGTATCTATTTTCTTTGTATAGTCCACGGGTGGTTTAATATCAGTAGGGCTGAGTTCAGCAATATTTCTCCTTCTACACATCTCCTCCTAGGTCTCCTTCCTTCTCGCTACCATGTTCAATGTTCTGTTTACTGGACCGCCCCGTGTATCCAGAATCCACAGCCCAACGACAGTTCCCCTCTTCACTAGGCATACCCTCATTACTGGGAGCTTGGACTTTTGTGAATTTCCCCACTAATAGGAGAATGATAAAAGTGATTACAGTTTAGAGTATTATTCCGCTAATTAGAACATTAAAGTGAAAATCACAAAATTGAAATGGTCTGCATATCGCCAGAACTACTAGTATGCATGAAACACATCAACATCGGGTAAACATTAGAGCGACTCTATATTTGGATGATTATAATATATACTATTATTATATTCAAATTTAATATGTATTATTATGGTAAATAGAGAATAAATAGGCTCTAAACTAGTATATTATTAGACTAGAATATTAACCTATCCCCAGTATTAATAATATTTAATCTATAAGACTAAGAGTCTTTGTAGTGAACATTGAACTAAGTTTGCAGCGGTTCTCAGTCAATGGGCATCTTTGACACCTAAAATACGAGAGTTGAGACAAGAAACTCTCTTTAATAGCTGTTCAACGCCACTTAGCAGTGATTCATGAATTTGTCTCATTTATCTGATTGTGTCGCTCAGCGAAGATCCAGTTCCATCCGAAGTTCTTGAACTAAAGCCTAAGTCGCAGCATCTGCAGAAGGATTCTCTTGAATATACAGTAAAAATCTCCTGGAGAGACCATTCATAAACCAACACCCACAGTTTTCAGCTGGTTTAACCAGACTGGCACCTCAGTAGGCTAAGACAACGAGTGCGGCTGGGCTTTGGTCTGTTTTGGTCTGAAACCATACAATGGAAATGGCCCCGGGGTGCGATAGAGCAACCTCAGCATTGGGACATTGCAGTACCCAGATGGTTACCTCCAGAGCTGGCTCAAAATGATTCAAATAAGCAGTCAGGCTCTCTTCTGGATCCTGTATCGAAAGGATTTTGCATTCCACTGAAAGATGTCAACAGGTTCAGCAGACCATGTTGGCTGGGTCGACGAGCCTAACAAACGAGGAACATGGGATATCCTCTCAACTTGTATTTTGACTATTACCCTATGCTGTTGGTCGTCCGTTTATCCTAATATTCCTCGAAGGTCCGATAGCAAATGGAGACAAGGCATTGGAAAGATCAATCTCTTCTTGATTGGTATTCTTGGACCGGAACTCTTGCTAGTCATTGCCCTTGGGCAGTGGTCATCCGCTCGGGCCTCTCTCAAGGTATGTATAATATCTTCCTGGGTATTCATCCAATTTTCTATTCTGACTTGAAGAAACTGGACAGAAATTCCGTGACGCCGGATATGAGAGCTGGACCATGTCTCATGCATTTTTCGCCGATATGGGGGGATTCATCCTTCAATGTCCTGGGGGTGAATCATTCCCAATTGACGCTGAACAGCTATTTTGGCTTGTGAAAGATGGATATGTTGCTTATCCAGATTTCGATGCTGCAGATATCAGTGACAAAAGCAAATCTAATGGCCTGGAAAGGTGAGTGATTCTCCTTTCCAGATAGGATGCACATGTGTAGAACGATGGAAATCCTGGATCTAACTTCAGTACAGAATGATTATAATAGGACAAGCAGCTTGGTTCTTTGTCAATTGTATTATCCGTGCTGCTCAGAATCTTTTCCTCACTACGCTTGAACTGACGACTTTGTCTTTTATCGTGATTTTCTTCGTCACTTCATACTGCTGGCAGCACAAACCTAAGGACATCTCGCGAGCCATGATACTAACAACATCAACCCCCATCTTTCATATCCGCTCCAAATACCATCCAAGTCCTGGAGAGCCATGGTACCAAACACCGCTCGATTTTCTTTCCCGCGAGGAATGGGTCGTCGCTCGCTTGTGGCGTTATTATGTTCAGATCCTCCACTATCTCCATATCCCAATCCTCTCCCGACCGAGCACTAGACCTTATGATTATTTTCCTTCGGATACCTTCTTGCGCCCCGATAGAGCGGGAAAGATGCTCTTTGCTCCATCCGAACTGATATCCGCTTCGATGTCCTTGTTCGCTTGGGATTTCATGTTTCCCACACCCACGGAAAGGCTACTTTGGCGTATTGCAGCAGTCTATCAGGCCTTCTTTGGCTTGATTGCTGGCGTCTGGTATGCTGAAGAGGCTCTCTTTCCCAAAGATCGGGAAAACTCTGAGCATTTTCACTGTCCACCAAAGAACCCTTTTTCTCGGCTTGCATGGAAATTAAGAAATATTCACCCGGATCGAGATCCAAACCTGACGATCCCTTTGAAGGTGCTTATTCCAAATATCCTTCTTTGCGCTTTATATTGCTTCGCTCGGGCCTTTCTCCTGGTGGAGGATCTTATCGGATTAAGAAGTTTACCAGAGAGCGCGTTCGAGGTAGTGAGCTGGTCGAAGTACATTCCTCACTGGTGAATTTATATAATATCGACCCCGGATTTCACCGGCCCACTGGCAGGAGCTGCTGGCAGCTCCGGAGGGATCATTGTGCAGTCCATTCACGGATGGAATTTATAGAATATACTGGTTAATACTCAAACTGGTTCCGGTTAAAGGTCATGAAGATTCTACTTGTAAGCTTCAGGTTTGGGAAACTCCATTGCCTATTTGCAAAATATATCAGAAATATCAAAAGTAGATCATGCGCCTATCAAAGCACCGCCACGGAACCTCTCCTTCACCAGGATATCCACCTAAGAGCGAACCTCCAGGGCTACTTCAAACCTCCAAACGCGCTGATAGAATGATCAAAATCATCATTTATGTGTGTTAAATTCCCCGAGATCATCCTCAAAATCGCTGTTGTATTCACTGCAGTCATCGGTCACCATAGTAGTTCGCCATTCAGTGACAGATCTCAGGTCCTAATAACCTGGGCTTCCAAACCGACGGTCAAGGCTATCAGCGAGGGCATCTATCGAGGAATATTAGCGTAAGAAGATAAAAAGACATAAAGAGCGAACATACTTTGACCCTCAGAAACCTGGATGCTGTTCTCGACAACCCACCAACGAGGAGGAGGATTCACACTGGTGAAGCAAGCACACTCGGGGTTAACCCAGTCGGTCTTGGGTCCATTCTTGTGAGGTCTGTCCCATCCATTTCCACCCGGTCGAAACCAAGACTGCGAGCCATCCGGGTTCTGGAAGTAGTGGCTTCCATTGCTATTTGGTATTTTGTCAGAAATCTCCCGCCTATAGAGGAGTGGATAAACGTACGTAAAGGCAGTATGCCATGCCTTGAGGAGCGGGTTGTAGTCGTACTCGTGCTTGCATTGCCAGTTTCCCTAGGATACAACCATAGTCAGAGAATTAATTCCATATACGGGATTTCAGATCTCACATTCTCATCAAGGTTACAGTCAACGACGAAGTAACCTCCGAATCTGTCGCGGCCTCGAAGTCTCTGGACGCCATCCTCTCCTGGTCCACGTCTCAGTGTCGACATACGCTGATTGTCCGGGTGGGCATTTCTCTATAATCTTTTAGCGAACTGTGAAGGTCTGAGCTGTTGTAAATATCAATATTGCTCACACGCTGTTGATACGCATGGTAGCGTTCCATTCCATCCTCGACGTCTCCATAGATCTCCGGGAACATAGTAGCGAAGTAACTCATTGTGAAGGTTTTGTTGAACGAAACTTGAAAGTTGGGATCTCTGAAAGGAAGAGTTTCAAGTTAGTTCAAATCTTTGCTGGAGATGTAGATGATGCTAGTTCTCGAATTTGGAAGGGAAAAAAAAGAAAAGAAAAAAAGGCCAGGGCAATACTAGTAGTTGATTGAGAGACCGATCACAGGATTCCGTGATAGATAAACATACCTGGGTGGCTAAAGGCCTTTTCGGCACTTGACTCGAGAGATTCAAGAGATGGTTTGGAAAGAGTTGAGAAAGTTTGAGAAAGAGAGGCAGAGAAAGGGAAAGGCGGGTAAGGAGGTAGAAATTGGAAAGTGGAACAGTATGAAGACGAAACTAAAATCTTGAGAACAAATGAAGGGCGAGGACATAGGCGTTGTCTCTCCACAGTGTTACCGCGTTTAGAAGAGAAATGCTCGCTATCTAGAGGAGTGTGTACCCGGTGTCCTCGCGGCTGATGCCGGGGCCGCCTGTGCATTACATCCAATTTGACAGCCTTTCGAAATGGAGGTAATAACTTGTCAGCTAATAGATTTGTATACTTGAGTAGTGAGTTTCATTTCATTTTGTTTTTGTTATTTTGTTCATGGTACTATGTCTAAGGCCCGCGCTATCTCACACGAGTCACACCCAGCATAAAGCTATCATGCACAAAATAGATGATACAAGTTGTCACATAATGCTGCACTAAGCAAGCTATACCATTCAGTCTCTAGTTTTCAACTTCCAGCTTTCAAGAATCCATCGGCAATGGTGTATCTCGATAAGCTGGTGGCAGTACACCGTCCACTGCAGCCTTAATCTGAAGCGCCAAGTTACGAGAATGCCACCGCTGAGGTGAGGCAAAGCCACCCATGATCCAAAAGTTATCGATATTCAAATGTCGCTTCCACAAGCCACGAATCTCGCCCTCGTCATCAACTCCCCAAGTCGCATCCAGACGAGAGGCAATATCATGAGGGCCCAAAATGTGTGACCCATCTTCATTCTGGCACATAGCTCCATGCTCAGTAGAACCTCCAAGGATCTCAGCAGCAGTATCCAATGCATTTACGTCTGAAAATCCAGTGCACCAGATCACTGCATCTGTTTCAACACGGCTCCCATCCGAGAAGAGTAGACCTGTCTCAGTATACGCAACAGGCTCCGCACCAGCCTTGACAGCTACCTTACCTTCCTCGATTATCTTTGTACCCCCGACATCGATATAGTGCCCACCGGCACGTTCAAGGAGGTGATGCGTTAATGACGTATCAGGATTGCGACTATCCAGAACCTGGAATCCAGCAGCTGCAAGTGCGGTGTATCGATCTGGCTGCTTCGATGCAAAGTTTGCATATACGCCGCGACCTATTTGGGCGTCCACGAATGTAGGCAATGAGAACATTCGTTTATCCGCAGCATCGACATCAACCTCATAAGCGCCGAGGCTCTGGCAAACGTAGTCAAGCGGCAGCAGATATGTTGGGGATCTGGCATTCATGGTTGTTTCGAGACCTGCCGCGTGACAGTCTTCAATAATATCGAATGCTGTGTTGGCAGAGCCGATGATCATTGCCGACTAATCAAGTTAGCTTATAAGATCTTCCAAATTTCATATCCATAGAGTTTCCATTTTTACCTTTGCGCCTTTCTCTCGCAGCAACTTGGCATTTTTGTAATCAGCCGAGTGAAGGGATATGCCTTTGTATAGATGCGAGTCTGCAATCTCCGGCATCTTGGGCCTGTTTGATCCAATGCCCGTAGCCATAACCAATTGTTTTGAGGTTGCCCTGCACAGACCAGAAGGCGTTTGGAATGTGAGGGTCCATTGACTGGTCTTCTCATTATAAATCGTTGACTGGATTGTGGCTGAGTTGATGAGGTTCAAGTTAAAGGTTTCCACATATCGTTTAACATGTAACGCTAGATCATCGCGAGTCAAAAGATGAGGATGCTGAAGACTTTCGTCGTATCCTGTATCTAGTTAGCGCTATCTATTTCCATTGGCTCAGCTTAAAGTCCTGCTGATGAAATAGTAAGTTCTTACGCATGAATGGGAGTTCACATGTCGAAGTCAGGAGATGGAAGCGCATGCAATCGTAGCGAATAGCCCAGTTATCTCCTGGATTTTCGGCGCGGTCAACCATGACACTCTCGACACCGATGGCCTTCAGTCGTGCAGCAAGAATAATTGCGCTAATTCAAGTTGAAGTTGTTTAGCATCTCTTTGGTGCATACCGGAATGACCTCTTGTCGACTCACGAGTTTCCTCCTCCAATAATCAAAACCTCAGTTTCAAAGTCAACTGCATTATTCAATTCTCTCCCAGGGGCCTTAAGTAGCTCTTGATCCTCAACCTGAGAGCCAAGGGCTTCAAGACGAGTGCTAAGAATCCAGATTCTCCAAGTAAGTGAGTCACTACCCTCTTGAGCAACAGGCAAGAGTACCACCTTGCCCCGACAAGTACCTTCTGGCGAGCCAGTGTTGAATACAATAGGGCAATCAATGAATTGCTGATAATTTTCATGGTTAGCCCAATACCTCCAACTTCAATCAGGAAATCAAAAGGTAAGGCCAATCCTTACAAGAACAGGAGTCATTGGTAAAAAGACCGCACTGCCATCAGCTCGAATCCCCTCAGCAGTGATCTTTCTTAACTTTGTTGTCTCTAGAAGACTAGAGGCAACAACTCCAGGTGTCCGAAATGTCCGGATATGGTAAGTGAGAGCTACCTGGTCTCTCCAGTATGCTTGGTCTGCATAAAAGCATTGCTCAAGCGCCTTGAAGTCACCGTTGGCAATAGCAGCACTCAATTTTTCCAGGACAGCGCGAGCTTGAATGGTTGCTTGATCACCAGTCATAGAAGTCGGGTCTACCAGCCCAGGAGCAAGTTTAGGTAGTGGCCGTTGGGCCATCATTTTGCGCAAATCAGCCTTTGGTGGGTATTCATCGCAAGATGTAGTTTTTGTTCCATTTACTGTGTTCATTAATTTAGCGTTTTCTTTCATTTCCAGTATATCAATTCAGAGTATAGCTCACAGTTAGTCATAGCTTAATCGCCTTGGTTTAAAATCGCCCTGATAGTGTGTACGGCGTAATGGAGTTAAAATGATATCTTCAGGTTGAACATGTGGGGGAAAGAGTGTATGTAGTATCAGGTTCGAATGAGGGGCCGGACAACTCGGGCCTCGTCGGGGCTATCATGTAGTGTGATGCAGTATCTCATGCAGCTAAGACTGTAGTGCTCTGCCATTTCACTAATTCATGTCGTCTGTGGAACCTTGACGGCAACTTGGAAAGGATGATGATCTTCGGGCTCCGGGATTCAATCCCCGCTGTCGGTATATCCGTTAGTAAAGATTAACGACTCGGTGATTCTGTATTTCAACTTGAGAGGTGGGTTCCTTTAGTTCCTTTAAATAAGACTGGAATATTCCCTGGAACTTGAAGATTGGATGAAATGAGATCGAGCCCGGATCCCAAGCCACAGTAGGCAATGTATACTGGCACCTGGCAGTATCCATAGTCCCAAGACGGCGTCTTGAGTGCACCTGTGCATCATGCAGAACCATGACCACGTATCCCACTTATTCCGGTCAGGCGTCTCATATTAAGTCCATTATCTCCGTGCTGTCTCTATAGAGAAGAAATATCCGACTACTTCCTACGGCGTAGTGCATCAATGTTGAGAGACCCGGACTCATCTTAGAATTCATCACCAGTCGAATCCAATCATAGTCTAAAATGATATCCATGACATTCCAGTTGATCAGTAATCAGTCAATGGTAGATTAAACCCAGTATATATACATGATAAAAGAACTTCAAATCAAATAAGGACACGACGGAGGCCTTCTGTTCCTCCCAACACTCTCCTGCCGGTAACAGGGCATCTTCCTTTGCCGCTCTCCCATTTTCCACCGCGCTTGCGAGAGCCCTTCTCTCCAGCATCACCATCAGAATCTTTCATTTCGTCATCATCCCCTGTAATTTCCTCTTCCCAAGCTGCACCAGCTCCCTCTCCATTCATGAAATCCAACTGGCGCTGGTGTTCACCATTCAGCCAGTGGAAGATACACACATAGCAGAATACATATCCTGTTTGACATGCGGTCGGATTTACCAGTGTGTTCAGGCAGACAGGACAAGTATTAGCGCTCGAGGGATCGGCAGGTGGTAAGGGAACAGTGAAGATGGGAAGGTATGATTTCGCAGAGATGGGTGGTTGGTGACGCCGAGGTGATTTGAGTGCGGATTTAAGATCTCCAGTGGATTTCTTCTCCTGCTCAGCCTGCTTCTTCTCCTTCTCTTCTTGGCCAGCCTTGCGTCGCTCAGCAGGGCTCGTCAGACCTGAGACAACAGGTGCAGGTAAATCAAGAACCTCGGTTGCTTTGCGGGCTAATTGCCGTGAGAAGTCACTTGCGTGCCACCACTCCAAGAATTTCAGAGCAAAGATGGATGCTGGAAGGAAGTAGCGTAGAGAGGTTAAGAGTTGTGGGTAGATATTTTGAGGGCTGAGAAGACCCAGAAGACCCGATCCAGGTCTCTGAGATCTTCCCCCAGAGGAGGGCTTCGGGTCGAGCACCTCCGCGATAGCGCGATGATCTGCTGCTCCGAGACGGCGAATGCGGCTTCCAATGAGCCACAAGAATGGAGAGGAATACTTCGTATTATCGAAAAGATAAGCGAGATTAAACGCTAGGACTGAAAAGTAATATGCCGCGTTCACAGAAGGGTATACGTTGCGGAGGAACCACTTGTAGTAGTGGAAAAGGCGTTGGCGCACCGTTGGACGCGCTGGTAGGTCATCATTGGGGTTATATCGAGGCCCGCCTCCCATAACAAGGGACGCGTGTGGCGCCGCATGAATATCATATCCTTCGTCAAGCTTGCGCTTTAAGTATGGAATGCCGACCATGACAAGGAGGTTCTTCCACACGTCGGTTGAGTGTAGTTTCAAGGCATCGCGCACGGGACCGCCAGCGCCAACCTGGGCGCGCGGAATCTCGCCATTCTTTGTGCGGAGAACACGTTCACGTTTCAAGGAATAGAAGTTCTCTGTAAAGGAGCCGCCGAATGTGCGAAGGTAATAGCGCTCGACGACTAGGGAAAGGAGGGCGTAGACCTCATCGTATGAATTGAGGATCCGTAGTAGGTATCGCGGGTGGCGGTGTGTAGCAACTGCGAGTAGGTATCGAATAGATGGAGGAAGTAGATCTGAGAGTTGCTGTTCAGCAAGAAGTTCTATATGTAGAATACATCTGTTAGCCACGCCGCTTGGACCGTGATAGTTCCCCGGGGAAGTTCCCCGCGAAGTCGCGCTGAACTTACCGAAGAGCGATGGCTTATGCTCATCAAACTCTTGTTGAAGGCTAGGAAGGTACTCCATTGTCGGGAGCACCAGTCATCCTTAACCTCAGTACGAGATGGGAGGAGTTGGGTTGTGATGAGTGTTTCGCGGAGTTGAGGTGAACTCGGAGAGCGGAGACCCCCATTCACCGGATCCAGTGATCAGCAGCCGAGGCTCAACTTGCTCGGAACGAGATGGACTACACAGAACTACTAAGTACATCTGACAATAATAAGAATGAAACATAGTCGATGATTATTAAACAGGAGTAGGATATCTTCTTTTAATACATATACAAATATACAATTGACTATTATACATGGCTGGCAGGTTCCTCCATCATCTCTTCGGCCTGTTCAATGGCCCGGTTGCACTGAGCCCATAGAGCTGTGAAATAGTTACGGGAGCCATCCTCCTCTCGGTATCGAATCTCTGGGTCGGCGACCATGATACAATTCTTAATTGCTGAGATGATCGGTCCCTGGAGAATGATTGGAGTGGTTTCTCGGCTCATCATAGGGACCCATGTGGAAAGACAGTCACGAGCTCGTCGCTCGTCTCCCAGCTCCGCGTGAAGTTCGAACATTTTGATGTAATCCGCTTGCGTACGAGAAGCATTCTTCATGGGGAACATGCGCCACAGGCGCCAGAATCCGTCAATATCCTGGTACCGAAATTGGTTGAACATAAGTTTACGAGCCTCGGCCTCGTCAAATGAGACCTGTGCTGCGGGAACAATCTTAGAGAGACGAGTCAACAACTGTTGTCTATGTTCCACCGTGCGTTGGGCTTTTTCAGTAGAGATGGATGGCTCAGGTGCCAAAGCCGCCACGTCGTAAAGCATGTTGAACAGTCTCATGGTGAGAATCGGTACACCACGAACGCTCAATCGTTCGAGAACTTGCAAGGCAAGCTCTACGTCTGCATCGGGCAGAAATTGCGTAGCTTCCTGCGATTTGGTATCTTCGAGCCGAGGTGTCAACAAAGCAGCAACGGTATCAAAGCCGAGCTCGTCGGGTACTTTGTCGTCAGCGGAGAGGATATCGTTGAGCGCATTGACCAGGAGTTCCTTGCTATAACCGGGGTGTTGTCGGGATACTGCAATTAAAGAAAGTCTCAGTTTGGTGAGGTTCGTTGTCTTGGACGGTGCGTCGGGAGGCAAACTAGCATACAATTGCTTTAGAAAGAGAGTCGAGTCTTGGTCCTCGGGACCGGCTCCAAGCTCGATGCGGGCATCACTGTGCGGAAGTGCAGCTAGCTTTCCAATCAAATAATCCGTGCTCATTTCAACTTCAGTACCCTCTTGGTTTGAGTCCACCTTAGTTTGCCGTCCGGTATGAAAGCCTCGGCGCTGTCCACCAGGGGTACTCATTCCACCAGCAGAGAAACTGGCGCTGGGGGAATCAGTTGCAGAAGCAGCCTCAGACTCATGCCTAAGTCGACTGCGCTCAGCTCGATCCAAAGTTCCCTGCCATAGGCCATCCAGGTCAACATCGGCTCTCTTTTCCTCGGTGAAAATCTGAACCACCACGCTCGTCCCGAGGTCCAGCTGACCAAAGCCTTCGAATCCGACATCGCTCAGCTGGGTTTGAGATGAACCCTTATCGACAATTCCTGCATTCACGCAGATCCAGCCTGTTGTAATACCATCATCCTTCTCGTCGATCATTGTGCCCGCGTGGCTAGCAGCACGGGCGCGTTTGGCCTTGCGACGCAGCTTAATTTTCAACTCATTTCGACCCAGCAATCCATCCGCATGTGGTGAGAGTTTGTATGTCTTCCGCAACCACCGGCATAACCGATCCGCAGAAACATTTAGATGCTTCACACTGCGGGCGGTGCCAACGATCATGATTACATTGGCGCCCAGTGCAGCAGGGATGTCGAGATGGCGAAGATCGAATAATTTCAAATCGTCCAGACCAAGATCTTTGTAGGAGTACTCGAGGAGGACCTGGAGCATTTCAGGGGAGTTTTCCGGGAGCTCTGGGATATGATCACCAATGATGGGGCGGCTTTCTCTGATTGGAGCCTCTTCGCGGAGATACCAGGGAACATTTGATGCAACGGGCTCAGTATCTTCATTTTCTAGTACTGTTTCGACCACTGGGGACAGGGTGATATCAGGAGGATTCGAGACAGGAGGACGGTCAGATCGCAATGGTGCTGCCGCGGAGAAAGCCCTGGAGCTCAAGGTTAGGCGCGTAGAATATGAGTATCGTGGCATCGGGACGCCGGAGACGGCAAGAAATGATCGAAGCACTTCATGGCGACACGATTGGCACACGGCCCCTCGTATCAAAGCTCTACTCATGTCTGCTGTGGTGATGGGTCAAATACAAATTCCGTCTCGAAAAAGATAGATTGCGGCGATAACTGGTGCAAACAAGCCAAACATATTCGGATCATGTCATGTGATGGGCCCACATAAATGACCTTTTTGGACTAGCTTAATCACTGACCAGTTGATCGCCCTGTTTAATGCGTAATGACGCGACTCGTCAAAACAATAAGTTTCACAGTCTTATTGTCTTATTCTACGGTCTGGCCTATCATTCATCTCAAGATGCCTCGAACCTATGACGAAGACCTCGAAGATCAAATTGACCTTGCTTTTCGGGCGATGCGCAGAGACAAAAAACCTAATATCTCAAAATATGCGCGTGAATTCGCGGTCCCTTACGCCAGACTGTCGGCGCGCTTCAGAGGCCGCAAATCGATATTTGAGCGTACACGAGCGGGCCTAGGGCTTAGTTCAATACAAGATACTGCTTTTTGCAACTGGATTGACCACAACTATCGTAATGGAACACTCCTGACACGACAAGAAGCTCGAAAAGCTGCAACAGCTATGTTGCGGCTATCAGACCCATCTTGCCCACTCTTGGATAGCAGGTGGTTTGGTCGCTGGCTTCGGAATCATCCTGGTTATGCGAATCGCTGTCTATTAAGACGTGACCAAAATCCTCTTGCAAGCTCTGGGCGTACATCGCCATGTCCAGGTGCCAGTCCCAGCGAAGATGCAACCGGTATCACCGCTGTGAATGCAGTCCGAGAGATGAACCGGCTTGTGAAAAAATATGAGGCCGAAACTGATCCTGATCGCCGGAAGGAATGTATGGAAGAGATTGACCGATTCGCTTCTCTGGCTGAGCATAGAATCGAGCTAGGTCGATTTGAACGTGAGATGGCACGAGCCCGCGAAGAAGACATTCTTTGGGCGCGATATGCATTAGAAAATGGATCTCAGGAGGATGAGGAATCGTTGAGGAGTCGTTACCCGCCGATACTCCCTTTGTCAGTTATCCTGCAATTTGAACAAGGGTGTACGAATATAAAGGCACCATATGATTCGGATTGGGAAAGTTCGTCTTTCTTAGAGGATACGGATGACCAGGAGAGTCTGGTGGATTGGGAGGGTAAGGAGGACGAAGCATTGCTGAAACGTTATCCGCCAGGATTATTCTCTCCATCACTCATCAAGGCATTTGAACGAAGGTGGCTGGATATAATGCCATTGGATTTTGAGGAGGAGAATTCCCCAGATTTGAGTGATTCAGAGGATCTGGATGACCTGGAGAGTCTGGTGGGTTTGGAAGATGAGAATGATGAAGCAGTGATGAAACGTTATCCCCCTGGATTGTTCTCACTACCTTTGATCAAGAAATTTGAACAGAGACGCAAGGATGAAAAGGCTCGACATGAAGCGAGACTAAAAATGGACAAGGTGATGATTGAACTCCAACATAGTTGGAAACGCGTCGAGTGATCCTTTTAAAGAGCAACTTTTGGAAGTAAAAGTGTATGTACTAGGAAAGGACCTTTCTTGACTGAAATTCTATTTTATTCTATGGAACAGATCAAATCTATAAAAAGGGAAAATAAAAAATAAAAAATTAGGATGGATTCATAACACCGTGATCAATTGATTCATATTCAAGTTGCCAGGGACTCATATTTAGTCAACATCAATCACATCGGATTTTGTTGAGAACTGCCAGACAATGGTAGCCTCCAGGCTATATGGGTCAGATGTTTAGCTGTATCACCACCACGTTCGACTGAGATTGATCCCAGATCACTGTTATCGAAACTATCAGTGGTATCTTCGTATTGGGGAATTTAGCGGAACTGACAGGCAGTGAACGGTAGCTTGTCATAGAATCGCTCGCCACAGAGTATGCAGTGTTTGGAGCGCATGAATCTTCGATGGGTTGCGGGAAAACCGGTCGTCTGTTGTACCGCACTGGTGGACATCTCGTTCGGCATAGACAAGACTTGAGATAAAGGAACAAGCGTTGAATTATTGACTTTCCAGGTCTTTCGAATATTCCTTATTAAAACATATCTTATATTGACAGACAACTCAGATCGGATGTATGTTCCTCCGTGAGTTCTGAATGTGATCAGTCAACTACATATGATCGAAGTCACCTGGTCAGTGCTAGCTAACCAAGCCTCACTTCCGGAAAGACAATTGGAAAAATATTTGCAACGATAATAGCCTCTGGCTTAAATATTTTCCCTAGTAAGTAACCAAACCCTCTAATACATATGCACGCTCGGTAAACATAGAATACCAACTTGAATCAAAAGATCTTGCCCAAAACCCTCTTCGCATCATCACCAACAGAAGTCTCCTTCTTCGGCTTGACAACATCATTCTGCACGAACCGTCTGCGAATAGTGACAGGTTTCTGCGGCTTTGTCTCAACATCTTCTCCCAAAGCCTCCAACTTCCTCTTCCGCTTCTCCTCATTCTTCTTCGCGATACCATCAGCGACTCTGCCGGCTTCAACACCTTCCATGAAGACCTTCTCTTCACGACGGGCTCGAGCATCTTCGGCTCTTTGACGGGCTCCTTTTGTGGCTCTCTCGTTATTAATCTGCAGATATTGGACTTAGTATATAATATAAATAGTAGAAGATGGGTAAACGTACCTGCTCCGTCAAATTGGCCCAACTGAAACCCTTCAAGTATCTCATAACCCACACATCATCATGATAGTATCCACCCTAGAATACCAATTAGCTCAAGTCTCATATCACAGTGTTATAAGAAATGATATATACCTTCTTTCCACCAACAATATTAGCATTCATCGTCTCAGCACAAATCTTCGCCTGCTTCTTGGGAAGCTCAATCCATCCCTCTCCAAAAAGCTTCCGCTTATTAGACTTCGCCTTCTGCACAGCCTTATTGGTAACAAGCGGCGCAAGGAAAACCTTCGAAACAGGCCCGAATCCATAATCCTCGATCTTCTTCTTCAAAGTCATGGGTTTCATGTATGGCGGTAAAGAACTGAGGTAGATGACGCCGAGTTTCTTCGGTTTCTTGGGTGCTTTAAGTGGTTTCGATAATGATTTTGACTTTGTCGTGATATCGAGGTATGTATCGCTTCCTTCCTCTTCAATGTCTTCCTCGCCGACTTGTTCTGGGACTTGCTCCTCAACTTCATCTTCGTCTTCAGATGTGGTTTTCTTCTCAACAACCTTGCGCGCTTTCTTTCCCTTGACCTCAGACCGCTCTTCTTCGTCGTTGGATCCGGAATCCTCCTCGTCAGAATCTAATCCGAAGAAATCGCTGGCTTGCGCTCGCTTTCGGCGCTTGATTGTTCGGCCTTTGGTTTCGGCGCTGTTGTCTTCGGAGGCGTAGTCACGTGCATCGGACTCGTCGTCGCTCGCTGCTGCGAGGAGATCGTGTTTGCGAGTTGTCATGTTGTGTGGTGTGGTGTGTCTGTTAACATGTATCGCGAGAAGAATCCACTCTCCGCATGGAACTTTTTTTCTTTGCGGCGAACATTGTGGTCCGTGCGCTCCGAACTCCGATCAATATAGTGCACGTGACTTATATCATTATTGTTTATTGGAGCATTATTAAATAAATATCTAAAGAAAATGTTATAAATTCTTGTTAGTACTTGGCTAATTGAGAGTAAAGGGTATACCTTTGCCTTCCTCGATCGAAATCACGTTGCATACCCCCTTAGGTTTATAAGTACATGAACGGGTACCTACTTCAGTACCTACCACTCCACTTATCCATCGCCTTAAGAATCTCTTTTAACATTTACAGTCTGACTAGCTTGGATGAAACTTGAAGTTGAATTGTGTAGTTGATTGACCCAAGACCTTCGTGCGTGGATGTGTACAGACTACGCCAAATTTAGAGATAGGCGTCCATCTAAAAACGCTCGTTTATAGCTTATAAGCAGGAAGAGATGAAATGTATGTGCTTGAATTGTATTTCCAATGAGCCATCCTGGGCTCCTCTATGGTGGAAGTAAAGGAAAAGAAGGAAAAGCTAAAAGATATCCAACAAACGCCAATGGGAATCAGGTACAGATGCCGAGGCGCAACGGCAAGCGATCTATCGCCAACACGAATGATGTATATGCAGCGACGCAAAAATCGAAATGAAAAGTAACAGAATCAGAGCAACCAGATCAAATACCCAATGACCACTTCAAACGCTCATAAACAAAGAAACTAGTAGCGCTCATTGGAACGATCTTAATGTATCCAATCGTCAAGCCAACGAAGAAACCCCGGAATCCACGCTCCAGTAGAATCTTGCGACCAGTTTCCACAATTCCAAGACGGTGACCATCACCAACCGCACCACCGACTTGCATTCGTCTCCGAATAACTTCAAGAGGGTATGAGAAAGTCTGAGAAACAACTCCGGCGATTGCGCCAGAGAAGAGTTCCGCCGCAGCGGTCAGTTGCGGTCTTCGCGAGCCCTTTTGATGGGGTATCGCGTCTGAGTCTGGGATGGTCGTGTATTGAACGATGGATGGAGTACGAAGCCAGTCGCCTACGGTGTCGTGAGTGAGGAATGACACGCCTGCGTATGGGAGCATTCCCAGAAGTGTTGGACCGAAACCACGGTAGAAGTTTGCGAGGCCTGAGCGAGGAACTGCGGTGTTTACGGTAGCTGCGACGGTTTCAGCTGCAGCGACGGTGGATGAAGGAGGAGCGGATGTGGAAGGACCTGTGGAGGGAGGTTTTGCGCGTTCATGGTAGATTTGGCGACAGATATCGAGGAGGGATGATCGCGAGGACGCTTTTGTTTCAAATGCGAGTCGTACTCGGATTAATTCTAGAGGGTATGTGAAGAAGACTGAGGTCATGCCGGCTAAACTGCCGGATACTAGACGGCGCACAGAAGTCTCGTTTTCGCTAGATGGGATGATAAAGGCGCGGATTTGTTCGTAGGCGAGGAACTTTATGGCGGCATATGGAAAGATACGGAGAAGTGTTGCTGAGTGGCCTTTGAAAAGACCGCGCGCGCCTTCATAGCGCTTGATGTCTTTAATGGCAGCCGCGAGACCGGCCCAGCTACCCGCGTACCTGGCGAACTGTGGATTTGAGGATTGGAAAAGAATCTTGACTCGATCGAGAGGTGCCACGACAGTTTTGGCCTATGATATCCATATCATCATTAGTTATACTGTTCCATTTGATTTTTCTTTTTTCTTTTTTTTCTTCCTCGCTCTCGCTTGAAAGCCTTCGCGCACTTACCGCACAGCCTGCGAATCCACCAGCTAAACCACTGCGCAAGGCATAATCCAAGCTTCGCTTCTTAACCTTTCCATCGTTCTTCTGTCCCTCTGCGCCTGGATTGGGGATAATCTTCCCCGCCGAACCACCTGCAATGGGGCCTGACGATCGTGGGTGTGCGATCTCACTCATCTGCGGAATGTGTTGTGGTTCCGAAGGGGAGCGCTAATAAAATTGAGAGGAATCTAAATGCGCATGACCCCGTCGACAAAGAGTGTTGAAAGCACAAAAAGAGGATCTGGGGAAAACGGTCTTCCCCCCTCGTGATCACCTCGGCGATAACCCGGCAGAAAACCTTGGGATTTCGGGTTAACGGCTGATCATCGGATTTACACTAGTCCATGCAGTAAACCTGTGCAAGAGGTGTACAGTGTATTATGAACCGCGAATGAAGGAAACCAAATTGAAGTCTTAGATTTTTTGGAGATAAAAAGTATGGGGTCAAAATGGGGGTAAATGGGGGTTGATCATGAGGCAAAGAATGACGCACCGCGAGTAGCCGAGGGAAAGAGACGGACCGAAAAGTGGCGGCAAAGAAGAACAAGAACCCGACGAGTCCCGAGCCGTGAAATGGTCAGCCAAAACAGTGTGGATTCGGATCTATGTGCTTCATTCTATCGATTTCTCTCCTTTTTGATATTGAAAGAGAAGACAAAAAGGAAAAAGAGGAACACCAATACAACATTTCAAAGAACAAAAGCCAAAAAAGTGCACATAAAAACAACCTCCGCTCGACTCCTCCTATCTCCCAAATGCACGAATGTATACAGATCACCGGTCCCTGTAGACAGAATGAAAAACACAATGGAAAAAAAGGAAAAGAAAAATAAGATAATACACCAAGAAAAGGACAAAAGTCGTGATCGCGTGAATTGGTCCAGACAGTTAAGAAAAAAGAAATGACCATTTATCCTCGACGAGATCCCCGACGCGACAAGGGCTTGCCACGAGTAGCCTTGGACTCGCGTGTATCATCAGACGCCCGTTTAGTACGTTTGGCAGGTCGGTCAGGGTCAACATGAAGATGTCCAAGTTCAGTGTGAGCAGTAGTGTTTCGCCAACGGAGACAGCGAAGACGGTGCTCGTTGATGTCCAGATAGGTCTTGGTGCGCGTAGTAACCCGCTTGGTAGGCATCTCTTCGGACTCAGCCCGCTCAGCCCGTTCAGTCAGGTACGCCTGACGGTTCTTCATGTACTTAATGATAAATGCTTGTTGGAGTTGGAGCTCCTTCAGAAGTTTGCTCTCGCGGTTGCCCCGAGAGTCCAGCCAAGAGATCAGCTGGTCAATGGTTTCAGGGTCATCGTAGTAACCCCATTCCCGAGCATTGGAGACATGGGTAGATCCTTCCTCGTGCTTCTTGCGCTCGGCCGGTGTGGTCGAGAAATGCTTCTGGTATTGTTTGCGCTGTTCATCGGTTAAATCAATAAACCCGGACCGTTCCAATTCGTCAGGTCCTTGCACCCAAAGACGTCCATTGGCATATTGCGCTTCAGCAGTTGAGCTATTTGGCATTCCTTGGTGTGGCATCGCATTACGCTCAAACCACCAATAACGGTTACAGAACCGATCCAATCCAAGGCAGCGAGTTCGAGGGCAGTCTGCCTCACGCAGATCATTATCGACAGTTTCAATCTGTTCTTCGATCTTCGTGATCTTGGCTTTTTGTTCCTCGATCTTCTTCAAGACTCGCTGGTACTGTTTGGTGCCCTTGGGCTGTTTAGCCAGCTGTTCTTTGCGTTCACGCTCCTCGTCTTGCTTGCGCTTTCGCTCAAGAACACGATCAACTCCCCCACGCAGGGCACGAGGTCGGGGAGTATCTTCGTCCTCCGTGTCGATGGGAATTTCAGAATCACCCTCAATTCCTGTCATTTTAGAGTCATCCATGCCATCCATCTCAAGCTCAGGAATTGGCGATGGTGACTTTTCAGGCTCGGGTTGAAGCGCCTTACGCTCCTGGTGCAGCTGACGAAGTTCACTCATTCTATTGAACAGTTAGTCTTGGAAGTGGAAGTATAGATGGAAAATGTGCACTTACGCTGCTTTGCGGGCTTTCTGGTGTTCGATCTTCTCCTTGCGGAACTCCGTCATCTGGTTGCTGCATTCTTCAAGGTAATTGCGAATGGCCTTAGTCTCCAGACTCAGCATGGTAATCATCTGAAGCGCCTTGACACGCAAGTTGATATCAAGAGTGCGGTACTGCGCCTGGGCAGTCTTCTGGGTTGGTGGTTCGTCAAGAGGAGCAAGATGCTGTAAGATGTCGTTGCAGGTCTTCTCGGAGCGAGGTCGAAGAGAGAGCTGGTGCAGGAGGCCAATCATCACAAGCTCCCATCCACCATTACGGAAGTCGCGTCTCCGAAGGCGATCCATCCATCCGTATTTCTCGAACATCTCGGCAGCACGATGAATACGGACCTCGACAGGCTCGTCTTCGTCAACGAGCGCCTTCAAGTCCTCTGCCTCTTTCTTGGCCAGACTACCGCGAGTTGTCATGCGAGTCGCTCTGGCTGGCTCCTCCTCATCCTCTTCTTCCTCTTCTTCTTCCTCCTCCTCTCCCTCTTCGTCGTCAGACTCATCGGAGCCTTCAGAGGGGAAATCCGGAAGCGAAATCTGAAGAGCACCGTCCTCATCTTCTGAGTTGACCAGCTTCTTCAAAATGGCACAGTGCAGCTCAACGAGCAACTCGCAGTCAATGTCCTCTGACGAGAACCGCATAGCTTGAATGTAATCATCGAATGTGAATGAGTCCAGCTGGAATACCTCACAGTAAACATTAAGAGTATCCCAAGTTTCAAGGAGCAAGCCAACAGACTCAGGCTCGAGATCGTCCGGCAAAAGGTCCTCCGCTCCATCGTCATCCGTATCACCGAGCATCAAAAATTTCAAGGTAGGGCGCGGGTTTTTATCAGGGCGCGGAGCAAGTTCCAAGTCTTCAATCGGGTATTTGATTGGTGGTGGAGATGGCGGCCTAGACTCATTCTTGACCACGACCGCAGGCGGAGCCATTTTCTTGTCACCGACCAGCGGCGGTTTTGTTGGACGCAAGGGGTTAGATGGTGACAGAAATGATGGGTTCCCGTTCAATGATCGCTGGTACTCCTGATACTGGGCTTCGCGTGACTTGGCCATTTCCTGTGCAGACATTTTAGATTTCTGTCCCTTGACGGCCGGCTTCAATTCAGGCAGTTGCTGGGATGAGAAAAATCCAAAGAAACCATCCTGGTCTGCCTTTTTCATTGCCTTCTTCTCTGCCACCTTCGCACCGTATTGTAAATGCTTAGGGACCTCGGTGGAGATCTTGTATTCATCGGCAACTGATGGCTTGACCAGCCAAGGCGCACCGGTCCACGACTCTCGAGTCACGTTATTCTTGATGAAACCTCGAAGCATCAACTTGGTGAATGCCTTGCGATCGCGAGTGATATGGTCTTGGTCCAGAAGAGCCTCCTCATTGTGTCGGTCTGCAAGTTTCACCAGATACCGGGCGTACGCTGGGGTCTTGATGGTTCCATCAGCATAAAGCTGCTCAGCAAAGTTGGCCTTATCCCTAATAATACCATGAAGTCTCGTAGTATCTTCCAACAAAATTAGGACAGGCTCTCCAGGGTAGAAGTCCTGCTTAAATTCCTGCGAAGGGGTTAGTTCAAGTCTGACTCTCAGACACGAAGTTCATCTTACTTCAAAAATCTCATCCACTGTGTAATCCAGTTAGTAATTAGTCCAAGCTTGATACAGATATCAAGTGTGGTCCACATACCCAAATTATCAACCCGTGAGGTCGTTGAAAACTGAATCCGGCGCAGAATAGGCTCCTTCAGAGCTTCGGGAAAGCTGTTATTCACCTCGCGTGACTCCTCCATCTAGACTCGCATGAGTACCTTTGCCAATACCACACATCCAAACGCTCAATTCCACCTACCTCGCTTCGGAAGGCCTCAAAAAAGTTCAAACCCGAATGACCCGTAATTTCGCAAATGAAACGACGTTGCTTGTAAAAGTCCATGCGCTGGAGATACGGCTCATAGCTCATGAAGATCTCACTGGTCTCCGGTATGACCCAAACCTATGGTTTATGTCAACGCATGTCCTGTTTGTCTCGTTTGTGCCGTTTGTCTCGTGGGAATTGCGTGGACGACGGGAATAATACCTCGGAGTTGTCATCTTCAATGACCGGTCGGGGTAGGTATTGGACCGGCTTCCGTTTGAACAGGACCTAAATTCCCATTATCAGCCGAATATTCCACCAACAAGTCCGGCTTTGTCGCCTTTGACGTGGGCCGCCAATGGCTCGAAGTATATTCTATCGCATACCATTATCCTCTAAATGACGTGCGGACACGCGCCGGACTACCGGGAAAGGTTGCGAACAAATTGGATCATGAACCGACTATAATAGCACGCGACTTCGGGTTAGCGATCTCTCCGCGTAGAGGTAGTTCAAGGAAATAAAATAAGGAATGGTAGGTGAAGCATATTGTATAATTCGATGAGATGCAAGGAAAGAATTGATGGTGGTCTCAACTCGGACTGGTATGTCTTTGGGGTAAAAACTCATGCAGGTCATAAGGCGACCTTAGCTCCAATGACATGAGGATAGTAGTAGAGAACGTACCAGGTACACGCGTCTTGGAAGGTTGTCACGACCTTTAGATCGAGACAGGGGGGTGGTGGAAGAGAAGAAAGACGCGCCCAGAATTCGCGTTGAAGAAAAGGATTAGGGAAGGAGAAAGTAGGAAAGGTTGAAAGGCCAAAAAGAGGAGGAAGCGGTAGATCGACCGCGAATCAGCGGTGGCACATGATTGGTGGAGAGGAGGAGCAGCGGGAAGTCAAACAACCAGCAGAAAAACCACTTTTGCCGCATTTTCCCTCTCTGAAGCTGCTCCTGACTCCCTCTTCTCGCTTTGCCCCAACTTACCTTTTCTCCCAATATCCCCCCTACGATGGGTCCACCATCACCCCTATTATTTACCCTCTTTGGAATCCTCGGAACGAGGAGATTCTAATTCAGAAATAATATTTACATTATCCGATCGAAATTGTGCCTTTTTAAGGGATTATCAATCTAGCCACCAGGACCACCTTTCCCACTAGTAGACTCAAGTCACAACAACTATGCACACATCGTACCAAAACATAGATTTTCTCCACCACAATCAACAATAATGATGCCTAAAACTTAGAGCACTCGATTTGAGCATTTTTAAATAATTCAATTCAACTATATGGATATTCTATTGGGGCATGCTTCATGCGTGAGGGCGTACATCGGGGAGATGTTGACAAAGGGTCCTGTCTAGGAAATCTTAATGGATAGTTCAATGAATATGCCCATAGGAATACCGAAGTATCTCCTTTATTCTTATATGTTTCTCTCTGTAA
Organism: Penicillium herquei; assembly: GCA_039634405.1. Lineage (NCBI taxonomy): Eukaryota > Fungi > Ascomycota > Eurotiomycetes > Eurotiales > Aspergillaceae > Penicillium > Penicillium herquei. Next base: position 1,277,591 of record CP098387.1, on the reverse strand, counting down.
TTGTTAGTTCTATCTTACTTGCTTTGGTCTCAACTAGACACCAGGAAGCAGCATTTCATGACCAGGTTTTATACTTGGCCCACGGTGCGGTCTTAGTCGAACTATATGGACTCCATCAGACCCTAAGCTTTCCCATTCATCGGGCCAAGTATACAAATAATGTTTTTAGACGTATGGAAGTCCATGTTGATGGCAAAGAGTGATTGTCGAGAATGTGGGTTCGGTCTGAAAATATCCCCACAATACAATCCACAGTTCTCTTCTCGCTGGAGATTTGATCAATTCTGTCTATGCTTTATATTGACGAACTATTCAGAGACAAGGAAAGTTTACAAAAGGATTCGTCTCTACTTTAATCATCTCACATCCGTCTAATAGCTTAACACGACTTCACCGACACATGATCGGAGATTATTTTCTATTGAGAATTGAAAAGGTATGTACTGTTCCAAAAACTTGAATAATATAACTTGAAAGCATCATCTTACTCTTCAAAATCCATAGTTCCTGCAATAGTGATGGCCTGTCATCAAGTTGAGCCATGAAATCGGATGAAACAGCCATATCTGTATATTGATCTCAACTTTATATACAATTCATCTCGATTTAGCATTATAAAATTCAATCTATAAGACTGTCTTAGCTTTCAAGATTCCCGATTATGTGTCTCATAGTATCTCTCATATATTAGTTGTTCATCCGATAGATGCCGTGGTGGGTGTATGATCTGGTGCCGAGCGGACTTGATCGGATACTACTGTGCAGGCTAAGATATATAAACATTCAATATCAAACACTGCACTCGAGTGATACTCTTATCTAACTTTTAAATAACTGAGACATTGCAAGAAATAACAATTAAATTCTAAATCTCAAACCGTTTCACCCACAAATCCCCTGTTGCAAAATATTGCCATTTTCCCATTGACTGGATTGGTATCCTGACCGTGTCCTGCAGGCGGGATGCAGCATGGATCGCACAGGGAGCTAACCTGATTAGGAATAGTGGGTGTTAGGTTCCGTGCGGTTCCCATGGGTGGGTCTGGCCCACGTGGATAGACAAACAGTGCAAACACTGATCATTGATTACAGCCCTGGTTACATCATTAATCCCGTATCAATGGATGGAAAACAAACATCTCAACTGCATGAATGCCCAGGTGGTAGTACTAATTAATTATAGAAAAAGCAGTGGTCATCAAACATTAAAGCGAGATAGCAATTATTCTTCTATTGATATTACTTTTGTTCCAATCATCTATATTGCTACGCAGTAAAATAGACAACCATGAACCCAATCCAGCTCCCAACAACTCCAAGCGCCGAGTAGCTACTCATAAACATCAGAGGCAAGAACTGCAACCGCTCAAACCCGAAGATGAGTTGGTGTAGTAGAGAGCAATACACAATCAGCGGGATGGCGAATGTGAGGTATAGCAAGGAAAGGCGGTCGAAAACGAAGATACGTGGGCGCTCGGGGACAGGAGCCACACGGTCAAAGACAAAGAGGAACAGAATCAGCCAAAAGACAGTGTAAACGGTCTTGAGTGGGAACTCGGCTGCTGTAAACAGTAAGGGGAACAAAGAAACATGTCCTGCAACCGCGAGAGGTCGGAACGCGCTGAAGTGGCGTCGATCCTTGAGGGCAATCAGACTGAATGGAATGATAATAAGGAGAACGGCTTTCTCGTGGACGTGCCAGCCAAAGAGGAAAGAGGCGTAGCCGCAAAGAGTAAGTGCACCAACAAAGGTATCCCAGTCTGGCTGGAACCACAACTTAACTAGAGGGACCTGTTCTTTATTAGTGGAAGTTTCTCAGTCTCGGAATTCTGCTTCATACCAACTGGAAGAGGAAGGTCAATACGAAGGTTTGCTGGCTGCTAATCTCGGGAAGAATGGCAAAGGATGTATCGCCCACGAGTCCTCGGGTCACACTATTGAGCGCTTCTGAGTTCACAGACAGTCCCAAGCGTGGTGCCACTAAAATATAATCAGTATTTAGTATCGTTTTTGAGGGGTGATAAAGCTTACATGGAATGAGAGCTCGATCAGCGAAGGAATACATGGCCCAAATGTTGGGTGCCCAGTATGCATGGCACAGTCCTCGCGAGAAGGGGAAGAGTCGGTCCTTTAACTGGAGAATCTGACCCCATTGAACAAATGGACCAAATGCTATCGCAAAGATGCCCACCACGCAAGTTCCCAATTTGATAATATTCCAAAAACGCGGTCGCAAGACATTCTTCGGGTCGAGGCAGTATGCGCGTAGCAAGTAGACGAAATAGGCAAGGGAGAGGTAGAGGTAGATATGCTTGAAGCAGAGTAACGCCGCGAATACGATGCCGCTGAGAAGCTTAGATTGCTCTCGCGCGAGAACAATGGATAGAATCAAGATTCCATACATGAATCCATTGTACTGGAAATGGATGTGGTCGATGATGAACAGGCCCGGCGAGAGGAGGATCGAGAGGCTGGCGACATGAGCAGCCTGCTTGCTTGCGAACGGAGCGGACTTGACGAATCTAGAGAAAGAATGGAATTAGCTACTGCAAGAGCACACCAAGAGGGTATCACCTACCGGCTAAGCGCATAGACCAGAACTAGCTCAGTAAATATAACTGTAGCTCTCTGGAAATAAATAGTCTCCCACGAGTCATATCCGAGGTTCTTAACAACCAGCATTGCGGGATCCACGTATGCAGCAGCTTGCGACATTACCCATTCGAAAGCCGCGAAGAATGGGGGATAATCGAGAGTCCATTCTGAAGTTTTCTGCAAATAATTAGAACCAATTACACTGCAGTTCACTGTCATAGACCAACCTCATAGTACCATTCTTGAATCGGTAGCGAATGGGTGATAGCAAGCCAATTCCGGTGGACCTCAAAGTCGGTAGACTTGCTAGACGCGGGTGCGGGACACGGTCAGGAACATTAAACAACCACCACATCATACAGAACAAGGACACTCACTATGCTGGGAAAAGCAGCACCTTGAGGGCTCCCGCAACGATGGCACATTGTGCCAATGACGGATATACCTCAGCCATTGCAAGAATTGGGCATACTTTCCTGAGAGGAACTTTGGAGAATCGAAGCGGAATTCATGCAGCTCCTCCGCATTTCAGTCACGTGATACCTCGGGGAGCAAATCAGGAGAAGGCCAGGTATCAACATTACAGTCCTCCAAGACTAAATCAACTAGTGCGGTTAGATCTACCTCGATTCCCCGAATGGACTTCACAGACGTCGGAATCCGACACACCCTCCTGAACAGTGTTGAACTGCGCCACTTCATTGATTTTTCTCCTTCAGCAGCTGTCATTTCCAAGGAAATTCGCATCTGTGTTATTGCTGTTGTCGTTGGGTGGATCACTACTCGTGTCGTGAAGAACATCTGTGACCTACCAACTCCCTGTCAGAATTGTGGTGCCAATCCTTTGAAACGCTGCAAGCCCGAATAATTGATAATACCTTGTATAATATAGACATATTGCAGCTGTCTATATTGTATTCAAGAAGAAAAGTGGAAGCGATTATTTGTTTTACGAATCTCACACGACCCTCTTCTTAATACTACAACTACCACCATGAAGGTTTTCGCCTCTTTAGCCTTGCTTGCAGCAGGAGCTACAGCTCAGATTATTGAAAGTGCTAGCTTTGGTTATGGTAAAACGTATGGTCTCTGCTTATTCCCTCTGCCCTATTGTGTCTAACACCTGTGACTAGTATTTCCCCTAGCCGTGACTCGATTCCAGGATGGAACATTAATGGAGAGAACTTTGATCCTTCCTTGGTACGAGAAAATCCTCCTTTAGTTGAATTCAAATCTAACAACCAGCTAGTTATCCGATAAACTCATCATAACACCTCCCTACCCCGGAAATGTTCGAGGATCGGCCTGGGCCCAGAGCCCGTACGTGACCCCTTCAATCCAAATTACAACAATATACTAAGTCCTATACAGTGTCGCCCTGTCTGAATGGTCCGCCGAGTTTCAATTCCGAGCTAGTGGCCCCGAACGCGCCAGCGGCAACCTCCAATTATGGTACACAAAGGATGGAGAGGCACGAGTGGGAACGTCGAGCATATACACAGTGGGACCGTTCGATGGATTTGCCCTAGTTATCGATACACATGGCGGAAGGGTATGATATGAACTGCAATGGCATCGAGGACCATTAATTGACTGTTGAATAGGGTGGAAGTATCCGCGGATTCTTGAACGATGGAACGACAGATTACAGAACCCACCGGAGTGTCGATAGCCTGGCATTCGGCCATTGCGATTACCCATACCGTAACTTGGGTCGTCCCTCTGTGGTGAAGCTCAAGCACACCAACTCGTTCTTCGAAGTGACTGTGGATGACAAGGTCTGCTTCTCGACTGACAAGGTACGAACCCCGAGGACTCTGGGTTTAAATAGAGAGACTAACTCCAATTAGGTTGTTCTTCCCTCTGGAAACACCTTCGGTCTTACCGCCGCTACCCCCGAGAACCCTGATTCCTTCGAAGTCTTCAAGTTCGTCCTGGAATCTGCGTCTGGCCAGGCGGTCCCTCAAGGAAACCCTTACCAGCAACAGCAGCAGCAGCAGCAACAACAACAACAACAGCAACAGCAAGTTGTGAACCGGGATGCTCCACCGGCTCCCCAAGCTGGCTCCGACAAGGACTACTCTACCCAGTTCTTCGACCTGAACAACCGTATCCAGTCGCAGAGCAAGGCCACCAACGCCATCCTACAAGAAATCAAAGCTCAGGCCATTAAGAGTGAAGAGCGTCAGGCCGAGGCACATCGCATTCTCGCATCAAGGGACCAAGTCTCTTCTCTAGAGGCTCGCCTCCAGCGTATCGAGAGCATGCTCCAGAATATCCAGCGTGATCTCGAGGGCAAGGACTACAGCAGCCGCTTCAACCAGCTTCAGGATACATTGCGAACTTCGCACCTGAGCCTGACCGAGAATCTCCACGGACATCTATTGAATGGTAAGTTTACACGAAAGCACAGAATATCACCTAGTGGACTCGTTGTTTTGATAGCAATACTGATTCTTTTCTCTTTTTTATAGTTATTACCGCTTCAACCCCGCGCATGGGATTCTTCATCTTCCTTATCATCGCTTTCCAGATCTTCCTGGCTGTCGCCTACGTCGTTTACAAGCGCCGTCGCGCGAACATGCCCAAGAAGTTCCTGTAGTCGACGACGATCGAATCTTGAAAAGGAATGACTCGGTTTCAACCGAGATCTCACGGAACTGACGATGCTTCTCGATGAACTTGATCTGGTTTTACTTTCTGTTCTTGCGTGTCGTTTTTAGCTCTGGTGTCTACATTACATCTTTTTTAACTTGGCGCTCTGTCATGTAGAGTACGAATCTACCGGTTGAAATATTATGAAGACTTTAACTTGAAGTCCAGTTAAACGGTCCTCCAAGCTTAAATGGATGGTAATTACGTTTAGTCTAGTACTAGACTTATGTATCATGCCAGTGCCTGATTGCGTGAGGCCATACATAGTATCTAGCCTTCCCCTTAGCTACTCATGTAGGTACTCATACACGTAGAAGAGTAGATCACCTGTCACCTGCAGATACCGTGACTCCAATCTAGGCAGTAGTAGGTACTAGTACTAGTAAAAGAGGGCTACAATTGACGGGTTAGGTATGAAGATTTGGAATTTTATCTTTTGCATTCGTTCTGTACTTCTGTGGAGACAGGAGCATGGATAAAGATAAAGAACATGGCAAAATCGAGCAGGTAGAAAACGAAGATAATAAGAATAAAGCTGGAAAAAGCAACCAGATAAACTCAGAAATGGATGGAAATATCCATTTGCGCCCATGCTATCGTACAGATGATTTCTCGAGAATGCGCCGACCCATGCTCACATGACAATTTCGCAAATCAAGAGAAAAATAAAAAGCTTTGAGTGAAAATGCGATGACGGCTGAGAGATAAAAGAGTATGACGAGGGGTTGAGAAAGTGTGAAAAGAGGGAACGCACGGTACCGTAGGCAAGAAGATGGATGATTATGAGGAGATTTGCGGTAGATGGAGGCCAGTCATCGGCGTCCGGAAAAGTGGCGATCGCACAGTGGTAGTGCGAAAAAAGAAGAAAAATGAGTATGACGTAGAGTTTTGCGGCCGATTTAGTTGCTATCCATAGCCTCATCAGCGTCCGAGTAAGTGGCGACCGTGTACTGATAGAAGAAAAAAGAGGAAGAGGGATGAGTATGAGGGGTTTGCGGCAGATCGAATTGCTAGCCATAGCCTTATCAGCGTCCGAGTAAGTGGCGACTGTGCACTGCAGTGCAAAAAAAAAGAAGGATGGCTATGAGGCGGAGTTTGACAACATTTTAGTTGTCAGCCATAGGCTCATCAGCGTCAGGGCTAGTAGCGGCAGTAGTCTGCGAAGAGGGGACCTCAGAAGGCTTTGAAGAGGAGGGCTTAGGAAGGCCCGGAAGGCGACCACCGCGGAGAGCGAGAAGCGAGTCGGCAGCATCAGCTTCTTCATCACGAAGCCAGCCAGTTCGAACACGACGAAGCTCAGAGTCACAAAGAGATCGGAATTCTTGCATCCAGGAATCAGAAATAACCGCGCCACGTCGTTTTACGAGGTCTTCAACTGCAAGGGTGGTAATGTTCACCATGGCCTTCTTCATACGCTGGAGGGATTCTTCGTTAATATGTTTCGCATCGTCTTTGACGGCGCTCACGAAGTCCATAACAAGGTCGCCGGCTGGGGCACGGAAGCGACGTTCGCGCCACTCATCGTCAAAGATGGATTCATCATCAGGGGCGGGGATAACGTCCAGGTCCATAAGAGCAGCATTCTTAGGACGGCGGATACGGCGCTCTCGCACTTGGCCGTCGACGATTTTTGTGGCCACCATGTCTTGCGGAGTAACGTGGTTTGGGCACATCCAGCCTTTCACGGGGTTGGGGGGATGAGCAAGGGGAGGATCCAAGCAGTCCAAGTGGAAGCGGCAAGGGCAGTAGTCACACTTGATGATAGGGCGTGAACCATCCGAGCACCGACTACACCTGGTACAGAGTACCACATGCTTGTTGTCAGTCAGCTTGATCAGATTTTCATCATTGTACAATGGCGTTACGGCGTTCTTGGGTTGCTTAGTCAGACGCGGAATGTGGGGAACGGCAGAGTAGCGGCGATTGTTTGTGTTGCGGTAAGGTCTATCAGGATCGAAGCATACATGCTCCTCAACGCCAACGAAATATTCCTGGATGTCTTTGGGGGGAGAGAAGTCGGTTTTCTGTAGATAGTTGGCATCGATGATGGCGAAGGTGAAAGAATGAGCAGTGTTGCATGATGGGCAGAACCATTCGTCTTCATCCTTGTGTAAGACATCGAGCTCGGACAAGCAGCCAAAGTGAAAAGCATTGTCACAACTGTCGCAGCACAATAGTTCGCCGTCGCCGTCGCAGACAACGCAGTTATCAACATTGTCATCATCCTTTTCCCTATTGTAGATTAAAGTTAGTCAATGAATGAATGTGTGATGGAGGAAAGGGTATTTCGGAACACGTACATGGATCGCGGTCGGTGACGCATGTCCCAGTCGAACTCCCAGTCGTTGGTACGGGTGGAGTAAATCGAGTTTGATAACTCCTCATCTTCTTCAATAGAAGGTCGAGGGCCTGAAGGAGTTGCAGCGCGGGCCGTAGACTCGTAGGCACGATGGTAAGAAGTGCCTCTGGCTCGGTTTTCCAGGCTGACTTCTTTGGAAACACGCTTTCCCTTTGCCTTTGGTGGGGGCGCAGGTTTCTTTGCTTCTGGGTCATTTCCATTCTGGCGTTGGCTTGCGCGGGCTGAGCGGGTGGAATGAGCTGGTGGAGGGGAATTTAAAGCGTCTCCGTCCTCAAAGACATCAGGTTGTGGGATTGAAACTTCCTCAAGTTGAGGGCGGACGGAGCTGGTGGCGACCGGTGTATCTCGATCATGATAGACATTCTCGGCAAAACGAGCGCGTTTGTGTCGCACTGTCTCTTCCATGGTTGGATCAAATTCCCATTCACGGCGACGCTTGAACGGACTTTCGTTGGCCGGACATGGCTTCTTGGCACGTTTGATGGGAGCTGTGTTTGTTTTACCAGTGGCGAAGGCTTCAATGAGCTTTGGACCGGAGACATCTCGATAAACTTCGGACATCTTGAAAGGCTTGCCAGATGCAGTAGCCAGGGATCTCGCTGAAGACAGGGTCGTCTCACTGTCGGAATCATCGTATTCATCAAGGAGTGGCGCTTTCGCGTGATCGAGCATGAACTTGTCGTACCATGCAGCTGCCTCTTCTGAAGAAGTGCGAATCATCGTGCGGAGTGCAAGTCGAAGGGAGTGGTCGCTCTCTGGCTGACCCAGGTTGTGAAGCAGGGACAACTTGAATTCATCGTTATCAACTTGAGACCAGAAATAAACAAGACTCAAGGCGACTTCATGATCCTTGGCTTTGATGCACTCAGTGAGAGCTTTTTCCAAGATCTTTTTCAGCTGCGGAACATCGAAGGTCTCTGAGACGGGCAGGGGAAGGTAGTTCAATAGACCGATGTAGTCACGCCCAGCGGCAGGAGTAGCTTTAGCCTTTCGAGCCATGGCTGCGGCAGCTACTGAAGTAGAAAGAGGTGAACGAGGAGCTTGGTTGAGAGGTGTGTTGGTGGGTGCGGTGTTATGAGAGTTAGACGCGTCCAGGATGGGGTCAGTCATGAGCTCATCAGCTGGGGTGCCGACAGGAGTTTCGAGAGGAGAAAGTGAAGGTTGGTTGAAAGGAGGAGGGATGAGAAGAGAATCAAAAGATTCAGAGGTGGGGGTGACGACGTTGTTTTTAAATGACTCGTCTCCATTCACTGTTTCGCCTTCACTGGCTTTCTCGCTCAGTTTGACTCCTAGTTGCTTTACTGCCACGCCATCTTCCACCGAGGTTTGTAGTGAAGCCCGATTGCCCCCAACAGTGAATTTATCAATGGCTGCGTCCACACACGGTATGTCCAGGTCCATCATATCCTCGGCGACAGGCGTGATAGGGGTGTCGATGGTCATGAGTTCTTCGTCATCCTCCTCAGTCCGTATGCCCAGCTTAGATCGCTTGAGCATGCCCTTTGGCGGCGGCCTCAATCCAGCGCTCTTGTACTCCGCCAGAGACGGGTACTCGCCGATCGGCTTCATGGTCCTGAGGGTTGGGTTGGTCGGTGGAGTGCTGGTGGAATCGGCATTTGCCTCGTACGGGTTTGCCTCGCTCGGGCACGCGCGTGCGACCGGAGGATCTTCACACACAGTCTCGGCGGACTGTTCTCGGCGCTCTTTCACGGGCGCATCATCCGACTGCGCGAAACGGACGCGTTTTTTCTGCAATTTCTTCTTGACCGCGCCGGTGTTCACGGCGTGTTTCGCGGGTTCGGGAGTCTCCCGCTTCTTCGATCGAAGAAAGTAGCCCATCGCGGTAGGCGGAACGGTGTCTGGGTAGGGTTAGTGCCGCCCGTCCGTGCCCTAACTCCCTGCGTCGGAATGGGATATTGGGGATATTTCAATATTCAGGAACTTACAAAGCTTGAAGCTGCTCGAAAAAAATGAGAAAATTCTCAAAGAAACCAGGGAGCTTCAAAGTGGTGAGGTTTGAACAAATCGAAAATCAACAAACCAAGGAGGATGTTGATAAACAAGAAGTGAGAGAAGACAACACTGGAGGACACCTGGGGCAGCAAACACAACAGGTCCCAGCCTGTTTCCCAGGTACTTTGAATTGCTAGTAATTTAAATATAGAAGCCTATTTCTTTGTAGGCAGCATGGCTATTGGGTTTAATTCCATTCATATCACTTTTAAGCCTGGATAGGGGACTCACTATACCCAAAAGCTACACACAGGCTTTTGAAAAGTGATAATAAGGGTATTATCTAGAAATTAGTTATAGTAGGATATTAAGAGCGATATAAAGAGGTAAAATCAAATAAAGCAAATTGTATCTTATAAGTTTTATTGTTCTGAGTAGCCACTGGCATAATTTGATCACCTAGGCAGAGGAAGTGAACAGCACATGACCTCGTATCAAACATTTGAACTCACTATATGCAAGATACTATATGTGACTGAATAAAAAATACATATTATTTACCGTCTCTACTTCATAATTGTCATTCGAGAGAGTAAATAAATGTGTAGCATCTTGAATTCTTTCAGTCGTAGAGCAACTTGAACCTCCCGCTCCGCAGGCCATCATAGAAACTAGTGTAGCAGAACAATATCAGAACACGTGAATATAAGCACCCCCGGGCCTATTCTAATGAGTAGAAAATAAGGATTATGTGAGCTCTAATTAAGTAGCTTTCAGAGTCTTCATGAATAAAAGGTTAAGTGAGGTTGGAAAGGGGCCATAATATTGGAACTACCCGATGTAGATCTATGCACATTCAAGTCCCAACCCAACCTTGGAAATCAAGATTAACTCCACATAGACACTAATTTGGCATCTTCAGCTAGTTTGAATTCGGCATTCTTATATTTAGATACGTAACAAAGGGGCCATTTACCTCTTGGTGAAGCATTTCTACTGGGGGCCGAACTCGGATGAGTGGGGGCGAAGGGCACTTGAAGCTTTTAAAGCAGAACAGAATCCCATCATCAATTGTATTTCCCCTAGTTTCAAAAACCAATTCCACAGGTCTTGTGCAGTATTATATCAAAATGAGCGGAAATCGTCTTCAGTCAAAGGTGTGCGTTGTCACCGGTGCCTCGTCCGGCCTTGGTCGAGCTATTGCTCTGGCCTTTGCCCAGGAAGGTGCCAAGCTTGTTGTATGCGGTGATATTCGTCAGACACCTGCTGGAGCTCCTGAGCCTGATGCTGAAGGTGGCGAGGAGGAGGAGATTGAAGATGACTCCGATTCCGACTCTGACTCTGACGATGAGGATGACCCTGCTGCCAATGACCCCAACCGATTCGTGCCCACAGATAAATTGATCTGTCAATTATATGGAGAAGGCAAAGCTGTCTTTGTCCCCACAAACACCACTGTTGAAGAGCAAGTTGAGCAACTGGTAGCTACTGCTGTCAAGGAAGGTGGCCGACTTGATGTGTGAGTTTCCCTGGTGGATATCAAATCAAGAGCAGACACTAATGGGCCGAAACAGTATGGTAAACAATGCTGGTGTATTTGGCCCAATGGGCTCCGCTCACGAGCTGGCGACAGAGGATTTCCAGAAGACAATGTAAGTGGCAGCTGTCGAATGCAAGATAAAACTTCCGAAGCTAATTGGCAAAAGGACTGTGAACGTGACTGGTCCTTTCCTAGGAACCAAATACGCCGTCAAGGCCTTCTTGGAACAGGACCCTGATGAAGAAGGCCAGAGAGGAAAGATTATCAACATGGCCAGTGCTGTCGCCTTCCGAGAGGTTCCCATGGCCTGTAAGTCATGAAAGTCGATTGTTTCAACTGCACATGCTAATAAATTGTAGTTTCCTACAATATCTCCAAGGCAGCTGTTGTCTCATTGACCAAGACAACTGCTGTTCAATATGCTCCGCAGAAGATTCGTTGTAATGCGATCTGCCCAGGGTGTAAGTTGTGGATTCCAATAACAGAACTAAACACCACTAACAGACGCGGTCTAGTTATCAACACTAACATGACCGAAATGATGTTTGCCATGCCTCAAGGAGCCGGCTTCATGGAGCGAGCTACCCCATTGGGTTTCGCTAAGAATGGTACTGCCGAGATTGGAAAGTCTGCGGTCTACCTCGCCAGTGATGAGTCTTCATGGGTGACAGGAGCGTCCCTTGCAGTGGATGGAGGATTTGCCGTCCACACTTGATCCATATCGAAGAACTCCTGTGTCGTTTAAGCGTAATATTAGAAGCATCATCATTTATCTTTTGTCACATATATCAAGAATATCAAGTCCCATGTTCAAATGCTTACCAGACTCAGTCTACTCGTAGGTTGTGATGCGATGAACGGCACTTGATCTGTCTTGTAACCAAACTTTTATCTAGTCATCCAAGGTTCAAACTGAACTGAGTTGAAAGGCCTACAGGTCGAAATTGGGCTGTCAAATCTCTATTGACCGGGCCATTTCTTGCCCTCGTTGGTAATTACATAGCATGTGCACACATGTCAGGTCCACCGGAAGTTTTTCAACTTCGTGGCTTGAACGCAGAGTCGGTCTCATATCAAATCTCCTGAGGAGTGACCTTGAAAACCTCTTGGCAAATACACAGACAATGATCACCACCTAATGCAAGTTGATTCAGAACATTTTTTTATTGCAAGGACGCATACGGTCCTATGGAAATCTTGTCATTGGATATCTTTTTTTGGGTTGATTTGAGGACTAGAGTCCAAGATTCAGAATGATTCCATATATGGGTCAGAGTATGTCACGCGCGTTTAGATAAGATTAAGAATTCTTATCAACGAATTTACTCCTCGCCACCAGTGGTCTTCTTCTTCTTGCTCTTGTTCTTCTTGTTACCAGTGGAGCGAGCCAGGGGCTGCTCGAGGATCTTGAGGATCTCCTCATCCTCGATCTTCTTGTCAGACTTGACCTGCTCGAGGTCGACAGCGTTGGGAGCAGCAAGCTTGGTGATACCGTTCTTGGTGATGGCTATGGTGAAATCATTAGTCTTAGGAGAATGGAATATATTGTGATATAGAACTTACCAATGGTGGTCAGGAGACGGGAGACGGCAGAGCCATCGGTCTCACCAGCGGGCTCGTACTGGCGCAGAACACCACCACGGACACACTCGACAACACCGACCTTGGCGGCCTTCTCGTCCTCAAGCTGGCGCAAGCTGAAGGGGAAAGTACCGAACTTCTTGACAACCTCAGAGAGGGTCTGGCGAGAGCTGGGACGCTTCAGGATGTAGGTGGTGGTGGTACGGCGGTGCAGGGTAGCACGGTGGTCAAGGTTCTTGACCTTGCCAGATCCCAAGCTGAGACCGACCTCGACACCCCAGACCTCACCAACCTCAGGAACACCCTCACCACGGACACCGTTGCCGGGGGTCAGAATGATCTTCTTGGTACCCTCAATCTCGTTGCGGTCAAACATCCAGCTGGTGGTGTTCTCAATGACCTTGCAGTCGTAGGCCTTGGCGACCTTCTCGAGAAGGTCGGAGATCTGGGACTGAGTAGGGGCCTTCTTGGCAGTAGCCTTGGCCTTCTCCTCGTCGGTACCCTGGGCCAGAAGACCCTGGGGAACCATCAGGCGAAGCAGAAGCTCGTTAGCGTAGTGAGTAGCGACAATCAGGTCAGCCTCACGACCGGTGATGACCTCCTTGGCGGCGTCCTTCTTGGGAACAACAGCCATGTCACAGACAATAGTTCCGAATCCATCGATCTGAGCACCCAGCTGGATCTTGACGAGCTCACCAGCCTTCAGAACGGTCTCGGCCTCGGCGGCATCGGTCTTGAGGGGAGTGTAGGGAGTGACATAAGAGCTAGGAGAGACAGTAGTGGGGTGGGAGATACCTTTTTGGTCATAAGTTATTAGCTGTGATCATCTTAGGGCACCTAAACCCGGGAGAAAAATTAGAACCCACCCTTGAGGATCTTCTTGCCCTTGTAGACCTTGGCGATTTCCTCGTCGAGGAGCTGGTCACCCTTCTCACAGATCTCAACGATCTTCTCACCCTCGAGACACAGAGCTGTTACAATATGTCAGACTCCAGTGAATGTATAGAGGGAAAATACTCGAGAGCAACATACCAGTGACAGCCTCGAGAACCTTGTGAGAGATGGCAGCAGCAGTCTTGTACTTAGTCAAGGTGTCAGGGTTGTTGAGGGTGTAATCTATTAAAGAAAAAAAAAGTTCAATTAGCTCTAGAACGTTGTCAAAGAGGAAATAGTGGTGGTCTAGAGTCCAACAAAGCTGTTTGTCCCGTTGGGCAAAGATGCCCACAAACGTCAGAGCTTTCGCGGGAGCAATAGTCGAGTTTACATACCAACCTCGGGGACTTGAGTGGGAGTAGTCTCGGCCATTGTGTAATATTTGGACCTCGCCGGTGATAAAAAGAATCAAAAACAGGTGGGTATTGACAGTAGATCCGGAATCCACGGGAAGCTGGAGAGGAATGGATCAAGAACAAGTCGTGTGCAGCGAATGAAGCGTTTAGCGTTTAGCGGTGGTGGGGGGATTCTATGTTTCTGCCTGATTCTCAAGGCACACGTAGGGTTACTGCCGCAAAGACGTCATGCCCATAGTGAAGACGGGATGGACTGTGATGAATGGCACATAACCCCGCTTTTTCATCTTCGTCACAGAAATCATATAAATAGTATATTAACAGTTTCTATTAGGTACATACATCCTCTGGATGACCATCCGAAGTCACATGGTGCAGCTCGGGCTGACCAATTTCCTATTGTTGTATCTGAGACCCCCGCATCACCCCTCGCTTCTCCTCATGAATGAGCTGTCTGAGCTGTGATCTCTCTTTTACCTTCCAATTTAGCTCCGGACTCATGATACAGTGGAGCTCCTATTAGGAATCTCAATCTCTTTGCGAGTTTCTTCGGGTTGCTCAAAATCTATCGAGATGAAGTCCACACCAAAGCTTCCTGTCCGCATACTGACCCATAACATTCGATATGCAACCGGCTCCCCATTCAAGGGGGAAGTTCCGTGGACCGAGCGCAGACAGCTCCTTTTGAATGAACTGGAATATCATACTCGATATATGAATGAGACGTTCATTTGTCTTCAAGAGGTTCTTCACAACCAACTCGAGGATATCCGTGTCGGTTTAAACCCATCCCATGGGATATTGAGTCCAAAATGGGCGTACATTGGTGTTGGTCGCGATGATGGACATAAGGCTGGCGAGTATTCGCCAATATTCTATCAGCCGTCAATTTGGAATTTGCAACACTGGGAAACGGTCTGGCTCTCCAAAACTCCCAATGTACCTTCGAAAAGTTGGGACGCGGCCTCAATTCGTATCGTCACTATTGGTGTTTTTACCCATCGTGAATCTGGCAATACGGTGCTTGCTCTGAACACACATTTGGATGATCAAGGCTCGGAGTCGCGACTTGAAGCAGCCCGAATTATCCTGTCCAAGATTAGTGAATACCAGCACGGAGAATTCGGGGGCTTGATCTCGGGCACATTCTTATCCGGGGACTTGAATAGCCAAGAGGAGCAGGAGGCATATTCTGAACTGACAACGACGGGGAACCTGCTGGATACTTATAAGTCAGTTCCTGCTATGCGACGGTATGGCCACCACAATACCTTCACCGGATTTGGCTATGGTAAAGCACCGCCTAAGCGTATTGATTTTATCCTATTGGCCCCTGAAGGGAATCAAAGTTGGCGAGTCGATGGTTATTCGGTTGTGCCCAATAGATTTGATGATGAGGTGTATAATTCGGATCACTGCGCAGTGATTGCTGACCTGATGTTGGTGGGCTAGTTCGTGTCTTTAGACTACCTAGTGTAAGACACTGCTGCATATCGCAAACAGCAACCAAACCTTCCAAGGTTCATATTTCTTTTCTATTTGGAGAGGTAAGAGTTTCAATACTACTAATATTATGGATGACATCGAATAAAGTATTTATGATCAACTAGCTCTCTATCTATCTCTTCTTCCTCCTCTAAACACGCAGGACTGAACTAGAGTATGGGATCCGTAAGTGAGATCTCAGAGTTAGCAAATTATTGGACATTAAAGTTCTGTATGTATATTGGATAGAGCCTTTAATTTGGAGCTCTATAATGTGTCAATTTACTTAAAAGCCTCAACTTTGGTGATATCATTGCATGGGAGAATCTTCCAAGGTTCAGTTCATGTGAAACCCGTTCAAATGTCGGCCTTATTATTTAGGCAGAAACGATATTCAAGCTTGAAGATCACATGACTCCCGCATGCCGTTGAAGGAGTCCAGGCCCAACACTATCTCCAGCCATAAGCTTGTAGGATATGCCCATCACTAGACGTAGAGCTTAACTGTTCCTTCTTATCAATTCATCTCTAGATTAAAATACTCGCCGTTGTGGGTGAAGGGCGCGCCGAGGCCAATCCTTGCTGTTTGCCCGGGAGCGGACATCTCGTAATCCTCCCCTTTGAACTGAACTTCTCTCACACCCGCGCCTGAACGGAATCGCCACTGCAATCCCCGACGCATCAGAGCAGACCAGCAGGGTAGATCAATCTAACCATTTCCCAAAAGGTCTTCGATCATCTTACTTTCCAACCCTTAAGACTGATCAGTCCTTACCGACGCGCTGTGAGCTCGTCTCCTCTCCGTGTCGGAACCACAGCACAATCGGCATCCCACCCCCTTCGGCTCCAGTACGTTGTCACTTAGTCATGAGCTCCAAACATATCCAGTTCTATCAATTATATTGCACTCGGTCTTGGATTTTCTATGCCGCGCTTGCTTGCGAATTGATCCTGGATATGCGCCGTCGCGACACTGTCACCGATCGGCAATGCATCAGATCGAGCTGACCGCGCAGTCGCGACGAGCACGAGAGAAACCGGGAAACTATTGTGAACAGGTCGCTGACGTTATTTATCGCATTTCTAGATTTCACATTCAATCAATTATGCTGCCATAATTGGTCTTGAAACATCCCTGTCGCGTTGAGTGCCGCTTCCCCATACATCACCAATCGGTGACACCCAACGCCCGATTCCATACCCAATTTAATCATCCATCATGCCATCTCCGGAATCAGCAGTTGGCTCCCTGCCTTCAGGTCACTCTCCCACTGGCTCTCAATCAGGCATACTGAATGGCTCCGGCGCGTCTGATACGGGGGTAGGCGGAGCAGATATGATCGACTTGGGAGCACAACCATCCACCAATGGCCAGACGAATGATGCGGTTGGAGATGGGAAGCAAAATTCTAAAGCTGCTGCGACAACATCCGGCGTACCTACGGAACCCAGCAACGATGCCAATGGCACACCACAGTCCAATGGCACGAACAGCTCTGCGCACAGTCGAAAACGATCCCGGGATCCATCTACTATTCAGCCCAGCGATGTTTCAGGGGCAATGGCCGTAAGGACTCGCGAAACACCTGTTGAAAAAATCATCCTAGAAAATTACGTCAACCGACAATTCGAATATGCGGCAGCAACTGCCTGGCAGAATCCAAGCCAGGAGTTACAACGTGAGAAATTAGCGGAGCGTGATATGTACTACCAACTTCGTCGTGAGAACCAGGGAAACCCAGCCGCCTTGTTCGGTCCCGGTTATGAAGGATTTGGAAATACTCGTACAGATATGCGCAACCACCCGCCTCAGTTATTGTATCCATCTAATCGACGTCGGCCTGGAAGCCGCAAGACTCGTGAGTTGCGGGTCTCCCGTCGTGATATGAAGGTTCAGAGCGAGCAGATAGAAGATTTGGTACCCATCCGACTAGACATCGATTGGGAGAAGGTTAAGATTCGCGACACTTTTACATGGAATCTTCATGATCGTGTCGTTTCTCCCGACCTGTTTGCTGAGAAGCTTGTGGAGGATCTTGGCCTCGCTCTAGAGTCATCTGGTCCCCTGATCCGCCAAATCTCTCAGAGTATCCAGGAGCAGTTGATGGACTACTATCCCCACATTTACATGCACGAGGAGGCTCTCGATCCACATCTCCCTTACACGGCGTACCGCAACGACGAGATGCGTATTTTGATCAAGTTGAATATCACGATTGGTCAGCATACCCTCATTGATCAATTTGAGTGGGATATCAACGATCCTCAAAACTCTCCTGAGGAGTTCGCCATGCATATGACCAGTGACCTTTCTCTCTCTGGCGAGTTTACCACCGCCATCGCCCATTCCATTCGTGAACAGTCCCAATTATTCACCAAGTCCCTTTACATTGTGGCACATCCATTTGATGGCCGTCCCATTGAGGACCCCGATCTCAGCACCTCCTTCCTCCCGACACCTGTAGCCTCCGCATTCCGACCTTACCAATCTGCTAAGGAGCACACTCCTTACTTGTATGAGTTGAACGAGGCTGATCTTGAGCGAACCGAAATTTCGATCTCTCGAGAACAGCGTCGTCAGAAACGATCTATCAACCGTCGTGGTGGCCCTGCTCTGCCAGATCTGAAGGATCGTCAACGCACGATCCGGACCTTGATTGTTTCAAGCACCATTCCAAATTCAGCAGCATCTATGGAAGAAAGCAATGTGATCAAACGTACAGGTTCCGGACGCCGTCGTGGAATGACCGGGCAACGTGACGATGACTCGGATGATTTTGAAAGCGATGATTCCGATGATGGCTCACCAGCAATTGGACCTCATTTGGCACAAGGCACTGCCCGTACAAGAGGTATGAGAGGAGCTGCTAGGGAAGCCCATGCAGCGCTGCGGGCTGGCTTAGGCCAGTCTGAAACCCCAGAGCCAATGTTGCATGAGCCCCGAGCCTCTGTTCGACGACAGCAATACCGAGAAGAGAGTATCGAAGAACCCGACACGTTGATTGTGAGGTTTAAGGTATCGCAAACAAAGCTGGTCGCTTTGAGAAACGGACACAGAATTGCAGAGGCAGCCCAATATTCCGCGAGACCTACTTCTATGCCTTCGACTGTTATGGCACCCCCTTCCGATAAACAAGGACGACCTCCCGGTCAGAACCCACCCCGACCTCAACAAACCGGAGCCGTTGATGCACCGAATCCTCCCCAACCGGGAGTCCCAGGAGTGAGTAGATTTTAATAACCTATTATTCGTTTCCCGATGGTCGATGGCTGACCCTGTGCGTTCCCAGCCCCCACCACCCAGCTGGCTTGTAGCTGGCCTTCAAGGATTAAAACAAACCCATCCCAATGACTCTTTTGAAGGCGTGATGCGTTATTCCGCCGTAGACCTGGAATCTCTGGTTCCTGTCACCAATACCAACAACCTACAGCCAGGCCAGAAAATCAAATATCAGTACCTCCCCCGAATCCGTTGCCACGACTGCCCCGGCAAACTGTACACACCTGGCCCTGGTATGACCGTCGACAACTTTGAGGTTCATCTTCGCAACCGACAGCACAAGGAACGTGTCGAAGAACGGATCTCAAAGTCTGGCAGTGCTCCAATCAACCCTAATCTTGGAAGTGCTAGTGCCAGTCCAGCGCCTGGGGCTCCAGCTTCCGCTAGCGCCAGTCCAGCTCTCGGTGCATCATCCTCTGCCATGGGGCCCTAGTCTTGGTCATAAAATTTTCTGACGAAGTCATGACTCTGGCGTCTGTGTGAGATCTTCTGACTTAACCCTTCCCTTCAAACGCCTGTATTCTTTTGTTTTGTGTGGCATCTTCAAGGTGCTCATCCCCCTCAAACTAGTTCGAAGACCGGCCCTCGCTATTTCTAGTATGGGTATTTGTTGTACAGGACCTTATCTCTATTTTTTTTTCTCGAGTCAGAGCGAATCTATTCCTTTCTCATTCCGATTGTCAGAAGTTTCTAGGTTCTCGTCCCAACTTAAAGGTTCTTAGGGCATGGTTTCTATTTCCTTCTTAACACTTCTTGAACGTGGTAACCTTGTTTCTTTGATGTAGGATCCATCTAGTGAATAGAACGCTTTCCGTTTGACCCTGATGCTTTGGGGATGTATGAACACATAGCTAGACTATGCCTTTGTTCCACTTGCATGTGAGTTGCTGCTGTTGATACTATTCCTAGATCTGCTCATGATATCTTTATACTAAATATCCCAAGAGCAAGTATGTATACAACATTGAAAGAGCTCATCCGATTCAGTAGTGCATACTAGTCACGACGCATAACAGGAAAGCAACTATACAAGCCCTCACAACTGTACCAAGGCATTGATGAATTGAATCATGCCAGATCGAGTCTTCATGGCTGCCGTCGGACACCTCGTAGTTCAGGTCGCATAATTAGTCGGACACCTCGACGTTCAGGTCGCATAACAATCGGACACCTCGACGTTCAGGTCGCATAACAATCGGACACCTCGCCGTTCAGGTCGCTAAGACACGCTCAGGCAAACGAAGACTTGGAGCCGAGTTTTGGACGTGTTTCTTTTGCGATGGTTACCTCCCCAGATTTCTTTTCTTCTTCTTCTCTCTCCCCAATCGCATAACAACCTGTACGCAGACCTTCCATCATCAAATCTTCCACCTTTTTCATCATTTTTATCACCATTTTCTGTCAAAAGACTCGTTCTCTTCAAAACAAAACCATTTCCTCTGTCATTTCATCAAAATGTCAGCCCTTCATGAAGCTGTGACCAAAGGCGACCTCGACCTTGTTAAGCTGGCCATCGACAACGGAGCTGATGTCAACCACGAAGGATGTGACCATTTCCGAAACGCCGTGAAGACCAACAACCAAGAGCTTGTGAGCTTCCTGCTGCCCTACTGCAATCCTGTGCGGGCCTTCGGCTGTATCGAGGCTGCGATTTCCAGCGGTCTCTTCGAGATGGCAGATTTGCTCATCAAGTCTGGCCAATTCCGATACCCCCAAGGTTGGGCGACTGAATCAGAGTACGCCGGCCACATGAAGTTCCCTGCTCGGAAGGGCGAAGAGGTCTACCGCCACTGGAGGGACTACCTCGAGACCAGAAGCGGCTTGGCGCCCCTGGAGTTGCTGGACCCCCTCTACCGAGGATACGCACTCCTTTATGCTGTTACCAATCGGCAGGGGCACAGCCTTGTCCGTCTTCTGGTCAAGGGTACGGACCTCCGGGAGACTCTCAACAGCCGAGTCCGGGTTGAGGAGGAGTTCGAGACTCCTATCACCGCCGCCGCGGAAAGCGGCAACCTCACCATCCTCCAGGGCCTCATGGCATTCCCGGAGACTGAAATTGCCGCCAGCGGAAAGTACGGCTGGCCAGCTCTCATTCACCTGCTGGCGAATGAGAGCTGCGCCGATAGCCCAATGAAGCAGGCCGTCATTGAACGCCTGGCTGAGCAAACACCACTGGGCCTGAAGATGGAGAGATGGGTGAAGGAAGCGGACACCGTCTGTGCAAAGGTCATGAAAATCGGCGACCCGACATTGACCTGGAAGGTCATCGATTTTGTTTGGCAAGCTTCCGGAGCTCGCATCATGCCAGTATTGATCCACGCCAAGCATTTCGACTTTTTCCATTGGTATTTGCGAAATGGTTATTTTCCGACAAACACACCCAGGGCTTCGCCTGAACTATGGCTGCCTCTTTGCCGCTACATTGCCGAAAGAATGGACAGAGCAAATGCATTTAAATTCCCACTTGGTGAAACAGCTGACTCCATGTATGACCGACACTTGGCCGCAGAGGCATTTATGGCTGCACTTCAGTTCTGGGTCGACATCGGAGAATACGAGGTCGGCATGATAGATTGTTGTAAACTCGGACACATCATGTTCCTCGAGCAATTCTTTTATGGACCATTTGATGATTGTACCATCTTTCCAGATATTCCCCCGGTGGAGGTGGCGAAAAAGTCCGTTCGTTTCTTCGGTCCTGCAACTCGGTACTTCAGCATTCTGTGTCTCTGGGTTCAAGGTGAATATGATGCAAGTTCATTTTGGACCGCATACCACGATGCTTATTATTGGCTCGTTCCGCAATTGGAGAGACTCTTACGACACCCCGCCCTCAATCCCAATAAGTTGGACCCGCATGATGGAGTTGAGGGAAGACCCCCGTTCCCAACCATCCTTCACCCCTGGTTCAGAGAGGACGAGTTCGAAATGCAAGAGGCCGTAGACGGTCCGGATGGATTGCCTGATGACAGTGATTTGGAGAAGCCCCCTTATGACCAACGCATCGAGCTGCGCTCAGTGGTGCTGGAACAAAACGAAAGACGTCGACTCCGTAACCGACAGTGTCCTCTCACTTGGGCGGTAGCAACCGATGATCCCAGACTGGTCGAAATACTCCTCACTTCCCCTCTGATTAACGTCAACTTGCAAGACAGTCGTTGGCGCACACCTCTCATGTTTGCCGTTATGATCTCAAGCCAGGAAATCGTGAAGATACTCATCGCATATGAACAAATCAACATCAATGCGCAGGATGATGAAGGTCGATCTGCAATCTTTTACGCAGCCAAGAGTGGAGATGAAGATATTGTGAGACTTCTCTTGAAGACTGGTAAGGTGGATTTGGACCTCACCGATGGCCGAGGATCACAAGCGAAGCATGTTGCTATGGACGAAGGGCATGGACACCTTGTTCCCCTCCTGTGGACTGCTTAGACAGTCAGTTTCTCCGTTACTTCTGAAGTGTTTTTTCCCCTTCTTTGGGCTGCTTAGACAGTCCGTTTTTTTTTTCGTTACTTCAGAAGTGTATTTTTAGTGAAAATTTATTCTTATCCAGAATTCTCAATTAAACTTGACTTGCGTAGTATCTAAATATCATACAGAACAACAACAGGGTATCTAAAACCACTCTGGCTCGTCAGCCTCGATACTATGCACAGACCCATATTGGCGAACCATCAAATCGACCTCACTCTGCCGCTTAGTATCAGCCGGATAGTATGAGAAATCTCTGACTGGTAGCTGAGGCTCTGCGAGATCGCACCGATGCTGTGAACTAGATATGTGCCGATATAGTGGGCTCTCCAAGAACCCATCAACGGACCAGACTGAGGCAGGAACCAGGGATAGGCCGAGACAGTTCGTACTAGTCCAGGTGAAAGTTCCCGCATCGACCATTCGAAGACTGTGTGTATTGCTCTGCGTCTTTTGTAGAATCTGTACCTGAACGGGGGTCAGGTGCATTAAACCGGCTTCGATTTCGTAAAGGTCTTTGCGCTGGGTCGCATCTAGGTTGAATACCAAGAGCCCTTCAACGGTAGACTTTGGGCTGGATGACTTTTTGATCGCGGGTATGTTCGATTCGGCGAATTCGTAGAGCTGATACCCAAATAGTGTGGCTTGGGTCATGGTGGAGTGGATGTTGTGGCTCTGACCAAGGCCGACGTGGTGTTTCAGTACCGTCGGAAGCATGGATGCTCCATAGAGAAAGCACGGGGCGCGATCTGGTCTATTGAGGAACCAATCCACATCGGTTTCGTTAATGCTATTTTGTAGAGCTTGTTGGAAATCATATGGGTACCAAGATTTGGCCTCCATGGTCATGGAGGAGGATCCCCCGGCTGGGGGAACAGGAGGTCGGATGTGTCAATGTTCAGTAAGTGTATGAGAGAGGTGAGACACCGGTAATAAGTGAGAAATGGCAATTTGAACTTTTGGTGTAAAAGTGATAAATCCGGAGATGTTAAAAGTATGTAGAGTGAGTAGTTTGTCAAGACACTGGTTAATCGATAAGGGAATATACTGGGGATGCCAGTGGATCATTAGGAAACTCCGAGGTTTGAGTCAGATTATCCCAGCTTCCTGACGGGAAGGCTTTTCAATGATACTTATCGTAGAGCTGCCTGGTGATAAATGGCGCAGCTCAAGTTGTCCAGAATCAAAGCAGGGTAGGCGAACCCGGGAGATGCATCTGAGTGGAGTAACAAGGAAACAGCCTCATTCTGAGGTACAGAGATGATCCAGACCAACACCTCCAGGGCTAACAGTTTGCTTCGGAACCGTGGGGCCCTAGATCAATAAAATAATTGGTATACCGACCCTAGTTTTGGTTATTCTTCAACAGTTGAACCATGTTTCTTTCTGAAAATTAACGTTCAGGGACAAGTATAGTTCAGCCGCTACAGACATGGATGCCTGGAAGGCAACCTCCCAAGGTTCTGACAATTGTACTAGTACTAACCTTGGAAGTGGCCGACCCTAGAAATGTAAAATGTAATATTGATGTCAGTCGATCATAAAAGTCAAGCTTTTGTTTTGTTCTCATGCTAGTAGCTACTCAGTTATTATCTACTCATTGCTTCCAAAGTATGGATATGACTCCAGGAGTACATAGACGGGTCATGCCTACTAGTACTGTTGATAGTAGGTAGTTTTAGATATCTCTGTTCTCTACCTGGATATATTTTAACGTTAACATATTTATATCAGCAATGTATGTATTACCTTCAACCTCTCAAGGTTGCCCAGGTGAAAGTTAGCCACCTCCGACAATGATAAACGTATAATGGCTTACCAACTAAGCCTAATAAGGACCCCGGCGCATAAGGGACAATTTAACAGGCTGGAAGCTTCCAGAGCTTGGTGGTAGATGCTTAGATAACTCTGGTTTAATGCAGGCCGATAGATCAAGATATCTATGTTTCTTGTACTCCGTAGTCAATACTGTGTTCTCCAATCTCCATAAAAAACGCCTTAGCTTAGCCCCCATTACGGAGTTCCAGGTGTAAGATCCACTTGATGTTAGGGAGAACCCGGGGTTAACCAGGCACTCAGGCACCAAGGCATCCAGGCACCCAGGATCGACCAAGTTCCATCGCTTTCGCTGGTGGCGGAACATCAAAACGCTTACTTAAGGCACCGCTGCTTAGCTCATCACATATCGTCACTTGAGTACCTGGGAGCTCTCTACAACCGCCTTCATCTCTCACCTCCACTCTGGTCGACTTGTTGATCATCCTTTCCTGTTTCCCCATTTCCTCATCCCTTTTACCATATCCATCTCTCCCCGCCCGGTTTCTTGAGCTGTTCTCTCTTGAATCGGTTGTGGACGTCCACTCTTACTCCTCTTAAGCTCGCTTTCATCAACCCGTCATATCTTGAATCTTTCACAATGTCCGCAGAGCCCGATCACGCCCACGAGAAGAAGAGGGTCAACCTCCAGTACGTTTCTAAACATGTCGAGTTTGCATCGAATTCGAACTAACGTTTCCAACCCAGGGATGCCTCCGGCGCCGAGAAGAAAGAGGTCAGCCATACCAACGGAACGCTGCAACAACCCGAACAAAGACTGACAATCCATCACAGGAGCTTGATACCGCGACTGCCATTCTGAAGAAGAAGAAGAAGCCTAACTCCTTGATGTACGTGGCTGGATTGGTTCCCTACATTCCCTTGATTTGCATTTGCGGGGGAAGAAGCTGACAGCTCATCAATAGTGTCACCGATGCCACCAACGATGACAACTCCGTTATTGCCCTTTCCAACAACACCATGGAGACTCTCCAGCTCTTCCGTGGTGACACTGTCTTGGTGAAGGGTAAGAAGCGCAAGGATACTGTGCTGATCGTCTTGGCCGATGATGACCTCGATGACGGAAGTGCTCGCATCAACCGTGTTGTGCGACACAACCTCCGCGTCAAGCACGGCGACATCATCACCGTTCACCCTTGCCCCGATATCAAATATGTACGTGTAAACTTGACGATCAACGTTCTCCCTCTGTCCATCGGGATTTTAGTCGGTACTAACAAGAGTCTCCGCAATAGGCCAAGCGCATTGCTGTTCTTCCCATTGCCGATACCATTGAGGGTCTGACCGGATCCATTTTCGACGTTTTCCTCGCTCCCTACTTCCGCGAAGCCTACCGACCAGTCCGTCAAGGTGACCTGTTCACTGTACGTGGTGGTATGCGTCAAGTCGAGTTTAAGGTCGTCGAGGTGGACCCCCCAGAGTACGGCATCGTTGCCCAGGACACAATCATCCACTGCGAGGGTGAGCCCATCCAGCGTGAGGACGAGGAGGGCAACCTTAACGAGGTTGGATATGACGATATTGGTGGTTGCCGTAAACAGATGGCTCAGATCCGTGAATTGGTCGAGCTGCCCCTCCGTCACCCTCAACTCTTCCGCAGTCTTGGTGTGAAGCCTCCCCGTGGTATCCTTATGTACGGTCCTCCCGGTACCGGAAAGACTCTGATGGCTCGCGCTGTTGCCAACGAGACTGGTATGTATCTAAATTCTTGGTTCTTCTTTTGCCCTTACTGACCCCCTCTCCAGGTTCTTTCTTCTTCCTGATCAACGGTCCTGAGGTTATGTAAGTTTTTGATATACTGTGTGTGGGCTGAATGCAAGAAGCGGGTTTTCTAACTATATGAACAGGTCTAAGATGGCTGGTGAGTCCGAGTCAAACCTCCGTAAGGCCTTCGAGGAGGCCGAGAAGAACTCTCCCGCCATTATCTTCATTGATGAGATCGACTCTATCGCCCCCAAGCGTGACAAGACCAACGGTGAAGTCGAGCGCCGTGTTGTCTCCCAGCTGTTGACCCTCATGGACGGTATGAAGGCTCGCTCTAATGTTGTCGTTATGGCTGCTACCAACCGTCCTAACTCCATCGACCCTGCTCTTCGTCGTTTCGGCCGTTTCGATCGTGAGGTCGATATCGGTATTCCCGACCCAACTGGCCGTTTGGAGATTATGCAGATTCACACCAAGAACATGAAGCTTGGTGACGACGTTGATCTCGAGACCATCGCTGCTGAGACCCACGGTTACGTCGGTTCCGATCTGGCTTCTCTGTGCTCTGAGGCTGCTATGCAACAGATTCGTGAGAAGATGGATCTCATTGATCTTGACGAGGACACCATTGATGCTGAGGTCCTTGACTCCCTTGGTGTCACAATGGACAACTTCCGCTACTCCCTTGGTGTTTCCAACCCCTCCGCCCTTCGCGAGGTTGCTGTGGTCGAGGTTCCCAACGTCCGCTGGGAGGACATTGGTGGTCTGGAGGAGGTCAAGCGCGAGCTTATCGAGAGCGTGCAGTACCCTGTCGACCACCCCGAGATGTTCCAGAAGTTCGGTCTCTCACCTTCTCGTGGTGTTCTGTTCTATGGTCCTCCTGGTACTGGTAAGACCATGTTGGCCAAGGCTGTTGCTAACGAGTGTGCCGCCAACTTCATTTCCATTAAGGGTCCTGAGTTGCTGAGCATGTGGTTCGGTGAGTCTGAGAGCAACATTCGTGACATCTTCGACAAGGCTCGCGCTGCCGCACCTTGCGTTGTTTTCCTTGACGAGTTGGACTCTATTGCCAAGTCCCGTGGTGGCTCCGTTGGCGATGCTGGCGGTGCTTCTGACCGTGTTGTCAATCAGCTTCTGACCGGTAAGATCAAAACTCCTATTCCTTCTAGGTTAATTTTTTGTGACTAACACCCTTAACAGAGATGGATGGTATGACTTCTAAGAAGAACGTTTTCGTTATTGGTGCTACCAACCGTCCCGAGCAGCTCGATGCCGCTCTGGTTCGTCCTGGTCGTCTCGATACCCTGGTCTATGTTCCCCTGCCCGACCAGGCCTCGCGTGAGGGTATCCTGAAGGCTCAGCTCCGCAAGACTCCTGTTGCTTCCGATGTCGACATTGCCTTCATTGCTAGCAAGACCCACGGCTTCTCCGGTGCCGATCTTGGTTTCGTTACTCAGCGTGCCGTCAAGCTTGCTATCAAGGAGGCTATCACTGCTGACATTGAGCGCACTAAGGCCCGCGAGGCTGCTGGTGAGGATGTTTCCATGGATGATGGCGAGATGGACGTAGAGGACCCCGTTCCCGAGCTCACCAAGGCCCACTTCGAGGAGGCCATGAAGAGCGCGCGACGATCAGTGTCTGATGTGGAGATCCGCCGTTACGAGGCCTTCGCCCAGAGCCTTAAGAACTCTGGGGGTAGCAGCTTCTTCCGCTTCCCCTCTGCTGGGGAGGTCCAGAACAACGACACTTTCGGCGAAGCCGGCAATGATGACAGCCTCTACGACTAAATGGGATTCGTTTTATTCTCTTTCTGATTGTTTCTTTTCTCGCTCCGGGTGACGATTTCTCTGTTCATGGACCATGCAGTCTGCTATTTGGGCTGGTTCTCCTGCGAAGATTTAACATGGCTAGATCCAGTTTTTTGGAGTAGGGAGCTTAGCTTATGATATGCTGGTCTTATTTCGATTCCTCTTACTTTGTCTACCTCATACAATGTGTCATAATTGCAATACAAGAGAGAATTCTTAGTTAAGTAATGCTTTTTAGAACTTGGCTATCGTCTTTGCCTTATTTCTGTTCATTGTAAGATAATGCTATAAAGAATAGATTAATAGGAACTTGAAGTACACGCATCCACTACTTGTCTCTGGCAATGCTACATAGTTTCTAGGCCTGGTGTTACTCTTCAAGTCTGTTGGGCTATACGTCGGGGGCTTCCTCCCCTACGTGTAAGTTGGCCCCCTAGCGTACACTACTACCATCAAAGTTGAATATCTTTGAAGTTCTAAGGCCAGCAGTTGAAGCAGCTGAACATTGCCATTTTTTGTATACAGTGTTGAGTCTATTTTGCAGCATCAAGATGTCACTCTATCATCAAAGCTTGGATGTTCTATACTCTCCTAACGTTGTACACAATTTGATCCTCGACTGGAGCGTAGGGATCAAGCTGTACGAGTTGCAGCTCAACAATGCTTGATTATGCTTGCACGAGGATATAAAGGGCATAAAGAACATAAAGATCATATCCCTTCTGGGGAGTCCTTGTGCCGTCTTTCCGATATCTCGGTCTTTCGGGGACATGTTAAGAGCGACCCTGGTATGCAGCGAATCACGATCATCTGTGAATAATCCTTGTCAAGCAGACTTCCTGGGACAAAAAGCCACAGCACTAAATTTGAGTGATTTTGAGTGATCACCATGCAGGAATACAAGATTCAGCCAACCAGATGTGTGATCCGCCAATAACAAACTTCTTATGCATATCCACACGGATGATCCCCATTTTTTGTTAAAATCAGTGGAACTTGATGAGCTGTTGTAGCTTATTATTATGCATTTGTCTTGTTCATTGTAGGAGCTAGTTTAAATGATTTTAAACACGCCATATTTGCTTGTTTGCGTACAGGGGTTCTTTTATTGAAGATGTGACCGAAACACCGTCCTGGCATCATCTTAAAACGAGATTCAATGGTCTCAAAACTGAGAAGTATGTGAGCTAATATTGCTCTTATTCTTTTTTCTTAATGTGAAAGAGAATATCGACCCCTATTGTTGATGACATCGTCCAACATCGGAACCTGGCTCTGATTCACCGGTTGGAGGCAACGATTGGCGGCAACCATCAGAGGCAACGGTATCAGACCCTCTAATTCACAGAATATTAACCTGGAAATCGTCTCTACTTTCTCCTCTTCTTCTTCCCCTCTCCATCCAACTTGAGCAACGAAAAAACCCGACTCAATTGCCGCGACATCACGTTCAAGCATGGATCATCACGACAACACTCGTCCTGCTCCTACCAGCTTCCCAAAGGAGGTTGAGCCCTCTCAGGACTCCCAGGGAGACACTGATATGGAGCATGAGCGTGCCCAGCATGGTCTCGAGCATGATCTTGAGCGTGGTCTTGAGCCTGCGCTGCCTGCTCAGCCTGAAGTTGAAAATCCTCCCGAGGAAGACCCCAACCTCGTCGAATGGGATGGCCCTGATGACCCAGAGAATCCTCAAAACTTCTCTGTCCTGAGAAAATGGATCATCACTGTGACCATGGCCATGCTCACTGTTTGGATTACCTTCTCCTCCAGCATCTTCTCCACTGCTACCACTGCTACTGCCAAGGAATTCAATGTTTCCACCGAGGTCATGACCCTGGGTACTAGTCTCGCCCTGTTCGGTTTTGCTGTTGGCCCTCTTGTCTGGGCTCCAATGAGTGAGCTCTATGGACGCCGTCTGCCTCTTTTCATCGGATACACCATTTTCACCATCTTCCAAATCCCCGTTGCTGTCGCCCACAACATACAGCAGATCATGATATTCCGCTTCCTCATCGGTGTCTTTGGATGTTCTCCCCTCGCAGTCGTCGGTGGAGCAATGGCCGATCTCTGGAATCCTGTTGACCGCGGCGTCGCTATCGCCTTATTCAGTGGTGCTACTTTCCTTGGACCAATCGTCGGCCCCATCATGGGCGGTTTTATCACACAGTCATACCTTGGTTGGCGCTGGACTGCATGGATTACACTGATCGCAGCTGGTTCCTTCGGCATTCTTGCTTTCTTCGTCATTCCCGAGACCTACGGTCCAAAGATCCTCCAGAGTCGAGCTGCTCGTCTGCGTAAGGAGACCAAGAACTGGGCTTATCACTCATTCCTCGATGAACACACACCTACCTGGAGCGAGCTCGTCACAAAGTACTTGCTTCGTCCAATTCAGATGCTTATCCTGGAACCAATCCTCTTCTTCGTCACTATCTACCTCACCCTCGTCTACGGCATCCTCTACCTATTCTTCGAAGCATACCCCATCTCCTTCATCGAAGTACGCGGCTGGACAAACCAAGGAATCGCCTCCCTCCCTTTCATCGGAATCATGATCGGTGTCATTCTCGGCTCCCTTTTGATCATCTACACAACCAAGACCCGCTTCGCCCGCAAGTTAGCCGAAGAAGGCCATGTCGTCCCCGAAGAGCGCCTCGTTCCCATGATGATTGCATCCGTCCTCCTCCCTATCGGCATCTTCTGGTTCGGTTGGACAGCCCACGTTTCGTCCTGGGTTCCACAGGTCCTCGCCGGTATTCCAATGGGACTAGGCATCCTGGTCCTTTTCATGCAGGGTCTGAACTACATTATCGACGTGTACCTGATGTTCGCGAACTCGGCCATCGCTGCTAATACCTTCGTCCGCTCAATGGTTGGTGGTGGATTCCCGCTTTTCGCTACTGCTATGTACCATCGCCTTGGTGTGGGCTGGGCTTCTAGTGTCCTGGGTTTTATCTCTGTGGCTATGATTCCTATTCCTATCTTGTTCTTCATTTATGGAGCTAAGATTCGTGGAATGAGTCGCTTCAGCCCTAAGTTCTAGACTGGAGTTGGAATTTTGATTGCAGCGATCGATGATGATGATTAGGTTTTTTTCCTGGATGTTGAGCACGGTTCATTTGATGGATCGAAATGGCTGGATTTCTAGCCCTGTATTTGTTCGAATTTTTCAAGGGGATGTCAAAAATGGTGGTGTCAGAGAAGTTTATGTCGAAAAAGGAAAAACACAAAAAAAACTATGAGGATTAGCCTGAGAGCATTTAATACAAAAGTTATTCTTATCATTTTCCGATTTCTGTTAATTTCGATGGTCGTCCCTGCAGTGGTTTCAAACTGCTTCCTCATGCAAGTTCTGATCATGTGGATGAAGAAGGACCTACATACTGCTACATGGCTAACTTTAATCGAGCTACAATCTCCTGATGCCTACCGATTATCTAGCCAACAGCATGTCTAGGTAGTTTCTGGAAGACAGTCATACTATCATCTCATTCACCCAAAAGTCTAACAACTGGACTTGTTTGAATAGATGAAAGTAACGAAAAATCAGTTTCTTCAGAGATAAATCCATCCATCTCCAATAATCCTAGGTAGCACCCTGAAGAGTCCATCCCATCATCCCATCTATATGAATCTACCAGCGCCACATCGTCTCTACAGCTCAACAACCAACTTCGTGGCACTGACTCCCGCCTTAGCCTTTTCCAACGCAGATTGAATATGCTCCAACCCTTTACCAACAATAAGTGGAGGTGGAAGACACTGAAGCTTCCCAGATCTCAACGCAGGCGTAACATAATTCTTCCAGACAGGAGTCACAACATCGTTGACAGCGAAGATCATACCAGCTTTGACACTTGCCGGAACGCTATCAGCAGGAGGAGGAGGATGCACACAAGCCAGGTGCCCTCCACCCAGTTGCGCAAAAATAGCGATATCATGGGCGTAAGTCTCGGGAGTAGATATGGCATCGAAGATACCAACGAAATCACCACCGTTATTTCTCACAGCATCAATAATCTTGTTTGCAAGCGAAGGATCATTACGGTCAAAGACCCGATTCGCTCCGCATCGCATAATGAAGTCGAAGTTATGCGCGCCGGAAATAGCGAGTACATAGATTCCGGCAGCCCTCGCAATCTGGATTGTCATCGATCCAACAGAGGATGAGCCACCGTATACAACAAGGATCTTGTCTGAGAGTGGCACATCACGCAGCGAGGGATATGGAAGGCCCAGGGTTGGGGTGAAAACACCGGGCATGGCGATATCAGGCTCCTCGAGACAAAGTGCGCAGACAGCTGCTTCCAATGCGAAGGGTACTACGACGCCATCCGTGAAGGGGATCTCACCGGGTAGTATGGCTGCTTTAGCTGCCGGTATGACTGTATAAAGAGCGAACGCGCCATCTTGCGGGCGGCCGCTAGTCAGATTGATGGCATGCCTGGAAGAGGTAGATTAGCATTATGCTATGATTATTTGGTTGAAATATGCTGATAGCAACATACCCAATAACGCGGTCTCCTATTTTGAAGCCCTCCACATCCTTTCCTATCTTATACACCACACCGGCGACATCACAGCCGAAAATGGCAGGCCATTGCTGAATAAAGACACCGGATTCTTGCATATGGCAGTCCAGAGGGTTGATAGCAATGGCGGCATTCTTGATGACCAGTTCGCCTGGACCAACTTTGGGTAGAGGGGCATCCCCCACCTCGAGGGGAGAGCCGGCTTTGATGAGCCATGCAGCTTGGTTTTTAGGCTCAGACATTTCGATGGATATTTGTCCGAACTGGAAGCAGAACGTGGCAGGATAGTTCCAAGGTTCAAATGTGATCAAGAGGTTTAATCGAAGGGATCAATTGATGGTACCTTGAAGTTGAAGTCAGAAGTATGTCATTTGCACAGAACCTACTGAGTTTAAGTACTTTCACATATCGGATTGTAGCCATAGAGGAACGGAACTGCATGTTTAATTCCTGCTTTAAATAAGTTTTTGATTTGAAATTAATATTCTCATTTCAAAGCACCATGGTGGGAAGTAGATCGCTATTACCAACAAATGTCGGCATTGTCCTAGCCGAGACTAGTACATAGAGCCTCTGAGAACCGCATATCCCGTTCCTATCTGGAACCACATATGCCGTTCTGACTCTTCCATGCATCTCGTCCTCGCGGTATTCCATGGATAGCTTGATACTACAAAGAAAACAGCAAATTTCGAGAATTGATTTTGGATACTGTGACAAGTTGGACCCCCGCATTATCTCACGTCATCATATCAGCAATTGTTACAATCTTCATCTTCTAGCAGCCTTATTTCAGCTTGAGCGAGAACAGATTACCACTTGCAGATATCATGCGACTAGGCCCAAAAGATCTACTCGAGTACAATGCAAGATACAAAGTACTGATCTGCCGAGATTGCCAGTACGCCATTCAGAAGAATGCACTGAGGAGTCATTTGCTCCGCCACAAAATTTACCGTGAAGAGAGACAACGCTTACTATCCACCATTAACGACCTTGACATCGTTGAACCAGATCACCTTGTTCTGCCTACTATAAATGCAGTACCGATCGATGCTCTACCTGTGATATCCGGGTATCGCTGTTCTCTCACTGGGTGTGGACATCTCTGTGTCAGCTCTAAACGCATGAAACGCCACTGGAGCGAGGTCCATGGCGCAGATCATAATCGATCGAATGACTTTTCCTCTCTTGCGCGCTCAGTTAAGCTTCAAACATTCTTCCGTGGTACGAAAATCAAATATTTTGAGGTTTCAACAACAATCTGTAATCAAGAGCCACAGCTTTCCAATGATGAGAGTGGGCATGATAAAGAGAGCTCCGGGTTGAACGCAGTACAGTCTACGGCAAACTCGGGGAGTTGTCCCGAGGTTGACCTCGAAACATTAACATATCTCTATCATTTCACGACTGCAACATGCCTATCACTTCCTGGGACCGATGATTCTTTATCGGCATCGCAGTACTGGGAGAAAGAAGTCATTCCACATGCACTACAACTAAAATGGATGATGTGTGGAATACTCGCCATTTCTGCATATCATTTAGCCACATTCCAGGATGAGGTGACACAGGGCAAAAGTCAGATTCATCGTGAGCGAGCAACAAAGCTCGCTTCCAAATTCTTTGTCAGGTTCAGCAAAATAACAAACCATGGTACCAATACAACCATCGATGCTTCCCGCAAAGTGAGCAATGCAGGAATTAAAATCAGAGGCATCCTCAACTGCATACAGTTTACTTTGAATGGACTCCTCCTGGGCCATGGGAATACCAATTGTACTGCAAACCTACCTCAGCTACAGTCTTTACTCAGAGACATCCGAAATACTTTGTCTCCTGAATCGGGATCCTCTTCGTACATGGAGCAGGGGATAGACGAGGAGAACTCCGAGTCTCGGAGAATCTTGGATAATAATGGCTCCCTAGAAAATGACTCACGAACTGTTATGCTACTGAGACAGATTGATGAGCTTCCGTATCGTATGGCAGCGATATTCGGGAAACCACATCGTGGGCAAGATGCTCCAGCGATTATACAGGCCATCGGAAAATTGTCAAAATGCTATATTCGCAGTCTTGAATCAGACGATTTGTCAAGAATCTGTCATTTCATGGTCGCATGGTTGATTGAGACAACAGACCATTTCGATCATATGGTTTCAGACCAAAACCCAGCCGCACTTATTGTCTTAGCCTATTGGGGCGCCAGTCTGGTTAAACGAGCTGAAAAGTGTGGGTGTTGGTTTATGAATGATCTCTCTGGGAAAATATTGCTTTCTATTCAAGAGTATCTTTTTACAGATTCTGCGACCCAGGCTTTAGTTCAAGAAATTTGGATTGAGCTAGATCTTCGCTGAGTGATGTGCGATGTAATCAGATGGATGAGACAGATTCAAGAACCACCAAGTAGCGGTGAACAGCTGTCAAAGAGAGTTTTTTTTGGTCTCAGCTCTCATTTTTTGGTGTCAAGGATGCCAATTGACTAAGAATTGCTGCAAATCTGCTCCTAGATTCACTACAAAGACTCTTAGTCTCTTGTAGATCAACACCAGCCATGAGTTACTCCATACATATGATACTGTGTTGTATTATCGCATTAAAGGTCCAACATCTCGTTCAAATCTCAGCTTGGAGCTTACTAATTGACTATATCTTAACCAGAATATCAAACGTTAGTATAAGTAGTCCAGTAGCTCTAAGTTTGATGTATCATAATCCAGAGTCGCTCTAATGTTTACCCGATGTTGATGTGTTTCATGCATAGCTCTAGCGATATGCACACCATTTTGTTGTTTTGGCTTCTAAATTGGAAGAGGAACACTCTAAATTGTAATTATTATTATCAATTTCTTATTTGTGGAAAAATTCACAAGAATCCAAGCTACCAGGACATACAATTCTAATGAAGTCATATCTAAGTTAATTCTGGTACAGATAAGACGCGGTCCCGTGCGACGCGTCTGGGCGGTCAACTTCCATCTCCACCCTTTTTCACCGCGTCAACCTTCCCACTCCCCCTCTCTTTCTATGTGAGAGCTTGGTTGTCGCAATTATGCCGTCGCGCACTCGCCAAGCTCCTGCTGAGGAGGCCGAGGAGGAATCTGGCCTCCGCAGCTTGACCTTCAATCAACCATTATCCTGGCGCGTGGGGCGCTCGGCTATCCCGATCGCTGATCTACTTGAACGTCTCCAGACTCTCTCCGCAGAGCTTCGACAGGGCGAACAGGAGGAAATTGACAAAGAGTCAATGCGAAAGGTGTCCCAAGAACTCGCTAGTGCTCATCTTCTTGCACACAAGGATAAAGGTGTCCGGGCCTGGGCCGCAGCCTGCCTGGTCGACATCTTGCGACTATGCGCACCGGATGCGCCTTTTACTATGAACCAGCTGAAGGTGCGCCCGATGAAACATTATGGATGAATTTGAATTTGCTGGAATACTGGGGCATTTTTCTGACACTGAGAATTATAGGATATCTTCACCTGTATCGTGACTTCCATTATCCCCGCACTTGCCGACCCATCCAACGCCTACAATGGACAGCACACATACGTCCTGAGCTCTCTTGCGGAGGTCAAGAGTATTGTTCTCATGACTGATCTAGATCACCCAGATTCTCTGATTGTCCCCCTCTTTACGGCATGCTTCGACATCGTTTCTGGATCCTCAAAGTCCTCCACCGGTGAGGAAGTAGCTAAGAATGTGGAATTTGACATGACCCGCGTTCTTGTGACGGTTATTGACGAAACCCCTGTCCTCGCCGCAGAGGTGGTGGATACAATTGTGGCTCAGTTCCTACGGGTAGATCCCCGAGTCTTGGATAACCCTCGAAAGGCTAAGCGCGGCGATGCACCGGTCGATGCTAAGCAGAGCAACCTTTTGATGAAGGAGTACCCACGAGCCTACAATATGGCTAAGGCTGTCTGCCAGGCCTGCCCGGAGCGAATGACGAGTCACATCAGCCAGTACTTCAACAATGTTATCATTGATGCATCTGCCCCGACCGGACAAGCCAACGGATCGAAGATTGGATCCCGCAAGCCAAACCTCGACGACTCCGATGAAGAGGGCGAGGACATCAAAGAATTGAGCAAGGCACACCGTCTGATTCGAGAGCTCTGGCGAGCGTGCCCGGAAGTCCTGCAAAACGTTATCCCCCAGATCGAGGCTGAACTTTCTGCGGAGTCAGTCGCTCTCCGCCTGCTGGCTACTCAGACAATCGGTGACCTCGCCTCCGGAATTGGTGTTGCTGGACCGCCTTCACCACCACCTATGGATCCCGCCGCTTACCCTCCAGTAACACTGGAGGAATACCCACAGACCATCCCGCAGCCTAATGTTCTTCTCACACCGGTATCACCAAAGCCATTTTCTCAGGTACATGCTTCAGCTTACGAGGCCTTTTTGAGCCGACGAATTGATAAGACTCCTTCAGTGCGTGCTGCATGGATCACGGTGGTAGGTCGGATTCTGTTGACCTCCGCTGGTGGTTCTGGCTTGAGCGAAAGTGAGGAGCAAGGACTTGTCCAAAACCTTGTGTCGATGCTCCGCGATGCTGATGAGAAAGTCCGTGTCGCCGCTGTGGATACCGTCGGACAATTCGGGTATACACATGTTATCCATAAGCTTGGCTTGAAGGGTGGCTGTTCATCGCCGGACTCCATATTTTCAATTCTAGCTGAGCGTGCCAAGGATCGCAAGCCCCAGGTGCGAGAACGCGCGATGAAAGTTTTGGCTCGAATGTGGGCTGTTGCGGCCGGGGATATTGAGCAGAACATTGAACCAGTTGCGTCTTTGCTCAAAGATGCGCCGACCAAGATCTTTGATGCTTTTTACACAAACGACCAGGAGATCCATGTCTTAATTGATCGGGTTATGTTTGAGGTTCTTCTTCCACTCAACTATCCACCTGTCAAGTCCAAATCCAAGAGTGGATCCAGCCAATCCCAGAAACAGAAAGATAGTCAGCCATCTGACGCGGATGAAGAAATTGATCTGGATAAAATTCGTGTCCGTCGTATCTTGACTCTTCTTCGGGGTCTGGATGAGAAGGCTAGACGGGTTTTCTTTGTCATGCTAGCCCGTCAGCTCTCTATGAGAACTGCTATGACACTCTATCTAGCGAAATGCGAGACTTACAATGTGAGCATCAGACCTTTTTTATCAATAACTATATCAGACTAACCATTGGAATTGCAGGGAGGTGTGGTTGACGAAGATGAGGATTTGGTTAAAGCTGAACTTTCTCGAGTGATTGATTCACTCTCCAAGACACTCCCTGATGCTGCACGCGCATCTGCCGATTTATGGAAATTCGCGAAGACACATGATCGACGCAGCTACCAGCTCATCCGTTTCGCTATGGCAGCTGTCAGTGATTACCGCACAGTTACCAAAGCTATTAAAGAGCTCCAGCGACGTGCGCAGACTGCCAATAACGTCCCATTACTCGACACAATCATGCCCCTTTTGTACCGCAGTGGCTCTTTGATCTTCAACCGTAGTCATATCCCGGCAATCATGAGTCTCTCTCGAACGGATGAGAATGGCTTGGCTAATGCTGCCCAAGAAATGCTGAAACAGATCTCGACACAGAATCCAGAGGTTCTGGAGGCTCAGGTCCAGGAAATGTGCAAGGACATTGAGTCGCAAGCTCCCAAGGCTTCATCGCCTGGAGAGGCTAACAGTGAAGAGATTCTCAAAGCTTGCGCTGGATTCGCTAAGAAGCTTCCCGAGAAATTACCGAAGGAGCGCAAATTCTACCAAGCACTGGCAAATTATGCTCTGTACAGCCCCTCGCCACTGTCTGCAAAGTATGCCGTTTCAGTTCTCATGGCCACCTCCGAACGCAAAGAGATGTATGCGAAGGATCTGATACAAAAATGTGTCAAGAAATGGACTTATGGCTCTGAGCATTTCCTTACCCAACTCGCTACCCTGTCTCAGTTAAACCTGCTCGCACCACGCCAAGCTGATGATGAAAGTGATGCCATTATCGCAATCGCAGTCAATGAGATTCTCTTGAAGAACCGCAACCCCGAAGACACGCCGGGATACCAGTGGTCTGATACAGTGGATGAGGAGACTCAAGCCAAGGAATGGGCTCTTAAAATAATTGTCAACCGTCTCCGGGCTAAGGATGGCTCCGATGACGATGATGACTTCCGCGCACATGCTGAACCCGTCTACGAGACTTTGAACAAATTGGTAGCTGGAGAGGGCGAGCTTTCTAAGAAGAAGGATACCCCTGCCACTCAAAAGTCCCGGTTACGGCTTTTGGCTGCAAAGTCACTTATCAAGCTCTGTGCATCCAGTCCTCTGTGCGATCACCTGTTGACTCCTGCGGATTTCAATGCCATTGGCTTGATGGCCCAGGACCCCCTTCTACGAGTGCGTGGCGCCTTTATCACCTACCTTCAGAAACAGCTGGTGAAGCGTACCCATCTTGGATACCGTTGGTACATCGTACCTTGCCTGGTTGCTTATGAGCCCGTCCAGTCATTGAAGGACAACACCCAGGTGTGGCTCCGATCCCGCGCTGCGTTTTTCGCACAGCAGGCTCAGGCCAGTGGCAAGCGAAACGAGCAGACCATGGTTATGGAATTGATCTTTTCTCGTCTTTTATCTCTGCTTGCCTACCATCCTGATTATCCATCCGATGACCTTGATGATGCGACGAAATTCGCTGATCTTAGTGACTTTGCCCGATACATTGTCTTCTATTTGTCCGCTGTCGCCAACGAGCACAACATGTCACTGATTTTCCACATCGCTCAACGCGTCAAGCAGTTCCGCGATGGGGTCACCAACTCAGACCAGGTGTCTACACGTCTTCACACTCTCTCCGACCTGGCCCAAGCCACCATCCGACGATTTGCCGATATCTACTCCCAACAGCATAAGTTTGGAGGTGGTAGTGGAAGCACAAATATCCTGCAGACATACCCGGGTAAGATGGGTGTTCCTAGCTCCCTCTTCCGCACAATGGGTAGTCACCAAGAAGCCCAGGACGTTGCGGACAAAAACTTCCTTCCTGATGAAGTCGATGATATGCTTGACCGTATTGTCCGAACCGCAATGAAGACTAAGAGCGTATCGCAAAGTCTGCACGGCTCGGCCAAGAAGAGAAAGCCCGAGGTTTCCGATTCAAATGGAAATATCTCGGCAAAGAAATCTCGCAAAGAGAAGTCTTCTCGACCCGGTCGCAAATCTATTTCATCAGTCGGTGTCAAGACC
The DNA here is from genome assembly GCA_039634405.1 of Penicillium herquei. Taxonomy (NCBI): domain Eukaryota; kingdom Fungi; phylum Ascomycota; class Eurotiomycetes; order Eurotiales; family Aspergillaceae; genus Penicillium; species Penicillium herquei. The sequence goes on along the minus strand of CP098387.1, from coordinate 1,238,260 downwards.
CCTCAACGTAAGCGCAAGGGCGATGATGACTGGTCTTCTGATGTTGGTGCGGAAAGTGTATCCGCCTCTGCTCGTCGCCGTAGCAGCCGAGGTGTGGCCAAGGCTCAAGTGAGCTACGCAGACAAGGACAGTGACGAGGATGATGAAGAGATGCAAGAGTGGGACCACACCAAGGAAGATGACGGTGATGTCGAAGAGAAGGATGAGGATGAGGAAATGCAAGATGAGAGTGAGAATGATGAGGAGCCAGAAGAAGAGAACGAGGATGAGAATGAGGACGAGGAAACTGATGAACCTGCACAGGCTAGCGAGAAAGAGAACTCCCCTCCTCCCCCAAAACGTGGCAAGAAAGCAGCCGAACCTAAGAGCAAGACTCCTCGTGGAAAGAAAGCAGACAAGCCCGTCACAACCACTCTCCCAACCCGTCGATCTTCCCGTCGAGGTTAAGGATGATCACCTTTAATTCCTCTCTACCATTCTCCATGTTATGGCATGACCCGATTTCCATTTTTCTCCTACTCCATTCATGGTATGCCATATGTCTACTGTCATTTTATTTCTTAACCCATACCTCTATGCTTTGCGTTCTTACAGTTGATGACCATTTGAGATGTATACCCAATCTGTTCTGTATCTCCATCACCTGCTGAATTGATCTTTTTTCAACGAACTTCCAGGCTTTATCACAGTCAAGTCAGATGCTACCTGTATCTAATAGTGACCCGTGTATCATACGGAATGAAATCATGACTTTCTAGCGTCTAATCGTTTAACCTAGTTTAGATCAAGCATAACGCCCTGTCTAACTTAGGAAGCTGGATGAGACTCGGATCTGATAACCGCGTGGCCTTACCCAATTTGTATCCACTAAGTCATTAGTAGATCCACTTCTCATTAACACATCCACCCTGTTGATGGGTCCGGATTAAACCCGAGTGATACCAGCATCGCGTAAACGAGCCATGACTAACGAAAATGGAGAATGGAGTCTGTGGCAGATACTCTTGTACAAATATTCCAGGATTATTTCCCGTTCTTTGCCTGGAATTTCCTTTTTGGATTGTTTATGGTCTCGTTCCAAGGTTCCGAGGTCTTCATCGGGTATTCTCCACATTGTGGCTTTTGAAGATGACGGCTCAAATGCATACTGCTAGGGGCAATTGGGAATAATACGGTGAAGAAAAAGCGTAGAAAAAATTGGATTCAAAAACAGGGGTATGATCTGGCGTCAAAGACGCACTAGTAATATGTCCAGATAATAAAAACAAGTCTAAATAGCAGAAGCAGATGCGACTCTAGTTCATGCTTTAGCTGTTGCAGCCCACGAGTCCCGTAATCCCCAAGCACCAGCCATAAGACTAAACAGTCCGATCAGATTCTCAGGGATACCAATACCCTTCTCGAAACACCAGTGAACACACAACGGTGCCCAGATAGTATTATTAACCAGACTCTTCTTCCACGAGCGAATCTCTTTACGCAGCTCCTCTTTCTCCTCAGCTTTCAGTTCCTCCGTCTCGATATTCCCAGCCGCACGCTTAGCAGCCATGCGTCTCTTTCGTAGGACGTGTTGGCGCCAAAGAACGAAGAACTGGAAGAAGATGTGACCGAACCAGCCTCGAGTACTCCATATATACCATAAATCGATACCACCGTATTTATTGATCCATTTCTTAGAGATAACGCCCTTCGAGGCGAGGTAGGGGACGTTTTCGAGGAATTGGTAGATCACGTTGGATATCACTTGGAGGATGGTTAAGGCGTGGATTACTGGATCTGCTGGAGGATTCTTAAGTGTGTCTGAGCCCCAGATCCATAGTGGGAGTAATCCGAAGAGTCGGAGGTTGTAGCGGGTTTCCGAGGCGAGGGAGGAGAGGGCGGCCCATTTAGATGGTGAGGGTTTGGGTGGGATTGATGGTGTGGTGGTACCGCGTAATCGGGCGAGGATTCCTAGTCTTGTTTGAAAGGCGATCCAGGGTGCTGAAGCGCAGAGGTGGTGGAGGATAGAGGCGACGTAGTTTACGGTTGCGAGGACTCGCTCTTGCCCGTCGGCGGAAGATAGTAGTCTGTGGGGATTGTGTTAGTTTCTGGGATCAAATAGAATAGATGATATGTCGCTGAATTTGGGCATTTTATAAAATACCCCAGTTCAATACTCACAAGTCTAGACGGCGGATAGTCACATCAGTTGCGGTCAACGCTGCTAACAATTCCCGTCGTGAGGCCGATTTCCCCGCGGCTACGGGGATGTTGCTTTTCCCCACATGTTGGGCGTCATGTGGTGTTGTGTCTGGAGGATGCTCTGAGTCTGACATTTTGTGAGATATGTGAAATATGTGGAATATGCATTAAAAAGGGAGAGATATAAAGAGAAAGACCAGCTTCTCAGGGTGTCGGGGAAGTAATAAAGATAAAAGCGCGTATCACGGAAATCGCGGTCACTCCATCGGAACCGAGGCTCGGAACAAGGTTGCTCTTTCCTTTCTTGGTCTCGTGAATTGCCGTTGATCATGACTAATCCAGTTCGTTCCTTCCTATTTCTTGTTTATTCCGAGGTTCTCATCTTCTCTTCTTCTCGTATCAAATCAGTTCTTGTTAAGTAATATCTCTCATTCTCCATTCTCGTGTTGCGCAAATCTCATTTGGATTACATGTTTCTTTGTTAAGAATATCGTTGGTTGGGCCCACCACAAGTAACCTTACACATATCACCATACCACCTTGCATGTGGAATGTTTCATAAGATACCCTCAACCATATCCATACTGCCGTAATCAACATAGAATTCTTCAAGCACCATCTAAATGGTATCTCTAGGGCTGTGGGTATCATCCCCAGGATTCTAGGAAATTGCCCTAGCTCAGATACTGGGATTCAATGGTGCTCCTTGCTCAGGCTCAGGTTCAGTCTCAGTCTCAGTCCCCTGTTCAGTTTCGGTCTCCGTCTCATCAAGTTCAATATCCTCAGCCTCGGTCTCAGTCTCTTCCTCACTCTCAGAGGCCTTTTGAGCATACTTCCAACTCCACACGGCTTGGTGGGCACTAAAAAGATCGGTGTTTCTCTGATGAACCTCCCTGTGAGTTGCAGAATAGGCCGGGTCATCAGAGTACTCCCATTGCGGCGTCTCAACGACCTCTCCCTGGCATTCAAACTCTTCCCAAACAGGGCTGGACGAGAGAGATCGTTCTGGGTCGAAACGTCCAGATGGTGAGCGAAGTAGTGGCCGACGTAGACGAGGCGAAGTTCGAGACTCAGTGAGCGTTCGGAGAAAGTTCGCAACCTGCGATGGAGTTTTTTGAATCTCCGCAAGCCATTTCAAGGAATCCTCGGCCTCCGACTGGCGTTTGCAGCGCTGGATGAACCACTCAATCAATTTCTTGAATTGGCCAGCTGCGAGTCCCATCGCCTTGGCTTGCTTCACAACTATCTTCACATCGTAACTAACAGAGTCTTTAACAGTCTTCCACCAGGAGCGAAAACCAGGAGTATTTGCCCATTCTTGCAGTTCTGGCTCCGGCAGGTTAGCTGCAACGCTTGCCAGCACGATGGGCCGATTGAGGTACTCGGGAATCGCAGGGAGGTCTTGGTAAGGCTCATTCACGATGGCGTTCAAGCTGTCGAATGCGCGCTGCGCCAGGGAAGGTCGGCAGGATGCACAGACTCGGTGTTGACAGGGCATGGGACTGACAGCATCGAGATCCCAAGTATCATCAGTGTCATCCTGTTGCTCTGCCATGAACTTAACCCAGTCCATCGTAGACTGTCGCATGGTCGCGTCCTGTGGTATGATGTATTGTTCTGGGAGGACGTGGTCATTGTCGAACATAATAGAGGCAAGGACATCCATTTTCGCGGTTATGAGCTTTTCGACTTGGTCGTCGGTGTATTGACCCTCGTCAATAGCCTTCTGTATTGCAGCTGGGAGGATTTCCACACCTCGGGGAGGCATCTGATCCTCATATTGAACAGGTGAGAAGTCGGCAGTATCGGCGGTGCAAGCATAAAGAAGACGCTTTGGTTGATGACATTCATCGCAAAGGAGAGGTCTGTCTGGGGTGGAATAGTAACGAATGACCTGATTGTGTTGACAACTGCTGCCGGGGCGATATCGGTACCGGGCCTGACGAATAGCCTCAGGTAGTTCAGTCATATCGCCGTTGCTGTTCAGTGGGAAGGTTTCCGCGGGTTTTATTAACAGGCTCGATATGGCCTTCGCTTTTTTAGTCGAACGAAAAGACTTTTCTCCGGAATTGGGATGTGAGTGAGAGACGTCAAGGGTGGGATGGGGGAGGGTGGGTAGTCAACAGTGAGGCGAGTGGTGGAGTGTTAACATCTGCCCTACTGATATCCCATGGTCCTAACTCTCCCATTCTCAGGCAGAAACACGTCTTCCCCTTGGTGAATTTGACATACATCTGAACGTTGCGACTTCGATTTCAATCTTATTTCGAGCAGACCTCGGCACTCTCTTGCCGGTGGACGTATCGATACGTTGATCCTTCTGCCTAGTTCATACCCTCAACAAGAGCTTATATACCTCCGTTCGTGGACCAACGAGACATCAACTCGGGCAATTAATGTGTAGGTACCGTATAACTTTCGAGACTCTTTTTTACCTTTGCTCGAGTCACACTTCAGCCCAGAGCATGTCTAGAAATGACATGAGACTAGCAAATTTTTCTCAAACATCGCGACGATATTGGTGTTCTTTCGATGCGCCTAGCCAGACTGCACTGTGGTTCTGGGTGGCCGATTTCAATCTTAAGCGTCCATGGCCTTGTCTGTCAGGTATTTCTTGAGGGCTTCTTGGAGATGAGTGTACTCAGACCGAACCCTCGTCACATATCTCCAAACCCTTGGTTCTGTTATCACCTCTAATCAGCTGTTGCCCTCCTCTCGAATTCTGATGGAGTTATCACGCTTGAGTCTTATTGACGCGAAGTGATTCAATCGCTCATTGTTGTTGGCCATATAGTACTTCGATTGTACAGGAATCTGACATTGGCATGGCACTTCTTCTTCGGTGATGTATCATACTTGGACATGGCTGTCCATTCGCATTTTTAGCACTTGGACTATCGACCTCATTCTATTTATGTGGAATTGTCAACTCACTTTTGACAAATTCTAGCTGGGACATCACGGCAACGGCCTATCATATGGCGGAAGTGAGTCCGCAAATAGGTCCCCCGTATTCGTGCTTCTGGGTTTCTGGAAAGTGACTGGCGCCTTGATACCGGTCTCTGCGGATTTGCCGGTTGTGTCTGCTGCGGTGGCGTCGGGACAGGCGCCTTTAGAGGTGGTTCGTTACTAGAATGAGGCGGTGGTAGCGAATACGGCTGAAGGCGCCATATGTCCGTGTCCCTCGGGTTTGAGGTTTAGAAGCTCGACTGGTGCCCCAATGTCGACGTCTGCGAACGTGGTTCTAGCTCCAACTCTCTATCCTCAGGGATACTCTCCAGTGTGGGCTCGAATTTCTTTTGCTTTTTCATATTTCCGGTTTGCGAGAGATTGGAGACCCTCTTGAGCGTGACTGGATATGAAGGGGGCTGGTGGGATAGTCTGGCTTTTTGTGGTCGAAAATATGTCCAGGTGAGGCTGAGATGTTCGGTGTAGTTTCACGTCAGAGGAATCGGTGCCTACCCCTCACTTAAATCGTGATTCTACGTCGTAAGTCGACTTTTGACCGATTGGTCGACTCATGGCGGCCGGCGGCGGCGGCAGCGGCGTCAGTGACCTCGACGGCACCTCAACAACAACGAACCTGGAGACCTGGCGACGATGATGATGATTTGGCGACGGTGAATCAGCGACTGGCCATGGTTATCGCATCGTTGTTCGCGCGGTTGACGCTTTTTAGGGTTAACTACAAGCCTACAGGAATGATATCTAACTCTGCTTCAGATCCGAACGAGGCTGGCACTCCTATGTTTGTTTGTTTTTTTCTGTCAATTAGACCAGTGAAGCTGACATACATTGAAACAGGTCTTTGAAAAGATGATTCTCTTTACATATCAGAGTTCAACTGTTTTGAAACAAGCACTGAGTCTCTCTGGTTTTATTCACATATTCACCTAACAATGAGTAATTCGATCAATATTTCGCATTGACTGTTGACTGCTCGGTTACTTGAGAATATCACATTGGGTTTTCATAATAACCCTCATTCTGCATATTTCTCTTTCATTCCCTACCCAACTTTTTGCTCTTCCAGTGGTGAAACCCTGAAATATGGAAATCACAGTTCACAGTCTGCTGGTCCACATGCCCCGGTGCGTTCACATCCTCTCAGACGGCCAAATCCACATACTTGAGTGATCATTCAGTCATATCTCCGGGTGACTGATGTCCTAACTCTCTATATTTCCAAGTATCTACTGGGTCATCTACTGGGTTACCTACTGGGTTTCCTATTTGATTACCGACTGGGTCGCCTACTAGGTCACCTGGAAGGGAAGGCTAGCTGGTATTCTGCCATGCATGCATGAGGTGAACCCTGAAGTAGACCGCAAGGGAAAAAAATTTTCAGACGAGTGCCCAGACACTGACATGGAGTCTCCGACCAGGTTTGAATATTAGAAAATATCGGTAGCCCTGGAATCTTTAATCTTATTTACCTTCCTATCCGATTCTTGCACTGCCAGTGCTCCGAGCTTCGGGATCATTCAGAGAAACCTCAAGGAATTCCTCCTGCTCGCTGTATAGTAAATACTGCTACTGAATCTATGCACATGTGTATAACACTTCAAATATTCAGGGCTGGTGATGCATCATGTCTACACAAGGGTAGAGGACGTCTGCCGTAGTTGAGAATATATAGTTGCGATAAAACAGGCGATCATTTTTCGATCCATGTTTGTCATGCTAGAAGTTGAAATCGAACATATAATGCATACATATTTATGCACCTGTATGTATGTACTTGACCCAAACTTCCAAGGTTGAAAATCTTGATGACCAACAGTCGAAGTGAATTTAAGTATAGTCGAGGTGCATGTTCGGTATGGTGGCGAGCACGATGGATGAATGTTTCACAGGTTGGCCCTCTATGAAGTCAAAAGTTTGGAAGCAGACATCAACCAGCCCAAGTGGTCGAGCGGAACTCGACTATCTCATCTTCCTTGGTCTAGTGGTCATGATTTCCGCTTGTCATTAACACCGATAAGCGCGGGAGACCGGGGTTCGATTCCCCGAGGGAGAGTTTCTTTTTGCATCTTTTTTGTTCAATCTTTTTTTTTCCCTTTTGTTATAAGATCTCTGTTCTTCATGTCGATGTTTTTTTTGCTTCCGGTTGAACGCGGCGCTGAACTATTAGAACAACTTCCGAGGTTCTTCCTCATTTATTAGCGCATAGTATGTCGTTCATGCTTCGGTTTGCGCATCCACCTAGTGGGCCACATCACGTGCACCTATACTGTTTATAGTAATTTGTGGGCCAGTTCACCATCAACTCTGCGGGGCTCTTACATCAACAGTTGTCAAATTTTTCAACAACCAGGCCGGCTGGCCCAATGGCAAGGCGCTTGACTACGAATCAAGAGATTGCAGGTTCGACCCCTGCGTCGGTCAATTTTTTGGTGCTTTTTGGTCCCGTTTCGGGCTTGTTTTTGCATCTCACAGTTGGAGAGTTGGAACTTCGGTCATCGACATTCTACATGTGCACGTGCATCTATGCATGTATATGTACCATGACCATTAAGTCGGATTTCTCTTTGCTTTAGATTATCGATTGGACGTAATATGTATTAGGAAATGCATTGGTTGCTAGAGGCTCATCAAGAGCATCGCTAATTCTCTGTTCCATAAGAAAAAATCAAGAGTACAAACATCAAAATTTCTAGCGCCGGATTTACTTCATCAGTAGGTCAACAGCCCAAGGGACACTTAGTCCACGTAAATCTCCGTAATGCTGTCCTACACCCAAAAAGACAATAGGAATACCGGTGGCGTGGACCATGCTGACCAGTGTTCCGACCATATCACCCACAGTGTCACACTTGCTGATGATAAAGCCATCCAAGTTCCGCCCAGTTCCAAATGCCTGGTTGAAGTTGCGTGCTTGCATCACACTGTCTGTACCGACTAATGCCTCGCCAACCATGAAGATCTTATCAGGGTTAGCGAACTTGGCAAACTTCTCCAGGGAAGACATGAGTCGCTGATCGTTATGGCGACGGCCAGCAGTGTCAATCAAGACAACATCGAATTTATTGCTGGCTCCATACTCCACTGCGTCCTTAGCAACATTGGCGGCATCCTTGCCGTAGCCCTTCTCGTAGAGCTCGACTTCGCCCACATTCTCACGGGAACTCAACTCCTTGAGGTTGCGAGCGTGGACACGCAGTTGCTCGACCGCACCAGAACGGAAAGTGTCACAGGCGGCAATGAGAACTCGGTAGTTGTTTTGCAAGAGGAAAAAGCAAATCTTGCTCAGGTTTGTGGACTTGCCAACACCGTTCACGCCAACAATGGAAATAACGTAGGGTCGGGGAGCGTGCTGCTTGGTAGTTGGAGCTGTCACGGCATTGATCTCGCGCAGCAAGTCCAACGAAGATGTGGGAGTCAAGATCTTGCGCAAAGAGGCCTCCATGGCGATACGGAGTGCGGCATCGACGCTCTGGAAATTGGCCGTCTTCTTTCCGACCAACTCGCGTTCCACACCCTCACAAAGACGGACAGCAGCCTCACGGGCAACGTTCTTCTTCAGCAGATGATCTTCCATGGCCTTGAGTGGCTTCTGGAGGTCAGATTCTGTAAGAACCTTGCCACCGACAATGTTACGGAAAAGACCACCAACGGCGTTGAAGCCGGATCCGAGGAATCCAGAGGTTGCGGAGGCTTTGCTCTTTTCAGCATCGGCATTGTCCAAGATATTGTGGACTTCATCACCCAAGTCCTTAAGAACAAACTGGCCCTTGCCAGTTTTGTGGCCCCAGTCCTCTGGAGCAACGGCCTCGACGACAGGCGCAGCAGCATCTGCATCATCCGCTGGAGCAGAGTAATCCAAAATCTCACCGTCATCTTCATCAGCGAATCCGCTGGCATCCCATTTGCGCATTTTCTTGGCAGATCCCTTGGGGGTCTTAACCTTGCGAGAGACCTCGTCACCAGACGAGGCATTGGGAGTCGCGTTCGCAGCCTTCCGAGCACGGCGAGAGACCCGGCCACCAGGCCCAGCCTTACCAGTGAGGATCTGGCTAGCGATGGGGGTCGAAGACCTAGAAATTTCAGGAGTTGCCGGTGGCGTGCTCTCATCAGAGGCTGCCCCGGCTGACGCAGCACCAAGCTGCGCTGAGAAATTGTTAGCTTATGATAGTATCGACAATTGGTTGAGTCATGACAAGCATACCCTTCATGAGGCCTGGAATCGGCGGCGGAGGACCTCCATTGTCCGAGGACACAAGCGGGTCTTTCTTCTCCCCTGTCAAAGAGACGTGTGTCTCTGACACACCACCAGTGTTATCTTCGAGCTCTCGCACCTGCTGCTCGAAGTACGGATCGAACCGGTAGGTGGTGATTCTGGTGCGGTTGCCCTTCAGCTGGTCCTTGTAAACGTCGAGGAAGATCGTCGAGATGTTTTCTAGAAGTTTATCGATCCATCCGAGGTGAAGTAGCGACTGGTAGACTGCCTGTAGAGAGAGTGATTAGCTTCGCGACAACATATGATCGGCATGCGACGATCGATCGGGACGTACCACAAAGATCAAATTGAACTCCTTGACTTGCTTCCACTTGAGCGTATATTTCTCCTTCTTGAATACAGGCGAAGCTCCTGTAGTGGAGACGCTCTGAGGTACCACCTTCTCCTCGATAAAGACGTCGTTGATCAGGCTGTTAATGACATGAGACCCCACAGGAGCGTAGGACTTGGACCACAGCACCACACCGGAGGTGGTCAAGATCTCAAAAGCTTCAAGCATTTCAAAGATTATTTGTAGAAATTAGCACAAAAGCCAAAATAGTGGTATGGTCAGCGAGAAAGAAAAATGAGGGAGTCGACGACGTAGAGGAAGTTAGTGGTGGCGGATCGGGTAAAAGAGTTGGTTAGAGCTCGGAGACACAGCGGGATCTTCAGCCACGTATAAACACTTCTCTTTACTTGTCACCTCCCATCTCTCACCACCCCCAACATCCACCACTCCCTCGACGCAGCACCCAGTCCGTTAACCCCATCTGGTGCTCTCCCTCCTTTTTACTCCCTGTCGCATCAGGAACATAATGTATCGTGGCTCATTCGCCCCGCCGCCCGCGCAGTCGCCGCCTCTTCACCACCCCGTCCCGCAGCATGTGTCGACCGTCCCTATGATGCGCTCACCACCTCCACCTACTTCTCAGCAAACCCCGAATGCCGGTTACGGGGGCAATCCATACCAACCTTCACCCGCACAAGGTGGTAGCGGTACCTATGGTAACCCCGGCCCTGGCTTCGGCGGATTCATGGCCGATCCTACCGCGCAGATGGGATTCCAGGTTGGCAAGAGTGCGATGATGGCAGGCCAGGAATATATGGAACAGAACGTAAGAACTCATTCAAAATGTGGAGGATACACACGGAATCTCATCTAACACCGACTGCATAGTTCAATCGCTATGTTTCCATACCCGCCTTGAAGCACTACTTCAACGTTTCCAACTCCTACGTGCTTAACAAGCTTGCACTTGTCCTTTTCCCCTGGCGACACAAGCCCTGGTCTCGCCAGCAGGCTCGTATGGCCGCATCTGCTGGTCCAAATGGTCAAATTACCCAGCAGCAATACTCGTCAATGTTCTTGCCCCCACGAGACGACCTGAACTCGCCCGATATGTACATCCCTGTCATGGCATTGGTCACATATATCCTCTTGTCAGTTCTATTGGCTGGATTTCGGGGTAATTTCCACCCCGAGCTGTTGGGATCGATCACTACGACCGCTATTGCGGTGATTATCTTCGAGATTTTGTGCTTGAAGATGGCCATGTATATCCTGACCATCAACAATGACTCGCAGCTCCTGGATCTAGTGGCGTACTCGGGATACAAGTTTGTGGGTATCATTGCTACTTTGGTTGCATCGGAGATTCTCACCCCAGGCCGAGGAACTGGTGGCTGGGTTGGCTGGACAGTCTTTGTGTACACATTTTTGGCGAATGCTTTCTTCCTGGTAAGACTACACACTGAAGACCACGATGCAGACTACGGTGAATCGTTGCTAATTTGTAATTTTATTACAGCTCCGTTCATTGAAGTACGTTCTGCTTCCTGACTCGACGGATTCCGCCATGCAGACCGGTGCGATGCATACTGTGGCTCGGTCGCAGCGCAATCGCCGCACCCAGTTCTTGTTTGTCTACTCGTACGTCATTCAGTTTATCTTCATGTGGGTTTTGAGCCGTGAGGGTCCCTCTGCGCTGGCATCGAATGCCAGCTCTTAATGACGAATCGCATTGGTGGAGGAGCTGCATGCATTCTGGGTATAGACGGGAAGGGAGGGGAGGTATGGTTGTGTGGGCGTGGATGGCAGGTCAGCAACGGCGCCTTGGATTTCATACCGCACGATCCGCCTCGATAGTCACGATATAGCACGACTTATTGTAATCAAAATTAGCTACATGTTCCAAACTTACGAGAATTTTCCGAGCAAAGAAGATATTATATCAAGTGTAGAGATATGTTCTAGCAAGCTAAGGTGTCTACATATTGAGGGAAGATATAAGAGGAACAGAAATTTATCAAAATAATTATAATATTGATATGCATAGTCTAAGCTAATTGAGTTGATCGGAGCTGCCAGTGGTCCTATAAAAAGTCAGAAGCGGGTCCAACTAAAGCATGAAATAAAACATTGCAGGCTTGTGTAATGGTTCTCAGAGATCTTGGTGATAAAGGTAATATCATATGCCCGAAGACATCAATTACTATCTAGGCGTGATAATTTTTTAATCATTGAACCGGGAGGATGTGGAAAGCAAAGCAGAATAACAAAGCAGATATATACATACCCAGTATATGAGACGGCTTGAGGTGATGCGAGAATAAGAGCTAGAAAAAAAAAATCTTCAAGTAGTTAGCTTGAATGCTCAAGACATATCACAGTAGCCAAAAAAGATTGCAAGAGCAAAATATCAGAATATGTAAGAAATTGAATATCATCCAGCAATGCTGTATCGACACTCCGGCGAGAGCATCACAGACACTGGGTCAATCGCAAATTACCTCATCATATAAAGCTCAAAGCAAATATAATATGAGACATGTCGAACGTACCATTAGTGAGTTAAATGTCGAGTAGATGTGTATATGTTATAAACAGTCGTCATTGTAGCCATTGAGACCTCCGAGAGCATCATTTTGCTCCCAGGAAGCTCCAGGGATTAAAGCACAAGCAGAATAACAAAGACGTTAAGTGAAGAAAAAAGCGAAGATAACCTACGGTTCGGAAAAACAGAATCCCCGAACCAACCCAGACGCTGACATAAGCCAACCCTAGACCGTCCGCGAGTGGCCCGCTAAGCGAGAATTGTGTGGGCACATCCGAAATTCGCAGAGCCAACTTGGACTATCCGACTTTCTTCGACAACAACCCTCCGACTCATCCAAACCCGTCGACCGTGAGTGTGATCGCTTCAAGATAAAGAAAGAAACAACCGCTGAACTCGTTTTCCCCAGACAGCCTTCGCCATGGCCGATATCGATGTCAAGCTCGCTGCGTGGAAGTTGGTCGAGGTTGGCCGCCTCGTCCTGATCCGCCGCGGCCCCTTCGCCGGCAAGCTCGCTGCCATCGTTGAGATTGTCGACCACCGCCGTGTATGTGAAAATTTCCAGAAACCCGCATGTTTCAGTCGCTCCAAAAATCCCCCGAAGAGTCCGCGCAAAGATCGTCTAGATCGAATCAAGAAAAGAGAAGGATATGGAAGAAGCAGGAGAATCGGGGGATGAAAAAGAGCGACAAATACGCCTAGCAGGAATTCAGTATTGACTGTTCTTCGTTTTTCAGGTCCTGGTTGACGGTCCCTCCGGTGAGGAGCAGAAGATCGTGCCCCGTCACGTTCTCGCTCTCGCCCACGCCACTCTCACCCCCTTCACCATTCCCCAGCTTCCCCGTGCTGCCGGTACTGGTCCCGTTAAGAAGCTGTGGGCTAAGAACGAGATCGACGGCAAGTGGGCCAAGTCCAACTTCGCCCAGAAGACCGACCGTGTTGAGCGACGGAAGAACCTGACCGACTTCGAGCGCTTCAAGGTCCTGCGTCTCCGCAAGCAGGTACGTTCACAGACACTCAAATCCATTCCAACACATACACTCGATATACCCCATATTCTGGATCAGCTTGCATTTCTCGCAGATGCACCACCCCCAGGACCCCAGTCGCATTCTACTCCGCATTTTATACATATATTCTAACGATACTTCAATTAGGCCCGCTACGAGGTCCAGAAGTCCTTCGCCAAGGTCCGCGCTGCCACCAAGGCTTAAATGTTTTTACGACGGTTTGGTGCATAGGATGAAGGAGGTGTCCTGGGACGGGTTTCCATAGCTGGCATAACTCCCAGCAAAATCGCTGTATGCATTAATCATCTACAGCTAAAATGATTCAATATCCTTGATATCCCGGCAAGGCCCTTGTATCATTGTTCTGCGTTCTAGGCCGCTGGCCCTTTTTTTTTTCTATAGAATCGGGATTCTTTCCTGGACTGAAAAAAAGAATCAAGGAAAGCAAATTCGTGTAGAACAAAATCCCGTTATACTATTGCAAAAAATCAATCGTAATCTCAAAAATCTGTATATTTCAATATAGAGATATATGTAGTACCCTGATCTTAGTGACGTTGCGGCGTAACATGCACTATCTGGCGGGCCACATAGTATAGGGCAATGTGTGGAAGTCCGGGGTGGGCGCAACCGCCTCGCTAACGATTTTCGGTCAGTCTTGCCGCACAGCTCACGGCTTCTTCGATCTCACGACTCGTCAAAATCCACCCTATCCTACAACTCCTCGATATCTGTTTTTCAGGTGCGTTAAACAGGTCAATAGGCCGTTTCTTCGAATTCCCACAACCCGAAATCGTCATTTTCCGTCCTGTTGTGCGATTCGTGGGGGGTTGTTCGGTTCCTCCCACTATACGCCCACCCTCCCACTTCCAACCACCTCCAACTCCCTCGCCACTTGAATTGAGCTCCAATTAACATATACCGTCGATTTCGGCTATTTAGATTCCCCCACACATATTCACAATGGCCGACCCCCGTATTGAAGAGCTCGCCGATGACGAGGTCCCCAAGACCAACGTTGAGGACGTCAGCGACTCCGAGTCTGAGGCTGAGAACGACACCTCCATCCCCGCCGGTGCCTCCGTCACCATCCACTCCCGTGGTGAGAAGAAGGCTCGCAAGGCCATTGCCAAGCTCGGCCTGAAGCACGTCCCTGGCATCACCCGTGTCACCCTCCGCCGCCCCAAGAACGTACGTATATCTGGTGTGAAAGATTCAGCGGGGGAGGAAGCAAGCTTCTGTCATGGCGCATATCCACCAATGACAAGATGAAGTCTTCTCTGCTGAACCCTTTATGAACAATTATTAATTGGTGATTTTACAGATCCTTTTCGTCGTCAACCAGCCCGATGTCTACCGTTCCCCCAACACCAACACCTGGATGTACGTGTTTTGACACTCAAAGTCTAACCTGGAACGAAAATCCGAACTAACTTTTCTCTTCAGCATCTTCGGTGAGGCCAAGATTGAGGACCTGAACGCCCAGGCTCAGGCTTCCGCTGCTCAGCAGCTCGCCGCTGCCGAGGCTGCTGGTGAGCACGCTCACGACCACGACCATGAGCACGACCACGACCACGACCACGGCAAGGGCAAGGCCCCCGAGGTTGAGGCCAAGAAGGAGGAGGAGGAGGATGACGGTGAGCCCGTTGATGAGTCTGGCCTTGAGGCTAAGGATATCGACCTGGTTATGGCCCAGGCCTCCGTTTCCCGCAAGAAGGCTGTCAAGGCCCTGCGGGAGAACGACAATGATATCGTCAACTCCATCATGGCTCTGAGCATTTGATTTCCCTTTTTGCGTGAAGCGTGAATGATTCGCGATTCTCTTGAGTGGCTTGGGTTTTGCAGCTTGATGGGATTCCCGTCATGTCTGTTTTAGTGTACACAATTCAACCTACAAAAAAAAGAATTGAACCAATCCAATGTAATCTCAAAAAGAATTCCTCTTCCTTATTTCACTAGACATATCTTGTAATTTAAAACACCCCAATAAACTCACCTCAATTGAGATAATAGTGGTGTCATGTATGTATAGAAAGCAGCCGATGCTCGGATGCCGGGAGGTCACGTGTTTCCCGCATCCAAACCTTTCCGAGTCAAACTCGCCTGTCCGGCTACCTCCCTGCAAATCGAACTCTCCCCCCTCTCCACCTCATCACCTCATCTTCCTTCTCGTCACAATGGCAGTTGTACGTTAACCTCCATGCGGATTGGTACAGCCAGAATTTCCCGCTTTCCCGCCAGTAAATGACCCCCGCTAACTCCCTTTACCCGAACAACAGCGCAGCGCCGCTCTCAAGGTCGACTGGACCAAGGTCACCACCTCCCTCGGTCTGCGCGGTCAGACCGCCGCTTCTCTGCTGTCCTTCAAGAAGCGCAACGATGACGCCCGCCGCAAGGTCCAGATCCTGTCCGAGCAGCCCCAGACTGTCGACTTCGCTTCATACCGCAAGATCCTCAAGAACCAGGCTATTGTCGACGAGATCGAGAACCACTTCAAGAACTTCAAGCCCGCTTCCTACGATGTCTCTCGCCAGCTGAAGGCCATCGACGCCTTCGAGGCCCAGGCCGTCCAGAACGCCGAGCAGACCAAGGGCAAGGTTGAGGCCGAGCTGATTAACCTCCAGAAGACCCTGGAGAACATCGAGACTGCCCGTCCCTTCGACGAGCTCACTGTCGTACGTATTTATGGTGTCTATGTATTTGTTGGACGTGGTCGCTTACCACTTTTGTGTTTAGGACGAGGTTGCCTCCGCTCAGCCCGAGATCGACGAGAAGACCGCCTCCCTTGTCTCCAAGGGCAAGTGGATGCCCCCTGGTTACAAGGTACGTATAACTCCGATCCTTTTGTGCTTATTGGATGAAAATACTCATCTAAATTTTAGGAGCGTTTCGGCGATCTCTCTGCCGTTTAAACTTTGGACTTTACGTTCAAAGTTACCTTTTA
This sequence comes from Penicillium herquei, assembly GCA_039634405.1. Lineage (NCBI taxonomy): Eukaryota > Fungi > Ascomycota > Eurotiomycetes > Eurotiales > Aspergillaceae > Penicillium > Penicillium herquei. Next base: position 1,222,069 of record CP098387.1, on the reverse strand, counting down.
TTCCCCGCTTCATTATACTACACAATGTATTTGTTCGGTGTCAAGCATTTGGGGCTTTTCACCGGGGTACAACTAGATTCCCATCCATCGTATGGTGTGATGATGCGGTTGGAATGTGTATAGAAACAATTCAATTCAGATGGTTTCTGCGTTCTCGTGAACAGAGGCTTTTTTCCTTTTGTTGTTCCCAAATACTTCTTGGTCCTTGGTTCTTGACTGAAACCTGTAGAGCTCGGTCTTGCAAATACTTGAATACTTGACTTCTGTAGAATTGATCTCGATAGTTCGAATTCAACTTGATATTGGAGGATGTCTATCCATGGATACATCCTGTGATCAGGCCCACATTGTTGCTGCATATGTGGACTGCAACTTCAACCCTTTCGACGCACATTAAAGCAAATTGAGCTCTCTAATCAGGTGTACTTCACTGCTTGTTTTAGTATCCTGCCACGAGTTTCCGATACTATATTGACCTTGGCTACACTTTGGTAGTATCACACACATTTCATATCCGTCGGGCTGGGGTTTCCTGCCCATCAGAACCACTGGCACCAGGCTTTCCGAGGTCAAGTTGAATATGATATTGAGTTTGTCAGATCAATATCCTCAGACCCTTGGAAGAAACCTCCAACCATTTAGATCCATTCCATCAGCATCAAGAGAAACACGATGCCAAGACATGGTAATCTCACCAGCTTCAGATGTGACATTCCCTCTAGTGATTTTATATATCTCCATGTATCAAGACACTGGCACAATCTCACAATCGATTAACCATGTACAGTGCTATCATCTTTGTGAATGACCGTGGTATTTGACTTGAAATGAGCAACTTGAAGAAATCCAATTTACAACACCCCTCCCGAGGTTCCCTCGGACTACACTATTATTCGGCCCAACCTGCTGAGTGCATGAAATATCACAACCCCAAAATATCACCAAACCCCAGGTTTCATATCTGAATTTTGAATAATATCCTACTCGGAATCTTGGAAAATCTGAAAAGGCGGCCAGTTCTTAATCAAATTGCCCAATCATCTCTACTTTCACAAATGCTTCACCCCCCACTCTCCCCCGCACCACTCTCCCGACTGGAGTCTCTTCCCCTAGAGATTCTCGAGTCCATTTTTCTCTACAGTTTAGAAATAAACCTTCCTCGTGCCTCGCCCCACCTCGGCCGCGCCCTGTCAAACCCACTCCTGTACACCTGGCTCATACGCCTAGTTTTCAGTTCCACAAACCCCGGCTCGCGGCATGGCTTCTTCACTGCGGATTTCCTACCTCAACCACTGGACTTCTGGAGCTTAGGGTGTGAGCAGCGACAGCATCTGCAGACAGCCATATTGACGTGCAGATGGTGTACCGTCTCGCTTCTGCGGCGATGTCAGCGGGAGTATGTTGAGCATGCCATTCGGCGCAAATGCGCCAACCTAGTCTTTTCTGCAGAAGATCAAGACACATTACACAATCTGAACCCATTCTTTGACCAGCTAGAGAATTGGGACTGTGCTAGAAACGGTCATCGAGGGAAGGGTGACATAGTTCTTCATGCCCAATTATCGGAGAACCTCGCCCAATCAGGGAATTCAGACCCAGATGAACATCAAAGCCTCGAGTCGAATCCGGAAAATAAGCCCAAATCCAAATCCAAATCCTTTGATCGAAAACTCGCCATCTGGTTCCATTTCGGCGCCGTTCAAATCCGTAAACAAAACGAAGTCTACTACGAAACCGACCTATTCCGCCTCCCATGCCCAGCTGCAAACTCCCCTGGCCGAATCCCAGATAAATTGTTGGGACCACCATGGTCAGACTCTCAGTTCGAGTTTCTCCAGCTCCTCGCTACAGATTTCTACCTCGACGAGAGCAGTGGTTTGATGGACCGATCTGCGAAGATTACAAGTTGTTTGATACGCAGGCGACAGATTGAACCTTTCTTCCGCCTGTTAAAAATGCGGTTTCGGTCGGCGGATTATCGGGTTCTGAGACCGTGGCCGTTGAACCATTCTCATTTTCAGTTGATTAAGCAGTACGCGACGTTTCATACTAGATATCGGGATATGGGACAGGTACGGGTGGTGGAGACGGATCCATTTGCGGCTGCTATTATTCATCAGAGGTGGGATGAGATCCCCGCTGAGTTGAAGGGGGATCTCTTACGCCTTGGTCAGGTAACTCGGTGTGAATAATGTTATCATGAGCATTATTGTTGATGAGTACGAGATTACCAGTTACAGACTCAGCTCAGGTTGAGGCAGTTGCTGAGAAGTGATGTATACCAGGACTCTTCTTGTCTACCATGAGCTGTGCTCATATTCAAATGTTTAACTTCTACTTGATTCCACTTGAATTTTATAAATTTGAAGTAAAGTGACCAATAGAATTCATTTGCATGTGCTGTACAAGCGAATCAACGAACCAAAGAAATCCAGTCTATATCCTTGCGCCTGGGTATGAAAAAAGACAACTGAAAAAAAGCACTGATATGTAGTACCAGTAAAAGCAAAACCAATTCTCCCAACCGAGAATCATAACTCCAAGCCGCCAGGGCCATCCAAATTATGTTTCGTCACGTTCTATCATTTTTCACTTCGTCAAACCACCGCTCTTCTCCGTCTCCGTCTTCCTCCTCCACGACAGGTTTGGCAAGTAAGGCAGGAGATAATCACATCGAAGACCGTGACGATGCCGTCGATGATTGCGCGGAGGATAGCACCAATGCCATTAACAATGGCCATTAGGCATGAGCCGATGGCTTGGAAAACACCTTTAATCTGTTGCGAGCGCGTTAGTATTTGCTGGAAAGAGAGCAAGAGAGCCAGGTGTAAACGTACACAAGAGACGACCGCGCCCATTTTGAATAGTAGAAGACTTTACTCGTCGTCGAGTAGTGGTAGTGAAGTTGTAGATGCTGATGCTTGTGGTTTTGGCACGAATGAGATAGGTACCGAGCTGGAAGCAATAGCGTGGACTGAGGTATCGCTGAATGGACGCATTGTGGATGATTGTGTGGGGTAGAAGGGATATTTATTTTGAAAATCGTTGGTGCCGGACCAGCAGTGAGAATTCAAGTGATGATGCGATGGCGCAAGCAGGTTCGTTGCAGATCCTGACAATGACCAGCACAGCAGGTAAGGTATTGATAATGCAACCGGTTGACAATCGTAGAATTATGGCAGAGATACGTAACAGGGTCTCTGAAAGAGGAGATTGATAGACAAAGCTGCAGCCACAACAAGCTCGACAAACTTAAGGAGAGGAATGTTCCTGTGAGAGGTTGTGATAGGGCTAAGGACAGCTGACGTCGTTGGGAAATCGAAAGCTTGGTTCCTTGCTTTTTGGAACTTCTGTGCAAAGTGGTAATTATGAGGTAGGAGATGAAGTGGGAAACCGGGGAATTTCAAGGAAATGGATCTCTTTAAAAATTCTTAAATTTCCAAGAATATACCCTGTTGAAGGATCAGGAAGAGAAGACACTAAGATTGCCGATCTACTTCTGGTGACTTTCTCTGACAGACTCCCAGGGATGAGGTTATGCCTATTCCGTCATATTAAACTTGGCCTGGGGGCGGATTTCTTGTTTTGAAGTCGATCTTCTCTTCATCCATGCACCATGTGTGGCCCGCTGTGGCCTCTTGGTGGCGTGTGCTAGTGCATGAAACATGGTATACTACGATTATCCTGGGGGATCGAATCCAGATGGATCTCTGGTGAATTACGGACAGGCCGAAACAATAATTATCGTGTGATAAGGATTTGTAGTTCGATTTTTTCTGTTACATAGTTCTTGTCTTGCCCGGTGCCCCAGTGGCGCTTGCTTGAAGTATTGACGTCACGATGTTAGATATTCCCTCTTTTGGAATATCTTGCCTATTTAGGAATCGAATGACTCAGCGAGAGTGGGGTAAAGCTCCGAAACACGTGACATAGACAGCCCTGGATTAAGTAATGGCCCCTTGTGCACGGTCACGTTTCCACCAATTAGTGAGGAAGGATCTATTCTTGGAGTTCAAGATATTTTAGAGATCTATTTAGGTTCCTGTCCATGGGGCAAGCTGAAGGATGGATCCACTCTATAGATTATATCCAGCAATTTCTTTTTAGTTTTTTCAGTATATGAGCTGATGACCTTTTAATAGCTACACATTGTATCGGGTATAAGCTACAGTGCCGACTAGGAGATACAGAGATCTGCCCTAATCATATGATATGCTAACCCAATATAGTTTTCGTGTAAATTATCAATTCTGTATATACGCAGTAAGAATACCTAAAAGCACTTGAGTGTACTTACCCACACCTGAGCTTTGGTTGCGCCTGTCACTGAATATAAGGGTCTTTTCCTCTTAAACTCTAGCGCCGTTGGTTTCTACGCATCTAAGAGGCGCGAGCTATACGAGGTATCCAAATTTTCAAGAGCTATACGAGCCTTGGAGGTTCGTAGCAAAATGTGTGTTAGCACGCCGAAAATTCGACTCTGCTCTTTTCTGATGTCGTTTGCAGCACATATACTGCATAGATTCATCTTCTTCGTGAAATACCTAGCGGCTTACCTTCTCTTACTTGGCGGAAATGATGAACCCGCCGCTTCAGATATCAGGGAATTACTCAAGTCTATCGGGAACGAGGCAGATGATTCACGCTTACTGCAACTGACCAATAACCTTAGAGGCAAAGGTCTTGATGAGGTATCGGCTCAGGCCGCTTCTATACATTAATCTTAATATTAATGGTGGAAACCTTGGGAGCTAATATGAAAATAAAAAGCTCAGCTCGGAAGGATTGATTCGTTTATCGTCGCCGGGCTTCTTTGGAGACGAGCAGACTGGAAGTGCTGAGGAGGTCAATGACGAGATCACTTTGAATGAAGACGACTTGCACTCCTATCAAGAGCACTTGAGGGCGACTGCTGCGACGGTTGTGGAGATGAAGATATCGGATTCAATTATCTCTTAAAGGAGTGGGCTTCCTGGTACCGGGCCCTTTTTGGCCATGTAGCAGTACAAGACTATACGGTTTCATACTTCCATCTTTGTTACAATGCAAACCCAGAACAAAAATTTAAATACGAAATTAGCCATATGAGGCTTAGTGTATTGGTTGACTAGGGCTTGAAAGAGTACCTTTCTGTTTCCCGATATGGAAGATAATATCAGAACTGCAGGCTGTGGTAGTGTGTGGAACTGCCAATTTAAGGCAGAAAAGAGCCATGCTTACTTGATCCATTGTCCCATTTGGATAATGCTCTCGTGAAGAAGTAAAATTTAATTTCGATGCTAATTTCCGACAATAAGCTTATACAAGAGCATAAACTAATATTTTCAGCTCAGGGGCTGTCAACCAAACATTGAGCACCGATGACATGCTCCCTACAACCTGAAGCTGCAGGAAAAGGGGAGTCGAGGTGAATTGCATAGATCCATATCAACGGAGTAATTTACAGAACTTTTGAAAATCGATTGTGCTGCGTGTGCGTATTTCATTAGTGGAACTCTAGTCAATCTCTCACTTGCTGTTAAGGAACGAAATTCGACGAGTCGGGCATAATCTCTGCATGCTGCTTCTTGGAACCACGTGCAGATGGGATATTGGGTTCCACGCATCTGCAATCCTTCGAAGTCATACTGCGAGAATCTCCCGAGTCGGGATCTGCACCTCCTATTTTCAAGGGCATCCAAGATGATCATCCTATAGCTCGCCAAATCCCATAGCAATGGGTTATTGTTGGCAATATGTGGAATTTCCCCCTTTCAAACACTTGACTGCATAAAGCTTGAACAATTCTTTATTCGAGACCATAAAAAGTTCAACTGCCAGACATCTAAACACTTGCCACCCCCATAAAAGCCTGCATGGACCACACATGTGCACGTGTGCATATTAAAACTTCATCGGTGCTTGATCCAATAGTTGTCGTGGGAACCTGAGAATTGCCACACGGATTGGGCCATGACTGCGAAGAAATTTGACTGTGGGGACTTACTGCACGATGGATTCGATAAAAATCCAATCGTCGAGGTATACGAGTCAAAACATCGCGGATGTCCCGCGATAATCAATGCCGAGCGCCATGTGGCGTTGCAATTTGGCTCCATACTCTCAGCCGTGAGCCTTTTTGTGGACAGGGCAATGGTCGATCAGGAGATTTTTTTAGATCTGATGAGTCTGTGGAATCCTTTTAATTGCGTAACTGACATACTTCGCACTAGTGTTGCCTTGCAGTAGTTCGAGTTAACGTGGGACTACAACACAACAGGGCTAGAAATTTACTTCAACGAGTGGTGACGGAATGTATGGTTTTTAAATGGGATATACACATTCAGATATCAGATGAAAACTGCTTTGGTCTAGACATGCACTCGATCCATTCTAATTGATCAACTAGCAGTAAAATCTCTTGATACTGAATACCGAGATCGAAAATAGACATCCCTTTCCAGATTATGCAAATCTCCTGTCAAGCTAAGATCCACTATAGTAGATTATCGCACTGTTTACCAAAGCGGCATATGTACATTCAAATTTTCTTAGAAGGGTCCACCAGATGGCATCCACGGCAGAGGCATCGACAGCTCGCCACTGTTTCAGAATTTAGCGTGAGAGGGATCAAAGTTGTGGGGATGAGCGAAAGTTGTCAGTCTACTATTGCACAGATCGGATATCGGAGACGATCATCTACTGCTTCCAGCAGTCGCTCTCGTGTGGATGATAATGTGAATAGAAGCCTCATCTCAATAGGGTTAAGCTCAGGGGTTGATAGAAGTCTGCAACATGGGGCTCAGTGGCAAGCTTACTATTTATTGTTTCAGTATACGAAGTAGACGGGTGACAAGCTCCACCATACCACGTTGAAAGAAGAAACGTGGGGCAATCGAAGGAATGTCGTTCATCCGAAGTACGAAAAATCCTGGCCCCACTGCGTTTAAGGAACTTTGCTCCTTCGAGTTAAGGCCCCCATGGTGCTGAAGAAAGACAAAAGTCCAGATTTTCATAATAGCATTTCATTGTGCTGACTTAGTGCGCTGATGAACATTTGAAGTACTCCTACCCAGTCGCATGAATCCGCACGTTCGCCTAATGGTCTACTTGCCAGACTTGAGATCAATTGATCGTGCAACTTCAAAGATCTTAAAATGATTGAGGCGCTAGGAATTACTAGGACAGTCTCGATTAATGATTTCAATTGTATAACTTTACCGATTTAAAGACACACACTTCCCTTGCTCCTTTGAATGAAGTGTAGCGGTGAGGACTGTCCATCGGCACCTGGGGGATTTTACTGTTCTAGTCCACGGGCAAGAAGTCTTGTACCCATACTAGTAGGCTCCTAATTGAGATCGAGATCTCAGAGAATATTTGGAGGAGAACATTTGAATCAATTTACATACACAATGATTCAAAGAGACGCCAATGACTGGATCCATGAGGTTAGAATGTAGTTGAAAAGTGACCAATTTAAGAATTGTTGAACCCCTTTTGAGATGGCTGTGGACGCTCAGTTGTTTGCGGATATGCATATGGAAAGAAAAGAAGAAAGGAAAACAAAAAAAAAGAACCGCAATTGATTGACTCTGAGAAGACCAAAAAAGAGAAAGAAAAGATTTCGCAAAGCAAAAAAGATGCCCTCATCCAGACTCGAACTGGAGGCCTGCGGATATCGATCCTGTTACCAGGAACTTCATATATTAGATATGAGACCGCCGTCATAACCACCTAGACCATAAGGGCTGGAATAATTAAATTCCGATTTATTGGACTCATGAGCCACTCCAATAAGACCAGCGCCCGACCGCACAGGCGATTATCACAATGAAGCTATACAGAGTCTGGGTTGGTGCTACTCTGTAAAGAAAAGATTGGTGTCATCGGAGATATCTTAGTCCGACCGGTTCTAGCATGGCTTCAATGGCTAATTCGATCGGGGTAATAGGGGGAACTTCAAAACAACTTGAGTACTTTTTTAAACGGATAGAACCATTGCGTGCTTATATATAATGATGTCTGGAGTTTCATGACCATTGACTTGTTCATTGACTCGGAGGCCCGGGTGTGGTAATTTTTTGGTATAGTTACTTTTCTGTCTCAAAGATAGTGATTTATCAGACTAAATCAGCACCCTGGCAAACTAGTGTGAATCAGGCAAAGTCCAGGGTCTTTTGTTTGGCTACTTATAATCACCACCCCCGGGGCCTGTGGCTTGAATCTCAAAGCAACTTTCTCCCCCTTAATTTCCTCTCACTAACAAAATTTGAACATGCCCCTCTCTAATTTCCTCAAATGGTGTCAGGAAAGCAGTTAGTATTCAATATAGATTCATGCGCAAACTAAAGAGAAAACATTCAACTAAAAAGAAATTGAATCAGAACTCAGAAAAAAACTCACTGGCACATCCGCTAGCAAGAAAGAATTAGTGCCTCCATCCTCTATCAATCCGCAGTCTCAAAGCCCATTCTTCAAGCTCCCTTTGGAAATCAGAATTATCATATACGAACTCCTCTTCGGAGACCGTCCCATACACTACGAGCGCGATTGGAATGAAACAGAGAAGAAATGGGTCGTAAGTTCATTTGTGTGCTTTGAGCCAACTGAACGGATCGATTGGGATGAATGTGCTGGGAGAGGTGCAGCCAACTCTGCGAAATTCTGGGAGATGTGGAAGGATACTGGGGCTTTGGCATTGTGTTGGAAAGGGTGAGTACTACATGCAGTTATCCGGTATATCCAATTCCCTGTGATAACATTCTCAAAAGATACCTTGAGACTCTTCCAATTTTCTACGGCACCAATGAGTTCCGCTTTTCGAAACGGACAGACCTCTGCACCCGATTCCCTAAACAGATTCCCTCGTTGGGTCTTGCTATGATCCGCCGATTGACCTTATGGTGGACACTAGGTCCTGATCTGCAGCCTCACATCTCCCGCAAGAACAAGAAAAATTATGATTCTTTGTGGGGAGCTCTTAGCTCCAAGTTCCCACGACTGACCCACATACGGATCTACATTGACTCCTCGTATCTTGCTGATTTGGGGAGAGTCCCGAAAGAGATGTCAATATATGGTGACACAAATGAGAAGATCACACAAAGAGCATGGCTGGAGGGCATAGAGGCCATGGTCGAAGCCAATGTGAATTTGGAAGTCTTCGAAGTCCATTTCTATACCCGAGTACATCGAGTGCTGAAGGAAAGGGTAAAACCATGGTTGAAAGAGAGAGAAACGGAAAGAAGAGTCACGAATAGCGCTGTGAGGTATAAAGCGTATAAATGTCGGAGCACAGCGATTAAAAGATTTGCATGTTTTGGCACATCGTGTGAAGGACTAAACACGGATATTTCTGATGGGAGCTCGCATATAAAGTTCAATGATCCACAATCCGAGCCCGCAGAGTTTTGGAAAAAGAGAATGCGGGAAATAAAACAACTTGAACAGAAATGATCGGTGCCTGGATTTTCTGATGGCTAATCAATCATATTCAGAATGCTCAGCATTTACATATCGTGTCGATGAGAAATACATCATAGTTTTGATGACAGAAATCCGTCCAGATCATTCTATAGATTGCATAAGAAAAGTCTTCGGGTATCACAGTAAAGCTACCTTTGGCCACTCGAGTCCTGCCAGGGAGTGAGTGGTCAGAGAATCATCGCTTGGAGTGACCAGAGAAAATGCGCCCAAGTGGACATCTGGATGAAAGCCAACTCCTGCATATTCTCAATGGATGGTGTGATTGAGTGGACTGATGATATCTCAGTATCATGTACCTTTAAATCAAAGTAAAGTAACGCTCATGTGATAATTTCGAGTGTTGGTCATGAACCCCCTGGGTTTCTAAAGCTCCTGGCTTGACCTTTTGTTGGACCCTGCTTCCATCGCGTGTCCCGATGCACTCTCACTGTCATGACATTCATCATTGTCACGACTTTTTGGTTGGGTATCATTGAGAGGAAATTCCGAGACAGATTCTGGACACTGCCTGGAGATACTGTAGATTGACTTGACCGAACGCCGGAATATTGCGCCCGAGCTATTCGGGGAGGATTCACTGCTGGATGAACCCTTGGTAGATTGGAATGTTTTGCGGAAAAAGGGACGGAGGGTAGGGATGCAGGCGGCGACAATGACAACGTTTTGTTCGATTCTGAGCTTCAAGTTAGATAAAATAACTGTGTGCACTGAGACATCGAGATGGAAATGGTACTTACAGGCCCCAAAGGACTAGGGGAACCGGAATCCAAACTGTTTTATGTTAGTAGACATATCTTGAAATGGTCACAAAATCGAGTTTTGAGAACGTAGGGTGTCAGAATAATAAAAATGGGCGCCACTCACGAGGATCTGTGTGGTTTGTAAATAGATGCAAGTATGTTGCTTTGACGATCGTCACGATCGCAGATAAAAGTGTCAACCCCATCATAATGCAGACACTAAGCTTGGTTGAGAAAGGCATTTGCAATTTCCAAAACGCAAGAATGGGAACAACTGCCAGAATAATATCCGTCATTGCAGTATACCCACTGACAAAGTAGGAGTAGTCATCGAAGACGTCCGAGCTCCAACATGTACCGTCCAGTGTGGGTTTCCACAGCATTGCAACAGGGTTGCATTGGAAAAACACGATGAAGACCGATATGATGGCAATAATCACCTGGAATATACTCATGCCATAGAGAGCCCATTTGCGCAAGGGGTTGGGGTCAAGCAGATCGACAATCAGGATGGAGATAGAGATGTTGGGAAAACTGAATGCGCCTTCATTTTGTCGATGTTAGCTTCCAAGTTATATGAACTGCGTAGACAGACCGCACCGATATTGAATGGAAACGCAATAATCTGCCAATAGGCCGTCTTTTCATAGCGTTCCATTCCATGTTCTGCCACAACTGCTGCAGTATGTCGCCCAAAGCCCAAGGTGACCGAGTAGGATACCAATGCTGTAGCAATGATACTAAGAGCCTAGGAACCACAATTGTTAGCGCTAGAATCTTGACCCCGGTCAATTGTGTCATACCATGGAGAAGAAGATAAAGAAATCGTCCCATCCTGCCCGCTTGGTATCCACGCGGGAGAATATCTTCAAGGAAACAGTGACGATCGCGATGCCTGTAAAGACCCATCCAATGGTATTGACCTCCGCAGCGCGACTCTCGCTATAATCAACATTCGTGTCGAATGCCATCGCCAAAGGAATCACAGGAAGCACTAGACTAGATCACCCATGACAGAAAAAAACAGGCTAAGAAGAGACTAATATGGGGATTGCGCACAGGCTCACGTTTATGTGAGCTCATTTTCAAGGTTTATTCCTCCCGCTTAGTCCAGGGGCTGGATTCAAGCGATGCAACAAAGGCATTTAATCCCATACGCCAACAAAGCAAAAGAATGAATAAAAAAAATTGAAAAGTGACCCCCAAAGATGCGTGATCCTGGTGCTAAAAGTGGGTCAAAACGGTACTTTTGTCAAAGTATAAGTCGATTTATGAGGGATCCAAAATATTGGGCCATTTTGAGATAGATCAGTTCGTAAAAATTATAGCTAGGAATGAATATTATTAATTATTCCAAAACTTAGGAATTGATTGATCAACTATGGAGTACGGAGAACAGTTGATCGATATCCCCGTTATATGGGGTAAAGGGGTGGTTTTTCCCTAACGCATTGACCTACGCGACTCTGCATTAGCGCTCTCGATCTAAGAGAACCGGTTCTTTTACTAATGAAGGGAAAATACGACTACGACCCGCTGTGGGCCACTCCAAAATAACTGAAATCAAAATGAAAATGAGGCGAAACTAATCCATGGAATTGAGGTACTTTATTTGGTATTTTGATCTGCTTGCATATAGAGTACAAATCCAGTCTCTTGCAGATTCTCTTTTATGTATGAGGTCAGAAGCTTGTAGATCTCCACAAACAATCCACATTATTATTTGAATCAGCGCCAAGCAACTTAAAGGCTAGATGACACCTAGTTCCAATTAGTATCTGACCCGCGCCATCCTGGGTTAGTTTCATCCGTCGCCTCGGTCCACGGGTTGCTGTACTTCCGTTTAAAAGGCTTGATATGCAGGTGTGCAGACCTCATATTACGAAGGATTCGGTTAAAGAAAAGCCGAGTCTGACATCCATGGATTCTCCATACTTTGTCTATCCTTAAAAATCTGTTTCCCCCGCCAATAACAAGTCGGTTCGTTCATGCTAGTTCGCACCAGACGTTGACCATGCTCCATCCGCCCCGCAGGTAAAGGAGAACTATATTAGGAGCGGCACTTAGCACCAAAAAAGACATGCCTTTATTGGCTACTCTGATGAACGATGATACAAATGCCGACTGCGAGGCAAATCAAGGTTGATGATTTACTTGCTCAGAGCTAAACCCATGGAAGAAGGAGGGGCATGTGCTGAGACTCTCGTCGTACGAGGCGAACTCATAAAGATGACACCTTCCCCCCTTCTCTGATTGTGTTTCACAAGATTCCATTTAATCAGGCCAGTTTAAAAAATGGCGAGTCAGACCCCATCGGAGATACTGGATGGCATCGCGACTGCGCGTGTCGCATTCGATAAAAATGAGCCTGGCTCAAGAGAGGCTTTGATTGACTATGGTCGCGCACTCATTTCCTCTCTGGAAATTCCTAGCGAATTTATCCAGCGCACCTTCTGGGCAGAGGTAAGAAATCTCCTGAAGTTATTGATCTATTGTCGCATTCTGACTTTGATATGTTCATAGCCCGCCCACTCTGCCATTATACGTATCGCCTTCGATGTTCGTTTATTCCAGCACCTGGAGGAAGCTGGCTCCGAGGGGTTGAGTGCTTCTGTTTTGTCTGAGAAGACAGGAATTGATGTCACTCTGCTACAACGTTTGGTTAGACATCTGGTCGCTATGAACCTTGTCACCTTCCGCGACGGAGCCTTCCGCGGAACAACACTGAGCAACGGTCTCGCGGCAGAGAACTATCAGCACAGCGTTCGCTTTTGCTACGATACCTCCCGCCCGGCGTTTAATGGATTCCCTGAACATTTCAAGAAGAATGGATATACTCCTCCAACTCTGAGTGGAACAGATGGTCCCTTCCAGTCAGCGCATAAGACAGATCTACCCTTCTTCGATTGGCTTGTTGCTACACCTCCGAACTTGGACGATTTTAGCTCATTCATGGCTTCCTATCGCGCTGGAAAGCCAGATTGGTTTGACTTCTACCCCGTTCAAGAGCGGATGATTGAGGGCTTTGATTCGTCTGTCAATGATACTCTGTTGGTTGATGTAGGAGGTGGTCGAGGTCATGATGTTGCTACCTTTGTATCAAGGTACAATGCCCACCCTGGAAAGGTCATTCTTCAGGACCGCGAGCCAGTTATTGCAACTGTCGATGCCAGCGATGCCTTTGAGGCGCGGGCTCATGACTTCTTTACGCCTCAACCCATCCAAGGAGCTCGTGCATACTCCCTTCACTCCATTCTGCACGACTGGGGTGATGATGAGAGTGTGAAGATTATTCAGAACCTTGTCCCTGCTCTCAAGCCAGGATACTCGCGGGTTCTATTCAACGAGATTGTTCTTAGTGAAGAGAAGCCTACATTGGCGGCGACAAATATGGATATGATGATGCTGGCTCATTTGAATGTCCGCGAAAGAACCGAGGCAGAGTGGACAGATTTGCTCGCCAAGGCTGGACTGAAGGTTATTAAGATTCATACTTGCCCAGGTGTCGCGGAAAGCTTGATCGAGGCAGAATTAGCGTGATGGAATGGGTCTGTATAGTCAAACGAGGTTTTGAGACCGAGGCTCTAGCTAAGTTCCATGGCAAGCGATAGCTGAGGAGAGACACGAATAATTAAGAAACTTGGATATTCCCAAAAATAAACTGTTCTGCAGACCTTATCGCAAAGGGGCCTTTATTCAAATAGTCTTCTCATAATGGGCAATAGTCCTGATTGGCGCGACTATTTCCGCTAACGATTGCGGCGAGACCAGATCGACCTTGTCTGTGCAAAAACATAGTTCGCCAAGCATCGATCAAGGCATAAAAGATCGAAGAATTGATGATCTAATAAGAAATAAGACAGATGTGCAAACTTAAATGTAGAATACCGCTCAGAAGCTTGATTCGAGATGCAGCCTCAATAGTTCAGCTGACTACCCGGCTGATGCCTAGTCGCACTGAGCACTGCATTGGATCCGAGTCTGCAGAGTCACAAAATATGTATCAAGTGCACTGCCCTTGGAATGAAAATCGGCAGTACATTGATATGATGTGGGTTATCTCAATCCAGGATGGACGATAACCATCATGGCACAATGAGCCAACCTGGAATCAGTTAACGCTATCGAAAATATTCAAAGTTTAGCTCTCTGATTATTTTCCCAAGTTTGATGAGCCACAAGAGGGAGCAGGAGCAGCGCATTGGATTCAATGGACACAAGATAGATACAATACAACCTTGGAAGTACTCCACGATGGGGGATGCGGCTCTGTTAGGCAGAAGTGCATTGCGGGGAAAGCATCTCTATTGCCTCATTCGCTCATGGATTGAATCATAAAGTACGTGGATAAAGAACTCCAGGCTTCAGTAGGCACCCATGCAAGACTGATACCCACTGCCACGTCATATGCATATATTCTGTTTGATTTCAAACGGAAATCAGCTTCCTTGTCGGTGGAGGATATAAATTCCAAGTTTCTTCTCACCTTCTCCCTTCTATTTTCCCTCACTTTTCCCTCTATCCTTCCTCATCCATCATGGCTGATCCAAATCCCCCTCCAACCAATATGGCGCCACGCCGCCGCCAGCCTCGCTCGCCCATCTACGGAGCCGTCGATAGCACCTATGACCCGGATCATAGTCCTGCTCAAAAAGCCCCGATGCATCCTGCCCATCTCCATGAACTTTCATATCTCGCACCCGCGGAGCCATATCATTCTGGTCTACCGTATCAACCTCCTCCACCTCCCGAATCTGATTACAGTAGACAAAGCAACGCTGAAGTCATGATTGCTCGCCGTTCACCTAGTGACAGTGGAATGATTCCTCCTCCGACGAATCATCTATCGACATAATACCCCAGTTCTCGCAGATACGCCCAGAAATAAAATTTCTCTATAATCACTCCTCTTCAGACAATCCGCGGGTCATATGGTCTGAGTTTGAAGACCCAATAGAGGAAGAGGCGCGTACTAGGGCAGCTACTGCATGCTATGCCGTTGTGCATCGTCGGAAAAAGGCGTCTATGCGCGATGACTCCTCATGGAAGACTGACTCCTTTGTTGTGAATGGTGCTGCACTGAGAGGTGTGTTGAAGCAAGTCTTCAAGGGTTATTCTCGCTGGATGAAGGATCGCGAACCCTTTGTCTTTCGGCCACCATTTCAACAGTTCTTCCACCGCTGGGAAGAGCTTAAGACTGCGGTTAGCCAGAATGAATCGATCAAGAATGAAGGGGCAATTCTCATCAAAGAGCTGACCCCATTCATGGAGCGTCATCGCACGAACCTTGACGCCATCATCAAACAGGGCGCTGTTGCTTTCGATGACCTATGGCTTCTCTATCCGCCTGGAGAAATAGTCATCAGAACGGTCAGGGGGCAGCCTAGCGCCTTCAAAATTGTGAGCACCGAGGTTCAAGCATTGAGTCCACATCGCCGCGAATTTTTTATCAACATGAAACAATTCGACTGGAATGGCAGCTACTGTGGTTTCTATGCGAGTACCATTGTAATGAGCTCCTACGAAGACGTCGTTCCTGTAGCCTCCCTTCAGGCGATCCCACTGAAACTGAAGGGAAATGCGCAGACCATCGAAGCATTACAGTACAAGCTACTCCAACGCGGTCGCAAATTCGAGGCGATGAGAGGTTTTCACATTATGAAATGCAAAGGCAGTAAATTTCTCTCCTTCATTGCCAATCAGGCATTAGCAGAGGATGTACCGCGACCTGTGAGTTCTCTATTATGTCTCGCTATACTTACAGCACAAACTAATTGACATATAAATACAGATCTCGGGCAGAGTCATCATTGATGCGTATGCCTTCTATCACTGCCAGAATTCCAAGGCCCCAGCATTGCAGCAAAAAGAGGATGATGAAATCCTTACGGATACGAGCTCTGATTACGAAGATTATCCAGATCAGACTGGCTCAACCCCGGTCAAGGATGAAAGACGTGAGGATCTTCGCAACTTAACAGATACCGAGTGCATACTCTCAGCCCCTCATGTGAAGGGCTTGGACCTCAGAAAGAAGGAATGGTGTAAGTCAGCCTCTTGATGCTGGAATTATCCGGGCTGTGTATTGACTACGATGCAGGTGAATTCAGCGTTGATGAGCTCCATGATCCGGAATGGAGCGACGTCCCCTATGAGAAACTCGTGCTTCCCCCTGACGAGAAAAAACTCATCCTTGCCATGGCCGACCGCGAGCGCCGCGATAAGACCGGATTTGATGACTTTGTTGAGCGTAAAGGTAAGATAGAAGCATTTGAACTTTCTTTCGGTTTACTAGTCCCCCGCCCATTCTCCATCTCTCCAGTTTGACCCACAAGCACTACTTGCTCATGACTTATAACATCTCTCCAACTGCTAGGCCGAGGAATCATTTTCCTACTCTGTGGACAGCCAGGCGTTGGTAAAACCCTCACAGCAGAAGCTGGTAAGCAACATGATTTCATGGCGAGCCAAAAGTACGAAAGCTGACAATCCCCAGTGGCCGACAAGTACAAGATTCCCCTATACATTTTGGGAGCCAATGATCTTGGCACGAATCCACGACAAGTTGACAATGCCCTGGAAAGCGCATTTGCCTGCTGTCGACTATGGAGTGCGCTACTGCTTATCGACGAGGCAGATGTCTTCCTTGAGAACAGAACCTCCGATAATCTGCAGAGAAACGAGCTAGTTGCAGGTAATTTATTGTTGGACAAATTTATGAGATTCCTTTGGGAGACTAACTCAATTATTCTTAGTAATGCTGCGCCGCCTCGAATACTACGAAGGGTTGATGTTCCTCACCACAAACCGTACCAAGTCGATCGACGACGCCTTCCTCTCCAGAATGGACCTCATCTTACGCTATCCGAATCTTGATGACGTGGCTCGGCGAACAATTTGGCATAATTTCCTTGCTCGACTGGGCGAGAATGCGCATAGTGTTACGGAGGCCGACCTTGATGAGCTGAAGGACTACGATTTCAACGGACGAGAGATCAAGAATTTGATCAAAACTGCCTGTGTGCTGGCGGTGGGCGAGGATATGCTCACGATGGAGAATCTCCGGACTGTGATCCGTATTCGCCAGCGGATCTAGAAGAACTGAAGTGCTCAGTTGGTCCAGCCCATGACTTAACCCTTCTACAGTGGTCAAGTTGCCTTGTGCTTTGCGTTTAGAAAGATTGACAGATCATTCCTGGCTAGAAGGGAGTGATTGAATTTCCTTTTTTTTCGGTTTTTTTTGTTGCTCTTTTAGATGCCCAGAGGCGCTGTTGATGTCTAAAAATGAGATTTGCATACTCATAGCCCATTCATAGCCCATACCTTAATAGAAGGATGAATTAAGTGGGTCCTGCCGGTCGATCGCATTCGCCTTGACGGCCTAAACCTTGGCACTTCATTAGACAGGAAAGCCACTTCGTTTCCCTTATAAAAGTCAACATAGACAGCCTATGGCGCTTATTATAATAAAAGTATCATTGCTGGCCCGAAGGTACAAATCTAGATAGAACTTCCCCATCATTCCTTTTATCGGATCATTGGAACTAGTGAGGCCCCCCATCTAGATTTCGTCAGCAAAACATTGGCGCATGGAATCTGCTATTTCTAGCCTATTAGGATCGGGGTACGATGTATATGCCCCGCATCGTGTTCTGGGGCTGATTGGAGCCACGCGATCTGGCTTTTTTGAAGTTAGCGCCGGCCCGAAACTTCGCGCTGGGCTTGGGCTATGAGGCTGAGTTGGATGGCTGTGTTGGTTTGGAGTTGGCTTTGCGATTTCAGAGCCCATCTTGTTTCTTAACCTGCAAATGACCTAGAAAAAACACCTCAACTGAGTCATCATGTCCGATCCCTTTTCGCTCGCAAGCGGAGCGGTTGGTATTATCTCACTAGGTATACAGCTTTGCAACCAAATCACCGACTATGCAGAGGCATGGCGCAGCTACGACGAAGAAATCGAAGGCATCGGCCTCAAAGCTGAATCGCTGAAGGCGCCGCTCAGACAGCTACGTAGCTTTGTGGAGGACATCCGAGTGACGGACTCTGATACTGCAAATGATTTAGTTGACAAGGCGTCGGAGCTTGAGCGGCATTTGAAAAGATTGGAGAATAGGCTGGCTCAAGCCAAGCCCGTCATCTCCGATAGTGTGAAGGAAAAACTTAGAAACAGATTGAAGAAGTTTTCCTATCCACTTCAAGCGCGAGACGCCTTACGGGATATCAAAAGCGATCTGGATAGTGTGCAATCGACGATACAACTTGCGTTGACAATGTGAGT
The DNA here is from genome assembly GCA_039634405.1 of Penicillium herquei. Taxonomy (NCBI): domain Eukaryota; kingdom Fungi; phylum Ascomycota; class Eurotiomycetes; order Eurotiales; family Aspergillaceae; genus Penicillium; species Penicillium herquei. The sequence continues at coordinate 1,203,583 of CP098387.1, read as the reverse complement.
ACTATTGGCCTAATTCTCATACTTCATTACTAATGTTTACCCAGATTCAATGCCCAACAGGCACAGAGCACATACCGCTTTCAAGAAAAGACGTTCAAGCTCGTTGAAGAACTTGTAAGGCGCTCATTCCAGTCCCTAACTTCGCCCGCTAATATAACACATAATATAGCATCTTACTGTATCTAATATTTCGCGAAACTGCAAGCCAGCGCCTGCATTGCTTAAATCATTGTGCGACCGCAGTCATGAGTACGCCAACCTCACCGACACACATTCTCAATCCAAGTCGATCACCCAAGAGGATCTGGATATCGAAGCTCGTATATCAGAAATAACGCCATTTGCCAAGCGCGCCCGCGAAAACTCCACCAAGACACTCTTCCAATATTACAGTGGTTGGCTTCATCGACAGATCACTCTGTCTTTCTCACTTACAAGTGGAGCGGGGGCATTCTCTATTTCACCGGTTCTGGAGCTTCGTGTTTATCGCGGTGAAGACTGCTGGGCGAGAAGAAAGAGTTCTGAGGTGCGAGACCGCTTGGATCCTAGGCACAGACTATCTTGTGACTTTGAGCAACTATATGAGGATGACTTAATTCGTGATTGCCAACAAGCGATGTCAGCAGGCGAATTTGGACCCCGCGACATAGACAGAAATGGGTTTTCAGCTATCTCCGTGAGTAGAGCTTGGAAATATCTTGATCGATCAACTAACCATTTTAGTTTTTGATCTTTAACTACAATGATACCGTCAGCGGTTTCCAGAGATTCGGACTATCTAAATTTATCAGATTCCTGATTGAATGCGGCTTCAAACCGGACAACCCCAAGGATTATTTTGTCATGGGCATTTGCAGTGTTAAATGGACGGAAGATGATTACAACTTTGCCTTGCATCTGATCAGCCATGGAGCTTCTGTAAACTTCATACCTTCATCACAACTCTACAAGGAGAATGTTAGACGCATTCGTCGCTGGGATAGTTACGGTAAGCCCGAGTCTGACTGAAAATTTCACGCTATATCTGACCAATAATCTTCTGCAAGCTGTGGATCTACCGGAAATATTCGACGTCATTCTGGAACAGTCTGAGCTGAAGCTGCGAGAAATGTTGCAATTTGGAGGCCCAAATGCCAATAACCACATACCGGGCGTCTCGTTGCTCATGTTCGCAGTTGGATGGCCGGAAGGGGTCCGTATCCTCTTGGATTTCGGAGCGGATGCCTCCAAGGTGGATTTGAGAAGCTGTGAATACGGGCCTGTCGATGCAGATGATCCCGCATATGCTGGATACGGTGATTCAATTGGGCTTTTATTACAAGCTGGATGTATTTTACGAAGCGACAGCATCGTGAATTGCAAACCTGAAAGACCTCGATCGCTCATGATCGATGAATACGCAAAGCGACGCAGAAAACTACATGCTATCGCGCAGGCTTGTTTACCACTGGAAAGTCTTGATGGGATTCTGGGCCCCGGCAGCCCTGAGCCGATTCTTGACGTCCATGCTTCTCACGTATACGCAAATCTCATCAAAAATGGGTGGCCAGTTGCCGTTGACCGTTCCTTGGAAGGTGACCCAGGCAAGTTTGTGCCAGTATACCATCATGCCATCACTGATAATACGGAGCCCTGGGATGATCTTTATCAGGCTGGATTTCGAGATATTGATATACCGTATTTCCGTGGTCTCACACCGCTCATGGTTTGTGGTCTTCATTGGAAGTTCAATGAGAAAGCTGCAATCTGGCTGATTGATAAAGGGGCCACTCTATCCAGAAGGCTACCATTATTGAGGACAACAGTCGCTCATCTCTTGAGCTCCAGGGTTACCGAGAACCTCCACAGCATAATCAAAGACGGCGGGATTGGATATAAAGGACGACTTAATAAGCTGATAGGAACTATCAAGGAGAGAAGAGACAGTGTTTTCTTGAGTCCCTCAGCGCAAGATTGCTGTATGTGTGCATGCTGTGAAGGGGCCTGTACAACACTTCTAGTGGCTCTTCGACATTCCAATTCGCTTCTGAGCCATTTTTGGCGCTCTTTCAACGCTTTTGGAAGGACTCAATACTCCATGCTATTGAGTATTCTCATCGATTTGACTGATCGCACCAAAACGAGGGACCGCAGCATTATTCGACTTTTTACATTTGAAGCATTGGGACTAAGGCATACGTGCTGTCGTGAACTGAGCATGGGCTCTAATGGCATTAATCTTTGGAGAAGCGATGAAATCCCTTTGTGGGACATTTATGCCTCTTACACCCTGGACGATGACGAGGTGGAAAGAATCCAAGATGAAGACCAACTTTGCTATCGACAACTTGAGAAACTTGTTATAAAGTTCAATGCTTGGTTTGACGAGCTAGAACTGAACATCATAGATTTCTTGAAGGGCCCCTGGCAAAAACACATGACTCAAATTCTTTCAAGTCATGATCCTTACAACGAGGATCATATACTGGGGGCAAGGAATCTTGGCATATTCCTGGAGCCAACTGCCAGTGGACTTTACGAGGCTCCTCCCTTCTTCCATCTTCTTGGTGATCAGGTTGAGGAAGTGGAAGCTGACTCGGAGGATGATGTTTTCAATGATGAGGACGACGATGAAGATTACAAACTTGGCGAAGAGGCCAAGACTGGAACATAAAAACTCTTTAGCATAATATGTTTTGCGCCGGGAGATGGAAGACATTAGTAATTGATATACTAGACTTTAAGTTATGAAATCTATGTACTCTAAATTTTGGATTTCTTTCTTTCCCTTCAAGTTCTAACTAGTATGTATGAAAATTTCAAGTGTTAGTAGATACGCGCACGCGTAGATGAGCATTTGAATATCTCAGATTTCTCCAGGGCTTATGGTACTAGTACATACCTTTACTCCAGAGCTATCAAAGACCCAGAGATTAGTAGTTCCAAGGTTAGGTGAGTCCTATGTATTTTATCGTCCAGATGATAGTAAAATTCAACACACATACCCACGTGAAGACCTCAATTCCATTGGGTGCAATCCATGCTGAATAATACGATTATTCGACACCGTGCACCTGGGCAATCCTTTATGTATTGAGAGTTATGAGTATTAGAGAATCAGGCCTCCAGGGCTGTTATATTCTTCCATTCAGACCGCCTACTGCGTACAGCCCGAAAGGGAATGGTTGCCTGGGGCTGAATTATGTCTAGTTATAAATAGGACCCAATACCCAATCATTCAACCCTGGACCGGAAACATTCCTACAAGGCTGCCAGTGCATGCATGTGCCCTCGATCAACAGTTTTTTTGAATATTTGAAATCTCATTATCGCTTTTCCCCCAAAATGCCAACTGCCAAATATTTTGCTCAAGTCCCTCCATTCCCTTCGGATAGGCATCTTGTCGCCTTGCCCAAAGTGTCGCTTCAAAAGCTCCATAATACAGCAGCAGAGGAAAGTCAACTTTTGTTTGAAGCATGTCAAAATTGGGGATTCTTTCTGCTAGATCTGCAAGATTCAGAGAAGGGCAAGGAGCTCCTAGGACTTGCGGAGAAGATGTTCGATCTTACAAAAGAAACTTTTGATCTCGACCAGTCTGTCCTTGATAGCTATGCTTACAAACCACCTCATGATCTAACTGGGTAAGACTGATTTCTTTCTCGTGAGTCATCGACCCACTACTGACGAGTCTCCAATACCAAAGATACAAGCGCAAGGGCCAGCTCAAGACCGACGACGGTAAAATGGATTGCATGGAGCTCTATTCCATCAACCAAGATGATATTCTTGGTAACCGCCCACCACACAGAAATGCCGATACCATTGAAGCCAAGCGATCGGAACTGCGGCAGTTCATCGAGACTTCCAATGCTGTTATAGGTAAGATAACTCACGAATCTAATCATAGCCTCAGTCGATTCTCACATTTATTTCGACGCAGAGATAATCTTATCTTGCCTTGACCATCAATTGGGACTGGAAACCGGAACTCTAAGTGCACTCAGTCCCTTGGGCGAAATATCCGAAACATCAGTTCGATTATTGTTGAGCCAGTCTCAATCCAAACCTGAGTATGATACCATTACTCTTGGTGGACACACTGACATCGGAACCATTACGCTGCTCTTCAATGTTGTAGGCGGATTACAGATACTCCCAGCAGGCAAAGAAAACAAGGTGGAAAATTGGCTATATATCAAGCCAGAACCAGGTCATGTACTGGTCAATATCGGCGATACTCTTCTCGAGTGGACTGGTGGGATTCTGAGGAGCTCATTGCATCGAGTTTCGACAGCTCCGGGAGAACAGGCGCTGGTGGATCGTTTAAGTGTGGCTTACTTGGTGCGCCCGAAGAACAGTGCCTCTATGCGGAGATTGAAGGGAGCAGCCATCCCACAGTTGGAGGAGAATGAGAATGATGAGACCCGCTCAGTGAAAGAATGGGCTGCGTGGCGTGCAAAGCAGGTCATGCTTGGTCAACTTAAGCCACAGACTCGGGGTGGAAAATTGGTGGGCGTGTAGAGGCGTATCATCCCCGTTTAGTACCGTATTTACAAAATTGATACATGAAATACCGCAAACGATCGTTCCAACCTTGGAAGGTTAACGCCAATACTGCCCAGGTGTATTGGCAGGTAACAGGTCCCCTCTGGGGAAACCCGTCAAGTGCTGGTCGTGGGCCACGCCTGGCAGGTGGATCCATGGATGTTGTAGGGCTGACATTCAACACAACGCAGTAACAAACAGCTTACGATCATGGTCCTTGTTGATGGACGGTGGTCCAAGCGCTCTTGCATCCGCTCTTGCATCCGATCCTCTCTCCTTCGTTCTCCTCTCTCACCACATTCCTCGATCAGCGGAAACCATCCCCTCCACAACTATTCACCTCGACCATGGGAAGTATTTCAACAGCAATGTGATGAAGAGTGGGACTTTTGGGGATGGCGAGTGGGAGAGGCTGTTACATGGGAGACCGGCTGACTGATTCATATCATCTCGGTGCTGGATATTTGAATAAATATCATGGTGAGAGAGGATCATGGTGGTGGTGTGATTGTTGCTGTAATGATATATAGTGTTAGTTCCCACTACCCGTTGAATACTATTGACCACCTGGGCAGTACTACTAGTAGAAATTCATTTTCCATCGACTTCGGAACTCGAAAAGCAGTCCTTCCAAGGGTTGAGACTATTTCATCATAGGAATTGGATTTGCACCAATTGCTGGTTAATCTCACTTCTTGGAAAAGGATTCTCTCTTTCAGACAAATACACTAAATCCACGAGGCTCACATGAAACAGAGTAAAATTTTAGTCGAAGTCAACTGGAATGTTCGATCAAACCTCTAGACCTTGGAAGTATAATCCAAATCGTCTTAACATTGAAGAATACGTTGATTAAACATTTGAATGAACCCGAAACTGAATAGTGTATAGTATATGTATTCCCAAAGAATATCTAGATATCCGTCTGACCCACCAGCGCCTCAAACTCATCACAAATGGCCAACCTCTCCTCACAAGCCTTGCGAATCGCAGCAATAGCATCCTTGCCGATTGGCAACCGCAAAGGTAATTGCTTTCCCTCAAACTTGCCCGTTCCCTTAACCGCCTCCACCACAACCTTAGCTGCCTTAGCCGGATCTCCCTGCTGGTTGTGATTGGCAGCCCCACACCCAGCAACCACCAGACCCCGAAGCTCTTCATACTCCGGCAGTGGGCGAGGAGTCCGGCTGAGGAAGTTCCCAGGGTTCATGACTTCCGTGCGGAAGTAACCATAGGTGAGCAGCGAAGTGCGGATACCGAATGCCCCCAGCTCCAGGGCCAGGTTGGGCACGACCGCCTCCAGGAGACCCTTGCCGCCTGTGTAGCATGATGCACCGGGCGCACCGTAGTAGACTCCGACGCTGCTGGTGAACAGCACGGTTCCAGATTTCTGGGCACGCATAAGGGGCAGGAAGGCGCGGGATACGTTGAGGGGACCAAAGGCGTTGGTGCGGAGGGCGTTGATCAGGAAGGGCTCGCTGGGATGGTGTTAGTAGAACGCCAGACAGAAGGTATATGGGGTACTAACGTGGTTTCTTCGACAATACCGACGTCAATGTATCCAGCGTTATTCACTAGTACATCGACTTTGCCGTAGATCTCCCAGATCTCGCGTGCCTTGGCGTCCAATTCTTCTTGGGGCTGGCTCACGTCCAGCTCGACCACCGCGGCTCCGGCTTCTTTCAGTGCTGTGAGACGGTTGGCTCCGCTGACATTGTCGCGAGCGCGAGCAGTGGCGATAACCTTGTCGCCCTGTTCATTTGTTAGTCAATGAAGCTTCAATGTGTGTATTGGTGGGGGTTGTTCACCTGGGCGAGGATAGCGCGGACTAGGGCTTCACCGATGCCGGAGGAGCAGCCGGTGACGACCCAAGTGAGTTGGCTGGCCATTGTGTAGACTAGAGTATTTGGATATAGAACAGAGGGGGAAAAAAGGATGTAATTGAGGATTGAGACAGCAGCAGAAAGGGGAACTGAGGAGGGAGAAGAGCGAAGGTAATAAGTGGGAGAAGTCAGTGTCGGCTTCGTCACTGTTTTGGACCCCACGCAGGTGAAGCCCCGCCCTTTGCAGTGAGGCGCTTGTAGTATCGACGATCCAGTGGGGGCCATAAAACCTTCGGTGATATTTAACCGGCCCCACTTAATGTACTATGGAATGGGGCGGATAAGCATTCCAAGGTTATATTAAGTGGGGTCAGTGCGGTACTCCCTGATCCACCTTGCCCAGTACAAGGCAGTATTATACAGTACAGTACTCTGTACCTGGCCAGTTCCATGGTTATTTATCCCCCCGGGGGCCTCAATCATTCCATATCCAAGTTCACCCCCGAGGTCCATATTCACATTATCTGTTAGTAATTTGTCAGCTTCCTTTCTTTCTTGTCTCATTTGATGGTTTGTTTTGAACTTATGTACTTGAATATAGGCAGATTGGCAGGAATGGTGGTATTATGGACTTTCTATAATTGGTAATTGAATAGGAAGTTCTCGAACTGATAATAAAATTCAGATTTAATGATTGAATCAAAACTTTTTTAACGATCAATTGATAGGCTGTAGTCCATGTATGCCCCGTTACTTGGCTGCATGGTTGTAACTAGTAAACTACCCTGCATAATCAAGCGGCTACAGTCTGCCACGTCAGTCATTTGGGGCTAAATTAGCAGAGGGGCAATGACCTCTCCGAGGGGTTAATTATGGGACCTGGCTACTTGTTTAATGGCCAAATTTGCACTTCCCTTTTCTATTTTTCTGCTACTCGGTGATTTCCCTAGCATTGGAATTTCTTAGCAATCCCTTCTCCAGGATGTCTCCTTTAGAATCTTCTCAAAGATTGTGCATTTATTGTCGTACCCTTGAGACGAGCACCGAAATATGTCCGATGATACAGAATTCGTCGCCAGTCCCCGACAACCTCGCCAACACAGACATTCCAACTTGTGGTCTCTCGAAGGAAGACGCGGAGCAGATCCGTGAGCTTCAAGCTCAACCAAGTAGACTATGTACCCGGTGCTCAAGCCTTGATATTACGGCCTTGTTTTTGAAATCTCAACCGTTGGATAAACTTCAACGAGAACAACCACACGATTCTCCAGCCTTTCTAAAAGACATGAGCCAGAGAACGTATCTTGGCTCTCTGTCTTCCATTTTTCTTGTTCCATCTTGTCCCTTTTGTCGCATTCTTTACTGCGTTTTACCCAGATATCCTCCGTCAGGGCGCACCAGGGGCGGCACATTAACGTATGCCAAAAGAGTCGGCGATATGAACCCGGAGATATATCTAAACCCAGCACGCACATACATGCGAACCTCTGGCTGGGAGGGCTTATCGGAGGACGATAGAGTCCAGTACGCTGTCGTTCTGGCTGTTGAACAAAGTCTCTATGGTATGAATGAACTTTTTCAATATAATCCGTCACCTCTCGCTGATAGTCAGGAATCTGAAATCCCCACTCTTGATGGTCCTCTTATTGCTATGGAAAACGAGTTCATGGGGCCTGATCGGAGGGTTTTGAATTTCAGACTTGTTGATAGTAAGCCCGACTTGGTTGAAGTTCGACAGGCTCTTGATGACTGTATTCAGAATCATACCGGTACATGCCATGTTGAGAAGTCAAAAGACCTTCTCGCAATTCGGGTCGTGGATGTCATCGACCGTGTCGTCATTCCCTATCCAGAAGGCTCGGATTATGTTGCCTTGAGCTATGTATGGGGTGGCATTGCACCGGCTCCCGGGGCGCTGGAAAACAACTGTCTTCCACAGACAGTTGAGGATGCTATTGCAGTAACAAGAAGCTTGGGGATAAGATATCTTTGGGTACTTTTAACCAGCTCCGGGTGATGGTGATGGCGAACCGGTTTGATGGCTGATTTTTGTTCTTAGGTCGATTCGCTGTGTATTAATCAGTCGCCATGTGTCACTGAATCCGAAATTAAAGCAAAAGAAGATCAACTCGATATGATGTCGACTATATATGGCTGTTCAACTTTGGCCATAATAGCTATGAATGGTAAGAATGCAAATTCAGGCCTGGCGGGCATATCAGCTCCCAGAGGCACACAAGTGAAAGAGACGATCAACGGCTGCACTATATTTACCACACCGGTAAGCGATCAATGGGAGAAAGAGAGATCTGTATGGTCGACCAGAGCGTGGACAAAGCAAGAGGACTTTCTCGCGCAAAGGTCGATTTATTTCATGGGCGGCCAGATCGTATCCAAGTGTAACTTAGGCGGCATTGAAGAAGCTCACGATACTGCGTCTATGGATAAGAAATACCGCGAGCGACCGCCTCATCCGGCAATACTGGCTGGGCTTGATATCTTTGGAGCTGTAAGGATAAATCCCCACAAATACGTCTTCAATTTTCGTTCATGAATCGCTGACATCCCTATCAAGACGAAAAAGTCCGCTTACAGTACCAGTGGAACCACTTCAACAGCCAGAAATCTAATGGTCTTCTTTATTGTGCTAACTAGCTACACTCTTCTTCAAATGACTGATGAGAATGATTCTCTCAACGCCTTCCGTGGCCTCATTACAGCTTTTACCAATGCGTCCTTTCCGCAAGGATTCGTGCACGGCCTCCCATTGAAAAGCCATATAATGTCCCTGGCCTGGATACATGAATTCGGCGTGGTCCCAAAACGCCGAGCGAAGTTCCCGACTTGGAGCTGGACAGGATATGAGGGAGGTGTAATGCTCCCCCGGAAACTTATGATGAGTGCGGAAGATCCTTCTGCCCTTGCCATTCACGACGTGAATTACCTGGAGCCAACCTTTCTGTCTTGCCATGGGAATGAGCTCGAAATTGAGGGCTGGGTTATGGAGCTTGAGATCCGGACGGAACCTTTCAGTGAGGTCTTTGTCCCCGGTCGGGAGGACTCAATTGCTACTGTCAGAGAGGGAGAATCGAATCACAACAACGTTCTGCCGACGGGCCGTTATACCTGCCTCGTCGTGAAGAGGCTTCTTGAGGTTCTTGGATCGACTAATGCTGCGTTTGTTAGAAGCGGCGCGGAGTTGAAACGGAGGGATACCTTGTTCTTGCTTGCTTTGGATCGGATTCCCCAGTCGGGACAGGTTGTTCGAAGGTCGCTTTTGACTGTTACGCTGTTTGCTGGGGAGTCATCGGATCAAATTATGCGGCGAAAGGAGGTTTTGCGGCTCATTTAGTTGGCCTAGGAATATGTACGGTTGTTTACCAGGCCTCGGGGTGGGTATGGGCTATGACTTGTATTTTTACTTTCCCTCAACTAAAGCAGCAACCTTGGAACTTGAATTTGCTTAGATGACTCAGGAGTCAAGTATTTATTAACTAGTAAACATTGAATTAGACCACCATCATGTGCCGTGCATGGTGCATATGTGAATTCAGGTTGATAGTATCATTCATACAAACTATACATATAAACTAAGGGATAGGAAGGCTTCAAGTTTTCTACGCAGTTAAAATGAGTAAAAAGAATTCTCGTCAATACTAGTATGGATGATGTACGAATTCGATCATTCCGGCTTCGAACGAATGATCATCTTCAGAGGCCACATATCTTCCACGTTGCACAGCTTTCGGCCAATTCCCCCTGGGGAATTGGCCAGCGACATAGAACGCGCAGTTTTTTTTCGGGTATCTTTTATATGGGCCCCTCATAGAAAGGTACATAACCCTTTCAAAAACTACAAAGTTGATTTTTTTTTATTAATTTTTAATAGGGATATAGGATTTTTATAAGATTAAAAAAAACTTAGCAATATATTCTTTAATATCTTCTAATAAATTTTTATAATAGGATGTTCAATCTTCATTTTTTCATCTCCGTGACGTTCACGTTCAGGTTTCTGTTCTACTACCTAGTAGCTTTGATGGAATGTTTCCTCATGCATATAGAGAAAACCATGAGCACTTGGATTTGAATGATATTCTAGTATGAACCTATCTGCATATATTCAATTTGAAAATTCCATATATGCTGGGGCTCAAGGCCTTAGCTCCAAATTTAGATGTACAAGTCAAAGACACTTCAGACAAATCACATCCTCAGTTGGGGTATATTGAAAGACTCGCTAAATTCAATCAAGGCGTCCTTGGCCTTGCTCTACCGCGTGTTCAATTGAGATCGTTCAATGCTCTTTGAAAGTCAAAACCTCTTCCCTCAAATCGTGGAAATCCGGGCTGAGTAACGAATGAAAAACGGGGATGTAAGAAATTGGGGTCCAGTGCCCTGCGCATAGCCTCCTTTCGAATTCCCTCGACAGATGATGGTTCGGCGAGACGGGAAAATGGGTACTCTCCACCACGCCCTTCAGCCTCAAGAGCTAAGTAGCCCGGGGCATAAAGCTCAACGTCGGTTGTCCACTGCTCTCGGTCACACAATTCCATTGAGCCCGTAAGTTGCATGTGGTTTGTATCCTGGGCCTTGGCTTGACAGAGAATATCGACGATCGGTAGGTCCATTTCAAGTCTTGTATCTCGTATTAGCTCATTGGTCTGACTCAGTAGGTTGAACTGGAAGGATATTACTTACGGCTGATTCTGATGTCTATGGGCACCAGCAGTATCACTGATCCCATAGCGCCCATTCAATACACGCAGGTATGGCATTTTCATATTAAATGGGCGGATCTCAACGGCTTCTTTCACTGTCCCATTGATTTCATACTCGACTATTGTCAGACGCCCACTTTGGAGACCAAGTTCATCAACCAACATATATGGGCCTGTATTTCCAAGATAGATTACAGTGCCAATATGTGTGAGATAAATGGACCCGAAGTTTACGGTCTCGAGATCCAGCCAGGGTAGATAATCCTCTACCGAGGGATCAGTGGTAGTGGCTGGATTGAGGATCGCCTCTGATGGAATGTGATTATTGAGTAGACAATGCCCAGTCTCGATATCATAGTTGTACAGCAGAATAACGAATTTCACCCACCGCGCCCTGTTTATAGCATGGGTTTCGTCAACAGGGACAAGAGAAATTAGGGCGTTAATACTGCCTGGCTGAGCGGTGTCATAGAGACGTTCCAATGCTTCGGCTGGGTATCGAAGACCTTCAATGGGTGCACTCCGAGATTTTGACCCTTCTGTGCCTGGAAGACCCACGGGCGCACGTAATTGATACGACTAAAAACCATTAGTATCATAAAGGGAATTTAGAGATTTGAGTTGGAATCACATCACGAAATTCCTGTGTAGCTGAAGCCCACTTTTCCACCAGTTGCCGCCGCTGCTTTAGCTCATATTCTGCGTCGGAAGAAGCACCTGCATTTACTGCAGAAACCCAATTCTCTTGTACAAAAAGGAGCCAGCCCTTGACTTCCTCTTTAATCTCATCCCAAGACAATTCTGACTCTGGGTGTGGTTGGATTGAAGTGGGGATTCCCCCTGGCCAGTGCTGAACGGATCTTGGCATAATTTTGTTAAGGGTCCAAGGGTTCAAGTTGGGGCGGATCTGTCGATTCCCTATTCCCTTGAAAAGGTTTTTATTTTTAGTATTTTCTTGACCGCCAATGAAGAAAATGGCAGAATTGATGGAATCTTTGCCATAGCGTGTCAGTGGATACACTGGTGGGTCCTTTGCGAAGTAGCGCAAATATAAAGATCATGATAGAATCTTACATTCGGCTGTTCATCAATCCCCAGCAGAAATTTCATCACAGTTCCTCAAGTACTGTACTAATAAGAACAAGTGTGAGCCATGTGTCCAATCTTGGAACTGGTGACGATACTGACCATAAAGCCCTGCAAACGCGCCCCCGCCTGAGCAAGACGCCAGTGCTTTCAAATGTTTTTGATGATACATACTAGTAATGACGATTCCTATGTGGGCCGGCACGGCGGCGGCTCAAAGATCATGTTCAAGATCTCGATCAGGTGGGATTTTTAGTTTTAAATTGAGTGAGATGATTGAGCTTTTGAACTTGAAGCTTCGGGTTAACCAGTTGACACATTCAAATGTTTGCCCTGTCGATCCCGATTTCCCCCATGGGTGGTGGCCTCTCCCCTGGCCATTCTTACACTTCATCACATACATGAGTTATGTGCTCATATATCCTTCTTGCTGCTTCCTCCGGCAGTAGACTGGAGACATCAAGCTCTAAATAGTTCGGATGGCCAGTAAAGCGATGAACATCCCCCTCGAGGCGAAACTTGGTGACAAGCTTTATGTCTGTAAGTTTTGAATGTGCCTCTCGATCTGACGAAACTAAACGCTGCATATTTGTATTTTCGTCGCAGAAAATTAGAATAGGAACAAAAGCTCCGTCTCTTAATTTTGCGGTTGTGAGATATTCCTCGCACACAGACGTACCGAGTTCGTCGTCGCTCTGAAAGTCCGTAAATATATAAGTCGTGTCGAATGTTGCAGGCTCACTTGTGAGGGCAGAGAAGATAGTTTGTCGAATCGCATGGCGTAAAGTTTGATAACCTGGCTGGGTTCGGTGTAAAACAGCATCAGCGGGGTTGATTAGGAGGTGGTTATGGACGAGTTTTGCGGAGGACAATAGGTTGACGAGACAGCGGGCGATTGTCAGCTTTCCAACGCCCGGAAAGCCATTTAAGTGAACTATTGGGCGTCGTGTTTTAGGGACTTCTGCGGTAGTCATACTGAGGAACAACTGGCAATCAAAGCAATAATGATGAGTGAACTCAAGCTGAGGGAGACAACCTTGGAAGTGAGGCTAATAACTTGAAAGGGCGGGGCGTATCGACATCTGGATGTTATTACGGAGTATCTAGGCGATCACCTGGGCAACCTTGCAAGTATTACGTTTAGTTGATTGGGCACGAATTAAGATCAGATAAGGCTAATAATATTAGTCCAATCCCCGTCTACTGGTAAATTCATACTAAAAGTCGTATATTTAACCTTCCTCTCCTTCATGTCCAGAGTGTTGATGTGTATATTGCCTTTCTTTTTCAACTTATCTGACTACATCTCCCCTTCCCCAGATACGATCACATTCAATGGTTGCAAATAAATTTGTTTACCACATGGACATGCATATATGGCCAGGATACAGACTATCTGCCCCGGCCGCCTTTAGACTTCCAAGGTTTACATAGTGAATTTACACGCTTCAACCTTCGCGTGGGTTCAACAAATTCCAAAGGCGTTCGATGACAGATATTTTTATCTTCAGATCGGAACCCCTGTAACACCACCTTACGCGTTCTTAGCGTTTGTGTGGCCTCTTTTACGCGGGATCAATCTAGATAAGATTGTGTCATCCTCCCTGAACCACCACACCGCCACCCTCTCTGACACCGATACACACGCACATTAAATGGCTGCTAGTGAAATACTCCCGGATGGCGCACCAGTCATGACAACAGAGACCGCAGCAGCGCCACAAGACGCCAAGGATCATGACATGGCAGACTTCGGCGATTTTGTGAGCACTGAAGATGAAGAAATTGACGTTGAAGAGGTTGCCGAACCCTGGCAGAAGTACGATGTGAAGGAAAACCTACATGTCTTCTACCCTATTTATGTCGGAGAAGTCCTCCATGAAAGATACCTGGTAGAGCATAAACTTGGCTTTGGCGGTTTCTCTACTGTCTGGATGGCTCATGACCTTCATGAAAAAAGGGATGTAGCCCTCAAAGTTATGTCCTCGGGGAGAACATGGAGAGTGCGAAACCCGAATTCATGACGAAATCGTTCAAAATATACAGGACAACTCTCACCTTGTGACATATTTGGCAACATTTCTACTCCCTAGAAATAACTATTACCACCGAGTTCTAGTACTTCCCTTGCTGGGTCCATGCCTTGATAGAATTTTGCTGGGAAAGATGTCCATGGCCACTCGCATGTCTGCTGCTCGGCAATTACTCGAGGGCTTAGAACTTTTACATAAAGCCGGGATTGTACACCGCGGTGAGTAGAATCTGCCTTCTCCTTCCCCTTTTGATTGGTCTATGTTCTAATAGATCAGATCTGAATGACAGGAACTGTATGTGGGGGATGGTTTCTCTCCATACTCTCGATAGGCGTGCTAAATATAAAGCACTTGGTCGCCCACTAAAAGAAACCATACCATGTGTCGAGCTCTGGAAGCAGGGAGAGCTTGTTCGACCCGCTGAAGTCCCCGAAAACTTGCGTACCGAGGAATTCTATGTTGGCGACTTTGGTCTGGCGATGAAACTTGGCGACCCTATAACTCAACGCGGCTATCCGCCTGTGCAATTTTGCTCACCAGATCGTCTTCATGGGAAACACCCAAGTTTTGCTTGCGACATGTGGAGTTACATGATCTTATTTTCAGAGCTTTATCTTGGCTGCGTGCCTTTCCACTGCTTCCTTGATGGTGGAATAGTAGCTAGTTTTGCCAGATGTTTGGGTCCACTGCCTGAGGAGTGGAAGGATATTTATGCTCACCCTGGACGCCTTGATTCCTGGTATGACCAGCGGCAAACCCCTGATCCAAAGCATAATCTTGAAGCAACAATTGCACGCTTTCGTCCTGACGCTGATCCGACTGAGCGAAAACTTGTGCAATCTGTTATGTCCAAGGTGTTTACTTACTGCCCAGAAAAACGTTTGACCGCTACACAGCTTCTGCAGGACCCGTCTTTCAGAGCTATCATGGACGAATATGGTTGTTGATGCTATGTTCCATCGAGTTCCTGTACTTCCTTGCTGTTTCTTTCTTACCTGCACTGGGTACTTTTTCGCCGGTATTCAACCATTTTTCATGATTGGGAGCCTCAGAATCGGGAAAAAAGTCTAGATTTTGATGCAAAAACTAGATAAGTCAATGACAGAGAGATTCCTTTCATGAAAGTCTTTTTTAAGCCGGCATGAAATAAACTACAAAGGCCCTTCAAGTAAGATGACTCCGGGATTACTCGTAGGGGTGGAGGTAGTTGGAGAGGTATTGAGTTTTTTTATTTCAAAACTGCACAGATGTGCGTATTAACTGATAATTCTAGCGTATGCTGGTCCAAGTTAGGTTAGCACCTCGGGTTTGTAATGAGGTATCATGAACTAGGCATCAACACTGAGCATTTCTTTTTCTCAAAAATTGTAGTACTCATGTGGCCCCCTACGGCAAGACGTTATGGCCACAGCTCGCATGCCTATCTGGGCCTAGTTTAGCCCGGCAGAATTGAAAATTACTGGAAATACAACCGTATGCCCGCAGACCAAGCACATAGATACTGTAATAATAATCTTAGAAGCTATATAAGAGTTTTTATGTGCTTAAGAAATCATAGACTAGCATAAAATATAGAGAGCTCTGTACATCCATTCATTTAAAATTGAAATTAATTTTTGGATTATTAAATTAGGGAGAAGTTAAAGGGTATTTCCAGTGAAGGTTCCAACAAGTTATTGAAGATAGGCAAAATCCTACCGCCTAAAGAATATTCTGAGATCCATCCCTTCCCTTTCCTAACACACTTCCAAGGTTTTAATACTCTAGATATTCAAGCCCCGAATCACACTTTTCAAATAATCAGACTACAAGATACACCTACTGACCTCAGAATGTTCAATTAATATACGACTACAGACCAAAAATAACATATAGATTACAAGTTCTGTAAAGGCGGAGATAAAAGCGGTCTAAAAACTAGTCCTAAACAGGCATGCGAGCTGTGGCCATAACGTCTTGCCGTAGGCCCCCTTAGATGACGCGTCCGCTCCCCTTGCAAAGTAACAAAAAACTAATTAATTTTTTTTTTTTTAAAAAAAACATAGTATTCATGAAATTGAACAAAGTGTTGGAGACTTGAATCCGTTTTTAACCAGACATGCGCATCCTCTTATGAATGTTGATTCCATTGATATTTGCACATGAGGCCCTGAAGATTCATTCAAGTTCTCTGTACTAGTGAACTACTAGTAGCGACTCTGTTACGCGGCCTTGCATCTTAGTTTCATTTTCGGTTTGCAGCAAACCAGATGTGCAATTTCCACCTGCTCACACCTCAGGTCGTGATTGGTTAACCAAATAGAAATTTTGAGTGGCCTCTTGATTACTCTGGCTATCGAGTTCGGTCAAGATTGGACAGTGCGAAGCTCAGCTCTACATGCTGAGTTTTTCCGAGACACTTGCTTCCACCTTAACTGATTTCCTTTTCTATCTCATATCAAAACTTTCACACTCCCATTTTACGAATCATGGACCTGGAATATCTAGAGAAATCCCTGGTTGCAGTCAGTATTTGTTCTCTGATGCTCATTTCTTGTCTCCTCATCCTCTGCATTTTACTTGCTGCCATTTTCCTTGTTCTTTGCCTCACCTTGAAAGGCCTGACGGCTATTTTTGAATACTCTGGAAACGACTTGTGGGAATATTTGGAAGCGAAACATCAAGTTGCGAAGCACAAAAGCCTCCTTTCAATCGTGAACTGCATTGCCAAGTTCCAGACCTCGGAACAGGACAAAAATGAACAAATTCAGTACCTGAAGAAAAAGGAAAAGCTGGTAAATGAAGCAAACGAGAGGGTACAACGAGAAGTTTTCTTAGCCGAAGAGATTGATAGGCGACGAAGAAGCGATCTAGCCCTTCATCCAGCAACACAATCGATCATCGACGACCAACAGGCGGAACTTAAAGACCTGTCCTCAAAACTGCACGAAAACTGGAAAAAGCTCAAAGGGCTTTCTTTTGAGAGCCCTGGAGGAGCTTGGATTCGAGATTATAACAGAACAGTGTCTGCCACTAAGCAAGGGACCCATTCGCTGGCCTGTGCAGGTCGAGGCGGATGCTGTGCATTTGGATGTGGCTGCTGTGAGAGAATCCGCGCCTTTGGGGAAGTTCCGAAGGAACGGCCGGCTATGTACTTGTATTCGCATTGCACTATCACGTGTGCATGCTGCCATCAACGCGAAATCCGTGCCTTCCGAACTCAAGAGAAAAGCCTGATTTAATGCCCAGGTGCGATTTCTAGGATTATCTCATTTTGTAAAAATCCTGCGGATCATCCGGCTAGATCAATCTAGCTTTGACCAATTTGTATGAATGGACTTGAAATAGCTTCTGCTCGACAACTTTGAATTCAGACCTTCACTTCCGCTAGAATCCTAGTACCAGCTAAGCCCATCAGAAACATTCAAATGTTCGAAGTTATAAGGGAAAATAATTTCTATATGGTATTTCAAACTTCAAACTTGATTCTGGCTGTTGTGGCCGTGATGTTCTTGCTGTATGATATCTCAACAGTCGGGGTGGAAAGAACCCAAGTTGAATGGATATGCGATTGCATCCTCAATGGGGCCTCTGGCTGAGGAGTTCCCAGTTAAATTTACGGCGATGGAGGAGTTTAAGGGTGTTCATTGGCGATTCAATGTCACTGAAGGAAAAGGGAGATTCAATGGTTTAGTGGTTGGTTAAGGGTTTTTCGATACATATGTGGAGACTTAATAGAAACTCATCGCCTCAGAGTACTTGGAACTGAGTTTGAACCTTGGAATCAATATCCCGCAAGACAGAAGTGATCTCCTCCCATAACCTATTCCTGATAGCTGTTGCTTCATCGCTCGTCACGATGGTCCCAGGACTAAGAGAAATGTCAGTAGGTAGAGCTTCAAGTAAACAAACCTAGAGGATGTCTTACTCTGTAATAGCCTGGTTCTCCAACCACTTCCCATGAGTCTCCGCCCCTTGTGTCACAGCATGTAGAAGGGTCTTGCTGCCATTTTCAACCGTCCTGGCAATTAAAGCTTGTACCAGTTTCAGGATCCACGGTGCCTTCTCCCTAGTCAGAAGGTCCGACTTGCAGAATCCGGGTGCCACGGCATTAACAATCACGAGTGGCTCCCCACGCTTATCGCGAGGTACCAACTCTGCGATTTGCATAGTGACAAAGAGATCCATTAGCTTTGTGACACCATAACGCTCTGTAGCCCCTCCAAGGTCTTGCGATTTCTTCCACTGTTCCTCGCCGTTCAGAAGAGAAAGAATAGAACCACTGGCCGACCGTTCGGGAAATTTAATTGACTTGTGGATATCGCTAGTAAGAAGAGCGAGATGTGGTTTGGCCGAGGGATCCTGTTCTCCTGTGCGCAGGAGTAGGGGTAAAAGCGATAGACTCAGCAATGTTGTCGATAGCACATTCACTTGTATCCCTCTCTCCCATCCATCACTGGTAGTAGCGTATTGAAGCGATGCGATTCCAGCATTCATAATGGCCATATCGAGTCGTCCCCCATCCGAGACGTACTTTTGAGCTCTGGCTGCGAATTCTTGGACACTGTTGAATGACTCTAGATCGATGGGCCAGACCAAAATTCTCGACTTATCGCTGCAGCCAGTGGTTGCTTCGATATTGGCTTTGGCCTCCTCGCCTTTGCTTAGAGTACGCACACCCATGATGATAGTGCCAGCCCCCAGGGAAAGTGCATGGCGAGCAGCTTCTCGACCAAGACCGGTATTGGCGCCGGTGATGAGGATAGTCTTGTTTTCGATGGCCGATACGGGAGGTAAAGTCAATTTTGTGAAGAGCAAACCGTATAATCCTGCCATGACGAGAGATGTTCCTGAAGAAGTCGAGGTGAAATAAAATTCGGATCAGTGTCAAAATGAAGGTGGCGGATATGTTTTATATCGAGGAATGAGAGCTTAACATCCTGTGACGGCATTGCTTGCCAAGTGGCCCCAAAATTATGTGGCGCGATATGAATCAAGCGATCAAATGGTTATGTCTGTGTGAAGTCCCTATGTCCGTAAATTCCGACTGTAGCAGGCCTCTTGGTTAGCTGTAGGGCTCCTTTGTTAAATGATTGCTAGCATGAGCTGTTTTGGGGAGGAAGGGGGAGTGGATCCAGATCCACTAGTGTCCTGATCACCGACATGCCAGTGGTGGAGATAGGGGCCACTGGGAGCCACTTTCCACGCTACGGAGTCGGATAGAAATCGGCCCGCCCCTATGCAGGTCAGATCTTAGTGATTGCCCACATGTGCAGGTGGTGGCTACAGAGTCGGATGGAAATCGACCCGTTTTAACTTGGACAAACAAGCATCTCCGCAACAACATCCTTTTATCATCACGTGCAAATGTTGAATTCAATATTCTATCTTCCAAGGTTCTATGGATTGTTCTTTTATACCATTTTCCACGAGAAGTATATAAACTATCTCGTAAGGTTTGTTTCTGCAAATATGCAGCTTTACACCATTTCTCAGCTAGGCAGTCTATACCACATGCTTCAATGCTGCACTGGCAGTCCATAATGACAAGCCCTGGAGCCGGCTGTGGACTTATTCCCGTTTTAACAGATGGAACAGCGAGTTCAGCTGCAATGATTTATCTCGTGTGACGGACACGAGTCTAGATCACCCGTAGGGGTGCACTTGGGGGTGTATAGGAGTTTCCTCCGAAACTGGAAGAAGTGACATTCTTGTATGTACAGGAAGAACATGAAATATGAGAAAATACCAAAAGAAAAGCGCACGTGTGCAGCGACAGGTACAGTAGATGAACGAACAGCTTTCACATACAAACAATATCAATGTTGCCCAGGTACCCCATTGGTATAGGTCTTGGATCTTGTATTGGACTATGTCCGACTTGAAAGCTTCACTTTGATGCCACTTTGTCGCACAAAAAAGCTATTGTGGGTTTCCCATTCCTTAGTTGGATCGACAAAGGCTATATCATAGCGAGAAATAAGGGTAGCAAGAACCTTATGCACCTCAACGAGAGCCAAATGCTTGCCAATACAGATACGACTTCCACCTCCAAATGCTAGGTCCGTATTATTCATGAGGTGGAGGCGTTGCTGATATTCTTCTTCGGTCTCCAGTTTCTCATCACGAAGCCATCGCTCAGGGCGGAATGTGTCAGCATCTTCGCCAAAGACTGACTCATTTCGCCCAATAACGTAAGGATTCATTCCAACCACGCGGCCTGCTGGAACATGACGTCCATCAGGGAGATTAAGACCTCCTTGGGGTACGTATCGTTCAAGAAGCATGGAAACGCCAGGATGGTACCTCAATGCTTCACGGACAACTGCATTCAAGTAGGGAAAGGTCCTGGAATCCTTGTAGGATGTTGCAGAAAATGATGACTTCAAATCTTGGGTAGGGACCTCTGATCTCAGGCGCTGCCATATCCTTGGTTCTTTTAGCGAGTGGTATAATGCTGCATTAAGGGTGATAGCCGTCGTATCTGCACCAGCAATCATAATAACCATCAACCAAGAAACAATCAGCGTGTCATCAACAATGTCTGGGAAGTTTTCCTTCGCCCGGATGAAATTGTCTAAGAAGTCCGGTTTTCCCGAGTCATGGTATCCTGCATCACTACCCTGCAGACGGTCCACCAGATGTTGAATCGATATATTGGTGATGGTACCGAAAGATGGTGGCCCAAGTCTATAAACTGGGTTTTTGTCAAGTAGATGATCGAGTATTGGCATCTGTCCGACCAAGGTAAAATAATCCATTGCAATATTGGCTGTCTTCAGGGTGTTGTCAAAGTCGTAGCCTTTTTCTAGGTATCCGATTGGTTGACTGAATGTAGCTTGGCCAACGACATCCCATGTACCTTGACACGTTTAGCCTCAGTGAACCATAGCCTCGCTGTGGAATTGAATTATGGAAGTCGACTCACAGTAGGAAACCCATTCTCCAAGGTCGCATATCTCGGAATAATTACCTCCATCGACAAATTCCTCGTCTAAGCGCTGGCAAAAATACTGAATCATGTTGTCGATGTGAGGCTCAAGCGTGAGGATTCCATTCAGAGAAAAGTACTTCGAGACAGGTCTTTTCTGTGCTGAATGCACTTCTGGCTTGCATTCACTGAATAGATTATAAATAATCTTTCCGTTATTCAAAGCACTGCTACCATGGTAGAACTCGGTCTAGAACTTAAAGGAAACGCCATTAGTTGAATATATAGTAGCGGTTTCGGACCTGTCCGCCGAGGTAAGAGACACTGACTTTGATATAGTTCTCCTTGGTGTTGTAAATAGTCTTGATCAACTCAGGAATATCCAAGTCGAGGACGTTGGGGGCGATCCGCACCACTGGGCCATATTTTTTGTGTAGCTCATGGATCACCAAATGATAGTTTCCTCGCCGGACATGAAACATTCGCCAGAGGTTTGTCCATCCTAGGAAAAAGATGTGTCAAACGTGAATATGAGAAGCTCACAAAACATTCAACCAGGTAGATAAAACCATCCGAGCTAGCTTACCGGCAAGGAATGGGCCAGGAAACTGGCGCAGGGGCGAAGTAAGGTACGATGCCAAATACCAGAAAGGCAAAATCGCCACAGAAACATACACAAGCCCGGCGATGTGTACTATAAAGGCACTTATCTGAAGCATAGCTGTGATGTTTCAAGATTGTCGTCGAAAATTCTTCAATCGGATACAGATTCGTGATAAAGTTGTAAGTGATTTGGGTTGCAAGTCGATAGTCACGAAGATTGCTTCCAAGGTTGAGAAAACACTTAATATTTCAACATCCTCAGATTATTTACCACGCTATGACAGTATAGCCAGTTTGAGCGGGGTTGCACCAGCGCATACACGGGAGGGGGATTTTTCTGTCGCGTACGGCGCTGTCGATCGGTGCCCACGTTTCACCTTGGATGCATATCAAGTTACACAGGCTATCAAAGCGTTCGATATGGTTCCCTTCCAGAGGAATTATTGAGTGAAAATTGAGTGCTCTAAGATCCAGCTGCGTCAACCTCTGTTCTGCCTGGCCCATACCTTACCTACCGCAGGCGTCGTCACGGTGCTAATTCTCCCGAGGTGAAGGCAAAAATGGCACAAGAAGACAGTGTATTATTACAAAAAACTTTAGCCTACGCATCCATGTGTGAGAGACTGACCATTCTAGATCAGCCGACCAGACCAAGTCAATAAGGTCAATAATTTGGTAAGAAAACATGTTGAAAGCTAGCATGCCATTATAATAGTTGTATCTAGCCTGAGCCAACTGGTGATCCATACGATATCTGCTTCAACCGTGGAAGTTAGAACAAGAGGCACTTGAAGGGGGAGAGAGGGAGAGATCTTGAGCCCTGAAGCACTCAACGAGAGAGGAAAGCAAATTTGAGCCTACTGCCAGTTTGATTTTGCTTCAACCTGCGTACAAAGGCTGGAATTCCAGACGACTAGATAGAGTAGCGAAACTATAGAAATCCTGTTTTCTTTTTGAAATTCTTTATTTCTCCCTTCTCAAGTTCTAAGAAAAGGCTGAATCTAGAGAGTGATCACCACCTGGCATTCATTTTCGAAAATATTTCGAAGGTAAAGCCATTGATTTTTTGACAGCTTGAAAATATGGTTGCGCCAAGACTACCAGACGGTGGAGTCTCAGTCCACATTCCTGGGCTTGAACCGCACGCGAAATTCACGTTTTAAATTATCCTCACCCTCATCACCTCTCAGTCGTTTCATAAGCATACGCATTGCAATCTTGTTTCCAGATTTCTCCGCCCTCTGTAGCGGTGTTCCCAAGTCTCCACCCTCGACCTCGATATCTGCATCCCAATCCAGGAGCAACCTTACGCAGCATATATGGCATTTCCTCTGGCAGGGATGCTTGAAAATGTCTGCTAAGCACATGTCTTCCCACTCTTGCTCCACCAACACCGCTATAGGTGTGCCAAAACGATCACTCTTGGCATTTACGTCCGCCCCTGATAAGAGCAGAAGCTCGACAGTCTTCCAGCTCCCAAAAGCTGCAGCTGCGTGAAGTGCTGTCCCATATTTGCCCCCTTGGCGAGAAAGGTCTGCTCCGTGAGCAATGAGGGCCTCAGCTCGATTTTTGTCATCCTTCATAGCTGCTATATACAACAGCGTGGATCCAGTTTCGAGGTCTGTCGTCTCCGGGGACACACCCTGCTCAAACAGATATTCAAGCATCTCATTGGACTTGCAGGGGAAGCATCCCACAATGAAACGGGAGAGTAGCTCATGTATTTGAGCGGACGCCCAGGCTTGTGACTCAAGAATGAGAGATGTACATGCAACTTGTTCAGCGTGAATGGCCGCTCTCAAAGCTGCTTCAATGACCGTGGACCCGTATTTTATATGCTGGAGTAGTATGGTGACAATCTCGACCAGCCCCTCGCGAGAAGCGACTACCAACGGATCACAATGTTCATCCACCACTTCCTCCGGAGGCAATGATGGCTTGAGGCTCAATATGGCCTTGATTGTGGATAGCGCCTCTCCTTGACCGTTCAGTGCAGCCTGGACAGCAGATTTGACATCACCATCTGAAAAGACATTTCTTGTGCCAAGATAATGGATCTTATCCACGTCGGTGTCACGAGCAGCCCAGATCAAAGCCCTTGAACCGAGATCGGATTCATCAAATAAGTCGTAATGACGGGCATCTAAAGTTTTCAAGACCTTAACATTGGCAAGTCGAGCGATGTCATGAGATATTTCCTTGATCTTGTTTGCCAAATCATCCGTCCCCGCTCCTTCACGAAGAAGGATACCAAGTACTTCGACCCAATTTGGTGGATTGTCTGTCCAATGCCAATCCCTAGATCTCTTGATTTTTTGGATTGCGACATCTAATGCCAGGTTGCCATTTTTGTCACGACTGTTGATGTCGGCTCCATTCTGTAATAGAACAGCGACAACAGAACTTCTTCCTTCATTAACTGCTAAAATGATTGCGTCAGGCCAGCTATTTAGCTCAAAATGTGTGAGAACAGCTTGCACAAAATCACCATGTCCCAGGTTGCAGGCGTATCTGAATGCGCCATCAATGTCTTTTGCATCAAACCCTTGGGAAACTGCTCCTTCAAGCAGGATGGCAATGACATCTTTGTGCCCGTGAGCCAGGCTTGTCTCCAAAATGGAGGAAAACGTGTCATTTGATGCATACCCCAGTGGATCATGTTCGAATAAGAGTTTTGCACACGATGAATGCCCCCAAAAACATGCTGCAAACAAGGGAGTGCAATATTCCTGGCTGAACATGTACTCATCAACAAGCCTTCTTCTTTGTAAACGTAACTTTCCTCTTCGGTGGACATTGGCCCCTTTTCTGAGGAGGAGAGATATTATGGATTCATGCCCATAGGAAGCGGCAATATGGAGCGGGACTGGGACAAAGTATTCTTGGCGCCTCTTTAATCTTGCGTCTCCAGAATCAACAGGCGGAGGGGTAGCGTTACCATCGACCTGGGCTCCTTCTTCGAGCAGATATTTCAAAATTCCTTCTTGGCCATTTTCTGCAGCGAGGCAGAGCGCTGTTTTCGTATTCTGTTCGACATCATCCACATCAATACCATGATCGAGAAGCAATTTGATAATATCAAGGTGACCCCCTTCTGATGCAGATTGCAGCGCGTTCCCAATGTTCTTCCCCGGTGCCTCGACATTCGCACCTCGAGCTAGTAAGAGTTGAACAACCTCGATATGCCCCGCATTGCATGCAACCTGAAGCGCGTTGCCATTTTCCCCACCTTCATCCTCGATGTTTGCTCCTCGATCTAACAGGAATTCGACAGCCCCAAGATGTCCTCGCTCTGAAGATACCTGAAGACAAGATCCAAAAACTCCCCAATGCGTATCGATTCCGGCCCCTCGAGACAACAATATATCTGCAATTTCGAAGTGACTAGACTCTAGGGCTGCCTGTAAAGGAGTACCTAGTGTCTTTCGCACAGCATTAATGTCTGCATTATGGTCTAGAAGACATTTCACCACGGCTTGCTGCCCCCAGAAACACGCAATCTGCAGCGCCGTATACGCACACCCGTCATCATACTCGTCATCTTCGTCACGAGCGTCCTTGACATCAAGTATGGCTCCTTGGTTAAGTAAAAATTCGACCAATTTGACATTGCCACATCGAGCAGCGATTTCTAGAGGTCCCAGCTCTGACGGTATGTCTAGGTTCTTTGCCCCTGCTCTTAAGTTTGGAAGTCGGATTCTTTTTGGCTTGTCAGACATGCCGCATGGGTAAACTCTTCCAAAGCGTCCCGGGTTCAGCCTTGCACCTGTCGCTAGAAGAAATTTTACAATACGCTCGTGTCCAGCATAAACTGCAGCTTGCAGCGCATCACGAAAGCGCCCATGCGGTCGAGCGGGATCGGGCTCCAAAGGAGCACCGCGCTCAATTAAGAGCCTGGCAACCTGCTCATGTCCATGAAAACAAGCCGCCTGTAATGGGGTCCAGAATTGTCCGCCACTACCATTCACAGATGCACCATGGTCCAAAAGTAGAAGCATTATGTCCACATTTCCTGAAGTGGAAGCTGCCTGAAGGGCATCACCTAGCTCTCGATCTTCAATATTTGGATCAGCACCGATTTTGAGGAGGTGGCTCGTAATTTCAATGTTATTGGCAATGACGGCAGCGCGCAAGGGGAATCCGAAGCGCCCACGAACATCAGCCTTCGCTCCAGCATCGATGACGAGCTTTACAAGTTCCAAGTTTTGACCAGCAATCGCTGCGGCCAAAGCGTTGCCAAAATAGCCTTTGTTCTCGTTGATAGCAACATTTCCTTGGAGAAGTGCTTTGGCTCGTCTTTTCTTGCCACCGAAGAGAGCTACTTGTAAAGGATCAGGTTGGATCTGTGCCGTAAAGATGCCACATTTTCCGTCTAGAAATTGCTGAACAATGTGGAAATCCCCTTTGAAACAGGCAGATTCCATCGCGTCGTCGAACTGATTCTGTGCTGTGAAATGAAGTCCGCCATCGATCAAAGCCTGCGCAACATGATCATGACCACTTGCTAGAGCTGCCTGGAATGGACTAGAATATTCACCCTGCCCAGCCCGAGGGAAAGATGCGCCTTGTTGAAGCAATATCTTTACGATTTCTCCTTGTCCCCCAAAACATGCAGCTTGAAGTGCATTTCCGTATTGGTTTCCCGGTGCATCTACAGAAGCCCCTAGCATGAGAAGCTTCTGAGCTACCACAGTATGGCCCCAACGTGCAGCGAGATATAAGCCCGAGGTATTGTGTTTGTTTAACTGTTCCAAGTCAATTTCTTTGATGAGCTCAGGCGATTCGAGTATTTCAATGAAGCCAAAGCAAGATGCTGCGAATATTGCGGATCGTGGTGAGGAGAGACATTCTTCTAGTTTCCTCTCCAGCGAGTTGCTCCAACCTGGACCTTGCACAGTTTCTCTGCTATCAACACATTCAAGCCAATCCTCGAAGTGTTCTTCTTCAGTGAAGAATTCTTTGATCGACCCACTGATGGATAGTCGTTGATATGAGCTCAAATCTTCCACATGAGCAGGCCAGTATTTGGTGGAGTAATTGAGGAGAATGTCTTCATCGAACTTTCCACATAAATATGTGTTCAAACACCTCTGTGCAATGCTCAAATTGGCCTCGTGGGTGGGGTAGCCATCTGCAGTTTCAAGAAATCTATATCAACACTGTCAGCTTTGTATATCGGAATTCAATTGGTTTCAGCCCTTACTCTCGGACCGACACATGTGCCAAACGTAAGGTATCCGAGATCTTGTCAACCACGACCAGGTTACAGCAGTAGTCAACAATTTCCGTGGTTGATATGGAGCTTTTGGAATCGCAGATTGCAGCTAGGAATTCCGGAATTGAAAGCTGCCGTTTTGCGCACTGTAGCCACTGTAAGGTTTGTATTGCGACTCTGCGTGGATTTTCACCCATGCCCTGGATTTTGCGGTAAATGACTTCATATGATTGGCGGAGAGTCGACGGAAGTGAATTCAATGCTTGATGAATACTTTCAATGTCCTTGATGCGCTCGGTATTGCCGATAGTTTCCAGCTGGAGAGTCACCCAGAGGAACCTAGGATAGTTAGAAATAATCTCAAAAGTCAGTGTAAATCTCCCTAAATTAACTCACATTCCTTGTGCACCCTTCAAAAGCTTCTGCGTTATCTCTTTCTCAAGCTTCTCAAGCGCTTGCGCTGATTCACCATGCATTGAAGACCACTTTTTAATGAAACCTTCAACCCGAGATTTCACAAACTTCTCTAGATCTGCATCACTCATTTCGGGGGTCACTTCTAAGACCTCACCCTTCCCCAAGTAAACTGCGATATCCCTTTCTTGCCGACTCGACACAAAAGTCTTGACAACATCTCGACACCGATGTCGGATTTCTTTCAAAGATTCGAGAACAACTTCTCGCTGTTGAGAACTGCACTCATCCAATCCATCAATGACAATTGTGAGTGGAGTTGTCCGGCCAACCTCACAAATGATGTCGATACATTCTTCAATTGTTAGCGGTGCTGGTCTTTCCCCAATTTGGCCAGCCTCTTTCTTCCTCTCTTCGTAGGCTTCTACCAAAGGGCGCCTTAACTGACTACCATCCTTGACCATAGATAGCTGTTTGGCCAAAGACCGTAGTATACCTTGAGAGTCACAGCGTTCCGGTTCTGCAGGATTTCGCGAACAGAAGAAATGAGCTATCGGTGCTGTCGGAGCTACACCTTTCTTGCGCTGGTGGAGATTCTGGACGACAATCGCCCTGATAATAGTCAATATTATGAACACGTTAAATTTTCAGCCAGTGAACCTACGCCAGCTTTGTCTTTCCGCAGCCAGCTGGGTATCTTGTTAGCCAAAAGATATAGTGGCAGAGTTGCTTTAGGTGACTGGACTTACGTATCCCATATAGCCAGAAAGTCTCAGAGCTACTCGAATTCCTCCAGGTATTGAATCCCGGATAATTTAGCAGCCATTCACCCGACCGAGGGAGTATGGCTGTCCTTGCCTCTCTGTAGTGCTGCTGTACCGGAATAGTGGAGATCCATTGCAGCAGATCACTCCTTTGATTCTCTAGTAAAGGTGAGTACCTATCATCAATTCCTCAGACTAGGAGATGCTCTCTCACCTTCGAAGGCACCATGGAGCTCAGCTAACTGATCTCCGATCCTGACCAGGGGTTGGTCAAGATCGTCAAATGCGTTGTTAAGCCGTGTCTCCAGATTGTCAACGCCATTGGCCGTAGAGACCAAAGTTAAAAACATCGTCGAAATGTCATCTCTCATACTTTCTACCCCTAACAAAAAGTGAGCAAGTTAAGCAAAATATCCCTCAGGTTGACTTACTCTCGCTATCCATCAGACCCTTCATAGCCCAAACCTTTCCTTCAGCAGCTTCCATCTCTTCGATCGACTCCTGGAATGACTGTCGCGAAACCAAATTGAGTGCACGCTCTAAATTTCCACCGTTAACACACATTTTCCTGCATCATGAACAGGTCTCGAGCTCACATACTCAGTCGCGAAGCATCATGATGCTTCTTAGCCTTGCAAAGAAAACCCAACACGGTGGAGTAAAGACCGACTATCTCCTGCTCCAGATTCTTCTTCGCATCAGTCATTGCCTTATCATACCTGACCATCAGAGCCTCAAGAATCCCACATCGGGCTATCAGTCGCGTCGCCATTTCAAGGCCCTCAATAATGGCCCCGAATGCCTCGAAGTTTGCAAAGGTGAGCTGCAGCAAAAATCGCACTCCCGCCCATGG
Organism: Penicillium herquei; assembly: GCA_039634405.1. Taxonomy (NCBI): domain Eukaryota; kingdom Fungi; phylum Ascomycota; class Eurotiomycetes; order Eurotiales; family Aspergillaceae; genus Penicillium; species Penicillium herquei. The sequence continues at coordinate 1,174,637 of CP098387.1, read as the reverse complement.
TAATGCGGCATGAACCGGATCATATTGGACTGCAATATCAACCACTTCCGTGAATTTCTTGACATGTGCAGCGATCTTGGAACAGATGTCTCGGATAACAAGTTCCTTCCCACCAATGCCGATCGTTTTCCATTTGTCCCGCTTGCATCGGTCGCGCTGCTTCTCGAGGGCGGAGAGGATCTCTTCTAGGATTCGGGTTGCGTCTGGAGGTGGAGAGGTTGGAAGAGTAAACATTCGTTGGTCCTTTGCAGGTAGAGATGACAGAGCCAAGGACCAGAGTGGGTGACTCGGTGCTGGGTTGTTAGGGATTGTCATTTTGTGAGGTTATGTGTAGTTATTCTCATCAATATCAATGTCAGTAAGAAGAAGGAGCAGATATTTAAGGGAAAGATACAGTCCACGAAAGTAAATCTCAGAATATACATATGCTTCCAAGCTTCATGCGTGAGATAAAGACCCACAAAGCAGCGAATAGAGGTTCAGGCCACCCGGCGTGTGGCGTGCGGGGCTCGCTGCTCTTCTAAGATTGAGGCTGAAAATTCGGGCACACATGCATGCGACGCGTGGACAGTTAATTCGACCTAAGACTACGCACGGTGACACTGTTAGCCTCGGGATTAAAACAAGCATTGGCTTTTGATCGTGGCGTAACGACTTCGCACTTTCCGAGGTTTTCTAAGAGAAACTTGAAGTCATCATTTGTATTGCCAAGCTTGAATTCGAATTAAAGCATCATCTATCTTTATTTGTAAGTGCAGCTGAATCCTCCATTCAAGCATCGTTGACAAGGATGTCCCTTATCACATTTAACTCTCCTCGTTTTGCATAAATCACAAGGCCTTTGTCGAACAGTGTAGACATGTACCTTTCGCTGATCAACAGAATCTGGAATCTTGGAGCCACATTCCAGTCCATTGTGAACACAATTCTCACATGGTCTTTTCTTGCCGCACTTGATCTTTCTAATCTTGCAATGAGTACACGGTGACCCTCTCCCTGAATAACCTGAAGTCTGCTCGGATTGTTGTTGCAAAACTGAGCAAGCCTCCTTCCAGAGCTCTTTACCAGGCATGTTGCAGGCGCTCTCAAGCCATAGAATGTCTTTCAGTGAGCTTTTCATGGCCGTCCATTCAGATAGTTGGCATCTAGACATGACTTCCGCCAACGCTGACACATACCACTTTCTTTCATGTTTATCAATCGACGCAATACCACCCATCGTCAAGACCCATAGCAAAACTTGATTTGTTGTTGAATATTGCGGCTCAGATTCTAGAATGTCACTGTTCTTCAGCTCGGACTGCAATAACAGCACTAGTTTTGAGAACGGTGCGCCAACTCCAGAAAGTGGAAATGTCACACAAATGCTGTAGATTATAGCAGCTATGCGGCATATCTCGGACAGTGCATCCTCATGGTGCTGGCCACTGGTACTTGGAATGGACATGAGGTTGTATTGTGCTAGGTTTCGTCTGTCGCACATCATCTGGGCGTCCAGTCGTAGAGTATCCCCTCGGACATAGCTCTCAATAGACCTTGTGTAGGCCGCTAGCTCAGAGAATGTACACTTCATATCTAAGCTGATGTTTGGGTGGTCGCACGCTATTGGTATCATGGTAGTCTCCATGAGTATTTGATTGTCGGATGTTTCTGTATCCAGTATATTTTGTATTGAGCCGGACAATGGGTAAAATGGAAGAGCGGGTGCGGTCAAAAGTAACGTAGAGTTGACGAGCACTCGACTGATAATCTGAGTTAGAAACTCCAATGAATTCTGAATGACACAAGTCAACTCACTAAAAGACCGCCGCTGCTACCCCTGGTGTTTTAATATGAGAAAGACCTCCACGCAGCTCTATAATACGACACAACCCATTTTGATGTGTCAGGTTAGGCTCCCTTGCGCTGTGCACGTTTAGCCACTGGAGACCTTGAAGAGGTGCCTGGAAGGGAGACTCCTGAGACCATAGTTTTTGCATCTCTATTTCGGGTTTCTCGACCGTCATCAATACCGCTAAGATTGTTCCATCGCTAGTTGCACGTGCGGGATCCCGAAGGGCATCATTGAGTGCTAATATCGTTTCCTTATAGCAAGCCTGGAGATGTGGAGTATCCTCCATATAGCGGGAAGACATGCCACCAGAAAGGAGGCCGTTGATTACCTGATGGGATAGAGAGGCGGAAAGTAACGCAGAGAACAATGCCCTATCGTTCATTGATAATGGTAGCCAGAATTGGAGATATGGATTAACTGAGTTTGTTGCAGGAAGCACGCGTGGTGTCATCACCGAAAGGCCTAGACAATCAGATTAGGAAAATCACGATATTTGGGAATGCGGAATGGATACGGTAGTTAAAGGCTTGTTGCACTACTTGAGGCGGGATGGATGTAAGATTCGTTCCAGAAAGAAACGAGCCTACTTGTTGGACCAGATAATCTAGAGGTGCTGGATATGAATCATGTATCAGGATTTACCGAGCCAGGACATCACTGGGGGCATTCAGACTCGTACTTATATGCTGGTCATTGGTAATTGGGAACGATTGTTCGCGGGTTTCAACCTCTAACTCGTCCACATCTCCCATTTCATCGACCCAATGGTCGGACTCTTCGATGGACCATAGCGTAGGCTCAGGTCTCAAGGGTGCACCCAAGTTCAATGAAAACGATCCCTCTTTCGGGAGATATATTGGCTCAGACTCACTACAGTCCCTGAAATCAGGCATCATTCATAGCCGAGATCAAAGTTTTCAATGCTTGTATTGCATCACTTGAGAGATGGGAAAATTGGTAAGCACTAGATGCTCTGGTCATTTTGGGTACTTACAAATTCATCTTGTGGTATTCACTGGTAACTCTTGAACTCAGAGAACCGAAAGGCTTTCACCAACTTCACGGTGCTCAAAGGGGTTCGAAGGCGTCCCTTGACAAGGAGGAGGGACATTTCTTGAGGAGACCTGAATCATGTATGACCACTGAGACTCAGACTCAGTCTCAGCCCTGGATTTTCCGAGCGTAAGACGGAGCTAACCCCTAATAGAGTTCATTCACCGAACGCTTGAATCCCGATGATAAGTGGGGCATTTCGGTCTATACTTAGAAGTCACTAAGTTAGCGGGGTTGAAGAGACTGACTAGTTGATGAGGCTCCTGATAGCATCCGGGGCCACAGTAAGGAAAATCATTAATGGGATGGTCCCTAGTATACTGGGTGTTGTGCATGATAAATAATAGAAAGTAGCATCCAGTGAGATTATAACTTGAATTTTGTTCAACTATTGATGAATGCTTTCTAAGACTCAAAAACCGATAAAAGAATTGCGTGGACTCATCATTCAAGACCTCACTTTTAAAGTGCATCCGATTCCGCCTTCACCATCGCTGGAAGAGCTTCCCATACAGTTGGGCCCTCAGGCTTCCAACCGAGGGAGCGAAGACGAGTGGCGCGACTGCGGCAGTTGCCTCCCCACAGGACCGGGGCCCATGGGTGAAATTTGGAGGCCTCATCAACAGACAGTTCGTCAACTTCCGCGGTGTCAATCTTTCCCAAATCTTTGGCGATTTCTGTGATCTTAGCAGCGACATCCTTCCACGCGAACTCGCCCGACTCAAGGAAGTAGTATCCCTCGGGGCCCCACTGCGCAGATCCCCCATTAGGCTTAAGAGCCTCCTCGATCAGCACAATACATGCTTTGGCCACGTCTCCGACGTAGATGTCTGGTCATTATTAGCCATTGCCCCGAGCGAAGATGATATCTAGAGTGTACTTACGATCCCAAATATTCTTTCCTTCGCCAACAGTGAAACCACGTCCTCTCTTCAGAATCGCCTCACTGAGGAAAGGAATCTGCATACTCCGCTTCTTCAGCGGGCCTTGGCCAACACCATAGATAAGAGGAGGACAGATGATGGCAGTGGGCACATTGCTCTGAGCACCGGTTGTGAGCACAGCATCGTCAACTTCGCGGTGAAAGGCGGAGTCAGGAAGGGAAGTAATTTCCTTCAGGTCTTTGATATCATCGTACACCTTAGGTGCCGGGTTACCAGCGCCTGTCGACATGTCGTTCAACACACCGGTACCGGAGATATGAATCAATTTGCCGCCTCCAACAGCCAGTCCTGCGATCGCAGACTTGACAACGGGGATATGGTCGGAACTTGCGAGCTCTGGTCTTCAAGTTAGTTCTCGCTCGTATCGTGGAGCGCCATAAATCATGACTTACGCAAGACAACATCAGCCTTGGCACTTTCATCCTTGATCACCTTTTCATCGTCGAGTGTTCCAATAACAGTCGTGATATGAGGCCAGTGAGCCCGAAGCGCAGCTGCCTGCTCTTCAGTGCGGACAAGAGTCACGATCTCGTACTCAGGGTGAGAGGCAATCAAGACATCAGTGGCGTGGCCACCAATGTAGCCAGTGGCACCAGTAACGAAGATTCTAGGAGACATGTTGTTGGAAGTTTGTCGCTTGGTTTGTGATTTGTTTGGATCGATTGGATCTTGTGTGAAGATGATTGTTAAACTGGAAGTTGGTTGTATACCCCAATGATGGAAATTGGTGCCATTTTATAGCCATTTCCTCGATTCATTTTGGAATCTCTGTGTTGATTTTCAATCATTGAGATTCGTCAGCGTTCATTGATGAAGCACTGAGTGTTCGCTGTTCGCCGAACCCGCCGAGTTCGCCGGTCGGCTAAAGTTTCCAGCAATCCATCCAATCAGCACCACCAGTTGACTACAGACTCGAAATCCGCATGATCTCTTGTTTCCTTTCCTACACATCTTCGCCAGGCAGTTCGACTAGGAAGTAAATTCTGAAGCAAATAAAAAATTGAGGAATTTTTTTCTGCCACTCCTTGCGCTCCATCGTTGTCTTTCAGAGATAGAACATCCGTTCAACATTGAATGTTCGAATTATATATTTTTAGCCTTAGGGCCGTGACCTGTCGAGCAGTTGACATTGCAGTATCTACTACTAGGAAACAACTTGAATCAACTGATATTTTAGAAGCGCCGCAGTCATTCACATGTGCATCAAATTCGGTCGTTTCATTGAGTTCGCGGGGATGATAAACCTCATTTAACAATGTACATAGATGGTCGTCCTGATAAAGGCATTTGTATACATATGGATCTGCTTCGCAGTCAACTGGCGTGGCCCCGGGCCTCCATGACTGATTTTTTCATCTTGAATCCATCACTGACGCCTGCCAGTAGGCATAGACCGAGAAGTCTACCTAGCTGTAGCTCTGGGGTCATTCCTGATATTTCCAACAGCATCCACCATGATTCATTGATCGCCATGATGAGTTTCGCATCAATATCCCGTTGCTTGCCTAAACGGGTAATGAATATCCCGACGCGACGCGACCCACACGCACGTAATAACTTCGGCATTTTGCAGAGAACAATCAACTAACGGGTATTAGTATCATGTTGATTTCAATGATGATCAGAAGAATTTACGTGATGATGGATGATATGAGTATGTGTGTGTGTGTGTGGGCGAGAGAGAGAGAGGTGATATCTACAGAGAGCATGTGGATCACCGCAATGGTCGCAAATTCTCTAACATAGGCACTTCCATCCAATAGCTAGGTCGACCTAGAAACTTATACCGATCACATACCCGGAGAAAGAATCCATGGGAATAAGGAAGTACTGAGTTTGAAACTTTCATTCAGAAGGAAGATCGTCCTCGGTCTGTTCAGACATGTCTTCACGACCCCGGTGCGGTTCAAGTTGTTATATTTTGCTGCTGTTGTCTCTCTCTCCTAGCTCACTCAGTCCATCACCGTCCAGATGTCTTGTTTGCTCTTCCTTTCTACAGATGGTGTCAAGATACGATTCAAGCTTGATTGATGCTAGTCATTTCGGGAAATCCATTACCATTTTGGGTAATACTGGGGTCGAATTTCCCGGACATGGTTGACGAACCCCCTTTCGACAGAGCAAGAAATAAATAACGAAGACAATGCTCGCTGGATTTCTGCAGATTAATAGCTGCTCAAAATATTATGGAGGACGGAAAGAAATACAAAGTCCAATGCCAGCGCCAGGTAGTATATCGTGGTTTTTGTGGCAATGCGGTCCGCTAACAGAACAATTTCAAGGCCACGATCGAGACCACCACTATAAATGCAAAATGTACGACCTCGGAAGATGATGAAACAGTCGACGTCGAGCAAAATACCTCTGCACCTACCACGGATGGCGAAAATGAAAAATCTCCCGATCCTAACGAGGTGGACTGGGATGGCCCCGACGATCCAAACAACCCACGCAATTGGCCCACTTGGCGACGATCAATGCTTGTGGGTGTCATTACCTGTGTTGTGTTTTCGACGTGAGTTAAGGTATACCACGCTCTTTGCATAGTCCTTGAACTAAAACTCTCTCAGATCAATAGCTTCGTCCGCAATCGCTCCGGCCATACCACAGATCCTGAAAGAGTTCAATTCGACAAATGAGGAGATTGGAGTTTTAGCAGTTACAATCGAGGTTTGTGGTCTAGCAAATTGGTACAATCGAATCACGGCTAATAAGTTACTACTGGTAGCTTCTGGGAACTGGTGTTGGCCCAATCTTGATGGGTCCTATGTCCGAACTGGTTGGTCGTCGCGTGATCTACAATGGTGCAAATATTGGATTCAGCGCATTCTCACTCGGATGTGCCCTGACACCGTCTCTATCTGGACTGGTGGTCATGCGTTTTCTGCAGGGATGCTCTGCATCTTGCTCCATGAATAATGCCGGCGGAACGATTTCAGACCTCATACCTATCCACCGAAGAGGTTTCGCAATGTCAATGTATTCAGTTGGCTTCCTGCTTGGACCCGCAATTGGCCCGATCGCTGGTAGCTTTTTGGCAGCAGCGGCCGGATGGCGATGGGTCTTTTGGTTGCTGTTAATTTTGGTGAGTTTATCTTGAGTACTACATTACTTGATGTTCTGAATCATTGACTTGACCAGAATGGCACTATGGGGGTTATTTGCGCCCTTACATACCGCGAGACATATGAGCCCGTTCTTCTCGAGTGGAAGGCAAAGAAACTGCGCAAAGAAACTGGGAACCCAGATCTGTACGCCAAGGGCGCTCGGAAACGCCCAGCAAAGGTTGTTCTGCAGCAGGCAATCAGTCGCCCTATTAAGATGCTACTATTCTGTCCGGTAGTTACAGCGCTGGCGACATATAATGCCGTTGTATACGGTTTCACATACCTTCTCTTTTCCACCTTCTCCGATGTCTTTGAGAAACAATATAGTTTCAGTGAGGCAAGGCTCGGCCTGGTATATCTGGGGCTGGCAATTGGGTTCCTTATTTCGTTGAGCATTGCCAGTTATGCAAATGATGCGACTCACGCGCGGCTTACCAAGAAACATGGAGAACCAAAACCGGAGTGAGCTGAAACTTTGAATCAAATTTCCATTCATGTACTAACCTGGGAACTATAGATATCGCTTAGACTCCTTGATATATGGAGCCATAGCAATTCCCGCTGGCCTCGTGTTCTATGGGTGGACAGCCGAAAAGCGGGTCGACTCCGTCGTTCCTATTGTGGCAACGGGCTTAGTTGGGTTTGGTGTCATGTTCACGTTTGTAAGTTGCGTTAAAAAATCAGGAGACTCAAAGCTGATTTCGATAGATTCCATTTAATGTGTACATGATCGATGCGTATACCAAGTATGCGGCTAGTGCTATCGCTGCCGGGAACATCTTGCGAAGCATGTCAGCTGCGCTATTGCCGCTCGTTGGAACTCCGTTGTATGACAGACTGGGCTATGGATGGGGAAACACTCTTCTTGCGTTCATTTCGCTCGGACTGGGAGGGTTGTTCATTGTGATTCGCAAGTATGGAGAGGAGTGGCGGAACAGATTTGCTGTTCAATTTGACTAGGAAGCCGGGTCGCTTCGTACTGTGCGACAGCGAAGAAGAGAGGGCACCTATGAGCTAGACAAATGGTTTGTCTTTAATGAGGCGCACAAGGAAGGAAGAACTTTGGAAGGTGGAGGACCTGGGGAGGTAGGATTTACCTCTTGACAAAATAAACACTCTAGATACACCTAGACCCTGGTCACAACAAATCACATCCCCTTCCCATCCCTGGGTCCGAGTCTTATTAACCCAAGCCTCGGATTGATACGGTATCAACTCCGCCTCAACATTCCACTCTCCCTCTGGCGCCTGACTCCAAAGCGCCTCCATAATATCATGGTTATGTCTGAACAAATTCCAATCAAATGAGTTGAGCCGGAAATCGCCACCCCGATCTGCTCCAAGATTCCTTCCGAGAACCAGTGATCCCGGTTTCTTCCTCAACAACTTGACTAGCTGAGCCATGATTTTAAGCTGCTTCTCAAAATCAAACAGATGCAGGAAAGCTCCAACATAGACAATGTCCACTTTCCCATTCCACTCAGCGAGAAAGTCATCGTCGAATATACTAGCCGTGTAAAGCTGAGACTTGAGCGTCTCTTTGTCCTGGAACAATTCATATCCAAGCTCGATGAAGCGGCCTTCGGAGTCGGCTCCAATGATGTTTTCGGATGGTGCACCGTCGTTGACGAGCTTCCTAGTAATTTCTTGTCCGAAACAGCAGCCTAGATCGAGAAATATTTCTCCGTCGCGGACTCGGCGGACTACATCTGGATAGATCGGGTTGAGATTGGCGCCGAAATCAAGGAATCGGAAAAACTCGATACACGGGTATAGGAGGCTAGAAATAATGTGAGTTTCTGACAGCGTGCTGTAGGCTTCTGGAAAGAAGATAATGCATACATAGCCCATGCTTTCTCTCTCACCCGATAGATATGGTCGGCAATCTTGTCTTCTGGGATCAACAAATAGTCGCGGAAAATAGGCCTTGCTGTATCAGGGAGATGAGGCAAGGTATTCTGGTAGTGGAATGGATGATCCTGATTCTGCGATGGGTCAGTTGGGGCTGGCTGGGTAATAGCAGCTGTGACAGACATATTGGTCAATATTGCTGCGATGAACGAGAAAAGGAAGGGGTATTCGTAGTTGAGGAGGAAACGATACTAATCCTAAGGACGGTGTGGTAAGCCTCTGCTTTTTATACTTTAATCTCGAGCTGAATCTACCCAGAGATTCCCGAAATGGAGTTGCAGGTATTGGCTGCATGATCAGGGAGACTCCCTTATTCGAGCGAGCTGGGCTAAGAAGTACTTCGCTATGGATGTGAACTAGGGGTATTTAATAAAGATATATGACGTAAAAGGTTCGATCAGCAAATTTCGTTCTTTTGGCGGCACGTAACTTCCATCGCCTTGTAAACTTTCAAGCACGATCAGTCATTGCCATGGCATGACTCCGAGATTTGAATCAAAAATGCCATCCGTTCCTCGCTGCTTTTATTCTGCTTAATCACAAGAGTACCAAATCTTATGACTTTGAATCCTTCTCTCCAAAGAAATTGGTGATCAAACCAAACAGCTTCTTGAAGCTGGCAATGGCTTCCCGTACATAATCCAGGTTAAGTTGATTCAGACAAGCAGGCGATCGACCCATGCGTTTGACGCCGGGCTCACTCTGCGCCACAACCATATTTTGTGCGATTTTGCTGACCGAGTCCAGTAGCTCATTAGCCTGTTTGACCAAGTCTAGAACAAGCATTCGTTTCAATGAAGCATCGTCGATCTTCGAGACGCAGTAGTTGCCAATTCCCACCTTGACAGTCCCATCAAACCCCGACTTGGCAATATAATCGAAGCAGGCAGCCGTCTGTTCGAAGACAGTCATGATGCAAACTAGGTCAACGGGTCCCACATAACAGCCACAGCGTGTCGATTCTTGACAGCTACGAATGACATCACCTGTGACCTTGAACATCTTGTCCAGCTGGGGCTTTGGGGTTTCTCGGATCGCACAATCGAGCTTGGGGATGTTCATCATCATATTCACTTTGCACTGACAATTCTTCGTTGTTGGTACTTGCCGGGGTAATGCGATGGGATCTGCAAGTGGGTCGGATGTGGAGCTTTCGCTGTCACCTCCGGACTGACCCATCCGCTCGGTCGAATTTTGGAAAAAGTCCAAGTCATTCTGACAGTTATCCTGGGGATTCTTTAGGGACTTCTATTAGCAGGGGTCTCATTTGGTGTTATCTGCAAAGGGTGGCTTACATTAAAACTGAGGTCTGTATCTGGGAACACCCAATCGAATTGTTCCAGTGCCTGATTGAACTCCATTCCAGTACTGGGGTCTGTTGAAGGCGCAGCAATAGCGCCACTAGCAGTCATCGAAAATATGTCACCTGACAAGTCAACTGACATTGGGTCTGGTGTCGTAGGATTTGTGGGAAGTGTTGTCGCGGGCATCATTTGACTGCTCCTTATGGGCGTGGTCGTCGATGTTGACATACCCGCTGATGATTCAATTGATATATGGGCATTTTCATTTCCATTTCTGTTCTGTGCATTTTGTATATGTTGTGTATTTGGCGGAGGCGTGTATGTGCAACGTAGACCGCGGTTCCTGCATCTTTCACAGGCTTGCTGCCCGTTACATTTAACCTTAACGGCACGGCATGGTCCGCATGCAGTCTTAGGGCGACGAATATTTGGTTTGGAGGCTCGCACCTCAGATGATTGCCAGTCCAGCATAAGAGTGCCGGGAATCTGCTTCCCCCGACGTGGTGGCATCGGTATAGATCTTTGAGTGGCGAGGCCGGTATGTCCTGATTTGAATTTTGAAGTTTCTATTAACAATGATGTGTTTCGACTGGAGGTTAGCTCTTCAGAAGAGCGGACGAGGCCGAGCGGAGTTAAGTGAGATGACTATTGCGCGATAATTCATGGAACGCGTTCTGGCTGCTTTGTCAGTGCACGGACCACTCAAGGGCTCTAGTAGGGTCTGGGCTCAACGTGTCGGGACTCAGGGGCGTCCACAGTAGCCTGAGTCCCGCCTAAGCGTTGCCCTCTATCTAGGCGGCACTGTTATGAAAGTATACTGTAGTATGGCTCTGTTTTTATTTCTCGTTCTTATCGAGACTTATCCTGTCACCTCTCCATCTATCAGTTGACATAAATATCCTGACCAATATCACTGGCATTTTACATCTGATTTTTTGCAGGGCCTTGAACATTTGAAGGGACGGCTCTCAATGTTCTCCGGCTGTGATCACACTTTCCTTATAGGTGCGCTGCTCCAGTTACAGTTTAGTCCTAGCTATCAATTGATACCGCTTCTTCAATAATAGAAGGACCCAAATGTTTAAGTGCATGGCGAATTCAGAAGAAAGGGACTGAAGTGCTCTCATCCCTTATCGCTGGTGTCGGTAAAATGGAAGTAAAAAGAGGCAAGGTTAGCACCCAAAATATCTGGAGCTTCATAGTTCGGATTGGAACAAGTACCTGCCAGTGCCCATACACATGCACATGTGTGTTTCAGGAAAGGGTACTTGACGAGATTGAGCTCTAGTAAGAGTTATACTGATTGATTAGGGTATTTGCCTCCAAATGTCTCAGATATACTTTACATTTGCGGATGTGAGCCCTGGAGGTGGATCCTCAGCTTCTATTTACGGACATACTCCGCCAATATCAAAAGACTACTATAAACCCAGCAGCTGAGAGCTTGAAATCTACAATAGAGGGGGTTTAAGAAAAAATTCACTTTGCGTTTCAAAAGTATGCCATTTTCAAATTATCCAAATCTGCTCCTTTATGGATACATCGGAATAAATAGCTCTTTAGACACACTCAGCCTTGAGGCTGACAAGGGTAGTATCAACCTCGAAGCATTGCTTGTCGCTGTCAACAGCAACAGTGGAATACAGAGTGGTATCATCACAGCCGGAGGCAGTGTAAGTGTTGAGAACAGCGGAGGTACCGTCAGCGCAGGCGCCAGACTCGACGTAGGCGGAGAAGGACTTGATGGGGAAGTTCTCGACGTTGACGCAAGATCCAGCATAGGCGTTGGCGGCGTCAATGCTGGTGGTGTTGCAACCGGCATAAAAGTAACCAGCGTAGCCGACGGTGGGGTCGGCAACAGCAACGGCCGCAACGGCGGCAATGATAGAGGTGATCTTGAATATCATGTTAGTATCACTGTGCATAGATGACGACACATAACTAAAGGAGTAGTCCAATATACCTTGAGCATCATTTTGAATGAGGGTGATAAAGGCAAAGCTGAGGAATGCTTGAGGAGTTTGATTGTAATGGATGTTGGGATTGATATTCCATCTAGAAAGCCAGATGCGTCCCTTTTATAGTTTTCTCATGACACTCGCTTAGAGATCACTAAGCTTCTCAGTCATCCCGGTCGATGAACGGGTGGTATACTCTTGTAGAACTCTAACTGCATTTAGGTAGACGCATCAGTATGCTCTGGCCTTGGCGTTTATGCAATGACCATAACAGGCTAGCGTTTCGGTCCTAGTACAGTTGGAGTCTAGTATTTATAAAAGTTCAGTCAGCTTACAGTGGGAACAATAAACTCTGGACCCTCTGTTTGATCGGATCCAGTTCTCTGGATTTCTCCAATGTTCTCAGATTTGTAAATTCCCTCAAGGGTCGTTTGATTCGGTAGTACATGTATGTATCGGATTAAAATCCAATGATTTCGTTAACCTGAAGTAGTATGACATCGTTCATAGGATATCCTGCCAGGTATCATAGCGTGCCAGTAATGTTCCCCATCGATATGCTTGATCGATCAGACAGTAGCCGACATCTGGAGTAGGGCCGACCCGGGGTCCATAAATCAGCACGACGCTTTCATAGGTGATCAATATCGGTAAAAACTACCGCTTAGGGACCTATTACCCCTCATACAAGCTACGTAATGATTATAAAGAGCCTAAAGTTGAAGTGGATTCAATTTGTCTATTTCCAGCATGTTCCCAATTTTTGAAGGGAAGCGAAGGGTCTTGGCAAGCCGCTAAAGGCATACTAGAGTAGCTAGGGCAAGATTGAATCAAGACGGACCGGGGACCTGACATTGATGATCCCCGGAGTCAGCAAGTTCACTAGGGACGATGATTCTCAATGCGTATTTATTGAGTCAAGCAAGTGGTCAAATTTTGCACTCCAAAACCCGACTCGGAGTCTGTCAATTTTACATGACCGATATCATGTATTGTCCACGGGTGTATCTGGCAATGTACTATTCGATCACAACCTACCTTCAGATTCCTGAATATTTGTAGTCATACATAGCGTCCCAGCTGCAAGTCGCTCTTCCGCGTCGTTCCTGTCAGCACAGCCAGAAAGAGACTAGCGATACCCAATTCCTGGGTCTCTGTCGGTGACCCCGAAGCTATTTAGATGTAGGGAGCTAAACTACTTTAGGAAGGTGATCCACACTTCGTCAATGGCCTCGGGAACGTGCTTCGTAAATACTGTATTGGATCACACACCGGCCCGGCAATCACTAGCTTGAACCCTCAGGGATTCAAGCACTAGATCTCTCAACAGTAATAGATGTTTTGGACATCTGGAAACTGAAAATTCAGATCGGAACCTTGATTTTGAATGATGAACTATACTGCAATTTTACCTTGAAGATCATAGTGAATTAAAGGGTAGTTCTTTTTTTGAAATTTAAATTGCCCTAGACAAGTCATATTTAGGCTGCACCTAGGCTTCTTCAGGGGACTAAAAATGTTCAACCGGCGACTGCGTGTCCTACACAGGCGGGTGTACCTTGGCCCTACGGGACATACCTACTGCCCAGGTGGTCCGAGGCTCTGGAGATTTTGGAGGAAAATGGTAGAGGAAAATTTTAACTTTGTGTATTGGTATTATCTTACCTGTAATCTATTTAAGCTTAAAGGAATATACATAGCACCCTAAACATAGATAGTCCCGGCGTCACCGACAGGGACTAGCCCTGATTTATCTCTTCTCTTCATCCCATGTTCACTGTGTGCCGTGTTTTGAATCATAACTTTCGTCCCGGCTACCTAGTAGCTTACCCGCTTCAACTTCCCAACGTTGGGAATAATCTGAGATCCATCTACTAATGCTATGCTACTTCAAACAATCCCTGCACACGTGGCTATCAAATATGATCATGTCGATTCCATTAACCATTCAGGGTCAATTTGAATACATCAATTGATACATGTAGAATCATAGTATATACAGCCCGAGAAATAGCTAAACAACATTCAATGTTTGAAATGTCAAATTCTGCGGTGTAAGATTGTCCCACTGCTCGTTGCCGAGTGGTTTATTTTCGGAACATTTGAATACAACAAGCCAAGTCTCTAGTATCCACCTTTTGCTCCCATGGTGGGTCAAAAAATGATGCCGAGCATTACCTCTCGGTCATCGACCTCTTAGCTATGGAGCATGAAAAGCTGGTCGAGAGTGGTCCTGGTGGACAACGCCATCGATAATTGGGCATTCTTGACCAACCCCACTATTTGCTTTTTAGCTCGCATTAGTACATCCCTCCTCCTTCTGCTTTAATCTTCCTTGGCATATGATATTAGTCATTGGACCCAAGTCTGGGCAACTGACCTTCACGGCTGGATCTTTAGGCCTGATACCGGGCTTGCGGGTCGCGGAATGCCGGTCGCGGATTTGCTCAATCTGGTGGAAAGTGAATTAATCTGGAATAGTCTGAATTATTGATTTGTGATCATTCTGCTAGCTCAATGGTCGCGCATTGAGCTCAAATAAAAAATGAGAACAATGACGGCCTAAACTAGATGAAACTGGGTATCTAGATTAAGCGAATCTGTGAGCACATCTGAAAAATCCGTCAGGTCCCTAGAGGATTAAATCAGTCGTGTACTGACGCCCTATTCATAAAAGGTGTTTTTTAGATTAATATAGATGGAACTTAGTTCTAGTCCAGAGCGTACAAAATTAGAAACCACTATTATTCTTCAAGTTTGTTCGTTTTAAGGATCGGCACCTGGACATCTGGATGTTTTCGCGACCAGCTCTTGGGCCTGTAGGATACATCAGTCGATACATATCATGCCTACCTGTATTCCTATTCCGGGCCTGGTGCTCGTCCCCGCTACTAGCATATAGTACTAGTATGAGCCACAAATATAAGTAGTAGGAAACAGGGACCGCTGGCTCACGGCAGGGTCTCGAAACGTGTATCTCAATGATAGGTGGATAATCCACGGCTGAACTCCGGATCTCCGTGCTGTAAGGCAGGCTTCGGAGCGCCCCTGGACTGCACATTGCTCCAATATTGAACTTGGACTTCATATAGCTCAAGTCAATAGTATTGATAGGTACCCTCCTAACTCCAAATATGAAACAACTTGAATTTCAAGTTATATTGGCTTCAAGATGGGTCACACTGCTACCAAAGTAAAGTATTCAAATGGTCAATATGGGAGCATCGACCTTGGGATGAACTTCTCTTAAGATACTTCCACCCGGAGTACTAATCAAAAGAGGAATGGCTACAAGCATATAACTTCAGGCTGAAGCCGAAAGTTCCATTGTTATTTATTCTATGAGCCAACTCAAGAGCCGTTGGAAGTGACGAGTTTCAAGAGGAGCAGTGATATTGATCCTTCAAAGGAGTATGTATGTGGCAGCTTTGAGCTAGAAAACTCTCGCCAAATATACGGTAGCCACAGATGTAATTTGTCTTATGACGTTTGCCGATACCCAAGCGGTCTGTCGCCTGATTTCCAGTATTTAATAATAACACACATGTCAACAGAAAGCCCCAGGTGCCAGATACCAGCTGTATTGGTCCAAATGATGAATAATAAATTGGCCCGGTGACAGCACGCGCGGAAGAAACAAGGGGTAACATTGATATTGGCATTGGAAGAGGACAGACCTCCATGAGGGACTGAGCTAGAACTAGGCGTAGACCGGAACACATCTGGTTTGATAACACATCTTGATTTCCAGGCCGTTAGATTCAATGCAACTGAGATGTTATTTGAGATTCATCTACTTCATATTGGTTCACTCTGCGGATAGAAGTTGCTTTTTTATATGGAAAGCATGTCGGTTAGTCGTTAGAAAATTATGGACAGGAAAGACATGCCAGTATATTCTCTCTCGTATCGCAGAAGGATAGAGGATAGGTATTCAGATCGATCAGGCATTGGTTTGAGTATGGCAAATGCTTTAATGTACTCCAAATACTCAGGGTACCAGCCAGCATGCTACCAGTCCAATATTCCCGCGACCTTATCTCCTTCCACCATGATATTCCGAGGGCGAGATCATCATGGGTGAAAACAATATCATGGTCATCCGTAAGCGCGAAACTGGCAAAATGTTGCAAAAGATGGCCGTTTTCGAACATGTCATCATCTAGTATAGATTGATTAAATTGTTTTTCGGAATCAAATGGACCGCCATCTTTTTGTTTGCGTTTTCCAGCAACAGCTTGACCATGATCAATACCGCCGATGTAGGTGCCCTTGATACTGCGAAGTTGAGTGATGTACGAATGAAGCTGAATGCATATTGAGATTTTTTGCTGGTCTGTTAAGCTATCCCAGGCCATGTCGAGCTGCTTTCCCGGTATATAGGCCATGACAAGCCCAACAACCTTCCATCTTTCCAACGGATAGCATGATATCAGGGACGGGTATTGTCGTGTTTTCTTTGATAAAACGAAGTGCGGGTCCCTCCTGCGCACGAAGACTTCCACCTGATTTCAAGACGAGAGTTTCGCTGACTCAAACAACTTTCCGTGCACACAAAGCATGTATTACCGTTTCTTCGTAGTCTGTCGCGTCCATATTCAAATCGAGGGCCGTGTCTGCTTAGATGGCTATACCGATACTGGAGGGGGATGAGCGTGATGAACTGTCTTTGTTGCTGTTGGGAGCCTGCTCCGGACGTAAGGGAGGCTCTTTTCTGTAAAGAGTAGTGATGCCAGATGATCTTCACGCGGCGGCAATATGAGAGAGAGAGGGAAGATGTGGGGAAAGGGGGCCGAAAGGGGTAGAATGACTAATACATCCAACATCCATCGCCCTTCCGAGTGGCCTACATAAGTGAAGTGAATCTTCAGGAGGTGCAAATACTTCGAAAGTTATGTCGAGTCACTGCATCCTGAACTATACTGATCGAAAGAGTAAAGTCTTTAACCGTGGAAGAGCACTGTCTCCACCCATCACCTTAGCATCCGAACATTCTCGTGGGGGCCGTAAAGATCACGCCCCACAACCAGAACGCGTCCCGGGGTCAGCATCTTATCTTGTGAGGGCCGATGCTATTGTCCAATTCCCTCAATCAAACTTCCCCGGCTGATATTCCCGGTAGGACGCCAAATTCAACGGTAGGCGTGTGGAATTCAAGCCGAGAGCATCATAATAAAGACGAAACTTGGATTTAATCAGTTTACTTCTCGTCCGATGTCCGATGTGCAGCATATACCCCTGGGGGTAGATTGGAGAAATAAGCCGCAAATTCATAAGAAATAATGTCATGGACCAATCAAAATAGTTACAGGAGGCCTGAGAACACGAGAATTTAGATCCTATAACTGATCAGGCTTTGTTCATCACTTTCATGACCCGAAATCTTAGGCAGCACCGGTGGCCCTGGTGGCCCCATCTCAATATCAGAATGAGGCTTCATCCAATTGGCATCAAGGTCATTTTCCTTCCTAAAACTGTAGGAAGAGCTCTTTGACGAGCGATTATTTGAGCTTTTAGCATGAGAAGGCGTGCTGACATGGACCGCTCTTCCACTGCGTTCCAGTACGAATTTTATGAGAGGACGGTAGCACGGAAGACAAGCAGCGATCAGATACACCCCCGGCTCAACAACGCTCCATATCAAAAATGTCACTGCAATCCAAGTGGGATCAATAACAGGGTCATATCGGAAAAAGGTCACAGTGCGCGCGATTGATGTGGCTAGCCCACTAAAACTGGATCAGCAACTTCCTAGAGAGTTCATGTTGATTGGAGATTGGAATCTTACATGCTGCCCGTGAGAAATGTCGCACCGAGACCGATCTTCACTTGCCTAGAAACCTGGAGGCGCCAGATGACAGGCATTGGAAGAACGAGCATAAAGACATCGATGAAGATGTTCGGTAATGTGCCATAGCGATAGAACTGCCAGATATTGATGCAGCGGCCATCATGATCCACTGCCCATAAATAATGAATAGGCCAGCATATGAAAGCAGAAGTGAGTATATCCGCAAAGGCAAAGGCCACTAACACCACCATGAGACTGTAGCATGCGATACGATATTTTCGGTACTTTTCGAAAATCCGCAAGTAAAGAGCAGAGAGCATTAGACGCGGAAAGCAACATGCGGCAGACCAAATGATTGGAGTGGCATATGTGCATCTTCCCCAAAATGTAAGGGAATCGGGATATTTTATTGCGAATACATCTTCATGATAGCCTACATGGCCGTACTTGAGATCGACTAGCCAAGTGGATGTAAGGGTTAGATGCCGTGATTGAATATAGTACACGAAGAGTTCAATTATGCGTACCAAATGTGAGAATTATTGTTCCAAGACAGTATAGATATGCAGGAATGGCCAGAAAATCGTCTATGCCAAATCTTTTCTTGCTGATATGCAGAGATGTAAAGCGGAGCACGATCGCCACGGTTTCGAGAACTAGAAAAGCGATTGCAACATCGCGAAGACGGTCGCCACAATATTCTCGCATTCGCTCCGGCGATATTGAGCTCATGCTGCTGAATATGAGAGCTCAGACCAAAGATTTTTAAGGGCCACTTGTGAAATCACTTGAAGAAGAGAAGAAGGAGATTTGTTGATTTGAAGGTCTCTTCAAGAAGCAGCGTGATGACGACAGCCATTATGGGGGCTAAATCAATCAATCGATCTATTAATTGTACTTGCGCTCGGTGCTTATACGTATGGGTTTCTCTTATTGTGTGGGCAGTTATGCAAAGGGAATCCCTCAGGCAGCCAACATATCATCTTTCTGATTTTTGTCGATGCGGGCCCCGGGGGCGGGCGCGAGTGCGCAACTTACTCCACCTGGTACTGAACTGGAGTCCTTTTGTTGGAAGGAATTCAAGTTCTTGAAGGAATTCTTGCAGCACACGAACAAGCCAATCATGCCTAATTATAGGTGATCGGATAGACGAAAGTGATCAATCAAAGTCGTTAGATGAGATCTCAGAGTGAAACCAATCATCCTGTCCCACTCTCACAAGCATTTTGGCCCTATTGATTATTGTGCATATGCCCATGCAGATATGTGGGGATTTGCCCCTTCAAATCTCATATCGAAGAGAACCTGTGGACATTGAAGTTCAAATAGAGTGATCTGTATTATTCATGATGTTCAACTTCAAGTTGAAGTGACACCTGGGCAGAGCTCTGCAGCTGGGAAATATCTATCACACTGGCTATCTCCAAATCAACCACCAGATAACCCATTTTCCCAGCGCTTTTCAACTTGAACTTGAATGAGCATCTGAATTATCATAAACCTGAACATTGGACAACCTTGAAGTGTGGCTCCAATTCTCGAATTGGAATTTTCCATAGAATCACATATCCATAAATGTGATATTGAGAGATTCCCTTCTATTGCAAGTTGGTCGCCTGAACCATACACAGTCCCGAACCGCCGTTCTATTTGAGCTCTAATTACGGAAAACAACCTGGTACCTGGGCATATTTTCTTATGTACTAGTAGATTTTAATTGATGAGGAACAGTGAATATCTACTAGTATAAATTACTTCCAGGTTTCAGTGACTTACGAATTAAGCCCACGTAGTAACAAGACACAAGCTGTCAAATATGATTTTCAAAGCCTTTCTTAATTAAAATGCCTCACAAACCCGTGTACATATCAGGCATACCAAGCATACGCGGCCTTGTCCCTCTTCTCTCCTGAACAAGGCAAATCTAAGTGGGGTGGTTAAAGTATCAACCAACCAGCTACCCGATAGTGACAGGGATCCCCAGGCACTCATCGGGTAGAATTGGGGGCCATCTATATGTAGAGAATTCTTAGCTTGAGGACGCCATCAGCAAGCATAGATTCGCTAGCATCATCCCACCACGACCCCGCTAACAGCCCCAATTATCCTCCTCTCGGCCCCCTTTTGGCCCCAGTGGGGAGCTGTTATGCACAATTACGTAGCGTGCACGGATGACCACGGATGACCTGGCACACGCACTGTCTACTGTGTATTATTCTAACTTGAGAGGCTTTCTACAGTATTAGGCAAAGTGTTCTCCCACTACTAGTAGCACTAGCAGGGTACATGTTAGGTTGCCATGTGAATTACCTCTAACTTCCTCGGCCCCAGGGTGGCTAGTGTAGTTTCATAACTTAAATAACACTTGTTCACGGCACTTTGCATGAAGCAGGAGATTATAAGTTCCCCTCAATCCCACACGATCTCAGTCTCTTCACAATCTCAATTTCTTTTTGGAAAATACAAGTCCAATATGGAAGATCTGATTATTTCAGACGAAAGCTTATCTAGTCTCAAAGAGAAAGTTGTCTTGATCACTGGTATGTCGTCCATCGAGGAGTGTAAATGGGCCGAGACTCGACTAACATGAACAGGCGGGTCTTCTGGGATTGGAAGAGCGACCGCTCAACTTTGTCTTGACCTGGGCGCATACGTCGTAATTGGCGATTTGAATTCTCCAAGAACCCAATTTGAAAATGCCAGCAACATCAAGTTCGTTCAAACCGATGTCTCAGAGTGGGAAAGTCTCCGGCACCTATTCATCGAAACGGAAAAGTGGTTTGGTCGTATAGACCATGTATTTGCCGGTGCGGGATTGAGCATGACTCCTGATTTCCTGGAAATTAAACTGGATGAAAATGGCCTGCTGGCACCACCAAACACCGAAACAGTTGATGTGAACCTGACCGGCTCACTCTATACCGCTCATCTCGCGATCGCATATATGACCCAGCTTGCTAGAAACAAAACAACCGGCACGGGAAGTATTGTTCTTATTGCCTCTAGCGCTGGGTTCATGAACTTCCCAGCCATAGACTATGCAATGTCCAAACACGGTGTTGTTGGACTGACTCGCGGTCTTTCCGGCAAGATGAAGGGTCAAGTACGTGTCAACTGCGTTGCTCCTTCGTGGACAGATACGGAATTCCTTGCCGGCTTTGTCGATTTACTTAGAAAAGTTGGATCTCCCCTCCAATCTCCAGAGGCGGTTGCTCGGAGCGTTGGTTTGTTGTTCGCAGACCAACAGCGCAATGGAGATATCATATACAGTGTGGGTGGTAGGTACAGAGAGATCAATAACCAGAAGGGGGGATTCTTGCAAGGCGCGAGGGAGATTCTGTCTGTGCCAGAAAAAGCAGAGGGTTTCATGGAGAAGCTTGTGGAGTTTCAGATAAAACACCTTCAGCAAAAGTCATCGTGATTCAAATCTTAATATACACAGGCGAGAATGTGTCATTTCAGGTGTCATGATTATTATATGTTCATTTGGCCATTGGATTCAAGTTGTACTAGTAACACTAATCCAGGTCTCCGAGTCCCTGTTGGGCAGCATGCCAGTGCTGGCATATGCATTTACTTCAGGGTTACCTTAACCGGGAATCGAGAGAAAATATTACAGTAGATCACCCAACATTGAAAGTACTACCTAGGTACCTTGGAAGTCCAGCTGGCGCAAAAACTTGAAGTTTACTAGACAGAGAACCCCGATGGACTTTTGCTCCCGCGCGGGACTCTCCGAGTCCTTCATTGACACACTATGAAATCGCTACACAGCGACTTTGAAGAGCTCAATGTTTGAAGGAAAGGAATCTAAAACAACCGCTTAGAATAATAAATACATTGACAATCCAAGCGCTGTGGATGAGGTGTACTAGGTACGCTGACATCGTTTGCTCTATGGCTCAGACGCTCCGTCCTACAACCAAGAGCGCGAACCCTCCGGCGTGGAAAGCTTTAGAAGCCTCGCGATGAAAGAAATACACTCGATGATATGATTCTTTTACTAGTAGCGTCCATAATCCGGGAATGTGTTGAAATACGCAAGTCAGCATTCAATCAACCACCAGCGGTTATTCTTTCAAGTTGTGAAATGAGACGAGGTCTGAAATTGTTGCAACCATCCATACTAGTACGCTTGTTTCTTTTTCTTTTTCTATATACGAATTTGTACGCGTCGCAACCTCACTCATTGTCTCGTTGGGGCTTGTTTGTCGTCCGGCAATCATCCGATCATCTCGGCATTTAAGTTCTCACTGATACTAATATCTGGACACATGGATTTGACCTTGAGCTGAGATGACAACCAGAGCCTTCAAGGCATGAATCGCATGATACTCCGCTATCTCCGGCATAGAGCGGGTCCAGCTGGGCACCTGGGCACACTGTCCCACATGCCCGTGCTGAATCAGGGGCCTCAGAGGTGGAGAGGTTTGTGAACTAATGCACCTTGCGCATCTTTTAATTTTATTCTATGGGTTTTTGTTTTCTTTCACTGTGCCAGGGAGTCTGGACCTAGTGCAATTGAAATTTTCTATAAATAAGTACATCAAACCGACAGGGCAGGCAAACATGAATTGGCGGAAGAAAAGGGGAAATTGCAAGGTTCCAACTGTTCGAATGTTCATTATCATCAAATATTTGCTTTTTTTCGGTATCGGATTCGATAGCTCCGACACCACAGAGTCTGTACTAAGCCTCATGACGCCGCTTAACCCTGTCAAAGTATAACATAGGTGTTCAACCACGGGTGCAAGAGCCGAGAATGTTAAATTTGAGGTTAATGGAGACATTAAATGGAAAGTAAAGTTCCCTCCATTTAACGCCAAGTGATCATTATACCTCCGTACCCCGTATGGAGTACATGGACCACAGCACGCGCATAGACCGCACATGGCAATTCTGATCTGTAAGAAATATTTGAAATAAAGGACATGATTGAAAAAAAAAGAAATAATCGAGACCCACTGTGATATGTAGATGATTGATGTATTGATCGAAATTAAATTATCAACTGATGATCACTCAGACATGCACCTTTGGGCACGTTGAACGCAGCTGGGTTTTGAATTCCAACTTGACAAAAACCTGCCAGTAAAATTGGAAATGAAAATCATTGATAAGATATGTACTTGGTATGGAGACTCATGACAAAAACCTGGACCCTGATGAATTGTCCTGGTGGATTTTCAGTAGTGTGTGTTGACCCCCTATTTAGCCCCATATTCCGAGCATCGGGCCCAATCACAAGCCCTAACTCCAACCACTAGTGCTTGACATGTGGAGAGAACGTGCATATAAACTTTCATTTCCACCAGATCTAGTCCTGCTAAAGAGTACTAGTGTGGCCAAAATTGAGAGAACCCGCAGCTATGGAACTTAGCATCGGATCCATACATTGAGAAATAGACTGGTCTCGAGTCGCGCTCTGGTACTTTCGCCTTCCTGCATGGCCGCTTTGTTTGTCGATCGATGTCTCCTTTTCCACGCTCCTAGAGACTTGGGAAATCTGGACCCATGGAAGAATTGATAGATATGTCCCTCGAGCCGACATTTGCTCTTCTTTTTTTCTTTCTTTCTCAACAACATCCAAGTTCACAGTCACTCTTTTACAGCTGATACCAGCGTCCATTCTTTCAATCCTCCTATCTATAATCACTACACTCATTTAATTTTAATTCACGCACATTTACGTCGAATCTGACAAGATGAAGCAATCTCTTATTACCACCTTTGTCGCTCTTGCCGCTTCCTCCGCTGTAAGGATCCCGAGGTCAGCCCCGTCTTGTTGAAACTGCTTATATCTAACATCGTCCTTCCATAGGGTGTCCGTGCCAGCGAGAGCTTGATCAACGTCCCAGTTGGCCTGTGTGCCGCTATTTTGGGCGATGCCGAGTGCAACCAGAAGACCTCCTCCGGTGGATTGATCAACGTCCCCGTCAATGCCTGTTTGGCTGCCCTCGGCCAGGCCAAGTGTGACCAGGCCTCTTCCTCCAGCAGCGACAGCGGCTCCCTGATCAATGTCCCCATCAACGTTTGCCTGGCTGTTCTCGGTGAAGTCGAGTGCAACCAGAGCTCCCAGTCCTCCGGCGGCCTGATCAACATCCCTATCAACCTGTGTCTCGCTGTTCTCGGTGAGGCTGATTGCCAGGACGCCGGCAGCTCTGCTGTCGCCTCCTCTACTCCCACTGGCCCTATGGGCGTTGCGCCTGTCTGGACTGGTGCCGCAACCTCCGCCCCAGTCATTCCTACCACCGCCGCCGCTCCTGGTGGCTCTTCTCCTTCTGTTCCTGCCGCTCCCGCTGGCTCCCCTGCTCCCAGCTCCGGCCCTGCTCCTCCCTCCGGTGTCTCCCCCGTCGATGTCTCTCCTGCCGGTAACTCTTGCCCCCCTGCTGTGACTGTCACCGTTACTCGTGGTCCCAATGGCAACATCAGCCCTGTTGGCCCTACCTCCATGCGCCGTGTCGCCCCTGCTCCTTCCGGCACTCCTTCCACTGGATCCGGCTCCGGCTCTGGCTCCGGCTCTGGATCTGGCTCCAGCTCCATGAGCTCTGCTTCCCCATCCTCTACTCCTGTGTACAACGCTGCTGGTCGTGCCACTTTCTCTGGTCTCGCTGTCGCCCTTGGTGCCGTCTGCGTTGCCGCTTTCCAGCTGTAAATTGATTTCCACGCCTGGTCAGGATTGTCAATAGCGAAGCGTTGGTGATTTTTTGTGGACTTTTTCAATGTATGGGTTCCACCTGTTCATGAATATTCTGATTTTTCTTCGATTCACCTGAACCATTCGTCTATGCTTGGTTCTTTTTTATTTCTTTCTCACTCTAGACCGTACAAGACAGCTTTTAACATGTGAATATACCCCTTTTTCTTGAGTAGCCTCTGTCAGTATCTACACTATGATGATTGAGTAAATTTTTCGTGTTTCCTCAATTCCTAGGATAACTAAAAAACAGGCATGCAGCGAGTGTCCTATTCCTTGACAGCACTTTTTACTTTCTCTTCAATGACCATTTGTATATACATTGCTTTTGAGGGCAGTCAACGACTTGGAGCGATTCACCATCTCATCAACCATCAGCTGACTGGCGCCCATGTATTCTAACGGATCACACAAGGCTGCCAGTCTCTCCGGCGTGAAGACGCTACTCAAAACGGTGGAATCCTTCAAGGCTTCCAGAAGGGACTTATCCTGCTCAATAGCTGATTTGCAAGCTTCATAGACTTCATCGTGTGCCTTTTGCCGTCCAATATGGGGCGCGAGAGCCATCATAACCGCTTCGCCCACAATCAAACCCCTGGTAGAATGTAAATTGCGTTCCATCGAGTCCGTCTTCACGACCAGTCCACTCAAGGCAAAATTAGTTTGGTGCAGAGCACCAACAGCAGTGACAAATGAATCAGGCACAGCCACCCATTCTAGATGCCAGGGTCCAGAAGCACGTTCGAAATCAGTAATCATAGCATCTAGGCCCAGAGAGGCATTTGCGCGCAGCATCTTCGAAGCAGCTAAGATCACTTCGCTCGAGATCGGGTTGCGCTTCTGTGGCATAGTTGATGAAGCTCCGCGATGAGGTACAAATGGCTCAGATACCTCGTCGAATTCATTGGAAGACATGATCATAAGATCCATTGCGATTTTACCCAAGGTACCACCAACAAGGGCCAGGAAATTCGTGACTTCCGCCACGTTGTCTCGTGCCACGTGCCATGTTATCGGAGGGTTCTGGAGGCCGAGTTCAATTGCAAGCTGTTCGCGAACTCGTAGACCTGTATCATCTGAGCCCAAGGAAGCGATGGTACCGGCGGCTCCTCCAAATTGCACGAGCAGACATCTTTGTTTGATTTCTTCGACACGTTCCAGGTGTCGGAGGATACTTGACAAGTATACGGCGCATTTGTAGCCAAAGGTACAGGGGAGAGCGTGTTGTAGATGAGTGCGACCTGCCATAGGACTGAGGGTTGTGTGAGCGAGTCGTTTCTCAAAGAGGGACCTATTGATATTAATTTGGAATAGACGTACGTATCTCTGTGTGTCTTTGCCAACTCTGTAAGAACAGCCTTAAGTGTATGAAGCTCCCTTTCCACAAGTACGAGTCCACGCTTTATTTGAAGCATGGACGCATCGTCCATAATATCCTGTGTTGTCGCACCCCAGTGGATGTACTTTGAGGTCTCGTTCGATGTGCGCTCGACGAGTTGACAAACAAGAGGAAGAACAGGGTATCCGACAACATCTGTTTCGCGCGCTAGGCGATCGTAGCTATGAGAAAGATCATTGTAAGCACATGCCACCATAAGCGCAATCGCAAGAAGATGACATACTCAAGTTCGATATTGGCGAATGTATCCGTGATCATGTCACCGGCGTCGGAGGGAATAACCCCAGTTTTTGACTGAGCGCGTGCTAGCGCAGCCTCGACTTCAATCAAGCATTTCACATACGCATCGTCAGTGAAGATGTCGCGGATTTCCTGTGTTCCAAACAGGTTCCGGAAGATGCGAGAATCAAGAGCAGAGACAGCCATGGCGGAAAGGTGGGAGGATGGAAAACTTGTTGAATGAGAGTATAGCTATTGCTTTATTCCTTGCGGGGTCTATTCGCTTTAAATGACATATGACGTTCTGGGCTGTCGCATGCAAGCTCCGAGGTATAGTATGGAATCATCGGAATAAGCGCTTATCCCGAAGGCTTGGTGGAGTATGTTCGGATTATGTCCGGTTTAGTGTCAGCAGGCTTATGATCGGATGCTGAACGATATGACATCGGATACTGTTAGGTAGAGAGGAGATAATTGACTTCAGATTCAAGTTCCATTTTCAAGTGACATCTGGACTCGGTGCCTTCGGGCTGTGAAAACAGCTATATTGGCGACTAGTAGTAGGAGTAGCGCATTGCGGGCCTCTAGTAACTATAGACACCCGACAAATGCACGCTCGGATCAGTTTGATTCCGCCTTCAAACTAGCTTGTAGCTTATGTATAATGAACCTTTCTCAAGAGATAAACAAGGAAATTGAATTATAGCATAGTTATATCTGAGATTTGCAAAATTCCGACTAGCTACTTCTTTTCTACCTAAACACAAGAAACCCCGGGGGTAAAAATGTGAAACCCAAGCTTCGATCCATTCTATTTGTGGATAGATGGATTGGAATATTCCTCATGCTCGAATTCATATTTCGCCTGTTCTGTGCTGGGCTGGACCTCTTGAACACTCTTTTTCGCAAATCGCACAGTAGCCCACACAGATGGACTTTCTCGGAATACCAAATCAATCTCTTCCAGTGTACGTCCCATTGTCTAGCAGCCATTAGTAATTTGGTCAGACGGCTTGAATATTTCAATCATACCTCGGGATAGAAGAAGTAAACCGAAATGGGGATGCAAAAGCCAATACAAGTGAAGACGATGTAGTACTGGTACCCAATGGTGTCAATAGCGACCGGTGTGATCATAGTCACCACAAAGTTCCTAGATAAGGAAGACATGTTAATGATTATTCTGCTGATGATTGAGGAAATACATACCAGAGCCAGTGGTTAGCTGTCGAAATACTCGACATTGCAACACGAAGTCGGATGGGTGCAACCTCGGTGCAGTAAAGGAAGTTGGCTCCCAGGAAGCCGATCGGAATGAAGAAGTTGAAGAGGAAGACAAATAAAACACTGAAAATCTGTGCCGCATAATTTGTGTCTGGGAACGACGTTGAGATGGCAAGACCCATCATGCAAACTGCCATTCCACCTCCACTGACCATCAAAGCAAACCGGCGACCAAATCGGTCGATAGTGAAGAATGAAACAAAGCAGGAAAGAAATTTCCAGGTGAGAGTACCACCAGACAATATACGCGATGTTTTTGCATCTAATCCCAATCCGTTTTCGAAGATGGTCGTTGAGTAAACGGAAATCAAATTTCCACCTGACATCTGCTGGAAGAATTGCAAAAGAATGCATATTCCAAATCTGTATAGCAGACGGTCTTCACCCATCTTGAGAAGATCCATCAAGGAGGTTGCGCTATTGGCTGTGTCCTCAAGAGAGCTCTCAATACTGACAATCTCTCCTATGATATCGGATGAATCTTCGGGAACATCTCTGAGTGATGCGAGTGTACTCTTTGCTTCTGCAATTCGACCTTGGCGCACCAGCCATCGAGGCGACTCGGGAAGGGAAATAATCGACGCCATAAGGAGGAGGGCGAAGGCAATAGGAATCGCTATGGGAGCTCTCCAGGTGACGGGACCCGTCTCGTCTAGATAAAAGCCCAGGTTGATCCAGGCTTGCAGCATGTATCCTAGCGCAATGAAAAGTCCATCCAACACGACGTGTTTTCCGCGGTTTTTAGAGCTTGAGCATTCGCTTTGCCACGTCGGCACAGTGCCACTAAGAATTCCAATACCAGCCCCGAGAATAGTGCGACCGACAACCATTTGTGCAAGCACCGATGAAGATGCTTCCAAGATCTGACCGATCAAGGCCAAAAGTCCACCGAAAAAGATGACTGGTCGCCGACCGAATTTATCCGCTGTATACGAGCAGGATAGACAGCCTGGCAAGGCTCCAAGTGTAAAGGTAGCAATGACTACCCCCTGAATCGTTGCATTGTAGCTTTCCTGCTGGCCTGTAGTGTTGACAGTGTCGATCTCAGGGAAGTGTTTCACCCAGTCTGGCAAGGAGACAAGGCTTCCAAGTCCAGATTGATTGTATCCAAATAGCGTATATGCGGGACAAACGACAGCGAGGATCTGAGCCAGAGACAAGGTCTCTCCTCGTAAATTCCAAAACCTTTTCGACATTTCCAACGATAGAGACGGTACGGGGGGATGCTCGAGGAATTAGGAGTAAACGACACCCCAAAGTCAAAAAATCAGTAGATCAATGCAGCGGCATCCGGCGTCCCCAGATCAGGTCTTTAAATAACTGCTAAACCACATGTTTTCAGAATCCGGGGTCATGCAATGTTCTGTCCGGAATAGAGGCTTGAATCGGAGGTCCCGCTCGGGATAGAGCCCTATCCCGAACCATGTGGAGATCTCGGCATTCATCCGAATTCTGGGGCCCCAAGATCCATGCACCCCGTGAAAGGCTCTGGCACTTCGTACATCCAATCAGTGGTGAGAACATAATTCAGGTCATCCAATGCGTTCGCGCTCCAAGATTGATCATCAAAAGTTCTGGGAGTTTGGTTGACATAGTCTTGACCGATATTTAGCTCATTGCCTGCTGGAATATGCTCTGGCGTTGATAGTAATGAGCGCAGGAGTTGTAGAGTCCCAACGGCTTCATTGATAGACTGCTCGTAGAACGATTGATGCGCATGGATATGTTGGAAATCTGTTCGATCTTTTTCCAACACAAATATGGCATGTGAGATCATGTCCATGCTGGCTTCGAGAGGTGGGCACCCTTCTAGATTAAGGGTAAGGCAGTAGCATTGGCAATAAATATGCATGAGAGCAGACTGAAAGACCATACCAGGGCTCACTAGACTCATATTTTGAAGCCAATTTGGAACTCGGATCTCTTTGAGTAGCGATAAGTTAGCCGTACTGGATGCGATGCATGCTCGAAGACAGTTCGCGAACTCCACAGTGCTGTCGTCAAAAGACAGGCCGGGCCGATTTATAAAAACCATTGCGGTATTTGCTAGCAGCTGAAGCCAGAGCACTGTTCTATCATTTTCATGTGCAGATTCATTGCGAAGAAATGGCGATGGGATGGTTCCAATATCGAATATGATCCCAGTCATTTTCAGATTTTGGTTCCACATCCGCAGATCCAAATTCAAGTCGTTAATTTTGGTTGCACCGTTTCGCCGTTGGGTAGTTGTATAAAGTGTTTCGCGGATCCGGGAAAGAAGTTTTCCAAGTGCCACGTATTGAATAAACAGAAATACAGCAGTTCGTTCTCCGGGCAGAGGATGAGAGAGTTCTGCAGCATCCAGGTCATCCATGTGGCAATCCGTAGGCATGTCACAATCAACGTCGACATCGTTGATAAGGCTGGGGAGTCCGTGAATCAAGGAGGTGACACTATTTACAATATCAGAATGATTCTATTTTGGGTTCCAACTGACGAAAAAAAACATACCTGTCGAATGAATAGATCCACCACCACAACCTCTTTCGAAGTTCTATTTCGCATGGCTTCATTTTGAAACGCCTAGAATGCCGATGAAGACCTAGCGATTGCGCAAGACTCACCATTATGCCGTGTATTCTTGTCATTCCAAGACAATCACCGCTTAATTGATAGTAAAGGCTACAAAGCGCCAAAGCTTGTAAGCCTTTTATATCACCACGTGCTCTGATATCATTAATCAATGTATCTGCCATGTTTAGATAGCGATGGTGGCTGGAGGAGATCTGCTGACCACTGTCGAGGCAAAGCTCGTTGATGATCAGGATCACTAATATCGTCAATGGCATTGCGGGATCAATTTCTTGAAAATTGAGTGAGCCATGGAGTGTCTCCACAGTATGTCGAACATCTGACATCAATTGCTTTCGTACAAGAACCGGGCAGTATGCTTCCCACTCATTGATAAAACGATCGGCTTGGTCAAGGTAATATGACAATGGATTATTGAAAGACGCGAGTAATTCACTTTGTTTGCCTGTTGGCATGTTTGTGGTCCAATTTTGCCTTATGGGAGATGTTTGAGCAAGAAATAGTCGGAAGCAGCTCTCAGGGAAGCCAGTGGACAGATTCAGGACTTTCTGACATTGCTGTTCAACTGTCAGAACAAAATGAATGCCAGTGGTTGAGCCTGCAAATCGACCGACGCCCATTTCATCATGAACCAAACGACCCATGTGTTTGATCATGTATGTTGAATCTTCATTCTGGCGCGACTTATTCTGTCGCGACGTAGATGGCTCAGCCAACCTTGGATTCAGCAAGTCCTTTTCGAGTGAGGATATTGTCTGCTTGCTGTTGGAAAGCTCAGATTTAAGAGCTCTATTTTGAGCCTTCTCTGATTCCAGAAGTTGTTGACATCTCGCCAATTCCTCCTGCAGTTGGACGAATTGTTGCTCATCCGACGTAAATCTATTTTAGATTTAGTGGGGACGATTCAATTTTCAGGTAATATCAGCTCACCCTCGGACTTTGGTATTCCTGCGAAGGGTGGCGGAGACTTCGCATAAATAGCCTCCTTTTGCACAGCTTCGACACTATTGCTAGGTATCAGTTTGAGGACTTGAGAAATAGGAGTATAGCACATGCATACCGTGGGGAATGACCCATCGCACTTTATCTTCTTCCTTCATAGTTCACTCATGTCAGTAGAAAGTATCTTTCCTCTTTCGAATTAATTTCTCACTTTCTACATCGATCGCTGAACCCAAATCAGTTGGTATGCTATTATTGTAAAATCCGGGGTAGTGTGAAGGTCACGTACCATGCTTGCCCGGTTCGGCGTATCGTCTCTACACTCCTTAATGCAGAGGTTCCGGCTTCCATCTATTCAGGCATGTCCAATGGCAGAGCCTAGATTGGACAATCCTTCTTTGCATAAATAGTTGAGAACTAAGATACTTAACACCACATCTACTAGTAGTCGGCAGTGTCCCCAATTTCACCGCCTTCGTAGATAAGTTCTGCCATTTTCTGCCCCATTTATATTAGTAAGCAGAAATATGAACCCAACTGCATATCTGATTGGTCAATATATCCATCCAGCCCCGTAGATGTTCCCTACAATGTTGACACTTACTGTCAAAGGGCACATACACTGGACTCGGAGCTTCTAGTCAACAATCCTATCATTTAATCTCTTCTCGGATATCTGGTACTTATTCATCACTTGATTATTATAGCCAAGCATTTAACTCAGGAGTACCTACTACTTGAACATGCCACAG
Source organism: Penicillium herquei (assembly GCA_039634405.1). Classification (NCBI taxonomy): domain Eukaryota; kingdom Fungi; phylum Ascomycota; class Eurotiomycetes; order Eurotiales; family Aspergillaceae; genus Penicillium; species Penicillium herquei. Next base: position 1,142,871 of record CP098387.1, on the reverse strand, counting down.
TTTTTACATTCAAGTTCTAAAAAGAGCATTAAATATCTCGGAATAAAAAGAGAACTACTAGTACACCCGGTGTACATAATTCACCATATAGGTAAATTTTATCTTCGTCAAAAATAGTTCTCTCGTTATTTCTAATATAATTCACCTCCCTAGGTATAAGACAAGCACCAACTACCTACATATAAATGCTGCGTAATTGTATGCAACTTAGTGGTATATACTCCTGCAAACCATGCAAACATCGGGTGTTGCAGGTAGCTTTTTCGGACCGGCTAATGATTCGAGATGATGTCAAGCCGAGCAAAAACAGCTTATCAACCAACGCCTCTCCTCGAAAGCACCTTCCTCACTAACCCTACCGGGGATAAGAAGAAAATAACCAAAATGTCTGCACCAAGACTAATTGTCCGCGCCCTGCGGCCGGTGCCATCATCGCACAAGCTCTCAGCAATTAACCGTTCGTTCGGCACATCTGCTCTGCGGTTCAGCGATGCCAAAGATCGCTCTCATCCCAATGCACCCGGCCACCGCGAGGCCCAGGCGAACAAGACTCCGAATCAATTCATCCCCAACACTACTTCTACTATGACCAAGGACTTCCCCAATGTCGGAAACAAGCCGGCGCCGCCGGAGATGCTGAACAGCGTTGATCCCAACTACCTTCCTGCGGATCCTTACCCCGGAAAGATTGAACATTTCACTGGTGGTCGCCAGGATAATGGTGCGCAGAAGCCTGAACTGGGTGTTGGTGAGATGGAAGGTATCACCTTCAAGGTTGAGCCCTTGAAGCGAGTTGGAGAGGACGCTGTTACTATGCGTGCCCGGTTACTATGTATGTTTTCTTACTTTTCTTTTCCCCAGCACCTTCCTGGAAAGCCAGCATCTGTACACTCAAATAAACCGAACTAACTCAAGACAAATAGACCAAAGCCGCAAGCGCGGTATCCTTGAATCCGACCTCCTTCTCTCCACCTTCGCCGATGTCTACCTCGGCAAAATGTCACTCCAGCAACTCCAAGAATACGACCGTTTCCTCGACGAAAACGACTGGGACATCTACTACTGGGCTACCCAGGACCCGCCCGAGGTTACCGGCGCAAACCCTCCAGCCGAGGATACGCTAACAGAGACTTGGAAGGAGACTGGCGCAAAGAGCGGCGAGTGGGCACAGACCATTGGTGCTTTCCGAGCTGCCTACCGACCTGTTCCTCAGCGATGGAACGGATCTGAGGTTTTGGAGCTGCTGAGGGAGCATGTGCGTGACAAGAGCGCTGTTGGCTTTGAGTCCGCTAAGAAGAAGCGCAACGGTGGAGGTGGTGGATTGGGCCGTATGCCCAATGTTCAAGTTTTCAACTCTTGAGTGACTGGATGTTTCAAGGCTTGGATTGTGTTTTGTACGACTAAGTATGTATTTCATGTGAGTAGATAGCTCTGGAGACAGGATTGATTGGACATGTATGTGGTTGAGCTTGTATTATAATTGCCGCAATATGATTGCGATGCCCAGTGCCTGGTACAATTTGGTTTTAGGTGGTCGAGATTGTGTTGATAGATGTATTCTAGAACCGCATTTCCAGATCACAAAAGAGACCAATCACATTGAAAGCAATTGTGGTCAGGAGTACCCGCTTCAAGAATTAGCAGGAAGATGTACGAGTATGGAGACTTTCTAGGATGGGCTGAGATGGAGCTGAGGAGGTGGTGGATAGGTTCTGAGATAATTGATTTGAGTACCAACAAAAAGCCACTTCAATCACTCCTGTAACGGCAGATTCATAGTTTAGTCTAGCTATTTAAATAGACCACCAATGTCTATCTCCATTGACATTGAGATGCAATCCATGGTATAGAAGCTGATAAGATATCAGCACGTGACCTTCGCTTAGTGTTAGGGCACGGCGGAACCACACAAGGAACCAGCCAACCGGGTTAGGGCTTTGGCGGGCACGCAGCACCTCCTTCCTCTGCGATTTTATCTCCCAGCGTCAACGACCTACTCCGCCCATCCTCTCCCCTTCATCGTCTCACTGCATCATGGCTGAGCAGCTGGTTCTTCGCGGCACCCTCGAGGGCCACAATGGCTGGGTTACTTCCCTGGCTACCTCCCTGGAGAAGTATGTTACGCCTTGCCGAATTTTCGAATGATCTCTTAATCTGACTTGGCTATTAGCCCCAACATGCTGCTGTCCGGTTCTCGCGACAAGACCCTGATCATCTGGAACCTTACCCGCGATGAGCAGGCTTACGGTTACCCCAAGCGCAGCCTGGAGGGTCACTCCCACATCGTCTCTGACTGTGTATGCTACCCCTCTCTATATGATCGAAAAAAAAGGAAAACGAAAACCATGATGGAAGGATCCGCTGGGAAACGACAGATTGGAATCGGATTTTGATCCCGGGAAACAATTGAACGGTTTTTGGCTGACCGAAGGTCTTTTTCATGGAATATAGGTGATCTCCTCCGACGGTGCCTACGCTCTGTCCTCCTCCTGGGACAAGTCCCTCCGCCTGTGGGAGCTCTCCACCGGTAACACCACCCGCACCTTTGTCGGCCACACCAACGACGTTCTCTCCGTCTCTTTCTCCGCCGACAACCGTCAGATCGTCTCCGGTTCCCGTGACCGCACCATCAAGCTGTGGAACACCCTCGGTGACTGCAAGTACACCATCACCGACAAGGGCCACACCGAGTGGGTTTCCTGCGTTCGCTTCAGCCCCAACCCCCAGAACCCCGTCATTGTCTCCGCTGGCTGGGACAAGCTCGTCAAGGTACGCTACACTCCCGATGCTTCAAGTTTGTCAACAATGGTTGGCTTGTATTCTTCTTATTTTGCCACCCACCCACATGATGTTTGCATATTCTACGTATTTGCTACTTCAGAGCCCTTTGCGGCTATGAGACAATTATCACCTTTGCCTGATGGAATCCCAATTCAACAAGAAATTGTTGAATTGACGAGAAGGGGAAAACCCCCCAAAAAGACTTTTCACTCGCTTTGAAAATTTACCTAAATCATTGCTGGACCTTGGCATGCTGACCATTTATTTCCGCAATTAGGTTTGGGAGCTCGCTTCTTGCCGCCTGCAGACCGACCACATCGGTCACACCGGCTACATCAACACCGTCACCATCTCTCCCGATGGATCCCTTTGCGCTTCCGGTGGCAAGGACGGTACCACCATGCTCTGGGACCTGAACGAGTCCAAGCACCTCTACTCTCTCCACGCCGGTGACGAGATCCACGCTCTCGTCTTCTCCCCCAACCGCTACTGGCTGTGCGCTGCCACCAGCAGCTCCATCACCATCTTCGACCTCGAGAAGAAGAGCAAGGTTGATGAGCTCAAGCCCGAGTACGTTGAGAAGGGCAAGAAGAGCCGTGACCCCGAGTGTATCTCCCTCGCCTGGTCCGCCGATGGCCAGACCCTGTTCGCCGGTTACACCGACAACAAGATCCGTGCCTGGGGTGTTATGTCGCGCGCTTAGATGAGTCAATGAGTGTGAAGGAGGAGGCCTCTTTTTGATCTATTGCCAAGGGAATCAAAAAAAAAGTTTCAAAATCCAGAACAAGAAGGGCTTTGGTTTTGGGATGTATGAGCCACGAGCAATGAAGCACTTTGGGGTCGGGAGACGGTTTTTCCCCGACCCCAGGGTTTTCTGACATGCCTAGCTTACTCGATTCCCCATTAAAATTCGAATGTCTGGAATCTTGTGGAGGCGTGTGATGTTCTAATACCACATAAGGCATCAAAACTGTTTTCCTATTTTTTCTTCACCCTGTTCTCTTCTGACTCGTGTCGGGTGTCCAGACTGTAGATCGTAGTGTTTCAAGTTGCCCGATGAGAATATCCTCTTGCTAGTAGCTCCCAGCTTCAAATGTATACCTATCTCGGGGTTGTGTTTCTAGTTGGCGCTTGCTATCATATTGAAGTTATTTTGTAGTCTTCATGTCACACTTGATCTTCATCTTGCCTCTGCTGCTTCTGGTGCATAAGTAGATCCACCCATTAGTACCAAAGGGGTCATCGTATGAGGGAGACATCTGGAACTTCAATCTACTTGACTGGTACCTTGAAGTCTTGTTCCGTCGCTTGTCTATGTGAACCTCAGTCATCGGTCATCTTCTACTCAGTGTCTTGCACCTATTCAAGACTGGTCGTTGAGCCTTTGTACAAGCTGACCACATAAGCATGATCAATCATGGCAATATTTGCAGTAGTAGTGCCACCTAAAATTATTCTCGTATAATTCAGATACTATCAATTATATGATACTCTGAATCGAGTTGAATTTACGGTGTACTGGATTGTCATTTTCCATCCGAAATGTTGCAATCTGATCAATCTCCCGAGGTCACAACCCCGCATACTACATAAGGCTTATCAGCTGAATCTCACCATCCAAGGGGCCCTTCTCGTCATTGTGAATGGCCATCCCGCTTTATAAAACTCGATATCGGCCTTGAGTAGGCTTGAGAATCTCTCTCAATCACTACCTGCTCGATAACTCGAGATCCGATAACGCGTGTTGTGGGGAACACATGTTTACGTGACTGCTCCTTCGAGGTCACAAATACTATATCACACCCATTTCACCCTTGAATCGTGCCAGTGTGTCTCGAAAGCCTTGAAAGACAAAAATACCAGACAAAGAACCCCGACCACAAATGTCCTCGAACAAGCTTGCGATCTGGCTTTGGGGCTCAAATGCCCAGGACCGTGCTCTACTATCCAAACTGGATATAACACTGCTCCCATACTTCTCGTTGATATGGTTTCTATTCGGCGTCACCCGATCAAGTTACTCATCAGCATATATCAGTGGCATGAAGGAAGCATTGGGATTCGAAGGTAAAGATTACAACTACATGAACACGGCATACCTCGTTGTTTACGCTGTCTGCCAAATGCCCGGAACCAGTCTTCTCACAATCCTCCGACCGAAATATGTCTTCGTTACTGCCAACGTGACTTGGAGCCTCTTGACTCTGATTACCTTCAAGATGACACATGCCTGGCAGGTTATTCTGTTGAATGCCATTGAGGGTGGATTTTCTGCTATCGCTTAGTATGTCTCGTGTTCTTGACCCAAGGTCCGAGTACGAGTGACTATATTCTGACCTGTCTGTTACAGTGTTGGCGCACAGTTCATTCTTGGCTCATGGTACAGAAAATCAGAGCTAGGCGTTCGAGCTGCTGTGTTTTGTGTCTTTGGTCAGCTGGGGACCATGTCTGGCGGTTGGATCCAGGCTGGACTGCTCCAGACTCTTGCGGGCAAGAATGGCCTACCGGCATGGAAATGGATCTTTATCATTGTGTCGGTCATGACACTTCCTGTGGCTATATTCGGTGGGTCAAATTACATCCGTATTGAGGACCTGGCTCACTGATAATGGATAGGTTGGGTTTTTATCCCAGATCTCCCTGAACACCGGGCTGCCTGGTATCTCACAGACGAACAGAAAGAGCACGCAGCTACCAGACTGGGCACTCCACGTAAGATGACATGGGATCTAACTGTCTTCAAGCGAGTTCTACTGAGCTGGCAGTTCTACCTCTTGCCAACCATGTTCATGTGTATGTGAACTTCCTAAATACTACTTCATATTAAGCTACTGACGCACGTTTGATAGTATACTCGCTATGCGTACAGATGCTACAGAATAATGTTATGGCATACTGGCTTGCCTCCAGGGGTTACACCACAGTTCAACAAAACAACTATCCCACGGGCATCTACGCCACTGCAATCCTGGGAACCGTGGTGTATGCTGTCATTTCCGATAAGCTTCAATCCCGCTGGCAAGTGTCTGTCGTGATTGGCTTGAGCTTTGTCATAGGCTCGGCTGTCTTGGTCTCAAGTCCTTCCACAGATGCTGGATACTTTTTTGCATTCTACTTCCTGGGAACTACTTTCGCGCCTCAGGCTGTGTGGTACTCATGGATGGCCGATGTCACGAACCATGACTTTCAACTACGCGCTATTACGACAGGCTTCATGAACTCATTTGACTTTGTTTTCGTCTCCTGGTGGCCTCTAATATTCTATCCTGCAACGGATGCGCCTCACTACCGAAAGGGATATATTGCGAGTCTAGTCACTGGAGCTTTGACGCTGCCTTTGATTGGCATCGTTGCTTATCTAGAAAAGAGAGATACGGCTCGTGGGATTCTTGGCCGGTCTCCGATAAATGACATTCCACCCAGGGAATCGGATGACCCTCACGATGATCCAGCTGATATCGATGACGATGAGCATGCACCGATCAATGTGCAGCCGAAGACCAGCGTCTAACGAGATAATCCCCAGAATGGAAGACCCGAGAGCACGATTTGATTATCAGGATGGCACAGTGGATTCCTTGACCAGTGCCAATGTTTATCTTTATTTCAAGACAATAGCGATATAGGGAGGAGTTGGATTCTAGAATCATAATACAATACTATACATAAGGTGATTTCTGCTGTACAATTCATCCTTATTTCTTCGCCAGTCTCTTTAATGCAGTATCCGCCATGGAGATACCCTCCTCGAACCCAAGTCCACTTGCCAGCGACTTAGCCTCCAAGTATTTCTGCTTGGCCACTTCAGGTTTCTTCTGAAGCTCTGCGAGCTCACCCAAGTTGTATGTTGCGACAACACATGTGACATCGCATTCCTCATCCCGAACTGGAGGTTGAATACGGGCAGCAACATCAAGAGACTTTTGCGCCCATTGGCGAGCCGCCTCGACGATTTGATCTTGCTTGACGGCTTGCTTTGGCTGGCCGCCAGCTGGGTGCTGCACCTGACCAACCATAGCACTAGCAACGTCGTTAAGTAGTGTGACCTGTTTGCAAGACGGCGAATCACCTTCCGCCACACGAATCATCTCCAATGCACGCATGTAGAGTGGCAAAGCAAGGTCATGGTTGTCCTTGGCGCTGTAGGTAGTTGCGAGCTCGGTCAGAGCTGTCGCAATCTCAGTCATATTCAACCATGACTCTCCCCCACCTTCAACAGCAGCTGCACTGCCAACAGGGAGCCCAAGCTTCTGGCGGCGGTGCATTTCCTTCAAACAGAGCTCTACAGCAGCGACCTGCGCAGCCTCGGCCTTCTTATCATCCTGGATGTAGTCACTAGCATAGAGCTCTCCCAACTTCATCTGCATACCAACAACCTTCTTGAGGGCACGATCACGCTGCCGAGCCTCAAACTCCTGCAATTCCCGCAGTTCCTTCTCTGCATCCTCCAATGCCTCGGTATTGATCTGAACACTTTCGGCAGTAGTCTTCAATGATTCGGGAGACTTGGCCGCCTGAGTCTTTGCAGGTCCAACCGAAGCAGACTCGGTATTCCGTCCCTGCTCAACCCATCTCAACGCCTCATCCTTCGTTCGCTCCAATACTTCAATTGCAGGTTTCACCAACCCAGCCTTCTCCAACATCAGAGCAACCTGCAACTTGATACCAAGCACTTCATCGGAGAATGGGTGCATTCCAAGCTCAACGCCGATCTTCAATGCATCCTTATACGCTTGTAGGGCCTTGGGCGGGTTCAGGTCGATCTCAGTGTAATAAATTGCCGTACGGAGCGCATCCGCGACTGGCGGTGGGAACTTGTGGTATTGCGGTGCGACACGAGTAAGCTCTTCGTAGGAGATGTAGGCGAAGGCACCAATAGCACTAATGAGCGAGACGATCGCGAGCGGGAGGAGAATGGGGTTCTTGCGGAAGATGCCCTTCGAGGCCTCTCGGTAGCGGAGTCGGACACGCTGGGCATAAGTGGCATATCGTGGGCGGGTTATATTGGAAAAAGTCACGGGGGTGGAGTTTGTGGACTTTAATTGTGAAGTTGGGCGTGCATTGTGAGTGTATATCGAGCGGCTTAGGGACTGGCGCTGTGCTGGTACGAGGTTCGAGGTGTAGGCGCTCGTGCGCCGCGACGCTGCGCGGAACATGGCAAAAGCAGTATGTTGCAGAATATCCGAGCGATTCTTTATTGGAGTTTCAATGCCAAATTGGAGGTTGATGGGGTTCAAGAGCAATCGTGCAATGAGTAGTGTCGAGAAGCATGGACGGGTAGGAATGAGCCCGCAATTTGATTTTCTTCTGCCTCAAGCTTCTCTCCGCCATATGACGTCGCCCAGCCGCATCTTTATGGACTACATTCTTCAGTCAGAGGCAGTAAATTGCATTATCAACGCATCGTTTTGTTTCAAACACGTGAAATTCTAATAAACTCAGCCTGGAATGTGTGGTCGATATGCTTTGGGCGTGGTAGGTCGATCTTTATGTTCAGCTCCCTTGATCCTGGTACTGATTCAAGCTGAAATATATAGCGCATGGCGTACGTCCGACAACATCTCCAGGACAGAGGAATGCCTGTAGATGATGCACCAGAAGATGACGAAGTCAGAGAGACTTACAATTTTGCCCCTGGAAATTTTGGCGCTGTCTACAGAGCTGAGATCCCTGACAAAGAGCGCGCGCATGATGAAGATCGCGAGGGACAGAACGCAGACCACGATTCGCACGAGGTGGCCGATAATGCAGAGGAAACACCTACAAAATATAAGATCCAGAGCATGAAATGGGGACTGATACCGTCCTGGACCAAGAGACAACCGGACTATGGCTCTCTAATGCGCACCATTAATTGTCGGGATGACTCACTTCTGGAAGATCGAGGGATGTGGACAAATATGAAGCGACGCAAGAGGTGCATAATAGTCTGCCAGGGCTTCTACGAATGGTTAAAGAAAGGACCAGGAGGCAAGGACAGAATTCCACACTATGTCAAGCGCAAGGATGGTGACATGATGTGCTTTGCGGGATTATGGGACTGTGTTTCATATGAAGGTCTGTTGGCCCTGAGCCCCTTTTCACGAGAAATGCTGGAGATGAGATGTTGGAGCTGACAAGAAGAAGAAACTGACGAGAAACTATACACCTACACTGTCATCACAACCTCTTCAAATCCTTACTTGAAGTTCCTCCATGAGCGCATGCCCGTCATCCTGGAACCTGGCTCTGAAGCTATGAAGATGTGGCTTGATCCACATCGCAAAACATGGTCGAAGGAATTGCAATCCATGCTCAAACCTTATGAGGGCGATCTGGAGTGCTACCAGGTGCCTAAGGAAGTCGGGAAAGTCGGGAACAATTCCCCCAGTTTCATTATTCCAGTTGACAGCAAAGAAAACAAGAGCAACATTGCGAATTTCTTTTCCAGCAAAAGCAAGAAAGATGAAAAGCCCAGTCCTATGACTCAAAAATTTCCGAAAAAGGAGCCAGAAGTTTCAAGTCCTGACATCAAGCCTAAAAAGGAAGAAGAAGAAATCGAAACGATAGCAGCCGGTGTGAAACGAGAACATTCTCCAGAGTCGCCATCAAAAGAAGCTCAAAAGATGAAAATTGAGCAGGACAACCACTCTCCCAAGAAACCAAAGACACGGAGTGCTACATCTAATACACCGTTGAAGAAGGCTAGTGCAACCAAACCGACGGATGGATCTCAAAGAATCACAAATTTTTTCAAGAAATAGTATTAATGAGAATTGAAGAAATAATTCATGTTCAAGTTGATCAGCATAGAATGACCATATACTGCTACATCTCCGAGTCTTAATAGCCTCAAAACATTAATCCCATCATTTGGAGATCTTAATACTGCCGCCTGTTACTATAAAGCTCACAGTACCCAAATAATTGGACCATTCTGTACCTGATCATTGATCAATATCTCCATAATCGATGCATTTCTAGAAAACAGGTGCAGATAATCAATTAGGAGACAACATTGAATGTAGCCCTCAGGCAGGGAGAATTTCAGATTCGTACATATTGAAACACTATAATACAGTGGAATTCACATCAGAACTCTTCAAATGGTCTGTTCATTCCTTTTCGAGTTCCTTCAGCCTCTGAACAAGCTTCTCTCTGAGAAAAGGACTCAGACCGAGACTGTATATCAAAATCAGTATTATGTGTTACAGAGCGAATCGAGGAGACACTTACATTCCATCACGAGTCACAGTTCGATAGGTCCCGCTGGACTGATAGTTCCCATGACCATCAACGAACTGGCCATTGGCATCTACCTCGAGGCTGCCAAAGATGTCTTCTGGCCTTTAAAGCAGTTAGCAGTTGATCAAGCGCACTCAAGGTATAAATCCGGTGATATAGTCTTACCATGCAATTCGGCCATAATCAGGAGGGCGTCTGGCATCTGAAATATGAATCCAGCCACCTCGACCAGCGGATCCAGCACCACCTTGTCCACTAGCTCCACCACTGGAGTCGCCTATGTCGGTGCGTCGTTTACTTCTTCTGTTATTGGTTGAAGTAAGGACACCGCCAGTGTACAGGTTTGCACCGGCAGGTGAGACCATGACTTGTGCCTGGGACTGGGCCTCAGGATCCTCATGGGCATGTTTGGAGAAGACCTCTTGAAGAATGCTCAGGAATTTGGGATTCTCCCGCAGTGAATCTGTTGTAGGTGGTAGCTTTGATGTGACTCCAATTGCTAGTTCTGAGTTAACAGGCTCAGTTGGCAGCAGTGATAGGATGTGAGATCCCGATGGGCCATCACTGGGGAAAGCATACTGTTTCCAAGGTTAGTTATTATCGGGTAGATCAATTTGGATAGCTACTTACGATATGAGGGTTGTTTTCTAGTGTAGAAACATAGCGGAAATGTGACAGTCTGGGGACCTTCAAGGCCTGTCGGTTCAGCGTCCTTAATGCGAACATTTCAATGCAATTAGTATGAGGGAATCTATAAGAGGTGAATGTTCCTGGAACTTATTCGGTCATCGTGCAGACAAAGGAAAGCGGTCAGTGAAGCGGTGAGGCATCAACAGCTTACACTGGTCCGCATGATGACTTGTTTGGGGGAATCTTGAAATAACGAAGTTCAAGTTGCGAGCTTAAAGTTGTGCTCGCTAATCAATTGTGCTGTTGTCAATTCCAAGGTGGGAGCTGCAGGTAACACTTAATACCCCTGTACAGTCTGAAACCTTTCATTCTGCGGCTCTCCAGGACTCTTCTCACAGCATCAAGGATCGTCCTTGAACTACCTGCTGCTTGAACCACGCTCTTACGTCTCAAGAGATCCCTACATTTCCTTTTTGTCTGAAAATAGATTGCGCTCATAATGGCGACACCATCAGCCAAGCCTGGTGCCACGCCAACTCATCTCACTTCCTCACCACACCCATCCTCCGCACCTCTCTCCCGCTCTATCGCCCATAAGTCGCCTACAAAAACCCCAACAGCTTCAGGGCCAGGACACACACATCACATCAGTGTTTCCTCATCCCATCAGTACGCTACACCTCTTGCCGTTTCAAGCGCAGTCGACGACCCTGTCAATTTCAGCTCTCCCTCCGCACTCCTTGCACTAAGCGGTTACACTGGAATCGGAATAAGTCCGTCCCCCGCAGTTCACGATGCGCTTGTTGGTCCCGGAATGAATGTCAACGATATCCAAAATCTCAGTATGCAGGGACTCAAGCTTGGAGTGGGTCGAGATGGTGACCAGGAGCAAAAACATCGAATCGAGGAAGTGGTGCAGTGTCTCCGTGCGCGCGTCGCCGGGCGAGGTGTGTCTAGAGAGGGGATTGAGCGACTTGGACGATTGGAGGGCTTCGAATCTCTCTGGCAAGATAACGACATCAATATTGCTGGCAATTTTGTGGACCTTGAAATCGAGTTTCATGCAGGTTATGACGTCGTCAAAGATGTGAGCTTGCGATATGCGACGCCTGAGTACACGGAAGGGGAACGACGAGAGGAGGCGACTGCTGTCTTAAAGCGCAATCTTGTCCAGTCAACCCAGGACAGCGACACCGGCAACTGGAAATCTCTCCAAGGGTTCTACGAGAACCTACAATGGCTTGCAAAACTTGATAAACTCAGCCAAGAAGTGAATTGCTTTGAGGCGCTGGAGGGTCTGGAGGAGAACTTCAAGCGCATATGGGCAGAAGAAGGCAAAATTAACAAATATGGGGGCGACTACGAACATCTTTCTTCTGGAATCATTGGCCGTCCAAGCATGCACAAAGGATTACGAATTGGACTCGGCTTGGAGTACTGGGTTGACCAGGCTAGGGTCTTGGATGCGAAGCAGGCAAAGAAGTCACCCGATGCTATGGTCATTGATGGAGAAGAAAATGACCTGGCAGACCAAGAACGAACATGGACCGTTATGGTTGAGTGTGAGGAGGGTTACCCGTCCCTTCGCATCTCCAAAGAATGGGTGAAAAGTGAAGTATTCACGGCCAATGAAAAGACCGAGTCGTCGCCGTCTGTCGAAACTCCAGGCTCTGTCAACTGGCTTGACCCTCCGCCGACTATGCGCATCTCTCATGGAAATCACCCCGATCCCATGGCGTTGGATTCTAGCATGCTGGAATCATCGCCGCCAAATCGTCGCTTTGTTGCTAGACTAGAGCCTCCGCTTGTTGTTCCTTTCCTCACAGCATCTGAGATACATCGCCATCTCGTATTGCCGGCTCCGATGTTCAAGTTCTCATATGATTGGCTACTTGTCTCTGATCCGACATCGCCTGATGCCTCACCTCAGCCTAGCCGAAGAAAGCGCAGAATGTCTGTGGATGCTGTTGATTCAAAAGGAACAGCTTATTCTCAGCAACATAACTACACTTTCCAGGCCTTTGATCAGTCTCCAGGCTACACAATTCGCGAACTGCCATTCTCGCATCCTCGACATCTCTCTGACATTCTCCCGGTATGAAAAGTATACGTCTTTGTATTTTCATGACACAACTAATTTGAAGTAGGTTCTTCGCCAATACGCTTTGCTCTCCAGCCTGATCCGAAAGGTGTTCTTGGTACCCCAGCAGAAGGAAGACGGATCGCTCTCCCCTAAATCGACGGCAACGGTGACAGGAACGTCATCGACGATAGCAACAGGAACAGCCTCAAGATCGATCTCAGCAGGCTCCCCGCTTGCTCCAGGCTCGAGTCTCTTCGGTGGTCGAAAAGGACCTATCACTTTCAGCAATGAGGATCATAATGAAGAAAGGCTCAATATGCTCCTCAGCAGTGGAATTTCTGCATTTGATGGCTCCAGTGATATTCTCAGTGAAAGCTCAAAATTCATGGATGGTATCATGGTGGATGTGACATTACGAACCCCCCTGGGACAGGCACCAGCTCTCATGCTGTTGATCACAGACCCAGGCAAAACGGCCGGCAGCGTTGAAAAGTACGTGCGTGAGCCATTGCAGGTGTCGCTCTCTTTTGAGATTGGTCTCAATGGACGTGTCTCAGTGGTGGACAGCTCGGGTCTTGTGAAAGAGACCAATCAAGATAACGGAGATACAGAAATGCAAGGGACAGATGACAAGCCAAGCCTGCAGGATATCCACAAGAAGATTGTTAGGGTGATTGAGATCTCACAGGACCTGGGCATCCTGGTCGAGTGGGTCCTTCGTTCGCTGCGGGAGCGGGCCGGCAGCGGTTGAGGCTGATTACTGGGATTCTCGGAAGCTACGGAGTGCTTACACTAGTGGACGTCCGAGATTCTGGAGACATTTTTTGTCATTTCTTCTGCAAGTCTGGCTTGTAAATGCATTGAGGTGTACATTGCAGGAGACAACTCACCTGGTTACTCCATACCCCAGTTGCATCTGCCGCCAACGATAAACCCTCCGACCTGATTCGATCTGTCACAAGTGAGAGAGCCTCACAACATGAAAGCTTAAGCCACAGACCCTTATCACTACCCCGGGATGCAATGGCAGATATGCAAGGGTAATATGTGGTGGCACTCGTGCAGCGGCAGCATCACCACGACTGGCAATTTCTGCAAGGCCCCTTACACAAACTTAGTACCAGTGGTTGCCTTCAGCAATCCAACGAATTTTAGCTATGGATCATGAATATGAGATCGCCTTCCAAGGTTCAAATGTGTTAGGTACACCACACTTCGGGGACCCATGTAGGTTGTAGTTCTACACCACAGTAGACACTCTAGTCCCTATTCTTACTAGTACCCATTCGGAGTCATCCGTACCCCGTCTCCACACTCAAGACGCATCCTACATTACTCCCGAGGTCCAGCGCATGCAATCAGATCAGTATCACATGACGCAAATGCAAGACCCTGAATTCAAAGGATGGTGGCAATTTCAGGATTGAATCTACATCACATCATAATGTCGCATGGCCGATCAGATATCCGAGGCTTTTAAGTTTGCGGGGGCTGTAATTGTACTGCAGAGTTGCATTGCCCTGGCAGGATACGGGGTACTGTGAACGAGATCCCATTTGATACTCATAAACATTTGAATGCAGTTCTGCTAGATTGATATGAGGCATATAAACACCGCTCAATGATCCGCTGGACGCGAAATAAAATCCAAATAAGAGATAATCCACCCCAATCAGGATGTCTCCCCGTAACGGGGTACACTAGTATTGAATTTTGAATTCTTGAAACTGACCTTCTGTATGAGGAAGAACTTGAAATCAGCTACCCCACTGTTGAGGCTTTTGTCGCGTACTAGTCCATTAGTACTAAACAATGACATAGTTGTGCCTGGGAAACGAGCCCCTCTTTCATCTTGTTCATAGCTCACATTCCGGTGAGGCATTTTGGTGCCTTGTTCCTAGAAATCCCTCGTAGTAAAGATCACTTTGTTTTCTTTTTCTTGTCTGTTGTATTCTTCGGAGTATGTACTCAGACCCTCGAGTATTTAGGGAGGTTTTTCTTTTAGTCATAATTTCTTTTTATTTTTTCAAGGTCACTCGACCTGTGATCAGACAGACCTTGATATTACGTCTTAAGTATTGAAGCGATGACAATCACTAGTCAGCGGCGTGTGTCAACAGTGGCATGGACCAATAAGGGAAACCCGATAAGAGATTCCAGATGTCGTCGATCCATAATTCTTGGACCAGCTCGTTTGGTTTTTGCGGAGTCATGTTGGGTCTTGATATGAACTTGAGTAATGGCTTGAAACTAGCCAGAGCATTTTGAGGCCCAAACGTTTCAGGTTGCACATCGAGTCGAGAACATCGAGGTGCATCAGTCTATGTGGTGTTCAGGTGGATAGTTCGGCGTGAAAGCCGGATGACTAAGACTATCTTTAGAACATTGAATCATGTCTCACAGTTCTATTCTTATCATTACTCCAAGGCTGTGCAACTCCGGAGACTTGAATCTACGGCGTGGCCGTGATGTCCTTTGAATCATTTGGATGTATGTATCATTCCCTCTTGGCACCCAGAATAGAGCATCCAACAGGGCTGAAGTCGGGGAAAGGGTTCTGAGCCACTAGTTGTCCCCCCGATTCCTGAAAGACCCGACTTTAACTCGTCGACGATTTGTCCGAAGAAAATACGGGGGGAAGATCTCGTTGCCACTTTTCCTATATGCATCTAGTCAAATTCTGATTTCTTCATTGGAATCAATCTCTATACTTTCCACTGAAAAAAATTAAATTTTTCGAAATTTTCAATTTAATCCTTTCCCATTTGACCTCATGAAAATTCTGCAGGATCTTCACCTTTTCGCTAATCACACAATCGATTTCCACCCCCTAATGCGGATATCTTACATAACTTAGCCGAGCGGAAAAACTAATAAAATCAAAAGCTCTGAATAAAGATAGTGAATTTGTGGAAAATCTCCTACGCGACGCGTGACTCAGTGTGCCAGATCCCCATGAATTCCACAAACCCATGGCCGGTGTCGGGGCGGTGCTATCTTTGATTGGCGAGTTGAAGTTTCGAGAACGTTTTGCCACGCTCCACTCTGAACCAGGATGAAGTGATTCCAGTTGCAGTCCAAAGGTGGCTGGGTTCTCCAGTTCAAAATGGGGTTTGCGGATCATCGGTGTATTGATACATGTATGAACGTACCGGTTCTACGTTAACCGGGGTCTGGTAACCTGGAATTATAGACCTCGGGAGAGGAATATCAAGATAGACTTGATATTGATACTCGATATACTTCAAGTTCCTATATTGGATACTCTTCATTACTCCAATGCTGCATCCTCCCTTGTCAGACTCCTCACTCCGGTCTTCCGATGCAGGTACACGGAACAATGTCCGCAAATCCTATCTTTGTACTCCATTATCAAGCTGATAAGGTCTAGACACTTGAGCTAGTCTCATTGAGCATGCCACGCGGCGATACGAGAGGTAGATAACGAATCATGAATGGCGCAATTGGCATTTACTAGATAGCGGTTTAAATTCAGGAACAGCCTAATATAGTGCATCGAGCGCGGAGATATGAGCCACTGTCACGGTTCTACTCAGTGTTTTCACCGAGTTGATATTGGGATGATATTTGTTTTGCAGAGAAAAAGCAACCTCCAAATTAAAAGTAAAAGTTCGAGGTGGATCATCTGATGACTCGGTTTTTTTTCTTTTTTTTCTTTTTCTCTATTTTTCCATCAGAAGTCTAGAAGTGTCTGCGCGGATCATCTAGGACCTATCCAACCGCGCTATGCAGCTGATATGCATCTTAACCGGGAAGAACCTGGTGCATGTGGTTGCTAACAACGATTAGCAATAGATCATCGTACGTACTTATGTTCTATATGGTATATTGCGTAGTTATCTATCATTACAGACTAAATTAAACCAATTGTGTGTAGATTGTTCATGATCAGCTGGTTCCAAGATCACGGGGAGAACGATCCCCCGGACTTTTCCCGCTCGGCATACATCGTACCCAGGCATCCAGACGTGGGGATGGTCAACGGGAACACAGACCGCGGGGCCAGATCTGGGTAGCGGATGCGTAGGTACATGAAAGTATCCCCCAATTGATAATGATTGATTTGAAGCAGGATGCAGGGCGTTCCTGGTGTTATCGGTCCAACGGGAGAAGAGAGATTGATCATATTACTGGGGCTAATTACAAGGTCTGACCGCTGATTGGGCGTCAACGGGCTATCACGAGTAGGTGTATCAAGAAGAGAGAGATCAGACGGCGCGCGAGTGGCGGTCTATGTATTATGTTCAACATGGTTTTTCACATACGGAGTATTATAGACGAACCATGAACGCCGCCAGCGCCGCCAGCACCGCCATGAAGGTACACACAAGATGTCAGGACGATTTCCAAAACAACGAGGTCATAGCTGGAACCTAACCAAGTATACCGGGGTATCGGAGCTGCAATGCGGAAGAACGCTCTTAGGGATTTTTCTCGAGATCTCGGCGACGACCGGCGGGCAACCCAGTCTGGATGATGCGACGATGATGACACGGGGGGTGGCGTTGATACTCGGTAGATAGAGGGTCAAAATCCGGGTATTTGCGCTTGTCTCGCTTGCACCTGGTAAATCCAGCCGGTTGTCCCTGTAGGACTGTAGGATAATCCCATATTTCTTTTTATTCTATTGCACTTTAATAGAGAAAAAAGCAATACGAATTCCTTCTATCAATTCTATGAGTGATTTTCGGTTTCCCCAACGACCCCGGTTTCGGGCAAGAATGTCTCTATGAGGCACTTTGATAGTTTTTTAGGGGGAAACGAACATGGTAACGAGGCCAACGCGAAACAGTAAGATTACAATACGGATCCATACCACTAAACCCAATTAGGCGGGAGATGAAGACCCCCATCCAGTCAGAATCAATGTGGTGGTGGTCTCCAGTATGGAATCCCAGTAAAATCCTCTAAAATTTATAATAAAAAGATAAAAAATCATAAATCATTAATCATAAATAAATTATTAAAATAAAAATAATTATTTTAAATGAAAAATCGATTTTCCCTTTCCCGTAACTGCACACCCCACCTGGAAAGAAAAAGACTCAACTAAATTTAAATCTTTATCTTCCTCCCTTTCCCCCACCATCTAAAAACTCCCTTCCTTCCCTGGATTTTCCCATCCAAGTTTCTATCTCTTTTCTGTTTTATCCTTCGGGATTCTCTTTTACGAAAACATCTTTAAAACCCTCTCTGCTTGCTCGCAAGCCAACAGTTTTTGATTTCTATCTCTCACACACCCCATAATCACTCATTATGGTACGTTCTCTGCTCCATGACTCATTCCGCGTCGCGATCTGAGTGAGCGATCACTAACACCTCTCTTCTCTCTACAGGCTGATTCAACTGTCATCTCCAACACGGAGAATGTGCGTTTGATTCTTTGATACTTTGGATTTCCACAATGGCCTTAGAGCCAGAGAGGAAAGACATATACTGACTTGCCGTGGGATGGATAGCTCATGAAGTACATGTCCCTTGACCAGCGTGGTCAGGTTCAGGCTGAGTACATCTGGATTGATGCCGTTGGTGGAACCCGTTCCAAGACCAAGGTAAGATTCTCTCAATTCTTGTCATTCGTGTTATCTACCCCTCCACTGGTGGCATTGGCCTCACGCGTTTGTTGTTCGGATTGGTTGCATGGGGACGTGTGTTATCGCTGGATCGGAATTTCTCTCGATAAGCCCTGTGCACGGGGTTCCCGATCTCACACGCGACGTCTGCAACTATCCGCATCACGTGAAATGGAGGGGCTAGCCTCCCCCCAGATTTCAAAATTTTTTGAGCCCCTCACTAACATTTACTTTGTCTTTTCTTTCTTGATAGACCCTTTCCAAGCCTGTTACCAGCGTCGACGAGCTCCCCGAATGGAACTTCGACGGTTCCTCCACCGGCCAGGCCCCCGGTGACAACTCCGACGTCTACCTCCGCCCCTGCGCTATCTTCCCCGACCCCTTCCGCCAGGGTGACAACATCCTTGTCCTCTGTGAGACCTGGGACTCCGATGGAAGCCCCAACAAGTTCAACTACCGTCACGAGGCCGCCCGCCTTTTCGAGACCCACGCCAAGGAGGAGTTCTGGTTCGGTCTGGAGCAGGAGTACACTCTTCTCGGAACTGATGGCTGGCCTTACGGCTGGCCCCACGGTGGTTTCCCTGGTGCCCAGGGTCCTTACTACTGTGGTGTCGGTACCGGCAAGGTCTACTGCCGTGACATCGTTGAGGCTCACTACCGTGCCTGTCTCTTCGCTGGTGTGAACATCTCTGGTATCAACGCCGAGGTCATGCCCTCTCAGTGGGAGTACCAGGTTGGCCCTTGCCCCGGAATTGACAGTAAGTTTTGATCATATTTTTCTTATGCCTTGTTATTTGCTCTAAAGAGACTAACCAATTACTCAGTGGGCGACCACCTCTGGATGTCCCGTTTCATTCTCCACCGTGTCGCTGAGGAGTTCGGTGTCCGCATCTCCTTCGAGCCCAAGCCCATCAAGGGTGACTGGAACGGCGCTGGTCTTCACACCAACGTCTCCACCGCCGGTACCCGTGCTGAGGGTGGTATGAAGGTCATCGAGGCCGCCATGAAGAAGCTCGAGGCCCGTCACGTTGAGCACATTGCCGTCTACGGTGAGGGTAACGAGGAGCGTCTCACTGGCCGTCACGAGACCGGTAACATTGAGAAGTTCTCATATGGTGTCGCTGACCGTGGTGGCTCCATCCGTATCCCCCGCCAGTGTGCCAAGGACGGCAAGGGTTACTTCGAGGACCGTCGCCCTGCCTCCAACGCTGACCCTTACCAGATCACTGGTATCATCGTTGAGACCATGTGTGGTGGTCTCTAAAGAATGAAATCGTTTTAGCGCTCCGATACCCTCCGGCATCAACTGGGAGTTCGGACACATGAGAGCGGCCTGATTGCATGAGGGAGCCCATAGAAATTTTTTATCCTGTGCTTTTCCTTTTCATATTCTACTTATCTCGCGTTCCTGAACCACATCTATCCTTCCTCCTCTCGGCGCCAGGTTCCGCCTCTTGCGTTCATTTGCCTCCCTCCTTGCACTCGCCGAATCTCGTTTTCTCTTTTTTTTTTCTCTTGAATCACCCCATTTTATGGGCCTTACGTGTGACGTACAATAGCATAGAACCATTACATGGATGGAAAATCAGCCATCGTTTGAGAACCATACTCCTTCCCAGTTTTTGCCTCTAGAAATACATAGCGCACTCAGCACACCTAGCACACCTGTGAACCTCAGGCTCCTTAGACTTATACCCGTGGATATGGATCGTCCGAGTCATGCACGACATCGGGTCTTCACCCGCCACATCTACTTACGTGCTTCATGTACATCAGGCACCCTGAACCAGATCCACATCTTTAATCCAACTCCATCTTAATTGATCCCGCTTGATCCAAGGTCCGTGTGATCTCTGGTGGCTTGCAGGGCCCCCACTAGGATATGGGGTTCCGCCTCCGCAATCCCGTCACGGTCGACTGCCTAGTTGGGACTAGAATCAGATGGTACAAGCTGACAAAATGATTTTATTCTACAATATTACTTTACTCCAATGCAGACTCTATCTTCAGTCATTCAAGAGTTAAAACAATTAGATGCATTTCTTATATGATGAAGCTTGTACGAGATATTGAGAGTTTCATTCTATTCTTGAAGTATATGAAAACATGAAATGAGATACATTGATTGGTAACATGAATATTTCAGTAGAAACAAGGCATAAGTCATTTATATCATTTTATGGCAATTTAGTTCAAATGTTGAAATATTTAAATGTTCAAAAACGTCCAGATATCGTCCGAAGCTCGTACCTAGAACAAATGTCAGCACGAAGTAGTAGGCTTGGGGATTCAAGCAACTTACATTGATAGCATCTATCGAATGCAAGATAGTAGTCACTATCCACGACGAGAGTGGCTCTTCTTGCCTTTGCTCTCGTTCCGAGAATGGGGCGCCTTGCTTTTCCAATACTCTTTTCTCTTCTCATAATGGTCCACTTCCTCATTGAGATATTTCACCTCCTCATTGAGATCTTTCACTTGCTCGGTTAGACTGGTCACTTCTTTTGCTTTTTCCTCCAGCTCGCCCGCCCTCTTTTTCAAGCCGCTGTTCTCATTGTTCAGTTGTTGCACCGTGAGCCTAAGTTTGTTTGACTCGGTAACACTTGCTTCCAACTGTCCAGCATTTTCTTCCCTGAGAAGTCTGAGCTCAAAATCCTTCTGGGCATTTTTCGCTTGGAGGCTCCTAAGCTTTTGGTCTTTGTCGTTGTTTTGAGATTCGAGCTTCTCGATACGAGGCCCTAATTGGAGAATGGCGGCCTCGGAGCTCCGTTTGAAGCCCAATAACTCTTCTATATCGTATTTGTGGATTTCAATACTGTTCTCCTGCGCCTTGTACTGTTCCTCGAGAGCTGCATGACTCTCATTGAGTGCTTGGAGCTGAGAATCTTGCTCGTGGATTCGGTTATTGAGATCCTCTATCTCATTGTCTTTCCGATGAATGGTCTGACTGGCTGCTTGAAGTCGGTTCTCCAGTTCAGGAAGACCATCCTTGAGTATGCTGAGTCGCTCGTCTCGTTCCAAGAGTTGGGCATCGAGCGCTGAGATTCTGGTCTCATATTCGTGAATTCGCTGTTGTAGTGCTCCTATTTCCACAGCCTGCTCTCCTATTTTTGCAGCCTGCTCATAGTTTTGGCGGCGAGAGTTGCTGAGCTTGCGTGCAAAGCCTGTGGCAATATTTCTGGTGTGGAACTCAAGGAACTCTGTTGTAATATCAGCACCAGAGTGCATGGTCTGTCGGAGTCTTCGATTTTCCTGTGCTTGGAGAGATATCTCAGGTGCTTGGGTGAGCACAGTAGTGGACGCCATGATGACAGCCTTGGAAGAGAGCCAGGAAGGAACTATTTAGCCTAGAAACGAGTTCAAAACGTTAGAACTCGCGAGAATAGTGACGAGACTCCTTACCTGGTCCTGGGTCGTGCAAGACAGCACTAAGAATGGTTTGAACACCAGAAAGAGACGAGAAGAAAATAACAAATATGGGGGAGGGGCGCAGTTTGCTAAAGCTGACTGACTAACTGACTGACTGCATGTCGACCAGGGCCTTATTGGTTGGTATGAACACGGACCTCATGTGAAGGGCGTAGTGACAACGCACAAATTCATTGAGATACGGATTTAGATACAAAAATCGATTCAATCTATTGTGGAATGCTACTGTTCTTGAATATCATGGGTAAGGACCATTCCATTTCATTGAAATACGGTAGAGCGTTGATAATATCAAGGAGAAAGCAATAACACTAAGCACATCTGGGACCTCAGGAGCAGCAGCATAAACGATGTCATTCTGAACGGTAATTTGGTTGAATGACTTTTGAAAAAAAACTCCCATTTCAAAGAACGTCCCAATCTGAAAAAATGATCCTGCAAAGCTCAATCTTGAAGGTAGCAGGCATGGCGAGGAAGTGGTCATCGACTAGATGTGAAGCCAACGACGAATACGGCACTTCACCTTCTTAGACTTTTGATTCTCGACGACTTCAACCCAAGAGATCTTTGTCTTGCAGTCAGGCTCCTTCTTTTCGTCAATTTGGTTATCTCCCAGACGACCGATTTCGAGTTCAAGATCCTTCACGCGTTTCTTCAGTCCGCACAACTCAGAAACCTTTGTCTCCAAGTCCGTCAATCTGTATCCATGATTGACATTGGAGCCATAGGCATCTTCATAAATGTGAAGCGGGACTTTGATGTATCGAATGCTCTCGCAATGGTTTGCTGGAAGGTGGACGCACTGGTAGCGGTGGGCGCTGTTGTATCGAGCTTTCATCTTCAGGCGAGTAATCTCCAGGTCTTTCTCGGCAATTTTGGCTTCAAGAGAGTCAATGCGCTTGTAATTCCAGGTATCCCATCCAGCCAGGCATGGTTTAGCGCAGACGGCAGGCTCAGTCTTCGTGTTAACGGGTTCAGAGTTACCAGCCTCGGCCAAGCGCTTCTCGAAACCCTCCATTGCTTTCTGAATACTGTAGTCAAGCGCGTCAAAGTGCTCGTCAAAACGGGAGAGTAAACAATTGCGATATTTAGTGCGTTCCTCCTGAGTTGCCTGAGTTGTGGCTTTAGAGTCGTAAATCTTGATGTTTTCGAAGATGATGTTGCGCAGCGCATTCATCTCGGCCACTATGTGAACCCGTTGGATGAATTCGGAATTTGTTTCATGGGTGCTGCTTTTCTTCACTTCGCGAGTGAATCTTGAAGGCACAAATGGGCGGCGTCTCTCAGGGTTGCATGGTTGGCAAATTGGCTTGGGTGGAGGAGAGGTAGAAGCCATGTTGACGGATGGATGATGAAGGCCAGTCGAGCCTAGTGACCATATGTTGAGGGTTAGTATTGATGATAGGGAAGAGAGAGGTGGAGAGAGAAAGAAGAAGAGAGGACGAAAGTGAGAAAACGCTGATATACTGACCTGTCTTGATGTTGGGAAGATGGGAGATTTGAAGGTTGAAGGAAGAAAAGAAGTTGAGGAGTAATAAATGGAGAATTGTTTGCTCAAGACTAAGTTGCTTGCTTCTTGGATGCTTGCAAGAGCAAGCTTGATGCAAACGAGTGAACTAGGAAATCTCTTGCTTCTATGTTTGTACTCTGAATAGTGACATTTGGAAAAGTCATAGATATTACTAGTCGTATCTGGGAGTATCATGGTAATGGTGGCTTAACCAACACCCTGAGGTCAGGACTGCAGATTATATGAATATGTTGATTGTTAACATAATCTGATCTTATTTTTCATATCGTAGATGTAATCTTCTACTTTAAGTTGGTGTCGAATAGTGTCTCAACTTGAACTGGGGTTCGATTAGTCTGCCTACCTCCAAGGTTCGTGTAAGTCAACTCGACTATCGAGTATTCGAATGCTCCTCCTAACCACAAAGCCTGTAGATCCTTCTCATTCTAAATATCATGTCAGAGCTCTATATCAATATGGAAAAATCCAAGTTGTATTAATAGACATACTAGGAGGTGCCAGTGACGTTGAAGATCACATCCACATCCGTAACAGAGCCCTAGCGCTAGGCGTTTTTTAGTTTATGCAGGGTCTCAAGCCTTCTTATTAGTTAAATTGATCTTTCTCCTTCATGTGCATCATTTTGAAAGAGAATAAAGTTTATCTCGTATTCGGTCCCTCGTATCTAATACTATTTGAAGTCCTGGCAAACCTTCAGATTCTTGGACAAGCTCAGTGCTCATCGAGCATTGCTACCCTTAGGATTCTCATCGCTGCCCCAGGGAGCACGATACCACAAATAACATGGAATAGAGAAAAGAGCACGGAGATAAGTAATAGTAGCTCCTGATCTTTATAATATTCTCCAAATAAACTTGAACTCACTCATCTGTCTCTGTCTCCTCCAGGCGGCTCGACACGCCAAGCATAGATCTCGTATTTGCCAGCACTATCACACACTAAATTCGAGCTACTATCAAGCGAGGCACAATGGTTAGATACTTTGTCATTTCCTGTCTCTAGGCATTTGCTTCTCCTCTTGATCAAGTCATAGCCAAGGAACCATCTTACCGAGTATAAAGACCAGGCTATTCGCGCTGACCCGCCATGTCTTCATATAACACTGTGACGCCAGTTCCGCATAGTAGGATCACCAGTCACACGATATTTACCTCTTAAGAGGCTCCGACACAATGACTCCTGTACTCAATAAACTAGGCTTGGCTCTCCTCTTTCTTCAAGTTCCCGCTACTCTCGCCGCGAGCCCAGCACCACAAAACCAGCCCCGTCTCCGTTCAAACGCAACCTTGAACATTGCAAAGTCCTCCAAGTTGGATAGTCGCAGCTACTCCGGTCTTGCAGAGCGCTACTTCTATTGGGAATGTCCCTCGGGCTACGATGAATGCAGCACAGATACCTCTGTATGCTGTCCCACCGGCAACGGATGCTGCGAGAGCGGCTACTGCTCTGACCCCGGCGATACTTGCTGTACTATAGGCACTTGTCCCAGTGGCTGGAACTGCTGTGGTAACGATGGGTACTGCTCGCCTGAGGATGGAGAGTGTTGTGAGGGAGGGTACTACTGCAATGCTGGGTACCAGTGCAAGACCTGGGATGGCGAGGATCTGTGTTGCCCTGATTCTGGATGTATTGGGTCTAGTGATAGTGGTGATCTGGGAAGTACTGTTGATGTTGGAACGGGTTTTGCTGAGTCTACGAGTTCGTACTCGTATACTTATGATACCTATACCTATGATACTTACACCTACGACACTTATACCTATGCGAGCTATGATTATTATTATACGACATACTATTGGTACGTATTTTGCTCGTGCTGGATACCTGGATATTTGGATGAATCTGCAAAATACTGACTGTAATAGGTCCTACTGGTTCTATTTCTGGACATCTTATTCCCCATATACGGTTCAGACAGTCACCTCCACTGAGACAACCACTACCACTGTTTGGTCAGCCTATGCGACAGACTCTTATGATGCTGATGAGTCTTTCACACTCAGCATCGAGCTTTATACCTTCTATACACCATACTCGGCTACTTCTCTCAAGAGCTCGACAGATCCCGTGCCTATTAAAACAGGTGCTGCTGGTACACCAACAGCAACAGGCAACGCCGGGGCTCATTCGGGTGTTGGTGCAGCAACCTCAGTGCACGTGAATAAATGGGTGCCTATTGGTTGTGCACTGTTTGGTGGACTGATGGGAGTTCTAGCCTTTGGGCTGTGATATAGGTGTTGCTCATTGCCACCACATGCCAGTGTACATGAATGATGACTCGGTCTAAATACGACCTGAATCTACGAATGATTTCATTTTATGACTCAGCCTTGAAGAAGACACTTTTCAAATATTTTTAACATCCCAGCTGTATTCTGTATATCTACCAACTTCAATACAGATCGTGTATATAAGCGATCTCAATGACAAGCGAAGACACAGTCCTCCAACCCATCATCATGATCATCTTCTGCGAAGAAGGGTGCTATGCACATGGGTATAAAACAAGCAAAGTAAAGCAAAAATCCACCGATAGAGATATCTGAACTCCATCTTCAAGATGAGATCGATATCCCTTTCACCAAATCAGAGCGGTTCCGTGCCAGCAGATTAGGAACATGCGCCCAAGAACATCATTCGTAAATCCATAATCACCGCAGACATAGATATTTTTTGTTTTTGTAGCGAAAGAAAGAAGTGGGAAATAGCTTGCCGCGTTTAGCTGCTGCTTGTGGAGACGCTATCCTGGTTGTTCTCCACATGAGCACCCTTACCACCTTCCATATCGCCGCTCGCAGCGAAACTCTTGCCATGCTTCTCGGAAACGTGGCTAGCGCGGCGGAGGTGCTCCTCGGTTTCTTGGTAGTTGATCAACAGCTCGCCGTTCTTGCCGTAACGGTGAGGCTGGTTACGGGCAACAGAGACGACGTTGAAGACAGTTGTTGTATTCTGGAAGATTGTGTCCATCTCTTCGAGGGATCGGTAGGCGGTCTCTGGGTAGAAGAAGTAGACAACGGGGAAGATGAAGGCGTTGATCACTGCGAAGATAATGTAGGTTCGGTACTTGATGTTCTCGAATGCAACGGGAGTGATCATAACGACCATGAAGTTGAAGATCCTGGAATAATGTTAGGAGAAATTCAATGGATGCTTGCATTGGGTTAGAACTTACCAGTTTGCAGAAGTCGAGAGGGCGTTAGCGGGAGCACGAATACGCAGAGGAACGATCTCAGCTGGGTATAGCCAGGTCATACCCAACCATCCAAAGGCAAAGAAGGTGTTGAAAACAAAAAGGAACACAGCAGCGGCAATACCGGGCTTGGTCTGTCCTTCAAAGCTGGTACAGATGGCAAGAACAGCCATAGAGATGGACATACCAGCGGCACCGACCAACATCAGAGTACGACGGCCAACCTTCTCAATAATAAAGATAGGCACCAAAGATGCGAGGAAGTACTCGGTACCATTGCAAGCAGCCATGATTCGCGACGTGAGACCATCCATACCGATGGAGTTCTCGTAGATGGTAGCCGCATAGTAGGTAATCAAGTTAATACCGGAGATCTGTTGGAACATCTGGTTGACGTAGGCGAGAACAACACGGTGGAGGTGACGGTTTTCATCCATGGTGCAAAGATCACGGAAGCTGACAGACTCGGATTCCATGACGGCATCCTTAATGGCGGTGAATTCAGAGTGTACATAGGGGTTGCTTTCGTCCATGTCCAGAATAGCCGACAAGACTTCCATTGCCTCTTCTTCGCGGCCTTTCATAATCAGCCAGCGAGGAGATTCTGGGAGAGGCAGTACGCAGGCCAGAATGACGAGGGTGAAGACATTCTGGAAAGCAATTGGGAAGCGCCATGCGACAGAACTAGGGTCAAGGAATGAGAATCCAAGATCAATCCAGTAACTGATGGTGATTCCACCAGCAATCAAAGCACCTTCCAGCATGACAAGTGGACCACGGTGGTGAGATTTGCTACATTCCGATTGCCAAGTGGCTATAGAATATGGTTAGTTATCATAAGAGAGGGTAGAAGCAGCTATTACTGTGAATTACTTACGGACAGTAGAAGTGTTCATTCCATTGCCAATACCAGTCACGATACGGCCGACAATGAGATGTGGGAGGGAGTATGCGCAGGACTGTAGTGTTGCGCCGATGACCATGATAATCGAGCCGGTGAAGATAGTCTTTCGACGACCAAGATAGTTACCAATCCAAATACAGGCAACGGCACCGACGAAACATCCCAGATTATAAGAAGCAGTTGTGATGCCTTGTACCGTAGAGCGGGTGCTTCTTTGGGCCGCAGAGAGGCCAACTTCACCAGCTGCAGTGGTATCGATTTGGGGGAATTGAACGACGAACGAGTTCAGGGTCAAAAGACCTCCCATAACACCTCTGTAATCAGTTAGAAGACTATTTACCCATCTATCAATGCTTTAACATACTGGTCGTATCCGAAAAGTCTGTATAGAAATATGCAGTTAGTAACTTGAACAAGAACAGTATACCATATCATTCACAATTCTGGTTTATACATACAAGAAGTCCAAACCAGCAATGATACTGATCATAATATTCAGGGACGTGCCCCGCAATCCGAAATAAGGCTTCATGATGGGCGGAATGAAGCTGCTTCGAGCAATTGACGTCGAATAGAGACAAGCAGTATACAAACAATGTGCCAGTCAAGTCCTCGACCAATTCAGACCAAACAAGTTAACAATCAACGTCCAAACCTGTGGACGGAAAAGGATGAAGAGGAATGAAGTGGCTGAAGAGAAGGGGAAAAAAGTCCAGGCAAGATTCCGGGGAAGCAGCTGGGGTTTATGAACCCGGCCTCAAAACGACCACGGCGCTATGAAACAGGGATCCACCCATCTCATTGGGGAAAATAAAATCGTCCGAGAGTACATGGGGCATTGGAAACGACGGGACCACCAAAACGAGAGATTGACAGCAAGGTCGCATTCACGATGCGCTATAGATTCGCCGGATTGAGCGAGTCGGGGGGAAGGTCTCCACCTTCATAGAGTGCACCATACACACAGACCCAGGGTCCACCAGCGACATCAAATCATCGGACTTCTTTTCTGGCCCTTTTTGCCCTTTTTCGGCACGGGTCCCACCGGGTAAAGTCCTCTTAACCCGTGAGACTTGACTCACGGGTTGAGGCGCATCTCGGTAACTGTCCGGTATGACTTCCGGCCCGTACAATCAAGTTACCGTACAAATTTGCTGTTTGCGGGAGATACTCAAGTGTATGACCAGTATGATCATCTCGATGATGCAGGATCTCTTTTTCCTTGTTTTATTATTTTCCCTCGTGGTTCGCGTGGTTGTCTCACTTTTGGAGAATTGAAGTGGAAACAGGGCCCAGTGTTATTTTTTGTGGTCCCATCAAACCCCCGGATTCCCCATATAAACTGTGCATAGTACACAAAGAAGACTACCGAGAGGGAAACGACATGCGACAACATTTGAATATCGCACAATACCGCTTAAATCTTTTTCATTCCTTTCGGGTTCTCCTGCAGCAGGTTCCCTTGAACAGGGATTAACACGGGAAATCTCGACAAACCAGCGAGTCGGCTTTGCAGGAGGCCGTGCGAGCGCCCGAGGCTCTCCAGACCGAATAGCCATTCTTGCCGGGTTTATACGGGGTACTCCGTAGTCAGTGGACTCGGTGAACTCGGGAATCAGTGCGAGTTTCTTATTTGCTAATGGAAAAGCACTTTCAATCCAGTCACCCCTCACTATCCCGTGGATTTGAACCAGGGCAGGACCTACCCCTCTTGGCATGATAGTCTATCATTGACCTTCTTGACCAGGTCCGCACACTTGGGCACAGAAACTGGGAATTTCTGGTGATGATCGCCATTACTATTACGGAAGCGATTAAATGACATCATGGTCAGGAACATCCACGACAGCGGGAATGTGCTATGCATCAATTGATCAACAGAGTACGAAGTGCTGAGCTACGTTCAGTTTTCCCTGATCCTTCATTCTAAATTAAGTTGCAAACTATGGCTAATTGATGATCCAAATTAAATCGCTGTTCAGTTGCTCGCCTGACGTTCCCACATACCCCAGTATTCGGCCCCGGTCAACTCCTGAGTACGGGGATTCGGGGTCAAGCCGAATGTTGGAGTTGGCCGGCTATCGGACCCGTTTACTCACATTTGAATATCTGAACGGAGTACTCCGTGTGCACCTCATGCAGTGCAAAAAAGACCGATTATGCGGACTCGGATTCGATGCAAATCCCGGTGAATTAAAAATGTCATTTCATATAGACCAGCATGGAATTCATGTTTTCTTCTAGAATGCCGTTACCGCGCTAATGATTTCCCAATCGGGGGAACCCGTTTCGCCATCTTTGTCGGTGTGGTCTGATCAGGGTTGTCGAGAATTGATACATCGAATCCTTGGAACATCACACGGTTCAGTGGGTTCCAGCTCTATCAGCTCTATCTGGGGCACCGGGCATGTGCGAAGGACATTTGTGCATGTAGGCCTAATGCCCCCTGGCGTCGGTAGATGTACTCGGGCGTAAACTCAATGCTCGGACCATATACCCCAAGGCTGTGAACACTTCCAGAAGTCCAAGGTTACATGTCTGTGTAAGCAAAATGCATAGATTTGAATTTTTTCTGTGTTCTCGAAGGCATGGCTTACCAAGATGGTGCCTGAGAAGTTACACAACGCGCCCTGTAGTATGACCAAGCAAAATCTATGATGCCTAATTCACCATATCCCACCTGGGCAGGCTATTTTTGCCAGATTTAATTCGATAGCCTACACATATGCAGTGACCGCTCATCCACAGCTAAGTTTACATGCACAGGCGTGCTTGTGCTTGTACGTGGAGAACCACACGAGACTCCCAACTCCGCATTCGGCGATATCTGGAGGATCCACCACAAATTACCAAAACGACGTATTACCCATTCTCCATACATGCCCATTGATAAATTTCATAAAATCGCCCAGGTGATCTCTCTATTTCACGATTATCATTGCCTTATTCATATCGAATACGAAACACATAAGGATCGTTGGGATCGTTGGGATCTTACATTCCTCTTCTCGCGTGGGATGAAGCCATGTCATGGGTATGACTTCCAAGGTTGTATGTATGAATCAAGGACCTGATACCCAGGCAATGGTACCTGGGTTGCTAAGCCATGTGTGCTACATTGTGGCGGACAGTCCCAAGGGAGATTTCCGGTTTTGTGAACTTAATCTGATATCCCAGATGGGCTGAGTTGATCGGCATGGCCGACAAGGATGAGCCTTGGAGCCCGAGATTAGGGATGCCGGAACCTTGTTGTCGCATTGTGGTTCAAATGTTGATTGACTGGTTTACCGAATTTCAAGTTCTTTGTGGCTCGGGATCGTGGTGTCATCATCTTCTTCGAGGTACGCCAGGATGCAACCTCATCTCTTATTTTGGCGCTTGGACTATCGTGATATACCAGTGATTGGACTTGAGGAGAGATAAGTTAGTTGTACTAGTAGCTGGGTTGAATGGACAAAGTACGGATGGGGCTTCAGCGCCAGTTGTACTAGGAGTGAATCCGGTCTACATTTCTATAGTAACTCCATGTGATCAACTTGAATAGAAAATTGAATTTGATAATAGCCAACAAAACTTCGTTTTCTGGGGGTTTTATTTGTTTTTTTGTGTTGGTCGTTTCGCTGCTTTCACTGTTCGCTTGAAATTGAACTTGAATATCTCCCAATGAGTCTTTCGAATGTAATCCATAGGTCCTCCATTGTCAGCTTTACACGCAGAAGCAAATCTTGTCAAGAGAGCCAAATGCCAACCCACTCAAAATCATCATCCAGGGTCTCACAGCATAACAATTCTCAACAAGATTTCTCTCCCGCCGAAGCAATCATGGTTCATTGATACCGATTTTTTTCTTGTTTTTGAAGTTGCATGTTTACCACGCCTGGGACTCGAAACGCTCACGAGTCTCCTCCACGTCGTTGTCATCCTGCTTGGCGTATTGATCGGAGGATTGCCACTCACCCTGGTCGCCGCTGGGCTCGCCGCCAGTCTGGTCCTGAGTGTTCCAGGGGTCGTTGAGGGAAGAGTCATGGCCGTAGTCGCCATGCTCACCAGAACCTTCTCCCTCGGGCTCAGGCTGAGGGCAGCGTCGAACAGTGTGACCCACTGATTTTGTTAGAAGAATTGGTTGGATGGGGGAATATGAATGGATTGACTTACTTTCACCGCAGCGGTTGCACTTCACCTTCGACCAGTTCTTAGGCTCAGGGCAGTCACGAGCCATGTGGCCAGCTATGGAAAACAGAATGTTATTCATGATATCTTCACCGGATTTGCCAATGTCAATACTTACTTTGGTCGCAGTTACGGCAGGTCATGGTGGATTCATCGCGAGGCTGATCACAGTCGCGAGCGATGTGGTCCTCAGAACTATTTCTGTTAGTCTAATAATTCCATATCCTGTGACAAGTTTGACTTACCCGCAGTTACGACAGGTGCGAGGGCCACGGTCGTCTCCAGCATTGGGGCAATCCTTGGCAAAGTGACCAGCTGCAAGATGGTTAGCTCATTGTCAACTATTTCGAACGATTCAACGGTAATCTTACTTTCATTGCAACGACGGCACTCCACATCATCGGCAGAGCGAGGCTCAGGGCACTCCTTTGACATGTGGTCCTCCGAACTGTGTAAAAAGTCAGCGGTGAATACATTTTCCAAATTTAATTCGAAGGAAACCATACCCGCAGTTACGGCAGCCATACTTGCTGCGACGAGGCTGGGGGCAATCACGAACACGGTGGCCGATCTCATTGCAGTTGTGGCACTTGATCTCAACATGCTCAAGTTCGACGCGCTCAGCCTTACAGGCTCGGGAACCATGGCCCATTTCTATCGTGGGGTCAGTCATATATCCAAACAAAATATTCACCCGCTTCATAGGAAACATACCTCCACAGTTGCGGCACTTGATAACCTGACGATCATAGGGCAAGCCAGCATTTGCCAGACGCTCAAGATTTTCCTCGGGGTTAGTGGGCCAGCGAGTGCGAAGGTTGCGTCGCTGAGGAGCTGCATTGTAGAAGAAGCCAACGACAAACTCCCGGTCAAGTACACCCTGGAGATCGATGAGGCTCATAACATCCACGGGGTCTTTCTCCTAAATTCAGACCAGTCATTAGAACATTGCTCATTTAAAAGGGGCCATTTTCCGGCGCTGTCCTACCATAGCAATGAGGTAGATGTTGAACTTCTCCTCGCGCATCTTCTTTTCGATGTCGACGTAAGTAGCCAAGGGCTTAGACTTGGAGTACACCTGAAGGGCCTGTATCAATGTGTCAGCATGAGATCTGATTCAGCGTTCATTCTTCGGCCTCACATCGCGGAAGTCCTGAAGGTCTCGCTCATCACTAGCAGCCTTCATCATTGCCCAAGCCTCCTCGGGAAGCTTGTCGGGAATATCGCCCAAGTCAAACTTGCGGTTCGCAGTGCAATCCTTGGCCAGATGACCTTTATAGTAGGAACGTCAGTCAGGCTATTTGAAGTTTTGCAAAAGGTGTCTACTAACCTTCGCCCTTGCAGTTGCGGCAGAAGTCAGGAGGCTTCTCAGGGCAAAGAGCGGCCGGGTGGCCCTCCTTCTCGCAAAGACGGCAGGTTCCTTTGAATTCACGTGGGTTGGGGCAGTCAGACTTCGAGTGACTGTTATGTGTTAGTATAAAGAATCCAATTGGATATCATCAAAACATGGTATACCCTTCTTCGCCACAGTTGAAGCAGGCGCCGGTGAACTTGCGAGGCTCGGGACAATCGGCCTTGCTGTGACTATAATAAATGAAAATTGTCAGTGCATTCTCTAGTTGGCGCCAGGCAATTCAAACTTACCCCTCCTGGCCACAGTTGAAGCAAGCACCAGTCAACTTTCGAGGCTCGGGACATTCAGCCTTGCTGTGACTATAACAAGAAATTGTCAATATATTCCTGAGTCAATGACGGCCAATATAAACTTACCCCTCCTGGCCACAGTTGAAGCAAGCACCAGTCAACTTTCGAGGCTCGGGACATTCAGCCTTGCTGTGACTATAACAAGAAATTGTCAATATATTCCTGAGTCAATGACGGCCAATATAAACTTACCCCTCCTGGCCACAGTTGAAGCAAGCGCCAGAGAACTGCTGGCTAGGCTCGTTGGGGCAGTTGCGTGCAAAGTGGTCAGTGGCACCACAGCTTTCAAGGACTTGGTCAGTAACTGGAATGAACTCCACAATATCTTCCATCGTAGGGCAGCTTACTTGCGGCAAGTGTTGCCATCAGAGTCCTGAGGTTTCAGGTTCTCATCATTGGCGCCTAATGGGAATTAGCCACGTCCTTTCAAAGATGTTTCCAGATATCAAAGCCCAATATCAAAGCCCAGTGTTCAACATACCCCAAGGACTACCAGCATTGGCGTCCTCGTCGGTTCGCCAGGGAGATCCCTCCGATGCCATCGGCCAAGGCTCAGACATCGTGAGAATTGATTTTCGGGTACTAGAATCCACCTTGTTAGTAAAACATCAGCAGATGGTATTGATAATGGGTATCATGATTGTGAGAATATTCTTCTTGGCCTATGAGTTGGATGAACCAATAGACAAGAGGGGACAAGAGGTGTTTGGTCTCAGTTTCAGGCAGACCAGGTCAACACAAACACAAGTAGCCATTTCGAAACACTCGATTTCGACCAACTTAGAACAAATAACTGACAAGGACTTGGTACTTACAAGCTTGAGGACTAAGTCCAGTTTTTGAAAAGGGTTGAAAAAAGAATAGGGGAAGGGTAGGTGGTAAAGGGAAGTAAGAAGAGGGGTGAAGGAGGAAGAGATGTGAAGGTGGGAAGATGGGTGGGATGAGAAAGGTGAAATGAGAGAGGGTGGTGACTTAAAAGAAGTCACTAAACGATCAGAAGTAAGGCTGCCTAGGCGGGTGGCCCATACAAAAAAGTAAATCCAAATCGAAAAGTGACTTAAATATTTTTTGTCAAAATCGGCCCACGCATCGATGCTTCGATACTCAATCGGCACACGCATCGATGCTTCAATACACAATCGGGCATACATCGATGCTCCAAAATTCAATCGGTATAGATGCTAGTATGTACAATTTGATGTAAATTTAACACACGCATCAATTCTTTAATGCACAATCGCCATACGCATCAATGCTTTAATATCGAATCGGCATCAATGCTGGGACATACAATTTGATGCATAACAGGCCTACGCATCAATGCTTCGATCAATACTTCGATGCACAATTGGCCCACGCATCGGAGTATCGATCCTAGCGATACTCTGATGTTAGCAATAGCGATGGTGATGATGATGCTTCAAAGATAATCCATTTGTTTGAGCATAAGGCTATTGTTAGAACTGTATCAGGACACTTTAACCATACAAGGAAGAGAAATGAAAAATGCAAGGAGTCATTACTGCTAATTCAGAAGCAGCCAGGAAATATACAGATCGAGTATCTGCAGTGAAATCATTAGCGGAAAAACCTGCCCAGCAGGCCTCCAGCCAAGTTTGTCACCATACCACCTCCCAGGGCACTGTTGGCGAATGTCGAGGCTTGACTGAACTTATCACACCGGGAGAAAGCCACAGTATTTGTGATAGTGAGAATGAGAGCAATAGCTGAGTTCATGGGTTAGTATAGAGATTCCAACAAATATAGCCCTTGTGGGTCATTGTGCAGGGTCCACTTACCAACTAAGCTAAGCCAAATGACACCAACCAAGCTGAAGATGGCCAGAATAGCAAGTCCAATCCACAGAGCTGGAGTCACATATAGACTCAGCCAGAAGAATCGCTTGTCGGTTGCAGTAATTGTGCGGACATTGGGGTCGGACGACTCGAAAACCCAATGCGAGTCACCAGAGGCTGTGTTGACTTCATTCCACCATCTGAGACCAACCAAACGACGCCCAGCAATATTCTTGAGGTAATAGAAGTCGGCAGATAGAAGGAGGAGGGTCAGGATGAAGACGAGAATGCTAGAAGTGGTATGGTTAGCTCGGGATCATTATACATTATACACCGGTTGGGGGTAGATGTCGCCGTACAAGTTATCAATAAAAAGGACACCAAAGAGGTACATCAATAAAGCGCCTATTGAATGAATGGTTAGTTGGACACTCCGTTTAAATGAGTCTTTCATTGGGGATCATAACGAGGGCTGGTACTAACCGATCCGGATGCCTAAGAAGACAAGTAGCGTGATCGGGTGGGCGCTCAGACGCCAGTTCAAATCTCCTTGGCCTCCCTGATCCATGATGGGCAGCCAAGAACCAATGGTCCTGCAGCTTCGAAGCTATGTTTTGTCAAGAAATGGCTGCCACCGTGGTTGCAGTTGAAGCTCGACAATGGGATCCCTGATGTGTTCACAACACAGCAGGAGTTGGGCGGTGTGTCGAGGCAGAATAACGATGCGCTTAATGGTGATTGGTGTTTCTATACTGATGGATCCACTCATGTTCAGACTTACATTATGCATCAGATAGAACAGAACAACTCTAAGGCCATTGCATATGTGCGGAATAGTTAACCAGACATGTTTGTATGTGGTATAGTAGCCGTATATGACCAAACATCACCCATTTCACCACATTGAACTTGCATAATTTAAGATTTCAAATACCAAACATTGGCCCAGAAGGTCTCTTATGGAGCCAGGATGGCGATGATTCCAGCAATATATTTGATAAATTTGGAATTCGAGGCAGTTGTTGTATTACAAGCACCACTACACGAAATTTCAAATGTTGAAGAATCTACTCTATTTCTTCCAATGTATATTATTGCCTTTAAACTCGATCTCCCCAAGTGAACTAGAGCTCAGTGATCTAGAAGTGGGTCTCAGCATATAGGCTATTCCGAGAACTACCCGAATTCGGCTGGGACAAGGACCTCCGAAAACAAGATACTTATATCACCACTACGCCCTCATTAAGACTCTAGAAGTTCCAACCGCAGAAGTACTGAGGCTCTAGGACCTTCCAACTGCTCATAATGGCTGCCCGCAACACTCTCCGTCGCTCTCTCCTCTATGGTAAGCTCTGAAAACTCCCACCACCTTCCCCGCATTTTCAAAGCTTCCAATTATCCCAAACCCCAATAGCCAGCTAACTCAATTCCTAGTCCCCGGCTCCTCGCAGCGCTTCCTCGACAAGTCCCGCTCCTTAGCAGCAGACTGTCTGACCTATGACCTCGAGGATAGCGTGACTCCGCACATGAAAGCCGAAGCCCGCACCCTCGTGCGGAGAGCAATCGACCTCCCAACCCCGAGCACCATCCGCGAACGCGCTGTACGCATCAACTCCGTAGACAGTGGACTCGCCCTTGGTGATCTGACTGAAGTCGTAAGTAGCATCTTGATACCAATTTCTCGAATATCAATTAACCCTTCCCAGCTTCAATCCCCCAACTTGACCACAATCGTCATTCCCAAGGTCAACTCCGCGTCAGACCTCACCTTTGTCACAGACGTGATAACCCACACATTGGCTCAACAACCCCAAACCTCAACTCCTCGCCCTCCAATCTCTCTTCTCGCTCTTATCGAATCCGCCAAATCCCTCACAAATCTCTCCAGTATCACAGCTTCCACACCTTTACTTCAAGGCCTGATATTCGCGGCGGAGGACTTCGCTCTAGACCTGAGTCTTACACGAACCCCCTCTTTAACTGAATTCCTCTTCGCGCGCTCTGCAATCGCTACAGCTGCCCGGGCCGCAGACCTCCCATCTACAATTGATCTTGTTTGTACATCGTACAAGTCTGATAAAGCGGATGGGAGTCCACCGGCTGCACTGGAAGAGGAGTGTCGCGATGGAAGACGGCTGGGATTTAATGGGAAACAGTGTATTCATCCTACACAGGTCAAGACTGCGAATGCGATTTTTGGGCCGGATGTTGAGGAGACGAAGTGGGCTGTTAGGTGCGTGATTGCGGATGAGAAGGCGGCTGCGCAGGGTAGAGGTGCTTGGACGCTTGATGGGAAGATGATTGATGTGCCGGTTGCGGAGAAGGCCAGGGCTATTGTTAGAAAGGCCGAGGCTTGTGGAGTTGATGTTGAGGGATTGAGGAAGGAGTGGCAGCATCAAGAGCCGGAGTAAACTATGTATTCCAAGGTTATCTCCTTTGAGTCTCCCATGTGCCCTTAAAGGGATTCTGGGGTCTATATAGTGTTCAAATATTGAAATTGTATAGAAAATTGAATTTATCCTCCTTTTGACCAAGACCCGATCCAATCTAATGCCAGCATGTCGCTCTGAGAGCTGCTAGGTTGCACTATATGATATTGGGGATTTCAAGTGTTGTTCTGCTGGTCTACTTTCATCGAGTGCCATACACTGCACTGACTTTGAAGAGGTCTAGGTCTATGTTATTGGCTCAGCTACTGGATACTTTCTAAAGGTACCAGGGTCTCAAGAGTAGAATGGTGGTCCATTGTGAAACGCACGCTGGCTTAAGGACATTTTGATTCTGATGCAAAGGGTATCGTATCGCATCCAAACTTGAAGTCACACTAAGGTCATTGATTGGTCGTTTCTAAATCCTCACGTTTAAGAAGCTGAATCTTCCCCATAACAAGGTTGGGCTGTCCAGCTCCCGCCCTCATTGCTTCTTCCTCTTCCGCAAAGGTCCTAGCCAGTGACTTGTCATAACTCGTTGGGTCAATACCAAGAATGCCTCCAACGTAGCCACCTCGCTCGCCCGGCACACTAAACTCGCGGAATAGGTACCTCCACTCATTGAGCCACGCCTTCACAGCCTTGCCGATCTTGTCCTTGCCGTTCTTGGAGTGGTGGCCGGTACCAGTGATCGCATATACCACCCGTAGACCTTCGCGTGCGTGTTTCAGGAGGATCTTTTCCAGGTATTCGATTGCTTCTTCGGGGTGGAGGCCGTGCAGATCTACGTAGAGTTCTTCGGAGGATTCATCCAGGCCAGCCTGGAGAAGGTGTTGATTGCGCTCTTCGTATAGTTGGCGCGCGGCCTCCCGATGACAACGTCGCATTGCATCATTCTCGGCTTGGCCTCGTAAAGACAGAGCCTTGGCAGCTCGTGCATCATTTCGGTTCCATGCTTGGGCAGCACTAATCAATTATTAGTCAGGAAATTTCGTCCACGGTATTGTATGTGCATATCACTCCGGTGAGACTTACCTCTGCAAAAATTTATTCCGTACGGTTCCATGGCGAATTGCTTCAGTACGGTATTTGATGTATTGTTGATTTGCGCGTGCTCCTGTCTCAAGCCAAGGAATATTCTGTGGGGCTTGAATCGATTGAGCCGCTGCACTGTTCTCACGGCTCTTGAGATCCTTGCTGTTCTTTGATGATTTGGCCTTTCCAGGCGTGGGCGATGGAGACATACGAACCACATCTGCTAATGATGATGGGATGTTCTCCTTGCTCGAATTTGTATCACGGTTGTGAGCGCCTCGCTTGCCATGATGCTTCTTTCCGGCGTTCTTTGCGCTGACAGCGGCCAGGGTCGGGAATGCATCGGGATCATCAACAGACAAAGCAGCAGGGTTCAATTCTCGATTCTGATGCCGGCTGCTTGGGCGCGAATTTGGACGTCCCAAATGGGTCATGCTGCCATTCCGTCTGCCCATACCTGGATGAAGGCCTGGCGGAAGCTTACTCCCTTGCATACCCGAGAGATGGGTAGGGTATCGCGCGCCATATTGATTAGCCCACTGATCCTCGATGGAGGCTGCTGGTTGTAGAGGAGGGAACGCATCGGATCCACTATCAACTTGGAAAGGTGAGCCAGCCGGGGGCGAAGTTGGCCGACTACTCCCTGACACACTCAGATTGGAAACGAGGGAAGAAGGGTCGTGCGAAAATGGACATCCGTCTCCAGCAAGGCAATTACCCATCACCCAGTATCTAAGCCAGGTTAGTTTTTCAATAGTTCATAAATCATTAAATAATTAATAAATGACACATACTTGCACAAATGGCTTGTCAAATCATGACTGAAACGACAGTCCGCACGAAGACACTGCCCCGTAGACAACCAGTACTTGCAGACCACAGGGCTTCGGTTCGGTCCTGAAGGTGTGATGGGTCGACTTTGTTCCATGACCATCGACTTGCCGACCAGAACTCGGCCATCGTCGCTCTGTTTGGCAAAGACATCGGTATCTGTATCTTGCGAAAGTGCTGCAATGGTGGCACCGAGATCATAGCTATTGGCTTCCAACGCAGCTTCAATTTCATCATTTGACCGCTTGTCGCCCAAAACTGTGCGCAGAATATCATGCGGGCTCATATCCGGGACAAATTCCGCTGCGGTTGCGCTCAATGCACCCGGGACGCTCAGGCCCCCCGTGGATGAGGTAGTACTATTCGCATCATCGGCCACCAGCCAGTCGATATTATTGTCATTCCCAAAATCTCCATAGAAATCTGAGATCTGACTTTGATCGGAAAACTCGTAGGCATTAAGATTTGGAGAATGAGGGATCGGCTGGGCCAGCGCAAGTCGTGGGGAGGGGCGCGGGGAGGTAAACGGGGACACGGTTGAGGAGAGCGGAGGTCGGGAGAATGCCCCGCGCGAGCTCTGCACCCACGAGGTACTCCCGGGGCTGGTTCCCAGATTTGAAGGTGATAATGGGGTAGAAGATCGTACCATCTGCCATGGTGCTGGAGATGATCTGCGAATCACGGTGTGACGAGGAGGAGGGGGTGACGAGTCGGGTAACGTGCGATTGCGATGCCGCCATAGAATGTCCAGCACCGCATTCTCCAATGAGGGACCGGTCAGCGATGAGTTGGCGCGCAGGTAATCCTCGACTTTTTCGACTTGTTCCTCATCATCCAGCGCTTGATCCTGTAGGATCTCCAGCGATTTCTCGAGAAGTTCTT
The DNA here is from genome assembly GCA_039634405.1 of Penicillium herquei. Lineage (NCBI taxonomy): Eukaryota > Fungi > Ascomycota > Eurotiomycetes > Eurotiales > Aspergillaceae > Penicillium > Penicillium herquei. Next base: position 1,102,658 of record CP098387.1, on the reverse strand, counting down.
CGGAGACCATGATGAAAGTAGCCGATAAAGGGAGAGGTGTCAGCTCGAGTTAAGGCGGGGAAGATAGAAGAAAAGCAAAACCAGGCCCCGTAGGGTCGGTAATGAATTGTCGAGCGGGTTGCGATGAGTATATTCTTTGATCTTAGTGAATAACTCAAGGAATTCGTCAGAACACCCGATCCATGTTCTTTGGTGGGTTCCAAGGTTGGTGTGTCGGCAACAAAGGGGGTTGAAGAAGGACAACAAAGGAGGAAACAGGGGGAGGAAGACTTTATGGGGAAAAGTAGATGTGATCACATCGCATTAGCCCCATAAAATTGAGATAGCAAAAAATAAGAGACAAACAATGAAATGAGGGGGGGATAATATGGGAGTAAAAGAATAAAGAAAAAAAAAACACCGAGATCAACCAATTTTGGGTTTAGAGGGCAGTATAAGGTACTTGCACCCTACGATGTATGTTGCACTTACTACTATATGTAGTAGAGTCCCCCACATTATAATGCGAGGGAGGATGATCAGTAAGATGCACATAATCAAGGGAATATAATACTACCTAGTGATAACATTATACTGGTTTTCTTTCTTTTCTAGCACTTTAGTCTCATAATAACAATTAATATATACTTATAATCTGAGTAGATAAAGTATCATGCAAGCGTATGTACGATGCTTTTCGTCCGATCTACTCCCATGTACCACCTAATTATAGTCAGATAGAATAACATTTGAACGCTAGGATCACTGTCACAGGAATTCTAATCCCGATATATACTAGCAGCTTCAATTTGGAAAAGAATCTCAAATCTCCCCCAGAAATAACCCAAGTCTTCAATAATACTTCGTACTCTAATCAATAGTCTGCCCGGTCAGATCCGCCACAATGTGAGACATCCCGACCCCGACTTGATATTTGGCCCCGATTTCTGGATTGCCTAAATCTAGTATCTTCAACGTTTCAACCTCAATTAAATGACTTTATTCTTATAAAATTCATATCATTTGATTAATAAAAGCCCCTCGGACCCTGAAGAGCTTCTTCTGCTGATTATCTCCTTCCCGCCTCCACATCCGTCGATCGCGCGCCCAAAGCTTCTCTTCCCTCCTCCGCCAGATCCTCGGTCCCTGCATCCCTAGAATCCGCCTCATTTCCCACCATGCCCGCGGACTATGAGTCCACCGCACGGGCATTGGCTGTCTCAACCTCCCCAGAACCACATACCACCTCCCCCGATGACGAGGAGCGTCCGCTCTGGGGTCGGGCGGGCAGACGGAACTCCACCCGCGCCGACCAGACAAGCAATTTCCGCGACAGGATGATCAACAAGGGTAAGGTGTGGTATCGGAAAGCGCTGGAACGATGGGAAGGCATGACATTCTGGCAGAAAGTCGGATTTTATGCCGCGTCTGTATTGTCTGCGGTTCTGGGCATTGGCTTCCTGGTCTTAACAGGGAAGGTGTTCATCTGGCTGGGGCCGGTCGCTGAGCGATGGGAAAAGTCTCCGCTCGTGGCCTTTGTGCTCTGGCTATGTGTCTTTTTTGTCTCATTTCCGCCATTATTGGGCTGGTCGACATTTGGAACTGCGGCGGGCTTTATTTTTGGAGTGTGGAAAGGGTAAGTTCAATTTTCCATTCTTCTTCCACAGAGGGAATGGGCTAGCACTGACAAGATATCAACACTAGATGGCTCATCTACGCTACCGCCACTGTACTCGGGTCTACGGCCTCCTTTTATGTATCTCGAACAATGCTATCGAAGTTTGTGACTCGCTTGATGCAACATGACAAGCGATTCGCCGCATTGTCGTTAACTCTCAAGTATGACGGGCTGAAACTGCTCTGCATGATCCGCCTGTGTCCTTTGCCATACTCCATCTGCAATGGCGCCATCTCGACTTTTCCAACTGTTCAGCCTTTGACATACGGACTGGCCACTGCCCTCATTACTCCGAAGCTGCTGGTCCCTGCCTTCGTCGGCAGTCGCGTTCGTCTTCTTACCGAGAAGGGAGAAGAGATGAGCGCAGGAACGAAGGCTGTGAATATCATCAGTATCATTATCACTGTTGCTATTGGTGTTAGTACAGGTTACTATATCTATCAAAGGTGAGTTTGGATCATCCCAGTTTGGACATGGTTTTCGTCCCTCGAGTATCCCTAGGTGACTGACTCATTTCGTTCCAACAGAACCCTGGCTCGTGCCAAGGAACTTGAAGCCCAGGAACGTGCCGATATTCGACACTCATTACGGGATGATCATGCCGCTAACCGTCCTCACGGTCGATTCGCCGATGACGACAATGCAAACGCCGCTGCTGAAACATTGGCCCGAGACGAGGAAGAACAGATCGGCTTTGGCGATCTGGATGATGATAATGTTGACCTTGATCTAGCCCTCGGTGACGACAGTGACAGTGATAATGGTCGTCGGTGGGAACAATCCCGGAGATCCTATCATGATGAGTTCACGGATAACGACTCGGATGAATATGCAAACGACGGGGACGAAGCATTCGGTCTCCACTCACATGTTCAGCGCGATGTCTAGCTCGAGATAGAGCATATCTTAGACTCAAGGCTTTTGATGTACATGATAATGTGATTGACCCGTAGACGTCTTGGTGTAGCATCATAGTCCATAGATCGTACCAGTAGCACCCATAAGCCTAGGCCGAGCTTTGTACAGTATCTCCCAGATCTCCTCTCCGAGTCTCTCTCTACTTCGTCCCCGTATCATCCCTAAAAATATCAGTTATTTAACCCTTCCATAGAGATATCTCTTGATATATTGAAGTTATTGTGCAGAATGTCGGAACCTTGGAACATTGAACCGGACTGAGAAATACGCGCTGTCCCGAAAGATTAACCTCCATCGGTCGGCTTCCCTTTCCCCTCTCATAATGCCCGATTATATAGGCCCCTGCAACAATTGACAGATCTTGAATGCTGGTCCGGATGTCAATCGGGGTTGGCTGTGTGGGGGATCTGGGCTTCTTCAACATTGAATGGTGCTAAGTATGTCCCCGTTTTGGCAATCCCTTCCTTCCCTGCTGTGCCTCATTCACTGGGATATCTACTTGCAAAAAAAAGATTTTTATGCCAGCGCCACATTCACTCGTACATCTAACCCTAACTATTCTAGATAATCCATAACCCTAAGACGAGCTGTGATATTCTCGCCTGGCGTTCGGGATCGTGTTTGAATTCAACATGATTGAACATGGGAGATCTTAACCTTTAACATCTCGTTCTCCTCTCCATCCCACCTTCCCTCCTTCATACAAGAAAGTCCCATCAACTGTCGGATTCTTTTTGTTTGAAGTTCTCAATCGAATATCCATCCTATGTCTTCCTCGACGTCAGGTCCAAACTTGTTCGAACAATCGGGTGATAGCCACGTTTCGTTGAAGATGGAGGCATCTATGAAGATGCAGACAACCCAATCTGCCGCCATCAACCAGTCTCTTTCAATCGCGAATTCCAATGAGTTTATTCAAGACAGCGTGTCTATGGATCCTGAATTTGAAGAATCCGATAGACCTGTGAAACGCCGACGAACCTCTACGCGTTCAGCATCACAAATCACATCAGCCCTGTCATTTGAGAGCCAAGCCCAACAGGCCACTCGCAATGTGGCCCAACATTCTACTTCTATTGATCTACAAGCAAGCAACACTTCGCTGGTCGAATGTCTTGCTAGTGGCAGTAGCACTACTCCAGTGGAGTCGACTTCTGCCTCATTCTATCCCAGAAAATCCACAACCCCCGAGACGACCCCCGAGCAGTATGCATTTACGCCATGTGTATCACGCCCGTCTATCTTGGACAGTGGGAAAGTTGATATGGCAAGATGCCGACCCCGCTCATCTCTCCCAACACGAATCCCACCCAATGTATATGGTCAGCAGTGCGTAACATCCGCTTATGCATCTCGACTGGATCCGTATGCGCTCCATCCAAAAGAGCAAGAAGCACTTGAAGATCAACTCTGTCACATGCATGTCACAATTTACCTTAACATTCGAAACAGCATCCTGCGACTCTGGACTCAAAATGCCATGGTCAGTGTTACCAGAGAAGAAGCGCTTGGATGTGCAAAGGATTACCGCTGGATGAATCTAGCCGCGTTTGCGTTCGACTGGCTGGCACGCTATGGATACATTAATTTCGGCTGCATCGAGGTCCCAGTGGCTCCGGTCTCCCCTCGACGAGGTCGACGAAAGGAAGGGCCCGTCATCGTTGTTATCGGCGGCGGCGTAGCTGGTCTGGGTTGTGCGCGGCAACTAGAAGGTCTTTTCCAGCACTGCAAAGATTCGGAAACCATCCCACGTGTTGTTGTTCTAGAGGGACGACGCAGAATCGGCGGAAGAATTTATTCGCATCCTCTTCACAGCATGAAATCAAAAACACTCCCACCCGGCCTCGTTCCAAAAGCAGAAATGGGTGCTCAGATTATCGTTGGCTTTGAACACGGAAACCCCCTTGACCAAATCGTTCGAGCCCAGCTAGCGCTTCATTACCACCTACTGCGCGATGTCTCCACCATCTACGACATCGATGGTTCCCCCGTTGATGAACTACAGGATGCAATGGATGAAAAGATCTACAATGATGTCCTGGATAGATCAGGTTTCTACCGACGCAAAGCACTCATTACTCCCACGGCCCAGGGCGATCGTGATTTAATTGATGCCGGTCGTGACTCTACTATTGACGACGGTCTTACGATCAAACAGTACGAAGAAGCGCGACGTGCAGGTACCACTCATCTTCTTGTCCCAACCAAGCGCGTTCGAAGGCGCCGAGGTGCTGGTCACAAATCAGCTGAAATCGAACCTATTGACGATGTCGCCGGAGACTCCCTTGACCCCTTGAAAGAAACTCCTGCTGCTTTGACTTGCCAGGCTGCTGGATGGACACTGAATCCCGGATACGATGAAGATGATACAATCGATCTAGATAATATTGCTGGTGCGAGTCCAACACAAACTCTCGGGGCTGTTATGGACGATGGTGTCGATCAGTACAAGCGTATGCTTCCGCTAAATCCCAAGGACATGCGACTTCTGAACTGGCACTTTGCAAACCTCGAATATGCCAATGCCACCAATATCAAGAACCTCAGTCTTTCCTCGTGGGATCAGGATATCGGGAATGAGTTCGAAGGAGAACACTCCCAGGTGATCGGCGGATATCAGCAACTTCCGTACGGCCTCTACTGCTTACCCACCAAGCTTGATGTTCGCACCAACAAGATAGTGCAAAAGATCTCATATGATTCCAGCGGAAAGGGCAAGCGAAAATCGGTCATCCACTGCGAAGACGGCGAGGATTTTGAGGCAGACCATATTGTTTTCACCGGATCTCTGGGTGTCCTCAAACAGCGAACCATTCAATTCGATCCTCCTCTTCCTGAATGGAAGATGGGAGCTGTCGATCGACTCGGATTTGGAGTCATGAACAAAGTGGTGCTGGTATTCGAGGAGCCCTTCTGGGACACCGAGCGAGACATGTTTGGTCTTCTCCGTGAGCCGACAAAGCCTGATAGCATGGCACAGGAAGATTATGCGCAGAATCGCGGGCGATTCTACCTATTCTGGAACTGTATGAAGACAACCGGACTACCTGTACTCATTGCTCTGATGGCCGGCGATGCCGCACTCCAGGCGGAAAGAACGACAGACACGGTGATCATCTCCGAGGTCGTATCTCAGCTACGCAATGTATTCAAGCATACTGCTGTTCCGGACCCGCTTGAGACCATCATCACTCGCTGGGCCTCGGACAAGTTCACTTACGGCAGCTATTCTTACGTTGCGGCCGAAGCCCTCCCCGCAGACTACGACCTGATGGCCAGAAAAATCGGCAACCTCCACTTTGCAGGTGAAGCCACTTGTGGCACACACCCAGCAACGGTCCACGGGGCCTACATCTCAGGTCTCCGAGCCGCCGCCGAGGTCATTGAGTCCGTCGTTGGGCCAATCGAGGTCCCTGAGCCCCTGGTCCCAGAAAAGGTGGGCGGTGTCACGGTGCCAGCAACCGTAGGCTCTAGTAGTTCTACGGTTAAGCGGCCAAAGCCCGCACCATCCCGCTCTGGGGCCAGGGCTCAGCCGAAGCCGAAGCCGAAGCCCGAGCCACAGCAGCCAGCCGCCCCTGCGTCTTCCTCCCGCGAAGCCGGGCCCGAGGAGAAGCTCCGTAAGGAGACCTACGAGCAGGCAATGTGGACGACCATCTACGCGGAGATCGGAGCCCAACCACCACCGCCACAGAAACTGGCGCGGAACCCATTCCTCCTTTACCAAAAGGACTTTTGGGGAATATGCCGTGACCAGTGTGACGAGAGTCGTCGTGCGGCGTCGAATAACCCCGACGCCAAAGCCCCCCGTGATGAGATCCGGCACGCGCTCGGTCAGATGTGGCGGAATGCCCCTGCCGAACAGAAGAAGCCCTACCAAGACAGCATCGAGGCCAATCGCGTTGAGAATGCGCGGGCTAAGGAAGCGTGGAAGGTGGCGGCTGCGGAGTGGGATCGGAGGTCGTTTGAGGTGAAGGACCGGTGGTGTACAGAAAACCCGTTTGATGACTGGGTTGTGCCTGCGTCTTTGGGCGAGTGAGTTGGGACTGGCCACGGCTGCGGTGGCTGTCGATTAATGATTGTATTTTTAAGAGCTTGCTCTATTATCCTAATTATTACATTCTTATCTTATCTCAAGTTTCTGTTCCCTAGTAGAGTCTGATGGATGAAATCTAACAGGGTTGGAATCAAGCTTTGGGTTCTAGATTTACTGTAACTTTAAGTTGACTTCACCTAGCTCTTACCCGTGAACCATGCCTTTGTCTTTCAAGCCTCTGTGATCCATATCTCATATCTGTACCATCTGAGCAGAGATGATATTCGGATTAAAGGAGGTCACAGTGTAGATATTGTGTCATAGCTATATCCACTACTGGCAGTCTACACAGAGCAAATACTTTGGAAAATTTGTCTATTTCTATTCTATCGGCACCGTAAACGAGCCAGATCGATCACAAGAGATCCAACATGCAGACCTCACAATCAAACCAAAGCAACAAACAGATATAAAGAAATCCGTGAACCATGAAAAAAAGAAATATGCACGGGGAATTGAGGAAAGAGGTTGCGAACACGTAGGTCTAGAGATGTGCAAAGGCTGTCTAAACAAGATACTCCAAGTAATTCGCAGTCATAAATGTTTCAGGGTTGATAAAGGTTAAGAAGAAAGGGTATTTTGCATAGAATCATACTTAGATCTTCTCCTTAACGGGCTCGGGAACTTCGCCGAGTTCAGAGATGTACTTCTCAGTGTCAAGCGCAGCGATACAGCCGGATCCTAATAGTTTTGTTAGTTATGAGTCGAATTTTACAAAAATTAGGGTTGATAGAAATGGGGGAATGACATACCGGCACTGGTAATAGCCTGGCGGTAACGCTTGTCCTGAACATCACCACAAGCAAAGACACCCTCCAAGCTGGTGTAGCTGGTACCGGGCTTAGTGACGATGTAACCCTCGTCATCCAGATCGATCTGGCCCTTGACCAGGGCGCTAGCAGGGTCGTGACCAACAGCGTAGAACAGACCGTTAGCCTCGACGATCTCCTCCTGACCGTTGACGGTGTTCTTAACACGGAGGTGAGACATCAGGCCGTTAGGCTTCTCCTCACCAATGACCTCAGTGGCGACAGTGTTGAAGCGGACGGTACACTTAGGGTGAGCGAGCAGACGCTCAGCCATAATGTTACTAGCACGGAGCTTGTCACGGCGAACAAGAACAGTGACGGAGCTACCGTACTTAGCCAGGAACATAGCCTCCTCCGCGGCAGAGTCACCACCACCAATAACGTAGAGGGGCTTGTTACGGAAGATAGGGACGGCACCATCGCAGACAGCGCAGGCGGAGATACCGTTCTGCCAGTACTTCTCCTCACCGGGCAGGTCCAGACGGCGAGCGTTGGCACCAGTAGCAATGATGACAGCGTCAGCGGTGCGGGCAGGCTCGCTGCCGGGAGCGTCGTTCCACTCAGTCCACATCTTGAAGGGCTTCTCAGAGAGATCCAGCTTGGAGATGGTCTCGGTGATGATCTCGGTGCCGAATCGCTCGGACTGCTTGCGCATGTTGTCCATCAACTCCTGGCCACCGATACCGGCGGGGAAACCGGGGAAGTTCTCGACGTCGGTGGTGGTGGTAAGCTGGCCACCAGCAGCGGTGCCGTTGGCGAGCATACCCTCGTACAGAACGGGCTGCAGCTCAGCACGAGACAGGTAGACGGCGGCGGTGTGAGCACCAGGGCCGGAGCCGATGACTATAAAAAAAAGTGCATGGTTAGTCTTGAACAGACAAATGGATTAAATTGGGTTGCCATAATGGGCCAATTGAACAGTGTAATACATACTAACGACTTTAGAGTGAACCATTCTGGCGGGGTTTATAGAATTGACGCGCGCGGGCGTCGATAAGGACTGCGAAAGGACCGAGGGAGGAGGGGGAGATTGTTGGTGGAGGGTTGAAGCAGCGGCAGCAGTGAGCCCGAGGGAACGGAGAGCAGAAGGAAAACGGCGAAAAGTAGAGGAAAACAGCTTGAAGGTATTTGCGGTTCTCGGGAAAGAAAGAGGATATGTAGGCGAAAAATGGAAGTGGGCCGGAATGATAAGATCAGGGCAGTTCTTTCAAGTTCTGATGCGAATCAAATTAATCATTTGCCCGCGTCGAGGCCCCTCGCTTTCTAAGCATTCGGCACGTGAGCCGGCGGTGAGCCGGTCGAGACCTGCTTATGTCAACACTGATTACATTTAGATCCATGTAGTCCACCTGGGCACATATACATGGGGGTAGAAGCCTTGGGGAATTTGAAGACTGTTCAAAATTGGAACAGAGATCTATATGCATTTTTTGAGATATTTCAGACTGAAGAACCTACATGGGATCGTTGATAGTTCATAAAAATGTGAATTATGCCTTGCATATCTGCATCCCGAGCCTAATACATCATAGTAATGGATCCTAAGAACGAGTTCCACCATTCTATTATGTAGTCTATGATGTATTATGGATAAATTCATAATTAATGCCGAGGTCTGATGGATGATAAGACTATCTGGATTCATACTTTGGATTACAATCAATCACTCCTAGAATGTTCCTAGACCTAATGGTCCAGACCTAGTCAACACTAATCAATCTTATCAATGCAGCCCTACTAGACCGCTCTCGGGAAGTGATGGCGTGATATGGACTTGACTTAATCCGAACCATCTCATCTACTCCAGTCTCCGTACTATGATCAATTTCAAGTTTTTATGATCTAATCAGAAAGGGCTTACGTCAGTCTCAAGTACAAGATACCCGGGCACTTAACGGCTGAGACCCTGTCTCATACATCTAGATTTGCAACTTATGCAATACAAGATACGATGAGACCGGGGTGATAGTCTAGAATTATCAGATTCATTCACGTCGTAAGGAGAAAAAAAGAGAAACCCGCCATAAATCATCATAATGTACATGTCCGCATAAATCACTCAGTGCTTGAGCCCGAACCACTTCTTGCGTCGTGGTTGGAGTTCCTCCTCCTCCTCATCATCATCATACTCGTCCTCGGGGGATGAAGCGAGCTCATCAGACGGTATCCGTTGAGGTACCTCGCTCTCTGAGTCCTCACTTCCTGGGTAGTCTTCGTGGTGCTGTTGGTGCTGGTACTGCATTTGCTGTGGCTGGGCAGTGGCAGTAGCAGCAGCATTTGCACGGGTATTATTGATAGTGTCGTCGTCATCTTCGTAATCGTCAATGTCATCCTCCTCTTCCTCAGGCTCTCCGGAATCGAAGGCCTTCTTGCGACGCGGTAACCACTTGCGCCAGCCCTTGACAACCTGAGTAGGTGCGGGCTCATTGTCATTGCCCTCATATCGCAGAGCAGGCACAAGGAGTTTGTATGGTGTGGTGATACCGGCAGGATCTTGTGGGCTGATCTCCATATGCAAGGTAATAGCCAGACCTCCTTCAAGATCCACGAAGGCTCCCACGCCATCGTCGCCATGCTTGGCGGCTCTCTTTGCGGCCTTATCACTAAGGTTGGTTGGTCGTCGATGGAATTGACCAGGCCTTGGCTCGTTCAATGCCCCAGAAAAGTAACTGTCTCCGCTTTCTGTAGGACGAGAGATAGTGGGAACGTCAACGCTAGCTCGTCGAGTGGCTGCGTTTCCTCCAAGACTCATAGTTCGGGATGGTGGTGGTCTGCGGCCAGACAGTCTCCTAAAGAGACCACCAGGCTTTGAGGTCTCGACACCAGAATCGTCTGTATTTCCTCTGTCACCTCGTCCCAAAGACAATGTCCGTTGAAGTTTGCGTGGGCCAGGTGCTGGTTGAGGTGTGGGAGTAGACTCGGGAGTATCAGGTGGTGTCAAGCCAGGTCGATATTCTCTAATTGAGCACCAGTTTCGGCGAGGTAGCAAACGCTTGTTGTTGCGAGACTTGCCATCGACATCCTGAGTAAAAATAGGAATGATGTCCTCGTCGGTGTTGGAATCAATGTGGTGCACGGTATTGCGTTTGTTGAGCATATCCGAGATGATTTCAGTTTCGGGCATATCTGCAATAGCAGATGAAATGACATTTGGCATGTATCGGTAATCCTTGTCCTTAGCAACATTAAGCTTGGGATTTGAGTAGAATTGACCGATGGCTGCGAGATGAACATCACCACTGTAGAAGTCACGATTAGTGGGGGTCTGTAAAATAAGGGATGAATATGAAACTTACCTCAAGATTGTAACACGGACGGATTTTTCAGCAGCAAGGTCTTGCAGATCTTCTACCAGCCATGTTCGCTCCGATTTCAGATGTTTGCCAGCCCAGTGGTCATCGAAAACTTCCACACTGCCTCCAGCCCGATTGACCATTCTACCAAAGCGACCAGACTTTCCGAGTGTGTTGCGACTGTTCATGTAGTTTTTGAGCATTGCCTGGGGGTTTGTTAGTGGATTCCAATAAAAGAAATGAGGGTAGTATACATACCATTCGAGGGTAGGCAACAGGTACACTTGATAGTACTATCAAGTGCTTGGTTTCGCCTCGGGAGATCTCCTTGTGGCATCGATCCCAGATCATATCACAGGTCCCTTCGCTGAGAACTTGAGTGCTAGTTCGTTCAGTTCGGCAATCCAGGCCCAAGAGAACAACATCACTTCCTAGAGACATGAAAAGATTCCGACTCTTCTGCTGAATGTAAGGTCCAGGGTTCATACCAAGCAGCCAGCTAGGTTCTTCTGCCTCAGTCTCATCCACAACACTATGGTGCTGGAATAGAAGATAATACTTATGAGCAATTTTGCCCATACCTGAGACAACCGAGCTCTGCATGAAATCTTCATTGTAAGACCCATAGCCCTCAAAGAGTTCATGGTCATTCCACATGTTGACCATAGGAATTTGAGAGTTGGCGAGGGAGAACAGACCCTGCGAGAACCAGGAGGCATAGCGCTGCAAGTAAAAGTGCTCCAACTCAGCACGGAACTCAGGAGTAAAGGGCATGCCATATCGCTCTGCAGGATTCTTGATATTAATCCATTCCTGGAAATGGCGCGAGTCTGTTACGACACTGTCGTTGAATATTTGATCTCCACCGCCAATCATCACGTGGAATGGTTTGGTCTGGTGCTCATTGAGCACATCTCGCCAGAGAGGATCGGGTCCACAGAAACGATTAGAATCCACAGATGGGCTGAATCCATTGCCACTATGGAACATGATATTCATGGGCTGTCCAGCAGCCGGTACCCAGAAGCCCAGGGCAGGTCCTTGGTTGATGCGGTAGGCAATGCGCTGTTGCGTTGCGCCAAGCTCGACCTCCAGATTAAATCGCCAGAATGTGACATCTCTAGCAGCATCGGCGTACAGACGGACGCCGGGGATATCCCGGTGCAGGTTGACTGTTTCACCATCGACAGGGTGGATACGAGTTGCTGGGACGGGCTGATGGTACCCTCCATGGCTGTCATCGATGCCGCTCGGACTCAATTCGTAGATGCCATCGTCATTCTCGACAGCACACAGATCGACTTGTTCCTCAATGTTGTCAATCGGTTTCACATATAAAGGCCGTCCATCCCGGCCCACCTTCATCAAGCCGGCAGTAGGATCAATGTATTCAGGCGCAAGCTGCATACCATCCTCATTGCTTACCACTGCGGGTGGAGGTGGAAGCAGGTTCATCGGTTGAGAGAAAAGACGCAATGAAGGTGGGTTCTCATATGAAGAACGCGAGTCTTTTGAAACAATCATGATTGAGCCTCGCCAAACTTCCTTTACTCTAGTACCTTGAGGCCCATCAGCAGTGATTTTCTTGATTCCAGTGTACCTCAACAATGGTCCACAACGAAGGAAAAGCTTTGGTTGGAAATTCTTGTGATGTGTGATCCCTATTGAGTGTTAGTCTCCGCTTTTGAGGTTGCATCAATTTTTTATCTCACCTGTCAACTTCTGTGCCGGGGTTTGATAGTTCTTAGGAAGTGCTCGACTCTTTCTCCGGTCTTTGCCCCCGCCTTCCCACCATGCTCGACTTCGGTCCATGTCAAGGTTCTGGAAATCAAAGTCTGCCGCTCCGAGGCGCGCGGGCTGTGCGTTTTGCCATTCAAATATCGGTGGAGGCGTGGGTGGTGGCACGTTGAATGAGACGGTTTGCTTTTTGGGCTTGCTGTGCGATTCGACACTTTGCTGAGCTGAGCGAATTGTTGGAGGAGTATCTAGTCTGTCTTCAGCTGCAACAGCTGCAGCAACGGCGGGTGCGGCAACCGGCGCCACAACTGGGGGGACAAAAGCCTGCTGGCGGCCTGGAGGGCCTGGAGGCCCTGGAGGTCCCGATTGAGAGACTGCTCGGGCGTGCTGTATGCGTGCTCCAGGTCCTGGTTTGGGGGCTGTGCCACTCATTGAGACTGGCTTTCGAGAAACAGTGCCCATTCTTGCGACCTGTGGCCCGACAGGTACAGCACGCATATGCTTAAATTCTTCAGGGTGATGAATTTCTGGATATTGAGGGCCCATTGAGACCGTTCGTTGGTGTCGAGCCGCATTGCCTTGTGCTGGTCGCGCATTTGGCGGACCATTCCGAGAACTACCTTCGAGTCCATCTTTGCGTCCCTTGTCTCGAATTGCGCCGGTCGGTTGCCTGTGGTCTGAATGCGAGCTCTGCTTGGAGCTAGGTCTCGGAGCGGTGGTGGCTGCCATCGCTGCTGCGGCCGCAGCCGCAGCCGCAGCAGCTTCTGCTTGTTCTTTTTCAAACTTTTGACGGGCCAAGCGCTCTCGAAGCTTCATCTCAGCTTCCTGGACTCGTGCACGCTTTTCCTCCTTGCTGATGCCAGTAAGGGCCACCTCGAGCTTCTGTAGAGGCGAGCGGTCCGAGGCCCAGTCACGTTGTTGCGAAGATGATGATGAACGCATCTCTTTTGAGCGATTTGAAGGCGACGGAACACTTGGAACTGAGGATGTTGTCGATACTTGCTCAGGTGCCTCATTTTCTGAAGTGGCCGCCCCACTTTCTGGTGGATGCGATGATAGTGGCAGGTCTCGGGGTGGAATTGATTGTTTTGTAAAACTCGGAGGTTCCCCAGAACCAACATTTGCTGCTGTATAGCTGTTGCTGCTGCCGCGACTTCTGGCTGAGACTGATTGGTCTTGAGAGCCTTGTCTAGGCCTCGCTCTTGTAGTTGATCTCGATTTAGATTTTGACGATTTGATGGATCCTTGCTCCGTTCCCGGCTCGGAAATTGGATATTCGGCATGGCTCATAGTGTTTGTATTTCCTGTGCTTCTGGGGGTGCTGGTCGCGGCCCTGGGGTCGCCAGATGTCTGCGATTGAGACACACCGCTGGACATCTCGGGCGGATTGCGCATTGCCGTTGTGGCCATCTCGATTTTGTCACACACACAATTCGGTTAATGGGGAGCTAGAAGCCCCAATAAAGCTGGTAGGGAGGCCGCTTATTGCTGTAATGCACGAGTAGTCCCGACTAGAATGACCTTTTGTCAACCCCGGTCATCAGGGCATTATTCCAATGCCAACCAAGTCAAGGATTAGGAGGTTAAAACCTGAGCTTGACTTACGTTTTTGGTTGTTTTCTTTTCACAAAGAATGCCGTTGCCTGACTTTGTGCCCGATACTTGACGCTTAACACATCATTCAGGAAAGAGTAAGTTGCGCGCGAGTCTTGCAAGAGTGGGGGCGCAGACTATGAGTCGTGCGGCGTCGCACAAGAAATTCCGGAAAGAATAGAGTAGAGATTGACAAAATCGGATTGAACAAAGAGTTGAGATGCGACAAAGGTAGGTAGAAGAAATGGAGGGTGTGAAATGAGAGAAAAAAAAAACGAAGGATGTTGCGCAGGGCTCTATACTTTAACCCGGTGGCTGGTGTCAACCCAGCCTTCGCGCGGCCCAAAGCACCGCTAGTTACGATTGGCCCTGATGAAACGTGAGGGGATTACATCTACGCGGCCTTTTCTCTGGATTTAGTGCAGAAATTTCCAATTATCTGTCACTTTTCCCTGCGTTGTTGTATACCACAGTCTGACTTTTGCATAGTATGCGCCGCTGAGGATGCATTCATAGATCCATGGATCTATTATGCCCCACTACGCAAATTTCACCTTTATGTGAACGACTTCATTGTCGCTAACACCCCAGAACAACAGTGTACAACATGAATGACATTATTCTAGAATCTTGGGGAGCGTTTATATTATTTTAAACGCCAAACTTAGATCAAGGTCGATATAAGAGACCAGTTGGCTTGAAGGGCCTAAGATAGCATTGGCCAGTTGACTATTATAGTGTAATTATGCAACATCCATGGATGTGTACTTACTAGCAACAACTTGATAATACATCATAAAACACACTTGACAGCTCCTAACCTATGTTGAGTAGTCAAATGTTTCATTCAATTTTGCTGGGTTATAATATATGCAAGGAATCAGTAGATCTAACGGATTGCTGCAGCTCCCTGCACTGTGGATCAGGGTAAAGAGGATTTGGAGTAGACTCGTAAGAGAACACCAGATAACCGTTATAATCGTTACGATGGTCATAATCCTACCAATTTGAATAGGAGCAAGGATTAACCCTAGGGATTAATAGGCACCGAGTTTACAAGAGGGTATTTATAGGGATCTATGATGCCTACAGTGTGCATGTACAGTATACGTCGAGCTGCAGAACCCTCACGTAAGCCACTTCCACCGCAATTAGCAATTGGCAACCGTGGCCATTGAAGGTCAAGGATTAGATTAAACAAAGAAATAATTAGTAAAAATTGAGAAAAAAGAGAGAAATAAATCTAATACATCATAATCCATGTCCAAGTAAAAGAACCCCTTGTACAAGCATAAGCTAGTCAATGCAAAGAGTGTCCAGTACTCAATCGGGTGCCGTGTTAGTCTTGGTCCCCGACGATCCTCCTATTCAACTCCGCGACTTGCCACCTCCATCTTCCTCCCTTGAATTCACTAGGAGATACATTCACCAATCTTTTAGTCTGTTCTTTTGCTGTACGGTTCTCAATACCCCTTGTTCATGGCAGCTGTTTCATATACCATCCGAGCTTGATCGTGAGATCGAGCATCCACCGCAACCCGCCCCCATTGAAACTATGCGTCTCGCTGGCGGCATCGCCCTGGTCCTTGGCTTGGCCAGCGCATCCTCCTCCAAGCCTCATCCTCGCTCTTTAGAATCCCGCGACTTTTTTGCCCTTCACATCGACGCCACAACCTCCCCCGACCATGTTGCCCGCTCCCTAGGTGCCCGTTACGAGGGCCAGATTGGCCAACTGGCAGATCACCATACCTTCTCCCTACCGCGCGATCAAAGCCAGGATTTAACTACATTACTGGAAAACATGAAGACAAATCGGAAACTTCGTCGGCGATCTGGTGAGAATGCTGGCCGGAGTGCAGACCCGTTGGACGCCATCTTATGGTCCGAGAAGCTTGCGCCGCCGAGGCAACGACTACAGAAGCGCGCACCTCCCTCCACCGAGTTTACCCGTCGATCCGATGATTCTCCTGAAAAGAGTGCTCTGGATACTCAGAGCAATATTGTCTCCACATTGGGAATCAACGATCCCATATTCAAGGACCAGTGGCACCTTTTCAACCCTTTACAACTTGGACATGATCTCAACGTCACTGGGGTCTGGCTTGAAGGGATAACGGGAGAGGGCATTGTCACAGCCATTGTCGATGATGGACTGGACTTTGATAGTAATGATCTCAAGCCCAACTATTTTGCCGAGGGATCTTGGGATTTCAATGAGCATGGTCCGGAGCCTCGTCCTCTACTTTCAGACGACCGACATGGCACACGTTGCTCGGGAGAAATCGGTGCTGCAAAGAACGATGCCTGTGGTGTTGGTGTTGCGTATGGCAGCAAGGTCGCGGGTATTCGCATTCTATCAAAGCCGATTGACGATGTGGATGAGGCGGCTGCTATTAACTACGAGTTCCAGAAGAATGATATCTACTCCTGCTCATGGGGCCCCATCGATGATGGCGCCACCATGGATGCACCTGGTGTTTTGATCAAGCGAGCAATGGTCAACGGTGTGCAGAAAGGACGCGGTGGAAAGGGATCCATCTTTGTCTTCGCTGCCGGCAATGGTGCACAATTCGGTGATAACTGCAACTTTGACGGATATACCAACAGTATATATAGTATCACAGTGGGAGCCATCGATCGGCAAGGAAACCATCCCTCATATTCGGAGTCTTGCTCGGCCCAGCTCGTGGTTGCATATAGTAGTGGATCTGGCGATGCGATTCACACCACAGACGTCGGTCATGACTCTTGTTATTCGAACCACGGTGGTACCTCTGCGGCTGGTCCGCTCGCTGCAGGCAGCGTTGCCCTTGCACTGAGTGCTCGACCGGATCTGACTTGGCGCGATATTCAATACTTGATGGTAGACACTGCCGTTCCGGTCAGCGAGAATGATGGAACCTGGCAAACCCTTCCATCTGGCCGGAAGTTCAGTCATGACTGGGGTTTTGGCAAGGTCGATACATACTCGCTGGTCTCGAAGGCTCGTACCTGGGAATTAGTGAAGCCGCAGGCTTACTTTCACTCGCCGTGGCAGCGAGTTCACCACAGTATTCCCCAGGGCTCGCAGGGCTTGATTAGCCGATTCACAGTGACGGCTGACCAGCTCAACGGTGCTAACTTCGATCGCCTGGAGCATGTCACCGTTACCATGAATATCAATCATTCTCGTCGCGGTGATCTCAGCGTGGAACTGCGTAGTCCCTCTGGGATTGTTAGCCATCTGAGTGTTGCTCGCCGTCATGACAAGGAACCTGTAGGATATATTGACTGGACTTTCATGTCTGTTGCTCACTGGTACGTCCCCCTTTCCTAGCTATCCTTGTCGCGTCTTTTAAATTCAAATTCTAATCAATCATTTTCTAGGGGTGAACCAGCTGTCGGCGAGTGGACTGTGGTTGTCAAAGATACAGAGGTCAACGAGTTTAGTGGTGAATTCGTTGATTGGAGACTGAACCTTTGGGGCGAGGCTGTAGATGCATCCAAGCAGCATCTTCACCCATTACCCGATGAGCACGATGATGATCATCCCTATGAGGAGGCTCATGTGGCTACAACAACCCTGCCACCTGGCCCATCAAAAACTGCCCCTCCTACCAACAACCCCGATGATCATCATGATCGTCCTGTGAATCAGAAGCCGGGAGAGCCCACAGTAACCCAACCAGCAGACTCAGAGCTCGAGGTCGTGAACAATGGTACCACCACCGGCGATGCTGCTTCTCCTAACAAGACCGATGCCTCGGATAATTATCTGTCCTCTTATCTGCCAACATTCGGCGCCTCCAAGCGCACTCAGATCTGGATCTACGCATCGCTGGCCATGATTATTGTCTTCTTTATTGGCCTCGGTGTCTTCTTCCAGATCCAACGTCTGAAACGCCGTCGTACCAACCCTCAAGATGACTACGAGTTTGAAATGATTGAAGATGAAGACGAGATGCATCCCATGACTGGGTCGGGTGGACGTACCCAACGCCGTGGTGGTGAACTGTACAATGCATTTGCTGGCGAAAGTGATGAAGAAATTTTCAGCGATGACGAGGAGAAACCATATCGGGATGGATTGGCTAATATCCCGGAGAATGATGATGAAGATGCGTCTGCAGGCAGCCACCTTTTGTCTGAGAAGCGTTAGATTATCTACTTGGCTACCCTGTTTGCTTCTTCTTTTCCTTGCATTGGGCCGGACTTTCATGTCAGATCTATATTTGGGCTATATTGATTTAGAGGGCAGTGTTTTTAAGTGCTCCGAGAAAATCGGCTGCCTGGAGTTGTGTAAATTTATCATCACATATGCACAGTGTCATGACTTGGAATGGAAAAGTCATTCTCCATGAAACAAACCAGCTGAAATAAACCATTATAGATTGTAAAGTGAGCTTTCTTTCTAAGTGAGAACTAGATAAGACCATCTCTTAAATATATAGATATCAGTGCTCATCTAGAATCATTGCACTAAACAACGATGACGACGTTTCCCGTTTCGGGGTCTCTCCGCCTTGGGGATCGCCGATCATCAATTCCCAACTCCCCAGCTCTCTTTCAGCTTCTCCCGCTTCTGCCCCCACTGTTCCCACTATTCCTTGATTTATCCTGACCTTTCCATAATTTTCACTTTGCAAGACTGAGCGCACCCTTGACAGCATCATCGTATTAGGTGATCTACCTTGTCACATCTTCCCCGCCATGGAACAACACGACGACTTCGATAGTGTTTCCTGGAAACATGACGGCGACAGTGATCTTTCACGACCAACCACCTCGGGTACGGATGCAGAGGAATCAAATAGATACGACCAAGATGTCAATGGCAAGCGTAGAATGAGCTCAGCTCATGAGGAACCACAAGCTGGCCCACTAGCCGACGCAGTTGACCTAGCTGGCATCGGAGACGGTGTACTCGAGTGTCAAGTCGACTCACCCTTGAAAGAGAACGATGGCACAAAGGACGCCTACATCTCATATCTGGTTACAACGCATGTGCGTATCTACTATTTTCCCTTCTCTTTCATGTACCCTAGGAGATGAGATGAGCTTGGTATTGTTGCTTGGGCAGCCTCGGCACCTTGCAGATAGCCAACCCTTTCAATAAGTCCATCACTAATAATCAGGGTTCTCTAGACCGACTTCAAGTCATTCCAAAAACCCGAATTCTATGTTCGGCGACGATTCACGGATTTCTATTTCCTGTACAAGACTCTATACCGCGAATACCCAGCATGCGCCGTCCCACCGCTGCCGGATAAGCATAAGATGGAGTACGTCCGAGGCGACCGGTTCGGCACGGAATTCACATCGCGACGAGCATGGTCCTTACACCGGTTTCTCAAGCGCCTCTCACTGCACCCCGTACTCCGGCGCGCGCCCCTGCTTGCGATTTTCTTAGAATCGCCGGACTGGAATGCACATATGCGACTACATTCAACTCGCGGGTCAACAACTGCTTCCTCCGAGAATGCCTCCACTAAGATATTCGATAACTTCACCGACACCTTCGTCAACGCTTTCACCAAGGTACACAAACCTGATCGCCGATTTATTGAGGTGAAGGAGAAGGCAGATAAGCTGGATGAAGATCTATCGCATGTGGAGAAAACCGTGGCGCGGGTCGCACGGCGTGAATCGGATTTGGAGACGGATTACACAGATCTAGCGACTCAGTTTCGCAAACTGGTCCCTCTGGAACCTGCAGTCGAAATGCCATTACAGGTCTTCGCAGCTTCAGTGGAGGAGACTGCTCGTGGAGTACATGGCTTGAAAGATCACACAGATCAGAACTACCTGGGCTCTCTGCGTGATATGGAGGCATACATCCTATCAGTCAAATCTCTTTTAAAGACTCGAGAACAGAAACAACTCGACTTTGAGGCCTTGATTGATTATCGCAACAAAGCAGTGGCTGAGCGAGACTCCTTGACCGCAAACCCCGCTGCTTACTATGCATCCAATCCTCTTACCTCCTCACCTGCCTCCTTCATCCGCTCAAAGATGGAGGACATGCGAGGCGTTGATCACGAACAATCCCGTCGCGAACGTGTTCGCAAGCTTGAGCTTCGTATCGATGAACTGACACGTGAAGTTGAATCCGCCAAGACCACATCTGAGATGTTCGACGAAGAAGTCGTTCGCGAGGTGGCGGATTTCGAGCGCATCAAGGCTGTCGAATTTCGCGATTCTCTCGGTTCTCTTGCTGAGTCTCATATTGACTTCTATCAAGGTGTTATGTCTACCTGGGAACGCTTCATCGTGGAGATGGAGGGGGACTCAGACCTTGGGCCTGAATCAGAGGCTGCTGCTCTGGGAGGAAGGTAATGACTATCACTACATAAGGCTTTTATTCACCACCTGGCATTCAACTTCCGAAAAGGATGTGTTCAATAACGGCAGAATCTTTCAATGGCTTGTGTTCACTTGCGATTTCATACCCACAATACCATATTTTCTCTTGAGCTTCATAGTTTTGCCAGCCAACTAGGTGTCATTTAAGCTCCTCCGTGACTACCTGCAAAAATTATTTCACGTAGTATTCATTCATCTCATCTCAGTTAAGACTAGGTAGTATATGTACATCCATGACCCATAAGCATGAAGCATCCGAGTCTGCCAAACAACAATTGCTATTAGTGGGATCGTACTAATACACCATCCATCGTAACCATGTTGCGACTCAACCTATACTATACATCCATTCAAATGTTCTACTAGTAGCCATGGATTACTCCAACGTTGCAAAAGTGCATCAAAATGACATCTGGAATATTCGAACTTGAATATGTAGCGTTATGAATCCAAGTCCCTCTTGAGTGGCACTAGTAACCTTGGAACAGTGGTCGAGCCAGTACTACAAACTCAAGGCATACCCGGAGCTATATATAAATGCCATTGGCAGTGCATATCATGATGTCGATCCGAGTCCCAGTGAAGGTCGTAACGTATAGAGGTATCATCCATGATGGGATACATTCAGGCTGCACATGGATATCGCCAAAGCAAAAAAAAAAAAAAGAGAAAGAGAAAATGCGTTGTTAGAAAAACTAAAATAATAAAGAGCAAAAAAAGGAAGAAAAAAGAAACTCCGAATAGGGGAATCGAACCCCTGGCCTCGGCGAGGATTTCTACCAAGATAGGTGAAAAGCCGATAGGTTAGCCACTACCCCAATTCGGATGAGGACCCCTAGACCATTTAGGCTGCGGATGTTGAAATCATCAATCTAATGCGATACTAGTAGACCTAAATTGGAAATCTCCGATTACCACTTTTGACAAGTTGGAATATCTCAGGGCATGGGATTGTATTATATGCCCATTACTTTGTTTTCGGATAATGAATAGTACTCCGAGCAGTGAAAGCAATATTAAACTATAAATATTCGCCACATGTACCTTGCAAAAGGAAGTCGGTGTCAGGATAGATCAAAGACTTCATTCTCCTCTATATAATATGAACCCCATAGTAACTACAGAAACATTAGATAACATCCTATATTCAAACATTAAGACGCATATGTAGCACACCTCAGCGCCCAGAGTCCTCACTATTGCAACATTGGAAGCCTCCTATGCTACCAATCACACACGTTCGAGCTTTGTTACTACTGATTCATTCGTCCAGTACTATAGTTCGGACCTGGTGGGGCGGGAAGAACAAGTTGTTCCGGCAGTGTCATGCCAGAGACTCTATCTTCTTCATCTTCCGCCAACCTCCACAGCTAAGCATGATGAGGCCAATTTCAAGGGGGCTCTTGCGCCCATATGTTTGCCGGTCCTGCCGCCATGGAATTGCTGCTAGCCGACGGAGATTTGGGACCCAATCTGATCAAACCCCCGAAATCTACGATGTAGTCTGCGTCGGTGGTGGTCCGGCAGGCTTGGGATTACTTGCAGCATTGCGTGCGTCATATGATGCTCTAGCTAAAAAGACTGGAAATAAATCTAACTTTCATGGATTCTAGGTGCCTCGCCGATCACATCGAAGCTTAAGGTCGCCCTCGTCGAAACCCAGGACCTCAATAAAGCGCGCGACTGGAAGCTTGACTCGAGTCAGTTTTCGAACCGAGTCAGCAGTCTGACCCCATCGACTGTTGCATTTCTGCAAAGGATTGGTGCATGGGAGCACCTAGATATTGAGAGAGTACAGGACTACCAAGAGATGCAGGTATGGGATGGCGAGACCGGATCGCGAATATCGTTTGATTGGTCCTCGGAGACACCTGCATTTGAGGATCTGCGGACAGTCGCTACCATGACCGAGAATGCGAATCTTGTGCGCGGACTGCTAGGACGAATTGCTGCGTCTGGAGATGAGAACCTCACTCTCTTCTCCAATCACACCGTTGCTTCGATCGAGAACGGCTCCGATCTCAAGCCTAACGGTCCCGACCTCTCGGCTTGGCCTATCCTCTCCGTGAAGCCGACAGGACCTGGAGCAGACACGAAATCACCATCGCGAATTGCCGCACGACTTCTTGTTGGTGCAGACGGTATCAACAGTCCCGTTCGTTCCTTCGCCGACATTCCCACTCAGGGTTGGGATTACAACCGCCATGGAATTGTCGCAACCCTCGCGCTCGGAGACCTAGACCCTCTTGTATCTAACAGCAACATTCACACTGCTTACCAGCGCTTCCTGCCAACACTGGGCGGCCCTATCGCCTTGCTTCCGCTACCTAACAACCACGCGACCTTGGTGTGGTCCACTCGACCAGAGCACGCCGCTTACCTCAAATCTCTCTCCACCCCCGCCTTCCTTGCTATGGTCAACGCCGCCTTCAGACTTGAAATGACCGATCTCGCATATATGATGGGCATGTCATCCTCAGAATCGATATCTCACGAAGACGAACTTTCCTGGCGTCTCCAGCATACCCAATCACCATCTCATATTCCCCCCAAGGCTATTGGAGTGCAAGAAGGCACCGTCGCCTCATTCCCCCTTCGATTCCGTCATGCGGCACAGTACATCTCGCCTCGCGTGGCGCTCGTCGGTGACGCCGCTCATGTCATTCATCCTCTTGCCGGCCAAGGTCTGAATCTTGGAATGGCAGATGTCGCTGCCTTGTCACGAACAATTGAGTATGCCGTAAGCCACGGTATGGATGTCGGAGATCTTCTTACTCTGGAACGATATTCGTCTGAGCGTTATCTACCCAATGCGAAGATTGGAGGTGCCTGTGACCTGCTACATAAAATGTACTCGGTCCCTGGACAAGGTCCTATTACCTGGGCTCGTAGTCTAGGACTGGATGTTATCGATCGACTGCCATTTGTCAAGTCTTTCCTGATGAAGAATGCGGAAGGTTACTAGACAGATAAGTGGTCTGTTGTTTTGATATTAGCATTTTGTATGAATATTGTATAATCATTTTTCTTCGAGTCAATACACAACGAATCATTTACTACCTGGCATACATACCTATGGATTGCTATCATCATTTGGTAACTTGTGTACATGCATATGACATCACAATTGTATATGATAAATCACGTTTATCATCTTAGATTTCTCCATTTGAAGGTAGGTAGGCTACACTACACTTAGGATATACCCGTGGACATAGCCATTTAGCCCAGGAAATGAGCCGTGCTAATTCTGCATACCAGGGTTTTTTGTCCTAACGTGAACAAAAGTTCTACCGAGGCCAGTGAAAGGAAATGGATGAATCATTTTAAGAGTCTAGACTGCATACAACATTAGTAACCAATTGGTCGATTCATTCGGCGCTCGGTGAATTTTGCTCCCCGATAACCCCGAGCGAGGCCGTACTACTCAGCAATGTTTTGATTGCAGATGGAAGAAGCAATATCTGTAGATTTTTCGATAGTCTAGACCAAAATGCCGGAGATATGCAAGTATACCCAGCATTACCTGTTCCAGGTAAACTCCGAGGGATCAACACCTGCATAGTGACTTCTGCAACCAACCTGTCAATTATAAGAAGCAGTGACCAACCTCATCCATGAGCTAGCTTCCAGCCAAGCTAACCAGAACGAAACCACAACAAACCCCGGGCCGTGCATATTCACATCGACCGTCATGGAAGTCCCAGACGTCCCAGTGAACTTCGTCCCTGCCACAGCAGGTGAAATCATCACCGTCGGTCCTATAAAGCTGCGTGTGCTGGAGGATGGTTCGAACACAGGTATATCCAGCTCCAAGCTACAGGTCCAGAGAGTTCGATTTTAACCACCAGAACAGATATGCGTCTCAGCTGCGTGGAAATCACCATCCCACCAAACACTCGCGGCCCTCTTCCACACTGGCACGAAATGCACGACGAGACTTTCCTAGTCCTCAAGGGCACTGCTCGATTCCATATCCCCGGCAAAGATCATCTCGATGCTAAGGCCGGTGACTATGTCGTTGTCCCAACAAGGAGTCCTCACACATTCTCGAACCCGACGGACGAACAGACTGTTATCTTCAATTCTTTTACACCGGCGTTTTATATCAATTACTTCAAATTGCTTGGTGGGTTTGTGAGGGATGGAGCGTTTACGCCGGAAGCGAATGCAAAGGCTATGTCGTACTTTGCGACGATTCCTGTTCCTGAGCCTTAATGGTGAGAATAAGATACTCAGACGGACTATGACCAGTTGAAACTTATTTATGTCCATTGTATGATGAAGTTATAGTATGAAGCGTACAACTTGAAGTTCAGTAACCTTGGAAGGTCACACAAGTGCAGTTATACCAGCAAGCATAACACAAAGTGGTGCCAAGTATTTCTATGATTCGATCACCGTTAGTGTAGGTCTGTAATAAGTAATCATTGTTAAAACTGAGGTGACAAGCTCATAATATCCTGTTATAAAGCTCGACAGGGTGGTTTTCCGGCCGAGAAGTGTGTAGTACCCGAGGGTCAGGTCTGTTCTCCGCACCGAACACCCCCACACCAGGACTATAAAAGTCAACAGGGATACTGGCATAGTTCATTCAAGTCGAAGTTCACTTCTCATTCAACACCTCGGATTTGTTTCTCTGCTTTCTGATAATCAGTTGTCCACTATGCCACTCTACGAGGTACGTACGCTGAACTGATCTGACCTTATAGAACTATCTATAAGATCATCACGCGGGAGTCAAATGCTGATTGATATCATATTCCACAGATCTGTCATTCTTATCCTCTGACTCGTTCCCAAAAAGATGAACTAGCTTCCTTTATCACCACGCTCCATTCCCAGACCTTCGCAACACCTACACAGTTTGTCAATGTTCAATTCAAAGCTCCAGAGCCAGTAGGAGACTATTATGTTGGCGGGAAATCCCAACAACTAGTTTCACCCAACCGTCTCATTGCTACTGTGCGCGTAGGTCCGAGTAGGACGAAGTCCATGTTCGATGAAGTTGGTATCAAGATTCGACAAAAGTGGGATGAGATTGTGGAGCGGCCATATGGGGTGCTGGATATGAAGAATCCAGCTGTGAAGGAAGAGCGAGAGAGGAAGAACTTGCGGTTTATCGTCTTCAAGCCTATGACGGCTGCTATTGAGAATGGGGCTGTTGTTCCTGGTGTAAGTACCGCCTGGTCATTCAGTTGTCTTGCTGCTGACGTCTTTTATGTTTACCTGATAGGCCGGTGAAGAGGGTACGTGGTTAAAGGATAATATGAATTTCTTTCGTGAGCAGGTCGAGATGTATGATGATGTGGAGTTTAAGGAATTATTGGAGGTGCAGACGCGTGATGACCTGCGTGTCCCGTAGGTTGGGTTCAGACTTCTTGACTTGGAATTGAAGTTATTGAAACTCGGAGCGTCCATATGTAGTTGACACGAGGCAGGCATACATGTGTCCACACGTAGTGGAGAGAAGCAGGGCCAGAGGGAGAGATAAAGCAGGGACATGGATGGGGATGGGATGATCGACCGTGTATGGGTAGTATGCGAGACCGTATAGGTGAGAAAATGATATGTGGATGGAGAGTGAGAAGGGGAAGGGGATGTAAATAAGGATGCAGGTACAGATAGGAATGTGGATAAGCATGATATATAGACCCGTGGACGAAGATGAGAATGGGGATAAAGATGGGAAGGGGGATGAGATGGGGGCATGTGCAAGTGTAAACAGGTTCACCTGGCAAGGACCGTTGAAACTCAGTCGTATACGTTGGTATGTAATCGCATCATTGTATTCAACGGCGCCTCACCTAACCAAATGAGCTGTCTTAGAGTACACGGCGGTATAAAAGAGACTCAGGGGTGGAATCCTCGGATCGCAGGCTTAACGTCAAACACTTACTGTGCTCCGTCTGCTCCTCCTTAGGTGAGAATCAAGAAATCATCCCAGGTAAATCCTCAGAGTCAGACAGGCCCCGGAAAGACGGAAGTACACATCCATTCCACTCCCTACTCAAACCCAGCTACATCCTCTATGAGATCTAAAGTTCCAGCCGCAGCCTAGTTTAGAACATCATAGACAACATAGTGAGAATAAGATCCTCGGGTTGAAACTTCAGTGCACCTGGGGAAAAAAGAAAAGAAGAAGAGGAAGGGAGGAGGAAGAAGATTAAATACTCCAGGCGGAGGTGGGTGGTCACGCGTCTGGGGGGCAAACAATCATTCACTCCAGGCTGTCACTGACTTTGATTTCCTAATTAGGAAACTGTCACTTCACCACCTAGGCAACAGGGCACAACCCTGGCAAACACTACACACGTGACAACTACATACTGCCAGGCGTTATATTGTACTAGTTACTGCCTAGGTGCCAGAGGAAGAATTACTGATGAGAATGCAACCTTGGAATGAATTGGGTATTGATAGTGTAGCTTTTTCCTTTCACATATTGCAACATCCTGCTTTTGTATGACGGTCTGAATGATAATCCAGACATGCAACGGAAGAGAAAAAGGCATATAATCTATATATTTTGGTGATGAAAAATAAACAGTGCTAACCATGACCGGGAACAAAAGGGAAAGGAAATTTAAACGCCATTTTTGAGATTTTGCTCCGCTCAGATCTGAGTAGTCTGGAGCTGTTCAGCCAAGCTGCTGACAGTACCATTTTGCTTCTGAGCAAGGCGGGATTGAAGCTCAGTCACCAAGGAAGCGACATCGACCTCGACACCCTCCTTCTCGGGGTGATCAGCAGGAAGACCCATCTCCTTGATGCGGACCTTTTGGTTCTTCAGCTCCTCTTCACCGAGAATGACGGCGAAGGGGATGGCACCCTGCTCAGCAGCCTTGAACTGTTGGGGAAGCTTAGGCTTCAGCTTGTAGGAGAACTCAGCCTAGGAAGAGTTGTTAGTAAATTTTGTAAGATAATTGACATGCAAGAAATTTCAATTGAAAGGCATACCTTGATGTTGGCACTCCACAACTTTTGGCAGATCTCCATACGCTCCTTTAGCATACCAGTGAAACCCTTGCCACCGAAAGCCATAACGTAGACGTCGACCTCACTGCGGCGGAGGTTCTGGGTGTTCTGCTCACGCTCGAGACGAGCCTTGGTGATAGAGAAGATACGGTCAACACCGAAGGAGACACCAACACAGGGAATCTGGGCCTTGGGCAGGAACATGCCGACCAGGTTGTCGTAACGACCTCCAGCAGCAACACTACCAACACCAAGAGTAGGGTCGTTGGATCGGTCATCATCTTCAGAGTTCTTGGACTTGTCCTTCTTCTGGAGCTTCTGGGCCTCGGGGGCGTCAGACTGAATAGCAGGGGCAGAACCCTCAGTGACAACCTCGTAAATGACACCAGTGTAATAGTCTAAACCACGAGCCAGAGACATATCGAATGAGATCTTGTCCAGAGAGTTGAAAGCCTCAAGGTAGTCCATCAACAGAGCCATATCATCAAGACCAGCCTTGGCAGAGGCGTTGGCAGTCAGAGTCTCATCCTGGAGCAGCTTGTCCAGAAGCTCACGTCCACCCTTGTGCATGACATATTGCTCAATACGATCAGCAATGGCACCATCCAGACCCTTCTCATCGACCATCTCCTTTCGCACATCGGCCCATGGCATCTTATCCAGCTTATCAACGGCACTGGAGATGGGACGGATCTTGTCCTCGGGCACACCACAAACAGCAAAGACACCATCCAGGATCTTACGGTGGTTGATCTTGATAGTGTAACGGCCGTTCCAGCCCAGTTCCTCGAAAACCTCGCTCACAATGCGCAGCACCTCGGCATCGGGCACCATAGGATCGAACGCACCAGCGATATCGAAATCGCACTGGTAGAACTCACGCATACGGCCCTTGCTAACAGCAGGCTGATCCCGACGGTAAACCTTCGCAATGTGGTATCTCTTAATAGAACGCACGTCGGTGTTCATTGCGAGCCAGCGCGCGAAGGGCACGGTCAAGTCGTAACGCAGGGAGCAAATCTCACCACCCTGGTCCTTCAGGTCGTAGATGAGCTTGGAGTCCTCACCATACTTGCCGGCCAGAATCTCGCGCAGCTCAAAGACGGGGGTATCGAGGGCAGTGCCGCCGTGGCGCTTGAAGACATCGGCGATGGTGGTGAAGATACGGTCACGGAGGAGGGCGTCGGAGCCGGCCCAGTCCTTGGTACCCTTGGGGGTTTTGAGGTTGAAGGATACCTTTTCCTTAGGCATTGTGTCGGTTGAGTAGGATCGAGGGGTTGAGAAAGGGAAACGAGAGCGGCGGGGATGGTTTTGATGGTGGGGGGTGGTGGGGGCACGGAGACAAATTTGATTCGAGACTGTCTGCTGGCTTTGGGCTGGCAAATGAGTCAGACAATAATGTGAGCCTGCGCTAATGCGATTTGTAAATGTTCGCCGTGCAGAATGCAGACGCAAAGGATTAGAGAGGGACGTCATAAAAGCGACGCGCACAATTTGGCGAAATATGCCCGTCACTCAAATTGGTTCAGACCGGGCCATCTTGCTTCTTCGGGCGAGTTTTTCCGGATATTAATCCGAAGTATACCAGTGTATCTGTGGGTTGAGATAGGAACATTTGATCATTTGATGAAGGAAGGTTGTATGCGTAGCTGCAAGCATTAACATGAAAATGACTCGATGGGAGGACTTGACGCATTTATTAATCTTGGGGTTATGCCTATGAGTCATAAGTTTGATCCTGGTAGAATTGCACACTCCCGTTTAGGACTTTACAGCAGCGAAGTTGACCTAGAGATTTCCAGGGGCATTTCCAACATTTCAAGGTTGTACTCTCCGACAGCCATGTTCACACATACTTGGGTGCTCAGTCATTAGTGTTGTACAGGTGACTGGCGAAATACCCCTCTAAGTGTGCAAGTACCTACAGGGTTAGCTACAGGCTTACCCGGAGACTCACCTAGAGGGTTAACTGAAAGGGAAGGTTGGCTGGTATATGGATAGTATAAGCAAAGTGATAGCCTCAAGTGCTGAGGAATAAGCTGTAGGCTATCCCAGGCGGTCAAGGACCCCCTAAAAACCACTGCAACCCAGGTAGTAAAAGAGGTCTAGGTCTACTTGAGATAGAACATCCATGTGAATATGCTTCAGATAAGAGATCGATCAATAGATAATATGAAACTTTAATCTTCATATCTCCTTGTGCATTATAATTTTATTGCAAGACTGTTCTCCCCGAACCCCAGCGCATCTGTACCAAGGCAGATATGAGAAACTATCGAACACTAGATGATATGCAGCACCTCTAACACAACCCTGGAGATAATGTCAGGCGAGTTGAAGTCAGACTAAATGATATTGAATAGTAATGTTGGTTAAATTCTAGAGTATCAGACTAATGAGCTCCCGAGGTCATAGCAAAAATTTGTCGCTGCTTCAAGTTGCAAGGATGCATGCACATGTTCTGGGACGCAGTTGTGGCATCTATCAATCCGTAGGTAGGGACCCAGGACTAGGCTAGCTTGAATACTACACTAGCTAGTTCAGCCTCACCAGGCTTATTTTCAGGGCTCTGTCGATCACCTGGTGGATCCCTGTCCATGTTAGTTCATGCCAGTGCCGGTGCCCCGTTCAGCAATTTGAAATTCTGGATAATATCTTGTAGTACTCAGTGAGGCTATCATGTGTGGAGAACAAGCCCGGAATATGTAATAACCTTCTCTGATCCATCGCACTTGGGCCGCGAGTGTTGGTATGTATGTTGTAGCAAAATTGATGAGAGCATAGTGCTGGGACCGCCAGTTGATCGAGTAGACATCCAATGTGAGTGGATAGGCACTGGGCTGTTCGTCACCGGAGTCCGTATTTTGGCCCCATTGAGATCGGGTCTTACCTTACTTCCGTCGCTCTATGTCCGTATAATATTTGCTGATCTACAATGAGCTCATGTTGAGAATATTGTAAATCTCTAGGACTAGATTAATGCTATCGGGTGCACACTTGATATTCGGGATCTAAGCTAATTAAGATCAAACTGTCGAGGGATTTAATCCTGCATATGTGGTACCTGGTGAACAGAGGCCAGTGCAAATTGCACTTCTTCACTTTATCCAACATTCATTTCACCATTTTGAGCTGCCTAGAATAAAATTCAGCCTGAATAATGAAACTCAAAGTCATATATCTGCAAATAACATTCAAATGTTATCCGGAATCTGACATCGTTTCGGAGATAATCATACCGAGCGAGTATGTATCATGCGCAGAACATTTGAAGCACTTGAGCACTTGAGGTAGTCACGAGGGAAAGTGACAGACATGTGGAGCACTTGAGTCACTGTATCTACTACTAGTACTGGAAACTTATTGAGTCATGTAGATATTGCCACCGAGATTATACATTGAATCTCGGGGCCTATGTCATGACTCGGACCCGTCACTACTAGTACCGCTAGGTAGCCATCTAGATAGGTCAACTGGTGGTCCGAGTGCGAAGTCCAGGTTACATTGAATATCACACCATCAGTTATAGCATCTGGGATAAATGTCAGAAGATCCAGATCATGTGTTCAGCCCATAGCTTAGTAGTATGGAGCTATGGGCGCTCCGATCCTGGCGACTAAACCACCTCACCTATCCCGCGGGCATTTTCATATCTCTAAAATCCGCCAATGGGATTTCAAATATTCTTTTTATATTATCCGATATGGAAAATAGTCCACAGTAAATATTGGGAATCTTACAGCTCCTTTTCATCCGTGGGAATGACCTCGCACGGGGAGGCAGTATGCTGGAATCAAGTCCGAGTCGTGTGCACCCATGGTAGAATGGTCTGATACATAGAACCGCCAGGGTGTGAAACTCAGTTTACCCCGTACTTCTTGTTTCATCGTGTGGTTTCCCCCAACTGACCCTGCCGATCTGAGCTCCAAATGAGATGCCTTCACTTTTCCTGTTTGGGTTATGGGGAAGAACGTCATTGTACGGAGCCTCGAGGTCTGAGACCCACAGATGTCGCTGTGGAAACTCCAATACGTAGCATATCTAACCGACGGATGGAAGAATCACTTTTGATCATTGAAGCCTGTCCCAGGTGGAGTTGATTTTCTATTCCTCCTGGATAAGGTTGGAAGTAAGCACTTGAGTTATTCGCCCCTCAGGATTTCTTCAAAGAAGGGGGCCAAACTCAAGTGCTTGATCAGACTGTGTTTGAATTCCGCCAGTGAAGTGGAATATGATATATTGGCTGTTATTATTTGCCTCGTCTCCAGTCTCCAGCCACCAAGGATCTCTCACTGGATCTTTGCGTAACGACTAGACCCGGAATAAACTTTGTATAAATTAACTCATCCTAGTCGGCATTCGCATTTGAGCTTCGGCTACATACAGACGAGCTCTCGGGACCTCGAATGGGCGTCGAATCAACCTGTTGGATTCAAACCGCCACCCCCACCGTGAGGGTACAATACATGGCACGGGTCGATGGGTATTTGAATCGCAACCTGCAATGCGCCCGCCTGGGCGTAGTCTCAACTTTTATTTCCTTTTGCCAGATGGTATCCAATGAACGCGGCATAAGTTTTCTCGGCGGCTTGGGGGTTCAGACCCCTTGACGCTGGGGGAGGGAAGGGGGGAGGGGTAGGGTGACGGTATGTCCGTACGGAGTCCAGCCTCCGGTTTGCTTAGCGCGCGAGGCCCCGCAAAGACGTTCGGGAGCCTATGTTATACTGACATCGAGCGGGCGGTGGGTGCGCTACTGCATGCGCTGCATAATGTAACGACCCGAGACAAAGGGCACCTGGGGTGGTTGGTTGTGTGGAGGAGTACAATTGCACAATCGGAAAGTTGCCGCAGACTGTTGCTGCTCTGGGCGATGAGAGGGCCGCGCGGCCAAGAAAGCCATTGGAGATTAAGATGCAAGGCCCCCTTTGTAGGGATTGGAATTCTGGATGGTCGATTTGTACAGAGTACTCCAAGTACACCGTATTGTGTTCTGTATCTTGTGTATACCCAAGTGGATATTCTCGTCTTTTTGGTTTCTTGGTAATTCTTCCACTCTGGGTTATTTTTCCCTTCTTTTTTTAATTCGACTTCCATCCCCCGCATGATGGTCAAGGCAACATCCAACGAAAAGAGGATAGGCTCCACCGCCACCAATGTCTGTTCCGGCAAGGACCCCCACGGTGAGACAGGTAATTGGTTAATGAGCCACGCCATGCGAGGGGCGGACACATGGTCTAAGAGGTTGGCCAATGGGTGTATCACGGTTAATGGAGACAGATGAACCTCCATTACGAGGGTTCCATGGGATACCGTGGGGGCTTCTGGGGAGGAGAGAAGAGGTTGGAACCAATCATGACATAACTGGGAATTTTTTTTTTCTTTCCAGATGTCAGGTCTGGTAATTTTGAATGCAAAACTGATCATTTGGTCTATTGGTCTTTTGACTTCGAGTGATATGTCTCTCATTTAGTATCAAAAAAAGAAAAGAAAATCGGCGATTGGATCAGTACCTGCCTAAGGACTCCACGTGGCTTGAGCGGCACTTTGTACTATTAATGTTAATACTATGCCCGTTACTAGTATGAGAGACTGGGTTTCTGGATCATTCTATACATTATCCCCGTTTACTCCGTACTTTACATTATAGTATTATAGTATTATAGTAATTATAAAGTATTAAAATAGTAAGAACTTGAGTTTATGGGAAATTGAATATTATATATCCTTTACAGGCTGTAGCCTTATGTCCACGCAATAGTAATAATATGGGGAATCAGTCATCAAAGTGGATGATTACTGTACAGTCAGATAAAGCGAAGGCACTCAAACGCCACTGAGATTCCCTCTCCTTCCTTACTCTCTCTCCCTTTTCACTTCCTCTTTACCAATCCCCTCCCATTAACTAGCCTTCCCTTATCTGGCCACCCACCGAGGCCCCGTATGCCGTTCCTGCGTTTCAAGCCTACTTTGGTGGCTTCCCCGGACACTCTCCGCGACTGAACGTGCTCGGCCTAAACTCTTTCCCCGATCTTACCCCAACCCACTTCCGCCCTGGACTGGAGCGATTTCCAACACAATTCACTTCTGCATATGTCATAATCAAGCGATAATCAATCAATCTTCACCTTTCGTCACTCCATGCCGCCGAGTGCGATCGGCTCTACTATTCAGCCATGAAGAAGGGCATCTTTCACAGAGGCCCCCGCAATGGGGTGAGGCTTGAAACTCCCTCCAACGAGCATCATCCTTTCTCAAGGGTGTCACAGCATCCGCCCGTGTGCTCGTGAGACGATTCTGATGTGAACGGTACACTGACGTTGGATTCCCGCATAGGCTACGAACACCCCTTCGCCCGCTCCTCCGAACCCCAAAAAGGACCCTCAACCTCCCCAGATAAGTCCGTTGGAGAAGAGATTACAGGATATGGGTCCAATCCGTGTAGATGGAAGCGACAAGTTCTTTGGCATGGAAAATGTAAGTCTCAATCTCTATAGTGCCCCGCATCCGCCCAACCCGCGGGTCTTTGTTCTTATACACTGATAACCCGAGGTTCAGTATGGAAACACTTGCTACTGCAATTCGATTCTCCAATGCCTCTACTATTCCGTTCCGTTCCGCGAGGCGGTCATCAACTACCCACAGCGCACTCCCCTCGAAAGCCTAGAGGCCGCGCTCGCTCAGAACTTGCGATTCCCGAACCCGAATGCGCACCTTGAAGCCGAGGCGCAAGCAGCGAAACAGAAGGCCACCGCACCCTCGGCGCGCCAAGCTGGTGTGACACCCAATCAACCACAGAAACCAGAAGACAAGGAGTCCCCGGAATATAAAAAGAAAATCGCCTTACAGACCTTGCCGATCCTCGAGGCCAAGAATAACTCCACCAGCTATGGCATGTCGGAATCACTATTCACATCGCTGAAGGACATTTTTGAGTCCCTGGTGGGAAGTCAGTCTCGAATTGGAATTATCCGCCCGCAGCAGTTCCTGGATGTGTTGCGCCGCGAGCACGAAATGTTCCGGACGGCCATGCATCAAGACGCGCATGAGTTTTTGAATCTTTTACTAAACGAAGTCGTGTCGAACGTTGAAGCCGAGGCTACGAAACAGAGCTTCACAGAAAAGGCCCTGCCACCCAGTGAGAGTGCAGACTCTTTGGGCTTGACTAATAGCTCTGGGTCAAAGTCTCCGAACACAACGAGATGGGTTCATGAACTATTTGAGGGAATTTTGACGTCGGAAACCAAATGTTTGACCTGTGAGAAAGTCTCTCAGCGAGATGAGGTGTTCCTTGACCTGTCCGTGGATCTGGAGCAACACTCGTCTGTCACGTCTTGCCTGCGCAAATTCTCCGCGGAGGAAATGCTATGTGAGAGGAACAAGTTCCACTGCGACAATTGCGGTGGTCTCCAGGAGGCCGAAAAGCGCATGAAGATCAAGCGTCTTCCCCGTGTGTTGGCTTTGCATCTCAAGCGCTTTAAATATACCGAGGATTTGCAACGACTGCAGAAGTTGTTTCATCGTGTGGTCTACCCTTATCATCTCCGCCTCTTCAATACCACCGACGATGCCGAGGATCCGGATCGGCTTTACGAACTCTATGCCGTTGTCGTCCACATTGGAGGAGGCCCATATCATGGCCACTATGTTGCGATCATCAAAACAGAGGATCGCGGCTGGTTGCTGTTTGACGATGAACTGGTGGAGCCCGTGGACAAGAATTATGTTCGCAACTTCTTCGGCGACCGGCCAGGACTGGCCTGTGCGTACGTGCTATTCTACCAGGAGACGACCCTGGAGGCTGTCCTCCGAGAACAGGCTGCAGAAGATCAGGCTGCATCTTCTGCGGCGGCCGCGGAATCTGGCGCTCAGCAACCCAATGGAAACCTGTTCCATGTGCATAGTGTACCCACGGATGATCCGAACCGATTGACCCCGATCCATAAAATCACCACAGCGCCTGGTCAGATGCCTGTGCATCCAGAAGTCCCTGAACATGAGCCAACGACACCTCATGCACCACTCGCACCACAGGCTGTCCAACCTCCCGAGGCCCCGCAAGCACCCCCGATTCCTAGTGAGCCCCCTCGCGCACTGAGCCCCAAGAAAAGTGACGTTCAGTCTCGGAAAGAGAAGGCTCGAGAGGAAAAGGAGATGCGCGCAGCCCAAAAGGCCGCAGACAAAGCGGCCAAAGAGGAGCGCGAACAATATGAAAAGATGGAAAGGATTCGTCGCAAGGAGGCAGATCAGCTAAGGCAGGCTCAGATCAAACAAGAGGCTGCCGATCTCGAAAAGGCCCTCAGGGACAGCAAGCAAACGAGTAAAGCTGCCGCCGTCGACATTGGACCAGAGAATGGATCTCCTCGAGAGTCTTCTAAATTCAACATATTCAGACGTGGAAGTCGCAGTATAAGCCATCGTCTCAGCAAGGACAAAGAGAAAGAGCCACGAGTCTCGACCTCGACATCAGACATTGCACCGACCCCAGTTCCTGAAGCGCCGCCGGCTCAACAAAGCGAACCGGTGTCTCTACCTGTCGTTACGAAGGACCCCTCAGAGCTCTCCAGTTCATACACGTCTGTGCAGACATTCCCACCAATCCAGGAAAATCCCTCCAACGATAATCACGTGTATAATGCCAACCCCAAGGCCAACGGAAGCCCCAGCCATACCAATCTCCCATTCCTCTCTACCTCTCCCGGCACCCTCAACAATTCCAACCCCATCAACTTCCACAGCCCCGTCTACAGCCCCAATGGTAACGGCAGCAGCGAGAAATCTGGCAATAGCAATGGTCACAC
The DNA here is from genome assembly GCA_039634405.1 of Penicillium herquei. NCBI lineage: Eukaryota > Fungi > Ascomycota > Eurotiomycetes > Eurotiales > Aspergillaceae > Penicillium > Penicillium herquei. The sequence continues at coordinate 1,066,440 of CP098387.1, read as the reverse complement.
AACTCGATGGAGATCGTTCAGCTTCAAAAAATCAGCCGCGTCATAAACCATGACCCGTTTATTCCAGCGAGCGTGTTTTTTTTCTTGCATCTGCCAACTTCCGTTTGCTTTTATACGGAGATACCCCCACCCCCAATCGTTATGCACATAGAAGCTACCTTCGCTTTTTGCACATATCTTCTGTGGATGTATCATCATTTTTGATTTTTTACGACACGATATGCATTATTGCTTCTCATCAAATTTCTCAGGAAGGTTTCCACAGACCGCAATGTGTCTTTTTCTTTCCTCTTCTCTCCCTGCAGCTGCTCATCTATGTAATATCTACGGCGGCATGGCACTTGACGCTTACGCTGACACGGGGATTTCCCGTCTGGCGCAAAAACAGGCGTTTGGTTTCGCAGTGCTGGCAAGCATGGATTTTTGAATCTATCTGGCGTTTCTTTTGCTTTTTCGTCTATTTTTTTTTTCTTGCTGCGGGCTTGAACTTGGAAACCTACCATTTTATGCATATCTTGCTTGTCAATCTTCTGCGCGTACGTTAGCGACCATTGAAGTGTGGTTAATTTGCTGTGATATCCATGATTTCTGGCTCTTCTATCCACTGTATAGCTTTCTCCACATAACCAATATATGCACTTGATCCTCCATTAAACACCGCTAAACTTAGCGAGACTTCCGTATAGTAGGAAGTGCAAGGTTTTGAGATGACTTGGCTTTTTGAATTGGTGATGGCTGGGTATATACATAGGACGAAGAGATTGAAGCGATCAAGGACTCAAAAAAGCAGAAAATCTTCATACCCTGTTACAACAGCGCGCCGCCCTCTTGACTTCAAATGCGTATTAAGACCCCCGAGACCCAGCAAAACAATCCAGATCAATACCTCAATTGAATTCACCATGCATCCTTCTAGTGCGCTAGTAGCTCGTGTACATCATGCCGCGTGTCTTATAATTGTAATAGGTAAGCAGGATACGAGCCCGCATTCGCTCAAATACGCCGGAAGAAAGAGGATCGGTTGAACGCGACGAGGCGCTGAGGCGAAAGCGAGCGCTCATTCACGACGCGATTTAGTTTTCGTATGTAATGGAGTCGGGCGAATCAACCGAGAATGAGCTCGTAGACAATGATCACGGTGTTAATGACAATGAGCGGTACTGGATTTTGCGTTGTTGGTTAGCTTTGTCTGTTGTTGCCTGCGCCTGTACTGGACTCGAGCTAGAGGGTTGATGTTCAAATATGCTTCGAGATCAAGAGCTCGAGGTTTCATTTCCTTGCATCGCTGAGAGGAATAAAGAGGGAAAACGTACTCCGCATTACTGTTCGCACACTGGCAATCAGGTTGATTGATTTGGCTTTCACGCTGGTACTGTCGTAGCTTGAGCCGAAACCTGGCTCAGCTTGTGTTCGGCCCCATCCAACTTTACATAATTATTTATTAGCCAGGATTCTGCGGTTTGAGAGCCTTGGGAAAGATGTGTATTTGTATTCCTGGAAAGGGGGAGGACGTACTGCGGGCAAGGAAGCGATCTTCGGATAAGATGGCGATGGAGTTGATGAAGAGGATGATCACTGGATACTATATTAGATTCCATTCGAGCTGGTGTTATATGATACCTGACATACCGTAAACAAGCTTCCCAAGACCGAAGAGTAGCATTGTGGCGGGGTCTGAAGATGATGATGCGGTGCGGTGCGGAGTGGGAGTTGGAAGTGATTAAGAGGTGCGGGAAGCGCCAGATCTCCGGATCAACTATCAATCAACTCTGTTGCCGCAACCATGAGATATGGTCAGTTTGCTATACAAAAGCCATAGATCTCTATTAACTGATAATTCTAGGGGCTGCGTTTTTTGGGCTTGTGCTTCTGCTCCCGGTTTTGATCACACTTCACCTCCTCGTCGCGCCTTATACTAAGGTCGAGGAATCCTTCCATGTTCAAGCTGTGCATGATATCTTGGTACATGGGTTTCCGGTTGTTAAGACGCTGACCCTGGAAGAGCGCATCAATTATGATCATTTCGCATTCCCGGGGGCTGTGCCACGGACAGCGGTTGGAGATGCCGTGTTAGCGAAGCTGTTGCAGTTGGTACTTACACTGGATGGACGGATTGATCCTCAGATCCTAGGTAAGTGTCATTGATATGAGAAATAATAAGATACCTGCATTGTGAACGGAGAATTCTGACAGGCCGCTAGCTCGAGGCATACTAGGTCTCTATAATGCATTTGCCCTGGGTGTCTTTGCATACGGTCTTCGTCGTAGCTTTGGCCAAACGGTGGCAACATGGTACCTTCTCTTCCAAAGCAGCCAGTTCCATCTAATCTACTATGCGTCACGGCCACTTTCAAATATGTTTGCCTTTGGGCTGACGACCTTGGCAATGCGATTTCTCCTACCGGATAAAGTCGATAGACCCCATGATCAAACGCAGGGCATGTACCGTCTATCATTGTGTCTTTTTACCATTGCAGGAGTTATCTTCCGATCTGAGTTAGCAGTCCTGGTTGCAACTCAGACACTCTATCTGCTACTATCACGCCGGATTGACCTGTTCAAAACTGCTATTCCAGCCGGTTTGCTCGGCTTGACCCTCGGCCTTGCCATCACAGTCTCCGTCGACTCGCTATTCTGGCAACGCATGCCACTCTGGCCCGAGCTTGAAGCGTTTATCTTCAACGTTATCCATGGACAGTCTTCTGAATGGGGCACAGATCCATGGTACTTTTACTTTTTCAATGCTCTTCCTCGTCTTCTTATCAACCCTCTGCTCTACCTGATTGCTATCCCTGTTGCTCTCCGCCAACCAGCAACACGCAGCCCAACACTTTCTTTCCTCATTCCATCGTTATCTTTTGTTGCACTCTATAGTATTCAACCGCACAAGGAATGGCGGTTCATCGTTTACATCATTCCATCTCTAACGGCTTCTGCCGCTCTGGGCGCCGCATACCTCTGGACACACCGTTCCCGTTCCTGGTTCGCGCGAAATACCTCTCGCCTGTTGATACTTTCCACATTTGTTGCATTCTCACTTTCCAATCTTGTGCTGCTACCTGCGTCTGCGGCAAACTACCCCGGTGCTCAAGCTCTGAATGCTCTGCATCAATACCAGGCAAAGACTTCATCTGACGATACATCAGTATCAGTCTACCTTGGTAATCTGGCTTGTCAAACAGGCGTTACTCGTTTCCTACAGATTCCAAGTGATGAGAACATGAACTGGACCTACGATAAAACAGAAGACGAGGCCACGAAGTCCACGTCTACGTTTTGGGATCAATTTGATTATATTACCGTTGAGGCATCGAGTGATGCCGAGTTCTATGATACGGATGAGACGCGTATGCGTACTGCACTCCCTTCTTCGCAGTGGGAAACCGTTGAGGTTATTGAAGGATTTGCTGGCATCGCAATCATCAGACCCGGGGCTACAGCGGAAGGAGTTGCTGAAAGGCGGCTTTTGTCTTTTGTTGCTGGGGACCAAGCTGTTGAGATCTTTGAGAAGTTGCGAGAAGTGGCTAGGAAGGTTGTATTAAAGGGGTGGTGGGTTGAGCTGAAGATGAAGCCTAGACTTAAGGTTTTGAGACGGATTAGGGATTCGGCGCATGTATAATGTGATATAATTGGGATAAACAGAGAATGATCATCAGTTCAAATATGCTATCTAGAATGTTTTCTGCATCCGATTTTTCAGATTGTTATACTTTTCCTTCATCAACTACCAGTATTCTCTCCAAGGCCACATCCGATTCAGACTTGGAGGTTCTGAGCAGCAAATTTAAGGACTGGGTACTAGGTAGTAGTAACATTTGATATACTGGAGGGTTTCACCTAGAATCTATTCATAGTCATAGCTAGGAATAAATGTATCAACAAGTCATGGACACAACCAGACATCAATGAAGTACATGCGAAAACAATAGGGTATTATTTATCATGAAAGATCTCCATCCAGACTCAAAGGAGCCCAGATTAAAAATAACAGCAGGGAACTTCATGCATCACTCTACAATGAGCCCGGTGGACCTTCGAGCCTAGCCATACGCGACTCCAGTTCGCGCACCCAAGGCTCAACAGTTTCAACATTTGAACGGAGTGCCGCCTCGCCCTGGCCCATCTTCTCTTCCACAGCTGCTAGACCTTCACGCCACTGCTCAATCTCCGATGTCATCTCTGCATGTCGCTTTTCTAACTCGTTGAGAGAGTCTGCGGCTTGTGCGGCGCCAGCGTGGCATGCTCGCAACGAGCGAAGACGCTCTAGTACGCTGGGCAAGAGAGGGTGTAGGGACTGGATAGTTGGGAGGGTAGCGTAGAGAGCCTGGATCTTAGCAGTTTGTTCGTCGTCTGCGGGGAGAGATCCATCAATATTAGCAGCAGCACCGGCTTCTTCTGATGAAGAGGCGATGCGGGCTGATTGTGCTGCTTTGGCGGCATCCGCAGCGCGTCTCCGGGCCGAGGCTAGAGCTTCAGCGTCGGTGGTTAATTTACGGACTCGGGATGAAAGTGCTTCAAGGTGTGGTGTTGTAAGTCCTGGGACGGCGGTTGGGATCCCAGATGTTGGATTACTGCCCACGAGGAGGCCGGTCAGAGCGCCGAGTCGGGAAGTCAATTGGTCTAGGGCAGGGAGAACAGGTTGAAGAGCAGGCTCGCTGAGGGCGTCTCCAATGAAAGGATTTGAGGAACTTGAGATTCCCATTGAAGCTTCAAGGAGCGCCAATCGGCTTTCAAAGGCAGCTGCATGAGACAGAATACCGGTTGATGCTAATTGTGAGGCGACAACAGCTGACGATGCGGCGTCGTCGGTCTTTGATTCTTGCTGTTGCTGTTTCTGAGCATCTGTCTTTGGTGCAGATGACTCTGAGCTGAGTTTCTGAACAAGCACAGCAGCAGCCGAGTAAGATGTATTCGGCACGCCTCGCGATGAAGCATGAAGATTATCCAACGCGCGACTCAACTCGGCAACACCATCGCCTAGCTCTTGATCCGCCTGAGATGGCTCCGAGGCGGGAACACCTGATCCGCTCTCCACGACTGTCTTCTGTTGGGAGGCTTTATTTGCCATCTCGACCTTCAAATCCTCTACCTCTCGTCGCAAACGAGCGAGGCGGCGTTCGACCGACTCGTCCTCACTGTCACTCAAGTCGCCGACCTCTTCGGTACCATCCTGGCGTCTTCGTCGTCGGTGCTGACTCTTGTCCTTGGTTCGGTATGCTTGTCGTTTCATTGAGATACTGTCGGAGAAATTCGTATCGCGAGCGTCGACCGCAGCGCCCATAAAATGCGCGCGGGCTTCGTCGGCGTTAACACCTCCGCGGTCAATATCAGGGCTTGAGCCAACGTCATCATGATCGGAGTCTGTGCGAATTGTGGCAGTCTGCACCAAGGAATTCGTAGATTAGCTTCAAATCAAAGCATTTGCCATGTTTATATCGGACTCACGGGGAGAGTAGACGCTTCGTCGGTCAGGTCAGGGGTCTCATAGATATCTGGAGCAGGGTCCTATCTTATAGTTAGATATGCTTCTGCATAAAATTGATCACTGTTGACCTACCAGATCCGGGAGACCAGCATATTTCTTGTTAAAAGCCATGATTGTTGATTAGGAGAGGAGGTCAACAACGCGGGATTAACTATAGCTGCCCGCGATAGACAAGTCCGCATGTGACACCTGAGAAATCAGGACAAAATCTGCATCCTGAAATACCAGGCATCGATGACATAATTTGTTATGCAGATCTGCATAACGTGACTCAGCATGCACGTGTAAGCCTCGGAAAGCACATGCGCAAGGAAAGAGCATCACGAGCGAGTGTATATAGTGGGAAGGATCGACTGGTGAATTCTGCTACTTTTCTCTTCTCACTCTTGAAATCTGTTCTTCTCTCCTGATATATCTTCTCTCAACTCGCTATACTTCATTGCAATCTCATTTTTCTCTACCTTATAGCCCCACCACCCCGCATTCTAGAAGCTTTGATACTTCACTACAATGGCTGCTCCTGCTGATATCACGATCAAGAACCTTAATGGACAATGGGTGATGGTATGTTTCTGCCATTGTCACTGGGCAGCTTGGGAAAGCCTCAGCCCCTAAATAGCGAAGCAGAATCAATGGCTGATAATTTCATTTTCGTTGTGTCACAGGACTCTACCCTGTCCGACCCTACGGACCCTATTCTAGCTCTGGTATGCTTCAATTCCGCTTCAATTCCCTTGGCGCAGTCCCACAAGCTCGAAAATGGGAAGAGCCGCACCACTAAACAGCACATATCACATGCATCCTTCACCGTCCTCGCCATTTCCTGCATGTATGCGCAAAGCTAATTTATTGGTTTATAGCAAGGCATGAGCTGGTTCCTCCGCAAGGGACTTTCATACGCTACAGTCACTCTGCACATTCATCAGTACACCGATGCTGAAAAGCCGTTGGTGTACCACATCGACGTCGACCAGGTCATCACTGGCGGTATCAAGGGTACATCTGAGCGACGTGTACTGGACTTCACAGAGCGCGAGCACACTGATGATATTTTCGGTACTGTTCGTGGTCTGTCGAAGATGGTACGAGGTGCAAAGAATGCGAATGGCAAGCTCATCCCTGCTGCGGACCTGCAGTCTAAAGTGGGAGTGCCCGAGCTCGATGAAAAGCTGCAGAAATTCTTGCGTGGCGAGATCCTCTTAGATGGATCGGAAAGCGAGGGCTTCCTGCTCGATGACGAGGGTGAGGAGTTTGGTGAAGGTGAGGGCTTGTTTGTTTACAGCTGGGTTGTAAACGACAAGAGTCAATGGACTGCTGAGCAGGTATGTTAATGTCTCTCTTGTCTTTTTCTCTGCATATAGTCGCAGTCGACGTGAAGCTAACTTGTTTAGACCTGGGGATTCGAAAAAATTAACGGAGAACGTCATTATGTCCGCCGTGCTGCTGTTGTGAAGAATGGTCAGCTTGAGCTCGCCCGTCTGGTTTACACTTTCAAGGAGCGACGGGCTGAGTAGAAATATTGAATTGAATTTCGTGAAATGTTGGAGACTGTGCTCTATAGAATCAATCAACAAATACCTATTCAAAAATTTTGATAAGTAGGATCGTACTAATAGTTGAAATCGTGCCAGTGATTCTTTTTTCCTCCCAAGTCTGTGTGTAGTTACTATTGAGCCACTACTAGCGATTGATAGTAAATGTTTATTTGGAGATTGGATGCGGTAAGCAGTATAAGAAATGCCAGTACTCCAAGCCAAACTTGAATGGATGAAAATTTCCAAAGCATTATATTTCATTTCGATGCTTAGACTACATTTTGAGTATAACCAATGGGAATAAACGACTAAATAAGAATCCTTCACTGCAATCTCGTAACGGGCATTGGGATCAATTTATGAATGAGTAGGCATGACAACATTGGCCTTAGTGCTGACAGCATCCTCACTCTTCCAAAGACTGGTCACAGTCTTCTGCTGAGTGTAGAACTGCAAACCAGGCTTTCCGTAGAAGGTGTTGGCACCACCACCGGCGATACTCTTCTTGTTACCAGTGAAAGAGAACATGGGAAGAGGGACGGGAATGGGAACGTTAATACCAAGCTGACCGGCCTCGATATCCTTCTGGAATCGAGAGGCGGTGGAGCCGGACTTAGTGAAGATGGCGGCACCGTTACCGTACTCGTTGGCGTTAATGAGGTTGATGGCATCGTCCAGGGTCTCGACGTTCAGGCAGACGAGGACGGGACCGAAGATCTCTTCCTTGTAGCACTTCATATCGGGAGTAACGTTGGTGATAATAGTAGGACCAACCTAATGAATGTTAGAAGGTACTCTTGATAATGTAGACGTTTAGAACAGAGAACTTACGAAGTTACCGTTGGGGTACTTCTCGGGCTTAAAGCCACGGCCATCCAGCAGGATGGTGGCACCCTCAGCCTCGGCACTGGCAATCAGCTCCTCGATGCGCTTCTTGCTCTCAGGGCTGATCACAGGGCCAAGGTCGGCACCCTCTTCGAAACCACCGTTCACGTTAAGAGCCTTAGCACGCTCAGCGATCTCGGGCAACCACTCCTTAGTCTCACCAACCATAACAACTGTGCTCAGAGCCATACAACGCTGACCAGCAGCACCGAAAGCAGCACCAGTAATGGCGTTCAGAGCCTGGTTCTTGTTGCAGTCAGGCAGGACGGCGGCGTGGTTCTTTGCGCCCAAGTTGGCCTGCACACGCTTGCCATTGGCAGAGCCACGAGAGTAAATGTATTCACCAGCACGGTTGCTGCCAACGAAGCTGATAGCCTTAATAGCGGGCTCGTCGATGATGAAGTCGACGGTACGGGCGGAACCGTGAACAATGTTAATAACACCGGGAGGGAAGCCAGCCTCCTTGGCCAACTCGGCCAGAATCATAGCCGCACCGGGGTCACGCTCGGAGGGCTTGAGAATGAGACAGTTTCCAGTGGCAGTGGCAATGGGAATGCACCACAAAGGAATCATGGCGGGGAAGTCTAAATTAAATAATCAGCAATTGAATCGAATTGAGCCGTTCATCTGCTGTTTAACTTACTGAAGGGGCAGATGGCTGCAACGACACCGAGAGGCTCGCGGTAGCTACGGGTCTCCATATCCTTAGCCACTTCAAGCACCTCGCCGGTCATCTGGGTGGTGATACCGCAGGCAGTCTCGGCGACCTGCAGACCACGCAGAACATCACCCTTAGCATCAGCGAAGGTCTTACCCTGCTCAAGGGTAATTGAAGCAGCCAGGCGGTCCCAGTTCTCACGGATCAAGCTGGTGAACTTGAAAAGAATCTGCTGCTTAGCGATAATGCTGGTGTTGCGCCAGGCGGGGAAAGCAGCCTCGGCCGACCTGACCGCAGCCTGCAATTCCTCATCGGTGCTCTGTGGCACACGGGTAACAAGGTTGTTGGTGGCCGGGTCATGAAGATCGATCCAAGTGGTAGCTTGAGATGTCACGAATTCATTGTCCAGGAAATTTGTGGTGTCAATGGGATTGGCAATTGGTTTGTGATCTGTCGGGTATTCGGTTGCTGATGTGGCTGCCGAGGTAGAAGCAGGGGCGAGCTGCTGGGCTGTTACGTGGAGTCTTCGGGAAGAGGAAGCTCCGGCAGGGTAAGAAATAGTTCCCCGAGAAGCAAGTGTAGCAGCAGGTGTGGTGGCGGTGAGAGAGCAAGTATTGCGAGAGGCCGCACGCGCAATAGCTGGTGTGCGGGGAGCGGAGCGGAGAGCGGGGATGGAACGGGCTAGAGATCGGCGGGCGGCCATGGTGAATGTGTGGTACAGGTGAATTGGGAGAAATGAGACGATAAGTACAAAGAGGAGAGAAGAAGGCAAACTAGTAGTCAATATATGTATGGAGTGGGGGAATGTGTTACTCCAAGGCCCGAGGTCAACCGTCATCCGCCCTACCGCCTAGGATCGGATTTCCCCACACAACCTTAGTGAACAGGCAACGATAAGCTCCCTCTCGGCGATATAAACCAATCATATTAAGCCAAATTGTAGTGGGAATCGCCGAGATCTGGCCTCTAATCAGGGCAATCAGTTCCCAAAGCTCATCGACCTGGTGTTTTAGGCAGGCCAATCCGAAGTAACTTGAAAGTAACCCTAATCCAATACAGCAGGTAAGATGAGCACTGACTATTTAGAGATACGATAAACATCAATAGATTGATCTAATTTCGAGTTTAGCTTGAATTCTATTGTATATTTTTCAAAATTTTGGTTTCAACTTGAACATTTCATTTGCATTTGGGGAATTTAAGAAAATCAATAAAACTCAACTAAAAAGAGGTGAAGATGTATATCGGGTTCTCCATTCTGGGAATCTTCCGACTAGCTAAGGTACAACTACACATATCATAGATAATAGAAAAAAGACATGGGAATAGGGAATCAACGCGAGAATGATGTGATCATGCGATCTTAACTGTTTGGGTGTGTGGTTTTGCTTCATTCTTCCTCCAAGCCTCGCCTTTACTCGGCAGAGGAGCGAGTGGTGCGCTTGGTGGCACCACCCTTGCCAGTATCGGCGGAAGAGCTGGTAGCCTGACCGGCCTTCTCCTTGGGAGCGCTGGCGGGCTGCTTGCCCTTCTTCTCGGCGGAAGGAGCAGGGCTGCTGGAGCTGATGGCACCGACGACGACGAGAATGGAAGCCAGGAGCAGAGCGAACAGGCCACCGGCAACCTCAGGAACAGTCTTGACAGCGTTGACAGGGTCCTCCTTGGCCAGGTTGACGAAGAAGTCGACCTTCTGGCGGACAAAGGTGACAGGGTCATCCTTGAAAGTGGTAGTGGTACCCTCGGCGGGCTTCACAGGCTCGGGCTGGGAAGCCTTCTCCTCAGCCTCCTCAACAGCGAGCTTAACATCGAAGGTCTCCTGGCGGAGCTTCTCGGCATCCTCAACGGAGTGACCAATGTAGATGTTGTCAAACAGAATATCGTTCTGCATGGTCCAGATCTCAAAACCAATGGCACCCATAGGCTCCAGGTTGGAGGGAGTCTTATCCTCGTAGTAAGCGGGGTTGGCAATCTTGCGAGGAGCCCAGATACCCTTGTAGGCAGGGTTGTCAATGAGAGGGGCAGACCACTTGCCCTTGTACTCGGGGTTCTTGGTCATAGGACGGGTCCACTCGCCACAGCCAGAGACATCAGCGCACTTGGGGTTGGGAACAGTGGGAGGAACCCAATCACCATCCTCCTCGTCATCCCAGTCCTCGGGCTTCTCAGCCTCGGGGTCGGGAATGCTGGTGGGCTCATCCTCCAACCAGTCCTCGGGCTGCTCAGCCTCCTCATCCAGGATCTCGAAAGGAGCCTCCTCATCCCAGTCGGCGGGCTTGGAAGCCTCGGGGTCAGCGATCTTAACCTCGTCGACCCAGTCGGCGGGCTTCTTGTCCTTGGGGTCATCAATCTCCTTCTCGGGGTTGACGGCGGGGGTGAAGTCCTCCAGAAGGTTACCCTCCTTGACGGACTCGCCGTTGACGAGGATCTCGAAGGTCTGATCGGGCTTGACGATCAGGGTGTAGAGGGAGGTGACCTTGGAGGTACGGGCGACGGGAGGAGTCTTCAGGTGCTTCTCCTCGTACTCGCCGGTCTTGGGGTTCTTGTGGCGGAAGATGAAGTGAACCTATGCGAAGGGAACAGAGTGAGTACGCGTCTCAAAAACATAGATTTCTTTTGGAAACAGAGTTCATACCTTGTTGGTGGCACCGCACTTGTCAGGACCGAACATGATCACGTAGGGAGTTCCATTGGAGAACTCCTCTTGGTGGAGCTTCTTGTTCTCCTGAAGCAGCTTCAGGTAGGCACCACCACAGACCAGGGAGTTCTGAGGCTTGACCTCGTACTGAACAACCAAGGTCTTGCCCTTGTTGTCGATCTTCTTGGGGAACTTGGCGGAGATCGCGTGATGGGCAGCAGCGTTCTTGACAACCAGACCCTTGTCGCCCTCAATTCCCTTGAAGACGGAAGGCTCCTCAACAGCCCACTCACCAACGTAAGCCCAGTCCTCCTCAGACTTGGGGTCATCCTTCTTGGCGCTGGAGCGCTTCCATCGAGACTCCCAGTCGTCGGTGAACTGCTCAAGGAAGGGAGCCTTGAGGGCAGTAGGCTAAAATAACCAGTTAGATCCGCTTTGAACTCAATTGCATAGTGGGGTTTATTTGGGTTTAGTTGGGTAAGGCAGCATTGGATGTGGAACATACAGTGAAAGTGGGCTTCTCAATATCAGCCGCAGCATTAGGAATAGCTTCAGCCTCCTCGGCATGGGCCATGCCCATGAGGGTAGCCGAAGAGACCAGAGCTGTGAAAGCAGCGTCAAAACGCATATTGACACGACAACGAAGAAGAAGACAAAAGAGGGGTGGGGGAGAAGAAAGCTTGGGAAGGGAAAAAGAGGAGAAAAAGCGGAGGTTATATAGAAGATTGGAGAAGGTGCACAGAAGGTCCAGGTGGCCTCTTCGAGCGGTCCCCAGCTTTCTCCCCCAATCGGGATTAGCCATCAGGTACAGAATACTATACATTACTGCATAAGATCTTATTTCCGATTTATTTGTTTCAAAATTACATATAGAATGAGTAAGAATTATTAATTACTCAATAATATTTATTTTCTCACTTATTTTTTGTTTGATTGCTGTAAATATGTCAATCTAAACAATTGATGTTTAGTCCTAGGTGTTCTGCTAGTAACAATGCTAAATCCCTTAGTCAACCAACTGGCGTAGAACCCTTGAGAGTTCACCCCGCTTCATTAATGTCAATTGGTTGCCGCTAATATATCACTCCCGTTACACTTTGATTCTTTTTTAGCTGATCACGTCTCACCTTTCTTAGACATCTGGTAAGTCTATTAATTGATCGCAAATCCTGGTCCAGTTTCAAATACCCCTTTCATTACTTCCTTGAACCCCCCTTCTGTGGCCTCCTTAGTGGAACCCTAGCGGGCGCGGCTTTTGTACTGACCCCTCCATCAGCCCACCATGTGCGCCGATACCCTTAAGGCCTTGGAGGTCGGAAAGAACGACCACCTGGTTCAATCAGATGATCCCGAGCACCCTGCGAACTTGATTCCTGACCTTTGTCGCCGATTCTATAACTGGGGATGGGTTACTGGAACCGGTGGTGGTACCTCCATTCGCCATGGTGACCACATCTTCATTGCTCCCTCTGGTGTTCAGAAGGAGATGATGAAGTCTGAGAACATCTTCGTTATTCAATGGCCCACCAAGAAGTATCCTGCCACCGAGCGCAACTATATCCGCAAGCCCCTCAAGTTGAACCCTTCTGCTTGCACTCCACTATTCTTGACAGCTTTTGAGCATGGTGCTGGATGCTGCATCCACACTCACTCGCAATGGGCTGTCCTGGTGACCCTCTTGGTTGAGCGCGAGAAGGGTCCTGATGCTTGTTTCGAGATCAACAACATCGAGCAGATCAAGGGAATTCCTCGTGGAAAGGGCAAGGGTATGCTCGGATTCTTCGACACTCTTAGCATTCCTATTATCGAGAACACTGCTTTTGAAGAGGATTTGACCAGTGGTCTGGAAGCTGCGATGAATAAGTACCCCGATACCTATGCGGTGCTTGTTCGTCGACACGGAATGTGAGTATAAAACCCAGAGCTATGAGAAGTTAATTCGCTAATATGACCATAGCTACGTCTGGGGTGACGATGTTGTCAAGGCGAAGACTCAGTGCGAGTCTTTGGATTATCTGTTCCAGTTAGCAGTTGAGATGCACAAGCTGGGTCTCCCTTGGGTCAAATAGACTGCTTGATGTGACATATGCCTAGCATAGCAACCTTGGTAGAAGATATTCGTAGCTGAGTACTCGGAGACCACTGAATCACCATAGTTTGTGCAATAATTGTAGGATGTAGTGAATTATCTCAAATTCATGAGTCCAAAGGTCAATGGCAAAGGTGTTTCAAGAAATCAGTGTGGGACAACAACACACCTTGGGGGTGTAAGGCGGGATCCCGTGAGTGACTAAGGAGTGCGGATCCTCCTCCACTCTCCAAGTGCCAGCTTCCCACTTCCAACGAGCGCTCTAAAGCTTACTTCCCAACTTTGAGCAATCCCCTTGAATCTACTTCAATCCGGAATCCCTCGCTCTCGCATTCGATACCCCTTTGATCTTCTCTAGTTGCCATATTATCACGAAAACAATGGACCTCGATAATGGCGACTCTCCGTGGGGCGGTAGGCAGTCGTGAACCCGCAGCTCCCAGAATTGCGATCTAATACAGAAGGCAGATGAACCCTCGTCGTCCACTTCGCCTCATGCGACACCAAAGCCAGAGGCTGAGGATATCGGTAAGCTCTATTGCGCAACCGCCCGATTTGCTCAACCCCTCACTAATGTCTCCGTTTGACTCCTTGCAGCTTCCGCTCAGCCCGCTGTGTCAGAGAACAGGGCCGAGGTTCGCATGCCTGGAAGACGAGGCCCGCGCGGTACTCGAAAGATAAGCGCACAAGCAACGCGATTGGAAGTTGTTGATGACACCGTCGACCCCCTTGGCCCCTTAGGAGAGGCTCCTGTCGAGAACAGTGCGACACCTACCGATGAAGCTCCGGCGCCTCCCCAGAAAGAATCATTTGCCACACGGGCCCCTCAGCCACCTTCCACTTTCTCTCAAATCGCAGGCGTAGGGAGCTTGGGCGACTCGGTAACCCTAGAAGAAGATGGCTCCGGATTCAGAGGGCCTCCCCCCGTGCAACCCGCGGCCGACGTGGATGGATCCAAGCGACAGACCCAGCCCAGTATGAGTGTGGAACAAGCCGCAAAGCCGACATTTGAAATCTCCGTTGGCGATCCCCACAAGGTTGGAGATCTGACCAGTAGTCACATTGTTTACCAGGTCCGGACAAAGGTGAGGGTTTCTTGTTACAACTCCATTGCATGACCAGAATGGAGATACTAAGAATTGTGCGCCGTCTAGACTTCATCCAAAGCATATCGCCAGTCTGAATTTGCCGTCAGCCGTCGATACCGTGATTTCCTTTGGCTTTACAACTCTATGCACAATAACAACCCCGGTGTGGTTGTTGCGCCTCCGCCAGAGAAGCAAGCTGTGGGTCGATTTGATACTAACTTCGTTGAGTCCCGGAGAGCTGCTCTGGAGCGAATGTTAAACAAAATCGCTACCCATCCAATTCTCCAGCATGATGCGGACCTGAAGATCTTTTTGGAGAGTGAGGCCTTTAATGTCGATGTCAAGAATAAAGAGAACAGGGAGCCCGATCTCGGCCAGAGTAAAGGCATGTTCGGCTCCTTCGGTATCTCTGTTGGCGGAGGAAGCAAGTTCGTGGAACACGACGATGTAAGTGAGCTCTACCAGGGAACTTTGGATACGTTTATTGACTTCTCAACAGTGGTTCCACGATCGAAAGATTTATCTCGATGCTCTAGAGAATCAGTTAAAGGCACTTATGAAATCCATGGATACAGTGGTTGCGCAAAGAAAGGGACTCGCGGAAGCTGCGGGCGACTTTTCGAGCTCCCTGCACGCACTCGCTGCTGTCGAGCTATCACCAGCACTTTCTTCCCCCTTGGACGGTCTCTCGGAACTTCAGTTGCGAATCCGGGAACTATATGAGCGCCAAGCCCAACAGGATGTTTTGACATTAGGAATTACAATCGACGAGTATATCCGTCTGATTGGCAGCGTCAAAACAGCCTTCAGCCAACGACAAAAGGCTTTCCACAGCTGGCATTCTGCGGAGTCTGACCTTCAAAAGCGCAAGAACACTCAAGAGAAGTTACTGCGCCAAGGAAAGACACAGCAGGACCGCTTAAATCAAGCGAACGCTGATGTTGCCGATGCTGAGCGCAAGGTTCACTCAACACGATTGCTATTTGAGGATATGGGCCGCCTTATGCGTAATGAGTTGCAAAGATTCGAGAAAGAGAAGGTGGAAGACTTCAAGTCTGGTGTTGAGACCTTCTTGGAAAGTGCCGTGGAGGCTCAGAAGGAGGTACGTTTCCCTTGGACATATTCATAAGTAACTTCCCGCTAACTGAGACATAACAGTTGATTGAGCTGTGGGAAACATTCCTTCTGCGTCTCGATGCTGGAGAGGATGGTCTTCCATACTATGTACCGGCTTCACAGCCTGGTGAGGCTGGCGAAGGTTTTGCAGAGTCTACATCATCACACCCCGAGCCTACCCCAGTGACCGGGGATGACGAGTAATTATGCGACAATATCTTTACACCCGCTGAGTAGGAGGCCTGGAATTGAATCACCGTGTACTACATACACTTGTATCTTGTTTGCTTTGGTTGGATGGGGAGCTTTGCAAACTTATTGAAAATAGTTTAAACCCAATTTTGAATATGAATCGAAGCAGTTCGATGACCATTTTTGAAAGCAGTAGTAATGACATCTATTCAAATATTCAAGGTGATATGACAAATTACTACTATGTAGCCAACAGATACCACCTGGGCACTCTGTGAACTTACCTACTAGGTCCACGTATATCATGGATCGATATGTATAGTATGCTCATCCGCCCTTTCTTCTAATGCGAAAAGAGGATGCCAGGGGAGCACCGAGCAAAGTTCCTTGACTTTTAAATTGGAATTTGAAGTTTACATCAAGATTCAAAGGAGAAACACGCATAGTACAAGTGCTTTCTTTATAAACAGCTCAAGAAAGAGGTCAAGCCGGGTAAATGCATAGAACAAGATAAGATGTGTATAATGTACAAAAGAGATGACAAGAAAAAAGAAACCAACTACCAAAAAATGGTCTTACACTCTGTAAATTTTCCTTCCACTTCCATCCATGGAAATAACTCAACCACAGTAAAGCCTACATCCAACTTAATGCTTCTTTCCCTTCCCCTTCTCCTTCTCCGTGAGAGGCGCCTCCTGTTGACCAAAAGAACTGATCAAATCCAGCAGGTTATCCTCCTCCTCCTGATCCGCCAACTCCTGAGCCTTAGCAGCCTCAACCGCAGCCTTCTTCGCATCAGGGTCAGCCTCCGCAGCAGGGACACTAGCATCAAAGCTACGACCGAAACGCGCACGGAAAGCCGCCAATCGACCAGCCTCATCGTCTTCCACGTTCATCAGCTTGCTGCTGGACGGGTTCCATAGAAGTGAGTTACGGGTATCACGCGTAGAGCGGTACACGGGGGCGGGAGAACTGGTGCGGTGTGTGAAAGCGCTACCGTCGGAGAGGGTGATGAGCTGGGTGAAGGTGTAAGGACGCTTAGGGCGGCGGAGAAGAGTAGCGTGGCGGCATTGAGAGCAGACGAAAGTTGTGCTCTTGGATTGGGAGGTAATGATTTGGCTGGAGGGGAGGATGGTGCTTGTTGAGCTGGGTAATGTGGCCGCGGTGCGGCGGAGGGTGGTGTGCATGGACATTATGGTTGGTGGTGCTGCGATGCAGCGATGGCGGGTTTGGATGAGCCGGGATTTGGAGATTGGTCTTGGCTTCTCGGGTTGAGAGGGTGGGTTGTGGTCTGGAATGCGATTTCAATTGCGAGGGAGGGTGTTGGTGCTATACAACTTGCGTTGCGGAAACATTTGAAGAGAAATTATTGGGTTATGTAAGCAGGTCGGGATTTTTGCGGCAAGAGGAACTTGCTCGTCTGAGGCTCTAGGTATCGCGACTTTGGCTTTGGGATCAATTGATTAGGGCCATAGATCCTTTATCCGTTGAGCTCTGCTGCTTTCAAGTGTTTTGGGTTCGCATATAACACAGTGCACCCCGACAAACCGCCCTTATGAGGCTATCAGTCCCGCGACATGCGGCCCGCAGAGCCCTCGGAGGTGAGTTTCGATGCGCGTTGGTCCAACGCAACCTCGAAGGATTTCGTCTCACATTCGTCTAGAACCGTTATACTCGAGGAATCAATTAGCTCGATCCTCATATGCTCCATCTTCTACCCGACCCCAAGTCCTAAGCGCATCAACGCGGCCATGCAATCAACACTCTATACAATCCTCCCGACATATCAGCAGCAATGCTACAGCATCCAAGTCCGAGGGAGCTCCTACAACACCTAAAACCCAACAAAATCCCTCCTCAGCACCCAACACACAATCACGAATTTCGCCCGCATCCTCAATATCCGAACATGTCCGTCTCCTCATGCGCCGAGTGCCTTACCCAGTCGCCATCATCACATCCACAGATCCAAACGGTCCCCACGATACATCCTCATTTCGCGGCATGACAGTCTCATCATTCAATACCGTAACCCTCTCACCACACCCTGTGATCTCATTCAACGTTCGCAGACCATCCGAAACATTAAACGCTCTTCTCGCTTCGCGCCGATTCCTAGTTCATCTCCTTGCGCCGAGCGCTGCAACCGCTACACTAGCGCGGGATTTCTCAAAAGGAAATACTACTCTTGCTGGTATGTTGAGTGGACATGGAGATTTTGAATTTGGAGCACTGGAAGCTTCTAAGGTTGACTCGGAATCGGGTATAAAATCCGACGAGAGCTCTCTTCCATTGCCTATTTTGAGGAGAAGGGAAACTTCAAGGAATCCGAGTGGGGATGCGGATTTCCCATTTGTCTTGGAATGTACCCTTCACCCAAACAAGATCGATGTGCATGACCATTCGATTATACTGGGAACTGTTGTTCGAGCTGTTGAGGGTCTGGGTGTACCAAGTGTGCAGGGTGACTACCAGGAGTCTCCTGAAAGCTTGTCCTTGACATATGCTAATACTAAGTTCTGGAAGATGGGGAGTCAGATCTGAGGAGATCTAGGCTCTTGACCACTATGAATAAGTCGTGGAATTGTACATTAGACCATATATACCATCGCGTTTGAACTGCCTGTGACTTGGTTCCAAGGTTGACGCTGGAATCTCATGCCTGGCATTTATAGATTTTATTCATATCAAAAGAAACTTTGAATACTTGTTTCATTCATGTTGATTCGGATATTACTACCTAGCGCGTGTATGTGGTAGCTTTTCGAACTAAACCTCAATCTCTATATAAACACTACTAACTCAATAGGAGATGCACTGTAGTCAGGGTTCTACAAGCTTATTATAACATTTGAAGATTTCATCAAGTACTACTAGTATTGGTCACGAACTTCAGACAATATGAACCAGGGTCAATGTATGTAGAACAAGCTTTTGGTCTTAAGAACTGAACTATAATCCATCTCAACCTTGGAACCGAATCCTTCAACATTGCACAAGCTCACCGCGAGATACAAATCAAGGCGACAGCCAAGTAAACCCAGACCGCTGCAACATGACTCGATGAGAGGTACAAATAAAGATATGGTAGGCTAAATGCAGTACAATGATTCCTTCAGGTGTAACTGAAAGCACAGGAACAAACAAGTTAGGCAAAGCATTCAACAGAGACGCGAAAGCTCAGGGATCGGAGGTCCCACATAGGACTAGATGGCCGTCACTATGCAGGATACTCGAGGGCCACGAGACCTTTTCAATCGCGCGCAGACTTGGGACTGCCACTGCCGCTTCCACTCCCGCTGCCACCGCTACCACTGCCACTGCCAGCTCCGCTACCGCCACTGGTTGCTCTTTGAAAGGGACTCAGGGTAGACCGGCCATTCTGGTACAGAAAACCATTGCTATCTGACCCAGGGCGCGGCTTCTCAGAGAGTAGATCAGAGAGGTCCATCTGAAGAGGCGGCAAACGATTAGAATCGAATAATTCCGAATCGTATAAGCTGCTGCGGGTGGAGCGGTTCGAGAATGAGCGATCACGGTGGTTGATGTCAGATGCAAAGTATGAATTCCCGTTACCAAATGGCGAAGCGGGGAATTGAGACATGAATGCGTCCTGCACAGGGCTGGTTGGATACGAAGAGGAAGACGTAGCATGAACAGGAGAAGAAGAGGCCTGCAAAGGACTAGACTTCGCCGGAGGGAAGCTGAGTGCCAACAAAGAGCGACTACTATGGAGGGGATTGCCAGTAGTGGTTTCAGGCATAGGATTGGTCCCTGGCAGGTTACCCTCAGGAGTTAGAGGACCAGAATCAATGAGCATCTGCTGCTGTTGCTGCTGGATCGATTGCTCGATTGCAGATGCCTGCTGCCACAGCTGACTAGTGCGCAGTTGAAAGTCTTGAACAGATTGGCTAATGCTAGCAAACTGCTCGTGGAAATTGGCTTCCATCTTGGCTTGGTCTTGCTCTCTCGCAAACTGTTCAGCCGCACGCCGCTCGCGCTCGTTCAAGCCCTGGGCATTAGCAGAAATAATACGGTCATATTGTTCATTGACGCGAGTACGGCGGCCCTGGAGTCGCTCGCGTTTCTGAATGACCATATTTAGCTCTTGCTCCAATGCTGAGGCTTGTTGAGCTGCGGCAAGACGAGCTTCTTGAAGCTCCTCCTTAGCCACATTGAATTGCTCCAATTCTCGGTCAAATTCGGCCTTGTGTGCATTCCATTGCTCAATTTCCTCCTCTGGGACGTTCTCCAATTTGTCCAGTTGTTGTTCCAACGCTGCGGTAGCTTCCTCCGTCTGTCGGATGTTGCGCTCCAATTGAAGCGAACGTTGCTTTTGTTTGTTCTCGTCGGTTCCACTTTGCAGGCGATGATTATAGTTATCCAGCTCCTTCCGGATCTTTGATATAAGAAGCTTGTGGTCGTTCTTCGTTTTCTTCAACCGAGAGCGTTTTTCGTTCAGTTTGCCTTCTGCGTTAACGATGGAATTCTTCAGGGTCGTAGTGGGCGAGGAAGGTCTATAGAGTGGTTGCAAAGGCGCCGGGACCGCGGAAACAGCTAAAAAAATCAGTTAAATTTGTGCCAAACCAGATTGTTGGGTTTATTTGGAAATTACCTTGTTCTGTATCGGCGGTCGCAGGTGTCTTGACACTCATCGCGCAGATCTCCTCGTCGGTATCGCTACGAACAAAGGAGCAAGTATAAGCGCAATTGGGAGCCAATCCTGAGATTTCGCCCCGCCATTGAACCATGCTTGGCCCCTTCGAAGAATCCGATACTCGAACAAGAGTAGCTGTAGCCCAAAGAGCCCCATTCACACAAACATAGAAAGGCTCCATATCGCCTTCTAAGCGACTGACTTCACAAGAATTTGATCCAATGGAATCATCGTTGAGATCGCCGGCGGCAAACTTGATCGAAGAACTATCCACATCTGTAATCCATACCAATCCATCATCGAGAGAAATGCCTTGAAGATCCTGCTCTGTCATTGTTAGACCGCGGGTGGTTTTGGAAGATGCTCGTGAATGTTCATATTCTCGCATAACGGTGACTTTTGTACTGGCGAGAGCGGCCCAGAACGGTTGACGACTTCGGACTTGATTGGCTTGCCTCCTCCGTTTCTTAGCTGAGGTTAACCGATCTCTGCCATCCTTGGCAAACTGTCCATCGATACCCACGAGAGAAGACGAAAGACTAGCGGCGGACTCCAGAGCAGAATCAGGTTGACCCTGAGACCCAGCAGAAGCCTCGGTATCCCCACGCTTCCCACTCCGAGGAGGCGTAGGAGATCGGTTCTTTGCCATAGATCGTCGTGCCATTGCGGTTCCAGCTTGCGCTAAAATATGTACAGCGAGAAGGCTCCTTAGCCAACTCGGAGATGATGATGATTCGGAGCGTCGGAATTCGGCGGGTAGGAAATTCGAATACTGAGAGAGAAGATCTGGACTGACGATTTGGGCGGAAACGAGGTGTCCCAGCACGAAGTCCTGAATACCCTTGCTGCGAACTATGTGAAGAAGCAGAACAATTCCAACACAGAGAGCATTGACCCCGCCGTTCTTCCCTGATCCCCCGCCGCCCAAAGTAATGGCGACTTGGACATGAGCTAGATCAATGGCGAAATTTTGTGCCCATGTCCACATAAAGAGACCCCAGAAAAGAAGGCAGAAGGTATCCATGGCAATCATCGTCCCCAATGAGGGTGTACCGGCGGGACCCTGGAAAATATCAAAATTGGCGGACAGAGATCCGGCGGCGGCACCACTTGGAGGCATGAATGTCAAGGAAGCGAAAAGGAATTGAACGAGCGTGAGGACCATCGGTGGGAGTTGTAACAGAAAAATCAAGATGGCGATAGTGTCGTACATGGGACAAGATTTCAAGATTGTAGACGCGAGTTGAAGCGGATTTATCGAAGCATTCGAGCCTGACCGTTTGGCAGTGCCATTGCGAGAAGCTGAACCTGCTATGCCACCATTTTGAGGCACCGCACCGTTAGCCTGGCCACCTGCCATGTCTACACCCTTGCTATGTCCATTCGCCATCCCACGGCCATTGCCATCAGCCTTCGCCCCATCCACACCTTTGACACCGGCTACTGGAGATGTGACCGCGGTGTCACTTGAAGAACGATGGATGGACAGGTCGACAGGCGCGGCGGCAGCCGCAGCAGCGGACCCGTTGGCGGCCGAGCCGTTGAGATGGCTGCTTGATTTTTGCTTTGTTACTTTCTTGCCGGGACCGACGAGGCCATTCTCGTGTCGATTGCTCTGGTTCTTCCTACCCGCAGCAGATGAGCGTGGCATGGACGAGGGAGCCCGAAACCCAGGTCCGAGTCAGCTTGGCGGGACAAGGCCAAGGACTGGGACCAGGATGGAAGGGGAGGGGGGAGGGAGCGGAAATAAGGAAAGAGAAAGGACACACGACTCTCCCAGACGTGGATAAAATGAAGGAAATAGGGATGACAAAAGTTGGTTTAAAGGGTAAAAGGGAAAGGGTAAGAAAAAGGAAGTAGTACGGGAGGGAGAAAAGTGTATGAGGTTTTGGAAGTGGAAAAAGGTTGGTAACGGTATTGTATAGTAAAGAAAAAAAGGGTGTCGATCATCTCAAATATCGGGAAGGCGGTACCTGCCGCTTTAAGAGAATCGTCTCTTACAGTATAAATGTTACAGTATAAAACGGGTTTTGGTGGTTTTGGTGGTTTTTCTTGGTTGAATGGCGCTTTTTAAACTTCCTGATCTATTAATCTACGTTCTTCACGATTATGCTTGTTTCTATCAGGGTCTCATAACATCTCCAAAAGATCCATGATATTACCCCTACCATACCCTCCTAGTCCTGCATTACAGTCCTACGGATAGCAGCTTTTATCCCCCCAAAGGAATTCCAAAGCCCACCACGAAGGGCGAAAAGAGGAACAAAGAAATGATTTTTTTAAAAAAAAAAAAAAACTCCGCTTATTTACCATTGATCACTTATTCTGACAACATATACGGCCTTTGTTAAACCCTAAAAACACTTGACATATCCTCTCGGCCAAGTTTCGGCTCTCGGTTGGTTGCTGATTTCCCACTGTCAGCCTTCAATGGCCCCCTCATATGATGCAGCTAAGATAGGACAAGTGGATGCACGGCCAGACTCAAAAAAGAGGTGTCAAACCCTAGCTTCGGATCGCCATTCGGTATGCGACTACAAACACTCAACCGTTTGCTAAGCCGTGTGTGCTGCGGGGTCATCCTTGCCGTACGAAGTAGACCTGGGGGAGATTTGCATAGCCCTGGAGTGTACACGAATCACTTCAGGCCACCAAGTTGGTCATTGGGGGATTTTTCGGATGGATACATTTGCAAATATAGCTAACTAGACCAGACGTTTCACACTAACTTCATCATTCAGAAAAGGAAATATTTGACTAATGGAAGAAATTTTCAATCAGGGTCTTCACATGCTCCAAATACTCGGTTATGTCTTAGACTCTTAGAGAGAGGCTCCGCCTACGCCTTGACCAACTTACGATCCATGATCCCCCAAAACAGGGAGAAAAAAAAGAGTCCTAACAAGAAGCCAATTTTGTTAAACACTGGACTTGCAGATCCTGGCACGAGGACAATGATAAGTGTTTTGTCCCCCAGTGCTCTCTCCAGGCCTCTCACCCCTCCCGTGGACGCATTTACTTCTTGGCATCAAGGTTTCGCTCGTAGATCACCATCCGATTCAGTAAAGATCGTCCATGTAGCCGGTCTTGGACAGGGCTTGTCCTGTTGGTTTCGTCTTTGCATACGGTGACATTTTAGACGACGATGATCAAACTGGCATATGGAGTATTTTGTATAGTCTCGCGATAGTCCTTAATAGTAGCGAAAATAAGGTGAAAAGCCGCGCTACTTACCCGATTCAAGTTTGACCTCGCACTCCTGATCCCAAATTAGAGCAGATTAACTTGAGCCAGATAAGTTAAAAGAATGGTTCAAGTTATGTCGATCTTCTTACTCCGGACCACTGGATTGACTGGTTGTCCAATCTCCACCCTGTTCGATATCACATACGATTCAAGTTCTTCCATCGTATGAACTTCATCTTACGTGGACTATAAGACAGCCCTGGAGTACTAGTAGTATCTGCGGATATTTTCTTTTTCCCATTTTGGTAATGACAAATTGACTATCAAATATTTCCTGCACAATAGTCTTTCAGCCACATTCCAATACGCGGGAGACTTATCACCAAGTTTCGACCTGGTGCAAGGCTTGGCGGTGTGTATTTGGCCATGATTTGGACTTCTCCTCGCGTCCAAGGATTAATTGATCATTCAACATCTAGGCAGCACTCGAGAATACAGGCGTTATTGGGTCACAGAGGTATTCAGAGCAGGGCGTCTCTGAAATCACCTCAAGTTATTTGCGTTGCCTGCTGGTACATACTCCGCACTAGCACTCGAGTGTTGTGGATTGCGCACGGAGCATTCATTGATTCGAATGGCACCTTTATTGATGATCATTCTACTAGTAGCTAGTATTCAACAAACATTATATCATGGTGATCAAGTCGTTCATCCATGTATTGTTCAAAGGGTTCCAACTGAAGGCGAACCCGTGGACAGCAACAGGGCACGACCAGTTGACCATCCCCAGGTCAACTAGTGTCTAGTATAAAAGACTGTCAGCACCGTGACTGACTAGGTATCGACCCAGTGTATAAAGCTACGAACATTAAAAGCATTAGATAATGCTAGTTTACTATAGCAAATATTCATAAATTAAACTACCTAGTAGGCAAACTCGATGCTAGGAAGCAATACTACCTAGTAACAATAATCAAAACAGCTCCAAGAGGACTATAGCTACATCATCTAGATAGCTAAGCCGCTTCATCATAGTCAGCATCCTCCTCGAACTCATCAAAATCGTCTTCATCCGCAACATTACCATCATCTTCAGCCTCCTCTTCATCGTCTTCCTCCTCATCGTCTTCATAGTATTCCTCGTACTCATCCTCATCGCCACCTTGATCACCGCCCTCGCCCTCTGCTACCACAATCGGAACTTCTTGGCTATCCACTACTTCTGTAGTGGTCTCTTGGGTCGCTTGCATGTTTAGTCTGAACTTGTCGCAATAACTCGACGCTTCCGGATGTACAACTGAAGGACTTGGTCAAGTCTAAGTATCGACCGTCCTAGTTACGCTAGAAAGCGAGATTGGTTAGTGATCAGAACTCTTAAAGCCGCGCCTTGAGGCTTGTACGTACGGCTGTTCGATTGTATTTCCGATCGTATAATCCAAAATCTCGTACTCGTACTCGTATTCACTGCCAGAAGATATCAAGCTAGTGTTTGTTTCGGCGAGGTAAACGCTGGCCAGGTGGGTAAGCCTGTATAACTCAGCACTAGTTAGCTTTTCAAGTACGGCCATGGTAAGAGGAGAAAGATTGGAGTTCAAATGTTTCTCATAAGCACTGCTGGATAGATCTGGAGGCAGAGTGGCATGTACATGCACATGCACTAAATAGTAGAGATGCTTACAAGTAGGCAACCCGTTATTGCGGCACTGGGTACATGGGAAGGTGAAGGGTGCGCTTGGGAGGAAAGACTACGGGGTTGTTCTGTCTTATATGTCTAGGTAGTATGTACCGGTTTAATTTAATCTATCAAATGTCAGATTCTAGTTATCATCCCCACGTTATGAGGGATTAAAAGATGTTTTATAGCACAAGGGGATTTCTCCGAGCTGCCGACTCGGAACAATAGAGGGGAATACATGTACATTGGAAGTGACATGCAGCCGCAATCACGCCCACCGGAGCAAGCGGTATTTGGGCCGAAAGATAGCTCTAGATGTTGGGTTTTGGGCACAGATGCAGACATGGCGCGATACCTCTCTTATTTCTAAACATAGAAATCTGGAGGTCCAGCGATTTGACCTTTCAAATGTAGAGATTCGAGCACATGCAACTAAAAGAAACTTTGACCATCACCTGTGGGTGACTTGAGCCGCTAGGACCACATGTACATGCCGGGAGAGTGAAAATGATATGTAGACTTGGATATGTAATAATATACACGGTAGACTCAAGTTCCATGATGTACCCTTCAAAAGTACGAGTAGTGGTACTGAATAGTACTTTTGGGAAGTCCATTAGAAGGAAAATCCATTGAGACTCGTCTCGCGTTCCAGGTTCCATGCTCTTTCAATCAACTGATTGACTCGGGCGACGTCGGTAAATCCACCGTAGGTTGCTAGCGCTCTTGTTTTTCTCTCGATTTCCTCCCTGTAGAAGTCATTAGAATAAATCCAGATAGGACAGAAAGATAGGGATCTTACTTGGTTAATGGAAGCTCAGGATCTCCTTTCGCGAATTCGACCGACTCGATGAACTGTTCCCCAGATTTACAGGTAACGATCACAGTTCCCTGCCACTTCTCAGGGAACTTGCTATCAATCTCCTGATCCAATACCATAGAAACTCGTTTCTGAAAGTCCCGCAACGACTTATCTTTCAAGTCCTCCTCAGTAAAGTCAGTAATCATAGCCTGGCCCTTCTTAGCTGCGATAGCCAGGACAAAGCCCATGGAAAATTTGCTCTGATGCACTGTTTCACCATCTCCACTGAGTCCGAGCACATTGAGAGCAGCTTGATATGTGCGCGCAACAACAGATTCAATATCATCGAAGGAAACGTTGTTCTTCTTCATCAAACTCAGAAGTGCATCAACGCTCGGGTGAGTATGCCGACAAGATGCATGCCACTTGAAACTGGAGCTGACGATAGCCCAGTCAGAGCCAAGATTTTGATCGATTGCTTCTGGCTTTGTGCTGCCAGGTACTAAAGCGACGCCCATCGCTCGAGGTCCTTCGAGGATGTCTCGCGGTCCAAGAAGACCGTCTCGAGCGGTATAGGCTGCGAAGATACCATCGAAGCAGGCTTTACCTGTGTGGACCTGCTTTGAGTGTGTGGCATCTAGAAGGAACTGCCAGAGTCCTGCTGCCTGTGTACCGGCTGTTCCGATTGCGGACAGGGTCTTTGCTGCGTCGAGCTTTAGGAGGTGCGCTGTGGCTGCTGCAACTCCAATGACGCCACCGGTAGCAGTTGAATGGAAACGCTGTATACAATGAGAACCAATTTATGGGAGGCAAAATCTTAGAGCGACCCAGAATGGTGCAAATCAAGATTCTAGAGCTGTATAGTACATACCTCGTAGTGGGATTTACCCAAGTACTCCCCGACTCGACAACCAACCTCATACCCGACCACACAAGCTGCAATAAATTCTTCGCCTGTAGCATTCACTTCTTGTGCAACGGCTAATGCAGCGGGATAGATAACAGTAGCCTATCTGAATTAGTCAATCCGTTTCCCCCAGACGTAGGGTTCTGACGTACTGGATGCATGATACTCCTGTTATGAAGATCATCTTGTTCAACAACGTGAGAGGAAGCGCCATTAACCAAACTTGCAAAGGCTGGACTTGTCGTAAAATTCAGAGATCCATCAATCAATTCACTCTTCCCATTTGATGGCCCCATCTGCTTTGCGAATTGAGCCATGGCGGAAACGGCGGGGTGGTGTCGGCCAGCAATAGCACAACCCAACCAGTCTAAGAAGAAATCTTTGGTTTTTTGGACGACATCTTGAGGGATATCCTTATATCGTAGGTTGGCCGACCACTCTGCAAGATGGTCGGTTCGCGTTCCGTTCAATAGCGATGTTGAGGTTGCGGATTGAGACATGGCGTATTGGATCCTTGTGTACCTTGACTTCAAGCTTTTACAGGGTTCCTAATAGACTCATCAAATCTTGGGTTCATTTATGGGAATGGAAGTTGCAGTGAGATAGTTAGCATCTACCCCCACATCTTCCGAGGTAAATGTCCAAGTAGGCGACTTGGGTTGGTGGGGTAGCTGTGTAGGTGGAGCTGTAGAGCCGATTCAATTGGAGAGCAATCGTGGGGTGCAGCAGCATGCACATGTATCTTCTCCCAAGGTTCCACGAGGAGAAACTCTGAATTTAATGTGCATTTAAGCATTCCAAGGTTTTGTTTGTGACTAGAATGAAGCAAGTCACACATGTACAGAGTGGCCTTGCCTGTTCAACATGGAGTTCTAGTTTGTGTAGTAGTAACTACAGGCTGCGTATGTACATCCTTACAGATCGATCTTTCGATCATTCTCTGCTAGAAAAGAAGAGATTCAGTCCCAGCAATGAAACATCTTCATTTCTTTGCAGATCCAGTATCTTCAACCGCATCAGCCCGGTCCCAGCTTTCAACCTCTAGTGTTCGGACTCGGCTCTCAATCTCCAGAATTCGCTGCTTCCACTCTGCTTCCGCCTTCAGTTGTTGCTCCCAGATAGTCTTGAATTGATCGAGCATGAAAGGCGGGAGTTCAGAAGTCTTTCGATTCTTTACATAATCGTAGGTGACGATATCCTCATAGCAGTATGCTGCAAGCCGCTGGCGAGCCTCGGATATGATCATGACCTGAAGCTCGAAGGCTGATTGTGAGGACAATGAGGAAGATGGATCATGGACAAGTTTTTGGTAGACCGTGATCTTGTCTGGTGATTTCATGGGCTGTGAAATTCGTGTTATTCAAACCAGTCATTGGAAAACCTGGGTAGAAGACATACAAATTTGTAATTGATCTTGATGCTTCGCAGGATAAGTCCAATTCCTGTTGAGTTGAGCAAGTTAAGCCATTCTTTCTTATTTGTAGGATCGATGTGAATGCCGATATTGCGTGTCCAATTTACTCGAGCGGTCTCGGCGTATCTGACATAGGTGACGTTGTTGACATGTCCTAATGGTGGTCAATACAGTGTCACTCTATTGAATCCTTGGCGAAGTAGTCCCCATGTGAGAATGTTCAGAATGCAAGTCTTACCCTGTTATGTATGTTAGTATAAAGCCGATACTAGCCGAGCTGTCGAGTACCAGAGGGAAACTTACCATGATGTCCTAACCAACGAGCAACAAAAGAGCGTCAGAAATTGTCACTCATTCCATTTATGGGTTGAATATGTGAATCCAAGGCATACCTGTTCTCCCCACACTACATTATGCCGATACAAACTCCGCCGCTTCTCATCGGTCAAGAATCCCTCACTTCCTGCGATCAATTCTCGCCAGTCTCTGGCTAATTCTTGAAGAATCTTTCCAGCGGTATCCACTTGAGCCGGTTTCATTCCAAACATCATGCATCGTCCAATTCGCCGCTTCATCATGGTAAGCCACCGGGGGTCGATTCGGTGCGGTTGTGCAGGTGGGTCCTGCGGAGCTGGGGATTGAGCATTTTGGGCTGATGTGATCGATGAAAAGAAGTGACGTTTCGGAGGAGAGGAGGTGTATCGTAGCAGTTGCCGCGAGAAGGCAGATCGGGGGTTCATTGTGAGAGGCTGTTAGGGATTGAAGAGGGAGAAGTTGACAATCACATCATCGCGGCCGAGGCGCATTCCGGAGCTTGGGCCATAGCTCGGCTAGAACCCCGCGTAGTTCAGATCTGACTCGGAACAAAGGTCACTTGGCATGAATTGAATGAATCGATCAAAGATGGGTGCTTAAAGAACTCAAATGTTTGTCCAGGCGCCTCGGACTTTTGGATTGCATAGTATATAACCAGGTGGCATGCATGTGGAATGATGCGGATTATTTCAATATGATTGTTGAATATATATACTAGCAATGTAAACCTTGGAAGGCATACCTCTGCCTGGCACTGGGAGAATTGGATGGAACTTGAATCCTTTCAAATATTGTTAATGTAGTGAATTCAAACTGATTTATCTATTTGATCGAACGAGTTGGTGGAATAATATCATAATTATTCATCTTAAACGTCAATGTCTTGCTGCCCAGGTGCCCAGGTGGTCTTTAATGGTACCGCAGCCGATAAACAGCTCTCCGCATTCCCGACGTCACCGATAACCGCCGAAGCTTCCTCCAACCTCCTAACCACATTTAACCCCAGCTGCACCTGGGCACATTCTAATTACAACTTCTGTGATCCACACACTACTTTAGCTGGTCTGAAGTAGATACTCGAACAAATCGATCATGGTCAGCTCCGAGCTGCGTCGGCAGGTGATCAACATTTACAAAGGTAAGATCAGACGGGTGTAAAGACATCACGGTAGAGGCTGATATGAGCATTTTTGAGCTTTAGAACTCCTCTGGTTAGGACGAGAATACCCTCAGGGATACAAGTATTTCCGAGATCGACTCCATCGTGCGTTTGCGGGCCAAGCCCATCTCCAGGATGAAGAACAGATTCGTAAGGGGATTGCCAGGGCTGAATTTGTCAAGAAAGGTTTGTATATGCACATCCATGTCCCATCACTGTCATCTTCCGGAGAAACAGCGCTGATTTTTATTTATTTGCAGAAGTCGAAGCATTGTAAGATTGACCTGTCCCCTCGCTACTACCCAAAATCTCTACTCCGCACTCTCTTTGGCAATCGAAATGGAATTGCAGACGTCTTTGTGTTATATTTCAAATATATACTGCATGTCGTGGACAGCATTGGCTAGATACCGTGGACTTTATTCACACATTTTTTTGTCATACATCATGGCATCATGCGAGCACAGCTTGCTCTCCCCTCGACAAATATCTCGTCATTATTAGACGCTGACAAAATGAACAATCTCCAGATACTATTTGAAGCGGTATCGAACGCTGAAAAAACGATATGAGGGTTGATGCACCTCGGAAACGAACACATGGACCCGAGTGTTTCAAACAAGTTCCAGCAAGACATCTGGAAGTGGCCATGGAATGCAACCTCGGAACCCCCGAAAGAAACATTTTAAAAGACATAGACAGAAACGAAGAGAAATAGAGAAGGAGAAAAAAAAATCACAAATTTGAGGGGTATCATCAATACGAAGCGCAATGATTCACTTGTTCTGCGCCCACCGAAACACCGGAATTTCACTTGGGGGAAGGATTGGGATGGGTTCATTTCTTTCGACCCCACCAGGCACTCACTTCGAGACACTCGCCACTAGCAAGGCCGCCCTTTTGAAAGAGGTCTGCATTCATTGCGGCCCACCACCTATCCCATTCATCACGGCCTTTCCCACTGGCTTCCATAAGCATGGGCTCCAGCCCTTCGATCATTTGGACCACGGTGAGAAGAGCAGTTCGACGAATAGAAATCTGGTCAGGTGTCAATGCCTTGCGTGGACGGCCCTTGGCATCTTTCCCTTGGCCCTCTCGCTCCCATCGTGAATCTCCCAGTGGGATTGCGATTCGTCGGCTGTCCACCTGCTCTAAAATGTCCACCTCGGAGTTGAAGGACAAGCCAATGGTCGCGCAAGGAACCGCAGTGAGTTTTCGCCGGTCAAAGGATTTCTCGACCCATGAGTTGTAGTCGACGAGATATTTATTCTGAGCCCCTGTAAAGGGCGTGGCAGATGAAAATGTATAGGTAGCGGTAGCCTCCGCGGTCTCTTGTTCTTTCGAAGAACTTTTCCGGGCTGGTGCCGGGTTGGGTAGTAGTGAGCGAAACACCCAGTCTGAATCCCACACTTCCAAGACACCTCCCGATTTCAAGACTCGAAGAGGCTCACTTAAGCCCGAGGCTTGTTGCGCCGGGCTAGAGGGGCACATGCCCGCATCTTTAATAAAGACAAAATCAAAATAGTCATCCGGGAACGGGAGGCGTGGCTTTCGCAGGTCATGTCGCTTAAACTGCCAATTCATTCCTTGTTTGCGCATATCCGGAGCCAGTGAAATAAAGTCGAGTCCGACAAACCCCACGTTAGGCTGCCCATTGCGAACAAAATGTTCGTGACACAGACCGGACCATAGACCAGACCCACACGCGATCTCCAGGATGCGCTTTGGTGGGCGATTGGCCAGGTATGGATTGCAAAACGGGCCGCCAAAGACGCGCAGCAGCATCGTGGTGCGCAGGGTCTGACGGTGGATTTCGGGTAGATCGCATGGTAGAGGATAGATATTTTCCGGATCGCGGAGATAGGTACGGTCACCTTGTCGTGCCAGAGGGTAGTTGGAATAGTCCGTCAAAGAACCCAAGGATGAAGACGAAGTCGCGGCAAAAGTCGAGCTCAAATTCGAATGAATATCCGACCCAGATGCCGCGGCCGGCATAAACGAGACTGTCCCTGCCATCATCGTGTCCATTTCCAATTCACACTTCTCATCGAATATCCCCGTGATCGTTTATTGTGGTTCCGCAGTCGGTCGCATTATCGGCGTGCAATTCGAAGGTGATCATGAGCTGTGAGACATAATTTTGTCTTTGTCGAGGCGGAAGCGAGTATATATATGGATTGAGAGCAGAGAAGATTTCAAGATGATGTCAGATCCGAGTTCTTCGGTCCACGAGCAACTTTGCGAAAGGGAAGATATAAGAAAATAAATAAAAATAAAAATAAAAAATTCGAGATGCTCGGAGGAATGCCAAACGGTTCGGAAAATATTCCTTCTAGTGTAGTTTGAAGGGTGAAAAAATAATAACCTCGGACTTAGGTCAAGTTCCACGGGTTCTTAGTCACAGTACTTTTTTTGCGTAAGTTCAAGTTGACCAGATCTCCGTGAAGATATCAAATCTTTCACAGTGGAACCTTGGAATTGACCTGAACTAATGCAAGAAGAAAAAGAAACCACACTGCAGGAGGGGGAAAAAAAGAAGGAAACAAGAATGAACAAGGCCCCGGCCTGGTCCCGGCGACCCCTGGATCGAAAAGTGGCATTGAACAGTATCCACTCGAGTCCAGAAGAGGCGTTAGTCTCTGTTTTCACGTAATGGTGAATAAACCGTAGTGTATTAAATATTAAAATCAATTTAAAATAGTGTATCTAGTGGATTGTAGTCGCTCCAGACTATCGGGACAACACTGCAGCATTGCTGCAACATTGCAACACTGCACCTCTCTGCTACGCCCAAAAAATAGGAGAAACAATATCCTACTTTTCCCCGCCAATGACAAGCATTTATCAATGTTTCGGCTAAGCTCGAAGGAGCCAAGGGAAAGGGAAATGTCTGGGTTGACAGTCCATGGGGGGAATGGAATGTGAACTTTCGCCTTGTTAGGTTAGGGCACGCGACGGCGTGAAAATCCTGTCTGGGCGAAAACCGCTGTTTCTCCGTTCAGGAGCCAGGGAGGCAAAAACAAAACGAGGCTATCAGTAAGCTTGTGGTTTAATGAATCCGAGGTCATTGACATCATGAGTTCCCATAGTGCCATGGTCCATGGATCTCGGGTGTCCACTATAATTTGTGCCACACCCAAATCTATCCTAATCTGACCAGAAGTGGAAATAGGTTGTTGTAGAGCTGGATATACACTTCATCACGCGGCAAACTATTAGCCGGGCTATCCCGAGTTAGCTAGCTTCAATATGAAATTGTTCCCCCGTCCCTTTTGCCCCCTCCTATTTAGCCCCACGAACATGAAATATGATCCTTACCCCTCTTGGAGGGGCACGCAATGGAATGGAAATCCTTCCCACTGGCAGCAAAGATCCTATACCGGTGCGTGCGTGACACGTGCAGGCGCAGGCGCAGGGGCATTCTAGCTGCAAGACTTATCCCATAGTGCCGTTTTATCATTGTTATTTCTGGTTTTCATTTTTTTTTTTACTTGTATTTTCCCACCGGAGATGGATCATTATGGATCAGTATTGATTGAGTCAAGACAAGATCGGCAATTGGATATCAGACGGAATACTCGGAAGTGCAATTCCAAGGAGAAACTTGAATTTGCCTGCGCGATGTATCATTGATCAAAAGTACATGGTGCATCTGAGCAACTTGAACTACCTTCAAATGATAGGTGACAGAATGTCGCCTCCTGATTGATACTGATACGTACGGGCGTATACAAGGTGAATACACGGTCAACGGAGATCCCTGCCCGCCATGTCCACCATGTCCACCCTATTCTCAGGTACCCGGGCGCCCGGACTAACTAGAGATGAGACTTAGCCTCCGCTCTATCTGATACCGCTTGGTGCCCCGTGCCCAGACAAATGAAGTGCAGCCTATGTTCGATAGTGTCCCAACTCCATGGCCCTGCTGTCCCGGCTTACCCTTGCATCTATGATGACCCGCATCATGGGATTTTCTGTTTAGATGATCCAAACCATCTACCCTTGGAAAACCTTATATCGCGTAGAACAGCGATTGTTGCCTAGAAGAGATATACGGAGTTATCTACACGTCCATTCAATCGGTCCTCGGTACCTTTTCTGTCTTGTACGGACTTCCGACACCCTCAAGCGCTGAAGTGCTGTTAGCTGTCGATCCAATGAACAGTACGGAGTACAGCGTGGGCCTCGTACTTTGAGACTTTGACGCATATCCTGGTAGACATGTCAATTTTCGTTCCCCCCTGTTCTTTTAAATGTTCCCCGACTGGACCCTCAGACCCTTCATGCGCAATACGAGGACTATATAGGTATCATGCATAGATAGATACGGGTCTGGGGCAGATGACCACTTCCCAACAACGTTTTGGTGTGGCGGGGAAATGATGGGGGCACCTGGGTTTACTAGTAGGGACTCGGTCGCTGCGCCTACATTGAGGCAACCATATCGGTGTTACCGACGGGTTTCCCCCCTGGTGGAGCCTGGCGGGTTGCGTATGACCATAGTGGTCGTGACCACGCGCACACTCAATCCCAAATTTGGGTTGCGACTGGAGCCAATAGTTCGATGTTGACTCAATAGGCTTTTTCCCTCCCAACTGTATGGAGTAATAGCGATTAGCCTTGCATAACCCAATGGTTGGGCTCGCATAATACTGACGGTCCACTTTTCATAAGCGCTGATGCTGACAATAGTATGGAATAGCTAGGCGTCCTTGGAGATGTAAGTTTGGCTGGAGTTACTTGTTATAATCCACTGGTACCTATATCTACAACATTGAATTACATTGCAAGGCATCAAGGTTTATACTTAGTAACATCGGAGACGGGTATCTGGAAATGGTTCACTAGTAGGATTCGATAAGATCCATTCAGTTTCAATTATATTGACCCGTAGAAAACCATATTCTAGAAACCTGGAGGTTCTATAAACGAGTAGTTCATACCAAATGTAGTATAACTGCCATATATAACATTTCATTAAAGCCCACGAGTATGCCTGAGTATAACGATAGGCTGAATGCTGTGCGACACAGCAATCAGCTGTCCAGGCCGAGAATGTTCAGAGACACGCTGTAGTTTAGAGGACGTCCTTCGAGATAAAAACCTTGCAAGCTGTTCCATGTGAAGCCTGTCATTCAATCTCTGAATTTCCTATCCCACTGCAATGGTACTGGAAATATTCTACCATCGCCAGATATATGCGAAAGGGCAACGCCAAGTGTGCATTCTGGACGAGACTAGCAGTCCAGCGAGGCCACCTAAAGCATAACCCTTCGCTCGGCTTGAAAAACCTCTGCACCGATGAACATGCAGCTGACTGGAATTCTCTGGAATTCCTCAGAATATCTAGATAGGACAAGAGGGAATGGGAGGATCAGGGATCGTACACAGAGAGAAGAGCGGAGCCAAGATGGGAAGGCGGTCTTGGCATCGATGGATCCGGACAGGTGATATCACGTGACAAGACTCCCGCCTTCGATGCAAACCGTGGACCCAATACTGTCATCTCGACCTAAGATCAGTCAGTCTACAACCCCTCAGATGAGATACAACTGTATGGATTGCCCGAATCCCCAACCATTAACTTTATTGAGCTTCTCACTCATTGATTGTTTCCTCTCCGCCCTGGCAGATTAGAATCTCAAACCCACCTGTGACTCCGCCCGCCCTCCGCCCTTAGGTCTTTCCCTCACCCTCAACTTGGACCACAAACCCCACGAACCATCTGGTACTGCGCGGCCTGAAGTTATCGACCTCGAGTTGAGCTCTTTTAAGACGGCGCTGTTCCATTGTAGAACTTCATGTGGAAGAAGAGAAGAGATCGTGCTCGATTCTTAACTCCTCTCCTCACTTCTTCCGCCCCGACTCGCGCACCACTCGCCCGCCACCCGGTTTATCGTCAAGGAAACCCCCCGCGGTCTCGTCTGCCCCGTTAAATGGCAGATGGTACCTACAGGTTCCAGCAGCCTGGGGCCGGGCCGTTCTCTTTCCAAACACAACCACAACACCACTCTCATCAACGACACGGCATCCAAAACGGCACCAATTCCCCGGTTCGCCTAAAGCTTAACCACGACACCCCTTCTCCTTCACGCTCCCCTCCCATTAACCAAAGTGCTGCTTTAAATCCATTCGCCATGTATCAAAGTCAACAACACCATCTCATGATGAATGGCGCTCATCATCAGCACCAACCCCATCAGCGATTTGGGACCATCTCAAATGTGGGCATGTCGGTCTCAACAAACAAGTTCCAATCGCAAGCTCAAATCCACACACAACAAACAATCCACACCTCTCACCAAGCCACACACCCTTTCCCTCCTCAACACCCCCACTTCAACCAAACCCACCAGAACGGCGCACCCGCTATGGTTGATGACGATATGGACGATTCCATAACCGAACACTGGCAACAGCAGCTTCAGCTTTATGCTGAGTCGAGACAGGCCAACTCACCCCATTACTACGCCCGAATTACAGCCCACCAGGCCAAAGGAGTTCAGCTTATGTCTGGCCAGACCGACGCAAATGAGACCACGACCGACGCACGAACCGGAGCTCCAGTTTCTAAGCCAGCTTCACGACAAGGATGGAATGCGCTTGACTTCGGCGGTCAGGGCCTGCGGGCCCTTTCCCCCTCACTGTTTGGATACAAATTCCTTGAGAAGTTGTACCTCA
Source organism: Penicillium herquei (assembly GCA_039634405.1). NCBI lineage: Eukaryota > Fungi > Ascomycota > Eurotiomycetes > Eurotiales > Aspergillaceae > Penicillium > Penicillium herquei. Next base: position 1,029,961 of record CP098387.1, on the reverse strand, counting down.
ATCACAATAAGTTGAAGCAAATTCCTGCTGAAATTGGCCAGCTTCGGAAGTTGACTCACCTCGATCTTTCCGGCAACGAGTTAACGGAGGTCCCCGAAGAAATTGGAATGCTGACAAGCCTCAAGAAGCTTTACCTCTTTGACAACAACATTCGGACTCTTCCTTACGAGATGGGCTACCTCTACCGGTTGGAAACATTGGGTATTGAAGGCAATCCCTTTAGTGAAGTTCTTAAGTCGCACATCATGAAGGATGGCACAAAGGCACTGATCAAATACCTGAAAGAAGAGATGCCAGGTGAGTTATAGACGAGAGAAAATGCTTGATTATTTCGACATATATGCGGGTGGATATATGATTTGCTAACCTTTGTCTTTCTCTATTGCAGTTCACTTGCCCCCTCCTGACCGAGACTGGGTCATCCTAGACGAGACAGCAAGCTCAGGCAACAATCCTAACGAAAAGATCACGGTCGTCTCCTACAATACCCTTTGTGACTCCTCCGCAACCGCCTCTCACTATGGATATGTCCCCGTACGAGTGCTCTCTTGGGAGTTCCGTCGCGAGCTCATTCTTAACGAACTACGATCGCACAACTCGGATATTGTCTGTCTCCAAGAGGTTGATCAAGGCAGTTACAACAGCTTCTACCGGGAGCAACTCGCCTACAATGATTACAAGGGAGTCTATTCGCCTCGAGGTCGTGCCATGGGAATGCAAGAGGAAGATGCAAAGGTCATTGACGGATGCGCCACATTCTTTAAGGCAAGCAAGTACGTTCTGTTGGACAAGCAGGTCATCAACTTTGGTCAAATTGCTGTGCGTCGCCCAGATGCTAAGGGCCAAGACGACATCTACAATCGCTTGTGGCAGAAGGATCACATTGCAGTTGTTGTTTTCCTGGAGAACCGACAGACTGGAGCCCGATTCATTGTTGTGAACGCTCATCTCTACTGGGACCCGGCGTTCAAGGATGTGAAGCTCATTCAAACTGCCATTCTGATGGAGGAACTCACTAAGCTATCCGACAAATACGCCAAGATGGGACCATGCTCTGACAAGACTGCATTCCGTTTCTCTGAGGCAGAGGATGACGCCGAAAAGGCCCCCGAAGTTGAGTGTGCGCCGTCCATGGAGTATGCAAGCGGTGATCAGATTCCTCTCCTGATGTGCGGTGATTTCAACTCGTCGCCTCGTTCGGCGGCTTACAATGTCATTGCGGATGGACGTCTTGACCAGGGACACGATGAGCTGCAGAATCGTCTCTATGGTAACCTGAGCAAGAATGGTATGACACACCCATTCAAGCTCAAGTCGGCTTATGATTCAATTGGCGAACTCAGCTTCACCAATTACACTCCCGATTTCAGCGACATTCTCGATTACGTCTGGTACTCTTCCAACACACTCTACGTTTCGGCTTTGCTGGGTGAGGTTGATAAAGAATACCTTCGTCGGGTACCTGGGTTCCCGAATTTTCATTTTCCAAGTGATCATATCGCATTGTTTGCGGAGTTTACAGTTAAAGGGAAGAAGGGTAAGGTTGTCGAGGCAGATTTTGGGCCTCAGCGACACTGATTTGATGACCGGAGCATCTTTGGGAGACGGGTGTTTGCGCTTTTGGTTTTGTGATTTTTTCTCTTTTCTTTCTCATGTTTTTTATCTCGGAATCTCTTGGGGGTAGTGGGTGACCCTTATTCACTCCTGTCTTTCATGGTTTTTTGGTATCGCGGTTTTTCTCTTTTCCTTCATATTTTCTTCAGTATTTTTTCCTTTTCCTCAGTGATTACGAATGAGCTCTTTTCCTTTTCTATTTTCTTCCTTGTCTTGCTATCTTTCTCTCCTCTATCCTCAAATCCTCCTCAACCTGCTGTGGAAGCACCTCCATTTTAAACTAGTCTAAATCTTGATTTGACAGTTTTCTGGAAAGTAGTCTACGGTGTGGCAATCTTGCTTTGGTCGCATCTTCTCTACGTCTCTGTTATTTTCTCTGTTGCTCTTGTCGGGGTTTCCTGATATCTCTTGGTTTCACATCTCACCTAATCTCTAACGTCATTTGAGACGGATTCACGACTTTAGGGGGGTTGGTGTTCAGGTGGAACAGGTGACTGAAGGGCTTGAGGTTGCTCTTGGTTTAACGTGGCGATGGGCGTTCTCTGATCCATGTACTTTTGTTCTGCTATCTCTCAATCATTCGTGAATAGAGTGTGGCTATGTTTATTCCACTGGTATTCTACTCGTAGTTCTCCTACTACATAGTATCAACTTGAACCGATCTTCTTCGAGAAATAGTATGTAGACCACTGCTGGGATGCATACTAGTAATACTGACATTAAATCGATGCAGGACCGACCAGATGGTCTAACTGGGAATCTTTATTGAGCTACACAGGCTGGCCAATTGACATTTTGAATTGAATCTTCTTTCAATGTTTCTGAGCTCATCATTTTCTTTCACCGACAGACCACATATCTATGAATTCAAGTTCAACTTCTATAGAAAGCTGAAGCCGTTAGGTAAAGCTCCAATACCCAGCCTAAGCGAATACTACTATCATGATGTTTTATGCAGGGCCTCCAGCCTCCAAGAATGCCCAGGTGTCGGAAAAAACTGATCAAAGTTTTCTTCTAATACTCGTACAACTAGCAGCACATTGGCAATGCCGATCATCTCTATATTCATGCACACCTGCACCATGACACGGGTCATAGGTGGGTAGCTACCAGGTTCACCCGTGGACAGTATATCAAGGAGGAGAGGACTTAAATCTCTACCCAATAGTATCCTACAAATTACTATCTCTCCGTGCTACCATGGGCTCTCCTGGTAATTATTACCACCTTCTTGCCTGGAGAATAAGCGGTGGAGCCTTTCTATTTTGCATGATTCTGCATATTAGCATGCAGCTCTTCGTCATGCCAGCTGTAAGCGGGGTAGAACGAGGAATCTCAACTGCATGAGTGGTCCTCACATATGCAGAATGTGCCCGGACTCTTTTTCAAAAATGGATGGGTCTATTCAAATGTTCAGCTTGAACTTAGAATTGCCAATTGCCGAGAATTGATCCCTCTAAGGTTGTCTCCATCTCCAGGGCTGAAGCAGAATACTATCCGGTATCATCTATCACAACTTACTGCATCAACCATGGCACTCTACTTCACCATGTCTGGCCCTCTATATTTTGTTGGATTGTTCTCCAGCCTCATAGCTCTGTTTCTCTTGAAATATGCTATCAAAAGTCGTCGACCTCAGAACTTCCCTCCCGGTCCCAGAGGGCTGCCTATTATTGGGAATATTCACCAATTACCTCTTCGAAAAGGATTTTTAGTGTATGCAATACTTCTCTCTAATGAATTATTTAAATGGCCCAACAGTCTAATCTGAAGCAAAAATTTTAGACAAAAAGAATGGTCTAAACAATATGGCACTATCATTGGATTCAAGCTAGGGCCTCTCAACGCTGTGGTCTTGAACAGTTACCATCATGTCAAAGAGTATGTCGCCTACAGCCGAATTACCCGGATACACACCTTTTAAAACATTGGAGGCTGAAGAACCGAATATACTAATAAAAGTCCTCCTTTAGGCTCTTCGATAAAAGAGGAGCAATCTACTCGAGCCGTCCAGAGAATTACGCCGCTCAGCAGATTATATGCCCTAACAACATCCACATCCTGTTAGCAGAGTATGGTCCACAGTGGAGAGCTCTTCGAAAAGCTGTCCAAGGTCTCTTGAACATCAATGCTGATACTGCATTACATCCAATTCAGGTATCTGAAGCCACGCAAACAATGTGTCAGCTACTAGAGGATCCAGAGAACTATGATAACCACATTCGCCGTTATGCCACAGCAGTCATATTGGCTTCTGTTTTTGGTCAAAGAGGAGAGAAGTTCGAATCTCCTAACGTTCAAGCTTTATACCATGCGCAGGAGCGTTTTACTGGAATTCTGGAGCCAGGGTCAACCCCTCCGATTGATGCTTTCCCATTTCTGAGATCTTTACCTGAGTTTATGAGTCCCTGGAAAAAAGAAGCAAAAGAGATCAGAGTGGAGCAATCTGAGCTTTATTATGGTCTTTTGAATGAAACGAAGGCTAGGTTAAGTCAAAAGAACTTGGAGCCTTGTTTTATGGAGAAGTTGTTGGCGTCTCAAGAGAGGGACGGCTTTACCGATGAACATTTGGCCTATTTAGGTGGAGTGTTGGTAAGCTACTCAAAACCCGTGATTGGAAAAGAACCTTGGAAGTGTTAAATTGAATGCTTATACTTGAACAGATGGAAGGTGGATCGGATACTACATCGTCGACTCTGCTTGCATTCGTCCTTGCTATGGCATCACATCCACATGTCCTACGAAAGGCACAAGAGGAATTAGATCGTGTTTGTGGCAATACTCGATCGCCAGGATTCTATGATCTTCCCAAGCTGGAGTATATGAGAGCATGCATGAACGAGGTTAGTTCAAGTCATCTTTTCACGACTATGTTGATGTCCTTACTGTGGAAATTTGAACCAAGGTCTAATAAATCTCGATATTGACTCGGAGCAGACTTTACGATGGCGTCCAATGGCACCTGTTGGCATACCACACATGTTGACACAAGATGATACCTATGAAGGCTACTTCATTCCCAAGGGTACAATCATGTTCATGAATACATGGGCTATCCACATGGATGAAGATGAATATGACGAACCAGAGGAATTCATGCCGGAACGCTTCATCAAAAACAAGTTCGGTTGCAAAGATGGCAGGAAGCTAGATGACCAGCGCAGAGTGACTTATGGATTTGGAGCTGGTCGGCGAAGTTGCGCTGGTCAAAGAATGGCTGAAAACTCATTGGTAAGAGAATGACCTTGATTAATATGACTTTGAATTGAAGACTAAACCATTCTAGATGATTAACATGTCAAAGATGGTGTGGCTTTTTAACGTCCTCCCTCTTGGTTCTGAGCCACTGGATGTGAGTATAAGCTCATTCGATGATGGAATCCTGGTTGCACCCAAGAAATTTCCAGTTCAGTTTGTTCCTCGCTCTGATGTGCATGTGCAAGCCATTCGTGATGAGTTAGAGGAAGCCAAGGAGCTCTTTGCTCGGTATAAGTGATTGGGGGAGGTTGTGATACTAAGAAAATTACCATTCGAGCTTCATTCGCATACTAGTACGTGTATAAGGCGGTCCAGTCTTGTGAGATGAATATGTTGTTTTGAATATGCTATCGTACATTTATCCAAAATTTTTGCCTAGGTGTACTAGGCTAGTTAGTGTACAGGTGATATAATACATGATCTACTATACAAGTAGTATGACAGGGAGATCCTAAGAGTGATCCTCAATGCGACGCCAGACTCCGATGAAACCACCACCCATGGTACGCAGTCCAACCTTTGGACGACATACCATAACTGTGTTCTTTTCATCATACGCCGGGTTCAAAGTTGAGCTTTCAAGACTAGCTTCAACATTGGCGATGGCTTCAGATTCCGATGCTTCGTCTCCCTGGGCTCCTTCCTCGCCCTCAGTCACTGACTCCCAAGTCGAAGGATCAGAGCCAGACTTCTTCACAGTGAGACGAACATCCCAATTTCGCCCACTTGTTAATCCTGTCCCAAGTTCAACAACTCGTTCCAAGACAAAAGGCCGGTTCATCCCATGAATCGTTCTTACGCAGTCTCCAATCTGCGTAATGCTAGGGGCGAAAACAAGCAGCTTTCCATCGCGCATGATAGAATCCTTCACCAGTGGGATTCGCTCATGTGCAGATGGCATGTCTAGCATGACATAGGACAGGAAAGGCTTGAGTGCTTGCGAGTCCTTGGTCCGTCGGGCGACTTGCGCACTGATCCATTCCTCAACCGCGCCAATATAGAAGTCCACAGTTCCAGAATATATTCCGCGACGGAATCCCTTCACATTTTGTTCGGCGAGTTTGGCGAACTTGGATGACACGTCCACCGTGTGAATAATAGCGCCACGCTCACTTCGCCATGCGTCCCAGTCTTCTTGGACTTGAGTCTCGTTGTTCTCTGTTGAAACTTCCTGATTTGTTTCTGATGCTTCGCTCTCCTCTGGTCCTCGATTCCGCCCTGTCACGTACTCAATCTGCGATGCTGAGGGTCGGGGCGGTGGGTTCGAGTTGGCAGCGTGGAGGGCGCGTGCCAAGTGCAATGTTAATGATCCATGGCCGGTACCAGATTCAAGCATCTCGATGGGGGCTTGTTTTTCGCCTTCGACAGGTGGATTCACGTGAATATCAAGGAGCGAAACGATTAGATTGGCATCGTGGGAATAGATCTGTGACAATTGCGACAGTTAGCTACTCGCGCTCCTCGGTTTCAATTATTTTCTCATCGACGGGGTTTTCCTACCGGTGTTACATGGCGAGGGGTCAATGTAACATATTCCTCGAGGGTTGGAAGACTTAGTCGAAGCTCAGGGCCTACATTGAGATGTCAATCGCATGCATTATGGATATCACGGAGCTGTCCCTACCCTTATGTGTCTGTACAGCGTCCCATGCGCGACTTCCAATAACGCGATCATGTTCTAGATTTCCCCGTCGAAGATTGGTCTTTCCACCCTGCTTCAATGGCTTCGTCAATGTGGGCTGCTTGGTGTGCAACACGACTCGATCGCCCTCTGCGTATTGTTAGATTATCTGGGATCCAGGGCGGAGAATCTTCCCCGTACCTTGAAAGATTGAGAAGTCGGTATTGATAGACCGGGGTCGAGTCACACGGGGCCCTGGCCTTAATGGGGTTGTAGAAACCTCTGGACTGGAAGATCCCAGGAATCTTTGCAATGAGCGCAACAGACGAGCCATATTGGAGCTTCCAATGTACCCTGAAAGGGAAATGCAGTGGTTAATCCACTTTTTTTTCATGAGCGGCGGCGTTGTGCCCCACATCTCAATCCCCGGTTCCCCCTCGTTCACCGGGGCATCGTCTTTTCTTCTTACAACTATTCTTTGACTTAGATTGTACTTATTTGGTCAAATACGATATATACGATCTACTTTGTCTTCTGTACAAATTTCTCCATCTTTTTCGAATTACCATCCTACCACAATGGGTTCAGTTGCGCTTCCTTATATGCAGACCAAGCCTAAGGTCATCTTTTTCACTGATTTTGATGGCACGATCACAGTGGACGACAGTGAGTATACAACTGAGATATAGATCCAAAAGTATGGTACTAACGGTGCTACAGGCAATGACTATATGGTTCGTTGAGCGCTTCTATTCCCTACTCTTCCCGCGACTAACTGCAATGGCAGATCGACAACCTGGGTTTCGGTGGTGACCGTCGTCGTGTGTTGAACAAGCAGGTTCTCGAGGAGACCCTGGGTTTCCGGTGAGGCTTAGTCGCATCATATATACGGATCAAATCGACTCGAAACCAAGTGCTGACTCGTCCGGATCAGTGACGCTTTCCGCGAGATGCTCGACAGCATCAAGACTCCCTACAACGAGTGCATCGATACCCTCCTAAGCAGAATGAAGTTGGACCCATACTTTGAGGAGTTTTACCACTGGGCTAAGGAGAACAATGTCCCCATTGTTATCCTGTCCTCTGGCATGCGCCCTATTATTAGCGCCCTTCTGGAGAAGTTCTTGGGCCACAAGCCTGGTAGCCACTTGACCATCGTTTCCAACGAGGTCATCCCCCGCGATGGCAAGGATATCAACAGTGAGGGTGGCTGGCAGATCCAGTACCACGATGAGAGGTAAGCGCCCGGTGGAAGAAGCCCAGATATTCGTTTTTGTATACTTACACGGGGTTTCTAGTCACTTTGGCCATGACAAGTCTCTCGAGATCAAGCCATATGCGGCTCTGCCTGATGGAGAGCGTCCCGTTCTTCTGTACGCCGGTGATGGTGTCTCTGACCTATCAGCCGCTGCTGAGACCAACCTTCTGTTTGCTAAGGAGGGTAAAGGTAACACCAATTCTTGCTTACCCTGGGCGAGACTTTATTTGCTGACAATAATTTAGACCTGGTGACTTTCTGTGAGCGCCGAGGAATGCCATACACAACCTTCCAGAACTGGTCTTCAATTCTGGAAACCACCAAGGACATCCTTGCTGGAAAGGTTTCGCCTAGTGATGTGGCCAAGCAGACCAAGGCGTAAATATGGGACGAAACATAGATAGAACTAGACTGACCTAGATGGGTTTTATTATTATTTTTTGTGGTATATACAGTAACCACATATGAAACCACATATGAACTTTGGATATGACATGTATTTAAACATGAATAGAGCATGAAAATGAAATGAATCAAATTCCCCAGCATGTGTGTGTTGTACATCAAAGCGGAGAGACGGAGGATATCAGGAGTAAGAAGTGACCGCCTTCCCTGGTCCAAGCGTTCTCTTCCAAGGTTCCCCCCAAAAACAACTGCCTTCCTTGTATTCTCTCCCTTTTGACCTTCTTTTTTTTATGATCGGGCTTTGATGTGTTGACCTGATTCTTTCGGTCCTCTGGCCTTGATTACTACCTTCTAAATACTCTGGGGGGCATCATGCGCCAGTGCGCATCCCGGCTTTTATCCAAGTCCTTGCCAGGGTGATAGACAATAACATCATGGCTCGCCGACTCGTATGAACTACTTTAATACTCTGAAAGGCTCGCGGATGGAAAGCTAATAGAATTCTTGAAATACAGGTCCGCACGGGCATACAGCTCAGTTTATTCACTGCATTCATTCTACTCATCGTTCTATTCCTCGACAATCGATTCAGCGTCCTTCCAACTTCCATCCATGGCCACCTACCGATGCACTATTCTGGCTACGTGATCACAGATGTAACAGTCACAACATGCTCATCACTCAATCCTTTTACCAGTTGTCACATGGACTCGGACGCCTGGCACCGAGTCGAAAAAGACCTATACTTGCGCTCAGGCTGGACCTCAGCGGCCTATGTCCAATTCCAAAGAAAGAAAGAAGAGGAACTGGGCCCAGACGACAAGGTCGTAATTGACCTAAAGATTGGTCGTCTCACACCCCCGACCGAATATTCAGGCAAGGGAGAGCCGGAGATCTGGGAGCCACGCCCTGGTGGAATTTGGCTGAAACGGACGGCGTCGCGTCATGCGAGCGACTCGGGGCAGGCTGTCACCTATGTCGACGTACTATTCGGCGCTGACGCCGTGGATCCCCGACCAAATTGGGAAATCAAAGATACACCTTTGTTGTTGGATGGTTGGACGGAGAAGCTGGAGACTCGCCTTAGTATTCGACGGGGGAATCCGACCAAAAGCAAAAAGCCTGTTCCTAGAATCAACGAGAATGGAAAATTCAAGGTGATGCAACTGGCGGATATTCACCTGAGTACAGGTACCGGTCACTGTCGAGACCCTATTCCCGCGGAGGCTGTAGCAGGACAGAAGTGCGAGGCCGATCCCCGAACCTTGGAGTTCATCGAACGATTGCTTGATGAAGAGAAGCCAGACATGGTTGTTTTCTCAGGTGACCAGGTGAACGGCGAGACAGCTCCGGATGCGCAAAGTGCTCTGTTCAAGTCTGTGAAACTTATCACCGACCGCAAAATCCCCTACGCTGCCATTTTTGGAAACCATGACGACGAGGGCGATCTCAGCCGTGAACAACTCATGGCTATATATGAAGATCTCCCCTACTCTCTTTCAACAGCAGGCCCCGAAGACATTGATGGGGTTGGCAACTACATCGTCGAAGTTCTCGACCGCGGCAAGAGTACACACTCTGCCCTAACATTCTACCTTCTCGACACTCATTCTTACTCCCCCGATGAACGTCAGTTCCGGGGCTACGACTGGATCAAGCCAAGTCAAATTCGCTGGTTCAAAAACACGGCCCAGAGCCTGCGACGAAAACACCAAGAATACTCTCACATCCACATGAATATGGCATTCATTCATATTCCGCTACCTGAATACCGGACCAGCGGGAAGTACTGGCATGGCGCATGGGATGAAAACCCTACCGCACCAGGATTTAACTCTGGCTTCAAATCTGCTCTCGAAGAGGAGGGTGTTCTCTTCGTCAGCTGTGGACAGTAAGTACATGACCTGTTGCACTGCGGCTCATTCCTGTTATAGTAACTAACCGCTCTTTAGTGACCATGTCAACGACTATTGCATGCTCGAGCAAGATGCGAACGAGCAGCCGTCTCTATGGATGTGCTATGGTGGTGGCGGTGGGTTTGGCGGATACGGTGGCTACAACGACTACGTCCGTCGAGTCCGCTTCTTCGACTTCGACATGAACACCGGCCGCGTCATGACCTATAAACGTCTGGAATGGGGCAAGACCGAAGATAAGATCGATGAGATGATGATTGTCGATGGTGGCGCTGTAAAAGGCCCTAACACAGCATCATAATGAATTGACCTGATCACAATACACGGCCGTCTCCTTCTCTTCTTGAAATGCGAGAGTAGATATTGTATCTGCACTTGTCATACTGTCGTTTTTGATTTACCTTGACCCGTGGTCAACTCCATCATTTACCTTCTCTGTACATATAGTGTTTCCCTTGCCTGCAAAAAGGCGTCCGCAGGGTGTCTATCTTTATTGAATATCCCATCATCTCCTTTTCTCCATTCAGTGCCTATGAAAAAAAATGAACATTTGAAACCATACTTTTTCTCAAAGTAAACAATTAGCTAGGCCTGTATATCTAATAATCTTCAGGCACCGAGTTATCCTTCACCACCACTTCTCAAAAAATACTCTCTGACTCCCACCCTCTCCCAGAATTTTCTGCATCTGATCAACAAGTTCATCCGTCATAGCTGGTGGCCCACAGACATAGGCTACCGTTTCCTGTGGATCGAGCTCTCCCTTGAGACCCTCAATCGCAAGCCGAAGATCCTCATCCTGGATTCGTCTGGGATAAATTGTAAGATCAGCTGGCGACTCCAATGAGAACCCAGCCTCAGATGCATTCGTAAGGAACAGACTCAAAGAGAGGTGAAGTCGAGACGAGGATCCCTGAGAACGAATGATCTGGCGCAGTCGCGGAAGGAAAAGAATTTGATCCAGGAAGAAATCTGTAGACTTTGTGTCTTGATCCTGGGGGAGTCGACTGGAATATAAGAAATGGATATTCAGCGGGTGGGAATTCTGAATCACGTTTAGATGAGATAGGATAGAGATCAATGGACTATGCATTTGTTAGTATCATATAGTGCGGAGAATGCTACAAGAGGTAATGATACTCACTTGATTCCCACACCACCAGCAATCAATACCACATTCTTGACACTCTTAGTATTTAGACCATTCGGCGGCCACACAAAGCTACCGCCAACTCGAATATTCACGCTTTTGCCGAGAATATCCTCTTTAGGTCTCCATAGCCACGCCGCAGCCGGATTCCCAGGGGAGTCTTGAACAGCTAGCTCTACATAGGGTTCTCTACCCTCAAAGGCAGGAGAGGGAGTGACCGATTCATCAACGATGGCTGCTTCAGGATCCTGAAGTGGTGGCAGGATTTGAGCATCAGCTGGAGTTGATGTGATTGTGAAGCCTCCAGCGTTGGGAATAGATGGAATATGGACATCTAGCCATTGGCCTGGTAAGAATGAGAATGGCTGTTGTTCGTCACCCTGATGACATTTTAGTTATTCGCACATATAAAGAATATAAAATATTCCTTAATATCAGATAACTGTATCTGTATTGTATTTTGCTTGGTTCGAGTTATAATTGTCGCTGTATCGGGGGATATCAGAATCCCCAAGCAGCCAATCACCATTTCCACCGTTCGGTGGAACATCGATGCGACATTCGTATAGTACAGTAATCAAGATTAAAATGAACAGATACTTACATTAATTTCCAGTTCTGGGCGCGGAATCGCAAATTGTAGAAGTCGGATAGATCGATTCACCTGCTCCACATGAGCCAGACGCACTGGGTATAGTCGGTTCTGCCGGGGTTCGGCAGCAGTGCGCAGCTCATGCGGGATAGAGTCTTCTCGCAGGGAACTCATGAAGGCGGTTGCTAGTCTGTTTAGTCTTGGTGGCGGTTGGATCCGGAGGTAAGTCCGAGTTGTGAGGAATTGGATTGGTTGTTGCGGTCGGATACCCCTCATTGAAATGTGATTGAATCTGTGTGATGGATTTTGGGCTCATGGAACTAAGGCATGGTCTAGTGGCCAGGCACATATGCTCGATATTGGCGGGTTCTAAGTTGATGTGATTTGGTGTGTGGACTTGAAGTTCAAATGTTGGTCTTAGACTCTTAGGTAACGAACGCATCAACTGGTTCATCCGTGGTTCTATGCGGAACTCCACCGGTGCTTTCTATGATGAATTTAAGGATGGAGTTTTCAAGTGTTATTTTTTAATTTAGTATTTATTATCATCTTCTAATTTGAATATTTTGACAAGAGCTAATATTGAGATCTTTTATGTACAAATTAATTCGAAGTTCAAGTTAGTAGCAAACGCATGTTCGAGGTCGCATCACTACTTTCAGCCCACGGATAAACACTTCCAACTATCAATTTTACTGATTCTCATAACGCCGAAATTTCCACTAGCCACGCATCTCTATGGCACTTCATGCATGTTATATTTTGCCGGTGATCATCTTAATCCTAGTCCGGCGGCTATGTGCCTCCAGGGCGACGAGTAAAACCAGCCTTGGGATGGGCCCCACATCCATGAATGTGCACAGTGCACCACTCACTCTTCTATACCCACTTGAGCACTGATGGAGTACTTCATGCATGGAACCAAAATTCAGGAAACCGATTTGAAAGATTGCCCGACAAGAAAACAGGTTACCTCCGAGTTTGTCCACCCGAGGATCGTCTCCTTGCAGGTCCACGAGTTACAACATGCATGGACCATACAGATGTCACAAAAGAAAAGCACAATTTTTCCCCTCAATCTTTGGCACCTTGGAAACGCCCCACCTCAGCGTCTCGCTGTGATCTCTCCTAGGCCAATTTACTCTAGGGTTGCCGTGTGTTGCTGTGATGCGGAGAGACTCGTGCAGATCCACTAACCTATCACACCGACTAGTGTGTGACGAAGGACAGCCCATCCCCCGGTCTGCAACTCTCATTGGTGCGACATGCTTACCACCTGCTTCTGCTGGCGCTTTGCCGCCATCAAGCATTGGCCAGATGCACCTCCTGGAAACACTCCCAGGATGCTCAGCACTCAGCGCTTCCGTTGATTCGTGCCCCTCTCTGCATGAGAGCCATGGACGGATAGTGTTCACGGCCCGGGGGGTCGAGAGCTCATATCTAACGCCCATCATCCGGATCGCCCAGAACTTTATGTGTTTCTGATTTTCTCTCCGTCTTCCTCTGAAGTTCCCATTTCTTCTTTATCCAAGTCTTGGCTGTTTGACGTGCGATCTCACTGCCAGCCGGTCTGGCCGAATCGCATTGTTACTCCATTAATCTTCCGGGGTTTTGTTTTATTCTCTCTGAGAAACATCTCTTTTGTCTTACTTTATTACAATTCTCCCCCTCAAGGCGCTTAAAAGATTGTTGTCGAGGTTGAACTGAACAACATCGCCCACCATGCACAAACAAGAGCTCCAGTTCAAGATTGAAGCGGTCAAGGACTTCGAGTGGTTTCGAGGATGGTTTATACCTAAGAAATGGCGCGACCGCAAGCTCATGTTCTATATCATGGCTGCCGAGTTCCCCTTCTGTGTCGCCATTCTGACCTTGACTGGTATCGCCTCTCACAACACATACCGCACATTATTATGGAAGGATGGATACGAGAATGGTTTCAACAGTTCGCCTGATCAATCTCTCTACGCGGCTGCCAATTACCAACCCTATACAGCCCCTCTAGTGTGGTCCGCATTGTGAGTTGCTCTGTTGCCATTTGTCAATGGTTTACTTGATTGTCGAACTCTTACTGACTGTATACTAGCTTGACCAACTTTAACCTGGTTATTGGTGTCTTGAGTGTCTTCCTCTTAATTGTGAAGTACCCCGTTCATTTCATGCACTTGCTCTGGCCTCCCGTTGCTGCCTTCATCAATGGAGGGTCCATTGTGGTTTACTGCTTCGCCGTTCGGTACCAAGCTGGTCCCGATATGTCAGACCCAAACCAGCCCCAACCCGGTCCCCCATGGTATATCACGAAGAGCTGCACTGTCGCCTACTCTACAAGTGATATCGGATATTGCAGACAGGCAAAATCTCTCTTCTACCTCTGTGTTATTCTCATGTAAGAAATAATCAAGCTTCTAATCCTGAAAACTCCTAACATCTCGCAGTCTCGTCTACCTCGTTGAATTCTGCGTCTCTGTCCGTTCCTGCTGGATCACCTACACCGAGCGCGATGAAGTCCTCGAGGCCCGTGAGGAGCGACGCATCGAGGCTGAATTCGAAGAAGAAATCATGAAGTCTCCCTACTACCCTACAACCCCCGGCCCTATCCCTCGTACCCCCGGATTCCCCCCTATGGCTGCTCAACTACCTGGTCGTGGAGGCCCCTTCCCTCCAGGCATTGGAGGTGTGTACCCTCACACACCCCGTCACCTAGCCTTCAACAGACTGGATAGTCAATCTTCCGACCTGCCACTGCGACACAAGAACGGCGAGGGATCTAGCTCCTCTTCGCCACAGGTTTCGAATCCGTCTCCGGATGGTTCCCAGAGCCAGATGTATTTCCCTCCTCCGCCGAAGAAAGCGTCAAACTGAGCTCGGCACATTTGGGGACTACGCGCGGGATTGAATGGTTGATGAATTTGTTTTTTATTTCTGAGGTCGTTGTTTTGTGATACCAGATACCATCCTTTATTTGTTTTATACACCTGGCACTCTCTTTTATCCCGTTCAGTCGGTTCACTGTGGACTTGGGTTGAAAGAATCAAAATAAACTTGAACCAAGTACATATCATGGCGTTTTTTGGGTATAACCTTGGAATGATTTTATTTCCGCCACCTTGTTGGTGAGCGCTGTTATCTAATTTATGAAGAAACTGGAGTTAACAGAAACTTGAAACTAAAATGAAATATACAAAAGACAAATACTAGATACAAATAACTTGAAGTCGAAACCTTACACATCCATTGATGTGCATACATCGGCAGTCTTTGAAGATTCCTCCACATCCATGTCACATGTGCAGTGGTCACCGAGCTTCCAAAGTTGCGAGAGATGCTATGAGAGGTGACTCGCTTTCCGAACGATGACGAAGCTCCAGCTTGGCCGTGGACGCTATGGATCAATTGATATTCATCGCGATAAAACAGTATACCACTCCAATCACTGCTGGGCATCCAACACTCCCGAGTGAAATTGCAATTCAAAGGCTAGGACGCAATGTCTACTTTCAATTAGGAATGACAGGGAGTGTTAGGTAATTGACGTATTGAGGGCCAAAATGCACGTGGTTAGTGCCTTGAAGCTTCGACGCAGGCCTATGAAGAAGCTGAATTAGCAGCTGAAGACCCAGATGAAGCACAGAAAACTTACCTATCAAGTGGATGCGTGTGCTGAAGGAGAGCGGTGTCCGCGGCATCTCCTGAGCTCACTTCCAAGATAAGACGACCACCTTTCTCAACAACGACATTGGTGGGCCAAATTTCAATGTCAACGGGGTAAATATCTCCAGGGACCACAGGGAGAACGTCCGTAGAAAAGTAGTCACGGTAAGGCAACCAAGACCGGTGACGAGGGTGGTCTGGTTTAGTGGCACGCATGCTAACCCGAAGCCAGCCGCGAGTGACAGGCACACCCTCGCCTGATGAGCCGGTATAAAAGACTTCCTTTCCGGCGGGAGAGATATGACGAAGAGTGATGAAGAGATCAATCTCCGATGGAGGGGGACAACCAGCATCTCGTGTCACAGAGACATTCAAGTGAGCAACAAGGTGGCCAGTGACCTCAGTTTCTGTTTCAAAAGGCGAGGTCTTGAAGCTTACAGATTGAGGAGACTGCGCCGTCCCCAAAGCGCGGTAACTGAGCTTGGAAAGCTCAGTAGACGGGGGCTCAAGTGTCATCCGATTGTCTGGTGTCAGATACATGCGCGTGTATTCGGTTCGAGCAATGGGCCACTCATTTTCAAATCGTCGTTTGAAAGCGAGCTCCGCCTTGGGATCATTGAAACCAACATCGCCCTTGCGGAGGATAAGGCCGACTGTGGGGGCCTCGCCGGTCGACCAGCCGACACGATCATCGTTCTTGAGGAAGGCATCCAAGAAGCTCCGTTGCAGCTCGACTTCCTCGGCATAATAAAAGGGAAGATCATGTCGACCGACAATGAATCGCAAATACTTCAGTTTGGACCCAGCATGAGTGAATCCCTCCACATTGCCGCGGAGATGCAGACTCAGGCCGCCCAAGTTTGCAACACTAAGAAACGGGACTTTGACATCTTTCAAGTTGTAATTGATAGATGCCCAGCGTTTATCGTCTCTATATCTTGGTTTCTCAGAATCATCGGGTGCATTCCACTCATTGGCAAGTAATTCGGCTTCGGTGAGATCTCCGTCAACAGTATCAGGGCCACGCTTGTTGGCTTCACGGCCTGGGCGACCATACTGATTGGTTTTCACTTGACGGTTATACCAGGCCTTGAAAAAGTTCGACGAATGAATGCCACCATGGCGCTCTGCATCGCGATAAAAGTCTGACAGCCCTTCCCAGGGGATCATGCACACCAGGCCTTTTGGTTGGCGTGCGGCAACCTGCCATTGAGTCAATGCGTAGTAGCTCACGCCCAGCAGGCCAACCTTTCCAGTTGACCACTTTTGCTGAGAAGCCCATTCAACCAGCTCCTCGTACGCATCAAAGGTAGTGGAAGAGAACGGGTTCAAGGGGCCAGGTGATTGACCTGTACCCAGTTCATCACCCCGGACCACAGCATATCCGTGACTCGTCCAGTACGAGGGGGTAGGAGTCTCCCAGGAGGAATGATCGGTCTGGTGGTCCAGATTCAGGTCCTGAAAGCTGGCGGTTCGGAAGCTAATATTCGGTGTTAGTATTGAGTTCAAGATCACACCCGCACTGGAATGGCTGTTACATACTCCTTGTAAGGCACATCTTTGCCGTAAGGCCCATAGGTGGCGATCACAGGGTATCTCTGACCCTCAGACACTCCACGTGGAAGGTAAACATTGCAGCGAATCACGCCTCCGATTCTCAAGGGAACAGAAACGTTTTGATAAATGATGTATGGGTGCGTGTTGTCGATGACGGTTTGAATGTCTTTGATGGGGTTTGGCATTTTGGCGATTTTTTGGAAACAAGAAAGAGCTCTACCTGCCATGTAGCTATAGAAACTTCAAGTTGAGATGATATTCCAAGTGTAACAGCTACCATCATGCTGGATTTATATAACATTCCAATAGGTGAACCATGCACACTGTCGCTGACTGATCACCGCCGCGGACCTGCCAGTGGAGCATCCGCGGACTCGAAGACTCAAGAAGATCAATCTGGGTCCACTTGAATCCGACCCGATCCGTTCCTGAATAGGTTCCGACTCGGGGTTTTCAAGTCGTCAGACTCGGTCAATCTTGAAGGAGTTAGGACTGGTTGAATCCGCATCCGCTTAGCCGGTGCTATAGCAACCTTAGAAGGAAATTGGGAAAGGTATGTACTTGGCTAGGAAGCCCTGGAGCTCTGTTGAATGAACATCCTGTCCAATATTTCAATGAGATTTACTAGGTAGTAACTTGTCACCCATATCTACTACGTACTATTCAGCTAGATTCCTACTAATATCTGTAGCCAAATGGTGACCTATCTAGTACCATTAAACGTTGAATCTTTGGCTTTGCTTCATCAAAATTGAGAATTTTGTCAACTGCCAGTGGTAGCCGTGAAATTATCCAAGCATTAGAATCAAGAGGCGAGAATTATCCGCGTGTGTATAGTGCACTGAAGAAATGAAAAGAACTTGAAGTGGATGTATGATTTGACATTCTATCTTATTTTTCTAATCTAGCATCTATAACCCGAGCCAAACACTCAGAACAGTCTAAAACATCTTCAACACAGTCTGCTTTCCTGGAGGGATCTTGTATCCCTTCTCAATCGCATCATCAAACTCTACTACATTCATCGAAGATTCATCCCGCGCATGAATGAGGTTCTTTTCGAAGAGTTGAGTCAATGCTTTCATCTCTTCCTCCGTGTCCTCGATCGTAGCAAGACCCGAATTGCAGCCGATCAGCTCAATCTCCTTTCGATATGCGGCAAAGATATCCAGACTGATTGTCGTAGAGCCCCCTCCTCGTGGCGCAGCAATCCATGCATACCGGCCCTTGAGAGCTAAAGCATGGATGGCAGTGTTCATGATGTCGAGATTGCCAATCGTATCGATCACCACGTTGACACCTTTTCCATCGGTAAGGGATGGGATCTTGCTCAGGAACTCTGCACCGATATCTCCATCTAGTAAGACATCGGGATTGTCGAGTTTGTTTCGAGTTGCAGTTAAGACGCGCTTGCATCCCATCGCTTGAACGACTTGGACGACAGAAGACCCGACGGCTCCCTCGGAGCCTAGCACGAGAACGATATCATCTGCTTGTACCCTTGCTCGGGTAAGGCACCGCAGAGCTGTTGTAAAAGGGACGCCGACGGTAGCGGCTTGAATCGGGGAAAGCGAAGCAGGCTTCTCAACAAGCATTTTTTCGGGGATCACACAATATTCCGCATGGGGGCCATCGATCTTGAACCCAAGTTCAGCACCTCCAGTTCCGTAAACGGTTTTTCCAATCCACCTAGAGCGCAGCTCATCTGAGTCCCGCCCTAGTGTAACTACCGTACCGGAGTAATCACGGCCAGGAATTCGTGGGAAGATTGTCTTGGGGAATCCACCGATACTGTTGTATTTGTCGGAGGGGTGGATACAGGAATATTGGATTCTGACGAGGGCACCATCGGAGGGAGGAGTAGGAATTGGAAGCTTGGTGAGCGACAAAGTTGGCAGAGAGCACTCAAGCTCTTTCGAAAGTTGCAAGGCCTTCATCATTGCGAATCAAACGGAGAGATTGGGTTGGTGAAAAGGGTAACAGGTTAAGGAATCAAGGAATCCTGATGAGAAGGGAATTGTCCTTGACAAGAGAGAATTTATACTCGTAATTTATTGATGCAGACTCAGTCACACTACTTCTTTTATTTCTGATAGAGTCATAGATGTGCCGTGGCCCGTTTCGCGGCTCTATAAAAACCTCAACTCCGTTCTCCGTTCCAATCCGTCCCGACCCGATCCCTTCAGCGTCATTTACTCCGTGGATGCAGATTACTAGTACCCAGGGGCTAGAAGCGAATGGCGATAATTGATTAAAAAGGGTTCGCTAGCTCCTTGATATATCCACTAGTTGAAGTAAATTTCTTGCTTATTTTAAGCCCGAGTTCTGCTCATCGGATGCAATCTTCCTTTAAGTTTGTATAGTCCAATTTTTTGGCAGGCTAAGTCGCCTGTATTCGATCTACCCATCTATCTTCCTACACTTCCTCGTTCCCTCTCACTCGGCCTTGCTTGTGACTATGTTCAACAACGAAGAATCCCACGAAAAGCCTTCGAATGACCCAGAACGCCATTCCTCCGATGCGGGTAGCTCTGAATCTCCTCAGGGCGAGCTGGCTCGCGCAATCACCAATCAGTCAGCCATGGAGATACCCAAGAGCTTATTACACGAGTCTATTTTTGTTGGTGTGGTGTGTGCCGCTCAATTAATGACTCAAGTGGGCCTCGCCCTCGCTATTGTTCCTCTACACGTCATCGGCGATAGCTTCAACGTCACAAATTCCGGGGAATTAAGTTGGTACGCGGCTGCGTATAGTCTTACAGTCGGTACCTTCATTCTCATCGCAGGACGACTTGGGGATCTCTATGGACATAGACTCATGTTCATCGGTGGCTTCGCTTGGTTTGGTTTATGGTCCCTCCTGGGAGGCTTTTCTGTCTGGTCAAATCAAATATTCTTTGATATTTGTCGCGCATTTCAAGGAATCGGTCCGGCCTTTTTGCTGCCAAATGCACTAGCAATTTTGGGACGAACGTACCCTCCTGGCCCTCGCAAGGATATGGTCTTTAGTATCTTTGGTGCCACTGCACCGGGAGGATATGCGCTTGGGGGTGTGTTCTCAGCTCTTCTATCCCAAAACGTCTGGTGGCCATGGGCATATTGGATTATGGGGATTGCTTGTATTGCCTTTGCTATCCTCGGAATACTCGCCATCCCATATTCCCCGTCTCCAGAATTATCAAACGACATGCCATGGTGGGTCAAATGCGATCTGGCAGGAGGCATGCTCGGTGTTACTGCTCTGATTTTGATCAATTTCGCCTGGAACCAAGGGCCAATCGTCGGTTGGCCTACCGTCTATGTATATGTTCTTCTGATCCTCGGTTTCCTGTTCCTAGGTCTTTTTCTTTGGACCGAGCAGCGTGTGTCGTGTCCCTTACTTCCTCGCGGAATTTTCTCCGAGGAGGTCGCATGGGTACTAGGATGCATTGCTGCAGGTTGGTCCAGCTTTGGGATTATTGTTTTCTACTTTTTCCAGTTCAACGAAGTCATCAAAGGAGATACCCCCATATTGGCCCTTGCAAAATGGACACCGTCAGCCGTCTCCGGGGCAATTGCGGCTGTTACAACTGGCTTCATTCTGGCTCGGCTGCGCCCGAGCGTGATCATGCTTATTGCAATGCTTGCATTTACTGGTGGTCAGATCCTTCTGGCTACACTGCCTGTTCACCAAACATACTGGGCGCAAGCCTTTGTCATTGGTATCCTGACCCCATGGGGAATGTAAGCATACGAGCCACACTGTCTTGTCAACTGATTTTGGAAATAAACTAACTTTTTTCTTACTAGGGATATGTCATTTCCATCAGCAACACTTATTCTTAGCAACAGCATGCCTCGGGAGCACCAAGGAGTTGCAGCCTCACTCGTCAACACAGTTGTAAATTATTCGATCTCTATCGGACTAGGCCTGGCGGGAACCGTCGAAAGTGAAGTCAATAACGACAGCAAAGACATACTGAGAGGTTATCGGGGTGCAGCCTACATGGGTATCGGCCTCGCCGGTCTGGGAGTTGGTATTGCGACTATATCAGTCATTCGAAGCGCGATGAAACGTCCCAAGGTTGACTCCACGACTGGAGTCTGAAAAGAAACCGACATTGTTTTAAGTGGAGATATTATGATTTCGAGATGAATATATTCTCAAGTTGTATATTACATTGAACAGGCCAAACTAAAAATTAATATTATTTCTAAATCAACATTTGAACCTTGGAATGAATGGTGGCTCATCGATGAGTAACGTATCTAAAAAAAAACGAAGACCGATGATTATTGAGATAAGTCGGCTCCAAGTCCCATTGAGAACTTGAAGTACATTACTTGTATGTTCGTGTCCCATATACACTGGCACTGACCCCGGGCGCATATGATTGCCCACATACTAGCCAACAATTTCAACAGGTACATATCATGCTCTCTCCAAAACTAAACATCTTCGAGCTCCGCTCGCGTCCCGACGGCTTGTTCGAGATCAAGCTCACAATCATCCGCCCCTTGGAATTGAATATCCATTCGGCGAAAGGGGTTGTACGGGACATCAAAAATGGCGTCCATCTCCTCTAGATCTCGACCCTAGAGAAAGGAAAAAGAAGTATGAGCATGGAATCTCGCTTTACTGAGCATACAATGGTAAAGGACACTCACCTTAGTCTCGGGTAGAATGAAGAAGGTCGCCACTAGACCAAGAGCAGCGATGCTGCCAAAGACCCAGCCCACCTTGAAACTCATTACACATGTGCAGGAAGCATATACGGAATGGCAGAGCGTCACCCTGAGAAACTGGCGGACCTGATCCGGGATTTCTAGAATTACGCTCTGGAGAATCAAGTCATCGTTCAAGATTCTAGTGTGCGCGATAATTGGGACAGTGAGGCCACACTCTCTCAATGTTTCGCAGCTTGTCCGCGAATAATGCCACTGACAGACTCAAGTTGCAGGTTTTGAATGACCTTGCAATGTGAGATTATAGACAGGCGTAGAAGAGAATTTCATTCATGATGTTTTATTCGAATTGGTTTTTGAGATGCTGGAGTTACATGAGTTCGAGTTTACTTCAAGGTTCCAAGGTTATATTTCTAAGGTTCTTAACAGTCACGGTCTGACCTAAATATTAAATATTGCCTGTAAATCAATGAATGGTGGTTCATCGTAGCTTTCAAAGAGAGAAGCAAGTGAAGAATCAATTGTGGGCAAAGCAGTCTGTTCCGAGAAAGAATCGCTTTCTTGTCCTAGGCCTCTTACCTGAAGGAAATTGACTTGTTTTTCCTTCTCTCTTTGACAAGCATTGATCAATAATAGGGCAGTGTTGAAGGCCTCGCGAGTGAGATGCGTGTTGAAATGTCGAGTGACCGACTCGAAAGTTTCAACAGTTGGCTGAATATTCGCAAGTGTCTCATTTGTATCAACTGAGAGACAAGCACAAATGAACTGGAAAAGTGCGTTTGTAATATTCCACCAAGGATGGTGCTGAGCTGACAGCCGCCGGGCTGCGGGCAGAGCAGCCGTTCCCGCTGCAACTATGAGCTTGATTTGTTGTCCAGCTAGACCAAGCCCAAGGACACGAAGACGACGGTGAATGGCGAAACATAGCTCAGCTCTCGCAAGAATCAGGAAGTCGTGGTCTACTGCAGTTTCCATCAACTGCTCCATCGCCTGCAAAAGCTGGGCCTGTTTGGAGACGGGATCAGGGAAGCTCGTCGTGGTGGAGATTTTGTTGGTAAGTTCAGCGAGCTGCGAGGTGTAATCGCCTGGCCGTGGTTGAATACGATCACATGCCGTAGGATCAAGATGTGTAGCGGTCTTTCCATAGTCATACGCGATCATGACATGAAGACTTTGAGCAACGGACGTGATACGTGCGCGTTCGTCACCTTCGTCGCCTGGCGGTGGTTCGGTATTTTCTGCGCCATAGGCCAGTGGTACTTCATTATAGTATATTCCAGTGATTTCAATGAGATTCATTGTGATGCTGCTGTGGAGCCAGGCTACATTGGGTCGACTGGTTGCACGGGAGTAGACGGTCCTCAAGATCCAGGCGACCACTAGATCCTGTGAAGGACGACGACTTATGACAGGATCATCAAGCAAGGATTTTGCATGAAAAACAACTTTCAGTTCCTCCTCTTCCCCAAGCAAATTAGAAAACAATGATCCCAGTGCAACGATACCACTGATGACGACGTCAAAGGAATATCCCAATCCTTCGGGAGAAGATTGCCAGTGATCCCGCGCTTTCTGACCCATAGATTCCATATCCATCAAGCCAAATACCGGATGAATAACGGCTGTGAAGACATCGATACAGTCTCTCGCCTTGCTCCAAGGAAGAAACTGTGGAAGTCGAGCCGATGTAGCTCTCTCAGGTTCTTTCCGAACCCCAGTATGATATCCAAATGAATGGAGACGTGGAGGTTCGGGCAATCCAAGACCCAACCCCAAAGATCTAGCCTGAGAAATAGATGAAGCATGGCTAATAAACCTCCCTGTTCCTCGATCCAGAAAGCTCGGCTGTTGTTCAATCCTTCCCGCTGGGACCAGAGTATTTGTAGGAACGCTTTCGCGGGTTACCACCAAATGATCTGTGGGGCTTGACTGCACAGATGTTTGCCCAGCACGAGAGCCTCTGGCCGCCTTACTGTATTCATATTGACATGTGTATTCATAGTGGGTGCAGGTCGCGCAGGGCAGTTCACCATCGCATCTTCGTTTTCGCTTTCGACATTCGTCGCACGCACGGCGGGGCCGCAGTCGTCCACTTTCAGATCTTGTGTTCGGTAGATGGGAACTCATTTCCGAACGGAGTAATATTATATGCAACTTGAAGAATTGCAGACGGACATCGGAAAAGAATGGAACGAAATAAGCGGAAGAGATCGGATACGAGCGGTTGACATCGAGAATTCCAGATGTCACGGGTTTACGGATTTAAGTTTAAAGATTTCCCAGTGAACTTTTGGGAATAAAGAGGCAGGAGCTTGCACCTTATCCTATCAATTCAAGTTCGATATCATAACATGGTTAAAAATCTTAATGTTTGTGGTTGTTGTTGTTAAGAATATTGAGGGCAGATCTTCCAGAGCCTGACGCAAATCAGGATCTCAACATCTGAAACTTAAAGCCAACGAAAGACTCGAATATGTATAAGATGGGAGGAGTGCCGATGATCTCCAGGTCAATGCTCAATTGATACTAGATATAGTTGAATCGAAACCAAAGTATCGGCCGAGACACACATGCAATGCCACTGGCATCGGTAATGCTTTCAACTTTCTACTGCCGAATTCGAACTCCGCTCCATGCCGTTCCACTCCGATGCGATCCGATGATACTCCAGGGTTGAGCCTGGTTGCCCTTACTAAAGTGGCACTCACCTAAATACTAGGACCCTGCCTGGGACACTTGGAAAAGTCCAGCATAGTATATATCATTACTACCCAGTAGGAACTGGACTGAAGCCGGAGACTCAAGGTGAGAAAATAAACTTGTACATGATAATATGTAGTAACAATCAAAGATACATGCACCAAAGAACCACATTGGGTCATTACTTCATCAGTCATGCTCTATGATCCAGCATGGGGATAACTCAAACCGCTTGAAAAGTCCAAATTGCAAGAATCGTCACATGAATTGCAGATGGCAAAGGGTATCGTGACGCAAAATACTCGAACCAATGAGATAAACAAAAGATACAGCGCTCCCCTGAGCCCCGAAGTACTCCAGACTGTAAATCTGCGATGCGATGATGAGTTGATGGGACTAGGTAGACTCTTGGCGCTTTTTTTCTTTCTTTGACCAACGTACTAGAATTAAGGTAACGAACTGAGTCAGTTTATGCATGGGTTAAAGAAGTGATCAGCCGATGAAAACTTACAGCCGCAGGCATTGCATAATGTCTTGGGACCCTTAGGTCCCTTTCGCCATTCAGGAGAATCCCCCGTTCCACAGTCAGTGCAATGATGTTGACCCTTAAGTCGCTTGCGCCGGTCTCCCTCCTGGGCACTTCTTGCTTGATCAGCCGTAGTGGTGATGTCAATATCACAGTGAACTAATCGACCCCGACGCAAGCCAGTGCTCAAACCCTGTGACCGCTCACCATCGGCATAATGGAGACCCGTCATCACTTCGATGCCGTCAATATGTGACATGCCCATGTTCTGTAGACCCGGTCTCTCCGAGAAGTACTCCGGACCATTGCTAGCATCCGAATCATCTGAAACGGCTGCAGCGGTTTCACTAGAGTCCTGGTCGCTTAAGACACCTTGGCCACTTCCACCATCCAGCAGTACACCGTCTCCCTTTCCATATTCGCCGCGGAGTAAGATGGCTTCTTCCTCTTCTTCTTGTTTCAATTTCGCGATTTGTTGCACTAGTCGCGCATTCTCAATTTTGTGTTCTAGGAAAGAGTCCAGAAGCAGGGAATTTTTCGATGGATAGGGCCGACACATCAGGAAATATCCTCTGCATCGATTTTGGTTGGAGGTATCCCGACCCTGTGATACGCCATCGCCCGCAATATGGGGATGTCCGTAGATCTCAACCAGACCATACGTGTTATTACTCCTCTGGAATCGCACATGTGTGCGGAATGGTCGATTATCCGTAACCGCCTCACTCATATCGCGCACAAAAACCGCTCTATCGTCTTCATGAATATGTTCCGTAAGGGTAGTCCCTTCCAACTGCTTCGAGCCTCGACCGGTGATAACTTTCGCGGACGGCGAGGCGTATGTAATGCGTCCCTCGCCACTCAGGAGCAGGAGCATGTCCTTCATTTCTTCCAGCACTTGCTCTGTCCAACCAGGATCGTTCTGTCCCGCATTATAACCACCCTGTTGGGACACCTGCAGCCCAAACTGCCCATAAGACCCTGCCATGTTCTGCTGCGCGCTCGGGTACCCTTGATTGGAGATGGACTGGCGCTGTTGTGCGGGTACTTGCATGCTATCGTATGGTGAATGCCGACTTAGAGCCATATCGAAGTGGCTCCGGCCCGGGGAAAAGGAGGAGGTAATATATCGTCGGTCAGGGATGTGGAAATTGCCGCAAGGCGACTCGGGCGAGCGTAATTGGTATGTCCGAGCTCAGCGACCCTAACGGGCGGGCGGGTGCATTCCCCGCAAAGTCAGGGTATATCTGCTATAGATCCAAGCCAGAGGGGATCATATCTGATTACCTGGAGTCAGGTACCAGAAGTTTTATTCACGAGTGATATAAAAAAGGAGAATCAGAATATTCACAATTTCTCTGCTCTGCTTATCGCACTGAACACAACAGAAAAAAGCGTGGGAAATCCCAAGAGGAGGGAAATAAGACCCGGTTCGCTCAGAGTGATAGATGCGCGCTGATCGCTGTGGGGCCCTGCTTATCTAACGTACCATTTACGCCACGTGACTTCGTGTCGCTCAGAGCGCGAAAAGTGGAGAAAGTTGATGCATCATAAAGCCCCGTTGAGATCTGACCACCATTAGGGACTTTGGAAAACTGACCTGTGGATGACCTTGGGGTTTATCACTCGCCACTAGAAGACTCAGTGGTGCGTCCTGTCGCCACAGCACTTGAAAATGTGAGATCCACTTGGATTCCGATGATGAAAGCTATGTATGCTAACGCTGAATTAGGTGTAAGTATAATCTCATTGAGGGACGCGTTTTACGAGCCTCCGGATGGATCTGACGATGGAAATGAATTCCAACAGCAAAGATCGACAAACTTTCAATTTTGGGGTAGGGAATTGTGCTATCATTGTTGGGTGAATACCACATACTGACCGTTCTGGATTCTAGCGTACGGTCCTTCGATAACACCCGCAGCGAGACGATCCAATTCCACACACCTTTGACACTGATTGTCGGATACAATGGATCAGGCAAAACGGTACGCACGTCAGCAACTATACAAGTTCAAGTCAGAAACTAACATGTCTAGACAATTATCGAGTGCTTGAAGTATGCGACCACCGGCGATCTCCCTCCGAACAGCAAAGGCGGCGCTTTCATCCACGATCCGAAACTATGCGGCGAAAAAGAGGTTCTCGCGCAGGTAAAGCTCTCCTTCAAAGGAACTTCTGGCGCTAAGATGGTGGCTACGCGAAGCTTACAGCTCACGGTTAAAAAGACGACGAGACAACAAAAGACACTGGAGGGCCATTTGATGATGATGAAAAATGGTGAGCGAACAGCTATCTCATCACGAGTAGCTGAGCTTGATCAGATCATGCCTCAGTACTTGGGTGTTTCTAAGGCTGTTCTGGACTCGGTCATATTTTGTCACCAAGATGAGAGTCTTTGGCCGATGAGTGAACCTTCCGTCTTGAAAAAGAAATTCGACGAAATCTTTGAAGCCTTGAAGTACACAAAAGCCATCGACAATATTAAGGCGCTGCGTAAGAAGCAAAATGAAGAGCTTGCGAAGTACAAGATTATGGAACAACATGCCAAAGAAGATAAGGACAAGGCAGATCGTGCGGAGAAACGGTCTGTTAAGCTCCAGGATGAAATTGAGGAACTGCGCGAAGAGACTCAGAATATGTCCAAAGAGATGCGCCGAGTTTCAGACCTCGCTGATAAGGCCTGGAAACAATCCGAGGGTTATTCAAAGGTTCTTGGAGCACTCGAGGGCAAGAGAATCCAAGCAGAAAGTATTCAGCGCACTATCGACAACCTCAAAAAACACCTGGTCGAGCTGGAAGACTCCGATGAGTGGCTGGAAGCCAACTTGGAGCAATTCGAGACAAAGCAGTTTGAATACCAGCAACAAGAAGAGGCCCAAAAGGAGAATTACATGGAGATCAAGGCGCGAATCGAACAGATTCGGCGCAGATTGGGCTTTAAACAGGCTGAAAATGGAAAATACGAAAATGACAAAGCCAACTACGACAGACAAGTCCAAAAACGCCAGGAGATGATTGCCGAGGCTGCGCGCGGGAACAACATTCGCGGTGTGACTGGGGAGATGGACCAAGACGATATCGATGCCTTCATGCAGAAAATTAAGCGATCTTTACGAGAGCAAAATCAAACGCTCGATCGGGTGAAACGCGAAGCTCAGAAGGAACTTCGTGAAGTTCAAGATACGCTTAATGAGATTGGACAGCGCAAGTCTGCGTTACAGGAAAGCAAAAATGCCGCCAAAAGACAAATCTCGATCAATGAAAAAGAAGCCACAAACTACCGGCGAAAACTCGATGAAATCGAAGTTGATGAAGGCGTTCAGGCGTCTCTAGAAGCCAAGATTGACGACATCACCGCAAACCTCGACCAAGCCAAAGAGCGCACAAAGACTGCTTCGTGGGACCAGGAAATCCCAGCCCTCAACACGCAAATTCAGAACCTTGAGGATGAGAATTCGAAGCTTAATGCTGAGTTGATTGAGTCTACAAAGAAGGCTGGAGAGCTCGCTCGCTTGGATCACCTCAAGAAGGAAGTCAAGGAGAGAGCAGGCAGCCTTCAAACAATGAAAGGCGTCCACGGAGACCGACTTTTGAAGGTTGTTGGCGCAGACTGGCAACCCGAATCACTGGAGCGAGAGTTTCAGCGGGCACTTGAGGCCGAATCTAAACAGGTATCTAATGCTGAGCGAGATCGAGACGGTGTTAGTCGAGAGCTGGAGCAGGTTGAGTTCAAACTCAAGAATGCAAAGAAGACTCTCAAACAGCGACAGGAGGAGCTCGAGGATTGCGTGAAAGAAATTTCAGAAGCAGTCGATTCAGAGCCTCTTGAATTCCCTGGAGTCCTCCAAGATCGGCAAGCGGCCTACGATGTCGCGCGTAAAGATCTTGATCAATACGCCGGTATGGGCGAGTACCTGAACAAATGTCTTGACGCAGCCAAGCGTGCTAAGATGTGCCGTACGTGCCAGAGAGGGTTTAAGAACGACACCGAGTGCCAAACTTTCACTAAGAAGCTAGAAGCGTTGGTGAGAAAGGCCGCCATGGATGCAGACGATGGTTCTTTGGAAGAACTCGAAAAAGAACTACAAGTTGCCCGCAGTGCAAATGTGTTCTATGACACATGGGTCCGTCTTTCGGAAACAGACATACCAGATGCTGAGAAGGAAGTGCAAGAATGTGAAACTCAGCACGATCGGCTTTCGGATAAGCTTGAAGTCCATGACAGGACCGTAAGCGATAAGCAGGAAAGCAAGAAGGAGGTAGAAGGCCTGACCAAGACGGTTACTACCATTTCAAGATATGATGCAGAGATAAAGAGCATTACCTCTCAAATCCAGGAACTCGCAGCAAACCAAGAGGATGCGTCTGCAGGTCGTACTCTGGAGGACATCCAAGATGAGATCTCAGCAAACAGTGAAAAGGCGCGCGAGTTGAAAAAGACTCTGACCAGACTCACAAACGAAAGAGAGCAGACTCGAACCGAGATGAACAAACTGGAGCTCCAGCTCAAGGACGCTGAGGCCAATCTGGTTAATGCCAAACATCAACTGGATAAGAAGGCTGACTTGGTCGTTCGCTTGGATGAATACAAGAAACTCAATTCGCAGCAACGAAAAGCGATCGAGAAAGCAGACCGAGACATCGAAGGCCTAAATCCAGAGTTGTCTCAAGCTCAAGGTCGTTACGATGATATCAGCCAGCGGGCCGACTCGCGGGAGCGAGATCTGCAACATGATATCACCCGTCTCACTGAAACTATTCACCAGCTTGACTTGGCAAATGAAGACATCAACTCATACAATCAACGAGGAGGCCCAGATCAGCTCAAGCGAAGCAAGGAAGAACTCTCTGAGCTAGAGGCTGAAATCAAGAAACTCGAGTCCGAACAAGGCGAGATCACAAGAGAAATCAACAGGATCTCAGCTCAGCTCATGGACAGCGAGAATACAAAACGCCAGTACTCGGATAACTTGACCTATCGCCAATCCACAAGAGATTTGCAAGGCGTTGAGCAAGAAATCGAGGAATTGGAAGGACAGAATGCGGAGGTTGATCGCAGCCGGTTTAAGCAGGAATCGGAGCGCTGGACCCGAGAGCACAATGCCCTGGCTGCTAAACAAGCCAGCAAGATGGGCGAGATGAAATCCAAAGATGACCAGCTGATGCAGCTTCTGAAAGACTGGAACACCGACTACAAAGATGCAGCATTTAAATACAAGGAATCGCACATCAAGGTCGAGACAACGAAGGCAGCCGTGGAAGATCTCGGTCGATACGGTGGTGCCCTCGACAAAGCCATCATGCGATACCACGGTCTGAAGATGGAAGAAATCAATGCCATCGTCAGCGAGTTGTGGCAGAAGACCTACCGCGGCACCGATGTCGACACGATTCTCATTAGATCGGATAATGAAAATGCGAAGGGCAATCGATCATACAACTACCGAGTTTGCATGGTGAAGCAGGGCGCCGAGATGGATATGCGAGGCCGCTGTAGTGCTGGTCAAAAAGTGCTGGCTAGTATCATTATTCGTCTCGCGTTGGCAGAGTGTTTCGGTGTCAACTGCGGATTGATTGCTCTGGATGAACCTACCACCAATCTGGATCGTGACAACATTCGCTCCCTGGCTGAAGCACTGCATGATATTATCAAAGCTCGACAGCAACAGGCAAACTTCCAGCTGATTGTCATCACTCACGACGAAGAGTTCTTGCGACACATGCAATGTGGAGACTTTAGTGACTACTATTATCGCGTTTCGCGTAATGAGAGACAGAAGTCGATCATTGAAAGGCAGTCCATTGCTGAGGTTTGTTAACCCATCAACATATCTGACATCTCTTGGCCTTTTGCTAACCATGAATTAGGTCATGTAATCTCGCCGGTCATCGTCAATGATCGCATTCTGAAACCTTCTCGCTAAACGACATGGTTATCCATTATTTCACTCTTCCCAGCATTTACATTTCATACCCATTTTAAGGCGTCGGTGGTCTGCTATTTGGATAGCTAGTAACAACAATGTAACATTTACACGCTATTTGGTTCGTTCATATGTGCTAGTATTTTCCCAATATTGGACATAGAGCTCATGGTTAAAGGCCATCACCGGGAGTCCATAGTTTCATCCAGCGGTCATCCATATCACTTCCATCCTCGTAGAATCTCAAGTCGGTACTAACACGGATTCTTCCATCCACCCCCTCGTTCTTCGAACTAGCATGCACAATATATGGATCGTGAAATACCACATCGCCGGCTTCATAGTCTGCAACAAGCCAATGACGACTTGGGCTTTCACCATTTGTCTGGTGCAACTCTCCGAACTCACTCGCGTTCTGAGATAATTGACCATATTTCTCCATGTGAACATTGAAGGCGCTTAGTCTCTCCTCATCTGACAATTCCTTTGCCCTTCGCGAGAAGTCTTCCTCGATATTCCGACCAACGGAGACCGAGTCCGATAGGTACATCAGCCCACCACCGGTTGCCTTTGTGTCTCCTGTAGTTTTTATGGTTAGAAACCCCCCAAAAATGAATGGATAAAATGAGAAAAGGGACATAGTTATACTCACCAATAGGAACCCAAGCAGTCAGAAACTCCGCCTCCCCTTTCCTAAGAAATAATTTATCGTAATGAACCCCAGTACTCAATGCACCCGGTGCATTATGTCTTATCATTGTACGCGTAAGGAGTATTTCTTTCTCCCAGCCCATGATTCCTCTCACGAATGCCCGAAATTCCGCGTTTTCCAACATGCGCAGGTACTCCGGCTGGGTATGTGCTTCAATCATAGTCTTCACTTGTAAATCAGTAGGAGGGAGTTCTCCAGCCCCGATACCTCCATGGGCAAGTGGATCATTTTCATGGTTGAAAATACCGTCTTCGACTGGAGCCCCAGGTTTGAGTATGCCCGTTGGTTCGTAATGAGCGAAGTACCTTACCCAGCATTGTTAGCTACTTTATCTTGGATAAAATGGTAACACTAACTCTTTTCGAACACGCTGGACCTCCTCCCGTGGGAACAGATTCTTCACAAAGACGTAGCCATCAGTCCGGAGCCTTCTTCGCATTTCTTCGAATGAGGTGTCTTTCGGTGTTGGGCGAAGCCACTGTGCAGGTACTGGGGGACCTTGATTCGAGCGAACGTTGATGGTCATTTTGAATATGGCTTCCGGGTTTGTTCAAGAGAGTAGATGAAATGAAAAAAACCCTGGACTTTTCTTTGCAATGAAAAACTGGCATTTATATCCAGATTTTGCTGGTGTTGCACACCCCCATGATGTGAAGCTTCCGCTCGAATACTCACGCTTTGTTATTGGTCGGCGTTACGCCTTTTCATCCTAGGATTTGAATTTCGTGAGATCAAGTATTCAAATTTTGGAACTTTGCATAATTGGACGAACCAATAATAAATTGGACACCATCATGATGTGGTCTAACGGGCAATCACAGTGCTTGTTTGTATAAACATCGATCGGCGCCTCCACATACTACAGCCACGGGTACTAGTAGTAGTACTAATATAGTAGGGACCCGTTTCATACTTTTGATATTGATTTAAAGACATATTAGAATTCCAATGTTTCAAGGATATCGCTTAAGAGTTATCCTACTACCCTCTGTGATTAACCATGATAGCATGATTCCAAGGTTCTATGATATATGAGATGAATATAAGATCAGGTGATTGCCGGTAGAATATCATGCCGATTTCAAGTTAAAGAAATAAGGGGCTACTACACACTAGTATTTAGACCATTTGCACCATTTGGAACTAGCTTAAACGCCACAATAAAGCCAAGACCTGGAATTGGCCTGGGCTTTATTCGCTTGGAGGGTTTTAGTCTAAAGGATCCCTCGATTTTCGTCATTGCCAACGCATTGCTCGCATATGTGGACAGTATGCCCAGGTGTACTAGTCGGTACTCCGTGCGGACGACCGTATCATGGCAGCCTAGTTCAAGTTAGCACTTCGAGATTATTTGTTGAATAGCTGCAGAAGATCCTGCATGTGCATGTACCCGTGAAGAACAAAAGCACCCACATGATGAAACTGGTATCAAGCACATTACTACGGTGTGTATGTAGTCAAAAAGTGTACAGGTGGCAACTTGAGAATTACTATATTAACCTGAATCCTGCCGGATAATCCGTGAATTCACCTGATTAATGATCGCCCTGATTCATGGATCCTGGTTGCACACTATATGAACTCATAGGCTGGTTCACCTGGGCAGATCCCGCTTTCGAGTCCTTTTCCCGCTTGTTTCCACATTTCTTTTTCTCCATATCATTTCCACTCAAAAGCTCGCAGACTTTACTTCTTTCGTGACTCGGCTCATAGTCTCTTCTCGGGCCAAGAGCTAGAAAAGAAAAGCAACCCCCGGGTTGATCAGCAACCTCGTGGTGGCGCCACGGAAACATATTCCACTCTGATACTCAGTGGCTCTCTCCTCCTTAGTCTCGGCCCTCCTGTCATCCCCACTGCGGAGTGGACTTGCCAACAACCCAATCATTGAAATTCCTGTTTTGATACCGAGTGACTTCCCGTTGTACCCGTCAAAAGTCTTACAATTTAGGCTTTTGATTAACATAAAGTGGGATAACGGTGCGCACCGCCCCGCTTAAAAACCGTTGACTTTATCAAAGGGATTTCCTCGATGTTCAATTTCAATTTTCTTCTCCCAAGGATTCCAGAATGACGGAACTCGATACAATCGCTGTGGTGGGTGATCTTTTCCCTGCATAGATCATGACGCATGGTACTTATGCTTATTTGTCAAATTCTTAGGACCCGAATGTCTATCAAGCCGATGATAACCAATATCCCGATGACTGGCAATCGTAAGTGCCTCTTTTTCATTCATTTTAATTCCAATGCATACTTCTAATATTCGGAATTTCATCCAAACAATCTTGAGATAATGAGCTGACTATTTTAGGGAAACCACATCAATAGGTTCCTCGATCTATAGGGGTCTTATGGAAAATGGCCGCCGGTAGGTCTCTGTTAACCCGGAAATGAACCCCCTAACCTTGGAATCTAATATAGCTCTATACAGATATCAGTCTCTGAGAAGTGACGATTATCTGTAAGTCAATCCAACATATACTTCAAAGCTGGACGTCCTTATTGACTTGATATAGACTTCCGGTGGATGATCAATCATTCGAGACCTATGAAGCTGCGTACGTTGCTAAGCCCTTCCTGGACCCCAGTCTTCGGCCTATTAAACGATTCTAGACACCTTCTGGCCATGATTATGGATTCCGAAAGAGATAACCCACTTTTCCGCGCACCTATTGGCGAAAACCCGACGCATATATTGGATTTGGGGACTGGAAAAGGCAATTGGGCCATGTGCGTGATCTCGAGAAGAATCTCCAGATGTCCTATTAGGAAACGTCACTGACACGATGAATAGTGACGTGGCTGATATGTTTCCGACCGGTGAGTTTTCAACGGTGTCATCTACATAATACCAGTACTAACGGAAATCAAAAGCAACTGTTCGCGGCGTCGATCTTTTCCCACCTCCCATTACATGGATGCCACCAAATTGCGTACTAGAAGTTGACGATGCTATCCAGCCATGGACCTGGAAGGAGCCATTTGATCTTATCCACTTGCGTATTATGACAGCTTCCTGGACCGACGGCGAATGGGATAAGATCTACAAACAGTGCTATGAGTAAAGATTCCCCCAGTCCCAAAAATGAAGACCATCCACTAACTTTACTTCTTACTTCTAGCAACTTAAAGCCTGGAGGCTGGATCGAACAACTAGAGGCCTTGGCCCCTATCGGATGCGATGACGGCAGCATACCCAAAGATAGTATCCTTAACACATGGGGAACAACTATTATGGGTAGTGCCGAGAGGTCAGGTCGAGGACTGGACGCTATGCTCACCATGACAGAGGGAATCCGCAAAGCTGGATTCGTCGACATCCATGAAAAGAAATATAAGTGGCCGATCGGCCCATGGCCTAAGGACAAGCAACTCAAAGAAGCTGGTATGGTGAACTTTCAGCATTGGTTATCTGGTCTCGAGGGTTGGTGCATGTATCTGCTCACGAAATTCGGGGCTCCGAGACCTTGGACTAAGGAGGAGGTCCTTGTCTATGTCTCTAGGCTGCGCAAGGAGCTGCAGAACCCACACTACCATAGTTACGTCAGATCGTGAGTTAAGTTACTTTGATATCTGGTGATCGGAAGACTAACTGGTATCTTGCAGGAAACGTGTATGGGCCCGCAAGCCGTTCCCAGAGGAGGTGGCGGCGTTGAAGAAGAAGGCGGCGGCAGCAGAGATCAAGCGGGAAGAGTGATACACTGGGAATTGTGATGCCATTGGTCTATACTTTTCTATTTCATGCCCTTCTATGTCCATATTACTTACCATGTTCTTTCACATATCAACAACCAGTTTTTAAGTTCACCTGTATTATTGGGCCAGTTCAAGTCTTTTGCTGAATACCTCAATACTACCTTTCTATTTCAATGTTCTCATTTATGTGGAATTATGAAATCGGAGTTGTTCTGAAGGAATGATGAAGAAAACTCTGACTTGACAAAATCATGGTTTAACTATGTTGAAGGGTAATCCTAATATACCCGGTATGTATTCATTATGTTCAAGTTGCCTCCAGGGCTAGACTGTCCGAATCAGAGTCTTCAAATATTTCTCCACACGTTCGACATCCCCAAGCTCAGAGATGACACCAATGTATCCATCCGGTCGTACAATAGCGAGCGCGCCTTTAGCGGGATCAACGCCATAAGTCGCATATACATCATCCAACTCATATCCACTGTAAAACGACATCTCCGAATACTCCTTCACTTCTGCAGGTATATCATTCCATGAGAAGTCCCGGGAGAGACGAGGATGAATGACAATCTGCTCAAGAACAGAGGGAGGGAACCGGGGAATAATAGAACCGATGGCAGTAAGTGCTCGAGTGGACACGCCTTGAGGATCCAGCAAGTCTGACGAGGTCAAACACAAGATACGGAATCGACCAGTGGAGATAAGATCTAAAAAAGGTCAGAAGTAGCACACACAATAATCGCGGGAGACTTTATCTTACCATCTTGTAAATCACGACGGTATCCATCAGCGTGTCGAACAAGGCGCACATTCAGCAATCTTCTTCCTGGACGCAGGATACCAGATAGGAAGTCAGTGCCACTGATTGGATCGGCAGTGTCACTCAAATCTCGTTGAACGGTCATGTTCTCAGGATATTCGATTCCACAGCCACTGGTAAATCCATTTCCGCGACTGAACACTTGAAGGAACTCGTCATGGGTTAATCCTCCAGCACCATTCTCTGATGCACCAATTTTGCCTGAGAACATGGATGAGAATGCACGGTCAAAATCGATCAGTTGCTGGGCGATGGTGTGTCGCTCTGTGTGGTATGTGTCGAGAAGAGGATCCGCCTCAGTGTTAGCGGATGCGGGTGTAAGGCCATGAATTGCATATGCTAATTTCCATGCAAGATTGTAGGAATCCATCATGGACACGTTCATTCCTTGGCCAGCCTAGAAAATGAAAATGACGTTAGTGTTGAAGATGAGACAGGATGATTCTTTCTGCGTACCTTAGGACTGTGTGTATGACATGCTGTACAAGTGGAAGAGTCAGTCAAAAATTCTAGAGCATCTCTCTCCATATAACATACCGTCACCAGCAATAAATACCCGGTTCACACCCTTGGAGTCCTTGACTGAAAAGTTGTCTGTGACACGCTGTCCAATCTGGTAAGCTGCCCACCAATCCACCGCACCCTCTGACTTTGGTCGGATATAATAAGGCTTGAATGCTGCAGCCGCATTCTCAAATATCGTCTCTTGGGTAACCTTGCTTCGCCGAGCCCTGGCATCCACAGGAGATGTATCCGCTCCATCTTCACTGTCAGGATCAACATCCCCAGGTACTTGGACATACAACCGTGTCAGATAATCACCGGTAGCGATACGCTCACGGGGAATAACCATGACAGAGCCTGCAGGGGAGTGAATCGCGCATCGCCGTCTGATATCAGGGAAGTCTGTATCAACGATCAAGTCCACTACACCCCAGATATGATCCAGTGACTCGCCCTCCAGCTTGAGTCCCATACAGCGCCGCACCATTGAGTGTGCTCCATCCGCTCCTACAAGGTACTTTGTTCGCACGGTGCGTTTGCGACCTTCTGTTTCGATTTCCGCTAAGACAGGGTACTCCGGGTCACCTTCTTCGTCGATCTTCATATCCAGCAACTTCGTGTTTCTCTGAACTCCACGCTTCGAGTAGCGATGTAAGTCAGTTTCCAGGATTCGTTCGATTCGGCCTTGGTGAATTGTGACTTCGTAAGGGAATCTCGCAGGGACGGCGACATCAGCAATGATTGAGGTCCGTTCGATTATCTTCTCTTTATCATCGGAGGGGTTCCAAAATGCGACCTTTTTTCATGTTACAATCAGAATTTGCTTCATAACCATAAGAATAGGAGTCCCAAGCTTACCTGCCACATTTGACATCCTTCCGTGAGGATCTCATCCGCCAGACCTAGCGATTTCAATGTCTCCAGTGTCCGAGGCTGCAATCCATCTGCTTGTCCAGACTTGAGCGTTGTAGGCTTAGAGTCCACGCATAGAAGCGAGTCATCCGTTAACCCATATCGCGCTAAAAGCAACTCAAGCATTAACCCCGCCGGCCCAGCACCGACAATAACAACTTCATATCGTTCCGTCTCCTTATCCACTGGGATAATAGGTGTCAGACGTGGTAACGGAGGTGCGAAAGAAGGCAAGACACGAAGCTCGCGCGACGCCGCCGCATATTCGGTGAAGACAGGCATGATGAGTCCGAGTGCGAATTGATGAAGTCGCGCTATTATTCAAAGAAACCGAGGTTGATAGATTCAATTTCCGCGTCTGGACTCGCCCCTTATATCTATATTCCGTGAAAGAAATGGATATACGGGTGTTAATCCGAAGACAAGACCCACGACATTATCGACGTGTCGCGGACAGCAAATCTTGAATAGCGGGGAACTAGGCCCGGGGAAAAGTGTATAAGTACGCGGTGAAGCATTTCATGGGCCCAGTGCATGGGCCGAGTGGATCAAGTAGCATGATCTTGGCCAGTCATGATTAGTTATCGGCGATTGGAATTCCCGCTGTTGTGGATTTGTGAGATTCAAGTAATCAATAGTCATGCTGCTTCCATTGCCCACGGGGGAGGGATCGCCGGGAATTTCCTTGAACTACGGAAATAGAGCATAACCCTAATTTCCAGTATATATCCATGTGCATTATATGTGGCGGAAATATAGATAATGTGCATGATAATGCGGGGATGAGGCGTTTCGCCGCTGAGTCATTCTGATGATGTCATACTCTAACATTTGGATGTGGGGACTATGATATTGACCAGTTGATGCACATGTGCTGAGAGATTAGAAGAGATACGCAGAGAGTATCTCTATACTAGTAGCTCCGACTTGGGAAACATTGAAGTTAGCAGAGCATTTGAAGTAATCATATCTATGTGAAGAGTCACCGAGAATTATACTGCAGGGTTTCAGCCTGAAAGCTCAAGATCCAAGGTTTCACAGAGTTATGCAAGGAGGTCGATGAGATCGGCTGAAAGCAAGGTGTTCGATGCGATAAAAGATAGATCCGGGTATATGATCCTCACATAGTATTCGACGTGTTCATAAGTGCGCCAGAATTTCAAGATTTGAACACATATGGAGTGAATAGAAAGTCAATGATTATTAGTAGTACTCGAGCTTAGTAGTACTCGAGCACTTGCGATGGTGGGTGCGATCATAACTTCAAAAATTTTTACATTTTGTCTCAACTGTTCAGAGATAATTTATGGACATAATGCTATTCGAGTTATCACAGGTTGGTTTCATCCGAGTCATGCCCAAGTAGCCGCATCGTAGTCTTGATTAACTCCGAGTCGGTACTTAAATCGGTAGTTATGGGATAATATTATAGCGGAATGATCATCATGATTGATTGTCCAGATGTCTCGTGTTAATTAGGCCGCTCATCCATGTCTATTCGTGGCCTCGCATAATAGTAAGGGTTCCCTGGAAGGGATACTCATCGATCTGGTGACTCAAGCACTTCCAAGGTTCAAGTTAAGTTTGATTGGCAAACCTTCTAGTACATAGTAACTATTATCATCTAGTAGATATTAAGCGGAATTATATGAGTGACAGGACAGAGTCCCACTGTCGCAGCCTTGTCAGCCTCCCGAGGTACAAGTTTCAAAATGTTATACCTCGCACCACTATTTGCGCGGGGTCATTTCCGCGTCCGCAAACACTCGTGCACTAAGAGGTATCCATGTGGGGTTAAATTCTAACGCTGGCCCCATCACCACTGTGAGTATTCAGCTGCTGACTGACAAGCGACCCACTGAGTGGCACTGACGCAGTAGTTTGCACCTCGGGTGGCCTGAAATCTGTCAGTCAGAAGTGGAGGTTTTTATTGGAGAATATTCATACTAGGCAATCCACTGCATCAAGATTTCCTTAACAAGAAAGAGGGGTATATCTACTAGTTCGATCAAAAGTACCAACCAGCAACAATCCCTCGACTCCTTGACCTCGAAATATCAGGATCTCTACAGTTAGATGTCGGGTAAATTAACCGCGATCAGCCGCATGGGGGTTTGGGGGTTTGGGGGATTTCCGATGACTCGGAATCATTAGATCATAGTCTTGGAGTGGTGATCATTATCAACTCTATGGGTACATGATACCTAAAATGACACATATGATAGATGTCATGCAATTGCTGAAACTCCCCGAACACGGGATCTTTGTGCGAGCAGTCGTGATAATCTGTGGGTCCTGTACAGGGGACCGTCTACGTACCAGCGTTCGGGGGCTTGTTAGATGGCTCTAATTGGATTAACAAATGCACCTAAACGCTGGACTGCGTGGAGAAACCCACTAAATTTGGGGCTGCAGATAGATAATTAGAAGGATTTTAGTTTGTCCCAATACGATGGTAGTGGCAGTTGTCATGTCGGGCCCCCCAGTTTTGTTTGCTCAGCCTTGAGATTTAGTAGATCCTATAAAGCCTCCCTATAGTTTTCAGGAGATTTAAATTTCTTTTTGGCAACTCCTTTATACTCATTCTCACTTTTTTCACCATATTAAATCACCATGGTACGCGCTTCTCGTGTTAACAACGGCCCGACCCCGGTGCCTGTAGTTGAAGAGTCTACAGAGCGCACTGGAACCATCGAAATACGCTCAGTAGATGACCACCGGCCACTGAGAGTTGTTGTGATTGGAGCTGGTATCTCAGGAATACTCGCATGTATACGACTTGTTCAGAAGATTCCAAATCTCGACTTATGCATATATGAGAAGAATGCCGATATTGGAGGTACTTGGTACGAGAATGTATACCCCGGCTGCGCGTGCGGTATGTCGAGTCATCACAGATAGGGTTCCATTTGATAATACTCACCTACTAACACTTTCCAACCTCGCCCAGATATTCCCGCCAATACGTATCAAGCCAGCTTTGAGCCGAACAAAGAGTGGTCCTCCTATTATGCCCCAGCACCGGAGATTCATCAGTATTGGAAGCGAGTTGTTGAAAAATATGGTTGTATGGAACATATCAAGCTTCAGCAGCAGGTCACTAATGCAGCTTGGAGCGAGATGAATTCAAAGTGGTATTTGGAAGTGAGTGGGAAGATTTCTTCCGCTTTGGAGTGCACTGAGACTAACAAGGAAACCCAAGGTCCACGATGTTGATCGCAATATGACATATGAAGACCAGTGCGATATCTTGGTCCAGGCGACTGGCTCCCTCAACAGTTGGAAGTGGCCAAAGATTCCTGGCCTTCATGACTTCAAGGGAAAAGTGATGCATAGCGCGACTTGGGATACCCAGTATGATTATACGGTATGCTCATGTTTCAAGGTTGAGTATGATTTCTTGTTGACCTTTGCATAGAACCAACGCGTTGCTGTTATTGGTAATGGCTCGAGTGGAATCCAGATTGTTCCTGGGATCTTGCCAAAGGTTGCTCATATCGACCATTACATGCGAAATCGAACTTGGATTTCCCCAAGCTTTGCTCGCGGCGAACTCGATAGCCGCGGAATCGATGCTGAAAATTGTAAGTATGCCCAAGTCAGTTTTTAGTACGCTCATGCTAAATTTATTCAACAGATACTTTCACAGCAGAAGAACTCGAGACGTTTAAAAATGATCGTCAAGCATACCAGAAGTTTCGTAAAGGTGAAATACCACCCATGATCGAAGAAAACTTTCAGCAGGCCTAACAGAGAGGATAGGTACTGAGCTTCAATTGCAATCCGACCACCCATTCACAATCGTCGGAACTCCTAAGCAAGCCGGCTCGGTTCCATTTTTCGTGGAGAACATGAAGCGTCGGTTGGCGAAGAAGCCGGAGCTACTTGATGAAATCCTTCCAGATTTCCCGGTCGCATGCCGCCGCCTGACACCAGGTCCTGGTTACCTCGAAGCTCTGACAGACCCCAAAGTGGATCTAATCAAGACGGAGATTGTCCAGGTGAACGAGACAGGAATCGTAACTGCGGATGGTGTGCATCGGCAAGTCGATATGATTGCCTGTGCCACAGGATTCGATACCTCCTATGTGCCGCGCTTTCCCGTCACTGGCCGCGGTGGATTATCTCTATCGGAAAGGTGGAGAGAAAGCCCTGAAACATACATCTCTATCGCGACGGATGGTTTCCCGAATTATTTCATGATCTTTGGACCGAACTCTGCTCTTGGTGCAGGAAATCTCATCTTACTATTTGAGAAGCAGGTTGAATATCTCACCGAGTGCATTCTAAAGATTCAACGTGATAATATTCGCACGATGAGTGCACGACCTCATGCTGTTCAGCAGTTCTCTCAGTTCCGTCGAGAGTATTTCAAAGGAACTGTGTATAACAGCAAGTGTCGCAGTTGGTACAGGGCTGGAAAAGAGCAGGGAGATATTACGGCGCTTTGGCCAGGTGAGTTCCACAACATTCATTGGGTCTCATTCTATTTCCCTGTATGAATTAACAATGTGCGGTATAGGGTCATCACTTCATGCTATGAAGGTCTTTTCTAACCCTCGCTGGGAGGACTTTGAATATGACTACCTCAACGATAATCTTATGGGCTGGTTTGGGGATGGATGGACTGCAAATGAAAGGAACGATACGATCAACGTCGATTACTTAGACGATGATCAAATCGACTTCCCCACTCCACGAATGGTCGAGAGCAAATAAGAAGGAAGGGAGACTATCTCCACTTGAGAAGGTCAGAGCAAAGATACTCCAGGGCTCGAGGGCTCGAGGGTTCAACGGGAAGGGAGTTTACGTCTTGTATTTCATGTCCTTGCAAGATGATCACAATCATTCCATTTGACCATCTGTTCACCGGTGCCGAAATCCAAATTCTTCTCATTCTTTGGCTAAGCTATTTGAGTATGATCATCCTTGATTATAACCGCATTTAGTCTATTAAGTGGTGATATCATGCACTTTACCATACCATACCAGATTAAGTATTTAAGCTCTGCCCCCAGGTGTACTCTTCCCCGCATTTTTCTATTGTGGAGGTACTTAATTAAGGGATCAGCCCCCTAATACCATATAGAATACCAATACCGGGCACTTCCCCCCCTGCAACCCTTTCTTCACCCCAGACCTGCTCCTCCTTCTTATCACCCCGGGTCTCCTCCCCGATGGACCACCATGAAGCCCGCCGAGAAGCATTTTCGCTGTACGATCTGTCAGCGAGGCTTCACACGCATTGACCATTTGAAAAGACATCATTTGAGACGTATGTATATGATCCCGCTGGTCATTTTGGTTTCCGCCCGCTCATGTTTCGAAAGATTCCGGTCAGAAACCATACTCATGCGTTTTCTGCAACGAGGCATTTGCACGTTGGTACGTGCACCTACCACTTCCACCCCCTGCTAGGTCTTATTTAAAGTCTGACCAAGGCATTTATGAAACAGTGACAACCTCCGAGATCACTACGCTGATTGTGCTCAACGTGGGGATCGCAAAATCCCAGAAACCGGACAGAGGGGTCGCCGCCGCCATGCATGCCAATCGGTGAGCCTCAACCTTCGGTGTTGTGGGAACCAACTTACTTACTCTCCACCCAAATTTTCCAGTGCATGTCTATGAAGCTTCGTTGCGATGGTCAGAGTCCTTGTGGTTCTTGCGTGAAACGAAATCTCGAATGCAATAATGAACGGCTCACCCGCCCGCTACAACTCGATCTAGACGAAGGTATGGCATTTGAAGACAAAAAAATCAACTTTTTTGGGGATTCGAATAGCTCATACTTTTCAGGATCAGGGTCAGGATCACCTTCTGCAAAGAATGAGATTTACCCTGGACAATCCGACCGTGGATCTATCAAGTTCTTGCTGAATGGTGGTACGGATACCTTCACAGAACACTGGAGTCTTCCCCCGCGGGGAGACCGCACACGAAGCTTGATGTTCCATCATAGTCGTAGCCAACAGGAATCTCCGACGGAGATGTTTCAATATGATGTACAACAAGTCAATCAGCCTGATTTCACTCCGGCAATGGTAGACTCGGATCCAGCTGCCATCGCATACTGCCAACCCACATTCCTCGATTTCTTCAACGCGCCTTATGGCGAACAAAAGCCTTTAGAGGATCCCTATAACGGACAGATCGCATATCCGCCAACAGCTCAAGACCCATCTCTGACCATACCGTCACAACGAGACGTCTTCGAACCCGAACCAGAGCGTCCGTTCGCTCTGGCCCTCATTCAGTCGATATCATCTCGAGCATGGACATTGCCTTTGGACCCAAAAGCGCAAGAAGAAATATCCCAAACCCTGAGTACACTACTCATCACTGCCCGAATCAGGAAATTTATTGCGTTGTACTTCAAGAATTGGCAACCGAGCTGTCCAATGGTGCATTTTCCTTCTTTCGACCCGGAAACGGCACCACTTCCACTACTAGCTGGAGTTGTCTTCATGGGGGCGATGTATAGTCACGACTTGACTGAAGTTTATATGGCCAAGCGGGTTGTTGACTTCGCTGAGCTTTTTATCTTCTCGACTCAAGTCTACTCACCCGACAACGAGATCGCGACCACATTTTTAGCAAATCGAAGTACGGAGGAAGAGGCAACT
The DNA here is from genome assembly GCA_039634405.1 of Penicillium herquei. Classification (NCBI taxonomy): domain Eukaryota; kingdom Fungi; phylum Ascomycota; class Eurotiomycetes; order Eurotiales; family Aspergillaceae; genus Penicillium; species Penicillium herquei. Next base: position 985,848 of record CP098387.1, on the reverse strand, counting down.
GATTGGCTCAAATTTCAGAATTTTCAAGCAGGGTTTATCATAGTCCTGGTTCAATTTTGGTCAGGCAATGCCGCGAGCCGGGCACGCGTGATGGAGACCCGCTTCAGTGAAGTTGTCAAGGTAAATTTCTCCTCCCGTTCATCTGAACACTCACTAACTCATAGTCAGTTAACTCGACATCTTGGTTTGACCCGATGTCGACACCTGCCACAAGAACATACCAGTGAAACCATGTGGATTCAAATGGAGTCACGCATTAGGTGAGCGCTAGAGCCTTCTTGCCCTCAATCACTTTCTAATACTTCTCAGAACCATGTCAATTGTCTCATTACTCGATTGCGCATTCTATTTCTATCAAAATTACCCCTACCGCTACGGTATCTTCGAAATGGAGCTAGACCTCCCCTGTGAACAGTCCCTATTTTGGTCTGATCACCCATTTTCTGAACCAAACTTCCGCCTTTCCCGCAATCTCAGCCTGTATCAAGCATTTCAGAATCTTTTTGCTCCAACGCCAGCGGAGTCCCCTGGCAGATCGCCGGAGTACTATCAGATGGATTTGACTATATTTGATATGTTCATGCTTATACATGGTACGCATCACTGCCTGATGCCACTTATTGCGAAATGCTAACCCGACCCGCTACCCAGTTCTATTCGCGTTCATTAATACACAAATCATGCTCATCGGCCTCACGAAGCGTCCAGGCTCTCCTTTATTATCGTTGCATAGCCCTTTGGATTCCACAAGTCCACTTCCTGAAATCTCATTCCTGAACAACATCAGAATAGCCCTCTCCCGCTGGAAAGAGCATTGGATCTCATTACGAAACCGAATCCCAGATGATGAATGGAGTGCGATGGGCTTCTACAAAAATGGGTACAGCCTTTGGCTTGTCTCACACCTGCTGGTCACTAATAAGGATGCCGTTGACGTTCTGATGGAGATGGAGGTGAACTGCGAAGATAAACTGGACAAGTTGAAGGTCTTGTTAAAAGATGACCCGGAGGATTAGATCATCCTGGCTCTGGAGAGCGTGTTGCTTTTGACAACTCTCTATTAATATACGGTGTTTCGGGTTTCCTTGGAGGGTTAGAGGTTTTGGAGTTCCTTCTATTTCGATATCCTCAAACTAATGTTTAGCCTGCGTTGGGCTGGATTCCCCAGCTTTATGTATACACATGCAGGGACAAAAGCTTTTTATTCTTACATATCACTCAGTGGTTATTGAGTTCGCTCAAACAAATTATAGCCTTGAATGTTCTATCAATTTGAGCTTATCGCCATGATGTTTAGTGTAGCAGCAACGGTATAATCAAAAGTTGTTGCACAACTCGGATCTCCAGCTTCTCATGCGTAACGTAGAGTCCAAAAGTTTTCAATGTTCTTCCCAGTATCCTCATCCACATATGCCGGGGGCTCTGCAAAGGTGACAGATTCCCCATGCAGTTCGGCAACTTTCCCTGTTAAAGTGATATCGTCCACGAACTGCGTCACAGCCGTAGTTACAGTGGACATGGGAGTAATGACCATTGATTTGAACAAATCCTTATTGGACGCAATATTTGTTTCTAATAACGCTCAGTTAGCCTTGTCTCGTGTATCTGATACATCGTAGCCAACTCACCGACAACAGCAGGTGCTAATGCATTAATACGAATCTTTTCTGGTAACAGTGATCGAGTCAATGATCGAACCAGACCAACCACTCCATGCTTTGTAGCTGCGTATAGCGGAGCAATGGGCAATGGGTATAATCCGGCATTTGATGCAGTGCATATTATCAGACCATTTGAGGACGATGAGTCCTCGCTGGATACCGGTTTATTCCGAGCCATATAGTGAATGGCTAGCTGCACCGCTACACGGTTGATGAAATTAACATTAGCATTATACTCAGCCTGAGCTAGACTTGAACATATGCATGTCTTTTCTCACTCACAGTAGATAACCCCAACAAGATTCACATTAACGGTTGCTAGGTTCGGCTTCGATGGCCTAGTGCTCAGATCTCCATCCTTCGGGGGTAGCAAACTCCCATGCTCGGTGATTCCGGCATTGGCAACGGTAATATCAATGCGACCTTGCCTATCGAAGATCTTTTCAAAAACCTCGGCTTGACTTTCCCATGAAGAGACATCGCATTGTTCGAAGGAGATTCCCGCTGATGGAAACTCTGCAAGGAGTTTCTCGATAGTCTCACCGCCAGTTGTGGGATTGATATCCAAGATGGTAACATGCGTATTGGGGTCCTGGATGAAATGCTTCGTAACTCCCAATCCTATCCCCGAGGCCCCTCCTAGTCGAAGTTAGAATAATAAATCTAACACATTTCCATAGTTGGCACTATGTATAATGCTTGAACTCTCACCGGTAACGACAACACTGCGTTTTGGCGCCATGACAAAGCCTGATCACACTGGATGAATTACGGTTAGATGCACTCCCTCTTCAGGTACTTCATACATGTATCTTACATATCGGCTTCTTGCAGGTGCTCGGCAGTTGCCCCTCTTCTCTTCTCCACATTAACGTGGAGCTGGGGGTTTTCCGGTGGTCTGTGGAGAAGGGGTCATGGCGTATCATCGGCTATGCTCTTTGTATAGATTTGAGTATTGGGCTTGAATTCCGCGTTCTTCGATTTTCGTGGGGGCCTGGTAGACACTAAATAGTGACTTGATGGTAGGTTTAAGCTCTACCATCTAGCATGTTCCAAGGTTCCAATGTTATTGTTTTGCCGGTTATGGTAGAAGCATGACTAATGTCATGATACCAGTTGACCAGGTCGATCAATTCAAAGATAACAAGGTAATTCATGAGCTCATGTGCTTTTATAGAGAGAGATATTCGATTCTGGAGTCGGAGTCCTGCTATTCGCGGCACTTTGCACTTTTTGATTGTTCAACTTGAAGTTCTGGGTCAGCTCTCACCTCCCGACCGTGCAGAGTCTTACAACTTGAATATTGATTCTCCCAGTTACACAGCATCCAGTCTCAATGTAAATATTTGTAATACTTGATTACCGCCGATGATAATTCATTTAGTATGCTGAAGAAATTTCAATAAAAATAATCGCTCTACATGGCGTAGTAAGGTTTTCCAAAAAAAGAAAAAGAAAAAAAAAGAAGAAAAAAGCATTGACAGACTACTCCAGGGCTAATCTAAAAGAACGCTATCTTCATTTATTACAATAATTAGAGGAATATATCTGACTACTCTCAGTAGCAATATTCAAATACTCTAACTCAGCTTTCATTCATGCTCTTTATCACATTTATTTAGGCAAAATAGTAAAATGAACCCTAAAGACCTCGGGAAACTGGGGTAAAGTGTGGGGTATCAGTTTCAGGTTTCCCCATGATCCATGATGGGGCTTAATAGCTGCCCCATATACCCCCGCTACTTCTATGACAAGTTCAAAATCGTAAATGTATAGCTTGGAATAAGGTATCTGTAGTGTACAGCCTAGCAGTGGTATATGCTCCGATGTAGCAATAGCGAATGATATAGTGCCATTCCAGGATCTATGTGGTAGTTCTCGCCAGTGTCTCCCAACTTGGAGAGACTGTGTTTGCTCAATTATAACTCCATCCAATGACCAAGATCAATGGGCCTAACTCGGGGCTTACTTTCACTTACCGTTTGCCAGTACACGTTTGCATAGCATTGTCTACGTCAGCATTGTTTAGCTCAATTTTACTCCGCATTTTAAGCACTAGCACATCCCACAATTTGATTCTTTTCCATTCATTCATGCAAGCATACGTCCTTTCAACTCCTCAAAGCTTTCAAGATGGGTCTAGGTATTCTAGAAACGAAGTCGGAACATGTTCCAGGAACAGCGCCTTTGAATGGTGGACACGAGTCTGATATTTACGCTGGTATTGACCGCGATTCACTAATTTACGACAGCACGAAGAAGATAGTTCTTGTACCCCAGCCTTCCAGATCCCCCAATGATCCTTACAAGTGGTCCTGGGAAAAGAAGCAGCTTTTTACAATTGCATATGGATGGGGTTGTGGCTGCGTCGGTGGTAAGTCAACAACATTTAGAAAAAAGGACCCCTGATACTCCGATCATGCTCACTCCTCTTTGTATTTAGCCGTCGGCCCTCTTCTTGGAGGGGCATTTGTGCCACTGGCCGAAGAATTCAACGTGTCACTGTCAACCTTCGTCTCTGCTGTTCAAGGTGGCGCCATTGTAGCGATCGCCGTGGGAAGCCTCCTCTTCAACTCTCTAGCTGTCAAGTATGGGAAACGCCCCGTATACCTTGGAACAACTCTTGGACTCACTATATCCTGCTTCTGGGCTGCTGGCGCAAAGAGCTTTGAATCTTTCGTTGCAGCCAGAGTCTTTTGTGGACTTTGCATGGCACCGATGGAGGCTCTGGTTCCGGCTTCTATCGCCGACATATGGTGAGTCTCCTCAACCGCACTTCTAGAATGTGATATCTCAATTTTGCAATAGGCACGTTCATGAGCGAGGATTCCGAACGGCAATTTTCAACCTTGGTGTCTTGGGTGGTATCAACCTCGCGGTCCCAATTGGTATACGCCTCTCCACCTATTCGGTTCGCTTCCTATGTTGATCCATCCACCCTTAGCTGCTGCAATTATTCAGTACTCATCCTATCACGAAGCATTGTACGGGATGGGTGGAGCCTTTGCGCTGACCTTTATCCTGGTGTTCTTTTGGATGCCTGAAACGGCCTTCAAACGAGATGCTCTGAATATTGACACAGGACGAAACAAGGTACACTCCATCCTTTGACAAGGTGCAATTAAGGTCTAATAAATCACAGATTAACGATAATACCAAACATGAATTTGAAGAGTCTGAGCTCCAGATTTCGCCATCGCCTGACGAAAACGAACCGCCTATTTCGTGGCTTCAGGAGCTGTCACCTTGGAGCGGCTATGTCAATAATGTTTCATTCTGGAATACTATCACCCGACCCTTTTACCTTCTGGCATCGCCGCCTGTGTTATGGGCTGTGTTTCTCTTCACGATTTGCATCTCATGGCTCGTCGGTGTATCTCTGGTCATCTCACAGATCTTCTCGGCTCCCCCATATAACTTCTCGGTTATCGCTGTTGGAGCAACCAACCTGTCATCCTTCGTGGCATCTGTACTTGGCACAATCATCTCAGGTCCTCTTATTGACGGTCTTGTCACTAGGATGTCCAAGAGGAATCGTGGTATCTTTGGTATTGTTCATTCCACTATCTAGGTTCATGACGAGACTGCCAGTGGACTAACCAGTGATGACAGAGCCGGAATTCCGTCTCCCAATTATGTTGACATATCTTCTTTTCACCTCGACTGGTTTCTTTGCCTGGGGTCAGTCCTCTGCAGCGCAAGATCCTTGGCCTGTGCCTGTTGTCGTTGGCTTAGGATTAATCAATTTTGGGGCGCAACTGGGAACAACCGGTGTTGTCACTTATGTTGTGGACTGTCACCGTGAGAAGGCGGGCGAGGCATTTGCGACCATGAATTTCGTGAAAAATATGTTCTCCTTTGGGTTAACATTCTACATGAATGATTGGATTGCCGGTCAAGGAGTCCGCAATTGCTTCTTCACGATTGGTGGAATCACTATCGGTGTCACTTTGTTGACGATTCCAATGTGAGTTTTGACTCCTTCATGGATTTCCCTTCGAATTGGTACTTACCATTCATGAAAACAGGTACATCTTTGGGAAGCGAGCACGAAGCTGGGTCCATCAATCTGGACTATCGGGTCGTCTTTAATAAGAGGCAGTGAATAAGTTCACTCACTTCGGCTCTGTAGACCTCGAAGGCTTTAGATCTCTCTATCTAACACACTCACTCATTCGAATCTCGAAATCCGATTTTTTGCACCTCGTCTAATAGACTTGAACTCAATCATTCGTGCTTCGATATTGCTCCAAGCTCCCGTTCATAGATCAGCGACCAGAGATTCAAGATAGTTTCCAGGCATTAAGCATGAATTTGAATTGAGTAGAGTTTCAAGTTCCGATATTATTAGTGCAACTTCCAATATTCACTTCAGACCGTCATGCGAAACTTGAACAAATCATTCTCAACAATCTCCTCCTTCTTCCCTTCAAGCTCCTGCATATCCCAGGGACTAGAAACATATCTCCCATTCAACCATTCACGTCGCTCCTTCGTGAGCCACACAATTGTATCTCCTGGCAGGTTGACAGTATCCGTCAAGGAAAAATGCATCACCTCAGGTAAGTTCTCCGCCATATCAGTTTTGATTCCACCAGGATGCAGCGCAATAGCGATCAGACCCTCCTCTTTATAATCCCGAGCCAGGAACTCAGTAATGCGACAACTGGTAAACCGCGACGCCTGATATGATGCTGCGCCTATCGTCAATAGGTTCGCCCCGATGGAAGACATATTAATCACGATTTTCGTATCGGATTTCAACAACAGTGGTAGGAAATAATGCGCGCAAAGGAAAGTTCCCTTCAAATTGACGTCGAATCCCTTCCACCATTCAGCGGGGTCACCCTCGCCAATACGAGCAGGTTTCGGTAGGTAGCCCGCGTTATTAATGAGGATATCGAGCTTTCCTCCAAAGGCTTCTTCAACTGTTTTTGCTGCGGCTTTCACGGATTCGTCGGACGTGACATCTACCTGCACAGGCAGAATTGTTGGGATCTCGAGGTTGAGTTGCTGTGCCTCCGCTTTGAGCTCTTCGACCACTTTATCGAGACTTGTACGGGCTGCGATCGCAATATTGCTGCAACCTGCTTTCACAAGGCTACTTGCTGTTGCGCGGCCAATTCCCTTGGATGCACCGGTGATGACGACGGATTTACCGGCCAGTTCTGTGCCGGTTGGGGTGATGAATGGGTAGGTGTCCGTGTGTCTTGTTGGAACGAATGCCCCGATTTGGAGAGCATTAGTGAAACCAACGAACTCTACGAGCTTTGCGTGGTCATCCATCTTTTGTACTGAGGTATGCGAGCTGAGCTGATATCAATGTAAACTTATGTAGAACTTTCGGACTGCTTCACTCTAGGAGCGTTCAGAAGCTAGTAGAGAGAGATATGTGATTTTGAGAGCAATGGAAACCTTGGAACCTCCAGGGCACATCTCACTATTTATAATGTACCCTAGGTATTGACAGCCAATCCAGGCAAAAGTAGCACTCATCACCAGCTCAAGCTGGAAATAAGCTTAAGACCAGCGTTATCGCCGGCCCCCGGGGCAGCCCCCGGGTATGGCAAGTTCCGGGACCGAGCTTACATACGTCAATTTGCAGCTCTGGAGGTGATGTATGATCTCCTTAGGAGTTGACTACTGCATTGCGCTGTATGGGTCAAGTGGAAGTTTGACATTCAATAAAGAGCTATGTACTGTTGATTCAAAGCGTACAAAATCCTCCATACAGAAGATTCAAGTATTTTGATTCCGAATATCTATTAGCAAAATAATTCATCCATGATTTCATGTGAAGCAGTGGCTTATCAAGTGGAAGTACAGTTAATAGTAGCCAGGAGAGTCTCATTAACCTGAGTAAATAAGTTAGTACCTGAGAGCAAATCATAAGATCGTTGACGGGGTGCGGCTTACATTTGCACAAGAAAAGACGTTGAAGTCACCACCAGTTGGGTTGGTGAGTGAGATATCAGAGGTGTAGATGTTTGAGCAGACCTGCAAATGTCAGATATGCGCCTTTATCGTATTAGATAACAGGGTAACTCACATTTGGGCTTGAGCAAACGATGGTTCCAACGTCAGGGTTATAAGCGCCCGAGCTTGTACCATAGATGTTCTTGAAGTACACATCGGCGATTGTGAGGCTGCTCTATATTTGTGGAGAATAGATTAGTAACATGCATGAGGGAGAAGGAATCATGCTGGTAGAGGGTCACTTACGGGGTAGTCGTTGCAAAGAGTGAGGTTGTCTTGTCCGTAGCATTGGGTGACATCAATGGGATAGTCGACGTTGTAAACGTACATCCCATCGTAGGTAATGTTCTTGACGCTTCCTGAGCCACCGCCACCCTGCAGATCGGCAGAAAGCTCGGAAGCAACACCAGGCCAAACCTTGATGCGGGCACCGTTCTATTCCAAATTAGAATTCGTGCTTCAAAGTCCCTTTCAAATTAGCTCACCTCTGCGTTCAACATAGTAATGTTGTATACGTAGATGTTCTCGACAATGTCAACTTCTCCCTCGTACTGTCCCAGAGATCCAACAGAGATACCGTGTGAACCATTGCAGGAAAGGTTTTGCACGATGACATCAGTGGTGTTGGGCTTGAAAGAAACACAGTCTGTGAAGCTATTAGTATGGTATGAACGTGAAGTATAGATGAGTCTCCATACCATCACCGTTGACGATAACAGAGTTCTGGATGACAATGTTGCTTGAGCGGTAGATATCCCTGTCTCATGTTAGTATCATCATGATCTATTATTTCGTAAGGGCTTAGACCCACCATCCATCAGTGTTGGAAGCAGTGATGTTGTTGTTGCTCAGTCCTCCGATGTTGATTTGGTCGAACAACAGGTCGCTGGAGTTGGCAACGAAGTGGTACCATTGAGGCGAGTAGCGGAGATTGATAGGGCCAATTGTGCCTCCGTTCAAACCAATAATTCCCATGAGAATAGGTCGCAGAATGAGGTCATCAACTTCATACAGGTCGTACCAAGCTTGACCATTTCCATCGATTGTACCATTGCCGTAGATATTAACATCCTCTCCTCCCAGCTGGAAAAAGGTGGTGGCATTCTGGTATGTCTGGAAGAAACCGTTTTCTTGCCAGTAATCCGTATCGTTTGTGAACTTGATGTATCCTTGGATATCTGTTCAAAACGGTCAGTTTGGGAAACCACAGTCTCAAATTCTTAGATTGCCTACCAAGATCCACATGCTTCAGGAAAGTCATATCCAATGCCGTGCCAATTGTGTAAAATTTATCAGCATCGAACACAACCTTCCCGCCATTGTTACATTCCTTCAGCGCGGAAAGAATGAACTTCGAGTCATCCCGCTCATCGCCATAGGTGGATACGTGACAAGTCTTGGTTCGGGGCGGGCTGGAGGGAAGAGGCTTGAATGGCTGGTGAGGTTTGCATAGCTCAGTTCGCGAATACCCCTTCGCTGCTGGACCGGGCTTTTGAACAGATCTAGCTTCAGTTGTCAGACCAAGAGACAACAAAAGACCGGTGGTCTGTAACAAAGTGCTGGTGAACTTCATTCTGCCTCTTCTACCTAGTAGAGATAGGATATGCTTGAGGGATGAATGATGCAATTCTGCGGGGATTCAAAAGATCGGCAACGCAGCTCCTTATATACTTACAGCTTTCAAGGGGAATATCAATTAACCCCATACCCACCTGCGGTCAGGGCCTCAACATTGAACGCTAAGCAATTCCGTGGATACGGGTTGAGTGGGGTATGGCGCGGTGCAGAGTCTACATCCGGGGAAACCGCATTGTGGGTTGTGGGGAAACTCAAGGGACAAATTAATGAATATGTTGAATTGGCGTGTTTTTCTTGAGCGGCAGGGAAATTGGAGGTGAAGTTTTTAGGTGAGGGGATGTCATAGCACAAGTCCGATAGGAGGAAAGTTGACATGGGATTTCACCGATTGGGAGGAAAAACCCGGGAAAATGACGGAGCTGGAGAACCTCCATGCATTAACGGCATGCAAAGTGATGGAATTTTATTTCAAAATTCAATTCATGATGCAATTAGGGAAAGGATATTCATTTGTTGTTTGAGATCATCTAATAATTATTCTGGTTTACTAAGATTGTTGCTCTTCCATGTTGCGCTACATACTATTCCCAGTACTTGAGGGCATCGACTCCAGGTAAGAACAAATGAATAAGTTGCCATAGTGTTATATGTACAGCGGGTCCCCTGAATACAGCAGGCGACACAAAACAAAGAAATAATAGAGTTCACAACGGACTCTCGTCTGAGCTAGCCAGCTCGGAGCGCATCAAGTGGCTTCGCTGTTAAATCCGAGACCTCTATGGGGACTATTGAAGGTGGAATCCTGTCTTTTCACATCTTTTTGCACCCGCGATTCACCTTCAGATGCACCGTTCTATAAAACGAATAGCGCATTTTAGTTAGCCTTCTCGCCGACGGCCTTGACAGCACCCTCGGCGGCAGTGACTGCGCCCTTGGCAGACTCGACAGCCTCCTTCTCCATATCCTTGGCAGCACCCTCGGCAGAGCCCTCAAGACCCTTGCGGTACATGTAGATACGGGAGACCTGAACGACACCAACACATCCGAGGAAGAAGTTGACAGCGGCAAGCCTTGGAAAGGAATGAGTTAGTTGGAGGTGATCGTTGGGACGGAAGCTCAATGGGGTATGGAAACATACAGGACGTTACGAGGCTTGATGATCAAGCACCAACGGGTCCAGATAGCACCGGTACCCATGAGGGCAGCGTTCTGGGTGAGGGAGAGCTTCTCAGCAGGGCGGTTGAAGTCGGAGATACCGGCGATGACCAGAGCCCACTGTAAAGGCACATATGTCAGCTTATGATACCCGGGAACGTCACAGAAATCGCAATTCAAAGTTCGTAGTCCTTATACACAGAAGATTCCAACTATATGATGTCTGGGGAACAAGAGGTGCGTATCGGGGAAAGGGTTCATCGAGTCATCGAGTTTCGTACCTTCATGACGGGGGCCCTGTAAGATACCACAGTTAGATAAAATGGCCATTATATTATATGACAGTATCTTGGAGCATAAATGTCAATCGCAATAGCTTACCAGAAGTGAACGGTCTTCACGCCGACAGGGCTGGTCCACATGCGCTGGAAGAAGCTGCCCTGCTGCTCCGCACCGGCTTCGGTGCTCTGGAAGCGGAAGCCCTGACCGGCCTGCCGGCGGAAGGGAGCAGTGGCATTGCGGAAAGCAAAGCGAGAGTTATTAAGGAATCGGAAGCCCACGCGAGACGACATGGTGATGGTTTGAGATATGACGACTGGGGAAGTGAAGAGGGAAGAAGGGCGGAATCGGCCGGTGACCGGGAGGAGCGAGTTTTCCGCCGGGAATAGTTCACAACTATAAAATCACAACACTTCGAGATTTGATTTGAAAGTGAGTATACAGATAACGACTCGAACACTTTCAAGCTTCTCTGAATATCAATTACAACAGTTAGGTTAGACCTTCTTGATTATGACTAGCCCCGACGTCGCTCCTGCTTCGACGGGTTATGTAATCTTATATCCACTAACCCAAACTAGGTATAGCGGGAATCCTCTCTGGTCGAGCGAATCACGGGGCTTGTGAATAATGCTCTCTTTCTGCTTGAGACTCTCTTGATACCCCCCTCCTACACACTCCAATCTACCTCACTTCACCATGTCTGGCAAATACGTCTTCAGCAAGAGCCTGAAGGAGCTCCGCTTCCTTTTCTGCCAGACCTCTGAGCAGAGTGCTGCCACAAGGTACGCGGTCTTGTCCCTCTTAACGGCATCGGGTCCAGCTCCAGTTTCAATGGCCCGCAACCATCTTGAAGATGCATTGACTAACTCCACCATGTCCCTAATACAGATCCTTCTTGAACCGCGCGTACCCCACCATGAAGAAGCACAACCCCCAGACTCCCATCCTCATGCGCGATGCCTCTAACACCGTGCCTCGAGTCTTCGCCCGATACGGTACGAACCACCTTGCACAAGATCGAGACAATTCCAGTCGAATGCACTCAATCTGGACAATAGCGCTAATTTCGGATCAATTGAATTACAGAGTTCGGAAAGGAGGTTCAAGAAGGACTGTCGGGTGAGTTATTCTCGAATCGCCGGTACATCCGCAATATGCAATTGCTGACTGGGATACAGGTCTCTCCGACGCACAGATCGAAGAGCGCATCACCAACCTCGTGAAGCAGACCTCATAATGACCTTCTCTTTTTTTAATTCACCGCAATTCTCATCTGCCCCATGTCTCTGCCGCAATTGCGCGTTTTGCCGTCCTACAATCAGTGTATCTATAGATGAAAATCGAACCAACTTTCACGCATCACTTTTCGCTCAGCTCGAGAAAATACTCCATCAAACAATCCGAGTCTTCTGCTTGGCTATCTTATCTTGCTACTTATTATTACAGCGCACAAGACAATTGTCACGGTCATCATTCTCGCTATTGCACTATGCTATACAAATCAAACACCCAACCAAGATCAATTGAAACTTCAACCCAATTTATTCTCACAGCGAAGAACTGGCATTTCCAACCTCTCCAAACCGATACTGCGCCCAACTCATACTTCCCTCCGGGAATGTCCAAAGTCGTTTCCCGAGATCCTGACCTGCAGCACCGGCTCCAACATGAATCGGCAGGAGATGATCAAAAGTCGGGTGCGCCTGTCTAGCATCCGGTCTGTCCAACAAGACCGTCAAAGCATTTTCCCGCTCTTCCGGTGCGGTGGTAACGGCATCCTTCAGCGCTTCGTCGAAACTAACAGTGTAAGGTTGTGGCTGTGGCTTCCCCATAGCAAACCGCATATCACGCAAATTGTGCACCGCCATACCAGACACAATAATCAGGATATTTTCCTCGCGGAGGCGAGAAACTGCCTCTCCCAGACGGTAGTGCTGGGTCGGGTCTTCGGTATCGAAGAGGGAGACCTGGACAACTGGGACGTTGAGTGGGTTGTCATCCGGTTCAAAGGCTGTAGTCGCACACACAACATCGCATGGTTAGAATTCGCATACACCAATAAAGTTGGCCCATTCTGGTAACGGAGAGAACATACCACACTTGAAACTGGCCCACACTCCATGATCCAGTCCACGCTTCACGCCCTTAGCGTCGATTCCTGCTTCCTTCAACAGGTCAAGTACCCTATGCGATACTTCCTTGCTTCCCACATTTGGATACTTCTCTTTGTAGTAGTGATCCGGGAATCCATAGAAGCTGTAATAGCATACTCATCAGCTACCTTTCCTGCAATTCAGTACATCCACGGGTTGATGGATGCCGCTTATAGATTTGGAAACATACTCATAAATCAGATCTGTCGTCTCGGCTGTGTTCACATAGATTGTATCCTTGCCACCCTGCCAATGCGCGGAGAATACTACGACAGCACGAGGCTTCACTTTGGTAGTGATCTCACGGCCGATTTGGCCAAGTTTGCGGTATGCTGGGTGCTCCTCGTTATACATGATGTTAGGCTAGAGGAGAATTAGCATATATATTTTGATTCAACGACAAGATAATCGCATAGTAGGGGTATCTGAGACGTAAATTTGCACGGAGTATAGAGACAACAAAGTGCACTCTATATCCAGATGTCAAAATGTCAAGCAACTCACCCCACCATGACTCAAGAAATAAATGGGAGTCTTCATTTTGAAAGAAGTCTGATTTTCAATAGACGATGTCTTTTCTTTCCAAACAGCTGCGCTTGTAACAGCAACGATAGAAGCAGAAGCGGATAGAGGACTTGTAGCTGAACGAGCAGCAGTCGAAGATCCGAAAAGACGTCGGAAAGCGAACAGGTTGGTGGTTTCGCTGTTGCAGAGTAGAGCAACAAGAATACCAAATATGAGGGGAAGCAGCAATATAATAATTAGCTTGCGACCGCTTTGTATATTGAACGCGTTTGTTGTCTCGGGATTAGGATTCTGATTGTTATTTTGCGAACTTGAAGTTTCCGAAGACATATATTCCGGTTTGATGCACCAGAAGACGGTAAAGGCGTTTGTGGCAACAATAGGTTTGTTAAATAAAGGACTCAGAAGTCAGGGCCCTGTCAAATGCTGACTACACAGTACAACCGTATAGCGTAATAATTGGTCAGGATTAGAGCATTTGAAGTTAACATTTGAGAAACACAGTTGCTTCCGAAGTATCTGGAAGCCGATACATAAGCCGAGCCGATGTGTGTAAGCCAGCGCGGAATGAGCCCGCTCGGTGATACGGATATACTATGTAACATCAACGGGTCGAAAACATCGTGATTCAACTTTTGAACCTTGGAAATGTCGATAAAATGTTCGATAATATTCGTAATAAATGTAAAGCCATAATAAATCACACCATAGCTATCAGTTCTATTACAATGCAAATGCAGCCAGACCTAGCTCCAGGATATTCGCCCCATTGTAACCGTACCGATCATATCTCCGTAGAGAGGCATCCTCCCAAAAAACCCTAGAACATGAGAGAAGAGCAAAAAGAGAAAATTGGAATCAAGAAAGAGTAGAAAGTGCTGCGAGGAAGTGAAGAGGGTGCAGTGCAGAAACCAGAGATTGTACAGCCGAAACCAAACTGACAGGCTCTTTCTTATAGAACGGGGCATTGTCGTCGTCGGAAAGGGGGATTTGTTAGGTAGAAAGATACATAGATGGGAGAAATCAGACATAGGCAAAAGCATAAGTTGCGCCAGAAGCATTCGTGATTTGGGAATTATCGCAAAAACAGCAGGAAAAGAAAAGAAATTCGACAATCATCAGGGGAAACATTTTACATCAACACACAGTCACCATCACTTTGTTTGTTGACAGCTGAACGAGAGAGACGGGTCTTTTGCATCCGACCTCCGCCTTTCTTGAGTTCTTCAAGACGTTCTCTGGCCTTGGGAAATCCTTGTGCTGTAAAGAGACAGTAGAGTTAGCAGGTTTTCACCAGAAGACGGGGGAGGAGAGTTATAGATGTCACTTACCAGCTGCACGCCAGTACCATCGCTTGGCGTCATCGAGATTGGCAGCAGCGCCGATTCCAACTTCGGTGAAGTAACCCATTGCGTACTCGGCTTTAGCAAGACCAGCCACGGCCGCTTTTCGGGCCCAAAGGTAGGCCTCAGTGTCACTCTGTTGCAGGACACCGTCTGATCCAGTCAAGTACCAACCACTGAGCGCAAGCTCACTTTGATGTTCACCCTGGGCAGCAGCACGAGTATACCAGATAATACTCATGCGGTTGTCGACGGGACATCCCATTAAGCCATATTCATAGGCTGTACCAAGACGGAATTGTGAGAACTTGTAGCCCAGCTCGGCGGCTTGATGGAAGAGCTGACTAGCGTATGCCTCATCGCGAACAATAGAATCGTTACCGGAGGCGGTTTGATACATGAGAGCCAGCTCATGTAGGGCGTGAGGGTTCTCTTCATCAGCACGCTCAGCAGCGCGCTTCAGCCATGATACACCTTCACGAGGACTTCGAGGTTGTCCCAGCAAGCCCTTCAGATTGATCATACCCATCTTGTACATCGCAGGCGTGTCACCCAGAGCCGCAGCACGCTTGTACCATTGAACGGCCTTGAGCGGGTCTCGCTTGGTTCCACCACCTTCCTCCTGTCCGATCTCGCTGCATACAGCCACGCGATAAGCGGACTGGGCATGGCCAGCCTTTGCGGCTGAATGGTAAAGATTAAATGCCTCCTTGGGATCAGCTTCTAATCCAAGTCCACCTTCGCCGTAACAGTCGGCTAGGAAGAATTGTGCATCTGGGTAACCGCTCTGAGCCAGTTTCTTCAGAATCTTGTGCGCATCCTGATGATACTTCTCCTGCGCCTTGACTTTCGTTTTAGGATCAAGACGAGTGTTTTCGGCCGCAAGGACAGTGGCAGCTTCTACCAGCTTTTTAGCTAGGAGGAGTGACGTTGCCTGATCGGCGGGGTTGCCTCGTGCTTTTTGTTGCAGTTTCTCCAGTTCCTGTGCTGAGACAGGTGTCTGGCCATCTGGTGTCGCTGGCAAGGGAGCAGCGGGGGCCTGAGAAGGAGCTGGAGAGTTATTGTAGTTCCTGACGGGGGCGGGTTTCGCTGCTTGATCGTGACCTGGTCGGAAGGGTGGCGGGGGAGAAGGTAAGGCGTCAGGACTTTGTTGAGCGTCGGGTGCTTGATGTTGCTCATAGGAGTATCCGGCTTGCATTGGAGGACCGGGAGGGCCGGGAGGACCACCGTAAGCTGGAGGAGCATGAGCAGGGAAATATCCACCAGATTGATCATAGCTGCCTGGAGAAGGCGCATATCCAGAAGCTGCTGGGGAGGTGTCGCCTCCGCCAATATCGAAATTGAACCCAGCATTTTCAAATTGATTCGGCGCAGTGCCCTGTCGAGGGGCTCCCAAGCCTCCATCAGGGCTATAAGCAGCATAGTGGCCACCGGAAGTGGAAGTTGGCGAAACAGGAGTTTGTACATTTGGCTTTGGTGCCTCCAATGCCATCTCATCTATTGGGCCATTCTTATGAGGAAGGGGAATGGCATCAAAATTAGGCATTTCAGGCTCATCTTCGTGGCTGCTGTCGTAGTAGTAGCTATCCAAGAATTCCTTGGGTGCGTATGAAACACGGTTGGGCGGATCAGGGGGCGGTAGCATCCGGGGATCCATATCAGGCCGTCCGCGTGGAGGACGCATACCGCCGGCAGTGTTGGGACGTGGAGGAGGCATGTCGCCCATTGGACCACCACCTGGAGCACCATATTCGTCATAGGGTGCACCGTGCGGGGCTTCTCTTAGTGGCATCGTTGCGCTTCGCGAGGGCCCTGGGGGTCCTGGCCCCATAGGTGGCCGTCCTGACCGTGGCGGACCTGGGTAACCTCCCCTTCCTCGACCAGGAGGTGGTCCTCGTGGTGGAGGTGCGCGCATATCTGGTCTTCGTCCATTTGATGTATGTGGCCGGGGTGGTGGTCGGCCATTAATGTCCATTGCGGCCATGTCTCGTTCTAGACCTCCGGGTGGGGGACGGCGATTTCGCGGGTCTCTTGGGTCTCGGGGATCTCTGGGGTCTCTGGGGTCTCTTCCAGGTGGGACTGCAGGAAATGGGCTGTCGAAACCTTCGCCTTGTCGAGGACGGCCTCCCGCTATAGATCGGAGTTGTCAGATTGCGATCCGAAGAAAAGGGTTCACATGCACTTACGAGTCCTAGATCGCTTGTCTGATGGTGGTCTGTCACGAGGTTGGCCACGTCGACTGTCATATCCTGGAGGAGGCCGGCCTGAAACTGACCCTGGAGGTCCTCCGGGTGGGCGCATCGGGCGTGGCTGTCCCCTGGGTGGTCCAGAGGCAGCAGCACCCGGTGGAACGCCGTATAATGAGTTTTCGTATGCTGAATCCGAATATCCAGAGTCTGAAGGTGCGTATCCGCCTGGTGAGTTGTACATGGCATCAGGCGCATAACCACCAGGGGCCGAGGCAGGGGCCGGAGAATTATTGTACTGCCTCATAGGCGGGGGTCGCTGAGCAGCCGATGGAGGGTATGCCATGATTCTGGCTTGTAAAGGGGAGGTCGCGTCGCTCCCCTTTTTTTATTTTCTCTTATCTCTGCGCAACTCTCAGGAGGTTGTTGGTGCAACCGCGCGGTCTCGGATGCAAGGAGACTCAAGGGCTACCAAACCGTCAGTTTACATGGAACACGAGTCACCCCGCAAAATAGGGCACGTGCCCTTAGAAGAATTATACATTCCAAGAAACAAAAAGAACACTTACCTTCAACAGAGGAGAGAAAAGAATGTGAAGATTCAAGACGCGGGGGAAACGGGAATTTGAGAGGAAACAGGTGACTTTAATAAAAACCCCCGACCCACTTTCAACGCCGTCATGGTCTTTTCATCCTTCAGATTAAACGGCACCTTTTAAACGGTTTGCCTAAGGGGAAATCTTGGCAACCACGGTTCCGAGTGGATCAAGATAATAATTTCTAAGATGAAATGCTAATTCTCCTACAGAATGTGCAGGATATACAAAAAGAGAACGCGCGCGGTACTACTCCTACAGGACCCCCAAATACCTGTGTACCTGACGATCAGGGGCATAAAAGCGCGCAAGTACATGGGAGTACTGGATTCCGTGTCCTTAGTCCCATATACAATCAGGTACAATCAGGTACAAAATCCTCCAGCCGCTCGGAGAAATCACACGGACCACTCTTAGTGTCCACTGCAGGTATCACATTGCGGCTTACGGAGTACTTTGTCGCAAGTGTTAAGGATTTGTTTCCATCCTCTTGGCCCATTCTACAATTGGAATTTCTCCTTTCTGATTCGATCAAGCATAATTCTGTAGGGCTTGACAATGTTTTACAAGGGCCCCCACTCAGATATGACCGAGAAATTTTGTGCCCGACAAAGACTTCCTTCACAGGAGATTGGATGCCGATCGAATCCATAATGACGCAGGGTCCCTGACCCAACATTCGATTCAAATAGTTTAGTCATTGTAAGACCATAGGCACCAATAATATTCACGAATGAAGCATTAAGGAAGAAGAGCGAAACAATTGAGACACAGATCCTCTATAGTACAGAATACCAGAAAAAGATATCTTATCGACGTCACAGGGTCTTAGCGTGTGTGGGGAACCATTGTAAAGAAGAAAAAAAGAAACCAAAACTTTAGCTCAAATAGTTCAGAATCATATTCGAATGTGAATCGAAGCCACTTCCCGTCCGATGGGGAATTATGAGACATGCTGCGCCACTTCAAATCATGGTACTAGCCACTACTGCGCCACATACCGATCCCGCAAATGAGAGCTACGATGATGCAGATGATCTCCATGCACGCTGTGTCTCACCCTTGACCCTCCAAAACACGTCCCAATCCGAATATACGGTCACATCCTTTCGGCCTCACGCGCATCCATCACTTGCAACCTCCGGAAGACGCAAATTCCGAAACATCCCCACTGAACGTCCGATAACTCCGCGCCAAAGAAAACCCATCCCATCATGTCTCGTGCTGGATTGTGGGCGAAGGTCATCATTGGGTGAGTGTGGAACCGAGCACATGGGTCGTGTGAACTGGGACAGAGAAATTGATTGGGTTTCTATTAGCGGTATCGCCATCTCCGTTGGAGGTCCTGCCTTCGTGGAATACATCCGACCCACGGACGAAGAACTCGTGAAGCGATACAACCCGGATCTACAGAAGCGAAGTGCCGAGCAGGGCGAGCGTCGGGCACAGGAATTCGACGATTACGTCAAGAAGTTGAAGGAATGGTCCAAGTCGGATAAGTCAAGTACGTGCCTAGTCAGAATGGCTACGTCTGTGGTCCTCTGGACTCTGATGCTGATACATTTCCTTTCTAGTTTGGTTCGCTGCGCAAGAAGAGCTTGATCAGAAGCGTGCTTTGGCCGAAGCCCAAAAAGCCAAGGCAAAGGAAGAGACTCGAGTACAACGGGAGGAGATGCGCAAGGAGATGCTGGGCAAGGAATAGATATCATCGCTTTAACGGTTACTGGCGTCCCTGTGACGGCGTTCGATTTATTGATTTTCTCTGGGGATATTTTTGGCTCACATCTTTCCCTGAGAATTACCCATGTGAAGCTCCCACATGCAGGCGCCTTTCGATACTTCTATGATAATAATGGTGTGTACGATATGCTAGTTGGATTGGATGAGGATGTATTTGTATATTGATATCCCTCTCTCCTCAAAAGATGTTCTCATACTTGAAACCAATTAAATTTGAAATCTTAATGACTTTTGCGATCACAACTGGAAAATGATGCTCTAGTAGGACTTGAGTATCACTATGCATGCCGTGGTTCTTAATCCTCGGGGTGACATACTAGTACTTCAAGTTACTACTAGTGGCAGGCTTTTCATGTCGGAGATCTGGACATCTGGAGGCCTGATGCAACAGTAAACATAATATTCAAAATGTTCAATTCCAGTAGTACGCAGTGTCAGCCCTGTGCTCATTGGAATGATCCAATGCTAACATCCGGAACGATTTGGCCTCGGGATTCGCAATTTTCTTGCCTCGCATTGGAGGTTCACATACTTACTAGTAAAAAATGCCCACTAGTTCCTTCAGTGGATGTGGGAATATTTACAATAGCCTTCCGGAATTGAAATCATAAAGACTGTAGCAATTGAGCACCAGGGGTTACATTTTATCCGATTCAAATGTAGCCACAGGGAACTATCTGACTACAGCCCTGGAGTGTACCACCCTTAGCTTTCCTCGGCTTTAGCTACCAAGCTACTCATATTTCATGCAAGGAGACATTCTGCTCCGATCAGTCCGATTCCACGTTAGTTCGGAGAAATCCCCACTGTCGATCGGCAGTTCGATGGCTGTGTACATTTTTAGTCATCCCTGCAGACCTCGGGAGTTGTGATGAACAAGGATGTGGCGGCAGATCACGAGACTTTATTATGTCAATATAATTGAAATCTAGTGAACTGTATAGGCTGAGTTGCGCTTAATGTTCAAGTTGAGTGGTGACAAGGTTAGCCGTACGGATCCGGGGCGTGTTACTAAGATTAGTATCCGCAACGCGTTCCTCAAGCAACGTGTTATACTTGGGGGGAAAATCTGTAGGCAGCCACGTACTTCTAATTTAACAAGAAAAAAAAGGGAGATCAGAAGGATTTTGCAGTTATGAAAATTCAAACAGTAGTTGCGAGACCAATTGGCAATATATTAATATGAAAATATCTATAAAATTCATGTTAGAATATGATCGAAGACGTAGCTGTGGCTTGTTTGTAGTAGATTGCAGCTCATTTCCCAATCCTAGATCATATGCAAGAGATGCTTGCCAATCCCACAAAACAGATCAGCCCCTCAATGACAACAAAAACAATCAACATAGCCTCGTAGAGATCCTTCCCCAGTCGTCTGTATTTGAGGCTTATCCTTTTAACCAAAAATAAAAAGAAAGTGTGTGTCTAGTCGCTTTGAGACAGCGCCACGCTCACGTGACTCCAAACCCGCCATCAGCGGCAACTCCAACTTGTCAGCTTCACAGGCAATCCCTCCGTTCATCTCAAGTCCCCTCACGTCCTTCACCTCCCTTACTATCCAGTGATTTGCGACCTCTCTCACTTGACTACTATCGTCAACGTCCCCTCCTACCCCTTTCAGTCTCCTTGGCAACGACCTTGGTTGGTTTACCCCCGTCCAAACAAAGCGTCCCTGGCTACTTTATCGAGGTAGCCTGGTCGCTAATCATCCGCCCACGAAACCATATCTAAGACTTTTGATATTAGTCCCGATCTTCACGATGTCCAGCAACGAACAGCCCTACGACCCTTATATCCCGGCCAACCAGACCGGAGCCACAGCCGGTGCCTCCCAGCAGAATGGCAATCAGCGAACTGCCGCACTGCAAGCGGTTAGTACCCTTATCCTCCCTTGATACATACATGGCAGGCTCTCGAACATAAAACCGAAAGCTTTCGCATGATTTGTCTGTCTGCTTTGCGCGCAAGACGATGCGCGCTGCTTGATAATCGTCGAGGACACCAGTATTTGTGGCAACCACGACTAACATGTATCCTCTATTAGCAAATCGATGATACCGTCGGTGTAATGCGCGAGAACATCAACAAGGTCTCCCAGCGTGGTGAGCGCCTGGACTCCCTGCAGGATAAGACCGACAACCTGGCAGTATCGGCCCAAGGGTTCCGCCGGGGCGCCAATCGCGTGCGCAAGCAGATGTGGTGGAAGGATATGAAGATGCGTGTATGCCTGGTTATTTGCGTGATCATCCTTTTGGTGGTTATCATTGTGCCCTGTAAGTCACGTCGATCGTTTATAATGGATCTGTTTGAGCCTCGCTGGGGAACATCGGATGTCGGATCCGGGTATGGACATGCGACGCTAACATCGATCGACAGCTGTCGTAGCAACACGCTAAAGGGTGGGCCGGTAATTACCACGCATAAGCCATGCGCAACGTTGTTCTTTCTTTTTTCATATGGGAACATGGGATCTTGAATTTTTACTGGGTTTACTATTGTTGAGGCCATGGAGCCCCATCGTTTTCCTCCCCAGCTGCTAATACCTCCTGCTGTTTTGTTGTTTTTCTTTGGGCGTGTTCTGAATGACCAATATGCTTCTTGACTCTCTTTTTTGTTTCTCATTCTAGGCCCCTTTGTGGGCCTGTCACGAAATGAGCTGAATCCTAGTCCTTGCCGACTAGGTGTATCCCCTGACCGCTACTTACTCGTTTGTTTTGCTTCTCCAAATGAACGAGATCTCCGTGGTAGGAAAGGGGGAAAGATGTAAATGATACTGCTACTGATGCTGTGTTCGAGTATGTTACCATTATGCAACTTGGAAAAATTCTCTGTCCGTTCTCTTCTAGTATTAAATCAGCCAACAGCCATGACCAGGTGGAAGCTCCGCCCGTTCCCGTCTAAGCTCGAGCTGTCCTGAGTCTGGTAAATGCAAGCGACCTACGTAGACTCCATTATTGTCTCCATCCATGGACTTAACCGATTTGTTCTGCCCGGTTTGTTTCGCAACTTGCCGATTGATAACACATGTGCAGGACCCGCCCAGTAAGAGGGTCCTTCTCAGGAACCAATCCTCTTTCCCGGTCAGATTCCGAGTCGATTATTCGGGCAGACCTCGTGTTTACCACAAGCGGGACTAGACAAATCCAGGCTAAGTCAGAAGGCTGGGTGGAGGAAGTGGATAGTTGCGTGGCGGGCTGGAACGAGTAATATCCATGGAGAGGATCAGATAACTGGGACTAGATCCAATTCGGATGACGTTTCAAGGGATCTCGGAGCAACTGAGGTCACGGTCCATAGTGGGTTGTTTCCAAGGTTCTTTGATCTTTTTTTTCTTCGCTGTCTTTCTTTTCTTGGTACTAAAGAATTTATTTTACGGGGCTAGATTTCGCTTGTTCAAGGTGGAGGTGTCTTGTACTGCCGATCCCTGTGAAGAATCTTTCCGCCAGGGAAATTTAGTCCTATAACGTATACTAGTACAGGTAGGGTTGGGCACATCGTCATTTGGACCTTAACTACGGGCGAAATCTCGTTGGCCCCGGGGCTATTTTGCTTTTTCTGATATTAGATATGCAGCTACTCTGATTCGTAGTATAATAAAGTCGCGCTTGGAGAGGTAGAGAGATATTTAAATCAATCGTAAACCCCATAAATTCTTGGATATAAAAAACCACTCATCCTCCTCCCTCAAGTTGAAAACGATAAATCGCTCGCTAATCCATCGGCTCCACCGCCTTTCTCCATTGGGGAACCTGACCTCCGAGGGCCGGCCGTATTGTACCGTTGTACTGGTATCAGGAAAATCTCTCCAGAGTTAGTCACCTCCAGATAATTCCCCTCTCCCACCTCCACTTTCACATTTTCCTAGAATCACTCTTTCACTTTATCTTTCTTTTTCTCTATTTAAAAAAAGGGGGTTGACTCCCTGTTAACTTGCAAATCTCCCAATTGCAGCTGCCGCATGTTGGTGAGCAAGATGCTGTCCCTTCGCTCCGCTGTGCGGAGAGCTTCTACTAAGCCCCTCCGATCCCTCTCCGCACCGCTCACTGCCTCTCCTCTTCGTGGTGTTGCTGCCCGTGCCGTTTCTACCCCTCTGCGCCAGGGCCGTGGTTACTCGCGTGCTACCGATCCTCACCTCAGCTCCACTCGCAACACTGTGGTGCAGTTGTTGAGCAACATCGGCTCCAAGCGTGAGGTTCAGCAGTACCTCTCCCACTTCACCTCCGTCTCTTCTCAGCAGTTCGCGGTTATCAAGGTTGGTGGCGCCATCATTACCGAGCACCTTCAGACCCTGTCCTCCGCGCTCGCTTTCCTCAACCATGTCGGCCTTTACCCGATCGTCGTTCACGGTGCCGGTCCCCAACTCAACCGTATGCTGGAGGCTGCTGGTGTCGAGCCCCATTTCGAGGACGGAATCCGTGTCACAGATGGTAAGACCCTCGCGTTGGCCCGTAAGCTGTTCCTCGAGGAGAACATGAAGTTGGTGGAGGAGCTGGAGCGTATGGGTGTGCGTGCTCGTCCTTTGACTGCCGGCGTTTTCTCCGCCGACTACTTGGACAAGGAGAAGTACAATCTGGTTGGCAAGATCAATGGCGTTGACAAGAAGCCCATTGAGGCTGCTATTGCCGCTGGTTGTCTCCCTATCCTGACCTCCATGGCTGAGACCCCCGATGGTCAGGTCTTGAACGTCAACGCGGATGTTGCTGCCGGTGAGCTTGCCCATGCTCTGCAGCCGCTGAAGATTGTCTACCTGGCTGAGAAGGGTGGTCTGTTCAACGGTGACACTGGCGAGAAGATCTCCGTCATCAACCTGGATGAGGAGTACGAGCACCTCATGAGTCAGTGGTGGGTCCGCCACGGTACTCGCTTGAAGATCAAGGAGATGAAGGAGCTTCTGAGCGATCTTCCTCGCTCTTCCAGTGTGGCTATCATCCACCCTGCTGATCTGCAGAAGGAGCTGTTCACCGACTCTGGTGCTGGTACCCTGATCCGCCGCGGTAACAAGATCCACGTCAAGACCTCTCTTTCTGAGTTCGAGGACCTCCAGGCTCTGAAGGATGTTCTGGTTCGTGACCGTGAGGGCCTGGATGCTCGCGCTGTTGTTGACCGTTATGTCGAGGGCCTTAAGGAGCACGACTTCAAGGTTTACTACGATGACCCCATGGAGGCTCTGGCTGTTGTCCTGCCCCCTCAGGAGGGCTCTTTGATCGCCCAGATGGCTACTTTCACCATCACCAAGTCTGGATGGTTGACCAACGTTGCCGACAACGTCTTCGCTAGCGTCAAGAAGGACTTCTCCAAGCTGGCTTGGACTGTCAAGGAGGACGATGAGAACCTGACTTGGTTCTTTGACAAGGCTGACGGCAGCCTGAGCCGTGACGGTGAGGTTCTCTTCTGGTACGGTGTCGAGGAGGGTGAGGAAGTCAAGCAGCTGGTTCAGGAATTCACCAAGAACGGCCGCCAGATGTTCGGTGACATCAACCTCGAGTCCCGCCTCCACCGCGCCCACCAGGCTGCTTCCCTGCCCAAGGGCTTCGGTGCCAGCGGTGCCTCCGCTGAGCAGAAGCGTGCCTTCTCTTCCACCTCCAACGTTCTGCGTGCTTCCCGCGCTGTGCGCCCTGCCGTTGCTGTCAAGGGTATCCGCACTTACGCTACCACCAACCCCAACCCTCCCCTCGGTGAGAAGAACGCCTCCAACTCTACCCCTGCCAAGGTCGCTCTTATCGGTGCTCGTGGTTACACCGGTCAGGCTTTGATCAACCTGCTCAATGCCCACCCCAACATGGATCTCCGCCACGTCTCATCGCGTGAGCTTGCCGGTCAGAAGCTCAAGGGCTACGACAAGCGCGAGATCATCTACGAGAACCTCAGCCCCGATGATGTCCGCAAGATGTCCGCCAACGGTGATGTTGACTGCTGGGTTATGGCTCTGCCTAACGGTGTCTGCAAGCCTTTCGTTGACGCTGTCGACGAGGGTGCTGCCCAGGGCAATGTCATTGTTGACCTGAGCGCTGACTACCGTTTCGATTCCAAGTGGACCTACGGTCTGCCCGAGCTGGTCGACCGCTCCAAGATCGCCCGTGCTACTCGTATCGCCAACCCTGGATGTTACGCCACTGCTGCTCAGCTCGGAATTGCTCCCCTTGTTCCCTTCCTCGGTGGCCAGCCTACCACTTTCGGTGTTTCTGGCTACTCCGGTGCCGGAACCAAGCCCAGCCCCAAGAACGACGTCAACTTCCTCACCAACAACCTCATCCCTTACAGTCTGACTGATCACATCCACGAGCGCGAGATTAGCTCTCAGCTCGGTACCAGCGTTGCGTTCATCCCCCACGTTGCCGTCTGGTTCCAGGGTATTTCTCACACCATCAGCATTCCTCTCAACAAGGAGATGACATCTCGTGACATCCGCAACATCTACCAGGACCGTTACGCCGGTGAGAAGCTCGTTAAGATCGTCGGCGAGGCTCCCCTTGTTAAGGACATTGCTGGTCGTCACGGTGTTGACATTGGTGGCTTTGCTGTTCACTCCAGCGGCAAGCGTGTTGTTGTCTGTGCCACTATTGACAACCTGCTTAAGGGTGCCGCTACTCAGTGTCTCCGTAAGATTTCCCCAACTCGAATTTCCCCAAGTCCATCATACTAATATTCATTTACAGAGAACATGAACTTGGCTCTGGGTTACGATGAGTACCAGGGTATCCCCCTCGAGTAAGCGCTTGATCAATATATCCCAAGCTGCTCATTTATGTATGAAATATGGCTATAAAGTGGTCCTCACTTCGTTGCTTCCCATTGTCTTATAATCCTCGTGCATCGTAAGAGTCACGATGGGTGTTGTAGGGTTTGCAGTGAACCCGTCTCCGGATAAAACTGTCTTTTTTATGTCTTGGTATCGATCAGCAACCTGATCTACTATCCCATTTTTTGGCCTGATTGTGTCTATCTACATTGTTCTTCTGCGTGTTCAAGGAGCTATTGCTCTGTTGATGCTGGTGTCTTGTCCCATGTCGCCATTTTGTCTCGTTTAGATTCCATGGATTCTTGATCGTCTCTTTCCCTCTTTTCTTTCTCCTTCTCCTCCGATTCTCTATATTCGCCTCATTTATTGCGAAGCTCTTGTTCCATCTACGGATTATTTGGTATAGTAGACATGCTTTGGGGGCACTTCAGACACTAAAAAAGTAAATTCTTTGCAATATAAATCATTTATAACTATTGACTTGCATGTACTGCCACTATGATATTATGGAAAGGGCTCTAGGTATCAAATATTGTAAAACGAGATGAAAGAGTGTTCTGCTTGAGGTTGCTGAGATGGGATGGAGACTTCGTTGTCTGTCACGCATCATGCAAACATGCTGTGACTTGGTCGCAACTCTCACTTTCTCTCACCACCAGTTCCTTTTATTCACTCTTCCTAATTCCATGATCATATCCTCCCCTCAATCATTGACTGCATCTATCTCCTGTGGTTGATACTTTCAGAACCCTCCATCACCCCGAATTCCTATCATCCACACGGCCCATCTCATTCCCTTGGACCTGAAGCTTGCTAGCGAGTGACTTACCTTCGCATCAAGATATCCTCTACCACAGCTACTTGACACAGATACGAGTGCCAATTGACACCCTCCATCATTAACCTTTGCAGCAACTGTGCATCCGTTACCGTTGACTCGCCAATATGTTCTACAGCCATGAAAGTAAGTCACCATCAACAGTTCAGCCCATGAAGGAAGCGAGAACACCATGCTTATAAGCCGCCGTAGTCCTCACATCGCCCGAGCATGGGGTCGCAACCATCTGGTAAGTAATTTTCCAACCTTGACTGGTCTTCGAGAAAGCGGCTCACACTCACAGGCTCGTCGCGACACTTGGTTCGCGATCGATTACTCGACGGGTCAATCGAAAGGCAATTTTAGATGTTGACGTCCCCGAGGCGTGCAGAGTGATAACCAACCCCCAAGCGCCCATGGCTTTGCGACTGCAAGGAAGTTTGCTGTATGGTCCCCGAGAAATCAACTCAGCCCAGTTCAAACAACCAACTTACTTCTGAAACCAGGTACGGCGTTTCACGAGTTTACCATCAACAATGTGGTTATACTCTCCTCGACGCGCAGACCATGCATGATAAGATGATCTCCACGCTGAAGCTCCTTCCGGGAGGAGGGTTGGATCCGACTGCTGGGCAAACAAAGTATGAGCCGTCGCCGCCTCGATTCGAATACCCAAACACTGCTAATCAAACTTATACAGACCGAGTACCCTAGTCTTACCATACGATCCATCATTCCTTCCAGAGACGAATCTCCCGGGATTGGACTTTGATTTCTCTTTATTCGACATCGGAAACCAAAACGAGTCGGGTCAGCCTTTTAGTCAGTGGATAAAATCTCCTCCTGGTAGTCACTCCAGTGAGTCTCGTATCAGCGTGCGACTTGACCTTGGCTCGGACGATATGATTCACGACGCGAGAATGATTGGAATGGAGAATTTGGTGTCGCCTTCTCGAAAGCGTGGTCTCTTCGGCACTTCCGCCGGGGAAGAAGTTCTGGGGGATGAAGCAGGTGTCTTACTCCAGCCTGACTTCGAGTTTGATGAAACCGGCGCGCTCGTTGAACTAGATGCAACTCAACTCTCACCTCGGAAACGACAAAAGCTCAGTACACATGGAAGCGAAAACCAAGATGAGATCCCAGTTCCTGGAAATGATAACATTGGTGAAGACTTGATGGATCTTGATCTTCCTGCCAGAGCAGAACAGGAAGATGTGAATTTACCCGGCGAAGAGCCCGTCCCGAACCAGGAACAGCCAGCAGAGGAGGAGGTGCAATCTATGACCCAGCGTCAGCGTCGCCAGAGAACTCGAATTATCAGAAACATCGACCCTGATAATGCGACTACGCTACGCAACTCAGAGCTCGCTCAATGGAACGATGGCTATATTGAAAACATGGCGATCGCATCCAAGCAAAAGCAACAGAACAAGTTGCAGACGATCACCAAGAAGAACGCTATATTCTGCGTCTTTGGGCAGGGCATCGGGTCCGTGGGTACCGGCTTAGGTTTGGGAAAAGAGCCTCACCCTCTGGGGCAGTTCGCAGGCGAAGCACTCTACAACATGTTCTTCGAGGACGACGAGGAATCGAGAACCAACGAAGACACTCACAACACCGGCGGAGAGAGTGTAACCGCCACACCTCAGCAATCTCGAGCTCAAGGTAGAGTACCTGACTCTGTCGATATTGAAATCGGTCGACAGGCACCCTCCAGTGTACTAGATGAACACTCCTCCCAGATGCCATGGAACATCAGCGCCTCCGCACTCAGCTCCCGAATGGGCCCTCTGGGAAGTATCGGCGGTGTCTCAGCCACAGTGGTCAGTACAGGACTCAGAGAGCCCAGCCTCCAAGGACAAGCATCAGCTACCGGAAGGGTGGGACGTTCCCGAGGTCGTCTTACCAGTGCCAGTCCCCTCTCAGGCCGTGGATACCTTGATCCCCACGAAAGACAAAGCAGTCTCTCAGCCCTAGGTCTCGACGATGCGCTAGAGGGTCTCGAAGAAGATCTCGACATTACACGATATCTGGAAGGCGAGCTCGCAACCGATAACGAAGATATCCACGCACTCTCACGACGTGCTTCGGCGATCCATCAGGTAGCCGAACAACTTGATCAAGAAAGTTTGAATTTCTTCGATTTCATCCAAGACCGCGCGCAGGAGAAAAGTGGTGATAAACCCATGTTGGCGTTTTCGGAGTTACTGCCTCCTACACAGACGTCCCGCGCTGTTGCTACGCAGGGTCTCATGAATGTGCTCACGCTTGCGACCAAGGGTGTTCTTACCGTGGAGCAGGAACCTTATCGTGATGTGGGCACTGAGGTCTGGGGTCAGCGTTATGATTATGGAGAAATCTTCATGCGGATGTAAGTCTGCCTGCGCTACGGCCTTGCTCTCGTTTCAGAGTGATTCCGGATGATTCTTCTGGCTTGGAAATCGGCGTGCTGAGGATTAGGGGAGGTTCATTATTATTTTTCTCGTTATTTCTTCATGGTTGATCTAGTATGCATTTACTTATTTCTAGGATGCAGGAGAGTTAGGCTATTACGAATTTATGGTATTTTTTTTCTCGCCTTTATTTTGAAATTTATCAAGTAAAACTTTCAAAAATGTTTACTAGTGTGATGAGTCGATGATGACATCTGGAAGGGTGAAAATTTGAGCGTAGTACTGATCCGGTGCTCACCGGCGAACATCAAGCTGAATGAGATCCCAAGGTAAAATGTTGAATCTAGAGTCAATCACTGTCAGTGGCAGTAGTAGGATCTCAGATCTGAAGTATATAAAAGTGCTAGTTGTTTACACGGGCAATCTTACCAGGAACCCGTAAGGCTCTCAGTATCGCGTATGGAGTAATGGAGTATGGAGTACGGGATACCAGAACATGGTGGAAAAACGCTTCAGTAACAATACTGGCATACCTGGACCGATCTATAGATCCAACATTTGAACATGTAGATATCGGTGGAATTGAGAGATAATTATTAGATATTAATAGTCAAGACTTCGCAATACTATTCACCTTAAGGCCTAGGTACCAATTGATATACCTCTTCCCATTCCTTTTTCTTGATTGTGCGTCTAGAAGGGGTGTTTTAACCGAGCGCGTCCGGGAACGTGCTGGAGCTTGGCGTCTAATCAGGGTAGAACCAGTTGACTAGCTGCTGTCATTTTGGATATTGAGAAGGACGAAAAGTTCGAATAGCCTTGGTCCACGAATATCTTTGTATCTGATTAAAATTGAAAATGCAAAACATGGAAGAATAATCTGGTTTGCTGTTTAGCTCGCATACCAGGTCGCCTATAGTTGACGCCCGCTTGGCGATGATGCGTAATCATGGATGTGTCGGAAAACTCTCACTTCACCAAATGGTCAGTAAGCTTAATTGTACAACTTTCGAAATACTCATGAAATAGATTTTTTCTATCTTGAACAGATCTAAAATACTGGTAAGTTATTTTGCTGTGATTTATTGCTGTGTAAAATGATGAGTACACAGTACACACGATACACAGTCTGAAATACTCCAAACCGGACTCATAATTACGCGCAGGTCAACAAGTAACGCGCCACTCGTATTCTCGTCTTGGTCTTTCCATTTCTTCCTTTTCTCTCCCCTAACTCAACTTACCCCCCACCCTTCAATCATCTCCTTCCCAAGGTCCCCCCTCGCGTTTGATCGCGTTTTTGTATCGTTGATCTTATTGGATTCGTCTCTCTTTCTTGACCTCTTTCACGATGGGTCGAACTGTCGACCAGGAGGTGCACGCGGCGTTTGTCGAGTTCCGCGCCAAGGAAGATGACAAGGTGCGTGACTGCGTATTTCGTAATATTTCAAACCCACCACCAGGCGTCACTAACATACGGAAAACCCGCGTTTTTGGGTGTTCTGCATTCTAGTGTCTCTCCGTTCAGTGTATCTACTGCCAGCAAATTCGCGCAAAGAATACTTCGCGACAGAAGCAACATCTCTTGGAATGTCCTGGCCTGCGTGGTCACCCTAACGCGCCACAAGCCACTCAGGCTGCCCAAGCCCCTAATGGCATCGGTCCTACCAATGGATACCCCGGTACCCCCAATGGTCCGACAGCTACTGCTCCCGGCCCAACAGGCCCTTCCATCCCAACACCAAATGGTACCTTGATGGGAAATGGTGTCAATCCTCATGCGACTCCGATCGGCACCCCGTTGGCCAACCTAAACCGTCCGCCTATGGCTACCCCAGGCCCGCCGCCTGTCAGCGTTCCTCCCGGTTCGGCGCCTTCATCTGTTCCTCCGCCGCGTCCTACCCCGAAATCAAAGTCCAAGCCGAATACTTCTAGCCTTCCGGCGCCCCCACTGGATGATGTGCACGCTGCGTTCGTTGAGTTCCGCGCCAAAGAAGAGGACAAGGTATGTAATTTAATTCTTCATGACATACTTCCGTACCGGGTGTATACAACACCTGCTTCGGTCTCGCATTTGTCAATTCGCGAAAAATAAGGTTGAGACGAAGCTAACAAGTTGATCGCAGTGTTTGTCAGTGCAATGTATCTACTGCCAGCAAGTCCGCGCAAAGAACACCAGTCGTCAGCGTCAGCATCTGCTGGAGTGTCCGACCTATCTCAGCGTCATGAAGGATTCTATTCCTGCCAACAACCTACTTCACACATTCCCGGAGGGTGACGTTGCGCGCTCGCTTCAGATCCCCGCTCCCACACTCGAACTTGATTTCCGTATGAGCATCAAGTTGAACCCCAAGGTTCCTGTTGGTCAGAGCATCTGGGGTCACCGCGAGTGGGTCTCGTTTGTTGGTGGTCAGTGGGCTGGCCGATGGGGTAAGGGTATTGTCTTGGTAAGTTCTTCGAGTATCCATGCATGCTGTTCCATCATTCTAACATTCAAAACAGCCCGGCGGCCAAGACGAACAGATTGTCACCAAGGACCAGACCACCAAACTTCGCGCGAATTACCTGCTCCAGACTGCCGAGGACCCCCCAGCCTTTATTATGGTCAAGGCTGAAGGTTGGCTCACCGGTGCTAAGGACATTCTCGAAAAGGTCAACGACCAGGGTCTCGCCGATGGTATCAACCCCGGTAGCTACAAGTACCGCATCAACCTCTCTATGGAAACTGGAGATGAGCGTTTTACCTTCCTCAACACCCTGATGTGGATTGGCAGCGGTTGCCGTCGCGGTCAAGAAGGTATGTCATCAAGTTCAACAACATCTTCCAAGCGACAATATACTAATTCCCTCTACAGTTATCTTTGACGCGTTCCGTGTCAACTAAACTTACATGATATTTTCACTATTGTGTCGTTCTTAAGCGTGTTGTTATTTTAGTGGGAAAATGGTGTTTTCTTCAGTATGCTTTCCATGGCGCTATTACGATCAGTCCTTCCAAGGTTTTTTTTACTTTATATTCGTGCGGATGAATTTGTCTCCAGAACCGTCGCGACATGTCACGCGAATTCCCAATCTAGCAAGTCGTCTTTCTTCGTTCGAATCGGCTTTTCCAGTCGTCTTCTCTTCTATGTATCTCTTATCTGAACTTCAAGTTGTTTTGCGCTATGGGCTCTGGGTCTCGAATACCATGATGAGATCGATGGATGCGTTCACTGTTAGCCCTGCTCACTCCCTGAGAGTTTCTTATTGTGATCTTTATTATGAAATTTTGGACTTTGCTTCTTTGCTGAATCTCCACTTTGTTTCTTGATTTTATGAGCTAACGTAATTTTGCTTAACGGTCGTTAGATTGATCTATGTCATTTATTCAAGCACTTGAGAGTTTAACGTCTTCGAACTAGACTCCTCTCGCGTAGATTACTATTACTAGTAGAGGACCTAATTTGTCTCGAGGGCTAGTAGTTTCACGTTCAATATATCCATCTACTCGAAACCTTACCTAGAATTGTTAAAAATGCTACGGCCTTAGTGTTAATACCGAGTTGCCTGTATCGAGTATTGTAGACGAGTTTTAGCGTTCCAAAGTTATAATTTCGGTATCCACTCGCCTGCATAGCAATACCACGATGTTAGAACCGTGAAAGAGTCAACTGGTATTGCAGAAAATTTCAATACGATATTCGAATTTTGAAACTTCGAAATCAACCTTGAATTTTAAAATCAGGACACCGATGATCAGACATCTTGGGTTTATTCTACCTTGTTTCACATAATGAATTATACTATGCTTCATGCTTATACTAATCCCACACATGGGCATCTGGGCAGTCAACCTTGGCAACTTGAATTCATGCACACGTGTTCCAAGAACTTACACGGTCATATTGCAATTCTTTCAAGATATTTCTATTCGCTTGGTTACTGGCTGGATTATCGACCACTTATACGACACCAGCCTCCAGATACTATGTTTTAACCGACTCAGATCCATAGCTTTCGCGCTTACTCCAGTGCCTCTTCCAAGGGGTTTGCACAAAAGAAACATCCTCTTCCTCCTTCACCTATACGAGCAACGGCCACCTTTGAAATCCAGGATCTACATCGAAAGTCTGTAACCAAGTGTGAGCGATTGATCTGAAAACGGCGAAGCAGTTTGGTCACAACACCTACAACGTAGGATATGTGTGTGCACTGAAGGATGAGGTGATTGCCTCTGAGGCCAACCAGATGAGGAACACAACCAAATGATGCCTTCAAAAACATGATTCGAATGGAGGACTACGATGTTATGATTGTGTTCCTCGGCGCGGGATTCCTGCGCGATTTTTCGGCTCTGATATCATCTCGCAGACCGCAGCATAGTTATATGATGCTCTCATTTACTAATAGAATTTTCGGGCCGATGATCGACATGAGTGGAGTCGCTGATTTAAATGATCCTGTGAATGATACTCACCCTGGCGATGTTGTGCTTAGTGAACCAAGACGAAACCACGGTATGTGTTGCTCTTATGTATACTCTATTGATGCATGTGGTTGATTCGCTTCAACCAATCCGTGACTTGATATTTAACAGGGATTTCTGCAGTATGACAATTTGAGTGGTCGGTGGAAAGAGGATGGGTTCGAAATCAGACCCCAGTTGAATCGGCCCCCAAATCCTCCTGACTGCGATGAAACAGCTACAAAGGGATACCGAGTTTGGGGGCCAAAGGGGTGGAATGAGCTGCTATTTCGATAGCCCCAGTAAAAGACTGACGAGGCTGAAAAAGTGGAGGGTTCAATTTCCCGGTTCACATCTTGATCAGTTATTCAAGCCCACCTTCAGAGTTATACACACACAGGGTGGAGATATTCTCTCGCACTTGGTAACTTAGACTGGAAGACCCCGCAGAGCTTGGACTCTCAAATTGTGAATATCGGAGTCTCGGTTCACTAGAGGCCCCGCAGCCCCCGCTATTTGGCCCCCGGGCTGCATATACAGCCTAGGCATCTTCCAATGATTCCAAGGTATTCCCTATGCGTACTCCTCTATATTTGATCCAGTTATTATTGCGCTAGGCTATAATGGCAAATACCCCTGTCACAGAATCGGGAATCCTCGGCACACACTCTCTGGTACCTTGTGTGACACGTCAATCACACATAAAAGCCGGAGAGGGGGATTCCGAGTCGGATTCCTACACAATACTATAAATAACTCAAGTAGAAGCTTGAATTTACTTAAATCATCCTGATTTATCCCAAAACCTCGGCAGATACTTTGCTTTTATAGAAAGGTTTTACTGAATAAGTCCAATAACAACATGGAGGATCTTATCATTCCCGACGAGGCTTTGACCGGTCTCCAAGACAAAGTCATATTGATTACCGGTGTGTACTATTTGTTGCCCATATGAAAAAGAAGCCTCACTAATGGAGACAGGCGGATCCTCCGGTATTGGCCGCGCCACTGCGCAACTTTGTCTTGACCTGGGCGCATATGTCGTGGTGGGAGATATGAACCCACCAAACCCTCCATTCCAGGAAACCGATAAGGTCAAATTCGTGGAAGTCAATGTGACCAAGTGGGAAAGCCTTCGAAACCTCTTCATTGAAGCAGAGAAGTGGCAAGGACGCATCGACCATGTCTTTGCCAATGCTGGGCTTAACCAAAATGAGGATTTCCTGGACGTGAAGCTTGACGAAGCCGGCCTACTACAGCCACCCAATTATCGCACAATCGACGTGAATTTGACTGCAGTGATTAACACAGTTCACCTTGCAAAGGCTTACATGACTGAGCTGGCGACCCACAAAACAACCGGTACTGCAAGTATCGTGCTCGCCGCTTCTGCAAGTTCATTCCAGAATTTCAGTACACCAGACTACACTATCTCCAAGCACGGAGTGTTAGGTATAGTTCATGGTTTGGTCGGATTCCTGGGTGATCAGATCAGAATCAACGCGATGGCTCCATCCTGGACGAATACGGGAATTCTCGCAACATATGCGCCATTGTTCAAAAAGATCGGTGTTGGCATGCAAGAGCCAGAAGTGGCTGCTCGAAGTGTGGTTTTGCTATTTGCGGACCAAAAGCGAAATGGCGACGTGATTTACAGCTGGGAGGGCAACTATCGGGAGGTCAACAATCAGAAGGGCGGACTTTTAGAGCACGCCGTGGGCATACTCCCTAATTCAGAGAAAGAGGAGGGTGCAATCCAGAAAATTCGGGCATATGCGCGAATGCTAGCTGCACAGGCTCAAAAATAGCTTTGATTTCACTTCAAATGTTATTATTGATTCTCTTGAGTGCCAGTCGCTCTTATCAGTTCAACTTAGGAACTACCTTGATTGATGACTCAAATGATTATTTGGAATACATGTGACTCAATATCTGTTTTGTAGCCCTCAAACATCTCTCTCGCCCACTGGCATTATTGTCTGGGCTGTATTTGAATCATCATCCGCATTGGCATCATAGCCTCGTTTCTCGGGTCCAACAATGATCAACAGCACATTGTAAGCATAAATAGCTCCCATGAAAATACAAATAACCTTTCCATAATTATAGCGGGCTACAACAGAGCCATCAGTCTTCACAAGCGGCGCAAGAGGGTAACGCTCTCCAAGCGTAGCCTCGATAGTTGACGAAGCCGAGGAGGCAAGATTTCCAAACTGATAGGCCGATCCAACGACGAACGTATGGAATGAGCTCGGCGCCAGCTCCATCATGTATATAGGCATAACGCTCCAAGCACCCTGAACACAGAATTGAACAAAGAATGCCGCAGCAGTCACTGCTTCGGTTTTCACGAAGCTATATGGGTACAGAAGAGCCCCACCGATGACACATACAACAAGCATGCTGAATCGTCGGCCGAAGATCTGTGAGCAATAACCAGTTGTCGCACCACCGGTCATTGCGCCTAAGTTTGCGACAACCTGAGTGACGGTAACGGCGTCGGCTGAGAAACCTCGCTCATTTTCAAGCATTGTCGGGTATAGATCTTGGGTTCCATGTGACATGAAGTTGAAGCCGGTGGATAATAGGACCAGGTAAATAAAAACAAGCCAGTGGTCTTTTAGTGCCTTTCTCCCGTCGGATATGAATTTCTTGGCTACATTGCCTTGTTCGGTGTGCTGATCACGTCGATTTCTGAATGCATTTGTTTCGGGTAGACAGAGGCGGAAGATAATTATGAGGACCGGTGGACAGGCACTGAACCAGAAGAATGGTCGCCACCCATGAGAGGTTGTATTGACCAAGGCGCGAGAGAAAGCCGTCGCGAGCAGGTATCCGAAAGCGTAGCCTTGTTGCATTAAGCCTCCTACAAGACCGCGTGCTTCGACAGGACAATCTTCTAGAGCCGTGACCGCTGCGTTTCCGTAGAGACCACCCATCGCGATACCGAACAGGGCACGAACTGCGAGGAATTGCTTATATGTTTGGCAGAAGCCAGTTGCAAGCTCGAGAATAATGAATAAGAGAAGGGCGACAATGAAAGGCCTGGAAAATTGTAGGTCAGTATAAACTGCAATAGATGACCTCAACTTGAACCCGGTAATACGTACCATTTTCGGCCATATCGATCAGAAGCGATACCAAATATAATTGAACCAGCGGATCGTAGCATCAGGACCAGAGTGATACCCCAGGTGATATCGGTTGTTGATTTATCGAATGATTCAGCCAGATCATCGACAGTAAGAGATACAGTGAAGAAGTCAAACGAGTCCCACGACCATGCGAAAAATGAGACCATAAAGAAGGCCCATTGTTGCTTGTTTAGCATTGCTAGTAGCTTGATAGGATTGGATACCTTGGCCATAGGAGGCTTGAGGGAGGACAACCTGGTCGCAGCATACTTGCGAATCGAAAAGGGCTCGTGAACAATATCACCGTGACTGTAATCTTCATAGGTATTGGATTCAATTGATTTCTCCTCGTCTTGGACTAGGTGGTCAGGATGCATGTTGATTTGATATACCCGCGTATATTATCCACTGAGTCTATGATACTATGGAGTCGTTTTTATCATAAACCAGGACCGTTAAATGGTAAATATGAAAAATCTCAAAGGATTATAGGCCGGCTTTTGTACCATTGATTTTATGTGCTCAGTACATTAGAATGTGATGATCATATCCGAGTCTGCTCCAAAAGATAACGGTAAATTGTACAGCCAATCCGAGTTTATCGATTTAAGTTGATAGTCTCTTAGATGCTCATGTACATGTAGTCTAGACATTTGAAACATCCTGAATCCAGAGCTATAACCGATTACAATCTTTTTTTTGAGTAGAGTATCAGTGTAGCACGAGAAACGGATACGAGCCAGGTGGACTGAGGTTCTTGTAGCAATGAGAGTCTCGGAGTATAAGTATTTGATGGAGAGTTCGATGAGTAGATATTAGCTCTAGTATACTACATGTATCACCATTGACATATTCTCTAAGTACCCCAGATTAGTCGGTTCCATAATTTTCCAGTGGGGATTTTTCGTCTCATTCAAGCTCTAAGAAAGTATCAATCGAAACCAGTTGATTGTAAAAAGGTCTTATCATAAATACCCCACTGAGCGGGGTCTGAATCCTGATGTATCCCGAAACCAAGTTCAGTTGGAGTAGAAACTGAGATAAGGGATCAATATCGATTGTATGCGGGGGTTTGACCCCAACTTTCATTCACAGCGATTTTGTCTCAAAATTGAGTGCTCGCAAGGCTATAACTTACAAAGCAGTGAAATCGATGTCATCACGCTGATTGATTAAGATACGCACTCCTTCTAAATCACGAACATCAAAAATCACAAGTTCCAACATGACTCCATCCCGAAAAGTTACAGTGGCTGCTTGCCAGCTTGGCCCTGTTCATCTGGCACACTCTCGACAAGATGTGCTTAAGCGGATGTTTTCACTCTTGGATCAAGCCGCGGAACAAGGAGTGAAGTTGGCTGTTTTTCCCGAGCTTGCACTCACTACTTTCTTTCCTCGGTATCTTCTGAAAGAAGAAGAGCTGGACCAGTACTTTGATGTTGAAGATCCCAGTAAGGGTGGAATCGAGCAATCTCCAAATATTAAGCCGCTCTTCGATCATGCGAAATCCCTTGGAATTGATGTTTACGTTGGCTACGCGGAGCGAAGCCTTCAATCTGACGGATCGCACATCGACTACAATTCAAGTGTGTATTATTCCGCCCAGGAAAACCGAATTGTAGGAAAATACCGCAAGGTTCACCTCCCAGGCTCAGTAGAGCCAAAGACTGAGCCCGGTGCCTACCAGCAACTGGAGAAGCGCTACTTCCGCCCCGGCGATCTTGGTTTCCCTGCGTTCAGAGCGCCTGGTCTTGTCGAAGGTGCGCTGAAGAAGGATTCTCAGTCTGATGGAGGTCAAGATTCTACAGGCAAAGGAGATCCCATTATTGGAATGCTTATCTGCAATGACCGCCGATGGGCCGAAGCATGGCGGGTGTACGGATTACAAGGGATGGAGATCTTGTGCTGTGGGTACAACACTACTGCATTCCAGACAACGAGTAGTGGTCATGCTGTGGATATGAGTCCCGGAGATGCGGAGGACTTGGTTATGCAGCACCACAAGCTTTCTTGTCAAGGAAATAGTTACATGAATGCTTGCTTCAGCATTAATGTGGCTAAGACGGGCGCGGAAGATGGAAACCCCCTGGTTGGTGGAACTATTATTGTGCATCCCCTTGGTCATATTATCAAGGAAGCAGAGACGAAAGAAGATGAGCTTGTAGTTGCTACTATCGATCTGGCAGATTGTGTTCGGCTGAAGAGTACGGTGTTTGCCTTTGAGAAGCATCGGAGACCAGAGCATTATCATTCTATCATCGAGCGTACTGGAGTTATTGAGCCGGATCTTCTGTAAGATTGAGATTCCTACTTCAATTTTGAGTCCATGAGCTGCTGTTCATGACTTCTTTTCATTCCATTACTGTGTTTTTAAGTCTATAGATCATACCAATCGGACATATCGTTATTTCCTTGCTTTGCATACAAAAGATTAAAGAATAAGACGATATCGCCTAACTCTGACTTCTGATAAACAATTGCTCTTTCAAGTCTAGTCACAGTATATTCAAGTAAGTCGAATAACCACTGGCAGTTTCTGTGAAGCAACACATCCATGCATATGAAAGATAGTCCGGGTGTGTATAGCAGCGTATTGATGCCCAGGTGCTATCGGGTGGAGACGTTCGGATACGTGTCGGGTAACGTTGGGGTAATTTACTGTGTAATGTGATTGTAAGATAAGAATGAGGGGGATTTCGGGGTAAATACTTCAGAGCAGAACGTATCAGCTAGAGATATGGGAGATTCATTGATAAAAAGAAATGGGGGCTTAATAGGCATTGATCCGAATATTTGAACTATCTTTGGATGGTTCACTTGGTGTCTTCAAGTGACATATTGCGAATACTATTAGTTGATCATTTGGATTTCACTGATCAAGATGGGTTTAGATACAATTGTCAAGAATGGACTCATTGTAAGTTCTCACATTATCAGCCGCGATGAATTTGATATCCATGCATAATACTTGCTGTACCTACTATCCAGGCGACAGTAGGATCTCGCTGTTTCTGGCCATAAAAAACTGACCTGTCTAGGTGACGGAGAGCGGAGTTCTTCCCGCTGGCCAAAGCATCGGAATTTCGAAAGGAAGAATATCAGTTATAGGATATGACTTGCCTGAGAGTCCTGAAACGAAGATAATTGATGCCGAAGGCGCTTATATTACTCCTGGAGGTGTCGATTCGCATGTTCATCTCGCCCAAAGGAATGCCCCAACTGGAGACAGCTGGGAGACTGGCACGCGCAGTGCCATCGCTGGTGGCACAACAACTGTCCTAGCATTCACATCGCAGACCAAAGAGATGACAACTCTGTTCCCAGTTCTTGAGGAATATCACGGGAAGGCTCGAGGACAAGCCTATTGTGATTACGGATTTCATTTCATCATTACAAAGCCAAATGAGAAAATATTAAAGGAAGAGTTGCCTCGAATCGCCAAAGAAGAAGGGATCACCAGTGTCAAGCTTTACATGACATACGAGTTGTATAAACTTTCTGACCACGAGCTACTCGATACATTACTCGCCTGCCGATCCCTTGGAATGACAACAATGATTCACGCAGAAAACGGAGATATGATTCAGTTTCTGGTGCAAGGCCTCGAACGAAATGGCAATACAGCGCCTTTCTTCCATGCGATCGCGGGTCCAAAGATTGCTGAAGATGAAGCATCTTATCGCGCAATCAGGCTGGCAGAGCTAGTAGATGCTCCTATTTTACTGGTTCATGTATCTGCAGACGGAGCAATGAAGCACATCAGAGACGCTCAAACAAAATTGCTTCCAGTTCATGCAGAAACATGTCCTCATTACCTCTTCCTTCTTTCCGATAAGCTGGCAAACCAAGAGCATGACCATTTTCATGGGGCCAAGGGTGTCTGTTCTCCACCTCTCCGTCACAATATCGAAGATCTGGAAGCTCTCTGGCGTGGAATTGCCAATGACACCTTTACTGTTTTCTCTTCAGACCATGCTCCAACCAAGTACGATCATCCACAGGGAAAGAAAGCTGGAATCATTAATGGAATCCCGAAATTCAGCAAAATTCCCAAGGGAATTCCAGGAATCGAAACCAGACTTTCTCTCCTATTCAGTGAATCTGAGGGATGTCTCCCAAAGAATCAGGCAAGATTAAGCCTTGCTCGCTTCGTACAGCTTACATCCGGTAACCCGGCTAGACTGTACGGCCTCACACAGAAAGGGTGTATATTACCCGGATATGATGCGGACCTCGTTATCTGGCATCCGCAGGATAAAGGTGGGCGGGTGATTTCTCAGAAGAATCTACACCATGATGTCGATTATACTCCATTTGAAGGAATGCATGTTAGGAATTGGCCCAGATACACAATTTTACGCGGTGAGACTGTTTGGAATGCAGATCAAAACAGCATTACTGGTATGAAAGGGTTTGGAAACTTTATTAAACGAGATAATGGACGTCTTCTGGTTGGCAAGCTTGGCCAGCTTCCAGAGGGCATGGTTGAGGGTGAAAGGGATTTCTGGCTCCCCAAGTCTGATGTATGATTAAGAGAAATGCATCATATTCCCAAA
Source organism: Penicillium herquei (assembly GCA_039634405.1). Classification (NCBI taxonomy): domain Eukaryota; kingdom Fungi; phylum Ascomycota; class Eurotiomycetes; order Eurotiales; family Aspergillaceae; genus Penicillium; species Penicillium herquei. The sequence goes on along the minus strand of CP098387.1, from coordinate 944,570 downwards.
GCATTCAATTTATAAACTTTTGGCACTCTTCATTTGTGCGTCGGCTAGACTTAGTTGCCGAGGATCTTGGACTTAATGAAGTCGGCAGCATTGTAGTTCCAAACATCAGTGTAGCTCTCGTGGGCAGTAAGGCTGGTGCCGGATGCACAGACAATATCGTTGACATTGCAGTAGTCAGCAGTGACGGAGCCGATAGCCTTGTTGAAGTAAGCCAGTTTCTCCTGGGTCTTGGGGTATTTCTAGAAGGGAATTAGCGATCTGTGACTAGCATAAAACGAACAGGGGCTTGGATTTCCTACGCCAGTAACATTCTGAGTCAGGTTGAATATGTTGTAGGGCTCATAAGGCATATGGCGAGGGTTTCCATAGAGGACTAGAGCGGTTACTGTGATATAGAATTAGAAAAAGGCCCTTTACACCAATGGTCAAAGCCAGGCAGGGAAAGGCTCACCAGACTGTGCCACATCAATGGGTACAAGGGGCTGGGAAACGTTGCCCAGATACTCATTCCCACTGCTACCGGTGATGGCATCATCGATACATAGTGCACCCTAGTCGACTGTCAGAACAAAGTGAATCTCACCCATGCTTTGAGGAACTTACTTCAGAGTATCCAAGAACAACGATCTTCGACTCAGGGCACTTCTCTCGGTAGGCGATCAATTGCTTAGCGGCAGCAGCACGACCGACAAAATAACTGTCGCTGGTAGTCTCATCGGTAGCCGGGTAGTCGATGCTCTCGTAGTTGGCCTCAGGAAAATCGGCAGTGACTAGGGTCACCAGGCTTTCCAGTGAACCGGGCACGCTCTCAGTACTTCCTCGTCCAAGAATCATATGAACTGGAGCACAGGCAGTCGAGTTGGTGACTGTTACATTAGCTTCCTGAGTGGTCAAGGCAGAGGTAAGTTGAAAAACGAGGGCCATGCAAGTAGCCGAAGTTATCTGTTGAATGGTAGGCATCTTGATGATTGCTCTTTGGTCCAGTCTAGGCGAATGGATTGGATTGATAGAAAATTGAAATAGAGAACTTCCGACCTGGATTGAGAGCAGTTATATACTATCCCCTGAGTCCCGTTTTAGCAATGAAGATCAGCAATTTTGTGACGACGACGAGTAGTTCATTCCGAGTTTCCGGTTGAGTCTAATTGCCAGTATTCAACATTTACCCACCACGTCTATCGACCCTTGGTGGATTCTTCCAGGATTTTTTGTATCTAATTGGTCGAGTCTGGATTCTTCAGAGTTTCCTTGGCAGTGGGGCGATTGCTTCATATTCTCGGAGATCAACCTTGAAATGTACTTGTACCCTGGCTAAGTCTCGTCCGCCCCAGTAGGCTTACGAAGCTCAGGCTGTGTAAATCGCCGAAGGATCTTGAAAAAGAATCCGATCTGTACTATGTACTCGGGCAAGCTTGAAATCGACACACTTCGGTTCATAGATATAATGGCCTCTCACTCAACACAAGGATTTGCCACTATAACTTCAAATTTATATCCATATTATATTGATCATATATCGTCTCGATCTCTCCTGATCAATCGTAACTTGAATGAAATGGTTCTGTAAAAGGGGGATGTTGAGTCTCAGTTTCGGACAATAACCTTCAAATCCATCATGATACTATATAGTCTATGAAACGAGACCCTATATGAACTCTCGGATATTCTAACCTTTTCTGCACATCTAAGCGCGCTCATGTGGAGGCGTGCTTTTACATAGTGCCCAGGTGATTGGCATTCCAAGTTCGAATGTTCTCGGAAACATCAAATTAAGCACTTGCCCACATGTGCACATGTGGGGACTCGCCCGAAGCTACCCATTTGGACTCTCAAAGCCTAACTCCGCCCGAGTGTGGAGATTCAAATATGCATTCACTCTAAATTGAACCTTGGAACATTTCAATTGTTAAATTGCACTGAGATTGGCACTGGCAGAAACATCGTGCGATCGGCAACTCCGGATATTGGCCGTTTCCAAAGTTCAAATGTTCAAGTTAGGGTTAACTTAAAGCTCCAGGGCTCTAGGGGTTGCTAATGGCATGATGTGAAATGTAGATTCGATGATAGTAGACAGCCTGAGGATATGGAAAACACTCGGACCAGCCCAGCTCAGTACATGGATTTCCTCATATCCCATAAAAGTAGAACAAAAAGAATGGACCCAGAGGGAGAAGCCTCGAAATCTGCGTTATTAGCACAGGCACAGCGCTCTGACCACTGGCAATTGAGCTATGGAGCCAGCACTTGAGTTGTATGATGCAGCGAAGTTATTTGACAGCATCGACAAGCCGGAGAATATATTGCTTGAAAAGTCGACGAAGCGAGTTGAAAGGAACAAGAGCGATTCAAAATAACCCAGTGACTGCGTATGGCTAGGGTGAGAACGACGGGTGTGAGAAATAAGAAGCATGCGAATTCATCTCAAAAGTGAGTTAATGATACGATACGAATTTGCTTAATTACATCCAAGGGAAACCCAGTGGACTTCAATTTGAAGTTTGGCCATCCTTATCAGCTCAGTATGAAAATTGGGGTAAAAACCCCCACATCCCCACCTGGACAGTATTCACTTGTAGCTTCTAAGCTTCTAAGGAAGGTTGTACTATTTTTTTTAGTCTGCTAGTAATTTCTATCATCATTCCAATGTTATGAACTGGAAAAAAGATAGCTTAGAACTATACACAGACAACGATGACTTCCCTTCAAGCTAAAGATGACGGCCCATTCATCCCAAGTGTATCAGGGACCTCGACAGATCGCGAGATCAACATCTTGCTAATCAATCCGAATTCCACAAAATACATGACGACAGACTGTTTGAAAGCTATCGCACCTATTCTGCCTCCAGATGTGATTGTCCATGGATTTACCGCTCCACACCCCGCCCCAACTGCAATCGAGTCTCAAACAGACGCAGTGCTGTCCACCGAGGCGTGTATCAGAGCAATCAAGCCCATCGCATCAAAATACGATGCATTCCTGGTTGCATGTTTCCGCCACCATCCCCTTATTGCTGTTCTGAAGGAAGAGTTCTCACAACCCGTTCTCGGTATTATGGAGGCAGCAATGTATGCTGCACGTATGCTTGGTGACAAGATGGGGATAATCTGTACATCAGATCGCTCGATGTTGACCCATTCCAGAACTGTCTCAGCATATGGCTTTGCAGATTACTTTGCTGGGTGTGAGTCTGCCAAGCTCGGCGTGCTGGAGCTTGACTCAAAGCCCAAGGACGAAGTGTATGCGAACATCATACAAAAGCTCAGACAACTTGTGGAAAATGACGGAGCTGATTGTGTTCTCTTGGGGTGTGCGGGCATGGCAGAGTTAAGAACTGTGTGTGAGAAGGCTGTGGAAGGAACTGGCGTGAGAATCATCGATGGAGTAACCGTAGGAGTTCAGTTTCTGATTGCGCTCGTGAGGGAAAACCTCCAGACGGCTAAATCGGGTGTGTATCGAGACTCTTCGGCTGATAGAATGAAGCGGAATCAGAATTGGCTCTAGACTGTCGCGTTGACCATTTTCGAGCGACTCATAGTATCAGGAAATCCCTCGTCGGGTCATCATATTTCTCTCAAGTGTGTAATAAGTGTCTTTTGATCCGATGAGATACAAATTTCATTACCTGACATTTCCAACGAGACAATACCGTGTTTCGCGGGCGAGGTTGTTCCTGTGTGTATGTAACGTATTGTACCAGGTGGTATTCGAAGCTCTTGCCGATGACGGCTTATCTCTCGCTCTCCTCAATATGCAAGACATTGGAAGTGAACAACACTTCAGCTCTGCTGCTGATAATGCGACCGCGTATTGAAGTGGCGCCGTGTAAATACTGTCGGAGGCGATTCTCCAGAAGAGAACATCTACTTCGACATGAGAGAACCCGTTGGTTGTCCCCGCAAACCAGCCTCCAGGGCGAATGCCGTTATTAATCAAAGGCAGATACACGCGAGAAGCCATTTTGCTGTCGTTGTAATAAGAAATTTGGAAGACGGTGAAGATCATCTTATAATTGTACTCTGGATATGAAGACTGACGAATAGGTAACAGTGATCTACTCTCCAGGCACTTGAGACTGAATAATGATCCCGCATGCCATATGGAAGTGAAGACACCCGAAGCCCAACAAACAGAGGTGGAAACAAACGCCCATACTGATCTACAATTAGAAATACATACGGCAGCTGCAAATGCCCAGTATGTGGATTCACATGACCAAAGCCTGTCCAGGCTTATCAATCTTCAGACAGATCAAATGAGCGAGGTGCATAATGTACGTCAAGTTGAAGTTCCAAGCAGGGACTTGATCTCTTCCGATGCTGCACAACCATTTTTCGAAGACAGTCTCCACGATCTGAATATTCTGTGGGGTGGAATGGACGGCAATTTTGGACTGGAAGATTCATTTTCTCTGGGATTCACCTTTCCCTTCGGACTTGGCACAGCTCCTGGACTCGATCTGTCAGAGCAGGCATATCTCTCCTTTTCGGGACCGTCAACTAGTGGAGCCTCTGGAGAAACGATACCGGATAATCATCATTCAGACGACGACGCGTCTCTATGCAATTATCAGCTACCACCATTGAATCAGAGTGACGGGTACAACTCTCAAGATGTGGAAAACGTTTCGGAACGGCCCAATACTCCAGTTGAGCGGCCTGATGGCACCGAAACAAACTATCCTTGGCGCATTGGAAAAGACGACTATAATGCTATTATCTCGGAAGTTGAACATGTCCGCCATATTCTCCCGGATGGTTTTATATTCCCGTCGAAGTATGTATTTTGCAGATACATCGAGGGATTCTTCACTGGAAGTCATGGGCATCTGCCTTTTCTCCATCTTCCCACGGTATCTGTTGCTAGTTTGACACCATCTTTGGTCCTGGCAATCATAGCAATGGGTGCACAATATCGATTCGAGATCGAACGCGCAGCTTGTTATTTTAAAGCATCAAAGTCACTAATTGATAATCATTCTTCCGCTCCTATATCCTTGAACTCTGATTTCAATCCAGGGTTAGATGTGGACACTTTTGACTCTGCTCGGAAGGCCGAATTCGAAGTCTTACAGACTCAGATCATCCTATCGACCCTTGGGATCTGGGGTCATCATAATCTTCTTCACGACTCACTATCAATGACGGCAAATATATCGCAGTCCCTGAGAACGATCGGAACCTGTCTGCACGAAGATAATTCAGATATTGAATCATGGCAGACGTGGGTTCAGAAAGAGGGTTACCGACGAACAGTCTTCATTGCTTATATGTTATCGAACAATCAAACGATTCTCTATAATGTCCCTCCCAAAATTCTGAGCAGTGAACTAAAGTCGCTTTACCTTCCCTGGCCCGAGGAGCTTTGGAAAGCTTCCAGCGCGACAGAATGGAAGGCTCTTCACTCGAAGTGGCCTCATTCTGCTTCATTTGGCGATGCTTACACCCACTTGTTTCGCTCGAAACATAATCGAAGGAAAAGGACAAGGCTGTCATCTTTTGGGAACCTAGTCCTTGTTCATGGTATTTTCCAGCAGATCTTCTTCGCATGGGAATCCGAGTGCTGCATGTCGCAACAAGAGGATTCGGCATTCTTACCAGATGAATCTCTTTTGAAATTCCACACCGCGCTGAGACGATGGCAACGGAGCTGGGAGACCAGTTCAGATCCCTCGATAACACCATCATCCCCAAAGGGTCCATTGGGGTTTAATGCAACCGCAATATTTCGCATCGCTTGCATCCGATTACACCTAAACCTCGGTCCGCATCGTTGTCTATCAACTTGGAAACCAGAGATAATAGCGCATGCTTTCCTGAATGCGCCACAGCCTACACAGTCACCTCTGGTTTACCACGCCATTCTTCAGTCCATCCACGCCCTTTCTATCCCTGTTCGTCTCGGCGTAGAGTATGTTGCAAGAACGCAAACTCTCACATGGAGCACTATTCACTCGCTTTGCAACCTGGAGTGTGCTATATTCCTATGCAAATGGCTGGAGACTCTTGCTATGAACCCGACTGATCTTCATAATGATACAAAGAAGCTCCTTCGAATCATCACCTCCGTGCTACGGGAGGCTGATCTTATGGTGCCTAATATCAATATGGAATTCATCAAAAGTAGTGATTTACGGCAGATTGGTGCAGTTCTGGTGCGCTTGCTATCTCGGATACTCAAAGGAACCCATGTGTTCGAGATGATGCATGTCTTCTGTGAGGCGCTTCGAATATATGCCGATTTGTTGGAAAGTAATATTTAGTTTAGTCGTGGCAGACATGATGTTCAATAGTCATTGCAGCTAGCCTCTATACAGGACTCTTCCAAGGTTCTTGCGAGAAGCCCCCTTTCGAGTCCCCGATTTCCCCTTACTAGCCTCATATGTAATCGTCACCTCTCGCGTCTGTTTAATCCCCGATATACTGAGAATACTCTTGTCACTGTCATCGTCTTTCCGATTATGCAATGTGATCACGTCTTCACCCATCATATAGTACGGTTCTGACCAGTAGGGACTGATCCGAGAGCCGCAGTCGTCATTGTTGGCACTTCGAGCACTGTTTTGATTTTTCCTGGACTCCATAGCCTCGTTGGAAGAGCGCATGCGAACAAACAATATGCGAAGGGCGGGGATGGAGGAGGCAAAGATGGTCAGACCTGTTTCGGCAGAGGTCCAAAGGATGATGGGTGAACAGTAGTCTTAGTGAACAAATTAGCATGGGGGATTTGAATCAGTCTCCTTGTATGCGGATAGGAAAATATCAGTCCCAAGGGGAGAATTCTGGATACGTACAGGTAAAGTCTGTTATTGCAGCGAGGTTTCTCAGTTTTGATGTCTTGATGAAAGCTGCGATGGCGGCACTATTATAATTAGTTGAGATATCCCTGAGAGAATTGTTACAAAGTTCAAGTGCCTTCCAACTCACAATACGCCCATACTCATGGCAAAAATAACACCCAACTTCTCACGCTTCTTCATTTGAAGATTCCAGACAATTAGCCAAGGGAAGATAGCAAGGATGAGATCCATACACCCAGAGTACGCTGCAAGATGGGTCAATACGGATTTCCAATACTCAATAACACAATCCTACCTCCAGCTACCATAGCGATATTCTCAAAGATGTAGGTTGGCCAGCATTGGGCTTCAGCCAGCAACGCTGTGTTCCAGAGTGCAGCTGCTGGGCGACACTGAGCGAGATAACAAATGCCACAAAGCCACATTAAAACATTCATAGTGATCAAGATAAACCACAATGCCACTTTTTGCCACGGTTGAGTAACTATTCGTAGCAGTGTGATGACGAATGAAGATTTAGCGAATACGCATCCAAAGATGATTATCACAAAACCGATGTATACAAGCTTGAGTCCGTGAGGAATGGCTTCTTGGTTCTGAATGTCCTCGACGTGTCTTCCAAGGACACCCATTTGAACTCCTTTTGTAACCAGAGTTGTATAGACGATTTGTAACAACTGAGATGTGGATCCTTGAGTTAGCGGACGCAGCCCTCCTGGGAGAGAAGGACGGTATCCTTACCCAAGAAAAAACACAAACAGTATCATCCCATCCAAACCCTCGTGATAGCATGACTTTACAGTAAACTCGTAAAGCGACCAATATACCTGGAAGACCAATAAGAATCCAGCTCACTGCTAGAATCACCGGGCCCTCATTTTGAGCCGCCTCCGATATGATGAGGGTCATGATGACCAGGCACTTAGGACGTCTGCCTCTCACTCCTGTGATTAATTTTAAGTGAAAAATGAGATGGGTGTTTTCATGAGTCTAAGGACACATTGGACTGCTTAGCAGCCTGGGATAATGGGATTAGAAGATAAAAGACGACTGAAGCCCCCTTTCATTATGCGATGATAATCGAGTAAACGGGCTACTGGAGATAACAGCCGCTGTCTAGGTCCAATATGAGGATCAATTGATGTGTCTACTTGAACCTATATTAATCCGAAGCTTCGGAATGTCCATAATTCAAGTCTAGAGCTACCTACTAGCATTTGAGAACCATAGGTTCTGCAGCATCGACTGTGGAACCCCATCGTATTAATTTATTTTGCAAACTCGTTCCCAGTTTGACGCTCGTGTTTCTTGAACTGGACCACATTCTTGGTCCAGATCTTCTCTTGAATTTATTGCAGACTGGAGCTGTCGAAAATCAGATGGATCCGTCAGTCAATCTGAAACAGCCACATGGATACCTATAGAACCTTGAATTTGGTGGAGATGCACGAGTGCACAGATGCCTGTTGTGGGCTTGTGTTTGGTACCACGGGCAATGGCGTTTAGGGACGGGCGGGCCTAAATTCCGGTGGCATTTAGTGCATCCAGAACACTAATTCAGTGGGGGACGTTGGCGTTTACCTAGGTAGACCGTTGCCTTTCTCCACCTGAACCTTGAAATGTTTCATTCAAACTCAGGAAATTGATCTATCGACAGTGGCACCTGTCATATGAGAAGATCATCACTTAAATGAGACATGGATTTTATCCAAGCTTACTGACAGCGTGGCAATGGAGAAAGGATCCGGTGCTCAGCATAGAAACTGCTTGTTCGTAATAAGGTGAAAAAAAAAATTCTTTAATTCATCCAATTGCAGATGAAATAAAAAAAAATGCAAAAAGATATGCGGTGAGTGTGGATTGAACACACGACATCCAGATTATATGATTGAAGTTGACTTCAGTCTGTTTAGTGGGTTAGTGAATGATTCGATTGTGGGTTGAGTAATTGTGGGTATTTACCTGGCGCTCTCCCAACTGAGCTATCCCCGCTGGTGATGTGATCTAACCCTAATCATCTTATACCCCTCGTGGTCTGGCCCGGATGCGGGTAGATAGACCTTAACACCGCATCCATTGAACGATCGGCGGTTGATTCGGCAGGGAACTTGAAACATAGAAGTAAATCTTTCAAGCTCTATACCTCGTTTCGTTTCTATAATAGTGCACATACTACGACAAAGCTTGGGCAGGCTGCTCGAAGCCAGGAGGCACAAGTACTTTCACTCATAAAGTGGGGGCATATGGCTTTGGATTCATCTGAAAGGCTTCCAGAGCTAGAATCAGGAAACAATGTTAAAATTGAACACGTCTAAAAAAAATAACTAGAAGCCTAAATTTAAGAAGTCAGTATCAGTGGGATTATCTTATAAGAAGGGGGTATACTAACTCTTCTCCGTGTTGCCCTCTCCCATACTCTTGCTACTACTGCTTCCACTTTGGATCGCACCTAGAATGCCATCAATGTAAGGAGCACCGCTCCACTTCTGATGAGTGAGTACATCCACACCAAGCTCCTTTTCGCGAGCTTGAACGAGGCGCACGTAGGCGAGCATTCCATCGTCCTTGAAAGCGCGGGATAGCTCTGTCGTGATAGTGGCGTTACTGTGAAGACCTGCCAGAGATATCAATTGCAAGACAAATCTAGCTCTTGTTAGCAACGTGACGATGATAATCATTTCTACGGGGTAAAACCTACCCATGCTGTGCCAGATCCCAAATAAATGATTTTAGTGTCGCCTCGGTAAAGCCATGCGACATCCAGTTAAATGAAGGGCTCAGATTGTAGACAAACTTCTTGCCAGGGTGTGTGGCGCGAACATCTGCAGCGAGTTTACCCGCTTTCTCAACGTCAGGATCTCCGGTTTCAACCCAGAGGAGATCAGCGTATGGCGCAAATTCCTTGGCTCGCTTTGTTGCGGCGGGGAATCCGGCGCGGTAGTGATAGAAGCCTTCGCGAGTACGAGGGCTATCACAGGACCAGACAACTGGAGTCTTAGTATAGTCACTGGCTAAGGCGCGACGACGAGAGAAAGACAAGTCAGGGTTCTTTTGGACGTATGACTTGTATGCATCTCGAGCAGACTGAGGAGCGCCCTCGGCCTTAAGGTGGGCATCGACAGCTGATTAATGTTAGTCTGAATATATCCAACTTTCTTTGCGAATACTTACCCTCATCTAAAGTGACAAGCTTATGATCCTTGACCCAGTCGAGTTCATATGCGTCGATCTCAGCAGGAGAGGCACCCTCACGCTCCATTGCCTGCAATGTCTCCGCTAGCGGCTCTACCTCCTCTGTGACACCGAGAATGAACTCGTGATCGCGTACATCGATAGCACTGCTAATGAGCTTGCCACTCTCCGAGTCAGTGCGTGCAATCGCCAAGGTCTCACAGCCCATCATGTCCCACTGGAATCGCGCAGCCGTGAGTCGGTTAATGTGTTCGCCCATAGGCACAAGAACCTTGCCCGCTAAGTGGCCGCATTTCTTGCCGCCGTGAAGCTGGTCCTCGAAATGCACCGCTGCTGCGCCATTCTCAGCGAACAATTTGGCAAGCTTGAGAACCGCCGACAATCCGCCGTGACTATAAAACCCAATTGATCAGCACCTGCATTCTCTTCCATCATAGAGTGAAAACATACCCAGTATCACCATCAGCGACGATTGGTCGCAAATAGTCGACATAAGGAGTCTTCTTGCGCTCATCCGCTGTTAACTTCCGTCTAGCATCCCATTGTTTCCGATCGTGCATTGATTGCGCCTTGAAGAGTCGCTGAACTTGATTCGGCACGGTGTTGTAGGGGTAATCGCCGAAATCGGGGGAGACCTCGTTAGTCGAGGTGAGAAGGGATGAACACGCCCATCCGGAAATATACAGAACCTCCTGATGAGGCGCCTGCTGGGTCATTTGCACCGGGTCAATCGCACCCACTACATACCCCACATGTTAGCCGGTCGGAGTCCCACAGGGCGCAACACGGCGTCCGGGGAAGCACTCACTGGTGTGTACTGGCTCGCCCGCAGCGGCGCGCTCGTTCAGCAAATTGAACAATTTCCGCGCCATCAATGAGCTGGGATAATTTTGTTGTAAGGAGCCACGTTTGCTCACGACGTCCTCGGCCGAGTACGGTCGCTTGATCCCCTCATACCGCGGCGACTCCCACCATGCTTGCACATCTTGTACTTGTTGTTCAAAGAGGCCATCCTCGGCGGCGCCTACTTTCTCGCTAGATGAGAGGAGTTGGAATGCGTCGGAAGGCAGTGTGGTGGACACTGGGCGCTGGATGGGGGGTGACATCCGAGGATAAGCGCATGTGAAGGAGCGGAGGGTTAGGCGGGAAGAGGGTGTGGTTCTAAGTGGGAGTCGGTGGGAGATTCGTTTGGGTATCGAGCGGAGCATTCTGAATGTTTCTGTATCAGAAGGAACCTTGAATTGGGAGAATTCCGAGGGAAGAGATGTAGAAGTGATGAGGGGGGATGATACATGCTTTATTTACCTTCTCCGCCTCCAACTCGGGACCTCGGGCCGTGCGGTTTTACTATCTGGGGAAGCTCATCCTCCGATAACCGCTACTTAATTTGTGTTGAACATAGAACTAAAAAATATGATTGTGTCAATTTATGAAGTTTTTTATTCATAGTCGCTGTAATTATTTAGTAGGACTATTAATATACAAATCAAGATCCTCATATCAGAGTGGCAGACTCAGGGTATACTAATAGTATATTTCGGGTATATCCTACTAGGATATACCTGTCGCTCTGGATTAAATAACAGGATATCAACTTAAATTGATTTGGAGTGGTTTATGCTAATAGAAAACGGAAGTCTGCTAGAAAGAAATAAAAAAAGAATGATCAGAGCAGGGGTCGATCCACGAACCTCCAGATTCGCGTTGTATGTACCAAGTGAGGCGTCAATAGAAGACGACGATGCCAGCTTCAACTTTCAAAAAATCATAACAAATCCAATAAAATAGATAAAAATATAAAAAGAGTATCAAAAAAAAGATCAGAATCCGCAGAAGCCTTTCACGTAGTCCGCTGCATGCTTTCTCACAGTGGTGTTCTCCTTAGGCAAGTCTCACGCTCGCTGACGCTACTGAACAACCCTCAGTTGACACAACTTTGGAGGTCCCAGCAAACTAGACTTATGGTATCATTGTGTCTGAGAATGTATATGAAACAGACACGATAACCCGCTGAGCTACTGGGATGCGGCTGGATACCAGGACTCCCAAATTGTCCCCCATATCCTTGGAAGTGACAAACAAATAACACCAGTTGACTTTTAAGTACCAACACCTAGCCACCCACTACAGCATAATTTTTTATTATGCCTACCTCTACCATCAAGATGGTGTCAAAATACCACCCTACTTGATTTTATTATACTAATGGTCAAAAGTATTGTAGCCACCTAAATAATATTTATCAAACTGCTAGCCTGAGATTAAAGGCTTAGACAGTGTTTTTTATTTGTGTTTTGATGTCTATAAATTTGAGGCCATAGTCAAGCTGATCAATGCATGAATTAGCAGCTGGTCACATGAGCTTCTGCGACTCGAAGCCACTCGTTTAGAACGTTGGGATTTTGCCCTTCAAAATGTTCTTGCATCTTTTATATACTTTCAGTCCCGGCCTATCAGGCAAAATTGGACAACCTCTGCAGTAAGGGGAAGGGCGCCTTATGACAGCTGCCAAGAAGATTTCCAATTCCAAAGTTCCATCGTTCAAGTTGTCTTATACGACCTCGGAGTGTTCCCATGGCGGTATTACAAGGAATGTGGAATCGCGACGCGCGGTCTTCAATGACCATGAATGTCGTGGGGTTCTCCGGCCCGAGCCTCATATTGAACGCTTGTCTTCCATTAAGATGGTGATCGCCAACCTACATAATTCGCGCCCACGAATGAATGTGTCAGCTTTGTACAGAGCCTAATTTTACCTTATTTAAGTATGGTCTAGTGGGGTTTGGGGTACGGTTTGGGGGCCATTTCGCGACTCGCAGATAACCACTAAGGCCCCCTCCTCAACCTTGGAAGCTCTCTCGGGAACTTGAAAAGAGCGCGAACTCCTCATCTTCATACAATGAATCTCTGAAATTCCCACAGGGAAGCCACCTACGCAAATCCCTTCTTCAATTTCCTACCTTCCTCAATATTGGCAGCTGCTTTGGTTCTACTACTACGACATGTCTTCTCCCTTTCAAGTTATCGAGCATACCATCCCGGCTCAACATATCCGAGAGTACCCGCGCGGTATAAGGAAGCACCTGGAACAGGAGACTACCCTCCATCTCGCGATTAAGCAGTACATTCCACTGGACCTGCCATCGCCAGTTCCTGATAACGCAATTACCATCATTGGGGCACCAGGAAATGCTACTCCAAAGGAAGTGTACGAGCCTATCTGGGAGGACCTGTATGCCGACTTGAAGCAGAAACAAATCCCACTCCGGGGAATCTGGGTGGCCGATGGAACGAACCATGCAGCAAGTGGAGTCCTCAATGAGTACCTCCAGGGTGATCAAAGTATGATACTCCATTCGTGTCATTTAATGCTCCCACCTTGAGCTTGAAATTAACACGTGTAATGATAAAGCAAGCTGGTTTGACCACTCGCGAGACCTGCTCTACATGATCAACCAGTTCCGTGATCAGATTCCCCGCCCGATTATCGGACTTGGACATAGCATGGGCTGTGCTCAGTTGTATGAATTTATTGCCTCTCCGCTGTGCCATGAATTTGTAAAATCTAACCGGAGTATAGGATAAATCTTGCAATTATCCACCCACGCCTTCTCTCCGCTTTGGTCCTCTATGAGCCAGTCCTCATACATGAGCCTTATGACACGATCCATCCAGCCTTCTTCTCCAGCCGTCGTCAGGATCTGTGGCCTAGCCCTGAGAAGGCTAAAGAAGCTCTATCAAAATCCTTCAAGAAATACGATCCCCGTTCACTTGAAAAGGTCTTAAAATACGGCCTTCGCAGTGTTCCTACTGCAATTTATGACCCTGCCGATCCAAAGGTTGGCCCAGAAGCAGTGACACTGGCAACAAGCAAACATCAGGAGTCATGGACCTTCGCGACGCTAAACCTCGAGCCCGAAAATCTGGACAGCCTATTGATCCCTGACTGGCACAAAGAAAACGAACGTCCCTACCTGGTTTCCCGACCGGAGTGTTGGTCAGCTATGAGAAACCTGCCATATCTGAGACCCAGTGTCCTATGGGTCTTTGGTGGTAAGAGCTATCTTGCAGCGCCCAAGGAACAAGATATCAAAATGCGAACAACAGGTACCGGGACAGGAGGAAACGGTGGAGTCAAAGCTGGGGCGGTTGAAAAGGTTGTCTTGCCTGAGGGAGGGCACTTGATATGTTTTGAGCAGCCCAGCTGGTGTGCTAGTGTTACTGCGGATTGGATGCAGAGGTGGTTCAAGAAGTGGCTGGCTGATGAGAAGTTCTGGGATGAATATCAAAGTCGGGGCTCGGATGAGGAACAGCTGAGGGTTTCCAAAGAGGGCCTTGCGGCTATGCAGATGCCGAGATTGACGAGGCGGGGAGACTTCAAGTTCTCACCTAAAGGGAAGCTCTAAGGTGTCAATCCAAATGCCACTTGAAAATTCATCGAACGGCAAAGGTTGTCGCTTTGAAATGTTTGACTTCAAATTTGGACCCGTTCGCCAAACCCCAACATTCAAGGGTCAAATGTTGTTTGTTCAAGATGTACATGGCAGTTTCAACAGCGCCGGTGAGATGGATGGATTGAATGTATTGAAATATGAACAGACTTTTATAAGTTTTGAGCATATATGTGTGTTATTAGTCATTTTCCATACTATGACGAACTGCCCAGGTCGTGGATGATAATGGATTATACAGCCCCATTGTCGAGAGGTCCGAGTCCGAGTCCGTGTACGAGTAAAAGGCATCATTTAAAGACGAACAAGGTGACAACTGGAGGAACTAAGAGTATTTGATATTCTGGTGGCGTGCATACTCCTGCATGAATACCAGGTGACCACAGTTGAGCTGTCACATTCGACTGTTTCTACGTGTACTCCATACAGCCCCTGAGCACGACGCCTCTACATGAATCTGATCCCGAGTAACTTCCAGGTTTGTTTTGATGCGAAGAGCATGTTTACTTTTTTTGAGTTCTTTGTTCATCCCCGCACAGCCTACTTCGTATCTGCCTCCAATACCAGTTCGTGGTTTCTTTGATGTTCATTTCCTCTCTGCAGATGAAATACCAATATAGCCGCTCTTCCCTCCTGAATTGCACCATCACGCCTTAAATAATATCTTGCCAACGCATAGAATCCAGCAGTCCAAATTCCAATTGACCCATAACATCCCCCTCAGACGGCGTTTCTCCAAGATCGGCACCCCCGCATGGGCCTTATCACCCAACTCCTCCCGGCTCGCGCGTATTCCTATCTACTCTCTCGTCATTCGCTATAGGCGCCTTCTTATCTTCATCTCT
Source organism: Penicillium herquei (assembly GCA_039634405.1). Classification (NCBI taxonomy): domain Eukaryota; kingdom Fungi; phylum Ascomycota; class Eurotiomycetes; order Eurotiales; family Aspergillaceae; genus Penicillium; species Penicillium herquei. The sequence goes on along the minus strand of CP098387.1, from coordinate 929,283 downwards.
CCGAATCCCTGATTTTATCTATTTACTTGAGTCATCCTGTATACTCATACCTAAAATATTCCCGTGGACTCGCTTGGTATGGCAACGATTAAAATCCCATCACCGTCCACGATTCTAGACTCGACCGACCCGGCTCCGGAGTCAACGCGGGGAAAACCTACTTCATTCCGCAAGGCAAAGGTCACTACACAAAAGCCGAAACAGACCAAGAGTCGCAATGGTACGGAGCCGTCTTTGATAGGAACATAATAACAAGAATCTGCAAATGGGCTCTTGCGGCCCAACTGCCTACGCAGAAGTGCTGACCCGATTACTCCGTGTTGCCCAGGTTGTATCACCTGCAAGGCGAAGCGGTTGAAGTGCGACGAGACGAAACCATCCTGTCATCAGTGTGAGCGCCGTAAGGTGACCTGTGGTGGATACAAGAAGGACTTTAAATGGCGACCATTTGAAGAGACCAACTTGGCTGTGGGTCGCCCTACGACCAAACCAAAACAAGGTACGAATCAGATATACAACATAAGTACCTGTTAGTCCATGTTCTAATGTGCGCATGGGATTTAGAAAACCCCTCACATCCGCCGTTCGCATTGCCAAGTCATGACCATTCCTCGACATCACCTACCATCGAGCTATCAGCGTCGCCGAAACGGGCGCAGTCCAAAATCGCAAATACATCACCGCAAGACTCAGCTTCGATACATAGCTCGCCGCAAAGTATCACGAGCTATGTGTCAGGGGATACTCATTTGTTTGACGAATTCCCAGCAGTATCGGAGCATTCCTCGACAGGGCAGGAGACAATCCCGGGTATCGCGGTGTCGCATGGCTTGGATTCCGACTCATTCAACTTCCTTTCGTATCTCGAACCCTTTCCGACTAATATTTCTTTTGACGATGACTTAATTTCGAATACGAATTTGGATACAATATCAGGTCCTTTGGCCTTTGGTCCACAGGCTTTTCAACCGACATCAGAAGCAGGGTTCGACTTGACCCAATTGCTAAAAGATGATAATGAGGAAATTGAAGAAATCATCCGACAGAGTAACCGGTCGTCGGGTTCCTGGGATACACTTCTCTCAAGGCAGAGTGACAACATTTTCGACTTCTCTCGTCTGCCCGGGCAGCCTTCACTGGCACCCGAAAGTCCAGAAATGCTAGCGATGCGATTTGACAAATTAACATGCGGTATCTTGTCCGTAAAAGACGGCAGCACAGAGAACCCCTGGCGAACATTGATATGGCCGCTCGCGAAGGAAACGCCAGCTTTGTACCATGCTCTGTTTGCGCTAACCGCCTTCCACTCTTGTAAGGAGAACCCCTCCTTACGCGTCCAAGGCGTGAAGCATATGCGACAGAGTATGACTTGTTTGCGACAACAAATCCAAAGTATGCGAGCGGACATGGCCCTTGCTACTAGCCTAGCTCTAGCATTTGCTGATACTTGGGATCAAAATACCCGCACATGTGTTCAGCATCTGCGCGGAGCGAAGGCATTGATGTTCAAAGTGCTTAATGCAGGTCTACAGGGACGACTTAGTCCGGATGAGCTGGAAAGGATTCGATTTCTTTACAATACCTGGACATACATGGATGTCATTGCAAGACTGACCTCATTAGATGAGTCTGGTCCGCAGGATCTTAATCCTGCGATTTTCCACTTACCCGGCGATGCAGTGCATGAAATTGACCCTCTGATGGGTTGTGCGGCAACGCTATTCCCTATAATTGGTCGTGTCGCACGTCTCGTTCAAAAAGTGCGAAAGTGCTCATCTAATTCCGTTTCCATTGTATCGCAAGGAATGGAGCTCAAGTCACTTGTTGAGCAGTGGGAGCCACCACAATGGTTTGAAGCGCCTGAAGATCCGACCTCTGAGGTTCAGCATAGCATTCAGGTCGCGCATGCTTATCGCTGGGCAACACTCTTATATCTTCACCAAGCCGTTCCTGAGATTCCATCTGAGCCTCCTGAAGAATTAGCTCAGCGTGTTCTACTTCTACTGGCAACAGTACCCCCTTCATCCCGTGCGACCATCATTCAAATGTTCCCACTTCTGGCCGCTGGATCAGAGGTCGATGGGGAGGATGATAGGAAGTGGGTGATGGATAGGTGGTTTGTCGTTCAGTCAAGACTAATGCTTGGTGGCATCGATCGCTGCCTCGACGTTGTGCGGGAAGTGTGGGCACGTCGAGATAAACTCAAGGCTCAAAAAGAACAGCAGAATATTGTATCTTCTGGTACAACTGGGTCAAGCTCTGCTGATCCTGAAACGAAGCTCAAGTCTGGGTTCCGATTACCTGATAACAAGCCCAACCCCAGAGGCTTTCATGCGCGCACGACCTCGAATGATCAGCATGAGAGATCGATGCAAGGGATCCCGGGCGCCACTGCAAAAAGTGGGACCGCTAGACGAGGCTCTGCACTGGCGCCGTTGGAGAATATTGAATTTGAGAGAACTGTTCGAAGTCCTTTGCATTGGGTGAATGTTATGTCAGAATGGGGATGGGAAGGTAAGCTTGCTCTGTCTCCATCGACCAAGCTCACTTGAACTAACGGTTTACTCAAATAAAAGTTTTCCTTGGGTGATCATCTTCGATTTGATTCTAATTCATGGTTTATACCTCCCTCGCTAATGGTATCCCCGAGGCATGGGGCAAAAGTCAACCCCTTCACATATAATTCCACGACTAACGACTGATTTCATTTGTCTTTCCTCAATGTCTATTTGAATCTTCTCTTGGTTTACTTGTCAGAGTTCGATTAAGCGCGGCGTTAAGGATTCAATATTTGATTTTGATCTTGTGATAATAATGTCTTCACCAAAACTGGGTTGAAACTTGAACGCAGTGATTAATTATCTGACTACCATTCTATCAGCTCAGGTATTCATGCATCAGCATGCCATATATTACATCCCCGACAGATACAGTCTCAGCAACCCTCGAGCAAAAACAAGGATTTCATCATTCCGATACTGCCCCATCCTAATTAAACAATAGCCCGACGCAACAAACTCACGACTCCTTATTCCACTGCTTGCCACTCCAAAGCCCACCCGTTGTCCAGAGCCAATAATCCCGACCCTTAATCGCCCAGACCAGGAAGCTAGGCAATTGGAAGCCCATCGCAGCACCCACCCCCTTACTCCGACCAATCGGCACCATCTGCGTCTCCCGTGTATCCTCCTTGTATTCCCGCTCCGGGCCTAAGGAAGCCTCACTGGTACCCGCATCAAGGAGTAAATCGCGCTTGATATTAGCACCGAGAACAGGGATAGCATTCAAGATAGCATGCACAGCCGGTTTCGCGTAAGAACCGACATCACCAACAGCGTAGACCCGGACACCAGCCTTATCAACTCGCAACGTTGTCGGATTAGTATCCACCCGTCCGTCTCCAGTAAGTAGCGTAGCGTCGAGGAATGCAGTATTCGGCGTCATGCCCATAGCAGGAATGTAAATATCGGCATCGAGTTCTTGTCCATCAGACAAGGTAACCTTTGTATCGGTCGCAAGTGTAATCTCAGTACCTGATTCCGAAGGTGACACACTGGTGACTTTCGTATTCTTAACAACCGTCACACCAACACGAGCCAGGTACCCCTCAGCCTTCTCAGCAATACTGGAACGAAGCGCAGGCAGGATCTGTGCAGCAGAGGTAACGACAGTAATGCGAACCTTGGGGTTCTCCTGTTTACACGAGAACCATCCCGCCTGACCGTTAAGGTATTCACCGAGTTCACCAGCAGCCTCAATACCGGCGGGACCACCACCAGCAATAACGATAGACTTAGCAGTCTTCATCTTCTCACGGAAGATGCCCCACTGCGAGCGGATGAATGTCGAATCCTTGTTTAGACTGAGTAGTGGAGAAGCGGTTGATGCACCAGTTGCGATAACCAGAGCGTAGTACTGGATGGTTTTCTCTGATCCATCTCCAGCAGAGCGAATAAGTACAGTGCGGGCTTCATGGTCGACCTTCTCAGCAGTCGCGTGCTCGAACTGGATGTTTTCACTGGGGTATTGTTCGAAGACGCTGGGAATAGAGACGAAGAGCTTGTCTTGTGGGAGGAGATCATCTGCGATCATTGCGCGGGGACATGCGGGGCGACACAGGATCTCATTTGAGGTGCTGACTAGGACGATACGGTAGTCCTGAGGAGATGGGAGCTTGGGGATAGCATGTTTGAGGAGGTAATGAGCTGCCGAGATACCACCGTACGAGCCACCGAGAATCACGATCGATTTAGGAGTCTTTGATTCCATTTTGTGTGGAAAAAAGAAAGAAAAGAAAAGATGGAGAAAATGGGTGTGTAGAGTGGTGAGAGGTTAGGAAGTTCTTATACTGGTATTTTGGACCCTTCGGTACCTGGGAGTCTCGCCCCTAAAAGAAACTTGGAGCTGTAAGACGCCACCCGATACGAGAAATCAGTTACTATTATCTACTCTTGTACATTTATTCACATTCTCTTTCACTGTTTTCCTCTTTTTATTTCTATTCCAAGGTTTTTCACCAATCACAGTGAACTCTGCAGTGTATCCCTGTCGAGTCTCGGCTTAAGCTCGCGACAACGGAACCCCGAAGGGCCGAGCGCATCCACTATCCACCGCGATGATTGGTGCGATCGTTGATGTAAGTCAGAAATCGGGGATAAAGAAAGTGAGCAAAATTGATAAAATGTGATAAAATGTGCAAAATTGAAATATTTAAATATTGAGACACGGAGGTCGGACAAAACTTCGACTGCTTACTGAGAATCGACTCAGCAACTTGGCGCGAGATGTTTCAAGCTTGGAAGGCCTTACCTTGGTGCTCTCCAGCACTAGAGTATTGGAGTTGCGACATCTAGTTGGTCTAGATCACAATGTGAGACGGATTTTCAGTATTGTACGGAGTACTCCGTGCATGTATGCATTTGGTATTTCACATCCTATATTCAAAAATAGTATATGTACTGCAGCTGCCTCGCTATATCACACAGGCAGACAATTAATGATTATGTCGCGGGGCTTCATTCTTCTGTGCAAGACGCTGATATTTAACAGCCTTCCGTAACACCATTCCATTAGAGAGCTGATCTGTCTCCTGACGGAAAATCTCTTGCCATGGGGTACCACTTGGGACAAGCGGGTATTCCTTCGAGAGCATTTCCTGCCTCCTTTGTTGGAGTTCTTCATCACTGATGAGAATATCAACTCGTCGCTTCGGCAAGTCAATACGTAACTTATCGCCATCACGGAGAATAGCCAAGTTGCCACCCGCTGCAGCCTCCGGACTGGCGTTAAGAATAGAGGGGCTGGCCGAGGTTCCGGATTGTCGCCCGTCTCCAATACAGAATAGAGCATCGACACCTTGCTTGAGAAGTCGGCCTGGAGGATGCATGTTCACCACCTCGGCTGCACCGGGATAACCTAAGGGACCGACGCCGCGCATAACTAAGATGGTCTTATCGTCGATCTCAGGGAGATGTTCTAGGCGACTGTGGTAATCCTCAGGGCCATCAAAGACCATCACGGATCCTTCGAAGGCCATCGGGTCCTCGGGGTTCGAGAGATATCGCTCCCGGAATGCGGGTGAGATCACACAAGTCTTCATAATCGCAGAATCGAAGAGCGTTCCCTTCAAATGAATGAATCCGGCATCCTTCATCAAGGGGTCGTCATAGGGACGAATCACGCGTCGGTCCCATGAGTGCTTTCCGCGCACGTTCTGCGCCATCGTCTTTCCATTACATGTCAAGACATCGCCGTGGATCTTTCCAACATCCAGTAACTCAGCCATGATGGCTGGGAGACCTCCTGCGCGGAAGTATTCCTCGCCAAGGTACTCGCCTGAAGGCATCATGTTCAACAAGAGAGGGATATGAGATCCTAAGTTGTCCCAGTCATCCATGGAGAGCTCAACTCCCATGTGCTGCGCTATAGCGAGAAGATGGATTGGAGCGTTGGTGCTGCCACCGAATGCAGCATTCGCTACGATGGCATTTTCGAATGCTTCGCGGGTCATCAGATCGCTAGGCTTGCGGTCGGCTTCCACCATCTCCACGATTTGCTTGCCTGTCTCATAGGCGCATTGACCTCTGTGTCGGTAGGCAGCGGGTATCGCAGCTGATCCGGGCAATGCCATACCAAGAGCCTCTGCGAGGGCGTTCATGGTTGATGCTGTGCCCATTGTATTGCAGTGGCCGACAGAGGGAGTTCTGTAGACTGTTAGATTAAAGATCGGTGTAGACTTCTGCATTTTAACTCACCCTCTGGAAATGTAGTCCATAAACTCTCCATCGTCGATTTCTCCTGTGGCATACATCTCTCGTCCCTTCCAAAGAACCGAGCCCGCACCCGTTAATGCGCCCTCGGAATAACCATTCAACATGGGTCCAACATTTAAACAAATCGCAGGAATATTCTTCATAAATCATTAGCAATCACTTCATAATATAAATGCGAAACTTGAATAACTTACCACAGTAGCTGCAGCCATCAAACAAGCCGGCGTCGTCTTATCACAACCAGTCAAAAGCACAACTCCATCCAAGAAGTATCCCGTCAAAACCTCCACCAGACTCAGATACGCCAAATTGCGATCCAAAGTAGCAGTAGGCCGTCTTGACGTCTCTTGAATAGGATGCGTCGGGAATTCAAAAGCAATACCACCCGCCGTGCGAATACCCTCACGAACGCGCTTCGACAATTCAATATGGTGTCGATTACAAGGCGCAATATCTGAACCCGTCTGCGCAATTCCAATCATCGGTTTACCAGACATGAGCTCTTCACGCGTAATTCCAAAATTAAAATATCGCTCCATGTAGATCGCCGTCATACCGGGATCACTGCGACAGTCAAACCAAGCTGATGAACGAAGTCTTCGGCCTGGTTGACGGATAATCGCCTTAGAGCCATTCTCAGCGGCGAGACTTAATCTTGTCTCGAGTTCTTGGTTTCTTCTGCGTAGTGCCTTGAGCTCTTCGAGACAGTCTTCGATTTGGATAGGTGCTGCATCTTGCTTGTCGCTGCAACTTGATGAACAACCTTCGCAGGATTTTTTGGATGCACACGACATCTTGGATGGTATTCAGTTGGCGGTTTTTGTCTGGGGTTGATGGCGTAGACAGGGTCCAGTGCTGGTTTTGTACTCGATCTCATGTCCGGATTGTGAGGTTCCCATTGGGAGCCCCGCTATATGAACCAACCTTCGGCTTTGGATTTCCAAGTTGGTGGAGTCGAGGTGTTCGGTTCCGAGTGTTGAGTTTCCGCTTATTGGGGGTCGATGTGTCATTCCGGGATCTCATTCTCCGGTGGTCATAAGTTCAAACACTTGAGCATTGCCAATTCCAGTGTGATCAAATATGAATGAATTATAGATGATCTAGTTGAGCTTTGAAATAATGGTCAATGCATTAGAAGTTTAGTATTCTGTGCCACGATCGCTGGTTCGGTTCAAATCTGAGTCTATTCGGAGAGTTAGTTGCAATGCTACATCATTCTTTAAAACCATTCTCTCATCTCTACAATTTAGGCAAACCACTTTCATTCCTTCTCATTCCCATCACCTCTAATACTACGACAAACTAAGTACTGAGCATATCCTCGGCTAAAGCGTTGTTCATTCACCCGGAGTGGTGACCTCGGAAACTCATCTCCCGGCTCTCTACCCCACTGCATTATCAAGTACCCCGGAACGTCATCATCAGCATTGCCGATATACTGTTTAAATATCGAGAATCAGTGATTGGGCCACATATCTCGAGAACCCCATACCCCTCCAAAATACCCTCGGACCTCTTTTTATTATCTTACTTCTACCCAGCTACCAGTATCAGTATCAAAATCGAACCAACCTTGAAATACTTCAACTCATCATACAACGTGAACACCATGGGAAAACGAATCATTGTAACCGGCGGCTCCGGCAAAGCTGGCCAACACATAATCACATACCTCCTCGACCAAGGCCATGACATCCTCAACCTGGATCTAGTCCCTCTGCCCGCACCTCTCAGCGAGCGAGTACATACAATGCGCGTCGATCTAACCGACGCAGGCCAAGTGTACAGTGCATTTGGATCTCATTTCCACCTCACAGAACCATTCCGTGAACCACTAGGTCTGGTACCAGATGCCGTGATCCACCTTGCTTCATATGCACGGAACATGTTAGTTCCTGATACCGAGACCTTTCGCTGTAACACTACGGGCCAGTACAATGTCATCGAAGCTGCTTCTCGGCTAGGAATCAAGAAAATTATCCTGGCTAGCTCGGTTTCTGTTTATGGGATTGCATACGCAGAGGGTGATATCGAGTATCCTTCTTTCCCGGTTGATGAGGATGTGGATGCTAATCCGATGGATACGTATGCACTTTCGAAATTGTGTGGTGAGCGTGTTGCGCGTGGCTTTGCACGGAGATATGGATCTGATATCTATGTTCTTCGTATTGGAAGGATCGTTGCACCCGAGGAGTACAAGGAGGAGATGTTTGATTCTTATGTCAAGAAGCCTGAGGAATGGGCGGTGCATGGCTGGTCGTATACCGATACACGGGATCTGGGACAGATTTGTGACCTGGCGGTTGCTAAGGCTGGACTTGGATTTCAGGTGTTCAATGCTGTGAATGATGAGATCACGAATTATGAGCCTTCTACTACTGCGTTCTTGAAGAGGGTTTGTCCCAATACGCCATTTACGAGGGAGTTTGAACCGAGGGAAGCTCCTATTCCGAACAAGAAAATCAGGGAGTTGCTTGGGTTTCGTCAGAAACACCCTTGGCAGCAGTATTATGAATGATTGAGATAGTGTAAAAATGCTTTCGGGTTTCTAAGATCTGTCTATCGTTCCTTGGCATCATGATGATCTGGCATTTCGTTAGGCTAATTTGATCTCCCCTTCATAGCCTGAGGAGTGCATGAAATTTGCTTGTAAAGGTGTGACACTTGGGTTTAATGTTAGTACGCATAAACTAGATATAGAATTCAATGGAATGGCACATATCTTACCTAGTAAACCCTCGTTCAACAACCAGTCCATCATCTGACGGCCCACCATTGTGTACACTTGCTCGAATATCGTCAAGCTCTGGCGCCCATCTAAACTGCTTTTGCGACCCACCAGCTTCAGCAGAGATGACCTCCTTGAAAGAGGACACGCCCGGTGACCACCGGTTCTTAAAAATGGTGGTGTACAGGATCCGCTGTTGGCTAATACCGGTCTTCAATGGCATGTTCACCGTATACAAGTCAACATCCTGAGGCCACGAAGTAGCAAGATGTTCAATCAATTTCACTGCATGATGAGAAGCTTCTGTCACGGCAGCAGGGTCATGTTGATTCGTCTTATCCTCGAAGGACAACGCAACAGCCTTTTTACCACATAGCGCACCCTCCATAGCAGCACCGATAGTTCCACTCGACAATGAGAAGAGAACGGTGGCATTTTGACCTAGATTCGGGCCTGAAACAACCAAATCAATGGGTCCACGATCTTTGAAGAAGTGATTCAACCCGATTTGTACACAGCTTGCGGGCGTTGAATCAATCAACACCCAATGGTTTTCATCTTTGGGCGGGCAATCAGAGACCACGCCATCATACTGAAAGACGGGTCCTGGGCTGAAGTATGTTGGTGTTAGGACTTGGTCGATGAAATGTGCTTTGCCAATCCATGAGCGTTGCTGGTTAGGCAAAACTACTGATACGATATGACCCGCTGATTCTAATGCGTCCACGAGAGAATGGACATATGGTGATGAAGTGATATCTGGGGGCCCATCGTCATTCGCTACCTATTGTCTTGTTAGATGTTACAAGTCTGTTACGGTCGCATCGATGTTGCGCATACCAAAATATGCATATTGAGTGCAGCAGTGATTTTTGCCTGGAGATACTCGAATGTCGCTCTTCGATGGATATTAGAGTCGCAGGTAATTCCTTGCTTCCAACCCGAATGCCGAGGGGCTGGTATTTACTCGGTGGCGAAGTTGTTGGTGCAAGACTCCACTCCATACTGAAATCCCGGAATGAGATCATCCGATTGGCTAAGCTCATATCCGCAATTGATTCTCCAGCTATGTCACAGGCGAACAATCTTAGAACCCAGATGGGCGCATGAGATAATCCAATTCACCTTCAAGTCGAAATCCTTGAGCAATTGCCTCGAGATCAAGGTCCGACAACTCCAAGTTGAGTTGCGCGGAATGTAGGTCGAGATTTTGGGGAGCAAGACTTGATGCATCCAGTGTTGGAATGGACTCTTGGACTAGGAGATCATTTCTGCCAGCACTATCTCCCCTCGTGCCTGATGCTAGTGTATATTCATCATTGTCAAGGATTCGGATGTCAAGATTAGCGATGAGTCTGTTCAAATTTGCTCTGGCTTTCCCGGCTGCCGCATATAATCGCTCATGTTCCTTGAGTATGTGTCGACAGAGAAGCAGAGACTGAAACGAGCTGGAATTCCTTCCCTTCTGCGCGACTATCCTGGCGTGGATTGTTGCACTGATATAAGTTGCATATGAAAGCATGTACGGCGCACTGCCTATTGAAAAATGCAGTGTGTAGTCGCGGAGGATTTGGACAATTTGGTTTGCGGCTGTTGTGCATATGTTGACGGATTCGTGGGCGGTTCCTGGGGTGTCAGCTTGGTAGCTCCCAGTGAAAAGACGTCGTTGTGAAAGAATCAGGAGCACGTTGAAAAGAGCACTATTTCACGCATTAGTAAACATTCTCTAATGAGGTGCTGGGCAGACGTACAGGAGACAAAACGCTTGAGGTAAAAGGGCGGCTTCACTCGGATGGCAGATGTAGTCAAGCTGTGGTGGAAGATTTTTCCGCCAGTTTCCCAGCTCGGAGTTGATATCGTTGGAAATTATTTGACTTTGGCTTATGCTCATTTGTTGAGACTCGGAGTATAGCTCGCAGAGAATCCGATCAATGATGATTGATAGTTCACACAGCTTTGTCAACAAGGACACATTCAGAGATGGTATGACCGCTTGTTGCTTCACTGGAGCATATGTTATTCCCTGGAAGGGATCGAGCTCGTCATACTCATCCAGGAAGTTTAGCGATGCTTTGAAATTCATGTACCGAAGTAGTGGCGGTCTTCCTTGGTAGAGACATTGGATCTTGTCGATAGCTGGGAATGTAAGTAAGGTTCAGCAATCGGTCGGGATTTTTTCAATCTACTCACAGTATGCACCCCACAAGACACGTTTCCGGATCTCAAGATCTTCAGCAGACATCTTCTCTGGAGAAGGAAGCACGTGAAGGCCAAGATCAATGATCATATTGAATGCGTTTCCCGCATACAGCCATGACATACTTCGTTCATCGCATCTGGAGAAGAGAGAATTTGACATGATAAGAAGCGCCTGCAATGTTGTTATATTGCTCTTATCAAAGTTGTCGCGTAAGAGCTCTGAAAATCGCTGGCGAAAACTCCATCCGGTTGTAGTTATATCATCAGGGTCGGATCGAAGCTCGGGCCGTGAGCAGTGTTTCGAAACCGTAAAAAAGATGGCATTTAGGAGCAGCTTGGAAAAGTATGGTCCGTCGCAAGCCATGTCGCGCATGAATGCTGGCCGGTAAATGATCTGAGCTGTATATAGCTGGCGACACCAATAGATTGACAGAAGATGCATACCAATCTCGGGGTCCACACCGTCAAAGTCCAGTTTCCCAGCGGAGAAATCTAGGAGCTCCAATTGCCCTGTGGTAATTAGTGGGAATTTAATTGAGGGGTGTGGGATCGATTGATACTTTGCCTGGCTGTGTCTGCAAATAATTGACTCCTAGTCCATGCTTCGTTGACCGGGTAGCTAGGAAATCCCGTATTTTCTTCAATATTTCTTGAGTTGGCAGTCTCATCATAAGCGGCACTGGTTGGACCATGATACAGTGAGGTTGCCCTTCTGTGGTGGTCGCTGTCCGGAGCTTCGGGGTGAGAGCCGTTGCTCAACACAGTCGGGCGGTCAATTGGCGACGAGTTGACATCACAAGTTATCGAACTATTTCTTCGATCTTGACTAGGACTGATAGACATGAAAGAAGCATCTGTAGATATCATAGATGGCTCGTCGTCTATGTGGCTTCCATCTGGCATGGAAGCCCCCTGTCGACGTAGCAGTGCATTTTCACGCTCCAATTGGGCTATGCGACGATTTGTTGGTCTAACCTTCGGTTAGACACTGTGACTCTTCTGGTGGCTCTTGGTAGCCGGCAGTACTGACCGTGGCTTATGTCGGATAGAACCCTGTTGGCAATCGATGCCCTTGGCCATACAATTACCACATGTCGGTTTTTGAGCATCGCATTTAAGCTGTGGATGGGAAGGTCAATTGCACTCCTTCTTGTTGAGCTGGACGGTGCTGGCTTACCTTCTTTTCCCGACAAAAGACACAAGCCGCTGCCGCTCGGGTCTTTCGGAGGGGCATATTGCAAGTTTATTGGCCTTATCAATGGCCTTGTGAATGGCAGAGCACTCACATAAGTTCTCGTGTGCCTTTCAAAGTCTGAAAAGGTAGAAATTGCGAGGCCCCATTCATACTTATCTGTTGTAAGTTGAAAGTTGAAGATGGCAGAATCTCCATGTCGGCTCCGCGGTGCGGTTTCCTGTTCGGGTTAGCTTCCCCTTTTCATATATCTCACGCCGCAATGAACTTGAAGTATACGAAGAAACGAAAGACGTGCCTTTCAGTGTTTGCGAAAATAATACAAAATCAATTTGAAATCGCTGAGGATGCGTTTTGTGGGTTTCTCTCCATTTTCAAATTCAACAGACGAACATTTGAAGAAATAAAATGTTTTCACCTGCGAGTCCACACCTAGTAGTCAAGATAGACCTTCAATGTTACATACTAAATGTCTCGTTCTCGCCAACACAGATTGGCCACTCAGTGTGTCTTCTTTTTATTCAAATTTCAATCATTCAGATCTATCATGGTTTTGCTTTCACCAAAGAAGACATACATAGTTTTTGGAATGACGATGGGTTCCATGTAGGTTTATGCAAGTTTGACATAGTCGAGTCACCTCCAATATGGTGCCATAGTGATTTGTCTCATGAATAAGATAAAATGAGCTCCATGAGTCTGATCTGCTCTTCGCATAGATTGCCTTGGTTTATTCTGTGAAGTGTTCGGCCAAAGTTCTTGTCTGCTGATTGATTCCGATAGGGACAAGGCACTGAAACAGCTTCACTGCTAATTACTCTCATTCCACTAAGAGAGATGCATGTGGATGACTTAGTTCGATTTTTTAAACAACTTGAATGCATAAGCCGGACTCACTGTGTAGTTCTGGAGTGATTGATCTCATAGATCATGATGGATGAAGATAAAGTTGACTAACTCGATTGGGTAAAAACATCCTGGTCTCCCACTACACAGCCTGTGAACTATACGAACCTCATATGAGTTAAGAGAAAGGACAAATTGATTGATCTGGCGTTATCGCTCGATGCAAAGACGATGTGTACTACAGTTTCGGCCTCTTCGGTTTATCAAAGTCATCGAAGTGAGTTCATGGAGCTTTGATAATCTCATACTGCACCTATTGTCTCAGGAAACTCTTCAACCATGGAAAGTTTCCCCTCACTCGGATCCGGAAAGAGAACCCCTCATCATGATACAGTTTGTTATCAATCAGTTCTCTAGGTATTTACCTAGTCTGGACAACGAAACCGAGTTTGCGCAATTCCAATGTCTGCAGCAAGTTGCTCTCTACTTGCTCATTGCCCAATGACTCCACATCCTGAACTTTCCATTGGGAGCATCTGGATATAAAACAACAATAGGGCCCTCAAGATGAAAGAGCTTCAATCCGTGCTTTTTTCCCAGTCTTGTGCGTCGTACAGATAATACTATCCTCTTCCAAATTCTCCATATCATTCACCATGCCACTCGGATTTACCTATCACGCCAAGGCCCAGTCCACGTTTAAGCCCCCGCTTATTGCAAATGAGAATGCCTACTTGGGCGACATCTGCTCTAAGTAAGCGATATCTAATATGCACGCGCAAGTGTACTTAAACTCGTGCTAATACTCAATAGTGACAAGGAAGTCCCCGACAAGCCCCTCTCATGCGGCTTTTACCGGCTAGAGAAGGGTACTCCACTCGTCTATACTTATACCTACGAGGAGATGAAGATTATTCTGGAGGGCCAGTTTGAGATTTCCGATGAGACAGGTCAAAAAGTACTTGCTGGTCCTGGGGATGTATTCCATTTCCCCAAGGGTTCGACAATTACCTTCACGACCCCGGATTATGGACTAGCATTCTATGTGAGTGAGAATCAGCCTTCGAATACCCTTGCAGAATTTTTTTCCAGTTGATTTGAGTTTTTATCATGTGAATATCCCTTCGTGTATTTTTTTTTTTTTTCTTTTTTTCTTTTTCTCTTTGTTTGATTTTATTTTATTTTTATTTTTTATTTTTCTTTCAGAAGCTTAGCGCTGACTGGGTCCATAGACGGGTCAACGCGCCGAGGGAGCAGCATGAATATGACATCTCCTAGCGCCAGGTGGTAGAAACCAGCAAAATATTCAACTTGGATAAACGCCATATCAAATCATATCATCATCTCAATGGATATAATTTCCTTGTTCCCGTGCCTAACAGTAGATCCATGGATAGCAAACTGATACCCCCACTGTTTATGCCTAATACGGTAGTTTGCTTACCCGGTGGTGGAGTGGAGTGGAGAGCGACTCCCCTTGCGATCGAGTTTCCAAGGTTCGTATTTTCAGCTTGAACTACCCAGTTCAAATGATGATACTCGAAGCACGGAAGATGCATTGGAAATAATAATAATGGCCCCCTTGATAAACATCCATCTTTATACTTAAGTACCCCTCTCGGAGATTTATTAGGACGTATGGAGTACATGCATATATTAGGAGTATAATGAGATTATGGCCGAGACTATTGATCTCACTAGTGGTGACAAGGAACACTAATTTTCAGCTCCGAGTCCCCCTCAGCCTTGAAACAAAGAGCGGGGGCGTTTTGCGAGGACTACGAGCCTGTTACAGGTGTTTGGAGGCGATCCCCGGAAATGACCTGCAGGGCGCACAACTTCCAGACCGATCCCCAGTGGAGCTGCATTCAGCTTCAGCTGACTAGCGTAAAAGCCACGAAGAACCAATTCGACTCCGAAGTTGTTCAGTTAGAACAATCATAGTGGGCTGTGCACATCCTGAAATGACGTGAGAGGAAAGTTGCTAGGGCAACTATATAGGGGGGTTACAGGCTACGAAGACCACTGAAGAGATCAAAAGTGGGTATAACACTTCATTTCCTTGTAGAAAATCAAATCAAATTAAAATAAAAATTCGAAAATAGAAAATTTAATTAAAACCACAAAAAACCAAGATCCAATTCGATCGGTGGATCTTGTTCAAGGTTCCTAGATCCCTTGAATTGCGCATTTCGATTTCTTGTTTCCCGCTGTTCGGTATTAGTCCTTATCAAGGGGGGGAGCCACTAAGAAACCCCTCTATCGCTCCTCTTCCCTCTTCCCCATCATCTACTTGCTATCCCCAAAACCATGGCTGTCGACATTGGTGATGACCGTTTAGGTCTTCGTCTTCCTAACCCTCCTCCATTGCTACATACGCGATCTGGTAATGAATCATTTGATCGTCCCTCGACGCCATCTGGAAATGCTTTTACTAGTCCCTCACAGACGCCTCAAGGCAGTCCCAGCAAGTCGCGGGCGCCGCCTGGCGCATTGGACTTGCCAAATGTCTTCGATAAAGCTATGAAACTTACGCCAACCTCCCCCTCAAAATCAACCTACAATCATTTCAACCATCCTATGTTCACAGCCGACAAGAGCAATATTGAAGATTTTAACGAGAGCGTGATCCATCAGCGCCCAACCAGCCCGACGCGCAAGTCAAACAAGGAAAACACCCCTCCCACCCGTATCCCGAAGGACTTGGGCCCCAATCCCACAGCTGCTGCATTGTCGCGCCATGAACCGTATCAGACAGCGCGCGAAAACGATACCACTAGACGCCAGGTGCAGCTGCGGGGGCTGACACCGGAGGAGATGGAGAAACTACAACAACCCCGGGTAAAACGCCTGACGAACGTGACTCAGCTCTGTATGTCTCAAAACCTTGGAACCAAAAGATCGCCCCACAATTGGGTCTCCCCTCTAATTGTGAACCAGATTTCCTCGACCATTATTTCGACCTCCTTAGTTACGTCCACAATCGCCAAACCCGTCACGCTCAATTCAAGGCCGCTCACCCCGAACCCCCCGTTACCCCCGCCGAAGAATACGAACCCGCGCTCCTGAAGTACTTGGGTCGCGAACGGGCGCATCTGCGCAAGCGTCGTACCCGTCTGCGCCAGCATGACTTCCAGATCCTGACGCAGGTCGGCCAGGGTGGATATGGACAGGTGTACCTCGCCCAGAAGAAGGATACCCGTGAAGTGTGTGCATTAAAAGTCATGAGCAAGAAGCTGCTGTTTAAGCTGGACGAGATTCGACATATCCTGACGGAGCGCGATATTCTCACCGCTGCTAAGAGCGAGTGGCTTGTTAAGCTGCTGTATGCGTTCCAGGATGATGACCAGATTTATTTGGCGATGGAATACGTACCCGGTGGAGATTTCCGTACTCTATTGAATAACACGGGTGTGTTGCATAATCGTCATGCTCGATTCTACATCGCCGAGATGTTCAGCTGTATCGATGCTCTGCATATCCTCGGCTACATTCACCGTGATCTCAAGCCCGAGAACTTCCTCATTGATTCCACAGGTCATGTGAAACTGACCGACTTTGGTCTTGCGGCGGGTATGCTGAGTCCTGGTAAAATCGAGTCCATGCGAGTGAAGTTGGAAGAAGTGGGTAACACCCCCGTTCCGTTCGGTCGACCCATGGAACAGCGCACAATGGCCGAACGACGACAAGGATACCGAACTCTTCGTGAACGAGAAGTCAATTACGCCAAGTCTATCGTTGGATCCCCCGATTACATGGCACCCGAGGTGCTGAAGGGAGAGCAGTATGATTTCACAGTCGACTACTGGAGTCTAGGCTGTATGCTTTTCGAGGCACTCGCTGGATACCCACCGTTTGCGGGTGCGACCGTTGATGAGACATGGCAAAATCTCAAGCGCTGGCAGAAGGTGCTTCGTAAGCCGGTCTACGAGGATCCAAACTACTTCCTCTCACGACGCACATGGGATCTGATTACCAAGCTGGTTGCGGCGAAGGAGCAGCGGTTTAAGAATATCCAGGAGATCCACGCACATGACTATTTCGCCGAAGTTGACTTCAATCGTCTACGGGAGCAACGTGCGCCGTTTGTGCCGGAGCTGGATTCCGAGACTGATGCTGGGTATTTCGATGATTTCAGCAATGAAGCCGATATGGCCAAGTACAAGGAGGTTCACGACAAACAGCGCGCGTTGGAGGAAATGGCCGATCGGGATGATAAGATGGGCAAGGGTCTATTTGTTGGATTCACATTCCGGTATGTAATCTCCCCTGCCATGATCTTGCATGGCTACCTTTTCCCTGTCTTCACAAACTAACAAGTCTCTAGTCACCGCAAGCCAGCTGTAGACAACTCCGGTCGCAGCTCTCCTCGCAAAGCCATCGCAACGGACGGCACCTTTGGAACGATGTTTTGATCTGATGACGGAGTGTGGAGGTGGCAGATACTCATCTCCTCTCTTATTTTGTTTTGTATCTCTTCTCTTCTCCCGTCCACTGGAGGCCGCGTCGAAGCCAAGCTGGATCTTGATTTCTAGTGCCCCGGGCAGACGTCCGCGTATGGTATGAGTATGAGTTTAATGGCGCATTTCTTCTCCTGTTTGTTTATTACCATGTGCGCTTTTGTCCGACATTCAAGCTTGATTAGGTGTTAGAACTCTAAATAAGAGTATTGTTAGGTTGCCTACTAGTACTTTTTCTCCATTCAAGTTCAGTATTCCTGTAGTTTATATTGGTTGGAGTGGAATCAATAACATTGTATGATACATGATACATTCTAAACCTGGACCCGCACTGGGTCGTCCACTATAATTCCAAGTAGATGTGGAGTACACGTAGATAAAGAGCTACTTCAAGCTCTCAATCATAGACGGGGTATCACCAAGGTACTAAGCACCGCTTAGTTACTGGGCAGCTTGCGCACCATCTTCAAGATCTCAGACTCATGATCTCCAATAACAGCGCGACCATTCACCCAATCAACAGTCTAGAGTCAAGTTAGCAAGACACATCTCAACAACCTTGGGAAGTTTATCGCGGGTAAACATACAACAGGTCGAACAAAGGAACCCTGGTCCTCCTTGAACTTCTTAATAGCATCCTCAGCATCCCGAGCTCCCTTCACGAGCTCCGCAACACCATAAGTCGCCTTATCACCCTGACCACCAAGTCCCGAAACAGGAGAGATGTAATCCAGGATACTGCGCAGCTGATCCGGTGTAGGCGCGTTGGTGGTAACCTCTAGCTCGAACTCACCGCGCTGCTGCTTCGCGTGCGAGGAGTGGTCGCTAGCCTGGTCTTCTGTGGCGGTTTCGCTGGCATTGATTGAGGCTTGTTTGAGGATGTTCAAGGTGCGAGTACTGGCTGCCAGCTTGGGGGAGTGGAAGAGGGTGATTGGGTCGAGAGTTTTGCTCTAGAGAATTGTTAACTGTCACTGTTCTCAATGGGGAATTATGGATCGGCCTTGGGTGGTTCTTACAAAGCGAAACATTGTGATGTGTTATTTGAATGAATTGGTTGGAGTGTGTGGTTTGTGGTGGTGTCAGAAGATGAATGCTCAGTTGAGTCAAGGTGAGTTGAAGCTTGTGGATGATGTCATGTGCCGGGGTCCCAATCAGGTTACTTCAATATGGAAACTTGAAGTCATAGTGGAACTTTTACAATTGTACTGCTACTTTGGAATTTTGTATTACTAAGGACTTGGAATTGTGATCATTGATGAAATCGTGTTCTCGTACATCTATCATAAGCTATAATACATTTCAAGTTATACATTTACATCTTGATTTCCCAGGTGCGGTAGGCTGTGCAGCAACTGACTCAAGTGCTTCAGTGGTGTAGGTTTCGTTAAGAATTCATCAACGCCGCTGATCTGTGCTTCTCCTTGCTTCTCCGAAGACAGAACAGCTGTGAGGATGATGATATATGCTGGTTTCAGGTTGTGGGATTTTTCAAAGTGTCGCATCTCTCGTGTGGCAGACAAGCCGTCCATACGGGGCATGGATATATCTGTTAGGTATTATTAACAACTTGAAATTGAAGTTTCCAAACTTGAATGTCATAGGCGTAGTAATTCAAGGTTGAATAGAAAGCTTGACTCACCCATAACAATAACGTCGAATCTCTCACCCTTGAATTTTTCTAAGGCTTCCAGCCCATTCGTTGCTGTTTTGTACGCGAAGCCGGCATTCTTCACGCAGGTCTCGATGATCTGAGCATACTTGTTAGAATGGCCGCTGTTCCGTCAAAGTGAATAGTTTTCTACTAACCTTCAAATTCACAGGGTTATCTTCCACAAGAAGAATTCTCTTTTCGGATTCCTCGGTCGCTTGTTGTACAGCACCATCATTCTTGTCCGAGCTCGCGGACGTGGATCGATCTTTTTCTGTGGATGGGGGAATACTGAGATCTTCCTCCACTCTTTCAGGGTGCAAACAATGCTCAAACACTGTTGCTAGCGTCTTTGGACTCACACTGATCACCAGTTAGCTATTTGATGCGCAAGTTTCAATTAGTTAGACTCAGGGCACATACGGCTGCGACAAAAAGATCGCACGGTCGCGATTATTCTCCTTCACAATCTTCCAATTACTGGCCTGGGCACTCAGAACAATAAGTGGATATCTGGTATTTGACTCAACGGAGCTTCGCACATCGGATTCAGCAGAGGCATGTGCCATAGTCCGGTATTCGTGCTCCGTCACGATCAGGAAGTCAGCCGTTCGTTGGCCAAGCTCATCTGAACTCATTACTTCAAGCCCGAACCAGTCGGCGACCATTCGACCCAGACTGAAACGGATGTTATCGAACACTTCTTCCCGGATACCAAGATCTCCTCGTTGGAAGCTCTTAGTGAAAAATGAGACACTCTTGCCCTTTAACTCTTGTCTCAACTTGTGATATGGCGTGGGTTGCTTGAGTGGAGGCTGCGACCCTGTCAAGGGGATATAGACATCTACATTTGTGCCTCGGTCAACCTCACTCTTAAATTGAATTTGGCCATTCAGAGACTTGACAATCTGGTGCACCAGGTGAAGCCCCACACCAAGTCCAGGTGATTGTGTATCTTCTTGAAGAAAAGGGATGTAGAGGTTGTGAAGGAGGAAGTCTTGAGACATGCCACGTCCCGAGTCACTGATAGTGATATGCACGACCGGTACATTTTCAGCTCCATTGAGGGTCATAGTATCCTTCCTCATGAAAAGACGGATATAGCCTGTCCGCGTGTATTTGAGGGCATTTCCGAACAGATTCATCACCACTCGGCGCCACGCACCTGCATAGACGGAGTAGTGCCAGTTATCCTGCCATTCAATGTCAATGATTGTCATCATCCGACTGTTGTTATCGGTGGCTGAGGGCGCTGATAATCGTCTATCGTTGTGTTCTGTGGTGTCTTTGGATGAATCAGTCTCTCGACTGTTGAACGTCGCACCAGCTATCAGACCTTCCACAACTTCTTGCACCAATGAACTGAGGTCTTCATCTTGCTCAAGACCTGGCACAGCAAGTTTCGGATGGAAACCGGATTTCCCCTTCCCATTCGGCTCAGTATTCGGTTCAGTGGAATCCTCCGCTGTGGCCCGAGATGCCGTGAGAGTGTTGATCCTCGCGTAGTCCAGAAGATGATTCAAAGTGTCCAGCAGGGTACGTCCGCAGCTATGGACTGTATCAATCAGGCCCTGTTGAGTGTAGCTGGTAGCTGTCTCCTGGAGAAGCTCTATAGTTCCAAGGGCACCATGTAGCGGAGATCGCAGCTCATGAGAGATTGAAGAGATGAAATCCCCCTTCGCGCGATCGGCGGCCTCAATATCCATTCGGGACACTTCAGCCATCACAGTATTACTGAATGCTGCCATGTACGTCAGATCCTTTGGCTCCGATAGCACACGACCAGGATCATTCGTCCACGTCAGGTTCAGCGTGAACCATCGACCGCGATGGAAATCCCAGACAGGATAGATAGCAAGACAACGAGCCTCAGGTAGGATTTTGTGGAAGTATTTGATCTCCATCGTCTCTTGCTTATACTCTTTTTCCTTGGGAGAACCTGGTTTGACATCATTTTCTTTTCCGACGTATGTTTGGCTAACGTCGGTTGCTAGTCCTTCGTAACTGAGTGCAATGCTGCCGTCTTTTTCGATGTGGAAGATTTTGCCTCGTGGATACCGATCGATGAGATGGTTCACAAAGGCGCCGGGTAAAGGTACGTAATGGCTTTCTTGGTTGCTATCGATCCTACTAGCAGCGGATGATGTCGAGTAGCCCAGCACCAAAGTTTTAGGACCGTGAATATCCTCGTCGGCGCTTGGTTCCTTGGGTACTTCCGTCGGCTCGTCCTTGTTTCCTGGTGCGTGATCGCTCCCATAGTCACTCGTGTCATTATCAACTCCAATCACCTGGCGTCGAGTATATACGCTCGCATCGATGAACATGGCTCCTTCTATCTCCAGTGCCTGATTCATAAGACATGCAGCCCTATTGAGGACAGATTGAACATTTGATGGAGCGAACGATTTTTGTAATCTCTCAGTCGTGGGCGTGAGAGAAGGTCGTTGCTCATTTTCCTCTTTGTCGGCTCCTGACTCCTCGCGGTAGCTCTCGTTTCTCTTAAACTTGCGAACAGGTGATCGACTTTGACTCTGCGCAGTGTCTTTGACTACTGTGGTGTCAACCGACGATTCAGAACCTCGACCCCGATCGTTAGGGTGATTGCTCGTCGACTTTTCATTTGAAATTTGAAAGTCTTCCAGCTTCTTGCTGACATGGTCAAGTCCATCATCGCTATCCTCAGTTATATCGTGATTATCCATTCCTTCGCTGAGGTCCGATTTACCGCGCACGAATAATCCCAAGGCTCGTACCATCTTCTCCTCGCGATTTTCTTCTCGCATAGCACGCTGAGAAAGCAGATACTCCATGACGGTCGTGCTCAGCTCTACCAACAACTGCATATCTTTCTTGCTGAGTCCCTCTCGAGGTTTATCGTCAAGTACTGCAACACTCCCGATAATATAGTTCTCTGGCGATCGGATCGGGACAGAGATATAGAACCGATGGAATGGCGCACCAGTGACACAAGAAGCAGACTGGAATCGCGAATCTTGAGTTAAATCCGGGACCATAAACTCAGTTTTCTTTTCGCTAGTGAAAGAATGCATAGCCTGATTGCACATGGGTATATTTTCTCGAGGTAACTGCTGCACGCCGCGCCATAGCGAGTCAGATCCCTCTCCACTCGCTGCGCTGCGCAGGCCAAGGTGTTGCGTTGATTCCGCGACAACATGTTGTGTCGTGCGATCGAAGAGAGATATGAGGGCGCATTTCGCATTTAGCCTGAGACTTGCGAGTTGCGCAAATACCGTCAACACATTGTCGCGCGAGACATTTGGTCGTAGGCCAACTGATTGCTGAGCAAACTTTTCTGTTTGCGAGAATCCCCAATAAGGAAGGTACCTAAAGCATTCCACTTATCAGAACCAAACTGACATGATAATATAGAGAACTGATCACTCACAAGTGCATCTCCCGCTCACGGGCCGCGTCGATATTGTATGCATATTTGCGCGGGCCTTCCCGACCTCTAGCTCTCGTGCTTGGTGTCATTAATCGGTGAGATATGTGTTATTTGTTGCAAAGTATTGGTATAGTGAATAATTTCGTCCTATATTAATAGGAATTTTGAAAATCATCTCAATTCTTAGGTTATCGCACCCCTACCCGGCAGTAGGTGAGCTTAAAGCTGGAGTACAAGTAATAACGTCATAACCCACTACACCCATGCAGTCCGAGATCTGACGTCCGATTCAACATTTGAACTGACTTACAAGGGTCAGAATTTCTGGGTCTTTCGAGATTTCAGCCAACCGGTTTCAAACCTCCAGTTCGTGCTAGTTCAATCATTTGTGACGTCATGCTATATGGACCCGCACTTTTGATGTGGAACTTGAACAATTCAACCCAAGTGCTTCAGGGAATGACGATATCGAACATGAAAATGGCCTTCTATTGGACCTCAGTGAACTATACATTTTGTCCGGCCAGTGCCTAGATCGGGCTTAAATTTGTGGTACTATGTCGTGCAGATGGTACGTCTTGAGATGCCTGCCTCCATGCTCAGTGGATACTGGTATGTGCAAACTAGTACTCCGGTGAGTGCAGCTCTGAGTCTGAGCACAGTCAACTGTGACAATTATTATTACTGGACTCTGACTAGTCAACTGGTAGGTAGGTCCGTTTATCGGAAATTCCAAGGGTTGAACTCCGTATCGCAAAAAAATAAATTCAGCTTGAAGTGCACAGGTGTATCTTCAAATTTGTTCAAGCTCACAGGTGCAAATGTTGATACAGAAGTCGCTCAATATTTACAGGCCTAATGCCGGTGGTTAGGTACTAGACCCATTCAAGTTCTCATAACTCCTACATATGGTCTCAGGGTAATGAAGGTACTAATAAGTAGGGGCTCAAACTTGAAGCACACTCAACTCGAAATGTTCAATGTTGGCTCACCGTGTATTGATCCTACTAAGCCTAGAGAAATAGTGACCCAACCTTGGAAGTTATTCAAAGATTGGAGAGTGCTACTAGTAGTCATTCAAGTTCTAAGTTTGTTCTGAATCCATAAGGATGGGTTGCTCGGAAAGGATTCAGTAGTAGCTTAAGCTCGTATGCATATAGAAACAAAACCTGCACATCTCATCTCGGATTGTGTTTGGGAACTTGAACCAAATTTGGCAAGTGGTCAATGCCACCTGGGTAGGGGGCGGCAATTGCCAGATAGTGAGCTATCGGACCTGAATTATACTAGTGTCACCCATTTCAAATGTTTGATCAAGCCCAGGGCTGGCACCACTAGTAAGAACAGGAGCATACAGCCTTCCGTCCATACTTCAACTAGTGTCTGTGTATGTTCAAACGCGGTAGAATTGCCGATAGTTTTGTTAGATTTGTTGATCATTGCATGTGGCTTTTCAAAACAGATAAGGCTAGAATTCGAAGACTTGGTCGGCGATATGGATACATATGGCACCTTTGCCAGCCAAGGGACTCGGATATCCCAAGTGCTCGTTATCGCTTCAAACTTCAAGGAGACTGTTAATTAATTGGTGAATACCTCGGTCTGATATGCAATGGGTGATATAACTGACATGCGTTTTGCGACCATGACGGCAAAAGATAGAACCGTGGACGTGCCCGTCAATTCCCGATCTCTCAACATGAACCCAGAATCAGACGAGTGTGAGACACATGCATGTGTAGCTTCAAGTGGAGTGGCGAGCAGCTAACTCGGTTGTTTCCGAGTAGGTTTTATCAGCTGCTAGTGGCCCAAGTTGCCCAGGTATACGGAGTACTTGACGCATCCGTATAGTGCCGGGTCAAAGCTTATGCCTTGGCAACAATGTGATTCGTACAATGGAGCTTCTTTCATAAACTCAACTTATGCACGCGCGGCGGCGTTTTGTCGGCCTTTGACTGGCAACGAAAGTCCATTTGTGTCGGCCCGATGTGGCTATTGTCTCAATGAGGCGGCAATCCAGTATCACATACACGTAGAACGCCCAGGGCTACAAGAGAGAGACTCTGGGGCTTTTTTCCATCATGAAGCAGTATATGGGGTAAAATACCAGTGGAATATAGTGGATATTTACCGACATTCAACACATCCATGTGCACTCTGTTCAACAAGCTTGGCGTACAATATAATAAGCTAGAGCTGATGCCGACACCGTTCATAACCGACTCCATGTGACTCGAAAGTCGGTCTGCGTCCGCGTAGACCCGACATCTCAAAGCTGGAAAGTGGGTAGCGGGCTTTGAGTGCGGAGAATCTCCGTGATTAGGGGCGTTACTCCAGGGTATGATTGGCCGAGCCAAATGGACATTCAGGAGAGTTTGAGCTTCCCGAACTCATGGACCAATGAGGATCTCGGGACTAGAATCAATCCAGAAAGTATGACCGCATTTAAGTCGGTATCGGACAGACGGCGTCGTGGGTGAACGCGGGGAAGCGAATCAATTCCCCCACAAAATGGCGTTCCGGAGTGGGGTGCGACTCAAAACGTGGGGGTACTAGCAGGAGATAAAACTCCAGGCATTGGCATCTGGGAAAATCCAATCTTGCACTCTGTGTGGGAATTTCATATTTACACTCAACAACATGTCAAAGCCTCACGCCGTTCACGATGAGGATCCCATCAAGGATGCCCAACTAGCAGGTCCTCCACACATCTCCTTGACGGAGGAGGAGAACAAGCGCATTTGTCGCAAGACCGACCGGACCATCTTGTTGGTCCTCGTCTGGGTCTACTTCTTACAGATTCTGGACAAGAGTGTGCTTGGATACGGTGCAACATATGGATTGGAGACCGATACCGGGTTAACAGGAAACCAATATTCTATGCTCGGCTCGATTGCTCCAATCGCTCAACTATGTTGGCAGCCATTCTCGTCGATTCTGATCGTCAAGGTGCCTCCCAAGATTCTCATGCCCATTCTTTGCCTTGGATGGGGCATTGCACAGGCTTGTATGGCAGCTTGTCATAACTTTGGTGGCTTGATGGCGACTCGATTTTTCCTGGGTCTGTTTGAAGCTGGATGCTTGCCTCTGTTTGGTATCATTACTAGCCAGTGGTATCTCCGTGCGGAGCAACCTATTCGCGTTGCAGCTTGGTACAGTACTAATGGCCTGGCTACAATCGTTGCCGCTGCGCTGTCATTTGGTCTGGCACATATCAAGTCGACTGTTCTAGAATCATGGCAAATGTGAGTCGAAGATTTTTTTAGAGCGTTGCGCAGCTCACTAACTTCATCAATTAGCATTTTCCTCTTTGTAGGACTCGTCACTATCGTCTCCGCCCCGGTTGTCTACTGGCGACTAGATAACGACGTGACAACGGCCCGATTCTTGAACGAAACCGAGAAGATCCAAGCTATGGAGCGCCTACGAGCTAATCAGACTGGTACGGGAAGCCTGGAGTTCAAAATGAGTCATGTGTGGGAATGTGTACTCGAGCCAAAAACATACCTGTGGATTGGGATGTCGATGCTGCTGAACATCGGTGCCAGCGTGACCAACACTTTCGGTCCTCTGATTCTCGATGGCTTAGGCTATGACACCTATCGCACCAGTCTGATGAATATGCCATTCGGAGCACTGCAATTTGTTGTTATCCTCGTTTCTAGCTGGCTTGCTCAAACTGCCCGGATTAAGGGCATGATTCTCGCCACGTTCATGCTGCCAGTCATTGCCGGCTTGGCCATCTTGTATGTTGTCGCTCATACCTCCGCCAACCAGGGCAAGCTCCTTGCCGGGTACTACCTCCTGGCATTTTTGTTTGGCGGAAACCCTCTGATCATCACTTGGATTGTCGGTAATACTGCAGGCAGTACCAAGAAGTCTGTGGTGATGAGTCTATTCAACGCTGCTTCTTCCGCTGGCAACATCGTGGGCCCTCTTCTCTTTAACTCTAAAGATGCGCCCACATATCACCCGGGCTTGCGTGCATGCTTGGGCATTTTCTGTGCCCTGGCTGCGGTTGTCCTCATTCAATGGGCCAACCTATGGGTTCTCAACAAGCAGCAGGCTAAGCGTCGTGTTCGCAATGGCAAGAGTGCTGTGATTGTCGATCACTCTATGCAGTCCCATTTCCACGGAGTTCAAAGTGAGGAGGGCACTGAAGAAGGAGTCACCCATGCCGGTTCCCACGTGGTAGACGATATCACGGATAGGGAGAATGATGAGTTTGTATACCTGTACTAGTTTTTTCAACTTCGATGTTGACTACATGATTCATGCCAATTGCGACTGTCATACCAGTCCATTCCCGAAACTGGATTTTTAATACCCCCGGCCGTATGCCCAATGAACTTGCCATCTGATTTCGAATATTTTCAAAAATTTCAAGCCAATTTTGAATTTCAATAATTAGAGACCATAACTGCATAGACTAGATCTAGATCGCCTTCACCGCTGTTCTCTTTAACTCAAACATCCCTGTAACCTGCCTAATTGGGCTCAAGATTAGGGCATAGGGCATGTATTTTGTTTATGTTGATAGAGCCTCATCCGTCTCAGCCTAATCCCCCTATATACAATGATCTGATAGATGTTCCTCTCACATCACATGGTCTCTTATATGCTTTAAATCAGACAAAATGGAGCAATATCTTCTGGATAACGTTGTCCGCTATCAAACCCTGATTCAAAGATTCAAGCCTCCGGTCCGAAAAGCGACCGACAACGACGCTGATAAGGATGTTAGCATAACAGTGACTACGCGTATACGACCCCTGCTTGAGGATGAGATTTCTTCAGGGCAGGTGGTTGCTACATTTCCCCGTGGGGATGGGAGTGGGGTCATAGATCTCCATGAGTTAAAGCGGGTTGTTAGGGGGCTGCCCAGTATGAACGTCAGTGTTAAGCGTCTGCTATCGGTCTCCCTGCAAATAATTGCCCCAATGCTGAAGCATGAGTATCATTCTCGTCTGACATTCAATCTAATTTGGGGCGAATAGTCTTTTGCTTTCAAAGCTGGCAAGATCTTCGACGCCGATAAGACGACTGAAGTGATTTACGAAGAGACCGCAAAGCCTCTTCTTCCTTACGCTTGGCAAGGCAATATCGGAACGCTTTTTGCATACGGACAGACAGGCTCTGGAAAAACTTACACTGTCAGCGGAATCGAACGATTGATTGCCAAGTCCTTGTTTGATGGAACATTGACAGGGGAACGCAAAATCCATGTCAGCATTTTCGAACTTGCTGGGAATTCCGCATTTGGTAAATCTGGATTTATCAGTTCAAGGTTTTCTTTGTCTCAAAGTACTGACAATAGGCAATTACAAATATAGATCTGCTGAATTCACGAGCCCCGTTTATGATCCTAGAAGACTCCCTCGGCAGCACCCAACTCGTGGGCATTCAAGAGCATCAAGTTCAGAACACAGATGACTTGCTTGGTCTAGCCGAGAACGCAAACAAATTTCGACAAACAGCATCGACCGAAAAGAACGATGGTTCTTCTCGGTCGCACGCCATCTGTCGCATCAGGATCGAGAACCCTGCACCCGAGGCCGTCGAAGATGGCATTTTGTATCTCATTGATCTTGCGGGGTCAGAGATGGCTCGCGATATTTTCAATCACGCTACCGATAGAATGAAAGAGACCCGTGAGATAAACATTAGTCTTTCTGTTCTGAAAGATTGTATCCGAGGCATGGCTGAGTTCGAAAATACTGGGAAATCTTCGAAGAAACCATACATTCCGTTCCGACAAAGTACGCTGACTAAAGTCCTGAAGCATCTGTTTGACCCAGAGAAAAGTCGTGGCTGTAAGACTTCAGTCCTTGCGTGTGTCAATCCCAGCTTCTTGGATACTGGCGCAACAAAGAATACGCTTCGGTATGCGGAGATGCTTCGCTCTTCTCAGCCGACACAAAAGGCCTCTGCATATAATCCAGCAATACCGACTACGTGGAGTAACAAAGATCTACGAAGCTACATTAGAATCAAGGTATGTCTTCCAACGTTATCTAAAAAACTCTTGGAGTTAAAAATACGTCTCTTGAAGTTACTAATTTCTCTGATATTTTCCAGTCTGGAAACCCTTCAATCTCGCCTATAGATCTTGCGCCTCATGAATCCGGTGCTCAGCTTCTTCGACTTCCAGCAGATGAATTTATACAGCGTTGTTTAAAAAGTGACGGAGTCACTAAAGATCAGGCTGATGCTTTTTATGCTAAACTTTGGAAATTGCATATTGATTCTCGACGTGTGACTCGGTGAAGACATCTAGATAAAGGGTTTGCAACAGGAGAATTTTGAACACACATGAATTGAATTTTATTTTCTTTCACCAAATACCCAGGCGTTTTCTTCAATAATTCCCATGATAAAATATTTGTTCTAAACAACAGTGCCAATGATGTACCTAACCAAAGCTTCCCTCGTTGGGGCCTCGGAGCCCGGGGGCCGCTATACTACTACGATCTGACATCAATTTTCGATAGTTCACCCCATAGGTACATGAAATTAGAGCGGGAATCAAGTTATCAGCCATAACCATGCTCTCCATGACTTATTCTACATTTTCTGTGTATTTCCCTGCTACAATTGACCTATATTCGTCGACATCTGCTCTTATCACAGGCGGTGTACGCGATAAAACATCAGCGGCAGAATAGTGAAATCAATTAAGAGCGCGCGAATTCCGAGTTTCTCTTCTTACATTCATCATCTTCAAATAGAACAAGATGGCAGCTCAAGCCCCCTTCGTTGTTCCTGCCTTGACGAGGCACACCGCTACGGTGATCATGGCCCACGGCCTTGGTGACAAGTACCTACACCCCCAAATACCCCGCAAACACCCTCGGAAACTAACACATTTCTCTGTATAGCGGTGCAGGATGGTATGCCTCCGATCCCTCGATGCGTGAATTCGTCCCATATTGACCATGATTTTCCGACCAGGATGGCTCTTGCTTCGAACTGGCGCCGTCGCGGCAAGTTCGACGAGGTCTCCTTTATTTTCCCCAATGCGCCCAACATCCCCATCTCAGTGGTATGAGTATGTGATACGATCGAGTACGAGCCTTTACTTATAATGGATCAGAACTTTGGAATGAAGATGCCTGGGTGGTATGACATCACCAAGCTGGGCGGCGATGTGAGAATCTCTATCCTCTTGGTCTATGATCTATATCGACACTAACATTGTTGTTTGGAATAGCTCAATATCGAAGAATCGGCCCGTAGCCAAGACGAAACTGGTATCCTCCGCTCCCGTGAATACTTCAACGGCCTCATTAAGGAGGAAATTGAGAAGGGTATCAAGCCCTCGCGTATTGTGTTGGGTGGATTCTCTCAGGGCGGTGCCATGTCGGTCTTCACTGGATTGACTATGAAGGAGAAGATCGGTGGTGTGTTCGGATTGTCATGCTACCTCCTTCTTCACGACCGCATTAAGAGCTTCATTCCTGAGGAGTTCCCTAACAAGCAGACTCCTTTCTTCTTGGCTCACGGTCTGGAGGATGGAGTTGTCAAGTACGAGCTTGGCGAGATGTCTTCGAAGATTGTCAAGGATCTCGGCGTTGAGAATGTCTCGTTCAACTCTTACCCGTACGTTGAAATGCGGCTCTTCCTCAATTCACAGTATGGCTTGCTAATTGACTTGATAGTGAACTTGGACACTCTGCCGACCCAGTCGAGATTGATGACTTGGAGAAATACCTTGAGAAGATCATTCCTAACGAGGGTGCTAGCGCATGAATTGATGGCAGGACGCCCGAGATACCCGCTAGAAATATGCTGTTTGATATGTTTCCCATGCTGGTATATGGGATTTTGTTTATGCTTGCTGTCATTCTATTCCTGAAATACCGAGCGAAGACACTAGTGGGTGCATCTAAGCTAGAGAAACCAGAGAAGCAAAACTAGGATTGGAATTTTTTCAATTCCACTTGCATGTTTTGTATGTGCAGAATCCATGAATATCATAAATAAGAATGCGCTTAACCGAAAGGCAACCCTGAACAATAATGCAAAACACAAAACTGACGTATAAATAGTAAATCCAGTATCACCTCAGCCTGAGTACATGCAGCGTAGTCAAGTTGAAGACAACCCACCCCCAACCAACCTAACACAACACCGATCTCATTGAGTTCAACTTAGGTATCTCAGTAGCGTTTTCTAAACCATAGCCTTCGCAATCGTGTCCTCAATAACCTTAATCATCCCCTCCGTATGCTTCATATCGAAGGGAATCATATGCCTGGACCCATGATCATATAGCATTGCCTTAGAAGGCTCACAAAGTCCATAGAGCTTCATACTAGACGCATAAATGGGATCCTGACGTCCCACAACATTGGCAGTTGGGATATTAATCGGGTACGTATCCGGTGCGGGCTGGATAAGCATCAAGCCGGAGCTTTCCCAAGGTGACGCGCCACACAAAAACACCGCGGCCCGAAAAAGCGGTGGTTGGCCTGGGTGGGTCTTTGCATGCTCGATGATCATTGCAGCAGCGAGGGCAGCACCTTGTGAGAAACCCATCACGGCATCGAAGGGTCCCTCTTCTTCAATGAACCGTTGTGTGTGTTCCATCGCTTCGCCAACTGTTGCGCCGGGGCTGGTGTCGCGATCATAGTGGTTAAAGAACGGACCTTCTACCACGCCCTCGAGTTCTATATAATATTAGTTTTTTTCAGTATTTCTTTCCAGATTTGAGTGTTTCATCTCATCTCGGCGAATTTGTAGAGTTCAGTCTCGAGGAGCGGGGTATATGCAGTGGGGATCATGAGGTTTCATTTTTTGGAAGCTCTTACCTCCTTCAACTGGCGCCACGAGTCTGCCATTCATGAACTTGAATGTGTGGCCTTTTTTCGAAAGTTGCTGTCTCAATCCACCAGTTTGGATCTCGAAGATCTGGGAGAGTTAGTGGGGCTGCTGGGATTGTGATTCTAGCTGTGTAGCTCTGCACACCGTACCTCGGAGTTTGTACTCGCGCCATGTAAACAGAGGAACTTCATATTGAATGAGTGACTGATACTCGATTGTTGATGTTAAAGTGTTAAGTGATGATCGAAGTATTGTAGATCGAGATCAAGAGGAAGAGAGGAAAGAGCCGACGCAAAAAATAGGTAATTGCCAAGTGAAATTGGGGGCGTCAGCTCCAAAATGCGATGGGTCTCGTGTGCATTCACGGGAGCTATTTCGGGGGTGATGACGGACTTATATTCGTCACAGATGTATGCAGGGGGCCAAATAGTCTAGTACTAGACTGCAGATGAAGATAGTAGTGCACATGTGGCGGGGTCGAAAATCGGGAAAATCACCCCTTCACCCTGCACCGTACACATGTGAAGCTGCATGAGCATTTACTATTTCCGCCTTATTTTAGTAAAATACCAGTCAAACCATTTATGAAATGAAGATTTTGTATTGGGTTCAAATTTTGAGATAGCTAACATTTAATCTATTCCATTTTACGCTTTCGCGAATGCGAACTCGCCTGGTGGCTGCACCATACCCGTCTCAGCATAATAGCGCTCCCAATGCTCAATTAATCGCTCGAGGACATCCTTTTCAGTTTCCGATAGATCCTTCAGCTCAGCTGGGTCGGCTTCCATGTCATATAGCTCCCAATCACCCTTTCCACGCGGTGGGTCAATGAAGACAGCTTTCCACTTGCCTTCGCGAATAGCCCGTTGTCCAAACAACTCCCATCCATGGATATGCACATCTTCACCATGAATAGTTGAGTCGGTGGCATTATAGTCAGGGGATGCCAGGTGAGACACCCATGACTTTCCTCGCGGAATGACGACCTCGCGCCCTCTGAATGTATTGCCGGGATGAGGGATCTGAGCAAGTTCCAAGATTGTGGGCAAGATGTCCATGACTGTGGAGAACCGGTTGGTCACAGCATATTCTTGAGGTTTGAATTTTGGATAACGAATCAAGCATGGGCACCGAATTCCACCTTCTGTGATCCATCCTTTGTATCCTCGGGATGGAGCCTCAGCAGCACAAGCCCAGCGGGGACCTAACAATATCTAGTTAACACTGAATCCCAGTATTACTTGGGGAGTGGGATATCGCAGCTACTCACCATACCAAGTGTATGAGTTCTTGTTTCCGATATTTTCCAGGGAATTATCGTAATATTCTTCGATAACATCCCCGAATGATCTTTTACCCCCCATAAGCTGATTCGGTCAGTAAAAAGGTAACAAAGGGCTGCAAGGAAGAACTCACCGGAAGAGCTTCAAGAGAAGCACCTTCGGCTCCATTATCGGACATGAAGAGAATGAAGGTATTATCTAATTCTCCAGTAGATTCCAGATGATCGATAACGCGTCCAATATGCTCGTCCATCAACTCAACCATGGCAGCGAATACTTCCATCTTTCTCGCAGAGATCTTTCTTTCTTCCTCAGTCAGCTCATTCCATGGCTGACCCAAGCGGCCAGATGGAGGAGCAGCCTCAACATCCTCTGCAACTAGGCCAAGCTCTTTCAGGCGTTGCAGACGTTTCTGTGCCAACACATCTGGGCCATCGTCGTAAACACCGGCTAGGAGCTGTAAGCTAGGGCAAATCGGCTTATTGGGGAACTTGTCACATACCATATTTGGCAACAGCCTCCTTTGGAGCTTGCAATGGCCAATGGGGCGCAGTGTAAGGCAGATAAGCGAAGAACGGCTGCTCCTTCTCAGTGTCTGTTCTACTATCCAGGTAGCCCAGAAGACGGTCAGTGAAGGATTTTGTCGAGTAGAAGTCATCACCCAGCTCCTTTGCATTAACCCATTCACCATCATTCATCCAATGACCATTGGATGAGATTATAGGATGGTTTCGCAAGGCCGAATCTAATTGAGGCTCCCAAGCATGGTGATTACCGGCTCCAGGCAAAAGAGAGAAATCTTTAGTGAAGCCACGATTGGAAGGGGAAAGCTCCTTTGTTAATCCAAGATGCCTATTAAAAATTTATGAGTGACATTTTCAAGAGTACCGATGGGAATTCTAGCATATTTGCGTACCATTTACCGGACATGATAGTCAGGTAGTCATTATCCTGCAGAATCTCGGACAGAGCCGCAACACGCCAGTTGAGATATCCCTCATAGCCTGGCTTGTCTTCATAGTAAGTTCCAAAGGCCTTCATTACCTCAGCCATTTGACCTTAAGTTCATCAATTAGTTCAAGTTTCCTTCGGGAAGAGATTAGATCAAAGGTTGATGTACATACCAAGACCAGCGATATGGTTATCGGTGCCAGAGAAAAGCATTGACCGAGTAGGAGAGCAAGCAGATGCTGTATGGAAGTTTGTCATTCGGATTCCTTCCTTTGCCAGCTTCTCCAATCTGGGAGTCTTGATTTCACCTCCATATGGAGAGAGATCACTAAACCCAAGGTCATCGGCGACAATGACCAAGAAATTGGGGCGTTTAGATGCCATTTTTACTTTGGAATTTTGAAAACTTGAACGAAATATTCCCACTACAAGCCACTTTTGCCGTGATCTATCTGTTTATATGTACATTTACATTCAAGTATACCTCTCGGCTAGCTGGCGCGATTGCGCCATTTTGGCTAAATGTAGCAAATCGGGGGATTAGATTAAACCAACCAACGCACGCTGAGACTCGGCAATTGTGGCGGTTACCACGCGTCCTCCCCACAATATGTACGGCGGCTCGGTCGTTCATGAGGTCCGAGTCAATTGTATGCTTTGTGCGGGAGTTCCATAGTATGGAGCGTGGATCTGATAACAGTGATGCCCTTGGAACTTGAAGTAGACGACTCGGAGATCCCTAATACTCGGAATTCCCGAAGGGCCGATGAATAGTTATGGACATGATGATTAGATTATGAATATAGATTTTTGCTCTGATTCATTGATATCCGAGAGGAAGTTGACTATTAATTAGGTACTATGTCGTAGTATTTACTTCCAGTGTGCATATGCATAGTGAGGTGCTATCTTATCATTGGTGGTAAACGCGCTGCAGAACTCCAGTTGTCTCCGCACTTCCACCTCGGCACAGGCACCTTGGAGCGTTGAGCTTTAGAGCTCCCTCCAATGGCTCACCTACTGTAAAATACTCAATATGTCCGAGACTCTCGGTGCTATCGTCGCGGGATGTGGATTCCTTCCCTATGGTCTTTGGCACCCTCTCGAGTCTATCTCAAGTGTTGGTCCAACACTCAATGAGGCCACATTTGGTCTGCTGGGGTACAGCTTCAAGCCGGATCGCGACATACCTAGCCTGGAGGGAAAGGTGATCTTGCTCACCGGAGGTGCCTATAATTCCTGTCTCATGGTATACGATGAGCATAACAAGCTAACCGAAGCTCATGTCTCCAGGAAATGCCGGTATAGGCAAGGAAACCGTCCGCCAGCTCGCCAAGCACCAACCTGCTAGAATCTACCTCGCGGCGCGAACCGAAAGCAAAGCGTTGGCTACGATCGAATCCATCCAGTCCGAGCTGGCCTCTCCCGTCGATATCCGTTACCTCTCTCTAGACCTATGCTCCTTCAAGTCCATTCGCGCCGCGGCGGCCAAGTTCCAAGCCGACAGCGACCGGCTAGACACCCTCATCCTCAATGCAGGAACAATGGGAAATCCCGCAATAACAACGGAGGACGGTTTCGAGGTTCAGCTGGGTACTAACCACGTAGGACATTTCCTGCTCACGAAATTACTTCTACCTACACTGCAGGCAACGGTCGCCCAGGATCGCGCCAGGGGTGTTACCCCGGACGTTCGCGTCTTGAGCTTGACATCTGTCGCACATTCATTAAGCCCGACGACATTCGAGGAGATAACGTCCACTCCCTTGCTATTGGAAAAGCTCACATGGTATCGCTATGGTGCTTCCAAAGCGGCGAATATCTTCTTTGCTACGGAGTTGGCACGGCGATACCCTGAGATCACTACGGTCGCTGTGCATCCGGGCGCTGTTCAGAGTGGGTTATATGGACATGCAAAGGCCATTAACTCATTTTCGAAGCTCTCTGTAAATGCCATATTGTCTCTCTTCTTCAGAACCGTCTCCACCGGTGCTCTGAGCTCTCTATGGGCAGCTACTACTGCTCAAGAGAACTTGATAAGTGGCGCATATTATACTTCTGCTGGATATCGCAGTAAGGGAACGTCCTTTGTACAGAGACAAGATATCGCAGAAAAACTTTGGGACTGGACCGAGGCCGAGATCGCTGAGCGAAGCTAGATTCGTGATATCTGGCCATTTGGCGTTGGATATCTATTCACTAAATGATTGTCAATAACTCTGCTTCCTTGATTCGAATACCCGTTGATCATCCCCTCAGTTCAGTAAATTTGACAGTCTGTCTGTTCTATGTCTCATCAGTGGCTCACTAGTAAGACCTTGCTCTGGGAGGCAAATGTCATCATGATGATCTCGGGTGTCAGGCATGATTTGCCTTCTTGTGCTCTGACGGCGCTGGAAATCTTACAGTTTCACTCCGTTCTCTGCATTCTGATCTGATACGCCTTTCGTTGTCTTCACGACACCACTCATCGGATGTTCAGAGCCACTCTCGCAACTATGGGCCGCATCGTTGTGACCGGCGGCTCCGGCAAGGCCGGACAATCCATCATCGCCGAGCTCCTCGACGCCGGACATACAGTCCTGAACCTGGATCTGGCCTCCATGTCCCATCCCAGCGTGCACACCTTGAAAACCGATCTCACCGACAGCGGTCAGGTCTTCAACGCATTGTCCGGGCAGTGGACATTGACCGAGCCCTTCCCCGAAGGACTCCCACCTCGACCAGATGCCGTGATTCATATGGCCGGTTACGCACGCAACATGCTTGTCCCAGATAACGAGACATTTCGCTCCAACACTCAGGGTACCTACAACATCTGCGAAGCAGCTTGCAAGCTAGGGATCCGCAAGATTATCATCGCCAGTAGCACCACTGTGTATGGCGTCGCGTTTGCACAAGGCGACGTAAATTACCCTTCTTTCCCAATTGAAGAAGATCAAGACGTCTGTCCTACGGATACCTATGCTATCGCGAAACTATGCAACGAGCGCGTGGCCCGCGGCTTTGCAGCCCGCTTCGGCGCAGATATCTATATCCTGCGTATTGGTCATGTCATTGGTCCTGATGAATACAATGAAGAGATTTTTTCCAGTTATGTGCATGAGCCCTCGCGGTGGAAGGTACATGGATGGTCGTATATTGATTCGCGCGATCTTGGAGGGATGTGCGAGGCTGGTTTACGGACTGATGGGCTGGGGTTCCAGATCTTTAATGCGACTAATGATACAATCACCAACTTGACCCCGACCGAGGACTTCCTGAAGACGTCTTTCCCGGAAACACCTATCACGCGCAAGTTGGAGGAGTTCGAGGCGCCGTTGTCGAATGCAAAGATGAAGAAAATGCTCGGATTTCAAGAGAGACATGGGTGGCGAAAATACTTTAATCTGTGGGATAAGAAACGAGTGGTCGTAGATTGATAGAATATTTGTATTAAAAAAGCTATCAATTGATATACTTTTGATATATTGTCAATATCGTGAAGTTCTGCCTCATCTAGATCCTCATACTGTATATTTGCGGGAGAAGTCAACTGGTATCACTGTTAGGGTTTAGCCGAGTCCTTTGTGTGTTTCGCCCACAATCAATTCCGCATCACCAGGTACAATCTTCAACATCAATAATACTTCAATCTAGATAGATAATAAAAATACAAATAGAACTGCCATCAAACAATCCATAATAAAGTAGACGTGTGTAGAGAATCTGATGGCGCATTAGCGAATCTTCCGTTTTGGTAACTCCCCACACAAAACTCTCGATAGTGCATCATCATCTTTCCCTCTCTTGGTCCCGAACTTCCTCCACCACGAACCTCCATCCCGGTAAGACCCCCCTCCCCACGAATTTCCAGCGATATTTCCGGTATCTTCGCCAATTTCCCTCTTCGACGAATTCACCGTCTCGCTTTTCTCGTCCCCCGCTGTTTCGTCGTCGGACATCATCGGCTAACCCGCTCTCACGGTTCAGAAGTTACACCCCTCACACCATCACAATGGATCAAGCAAAGTTGGCTAGAATGCAGGCGAGCGTTCGCATTGGTATGTGCTATCGAGATGTAGGGTTGCGCGGTGGAATATTGCTGGGGATTGAAGCAGGTGGTACAGGGAAATGGAGCTTGAGCATGGTGGGATAGCATCCATTAGAGGTGCTGTGTGCGGCTCCAAGACTTCACGACCTGCCATTTTATGCCAGAACGTCCCCAGCAGCTTCCAGTGCAATACCTGAATATCTATTTCCCTATATTTGAACCATGATTACTGACTTGTTTATGTCGCAGGGTACGTATAATCTTCCATTCTGAAACTCCTCCCACAAACCCCTCCATTCCGGTCTGTCGACAATGTGGATTCGATACACGCGAAATATTCCCATTCAATCAAATCTCGGCAATCATGATCCTCGCCATATATATCGATATATACAGCACCGCCAAGGGAAAACACATCAATATGCGATCGTCATGTCGACAACTCTCAACCATCGAAAACCTCTTTCGAGATCCACTTTTGACCGTTCCCACTCGAACCACAATCGCTATCACTCAACACAGCTCTGAACATCGACTGACATGATATTTCCTATATAGTGGCAAGGGTACTCCCCGCCGCAAGGTCAAGAAGGTCCACAAGACCAGCGGTGCCGACGACAAGAAGCTCCAGGCTACCCTGAAGAAGATGAACACCCAGCCCATCCAGGGTATTGAGGAGGTCAACATGTTCAAGGAGGACGGCAACGTCATCCACTTCGCCAACCCCCGCGGTAAGCAAAATTCCTCTCAGTACCCAATGCTGTGTCCCGGGATCAAGAATCGGGTTCTTTCACCGGATATATACAGCCTCATAAAACGAATTACAAAAATCTAATATGCTTCTTCTAGTTCACGGTGCCGTCGCCTCCAACACCTACGCTCTGTACGGTAACGGTGAGGAGAAGGAGCTCACTGAGCTCGTTCCCGGTATCCTGAACCAGCTGGGCCCCGATTCCCTCGCTTCCCTGCGCAAGCTCGCCGAGAGCTACCAAAACATGCAGAAGGCTCAGGGTGAGAAGAACGATGATGAGGATGATATCCCCGATCTTGTCGAGGGTGAGAACTTCGAGGACAAGGCTGAATAAGCGAATCTTTCAAAAACCATGGTCTATGATATTTGATCAATGAAATGTACTCATTTGGTTCCACTGCTTTCGTACTTTATCTCTGGTATCTGTAGGATTGGGAAAACAGTCATTTAGTCTTGTTTAGTTGAGTGTATGGGTGCGCGCTATGTTATAGCTGAATTGTTAGGTTTAGAACGTTTAAAGCTCTGGATGAAAC
Source organism: Penicillium herquei (assembly GCA_039634405.1). Classification (NCBI taxonomy): domain Eukaryota; kingdom Fungi; phylum Ascomycota; class Eurotiomycetes; order Eurotiales; family Aspergillaceae; genus Penicillium; species Penicillium herquei. The sequence continues at coordinate 890,155 of CP098387.1, read as the reverse complement.
AATTGGAAATATAAAGTCCTTATTTTTCATATTCTGCATCATGCCGACCAGGACTATTATACACCAAATAAAAATAAAATAAGAGTCAAGGAAAATTAAATAGAATGTCAATCCGCGACGCCTATGAATGCTCGTTGGTTTCCTATTCTCATTTCGATCTGCAAATATCTTCACAGATAATCCGCTGGGTTTTGGTTGCAGCAACAGTGCATTGTATACACACTTAAGACTCCTCCTTCAATCCACAAACATCGGTTCCCAGTATGCTATCCAGCATATACCAGAATCGCCAATAGGCATTGGACTTATCATAATCGAAGGTTCCGTCTTCCCGTAATTGAGGTCCATCACCCACAATATCACCAGTGAACCAGCTCAAAATTGGAATTGACCGTAAAACACGCTCGGTAACGGTTGGCTGCGGAGGAAGGGCTTCGGCGAGGGGGCGCAGCTTAGTGCGTCGCACCGTGGGGATATGTGTCATGAACTCGGACTCGGGCTTAGGCTCGGCAGGAACATTGCGCTGGTGAAGAGAAGAGGAGCGGTCGAGAGCACTCGAGGTGCCGGTAGCAGTAAGAGTTGATCCTGTGGCAGTAGTGGTAGAGGTGAAGGTTGTCGTTGTTGAATCGATCGAATGATCTTCTTCGCCTTCATGGGCGTCAGGGACGCTGGAGAGGTTATTCATTGCAAAAGAGCGAGGTAGCGTAAACCTGTCTTGGTCCCTGCTGTTACTGGAAAGGAAAGAAGAGGATTGTGTGGAGGTCAAGGTACGCGGCGCACGATTGCGCAGCTTCATCGCAGCTGATGAGTCTGCAGGGAGGGCGGCATCTTGGGTTGGGCCATGGCCGTGGTAGAGTTCACAGAAGACAAGGTGACCATCGATCTCCTGTGGAGAGTAGAAGCACGCGCGGTCGGCAGCTTGGGTAGAGTCGAAGGTGACCTTAATCCAGTGGTATCCACCATCGTAGCGCTTAGATTTGCGGTTTGCATCCTCGGACAAGTTGGCGCGGATGACGATGTCGCCGCCACTGAGCAGCTGGGCATATTGGGATGCAGAATTCGGGTCGCTTCGTGGGTAATCTTCGCAGATGATGCCTTGTGAGATGCGCTCGTACTTGTCGATGACCTTCCACTCGGTGTCCTTCGCCTTGTAGCCGTAGAGGAAACACTCGGTCGCAACCTTTTCGGTCTGCTTGCGCGGGTTGTCGAGGCTCGATGATGAGTTTGATTTGGGGAGGCCGTGTGTTTTCTCCTCGTCTACTTGCTGGGCGAATAATCGGCTGAACTCGGCGACATTGGCGTTCTCTCGCTTGGCTGGTGTGCCGGTTCGTGTGCGGGATCGAGCGTGCTCATATCGGGCGTTCCTCCTCTTGCCAAAGGGACCTGATTCCTCTGGTGGTCGTCGGGGATTGCGAGATTCACTTGGTTTTGTCAGCTGAAGATCTAGTCTAGATGATGCGATGTGGGCTATGGGAATAGCTAGGCTGGGTTGGAGCTCACTCTTTGTAAACATATCCCCAAGGGAGAAGGTTGCCATGCTCATCTCTGGCGCGCTCCTCTGGTGGGACAGCGTGGTACTCCATGGCGATGTGGCACTTTTGAAAATAGAATTTAGAAATAGAATTGAAAGAAAGATGAATAAAAGATCAATGAATGATCAAATAGTCCCACTTGGGGTTAGGTCAAGCTCAAATCAAGCAGTCTCGCAATGAAAAGCGATAGGAACTTTTTGGTAAACAGTGGTTCGCCGGGATACCGCAGGTCACATGATCACAGGGGGATGAAAGTGACAACCTCAATATAATTCATTATACCAGTTTTCAATTAAAATGTAGAATTTGTCTTTTTCTCTAGTTTCAATAATCAGATTTCATACCATTATGACTGGGAGAATTCAATCTGATTTTGTGAACTTGAAGACACAAAACCCACGACTCGGAAGTATATCTAGCACATCCAGATGTCATGACCTACTATATATTACTCCTACGAGTATCATCACTACTACTAGGCACAACATTGGGAACTTGAACGAAATTGAAGTCTACTAGAACATTTGAACCATCGAGTGAAGTAGAAATATGTATCATTGTACGTAGGTCTATCCTCTGATATAATATTTAAGTCACTAGGCAAGTTGAATCTGATTAAGATCAGATAAACCAGCCTCTTTGGTCTCGACTCAGAGTACTGCCTCAAAATATTTTAATATGTACAACACCGAACAGGTAAATCCATCCATACAATTTACTCTTTGACCTCATATAGCGCCGGCCAGTAGCATCATGATATGTGCGAAATGAATGGATTAAGAACATTCAAGATCGGAGGTTGAGCCAATTCTCATAATTTCATCATCCAGGTGCGTACCCTGGCAGTTGATCACCCAAAATGAAAGTGAACTTGACTGGAACTAAGAGAGTTGATTTTGAGATATCCCAAATTCGTACTCTGGTGTCCTTGTCAAGCTCCGAATCAATATATTCCTATCCTGGAGGCAACTCTATTTTCGCTTCTTCAATTTGAACAACCCACTGAATCCCCTTGATGCATATAGAGTCCCACAAGCCCAATCCAATATACCAACAGCCCCAAAGTTGAATTTCGGGTGCACGATATGCCGTTCATGAGACATAATCCCTGAGATATCCTTCCCAGTGTGTAAATACATCATCGTCAAAGTCGCAAGAGCCCCAGATAACCAAAGACTGTAGACATGGCTTCGTTGCAGAGCTGCCGCGATGATCGGGAGGCTATATGTAAAGAATGCTTGGATAGGATGTGCGTAGAACAGCGCGTACGGGACTTGCTGTGAATGCGCTTCTGCAAACCGGTGATAGCGCTCGTGACAAAGTTTATAGAGTCGAGGTCGATGCATCAGACGATGACCGAAGTAGTAGAGAATTTCAAAAATCAGGACCGCTCCGATGAGTTCCTTCAAAACTCGATTCGAGGTTGGGGGTGCTCTTGACAAATCGGAAAATGAGACATCAAACGGCTCGAGTCCCTGGGCCCAGCTGGCTAAGAGCAAGCAGCATGCGTGGATGAGGTATACAATGATGGAATTTAGGATCATGATGGGAATTGGTAGGAGGAGCACATATTGAGATTTAGAGTCTGGGGCAGTGAAACAGTAGTAAATACCAAATGCCACAACCACGACACTTTGCGTAATCATAATGCCGTAAAGCTCAATCAAACCTGCCAGTGGTAGGTTCCCCCACATCGGTTGTGAGATTCTCATGATATTGGTGTATGACATTGGATCGAATGTTTTGGTCTGGGCGAACAACCTGGCGTGGAAATGAAAGATCCAAAAATCAAACACAGCTGCTCTTGAGGTCAATATAAGATTATAAGTGCAATAGCGAACTGTTCGCTGTTCTATTTTCGTTCCTTTGTCCTCGTCCTTCAAAGAAGGGCTTGAACCCGGAGTATCCTCGAACTCTTTGCATCGACTCACAGTAACCGTCTTTGTCTACTCAATCGTTACCTTCCACCATCAGCTGTGCTATATTATCCAGTCAAAGAAAATCCCGGGAGACACAAGCTGAGCAGTTATGAAAAATTCATTGCATCTTCGGCAAGTCATTCTTATCCTTGAAGATCATCAATGATGTGCTGTCAATATCCATTTTTCGCCTCACCCATGCAAGAGCCCCCTCCCATCGCAGGCTATGAGAGCTCAAGACAACAAGCAGCTCAGTTGTTAAAGCCTTGCCCGAGCTACGAGCCCACCAACAACGCCCATCCAACCCTCCAAGAAGTACGCCCCAATACATGAGTATCAAAAGTGAAAACGGCTCTCTACATCTCAGACTGTCTACAAATTCCTTATCAACTGCTGCAAGCCAAGCCAGAACTGGGGAGGGGTCAGGCGAATGGGAAAATTTGGTAAAGCAATGGCGCAGATGAGACAAAACCCGTTGGTAAATGCCATGGCGCTTTGCATCTGCACAAATCACGGAATCATCACTCAGTGACGCTAGATTCGTCAAAGCGGCATCGGTATCGTCGTCTAGTTTGTTTGATGTCCTTCTCCAGAATTCCCCATGGATGAATAGTTCCAGTTGAATCCAGGGCTTACTAGCCTGTAAAATCTTCTTCACGCCTTGAAGCAACTCGAATAGAACGACAATGTTCTCCGTTATGCTTGAGCTTTCGTCTTTTACAGCTGTCAGACGAGGCGAGGCAATGCTGATGGCTATCATAATGATCGAATGCGCAAACACAGCATCACAGTTTTGTGGTGTGATGTTGTCGATCTCATGCCGAAATGGCGTCAGACTTCGGTGATAGTACCGGAGGCCCCTATCCTGATATAGGGGAGCCACGCCGGGTTCCGCAGATGTGGCTAAATGCAATGAAGCCAAAGCGAGAATACCATCCATTAGATAGTAGTGTCTGAGCGCCAAACGAGGCACAGTAATTTGCCAGATCTTTTTCTCCGATTCGCTCACGCATAGACTTTCAAACGTTTCAGTAGAAAATTTGTGCATTAATTCCAGATTGTCGAGTTCTGGAGGAATGAAAAGGTTTGATGCTTGCAACCCGGTTGTGTTAAGCGAAAGCGACACCGATAAAGTCCTGAAATCAGACTTGACGCGCGTAGGAAGAGTATGTTTTGTGGTGCTCTTCTTCGAGGCACTTTGGTACCGTGCCGCGGCAACTTTCAGGTATGTGCAATTTAGTTGACGCTTGGTGCAGTTGGTGCATGGTGGGCCCTTCTCATCGCATTTAACTCGCCTCTCTCGGCATCGATCGCACCCATTTCGAGACTTATGATGTGGTCTTAAAGGTGGCATGTTGATATCCACACAAACTTAGGAGGCCAGTTGCGACCCACCTGAACATGGGGTGTGCGTGGAAGAAATAATAATCCGGAGCACGGCCAGATTAAGGCTTTTCGTACTTTTCGTACTTTTGACATGCATGTGAGTGTTCAATTTCAGGTTTAAGTGTCTACCTAGCAGCTGTGAAATTTTCATGGCCGTTTGAGTTAAAAGGGGGGATTTCTATACCCCACAGTGACAGGTAATGTGGGTCTACAATGGTCCATAAGTACTACAGGGAACAATGCTGATCACAGGATGTGAAGGGCCTTGTTTCAACGCATATGCTTAATTGTTCTATCCTTTTTTTTTTTTCGGAATGGGTAGAGTATCGAGACAATGATGCCTCATAAAAGAGGACAATCATCCCACTCCCGAGGAATACTGAAAGTATCCACATGGCAATTTGTGAGGAGTCTGAAGACATGGATCACCCCTGAAAAATCCACAAATGTCATCAAGTACTGTAACGGAAGCGGGGATTCCGGTCCCCCAGCTCCTCAATTTCCTCCTCCGACAGAGTCGAAATTCGCTCATCCTCAGCCCCTTGATCACGTCGCTTATTGATGAATCGAAGGCATACCCACATGACACCATAGAGGACAGCAGCAAATCCCACTAAGCTCAAGGTCACCGCATTTCCTCTAACATATCGTGGGCCCTCGGAAGATGGGTACAAGAATGGGGACATGACACCACTGATATTTCCAAAGGTAAGCTGCAATCCGGTCGCAAATGTACGCTTTCCATAACGAGGAAGGTTGGTGGGTAACCAGGCAAGGGGGAGCCCGACAGTCACATATAAGCCCAACGCAACTAACAGCGCACCGAAATAATGCACTCCGGAGGAGCTATCTGAGATCAGAATGCCGTATCCGACCACAGATATCGCACCGAAGAGGCAAGTAAATAATGCTCGCTGTTGAAGCCGGTCGCTGAGCCAGGCCACGGTAAGGTAAGCGATAGCGCCCACTCCATAGCAGGGTATTGTCAGAGCCTGGACTTCTGGGGTAGTCCAATTTCCCATGCCTTCAATGATAGTCGGTAAAAATGTGCTGTACCCATACAGCATAGTGTCGACTCCGAATTGGCCAATACAAAAGGCGTAGATCTTCCAGTCGAGAGCACCTTCCTTCACATCAGCCCAATGGAATTTTTGCGCAGATTCGGTCTGGCCGGTATATCGACCGCGAAGACGCACAACGAGAGCCTTCTCCTCTTTGTTGAGATAGTATGCCGTGTCAGGGTCATCTGCTAAGATGAACCATGAAAAAACGCCGATGATGACAGTTGGAATGCCTTCTAGAATCATGATCCAGCGCCACCCGCGTAGACCGCAGATACCGTCCATGAATCCAATGCCGTAGGCGAGAAGTCCACCAAAGGCCCCGGCGATCGCGGCACTACTGAAGAGGTATCCGGTTCTCAAGGCTATCTCACGCTTGCTGTAGAAGATAGTGAGATAGGTCAGGAAGCCTGGGAAGAGACCTGCTTCAACCACACCGAGTAATATACGGCATGCGATGAGACCGCCATAGCTCTGGGTAATTCCTGTGAGGGTCGCTATGATACCCCAGAGCACAGAGATGGTTGCAATGTAACGAGATGGTTTTAGTTTCTTGATAACCAAATTTGATGGTACCTCAAAGAACTGGGAACAACATTCAAGTTAGCACAATCCATCTACTATTTAGAAGCTTGGAGGGATGGAAGGGGTGAGCTTACACAGTAGGTCACGAAGAGAATTGACACAGCGACTTGGTATTGGTTCCCCACAAGGCCCAGGTCTTCTTCAAGACCATACAAGCGAGCATTTCCAATGTTGACTGTAAAATTGATAGTCAGTAAGATCCATCCATATGCCAACTGGTGTGTGGTCATCCATGGATCCGAGTCAACACTAAGATTTTGGGTGTCACAAACCTCGATCAAGAAAACTGAAGAGATAGAGCAGAACAACGACTGGAAGAATATGAAGATCGATTTTCCGAATGAGGTTCCTTTCCAGTCTCTCCTCGCTACTTGACACCGAGTTGACCGTGTCAAGGAGCTCTGGGTCATTTGTTGCGGGTGGACCCACGTCCGGCTTCTCACCGAACCCCGCCATCTCTCAATTGCTCCGGTTGTGGGGAGTAGGAGAGGAGCTGTGACAATTGAGTCGCTAGGAAGTGGAAAATATCAAAGCACTTCCTGCATCCCTAGATGATCAGTGATCAACTCTGAGGAGCTCAATCTGGGGAAGAAAAATTTCGAAAGATTTAGGATCATCAGGGTCCCATAGGATTAAGATTGCCAAGCCAAGGGTGTGGCATGCTATTGGATAATTGCATAAGGGATCAATTGGATTCTGGTCCAGACCAAAAAATACTGAACAGTATTCATAATATGGGACTGAAGACTATGGGAACTTGATATAGAGCCAACCTTGGAATGAATTGGTTGGAAATCCAAACATCGAAGAAATTACTGTATTCCTTCATACTGTTCAGTGCACTGTGTTTCAACCCGATAAGGGGGTTTCTAGATTCCCACATACTTGTGACTATCATAATTGATTAATCGTAAGGATATGCTCTTGTGAGCTGCTTCTTCACTCACGATTGAATAGATCACCAAGGTTCAGATGATACATATGAAACTAAACTCATTCCGGTTAGTCGAATCTCAGGCCTCCAAGGTGCGATCTACCTTGACTTCTTGACGAAAATGTTTGATCTAACCTCCAATAGATTCAAGATTCAAGTTCTTGCAAAATATTTCTGACGGCATCTAGACACGCTGGGATGTGTTAGATTATGTACTTAATGAATTCGTCTCTAGAGCTATTTCGTCCGATATCCATGCTAGCTATTGATTTCAGATAAATGGAAAGTGCGCTGTACAGAATAAAATCAAATTGAACAAAATGCAGTGCTAGTATATCGAAATGAAAGTATGACAAACAACTGCACTCACTCAGCAGGTACACACTCCAAGACCGAATCATATCTGGTATTGTACGTGTAGATTTGCTTAATCTTGAGACCCGCTTTCTCCATAAGAGCATACCACTGTGAGATCGTACGCTCGTGGGAGGCCAATACAGACATCATGGTTATATCGATTTGGGTTGCGTGGAAATGAACACCGCTTCCCGGTAGAACCATATCGTCAATCAGAATGACCGAGTCGGGGCCAAGGGCAGAAATGAGATTCTTCAAAATGAGGATTGCTTTCTCCTCTGGGTAGTCATGCATAATATTGCGCATATAGTAGAATCGGCTGCCTATAATAATTCTCTGTCAGAATAGAATTCCAAAGCCAATGGAAGAGGAAAGGGGGAAATTACCCTTGATTGGTTGAGGCTGCATGAAGTCATGAGGCATTGTCTCGACTCCTTCATGTTTGATTGCCTGAGCGACAACTACATCCAGATCTTGTAGGATGACCTTGTTTTGAGATTCTGGCAGTTTCGCCCTCAGCGCGACGCACTGGTGACCAATACCACCGCCAACATCAACAAACAGAACTTGCTCTGGTGCGATGCCTTCACATCGCTGTTCAATTGGATACAAATCGAGCCAATGGGGCATATCGGCATGTTGTGCCATCATGAACTGGTTGAAATGGCGGAAAACCTCTGGCTGTGTTTGCGCCCAGAGAAATCCGGGCAACTCGGTATTGAAGGCTTTTTGAAGCGGAGTGTGAACTGGAGATGTAATATCCTGGTATTTGGTTTGAGCTAAGAACTCGGGCAACTCAAGTAGTGCTGGGGCTAAGCTTTGAATGCTGTGGAGATTTAACGATTAGTATTTGATAACCAGGTCTGTCAAACAAAGCGAAAATGGGTCACTGACTTATGGTATACCGCACTTTGCACTCCTAGATCACTTAGGTGCTTGGTGGTATTATTGGCCGTAAAGGTGTCGACACCTGTCTCTTTGATAGCCCCAACAGAGGCCAAGTAACGTAAAATGCGTCCTACGGGATGGTTAGTATGTAGAACGTGGGAGGGATAAAGGATTATTTTGAAGTGGCCTCATACCTAGTAAATCAGGCGCAGCAGCAGTTCGATCGCAAAGCTGAGCGGTAGTCAAAGGGGTTTCGCTTTCAACTAAGATGTTGAAAAGGTTCAATTCTAGACCAATTTTGACTAGGATCGGCTCAAGGTGCTATAAATGAAAATTAGCCATAGAATCAGCAGATATTCAATAAACCAGAAGGTAAAGCAACAAGAAGTGAATGAGCGAGGAATCGGAAGTAGCATACCGCATAAGAGATTCTTTGCATTGTATCCTGGCGGGTTTCAAGCGAAAGATAGAGCTCACGGAGGCTCTGGAGTATAGAGTTGTGGGTCGCCACATCAACTCCCTGGGCCAATGATTTGACCTGGGCGACAATGTCTTCCATTGTGACGAGATTTGTTTCCTTGTGCTAAATTAGAACGTTCTTGAACTGCGAAGTCCTTGCTGTGTTTATCCGAGAGAATCATCGTGCTATTTATCTGTTGTTGGAGGTTCAAATGTTATGAACCATCCCCGGCGATCCCGAATCTGAGGCTAGTGGTGGCCCACAAAGCTAAGAAATGCACAGAGCACGTTTACCTATTCGGGCCAAGTGTCAGTAGGAATTCCCACGCGGCTGTACCAGCTGCCCCCACTTGGCTCGCAGAATTAGCGTGCACTGAGCACCTTTGCCTATTCTGGCCAAGGGTCTTGTAAGTGCGAGTCGAAATCGATCAATTCAAATTGTGGTTTGAAGGACTCAGGGAGACGGGAAATTGCAAGATGCAAGAAACTGGTCGCCACTCCGGCTCATATTGGGGGCTGAATTTGGCCTTTCCCATAGGTCAAGTCTGTCGGATTGGTGAGAATTGGCATGGACTAGTAACCCGCTCGATCAATGGGAATGTGATTTAATACAGTGGTCCCTAGGCTATGAAGATTAAACGACCGTTTGTTGGAAATCCCCCAAAGAGCGCATGTGTCTACCATGTTACAGTCTTGATATGGACTCCGAGGATGCCTATTCCCCATACAACCTATGGGAGTTTCGGGATTCTTATAATGACCCAACTTATGCGGAATCGTGCCAGTATCCGAAGGATTGTAACATTGAAGGGTGCAAGTCTTCTTTTTGTCGATGGAATATCACGAGGCACATATTGAGCATCTAGCTCTCAGTGATATTGACTCAGCCTAATACTATCTCTTTGCAGCATTTGATTTCTGTACCGTATGACAGATTCCCACAAACACTTCGCCTGCCTGTCATGGGAGCGAGGAAAGAAATACTCTTGAAGCAGCTGGGCTGCGTTATCCCAGTCTACTAGATAGAGCTCATTGGCCAGCTCTGCTAGGCGCTCCAAAAACCATATGTGAGAGGACGAGATTGGAGGTGTCTGAGATGCTAGTGCCCCAGTGAACAAGATCCAGAAGAGCAAGTCAGGGGCTGCCAAGTGAAGTTCAGCATAGCTATAGTCTAAACTCTGGCGCAGGTTGTTTGAAAGAACTTCAAGACATGGACATCCTTGAGACTTCCAGACCCGAATCATGCAATATGCTATGGTGGATAGCCGGAGGGATTCTTGAAATGCGATATGAGAGCCTTCAGAGACTGGTTTGTATAACCGGAGCATCAGAATAATGAGATAATCGTTCCCGAGAGAATGCCACGCGGAGCCTTTAAAGAGCTGGCGTTCGTAGTAGCTGATGAATTCCTGGAGTGATTGAAGGGTCGATACCAGTTCTGGACAGACATTACTGGACCAAGACGAATGAAAGAATCGAGTTCCTAGTAAAGGAAGAATCGTTGAATAATCGGCTGTTGCGAGGAAAGTACACTGCGATAGTACCCTTGTCGCCCAGGTTTCAGAAATCTGAAAGACGGGTGGAGCAGACGAGATAACACCTCTCATCACTTCGCAGCTAGATTCAAAAAGTGGTTAGGGAGAGTGCCTGGCGTAGCTAGCAAAAGAGATTCGTCGAAGGACCTACCAATATACAGTAGAGATGGTTTTGTTTCCTAGTGTGTCTAGGCCGCCGGCCATATCTACCAATTTTTTGAGGCCATGTATGTGTGCATCGACTGCCACTATATTAGCCTCAGCTGCCTAGTAGTCCTCATCAGTCAGTTCAACTAAATTATACGGACATTCAGAAGGAAGATTTGCAAGATCGATGGTACCTCTATGCAAGTTAGGTGAGCAACGATCAATATGGTCGATTCAAGAGAAGCCCGAGGTATGTGATCCAGCATCTGTTGTAATAATTTGATACTTTGCGACCGGAAGAGGAGAGCATCCTTGGTTGCATTTCCGATAGCTGTTGGAGAGGCGTTTTGAAGTCGTAGTACCGCGGCTAGCTGTGATGCGCTGGTCGATAAAATGACATGTCCCAACGCGGGATGGTCGTAGGTCTTCTGCCAGAACCATATTGAAATATCTTGAAAATCGATAGGCCAGCTCGATTTGCTTGTCTGAAGACGGTCTTGATCTTATGAGTGAGAATTCTTTGATTTCGGTGCCCGGACTAGGTTCACTCACAATGATGAAAGTAGATGTCAGATTTGTCTGCCCGATCGTCTGGAGAGGAGGGGAAATTATCAATTATTCTTATTGTCGGTGCCACCAATATCGCATTCTCACAGGAGAAGCTGGAGTCAGCAGTACCAGCAACTTCCTCCTGGTCGCTGACAGTGGGATCCTTCAAGTTATTGACGTCGTCACTTGGTTGACTGGCCAAGCCACTATCGGACCGCTCATGCAGAGGGTTATGGAGGATCGGCGTTCTTTGGCACCAAGACCCCGAACGCTGCGTATTTCGATTTCTTCGGTCTTCGTAATGTTTACTCTTCAAGAATGATTGCTTGCAGCGCGCAAGGGCGTTTTTCTGAGATTTTCCTTGTTCCTGATTTACCCAGAAAAAGCGCGGCGATTCCTCACTGGCAGTAAGAGAGATAGTAGTACATCTAGGATTGTTGACGGCCATGCCTGTATGCATGTCCACGGGTGGAGTAGACTAAAAAGTGACCATGTAGATTGTGACACTAGGCACGAAGTCCAAGCCCGAGCCCTTATGTTCAAATGTTCTGATGTTTCGTCTTCTTCAAATCAGGGAGGTAGATATTCTGAGGTGAAACGTCGTGCGCCGTGCGAGCTTTTTGGCCCCCAACTTTGTGACAAAGCGGTTTGGTTCGCACTTTTTACCTCGTATTGTACTAGACTTTCTTGTTCTAACCATAGTGATATTGTAGAAGTATTTTAAGACTGGATACTAGTAGTGTGTTGGGCGTCAAATGATCCCTTTTATCGTCAAATTCTATCAGAGCCTAGATAATCAACTATTTTCTCTACTAGTATATAGCCCTGGAGCGGAAAAAAATAAGGGGGACCAGTTGACCAGTTGACGTTGATTAGTGGCTCAGGCTCCGCGTAACAGGTTAGCCGCGGGTGAGTTCCAGGTCTGCCCATTCGCACCTACTTTGCCGAATCTACGCCAGTAGCCTACTCGCGATGAGGCAACTTCCGCCCCAACAGTTCAAGAATGACTCGACACCTGGAGTGGGTAATACCATGGAATCATCGAATTGTCCCCTCCGGGGCTAGAAGCGTATGCTACGCCGCCGCTACTTGGCATCCCGGCGGGGGAGGAGAGTGCACCAGATGCGATGGATAAAGATTGACGAATCTACAAGAATAAATCAATGGGAAACCAAAGATTCTTGACCATTTTCACCAACAATCCCTTGAAATTTTATTTTGCGAGTCTCTTGCAAGATGTTTCGTGAAGAAGGAAATCGACTAGTGTACGAGTATGACTCCGAACAGCTCTGGATTGAGCCGTGGGGGGAGAACGCGTTCCGGATCCGGGCCACGAAATGCGCCACCATGCCGACGGAGAATTGGGCTTTGTACGACAAGCCAGCGGATTCGACTGTCCCAGAGATCTCTATCTCTTCCACCTCTGCCAGCATCAGCAATGGCAAAATACGGGCTGTTATTTCGAAATTTGGCAAGCTCACTATCTCCAACTCTGCCGGCAAAGTTCTGCTTGAGGAGTATACGCGCACTCGTCGGGACGTCCTTGATGCCAAATGCAGCGCTATTGAAGTCGAAGCTCGGGAATTCAAACCTATTCTAGGTGGCGATTACCATTTCACCTTACGACTAGAGAGCATCGACCCAAATGAAAAGCTCTTTGGCATGGGCCAGTATCAGATGCCATACCTCGACCTAAAGGGCCATGATCTAGAACTAGCTCATCGCAACTCCCAGGCGAGTGTGCCCTTTGTCTTGTCGTCTCTCGGATATGGCTTCCTCTGGAACAATCCCGCAATCGGACGTGCTGTCTTGGGGAAGAACATTATGAGCTTCGAGGCCTATTCTACCAAAGTAATGGACTTGTGGATCGTGGCTGGAGATTCGCCCGCTGAAATTGAAGAGGCTTATGCCAATGCAACAGGCAAGGTCCCTATGATGCCAGAATTTGGCTTGGGATTTTGGCAGTGTAAGCTACGGTACCAAACGCAGGAAGAGCTCCTAAGTGTGGCGAGGGAGTATAAACGCCGCAACTTACCAATTGATCTCATTGTGATTGACTTTTTCCACTGGCCTAAGCAAGGAGAGTGGAAATTTGATCCTACATACTGGCCTGATCCAGGTATATCTCCAAAGTTCCACAATGATTTTAAGTACCAAGCTAATCAGAAAAATCCTCATAGCATCGATGGTTCAGGAATTAAAGGAAATGAAGATTGAGTTGATGGTTTCTATCTGGCCGACCGTCGATAAAAAATCAGAGAACTATGAAGATATGCGCGAACAGGGTCTTCTGATTCGTGTGGATCGCGGTATTCGAATTGGTCTAGATTTCGAAGGCGAGACAGTTCATTTTGACGCCACAAACCCCAAGGCGAGACAGTATGTCTGGGATAAAGCACGGCAAAACTACTACAAAAATTACGGCATCAAGGTCTTCTGGCTCGACGAAGCTGAGCCCGAATATACAGCTTACGATTTCGATATTTACCGGTATCACCTCGGGTCTAATCTTGCCATCGGGAATATCTATCCAAGTGACTATTCACGAGCCTTTTATGAAGGGTTGTCCCGTGAAGGCGAGAAGAATGTTGTCAATTTGGTGCGATGTGCTTGGGCTGGCAGTCAGAAGTATGGCACACTGGTCTGGAGCGGTGACATCGCCTCATCCTGGAGTAGCTTTCGGAACCAGCTTGCTGCAGGCCTGAATATGGGCATTGCTGGTTTCCCCTGGTGGACCACTGACATTGGTGGCTTCCATGGAGGAGATCCCAACAGCACTCACTTCCGCGAACTATTTGTGCGCTGGTTCCAATGGGGCACATTTTGCCCTGTTATGCGTCTGCACGGTGACCGGGAGCCTCGACAGCCTCAGCAAGGCACGACTGGGGGTGCATCTTGTTGCAGCGGTGCTGATAATGAGGTCTGGTCTTATGGACCAAAGGTGTTTGAGATTTGCAAGAAGTATATGCTCATTCGCGAGGAGCTGCGACCATATACAAGGCGACTGATGCAGGAGGCCGCCGACAAGGGGACACCGGTGATGAGGACTCTTTTCTACGAGTTCCCGAAGGACGAAAAGTGCTGGGAGGTGACCAAACAATATATTTATGGTGACCGGTACTTGTGCTGTCCTGTGCTGACGGCCGGGATGACCAAGATGGTAGTCTATCTGCCATCCCTTATTGCTGGTGAGAAGTGGAAGGCGTTCGCTGGGGAAGAGACCTGGGAGGGAAACCAGAACATTGAGATTGACTGCGCCATCGACGATATGCCGGTGTTCGTTCGTGTGAACAGTAAATAGACTATAGAGTCCAAGAATTCAGTCCGATAGATACTAAATTCGATCATGTCTGATGAGCCATCACCCCCTAATCTTAAAACGTAGTTGACTCTAAGTCACTTATTACGAGATGGAAGACCAGCTACTTACCTCTATCTCTTGTTTCCACCAATTCCTGTGAGCTTGGAATACCACTGCGTTCCTCGAGCATTTCCACAAAACGGATCGAAAATGTGGGGGAGGCCGAACTATCAGCAGGAAGTTGGAACGCGGGGTGGCCGCTCGGAGACGTGCGGGGGCCTGTTACGCCTTTGAGGCACCCTCTGGCTTTCTTCGCTGCCATCTTCGTGTGTTTTTCATTCACAGACAGCTGTCCCATGGAGGAGGCTGAAAGTTACACTACCAGCAAACAGAATGCTGGCGAAGGCTCGAGACGCACCCGTGCCCCCTTGACCTGCACCATTTGCCGTCGGCGTTTTGCGAGAAAAGAGCACCTTGTCCGACATCTGCGGATCCATACGCAAGAAAAGCCATTTACGTGCGGCACTTGTGGGAAGAAGTTCTCTCGTATGTCAGTAGTGGCGTATCTCCAATTTTTAGGGTTGAAACTGACCACCCTCCATTGCCAGGGATATTCTAAGCCGTCATGCGGAGATCCATGCACAGGACCGACAGCCAAATGATACAAAGCACCTTTCGAAAAGAGCATGTATACAATGCGCGTCAAGTCGAATCCGCTGCACAAGAGAAAATCCCTGTGCTCGATGCGATTCAAAAGGTCTCCGCTGCGAGTACCGGATGTCGCCGACTCGGAAGCTAGGCACAGGTAGTGACCGAGACGGGATACCTCAAGTCGACCCAAATCCGGGTCCAGATGATCTGCCCGCCAGTGAAGCAATAGAAGGGACCCTCCGCCAAACGGCCGCGTTGGATGACGATCATGGCACTCAGCATCCGCTTGAATCAGTGATTCCGGTGAATCAAAATGATCATGGTGAGATACCCATCAACGCCCACATCTCACATGGTTCGATCGTGTATGAAACTGGCCCAGGACAGGCCCCCAGTCCCGAATTTATGTCAGGAATAAACTGGCTATCACCGGGCCAAGCAATCTTCCAAGAATGGGGAAGTCAACTAGCCGAAATCACAGACAACGAGTTTTTTCCGCCGATGTTCAATATGATGGATCTTACGGAGATGCAGCCGCTCATTAGTGGTGAAACTGAACAGGAAGTCGCCCCTGAAAACCACAGCCAGATTTTCTCAGGCTGCCCACCGATAGGTTCCTGGGAAAATACAGAAGGTCACTCCAGGATCGGAGAGCCCAAGTCACCAGATACATGCCGTGATGGGCTGTCAACGGCCACGTCTGGGTCGATCGAAAGCAAATATTATGTCCATGGGGTCACATCAAGAGCCCCTTTCCAACGCAGGTCTTTCAATTCGGGAGCAGTGCTGGAGGGCTCGACGTCGGATCTTTCAACATCTAGCAGCAATGCTAGCAATATCATATCGTCCGTTGACCATTGGCTGACACGAGGGGTATATGAAAGAGTCGTTTTGAGCATACAAGAGCAGATAAAGACACCACCACAAATCCCGCCGCTAGAGTACTTTCGGCTTTGTGTGCATCTCTACTTCGACCGCCTGCATCCCAATTTTCCCTTCATCAATCGAGCAACCTTTCTAACAACTGAGCCCCATTGGGTCTTGTTGATCGCGGTTGCTGGTGTGGGGGCGGCGTATGTACAATCACCGCTGGGGATGCAATGGAAGAATTCGCTGATGGAAATACTGGGAACGACTCTATCGATTCACCTCAGTCGCTATCAAGAGGCGGATTCAATGCAACATTTAAATATACATCTCACAATGGAGCTGGTGGATGAGGTCATACCACTCATTCAAGCCAAGATTTTGCACATCCTGTTCATGATACATTGTAGCACTCTCTATATTACACGACGTGTCGGTTTTGAGCGTGCTGAACTAACGCAGTGGTGTTCATATCTCAATCTCCTGTCAACACCAGACGCTCCTACATCTATCAAAGGCGCTGCAGATGTGCAGCTCTGGGTAAAAGCCCAGTCACGGCTCCGGGCGGGAATGATGATATGGGTGAGTGCAAAAAACAATTCCTGAGTGCAATGAGGTCCTGACATGTTATCCAGCTTTTGGATTCTATGATTTCCTATGAGTTGAATTGCAAGCATGTCATGAAGCTTGGTGACACCGCCAAATGGCTGCCCTGCCTTGAAGTTGCATGGGAGCAGCCGTCGATTGCAAATATTGAGTTTGCTGAGAGGTTTTCAGGTACGAACCTTGGAACTTCTTCTCAACTTGGATTCCATATGTATAGAACGCCCCTAGCTGACGAGTTCTACCTGAATAGTATCTTTTGTGGATGCGATCGATATGTTATACATTGAAAAGCGGGTTAGCCCACACATCAGCGAATTTAGCCATGTTCTGCTGATCCACGCTATCTACCGACGGACCACGGAAGTTCTCGACAAAAGCTGCATGCGACTGTTATCCTGGAGCCCTACATCCAGTATGCAAGTCTTGACCAGCGAGCCTAATTCGAATCAGGAGTGGCCACCATCTAGCACAACGGCATCAAACTGGCGCAACGCGGCCTGTGACTCACTTGATGTTCTGAACTGGGCAGCCAACAGCAAAGCTGCTGAATCATGCTGGGAGGAGCCTACCATCCTGTATCTGCATCTTTCACGGTTGATGCTCCTTGCCCCGATTGCTCATTTTCAGACTCTCGCAAGATTTCCGTCATCGCACACTTTGAAATGGCCCGTGGTTTCTCCCAACCAATACGATTATGAAAACGCGCGTAACCACGTCCTCCAATGGGCCATTCGCGATCAGTTCAAGGCTCGACTGTCGGTCGTACACGCCGGTGCCTTACTGTGGCATGTTCGCCGCTTCAGCACCGACAACGCCATAGAACCATTTAGCATCTATATTGCGGTATTACTACTCTGGGCATACAGCGCTTCGACATGTGCGCTCAGTAACTCAAGCGGTCCAATCAGAGCTGATCAGGCCTCACGAGACGACGGTGTCGATCTAGATGATTCTGATGACGAGCCTCTTTGGCTTCGTCTTGATCGGCCTCTAGACGATGAGCTCGTTCAGACATACATTCGTGTCGGAAATAAGATGTCCGCCCATCTAAAGGGCGTTGGGGATATTGGCAAGCATGATGCGCCTTTAAAGATTCTTAAACAAGGGTATCATTTACTTACTGCGAAGAAGTACGATAAGGGGATCAACAACAATATCAATGAAAACGTGCCAGGAGAGATAAAACATTGCACTTGGGAGATACGGCGATCATACGCTGCAACAATCCAGTTCCTGATAGATGCAACAGGGGCCTTTTAGCTGAAGAAGTCACCCTGACCGGACATCCTGAATATGATTTCATCAATGGTTGTAATATGAAGAGACGTAGGCTACTCCAGGGCTTAACTACCTTATTTGCCTGTAGTATTCATCACGACAGTCCTAAGAAACTCTACATTATATGGGCTATGAACTTTTGATCGTTTCAAAAGTGCCTGCAAAGTGTTAAAGACTGATTTCAAGATCTAGATTTAGTGGTTGACTAGATAGGACAATACGTATACCATGAAAACAGTAGGCAGTTTAGCTATCTCGGCAAATCCCTTCCAGTCCAGTATGGCACCAAACCTGCTTCAAGATGCCCTTTGATCTTTCAACACGACAGCCTCATTATCCTCAGCATATGCATCCACACAATACTTGGAGAAGTCCCTGGTGCCAACCTTACGAGCAAATAGAATATCCAATTCCTCGAACGTCCTACCCTTCGTCTCGGGTAGTCTAAAGAATGTCCAAACAAAAAAGGCCAAGGCGCAGCCACCCCAGAAAAACCCAGTCTTGCCCTTCCAATCGCCAGCTGTAGGGTTCAGCATGTATGGATTAATAACATTGCAAACGATCTGCGAGATGTAGTAGACAATACGAGCAAGACAAACAGACTTGTTTCGTAGGCGCGTAGATGAGGTCTCACTGATAATCGCATAACATATTGGCCCAACAGTGAGGTAGTAGATAAGCAGCCAAAGAAGCATCATTGTTGCTTGGGCATAGTTCCCCTCAACTGAATCGCCGGCGCCTACAGAGACGAAGCCCACTACCATCAAAATGATAGTTAGAAGGCCCAACCCCCAAAGATAGAGGGTGCGACGACCGAAGGCATGCAGAAGATACCATGAGATAACAGTGCCAATAAAGGCAAGTCCGAGACCTCCCACAGACATTTTGAATGAGATTGATCCCGGTAGGCCAGCCTGCTCGAAGAAGTATGTTGGAGTGCCACCCATAGCTGAGCCACAGAATGGTTGGGCGGCGAAGGCCATACAGGCAATCTCAGTCCGGCGACGATCAACACCACGGAAACAATCCCAGTAATTTGTGCCTTCGTCGATTTGCTTCTCCAGCTCGTTGGTGTGGATCATCATCGCCACAGCTTGTTTCGCTCCACCATTTGCGTCAAAGCCTAGACGAACCATGCTTCGCTCCGCAAATTCATAATTGCCTCGCCGGACAAAATACCAGGGGGATTCTGGAGCGAACAGCAGGATAACGAACAGCGGAATAGGCCACACCCACTGGATAGCAAAGGGTATACGATATCCCCACTCCGTTGTATATTCAGAAAACCCTGACTGCACTCCAGCCGAGATAAGCTGACCAATTGCCCAGCATAGGTTCACATATACAGTAAGATAACCGCGCAGGGAGAGAGGACAGACTTCAGACGCGTACGCAGGTGCCATGGTCGCAAAAACTCCCCAAGGAATACCGCATAAAAATTCACCCACCAAGAGGACAGGTAGGCTTGTGGCAAAGAAGGGGATGAATATGAAAGCTGTGATCGCAACCAAGCTTGCCAGCAGCACCTTGCGGTAGCCAAATCGATGTGTGAAATACCCATTGGCAAAGGCGCCCACGATGGTACCGACAGAGACTGCATTGCTGAGGCCATTCTGCCAGGAAGCTGTGATCTGGTAGCTGTCACTGCTCGCTATATACGAGCCGTAGCGTTTCTTGAAGGCTGGTTGGGCGAAAAATGAGGACATGAGGACAATATCGTAGCCCTCCATGATAATGCAGGTTGAAAGCAAGACTGACCACATCGCCGCTCTAGGGTAATTGCGAATCGCTTGCATGAATGTATACTGGTGTTCTGCTGCGGCCGCTTGTCTTGCAAGATCTTCGGATTTGACATGATCGTCTTCGTGGCCGTGCTCAATATGGGATACGTCCTTGTCGTTCTTTTCATTGGATGCCATGGTCGGATGCTTGTAAAAGGATACAAGTTGAGGATTTATGCGAGGTCTGGATGACAGGTCAATAACTGCTGTGCTCTAGGGAATGGGAAATTATTTAACTCACCTATAATTCTTTGTTGAAATACTTCGTCGATCTCATTCCCGGCCTGATGTACATCAAGTCGGATGTTGAGAACAGGATCCCCACCGACCTTTTAACGAGCAAGAATAGGTGCCATCAACCTCTTTCAATATCGATCGGTCCATACTCCATGCAGCTTTCAAAATCCGGGGAAATAATCGGTAGGTGGGCTCATTTGGTCTCATTGCCTTGAGGCGCTTGGCTTCAAACAAATACCCCCGCCGGAGTACGAAGCCAAGCCCAGCCTGCCCGTGTCATCTATATGGAGCTTTCCATTGATTTCAGACGGGGTAAACCCTACGATGTCTCCATCGCGAATTGTGCGTATGACACTTTTTCTCACCACTGGTCGACTCATAGAAATCCACGCGGCTAAAATAGCCTAATGCTTGCCCTTAGAGTCTCCGACCAGTCAAATATTAGGCTATTTGGTGCTGGATCCGCAATCAACTTGTAACCAGCTACCAGTTCCATCTACATCCTGGACGAATAATACTGTAGAGCAATTCCAGTGTTCATCATCTTTGCCTGAACCTTGGAATTCTCCACGTTCCCCCACATTCCCCACCAACCCCCGTAACACAATTCAAATCAATAATCTAAGAATGTGGAGCTCAGTGATATAGTTTCTTCAGCAATTTAGTCCGGGGAAGCATCATAGCCACCTCCGTAGAACTATAAAATGACACTCGTTACTGCATGAAGGATAGATGTAAGAATCAAAGCACGAGTCCATCTGATTCTATCTGCACTCGAGAATGTGGCATCAATCCTCTGCATCAGTTCTTCTGGCCCTTGTGGTCCCATCAATTACGCATGCAGCGGCAATATCTCAACGAGACGACAGCGTAGGCAACGCTACCGTCAATCTCTCTCAGAACAACGGCGCAGCGACCTTCCTCGGCTCGGGTTTCATCTATGGATTCCCAGACAATGGTACGAGCGCTGAAGATAGCATCCCTGGCTATCTCCTCGCCGATATCAAGTTTAGAACATGCCGCGGCGGTGGTGCTCAGATCGATGCTGTCGGATGGGCATCAGGCGGCTATGATGGTTATATTGGGCGTTTTGATTCGGCCCTTTCAAACTACCGCTCAGCCCGCAAGTATGATGGGGAATTCATCCTGATGCTGAGCGACCTGTGGGGTGCTCAAGGCGGTGCAACCGCGGATTCCGTTTTCCCAGGCGACAATGGCAACTGGACAGAAATGGAGTTGTTCCTCGATCAGGTCATATCCGATATCAAGTCGAATGACATCTTGGAGGGATTGATAGTTGATATCTGGAATGAGCCTGACCTCGAAACATTTTGGTATCCCGATTGGTCTCAATATGTGGAATACTTTGTCAAAGCCACTCAATACTTGCGGTAATTTGATTGTCCATGCTCGCCCTTCTAAGATCTGGTCTTGAAATACTAACTTGGCTCTAGAGCTAACTATCCTGATCTACCTGTGGAAGGGCCATCGATGGCGAACTCGCCCAGCACCGACAACACTAACTGGCAAGCCTGGCTGTCATCTATCTCTGGAAATGATACAGTTCCATACCGATTCTCTTGGCATCAGATCGGGTCATGGCAGCGTGAGCCCGATGTTACAGTGCGTGCTTTTACCTCTTTACGGGAGACTTATTCCGTTGCTGAGAGGCCAATCGATGTCAATGAGTATGCTTGGCCCTCAGAGCAGAACCCCGCCAACTCGATCTTCTATCTCTCGCAATTTGAGCGTCACAATATCCGAGCCTTGCGTGCTAATTGGGGTGGTGGTTCAAACTTGCACAATTACATGGCCAGCTTGATCTACGCCGATGATTCGGGATATTATCCCAATGGCGATTGGCAGCTCTACAAATATTATGGAGGAATGTCAGGCGATCGCATTGCAACTACTGCATCTTCAGATCTACTATTCGATGCCTTTGCTGTTGTATCGGATGGGAATCTTCTCAAAGTTATCGCCGGTACCAGGACTGTCCAGGCCTCATACGATCTTATCATCACAGGATTCAGTAACTATGGGCTTACTACCGAGGGCACACTCGATGTTCAAAGCTATCGATTCGACTGGGGTGGCTCTGAGCTGCAAATCGATAGCCCGGTTGACCTGGGCAAAGCTTCCTATGACTATTCCTCAGACACAGTAAGTTACCACCTGCGCACGATTACACAAGGCGCAACATGTTCGCGGCCAAGCACTTCAAGTTGAGTATCACTAACTTCTTCGCGCCCTAGCTCACCATCACTCTCAATCCGCCGACTAACTCAACCGGTTACGCGTTTGAGATTCAGCTTTGAAGCTGACAAGGTTACCTGGGCATATTTAAGTCGGCTTAGGGGGAAGCAAGAGCTTGAGGATTGAAAAATGCCAAGTTAACTTGAACTTGAAGCCAACTGAGAGATACTACTATATATTTCGGCTAGTCTCGGCACGGAATAGTACCACATGCAGCATACTACTAGTATTGTGATAACTTGAAATTCCAATTGCACTGGAAACATTGAAACTTGAACGTACATATAGGTCAACGTAAGAGGACTCGGAAGTACTCCAATTTTCTGTAGGCATTGGTAGCGCATTTTGTAACTCGGATCCGAAACACGCTCGTCCCCACGGTTCAAATGTTCAATCCAGAGCTGATACTCATACATCAGACGGTTTCCTTGTTTATAAAACATCTAGCACGAGAAAGGCGTATTGGTCTTTTACCAGAGGTTGATAGTCACAAATTAGTAATCGTCCTTCCTTTTCTTCTAAATTCGTCCCAGTCCATTTTTTGCATCTTCTCCAATCCTGCCCCGCCGGAGTGCCAAGCGGAGAATACGCTCACAGCGAGGGGAGATTGCCTTGGGCTATGGTACCCCGTCGCGTTCTCGTGTGCTACTATGTTCCAGATTAATCATTTGTCAAGCTGATGGGGACAGGGGTCGTGGCAGTTGAAACGACCCTTCCTCGGCAAATTCTCACTGATAGCCTTGGATCCAACCGATCCAACTGACGATCCTGGCGCTAAACATCCATCTCCACTGAGTGACCCACTAATCATTCATCGGCCTTCCAAAACCTTTCATAAATTCTACATAAGACCCGGCAAAAGGCTGCCAAATCAACTGCCAAGCCCAGAATCCACCTTGGCAGGAGGCACGGCTTTCAACTGATATACTCGCTGTTTCAAACATACATAACTGCCGGTGATTAAGGGAACTTTATTATGGGGACATCAATATGGCAGAACCAGGAATCGAATTTGTATGATTCAAGCTGACGGTCTGAAGCGATGTCTCTTATTCAGTTCGCAGGTGTTAAATAGCACCATGATATCCTAAATTTGGGAGCTACAGGCACTTCACTCATTATTTCCCTCATTTCGTCCCTCTTTTCATTTCGCTATCCTGTCCTCGCTGGCTTGTTGACAGGCTCATTCTTTGTTAAATTTCTGCTGAGCGCCCACAATGCGTTCCGGAATTCACCTCCCACTCGCCTTGTCCTTGGCTTCGATCCCGGGTGCTCTCAGTCACTACTTCTTCCCCTACTTTATCGACAACGGAAATGTCACGGACTACTACGAGTATGTTCGTGAGGATACTCAAGGATATATGCCATGGAAGGGAAACTACGACAGCGACGACTTTCGCTGCAACACTGATTCCTTCCAGTATGCCAGCCAGACGGACGTGTACAAAGTGAAGGCAGGAGACACAATTGGATTTGGAACGGATTTCGGTGCTCAGATCGAACACCCTGGACCTATGCAGGTGTACCTGTCCAAGGCACCCGGCGACATCCAAGACTATGATGGGTCCGGTGATTGGTTCAAGATCTGGGAGCTTGGCCCAACATCTTTTGGTAGCGATGGCATCGAATGGGGAGTGACTGGCCGGTCCAACTTCACCTTCCATTTGCCAAAGGAGACACCTCCTGGTCAATATCTCGTCCGCATCGAGCACATTGCACTCCATGGAGCTGGAGATTTCGGTGGCGCGGAGTTCTACTTCAACTGTGCACAGATCGAGGTCGAAAGCGATAGTACTGCTATTCCTGAGCCGGTTGTGAAGATCCCGGGTGTCTATGATGGTTACGAGCCTGGTATTTTGTTCTACATGTATCGACCCTACTGGCATAACTATTCCATGCCGGGACCGTTGGTGTGGCCCCAGAGCATTGGTAGTTCGATCTATGCGGAGGGTGTCACTGGAACGCCCACAGGCACTTGGTCGGCCCCTGCGGTGACTCCCTTGCTTACGTCGGCTGGGGTCGTGTCTAGTAGTGTGCGAGTTACCTCTACACCACTCACCTCCACATCACTGGCTGCTGGAGAGTCAAGTTATTCTTTCGGAGCCACCACTGCGCCAGTCGCCGAAACTAGAGTTTCAGCAGGCACCGTGGATGGTGTGGATGCCCAGGGCTCAGCCACAGACTGTGCTGCGATGACTGTTACCACAACAACGACCGTTACAACAACGACCATTCGACCTAAGACTTCCACGACTGAGGATAGTTGTGCTGCCGTGACCACTACTACCACTGTTACTACTGCCGTTACTGTCACGAACTTTGCGGCGGAGACTCAGGCTATGTAATTTTGTAATTTTATTTCAATATGTAGGATAAACATCGAGTGAGGGGCATTTATTCAGGACGAGAATCCTATGTACTTTATTATAGCTCATAGATTTGAGGATTGCCCTAGAAAGACTAGGTCTTCCGGTGTAATAGAAGGCAGACTGTCCATATTTTCTTAGGCAATACTCAATGTGCAAACTTAAGACCAATCAATAATTCATAGAAATTGCCAGCGGCTTAAACGCGATATTTCTTGCTATTTTATATATTCAAATGTTGAATTGAAGAACATTTGAACCTGGATGATTCATAAAACAGGGACTCTGTACCCCTGGGCATTAATACGTCATCCCCAACAAAGTGCAATCACATGTCAAGCACATTTATGCTTGCAGGTTATTCATCTTACAAGCACATACAATCAACTATATCATTATCTTTGATTATCATTTTCAATTTCTTAGTATCTATTCAAATGTTCATATCTATGGATCATCATGACAGAACCCCCTGAAGAACCCCAGACCCAGTTAACCCCGACCACCCATGTCCCCGCAACATCGGGCACCACTCTCCTCCCGCGACCATTAGCATCATTGGTATCTCTGCTGACCCAATCCACCTCACTATCATTACGCATTGGATCATTCTTCGGTGGAGTGGCCCTGGATGGCGCAAGAGCAACAACCTTGACCAGCTTGGAATTGAGTCGTGCCGTAATTGAAGGCATCCTGACGCGTGCTGGACGCGATGTCGCGCTTCGTAGCAGCGACGATCATGGACGGGTAGAGGCAGAATCATTATTAGAAAGAAGTGTATGTCGTTTTCAATCCATTTCTCTCTTGCAAATCCTAAATTTCAAATTGAATCTAGTTGGCGACCCTGCATACCACTGTGACCTCGGCATCCTTCTTCGCGGCTGCAACTTTCCATTTCTCGTCAACGACACTAGCATCGGTTACCAATTTCTCACAGGCCCTGCTGTCAACTCTAGATGCGATTCTAGGATCCACCGAGTCGTCAAGGGCCATTGCTGCGATTATCACCCTGATCCGACGTGAGTTCAGGTCGGTGGATACCGGCGCCAGCAGCGAGAAGATCGGCGTGGGGGACCTGTTAATGGGCGCCGTGAGCTTTGCATTGCTTCAGCGTTGGGGTAAGAGAAATACCGAAAGACGCTTGCGAGATAATGGCGGCGATGAGATCATCTGGGATACTGTCATTCTCGATAATGGAGCCCGGGCGGATGTGGTTGGGACACAACTACAAATTGCCAATGGAGACCGGGAAGAAGCACCACATGAGGTTGACGGTGCTTCATTTGTGATGCCGGGTAGTAATGACCAAGCCTTCAATGCTGTTCAACGACGATCTAGTATAGATCCTTCCACGGGATCTCGGCTGTCCTTCTCACTGGATGGTCAGCAACAGATCTCGGATGAAGATGTCCAATCATACATCATGAGTCAATTGCCTCAAGGCTGCCATGCCTCGATCAAATCTGAGATTTTGACGGCACAAACAATCACTGTGGACATATTTGACGACGATATAGCCGAAATTACTCCTCCCCCTGGAACTACAATGGTTGAAGAACGCTTTCACCACCAGGACTACGCCAATTCCAGGATTCCAGAGCATCAACGACTTCCGAAGCATACAGTGGTATTTCGAACTGCCTTCAATAAATCCCAGAGTACACAACTGCGACCCCGTGATGCATCGCCCCCTCGTGAGCCCACTTCGCCTGGTAATCACTACCACCGGCGGGGAGGCTCGACATTGGAGAGCAGTCATCCCAGAAGCACTCTCAAAAGAGCACAGTCCCAAGATTCTTCCAGTGATGCCACAATCAAGGATGTCGCGCCAGCTCCTGGCCATGCTAGTGATCAAACGAAGGCTACTGGCAATAAGGGCTCAATTGCGAAATTGGCCCAGCGTGTTAAGCAGACAGGCCAAGAGAAACCTGACGATACCAAGCGGCAAGGTTCAAAGAAGCCTACCACCAAAAGCCTTAGATCATCAGGGCCACCAGGAGATCGTCCACCTGTCAAGCCTGCACGAGGCACGTCATCTGTAAAAGAAGCAACGGCTCGGGAGAACAGCAATCGACTGTTCTTGGGAAGACCGAGCCAACAACCCGAAAATCGACCATCCACCCCTGCTCCAAACCGGGGACTACGAAGATCTCCTCTGCCCAATTCTCCGCAGATTTATTCTCCACATTCTCAAGTCAAACGTCCTCCATCCCGAGGTCTCCATGACCGAACGAACTCTCTGACAGGCCATTATGTAGCCCACGAAAGGAGTCAAGAATCTTTACTCACACACGCTGATGCTTATTCACGTCGATCTTCAGACTTCCGCACAGGATCTCCTTCCACCTCGCGAGCCTTCGTTCGAAGTAGCAGCTCGTTATCAATCACAAGATCCGAAACAGATGGACCCATATCAGCAAGTGACGCTCGCCCGAGCTCGTCCCACTTCCACAGAAGATCACAGTCTTACACGCCCAGTATGTATTCAGTTGCAACTGCAGGCTCTGAGACCTCCCTGATATTAGCCCACCGTCCACGCAAGAGTGCCTATGAAGATATGGATACCATCCAAGCGCTCAACCGTGATGGGATGATACCAGGAATATTCCCCGAGAGACATTTCGTTCGCAATATCCGCCGGTTCTGTAGATTCTCCTCTGCTTCATACGGTTCTAGCGCATTAAAGGTCATGGGTGTGCGCAAAGACCCACAGGACATACCTCATACTCCTGCCGATAGCCATGAACACAGTGCATTCGAGCAAAATGCTGGTCTTCCTCCATCAACTATACTGTTATCGTCATTTGTGGACCCAGCTGGCGGATCCAATGCAGCCGGTGAAACAGAAAGTGGATTCCCACTTGTGCACTACCTTTCCATCGATCATGAATCCAAGGCCGTGGTTCTCACGCTGCGCGGCACCTGGGGCTTCGAGGATATCCTCACTGACATGACATGTGACTACGACGATCTCGAATGGCAGGGCAAGAACTGGAAGGTACATAAAGGCATGCACGCCTCTGCAAAGAGACTCCTCGAAGGCGGCGGTGGCCGAGTGATGATCACCCTACGCGCAGCCTTAGAAGAATTCCACGACTACGGCGTCGTTCTATGCGGTCATTCTCTCGGTGGTGGCGTCGCCGCTCTCCTCGCGACCATGATCGCCGAACCCAGCACCTCTATCACCGGCACATCCTTCGTCACAGCACCCTATCAACCCTCTCCACAACCTCATCTCCTAACAAGCACCACCACCACTATCTCTCAACCTCCATCTCCACCTCCACCACACTACGATCTTCCAAGCGGCCGCCCAATCCACGTCTACGCCTACGGACCCCCAGCCGTGATGTCCCCATTCCTCCGCCTCGCAACACGCGCCCTAATAACCACCGTAGTAAACGGCCAAGACATCGTCCCCAGTCTATCCCTCGGCATCCTACACGACATGCACACAGCCTCAGCCCTTTTTAAGCGCGACGTCTCCGGCGCAAAGTCCAATATCCGCCAACGCCTTCACGAAAGTCTCCGCCAAAGCATCGTGCACAAATTCTACGTCAACCAGCCTCCTCTCGTCGTGAATGCCGGTGATGGCGTTGGCGAAGACGCTTGGGCCTGGAAAACACTTGCGTTACTCCGTGATGAAATGCGTGCGCCGAAACTCGTGCCACCTGGTGAAGTCTTTGTCGTTGAGACGATGCGTGTATTGCAGAGAGAGGCGTTTACGGCACAGCCGGAGTTTGGTGCGGATGGGTATCCTAGACTCGGGAGACCGGCTACTAGAGTGCAGATGCGGTTTATTAGGGATGTGGATGCTTGGTTTGGGGAGTTGAGGTTTGCGTCGGGGATGTTGAGTGATCATAATCCTGTGAGGTATGAGGCTAGTTTGGCTGCTTTGGTGAGGGGGGTTTTGGATGAGTGAGTGATGATCTTGCTATGATTTTATGATTTTTATGATGATAGATTTATGGCGAGTTTGATGGTATTTTTTGATATTTGTCTCTCGTTCTTTTGGGTCTTGGTATAGTTGGATTTGGATTCAGGGTTTATGTTCGATTGGATGCCCAGTTGGCGGATTGGACTTATTTAGGATGGATATTTCGGTTCATATACAGGTTACTAGAAAGATAGATCTTTGTTGGACAGAATGTGCGCTCGATTTCCTCACGCTACTTTACGTCTACATGTGCTACCTAGATGACAGCACAACAACTCAGTCTTTGACTTTGACTCTTTATGCATGATTTCTGGATAACCTTGATCGGAGTTCCATTGAACGATCTCCTAGAAGCTACCTAGATTGCATTGGTAAGGGAATGAGACTGTTCGAGGGCGAATCTTGACAACTTGAAATCATGAACTGATGAAAGTTTCAAGTTACAGATACATAGTTGATGGCCCTCCACCTATGGAGGCTGCTATCAATGCTGCTGTCAAGAAATCAGTGTTATATCAATCTGGAGGAGATAAGCATAGGTACTTACAATTCAACCCGACTTGCTAGGCGCCTAAAAGAGCTCAATGGCAGCTCTAACAACCATCGCAGCCAAAAAGGACGAAGAGAGAGCGAAGAGACAAAATCTGACAGCCAGCGCATTACTCGTCGCTTGCACTAACGAGTGTACAACGCGAGTGCTCGTGTACAGCCACGCAAGCAAGACATCTAGATCCTCATTCTGACCTCCTCGAATGATAGCCAACGTAAGAGCAATCGCGTAGAACTGGGTTGGTTGTTCCATGAGATGATTGAAGTTATCTCTTTTCCATCGAGCATTTGCCGGCGTCATTGAATCGATTTGACTCTTTGTCGAAGCAGGTGTGGCCTTGGCTGTTTTGGAGACTGGAATGATGACGGCGAACATCCAGACTTCGACGATTAAGGTCCATGCGTTGAGGGCGATCACTGGTCCTAGAAGACCTGAAGCTGTGACGTTGAGCATTTTGGGTGACTCAAGTGAGGGATAGCAAGCAGATACAAATTAATCAAAGAATTGCCTGGCAATGATAAGAATCTCATCTTGTGTCCAACTCGTTTTTATGAGAAGCAGCTATAGTCCGGTCTTTTCCACTTCAATGCCGACAGGAAGCCGAAATCCAACGGATTTCGACCGTTGGACTTCGGCTGTGGATGGCATGAGTGTCTAATATCACTGACTACACTCCTGTCAACCCATTAAGATTTTACGTCAAGTGATAGATTCTAGACTTGCTATAAAAGTACCCTTAAATATTGAATATCTCTACCCACCAGTTGACGCTACACCTTGGGCTTCGAGTAAACGGGATCACCATTTTCTACTGCTCCAAGGTTATTGTTTGAGGACTCGGAGTAAGGATGTGAGGCCTTTCGTCGCCTGCGATTAAGGCTCCTGCTTCGAAACTCCACTGGCATCGTATGATCTTTCCAACGTTTCACTATCTTTATTTGATTCCCATCTCGCGGTACATAGTAATGAATATTATCAGATAAAAACATTTTTAGTTCAGCCTCAAAGATATCACTTGGTTCAGATTGAGCAGAATGCAATATAGATGATTTGGTTGAATCTTTAAATTGATTATCATTCCAGACTGAAAGGGCGATCAATCTGTCAAGTTCATAGACCTCCAAATCCGGCCACGATCAACCACTCCGAACCGCACCCTTCAAGTTCATCGAACACCAAGACCCATCTACGTAATCAGCATACGCCACCTATCTGCAAATGCAAGCAGATCCCGATTCTCAGATCATCCCAATCGAAAACAAAAAACAACCATCAAGCGCCCAGACGATCTACACGACGCACATGTGCATGAGGCAACCGATTACCATAATAGGAGATAACGGGCCGGTTAAAAGGGCCTGCTTAAACGGAGTGGACGGAATTCCCGATCCCTGGAACAAAGAACACAAACTGGAACTGCCTGACAAATGGGGATGCAGAGACTGGGGAACGTATGATCGAACATGGGGTACGTAGCCTGCAGCTAATAATAATGGACCAAAAATGAGTTGAAATGTAAGATTTGCCATGTCGACCCCTGACTAGCTGCAGATCTGGAGGTCTGGACCATCGGATCTATCCTTCGCTTAATTTGAGATTAGACTTGAATGACCCCTGAAACCTTGGAATTAGATCGAGGGTTTGATTGATCTGGGTTAATTTCTGCAGGGCTTGATTAGTGCTGTTTCTACGGAATATGTTAAGTTGTACAATGAGTGTAGACTTGGAGTGTATTGGAGATTTTTTAATAGTTGACAAATACACTTCGGGTTAATTCTATAAATCTGCATGAAAATTTTATACTTTTCATGCCAGCGGGATTTGAAATTGATTGTGGTATGCAGCGTACATGATACCTCAAGTCATGTCGTAGTAATGAGTGGCGTTGGTGAGGCGGCTAAATGGTAGGGCAGCAAGAGCCCTGCATTGAACGAAAGCAACCTTGGAGCTGTATCAAATATTCCAAGGTTTCTGCACAGTTGAAACAATCAATAATCTTGAGTCCGATGACTTGGCCGATGAGAGAAAGCCAGGCACCCGTCACCTACACCGTGACTCTGCCTATGAGCAGTTGTTTCGTCTGATTTGAATAGTATACTGGGCAAAGCAGCGCCCGGTCAAGTCTAGAGGTTGACGAAATGATGGTGCCTACTAAAAGCTTTCTCATCCAAGTTTAAACAGTCTGCCAGTGGGGATGACACCTCTAGATGTGAGAGAGACCACAATGCCTCGAAAATATATTCAAGACTCGAGTCCGAGTGATCACATACTCACATCGGCGAAGCTATCAACTCGAATACCTCGACTGATCATCCCGAGAGGCCTTTATCGACAGGTATGTAGGTATTATCGGCCATTCGCAAAGAATACGATAACGAGAGCAAAGTGAGGCTACAGAGATCTCGGGATTTGATGATATCGTGCGATCGTCGATCACGATGTTCTGTCATCTGCATAGGCTTGATATCTCCCATGGCGATATCCAAGGCAACAATATCCAATGCTTTTCGATAATTTGGAGTCAAATCCCCGACGGCGATATTCAAATCCATTAGCCAAGTGATGCACAAGGAAATGAAGATGAGATATGTAAATATTTCAGACCTGATTCATCCAAACATGCAGTTGACTCATCATGGACTCGGAATCAGACCGAGGCGGGGAGATAACGTTGGACCGAATGTTTGCATTTCCAAAGGTACGATATGAGATAAGTAAAACCAACTTGAATTTCAACGTATGGATCGAAGATGCAGAGTCGGGGAATTGTAGTCATCTCAGTCTCTCATGTAGGTATCCAAAGCCCCTCGTTTCGAGTCCGATTGACACGCAAGTCACCCCACATGAGAAGATACCTCGTATGTTCTGAGATTCGAGGGGATTTTCACGCAGTCGGAATCAAAATGTTTGCGAATGATCACGGAGCATTATCTCGGAGCGGAAAGTGGGAGATGTGAGGACCCGGGAAGAATCAAACATTTGAAATGTCGAGTGGAGTAGAAATCTGGATATAGAAATTTGGAATTTTGCATTTTGAAAGTGAGGCATGATTCAAATGTTCCTCTTTGAAGAATCTGATTAGTATTTGTATTCGTAGTAAGTTCGAGTTGGACTCACATACCTGCAGTAACCTTGGAATCGATAATGAGTCGGATCAAGTACTCGAGTTGCGATGGTGCGGCGATGAATACAAATGGAGGATTTTACTTGAGAGGGAAGAAATGATAATCGTAAAATAATACATTGACTCATAATTTTCAATATTTATCTTTGTCCCATATCCATCTATTGAGACCCAACCATAACCAAAAGAATCCAGAATCCAGGGTATCACGGGCGATAAGCACCAGACAACAAGAAACCAAACCAACGCCGAGGGAAAACAAACCCCTCCACGCGCCATAAAAAATGACAAAGGGAATAAATAAAACAAAATAAACAAGATCAGAAAAGGAGGAACATATCAACTCCAATTCAATCCGTATAGGGTATGATTTTAGTACTGAGAATCAAATCACTGTTCTTCAGACTAGCTCTGTCACTTTTATTTTCTTTAAGAGACAAGAGCAGTAGGCGCAGCAGGTGGAACAGCTGCGCCGACACGGGCCGAGTGACAACCACGCTCATGGCGCTTCATATTACTGCGCACAGAGAAGGCCTTTCCACATCCCGGCACGGTACAGCGGAATGGCTTCTCGCCGGTGTGAGAGTGGGAGTGGATGCGCAAGGAGGAAGGACGAGAGAAAGCCTTGTGGCATGTACGGCAGATATACCGATCATGGTTCTGCTGGTATGGTGTGGCGGTGGAAGGTGGGAAGTAGTGGTGGTGTTGCCAAGCAGGAGTCACAGGCGAAATGAGAGAGGGAGAAGATTGAGGTTGGTGGTGGTGGTGGTGTTGAGGGATTTGCACCTGGGGCGCAGGTGGTTGTGAGTGTTGGCGCTGTTGCTGAGGCATAGGAGGAGCAGTCACCGTGGTTGCCGGCTGGAAGGTGGTTGTTGTTGGTGGGCGAGGGTAGTAGATATTTTGAGGAGCGTCAATGGGAGATGAGTAGGATGAGACGCTAGGAGCGGGGGAGGCGTATGGACCAGCGCGGGAGATTGGAGCCGCAGAGCTAGTGCTGGAGATGGAAGAGCGGTGCACATGGTGAGATGGCTTGTGGCTGAGCTCTGATGGAGAGCGCACACTGTGTCCGGATCCAGAGCCAGGGCGCATTGGAGGTGTTGGTGGGAGGTGAACTGAGTCGTAGCGGACATCGCGATCCTGGCATGGGCTCAGGCGTTGACGCTCTGTATGGATTGTTAGTATATGGGTCGAGTTGATTGTATATGATGTTGTATGAACATACTAGCTGCATGTTGAGCTCCATCGGCACCCTCCAGCAAAGTCGAAATGGAAGGCAGCGAGAACTTGACCTGATCCTCGACCGGCGGGGAAGGAGGGGCTGAACGCTTGTAGGATTCGGTATATCGGGGAGCGGACAGGAGATTGGCCAGATCCATGATGGCGGTTATTTTTTCGATGTGAAGAACTTGGGGGAGAGGAACCGAAGTATGGGGGACACGAGGGTTTATAGAACTCGCGTGGATGATCTACGATGCCGGGAGCAAATTAACCAGGGTTTGGAGAATCGCCAAAGGTGAGACAGACTGTTCCAAAGCTTAATTTAATTAAATAAATTTCGATTATTTTTTATATATTTTTAATATTCTTTTTTTTCTAATTTATTTTATTCGGAGATTAAGCAGTGGGGAAACATGACGATGCAGAGAACAAGAGAACCACCTTCACACTTTACATCGACGGGGATATACACCAATTAGGGAGGAAGGATGTGCTTTAGTGGCTTTAGTGTCGGGAAGCATCCCACTAAACCCGATATGGGAGGCCGGAAAGTCCCCGTTCAATTTTCTTTTTTTTTTTTTTATTATTTTATTATGGGATTATTTAATATCTATTTTGATTATTCTATTTATTATATTATCCTCGGCTAGTGCAGATCCTGGCTTACCTGTCACATACGAATGTGAGCCCCATAAACGGCTGATCGTAACCTGATCCCGTCGATCGGGCTCGTATTAGTCGTATTCATCACCGACTTTCTGTATCTCGATATTCCACCTAGAATATCCAAGGATGTACATAGTAGAGAATAATTATGTTGCAAGGTCAGGACAATTAAAATACTCTCTATATAATATTTGAAAATATCGAGTTCAACCCAAGTACCAAGTGAGGGAATATGCACGAACAAGGGGCGGCCCCGGATTCCCAAGTGTATGAAAAGGGAAGGTCATAACAGTGGGGACCCGCTAAACCCAAAGAACACAAACCTCCGTTGGGGCCAGACTGACTTGGACTGACTTGGGGACTTGGACTGACTGGATTGTGATTGAATGACGGGGGTGGCGGCTCTAAGCGCTCGGGGCTCGCTTACATTAACCTTGCTAATTCTCGACTTTCTCGTATATAAGAGTTTTCTGTGGGGATGAGAAGTTTATCACACAAAGAAATAGTGTAGATAAAAATAAATCATTCAAGAACAGATCCTAATTTACTTAGGAACTCAAGACCAGGTCGATCCCAGGGTCTCCTGAAGATCCTAGTACAAAGCGAGCTGAGATGAAAAAATGAAAAGCAAAAAAAACCACTTAGTAATCTCACTCCACTTTCAATCCCAAATGGATCAAACGATCTGATCGGCGTTCTGGAACAGCCGGGGCCGTTGCCTACACTGGGAATTTAACGGTCTGTGCACGGTTTCTGCAGCGAGTTGGATGGTCCAGGACTGGATCCCACGTCCCGACCTCGTGGAAGCGAGGCTCCACTTCATTTTAGTCCATTACAAGGATCGCCTGCTCCGTGCGTGCCCGTTTTTTTCTTTTTCTTTTTTTTTATCCTTTTTTTTTAATCGAAATGAGCAAAGCACCAGCCCCCCCAAACCCAATGCAAGAATGGAATCGCGTGGTTTCATCCGCATTCCTGATTTCCTCATTCGGTCATCACCTGGTAACCTTGTTCGAGCTTGGGACATCTGATGTCTAATGATGTTCTGATGTGAATCCCTATAGCATCCCTGTCGTTTAGTCAGTCTATTGTAAGCCTGCAGGTCCTCCTAGCGAGGACAAGGATCTAATTCGGAAGGATCCCGATACGCCCGATTTCTTCACTGCAGTTAACTAGTGGCACTACTCAACTCCATTGTATTCGGTACTCGGGAACTCGGAACAGGTACACGGCAAGGGGAGTACACGCGGAAGTGACTACACGGAAGTACGGCTTAAACAAAGAACGGAGTGCGATGACTGCTGCAGTGGAGTTAACGGATATAGAGAGAAAAAAAAAATCAAGATCATCGATAATCAGGAAATCAATCACTAAGCTAAATCCAGCCTCCACCGATGCATGGGAAAACCAAATCCACCCCTATCCACTAATATTGCAACCGCATAGAATCGTATCGCGTGGGCTTGAGCGTCATGATCCACGCCTGGGGGCGATCCTCCTGATCGGCCTATCTTTTCGAGAAAGAAAATATCGAATGGACATACAGTTCTCCACCAGTCATAACGGAGGTCCACGGTCGGCACTTCTCTTCGGGATCGACTAGTCGGTTTTCGCACGGCTTTAATATTCCACCAGGCGTGATTGGCGCTCTCTGCGGCTCCGAGAAGGGGGCTGGGTCTTGACGCTCTTCATTTCCACATCCAAACCCAATTCCACTGAGTCCACTGTATAGACCCAGTTTGGCCCCGGCGCAGTGGTACCTCACATGAAACCGGCACTGGCACCTTTGTTCTGGATGCCGATGTTTATGGGACGGAGAACTTTGTCGACAAGACATTCCTCTCTGGTGGCAGTCCAAGCCACGACAAAGTTAATTTAGGGTAGAAGTTATGGTCCAAGTGGGATTTGAATGGATTTAATTTCTAATAAGAATAGAAATTTCTTCTATGTGAATACATACATTCTATAGTGGAAACGAATAGAATATTGGGAATATTGGAACAGTGCAGCCTTGGTGTACCTCATTACCAAGTTTCTGTATGAAATTTCTGATTTGACTGGATTATCCGTGTACTCAACTTGCTTCCGTAGCTTCAACTTGGAATTTGAAAAGGGCCCCCCTCGCCTAGACTTCTTACGTAGCATGTACGTAGATCCTTGGATCCCGCGTGGCTCGCTAAGAATTTAGTATAATTCCTTATTTCTTTTCTCGAGGGTAACACGATGAGACTGCCACTAAGACTCTTTCAGCCACTTGCCCGGGTCCGCGCGATGATCGATCGGGGATCATCCGGGGGCGTCCATGCGTGGCCCCATGGCCACGCGAGAATTGTCTTACCCCCTTTTTCTTTTTGGGAATTTCCTGTTAAATTATTGGGAAATCATCACATGTGGGGCCATTCTCAACCCCCAATAATAGCTACTCTTTGCGTCTGATTCATGGGATTCCTGCAAACGGAGCACGCCGTAGCCACGCGGAGATTGACGAACGCATGGCACCTGCAGGATGCATTTCATCTGACCTGGAACTGCAAGATATAATTTCCTTTGCAAAAAAAATGAAAAGATAAAAAGATAAAAGCAAATATGTGATTCCAAGCGAGCTCATGTTTCATCCTTGCCTTGAACTCGAACCCGGAGATCAGAGATCTGCGTCGGATCCGGGGACCCATTTTGAAGTTGAGACTGATAGCCATCTTGGGAAGGTGAGAAAGAGAGTTGGATTAAGTCAGCGGAGTCCAGTCAAGTAGAACTCGTGGAATTAATCTCATTTAGGTAATAATCTGGATCATAGCGGAGTCGACCCGATTACCAGTGATCTTCATGATTCAGTCGGGTATGATTAAATTAGCGGGACAGTCCTCTGGACACAGTTGAATGTACTCGAATCACTCGAATCAGTGTGCAAAGTGGGGATGAAGGCAGCCATGGTCCAATAGCCGAGACCCCCATCTCACGTGGAAATGAGTAATAAGAATGGCCCCTTGACGTGTTCAACTGACGCGGAGACCTGTCACTCTGCGTCTATCCTCCTTCCTCTTTCGGCTGATCGCCCCGGGGGTGGATCTCCAACTGCTGGCCATAGCTCCATTCGGGCAGTCTCTCCGATACTAACGGTATATCTTCTTAGCAGGGGGAGTAAATTGATTAAATTAACTCAATTAATGCAGGATAATTCACAAGTTTCATCTAGTTTTTTAGTCTGTTCATCTGATTATACACCATTAGAAAGCATCGGTACTTTCGGACATGCCGATATAGCCTATAGCCTTGTGATTGTGATGGCGCAGTCACCTTCAAGTCTTGGAACACAGCCGCAGGGTTTGACTTCACCGCCTGTACAGTGGTCCACGTATTCGTATCGAGCCCCCTGAATACCGCCTTAACCCACGGGTTTTTTGCCGTACTTCCGTCCCTATACGGAATACAGTCGACACTTGAACTTAACCAAAACCATATCCCTAAATTTAATGCAGCTCACAATTGATCTCTCATTTACAAAGTACCTACGTACATGGACTCATACATGTATGAAGTAAATGAATCTGGATACACAAAAGAAGCAATTCTTCCAACCGAGATTCAAGGGCAATCAAAAGCAAATCTCTCCGTATCCGTATCCGTCTTATAGATGCATACCTATGGTACATCCTACTTTATGAGCGTTGCACAAAATCCACATAGCTACCATAGTTAAGGACTCCACAATGCACAACAAATTCCATACGAATTCAAAAAAAGGAAGAACTTAACCCCAAACACCCGCACAAGCCCCTCGTATGCAACAGTAACAACAGTAAGTCCCGTGTTAAACACCCCTGACTGCGATCGACGGATGATCACACCAAGATCTTACCTCGGGAAAACCGATGTGTCAGCCACGCTGAAACACGACCTGTTCGTCACAGTGATCGACCCTCGGTAGGTGGTGACTGGGATCTTAGCGATGTCCACTATTCCCAACTAGGTATAAACCCCGTGTTGGGATCGGCCGACGCTTAGAGTGGAGAGGGGACGTGGGACAGGGTTATTATTCATCAGCACTACTCGCCGTTTAGGGGGAGTGGTTTAAAGTGGGGATTGTATTATGGGGGTTGATGCGATGCGATGTGATGATGCTTTGTGGATTTTATGACTATTCTGGGGGGCGTTGAACTAATGATTTCCACATCATCGTGGAACGGAGTTCCTACTAAATTGATCTACGATTATCGAGATATGGGACCACTGTACTTGAAATAGATTCAATGGTCTTGTTGGAAAACTTATAGTTCTCTATGTACATATGCACGGAGTACATACGGAGTATAGATGCCTGACCGAACGGTATCCATCTCGGAGTACTAATATCATAGTCTGAGTAGATCCTGATCCTGATCCTCAAGTGCCGGATTCAACATCCACATGTGCATGTCTTCCCTTGAATAGTCTTCCTTTGGCTGTGATTTGGGTTTGGACTACGTATGTCAACTAAAATTCGAACTTTGATAACTTGGAAATCCCGAGTGCTCCATTCAAGTTATGTCAGTGCCAATCAATGTCTACTTAGGTACATGTATGCTTCAATTGCTGGATAAACTTCGCCTCCGCATGCTCCGTATCACTCCGTATGACATTATATGCCTCAATTTCATCCATAATTTATGCTTCATCTGGAGAGTATATTGCAGTGGATTCCAAAGTTTAGAGGCTACGCTTTGTCTTTGATTAATGTCCTGCCTAAACGGGGTCAATCCGACCTCTTAAAAATGACCCCCAAAAAATCAGATTAAAGATTAAAAACAATTCACCATTTAGTAAGCATTACTATATCTCGCATCTCGCATTGACTCAGGCTATTCTCTTTGTGATGACTCGCCTTTCCCACGCGGATAGTACCTAGATAGGCGTAGTCTACGACAGGGATTAGTACACACATGCATCCAGTAATCTGGGTCGGAGTCATCCTTTCAGGGATTCGCTCTAGCCCCTCCAAGTCCTAATATCCGTAACCCTCTGACCTCCTTTGTTACCTTTGCCCCCTACTTCGCAAGGTTTCCTTCGAAGTTCTAGCCTAGCCCGGCGATCGTATCAGACCCTG
The DNA here is from genome assembly GCA_039634405.1 of Penicillium herquei. Classification (NCBI taxonomy): domain Eukaryota; kingdom Fungi; phylum Ascomycota; class Eurotiomycetes; order Eurotiales; family Aspergillaceae; genus Penicillium; species Penicillium herquei. The sequence continues at coordinate 850,888 of CP098387.1, read as the reverse complement.
ATGCGGGTGATGATCTGGTGATGGTGTGGAAGACGTGGCACCGGTGCCCGGCCTGACGGTTCACCACACTAATGGTAGATCCTGCGCTATGATCGACTATAATTGTCCCCAATCCTGAAGCTTACCGGCTATGAATTATTCCACCGTGCAAGGATTCATGCAACTTTCTAATCAGTTGACTGGGTTATTCGAGTAAAGAGAGTTTCTGTCCTTGCCCCAGGATTCATACTGCGTTCTTGTTGGCTAGAGGTTTGGGGGATATGGGGAGAATCATTGAACTCGAATGCGGAGATTTGGAGATGTGGTTTAGGCTTTGTTCTTGCTGGTGTCGCATTCATGATTCAAGTTGATCATCCCATCCCACGGTTGCATTGCGGGTTTCTTTATTCCTGTTCTTACTAGTATCCTTGACCCCTCATGCTTGCGCAAAGTAGATCATTACACTTGAATCAAGAAAATGAAGGTACGAGAAAAAAGAAAAGAAAATTAAAATTAAATTAATTGCTTTCGTGTCTTTGAGACTTCAATCCACGGGAGTACATCAACTTGAATCCTTTGTGATGCACATTGCCGCCGTCGGCAAGCCCCCGCAGGACTTTTTTCCTTGATTTGCTTAACGGAGCATTTGGATCTATTTTCGACTATGCAGCCTAAGATTCGGTGAATGAACCAATACAATGCGTAGTAATTATGTACCATGCATAGTAAATGAGCAAAACAAAAGCAAAATCCTAGTACATAAAAAGTACATACTAAACGAGTCGGATCCGAATCCTAAAAATGAGCACTGTCTACGTAATTAACTGCATATCGTATATTCAATAGTCCAGGTGTCTATACTTAGTAAGATTTACAATTCCCTCAATCCGATTCCTTATTCCTTATTTCTCCCCTCTTTTTATAGTTGAATGAACCAAATTGAAAGTTTACAGTGGACACAACATCTGTGGATCTAAGCGAACCCGAACCCGAGTAGAATCAATTCAGGGGGACTCGGATTCTGAATATTGAGTGAGTGAGCATTTCAGCCCAGATCTGAATCGTCTTGGAATATCCATGTGCTGTGCAAGCGACCGAGGTCATAATTCGAGATTATGATTATGTCAACTGCTAGTGGCACAACTGGAGTTCGCCCCATAGTATCTTGTATGGTGCGACGCTGGATCGGACACAGCCCAGGCACCTGGGGGTTTGATAATCTAATCTAGTATGAACTTGAACATAAGGGCTCAGGTGCTCCATTTCGCTTCTACGGACATGGAGTGCCTGAGGAGATATTTCTCCGAGAGCCTCGGCCACGTTTTATTGGGGTTATTGGGGCCGTTAGGATGAGATGTTAGTGGTCGGGGACTAGACTTTCTTGGGTGCGAAATGCGATGTGTCGATTTTCACGAACGAATTTGGTTTGGACTCATTTCAGTCGCTGGAGTTTATTCGTAGTTTTACACTCATCTCATTATGTGAAACTTGAATAGTATTCAAGTTAAACATCAATGTGAAGTCCATCCGGCAAAGATCCTCATAACTATAATTCTATATATTTCACACATTGGACGAAACCAAAGTCTATACGGGCAAATTCGGATCACTCAAGTGCTCGTACTGGTAGTAAATTCCCTCGAACAAAGTTTCCGGACACTATTCCACCACTAAATACAGTGCCACATATTAGTCTTTCCATCCTGCGAGTGTTTCTTGGCTCAAGTTCAGTTTATCATGTCCCAATATCCGCAGGTCCGTGCGTGACCTTGTTATGTCTTCTGGGTCCGGATCATCCTGGGGGCGAATTTGGGATTTTGGGATTTTAGGAGGTTGGGAAATCTCAAGCGCCCGCATCCACTATGTATCACCTGGTAAGGTCATTCTTGTAGCCGAAGGGGGGCGCATAAGCACGATGCATCACCCCAGGTGCCTTTTAACACCGGTCGATTGGGAGGGATTCTTTCCAAGGCCCCGGGCTCCCGGACAACAATCAAGCCACTCCAAGGGTGGCTTCGACGGTTCCGGGAATCTTACGGGTTAGGCTTCAGGCGTTCCTAGTTTACAGTAGTCTGATCGGGCTGCGGGTGATGGGATCCTAAATGGGAGGGAAAACGGCGCCTTAGATTATCGTCCACGCGTCAGGCTTGCGATCTGACTAGGATTATCTGTGGGCTGATTTTGAAGGGATGAGTAGATTTGATTACTACCAGTAGTTCTAAGGTTAGGTGGTACATTTCTCCCTGACTCCTGGGGTCTATGAACAGTGGTATTTGGGGGTAGTAGTTTGTATGCGTCATGTTGGTGGGGGGAATGGCAAATAACATTTGATGGGCTCCAGTATTCCATACTCGGTCACTTGAAGTAGACCAGCGGTGAAGGGAAAAGAAAGTGTACTGCAGAGTTGACTTTTGGTGGAAAGGTTTCGCTAAGTCAAAGCGTTAAAAAATAAAATAAAATCCTACAAAATCAAGGCCTCCGGTCGCAATTCATCTAGTCCCATGCGTGGATTGAATGCAACGTGTAGGTGCATCCTGAATGTTTGAATGGTCATACCAAAAAAAGATCATGCAGGTTATTCGTGGTAGCAGAGTTGTTCTTCGCTGACTGGTGGATCATCCATGTGCTTTTCTCTGCGGGATCGTGGAATAGCAAACCAATCATTCCCCAACCTCTCCACCACCGCAGATGAGGCGCAGTGTCGATCAGCCTTGTACGCACGTATATGCACCTTGTGGAAAGGGAAAAAAACGAATGCATGGCTAGCGGAGACTCCATCCAAGTGTGGAAATTGATGTACGGAGACACGCCGATGAGGGGGTTGAACCAGTCAGAGGGAGAAACCCAAAGGTCCCAACCACGGAATTAGAGTTGCCTGAAGCGAGGGGTTGTCTAAACGTCGTTCATCCATTGGCAAGAAAGCTCCGAGAATGGAGCCTGTGATCTGCGGCGGAAACGCCCGGTGGTCGATCTGCATGACAAGGAGCCGTAAATGCAATGCTCTTGCACGAGGATCGACTATGCACCCATTGGCTACTTTTTGCCTCCTCTAACCGAAGTAACAAGGACATGATACACTCTCTGATCATGACTATTTCTGTTCACCTTTCTCATTCGAGAGCATGGATGCAAATCCTTCCATTCCTCCCCTCCCACCCCTCCAGCTGCAAGAAGTTTCTAGCCCAAACCTACTCCATCGGCATTGACCTGCAACAAGTTTTCAGCCTGATCGACGGCAAATCGTCCGCTAACTATTGTGGAAGAACGCCTGACCTGATGCAGCTTCCTCGCACTACACACAGGATCGTGATCCACTTCATGCCTTAGGTCCTCCGCGCTTCGTATGTTGGTTGTAGCTCTTCATTTCGGGTCGTGTCCGTCCTACAACCGAAGAAAATGAGGGGGCCGGGACACAGAGAGAAATGAAAAGCGGGCACAGACACGGAGTGGCCGATCATGCATGGAGCCATCAAGGAAGAAGAAAACCACTCCGAGGTAAGGTGGGTACGAGGTTCTCCACGGCGCCAATACCCATTCAGGCAGGTCATGAAATCTTGAATTTGGGGTTCCTTAGAATGATGCTATGTGCAAGGCTGATATTAACTGAAAATGATATCAAATGATGTAGGAAAACTGAAGTTTAGAATGATCCTGGTTGTGTCGCCCGCTCCAATATGATCCATGATAGATAATCTGAAAGGAATGAAAAAAAAAAGCTAAGAGAAGAACAAACATTTGAGGTATCTCCAGTCATTATGCCGTATGGGTATTTGATAAACAAAAAATAAAACATGTATGAAATGATGAATCCAGTAAACCAGCCTGTTAAGCAGCAATGTCAACTTGACTCTGCTGGCTCCCCATAGCCGCAGCTCTGGCCTGGCGCGCCCTCGTAATCTTCCTCATCTTGCGGATTGCCGCAGACATGTTAAGCTTGCTAGAGTCCTCAGGGACATGTTCACCACTCCAAATGCAGAGGACTCTCATGCCAGGCTTATAAGTCAGTCCGGTGAGGAGTTTCGGTGTGATGAGGAAGTATTGGCCGCCTCCACCACCGCCGACAGAATTGCCTTCATCGTCGGTGCCTTCTTCTGATGCGCAAGCAATGTCTACCAAACGACCATGAACCATTCTTTCGTTTCGAGGATCCATTCCCTGATTGATCTCGTCCACGACGCGGAATGGTGACGCCGAGAGAGATTGAAGCGCCATGAGGTAGAAAATGGTACTCACGGCTCGCTCACCACCAGATTGTCGATGGGAGTTTAGGACGGACAACTGCTCAATTTCTCGGAATTTGACGTGGATCAGGATTGACCATTCCTGGAATTCGCTGCCACCGGGCGCACCATTTGGCCCAGCTTCGGCTTCGACTTTGTCCAGGGTCACCTGTCCTGCGCATCCAATCCGCTGGAATGAGTCTGAGAAGGCAGCGCTAATCTTGCAGATGAGGGCATCTAGTCTGGGTTCCCAACGTTGACGGACTTCGTTGATGGCTGCCTGGCAACCGTCCAGTTGCTCTTGGAAACTGGCGAGCTTCTGGCGCAATCTTTCGATTTTCCGCTCACGCTCTTCAAATTCTTGGATCATGTTTGCGCTGCCACCCTGGGTCAGTTCCAAGTGCGCCTTTGCTGAGTCAATGTCGGCATTCAGGGCGTCAATATTGTAATCCGGTTGGGTGACGTCTCCCCAGAGCTCCGCCCATTCAGGTTTGCCCGAAACCTCGTCCCTTATGCGATTTGCTGTCGATCTCATTTTTCTGCCCTTGTCTCGAGCTTGTTGAAACTCATCTTGAGCCTTTTTCATTTGAAGGGACTTCTCCTCTAGAAGCTTTCCATGCTCGCTGTTGCGAGACCTGAGAATCTGAAGATCTGAAATGGCTTCAAGATATCGGATTGAATTCTTGACCAGCTCTTCATGGGCTTTAGTGAACTTCTCGACGGCATCCTGTACACGATTAGAACCTCTCAAGTCGGCCAATGGAATTGACTGTCAACTTACAGCATACACGACGACAGCCTCTGCTTTCTCAATCGCGATTTCATCTTGCTGAATGCGAATCTGCACGACATGCTCCCGTATGTCCTCGAAAAGCTTCGTCAGGCTTTGCATCTTGGTCTCTTCTTGAGCTGCAGGCTGAGTTAGTCTTTGATACCCGAAGAGCCCTGAAAAGAGCAAGTAATTAACCTACCCAGTTTTCCAGGAATGGCACGATATTCTGTAAAGGCCGATTGTTTCTGAGCTTTTTCCGCCTCATTCGCTTTCTGCCATGGAAGTTAGCATGTAGATCAATCATTGGTAAAAACACATAATATAAGTACCATTTCGCGATTTGCCCTCTCCATTTGAGTCTGAAGCTTCGAGAGCTCGGATCGGTCGCCTTCCATCTCCGTATCAATCTGTTCTTTTCTCACTTCCAGATCGCGGATCGTAGCCCGGTGGCCATCCTTAACGGATGTATCTAAAGGCTCTGACGTCCAAACCTGAGCACGCCTGACGTTTCGCGTGCGGGTTGAGGTGGCCCAGTCGCCTAGATCAGCACGTCGTGCAACATTGTAAAATTTGTTGCCAGAGACCCACGAAGTGAGGTCTTTATTCGCTTCAAGCTCATTAAACACTTCATCTGATATGTCATACCGACTGATAGGTGTCTTATGAAACGAGTTCTCATTGCAAAGCATAGCGATGACCGGGTCAGGCCCTTGAATGAGGTCTTTAGCCCACGCTTCAAGCCCAAGCCGCCGAAGGTTGTCATTTGACAGTGGGGGCGCGGCCTTTAGAATATTGGTAGACGAGCATGTCTTGATGCTGATGTCTGAAAGTTTCAAGTCGCGATCCAAGATTCTTTGAAGGGTTCGAAAGTCATTTCTGCTTTGCGTGGTGAATGCCGTAAGATCGGTGCGATTCAGCAAACTTTCAACGGCCGGCGCGTACTGGGAATCAACAACAGAGCAAGTGACAACCGGCGGTCCGAAAACTTCCTTCTCAAACTTGTCCTGGTTGTTTTTCAGCCATCGATAGGCTTTCACTGTGTCTGTTGAGATGCGCGACAGTACATTCTCCCGCTGACCAAGTTGTGAGTCAAGATTTTTCAACTGCTCTTCTTCTCTGTTGATTTGCTGCTGCACGTCTCGCAATTGATTGCGCAGGGTGCGCCCGCTGAGTTTTATTCCTTCAGCTTTCGTCTCGATATCTCGAATCTCGAGCCTGAGTTGTTTCTGTTGGAGAGTTTAGCTTCGCTCGTCTACTCTGGATTTCATTTAAACCTACCGATTTTTCGTTGTAGTGATCGGGATCAAATTCGACAACCTCTTGCTCCTGTTGACGTTTAAGCCTGTTAATTCTTTGCGTCACATTGAGAGCATCTGTTCTGGTCTGGGCAGAAGACTTCTTTTCAGCCTCAACCTGATTGTCGAGCTCTTTGAATGACTGATCCAAATTCTCAATTCTTTGACCGCATGTCTCGGCAACTTTAGAGAGCTGCTCTACCTGTTGCTTCCGCAGGTCTTTGACATGATTTACCTGACTCGCATATTCTTCCTTTGCGTGTACAGCCGCAAGAGCAGGTTCGAGATCATTTTTCAATTGATCGTACTCCTGTTCCATACGTGTTTTTTTCTCTTTGATCTCAAGGAATTGCCCGTGGTAGTCCACGTACTCGACCCAGGGTCGAACATGCTCCAGATTCTCGATTTTCTTTTGAATCTCGGCTCTCTGTCGCATTCTCTCAACATCGGCTCTTTGCATCTCTTGTCGATCTTCCAAATTGTTGAGCATTTCTTTCTCGCCCCGATTATTCAGCTCGATCTCTTTTTGCTTCTGTCGGAGGGTGTTCAGATTGTCATGCAGGGAGAGCATTTCTTCCCCACCTGCTGCTCTTTCGGTAGAACGAAGGAGATCAATAGGCTTGAGTGCAGCAAACTCCGCAACTTTGTCTTGTGGCAGAAATTGGCAGAGGTTGTCAACTTGGATCGCATACTCTTCTGCAAGCTTCGCTACTGCGTCTTTCGTAACCCGATGGCCGTTCAACGTAAAGGAACTCTTGTTTCCATCACGTTGTATCGTACGGGTGATAACTGGGTTCGGTGCGCCGCGATGCCCTTGCAGCTCGATCTCAATTTTCGCTTCTGAATTTTCATGTTTGACGAATTCACCGATATCTTTGGCGCGTCCGAGGTGCTACAATGTGAATAGTTCATTGTTAGTGGATATTGGGCCAATTGGAAAATCCCGTAATGAATGTATGTTCGATATCATACCTGAGGCCCCCATCCAAGTCCGAGACAGATAGCACACACTAAAGTACTCTTGCCGGTTCCGTTGGGGCCGATCACCATGTTCAACTTTGGACCAGGGAAAAACTCCGCTGACTTGTAGGTCACAAAGTTGGTCATTTTGATACGGACAATTGCACCAGGCTTGTAGGTTTCGGGACTTTGGAGTGATTTCCATCCTTCTTTCTTAGGTCGTTGCCTCTGCTCAGCCTCTACATCTTCGGATTCATCCTCGCTTGATGAATTTCGGCGTTGATTCGAAGGTCTTTGCGCAGAGGTCGGACCAGCATTTGCGTCATCATCAGACTCGTTACTGGCTTCCTCATCATCTCCTGATGTTTCCTCCGACGATGTTGCATCGTTGGTGGGGCCTAAACGAGGGCGTTTACTGTTCGATCGCGGGGGTTGTACAGAAGATTCAGACTCATTCGTGGGTGAGGAGGCGCTTCGGTTTCGACGTTGGGGTATCGATCTAGTGGATGACATCCTGCACGTTCGTAGAGTGATGGTGACCCATCAAACTAGATTGAGATAGATGCCTTGAGGGGAAAATGTGAGGATGGAACGCGACGCGTCGATAAATCCAATAGTGGGTCCTGTTAAGGTAGGCGGTCAGGGAACCCCGGACATATCTTGATGACTTGTAATTCCTTAAGACGTCAACTCACCTTTTCAAGATGCCGTCACCTCAGAATGTACGTCGATTGGTGCTGACTGCTGCGGTGACCTCAATCACAATAGCAGGCAGCTTGTATGGAGCGGGAATAAAGACCCAGGAGGAGATTTCGGAGGTAAGGGTTGTCCAAAGTTTCCTTCAAGCTAGAAGTCCATATGAATCACAGACTCTATTCTGGCCAGTGTCTAATCTTGTTTATGTGTTCTAGAACACCAAAAAGCGTCAAGAAGCAACTTTCGATGAGCAAATGGCCGCACTTCAAGGCATGCGCTCAAACTTGATAGCCCGAAAAGGAATATTACAAAACCAAATTCAAGAGCTGGATACAAGAATGCAAGAAAAGAAAGAAAAGGGTGTGGCGTCTAATGACAAAGAGAGACCACAAGATGGTCGGTGAACTCGTTGATTGTACCTCAATTGAGGTATCAGCCTCCCGTCAGTTCAAGACAATGCCAATTTGCCAACTGTCAATCGATTTCGAGACTAGCTGAAGCAATCTCCGCTTTGTTCGAATTACCTCCGTCGCCATATCCCGCGAATCATACTTTTGATCCCTAGCATCTGAGTCACGGTCAAAATCCGGATTCGACGACGTTGATCACCGAGCACCAGCAGCATATGCTCTCATTGCCACACCTAGCCACTACACCCGGCGCATACATCATTCCAGCCTTACGCTTTCATGGAGTCCAATTGATTTTAAAAATGAGCATATTTGGAGTTGCATGATTTTTTTGGACATTATTCATTGGTCACCAACACTTGATACCAACGCTTCACGCTGTATAAAATAGCACTTGAGAGACCCCGATCTCCCGGGGACAATATTCATAATCGAACTGATCATGATGTGTATTTCTAAACTTTCGTCATCATGCCGCTATGTACAAAAGCTATGTATATATGACTAATTTGATCCAAAGAGTGCTGTAAATCTGGTGAGATCCCGACTCGGAGGTCGCATAGAGACAACCTGGGCGTCCTCGATGTCGCCTATTGGCTAGAAGATGCCAGTGATTTCCATCGTTGAGGTTTATTAGGCCTCGTAGTTGAGAACTTCCAGCAGTTTCTCCAGCTTTTCCATGAGAATCTCATAATTCATTGCATCTTCGTCGAATTCATCTTCCACGACAGCGCCGTCCAAAGTACGGATCTCGCGGTGAGATCCAGGCACCTGCTGCGTTTCTGGTGCCACTTGAACCGTTCCGTTGGATTGAGCAGGTTGACTCGCAGTTACATCGAGTGCTTTAACACCCTCCGTGATCTGAGAAATATCTTCCAGTTGCTCGGCTGCATCGCTCTCAGCAGGCTTCTCTTTCTCATTTATCATTTCGTCGATATGGGCATCGTCGAATCTCAAGCGGAAGCGCTCATTTAAATAGAATCGAATATCATCAATCAGTTCGATGGAGTCAACCTCTTGACGTTCCTTGATGCGTGATGCTGACGCTCGAATGAGTTCCGCAAATTCAGGCGTATCAATATGAGCTTCCAACCGATACGCCAGGAATCTAGCCGCGAACTCCTCGAGACGTTGGACACGAGTCAACCATGCAGCGCGCATGATTGCATAAATGTCAATATCATCTTCATCTTTGCCTCGAGTTCTTGCCGCGTCAGCTTGAGACATGCCGGAACTTCCCAGTGTGCTAATCACGACAGCAGCTTTGGTCTTGAGTTTTTCAATTAAAAGCATGTCCGCGGCAAAGAGAACATCGACTGCAACCTCCAATGAGAAATCTGCGCGCTCGGTATATAGGAAGGTGAGAACGATTTCCAGGACATCCGGAGCGCAGTCAATGTTAATAACATGTAAGTGTTCCGAGCTCTGCGATTCAAGGAAACCAGAAGAGAACATGGTTTGGAAGAACTCAGAGCGGAGCAGCATGGCCCGATGACATGGGAATATAGTTGATTTCTGGGATTCGCCCTGCTCGGCTTCTTCAGGAAGTTCATCGGAACGAAGTAGAGCATCTGCGAAAATGGGATTGCTATGATCCCACTTCACCTCGCTCGCCTGTGAGGTCGGGAGAATGATTTTGTTGGCAAGAATATTGGCTCGGTACCATTTCTCGATTTGGTCTCGACCCTTCGCCAGCTCCGTAGTTCGCCGTTGCCTAGCCAATCTCCTGTCGCCACTATCCATAATACTATCCATCAGACTGTGGATTTCGAGGTGGTCGGAAATTCGGTCAATCGACGCAAATACTTCCGACTCGGTGAACCCGGTGCCGGGCCCACTGCGAAGCTCTCGAGGGGCTTCTCCAAAATAGAGATATCGAACTGCAGCGATAAATGCTGCTGGAGCGATATTGCTAGGGAGTTTCCATGCTGTGGATTCTGGCGAAGTTGCGAGTTTCTTATAGAAATAGGGAGAGCGAGCCGCCAGAAGGAATTTATGCAGATGAACTGAATCATCAGAGGAAGTGACGACAATATCCGTAGTGACTGGGATCTCTCGAGTCAACAGGGAGGATATATGACTTGCGAGTGGTTGCAGCGGGTCGGTCGACTTCGAATAATCATAGTCCAGCAGGAGGTTTCGTATCCGGTCATTCAATGCATTATATAGACATCTTTCTCAATGTACATTCATTAGCTAATTGATGCCTCGAGTGCTTTATGGGTTTAGAGATTAAAATACCTTTCTCCTTGGAAAGTATCTCTTTCACACAATGCACCTGATTCCAGCAAAAGCTGGGCTACTTCAAAGTGCCCGCAAAGACTGGCCTAGGCCCGGGGAGATATTGGTTACTGGATGTTCCCATTGGAGCCTATAGAATTCATATAGTATTCCCAGAACTCACCAGGATCAATGGCGTATAGTCATATGGATCACGGGCATTGACATTGACACCCTCTGTGATCTTTTCCTGGCACACCTTCAAATCGCCCTGTCGACAAGCACTGCACAATTCCCGAAAAGGCTCACTTAGGTCCAATGGGTTATCATCTTTGATGGTACCCTCTTGGATGAGCTTCTTTTCTTTGTAGAGGCTGACCTCCAGCTGGTCCTTTCTCAGCACAGTCGGCTCCGAATCAGCCATTTTCTAGGGCACAAGTTCCAGCTTGCCACTTAGAGTGGGAAAAAGAGAGAATGCGGGACTGTAACGCCGGCTTATCAAGGGCTTATCGATAACGTCACGTGCGGGCCATGGCGGGCCGATGATGCGATGGAGAAGTAGTGGGTGTTGTGTGATGAACATCATTTTGTGGTTAATAGAGATGACCTAGAATGTTTTGGTAATCACATGGTTTAATTTTAAGCACTTCTCCCTCACTCCCAAATTTTAGAGTGGTTCGCAATTCTGTCATCTCTCATCCCTGCTTAGAGTGTTCGTTTTGGTGACCGCCTTCCCCACCAGGGCAAGCGCATCATAGTTCATCTGTTGCTCGGCAACCGTGATCACCCAAACACCGAAGGATCTCCAGAGCTTTAAACCCCATATTGCCAGACACCTTTTCCTCTACCTACGTGTTAACCAATTTTTTACTAACAAGACAGGGAGATCTGGATTACCTCTTTCCATGCACAGCCTTTAGTTCTTTTGACTTCGGTTACTTGTTTACTCTGCCTTACTCATTGTTTTGGTCATATTGTCTCTGCAATCCACAGCCATGGCGATTGCTTTGGCGGAAGCGGACAAGTATGAGATCTTGGAGAAGATTGGTGAGTTGTCTCATACCCATTGGGGCTTGACATAATTATACCTGGCCATGGCCTTATACTAATTGGTGTTTATTAGGGTGTGGCTCATTCGGCATCATCCGCAAGGTTAAGCGAAAGTCAGATGGATTCGTAAGTGGACGCAGTTTGGTCGCATTGGGACACAATAGAATTCTCCTAACATGTCCCAGATTCTGTGCCGAAAAGAGATCAATTACATCAAAATGTCTCAAAAGGAACGCGAACAGCTCACGGCCGAATTCAACATCCTCAGCTCCCTTCGACACCCGAACATCGTTGCGTATTACCACCGTGAACACCTGAAGGCGAGCCAGGATCTCTACCTGTACATGGAGTACTGCGGCGGCGGTGACTTGAGCATGGTTATTAAGAACCTCAAGAAGGCAAACAAGTTTGCTGAGGAGGAATTCGTCTGGCGGATCTTGTCACAGCTCATCACCGCTCTGTTCCGCTGCCACTATGGATCCGACCCTGCGGAAGTTGGTTCGAATATTCTTGGCGCACCACCCAAGCCATCTGGCTTGAAGGGAAAACAGGGACAGGTCACCATCTTGCACCGTGATCTCAAGCCTGAGAATATTTTCTTGGGTACTGACAACACCGTCAAGCTTGGTGATTTTGGTCTCTCGAAGCAAATGCAGTCGCATGACTTTGCATCCACCTATGTCGGAACTCCCTTCTACATGTCACCCGAAATTTGCGCCGCCGAGAAGTACACCCTTCGCTCTGATATCTGGGCTGTTGGATGTATCATGTACGAGCTTTGCCAAAAGGAGCCTCCCTTTAACGCCCGCACACACATCCAATTGGTCCAGAAGATTCGCGAAGGGAAGTTCGCTCCTCTGCCTGACTTTTACTCCCCCGAGCTGAAGAATGTCATTGGAAGCTGTCTGCGGGTCAACCCCGATCATCGTCCGGACACTGCTGCGCTCATCAATCTCCCCATCATTCGCCTCATGCGAAAGGAGAAGGAGGTTGTTGACCTTGGCCGTACTTTGCGCCGTCGGGAGGAGATTGCGGTGCAGAAGGTCCGAGAAATGGAGCAAAATCTGGCCAAAATGGAGAAGGAGAAGCAACAATTGAAGGCAGAGGTTGAGAGCACAGTTCGACGAGAATGGGAGGTCAAGGCACGTCTGGAGATTGACAGACAGGTCCAAGCCGAGCTTGAAAGACTACGGAAGCGATTTGAGACTGAGGTCCAGGAGCGGGTTGCGCTGGAATTGCAGAAGGAGAAGAGCAAGAGGAACACCAACCCTAATGATGTCTTCCGGAGCAGCATGCAGGCCTTGGCCTCATCTCAGTCGAACTCTTCGCGTCACACCGGTCGTACCACTCACAATTCTGGCGTCTCTTCCGATGATAGCGATAGTTCCGCCAACACTGTCGTCAGTCAGGTCATGCCCGAGTCCCCAACCTCCAATGGCCGTAAGAAGCCAAAGCGCGAGGCTCGTACACCTTTCTGTCGCTCCAAGACTACCGTTGTGGATTCCCCCATGGATGTTCAAATGGCTGAGCCTTCTCCTATCTCTATTGCTTCACTTTCGCTTTCTCCTCGACGTACATCTGCCACCGCCAGCTCTGGTCGCAACATCTTCGCTGAGGCCGAGCGCAACAAGGCCAAGTGGGAACCCACACTTGCACACTCCGATGACGAAGACGATACACCCGATTTGCCTTCCCCCACCCGCCCAAAGGTGAAGCCGGACCCATTCAAGGCTCCCTCCCGACCTCTTTTACGACAGAACACCGCAACCCTCATGCAAAAGCTCAGCACACAGCCTCCTCTTTTCCCGTCCAATGGCTCTCGCCTTCCTCAAATGTCTGTTGGTCCCTCGACATCCCAGTCGGAGTCCCGCAACATGAGTGACAGCCGCTCGAAGTCTCCCCACCGCCGTCTCTCTAAGATTCCTTCATCTGCCAACCTGGCCGCTGATGCTGGCTCGCCTACTCGCAAGAATAGCTGCAAGCAAAGCCCTACCAAGGGTAACGGTGGAGGTGAAGAGATGTTCAAGGCTGTCATGCAGCGCAACATGGGTGGTCGTACCCTTGTGGAACTCGCTCAGGCTCGGGCCGGTGGCCGTCCCATGGATGAAGTCAAGCGATGTGCTAGTGACTCCCGCGCCACTGCCCCGATGTCTCTCAAGGCTTCTGAGCGTGATCCTCCTGCTATCTGGGACCCTGAGCGCGATGAGATGCCCAGTCCCTTCTTGGCTCGTGGAAAGAAGATTATCCGCAACCTGCGATAAATTCTCCCACGTTCCTTCTCATCCTTGATTCACCTTTTTCTTTCTTTTTCAAACATTTTCCTTTCTCTCTAAACCATACTGGAGCGGTTTTTTCCTGGTGCCATGGCGTTGCGAATATGGAATTTGCTTACTTTTTTTCTACTTTTGACAGACTGTTATGCTCTCTGATTCTTCGACTCATGTCTATCGTTGAACATTGCGTCTTCATTTCTTGCGCATACCTCTTTGCTTTTTTTTTGGCGTTTTTGAGATGGGTTGGCCTTTTTTTTATGGATGCTTATCATCCATGCATTCGGAGTTTGATCTGTATTGTGTTTCGGGCCTCCCAACACCTTTCCTACGGGCTTTATGCTCTACGCCCTTTCTGACTCGACTGATTTTCTTTTCCTTTGTTACGTTTGTGATGCCCCATTTTCTAATGTTTCCCCGTGGTGAGGAGTTTCTTGTACATTTATTTTGGAGCATCGGTCGTACAATGGTGACTCGAGTCCCTTTTTTCAAGTTTGACTTTCAAAATTTCCTTGCTGCATTTATGCGTATCTCTATTGATCATAATTCTGAGATCTAATATTGCATTCGGCGATTTTCATATGGGTAATAATCTTTATCGTCTTGCGAGTTTCAGCGTCGTTCGTTAGCACAGCATATGAGCAGTTAACACTACCATTGACCAATCTATTCATCTCAACTTGAAGTTCAAATGGAGACATTGATATCAGAATGGGTTGCTTAGAGGTCCAATTTAAGCTCTTTTTAGGGTCATTTCTATAGTACATAATGTGCACTTTGAAGTGCGTACGAATCTTGAGAATCATGTCTATGCGTCTTCATCCTCAACCTCCTCAATCTGAACCGTTTTTAGTTCACGATTGAACCTTCTTTCTTCCTCCTCCAATGAGTCCAGCTCATTAGCTGCATTGGCAGGCTGCTGTGCTGAAGCTGAATACCCAGCTTTCTCAAGTCTGTCCATCTCTTCAGGCTCAAGCAATTTCCCTGTGCCCTTAATAGAGTCCTGCTTCATGCGGACCGCAGCAGGAATGAACTTATTAACAGCTTCCTTCCGAAGATCGCGAATCTCAGCTTGAGACTCGTAGACCTTCTTAGCCTCGACAGCAGGCGGCCTCGATGGGAGGGCATGTGGTCCACGACGCTCCGACTCCTCTCCACCTCGTTGTTTCCGTGGCTGTCGTGGAATCGGCGGTGGCGTATCCCGAGGCATGGGTATCCGGCGGACATCCTCGTCTGTCTCACTACTGTCACTGTCTGCAGGTGGAGCGAATTCGTCACGCCTCCGTTTCCCAAGCACTCCATCTCCTCCCTCATGTCCGTAATCTCCTCCCCGTCCACTGTGAAATTTGGGTGCCTTATCGCCGAGAGCTTCACGCGCCTTTAGGACTGCACGAAGATCCTTCTCCAAAGCTTCAAGGACCTCTTTATCCCGTGGCCGTAATTGGCCTCCTGACTCCTCGACTGATTTCAGGTCATTGATTTGTCGCTGGATGCGCTCTGGGTTGCGTCGTGCTAGCTTTTCATTGCGTCGCACTAATGCCTCAGCCTTTCCTTTCTTCAAACTCTTCTGCTTCTCCTGTTTCCGGTGTGCCGCTGCCGGATTGATGGAACGTTCCTTGTCCTTGGCCATATTGAAATTCCCTTATAACCACTGCAGGACTGATTGGATATTCGGTGTGTACGGTACTGTATCGCCAGGGAAACCCTGAAAGCAAAAGCTAGACCGGGAAAAATGATTCAATGAAAATTCCAAGCCGGGATTGACTTTAGTGCTGTATGGCCAACACCAATCACACTTGGAAGGCGTCGTCAGCTGGAGCGTAGAGCCTCACGTCCCCACGGGTACACCTGGTAAGGAGAGTTTTCTGACACGGGTTGGGTTTCGCAACGACCTGTCGAGCAGAAATTGACCCCGCAGATGCAAATGGCTGCACGGCGGTGACCAAAGCGTCAGATTAATCGTCCCGCGAGCTCGTCACCGTCGCGTCGAACCAGGTCGGGCTGTCGGGTCGAGACCGTGGTGCAGGGCGCACTAGGGATCGGAGCAATGAGCGAGCGATACTCGACCGGGGCTATGTGCGCTGTGCGTCTTGCGTGGGGTCGATGGCGCGCGCGCGTCTGTGAGTCGACTGCAAGCCTCTTTGGTCGTAGGCCGTAGCGTCTGTGCCAATGCAGTGGTGAGATCACCGACTCTTTTGTTCCGCCGGTTGGGTGATTGGGAGCGAGTTCGATTCAGCCTCACGGTTTAGGCAGCGTAGGAGTACGGAATTTGATTGGATTTTTGGGGGAGGATCGGGTTGGGATAAGGCGCGAAGAAGGTGTTGGGTGAAAAAGCGGTTTTGGGTCAAGGCGGAGTAGGCGGAGGAGCTTTCCATGGTTCAGAATGGAGTACGAGAGTAGATGTCGACGACATGCTATGTTAGTAGTGGTATGTACTTGACAATCATTGATGGTAAGTATTGCAGATTTTTCTATTTTTTCAACTGATTTTCTATTTCTCTACGCAGCATTATGTACTTAGTTCTGGAGAATTCTAACTAGTCGGATGCTCTCCCCGTCATCTCCCCGATCCACCTACACTATATAAGGGCTGCAGTATATCATAGACATGGCACCCACACAGATGTCACGCTGCAATGATGATAAACCGGGATATGAAATCTCACAGGAACATCCAGGTCCAACTATTTTGAATGCCTGATTCAGCTTCTCTCATGTAGCACTGCGTTTTCTTGTTTTCTCCTGGTATCATAGTCCAAACCTCTGCCCAATCATGGTTATGATGAAACACCAATAGAATCATGAAGAAATACATTTCCCCCCTCCTTATTAATATTAAATGGTTATAATTTCTTCTTCTGGATCCCGAGGTATCATATTTCCGGGAAGCCTGTGCTCCCTAGTAAAAGTACGATATGAACACTAATTGAAGTATAGTAGAGAATATATATCCTATGTAGACTATGACTCCTTGTCATTGCCAGTGCATTTGAATGATTCAAGTTTCATGTTTGGAAGAAAAATCAAAACTTCCTGAAAATATATAAACTCCTTGTCACCCCACACGGAATCTCCCCACTCACATATATATCCAGGAGAAGGTTGGAACTACTCAAGTGCTAAAAACCACACGGTGTAACGGAGATTTCTCACGAGCCGCGCGCTGCAGTTGCCGCCGAAATTCAAGCGGCTCCCTCTCCTTCTCCGCTTCTTCCCTTTCTCCTCATGAGAAAGCTCCACAAGAGATCTCCAAGAGTGACCCTTCCCGGACTGTGTCCATTTAACATCTTGTCCACCATGACCTGCGGTCCGCTCGGTCTTACCTCGAGTTTGATCGGCGCTTCGTAGACCGTTGCCGTCGGAGCATGTCTCTGGAACCAAATGTCCGCAGCCTCGATCCCCGACACTTCGCTTGGCCTCACCTCCTCCGAGATCCAGATTCTTCGACAGCAGCAGCAGATTGCCCTTCAGAACAACCATGCCGGCAATGGTGCTTCCAGAGGTCGTGGCGCGGGGAGAGTCAGTAATTCCAGCTCCCGCGCAACCAGTGCCGCCAGCAGTCAGGGCCGCTTACTGCTGGACCCCGATAGCCTTCATGCCCTGTCGCATCAGTTGGGCTCCTTGGAACGTCGCATCAGCGGTCAGATCGACTATGTAGGCTTTTTGTCCCTTCCCGCCCTTTACCCCCCTTGAGAAAAAGAAAAGAAAACGACTACCCGGCTTTTCGCGACAGGGTTCTGCTTCGGTCCATGGCTAATTCGTGTTCGGAAAAAGCTCTCGCAACAAATCACAGATTCCGTTAAACGCAGTCGCAGCGGCGCATTGCAAACAATCCACGAGGTCGAGGCGGAGATGGCCCGGACCCGCTCCATGATGGAACATGCGGACGAGTTGGAGAACGAGTTGGCCAAGATCGCTCATATTCGGGATATCGTGAAATCATTTCGCGGTCGAATCGAAGGCATAGATCGTCGCATGGAGCAGTCTCGTCGTCGCCGTTGATATAACTCGTCCCACCTTTTACCTACCATGAATGTTCCTCCTCATGGTCCCATACCGCTATACCGCTTCTTCAATTCGCACCACCTCGATACTTCTACCTCCCACTGGATGCGAAAAGGCGCATCTCCCACTATATCCATATCCTCTCTCCATATTCCTTCACCTCAGCGAAAGAGGTCAATCAGAAAAGACAAAAAAAGGCAATTCAAAAACAGGTATATACGATGTTGGTCCTCGCGGACATTCTTGGCTTACATGAAGGCGAGATCTTCATGTTACTTTCGTTTCACTTTTCTCTTTATTTTTGGTATATTGAACGATCGACAGTCGGAAAGAACTGCATACATGCCTCGCGGCACCTTCGGTCCCGGTGACCCCTCCAGCAAGCCCGTGGCTTGACTGAGACTTGCAGTATATGGTTGGCGTAGGAGGGGTCATTGTCTTCTTATTTGTCCCACTACACTTTTTTTTCTTGTGATTTTCTGCTCGTTCCCAATGTTCAAATTCAATGATTACCCCGACGATGATTTTTTTTATGGCTTGTTCAATGTGTGGCGTGGATAAACATGTGATTTTTTGATGTATTTGCTTCGGCTTCATGTACTTGCTATGTTGACCCGGTGGTTTCGATTCCCCCTCTCTGTATGTTCGTACATTGGTTTGTGTGTTTATGTTTGCTTTTTCTTCTGGGCCATTGCTTATCCCAAGATGATCATGGTTTTGATTTCAACGATTTTTCTGCCCGAGCTTTCTGTAAATGCAGGTAAATTCCCACTTTTATCTCAATAGGCGAGGCTGTGGTGAGACAGACTTGGAGTTTCGTCCTATCAATAGCTCAGAGCAGTCATCTCGGCAATTTATGACTTGTTTGGCTGGCTGAGGATGAAGACGGCCTTGGCCTTTGATTGAGATAGCAAACCAGAGACCATAGTAGACCCGAAAGTTAATTGATCAACTAGTGTCATCCATGGCGAATTTGCTGTCTGGAATGATTGGATCTGGCGCTTGCCGTAGCGGCATAGAGACTGGGATCGCCTGACTGCTTCACAACGTGGCTTTCAAGGTGGGCTGGTGCTTAGCTTATGGATAATACGCCATAAAATGCATTATTCAAGGCTGCATGCTTCCCTCATTCTGATTTGATGGCTGCGTGGTGTGACCATCAGATTGATTTTCTTTCTGACGGATCACAAGTTTCTTGCTGCGCCTGTCCGTCTGAGGAAACCGCCTCACAGTAGAGCAGCCAAAACACCGAACCTCTAGTACATCAGCCCAGGGCTTTTTCCCACCCCTGCTTGAATTCCGGATCTCGTGAGAGCAATTAACGCCGGGGACTAGCAGGGTATCGCAGTGTTTGCAAAATGATCGCTTCACTGATACTGGTAGCCGTGTGAGCGTTTTTAGCGAAACGCCACGCATCTGTGAAGCACACATCCGAGACAGATTTACCAGAGGCCCGCATTCGCCTTGCCTGGAGACTGGGCAGCTCTGGGAGGGGTCTATATCGCAGTCTGATTGTAACTCGATATTGTTGATAGTGCTTTTAGTAGCATCCTTTGCTGGTGTGGTGCTAAAGAGATGCCGTGCAGCCTGATTTAAATATTCAAGGCGAGCCTTCAAATGGCTCTTCGAGTTTTTGGGCTCTTTTTGGACTTTAGCCTTTGCCATTTTATTTTTCTCTGAAGCCAATGTGCTGCTAGATGGTAAAATAGGCGTTGAAATAGCTGGTGAAAGAGCTTCAATTGCTAGGACCAAAATCAGGGTTCTTGCACTAAGCCTAATCCGGATTACGTGTCAGTCTACACGTGACACGTATGCCTCAGGACCTCTTCATCGCTGACTCCCACCCTTCACAGCCGCATCTCTTCCCCCAATCCTTCACTCGTTGTCGACAGCCACAATCAGCCGCTAGCCCAATTGTTAAGGCTACGACGTCAACAAACCTCTTATAATCCCTGTCACTCTTCCTGACACTTCACCCCTTTCCTCTCTCCTGTGTCCCGAAGTCTTTCTTTGCGAAACAGCACTTCCCGACCCACTTCCCTTTCGATTACCAATACCAACTTAGCTTTCGCCAATTATTCCATCAACATGTCTCACGAAGAGGATTTGATCGATTACTCCGACGAGGAGATCCAGACCACGACCGCGCCCGCTGTCGCGGCTGCCCCCGCCGACGCCAACGGCGACTCGGACAAGAAGGGCGACCTGACCGTCTCTGGTGGTCGTCCCGACAAGAAGGGTAGCTACGTCGGTATTCACTCGACTGGTTTCCGTGATTTCCTGCTCAAGGGCGAGCTCCTGCGTGCTATTACCGACTGCGGATTCGAACATCCTTCGGAGGGTTAGTCTAACTTGTCCCACATGCCTTCCAATTATACTGCAAGTTGCAACGTCCGTCCATCTCCGCGAAATTTTTATCGGTCAATGTCGGTCTTATGTGGGGGTTAAACCTACAGGCGACATGGGGATCATTGGCCAGATCCAGTGACACGAAGAGATACTTCCTATCTCGGCCTAAGGCATCTGGCCCCCGCGCTGCGGCGCGGCGTTTGTGTCTAGCCACGGTCGCAATTCTTTTCCACCTGAATGTTTTTGGTTTTGTGTCGCGTGTATGATTACAAACATTCAAGGTGGATTACAGATGCGACTCGAATGGCTGGCACCTCGAAAGAGAGGCGCCCTCCTCATGTTGTCTGTAGGACTTGGTCCGAGTGAGGTATATAGCCACTGTTTGGTTGTGATGGCGTGGCCTGCTGGGAGGAAACCAAAAGGAGATGCGATATATATTCATATTTATCTATTCCCCTTGTACGATCATTTCGACAGATGGACGGACCTTGCGACGCGCAATTTGCTTCTTTTTCATGCTACTTCATAAGTCGAACTCAAGTCTAACCACCGCTCCGCCTTCCCACAGTCCAACAAGTTTGCATCCCGACTGCAATTCTGAACGTCGATGTCCTCTGTCAGGCCAAGTCCGGTCTTGGTAAGACTGCTGTCTTTGTCCTCACCACTCTGCACCAGCTTGAGCCCGTTCCCGGCGAGTGCTCCATCCTTGTTATGTGCCACACCCGTGAGCTGGCCTACCAGATCAAGAACGAGTACGCCCGTTTCTCCAAGTACCTGCCCGATGTCAAGACTGCTGTCTTCTACGGCGGTACCCCCATGCAGAAGGACGTCGAGCTCCTTGCCAACAAGGACACCCACCCCAACATTGTTGTCGCCACCCCTGGTCGTCTGAATGCCCTGGTCCGTGAGAAGAAGCTCTCTCTGCGCAATGTTAAGGCCTTCGTTCTCGATGAGTGTGACAAGATGCTCGACCAAATCGGTAAGTCAATCACAGGTTTCTTCAAGATACAAAGAAGTGGTCATGATCTAATAGAAACTTTTTTTTCCGTACAGACATGCGCCGCGATGTTCAGGAGATTTTCCGTGCCACCCCCGCCGACAAGCAGGTTATGATGTTCAGTGCCACCCTCTCCCAGGAGATTCGCCCTATCTGCAAGAAGTTCATGCGTAACCCTCTTGAGGTCTACGTCGACGACGACACCAAGCTCACCCTGCACGGTCTTCAGCAGTACTACATCAAGCTTGATGAGAAGGAGAAGAACCGCAAGCTGAACGAGCTTCTGGACAACCTTGAGTTCAACCAGGTTATTATCTTCGTTAAGAGCACTCTCCGCGCTAACGAGCTGGACAAGCTGCTCCGCGAGTGCAACTTCCCCAGTATCGCTGTTCACTCTGGTGTCAGCCAGGAGGAGCGGTAATTACCCCATCTATTCGATGAATTCATGAATTTCACTAACAATCGTTATAGTATCAAACGCTACAAGGAGTTCAAGGAGTTCAACAAGCGTATCTGTGTTGCTACTGATGTCTTCGGCCGTGGTATCGATATTGAGCGTATCAACCTGGCTATCAACTACGATCTGCCTGCTGATGCTGACTCTTACCTCCACCGTGTCGGTCGTGCTGGTCGTTTCGGTACCAAGGGTCTCTCTATCTCCTTTGTCAGCAACGAGGATGACGAGAAGGTCCTCAAGGACATCGAGAAGCGTTTCGAGGTTGCTCTGCCGTAAGTTCCAGTTTCCCTGTTCACGTTCTATACCCGCATATGCTAATCTTCAATAACAGCGAGTACCCCGAGGGCGGTGTTGACTCTACTACCTACATGGCGTAAGAGAATTTCATCATGGGATTCTATCATCCCGGTGAACAACTGATCTTGGGTCATCAAACGTTTCTTTTCTCTTCTGTTATCTTTTTATTTTCGCTTTCAAATGCTTCTTTGTTTTCAAACGGCGCAATAGCTCGGTCGTGGTTGATTTCTTCACGGGATTGCTGCTAGGTAAATCCCATTTGTATCCAGTCTCAAGATAAGAATGCAATATGGTCAAAAGTGCAAATTCCCCATGATATCGATCCAAATACTTTCCAAACCGGCTCTCCACTAGCCACCGTGTCGGTCCCCACATTCTTCACTTGACAATCTCCACCCCCAATGATCATTCCCGAGGTCATGAATAGCGGCCCGCATTACCGCAGCCGCCGCATTCCGGGTATGAACAGACCACGTGTGATGACGATATTGCGTACGGTACCTGTGTCATTGTTGCGCTACCTTCAAGTTGAACTGTTCAACATATGAAGAATCAGAAGTACTGCCAAGATGGTTTATAAAGGTCACTGCAATTGCCAGAGCATTCAAGTTACTCTGCCGCACCAGCCTGGAGGCTCAATTCTATGTCACTGGTAAGCCGTGGAACATTTCCATCACTGCCCAGGTGGTCCTATCACCGGCTAATGCAGGTACAATGCAGTGATAATTGCAAGCGATCTGGTGCAGGTAATCACCTTATGCCAGGGTTCAACCATTGGCGAAGTCCCTCAACAATTTTGACCTTTATACTTACACACATTCACTTTTGAAGCATTCTCTATCAACTACCTTATGTCTGAGGGGGATGTGGACTTGCAGGATCCAAATGGCGCGATAAAAATATTCGAGGATCCTAATACAGCAAGTGGAAACGTCATTGAGGTATGTTAAGTATTGCCTTTTTATGCTGGGTTCCAATGCTAATAAGCTCCAGCGCCATTTTTGCTCTGTCTGTGGAAGGTACAGCAGGCCATCCAAATTCCAATTTTGTGCCTTTCAGCCGGCATTTCCTATATGTTAAAATAGCTTATTAACCTTTATTATAGTGCTATCTTCAGCAAGACTCCCAGAGCACCTGGGAAAGTCTTTCTCAAGGCAACCTTGTTTGATAAGATCTCGCCTATGGAGAAGGAAGTCTTTGGTGATCGACGGCTTCCGTTCTAGGCATTGTCATATCGACGGTGTTCACCTGTCGACCAACTTGGAACACCATTCCTTGATACAGTAGCCTGCAGACTCGCAGCTGAAGAACACCTGGGCACGTATACTAGGTAGACACTTTCCTTATTTTGGGTCATACAACCTTACAATATACTATTAGTATCAAATTGATTCACTCTATCTATCACTATCTACCCACAAAACCTCCAAGCCTCTTCCAAGATCACGACTATTTCGCCTCAGATGTGTACCGCTCATGACTTAGCACAGTTGTTCCTACAGACATTTGGCTATAGTTCGGAAGAAACTTAAAAGAGAGAAACAGAACCGAAGCACTCAGATATTTCAAAGATCATGTTTGAAGGTCTTTGTGACAGGACTCGGGGGACCCCGAGAAAATTCCGAGGTTGTTACATGTGTCTCTGGAAGCGATTATGGGGGGTAAAAAATATTCGAAAAATTAAGCCTTGGAGTAGGCTTCAAGTCGAAGCTTTCTCGCAAGACATTTCAAGCATTGCCAAGGGTCTTTCATACTAATAAACCTTAACCTGATTGCAATCGAACTAGTGTTGAGAAATAACTTGAAGTATTCAATGTTGCTCGGACTTTCACCGATTCAGTTTACCTCGGTCTGTGAATGATTTCATGAAGTAGGAACTATTATTCGGCTAAATGGATCTATATTATCCGGTGAATTGATAGCACTCAGAAAGCAAACAAGCGACCCGAGTAGAGGGGTTGAGAATACTCTTGGTAGTGATTCGAAGGTTGTAGAGTTCGGATCAAAGAATACTTTCGTCTTATATCATAAGTTCATAACTTCAGAATTCATCCATGGATAATCGTTCAGTTCGTATCAATCATGCGGCCTCGAGTTCAAGATGCTCAGACTTATGCTCAGATGCAGATATTTCATCTTGTTTCTCTGCCCGTAGCGCGGCTCTTTCTTGCAGCTGTCTCTCAACTCCACGGACAAAATCCTTATTGAGAGAGTCTTGAACCACTCTCCAAAGTGATGGTCTTTTGCCATCTCGATCAGCAAAGAACAGATCCACTGCTTCCAGAGGCATCTTGCTGGTTTCCGGGAATGTGAAGTAGACAAGTGGCACTGTTGCAAAGTTGATAATTGCAAACACAACATAGCACTTGTACCCGATGTTCTCGATCATCACAGGAGTAATCTCCACAACAAGAAACGTAAATAACCATTGAGAAACAACAGCCAAGGCGCTTCCTCTCAATCGTAGCTTCAGTGGTAGGATTTCACTGGGGTAGATCCACATATTCGATTGCCAACCCAAAGTGAAGAAACTCTGAAATAGATATAGCACAACAGCTGCCCCATATCCAAGATTCTGACCTCCAAGCGCAATGAAGATAGCCGAAAGTGTCATGCATACACCCATACCCGCAGATCCAATCATGAAGAGCGGGCGTCGTCCAAATCGTTCAATAGCCCACCAGGGAAAAAGACTGCTGAGGAAGTACCATACTTGCAGACCCCCCGATACAAGCATCGCATTATGCTGTGACATTCCGATCGAGTCTTCAAAGACGTAAGGCCCCAGTGACGACATCACATTACAGCCCGACATCTGCTGAAAAAAGTTCGCAGAGAACCCGATCGCCACCCGAGTAAAACCGCTGATCCCATTATCCTTGAACACGTCACTCCATGATCCCTGCTCTTCAGCTTCAACTGAAATCGCATACTGGATTTCCTTCATCTCTTCCACCACGGCGGGGTCATCGGGAAATCCGGCTCGGAGGGCAGCTAGGGAGATTCTTGCATTGACGATATCACCCCTTGCGCAAAGATAACGTGGAGACTCGGGGAGGAAAGGCATGATGACGAGCGTAATGCAGCAGAAGACGATCTGGAACGCACACGGAAATCGCCACTGTATCGATCCAGCATAGGACTCCAATCCATAATCCAGCCAGTTTGCCAAAATCAGACCGACGATTAAATTGGATAATTGCATGGCCATCATTCGGCCTCGAGATTGTGGCATACTGCACTCTGATAACCAGATGGGAATCACAGTCGTCATTATACCTAGTCCAAAGCCGGCGACAATCCGACCGATGAGAAATTGGGGAAGACTGAATGTAGTCGCTTGAATAGTGGCACCGATTGACACGATTACTGCACCGGCCATATTATTTGGTTTTCGTCCAAATCGATCACCCATGATGAATTGAAATAGTGCACCCAATAGAGCGCCGACTTCGTAGGATGAGACGAGGAACGCGAGTAATGATGCACGAGGGTCTCCGAAGACTTCTAGGAATTCTGTCGAGGTGGTTAAACCACCCATGAAACCGAGATCATAGCCGAAAAGAAGGAATCCAACTGAACAGGCGAATGTCACGGCGTAGATGAGGTTTTGGCCCTTGAGCCCGAGGAATGTCGGTGAATTCGTGGACGACATTCTATTAGCATCAGTGTCAATGTTGGTTAATGTTCTTTTTGAATCTCGGGTGCAACTGATCTCTTCTCTCACATTTTATAGCTCGGGAATTCCCCGCAACTCGTGGGGGTTCCAGTTGGGCTGACTTCAAGTTTCTGGGTACTTTCTGGGGTGATCGGCTATCTCCAGTCGGCCCATGTCCGAATGATGATGATTCAGGTTATTCAGATGGGACTTCTCCACTGTTTTCAGCCACATGCACGAGGGCTTGATGCTAGATAATCATTTATGGAAGTTAATCAGGGTTCCCCGCATTGCTCTTTCCCCAAATTTGAGTCTGATCCATGTTGGGGCAGTTGCGGGCCTAACATTGAATACAAGGATCAAGCAGACTCCATTCCTACATGTGCGGTGAGTGCACACTGGAATAGATCTGGGCATCCTCTAGTTCATGACTCATAAAATGCTTTGAATGGTATTTTTCTAATACATTATTATTCAAGTTTACATATCATCAAGACAGACTCGGACTAGCCCACTGAACGACCACAATGCCTATGACTTGACCGTCTGCGCTGCTCCAACTCTTCTTCAACCTGTATCCACTTCCTGGCCACTTCTGCCCGATCTGTAGCTGTAGATGCCCGCATCTCTTCATGACCTTGGGCTATGCGAGATATGATGATTTGTCCTTCCTGTGTTTTGCCCAATGAGTCGAGAAGCTTTCGGCGTATGCCACTTAGCGGATAGCCAGCGAGTCCCCAGAGGCCTAAATAAAATGGAAAATGTTAGAATTCAACCGATAGTTTGATTGAAATGGGAGCGTGACGCAAAAACGCCGATCACATACCTGCGAAAGGTTTGATGAAGACTCCACCCACACCTTTCCCCACGCCCTTCAGCATCCCCTTGGTTCCTTTATGTTTATAGCCATAACGAGGCTGGGTGACCAAGCCTGTAATGCCATAATAAAAACCGTCGCGGAATTCCTATATTTTGTTAGGGAATTTTATATTTGAACTTGGGAAGATTAACAAACCACTCCTGCAGCCCGGAAGCCACTGCGAATCCCTTTCACCTTCGGCGTAGATTTTACCATAGGGTCATGGTAAAGTTTCGGTGCGTTGTGAAATCCCTTGGAAAGACTGAGAGAAAGATCGGTGGGAAGCCAAATGACCAGATTAACAAATTTCATAGACATGCGTCGTCCATGGTTTGCAGCTTCCAAGAAGGCGTTATGTGTGCGTGAAGGCAAGATTTCATCGCCCATAGTTTGAGTATGTTCAAGCTGTAAGCTGTGTCTTCGATCAAGTTCGGCATCTTCAAAGAAGTCAGCTTCTTCATCCGCATCCAGCATTTCTTCGTCTTCGTCTAGGTCGTCATTTTCGATCTCCTCGCGCTCTATTTCGTCGCTTGAAGGATGCGAATTTCGTGGAGTGTGCTGCGGACTCGGCCTGTTTGATGATGATTCATCGCTCACTACCTCACCATCACTATGATTTTTTCGATGCCATTTCGAATGTGGCTTGACATGCGGCTTTGCGTTTCCGATCGCTCGACCAGCAGAATACAGGTCTGTCATGATCCCCGTTGGAATTTCTGCCAACCCAGTCACAAAACTGGCAATGGCTCCATAGAGAACTCCAGCAGATGCAGTAAGTGGTCCGGCAGGATCGCGATATGTATCGTGTTCCATTGGTCGGTTACTAGATCTGTTGTCAGTTTGATTTTCATTGTGCAACCTTGTAAATATCGCAAGTAGACTCACAGAACTAATGATTCGGGCTCAAGTTTACCCATCTCAACCAGAACAGCTGCTGCAAATGCACTGAAACCCAGATCACTGTGTCTCATGTGCCACACTGCCGGGCGGGAAGGACAGACGCAACATCTCAACGACTTCGTATCCAAATGGCGATGGAAACTGCGTACTCCATCTTTCACACCGGACTCATTCTTCATCTTCACTGCAATGGACTGCGCCTTCTCCTGTGTGCTCGATTGTAGTGCCGTATTGATCGCATCACTCAGCTTATCGACTGTCAGTTGTTTATGAGGAATCGGAAGTGGCCCAGCGCCTGCGCGTGCAACAATCTCGCCCCAGAATTGCTGATCACCAAAGAAGGGAATGATGATTGTCGGACGTCCCAGGGCAAGACCAGCTGCTGTTGTACCTGCGCCTCCATGATGTATCACACACGAGACTTGGCGAAACAGCCAGTCGTGAGGGCAGCTCCCTATTATGAGGATGTTGTCTGGAACATCAACATCGTCGACTCCGAGATTTCCCCATCCCTTTGAAATGATCGCGCGTTGGCCGGATTTTTGAACTGCCTCGAATACGATTTTCGTTAACTTTATCTGGTCGTCAACCACAATTGAACCGAATCCGACATAGATTGGGGTTGGACCGGCTTCCAGGAATGCGGCTATCTCATCTGGGGGTGTGTAGTCGGGCTTGGCTGGAAGGAAACTGAATCCACATATGTCGATATTGTCACCCCAATCGTTTGGCTTGGGTAGTACTGCAGGAGACCTGGCACATAGGAATGTTAGCTTAGCTAGAAGCCTTTGACACTTAGAACTTCCTTACCAAAGGTATGAACATGGAATTTGTAACCTGTGAATCAGACTTGGAGCAGTGATGCTGTCTAATGGATCGAGGGACAAAGTATGCCTGCGGAACGTATTGATCAAATCACCCAAACCTTCCCATACCATCATCTCAACAACGGCATAGGAGACAAAATTTGCGACTGTTGGTTTGCAGTCTTGATGGTGAATGATGGCAAGAGGATGCGGAAAAGACTGTGTAGGAGACCATGGCATTCTGTATATGCGTTATTAGTATCGTCTTGAAGAAGACTCCATATGAGCAGAAGACAATCAATACTCACGTAAACATTACGTGCAGAGGGATACCTAGTCTCTGAGCACAATGGATATGCGCCAAACTCGGAGGATTAGCGATGATCGTATCAGCGACAAATGGACGTCGGCGATAGTCGACCGTATCACCCCAAAGATCTTCCTTGATTTGATGTAGATTCGTTCCGTCGCCCATTTCGTAGCATGACTTCCAGCACCCATGGATGATCTCTTTCATTTCTCGTCTTCGCTTCTGTATTGCCCCACTCCGAATCGTCTCGAAGCCAGGAAGAAGTCCAGGGTTCTTCACCATGAATGCCATAAGCTCCGCCGGATCTCCACCGATATTGAAGAATTCAAGACCTCCCTCAAGAACGAATTCGCGAAAGGCTAGATGTGTTGCGAGTCGAACACGGTGCCCATGTGCTTGCAACTCTTTCCCCAGTGCGACAAATGGTTGTATGTCACCCCGCGATCCGATCACCTGAATCACAATATTCAAGTGAAGCGGAAATGAGTCGGGCTTCGCGTGTAGGCTATCCATGCTGGACTGATCTTCGATATGTTCTAACTCAGACGGTATGGGTGTGGTTTGAAGGTGGCCCAGTAGGCCAGCAAGGCTTGGCTTGTGCTGGTTGATCCGGATATCAAGGCGTCCGTCTCCTATTGGAAAAGTATGAAGTTAGTACTGTCTAAGAGTGAAAGAGAAGTTTCGCTGATGTTGTTGGAGATCGAACCTAGGACGCGGACACCAGTGTTTAACCCATCACCACTGAACTGAACCCGATTGCTTCCATTGCTATCATGTGAATAAACACCACGAGTCCCTTCTGACCAATCCTCACTATGCGATCCATTGCTTCTGTCGGAATCGGACTCTGTCTCTTCAGCAGTATTGTATATCCCAGGCATTATGCACGGGAGATCGGCGTTTGGCTTAAGGCCGAGGCCCAATGGCTTCTTTTCGAGTATGAGATCAAGATGGATCGATGCAGGGTGATTATGAGCCTATGCGACTATGTCCAGAGATCCGGCTTCGAATTATTCATGGATCTATGTTACATATCTGATTTCAAATGATCGAGAAGTTCTTCAGGTCTTCTTGCACAGTCAATGATGTCAGATGTGCCCTGCTCAGTCAGCTCCAGATCGACCCACTCGGTTCCACTCGATCAACTTGGTCTATGTTTATTGCTCATTGAGATCATAGAGTGATTAATATGGCATGATGGATTCAGCAGTCCATACGACTGTCTTCTTGATTCTGTATATATTTAACTTCCAAGGTTATCTTTTCTGAAATAGACGGGGATAGACTATCGGTGAGTGGTACACCCTTGCGAACCTTCTCGCTTATTCCATGCATCGTCACTTCAGTACTTCTCTAATCGCGCCCGATTTTTGGACATGTGCCCGGGAAAAAGGACGGCAGGTGATTTTAAGGACTGTCAGAAATCAAACTCTCATAGTCTGACATGTATTCCGTCTCTGGAGCTTATGAGTGCGCAGGTGATAAGATGAGAGCTGACATTGGATTCCCCAGTACAGGAATGATCGGCATTACCCCAGCCACTCCAAGGATTGCAGAACAATACTAAGAAATCACATACGAAGGACAAAGTTCGTACCTGAAATGGTATGATAAACTCGTTATCGGTCATCACCGGCACTGGTGCCTGCAGCCTGGGGGCGATGCTTGGCAGTTATAGAGGGCTCGAGCCTATGACGTTTCCCCTTATGGCTAGTTGATTCAACCAACATGGACCAGAGATACACAAATTGTTGATTGATTTATGGTGTTCATTAAGCAGATAAGTGCTCATAGTCGGTGATAACTACTGGTTATGGACTATGCATGCATTGTTAACATAAAGTAGTCGAGAATCATGTCCTTCAAGCCGGGAGACAGCCGGAGCTCCGGTAACTCCACACTTAAGGCCTCTAATCATGGAGATAAAGAAGTCCAACTTTGCAGAATTGACCACTAAGCTTGGCTGTAAGAATTATGGCACGGGCATCATACCTTCCGAATCGATCCTAGCGATCTGCAGAATGACTATAGCTATATAAGACCATGTCCCAGCCGAGCGGGGTTATTTGATCGCGAATTCAGCATTCCTCACATTGTCCCTTTCCACCCAGATTTTGGTAAAATGGGTGCTTTCTCCAAAGCGACAGTAGTGTTGGCCCTGGCGCAGTATGCCACAGCTCAATTTGTGCCTGCGCCAACGGACTTGATCACGAAACAGGGTCATGCAGGTATTAATGTCCGGTACAAGGAGGTGCCAGCCGGCATTTGTGAACAGGATCCCGATGTGAAGAGCTACTCGGGTTATGCTGATGTAGGAGAGAATGAGCATATTTTCTGGTGAGCTTCAACCCTTTGCTGATGGGCCCGATTATGGGGCTGTCACTCGCACTTGCAGCTCTGGAGGGGAGTGATCGGCATCATCATCATGGACCCCAGACTGCCCAGGCGCGAGGCTTGAACTTTATCGGCTGAGAAAGGCTGCGTATATGCGCTCCAAGTCATAAATTCGAGGACCAGATTGAAAACCTTTGAACACTTCTTGCAAGTTTGTTGCTGACAATATCGATGTGAATAGGTGGTTTTTTGAAAGTAGAAATGGTAATCCTGAAGATGTGAGCGGATCCCTTGGACCCTGAAATTGAGATGAAACAGAACTTCGCACTAACATCATCAGGCTCCACTTACCGTTTGGATTAATGGTGGACCTGGATCATCTTCAATGATTGGATTGTTTCAAGAACTAGGGCCTTGCGGAGTGGACTATGATGGTAATGTATACAATAATCCACACTCCTGGAGCAACGTCAGCAACATGGTAAGTCCCCAAAATAATGCAGAATTTGAGTACATAGCTCACCTCGAGATAGATCTTCATCGACCAACCAGCAACCACTGGTTTTTCCTATACAATTCCTGTTCCAGGATACACAGATGACAATGGGTATATCATTCAGCTGCCCGACAACACATGCCCCGATTACGCTGAATCATATGGAACATGCGGTACTTATTCCAAGGCGGATATAAAGCTAGTCCCCAATTCAACAGAGGGTGCTGCGCCAAATATGTGGAAGACATTGCAAGGTTTCATGGGAGCATTCCCACAGTACTCCCAGAATGGCTTCAATTTCGCAACTGAGAGTTATGGAGGTCACTATGGACCAGTCTTCACCAGTAAGATTCTGAAAAATTTGCACAGACAGGCAGACATAGCGCTAACCATACATAGCCTATATCCTTGAACAAAACGCGAAAAAGATCCCAGGATCGGTTCAAATCGACCTTCAAAATGTCCTTATCGGAAATGGCTGGTTTGATCCCCTGATCCAATACCAGGCCTACTACAATTTCTCCGTGTGGCCTGGAAACACATACGACTACGACCCATACAGTGATTCTGTCAAGGCAGAGTGGTACAACAACCTCTATGGAGAAGGCAACTGTGTTGATCAGACCCTTGAATGCTATGCCACCGGACGAGATGACATTTGCTCCACGGCCGATGACTTCTGTGCTTACGAAGTTGAATTGATGTACGATACTTATGCCGGTCGTGACGAATACGATTTCCGCGAGCTCGCGTCTGACCCATTCCCATACGAATTCTACGTGGACTACCTCAATACCCCGAAGGTCCAGGCTGCTATTGGTGCTTACCAGAATTTCTCGGAGTCTTCTGAGACTATCGGCAATAGCTTCGGCAGCACGGGTGATGATGATCGCAAGTCTGGCACAATCGGTGATGTGAAACACTTGCTGGAGTCTGGTGTTCAAGTGGTGATGTACTTTGGAGATGCGTAAGGATTTCAAGTCTTATTTGGTAAATGAGATAAATGAGCTAACCTCGGTCTTTAGTGATTACAACTGCAACTGGCTTGGTGGACAAGTCGTTGCTAAGGAAATCAATGCGGCTGGATTCGAGGAAGCGGGATTCGTTAACCTAACTACCTCAGATGGAATTGTTCATGGCCAAGTCCGTCAGAGTGACTTGTACACCTTCATCCGGATTTACGAGTCCGGCCACGAGGTTCCATTCTATCAGCCCTTGGCTGCACTTTCATTCTTTGAGAGAGCCATCTCTAGGAAAGACATTGCGACCGGCAAACATAGTGTCACTCAATACGGTGGATATCACACCGTGGGACCATCGACAAGTGACTACCGTGAGGGTAACAGTACTATTGTCTTCGTTAATCTCCCTGCCAATGCTACCTACAACACCACTCTCAATGGACCAAATCCCCCATACTAGGTAGGGTGAGTCCAGTGAGAGAGGATCGGTGAGCTAGTGACTACTAGTCTTGAGCGCGAGAGCCTCAAGTCACATGCCGCGTTGATATGTACATAACGCATAGTATGAACAATCTGAAGCGATTTTGAGAATGACATACATCTTGTTTGTATATGCCTAATATCCAGTGAGCTAATATTTGGAAAGTAAGTTGTAAAATTTCTTATTTTTAACTGGTATCACCGAGGACATAATGCGTAGGGTTTATCAAAACAATCATCCCACGTAGTCAACCCCGAAGACCAGAATTCCTCCAAGATTTCCTTCGCAGCGAGTGGTCGGTACGAAGCACTGAAATGACTCAGCTCCGAAAGCCTCGTTCGTACATATTCACGCATGTTTCCACCAGCATGCACGGCCTGTACACCTAGCACAACAAAATACCACGTCAAGGATCTTCGGCTTCGCGGCGATCTCATCGCTTCATCAAGATGCGTCTTCACTAGTCCGGCTAGTGTACTCCGACTATTCCTTAAAGATGGCGTATCAGGTAAAATGGAGACACTTTGCAAGGAAAGAATGCAGTATAATGCTATCGCAGCCTGATTCAACCGTGCGAGGAGAGTCCACTCCTCCATTCCTCGGGGTTTATTTGAAGCCCATACTTGTGGTCCGAACATGTGGATCCGGGTAAGTGTTTGATATGCCTCCGATGTGAGAGTGCTCATTAATGTCAACTCTTGCGTAGCTCTTGATCGTAAGTGATTGATGTTAACCACTTCGCGGAATAGTTCTGGAGGGAACGATGCGAACGCTCCGTTTCGTTCGCCGTATTCCTCGACGATGAATTCAAAGTCATCAATGTTCATTTTCGAGATCATCATGTCTGATGCTGGGGATGTTGAGTCGGATAGAACCGTGGTACTATGATACCTGTTAGAGATGAATGAATGAGATCTCTTTGAACAGAATACTTACTGTGCAAAGGTAGGGAGAATTGATTCAGCGCCTGCTGCTTGTGCCACTCCTCGAGCTCCACCACGTAGTGCCATAAGTTGTTGAAGACCTTTCAGATGAAATCGCCAGTGTGGTGTAGAACCTTGATGTGCCTAAAGAGGTGAAATTGTTAGCTTTGATACCCAGAGGATAATGGTCTTTATCTAGGATGAGATATGCTCACCTCAAGGAGAAGTAAATTAAGAGTCCCAGCAATGACAGTATTGCTTGCGCGAAGATGCTCCACACTCATGGCTTCTAACAACGATCGAATCACGACCCCGCGAAAGTGGAGAAACTCATGATTCAGAGCATCGATATCGAGGTCGATGCCCCGTAAACGGTTCGTCCTATGCATAAGGACCATACAAACAAACCCATAACGAAGATAGTCAGGACGCTCCGCTGTGAGCGCAAATGTCTGTGGGGAAATGGGGCAGACATTGATATTATGGCCTAATCCGAGTAAATTCGAGATCTCAGGATAGATACAAGTGTTGTCTGGACAGCATATTAGATTTTTTATCCATGGAAAAAAGGATAAATTTGAATGAAAATTTACTCTCATACTTACAGTATTCTACCGCTTCACCTAACGCAGCGGCATTTGTGCGAATTTGAAAAGTGGGCGAAGCCACATAAGGAGTGACATCCCGTGTGGCTGGTGAGCAGATAGAAGGGGATTTCGAAGCAGCTTTTGAAGATCCTGGGGATTTATCCTTTTTCGCATCATTTTTATTGTTGGATCTTCGAGTCCTTGAACTGATCCTCCCAGGTGCCAACCATTTTAATCTTCGTTGAGCCGTTTCTCCATATCCAGAGCAAGTCACCCCTTTTGATTTACACCGCTTGCACTCAGGACGCGTAAGGTCGCATGCCACCGAGCGTTTTCGACACTCCCAGCATGGCCGCGTACTTTCCTCGTCTGAACCCATTATTATTGTCTTGGGAATCTCCACACTGATTCAGCTGGAAGAAGGCGACGATACTTTAACAATTCAGTTCAAATCGGCTTCGTCCGAGCGGTCGGACGAAATAACACCTGTGGCCCCCACTCCTACAGGGCTGAGGGCTGAGCTGCGCCCCCTGAACAATTGGCAGCGGGGCACCTGAACATTTATAAGCTGACCTTTACTCTATATGGTGTGATAAATTTCCTGGTCAAGCTTAGTTCACCGTTTAGCTCATCGGCTTAACCCGTTGATTCCTCCGATACGCTGTCATCCCTGTCAATGCCTAATGGGTCAATGCGACGCCGTATAACGCTGACCCGATGGAGAGGAAAGAGTGGCGTATCGGGATTCAGGCATGATGACGTACGAGAAGAGACTCGGATGAAATCATATGCCCACATTCTGTTCACATTCAATTAAACGACCTTGGGATATCAGAGATATCCGGAGAAGCTTGAATGACATCTGGAGGATCGCCACATAAGGCCCACCCGGTCACTCCTATGATACATTGTTGCTGAACAAAGGATGACCCGATCGATCTTGAATTCAAAACGCCTTTACTCCGTGCCAGAATAGTACCTGAGCCCTGGATATCAATTCCCGGCTGGACAGCCCGTCACGACTCACTAATTTCCTCAGGCCGGCTGTCATATGTCTTGGGGAACATAAAGTTCCACATGCCAAGACTGACAAGATTCAGTATCAATCGTATTGGTGACTCTGCGGCAGCAGGCTTCTCGGTGCGTGGGATTCCAGTCTCGAGTCCATCGAGTCCAATCCACGTCTCTGTCGAGCGTGGTAAAAAGCGACCGGGATTGAATAAATTCCATAAAAGAGAGTTGGCAAGCATAGTGACTCCCTCAAACACCCAAAAGTACCATTCATACCGATCCAGGGGAGAGTCTTGGTTTTCCTCATGGATGTCCGTGAAGTCGATGGTTGTTTTCCCAACATGTTCCACCAGACGGTAGATGCAGCGAATGAAAATAAGCGTCATACTGCCAAAAAGAACGAAGAAGAGCTTTGGAACAGCCTGATTTTGAATGTTGTTCTTCGCACACCGGTACCAAAAAATGGTCGTAATCACGAAAAAGCTGAGAATCACGCAAATTTGAATCGATAGGGAGGTCAAGACCAAGATTCTTCCAGCACTTTGCTCGTTGCCTTTTGCGTTTGAACTGAACGCAACACCGAGTCCGTTGAAAATCTCGACTAGTGACATGAGAGAACCAAATATAGTGAAGACTTTCCTCGGTGCGATTGGGGTGCTGTAGGGAATGTAGAAGAATACTCGACTCAAGGTGTGATAGTTCGATAGTTCTAGAAGTGGCCTATGATAAAGAATTAATACAACTTGAAGGCATCATCCAGGGTCGCTGCGTCACTCACGGAGGAACATAGACGAAGACTTGACTCATAATGTATGTCAATAGTACCGTTTGGGAATCGGAGGCATTTTCGTCATAGATATAATGGCCCCAGGCGTCGTATGCACGCAGAGCATAACCAACGACATAGAATAAGGCACAGAATGCCTGCAGCCCAGTTAACCCCCAGGCACCAAAGCGACTAGACGAAGTATGAGTACACGCGGTGTCTTTAGCATAATGCAGCTTGGATATTGATGAACTCACTGGGACTGATACACATGCCCAGTAAAAGAAATGGCGAATACGGCAGCGAAAGCGATGGGTGCGATCTTATTTGGGGTATAGATGTAAAGACTTCCAAGAGCTTTTAAATAATTAGTCATGAATCAAAAAATAAAGCTTTGTTGGAATTTGTGTCAGGCTTACTCGGCTCTCCGTCCTCCATATTGAAGTATAGCTCGCGATTATATGAAGAAAATCAGCCACAGCTGCTTTCAAATTTCTTGTTGAGGTTGTCAAGAAGTAGGAGTTGGTTCAGAACTGCGGCGGAGTAATGAAAAATCAATTGAGAATGCTGTTATCAGCTCATATTTCCAGTAGAAACCCATGGTGAACTTATATCCGACTATAAGAAGTCCTTGGGAGAGCCTGAAGAAGCTTTAGTTGCCTCAGATAACATAGTTCCGCGAAGTTGCGCACGCGTCGTCAAACCTCACCCAGGACCGCGCAAATGTTTCTGTGCAGCCTAACGCTTGAAACCAATGAACACTATTCAAAATTTTGAGGCGCTTGATTGCTTTCCTCACTGGATACTCTGGTCTTTTTATCCCCAAGGCCCCCAAACATACCCCACGTGGAGTTGTGATGCGGAAAACCGAAGCGCAAATGAGAACCATAGCATCAAGTAATAATGAGACGAAATTAGATCAAACATTTCGATGAGCAAAATATGGATTTTGACTGGAAATTAATGAGTACCCAGCAGAAACTTCTACTCCGCCTCCTTCATCTTCTCTTGTTGTGAGAGATCCAGTGCCCAGGTGGTAGGAACCCCTTTCGCGATATCGCTGCAAAGACAGCTTGAGGTTCATGAATGCGACCGATCATATCAGGAACGAAATTTTGAGATTTGCCATTATGGCGAGAATAATGCGAAATTGAAGCGTGGGGCGCTTCAAGTTGTTGGTGATCTTATAACGCCCTCTGAGTACTCCGCACCCGACAATGTACTACACGTACCAACCTGAACCTGAGGCACTGCTGGCAATGACCCGGTTTAAATATGCAGAATCTGTCAGCTCCTGCGACTAAAAGGTCTAATGCTACCACGAAAGTGAATATCGACTTCAACCCGATGAACGATTAGCATCGAGCCAGTGAGAATTGACTCTCGAGCTTCATCAACGCCCGAGCGAAGTATTTGCGTCCTTCAGCCACATATATCCTACTTCCCCGGAGATGAACCTTCCCCCTGAGCTAATAGCCGAGGTTCTTGAAACATCCACCATACTTCGAATCTGTATACGGTCCCTTATCGCGGGGTTGGAGTAATAAAGTTGACCAATACACACTCCACATCTCCCGACCGTCGGAGTTGCGGTACTTGGACCATTTTCGTTACCCTATAAGAATTCCCTCGAAGTGGCGTTCCTCCCAAAGCTTGATGGGACTAAGACTCCTTGGGCCATTAAGGGCGCCACTAATCAGCTTTGGTTTCAGACTAACGCCTGCTTACTAGCTGAATGCGGGAGATAGCGCGGGATGAGAGGACATTGGACCCTGAAAAGACGGGCGCTTAGACCCTTCGGCATATTCACGACCAACTAGAAGTGCCCCAAATTGCTTAAGCTTTGTGCACCCTTATCTGCGTCTCATGACTGATTCGAGGCTGACGCTAGTCATCGAGAACTATCTCCAATTGGTACCATTTGATGTCTAATTCGCGTAAACCTGCCCGCTGATAAGGTGAATGCAACATTGAAGTCTTTAGCGGCATCGGGAAACCCCCAATACACCAGCTGCAGTGCCGCTTGCATTTGTTTAAAAGGTAAGATGGGAGCCTAGAGGCTGAGCACCCGTGGATGATCTTTACCATCATTCACAGTTGATTTCGAGCGCGACAGAAAGATGGAGCCTTCGATCACCGAGACACCTGAGAAGGTGCCAATTGAATCTGCGGATAAGGATTCGAACATTTCTGATGAGACTCAGCATGTTGTGACTAAAGAGGCAAATGAGAAGGGTATAGATACTTCAATCCCCAAGCTTGGAGATGAAGTGGTTCTGGACGACAATGCCGTTGTCAGTACGGCCGATGATCTTGTCACGCATATTATTCGTGTCGAAGATGACCCCTCTGTCAATCCATGGACGATTCGAATGGTTTTTCTAGGTAATTAATGAGATTAAAAATCCCAACAAAACAAAATTTGAATACATTGGCGAATAGTTCTTGAGCTGACTGCAAGGGTATTAGGTGCTGGATTATCCATTTTCGGCGGTGTTCTCCAGGAAATCTTCTACTTCAAACCCCAAACTATTTACGTCTCACAAGTCTTTTTGACTGTTATTGCTTATGTTCTTGGAGAGGGTCTCGCTTGGGCAATCCCTCGCAAGGGACGAATTGGAAACCTGCTGAATCCAGGTCCCTTCAACGCCAAGGAACATGCAGCTGTGGCTCTCATGGCATCAGCGGCATCCCAATCGGCATTAGCCACAGAGGCCCTGGCCGCACAACAGTTATTCTATGGTGGCTACCCGAGTCATGCAGCTGGTGTTTTTATCACCTTGTCGTCACAGCTTATTGGCTACGGAATTGCGGGATTGCTTCGAGATGTCATTGTCCGGCCTACTAAAATGCTGTGGCCTATGACCCTTCCCATCAGTAGTTTGTTGGAATCATTACACCGGGACAAGGAGGAGTCAAAGGCGCGACTGAAGATCTTCTATATCGTTTTCACCGCTCTTTTCTTTTGGACTATTGTTCCTGAGGTTAGTTTCTCCACAATACTAACTCATAATATACTTGGACTTATTCTGACCGTTTTAAGTGGATATTCCCGGTGCTGGAAGGTGTTTCAATCTTTTGTCTTGCTAATCAGTCCAGCCTTGTCTTTACCAACCTTTTTGGTGGTGCATCTGGAAACGAAGGACTGGGATTCTGTATGTTTCTTCAGAAAACTGAGACTCCTCACTGGGATAGAGAAACTAACCACGGAATTAACAGTATCTTTCTGCTTTGATTGGAATTATATTGCGTCCCTCGGGTCGCCATTATGGTACCCGCTATACGCACTGACAAACACATTTATCGGCTATGTAAGTCTGTAACATTGGCAGATAGTTTTGTGACAGTGCTCTTACAAATGCCTAATCTTAGATCGGCTGCATAATTCTCTTCCTGGGTGTCTACTATGCGAATATCTTTAACTCTCAGAATTTCCCCTTCCTGTCACAGCTGCTATTCCACGGCGACTCGAACTCAACCTACTTCCATACTTACAACCAAACTGCGATTCTCAATCCTGATTTCACCGTCAATGAGACCCTCTTGAAAGAACAAGGAATTCCATGGCTTACCGGAAGCTACCTTTGCTACCTAATCACATCCAACATGGGTCTGACTGCGACCTTTACTCATATGCTACTATGGAACTTCGATGACATCAAGCCTGGATGGGCCTGGGCTACTCCGTCTGCGCTCAAGAAGTGGTTCAAGGTGGAAACATATAAGTTCTGGAAAAACCAGGAGACTCCCGAGCAGCGCTTAGAGCGAAAGTTAAATGATGAGTCCTTGGATCCTCATTATCGACTGATGCTTCGCAATTTATACGATGAGTGTCCTCAATGGTGGTGGGGAGCCGTACTAGTTGGCAGTTTCATCGCTGGCATCGCTTGTCTTTACTCTATCAAGTCTACACTGCCGTGGTGGGGATTCATTCTCGCCAATATCCTGACTGTCGTTTTTATGCTTTTCTTTGGGGCCCAGTACGGTCTTACAGGATTTCAATTTAACGTGAGAATTGGATCAACCCATCTTCAAAGGTGCACATATTGACTATTTCCTACAGATTCAACCGATTACACAGATGCTTGCTGGATACATGTTTCCCGGAAAGCCTCTTGCGAGTCAGTGCTACGAATGCCCAGATACTGCCCCGTACTCGCTAACCAGTGTTATTTCACAGACCTCTACTTCACCTGCTATACCTACAACTCTCTGCAGATGGGGCAGGTCTTGGCCAAGGATCTTCGATTGGCTCAAAACGTTCACTTGTCCCCACGAAGCACATTCTTCGTCCAGGTTGTTGGTTGTTTGATCGGAGCTCTTTTCAACTATGTTATGATGTTGACGTGAGTGCTGGAAGGTTATATTCCTATGTAACTTCTCTGCTAACCTTTCCTATCATCTAGGATTGTTCGATCTCAAGCGGATGTCCTCGTTTCAATCGATGGTACAAATATTTGGAGTGGCCAGAACGTTCAGATAAGTACACTCCCACCATCGCATCTAGACTTAGAACTGACCTCCCTATACCAGTTCAATACCCTCGCCATTGCCTGGAGCATTGCCAAAGACATGTTCTCCATCGGTGCCCGTTACCAGTGGGTCACGATCTCCTACCTTCTTGGCTTCTTCGTCCCATTCCCATTCTGGATCGCGAATAAGTTCTACCCCCACCGCGCGTTTTCCTACATCAACCTGTCCATTATTCTGTGGTACATGGGCTGGTTGTTCGTGGGTATCAATGCCTCGATCCTGATGTACTTCATCCTGGGCTTCGGCGCACAATGGTGGCTTCGAAAGTACCACCCTCATCTCTTTAACAAGTATAACTATATCGTCAGTGCTGCGCTGGATGGCGGTACCCAAGTCTGTGTCTTTATTTTGACATTTGCTGTTTTCGGTGGCAGTGGTACTTCGCAGTCCTTCCCGTGAGTTCTCTTTCTTCCAGTGTGTCTGTGCTTCAAGTTTGTTAACCAATCTATAGGACTTGGGCTGGCAACCCTAGTGCTAGTCATAACCTTGACTACTGTATGGTCAACCCGGCTGTTAGTGTATAATCCTATCTTGTAATATGGGGCATCGCCATTTTGGATGCTTGTGGTTTCCTATATGTCAATTCCCGAAGCCGCTACTTTTTTTTCTACCTGTGCAGTATTATTTGAGCTTAAACGAGATCAAATGAATTTTGAAAGTAAACTGTGGGGGTATTGTCACATCGAACGAAAGATCAAAAGTCGTACATGAACGATTTCAAGGCATCAAGTTTTACGTCGTAGGTATCGTGAGATCCACCTTCACTCAGAACTTGAAAGTGGGAATAAAATTATCCGAGTCCTTCTCCTGTTGACTGAAGGATTCTGGGAATGCCGCGATTCCACCAATAATCCCAATGGCCATAAAGCACAGAGAGATGATAGACCAGATAACACCCCAGCACTGAGAAGAGCCTCCGTATTTCTTGGCGAAGACACTGGCGTCGGAGCTGTTGACTTTGCGAAGGATGAGGTCGTCGCACTGCGATTATTTATTAGTCGAGGCTCCAGAGAATAAAGAAACCCATAGAATGACTTACAATATCCCATACGCTGTAAAGGGAAGACATAACGCCAATAAAAAGCTGCGAAGCGATGTTAATACAAAGAGCACTATCTGATATTGTGGCAGAGGGTCCGAACTTACCACGAACCATCTCAAGGCCTCAGCATGCGCGATGAACCAGCATGCCACAAGCAGGCCGATCGCAATAAAAATGGTCATGATCGTCAACCAATCCTTGCGCGCCCACCAAAGAGTCAAGAGGAAACAGACTCCCAAAACGAAACTAGCAACTTTGCTAGCCACGATATCAAACCCAGCAAAGATCAGAAGAGCGCCGATAATAGATGAGCCTAGGTACCCAGCTGGCAAGGTAATCGCGGACATTCCTCCTCGCATGTGCGTAACTCCGCCCTCATGGGGATCAAGTGAAATCGACTCGACTCTTCCACCCGTGCAGCAAGCAGTGATCGCATGACCAAATTCGTGGAACGCAATAACCAACATCTGTTTTATTAGCCTGCTGTGATTTCCGAGAGTCCTCCCAAGAGCTGAGTATTTACCTTGAAGGGCCATAGTGAGTAACGAAGATATGGCACGTTCCATAAGATCGCGATAACAACCACATAGACTGCCATAATCCCCAGCGTCACGGACTGTGTATGATTCACGCTTAGACTGCGTTGGGCAAGGTGCGGGGCCATGTGGGCCGCCCGATCCTCTAGGGCTGCGTACACGGCGGGCATGTTGACAAGGAGGATGGAGCTAGTGGATGAGAGCACTGGAGGTCGTCGAGAATCTGCAGAAAGACCGTTGAACGTGGTTGCAAGCCCTGGAGGTCGTCAAACACTTTTAGGTTACCTGCCCCCCTTTTAATAATATTGCGGCTGGGATCGTCTCCCGACGCGTCAGGAATGGACGCGCATTCTCATCTTGGCGGTTTCTCTTGTGTGTGGCGCTGGTAGCCTGATAGGTCAACAGTGTGGCTGGTGGTACCACTTGACTATTAATAGCGGGGATTGTGGATCACAGGGCTGGCAAAGCCTTCAGGGACACGTCGGTACTTGACGAGTTTAAATTGCGGCGCTTGTGAGTGAAAGGCCTTTGTTTTGTCTAGATTCTCTTTGTTTGATGATCTTTGATCCATCTGTTGGCCTTGTTATGGCACCATGTATTTTCATCTAATTG
The DNA here is from genome assembly GCA_039634405.1 of Penicillium herquei. NCBI lineage: Eukaryota > Fungi > Ascomycota > Eurotiomycetes > Eurotiales > Aspergillaceae > Penicillium > Penicillium herquei. The sequence continues at coordinate 808,095 of CP098387.1, read as the reverse complement.
ACTCGAGTTTTTGACTGATTATAGTGTTCGTGTTCAAAAATAGATGAATAGCTCAAGGCATCAACATTTGAATTTTATAAGCCACATGCATGAAAGAAGCAAATGATATCTATCATAATAAATTTACCGGGACACAGTGTGCCATACTGTACTCATAGCACTCAAGCGGAAACTGGTTATACCAGTAGTAATATTTGAATAGTCCAGTATTTTCATTCAACCAGGCTATTTGATATACAACTTAAGTATACTAGGCAAAATCCACAGGGAACGGCACTTAGCAAAGGCTAACCAGCTTCAGTATGGTGGAATAAAACGACCAGGAATCATTACGTATTTCCTATAGAGATTTAAACCTCAAGATCTTTTTAGTCAACTTCAAGCATGGCTTAGAAGGGGATGGTCAATGTTGATATGGTTAGGCCTTGATTAATAACTACAATAAGAAGAATAAAAAAAAGAACGATGGGAGCAGGAATCGAACCACAGACTTTCCGATTTCGCGTTGTATGTACCAAGTGAGGCTTCAAAATAAAGACGCGATGCCAGCATCAACTTTCGATAAATCATAACAAATCCAATAAAATAGATAAAAATATAAGAATAGTATCAAAAGAAAGAGCAAAAAATAAAAAAGTCCGCAGAAGCCTTTCACGTAGTCCGCTGCATGCTTTCTCACAGTGGTGTTCTCCTTAGGCAAGTCTCACGCTCGCTGACGCTACTGAACAACCCTCAGTTGATACAACCTAGGAGGTCCCAGCAAACTAGACTTATGGTATCATTGTGTCTGAGAATGTATATGAAACAGACACGATAACCCGCTGAGCTACTGGGATGCGGTGGGATACCTGGACTCCCAAATTGTCCCCCATATCCTCGAGACATAACAAACAATACCAAGGCCAGGTTTTCCAGCCAGCCACCACTCAGGCTTCTTATTTTGCAGTTGAGAAAATTATATGTAATTTTCCTACCACACATCTAGCCTCCAAATAAAAAAATATATACATGTTGCTTCCAGTGTTCACTTCCTGCCGGGTGGTTTAGGCCTTCGCCATATGGATATTCCAAGGTTTGTTTCTTCTATTATAGTATAGCGGCTCCTAACAGGTAACCTTGGAATGCCCCTATACTTAGTTAAGATGCTGACTACTATTATCCCACACAAGAGAAGGAAAAGGCAAAATGGTTAAAGAAAACATAACAATGTTGCTTATACTTCAAGGCTTTCTGGGCATCTGGATCGTCTCAGCCTTGGAAGGATCTCCTGAACCAGTTAACTCAGTGTTATGAATGGATCACTTCAAGTTTGGGAGTACTCTACATAGTACATTAACCTTCAACTAAATGTCTTCAAACATTGCTACATCAACTTCAAACGAAAGATATACGACGTACGATGGATGGCTCGATACTCAAGCCCTGGAGTGCTATCACCTACCGTGACTCCGATTAATCGCTTGCTTCTTAAAATTTTGTTCAATGTTCCAAAGTTTCCTCCATTTCAAAGGCACTTCAAACAATGAATGTTATCTCCATGGCTCGCACTCCAGATGTCTCTATCTCGCACTTTGAAACCGAAGTTGCTACCCCTCCCTCTGGCCCCCACCCTCTACGCTGGCATCAAGCACTTGAGACCAATTAATCGCTCGGGATTTTTGCTCGCCGGAGAAAACGGCTCTATCAGACTAACTCCGACGCTAAGATCCTTCTGGCCAATGTTAGCTGCAGCCTGGTATGCAAGCAGAAACCCACGGTGATCCAGGCCTGGGTTGGACCATTCTCTACTTTATTTTCAGGACGATTCGCCTGGCTGTCATAACCTCTTCCTGGTCATAGTAACTCTGCAGATTTGCATTTTCCACTTTTCACTCAATATGTAAGACCATGTTATGAGCCCGACAGTATCTCCTGTTGGGATTTTCTCATGACCTCAGGCTCCATCTGCCAATGGGATCATATTTGGTACATATGCTCGGTGGGGTCCTGTCGGATTTAACCACCTTAGCTATAGATTCTTATCCATTGATACCTATAGTGGGGCACAAACAGCACATGTGCTATGGTCTCATTGTTCTCTGCATGTATGAGTGATGATAGTCAAATCCTTATATACTGCTTCCTCCTCCCTTCGAGATCACATCTGAATATTGACGAATCATCATTCATCTGTCCCACAGCATTGAACTGAAGCTCTGCACAACATGTCCGAGTCATCTCCTGTTTGGCTTATCACAGGCGCTTCCAATGGCCTTGGCCTTGAAATGTGTCTTTGTGCTCTCAGCGCGGGACACCGTGTTATCGGTTCGGTCCGCAGTAAGACCAAAGCCGCAACAGCAGTTGGGCAGATTGAGCAGGCTGGAGGCTCAATGATCGAGTTGGATATGACAGAGTCACAGTCTAGTATTGCAAGCAAGGTACAGGCCCTTGGTCGCATCGATTATCTGATCAATGTTGCTGGGTACTCCATCTTAGCCCCATGCGAGGACATCACGTACGTCGACCTTGAATATGAAGCGCATATAGCAATTCCGCCGTCTGACATGTTGTAGTGAAAATGAAGCAACACTCCAAATGACAACAAATTTCTTCGGCCCATTGTACACCCTGCAGGCTGCTCTTCCTGCCATGCGTGCCCAACGATCTGGTACTATTGTCAATGTCTCTAGTGTTGCCGCTCAGGACCCACTGCCAGCATGCTCATTGTACAGTGCCTCCAAGGCCGCGCTCGAGGCGGCATCCGAGTCGCTTGCGAAGGAGGTTGCTCCTCATAACATCCGCGTGCTGATTGTCGAGCCGGGTAATTTCCGCACGAACTTCGTTAGCGCGGTGAGTTTTCCAAAAGCTTCTCGATTATGATTCGATATCTGTGATCAGTGCTGATGTTCTGGTGTTATAGTTGGCGGATGCAAGTCCTGACCCGGCCAAGGTGGCACCACACTATGATGACCCGGTCGGAATGGTGATGCGTAAGTTCCTCACTATCCACGGGAAGCAGCCTGGTGATCCCCAGAAGGGAGTCGATCGCATCTTCGAGATTGTCACGGGTACTGGAATGGCCGGTCCTCTGTCAGGCAAGATCTCGAGACTTGTTCTGGGGAATGATGCGTATGCCAGAATTCAGAAGAGTTGCGAGAGACTTGAGAACGACTTGGGTTTGCAGGAAGATGTTTCCACGAGCACGAATTATGCCTGAGATGAATAGACCTTGATGGGCAGTGTGTGAGCAGAATGATGGATCTTATTAAATTGGAATTCAGATTAGAGCGATAGATTTTGTCTAACAACAAAATGACAAGACCTAGCCGTGAAAACAAAAAGTTCTCATAAAAACCAACTTCCAGGGCCAAGTTATTCGAGGTGGATTCAACTCTTCAAAAGGTCTGTTCAAGTTTACGGCCAACTGGCCAACTGGTATATGCGGAATATCATTTCCCCTGTCCCGTGCTGCTGCTCCTGAATGAGGAATAACTGGTCTCCTATTTTGTTCACAATTAAGAACTTGAATACCTGCAATTCCACCTGTGGCAAAATCCTGCATAATATCATCTAATATTGTCGTTGTGCACGTTAATTTGTTTGCAGACGCGGAAGTAGTAGCTCGAGCGAAATACCCGTAATGCGACCCTGACCCCGCAAACTCACCCTGGAGAATGATGATCGGCGCCATAACAAAGCCACAGGGTTACTTCTACCCCACGTCCTCGGCGCCTGAGCTCATACCGAACCATAATTTTGAAGCTCTATAGCCGGGCTTCCACTGCCGAGTTGGACTGGTGTATCCTGGCACTCAAATTCTCGTTTTACTAACCATTTCAGACTCGGATATAAATAACATGCTTCATCCCTCGAGTCGCATCTCCAACTGCTAAAAACACCCCACCGTGCTCCACCAATACTGGGCGCTTGTCCTGCAACATGAAGGACTGTACCGCTATTACGCTGCTCCTGGGCCTCGCAGCGTGTGTTTCTGCCCAACCGACGCGTCGTGCTGGTCGCTGCACAACCAAGGACATCCCGAACTATCATGAGAATGCCGGTGTTCTCGAATTTGTTGACCCTCTCATCGGTACATATGGAGATTCACCAAACACTAATGGCGGGATGATCCCATCCGTTGCGCCTCCATTCGCAATGACTCGATGGACACCGCAAACACGAGAAAATTTCATTTCACAATGTCCATATGGCGACAGCGATCGCCTCATCCATGGCTTTCAAGCTACGCATCAGCCGGCTATTTGGATGGGTGAGGCAGGTCAAATTGTTTTGACCCCTGGAATGGGCGAAGTCCAGCCGGCATTTATCAACCGGGGACTTGCATTCCGAAAAGAAGATGAGAAGAGCACACCCTATGTCTACGAGGTTCTGCTCGATGCTACACAGCTTTTGGACCGTGATGTGAATGCTACAGCAGCCTATGCTCATGATGGACCTGATCCTGGTGGTGCCGGTGCTGTCCCAGAAGAGGTTGAAGAAGGAGCCAATGGTCGGACGAGAAAGCGAAAGCGACATGAGGCTCAGGTGGAGATCACCGCCAAATCTCACGATGAATCTTACGCGAAGTCCATTCAGGTACTACCACTCAACCTTCATAATATAACGCTTGAAATTCTGACTCAATTTTAGGTAGCTCTAGCAGCGGATTCGCATGCTGGACATCTCCGATTTGACTTCCAGGACTGCAGTGGGAAGTCAGAGCCATGGGTCTTCATTGAGGTTTCTCGCCAGAACTGGACTGGAGAAGCCCATATTGATCCTAACACCCAAGAGGTCTATGGTTATAATACTGAAAGACAAGACTACCTACTTGGACCGGACCATGCATCCTCGTTCAAGGGATACTTTGTCTCGCGATTCTCAGAGCCATTTGCGAGCTATGGCGTGACCAACGGGAACACCCCTCTGGAAGGCGAGAGCGAACGAACTGGCAATTTCACAGGTGCATTTGTTCTATTCAGTCCAAACGTGACTACTGTAGAAGTCCGAACTGGCATTTCATACGTTAGTGTGGAACAGGCTCGGCGCAATCTAGATATTGAGACCCCCGACCGCTCTACATTTGAGGATACCGTTCAAAATACCAAGGCCGCATGGTTTGAGAAGCTCAGTCGTGTAATAATCGAAGGTGTCAACAAGACTGACTCCGATCACGACCCTCGCCAGATCTTTTATACCGGTCTCTTCCACGCTTTGCAATACCCCAGCGATTTTTCCGAGCCCGTTTCGGATGATGGAAATGAACGGACTTTTTACTCGGGATATACTGACAGTGTACACACTGCAAATGACTCTTACTATCAGTCGTGGTCTATTTGGGACACTTATCGAGCAGAGCATTCCCTCTTGACACTCTTCGCGCCCGAGCGAGTGAATAGCATGATGCGGTCGTTGCTTCAAATCTTTGATTGGTCTGGATGGTTACCCATGTGGGCCAATATGATAGAAACCAATATCATGATAGCCACAAATGCCGACGCAGTCCTGGCAAATGCATTGGAGAGAGGGTTCTGCGATTTTGATGTTGCGAAAGCCTGGGCTGCGGTTAAGAAAGACGCATATACACCCCCAGAACGTGATCTCGAGACACTTTACTACGATAGAGAGCCTTACACATCATATGAGGTGCGTGCTGGCCTCACGGCCTATATGAAGCAGGGTTGGGTATCGAATGATGGATGGTCGGAAGCCGGCAGTCGCACTTTGGACTATGCGTTTGATGACTATGCCTGCTCCATTGTCGGGGGTCATGCTGGTGCCGACAACGCGTCTATCGAAGCGCTACGCATCCGTAGTGGTAACTATGCTACCATTTGGAACAATGAGACTCAGTTCATGCAGGCACGCAATGGAAATGGAACTTGGGCGAATAGTGAGTGGGGCTGGACGGAAGGCGATGACTGGGTCTACACCTTTGACGTGTTGCATGACATCGATGGCTTGTCTCAACTATTCGGCGGACGGGAATCCATGCGCGACAAATTGGATGTTTACTTCCAAGGCGGACATAATGATCAGACGAATGAGCCAAGTCATCATGTGCCTTACCTCTATTCAGCCCTCGGTTACCCGGCTAGCTCTGCGGAGACCATTCCCGGCATCGCCTGGTCCAACTACAACGCTACAAGCGGGGGCCTAAGTGGGAACGATGATTTGGGTCAAACGAGTGCTTGGTACATTTTCTCGGCTTTGGGATTTTATCCAGTTAACCCCGCAAGCGATGAGTACATTATTGGGACTCCATTCTTCGAGAAGACTACCATTCGATTCCCAGCGGAGGCTGCTACTGGTGGTCAACCTACAGATGGACCAGATCGAGTCCTTGTTATTACTGCTCCTGGAGCACCCAGCAAGCCATACATCAAGAGCTTGAAAGTGGGCGGCAAGGACTTCAAGTTCCCGGTATTGACGCACAACGATATTCTACACGCGGGAACCATTGAGTTTGAGATGAGTGATACCCCTACATCCTGGGGAACAGTCCCAATATGGGAAGAATAAGCATCGGCGTCACATCCAGATGACGAAGACTACTCCGTACCTTTATGCAGGGTACTTTATAGTTCTTTGATCGGGTTTTCTTCCATCTATGCCTGGATGGGTTCCAACTCAGTATACACTCTCATTAGACCCGCGAGACCACATGAAATCTCTCTCTAGTCCCATACTTACTGGATTTTAAAATTCGGCACTTCAATTTACATCAAATACCCCAGTCCCCAGTGACGTTGGAGGCTTTCCAAGATTCCCAACCGCGATCCACTCTCTCCCACTATTTTAGTCATAGTAACCATGCCACGGAGGACTACGGGGTGCCTTGAGTGATTTAGTTTACTTTCACCACCTGGAGCACTTCTATCGGCTATTCGTTAGCCATTTTAGCCGTTAAAGACGTGCTTGGCAATTTGAAGTCGGAACACCGATGCGGAGGCCCCACACTTCGTCAATGCAGTGAAGAAATCAGTGAAACTCAATTGTTCGGGCCATCGGCATACCGAGGGGTTATTTAACTACAAGTCAATCCCCAGTGATGATCATAAATATTGCTGAAAAAAATGGAGAGCGACATTGGTGATATGCAGCTTGCAGATTCATGCCCTTCCACCCCCATGAATCCGGGGACGGCAATGTGTTTAGGAGGAGACAGTCGGGCACATTCCGAGCGGAGAACTCGACACGAGCCGATGGGGTCGACAATTGTGGAGTTCATGGCGCCATTGACCTCTTAAATAGCTTCATTACAGAACGGAACAAGCTGATCGTCATTAAATTAATGGGTCTTTATGTCTATCATCCACTCAGATTGGGTTGTTTGTGACGTAGGGACCCGAGTTGTCACGGAATTTCCCCGGTGGGTCATCGACTAATGTATCTGGGGAGTCCTTCGGCAAAATCGGAGACCATGCAGGATGCAGGACGCAGGATGCTTAAAGGGTTAAGGATTGCCGCTTGGATGTTGGGCTTTTTGTTGTTTTTCTCTTCCAGTTCGATATTCCGTCACTGTTTGGAAGATGATCGGACCCAAGTCTTGGATTTGGTCGACCCTTGCGGCATCAGCCATTGCCGCTCAAGCCCCATGGGACCTCGGCAGTGGCTTTACACTTAATGTGGACCAGGCTGCTAACCACCTGGTTGTTACTGGCCACAACAAGACCATCTGGGAGACTGTCCCCGGCAAGGCATTCTTGAGCGCCAGTGCAGGACTTGATGACATTGTTGACTCAAGTGGTAACTTCGAGATTACCCAAGTTGATGAAAGCAAGTGCTCCTCTGAGCGTATCACTCGGGTCGCTCAACAGTCATACCAGGGAAGTGTCAATGGTCACGCTGCAGTCGTGCAAGGCACTCTCTCTGGTTGTGGCAATGAGACTGCTCAATTCTTGTTGACTCTCTATGTCCCTACTGAGTACCCGGACCGTGTTGCGTTTAGCATCGATGTTGACCAGAGTGCTTCCTCTGGTGATTCTTTAGCCAACATTTTCCTCACCTACCGCTCTTCCCCATCTGAAGACTTCTACGGTCTCGGTGGTCAGGGATCCTTTGCCTCCTTGAAGAACCAGTCCGTCCCTATCTTCTCTCGCGAGGGTGGTGTTGGTCGTGGTGACCAGCCCACTACCAGCCTGGAGAACAACTACAGCTTCTTCTCCGGGGGTGACAAGCACACCACTTACTCTGCTATCCCTCAGTACATCAGCTCGGATGCTCGTGTCTTCTACCTGAGCGATGAAAGCAGTGCTTACGCCAACTTTGATTTCACCAATGCCAGCTCCGTCACTGTGCGCTATGCTGCATTGAGCGTGGAGGGTCACTTCATGCAGGCCAGCGACATGCTCAACGGTATCACCATGCTTACTGAGTACACTGGACGTATGCCTGAGATCCCCAAGTGGGCCGATCATGGTGCCGTCATGGGTATCCAAGGTGGACAAGCCAAGGTCAACCGCATTGTGAACTGGGGTCTTAACCTCTCGTGCCCCATTGCCGGTGTCTGGCTTCAGGACTGGTCTGGCACCCACTCTCAGACTGCCTCCTACCTGAACGGCCTCAATGTTTCCCGTCTGTGGTGGAACTGGGAGAACGACGAGGATCTCTACCCAACCTGGGACGCCTTTGTTCAAAACCTGCGTGATGAGCACAACGTTCGCACCCTGTCTTATATCAACCCCTTCTTGGCCAATGTCAGCACCAAGCCTGATGGCTACCGTCGCAACCTTTATTTGGAAGCTACCGAGGGCGGCTACATGATCCAAAACTCCACCACCAACTCCACTGCTGTTATCTCCAGCGGTCCCGGCATCAATGCGGGTATTGTTGATCTCACCAACCCCAAGGCGTGGGCCTGGTTCAAGGATGTAATGATCGAACAGGTCTGGAGCGCTAATGTCTCTGGCTACATGTGCGATTTCGGCGAGTACACCCCCGTCACTCCTGATACCGTGTTCTACAACAAGAGCGTCAACCCGCGTACCTACCACAACAAGTACCCCCGTCAGTGGTCTATTCTGCATGACTCTCTTCGCAAGAGTGTCTCTGCTGTTGCCGAGTCGCTCATCTTCCACCGTTCCTCTTCCATGTCCGCCAACCGCAACATGAACCTGTACTGGGTTGGAGACCAGAACACCGATTGGGGTGTTAACGACGGAATCAAGTCTACTGTGGCCATTCTCGGCCACATGGGTCTGTCTGGTTATGCCCACGGACACGTCGAGATTGGTGGATACACCACCATCTGGAACAGCCAAGGAATTGTCAACCGTACCGCCGAGCTGCTCGGTCGCTGGGGTGAGCTGTCCGCTGTTTCCAGTGTTGTCTTCCGATCGCACGAGGGTAATGTTCCCGAGTTGAACGCTCAGTTCTACACCAACGCCTCTACCTACTCCTACTACGCCTACAACGCCCGCATGTTCGCCAGTCTGGGCAAGTACCGTCGTCAGATTCTGGAGACCGAGAGCAAGCACCGTGGCTGGCCTCTTGTTCGCATGCCCGTTATCTACCACCCCACTGATGTGAAGGCCAAGCAGATCAGCTACGAGAGCTTCTTCCTCGGTGCTGATCTCTACGTCGCTCCTGTCCTGGACGCTGGCCACCAGACTGTCCGCGTCTACTTCCCCGGTCACGGTGAGACCTACAAGCATGTCTGGACTGGAAAGGAGTACCACAGTGGAGAGACCGCTGTTGTCCCTGCTCCTTACGGAAAGCCCGCTGTCTTCGTTGTTGGTCAGCCTAAGCACAACAACCTGAAGGACTTCTTTGACTTCGTTCGCAAGGAGAATGGTACTGTTATCCGGGTTTAAGCGTGTTACCCAAGTACCTCTGAAGATTACTGCCATTGGCGGTTTGATGCCTAATGAAAATGAAACTTCATGTCTCTGTATATCTACCACTATGGTTTGATGACTTGTTTCTTGCATGTACTAGTATTTGAATTGATTTCAGCTTCTTGCATATAAAACCGAGCACTCACAATAACATGTAGTCAATTTACCCGATGATGATCCCCTTCTGGAATTCCGATCAAATCGAATTCGGAAATGATACTCCCTAGCACCCAAAATTGAGAGTTTGTGACTCCAACTCGGGCATTGACAGAAACAACCGAGTGATGGACCGAGTCCTAACTAACCGTCAACGTCGATTCAAGACATCTACATCGTCTCCGCATCGTAACGTTATTCTGTTCTGGAAATTTACCGATGGAACGCCTGAATATGTGACTTTTGAGACAAAGATCTGCATGACGCATGGAATTAAAACCAGGGCGAGCCCCACGACGGTTACATTTCTCCTCATTTTCATGTAGATCGCAGAGACCCTTTTCGGTCCGGGGTTATCAAGCATAAACTCCACGATCGCATTAGTCTCCAATTTCTTACTTAATATCGACCCAGGGACCTATGTATAACTGCAAAGTTGGATACATCGAAACTAGGGATAGCACACTCGGCGATGCTTTCGAAAAGGTCTGTGCTTTGGCTTTTGCCATTCGCAGCACTCAATATTGCTAAGGAGACAGAATCAAACGCACCTCGTGAGTAAGAGCATTATGTTCAAACTGTTTGGGATCAATGGGATTAATTAACTGACTTGTCTCTAGTCGTCCCATTTGCATATGACCCCCTTCCTTTGGGTAGCATCACCCCAAACGGATGGCTGAAAACCGAACTTGAGACCTCTGCTGCAGGTCTTGGTGGGCACTTGTATGACTTTTATCGTTTTGTCAAAGATTCAACATGGATCGGAGGAGATCAGGAATACAGTGATCTAAATGAGGCGCTGCCATACTGGGTGAATGCGCTCGTACCCCTCGCATACACAGTGCAAGACGATCGCCTCAAAGCGCAAGTCCACGATATCGTCGATCATGTCCTTGGTCGCATCCAGTCTGACGGCTGGATTGGGCCAGAGACTTTGGAAAGCAATGAGCGTATGATCTGGGCTCGAACTCTGCTGTGAGTATACTCGTGCTTGATGTGCCTATATCTGATTCTAACAAATAATTAGGTTCCTCGGCTGGATAAACCTGGCAGACGCGAATTCAACTTACGAAACGCCGATTGTCGATGCGATGCTTCGTTTCAACGGACTTATGAACACCATGTTGAAGGATAACGGAACAGGAATGATCTGGCATGAAGGTGACATACCCACGCCTGATGATTTCCTTTGGTTCCGTGCTCGTGCAGAGGATATGATGGTCAGTGTTCAGTGGCTCATTGATAACCACCCACGGAATCAGACTGAGATTTTGTTGGAAAATCTTGATATGTTGCATGAATATGCCTACAAGTGGGAAGGGTGGTACACTGAGCAGACCTACATCAAGGAGGACTTTTATGATCTGCCCCAGTCTGTTACAGACGATAATTGGCAGTTCTTGCATGGGGTGACTATTGCGGAAGGTCAGTTTTCAAAGCAGAGTAATGATCATGATACAATAGTATTGACAGATTTTCCAGGTCTGAAATATGCCGCCGTGCTGAGGCGATCCACTTTCAACGATAGCCTGTTAACAACTGCAATGAATGGGGTTAGTCAAATGCAGAACTTGCAAGCTATGAATTCTCTTACTCATTCATCTAGGTGAACTGGACTTTTGAATATCACGGAGCTCCCAGTGGTACTATTCTCGCAGATGAGCGAATCGATGGACTCAACCCGTACTATGGATCCGAGCTCTGCACAGATGTAGAGACGATGTATTCCCTCGCATACAACTACTTTGCAATCGGTGACCCATACTATGCGGATCGCGCTGAGTTGGCAGCATACAACGCGCTGCCTGCGGCTCTCATGGGCGACTGGTGGAGTCATCAATATATGACTGAGCCCAACCAGCCATTCTCCAAGAACCTTTCCGCCACACCATTCTACGATGACAACTCACAGTCCAATACGTTTGCACTGGAACCGAACTATCCTTGCTGTACTGTTAACCATCCACAGAGATATCCCAAGTTCGTTCTCTACTCATATGTGAAGAAAGGTGATACAGGCCTTGTGCATGCTCTACTCAGCCCAGGAAAAGTGCAAACTGAAATCGGCGGGAAGGCAGTTTCTGTGAACTGCGAGACAGACTACCCATTCGATAACACTCTTTCCTACACAGTTGATAGTGATACGGACTTCCAGCTGTATCTCCGTGTACCCAACTGGTCAACTGGAGTCACAATCCAAGGTCTAGACAAGACCCCTGCGACAGACAGCAGCACTGGCCTGATGCAGTTCGCCATTCCATCCGGGACAACCAAGTTCAACTTTACCATTGGAACAGAACTAGTCGTGACGCCCCGTGCAAATGATACCGTCTCTGTCTACAGAGGAGCCCTTCTCTACGCCTTGTACATCAAACCCGATATCTCATCCGGTCCACCCAAGTTCTACAATAACCAGTCCGAATACCCAGCTGGAACCTACCCATCCCAGGCACTGGATTATGTTCTCCTCAATACCACAGAGTGGAATGTCGCTATTGACCCAACTACTCTGGCTTATAATCCCGGCTCGGGACCCCTTCCAGAGCCTACTTTCCAGGATGGTGCTCTTCCAATGTACATGACGGCTAAGGGCTGTCTCATTGATTGGCCAATGTTTTTGGGAGCTGTGCCTGGTTCGCCTATCCCTAAGAAAGATCGAACATGTTTGGGAGATGCTTTTAACCTTACGCTTCGTCCTTATGGTAGTGCGAAGTTGCATATGTCTGAGATTCCGACAATTGACCTGTCAGACAACTCAGACAATTCAGACTCGTTTTATGAGCGCGAAGTTTAAGATTCCAACTATCTCTATGAGATTGGTCACTGGCTTGTGGAAGGTGGATGAAATATGATATTTCTCATTGAATATTAGCAGAATACTGAACATCAGGAATGGTTTATTTACTTCTAGTAAACGAATGTAAAATATTTAGATTTCATTTGAAGTTGTTCAATATCCCCATTCATATTTAGGAGATATCTCCAGACGTCTAAATTATCACGATAAATTTATGTATTTTTGATCGGATCCTTCTCAGCTCCCTCAATCCGCTTCAAAAAGTCCTCCGCAGCCTTTTGATCATCACCAAAGATATGCTCTGCAACCAGACGCTGCGGCGTCTCACCAAGCCACTGGAACAACGAAAAGTCCTGGAATTTATCAGAGCGGAAAATCTCCAGCACCTCCAAGGGCTCATCATCACTCAAATTCTCAATGAAGTGACCCATGTTCCGTGGTACAATCCCCACATCTCCAGCCATGTAGTTGAATGTTCGGGCATTCCCTTCAGCTGCAAAAACCGTAACACGAGCTCGACCTTTCTTGAAATATGTCCACTCGTCCGCATTAGGATGCCAGTGCATCTCCCGGAGTGCGCCCGGAGCAATCTCAAGGTGAGCTGCAGCCACCGTCTTTGAGATTGGGAAGTTTTCAGAATCTGTGATGCGGACCAGGCCGCCGGTGGTTCGGAGGGGATCTTGAGCGTGCATGTGGTGGGTGAATTGGATCTTGCTCTTGTGGAATCCACGGGGTTTCTCGTGATCGATGCTGCCTGGTACTGAACCCTTGAAAATGTACTTCTCGGCGGTCGGGATATTAAGGAATTTCTCGGGCTTCAATCTGAAGTTCTCGGCCAGGACTGCCTTGGGTGTATGTGCTGTCGAATATGTTAGTCAATGCAGATACAGTGCTCCCTGTTCGATATCATACCCATCCAATCCGTCAACAAGAATGTCGACTCTTCGGAGAAGTTGCCATCGTCGAAGATGAGGAGGAACTCGGTGCCATTGGGACTCAATCCTTGTAAAGAGTGAGGAAACCCTGCAGGGAAGTACCACAAATCACCTGCTTCCAAATCGTCCATGAAACTGCCCCCATCCGGGTCGAGTGCAGTCACTCGGACCTTACCCGCGAGCACATATGCCCTTGGCAAGTCAGCACGAGTTCTAAATGAATTATATTCAATTCAATCCTAAATTAGATGACACCTTACCATTCCGCTTCTGTATGCCAGTGTAACTCGCGATAAACCCCTTCATCCAGACGCATGTTCACACCTGCTAGTTCGCGACTGGTAGGTAGTTCCCGAATCGTGGTCTGCCGAGTCCATCCTCCTTCCTAGATTTTGGTTAGTAGTGCCCTTAGGCTAACCAGACAACGCGACAACATACCTCAATCCGAATATGTGAATCGGCAAAGCTCCAGCGCATATTGGCCATAGTGCCATGGTCGGTGCTGGGAGGACGAACAAGATCGGGATTCTGCTTCTCGCGATCAGGGTTTCTGGGGCCTTCAATTGAGGCGCCATCACCATTACGATAGGGCAAGGGCACTCGATCCTCCCCAATCGAGTCTACCTTGTGATCAAATGGGTCACGATGCCCCGGAGTAAAGGGAGGATTGCCAAACAGTACATCTTGGCTACGACCTGGGGGAATCCTGAGTAGTCTCTGAACAGCTTGATCGGGAACAGGGACACCCTGAACAAGAAGAAATCCCAGTTGCAATAAAGCAACAGACTTCATAGAAAGCATGTGCATGATCAAATATGGTAGTATTTAACCTTCAACTCTTCATGCAGTGCAAGGGGAAGATCTTTTATGGTCTCAAGGTGCCAACCCCGCACGAAGGTACGTCAAGCTTTCACCAAGACCATCCGATTGATCCGGTTTATCCTTGCTGATTCATTCTTTTAAAGACGCAATGAGCTCTTGTCTCATCGTATCAAAGCTCAAGCTCATTAATGGCCCGCAATCCTTGTTAAGTGGGCCTATGACGTACGGCGGCTCCTTTTTCCCGTGCGGAGACAATCGGCTAGGAGGAGACGCAAGGAGTGAAAAAATGAATCCCCGCATACAGGAAGTACAAAGACACGGGAAAGACATCGATAAAGAACACAATTTTGAGATATTGCAAGTTAACAACGAAATCATGGTCAATGAAAGCGATCCTCTCTTAGGAGACGCGCCACCACTCCGGCGCCGTGGCCTAGGCGAATATTTACGTGAAGAAATCGACACGTATCGAGGAGATTTTCTTCTTCTCACCTGCTACATTATCACTGGGCTACTGGATAGTTCTGCAGTATTCATCTGGGGCAGTTTTGTCTCCATGCAGACGGGAAATACTGTTTACTTCGGTCTCGGTCTAGTTGGCACAGAGGATGACCGATGGATCAAATCTGGTGTTTCAATCTGTGGATTCTGTCTTGGATCACTTTTCTTCTCGACATTTCATCGGATATTCTCTCCTAGACACCGCTGGGTGTTGACAGTCTCCTTCTTGATACAACTGCTCTGTATCACGGCTGCCGCTACGATCGTTACTATTTACCGCCCCGGTCGCAATGCGCCACTGAGCTGGCTGGTCCTTGTACCCCTTGGCCTGGTGGCATTCCAGAGCAGTGGACAAGCGGTAGCAAGCCGTGTCTTGAAATATAATGGCCTCACCAGTGTTGTCCTGACGAGCATCTACTGTGATCTTTTCTCTCATGAAGACTTCCTCTCGATGAAAGTGTTCCAGAACACCGAGGAAATGCGTCGACTTGGAGCTGTGATATGTCTCCTTCTTGGAGTCATTTTTGGTGGCTTGTGGGCGCATAGCTCTGTTGGAATGATGGGCGCCCTCTGGACAGCTGCTATTCTCAAGGGATTTATTGTTTTGGCTTGGCTTGGTTGGAAGAAAAAGCAGGAGTGAAGACCGTGAGTTAATAGATCAATTTTGTGGAAATGTGTTTCGCCGATCAGGGCGAGCGACTCAAAGTTATCGACATGCGATATAAAACACATCCTCAGATACACTTAATACATGTGAAATAATATATGGAATAATTTAACAGTTTCATCTCTCCTCAAGTGCTGTCTCTGCACCGACAAAATCATCATTTGCCAATGAATATCAGCAGAAAGTGGACTCATCATCTTCACAACCGTATTCAATCATCTTCAAATCCTAGTCATCCGTACTGAACTTGCTCCAACTCCGTATCTTGGGCCCGAAGATGAAAAAGGCGATTGGAACTGGGAACAGAATGGCTGTCAGACATCCCAGTAGTGTCATTGCCCAATTGACTCCCAGGTTGTGAAACTAAGGTCATTTGCATCTCGTTAGGCCCGGTGAAACCTCTTGTTTCAGAATTGGAGTGATAAACTGACCATAGCATTTGCAAACATGGGGAACCCAGCACCAAGCCACGATCTGAAAAAGGTATTTGCTGCGATGGCGGAATTTGCATGGACGGTATAAACATCGATTATATAGTTCAATCCCTTCCAAGGTTCATCAGTCTCGTGTGCACGCCCATAGAATCCAATTTATGATGGTATGGACTGAAAAATCTTACCTGTAAGAATATCAGCAACACTCCAGCTCCCAGCAGGACCCCAGCGAAAGCCTCCGGTACCCAAGTAATGTGCGGAGATGATGTCCAGCCAAACCAAAACATCCCTGCTGGCAACAGAATACCCCCGATCATCATGGGGATAAGTCTCTCTTCGGGATTCACACTTCCAGTACGGCGGATTATATTCCGATATCGCGTGAGAGAAAAGGAAATGATAATCCCACAACCTATAAATACGCCACAGGCGACTCCCACGAAAGGGAGTGCACCAACACCGTCGTTCCAACCTCGAATTTCCTGAAACGCGATAGGATAAGCCTCAAAGCAAAGGTACAGAAAGCCATAAATGAATCCCATATACAGGGTAATGAGAATCAATATCGGCTCTTGAGCGAGCATTATAAACGGCCTGAGGATGTATCGAGTTGCAATATCTCTTGGATTAACAACTTTCTCCTCGGCTTGAGCATGGATAGACCAATTTCCTGTCTCGGCTCGTCGACGCTGTGCACGCTGAGTCAACAAAGTCGCTTCAAATGTTTCTGGGATGATAAAATATCCGATCGACGAGAAGAAAAATGCCATGATAGCAGTTATGTACTCGGTCCAACGCCAGCCTAAATGTGACATGGTGATGAAACCGCCGACTATGGGTCCCGCGACAGGACCGATGAAAGTGGCACCAGCGAACACAGATACTGCGATTCCGCGTTCGACTGACTCAAATAGATCTGCTAAGATACCAGAGACCTGCACCACATGTCAATAATCACTTTTCCTTGGATCAATCGAGGAACGGGAGGCCACTCACGATCGCCAGAGGTGCACTAGCAAATAAACCCCCAAGAAAACGACAAATGAATATTGTCTGAAGATTTTGAGCCACGGCCACTGGGATTTGAAATATGGCGAACGCGAAAAGCCCAAGAAATAACGGTCGCTTACGTCCGTAGAGCTCTGATAGAGGACCAAAAACGATGGGCCCGAATGCGAAGCCCAACACGAAAAGGCTGGTGGCTAGTACCATAACTTCTGGCGAGACATGGAAGTGCTTTGCTGTAACAATTGTCGCAGTGCTAAATACAGACGAGGCAAATGTGACGCAAAATGTCATTAGTCCCAGCATGATTGTTATGATTGACTTTCGTCGTGGAGTAAAGTTGGTGGGTTTTTCCTAACAATATCAGATAAAATGATACAGATTCAAATGCAAAGGATCTTACTGGGTCATTGTCATCTTCCCAGTCCACAATGATTGATTCAAGCTCCTTCGATCTCTCAGGCATGGGTGTGGTCTCCGACTGATTCAAATACTCCTCCGACAAGGTCCCGGACATGGTACCGGTCGAGATGAGGGTCCTGAAGCTGGCCGAGTCACTCTCTTCTTTGTCCAGAGGGGCTTTAGAGGCCGTCAAATCTGTTTGGCATCCTTTATCACTTGCATATTGCATTGTCTCTGGTGGATCCACGAATACATCCGAGTCCTCTGTTGAACTTTCCGCCATGATACAAGTCGCACCGCCAGGTGTTAGATGGAATTACAAGATGATTTTTTTACTCAGGCCTAGCACTGAGCTTGAGTATCAATCTAAAGCCAGCTCCATTCATTTGACACATTCCATCAAAGCATTAGAGGGAAAAAAATCAATTCGTGCTGACTCAGGTGACGCCGGGTAGACGAGACTCTTACGCATCTCAGCAGCCGAAGACGTAGGCACGCATGTAGTCAGGTGGAAAAAGGAACTGAATTCCTGCGGAACACAATTGAAATATTCCCTCACGAGTTCGAGGGACTTTGCTCCGAAGCCTGAAGATTGAACTGAGCTGCGACTTCCCTTGATGGTACGCGCACTGGGATAATATATGGACCCGTGGACTTAGCCAATCTTAACTAGTCCCTTGCTCCAGCCTGAGGTGGACCATCTGTGACAATTCTGCAATCCTATATTTTCCATTTTACTCTCGGGAATGGCATTTTCAAGCTGTCTGGGACTCAGTCACAGTGTTCCGAGGCGATAGCTCCAGGGTTCTTCTATCAACACAAATGTGGACACTTTTCCAAATTCGATTACCTGACGCTGGTACTCCAGGTGGGCTCTCATCTTGAGTCCATAGATAGGGATCACGTCCTCTCGATGAGAATGCGCCTTTGAGCGTCCAGCTACGGGAATGCTGCGGACTTCTTGACTTTGAAACATCGTCTGTGTATGCTAATCCATCGCTGTCAACGTAGGCTGCTATGAAAGGCTTCATTACAGGTGCGATGAGAACAAGGACGCTCAGTGCAACATGAATCTCAGCCACGACCATGGTTGCGGTCCCGGCGAGTGTTGGGTCTGATGACTCGACTTGTCGGTGCAGGTAATATAAGTGCACAGCCGAAAGTGGTATGAGACTGAGAGGATGTCAGGAGGAGGGCAGGATCTCTGTGAGCATAGTATTTTGAGATTGCAGGAATACATACATGATGCGACAACCCAGTATAGCAATAACAATTAGCTTCTTGTTGAGACTTGTTTGAAGCTTTTGAATAACTTGAATAGGATATAGGATCAGTGATACTTCAAGAATCACATCGATGGCAGCGATGACTTGCCACCTAGAAAACTAAATTCATGGAAAGCGTCAGTACGAGGAAGCATCGTGTAGCTCCAGGTTTCATCAAGATGATCTTCAATAGAATCGGCTGACCCACCAATAAACTGCAGTGATTGTCAATATCATTCCACGGTCGGCTACCGCAGCGCACGCTTGTTAAGACTCTATTCACGATATCAGTATTGTATTTGAATGTGAATTGTTTCATTCAAACTGAAGGAAGCGCGATATTAAACAGTCAAGTCATCATGAAGGGAATGGAGAGGAC
This sequence comes from Penicillium herquei, assembly GCA_039634405.1. Lineage (NCBI taxonomy): Eukaryota > Fungi > Ascomycota > Eurotiomycetes > Eurotiales > Aspergillaceae > Penicillium > Penicillium herquei. The sequence continues at coordinate 788,914 of CP098387.1, read as the reverse complement.
TTTGATTACATAGATGTAGGCTCCCATGAGGCTATCACAACAAGAAGAGCATAAAGAATGCATTGTGCATTTCTCATGGTAATTGTGCGATAGAAAATTGTTGTCGATGCTTTAGATAGCCCCAATAGCGCAACATAGAGGACTTCCGATGCATAAACCGCCTATGATATCTCTCAGATCAGTTTGGTCGTTCGGTTCCCCGTATCGAGATCTCGGGTAATAGGTAGCCATACTTTGTTCATTTCATCTTTGTTTGATATCGATGTGGCTGTCTGTCCCCAGCCAAGATGAATTGCAATGGAAGCTGCCGAGGTCTGAGCTAGTGCAACAATCTAGCGAGATTAAGGGTCAGCTTTCTTATTGATGTGTGCACCCATAGAAGCTACAACATACCACTATCAAACCAAAGAAAAGATCATCTTTTCCTCTCACGTGCCTTGAGTAGGCCGAGTATACCCTGATCCCCAGAGATCCTAAAACAAGAAAAATCGTGAATGACGTGATGATCACAAGTAGCCCACTGTGGTTTGTGTCATTATCCACCGTTAGTGGGGGTATCATCCCCGGCGGCGTCGTCGATGTGCCCGCCATGGCCAACGATGTAGATCAGCATTTGAATGAAAGAGCAGCCTGGTCAGTCTTGGGATATTTGAGAGATATATTCAATGATTCGATCAGGAATGCTAATTTTTCTCGCATCTTGGCGAGAATAAAGGGCGAGACTCGGACAAGAAGCCCCCGGGGTACGAGACGCTGACGCATGCACCACCAGCCCCAAATCCAAGGGTATTTCGACAATTCCTTGGAGTTGATGATTATGGCTACACGACATTTCACAGCCCTCTTGTTCCTCTAACTATTCGAAATCCTTTCTTCTTATCATGATCCATGACCTTAATGCTCTAGCCTGCATGAAACTCGACCTATGAATCCTGATATCCGATTCGCTCGCTTCATGTGTGAATGGGATCATATCAATTAATCATCCTAAGTAATGCCCACTAAGATATTCTTGCGATGAATATTCTCATTTTTCTGAAGAGAAACCTTGAGATAAATCATCTCGAGAGGTGCCAGTCTATTGGATCCCCTTTGGTCGTAAAGTGGCTAGACCATGTAACCATGAAGAAATTGCAACTATCAGGCTTTCGGTGTCGGCGAGTAAACTGAGACTGTACAGCTGAATCCGACATGTTGTCACACTCTCCGTTTGCCACGAGCTGTTTCTCAACATCATTCATATCTCCTGGTATCCTGGTACTGAAGATGTATGTTGTTTCTTCTGTTTAGATGGCGACCGCGGGCAGCCTGAATGTATGTGGCCAATTATTTCAGTCTCACCTGAGGAGTAATATACCTCGGAAGCCTGCATTTCAGGAGACGTTGACATTTTCGAGACATCAAACATCGGGATATCCGCGCAATCATGCGATGGGCCGTTTGATATGGTCCAAGATTCAACCCTTTTTAAATCACAGATGGTTCATCCAAAGATGTCTTGGTAGAATGATTATGTTGCGTAGTATAGGTGTATCTGAAACGGGATTCTTCATCTCCCCAGGCCTTAGAATTAATCCCCACGCCTAGTCTTTCAAGCTTCCTCCGAGTCGTAAACTTGAATTTATGCCTAGGAAAGCGTGAGCAATTTCAGACGTTCATGTTCCTGTATCCTTGTGGCTAATACGGGATGGAGATCGTCTTACAAAGCCCAACCTTGGAAGAACTCAGGGATCCCGTCCCAGTTATCTCCAAATGTCCCCTTGAGATCTTCTCGTGGCATATATAAGGTCCTTTGCCTATGTGTTACTCAAAGTCCCCCGGCGGTTCGTAATTACGAATTCCCCGTGGCAACGTCCGGTCAAGCCCTGGGCATATATGTATCGTGTGTGATATATCGAAAAGATCAACCACCGCTGTTTAACCAACGAGGACCACTGGGAGAAAAGTTGCATCTCTGACTCGGAGTGACTTGAAGTTCAGGAACCAGTTCCCCAATATCTATCCGCCAAGCCACATTCTGTCCCTTCGATCGAGATCTGCACCACTTCGTTCCCTCCCCACGCGACCACGCCGAACATATCAGATCCCTCTGCGATATACTCCTCCTGTGCTCAGGTAATATTTCCCAAATTAAACCGAGGCAAGCCGATTGGAATGCGGTCAACCGACAACAGCATACCCCTTTCACAACTGGATACGATGGACGTTGATGGCGTTGCGAAGGATGCGCCTGAGTCTGGAGCAACATTAAACGACCGGAATGACATGAGCCGCATGGGCAAGGTTCAAGAGTTCAAGGTACTTCTCATGTTGAAACCTCTGGAGTCTCTGATTGACCATTTGAAAGCGCAATTTTCGCCCGTTAGCAGCATTAAGCTTCTCGGCTGTTTTGCAGGCCACGTGGGAGTTTATTTTGATGTGAGATATGGTCTATTCATACTTTGGAATGGTTATGCACTTACTGAGCTTTTCTTATTTGGTAGATCCAACTCACAGGGTCTTCAGAATGGTGGTTTCGCTGGCTTATTTTGGTCCTTTGTGTGGACCTTCTTTGGATTCGGATTTATCATTGTCAGCCTTGCTGAGATGGCGTCGATGGCTCCTACATCTGGCGGACAGTATCATTGGGTGTCTGAATTTGCTCCAGCTCGTTATCAAAAGTTCTTGAGCTATACTACAGGTCTGACTGAGCAAAAATCCATGGTCGTGTGCTTCGTTAACATCTAATCTAGGATGGATGTCTGTTTTGGCCTGGCAAGCCGGGGCAGCCAGCGGCTCCTTTCTTACGGGCACAATTATTCAAGGCCTGATCAGCATTCGGGATCCAACATATCAACCGCAGAATTGGCAAGGAACTTTGTTTGTGTTTGCGATGATTGCGATCATTTACTTCTTCAACGTCCACGCTGCGAATTGGATGCCCAGGATACAGAATTTGCTTCTGGCTTTACACCTCATGTCCTGGGTAATCGTTGTTGTTGTTCTATTTGTCATGACACCCCATCAACCTGCCAAAGTCGTCTTCACTGAGTTTTATAATGGTGGTAGCTGGCCAACAATAGGTGTTAGCTTGATGGTCGGCCAAATATCAGCTATATATGGGTCATTAAGTTCGTTGTGGACCCGGTCAATCTTCGCGCTATCGCTAATATTTATAGGTTCGGATGCGACAGCACACATGTCTGAAGAGGTAAAAGACGCCGGTCGCTATGTGCCGATTGCAATCGCATGGGGATATTTCGGAAATGGAATTTTGGCAATCATTGTTCTTGTCGGACTACTTTTATCGATACCCTCGGTTCCAGCGTCGCTCAAAGATAGCTCCGGCTTTCCATTCCTCTACGTGCTTCGGAATACGCTGTCACTTGCCGGAGTCAATGGTCTGGCGTCCACAATATTGATACCAGTTATCTTCAGCAATATCCTATTCAACGCCTCAACTGCCAGACAAACACATGCCTTTGCTCGAGATAAAGGACTGCCATTCGCACGATGGATATCCCATGTGGATCGTCGTCGTCGTATCCCGGTCAGGGCAATCTTTCTCTCGTGTCTGATAAGTGGTTTGCTATCCGTGATTAACATCGGCTCTACTGTTGCATTCAATGCGATCATATCGCTTAATGTGGCAGCGCTAATGTATACCTACGCAATCTCTATCAGCTGTGTGATTTATCGAAAGATCAAATGTCCTGAGACACTCCCTCCACGGCGTTGGTCAATGGGTCGGCTTGGACTCCCAATCAATATCATAGGCTTAGTCTATGTGTGCTTCGCTCTCTTTTGGTCATTCTGGCCGCCGAGCCCGTCTCCGACGGCTGAAGATTTCAATTGGAGCGTGGTTATCTTTGTAGGGATCTTTATTCTGAGCTTGGTGGTGTATACATTTCAAGGGCGATACCAATATGTCGGCCCAGTTGTCATTGTGCAGCGACGGGAATAGTAAATACCTCTGAAAATATAGTTCAGTGATGTATAGAAGACTACTGTGGATTCTTGAGAAATGAGAGGGGTAAAAGGTGCAGCAATGTGCGAGTGATATTCAATTAGCACGGAAAGGAGAACATATCAAGTAGTGGTTCTTAGTAGATCTCTCTATCTCCACGTTGCTGACACGGTAGCGGTCGCTCCAGAACATCCAGTGGGCACAGTGTAGCTCCGGTTTGGATCACTCTCCCAAACAATACTACCGTCTGTCTCCTTCTTGATAAATTTGTACTCGAAGCTGGTGCCGACCGGAAGGCTGATCGTCGCCATCCATAGTGGATTGGAAGATGTGTAGGAGCTAGCGGATAGGGCGACGGCAGAGGATGTGTCCCAGGAGCCCAGTTGGCTAATAGATCCCGAAATGTACACATTCTCGCCATATGTTGTGGTCACTAATTCATCAAAGGTAACTGATATACTGGTCGCCGCTGTGCAGGTTGAGGTGGTTGTTGCAGAACTGGTTGTACTTGTAGCCTTGCTTGTTGTAGCCGTGCTGCTGCTCGTGGTGCTGCTATCTGAGCCAGATGCAGACCCAGAAATGGCTATATCAGCACAGTGTAAATAGATCTGACCAGTCTGGTATGAATTCCATCGGAAGCGAAGCAAAGTATGGTCCGAGTCGTAGTCTGGTATCTTGATCTTTTTCGTCACAGTATAACCACCTGAGATAGTTGTCGTGCAGGAGTATTCTGCAGCTCCGTCGACTCCCTCACAGCCGCGATTAGTAGTTGCCGCGAATGCATTGCAGGTAAACCAGTCATTCCGATAGCATGCTTCATCAGAGGTGCAATCGGGATTATACCCACACGTCTGCCCATCCACATCCGTACATTTTAGCTCTCCCTCCAAGAAACAGTCTTCTGCCAGCTGTTTCTCGTCGGTACTTGGGAGGTAGTCAGGATCGAGGAACAGATCAACAAGTGTCTGATTTTGACAAATGCCATAGGTGAACATTCCCCCATGATCACCATTGTTGTCGACACACCATTGTACTTCGACGGTATCTCCGCCAGTATAGGTAGCAACAACCGAGTTGCCCCAGTAGTCACCGGGCTGGTTGTAGTCTACGCTCACTCTCGCGTTGTAGCCACACGGTCCACTGCGACCCACCTGGGCAGCTTCTAGGTCAGGCCATGATTCAACTGGCTCGAGAATGGAGCATTCGGGGCATGTATCAATTCCAGCCTATGGATGGTCAGTCGGAGTATTCCAAGAAGATATTCTAGCGTTTGATAATTATTGGCACCAATACTCACCTCGAATCCAAGTCGGGTGCGGCTTGACGGAATTGTCAAATAGCCATGAGCATCAACAGTTGCTAAGGTGCCGGCAAGGGCGAGGAGGGAGGCAAATTTCATCCTCGAACTTGAGTCTTTGACTGGTCGTCTTGACAGTTGAGATCTACTCCACATATCAAACCCTCCACAACTCGGCGCGAATATCCCTTTATATTCTTCGGTCGAGGAAAACTACAAAGTGACTATGCAAGTTTCATAGATGCCGTCTTTGAGGTCCCAAGACCTTGGCACTCACTCTTGTGCATTTCGGCATTGCCAGCTGGGCTGAGGTTCTTAGCGAGCCGACGAATGTCCGCTTGAAAACAAAAGAAGACAAGGATGGGCTGTGAGCACAAAGAGTCACTTGAACCGGATGCCAAGTATATTATGCCTTAGAACAAAGTCTTTGAACAAATTCAGACTCCCCTGCATAAAACGAGAGTGCTTGTATGGTTCTCAATGCATGGCCATACAACAGCTTGGCGAAGCCGATAAATTTCCGCTACCCCGCTGTTTCACTTGGCCGGGTAGTTTAAGTTTCTTCAGGGATTTGGCGGATGATCGAGACCATCGAAGGTGATTGGGTCGCTTAGGTTCGACAGCCATTCGGAGGCTCATGAACAGGGTCATTCAGGGCGGGAAACGGGGCAGGGAGGATGTAGCCGAGGCCAAGGAAAGCTTGGCACGGAGGACCACTTCATGGAATATGGGGGGTCTATCTTGTGATTGACAAGTCCTTCCATGATTCATGCGTATTGGAGTGTGGTGTGCGAGTAGCACCTTTGATGAGAGGTGAAGACGAAGAACTCGACCGCCCTAGGAATAATAGCGGACTTGGCATTCGACTCGTCAGATTTCAACAATCAACTGGGGATGGTATTATAGGCATTGCAAATTCTATTAGACTTACTAGAGCATCAGCCAGAATCAATCGACTAAAATTCGCACTTCACCATCCTGAATGCTCTCTACTTAGTGCATAGTACCGTTGGGAAACGGTCTAGGAAATCGACTCCAGACTCAAGAGACCTAGCGGAATGATAAGGAAGGAAGAAAAGAAAGAAAGAAAAAGGCGATATGGAAGTGATAGCCACTCTGAACCATGCATTTTCAGACTCGAATCCCGAAGTTTGAGAGAGTATTTAGCATTTCGAAGTGAAATCCAATATCGATATCACAGATGGATCTTTCAACTTCGGGTCATGCTGTTGAATGCAGCCCTCGATGTATGTATAATCCTGACGTGCGCAAAATCAACTCAATGGCACCCATCAAACGCAATCATGACATTCAAGTTCTTCTGAAAAATATGAACAAGAATTTAAGAATCTTCTCTCAGCTGCTTCTCTTTACGGTTGCTTTAGTTACAAGGATCATTGCCGTCATTATCAATCACCAATCGCAATACTACACAACAACTATTAGAGCCCTTCCATCCTGATGTCACATTCAACAATATAGGCACTTTCCTGAGAAGTGGGAGAGAGAGAGGTGAATGGATGGGGTGAAAGATACTATTGAGAGGATTAATTCAATAAGGGCTAATTGGTTTGATCTCTTCCGACAATCATTGGTATACAATCATTCCAGAGGAAACAAAAAAACAGGAGATTATCCTATTTTTTGAATCAATGTTTCATGAACCTGAATCATCAAAGACTGATCGGATCCTAGTCATATCAAATGTTCCGTTTTGATTTCGTGCTATATGTAATTCTGACTCGTAATAGAGCACTTCGGAGTCTTGTTTAAGCGGGAAAATAAACACCGAGGATGCTTCTTTATTGGACTGAATGTTCTAAGTGGACAGGAGAAATAATCCTTTGCAATGTTCATGAGTCACCTATCAGCTTGGCGTGTGGCAATTACAATTGCGTGTTAGTATTACTTCAGTGAGTAGATGAAAGCGTGACGAAAGAAGGTTTAGTGTACGGGGCATGAGAAATCCGGCATCCGGGGTAAGACTCCGTAAGAGAACTCCGTAATACTATCAGATTTAGCTGGAGGAAGAGACAAATACTCATGACATCCATTTCTGTTATCTTGGACCGAGGTTAATTCTTACTGGTCATCGGCCGGGTCCGATGGCACGAAGTGGAGCACGATTCCAGCTAGGTCAGGGTCTGTGCTATCACTTTTAGGTGCAAGTCTCGATCCAGGGCTTCGTTTAAAGTTATTTAAAAGATTGCGGCTCTCATCTGAATTGAAACTAGGCAAGCCGAGTGAAAAAGCACCATTCTGGGGAAGCTTTACAGCACAGGTCCCAGAATCTGGAGTGTTCAAGGGGCGAATCCGGGGAAACCAAGATATTTAGGTAATAGTATTCTCTTTTCGGCCTCGGCTGGAGACTTTTTCTCCACATTTCCGAAGATCGGGACAGATTCGCCCATGTCTGGTCCTTGTTCTCGCCAATGGACACGGGGACACTCGGTCCGGGGTGGATGAATGGCCCACGCGTTGCTGGAACCCTTGTACCCATCGATCGGGGGACGCCGATGACCGTTTTGAACATCGTCTCTTGTATATATCAATTGAGGCATCTCTAGCTTCATGTTTAATCTTGGCGGAGATAGCTTTCATGATCGTTGCATGATCATCAACTTTAACTTAACTCCAAATTGACACCATCCATTTGATCCGATTTGCAATATGGCGCCCTATTTCGGCCTTCGTGGCGCCGCTTTGAGTCGAGCCATTATGTGGCTCGTTGTCTGTCCTGCTTTTGTGACATATGGATACAACCAAGGTGTCACTGGAGGTCTGTTGACACTCAAGTCGTTTGTAGAGGAATTTCCTCAGATGAATACTCTTACAACTACTGGCGCTCAAGAGCATTATAATTCAACAATTCAAGGTGAGTCAACTACAAAAGATGTTGAACTAGACATCAGATGTTTCAATGTTCAAGTTGTTAACACAAGAGTTTGCAGGAACTGTGGTCGCGTTATATACTGTCGGAGGAATGTTTGGCTCATTATCATGTGTTCAATTGGGAGATATTCTTGGTCGCCGTCGAGTCATTTTCATCACAACATTCATCTCACTCATCGGAGCAATCTTGATGGCTACATCTTTTTCTCTCGCTCAATTCATTGTCGCTCGATTGGTCCTTGGATATGGAACAGGTGGATATGTTGCTACTGTGCCTGTGTGGCAATCGGAAATCTCCAAGCCAGTTAAACGTGGTGCCCATGTCGTTACGGATGGAATCTTTATTGGTGCTGGTATCACCATCTCCCTCTGGATTGACTTCGGTTTCTATTTCGTCACAGGAAGTTCTGTGTCATGGCGCTTCCCCTTGGCCTTCCAAGTCGTTCTTTCGTTGGTCGTTATGGTCTTTGTCATGCTCTTCCCCGAGTCACCACGTTGGTTGATCAAGAAGGGTCGGGTTGAAGAGGCACGGGCAATTTTGGCAGCTCTCGCAGATGTTGATGAGGATTGTGAAGAGATTAACCTTGAGATCCGCGACATTGAGACTTCTCTTGTTCTCTCGGGATCTGGGTCATTCAAGGATATGTTCACAATGGGCGAGCAGCGCCTCTTTCACCGGACCGTCCTGGCAGCCTGTGGCCAGATGTTTCAACAGATGTGTGGTATCAACCTGATCACATACTATGCGACTACAATTTTCGAACAGTACCTCGGCCTCGACGCAGTACAATCTCGAATCCTTGCGGCATCCATGTGCCTAACACAACCATTGGGTGGATTTTTGGCATACTTCACTATCGATCGTCTCGGTCGGCGTGTCCTTATGCTGTGGAGTGCCGTTGGAATGTCAATCTCTATGGCAATTCTGGCTGGAACAAATTCTCTCAGCAACAATAACGGTGCAATGATTGCTGCGGTTGTTTTCCTCTTCGTCTTCGAATTCATTTTCACAGTCGGATATTCCGGTTTGACCTTCCTCTACGCAACCGAAGTCGCTCCTCTCCAACTACGAGCAGCCATCAGTGCCGTATCTACTACCGCGGTCTGGATGTTCAATTTCCTCCTGGCTGAGGTCACCCCTGTGGGATTTGACACTATTTCATGGCGATACTATATTATTTTCGCAGTTTTGAATGCTGCGATCGTACCTATTGTGTACTTTTGTTTCCCTGAAACAAACGGTCGCTCGTTGGAGGAAATTGACGAAATCTTCCTTCAATCGAAGAGCATTTTCGATCCACCGAGAATTGCCCGCTCCTTGCCCAGAATTCATGTTGCGGAGACGCAGGGCATGGATGCCGAGTTTGCAAAGGGCGCCGAGAGCGACGATGCAGGCATGCAGGAGAGAAAAGCCTAAACTGCTACGATTTTACGAATTCTGAGATATAACTTGCATTGCAACAAACATGTACATTAGATAGATTATAGAATAGCGAGCATGATACTGCGCTTCAGGAAAGCGTCAATACACACATCATTCACTTCATCATCTATTATCTTCAAAACTGCAACATATTAGTCTGCTTCTAGCACTTGACCATCTTATGCAAATGGTGCAACCACTTGCTCATTCTATGTATAGGCTGTAGCACTTTAGGGCCAAGCCTTCAATGTTCAGTGTTTGTCTATGAAGTTCCGCAGGGATAAAATGAAACTCATGGCCTTAGCACCGGTCATCTGGAATTCCGGCTAGCTATGTTCCTTTACTCCGAAGAAACTGACAAATGAATCACCACCCCGAGTGTGAACAGGGAAACTCCGATTACGGCACTTGTGGGTCAAGGGAAGACGGTGGCAGGCGTCGGACAGTCCCGTCAACAGGTTTATCTGATGAGAAAACAAATGGAATTATGTACCAAATTCCTTATTCGGATTAGACTTTCGATCTGTCATATTGATCTCAAATTGCTGTGTTTGGATGTCTTTCATCTCAACTTCCAAGGTTCTACGGATGAATATCTATGGATTCGACTGAACTATAACGTGCAATTAGAAGATCATTTTAGGCGAATTCTTTTGTCTTATTTTTCTTCTCGTATTACTTCTGAACAAATCAATCGATTGATTCAAGTTCGTCATTGATCACATCCATAGACAGAGTACGATCGGCAGCCCTCCAATAGCCAGAACATCCCGAGGTCCTTAGATTCACTGGCATCACCCATTCGAAGGTTCCAAGGGTCAAGTTGCAACACCCATCAATATCATGGGCTTCGCGACTCGCAGTAGACTGCATTTCCTTTCATCGGCATGCTTGGAATTTTGATGGAGAACGGCATTCCATCAAGCATCGGGAAGGAAAATCTCTCGTCGCCGGAGCAATCCATATTCCTAGAATATATATCAGTGATGGTGTTCAAGTTTATATATCCGAGTCCCGCCAACTGGTATGTGAAGCTGCACTAGAATTTGGGGTCTTACTTGAAGACTCGACAGCCGTTTGACGCTGAAACCCATTTTGCATCACCTCTATTCTGCATTAGTCAAATAGCACAAGGTGTAGGAGTAATTGATGGAAAGACCCACGGCTGGGTTAACGCGGTACACTGGTTTGCATCAACACGCTGAAAAGCGCAGTTTCCTGAGAATTCATCATCGCAGAATTGAATCTGTATTCCATGAGCAATATTAGTAGGATGATTTGGGTAGTAGTAATGCCATCGGGGATTCTGTCGTTACCATCGAATGATCATCTGAGAGTGGAGCGGCAAGCCCGTGGCTAAAACTGAGACAGGCAACAGCCGCCATCATAAAAGTCTTCAGACTGGGAGACATGATACTCTGGAATTCCGAATAGGTTTGTCGTTCTTGGTTCGATTTGAAGTAAAGTCTGATTGTGGGAGAGGAGGTCTATTCGATGAATCAATTCAAATCTTGACATCCAAGCAGAAAACCCAAAATCTCCTGGAATCTTTCGGCTCTATTTATCTATTCATCCCATTTCTATGCACGGCCGCTTATCCTGTTTATTGCAGGATTTGAAGGCTCTAAAAACCATCTGGTTACACTAATTTGAGCAGAAATTGTGCATTATTGCAAATTGAACTATGGGGAGATTGGACCAAAATCGATTTAAACATCTGATGGAGTAGAGATTAATTGCTCATAGTTCTTTGTACTCCTGTCTTAAGCAAGGAGTCACTATCATCGCATAAAAGATAAGATGAAAAGAGGGCAATGGACAATTCTTTCTCAATACTCCAGTTTATTTCTTGGGCCAACAGCTTTCCAGTCGCAACTGGAATATAATAACTTTGAAATATGAACTGCTATATGCAGGGCTCACGTTGTACATATTGATCTAAGCCACGTCGGTTTGAGCAACTTAATAAGAAGTCCCGAGGTCCAATTAATCCACCTAGGCAATCCAAGACCTTGAATGGGGGTTCAACGGTGCATTTGAAGATTCATCTGCGGTGGTTGTATGTAGAACTGGTCCACTAGTCTGGCAGAGAGTATCCAAACATTTGAGTGCATTCACAAGTTAGACGGGTTTCCCGGCATTTCAATCTTGGAGAGTTGATACCTATTTGTCAACATTGGAAGATGGAGTCTGTGTTCATGTACCGACATGTTCTATCTTTACCCCGGGGAGCGATTTCCGATCTTGCAGCCTGAAATCATCGCAGTTAATCCTTTTAACAGTACAATATTACGCGTTTGAAAGAATTCGGTCATGCTGCTATCAACTGTTCATTCTCCAGACCCCCATTAGTTTGGCCTTGTGCTACGGATTTGGTCGAACTTGTTTGCGGCTATGCATAAGGAAAGCAATCCAGGCACAATGACTCGACAGTGCTAATTTTGCAATCAGCGCCTACAAGTAAAAACGTCTTGGAGACGGAGACCTGCAGCTCTAGGCCCTGGATTGCTTAAGGTGATGAACATTTGAACTAGCTTCAATGTTGCAATTTGTCACAACACTAGGGCCCATGCCTATATCCCATCTGGAAGGTCAAATCCCTTGCGATTGACTACTACTTGTGGCTTTCATCGTGATTATCCAAAATCTTGAATTTAATCTCGCATATCGAGCTGACGAGTCGTCGTTTTCTATATTTGGTGATAAACACACATTGACCAAATGCCCATCAGAACTCTGAACCAAGATTTAAACTTGAAACACGGCACGGCAAGACAATATGCCGTCGTGCCGGTCATGTTTACATAGACGTTGTCTAGGTGCCAAGATTTTCGATGTCAGTTCTGACGCGGTCGCCGATCTATGACTTCCAATTGCCGTTCAAAATCCGGGATTTGTTCAGCATGTGGACACATCCAATTCCAGGGATTCGCCGGGTTTCATGAAAACGACCCTATCGTCAATAGAAAATATCCCATTCGTCAGCCCGGCGTCGATCGTTTTCCATGTCAAGGTAAGCTCATGGGGCTCTGGACTTTCTTGGCTATTTCGGCACTGTTGACACGCGGCGCCAAGCATCTACAACCTCGGGAGGGTAGATGCTATGAGGGAATGGCCAGTTCAAGGCAACCATCATGGTGAATATTTGCAGCGGGAGGATATTCGAAACCTGATGGAGCTCTGGGTTTGCTCTCTGTGCTGAGCATGACGCGTCTCTTGGGGATGTTCCTTGACGGAGGGACTGATCAGATCATATAAATCTGTGCTGTCGAGTCGGTATTTTCATGAAATGCAGGTTCCCAAGAGCTATCTTCTCAATATATTTGTTATAGATTCTTTTCATCATGGTTCAATTTTCCAAATTCCTCGCAGTGGCTGCGGCATGCTTGGCTGCTCCAAGTGTTGCCCACCCTGGCGAGAAGCACGACCCGCAGGTTGTGAAGCGTGAGATATATGCCCGTGAAGCTTTGGCTTCATCGGCGAAGCGAGCGCTGGGTGGATGTGAGAATAGCCTGCATGCGCGAGAGCTGTCGAAGCGAAATGTCGCTCGTCGTTCCCGTACAGTCCAAAGCCTTCGCGAGAAGCGTGGCGTCACTACCGGTAACGTCTACCTGTTTCATATTAGCAGAACTTCATGACTGATAATGAACAGCTCCTCAGAAGTGGCGACGTAACCTCGCAGCACTCGAAAAGTGGGAGGCTGTCAACCACAACAAGACAGGTATCCTGAACTACAGCCCCGCCACCTCAGAGTACGACGTTTTCGCAGCCGACACCAGTTGCATTCTGACTCCGACTGTCACCGATGGGCCATACTATGTTTGGGGAGAAGTTGTTCGCGAGAATGTCAAGGAGGACTTGTACTCTGATGGTGTTGATATCTTCTTGGAGATCCAATACATCGACATCAACACATGCAAGCCTGTTCCCGGCGCCCTCGTTGATATCTGGCAAGCGAATGCCACTGGCGTGTACAGGTATGCACCTAAACATCATACTCCGACCAATGACATAGACTAATCGGAATAGTGGTATCTCGGAATCCGGCAATTACGCTGCCGACGGATGGGACAGTACCTATCTCAGAGGCATCCAACAAACTGACCAAGACGGCGTGGTGACCTTTGACACGATTTTCCCAGGCCACTATGAGGGACGTGCGACACACACTCACTTGTTGACACATCTTAACGCAACTCTTCTGCCCAACAATACCTTAGAAGTGGACACCGGCAGTGTGGCACACATCGGACAACTATTCTGGAATGAGGTTCTTCGGTCCGCAGTGGAGGACACTTACCCCTATACCACGAACACCCAGAGTGTCACAACAAACGCTGAAGATATGTGGGCCAAGAAACAGGCCGATAGTGCTTACGACCCATTCCCCGAGTACATTTACCTCGGGGACCATCTTGATGATGGTCTTTTCGCGTGGATCCAGATTGGCATCAACGCTTCGGCCGATTACACGGACAACTCCTACTACAGCATTGCTGCCTATTACGATGCAGATGGAGGCCACGAGAATTCTGATAGCTCCGCTATGGGTAGTGGCAGTGCTCCAAGCGGCACCAACAGTACGGTACCTTCTTCCAGTGCTTCTCCCAGCACCGCTGCTTAATCAAATGTGGAGAGAGTGGCGCACTGTTCATCCATGGAAGCTAGCTTCAGGGGATGCGCAATGCATTTGATAGGGCAGCAGGGCTGTCATTCAGAGACAAACATTCGAAGCGAGCATGAGGATTCAAGGATTGGTCATAGATTGCACATGTGCACAGAATGGATCCGGTGTGATCCGGTGTCAATAGAGAAAGATATACTAGATCATAGAAGGGTCTCAATATTGATATCCCTTAACCAACATTGCGATTCATTTAACCTTCACTGGCCCCTCTTCTTGAGAGAGTCTAACGTTTCATTAAAAGTAAATATACCTTCACGATTGTCGATCACTGATCAAACTTCGTGTTTTCCCGCGCGTATAAACACCTGTTCGTGATGGAGGGTCTCTGATGGGTCTAGCGCGTCAATAGGCGCGCACGGATAGCAATAATGAGGATTTGCAGATTTGCAACCACCGATGAGCGGGCCACGAGGTGCGTAATCTTGGCGGCCAAAGCGCATGGAATCTTGAATCGAAGGTTCTCTCGGGCGCCACTCGATCCACTACCTTGGAATGTGCATTGTGTTTCTTGTAGGAAAAGAAGAAGATGGACAACGGAGTCTAGATATCCCCATACACGCTAGTCCTATTCTAGAAGGTGTAGTCGAATCCATGGTTCTAGGGCTTTAACCCTTGCGCTAGGCTGAAATAGGATCATGCTTAGACCACTGCTTGGATGCCCCAGGTGTCTATTTTTGCCTTTTCAGCTTAAAACGCCAGCTTGGCAGCCACCACCTCGTGGCATTCCACTCTAGCTCCATAGACTCCCATGGTTTGTATATCTCAGATATCCCGAGTCTAGCGAGTCATACCATGGTTGCATTGTTGCATTGAGCTCGGCTACAAGATTCAGAGAGCATTCAACCATGGAAGCAGTCCGTATACTGAACATACTTGCGCTTTGACCCTCAAATGCCCAGCGGACAACGGAGATTGAAGATATCAGCCAATCACAATAGAGTGAGTAAGTGACCGGGCTTTACCGGCTTTCACTATAGATGCGGCTCCTTACTCTTCTGAAACCCAGCAATGCACGAGGAATGTTCTAAAGTGTTCCGATCATCGCCGCCGGGCATCCGAGGCATTGGAATTGCGGGAGCATGACAATGGGATTGAAAGGATTGCCCCCTAGTTCCAAGATTTGTTTTGAATTCCAAATGAGAACCCTGGGATTATGCAGACCCCACATGGAGTTCTCCATGCTTCCTCCCATGCATGATAAATTACCAACCCATATTTGAGCCTTGTGGACATTGTATCCGGAAAACTCGGCTTTCATTCGAGTCTGTAACTGAAACTATGCACTTGAATCGTATGGGTTCATCTCTGAAATGCCGATCCATTAGATTTAGACTCGGCCCTAGAAATCAATAACCCCCACCAGTACCAGCAGATGCACTTATTCACACCTCGGAGGGGGTCTCCACCTAGAACCAAAAGTCTAGAGCTGCAGGTTTTCCACAGTCCAAAATAGCCGGCTGCCCAGGTGCGTGGGGAGGCGATCTTCAGTAAAACATAAAACCACGAGGCAGCCTCCCCATCTCGTTCTCCCCCTCTTCTCTCCTTTAGCCTCCCCGACTCGATATACCGTCCATGTGGAGAGGCCTGCTCTTCGCGTTCACGGACCAACATGGCAGTGGACGATGACAGCCATAGCAAGGCTATCGTGATTGTCACTGCGATCTTTCTCGCCATTTCACTCATTTCCGTCGGTCTGCGCATTTTTGTTCGAACTCAAGTCGTTAAAGCATTCGGCAAAGATGACATCGTTATGGCTATAGCAATGGTTCTCAACCTCGCCTTTGCGATCTGTGGATTCCTGGGTGTGAAGTATGGAATGGGCAGGAAAATGATACATTTCGTGGGGCGGGAGGATGATTTCCATAAGGCTTTACTGGTAAGGCGTGCAATTGATCCTGATGGATTTTGCAACTTGATGCTAAGTTACTATTAGTGCTGGTGGCTGGGCCAAATCTTCTATGTCATTACTTGTGTCGTCGCCAAAGTGTCAATCATTATCAGTCTTCTGCGCATTACCGTTGATCGCATCCACGCATACATTCTCTACGCTGCCATCTCCCTCGCCACGGCCGTTGGCGTTATTTTCCTTTTCTTCACCATTTTCCAATGCAATCCCGTTCCCTTTTTCTGGAACCGCGATTCAGGTACCTGTATCAGCAACGATCTCCTCATCGACATCGCATACCTCTACAGTGCAGGCGCAGCAGTCACTGATCTGACCATCGGTCTTCTCCCTGTCGCATTAATCTGGAACCTACGCATGAACCGTCGCACGAAGGTTGCCATCGCCGGAATTCTCAGTGTGGGCTGCATGTAAGTCACGCAATTGACTTTGTGACAAAGTCCCGAACAATGCAGCTAATCCCCGTCTTTCCAACAGTGCGAGTGCAGCCGTGATTATCCGTATCCCATTCGTCAAGTACTATAAGAGCGAAGAATTCCTTTGTATGTTCCTTCAATCTACCATGGACCCGCTTGCCCGATTGGCTCCATCGGCTAATGCTAACTTACGATATAGACCAGACTTACCAGATCTCAATCTGGTCCAACGTTGAAGCTGGACTTGGCATCACAGCAGGATGTCTCAGTACTCTTCGCCCCCTCATCCGATTTCTCCGTGATGGCTCCTCCGCTGCACCAAGCCACAATATCCGCTCTCCCGGATCTTTCCCCTTATCCAGCAATGTGGCGCAATTCAACCGGAATTCACGCTCGAAGTATGAGGGTAATCGCTCAGATGTTGATCAGCTTTGGACGGGCAATGATCCCGAGGATTATCATGGAATCACAACGACGATCATGGGTAGTAAACACCCGAATCCTCGGAGTAGCAGTGAAGAGGATCTGAATCCAAATACAGGATGGAAGGTCGAGCGGTCCGTTCGGGTGTCTGTGCGCGATGATTGAACCGAGGCCTCTCCACATTCACGCCCGGTGGAGGGCTCTTACGTATTCTAATATGTGTACTATATAGTGATGACTACAGAAAAAGATATAATGTTCATAATGATTTAAATTTTGCTCCAATACAAAGTACATTGTAATTGAAAAAGTAATATGTGAAAGTTTTACATCTTCAACAGGATTTGCTTCTGCCGTTCTTCAGGTCCACAACCCCAGTTTATTCCCTGTTAAAGGCAAAAGATCAGACTCGGAGTGGCGCTAGTGGGTCTTTATTTGCCCGTAAGCGAAATGATTCTGGCCCGAAGGCACTCGATGAGGCATTGAGTCAAGCGACCGATGTTTCACTCTTGCTTATTGAACATTGGCAGTCTTTCGCCATCCAGCCACTTTATCCTTCAAGTTTATTCAACATGGCAACTGAGTACAAATTGCGTGGAAATGAGCACTTGGCTACTTCTCCATTGCACAGGAGTTCAATTGAAAAGCAACCCAAACGGGAAATAATACACCGGCACTGATCGCCACTAAGTATTGAACCTAAAGGTCCCCGACCAGCGGCCACTAGTGTGACACCCGAGCCTGTGGAGTACAGTGGTCGAGACTTTTTCAATGCCCAGGTGTGGAAGGGGTAACTCAAGTGTTCAAACCTTGGAATAGATTACTTGTACTAAAGTCGTCACTAAATCTTACCCCTGCAGAAACTAGAATCAGAACTTTGGAATCGGCACTATAGTTGAAGCCGATGAATCGATCACCGATGGAGCCAGTGTTTCATGAGTGGATGTCATCATTAGATATTCATGAACTGCGACCGTTCGTCGGCATTCAGTAACACACTAGCTATTAGATGCATGACGAAACAGATATGCAACAAGAGAGAAAGCTAGAGACCCGCTTCTGTTTCACTCCTTGACCTCCTCCTTAACCTCCTCGTGGACGAGACCTTCTTGCGAAGAGGCAGAGACAGCCTCATACGCATCAACATGTGTTGAGGAAAACTTGCGCGCGGAAACCTTGGTGGCGAATAGAAGATCCAACTCCGCGTAAGTGCGGTCTTTTGGTTCTGGGAGACGGAAGTAGGACCAGAGGAAGGCCATCAACGCTGTGGTACCCCAGAAAAATCCAGTCTTACCCGATGCGTTCCAGGCGGTGGGATTCATGAAGTATGGCTCCAGGACTTGGGAGACGACATTGATGACCTGGTATGCTGTTCGTGCAACGCAGACTGTCAGTGTGCGTAGGCGAACGGATGAGATTTCAGATACAACGGCGTAAGCGACCGGACCAACAGTCAAAGAATAGACAAACAACCAAATCATGCAGAGAGCTGCTTGCGCCCACATGGCCCCATTAGTAGACGAGGCGGCGCTGATAATGCCGACCAAGTAGAGTAGTGTGCAGAGAATGCCCTGGCCCCAGACGTAGAGAGTTCGTCGACCAAAATGAGTAATGAGGAACCATGACAGCAAGGTTCCAACGAAGCCGATGGAAGTACATCCAACTCCAAATTGGAATGCTTTACTAGTGCTCATGCCAGCTTGTTCGAAGAAGTAAGTAGGGGTGTAGGCGAATGTACTCCCGGCCATAATCTGGCCGATGAATGCGCAGCAGCAGATCTCAGTTCGGCGTAAGTCGACTCCCTTGAAGCATTCCACATAGGTGGTTCCTTCCTCGATCTCAGCTTCAATCTTAGTTGTGTGCACCATCATTGCTAGCTGTCCATTGATCTGATCCTCTGTCTTGGCACCCGCTAGCCGACGTAAACTGTGTTTGGCGTCTTCGAGTCGATCTTTGCGGACTAAATACCACGGGCTTTCAGGTGCGAGCCAGCAGATAACAATCAACGGCACGGGCCAGATCCATTGCAGACAGAAGGGAATCCGATACGACCATTGGTCGGGCCTGTTGACAAGAGCATCCAACACGCCTGATGCAATAAGCTGCCCGATAGCCCAGCAAAGGTTAACATATGTGGTCAGATAACCTCGGAGGTTGGTCGGGCAGACTTCAGAAGCGTAGGCAGGACCGACTGTTGCGAAGACTCCCCAGGAAAATCCACAGAAAATCTGACCGACCAGCAGAACAGCGGCCGAGTTGGCGAAGACGGTGATGAAAATGAAGCATGTCAACAGTGCGAGCGCCACAATCATGACACCTCGGTAACCGAATTTGGACGCGAAGTATCCGTTCATGATACCACCTGAAAACCATCAGTGGTGTTCTTCACCGAAGAGTTTGCTGGACAACTCACCAAAGATACAACCAACGGTACTAGCCATACTGAGACCCGACTGCCATGGGGCAGAAACCTGATAATCTTGCTCCGCCTCATACCACTGACCATACTTTTTCGTAAAGGAGGGATAGGCGTAGAAGTTTCCCATAAGAATTGTATCGTATCCCTCCATAATAATCGACATGGATATCAACATTGACCATGCAACGGCCTTGCGATTCTCGCGCAAGGCCTGCCACAACGTTTGCGCATGCTCTTCATCGGTAGCTTGTTTCGCCTCAATGATCGCACCGTGACCTAAAGTATCCTCAAGATGGTGCGCAGCGCTCTTCTCGATCGCGATCTCAGTCTGATTGGTGGTCGCCATAATTAATGTCGCACGTGGTGACTGTAGACCCCGGTATACCAATTCCTATCCCTAGTCTCGACAATCCCTCACGAGGGCCGGGCATGCCCAGAATATAAAACTTTCTTCCCGCCATGCTCCATCCCTCTTTCCACATGCCAGATTGAATCCCGGGGAATAATGTGGAGAAAGAGAGACCCAGAAAGGCATTCAGGCTAATCTGGTAATCAGATGAGAGGTCAATTGAGATGATTTAGCCACTCACATCGCGATGGTGGTCATTGTCTGGCCACAGACCGGAATGAGAGTATCACGCCAGACCAGAATTTTGCACCTATCACAGCGCTGCAATCCCTTTGAAGGAGACAAGTTGTGGAGCGAGATGGAGTAGCCCGTATTTTTGATTACTTTCTGGGGAAGCGAGGGGCATTAATTGAGAAGCGGTACTGTGATTGGGTCCGAGCTTCGATGGCGTTGACGCCTCCAAGGACAAAAAATGCGGCTATTCCCTTCACGTAAAGGAGCTTCGCCCCGAGAGTCTCCATAGCTGGCTTCGTGACCATAATAAGGCTGGGGTTAACATGCAATCGCCTCTTGTTTTTCATCGTCCCGATCCTTTCTTTCATTTTATCCCGGGGTCTCGGTCCGGGATGTTGGCCTTGACCAATCTAGCAGCTCAACTTGCCTGGTTTCCAATGACAGGATCCCGGAAAGCTGGTGTCTCATTAGCCGCGAAGCCGGATCATCTCGATATGATATATTGCTTTCAATATTATTTCCCGAGCCGTATGTGTTTTGATGCTAGCCCGCGGGTAAAAAGATCATCGAAGGCAAAGATGATCTCGTGCAGGGATTCACCGACGATCCGGGGGTTTCCACAGCCTCCGCATCTGAGCACAGACCTCCGAGTCGTTATGCTGTGAACGGACTATGTACTGATGCGAGTTTTATCCTCCCGAAATCCTGATTCAAATTTCAAAGAAAAGACCAAAAGACCATGATCGGCCCCCGCAGCTAAAATAAGATCGCTCCGTGTTTCCAACCCCGAGAGCCGTCAAGCTCATTCGGAATACCACGTGGGTATAACTTCCAAGGTTACCACTTATGCAGCTGTGCACTCAGCATATTCCGGTGGTCTAAGCACTTGAACGGACACCTGCCAGTGGAACCCTTGAATGCCAGTGGAAGCCGAAGAGCGATTAGAACTACCCCAGTCAAATTATCACTGTGGAAATACTAATATCCATGATGCTAGTGATACTAGAATAAATCGAATTTCACGTTGGCGGCAGATCCAGCGATGCTACTGGGTACAGGAGTATAAACACAAATACTAGCACCAACAATTGAAACGTGCTGGCATAAACCGTAAAAAGGTATTGGAACAGTGTAGGGTGATTTTTCATTTGGCTATCGTGGATGTGCGTATTATCGAACCTTATATAAATATCGGAGGTCATGAATGCCAAAGCCCACTCTCGAAAATGATAAACGGAGTGAAAGTTTGAATGGGCACTGGCATGTCTATATGAAATCGAGAGCTGAAAGTTTATTGCTCGCGTGCGAGTAGACCTTCGGCTTCCTGCGCATCTTCCGCTGGGCCACTGTGTGACTTCTCCAACACCTCGCCCATAGCAAGAGCCTCGCGACGGCCTTTATCGGCATTGACCATCCACACCAAGGGCATTGGCAATACAATGATGACTGCAATGAAGAAAAATCCCGATCGGACTTGACCAGTCGCATCAATGAGTACACCTACCACGGCGGGTCCGATGAAGGAGCTGCCTTTATCTGTAGCGGCATATAGCGCATAAAATGCAGCTTCGTTGCCAGGAGGGATTAGTAAACCAAAAAAGGAGCGGCAGTACGAAGCTAGACCACCAGATACAAGGCCATGGATGATTCCAAGTGGGAATATCTCCCATGGCTTTTGTAGACCAATGACACCCCAATTCTTGACGAACGGAATGTAGGCTAGCATTCCGTAAAGCGGAATAATTTCGAACATCGCGATGCAAACCAGGATTGTATGGTTAGGTTTCAGCGAAAATCTTCGAGACACATGAGGCCAGAGAAATGCGCCAGTCATGCCTGATAGCGTGACCGTGATTGACAAGAGGGCAACAGAGACAGTACTCATTTGCAACTCTGTGCGTGCGAAAAGGATTGCTGTACCAGAGACCGTAGCCATTGCATCTGATAAAAGAAACCATGCGACCAAGAAAATGATAACCTCGCGTAATTTAACGGCCAGTTTGATAGTCTGCCATAACGACCTCCATGCGAACCCCACGAGTCGCAACCACACACGCCACTTGGATGTACCTGGACTTGATGCTGTATCAAGATGAGGCCCAGGTCGAGTGCGTAGCCAGCGGCGAGAAACGAATGTAAATGCACACCACCATATTCCAACTAACAGCAAAACAAACCGCATCGGGAGCGTCGCAGATGTTTCAGAAAGCTTAGTTTTGGATAATACGACCAGTAACAAGATGCTGATTATTTGGACAAACACCGCAGCGAAATATCCCAAGCCAATTCCTTTAGAGGAGATTTTCGTAGAAAGCTGAAGCTCCGGAGCAGAGCTCTGGTCCTTGCTTTTGAGACCCTCCTCTCTAGATTGAATATCGGGTCCCATCGGGTCCATCCCGTCGAGGCTATCAGCGTCGTCCCAGGTGTTCCATTCGTCGTTTTCGGCGTTATGACCACGATGCAGGCTCGACATTTCTTCACCTCTTCTACCTTGTTGTTCCTGGATAGAGGGATCATTGGCTACCAAAACAGGTAGGAATGAGTTAAGAACGACGAATGAGGATCCGAGGCAGGTGACACCAATGACGACCAAGATCGAGCCGATGATATACATGGATGGCGCGATGAGCACAAAGAGCATGCTAGTAGCTGAACCGATAAACCCGAAGGACAGCAGTAAGGTTTTCCGGTTATTTTCTATAGTTGTTAAGAAAGATCAAGGGTTAGTGGTGCACTGAGATAAACCAACGGCGAGCTTACCATAGTCAGCCAATGCGCTGAACGAAATCAATGTCAACGCCTGTATGAGAACCGCCAAAGAGAAAGTGTACATGGCAAAGCTAGACGTCGTTACTTGAACGCCCATCACTCCGACCATACACTGTTCATCAGTCTGTGTGCCATTTGTTGGTGCTCCGGCGCCCCAGCAAGGCAGGTGGCTTGTCTGCAACGTGCCATGCTCGCGGGCGAGTTGCTCCAGAGTAAGAGGGAGAAAAGATCCTATTCAACTGTGTTAATATACAAGTGGGCGAAGCTCCGAGGTTTGGTGATCACTCACCTACACCACACACCGCAAAAACTTCGGCCGCGATGCCGTATGCATACCAGCCGAGAATCTCACGGTGAGTCGTTGGTGTAGTATCATCCCCGGCATAGCGCGGCGGCCTCTGCTGGGCCCCTTCTACGGGTTCAGAGGAGGGCCTAAAAGCTGCGAAGATAGACGACAGCATGAAGCAGAGGCAGGGTTGAAAGTGAAAAGCTTGCAATCTCCATCGTGGTGGATTTCATTCCGGATGACGACGGAAACGGGGCGGGGACGCACGATGCCATCATTGTTGATCGCCAACGCCCAGGAACCCCAGGGCGGACCCACTTTTCTATTTCCGGCAAGGCGTGAGGATATACTTCAAACCCATTGACACCTGGCAGGCAGACAAAACGAAATAGGAATATTGAAGGAAGGAGAGGATCAGATAAAATGACATTCGCTTTGTTAGACGATATGCAAACTAGACAAACCAGGCAAAATTGTCGAGTCCCAGGCTCTTGCCGTCTCCGGACCGGAACCGGGATCGCGCCTGCCTAATGAAGTATTTCGTCGATTTTGTGTTATATATATTTTTTGCTTCACATTTCGCGTCTCTTGTTGTTTCTCTCCTTCCTCTCTCCGCGCGTCAACTCTTTTCATCCACGAACAACCCCCTCCATCGAGTCCTTCACCATGTCTGTCGTTCTCCATTACATGGTCTGGTGTCTGGGCAGACTGTTCTACCCTATCCGTGGCCATGACTCGCGCCAGTTCATCTACTGCCCCGCCTTCAAGGACATTCCGAAGCCTAACATGACCCTGGAATGTGAGGAATGTGGCCCCTCCGGCTCCAAGCTCCTTCTCCACCACACCAGCCTTGCTGAAGATGGCATCGGCTCCATTCCCGACTTGAAGTGGACTCCTCCCCAGGCTACCGAGCCAGTCAAGGAATACGTCTTGATCTGCGAGGATATCGATCTCCCAATCCCTTTCCTTGTCATCCACCACGGTCTCTTCTGGGGTATTGATGCCACCAAGTACAACCATGTCACCTCCATGCAGACCTCGGTCCCTGAGAACAGCCCTCGCTGGAAGACCACCTCCTCCTGGAATTATGTTCCCAACCTTCGTGGTGCTGCTTACATTGGCGCCAGTCCTGTTCTTGGCCACGGTACTCACCGTTATGTCTTCACTATCGTCGCCCTCAAGGATGCCTTGCAGTTTGACAATCCCGAGAAGGTTACCAAGTCCGACATCAAGAAAGCGATCGCTGGCAAGGTCGTCGGATGGGGTCAGTGGACCGGCGAGTTCGAGAAGCCTTGGCCTCAGTAGACTCGCTCTGCTCTCTGCGACTACCTTCGTTGAAAGAGACAGGTGGAATTCAAAAATTGGGAGGCGTTCAAGTTTGCGACCAAAGGAGTCAAAAGTTTCAAATATGTTTACCAATGAGTGGTTGCTTTTCTTTATCTTCTGGCGTTGATTAGTCGAGATCTCTTTCAAGTTGTCCTCTGTCTTGAGTGACTTGAAGATGAGCTTACATTACGATATCCAACAATCAAAACACTTCAATTACTTACAATATTGAATTGTCATTAGACTATGCATGTTCTAAATGCTTCAAATAACTCTATTAGTAGTACTAGTAGCACCCACCACAGGTATCAAACCTAATATTTGGAATAGCTAAAACGTTTATTCAATTCTTGTGATACTACACATAGTAACAAACAAGTCCTATTGGCCGTTCCACGCCTTCAGCTTTGAAGCCATAGGCTTCATCCAACAGCCATCTTAATTTTCATCATAATAAGTTGTAGCCTCCGATCGGTCTCCATAATCATAAGTAACCTGCCTCGTGACAAGACCGCAGTCAAATGCTGCTGCATACAAACACGTATCCTCCGAATCGTAAGTAAAAGCATGGATAGACGAACTTGCAAAACCTGTCTAATGAAATATGATCTTTCCTCCAACGGTACTCTGAGTCCATCAATGATTAGGGGACAGACATCAACGTGGGACTTGTATCCACCCGGATGCACCTGATCAGCAGAGATATTCTCCTCGTCCATACCTGACCTGGCTGTACTTGCAATGACATCAAGTGTAGACAATAGACTATCGATAGTCACAATTATAATCATCAGCATGTTAGCCTGAACCTCGGACTGTGAGCACATCTTGCATTCCAGAATACACTCTGTCTGAAGAAGTAAATCTTTTTGACATGCGACAATGCTGTCAATACTGCATGATCCATCTGGGCCGGCGTGAAGACCTGATCGTATAAGTTCGCTCATTGCTTGTTTGTAACAATTGCAACTGAAACTGAGGTTATTGTCAAGTGGATTGAAAAAGTCTGGTTCTTCGGGTGAGTATGTTTCGCTCTCATGGCTTGTGCTCGGGGACTGAAGTTGGCAGTAATTCAATGTTGAATGATCTAATACGGAATTGCTCGGTTGATGGCTTCGATCCAAATTCCATGGGTCTGAAACAGGCTGCATTTCGAACTTCAATGATGTGGATTCGTATATCCATGGTGATGATTCGTTTTCTTTCAGTTCATGAGATACCAGATGCTCCGAATTGTGGAAGCCTTTCGCATCTGGATCAAAACCGTGGCTCATTTCGAGTCCCGTTGAAATAACTGGAAAATAAGGATCTCCAACCATGTGAGAAGGTAATGATCCCGGGTGTCTCATATATTCTGATGAAGCGTCAAATGTATCCTCTGAATCAATAGTATCACCATATGCTTCTTCAAGTTGGAAGGCTGAATTGCTGGGTCCGCCGGTAGAACGACAAGACATGAGGTCTTGAAGCCATGTCTCAGATGTGAAGTCCATTTCAAGTGCTATGAATTAGTGAGATCAGCGGACCCGTGGAAAATTTCTCACGAGGTATCAAACATACTGGAACATTCATCCATCTTTGTCTCTGCCGAGATGGGTGGGTATTGCTCATCTTCAACTTTCACATTGGTCTTACTTGCTCGCAGGCGGACTAAAGTTTCAGAGGTGTGTTTCTGTACTTTTTTGCGCGGAGCCTTTCGTGTCTTTTTCCCCAGCTCGGGACGATCTAATGTCTCGGGTGATGAACTGCCCCCTTGTTCATCCAAACCCGATCGAGGTTCCTTCTTCTTTGCTGGGCGCCCCAATCGCCGGGACACACTATATATACACTCGATATTGTGCTTCTGACAGCGACGACATGAAGGCTTCTCATGACTGCAGCGAATCTTGGCTTGCTGACATGCATTACATGTGGAGCGAACCTTGACACTCTTGGGCATTTGACCCGTTCCACCTTTAGCTTGCTTCGATAAGCTCATTGTGAAAATTCAAGTAAGTTAAGATTGAACACTTATTCATGGGGGAATCTTCAAAAACGGAGACTCGAACAAAATGTCTCAAATAATGGAGGTCGCAGCGGAATTATTGCCACCACAGACGCCGTTTATCTACTCGAGTTCCTCCCCCTATCAGCCGCTACCTCGGACCTAAGATCACATTCACGACCCAATCTCTTTCCGAATTCGTGAGTCGGACTTGACTCTTCGATCTATCTACTTCTTGGATACTCGGGTGCAAAGTTAAAAGTTACATCCGGAGACCCCGTGTTGACAAATGGGTCTGTCCCACCCGACCCCGATGGAATGCTCCGTGTGTGCGTTGGCTGCGAATTTGAGTAGTTCCATGCACCTGTACCGGCAGGAGACAGAATTTCAATTGGGAAATAGCTCCACGACAAGTATCTCAAAGGGTCCTGAAGTAGGGTCTTTGGCAGGCGATGGTACGGTATTTCAATTTCGATGGAATTTGCCCTACGATATCCCATGCGGATGCCTACCTATCAACCTATGACGAATGATGAGATATATCGCGACATGATTTAATAGGCATTTTATGACTTTCTGAGAACATCCTTGAGAATATCATACAGCCATGGAGGCATTTCGGACCCTTACTGCGAAATCTGGATGGTGGCAGAGCCTCCAAAGCTGTTATATGAGATATTAGGCTTTGAAATTGCGCCCCTGTGTCTGAATCTAGTCAATTCTGATTTCATCATCCAAGCCCTGCTTATTCCCAACTATCAGCTTCAGAAACTGCATCATAAGTGGATTTTCCATTGGTGCCCAATGTCAGCAGTGTGTTCAACTCCCAAGAAGACTGCCCCATTTCAATGATAACGGTACCTTTCACGTTCACCAAACAGGCAATAGACAAAATCGAGTAATTCTTCACGAGCCGAGGAAGTCACATGCTGGTCAGCATATCAGTCCCGTCAACGTCCGTATTTGGGTACAGAGTACAGACACAGAGAACGGGAGGCAAGGCACGCATCCGCCAAAGTGGTCGCTTCGTCCCGCTCGGCGAATTTGATAGCTCGATTGGATTCGATTCAAGATTCGTCAGGTAAAACGGATCAGATAAGCTATCCACGAGGATTAAGTGACCAGCAATGAGGTGTTTGTGTTTGATTAGCTACGTTCTGGGTTAGCTATTCTTGCTTTCGTACCGGAAGCTTGCTCCGGGATAACCCCCGATGAAACGAGTATTAGTACTCCCTTGTACATGTTAAGAGTCTACAAGGACCGGGTAATGAGAATCATATGTAAGTTCGAGCACTTCACCCTTCAGGTTGATTTTTCAGGGTTCATGGGCTTAAATAGTATTCGCTTACATGGATCATGATAGGCTCAGACTTCTATGGGCAAATTGGTTTGATCCATCATGCCCAGGTGATGACAGTACACATGTGGTATTCAATGGATGGATCATGATAAAGCTATCAGCTATCTTTCATCTGGAACTGAACCTTTTACTCGTGAATACTATAAACCTTTGAATTCGCTTTCAAAGCTTGCATGATATTTTATGACCACCTGCACTATTGGTAGAATCTGGAGACGATATGTTCCAAGGTTGGCTATTATTCCGAGTCGTAGTAAGAAAGTCGTTAATTAATCCTAGAACCAATGGAGCCCGCCCATATGAATTATTCTAATCTCAAGTTCCAGGAAATATTAATCTTGCAATGAATCTACTGCGGCATGTGCTCGAAGGGGTGTTCCAGTGTCTCCTGGCAGAAAGGAAGCTTGCTGACAGTCCAGATCTCGGTATCCTAAGGAAATTATTAGCCCCACCATTTAGCGCGTTCGAATATACCCTACGTACCGGCTTCAGGGTCTTCTTGATTTCCGAGTCCAGGGTACCAGCCTTCAGAGCAATGATCTCAGGCGCCGCATCGGGATCATGGGCGATCGGGGAACCACACTCAGAGCAGAAAATTCGGTGAACAGCCATGCCGGATGAGCCAACACCAGCCCAGGACTTGGTGGGGCCGTTGATGGTCAGAGTGGCCTTGGGAACGACGGCGACCAGAGCTACAACGAAAGCAATTAGAATTTTTCATCATAAATTTTGGATTTGGAGCTTCATACAGTAGGTGGAACCACTCTGGCGCTGGCAGTCATCGCAGTGATCGTAAGCAGTGAGCAGAGGCTTGTCAATGTCGGCAGAGTAAGTGACCGCCTTGCAAAGGCAGTGTCCAGTCAAAGGCATGATGAAATCGATTCTCGCAAGGTTCTCAATAATATCAAGGGGGGATAGTTCTCTGGTAAAGTTGGGGACCTTGAGGGGAGAAGAGAGTGTATTTAAAGGTAAGTGGAGGCAGCTTTGACTTCCCTTTAACTCTTGACCCAACAATCTCAGCTCTCCAAGTCAGCGCTACTCACTCCTCCCCCTACTTCCTTCTCACTCCTTTTACTGGATCCAAATGAAGCTGCATGTTGCGTCATACTAGAGTCAATTCCAAATTCCGCATGACAAATTGTTCCCAGCCCCGCCTGCCCCGCCCTTCTATTAGCTCACGACTTGGGACTTACTTTCTAGCTACATGATGTGCCTTTCAGCCACGCCAGTAGTAATGTGAGATAGCATTCGAATTTGGAACGAGAACTGAGTTTCGCACAATGCGTATGTGCAGGTCTAGTGTCTAGTTTCTCAGGTTCGTCCTCCCGTCTTCAGTCAGAATCGGGATCTTCTCCGCGAGTGGTGTTTCAATGCGACGGGAATGAGGACCCCACTGGTACGAGGTTATCGGATCATAATCCTCGTGGGGGTTTCAGAGAAAATTCAGAGGGAATAAGCCCGAGAGCAGCAAGACAATGCGCCTTCAAATCCTCCCACTGACTTCCGGCATACATGTACATGACTGATAAGCCATGGGGCCAGTGAAATGGCTTCGATGACTTTGGATGTATCAAGTAGCATCGAATGCATCGGGAAGTCTTCGGATGCTGGCAATTCAGTAGCTCACAAGGGGGAATGTGCGCAAGTGGGAAGCACTTCATCCGGATGTACTCCGTACTGGTTATGCCGGTGGCTGCTCTACTCGGTGAGCGGAGTAGTGAGCTGCATCTGAAAATTAATTCTTACGGCATGACAAATTCCTTTGAGCTGCAGCGAACAAGTCAATTCAGCAGTATCAAGCGTGTGGCATTTGGTGCATTTGGTACCATAGCCTCGGGCATATGTGCTGGGCCAATGCGTCGATCCATTTCACTGCGGATCCAGTAAAGTGGATCAGGGCCACACTTGGACCCCAAACTTTGCATGCATGACCATGCTCAGCCCGAGCTATTGATAGTGCTCATGTGGGCTCTTTTGAGGGGAAACATGTAGCCTCAATGACTCGAGACTATTTGCATTATCGCTTACTCGACTCCTCTTTTCTGAGACAGGCTGGATCGTTCGCTTCCCAACAAAACTGCATGCAGATCTGTGTACAGATGTCTTCTTGTTATTCGTCCTTATATACGTTGTAGTATTTGAATTTTATTTACTGATATGTTCAAATGTCCAGCTGGGCAGTATCGGTGTACAAACTGGCACCGGATGCTACCAGATGTCTCGGCGGACATTCTCGATCTTATCCGCAGCGCTCTATGCAATACGATCAACAAATAATTCATTCAATAGCTCATTGAGAGGTCTCAATATCTCACTTACCTGCATCTGGGCCGCCATTCCCTGTCGCGGGATTTGACCGCCATACACCATTGATTCAGCCCGTTGCGCCTCTCGAGCATCGTCCTTTGTCACATACACCGGCATTTCAGTCGGCACAGGAGAGATGCCAAGGATCTCGTTCCGATCTGCAATTGAGCGCACCTGTTGAGATACAGAGCCTCTCCCGGGAGGACGACCAAATGCTCGACCCTTTTACCAGTTAACATATGCATCTGAGTTGGGATGTAAGAAGCCAGGCTTACTTCGGCCGCTTGCATCTCCTTTGCATCTTCATGTGTAATATGACTCTGCGGTTTCCAGGACACTTCATCGAACTTATTATCAAAGTTCATTTGTCGCATAGCGAGACTTTGTGCGGTCGCTGCATCGTGATCAGTGGTGACGAGCTATGGGCGTCGATACCAAGGTCAAGTAGACTCACCGGCTGGTCCGCCCCGCAACGGGCCGCGTCCAGTTAATTCACTTTCAGCATGAGAGATGGTCGACACATCTCCAGGAGTGATTCTCTGTCCAGCCTCTACCGCTTGCTTGAGATCAGCAACAGATGGAAGATCGACGACCATATTTGCTTCTAAGCAATATCCAAGTAGATTCCAGATGTCCCAGTATTGTCTCTGATTTCGATGGCTATCGTGAGTATTTGCCACGTTGTGCTGGGGGATATATAGAGGATATGGTGGCTCTGATGTCACATTTAGAACATTCTTTCTCGCCGCGCGCCATCGTTGTGGCGCTGCCACTCTGGGGTAAAGACAGATAGATAAGAACTCAGTGGAGCAGATTTGAGTAATGAACCAGAGAGATGGAGATAACCAGGTCGGAGTTTGGAAAATTCGGTATTTGGGTACTGAGCACAACCTAAGAATGGAAGCTATCGCCACCAGGGGCGTGGATTAGTTGACCCAGATCCTTGGGTTCCTAGGTGGGCAAGAGCTCGATCACGAACAATCATCAAATCCAGATGTCCCATGATATGTTCTGGAAATCGAATTATCAGTATCTCTGTTGCACTGCCATCCCCATCACCTGCACCTATCCTACCTACTCCGTACCCCCTCTTACACAACATGGAATGACAAATTCTGCAAAGCTGCACTTACCCGTCAGACACCATCTTCCAACTCCACGAACTGCGGGGTTCTTTAAAGAAGATTTATAGCTCTCACCGAGTGCGACGACCCTTGACATCACATATATCCGGATTGAAGGAAGTAATCGCACAAACTGGAGGGGTTAAAGCCACATCGTGTGCTCTTGGTGATACACCAAATTCCCTGCGATGGCCTCTTTGGGAAACCCCCGAACCTCGGTATAAGCCATAGACATGGATGCTATTTTGTAATTCTTCAATTCACCCAGGCAGGCAACACTCAGTTGTGTATCGTTTCACCGAGTCCAGCAAGCAGTGCGAACAGTTGGAAGTCGTATTGACCTGGTCTCTGCTGTGCAAGTCGTACTCTGTACTATTGCCCTGTCGGGCTTGTCATGTATTGTTATGCTGGTTATTCCTTGAGGCTGTAATTTTCAAGTTTCGAGCTCCATTATCACATGAGGCTTAATAAACAAATACTGACAACGACCGAGGTAGATTGTGAAATATTTGAATATTAGAAGTTGAAGAGCTATACAGCTCCCTGTACTCTTATCATCCAATCAGCGGACAGGATGATGCCGGTTCCGGTATTAATTCCCTTGAAATCCTCCCGGTACCGGAAAACCCCCCTCCATTCTCACCTCCAGAGGTCGAGAATACCTTGTCATCATCAGTCTATCAACCCGGTTACGCTTGATTCTAATTACAGCCAATCCCGCTTGTCATCTGAACCCCCTTGCGAATGACGACGTAAGGATAGTGACCCAGTCATACCCTCACAATAGCTAATATGGTGCACCGCAGGCCGTTGAAGAAAGGGAAAAAGGCGTGCACGGAGTGTCGTCAACAGAAGGTAAAAGGAGGAAAAAACATAGATTACCAAATTTTCAATCTCATACTGATCTTGTATAGGCGAAATGTGATGTGTACTTGAATCCGGATGAGCCTTGTACTCGATGTCGCAAGGTGAAGGCACAATGCATCATTTCAGACCCCTTCAAGAGAGAGCATAAGCGCAAGTATGCATCCCAATTCATATTCATCTTTGGTGATAATTCTAATTGCACACCAGGCGTCTCTCTGATCTAGAGCGCGAGTCAGCGGAGTTGCGCCAAAAGCTTCGAACCTCACAGTCTGCTGATCCCCACCCATCCCCGATTGCCCTATTGACGGCTGCAGCGGAGATGGGGGTCCATGCAGGCCCACGAAGCGACACTCTTTCAGGCCCCTCGCAGGTTTCCCCGGAGTCTTATCCACTACAGCTGCTAGCTCCAAGTAGCTTAGGATCAGGTACACCGGGACCGGCATTGGAGAATGCCAGCCATGTGACGTTATCAAGGACCCTGAATGGTGTGGAGGTGTCTAGTGAAGAGATCGATGATCTCTTTTCAATGTAAGTCCACGTTGCTGTGAGCACTATTAGTAGCATTTCTAATATGATGCAGATACTTCCGGCACTATGCTCAGTTCATCCCTATTCTTGACCCCAATACCCGGCCCAATGCCTACTATGCGCAATCACCTTTCCTTTTCTGGGCTATCATAGGTGTAGCATGCCGGATATACCCCCGGAATCCAACCCTCCTTATGGCATTGGCGCGCAGCATTGTTGAAATGGCCTTACTATCTGCACTTTCCACATCACCTCCATGGCATACAGTACAGGCATTTTTGCTGGTCTTGACATGGCCATTTCCCAAAGGTGATCATCCCGATGTATCATTGCCTCTGGCTGGCACCATGCTTCATATTGCAATGCAAAATGGTCTTCACATCCCAATGTCAAGTCATGAATTCTTTCGTGTTAAGATGCCGGCGCCCTCAGAGTCTGATTTGCAGCGTCGGTCGGAATTATGGGCACTTTCCATGGTTGTATATCAGCAGTGAGTTCCCTCGTTTCAAGGTAAAACTGAGAAGCAATAGTTAACACTGGATAGGGTCTCTATGCAAAAAGGACATTTGCCTCGAATAAACCAGACTCAAGACCCAGCACAGCGGCAGTTGATGATCGATAAAATCTCACCATTGATGGCGCTCAAATTACGGAGTCAGGAACTGATACGCCGTTGCTGCGAAGCTGTTCTAGAGAATGGACTACGCACCATGTCTTTGGAGCAGGAAAGATCCCTCGACATTCTGCTTTGCACGTACGAAACCCAGGTAGACGAGTTGGAGCTAGAAGCGGTGACTGGTAACTGGGTCCCCAATCCATGACCTCGAATTTTTGCATCTAACAATCTATAGATGACGAAAGATTTACCATCTTCCTTTGTCGCATGTCTGTCCAAAGCTTCCACTTTTACAAAACTCAAACACTGGTCTCCAGCGCCTGCTTCCCACGTGTCCTAATAACCGCCTGCAATCTCATCGACTACATTCAATCGCTTATCGACCGAGTGCAAAGCTTAGCCATGGCTCCCTCCCAAATGCAATTCTCAGTTCTCCTAGCATCATGTTCTCTGATGCGAATCTTAAAAAGTCCTTCCGCATCACATGGCCTCGAGACCATTCGTGCCCGCGCCTCTCTTTTTACCGCCATCAACCTTGCAAAACAAATGTCCGTTGATAGTGCCGACCTTCCATCCAAAACCGTGACTATCCTCAACGCACTCTGGAATAGCACTAAGGCCTTCCGGAAGGCCGATGGGTCAGAGTTTAATGCTCTTCGTATCCGCGGTCGCCTCGTTGTGGGCACTGTCATTGATACAATATGGTGGTGGCGAGATGAATATGATCCTCCGACCCGGATGCGGTCTGTTATTGAGCCTATTAATGGCACTGTATATTGCCAGTCACGCTCATACGCTGCAGCTGATTCCGGCCATGTGGGTGTAGGCCTTGACTCAATCCAGCAAGATCCAATGGGGGCTGCTCTTAGCCAGGATGCCTTTCTTCTTGATGAACAGTTTCTGGCGGATTTTGAGTGGGCATTGGGGGATGATTCACTGTTCTCGCTGGATTCCATGCCTAATACCTGGCCTGTGGCAAATAATATGCTATAGGGGCCTGTGAGAGCTTTATTTCTCAGAACCGGGTGTCTTCGATCTAGACAGAATCTCAATAAACGATTTACATAATACCCAAGAAATACCTAAGCTGTGGACGACCTGGACATGATATTCTCACCCACCTGGGCAGTATAGTGAGGCATCATGTAGTCAAAACATCTACGAAGTTTTATATGTCTCTTGGCATAAAACAAAATTCTGCAAACAGTTGAACGTTGAGCCTTCACACCCATGAATCGATCACTTGTGTGACATGGGGCTAATTGTACTTGATTCATCCTCCTGCAGATCTATGCTTCCGAATAGTATTTCCTTTGATTGCCCCATACTATGCATATGCAATGGAAGATAAACGGAGGAACTACAAATCAGGATCACCTTCCAAGGTTGGGCTTTCGAGTCTATGGCAGCTTTGAACTGCTTACTCCTACCTAGTTGCATTTATAGCTGTACTTGGTATACTACCTGGGCATCCATGTCACTGGCAGTGGAGGGTGTACAACGCTGGAAGCTTCGAAATGTTTCAAGGTCACTTATGATTTGACACCTAAACAGAGACATCTTGGTTATTTCCAACCTCTATATCTAGAAGTTTCAGATCTAGAAACTCCGAGTCGACAACATACCATCGGGCTGACTCGGTCATCGAAAGTCGGAATCAACTCAAGTTTGAGCTACACTGTATCGCCCTTTCCTTCCGAGACTCTCCCCTCTTCCTTCTCCCACTTCCAAATCTCACGTTCGAAATCTTACATTTCTTTTCCCTGCATCTATTCTCAAATATCAACTTTGAAAGTAAGCCACGGCCATCTGTCAGCTGTTTGGGGCATTGAAGTTGCCTCATCGATGCTCGGTTGGTTTCTGCTCTCACCATCTTCTTCCCAACCTACATCTTTCTCTCGCGCTTCAAACAAACTCCAAAGTTTCACAATATTGATGCTTAGGACCTCTTAGTCTTTCCGATTTCAAGCGTCTCCCTACTGACGGTCTCCATAGTCTGTTCCCCGCACTCGGTGTGTGAGGCTACAGTTTCAGTGCTCATCTCGTTATTGACTGCGGACGAAAAGAAGAATCCCCATCAGCGTCTTTTGACCTTGAGAGCTATCTGTGCCTTCTTCCTTAAATCACAGCCGTCGCCCTTGATCTCTCCATCCATTCCTCCACTCTCATCAACTCTCCTAGCAAACGTGCGCAATTGCGCCTGAGAGTCATCATGGACAACATCACACACGACATCGAACTCAGACATGATATGACACATTATCCTTCAAAGATCCTTGAGGAAAAGGAAGAGTCTAGTGCGGATCATGTTCCTAATGTTGCAGCTAACGGGAAAGCGCCCGAGGAGGTGGAGCAACAGCTTCATGACTTGCAGCAGCACCATCACTGGGACCTCAATTTACCCGACGATGTAATTGACGAGGTCCACGACGCGCTGACTACAACGGATTCACAGAACCGGACTCGATTGGCTCATGCTCTTTTGGACAACTCACCTTACCCTGAAGTACGCGCTGCCGTCACCAATATCGATGAGGGAGGTCATAGCAACACCATTCGTGCTTGGGTTCTCGGGCTTCTCTTCACTACCATTGGATCTGGACTTAACTCACTGTTCTACCTGCGTCAGCCGTATATCATCATCCCATCTTACATTGCCCAGGTTTGCGTGTACCCCATTGGCAAGGCGTGGGAAAGATGGATTCCGAGCAAAGAGTTCAGCTTTTTTGGCATCAAGTGCAATACGAATCCAGGTCGCTTCAGCAAGAAGGAACATGCTCTTGTTGTTATCATGGCGAATGCCACCTTCGGGGGTGGGACTGCCTTTGCCACTCTTGTCATTGTGGCACAACGGAAGTTTTATCATCAGCGCTGGGGCTGGGCATTTGAGCTTCTACTGTGCATTAGCAGTCAGATGCTTGGGTTTGGTATATCAGGGTTCTTCCATAGATACCTGGTAGCCCCTGCGGCCATGATATGGCCATCAAATCTTATCAACACCTCACTCTTCAATGCATTGCACGATCATTCAGAGAGTGATCCACAGATGGCCTCAGGGTGGAAGATCGGTCGATATCGACTATTCCTCTGGGTGATGCTGGGATCGCTTTGTTGGTACTGGCTCCCAGGCTATATCGCACCTTTTCTCAGTATCTTTGCCTGGGTTACCTGGATCAAGCCCCAGAGTGTGGTCATCAACCAGCTGTTTGGGGGTATGACGGGACTTTCGCTGATTCCAATGACATTTGACTGGACACAGATCTCGGGATTCAACTTCTCACCTCTCATTTCACCTTGGCATGCGATTGCGAACACATTGATTGGGTTGGTTCTGTTGTTCTGGATTGTTACCCCAGCTGTTCATTACTCAGGCTTATTCAGCGCGGAATATCTTCCCATCATGGATTCCAGTATCCGTGACAATACTGGTCATGCGTACAATGTCTCTAGGGTTCTGACGCCAGAATTCACGTTGGATACGCAGAAATATGAGAGCTATTCGCCGTTATTCCTTCCAACCGCGTACATGCTGAGCTACGGACTCAGCTTTGCTGGCACTGTAGCCGCACTTGTTCATTGTGGCCTCTTCTACGGCACAGACATCTGGTACCGGTTTCGTCATGTTGGCCGTGAGGCAGAAGATGTGCACAGCCGGCTAATGGCGCGTTTCAAGCCTATCCCACTTTGGTGGTATGGGACGGTCACTGTGATTATGTTGGGTATAGGCCTTGGTGTAACCCAGGGTTATGACACTCACTTGAGCTGGTGGGCATTCTTCGTTGCCGTCTTGATGTCCATTGTGTGGTGGCTTCCTCTTGGGATTATCTATGCAACTACCAACATATCTATCGGTTTAGGCGTCATCACTGAGTTTGTCTTTGGTCTTATGCAGCCTGGGAAACCAATGGGTATGATGCTTTTCAAGACATACGGTTACATAACCATGAACCAGGGAGTTTCATTTTTATCAGACTTGAAATTAGGTAATGTTTGAGTTATTCTATCTTTGGGACGTGACTTGCTGACTATTTCTAGGCCACTACATGAAGGTCCCTCCACGTGTCACCTTCGTTGCACAGATGGTCGCCTGCTTTTGGGCGTCGATTATCCAAATCGCAACGACGAATTGGGCTCTTGGGACAATCAAAGATGTCTGCACCCTCCAACAAGAAAATCACTACACCTGTCCGAACGGTCGGGTCTTCTTCAATGCCTCCGTAATTTGGGGAGTCATTGGGCCCAAGCGAATGCTCTCCAGGGGTCAGATGTATTTTCCTTTGGTATATTTCTGGGTCGCCGGCCTTGTCCTCCCCATCGTACTTTACATTGGAGCCCGCGTTTTCCCACGCAGTCCCATTCGGTACATCTCTGCGCCGATCATTTTTTCTGGCTGCAGCTTGATGCCACCTGCCACTCCGCTCAATTATCTCTCCTGGGGAATTGTTGGCTTTATCTTCAACAAATTTATCCGAAACCGCTACCGAGGCTGGTGGATGACATACAAGTATGTATTCTTTAATCTTTTGTGTCGACTAATGTTCAAGCTCCCATCCGTTGAAGCGGGAGATATGTCTTTACCGTTGTTAACATATATCTCTGTTTAGCTACATCGTATCCGCCGGTTTGGATATTGGTCTCGCAATGGGTACGATCTTGATCTTTTTGACCCTTACCTTGACTGATACCGACTTTCCAAGTTGGTGGGGTACCAGAATTGCATCAGGGACTTTGGATACCACTGGACAAGCCATCCAGAAGATTCCCGCTCCAGGGGAAACGTTTGGTCCTTCCAAATGGTAACCCTCACGCCTGGAAACCTGAGATATTCCAAGTTTGAAACTGCTTTTATTTGGTTTTATCCAAGTTCACGATATTTTTGATATTCTTCGCTTGTTCTCTTATCTGCTCCATATTTCATATTCCCCATTTCGCGCTCCACATTTCACAAATTCACATTTCTCGGGTTTCATTCACTATTACTGATTTCAAAACTCTGCCTTGTTTCGTTTTCTCTTTCGTTCAAATGTTGGATCACCTTACGGATGGATGAAACATGATACCCCTGGTGAAGGGTGGTGGTAGTCCATTTTACAGCGTCTACATGATCTTAACTTGAATCAGCTATCGTGGAATTCAAATTTTCTATTTGTTTTCCAAGTTCTCCAAATCATTACTCGAACCGAGTTTTCAAATACGAAATTCACATGATGTCCTGGATAGTAGTATCTTCTATATTTCTACTATACTACATGCTAGTACTACCACTAGTAGTGGCGATACTATCGGGATAGGCAAAGTCGAGGTGACGGGGACCCATTCAGATGTCATGGCTCCGGATCACTGGCATCAAATGGCAGGGCTGAATGGAACATTTGAATTTTAAAATATGTGAGAATCAACTTGAACTTGAAACTTGAATGTGCAGTAAATTGAAAGTAAATGTATATACATCGTAAATTGCCTCAATGTAAGAGAATCGAAGCATTTCTCCAAAGAGTAGTAAGATCACATGAGTCGAGTCCAGGTGTCATAATCGCCATACAAGATCATCAACAAAATGCATAAATATCGCCTTATCAGGCGAGGCTCACAAAGACCTTTTAAGCACGGGTTCTCCGGCGCATACCAACCTGCAAGCCCAAAGGCTTCCTCAAGAATCCCTCGCGGGTCTCCATAGGGAAGTCCTGCTCAAGCTGGAACTCAAACAACCGGAAAACTGTAGCTCCCATAACAAGCAGCTCCATCTCCGCAACGTTGCGTCCAACACAAGCTCGGGGTCCATGGCTGAAAGGAATGAACGCAGCCTTTTGTCTAGGGGTAAGACGCTCGGGACTCCATCGCTCAGGAACGAACTCTTCAGCATCGGGTCCCCAGATCGCCTTGCTGCGGTGAATAGTGTAACTGGGGACACTGAGAACATCACCGGGTCCGAAGACGTGTCCCGAGATAGTAACAGGCGCCGCACCAGCGGGGATCTCGCGCGGTAATCCCATAGCAGATGTGCTGTGAATTCGCATGGTCTCCCAAATGACCCACTGGAGGTAAGGAATCTCCTTAACCATAGCGTGTGTAGGGACCTCAATATCCTTAGGAATAGCCTCATCGAGAACTTCGTGCAATTTCGGAATAACACCGGGTGTGCGGAGACACCAGTACAGAATTGCGCAAGCAGTGTTAGATGTAGTATCCGAACCAGCAATCAACTGAGTCAAAGCCTCAGCAGTGAGTTCCTCGCGACCGAGCTTATTTCCAGATTCATCCTTTCCTTCCATAAGACGGGCCAGGAGATCCACACGGGTGTTATTAGCCATAACCTCAGGCTTAACACGCTCGCTTACACGTGCAATAGCCATACCAGCAAGGTTCTCAACAGCGGCCATTCCCTCAGTAAAGAACTTATCAGGAAGGTACTTGGCGAAGGGGATAAGAGATGGCATACAACCCAATGTAGCGGAGACTTCACCGCGACGGTTAAGGACCTCAATGGCGGCGACGTACTTGGGTGGCTCGTTGGGGCTCTTGCGCATCTCAGCGAAGTCCTTTCCTTTCTCCAGCATACCGAAGGGGGCACCGAAAGCGAGATCACCGATGATGTCGAAGGCGAGGTAGTTGAACCAGTTGAGGGCGTCCAGAGAGGCGTATCCGGTTTTGGGGTTCTTCTGGAGATCGGACATCTTGTTCCATTGCTTGACGAACATTTCGATGTTGCCGTGGATGTATTGCTCGAATTGGCCGATGGATTTGGCGCTGAATGTGTGGGAAACTGTCTTGCGCTTGCGGGTGTGTTCGTGGCGGTCTCGGGTGTTGAAGAGACCACGGCGGATAGAGACGAAGGCGTCGTAGAAATCACTATTGCAATTAATTTTTGTTTCTTTTGAATTTTCGTCGTCTCCTCAAGAGTTTTGACTTTGGAGTTCGTGGAATGGGCTACTTACGCCTTCAGGAATCCATTTCCATGTCCATAGATCGCGGTAACGGCCTCGTCATCTGCAACGGAGACGTGCTTGGGTGCAATGCGCACCAACTTTCCATACTTCTTGTGGGCTGCATCCACAGATAGGTATCGCTTACCCTGACGAGCTTGCAGGAGTAGCCAGCAGTTGGTGAATGCGGCTACTCCTGGAGCAGGAATATCCCGTAGCCGAGAGCGTTGGAGGTATGGGACAAGGAAGTAGGCTAGGAATAATCCCGCAGCCAAGAATGGCAGGTTCTCAATTGAAACAAGCATGGTGAAATGCGATTTGAAGAAAAGGGGGAAAGAAAGAAGAAGCAGGGCTCAGGCCCAGAATAGAGTAGAGATGTACGTCGATCAGCCGAAAGCCGGGGAAAGACCCTGAAAGCTATAGAAGTCGAATAGCTGAATTTCAGAGGGGAGATCAATTGATGGATCAATTCAAGTCGATAGAGAAATTATGAGGTTTAAATCCAAGATTCTCAGCCGTATTTATGCTTTTCAGGGTGGTATGGAGGCATGATGGTATCCCCGAGGGTAAAGGTGATGAACGGGAAGGATTTCGGTATCTGGGGAGAAGCAGTTGAGTGGGTCCCGCCTTCTTTACTATGAGAGAGAGTTGCCGGCTTTGAACCCCGAACTTCGGGTTCGGCTATCATGGGATTTTGGACAAATCAGGTCACGAGGATTTGCGATGGAAATGGGGTTTGGACTCATAATTCCAGTCTTCTGATTGATTCAAATGGCAGAATTTGTGGGACTTCCAGATAAAGTGCTAGAAATGATGAAATGATACACTTTGCCCCCCGCATAGGAGCGTTTTACTACATTTGGCAAGATGAGGAGAGCGCCACCAGGTAATCGTGGGGTATTATTGATAGATTGAGATAGGTAGATGATAGATTTATGTGAGGCGATTGATAATGAATAGTATGTATGTGGTTGGGGCATCATCACCAGTCCTCCACGGGGAATAATCCATTTCGCTTCTTCTCTCCTTCCCAGCGCTCCATCCATATCTTCATATTATCTCGACTCTTCTGACTGCCCACATTCACTGTAGGAATAACTTTGCCAATTCGTAGCGCGCAGCAGAACATGGTAAGTTCCCGAAAAGAGCTGTGTTCGCTGTAGGGTACGCCAAAGCACGAGCTCTCCCGTGTGCTGCCGCGCTGCGGCGTGAGATTCTCAACTGTAAACGGTGTCTTCCAATGTTCGCCACGCAGCACAGTCGGAACGGGCGGGTTCTCCAGCATTCGCCCCGCGGGGGGACGGTACGACCATCCGGTAGGCCGAAAGCCTACCACGCGAGAGAAGTGAGGTTTGTGGGAGTCCAGGTAGTCGGCCAGAGTGTCTGCGCGGATTTCGAATAAAGTCTGCATGTGCACTTGCGCTTCTTTTGGGTCGCTGGTCAACATGGCTGATAGTTCTGGGTCTTCGAGACAGGAGCAGATGCGCTGTTTCTGTGGTGTAGCAAAGATCTTGGATCCCAGCGCGCGTGCAATTCCCATACATATTCTCTCTTTGCCAATGCTATACGTTCCAATTACTACCAGTAAGCGGCCGCAGGATTGTGCTTTCTCTTTCACGGGACCATTACCAGTGACCGATGACAAAAATTTGTTCATCAGACCACCAGCAGATTTCCCAAGTTCCAAGCCTACGCCTGTCTCTTCGTTCAGACGGACGCAAAGCTCGGCACAGGCTGTGATCACGCTCTCCTGG
Source organism: Penicillium herquei (assembly GCA_039634405.1). Taxonomy (NCBI): domain Eukaryota; kingdom Fungi; phylum Ascomycota; class Eurotiomycetes; order Eurotiales; family Aspergillaceae; genus Penicillium; species Penicillium herquei. The sequence goes on along the minus strand of CP098387.1, from coordinate 747,081 downwards.
CTTGGAAATGCATACTTCGGGCTGAGATAGGTGGTATCCAGATAGCACTGGTCGAGGCGCTGCTGTCTGGGTTGGCGCGTAACAGGGTTTATCGGGTTCGGGCAAAGGAGTGGATGACGGACATGATCTGGCGACGCACGAAAGTCACCACAGTGGAGTATGCGTTGTCGACGGGTATGTGGTCCGCTACCAAAGCTCTTTTCGAAGACGAATAAAGCACTGCCGGGACAGTGGTTCGCTTGGATCAGAGTAACTTGGACTCCTCCTGTGTCTGGAACTTCGGTGGTGGTTTCGAAATCCAGATCTACAACCCATTTGGGATCTACACGTAGCTGCTGGCGGACAAGATTACCCGTAGCTCGACTGCAGTAGATGGGGCCGTGAGACCAGGACTTGCTGAGTCCAATGTAGTGATCACTGTGGAAGTGGCTAAGGAAGTAGGCATCGCATCCCTCCACAGCCCCGTAGCGAAAGGCATCGACACATATTGAAAACCCATTCATGATTTTGTAAAATGGACAAGTCCGCTGGTAGGCCTGCTTGCCGCGGGAGGATACCTCATGTGCAGCTGCATTCGCCCATGCAGTGTCCTCGGCATTCCCTGCCATCATTTTAGAGAATGCAGATGAATTGGGTTGCTTGTTTTGCGAGTAGGGATCGCGCTGGGCAGGCCGAGCTACGGCGGCTCGTTCGGCTCTTGTCAAACCTGCATTCGCTTTCGTTGCCTGAGTTACTGCGGCTGGAGGTTTTGGCGCAGTTTCCACTGGCTTTGGCTTAGATAGAGGTAGAGTGTCGGGCTTTCCGTCTAAGCAATCATTGACGTGTATCATTCGTTGCTGTCGAGTAATCAGAATACAGAACCGGTTCAAGCATGGGTAGTAGAGCACTCACTTGTTCATTTAGTTCCCCCAGTGGCCCCATACACGATGGACAAAGAGGCTCGTCCTCGGCATGCATGTTCACTGATTGATCGTCCTGGGCCTGTAGTTCCTTTATCAAAGCAAGGTCCTCAGGACAAAGCTCCGTCGGTAGGCCATCCATGTCTTCATTGTCGGGCATTTGCTCTCGAAACTCGTCTCCTAAAAACTCGTCTCCTAAAAACTCGTCTTCTCCTTCATAGTCGTCAAAATTCTCGTATTCGTCATAATCGTCATTGTTGGTGGCTTCTCTTACCAATGGCGGTTGCTCTGCGTCGGCAGATAGGTCTCCCGTGGCGTCGCCATTGCTTGAACGTGATATTAAAGGGTCTGCTTTGAAATCGGAGGGCAAGGTCGTCTCCTCTATGTCTTGATACACATCCAGATCATCCTCACTATCCGATTCATCGATGAATGGTCCACTGGTAGCCTTCCTGGGCGGGACGGAAGACTTCACGGGTTTCGTTTCATCTTCGGCTTGTTCGTCTTGCACTGAGGTGTCTGCGGAGCTGACTTTTCGTCGCTTTACTGAGGACTCGTTCTCATTGTATCGTCCATCGTTTCCTCCCATGAAATCGTCGCCCTCGCCCCAGATATCGTCCGGTGTGTGTGAGCGTGGACGGTCTTCTGTGTCACGCTTGACTGGTGTTTGTTGTGTCCTCGCCAATGCCTTCTTATCTTCTAGGAAGAGTCCTTCGTTGCCGTTGGCTACTGGTGTTCCGCGGGCAGAGCTAGGAGATCGAGAGGAGGTAACGAACTGTGACATTCGAAGTTGGGTCGATTTGGCGCCTTGTGGGGAGTCGGTCTTTTGGAAGAAATTCAAAATGCTCTTATTTTTCTTCGTGGAGGAAGAATTCGCGCCGAAAGGCGCCTTGGAGGGCGTGGACGCCTTCCGTGTATTTGAACCGGCCATTGTCGAGGGAACCCGGAGAGAGGTAATGGGATCGTTTCGTGGGATGGGCGGGGAGCGACCGGGGCAATATCTGCTCAAGTAAACGCCGTGTGTAGATTATGTACAAAGGACTGTGTTGGAGCCCCGATCATCAACCATGTCTTGGTAAGAAATCCGGTTGTTCGAGTGGCGTGTAGAAATCCTTGGACCGCGTGGAGCCGCGACACGAAGTCACATGACCTATTTTATCAGATTGTTGAAATTGCTAGATTTACATCAGAGAACAAGAATCTAGGTAGGATTGGAGAGTGAATGCATCTAGTTTGAAAATTTCGATGATTTGAAAGGGTATTGAACACATAATAGAGAAAACCAGGCCTATGAGCCCCCCGGAGGCCTTCCAACTTTTGTTTGCATATTGCAGATGCCCTGATGGAAATGAAGTATACTAGGTAGTATATTCGATTTCCAGCTTCATTCAACTGTCCAGTACTGTCGCATAAGAATCAATGTTGACAGTGAACTATGGCCAATGAAAGAAACACTTGGTTCTAAAATGTGGCTAGAAGGAGGTTATTGACTCCCTTCATGCACCCGCAAGTGGGCCTTGTACGCCCTAATATTCCTCTCGAATCCTTCGGAGAGACATCACATCGTGGAAAAGCGTCGACAGGCATTAGCAAGGATATAGATTGTGACGTTGAGATTGTTGCGTAAATGTCGTGGTCGTTTAGCGAGCCTTGCCCACCTGGTTGGCAGCCTCTGTGAGGTGTATTAGCATTTTTGGTCGCCGAATAGTCAGAGAAGAGATAAAATGGTAGGCGCTTCATCCGCTTCAATGCTGCTAGCCTGTAGCGGATCGTTTGCGCATTCCACATAGTGCATTTGGGTTATTTACCTCGTCGTGTAGCATCCTCCAATAGGCCGACATCAACCTCCGATCGGGGCAACATCACATAGCGCACCACACTTCCACGAATGAACATGTTCTTCACCGATGAGAGGTGAGGGTACTTGTCCAGATCCAAAACCTCGACGTCATCCAACTTGATGTTCAGGTACTGGTCCACTGACTTGAGGATTCCTCGGATACGAATGTCATTCTTGAGCTCGATAGTAACGGTCTGGTTGGTAAGGGTCTTGAAGAAACTGAAACACGAAAATATTAGCGCGAGCTTCGCAGAATGAAGGTCATGGTGAGCTGCGAAGGTACCTGAAGAAAAGCATGATGGCGGATGGTGGTGCCCAGGACGTTTGCGGGAAATTGAAGGTCGAGAGATCGTGCGCAGAAAGTGAGAGTGATCGATTATTAGTCTGGTCACCTGATTAAGAGATCAAGTTGACGTGTTGAAGCTCAAATATGGAAGGCGCGGGGGAATCTTGTCACGGCAAAAGGGAAGGAACGATGCTGGAGTGGTGGGTAACGGTCACGTGGTGTGCTCCACTGGCGTTGATCCGTCTGAACGGAATCATCTCCTTGCTAACTACTCCTTACACTAGAGTCAAGGAAGACTGATGATATGATTTACATTCAAATATTACTTGTGGAATCTTCATCTAATGATTGGGCTAATCAAATCAACTCATTCGCGTCTCACATCTCACATTAAATTACTACATAAGAGACCACCAGTGCGCAAGTAGTCAATGGTATCAATGCAAACAGGTCAGAAAAGGAAAAACACTCCAAAAGCCATCTTATAACCGGGAAATTTGTGTCATCTGTGGCATCTTCTTCACAACTTTGGGCTTCATGGCCCAGCCAGAGAGACATGTCCAACCCGCGCCATTCTTCCGCCCCTCATCAAAGATCGCGCCGACACCCTCCAGCAACTTCTCTCGCTCGCGACCCATCTCCATCCGGAATTGAACCAGCCATTGCTCCCACATCCAACCTCCGAGTAATCCCGAAATGCTGGCAATGTCTGAAGTGCTACCAATAGGTCCCTGGACTGCCTCATACTCCTCGATGTGGCTCTGCACGCGAGGTGCTGGAGTCTCCCGGGGAGGTTCAGGCTCAATTGGCTCCATGCCCATTGGTAAAAACATCCAGGCGCGCTTCATGCCGACAAATCCAGTGTCGCGAAGGCGGCCAAGGAATGTTTTTGATGCTGCAGGATCATAGCCGCGGTTACGCAAATTGAAAGCAAACTCAACCGACGAGGCACTAGACTGGGTACCTGCGCGGGAGATCTCGGCGTCTAACAGCATGTACTCGAAAAAGCCGCCGGGCTTCAACACGCGGAGACATTCTTTCAGGACAAGGTCGTACTCGTCTTGATCGAAGCCGGTGGGACATTCTGTCTTCAGCAGAGCGTGCAAGGAACGTGTAGTGATAACGTCGAACTTGTTGGCGCCAAATGGAAGTTCCCAGAGATTGGAGACAGAAATCACACGGTGATTTGATGGTCCCTTAATCCCACTGTTGACGACTTGTTTCTTGTTGTTGACGGAATAGACCTTCGTATTCGGGAACTCATGAGCGACATGCCAGGCCCATTCACATGACCCTTGACCACCAAGATCAAGGATGCGAAGGACACGCTTAGGCGGATCTAGCGGGTTGAGTGGTGGTTTATTTGTCTGTGCGAGGCGGTTTGCAGCAGGACTCGTGAGAAGCTTGCCACCATTAAGAGCACGGAGGGCCTCCATCGCCCACATAGGCTCACAGAGCTGGGCAAGAACAAGCTGCTCTTTCTCGAGCTTAGCAAACTGAGCCTTGTCTTCCAGCTCTGTCACGATTGTGGAGTTGCGGGGTGCTTTAGAGAATGGTCCCTTGTATGCAGGTCGCTCGGGTAGAACGAGTTCGTATTTTCCTGTGAGACAGTTGATGTGGTTGTCCACCAATCCCAAACGGAATGACTGCACAGCATCATAGCGCATGTTACGGTGCATGAAGCCATCGGGTGTGTCGGCTCGGTCCAAGATGGACTGGAATCCACGCCAGTAAATTGAGTCTTTGCTGGCAAGCATCGGAGGTAGAGGGCTGAGAGCCAATGGGCTTCCCTCTGCGAACCGCACAGATTTCTTGGGTTCAGTGTCCAGCAGCTCTGAATCGTCCTCCTCTTCTTCTGCCTCAATAGCAGGTGTTGCAACAGTCTCATTCATGGGATTTGTCTCACTCAAAGCAGACATGTAAGATACTTGAGCTGCAAGCCAGACACTAGTTCGGTCCAGACTAGCCGCAGCACGTTCTTGCATTTCCTGATCGTAGCTCTCTTCATACTCGTGCACAGTCGCAGAACGCGGGATTTCTTGAACTGCTTCAAAGGTTGCAGTCATAGGGCTGTCTTGGTGGGTGACAGTGCGAGTTGGAGTGTCACAAGGGACCCGAATCGCAGTTGGGGGACCTTCCTCATCGCGAACTGCGGTTAAAGGATCGTCATCTTCATTGGGATGTTGAGGCCATTCAATGACCTGCTCGACGACCTCTCCTTCATCCCGACGCCATGGTAGGTTGTAAAACCGCTCTGCCACGGCTGAAGATGGAGGCAAGTTGGAAGTGTTGGGAATGGACCAGGTATGGCGAGCACGAGGGGCGAGCGAAGCAAAGAACCCACCAGGGGAAGGAATGCTCAGCTCACTGAAGCTGTAGCCGGACATTTCAGAAACTGCCGATACCGGTGCAAGGCCTTCAGCACTTCGAGGACGTCTTGGAGGTGGCTGGAGTTCCCACATCTCACCATTTTCCTCGGATGTTTCGGAGTAGGTCTCTGGGGCACCATCGAGTTGGATATGATGCAGCATGGCCAGAGCTCCATCGGGAAGAAAAACACCATCATTTGACGGAGTTGTCCCTCGGGACTGCTCATCGTATGAATTTTGTTGAAGTGCTGCGGGAATTTGAGGGAAGCTTCCCAGAACACTGTTCCAATCCACTTCCTCCGGGCCTTCGATGGTAATTGGAATTTCTTGGAGCTCGGGGTTCTCTTGCTCCAGATCTTCCGTGTCACTCCCATCAGCATAAGGCCGTACGTGGATGTCTCGTGCATCCCAGTTCATGTCGGGAAGAGACTGGGTATCTGGTGTGGCCAGTCCGCTCATATGCGAATCCTGATCAGACGAAATACTTCCATCGAGAGAGGGGGGAGCGTATGATGCCGGTACAGATCGACCCAGCATAGAAAGTGCCGCAGGAGAGACGGGAATCTTAGGTGGAGGTGTTGGAGGTACTGGCGAGCCCTTGTGATTTCCATTCATCGATGGCCAGCATGTTGGTGATGGAATCTCTAGAGTAAGCGAGCGTCTCCTACTTCCAGTCGAGGTGTAAGAATTCCTTGTGATTGGTGTGATCAGGCTTGACGGGCGTGTTACCGGAGAGAAACACGAAGAAACGATATCGGTAGAGTCGTCATCGAGGTCTTCAAGCTCCTCATCAGTAGCATCATAAAGATCGTCGAACCCTTCCACCTGTCTTTGCCAGTCCACATCAGAGCAACATGAAGAAACAGCAGAGAGGGGTGACATAAGTTTCGCAAGACGAGCATTGGTCGGGACTGATAACCCAGTAGTCTTCAAGGTCAACTTCGGACTCGCCAACTTTGGGCTAGCCATGTTGGCAGGTTTCTGAAGCGGTGGACTGCTAGCAGTCTTGCCGTTATATTGAGACTCCCGGGTATCCTCCATTATAGTATTAAGCAACGTGCCTCGGGCCTGCCGAAGGGGTGGGCATCGTGCAGGGTAAGGTCGAACTGTGCTAGCCATTTTCGATTCTGAATACTGCTTGATATCGTGCTTATTGGTTGAAAAGATCTCTATGTGTAGTTGAGACTCGTAGGAAACTGCATGGACACCGATCAACGGGTCAGGGTGATTGAAATCGCACAATAAAGAAAACAAGCGATGGTTAGAATAGAAGAAACCACCTTAGCTACCAGAGCCAGATGATGAACAGCAAAGAAAAGAAAAGGAAAAGGAAAAAAACGTGATGACGAAATGAAGGACGCAAGTTCGATCAAGTCACCCGGACCGTGGGGAACGACTATAGTAATATACAAGGACGGCGTTCGTCGGAATGTCTCTCCCAAGGCTGGGGGTTTGTGCATGAGTTGATCCTTGCTCTCAGATAATCACAAATGTGCATGAGCTACTGCAGGATTGGGCACGACCAAGACCATCCACCCTTGTCGAATGGATATATTTCGTGGTGGTGATTGGCTGTGGAGCCATGGGCGCGTCGCCCGGCAGCAATTTCTTGCCTTTGACCGGTTCATACCTCCCAAATTTCTTGCAAGAGAGGTAAAGCGATTGAGGATAATGCAGAGGGTGGACAAATCAAGATGGGAGAAAATGTGACGAAGTTCCCACCCTGGTGATGTAGCCAGTGAGAGGTTCTGAGTAACCGCTGTGGATGCTAAGTTTAGTTCCCCCTCACGGCCCGTGCGGGTTCAATATGACCCTTTTAGGCCCACGAAAACCATGCATTGCTGGGTAATTAGTCTCGCATGATGCAGATCAGAAATTGATGTCGGTCAAGGTCGCTAACACCGTAGAGAATAGGGCGACTCGGAGTGAGAGAGGCGGAAAAGTGAAGCAGAATCACTGACACAACATTGCTCTTGAGACCTATACAGCTTCAGACTGGATTAATTATAGAATCTCCGAGTAATTCATAGCCAGTGCATTGAACTTTTGTTTAGTTTTTAAACCTGATCAAGTTCAAATCGGTGTCACCTGAGAGTTTCTTAATGATAATTTACGGAGTGATAGGCCTGCAATTCCCCTGGGCGCATAAATTCGGGCATCGGATTGGTGCCTTACTAGTCCACATGGAGTACTATTCCCAGGTGGAGTATGCTAATGGGATGTAATAGGGATACTAAGAGTACTAAGACATCAATATTGAAAGCTAAAACTGGTCAAAGCCTGGTTAATATCAGGAATCATGATACATTCTCAATTTCAGCTTGATGAAGAAAAGTCCCACGATTGGTATTCCCAGTCTGAAAACTTCATCTCTATTACTGTGGGGCCTATAATTGAAACCCTGAACAATTGAAATAATGCGATCAAAAGCCTGGTTGGACTCTTTGGTTTCATCCCTAGAAGAATAGCGCCGAATAGCCGCCCAACGCAACCAGACCAAAAAATGTGTAACGAGATGATTTCCATCTGTGGGACGGTGGCATTCGACAGCTGCAGATTTTGAATCAACTCAAGTGCCGAGTTAGGCTCCAGTGCTGTTCTTTAGAAGAGGATGAAGATCGACGAGGCATTGCAGATCAGGGTCATACTTGTAGTAATCTATGAATATCTTGTACCCTTGACGCCGAGATTTCACTTCTTGCCAGTGGTTTTGATCCGATTTGTCTAATCCCGTATATTTGACGGTTAAGCCCATAATTGGGATTCATTTTCATGCTCAATCGGTGGCGGCGGTGGTGGTGATTTAACTTCTGTACCATCGAACCCTCCACATACATTCATCCACTGGCAATAATCCGATATCAACTTGAAACACAATGGCATATAGGGTAGCGCCCAGGAAAGGCGTGCAGATAAAGATTGCAACTTAACAGAAAACAGAGATTAATTGAAACTCGTACACAGTAGCTATGCAGAACTTGAGTACCATGTGGATGTTCTCGGGTTGGAAGCAGAATAACCAGGTGCCATAACCATCAGCAATAGTCATCCCGTAAGATCATGCCTTCACAGCTTCATACAATGCGCGCTCAAGTGGACCACTAGGCGGGGTTTTCCAAACCTTCACCACTTTGAATCCACCCTTTTCAAGTAGAGAAGTCCACTCTGCCTCAGTTCGCTCCAAGGAAGAGAAAACTTCCATCATATCCTGATCAATTGAAGTAGAAGCGTATGACTGGTTCGACTCTGGCATATTGTGTTCATTGATAAGCAAAATAGAATCCTCTGCCATGGCTTCCCGAACCATCTTGAGAGTTTCGAGTGCCTGCTTATCAGGCCAGTCATGGAGAACAGTGCGAAGATAGTAGGCCTTAGCGCCCTTCACAGGCTGTGTCTCAAACATGTTGTAAGTCATGGCGCTGACCCCTTCAGGCAGTGGATCCTTGATATCATTGATCACACCGGGCAGGTCCTGGACTACCAGTTTGCCAGGTAGCTGGGGGAAGTGTCTTTTGAACAATAAAACATCGTGGCCAATGCCACCGCCAATATCAACGAGCAAAGTGCGATCAGGAGACTCGGAGAGGCTAAGTTTTTCCTCCACCGGGAAAACTTCATACCATTCGCCCTGGCTAAATTGACGATTCATGGTCATCACAGAATTGAATGCCAGTTGATCTTCTGTGTTATGGTCCAACCATTCGAAGAAATGCTCCTTTGTGTTATGGGCATACTGGAAGACTGTATCATTGGCATCGTCAGGATTGGTGTAGTTCCTGTCCCGAAGATATTCATTGAGGAAGCTTGTGCCTCTCATGTTGAGATAGCTATGTTGGTCAGTTGATATTCGATTCATGATATCCAACATTTGAAGGCGGCTTTAGATGGGTACTTACAAATGCTTTATACAGTCACCCACCGGCGAACCGTCTGCAAGTGTGAATGCCAACGGCGACGGGCGATATTTAGAGCCATCCACCAAGGTGAAGATTTTACACGCAGACAGATGGCGCATTATGCGGACTGAAAAAGTAAGATTGGTCAGCGCAGTAACGGGTGACAGAAGAAGGATGCGGGGTCATTCATGATCAGTGTCAAATGCCCAGGGATTCAACATACAGAGGAGTTGCTTATCACCCTTTGTCTTCTCATCGAGCTCCTCCAATGTCAAATCCTTCGAGCCCTCTGCTAAGGCGAATGCATTGAAGACACCCATTCCCTGCGCAACTCGAGTAGCACTCAGAGCATACGGCTGGTACAAAATCAGCATAACTCATCTTCCGGCCCAGATAGGCTCCATACTTACCGCAATACTTAGCTTGATCACAGCCAGGTTCGGAGGCTCAAGCATCGCACGAAGATCATCCATCGCGCCAAGCAACTGCATTGCTGTCCCAATATTGATGCTTTCAGGAGATGGCGGGTTAGCCAAAGCCTCTGTCACGGCGGACAGTGCTTTAGACAAGGCATCAGTCATTTTGAAGACTTCAAAGTCGCAGAGTAGTTTCGAGTAACAGAGAATGAGATTGAATGTAATCCAAGGCTTGAGTTTCTTTGGCAATTTCTGAGAGATTTGAAGATGAAAGCAGCCTGCTTTATACTTTCTCTTCCCCAAATGTCGCACTCATTTTCCTTATTCAATACTCGTCGTATGCGCAGCCTGGTTGAGCTCATTAGAAGACCCGCTCAAAATACGCGGCTTGTCCAATAGAAATTAAGCTTACGGCCTGGTGGCCCCTTCACGGTGGCTCCTTGACCTGACTACGAGCCTATGAGCAGCCCGAGTCTCGAAAATGGGGGCCAAAAATATTCAAGTCAGCATAAAAGCGTGAAGCTCCGAGCCTTATATTTTATCTTGCAGGCCTGTAGAAATAGACGGCTGTATCATCCGGATGTGTCAGAAACGGTGCTTGGGGGAAGAAGAGAAGAAGGTGTAGGCACGGTGATATCTACGGTGGACACACTGGTCCCAAGTTTTCTAACAGTATGTTTACAGCTGATCTGGATGTCAGCTTGTCTCCTCGGATGAATCAATTCCAACTTGAAGGCTGAATCAGCCGCGATTTGATGAGACAAGCCATTGGAACGGCTTTATTGTATCCAGGCTCGCACAAATAACCTGATTTATACCCGTACATGACATTTGTTGATTGCCAGACCTGGCTGTCGAAGGATGTTAGTAGTTAAACCCAAGTCAGCCCTGGATTGAAGTCATGCCCTCAGACATGAATGCACAGGTATGTCAACATTGTACTCCTGCCGCTTCATGGTTCAAGTTTTCCCAACACATCGCGCTGAACGGCAGTCAAAATGGCTTCAACGTTCTGCATTGAGTTTCAATTCTTGGAAATCAACTTTTTTTGAGTGCAATCCGATTTGGAGGTTCTTCTCTTTCCATTCCATGAAGTCCACCTCCCACAGAAGACGATCAAAAATTGGGGAGAGACAAATGATGTATTCCGACAGCTGTATTTAACGGGTATACTATAGCATGCACATCGGTTTTTGAAAGTTGAACTGCTAATCGCTGGCTCAAGCCCAGGTAGTAGTACCAGCCTCAGGCTGCCCGGCGGGTGAGTGTTTGGCGTCCTGCGCTTTGCATGAAAAGAACGCTACTACTACTAGTAGTGGCCGGGCCTTCATGGCGGGAAAATATATCTTCAAGTTTACGTGCTGCTTCCATGCCGATTGAACATCAAGTCAGTTCCGGTGGAACCCCTTTACCCCGAGCTGAGGGAGTTCAATAGCCGAGAATATTCTTCCGCGCGGCCCAGTAGATGCCATCGGCTTCAGCTCTAGCGCAATCATTCCGAGAAAAATTTCCCACTTCAGCAAGATCATGTGTTCAAAGTATGGGGTTGACATCTCCCCCGCTAGGATAAGTGAATATCCATGAAGAGTCCCTGTTAAAAGGGTCAGCCGTGGACGCTTGTTCAAAAGGGAACAGCGCGAATACACATGTCAAATCAAGTCTTGCCATTGGTGGTGGATGAGGCCTGATCCTTTGCTCTAAGCTTGATCTGGGGGAAGCAGTCCGGGGACCGAGCCCAAACCCCACACCTCCACGTTTTTGAACTCGGACTTTCCCCGGAATCGGGTTTCCCTGCGTTTTGATGCACTTTTTTTTCTCTATAACAATACAATCCGGTTATGGTATAAGCCGCCAAGCCGGCTCCAAAAAAACCATCCGGCGCAAAAAGCTTAGCCATCCCCGCATGGGGTACTGGAGACCCCGTCCTCACAAGGTAGCGTTTTGGCGAGAGAAAAATGGAGCTCCCACAATCGTGTGTATAAATGTCTCCGCTCACCCGGTGTTCAGACTCGGGATAGCGTGAATCTGTTTTTTTTTTCTCTCTGGATCTGAATCTTCCGGGATCTGATTGTCAAAGACTGGTCAATCACAATGGCTACTGAAATTGATACTTCGTTGACACGAAAATTGTACTATGCCCTTCCCCCTGCCATTGCAGGATTTGCCTATGGCTGGGAGAATGCCTCCATGAGTGGGATCCTCACCATGACCCAGTTTCTGGATTATTTCCACACTCCATCTGCATTCCGACAGGGTGTCATGACTGCCGCTCTGTTAGCAGGTGAGTTCGGGGGTTCTCTCATGATTGGATTCTTGATCTCCGATCGCTTCGGTCGTCGTATTACCATCTTGGTCTGCGTCTTGATCTATCTGATCGGACAGGCCATTATTGTCGCTTCCCAAAACCAAGCAATGTTCATCGCCGGACGAGTCGTGAATGGTTTAGGAGCAGGTGGTTTATTCCAGACAATCTCTTTGTAAGGACTCAACATTGATCCTCAAATACCAACCACGGTGAACCATGACCAGTATGGCTAACATTGCTAACACCCTCAGATACACTGCCGAAATCACACCCCCACAAATCCGCGGAATGATGACCTCCATGATGAGTCTGGGTATCGCAATGGGCCTCCTCATCGCATACTGGATCCAGTATGGTGCCAATAACATCCAGGGCACTGCAGCATGGCGCATGTGCTACGCTCTGCAGCTCGTCCCCGGTGCAGTCGTCGGTGCTATCATGCTCTTCCGTCCTGAATCTCCCCGTTGGCTCTTCCGACACGACCGCGCCGACGAAGCCCTCCAAGTCCTCGCCAACCTCCATGCAAAAGGTGATCAGAATGCGCCTGTCGTGCAATCTGAATTCGAGGAAATCCGCGTTGTCATCGAATACGAGCGTGGTACCCCTGCACCCTCATACCTCGCTCTCTTGACTAGCAAGCAGTACCGTCGCAGAACAGCTTTGGCTATGGGTCTTCAGTTTATGCAGCAGATTACTGGTGTCAACATCATTCTATACTATGCCGCAAAGGTCTTCGCGCAGACAGGTCGCACAGGGACACAAGCTGCATTGCTCTCGAATGGTATTGAGTCTGCGTTGTTCCTTGTTGCGTCATTCTCGTTGACAATGCTCATGGATGTATATGGTCGTCGAAAGCCACTGATCATCGGTCCCGTTTTGATGGGTATCTGCATGATCATCGTGGCCTCGATGTTACTTGGCTATGGCTCGCCTTACTTTGACAGTGCGACGCAGGAACTCAAGTTCGACTTCGTTGATAAGAGCGCCAGCAGTGCTGCGGTGGCTTTTATGTTCCTGTACATGGTTACCTTTGGTGCGAGTATGGCGTCACTTCCGTGGACATATCAGAATGAGGTCTTCCCGATCAATGCTCGTGGTCGGGGTACTGCGCTCTCAACCTCTGTCAACTGGTTTGTTAACTTTTGGTTGGGTCTGTACATGCCCACCGCCTTGAATAAGGGATCTTATATTGTTTACTATACCTTCGGCGGTATCAACATCTGCATCTCGTTCGTGGTGTACTTTTTCTTCCCTGAGACCTCACGACGGACACTGGAGGAGTTGGATCTCCTGTTTACGCCCAACCGACGCAAGCTTGTGTTTTTGGATAAGGAGGCTTGTCAAAAGGGATCCCTGCTGAAGCATGGTCTTGAAGATGGGGCAAGCGCTGCCAAGGATCTGGAGACTGCTTTGGTTATGGGCGCTGTTGACAGAGCGGAAAGAGAGAAGCAAAATGCTTTGCATGATGAGTACGTCGAGTAATCTGGATTGCTTGCGACATCTATTGGGCATTTAGCGTCCACTTTCAAGGTAGCCTCGATCCAATCTTGTGTTTATCAAGTCTTCAGTGAATGTATGTGCGATCTTTCAGGGCAATCAAATAGTTGTCACATTCTCAGTTTCAAAAATTCCAATAGCATGAAAATTGCCCTATTTCGTACCGCTCAACCTTGGAACCAATGTGCTAGCATAACTGATATCCGGAACTTCTACTTTCATCGTGCATGCATGTGCGTCATCTCAAACCTGCCGATGGTTGTCACTGCATGCCCAGGTGTACACAATCTATAAGGGGACCTGTTCACCGATGCAGTACTCGAGCCCATTGCGGGGTATAGAGGGGCAACAACTTCGAGTTGCAATGACAACATAGCTCCATAGAATGAATAAAGCACGCACATTTGCAATTCACGAGATATCCACCGAGTTCATGACGTGGGATTTCCTAGTGCTGTTATCAGGGACCTCGTTCGAGGTACTCTTGATATGCAGAGATGCGGATCCGATCAGCGATCTGACGCAATGGGCTAGAATTGGATTAACAAGCAATCTGTCTAGACCCTCGGCTCAGGCACTAATTCTCACGATGTGTATGCCAGGTGTTGATCGATGGATCTCGGTTATAGATTTAGTGCTACGGAGTACTCCGTATAGTAACTACATTGGATGAATTGTTGTCGCCCGATGAGGGTCCTTGGGCCTTCTCTTTGTATATTGCGATTCCCGCGGTTAAACTGATTCCATTCTATTTTTATTTGATTTTCATCTGATGTGTTGTTGTTCAATTGACGTGTGGCTTTAGTATTTGGTATTTACCCCTCTCTGTGGCGTGTGACTGTTTTCCCAACACGATAACGAGATTACAGTATAAGTGATGAAGTGATACTATTGGGTAAGGATAATCAGGAACAGGAACTCTTATACGGAGTACTTCCATCAATAACAAAATGTTGGGCGCTTCAATAATTCCGTATGGTGTTGGGGCTGGGCTCGGACCACAGTGCGCCGATAGAACTCCCCGCTGATCGTGATCCGCTTTCATACACTCCGTTGCAACGGAAGAGCGGTTAATCGTCCCTTTGCCGGCTATTGATCGTTGTATTTCCAGCCTATGAGGGGTTCATCTCACTCAATGAGTACTCAAGGAGTATTATGTGTGGTTCCGAGAGTGTCGGTGTCCCTGTCTATTACATCCGGGGCGCATTCTGGGAAGTGAGGGACATTATAGGATGTGTACATGTGTACATACCCGGTGACCATAGATTCGGAATAGCGGTGTCTTTGAATCTACTGGCATCACAGTTATAGTTATGCTTGTGCCTGTTTCATAGTAGAGTATACACTGGACATCAGGGTGTATCTATGATTGGCGGATCCTCACATTGGAGGCTTCGACACAGATTCTAAGGATTCCAGAGTCATTCCAGAGTATTCCCCCAATAAGAATCATGCCGATCGGAGCTTATAATCCCTGTCAAAGCTTCGGGTCACCAGACTTGACGATTTTTCATTCTGTTTCTTTTTTTTCTTGGGAGCACGGAATCACCAAACTGGGTAATCCAGCTTGATGAGACGATACTAACTCCTTTTCACCGCATACTCCATAACAGTAGACTCCGTTGACTCTTCTCGGTGAATGGGTGAATGCAGCACGTGAGTTCGAGAGCCCTTATCACCGTTTGCAGCAGAATTTTCTTGTAGATCAGCAAAATGTTCATAGAAGTAGAAGAGCTATTGTATTGATCTAAATTCTCAAGTAATCAGACCCATTTTACGGATATCCACCCTTAGGTTCCAAGGTTGCCACTCGGCCTGATGTAAATGCGATAAAGAGCTTCATTTCTTTTTTTATTTTTACTTCTTACCTCCATCCCTCCTCCAACCTTCCACTCTCCCTCCATAATCCTCCTCACCTCAACCCCATATTCAAAATGGCGCCGCCCGCTATCATTGCCCCCTCTATCCTGAGCGCCAACTTCGCCAACCTAGGCCATGACTGCGCCAAAAAGATGGAAGAAGGCGCCGACTGGCTCCACGTCGACATCATGGACGGCCACTTCGTTCCCAACATGACAATCGGATGTCCTGTCGTCTCTCAAATCCGCGGTTGCGTCGACCGTCCCCTTGAACCCTGTGCCCGCGGCACTTTCGACTGCCACATGATGATCATGGAGGTACGCGCACTCGGAGTCCCTCCGATCCTCTGTCTCTCCAACTCAGCCCGCTAATTCAGACATTATTCTAGCCCCATAAATGGGTCAAGGAATTCCAGAAAGCTGGATGTGATCTCTACTGCTTTCACTATGAAGCAGCCGTCTCCTCTGTCGCCGCTACCGATCCTACCGATAAAGAAACCACTAAGCGAACTTCCCCGCGCGAATTGATTAAGTATATTCATGAGGAGGGTATGCAGGCCGGTATTGCTATTAAGCCTGATACCCCTGTGGATGTGCTCTGGGATATTCTCGACAGCCCTGATCTGTCCGAGCGACCTGAGGTGAGTGCTTGACACCAATGACTCTGTTCATCCCATTTCCTTGTTTCGGTCACTTTATTTCACTTTTTTGTCATGCCCCGCAATCAGACTAGCGTCTAGCTCGAGTCCATTACTTACATTTATGATTCACAGATGGTCCTCGTAATGACCGTTCACCCCGGTTTCGGCGGCCAGAAATTCATGGCTTCCGAACTTCCTAAAGTCGCCGCCCTGCGCGCTCGTTATCCCGACTTGAATATCGAGGTTGATGGAGGTCTGGGACTCGGCACAATTGACCAGGCGGCGGAAGCGGGCGCAAATGTTATCGTGGCGGGGTCTGCGATTTTCGGCGCTGCGGATCCGGCGGATGTTATTGCGAAGTTGAGGGATGCTGTGCAAAAGAGGAGAGGACTTGAGGCTTCGTCTTGAGTTGCATTCTGAAAGATATTGTGGAATTACAGGTATCTGGTTTGCTCGCTTCTGCTCTCGCGAGCTGCGTTGAGTCTGTACCGGATGCGCTGCATGGTGGGGGTGGAGGTTCGAACGTCTCGATTAAAAAGGGGTTCGGTGTTAATAATTTTTTTTTGAAATTGTGTTAAGGATGGGTTTGGTATACAGGGATATTGATCTTCCATTCTCTCCCAATAGGGATGGTTTAATGATGAGCTACGATTTGCATTCCAGGACTTATGATTATTAACACTAGAATTGAACCCAGATACTAATAACAGGAAATATTTGAAAAATTAAAAACATGAATAGAAAATAAGACACTAGAGGTATAGAACAGCTGCTTCGAAATCACAAATTGCTTCTCGCTGACCACTGGTATCATACTGCTACTAACATTTCGGAATCCGCGCATTCCTAAGTAAACTCGTCAAAGTCGTAAATGGCGCAAAGACATCCCCTCACTCCTTCGCTGACGTAGTCTCCGTCTCTGCAGATGCATCTGCAGCTGCAGGGGCGGGGTCCGCAGGGACAGAGGTACCGGAGGTTCCAGCCTCGGCTTGAGGAGCTTCCTTGACCTCCTCAGGTTTATCCTCCTCCTTAGTCTTAGTCTCAGGCTCAGTCTCGACCTTCTCGACCTTCTCGACCTTCTCGGTTGTCTCAGTGTTCTCAATCTCAGATGTCTTCTCCTCGGGCTTAGTCACAGGAGCTTCCTTGGTCTCCTCCTTCTCCTCAGAAACAACATCCTCCGCGACCGGGCTCTCCTCAATAGTCTCACTCGGACGCTTCTGTTCCGCCGCCTCCTTCCGCAAAGCAGCTATAGATCCCGACGGATCCTCCGCAGAAATGGATGCCCGAATCTCATGCACAGCCTTATCCTGCTCTTCCTTGTTGTCCGCCGAGATGATCGATCCACGATGATGCTCAACAAGACCCATCATCTCAGCATTATCAGCATGGAAATTCGCTGACGAAACAGCCGCAACTTCAGGCACAAGAGCAGGTCGCTTGGGTCCATTGGGCGACTCAGGTGCAGTGTCAGGAAGCTCGGCGGCAACGGAGCCCTTGCGGTGCTTAGAGGTTGGGCTAGAAGAGGTTGATTCAACTTCAGGCTTTGTCTCCGGCTCTTTCTTCTCCTCGCTCTTGCTCTTTGCCTTTGAAGCAGCTTCAGCACTAGCCTGTCGCAGTGCCAGCACGGCGGTGGTATCTTTCTTTTCGGTCTCGTCGGGCTTGGTTGCAGGAGGACTTTGGATTTTGATTGTGGAGGGCTTGGGGGTCTTGGGTTCGGGCTCTTTGGGCGTCGGGGGTGCAGCGACCGGGTAACTTGTTGCTGGCATGCCATCAAGATCTGGGGCACTGTTTACGACCATGCGCAGCTCGCCGAACTCGTTCCATTCTTCGATCTCTTCGAGGTCCTATTGAACACCAGTTAGCCTTGCTTTCTTCCCCTGTATTCAGATTGTTCCTTAAACGGATATCTGATGCCAGTTACTCACTCCGACTATGTTACCGAACTTGACCAGCCCTGGTAACTTCTTTCCCTTGGAACGGCGACCCCACAGTTTGCGGGCAGCTTCATCTGTGGCAACATCAATGGCTCGGAAAGGGAGCTTGTTCGCCTTGAGGATAGTCTCTATGCGGGAAGTGGCGGTGATAATATGGGAAGAACCCGCCGTCAAGGAGGTGTAGAGATAGAGGGTTGAGTCGGACATGGTGTTCAGGGGTGTTTGGAGAAATAAAGTAGAGGGGTGAAGCCGCTAGGCTAGTGAGTGATAAATGGTGGAGGAAGCGGTCAGTGCATGCCAATTCATTCATTCAGTACAACACGGGATTTAGCGTGAATTAGTCGTCAGACAACATGAAGTTGAAAATAAAAAAGAATGTCGTAGGTATGAAAGCCTTTGTGCAGCATGAAACTGTTTGCTTATGACGTGGCTGGGGAAGATCACGTGTATGCTTTCGAGTCCAATCTGCGTTGTTTTCTCTACAAAGAAGTCGATTTCTTATGACTTCCTCTCCTCAAACCAATCTTTTATCATTATATTTGATCGTGATTCGCGGCTGCCTCGCCGGTTTGTTCGTCTATCACTTCTCCACATCTCGCTGGGCTTCCAAGAATACTCCAGCGTGGCAACTTGACGTCAGCCCGACCCGTTCTTTGACGGTTATCCGTGTTACGCAATTAGCCAGGGACTATATGGACATCGGGAGAACATAGCACAGAAGCCATGGTACAAAATCTGGAGACTATGAAGATGGGTATGGGTATGAGATTGGTGGAGATGGAGTCTCTATGTTCTGTCGAGTCCCAGACCAGACAGGAGTTCGCCATAAGCTCAACCATGGGAAGTATATGAATTCACGGTTCGCTTTTTAGAAACCTGAGATCGAATTTCGCGTAGGTTCCTCGGATATCCCCTGAGTTCCTAAATCCAAGCTTTAGCCCTGTCGGGTAATGTAGTTGCCACATTATCCATGGACACTAAGAGCCTCACACTGATATTGTACCGACGATCGAGTGCAGTTGCAGACTGCACATACGTCAAGCAATGTAGTGCGACTCGAACCACATGAGATATCACACGTAGTCAACGAAAACAGAATAGATCAGCCTAGTAGAGTAGCGGTCAGTATAATATATCTCCAAACGGTCCACCGAATCGATAACGGCCTGACAACCGGTCTATGTGCTAGAGCACGCGAAAACACGCATGACTTTGAAGGGAATCGAGGCAGGCCCATGGCGGTGCACCTGTAGTAGGTATGGCTTCAAGGATGAATTTCAAATCCAACCACGTCTGGTTCCAACGGCTGCAGGATGGCGCCGTCAAGACAATAGAATCCCAGTACCCCGGTTCCCATGTTTCCGGCGGCTGCATAGTGCGTTTATATCTCCAGTGGAGCGATAGGTGGTATATTCTCGTGATGCGCCACATGCATGTTGAGCAAGGGGTGGATGCAGAGAAAGGGTACCATGTAGCGCACGCGACTTGGATGGGCGTGACGAGGCAGGTCAGCATTTCGATGTGATTGCCCAGGTGAATCCTTTGTATTTCAGCTGAGTCTGGTTTTAACCACTAGGGAATGGGGAGAAGAGGCTATATGACAGCTGTTAAGAGGCTGAGGCTCGGTTGGGAGAGAGGTTGGGCGCCTTATATGTCGCGATGAGCATGGATCTTGTTGTCAGGGCTCTGTTATAGCCTACTTACTCTT
The DNA here is from genome assembly GCA_039634405.1 of Penicillium herquei. NCBI lineage: Eukaryota > Fungi > Ascomycota > Eurotiomycetes > Eurotiales > Aspergillaceae > Penicillium > Penicillium herquei. The sequence continues at coordinate 727,431 of CP098387.1, read as the reverse complement.
CCAACTGCATGGTATTTGGTTATATGGAAATAACGAATTCCGTATTTCTACTTTCACTTACACATGCCAGAATAGCCAAATTTTATTAATGTTAGTAAATTGATAAGCATATCAATATTAAAGGAAATAATGTGGGGGTAGGTACCTCATACTATGCATTCAATTTGACGGAACGGAATGAGACGGTCCCTCATAGAAGTTGAGTTAAGGGGGAGAATTGTAATAACTCAGCCTGACTGGCCTAGTGGCTGGCAGTCTCTGACTTTCTAGAACAGAGGTATTCATTTGTATAGTCGGGTCCAGGTCGTTGGCTGAGCTCACACCGGCGGACAGGGAAGCAGGTTCGACGAGGCTGCGGGCATATCTTTTTTGTAAATTCTTGATCTTGTTGTCCATAGTACTTTCAGATTCGGTCCTCCTGTCTGGGTCTGTCAGAAATCAAAAACAAAAGTGAATGAGTGAGATATCAAGGATGATAGCGTGGTGATGGATGTATCAACTTGACGTGAGGCTACTTTGCACAATGAACCTTGAAAGGAGTTCAATCCCCGTCACGGACAGCGTTCGAAATCTTTTTTTTTCATTTATAGAGACTTAAAATGTTTATTAGGACGATTCCAATCTTCCTATATTCAGATGTCCTGTCTGCCAGTGCGAGTTGCAGGCACGCATGATACAATACAGCCTTGGAAAGTTCACTGAGCCGCAGCTTGGGAAATGAATTTGCAACCTTAGAACAGGTAGGCTTGGAATCCTTGAAATGCGTCTCTTTAACCCCGAAAAAGGTAGCATAGAGCTCCTGGCCTACTTCCAGTTGTCTAGTATTCCGGTACTGGATATTTTCAAATGTTCCTCCTCCCAGTTCCCCTTGGGACGAAACCATGCACATCTACCCTATGCATCCTATATACTTCGATACACGTGGAATATACATACTAGTAACACTCCATCAGCCTGGAGAGTTCATCTCTTTCCACCCCTCCCCTTGACGCTGGTTGCAAGTCTCTCAAAGAAGGTAGAATACTGGCAAAATATTCTCGAAGTGCGGATTTGGGCACGTTGAATTCGCTACTAGTACTATCATTCCAACTTGAATCTATGTATCCACCTGGGCATATGTATTACCAGGCTACCATCATGTCAAAGTCAGATGGATGTATCATTTTCACCATTCAAATGCGGTGGGCACTTCCGAGGCCCTCCAGGGCTTCTCCCAGTCCTGTCGGAACTTGAAGGTCTCTTTAATCTATCTACTAGTATGTACATGTGCACTATGGAAATGTACCTTAATGGAGGAGACTCGGTAACCAGTATGTTCTTCAAGTTGTCTGTGTTTAGAATTTACGTTCCAGAGCTGCTACGATCTGGACTCGGAGACATCTCACATTCTCTCAAATACACGTAATATTACCCCATTCTCAGGTCACAGTGCCACTGGTTCTTACCTGGGAGTCCCAAGCGCTCAACTTTCACCCGCGATTAGTACCACGATTTCCCTCGAAAATCACGCACAATCATGTCATTCACATCACGATATCGAGATCACTCGACACACGATCTCCCCCTTCGCTACGTGTCCTTTTCGTGAGTCGGCCGATACTACACTAAGGTGGATCATGATATTCTCGTTCATGAAAATGCGTTTTCATCCCAAATCCACCAAGCCAAATATAGCTCTAACCGACCGCCAATTGACGTTGTGGTACTTTGGCGCTCTCCACAATACCGATTAGACACAAGAATCCCCCATCGACAGCCAATCAAGTGTGACGAAAAGGGTCTTTTGGGCAGAAAACGATACACCGCATGTATCTGTGCCAAAAAATGACGAAATTATTGGGAGGTGCGTTGTATGCCATGTATCAAGTTGATCGTCGTTCTCAAGGGGTCCAAACAGTACAAATGTTAGCTAGTTCATTGACGCCCTTGATGAAACAAAGCAAGCATACATTTTTCGATTTTCGAGTTCGAATTTCATTCTCAGGATTCAATAACCCTTAATCCACTCGAGTAAAGGAATAGAGCAGTGACACATCGAAACTGACAGATAACAGGCGGAGAAGGAGTGGAGTCGTGAACTGGAGCACGGGGTTGGGCGGTTTCTCCCCGATCGGGATTGGGTTGATTCTGGTGTTAGGTGTTTAGGTGTTCAGTGGAAGAGTTAGGTTCTTGGGTTGAAATCCATCTGCGACGTCGATCCTCCATGACCGAATTCGATCATCCTATGAAGGTTAAATGGGGGTGTCTGGATGAAACGCAGTTACCGCTGTGAATTTCTTGTCATGGGGCAGTTTGATTTGATGGCCTACACCCCCGAAATCTTGAAATACAGAGAAGAATCTTGAAAAAAAAAAGGAATATGTCCCTGTTGGCGCATTTGGAGCCTCCAATCATGCTATTGTAGACGTCTAGAAGAAGTCTTGCGGTGATCGTCGTGGAGTAGATGTACAAGTGTGCCAACACTGCAAAATGGGGTTTTTCTCCCCTGAAGAAGCGGGTCAACTGGACCTCTATGGAGACCTTATTGAATCATATTATTGACTTGGGCTATGCAAACTTTTGTTTATTCAATTTTGAGGCATACTATATGTACCCTTCCACCATACTAATGTTTTTCTGGGCTGATTCTATAGATTGAGAACCATGGAACGTTCCCGTGTGGATTGACCTCTTCTCTTCACACCGGGCAACAATTGGGCGCTGAGCCACCAGCCACGGGGAGGCGTCACCTGCAGGGCCCGATTCCCCCGGCTGCAGGACGACGTGGCATTCATTCAGACGTTCATCCCACTCTTAGTTTGAAACCAATGGAGTTGGTGGAGTGAACTCGACTCTGTGTTTTTCGTGGGATCCGCTGAGGATCCATTAGGGGCCGACTCTCCGAGTAGAACTCCGTAACGGAGTAGAAACCGAATTTGTATGGGATTTGCTGTAGGTGCTGAGTGCATGAGTGATAACTGGACTATGCACTTTCAAGTTGAGAAACAACCCCCTGAAAACAACATGATTATTTAATCTTATGCATCATGGACATCGGGTCACGCTCGGGGCGATCCGGTTCGCTGCCTCACTTTGATCCGAATTTCCCATGGAGGACCGTCCGTTTTACAGCTTTACCGTGAAGTGACCAACCAGATAATTCATGTCAGCGCGGAGCTTGTATCCATCCTGCCAGGTTCAATAAAAGGCGTTAGTGGGCTGTGTGGGAAGTCCCAAATACCGTATGGACATCCTGGGGTGCTCGGGACGAAGTACTGTGGAGAAAAAAGCGCTATAGGAGATTTATCGCCCCTTAACCCAGGTTAATCGGGTCAATCATCATGGTCCAGACTCCAGAGGATTGACCCTCCAAGTTCCTAGTCTCATGTTAAGCGTCCTGTGTATATCTCTTCGTATCTGTGGAGTTTCCAAGTTCTTTTCTTCCCGGACTTTTGTTCTTCTCACTCTCTTTTCTTCATCTTGCATGCTGCCCAATCTTCCCATCATTTTTTTTTATTTTATTTCCAAAGAATCTTTTTTTTTCAGACACCGTAATTCTTTTTAATCACTTATTTCACCCTTTTTCGATATAGCAGATCTAATCCGAAGATCGTAGGTTTCCCCATTTTTTTCCCGGAAAACGTACGTGCACGCATTCCTGATCCAGTGCGGCTCCTAATATGTGTATAGGAAAACGACTTCGACTTCCAACTTATCCAACGCCAAAGTACCAGTAGCAAGGTCGCATCTGCATCTGTATCTGCATCTTGCATTTGATATTTGCTTGCCCTTCTGCTCTGCTTCTCCCCCAATATCTTATATGCTGATTGACCAGTTTGGGCTCAACCATCCATTATCAGAGCTCCCTCTGATCCACTATGACGTTCAATCAAGACGATGAGCTCTTCATGAGGGCCATCTCCGGATACCGGGATGCATTTTTGGATCGATATTCCCACCTTCCGGAAGCTGAGCGCATGCAACTCTGGAGCAGTCGGATCAGCCCATTCATCCCGGCCATCAACGGGGACGACTCGACCCCCGGTAAATCGGGGAAACGGACTCGACAGGATACTCCGCGGACGCTTCCTTCTGGTTCTGGTCTTCCGCAAGCGAAACGACGAGCCACCGTATGTGTGACCTTGGTCTCTTGCTCCCGCTCCCTTTGATCAAGAAATCTTTATCCCATTCTTGCTCTCCTTCTCTATCCTTTCTTTTCTTCTTCTTCTCCTCTCTCCCCTCCAGCCATAATCCTTGGATTGACAATTGGCAGAGCCCGGAAATTCCGGTGACCGTCGAACTGAGACGCGCACTCTCTCAAGTATCCAATGCAGCTACCCCGCGAGAGGATGCTTCGACGTCAACTTACCGGCATACGGCCCCCATGGCACGCTCTCAGAGCCAACAAATCCCCATCTCTCACTGGCACCCGCCCGCCGGGGCCAATATGGCCAAACGACAATCTTTCGGACCTCCGAGGACGCAACAGATCCCATTTGACCATGTCATCGACGAGTACTCGCCTTCCGAATACACGAGGCAGCTGCAACTGGACGACAGCGAAAGTCAGTCATATCCTAGTCTTGGCCACTCTGGTTCTGGTCCTGGTTCGACTCTATCTCTCGGGCTCGCAGCTCAGGGATTATCAAATGGAGCAACTCCTCTGTCGCATCATAGTCACCATGATGGTCAGGTCTCTCCCATGGCGGATGCTTCTCCCGCGACAGCTGTGCAAATGGCTCGCAGCACGACCACCGATTCCATCATCAATAATTTCGATAATTTCCGGTTTGATGGTACCACCAGTGCAGCTGCGACGACGATTCCGACCTCGGATCTGGATCTGGCTTCCTCTTATTCCATCTCCCCAGAGTGGGTGCCAACCTCCGCCTCTGGTTTGCCCTTTCACCACCCTCAATCCATGTATCCTAACATAGAACAACACCCCTTCTCTTACCATGCATCCTTCTCCACCTCCGCTCCCTGCACATCTTCCTTCCCCCACCCCATCCCTGCAACTCGCATCCCCGCTGCTCCTGTTCAACCCCACCATGCTCTCGCAGCAGTGGAAATGAAACCTTCCCTCTCAATCGAGTCTTCTCCTTCCCCCACAAATCCCTCAGCACCAACCCGCGCCGCGAGACGAACCCAAGAGCAAATCGCCCACGCGACCCGCCCTATCGCTCCAAAACGCGAACCCGAATCTTCCTCTTCCCCGACAACCATTCTCCTCCAACCCGACTCCAAAGACCCCCACCAAATGGTCCGCATCTGTCCCACAGATGGCACCGCCAAGCCAGTTCAAGCAATCCCCAAAGCTTCAGTGCAGCGTCCACCACGACCAAAGACATATTGTCATCTCTGTAACGACCAGCCAGAGGGATTCCACGGTGACCACGAACTCCGCCGCCATATCGACCGAGTCCATGCCTCCGTTCGAAAGGTATGGGTCTGTGTCGACATCTCACCTGATAAGACCTTTCTCGCAAACTGCAAGGCCTGTCGTAACGGGAAGAAATACGGTGCGAACTATAACGCCGCAGCGCATCTCCGCCGAACACATTTCAATCCCTGTCAACGTGGCCGTGGAGGCCGTGGGAAAGAAACCGAGAAGCGTGGTGGAAAGGGTGGAGGCAATCATCCACCTATGGATGTGTTGAAGCACTGGATGCGACAAACCGTCGAGCGGGCAGGTGAAGATGATGAGTACGATGGCGATGAGGCCGGCGAGACTGGGGTTGTAAACGGGAAGAATGTGGATGATGTCTGTGGAACGAGTTACGGATCGGAGGAATACTTTGATGAGGGAGATGGAGAAGCTGAGATCGAGCTTGAGCAGGAAGTGGAACAGGAGCATGAGTCCAATCAGGCGCAAGAACACCTGGGACTCGGATTCCAGGCTACTCCTGTTGGCTTGACGAGCTCGCATCCTCATGTTGCGTCGTTCGCTATGGAATCTACCCTCATGCATGGGTATGATGCGTACTCTGTTCCTGCGTTCGAGTTGGATCCCTCGCTCGATGGACCATTTTATATGGACTCGCAGCCTCCTTTCCCTCCGGAGATGGAGTCGTATGTTATGTGAGCTGTGTAAGTTGGTTTTGATATTGTTCATGAGTTAGTTCCTTTTTTTCTGCATTCTTGTCATTTCATTTTGCTTTTGTCCTCGATGAGGCTTGTTGTAATTTATGTGCGAATCCACGCGTGTGGTGCACAGTTTTCATGGTCGGAGCACTGAGTGGTATTTGTTACATCAATTGATGATATATGGGTGTCTGTGTGGGTATATAAGGGTAACGGTGTTGGGATTTGCCTGGAATCTTCAGGGCTACCACTGTGGCTCTGAGAATGAATGAATGACCACATTTATGTGGAAGAATCCAGCATTGATTTCGACAGTGAATCATCATGGGAGGTGGTTAGTTATAACGTTTTCTCGGCTCATTGTTTTGATTTGATCGGATCGATCAGGCGTCGGCGCAACGTGACATCATTTCGTCTTAGGCCTTGCAGCTTCTTATGACAGTCGTTGATCCTATCCAGTCTCACACCGGACTTGGTGAGTGGGCTGGATATGGTGAGATGACGCACTAATGATTATTTAATTTCCATTGTTTTTTGATTTGAGATTTGTTTCTTTTTTGTCATTCTCGTAGTGTGACAGGGTTGCAGTTATCCTGACAAGATCCCCTGCAGTGTCTTGTTGATGTCTGTGGAACCAACATGGTGAGTTGCGTGAGTGGCTGAGAATGGGGGGCCTGTAAATTACGGCGATAATGATGCCATTTTGGGCAAATTCAGGGTCAGGCCATATGTAATTACCAGTATTTACTTGTAATACGCAATCAAGGTCCACCTCATCTGGATCCCGCTTGTAGATTCTACCACTGTGGATAATGGTGAGTGTCTAATCGTGGGAGCCTTGAGCCTGGAGGAATATCGGAAAGAGGCTGAGTGCGGCTGAGTACACTTACATCGGATGGTTCCGAAGACATTACCCTGCCACTATAAAGAATGCATCCCTTTATGAGGGATGGTGAGACTCAGCAACTCCACATTGACAGTAAGAAAGTCCATTCGGAGGTACAGTACAGAATCCTCGGTACAAAATCCAAAGTACTGTATGCCTATCTTGGCAGGAGGTGGAATTTGCTCTATTTCGGTAAGCCATTGTTCATGCCCAGACGCTCTACTCCATAGAGCTCACGCTCAGGCAGCAACAATCGGCGGTCAGCCCTCAATCCTGGCGATAAACAGGCCGGGCGGGCCGGGGTTCATCCAGTCCCAGGTTCTGAGTGGATTGGCACCCGCTCGTGGTGGAGTTTTTAGTGATTCGGTGGCTGCATGGCACACCAATGAATATCTCCCCGTGGAGATGAAATTGTGGCTGATCCGGTTGCTCTCATGATACATTATGGTAGGGCTGTGGGATGTGGCTGGGTATTACCGCTAGTACCGGGTCTGTTTCAGTGTATCGTGCGTTACAGTGTTAAAAATACTTCCACGGTTCCCCGAAGAGCTCGACTTGACGGAATAGTTTGAGAGGTAAATGATCCATAGATCCTGCGTTATTCCTTAGTTCCTAGCAAATCTATCTCGGAATGACGATATTCATAATGTAATTCCCTGATTTATCTCCTTTAATATAAATGAATAATCAATTCCAATCTAGACTCCAATCTCCAGCCTTACGGTGCCAAGAAGCAAAAAGGAGTTCCCAAGTTGTATTATGCAGAGTGCAGTTCCATCGGGGCTTCGGTAAACCTTGTCTCCTCTTTTTATTTCCCTCACTTCTCACCCTTCTCTTCAACACGATCTCGCTCGTTTCGTTTAGTTGACTTTTTTCACTTTCCCTCTACCAATCCCTTTCTTCGTTAGTGTTAAGGTATGTTCATCCTTGCTCTTAGCTGCCCATTCCAACCACTCGCGACCCCGGTCGACCCCAGTCGACCCCGGCCGCAATCACGCCAGTGAGCCCGTAGTGGCTACCACAGCGCCAAAACAATCCCTCCCGTTGGTTCGATCGCGTCGCTAATGTGTGATACTTGAAATACTAGACCTTAGTACGCCACCACTATGTCTTACCAACAACAGCCTTACGGCTACCCTCAGCACCCCCAGCCGGCGTAAGTCATCCGAGCAAAACAATGATCTTCACGAATCCCGGCGAATCCTTTCAATATCCCTGAATCGATCTTATATACCGGTCGGCAATATTCTGCGACTACGGCGACCGGTTCAATATTGCTTATACGGCTATGAACATTTGGCGAATCGGTATGCTGATACCGTTTGGAATATAGTTACGGCTACCAGGGCGGTCCTCCTCCTGGCCCTCCTCCTCCTGGCGCTGGTCAAGAGTACTATCAGCAGCCCCAATATCCTGTAAGTTACGGTCTTCGAAAAACTACAAATCCCCCGTATAATCGATCCTAACTCTGTAACAGCAAGGTCAATACCCACCCCAGGGCTACCCGCAGCAGCAGCCAATGCAGTACGGCAACCAACCAGACCAGCGCCAAAACAACAACAACGATGGAGGAAAGGGCTGTCTTGGTACCTGGTGAGCACTGATCTGATCTCGAATAAGTGATAATATCCACATGCTGACTATTTCTCAAGCTTGGCCGTTCTGTGCTGTTGCTTCGTCTGCGAGGAAGGTTGCGAATGCTGTGCCGACTGCATTGAGTGCTGCGAGTTCTGCTAAGCGCCATAGTCAATGATCTCTACGATACCTTGCTCTTCATTCGGCGTTTCGATTTTGGATCCTTAAGTGGGATCTGGGCTGAGCCCCAATTATTCTAGGGCCTTTTTACACCCTTTTTCTGTATTCTGCTCATTAATCCCTTTCATGCTGTGCTCTTATGATGTGAATTCAGCTACAAAATTTACTCTCCATCTGAATATTCGCATTCGCATAGCATATTGTCTATGCAGCGAGCTTTAAATGTCATCTTCAACTTGAACTTGAGTTTGCGTATACATGCTGGGGATGGGAACGAAAGTGTAATCAATTGTCCATGTGATATTAATAACTTGAAACATTGAACTATTGCGCAGGTGGTGCCTACGGCTTTACTACACTTACTAGTAAGTGCTTTCCTGAGATCTGCTCCAACATTTGCCCGCGAAGATTCGAATTTCCATGTCACATACACCCTGAGAAAGCTTAAGTGCTGTATAGCGCTATAATGTTTTAAAAGGTCGCAGAGTCATTCACTTTGGGCAATTTCTCAAGATTTCGAAGATTTGAAATTTCAAACGAGGCGACAAGTACTCAAGTGCTATACCGAGATGCCTGCAGTTCATTGGTTGGCTGCGTTCTACGCGCCCTGCCCAGGTGCCAGTGGCCAACGCATCATGTTCAGGGCGGCTATGCTCCCTGACTGGATCATAATAAATGTTGCTAAGCCCCAAAGTTTGCGAATCATTTGTTCATATTCGAGTTTGATTCTTGGTAAATAGTCAGGTTCCAGTCACAAATCCAGTGACCCTAGGCCTTATTCCGAGTCAATATCTATATTATGTCAACAGCTACAACTGGTGTCCAGAAGCTTGGACCAAACCCCGTTGATCGTCATGGGCTGTGTTTACTTTCTTTCGATGGTGGAGGTGTGCGTGGCTTGTCGAGTTTGCATATTCTTAAATGCATTATGGATCTTGTGAATTCGGAAATCTCCCACAGAGCCCATCTCAAACCGTGCGACCTTTTTGATTTAATTGGCGGGACGAGTACTGGAGGGTAAGTCGTATTCTAATTACCATATACATGATATCAGACTGATAAATATTTCCGCAAGATTAATTGCCATCATGTTAGGACGCCTGGAGATGGACGTCGATGAATGTATTGAATCCTATCGCGAGCTTATAGAGTCTGTTTTCAGTGAAAAGGCTAGAAAAATAGCGCTTGACTGGTCGGGAAATCTCAAGGCGCAATATGATTCCCAAAGGCTTCGCGCTGCTATCGAACAAGTCATAAGTCGTTCAGGGGCGTCGCCAAATGATTTGATGAATGATGGGAGATCTCGCCCCTGTAGAGTCTTTGTCTGCACTACATCAAAAGAAACGTTAGAGGTCACCCGTTTACGAAGTTACGACACCCTCGATGAGAACACACCATCACCCACTATTTGCGAGGCTGCTTTAGCCACGTCGGCGGCTACGCGATTCTTCGACCCAGTGTCACTTGGTGACCGTCAATATGTTGATGGAGCCTTTGGGGCAAACAATCCCATTGAAGAAGTGGAAGAAGAGGCATGTGATATCTGGTGTCCCTCAACCAGAAATATACAAGACCTTGTCAAGTGCCTCATCTCTGTTGGTACAGGACATGCTGGCAATCAAGCCTTAGATGACAACATACTCAAGTTTTTGTCAAAAACACTTGTTCGAATGGCTACAAAGCCTGCTGGTGTGGAAAGGCGGTTCATGGCTCGGTGGCGGCGTCAATGCGAAGAAAATCGTTGCTTTCGGTTCAATGTGGAGCAAGGAATGGAGGATGTCCGTATGACAGATTACCAAAAGCGCAGTTTGATTGAAGCTGTTACACAAGACTATCTTCATCTGCCTCTTCAAAAGTCCGCTATCCATCACTGCATGCTTAATCTTGCCGGGAAAAGAGGTATGTGGAATCAAACACTATTCATGAACTATGTGAAACCCATCATCATAGAGGCTGGGAACTGACCATCCACAGGCAAAACTGATCTTGACTTCAAAAATACTGTACAGGTGAGTGTGTTATTATCCAATTTCGTTCGTTCCAAGATTCTAATAGAAGTCAAAAGGCATACAAAATTCGAGTAATGCAATTTCAGATTGAGACAGAGATCAAGGAATCTGACCACTTGACATCGAAAAGGAATTCAGCGAGCTGGCTTGTCCCATTTGAGCGAAATGAAAATTACGTGGATGGTGACATAATGCGACACGTCTCAGAGAAGCTTTGGAGCCAGTCTTCAATGTCCAAGGTTGCAATACATGGCCTGGGAGGAGTTGGAAAAACCCAAGTTGCCCTTGAGCTGGCCTATCGAGCCCAGGAAAACCATCCAGACTGTTCAGTATTCTGGATTCCTGCCATGAGCCCGGAAAGCGTTCACCAAGCATACCTGGATATATCCAGCCACTTGGGCCTGACAGTCGCCGGTCAAGAAAAGGGAGAAGTTTTCCAGGTTATTTCAGAACATTTTAGTCGACAGACCTCCGGTCGATGGCTTCTCATCTTTGACAATGCGGATGATGTTGACATCTGGGGAAAGCCTTCAGATTTATGGATGGGGATTGATTTCAAGAATTTCTTTCCTAGTAGTCCATTAGGCTCCATCGTTTTCACCACCCGAAGTACCAAAGTCGCGTTGACACTCGCCTCCAACGGGATAATTCACCTCCCAGAAATGAGCTTTGATCGAGCCTATCGCGTGATGAAAAATCTACTCGTGAAAAAAGAACACTTGAGTGACAAGGCGCAGACGCGCAAGTTACTGGAAAAACTGACGTATCTCCCTCTTGCAATTGCCCAAGCAGCCGCGTTCATGAACCAGAATGGAACAAATGTCGCAGAGTATATTTCCCTCATTGATGGGCACGAACACGATGCGATTATTCTCTTGAGTGAAGATTTCGAAGATAGAGGGAGATATAACAGTATAAGAAATCCCGTTGCAACCACGTGGCTCACGTCCTTCGATCAAATACGAAAAGAGAATCCACCTGCCGCAGATACTCTGGCCGTCATGGCATGTCTAAGTTCACGCGACATGCCAATCTCTTTACTGCCTTTCCGTAACAAAGTTGAGCAGCAACGAATACTAGGGTTACTTGAAGCCTATAGTCTGATTCGTATTCAGCCAAACAGACAGCGGTTGGATCTTCATCGATTGGTACATCTGGCAATGCGGAATAGCATGAGGGTATCTGGATCTCTGCAAGGGTGGGAAGAGTGGGTTATGAGCCATCTGACCTGCGTTTTCCCTGCCCCTGATCCTCAAAATCAAGGTCTGTGGAGGGAGTATCTTCCCCACGTTTTTCATATCTTGGATCTGACCTCAAAAGATGGGTCTCCAAAAGTAAGGGCAGATTTGCAGTGGGTGGTATCTGGATGCCTTGCTATTGACGGGAGAAATAATGATGGAGCCTCTCTAGCCAATGAAGTGATCAAATTCAGAAAGAAGACTCTCGGGCCAGAACATCGGGATACGTTGAATGCTGTGAGCATGTTAGCGACCTTTTATATAGGTCAAGGTCACTTGAAGGAGGCGGAAGAGTTGGAGATTAAGGTACTTCAAACAAGGCTTCGTGTTTTTGGACCGGACAGTCTGGAAGTTGGTTATAGCTTGGGAAACCTGTGCGATACATACTTCCAGCTGAAAAATGACAGAATGGCAGAGTGGCTTGGGACATCCGCATTCAAAAGTCATTTGAGGCATCTGGGTCTAGAAAAACGCCAGACGCGAATCAGGATTAGCGTGTTGATCAAAATATATCTATACCAAGGTCGAGTCAAGAATGCAATGGATCTTATCCAGCAGCTTCTTTCGGTTACCACAAGGGTCTGTGGGCCAGATGACCAAGACACCTTTGCGGTACAAGCAGACATGGCATGGATCTACATCAGGCAATGTCGCTTGGAAATGGCTGCGGCTCTTGTGGCTGAGAAGCTACCAAAAGCCGAGGAGCTTTTTGGACCAATGCATGCGATTACAAATATCTACGTCGACCTTAGCATTCACATCATGCATCATCAAGCTCGACATTTAGAAGCTGCTTCACTCGCGATTGAACTGGCCTCCAAATACGAACACCTATATGGATCAGACAACGTCTTTGCGAAACGCTTCTATGACGCAGCTGAGTATTGCAAAAATTCAAAGTGTGTCTCCATCCGCAAAGCCAATTGATCTTGTGGCAGGTCTTTGATTGCTAACATGGTTGTCTGCTAGACCTCTGCATCAACGCACTGTAGATCGTTTCGCCCACGCCCGAAGGCCTAGAGCTCTCTTGGAGCGCAGGATGCTTCATTCCCGTGTCCGTCTTTATGGCGGTCTTTACTGTCCCAGACGCGAGCTGAACGACAACTCGTTGGTGCTCCTTGTTGAAAGAGCCAATCAGTTGAGTCTCAGTCGAGCAACAATTGAATTGTCGACCTCAAGTTCTGAATTTTCTACAATCCAAAAATTTGAGACTATCTTGCCTGAAAGGCTAACAGCGGACCTGTTTAGCTTTCCATCATATATGTGTAAGTCAAGTGTTAAGCCTGAGCCCAAGTTCTGCTTTGGGGGTGGTTTGTTTTCCTAAATAACTCACTGTTAAAATATCTTGGTTACGTTCACGTTCAAGCTTCATTTTCAATTGGGACTTCAAGCAGTACAATGGAGTCTCCATCCTTGAAAATTCCTTCTTCTTTTTGTTAATAGACTCAGACTAGTATCAGCTAGGTAGCGAGTGGGTTAGGCAAAAGCGTTCAAAATTGCTGATCTTCCAGTTTAATGCCTAAACAAGATCAATTTCCTGAAAACTTCCTCTGAACTTCAATGATTTCGCCGTTGTATCCTTCCAAAGTTCATTGTGATGAACATCATCAAATTGAACACCGGGACTGACAAGCTTGGGAAATACCAAGGCGTGACATCTAGGCCGATAAATGTAAAAATTTTTTCCCATGACCCCTCTACGAGAACACCCTGAATGCTAGTGCCAGGTAATAGTCGAATGGGAGATGAGATGCACGGAGGCTCTACTAACATGAATGCGGGGAAGAGTCCAGACTTTACCCATTTTATCCGTTTCAAGTCCACATTATCATGATGATGTTACGTCTCCGCATTAATTCCGATAGCCTTCTACAAGTAGTTGAAGTACAGAACAAAAGGACCTCCAATCATCTCGAAATCTGAGTTTTGAATACCCTAGAGTTATGCCAAGTTATGCCACAGGTAAGCACTTACCCGGGTATTCTTCACGTGGATACTACCTACGGTCTACGGTTTTTTCCGCAAGCTCATGACAGAGCCCTAGCTGATAAACTATGACTATTTTAAACTCTTCTAGGAGAATTATCGGACCTTATTCTGCCGAGGTTTTCCCATACTATGTCCTCCGAAGAGGGGGCATACTACTCTCCCCTGGGAATTTACCTAAAATGGATGCAAAATGCCCGTAAGTTGGCTGATCAGCAAGGGTAACAGCCGATGTGTGGCATTTAGTAGAAATGATCGTCGGAAATCCAAAATCCTTGAAACTTATGTTGATTATGATGAGGGGGAAGAAGCCGCTTGAGAACAACTTGAAGGACCTGCAGTCGGTGATTTGTCTCAATTAGAGTCATAATTAAGAGTAATAAATTGGAGCAGATCCCCGCTTGAAGGATGATCTTTTCATTGCGAGCAAGATCAGTAGTCTTATAGATTCTCTCTTAACATTAATCATGTTACGAGAATATCTTCTTCTGCCGTTGCTGGCAGCATACAGCGCGGCGTATACAATCACCGTCGCAAAGTCTGGGGGTAATGTTACAAGCAATCTTCAGTATGGTGCAATGGAAGAAGTAAGATCTCCCTCTCTACTATTATCATCTAACTCCGTACTAATAGCACAATTAGGAGATCAATCATTGTGGTGAGGGAGGTCTATACGCAGAATTGATCCGCAACCGAGCCTTCCAAGGCAGTGAACTCTACCCATCCAATCTGGACGCGTGGAGTGCAGTGGGTGAATCAACATTGACGCTCCAGAATTTGAGTAACCCTCTGTCATCCGCTCTCCCAACATCCGTCGAGGTCAAGGGAAGCGGAACCATTGGCTTTACGAATGTGGGATTCTGGGGCATCGATGTACAGCCTCAGAAATACACCGGAACTTTCTATGTCAAGGGATCTTACTCTGGCTCATTCAAGGCATCGCTCCAGTCCAGTGCCGGTAAGGTCTTTGCCAGTGCTGAAATCACCTCAAAGAGTGTGTCCAGCAAATGGGTTCAGCATGAATTCACTCTCACTCCGAAGACCACGGCCTCTACTGTGGACAATGTGTTTTCACTGACGTTCGATGCTTCAGTGAGTCTCCCAAAGATCAATCGTTTGTGCTGTGCTGACATTTCTTAGAAAGCTTCCGGTGGCTCCCTGGATTTCAACTTCATCAGTCTATTCCCACCCACCTGGAATGACCGTCCAAATGGAATGCGAAAAGATCTCATGCAAGCCTTGAGCGATTTTGGTCCGGTGAGTGCCCACAAAATTTAATGTATGCTCGCGGTCCATACTTATGTTAATAGAAATTCCTGCGTTTCCCTGGTGGAAATAACTTGGAAGGTGAAACCATTGCCACCCGGTGGAAGTGGAATGAAACTATTGGACCCCTCATTGATCGACCTGGACGACCCACTACCTGGGGCTACGAAGAAACCAGTGGAATGGGACTGGTCGAGTACATGGAATGGTGTGATGATCTCGACATGGAGCCAAGTAGGTGTCTAAATCCACTTCAAACGATAGCATGGTGCTAATCCATATAGTTCTTGCCATCTGGGATGGTCTCGCTCTCAACGAAGATATTGTCTCTGAGGCAGACATTGATGTCTATGTCGAAGATGCTCTCAATGAGTTGGAGTTCCTGACTGGCTCCGTTGACACCGAGTATGGCGCTCTCCGAGCTAAATATGGTCACCCTGAGCCGTGGACAATCAACTATGTTGAGGTTGGTAATGAAGACGAGGACGCGGGCACCGAGGCCTTGGACACCTACAAAGCATACCGTTTTGCCGCATTTAATGATGCGTTGGCCGAAAAATACCCTCACATCCAGGTTATTGCCTCGACAATTGATATGACATTTCCGGGTTCTGCAGGTGGTGATTACCACCAGTATGATGTTCCTGACAATTTTGTCAGTGAATTTGACATGTGGGATAGCTACACTGATGAAAACCCCATCCTGCTTGGTAAGTACTGATCACTATCAGCTACAATTAGTAGCTGACATGTTTGACAGGCGAAATTGCGGCACTTGAGTATAACAACGGGGTTGGCCTCGACTGGAGTGACTACACTGCTTCGCTGTACCCTTGGTGGATTGGTTCAGTTGCGGAGGCAGTCTTCCTCCTTGGAGCAGAGAGAAATTCAGACAAAATTATTGGAGCAACATATGTAAGTGCATAGCCCAATAAAGACACTGTCTGAACTAACATTATTAGGCGCCCTTCTTCATGAATCTTGATTCATATGAGTGGAGCCCGACATTCCTTGCCTTTGACTCCAAAACCGGCAGCGTCACCAAGTCCACAAGCTACTATGTCTGGAGCGTAAGTCATGAAGCTTTCTATGCTACTTTTTACATTACTGACCGTGGTGAATACAGCTCTTCAACCATAATCATATGACGAATACCCTTCCTGCTACATCTGCCGATGCCTTTGGTCCCCTTTACTATGTATCAGGCCTCGACAACAAGACCAATTCGCATATCTGGAAGGCTGCTGTATACAACAGCACTGGTGAAGTCCCCGTGTCCTTGACATTTGAGAGCATTGGACAAGGAACAACAGCCGACTTGACTATTTTGACTGCCCCGGAGGCATACGCGATGAACGAGGTGGGAGATTCCACTGAGGTCGTGAAGACGACAACGACAACAATCAAGGCTGGTAAAAGTGGAGTATTCAGCTTCAGCCTCCCCAACCTCAGTGTGGCAGTTCTCACAACCAACTAAGTGGACCCATCCATAGAGACTTACATAGTGTCAATCACAATACACACGCTGTTGATCGGAAATTCCGATGATACTAGACATTCCTTGAACCAAGCCACTGGGCCAGTCCAAGTCACGCTAAGCTTAGTGATATTCTAGCTCTAATCAAGTAACACCTTCCATTTTCAGCCCTGTCTATAATACCTCAACTTGATCTAAATCCGACTTCCCCGACCACTCAGACCCCACTTTCATCTCGCTAAACCCTTGAACTCCCGACGAGGCTGAGCACATACCAATTCCAACTTACCGGGTCGTCCATCAACACGCTCCACTTAAAGATAGAGTCGCGTTGAGAATTACGCCTTGTCTCCGCTTTACCACTCGCTCCACTTCTCCCGATATGAACCGTTGGCTCTATCAGATTAAGGCAGACGGTAGTTCTAGGCTCCACCAGGGCGTTCCAGCCCCTTTCCTCGAGTAAACAGGGCTGCGATTGTAGCGATCAAGCCGAATACGGCCGACGCTGTAAAGGAGAGTCGGATTCCTCGATAGTATACGATTCGCACGGCCATTTGGATATCCTCGGGTAAATTGTGGACTGCGGAGACGGAATGGCGAATTTCATCGATCAACTAGATTGAAAGAAAAATGGGTCAGCTTATTTTCACCTTTTTGTTGTTGCTGTCTTGGGTGGATTGGATTGTACTTTCCATTTGTCTGGTACTCCACTCAAGGCCTCTGGCAGGCCTGAGCTCAGTGTGTTTTGAATAATCGCGGACGTAATGGCGACGCCCCAGACGGTACCGAGGGAGCGAATAAGGTAGACTGTAGAGGCGGAGACTGCATGGTCTGAGAAAGAAATAGTTAGAATTGATTCCATGAGAATGTGTGATTATTACGCCATACCGTCATGATCAAATGCAGAGAGAAATGTGAACAGAATTCCAGGATACACGATGCCTTGTCCCAGGTTTGCAGGAATGATATACGCAAAGTACTTCCAATCCGAGTCGTTGAAGCCAAGGAATGTCACAAGGAGATTCCCGATGAACATCAATGCTGCTCCAACACGTACAAGCTGAGCCAGCCTACCCCAGCGTGACATCACTATGCCTGCAATGAGCCCACCAACCGGGGTCATGAGAGATGGAATAACCAGTCGGGCACCGGCTCGGGTCGGTGTATCCATCAAAATGACCTGGAAGAAAAGTGGCAGAGTGAAGAGAAACTGGAAAGTCAGCTTAAGACCATCTCATAAATGGGGACTCAACTTACAGCATATGCCGCCATCCCAACACAGACATTGGCAATCTGAGTAGAAACGGGATGAAGCCCACGCAGCATTTTCAGTGGAATGAGAGGGATAGCCTTAGTCTTTGCCTCTACAGCAATAAAAGCTGCCAGAAAGAAGATACTCCCAATCAAGGGAAGAATTACCCAGATGCTCATCCATGGCAGCTCATTCCCACCCAGACTCAATCCGATCAACTGTGTTGACAGAGCCAGTACAAGCAGGACTGATCCCAGTAGATCGATCTGGTGCCAAAGTCCTTTCGGCTGATCGTTTGCAGTAAGGCTCTGCTTGGGTGGGAATTGGAGGACAAAGTATCCCAGGATCAGAACAGTCACAGAGACAGGAACCTGGATTAAGAAGCACCAACGCCAACCGATGGTGTCAACGATGGCACCTCCGAATGAAGCCCCACAGATTGCACCGAACCCATACGCGCCATTCTGGACAGCTTGGTACATCCCGCGATTTTTGAAAGGAATCAGATCCGAATTGATAATCGTTGCTTCTCAAGTTAGTATCAATGTATTCAAATTGAGAAATCTCGAGGATTTTTTTATCATTACTTACCCATAGTCATGAGGCCACCACCTCCAATACCAGTCAGTGCGCGCATGATATTCAGAAAGACGATATCTCTGGCTCCAGCGCATCCTAGGCACCCGGCGAAAAAAGTGATGGTCGCAATGAAAAAGCAGGTCCGACGACCCAATAGATCCGAAAAGCGACCGTACAAGGGTTGAAAGGCCGTACTGGTGATCAAGTATGAAGTTGTCAACCACGACGCAGTATTCGCAGCACTGAACTCTGAACTGATGACTGCATATGTTGAAGCAGTGATAGTCCCATCAAATCCGGCCAGGAAAACATTGGACATGATAGCTAATTTTGGATGAATTAGTTTTGCAACACGCAATGATATATTTACCACTCATGCTCGTTACTTACCCAACTGTATCCAGATGAACCCCCGCGGCGGGGTCCAAACAGCATTTATACTAGTAGCTGATCGAAGAAGAGGCTGCTCTTCATTTGGAGGTGACATTGTTGACTCGATTTCTTGTCTGATATCTTGTATACTGCGACCCAGATCTCTTTCATCTGAAGAAAGGGCTGCCATAGTGAGCTTATGCGATGATCAATCAATCTAAACGAAATGCAAAGACCCTGGAAGTGATAAAGTTTTTTATTGACGATATTTAACTTCTACCACCTGGGCATGCTAGAATAGCCGAAAAATCGGCATCAAAGGAAAATTCTTTACCTAATTGCATTGACCATGCACTGTGTCGAGCTATGTTATCTGGACACCCGCAAAATACTAAATGGACAACCTTCACTTAATTGGGTTTAGTTTATACACCTCTCATACATGTACACGTATTGAAGCCCCCGGGGCCGGAGCCTTGAGGGATATCTACTAGGTAGTACATAGGATCGATATTTATAAGTCCATATATAGGTAGCTACCCTAGTACCTACCCCAGTACCTACTCCTCTACTTGTACCTCTAGATATTCAGTAACCTGATATTTACAGTAAGCTAGAACTGAAATAAAAGGTGCATAGAGCTCCAGTGTGGATTACCCAGATTCCTCAATACGTGTAAGGGAGATGTATAGACTAAACCCAACCAAGTCAAGGGTGTCCAAATAACATGGCTCACTGTGTCGTGGTCATCGGGCTCCTCATTGGGAAATGCGGGACAAGAGCCCCGCTGAACAGTGAGCACGACATTCGATGCATCATTGGCATGATTAACGACGAAAAGAAGATTCGGACCTGGATTTCAAGATTATTGCACAGAATGCCCAGAAATGACGTCTAGAAATACGAGGGGGTGAAGCTATTTAAACCCCGCGTTGGAGTTTTTTAAAAGACACCATTCACAGTATACCTACTGGCAGATCCAAATCGACCAGTTGACTCGATAACCCCGAACTAAAGCGTCGAAGACGACTTTCCAAGTGCAGAATACCCATCTAAGGTTAATGTACCCATTGCTACAAGCTAAACCCAGCATCATGGAAGCTGATCGCCGGACTAGTCTCTCTCCCCAAGATGAAGGTTCTTGAAACCCTCCTCTGCGCCGCTGCGTTGATGCCTTTTGCGACCGCGGATTGGCAATTCAAGTCTCGCACTGACTTGGCACCACCTCGTCTGAATATCACCATACCAGCCACTAAAGATGTGGAGAAAGGATATCTCT
Organism: Penicillium herquei; assembly: GCA_039634405.1. NCBI lineage: Eukaryota > Fungi > Ascomycota > Eurotiomycetes > Eurotiales > Aspergillaceae > Penicillium > Penicillium herquei. The sequence continues at coordinate 707,269 of CP098387.1, read as the reverse complement.
TCGTTGCTCCGTTCCCTGGACAATTCGTTGATCCGGAACATCATGGTCCACGCCAGGAGGGCCCGTACATCTTCCGTGATGACGGTGAGCTCGTCTGGTCTGGATATACATACTTCTCCATCTGGGCTGCGAACTTTCACAAAGGAGTGTGGAAGGGCCAAGATGTCTTGTATAGCTTTGAGGGTGATCATAACCCGGCGTATGGACATGGTCATGGCCATGCAACGATCCTGGATCATCATTATGAAACTATTCGGGAATTGCGTGCTGGAAACCACAAGCTGATGGATAAGCATGAACTTCACTCTGTTGATGGAAAGACTGCCTTGATTCAAGTTTATCAGCCGGTTCCCATTGATCTGAGTCGTTGGGGTGGAAGCCCGGAGCAGCAGTGGATTGTCGATGCGATATTTCAAGGTATGTGATAGCTGTTTGGTTGAGTTTAGTGCTTGGCTAATGTTAGTTAGAATTGGATATTGAAACTGGTGAACTCCTCTTTGAGTGGTCTAGTCTGGAACACGTTACACCCGATGGTATGTGAGCTCTGCTTTACGAATCTAGGACCCTCTACTAATAATCACCAGAGGCCGTTCTCCCCTTGAACCCTGGTCAAGCAGGTGCTGGGTGGAATTCGTCAGATGCTTGGGACTACTTCCATATCAACTCCGTGGACAAAGACACAGCTGGTGATTATTTGATCTCTGCACGCGATGCATGTGCTGTTCACAAGATAAATGGGAAAACTGGCGAGATCATTTGGCGTCTGGGTGGTCTCAAATCAGACTTTGAACTTGGATCCAACGTCGCATTCTGCTTCCAGCATCATGCCCGTTTCATCTCCCGGGATGGAGACGAAGAGATTATTTCGCTTTTCGATAACTCTGCGCATGGAACAGAGAACCACCATGGACATGAAGTTCACACCCACCCGTTCTCGCAGGGTAAAATCATCTCTGTCAACACTGCGACTTGGACTGCGGAGATCATCCAGGCATTCCAGCCCCCAGATGGATTGCTGGCAAAATCGCAAGGCAGCACACAGACCTTACCTAACGGTAATGCACTGGTTAATTGGGGTTCTGAGGGGGCGATGACTGAATTCAAGTCCGATGGTACTCCCATCTTCCACGCATACATGGATTCAGGTTTGCTTGGTGAAGGTGTCGAGAACTATCGTGCGTTCCGCTTCAACTGGACCGGAATCCCCAATGAAGAACCTTCTCTTGTTGCGCAGAAAACTCCGTCGGGCACCGCACTTTATGTGTCTTGGAATGGTGACACTGAAACATCCGCGTGGCGTTTCTACTCTGTAACCGACCGATATGGGTCGCGGTCATTCCTCGGCGAAGCTGTCCGCAGCGGCTTTGAAACATCCTTGCTTTTGTCGGGTCACACCTATAATCACGTTATTGCAGAGGCTGTTTCTACAGGGGGTAGTATCCTTCGCACTACCCGAGCCACTCAGGTTCAAGATCAGGTGCTGCAGCCCATCCCTAGCGCTAGGGCCATTGCGCCAAGCTCGGCCGACCGGTCATCTTGGAAGCAAATGGTGATGCAAGCATAAGCAGAGCATTGCCCACATGGAGAACCATGATTTTTTGGTTTTGTTCTAAGAATCAAAGAAGGTAGCTGTAAGGAGAGAGGAGGGCCTTGAATGTAAGTAGCAGTAGTAGTGCAGAGCAGATCAGCCGGATCGAGAATAGACCTCTTTTACAACTTGGGTTACAGTGGTTTTTGGGTCCTTCACCGCCTGGAATAGCCTAACACTCAAGGCTATCAGTTGCTTATACTATTCATATCCCAGCCAACCTTCCCTTTCAGTTAACCGTGTAGGTAACCGTGTAGGTAAACCTGTGGGTACTTACACACTTAGAGAGGTACTTAGTCAGTCACCTGTAAATACTACTGACCGAGCACCCAAGTATGTGTGAACATGGCTGTCTGAGAGAGTATAAATGCCCCTGGACATGGCTAGGTTTTTGAACTTCCCTGCTACAGTGCTGCGCGGAGCGAGGCATGAGGACTTGTATAGTCCCACAGTGAAACTTGAAACATTTGTAATCATACGAGATCGACCATGGAAGAAGGTCTAAACGGCCGAGAATTTCGGTTAGTAGGTCAACTGGTGGAATATCATTGTCGTATGACTGGTAAAGTGAACTTACTGGTTCCCATTCCCCCGCATTGACCTCGGAAGCTATCCCAAAGAGGCCAATGCAGCGGAGACTTAAGCCGTGGTTCTCTGGTGTCGGATGCACCATAATATCCAAGGTGGAGAATACGACACGAATACGTAACCAATCATGCTGGGTTCCAGTGATGTACTGGATCTGAGAAGCATGATCCTGATCGCTTCAAGCTGTTATTTGTATCGGAGAGGGTGATCTTGAGAGATCCGTTCATATCGGTAAGGGAAAGTCCAAGTTCCGAGAACAAGAGAAGTATAGATACATGGATGAACAGAGTCAATATAGTGTCAGATCAAGTACTTCTACTACCCATCGGAGTCACATTTAAGGCACCCGATATGTCAAACTAGGGAATTAAACATCCCTCCGGATCACTTAGTATCCGGGGTCCGGGCATCTGCTTCCTGAATTGGACGCGTATGGGTGTTCCTAGTAGTCATAATTTCGTGTTGTTGTCTTTAACCATAACCTCTCATTTCATCCTTCTTTCACCCCCGCGCACCCTCTCCCTTTGTACAACGCACTTGTCCAACTATCACCGGAAATGTGATAACATGTCAGCTCAAATAAACTCTGTACCGCTTGACAGCGGCACTACTGCCGCGCGATCAGTCCAAATCACAATGGAAGAGCATCAATCTGGGGAGATCTCAGAAGAAACCCATGTCGACAAGACTGACTCCGTCACCCCCGCAGGTGACGAAAAAACCAGGCACGAGGATATTACCAAGTTAGCTCGCACTTTCTCACGCCTATCAGAGCAACAGAGCGCAGGCTTTTCCTCTGATGATGTTGTCAACACTTTCCTGGATCCGACCAAAGACCCAGAGCTCGATCCTGATTCTCCCGATTTCAGTTCCCGCAAATGGGTGCGCAATATCCTTAAAATCACTCATGACCCAGAAAGATTTCCGCGTCGGACAGCAGGTGTCTCCTTTCGAAACCTGAATGTCTTTGGATATGGCACAGGAGCAGACTATCAATTGAATTTCGGCAATGTGTGGTTGAAGATGTTTGATGCGGCCCGCCATTTATTTGGATTGGCGCAAAAGGTGCGCATTGATATTCTCCGCGATTTTGAGGGTATCGTAGACCATGGAGAGATGCTGGTTGTGTTGGGTCGTCCAGGCAGGTGAGTATTCCTTCAAGGGTTTAGGGTGGGGGTTTGTGAACAAGCTGTTAACTTGTCTTTGTGCAACATAGTGGCTGTACCACGTTTCTCAAGACGCTCGCGGGTGAAACACATGGCCTGTTCCTGGACAATGGAGCTGATATCCAGTATGAGGGGATCTCTTGGGACCAGATGCATGGACGTTTCCGGGGTGAAGTCATCTATCAGGCTGAAACTGAGATCCACTTTCCTCAGTTGACGGCTGGCGAAACTTTGCTTTTTGCGGCTGAAGCTCGTACTCCGAGTAATCGACTCCCAGGTGTGACCCGAGATCAATATGCCCTGCATATGCGCGATGTGACCATGGCGATGCTTGGTCTGTCGCATACTATGAACACCAAGGTGGGCAACGAGTTTATTCGAGGTGTATCTGGAGGTGAACGAAAGCGTGTCAGTATTGCAGAGGTAACGTTGTGCGGTAGTCCCCTGCAATGTTGGGACAACAGTACACGTGGATTGGATAGTTCGACGGCATTGGAATTTGTCAAGAACATTCGCCTGTCAACTGATTACAACAGCACCACGGCCGTCGTTGCGATCTATCAAGCGAGTCAGTCAATCTATGATCTTTTCGACAAAGTCATTGTTCTTTATGAAGGACGACAGATCTACTTTGGCAGAGCGGGCGATGCGCGCAGGTTCTTTATTGAAATGGGCTTTGACTGTCCAGATCGACAAACGACTGCGGATTTCCTTACCTCCCTTACCAGTCCATCTGAACGCCAGGCTCGTCTAGGATTTGAAGATCAAGTCCCGCGTACACCTAATGAATTCGCCGCTCGCTGGAAAGCAAGTCCTGAGCGACAGGCGCTCCTGGCTGAGATTGCACAGAAGAATGCAGAGAATCCGATTGGAGGTCATCAACTTCAGGAATTCACCAAATCCCGCGCAGCTGAAAAAGCGAAGAGTTCACGCGCTGGCTCTCCATACACCCTCTCATACATGATGCAAATCAAGCTCTGTCTCTGGCGAGGCTTTTTACGAATCAAGGGTGATATGAGCATGACCCTCTCATCTGTTATTGGCAACACAATCATGGGTGTTATCATTTCGACCGTTTTCCTTAACCTGCCCGATGACACTGCTAGCTTCTTTCAGCGAGGTGCACTACTCTTCTTTGCTATTTTGATGAACGCATTTGCGAGCGCGTTGGAAATTCTTACTTTGTGGCAGCAACGACCTATTGTGGAGAAGCATTACAAGTATGCTTTTTATCATCCATCAGCAGAGGCTATTAGTGCATTCATCGTGGAGCTACCATCCAAGATAGTGGTTGCCATCACATTCAACATTATCCTCTACTTCGTTGCAGATCTTCGTCGAACCGCTGCTCATTTCTTCATATTCTTCTTGTTCTCGTTTACGACAACGTTGGTTATGTCGAATATTTTCCGATGGATTGGAGCTATTTCCCGTTCTATGGCTCAGGCAATGGTCCCATCCGGAATTTTCATGATGGTCCTAGTAATTTATACCGGTTTTGCTATTCCGACGCGTGATATGCATGTTTGGTTTAGATGGTTGAATTACCTCAATCCTATTGCGGTAAGTTCTCAACATACTATGACATATATATAATCTCGAATACTGATAATCTCTAGTACGCTTTCGAATCATTGATGGTCAACGAGTTCAGTGATCGTGATTTTAACTGCTCGACCTATGTTCCAGATGGCCCAGGGTATGCAGACGCCCCTCTAAGCTCAAAAATTTGCGCCGAGAATGGCGCTGTGGCCGGTCAAACCTTCGTTAACGGTGACAAATACATCAATACAACCTACGAGTACTACAAGGAGCATATGTGGCGCAACTACGGAATTCTTATCGGATTTTTTGTCTTTTTCTTCATCCTGTATGTTGTCTGCAGTGAGTTCACTCGAGCCAAGCCCTCAAAGGGTGAGATTCTTGTTTTCCCTCGTGGCAAGATCCCCACTTTTGCGAAGAAGATCCGCAATGGTGATTCAGAAAGTGGGTTGTCTGAGAAAGATAAGATCGGAGAGTCGCAACCTGAAGCTGAAGAGCAGACTGCTCACCTTGCAAGGCAGACGGCCATCTTCCACTGGGAGAATGTCTGTTACGATATCAAGATCAAAGGAAACCCTCGTCGTATCCTTGATAGCGTGGATGGATGGGTGAAACCGGGTACACTGACAGCTCTTATGGGAGTGACCGGTGCCGGGAAAACCTCGTTGCTAGATGTGCTAGCTGATCGTGTGACCATGGGAGTGATCACAGGTGAGATGCTCGTCGATGGGCGCCAACGGGATAGTTCGTTCCAGCGCAAGACAGGTTATGTGCAACAGCAGGATCTACATCTAGAGACGAGTACTGTTCGTGAAGCCCTTACATTTAGTGCGCTTCTCCGACAGCCTCACAGCATCCCGTACGCGGAGAAGATCGCGTATGTCGAGGAAGTCATCAAGATGCTTGACATGCAGGAATACGCAGAAGCAGTTGTTGGTATCCTAGGCGAGGGATTGAATGTCGAACAGCGCAAGCGCTTGACTATTGGGGTCGAAATTGCTGCTAAACCCGATCTTCTTCTTTTCTTCGATGAGCCTACATCTGGTCTTGATAGTCAGACGGCCTGGTCAATCTGCTCGCTGATGCGCAAACTGGCTAATCATGGACAAGCGGTGCTCTGTACCATCCACCAGCCGTCTGCGATCCTGATGCAAGAGTTTGATCGTCTGCTGTTCCTGGCTAAAGGTGGTCGCACTGTGTATTTCGGAGAACTCGGCTCGAACATGGAGACACTGATCAAATACTTCGAAGACAAAGGCTCAATCAGTTGTCCTAAGGACGCCAATCCCGCAGAATGGATGCTTGAAGTCATCGGTGCCGCGCCAGGGTCCCATGCTGATCGTGACTGGGCCGAAGTGTGGGTTAATAGCCCCGAGCGTGTTGCCGTTCGTGAAGAATTGGCCCAGATGAAGGAGAAGCTCTTACAGAAACCTGCTGAACCTACGCTCGCGGGCTATGGAGAATTCGCAACGCCTATCTGGTATCAATTCCTCATTTGCATTCGCCGTATGAATCAGCAGTACTTCCGCAGCCCAGGATATCTGTACTCGAAAACAGCGATGTGTGTCTTCCCAGTAAGTACTACTTTTTCATAAAACCTTTACTCGTTTTACTCAATAGTTCCTAATTCTATACAGCCTCTCTTCCTCGGATTCAGTTTCTGGCGCGAACCAAACACAGAACAAGGCCTGCAAAACCAACTCTTCGCAATCTTCATGTTACTTATCACGTTCCCCAATCTGGTCCAGCAGATGATGCCCAGTTTCTGTGTCCAACGCGCTCTGTATGAAGTGCGTGAGCGCCCTTCCAAGGCATACTCCTGGAAAGCATTCATGGCGGCCAGCATTCTCACCGAGCTTCCATGGAATATCGTCATGGCTGTACCTTTGTACTTCTGTTGGTATTATCCAATCGGTCTCTATGATAATGCAGCAGCGGGCGAGGTGGCAAACCGGGGTGGGACCATGTTTTTGATTATTTTGATCTTTATGATGTTTGCTTCGACATTTGCATCGATGATGATTGCTGGGATTGAGCATGCTGACACTGGTTCTAATATTTCTCAACTTCTTTTCTCGCTTTGTTTGGTGTTTAACGGGTAAGTCATTCTCCGTTGTATGGCCATGCAGCATTCCAGGATTCTTGGAGGAGGTTATCCCCTCACACTGGAATTTCGATAGTTATACTTGATTGATTATTCTGTGGAAAAGAATTGTTTGACTAATTCAATTATGCAGTGTCCTTGCGAGTCCTAGCCAGCTACCCCGGTTCTGGATCTTCATGTACCGGGTCTCACCATTTACCTATCTCGTCTCCGCAGTTCTCTCGGTCGGTCTATCAGGAAATGAAGCTAAATGTTCCAGTATCGAGCTGTTACATGTGAATCCACCGACAGGGCAGAATTGCTCTAGCTATCTGGACACCTACGCCAAAAATTACGAGGCGACACTCTTGAACCCCGGTGCCACAACGGATTGTCAGATCTGTTCCCTTTCAACTACTGATCAATTCCTTGCAGAAGTCAACGTTTACTACAGCGACCATTGGCGCAACATCGGTCTGCTCTTCATCTACATTGTGTTCAACATCTTTATGGCTATTTTCCTGTACTGGCTTGCTCGGGTTCCGAAGAACTGGTCTCGTAAGGTTAAGCAGGAGTGAATGGATACATCCACATCTTCAGGTGCATTTTATGCTTACCACCTGCCAGTGGGCAACCTCCAACCTTGTTACCCAAAATATTTCTTTTCATACACATAATTTATCACATCACTCTTTTATTACAAATTCTGCTCTTGGCATAAATGCTAATTATGCTTTTCAAATTTAAATTAATATTATCAATTATTATCAATTGAACTTGAACTTGAACGTGAAAGTGAAAGAACTTGAAATTTCGCTCGGGCGTCAACTTGAATAGGTCTCCGTTTCCGAGTCCGGGCCCGATCCCGATACGGCGCGGAGTTAGGTATGTCATGATCATCTTCATTTGAATATTCACGGTTAGATACGGGGAACCTTGGAAGAAAGGGGGTCAAAGATAACTAAAATCATGTACTATACGAAACAAAGAAGGTGAAAGGACGATAGTTCATTCCGGATCTCAGTCTGATATCCCGCGGAGACACTGAACAGAGGTTAATTAACCTTGGAAGGGCTCAACTGCTCTAGAAATTATTAGATTTGACCCGAACGTTTGGATTAAGCTAATTTGCACTGAATTGACTAAGGTGACTAACTTCTACTAACTTCGACTAGAATGTGTACTAAGCGGCTCATCTTCGGGGGGTTCGGGACCAAACGGACCAGGCATCAATAGACGTGGAAGCGAGGAGATGGTGGGGGCCATTCCCTTTTTTTTTCCTTTTTTTTTTTTTTGAATTTCGTTCAATTCTGGTTAATGCCTCTCTGTTCCGATGGTAATTAAGTCACTCTCATCCTGACTCGTAATAACATCTCACCTGCCCAAGTCAGTTTAGTGTACATGTGGACTTCCCCAATATCCGCACCGACCAATATGCGCCCGGACTCCCGCGCTCGATGAAGTATCTCATGCGAGATGGAGACCTGTCTATCCTTAATTCTTGTCGGTATCTGCTCGCCCCGTGTTGATCATTGGTCTGGCCACCGAGGATCACCGACCCGGAGTCTGCCTTGGCTTGCCCTAACGGCTGTCTTTGGGACATTGAAGCCAATCGCGTGTCTCACATAGCGAATATCAAGCGAGAATCATGCCCCCCAGTTGTTATCCTTCTCCCCCGAATTTCGGGTCCTTCACCGTCTTGAGATGCTTACATGTGGCTCTAAATTACCTGGAGGATTTTATCATACTCCGTAGATCGACATTGCCTTCTTACCCGTCCCCTGATGATCCAGATATCTGGTAAATGGCATTTTTAGTAACAAAGTCAAATATAGCCCTAGAGAGAAACTCCGTGTATAAATTTTATTAACCGATTTAATTTAATCGAGTAAAAGGTAAAGAATATTACCGGAATTGCTACATCCATATTCCACTGAATCGGTGTACTATTCAGACCATTACACCGATCGACCGCATATGCAGCAACCTTGGAAGGCAAAGCCATATGGAGCCATCACCTGCACGAAGAACAATGTCGCTGAATCAGTCATAGTAAACTTGAAGATAAAAAAATGACACAGACCAAAGAGCCCCGATATGCGCACTTTATTCCTAAAAGAATCACCATAAAAAATAAAATTAAATTGGGTCCTATAAATTTGGGGTCCAAGAACCAGTTCCAGCTAAGCCTGAGATCTCCCGTGTGTACACACTCTACTTTGGGGTTAGTGGCAATTAAGACCTAGTGGAGAATAACATTTGCACTTTTTTAAACAGTTTTTAGGATTTACTTGAGTCATAATAGCCAATTATGAGTCGTGGAATTGGTGGAGTGGTGTATTTTTACTCTCAGCTGGTTGTTCCAGGTTGTATTTTCCATGGGCCTTTCGATCTAGGGATGAGTATAATTATGCAATTTCATCATATTGTACATTCTGAATAGCGTATCCATGGATTAATTGTAGATCTAGATGATATTTTGTATATTACCAATGTGAAATTAAAAGTTTACTATGTAAATTCAATCAATTCTACTCCGTACAGGATGTCTCAATACACCCGTGGACTCGATACGTGCAGATCACCCTGATATGATCATTAAACTGCATTATTCAATGCGCCGCCAAAGTGAATTCAACTTGAAGGACTCAGTTCCGCGATGATACGGAGACATGTAACATTTGAACGAGAAGCTGCAAGCCCCTAATGCAGTCCCAACTATACCTAGTTCAGTCCCCGTGGGCTGAGTCCTTGAGAGACCCACGTCCTCCAAAGTTGGAACTTTCTTGAGGCTCAGTCCCGGCCCCACAGATCCGCTACGCTGGCTGTTTTTATGGGTCGTTGGAAATGGGTTAAGAGCAGTCACAGTCTTCTACTGATGCAACGCACTGGGCCCGACTGTGTGGTTCTGGATGGAGCTCGTCACGAAGAACCTGCAGCCCATTATTTATACCGGGGGCATCCTTCACATCTTCCAAAGTTTCCATTTATTATTTCCCTTTTACCATTTTCTTCAATCAAAATATTCAAATTCACCATCCAAATTCACCTAAAAACGAATATTAGACCAACTCGGTGCCCGCAGGATGGATTCCTACCCTTACCCAGATATCCACCACATGGTTCCCATGTCTAGCATGGCAAACCAAATATACGACACTTATGATTCCTCTTTACCTTCCGATCATCCTTTTCTCACCCGAGTTTCGCAATTCCCATTTCAGTCTCAGATGGAGCAGAGCAAACCCCGCGAGTTCATCCCACAACAACATTGGTGGAAAGCAGAGGAACAACCCTTGAGCATGGGATATTACGCTCCTGAATTCTCAACGTACAATCAAGTCTCTCCATGGCACAGTGGAATCTCTACACAAGCAACATCCGCTTCTCAAAGTCCACGAAGTAGCAATAGCGGCAGTATCCCAGGAATAAACTGCTACCCGCATAATGACACTGCTATAACTACCATCGACGAATCAACCGGCTATCCAGCCCCCGACAGCCTTGTTGAAATTGATCACTCTATGATAATGCCCAAGATCCACGCATTCGATATCCCCATCAACCACCGTTCATCCTTTGATACAGAATTCGACCCTTGGTCCGACACATGTAGCCATTCAGACCGAAATGTGACCCCAGAACAACAATGGTCTTCTCCAATTCCTTCAGATCATATGGGATTCCCTCAACAAGTCCGTCGCTCAAAAAGTCGCCCCGCTGGTACAGGGAGCACACCTGCTTCAAGCGGAGTCCGCAAATCTACAACAGAACGCCGCACAACTTCTGTACCGGGTCGCAATCGTCGTCGTCGCGCCGCAACCAGCACCAGCAGCACAGGAAGTTCCCCTCGGACATTTGTCTGCAGTTTCGCACGATACGGCTGTGAAAGTACATTTGTTTCTAAGAACGAATGGAAACGCCACGTTACATCGCAACATCTACAGCTGGGATTCTACCGTTGTGATGTGGGTAAATGCAGCATGCACACACGAAATTCTTCTTCCTGCTCCTCTACACATTCCTCTTTGCCTCAATCACGTACCCCATCGCCTGCTCCAGGCCAACCGAACGACTTCAACCGAAAAGACCTCTTCACACAACATCAGCGCCGCATGCATGCACCCTGGCTACAATCCGGACGCAGGCGAACCCCGACAGATGCGGAACATGCCGCTTTCGAGGCTAGCCTTGAGGAAGTGCGTCAGCGGTGCTGGGTAGGGCTCCGGACTCAGCCGCTACAGAGCCACTGTGTGTTCTGTAATGAAACGTTTACGGGGGATGGCAGTTGGGACGTGCGCATGGAACATATCGGTCGCCACTTTGAGAGAGACGACCGCCAATCCCTGGGAGCAGAGAGCGAGGATCTTGCGTTGAGAGAGTGGGGCCTCAATGAGGGTATTCTTGTTTCCGTCGATGGGAAATGCTTATTGTCCTCACACGTGGCCATTGGAGTCTGATCACCCATTAGGTGCATATTTTTGTCTCGGATTGAGTCATGCATCTCCGGTTTAGCATGGCTTTGGTGTTTTGGGGCCTGTCCACAGGCTTGGACTTTGCTTCTATTTTGGAGATTTGTTATTATTTGTTCGGTGTTGGGGGCTCATAGCTTAACGCATCCATTATTCCGAGACTTTGTCTAGATTGGATGATGGTTTCTTTTGTTGATACATTTCTATCTTGTCATTTACTTCACATTGAGCATGGTGTCTGGACATCACATCATTACAACTCTGATTGACAAATCAATATATACTATAAAAAGATAAGACTCGCTATCTGCGCCTATATCCATATTTCCAATGTTGAATAGTAAGCATGGTTGCATTAGCAGCTCCATTTATCCGAGTCGGCCGAACATTCAATACCTCCGGGTTTCAGATTCAGCTCGTGCATTGGTTCCAAGGTGGTAAACAGGATTTTTGTGCAGATTCGACAAGTGCAACTAGTCTAATATGTTCCGCTGCCTCGGTACTTCAGCTCTCAAGTGCTAGGGCTGAGTCTGACGTTGATATTAATCTTAGCAGTACCATGACATACTAGTACTCGTCCTAGTGTGGATCAGTCAACCGTGAGATTGTAGAATGAATGATAAACTTGAATGACTACAGTACCATGAAACAGAACAAACAGATCACATTTAGGCAGCAATCATCAACATTGACCTTTGGGAGAATATGAACCTTGGAATCACAATCAGATCTAGATCGTCTATAGGACTTCCCAATCGGGTAAATAACCAAAGACCGGAAAAGAATATAGTAGAGACTAGAAGCATTGGGGGCTCCAGTCTGCACATGGGCTGCAAGGATGAGCAGGGTACAAAATATCCCACACTAGATCGACCTGAAATCCTTCAAGTTTCGAGAATCCTTCGTTTCAAGTCTAAGCGACAGGGCTGTTGTACTTCGTAGTACGACATCTGATGGTACGAAGTACGGCCTCAGAGTATGTAGGCGGGGGTATCCATTGGGGTCTGGTATCCAGATGGATGTACTCTAGTAACTGGTAATAACAGCTGGAGGGGACCCATGTGTCACAGTGAGCTGTTAATTCAATGTTTTAGCCCCTACACCCTAATGCACGTTCAAGTTTTAGTATACTATCAGCTACCACGTTTTATGATCGGGGTAACGCCAACGCCGTCGGAGTGATTTATGAGGACAAGGCTGTGAGCTAATCGTTCCATTCAATCCATTCAATGATATTCCGACAATCTTATTCTAGCCTTACGTCGAGGTCCGTGTTCCTTCAACTTGAAGTTCAGGGCGCCATGTTACGGTAACCCCCGGGGCCGTCGATGATGTCCACTTTGAAGGGGGAAAAAATCAATTTGACTTTTGATTTATTACTCATTATCAGTCCAAATTGACTCCAATCCATAATTGAGTCTAACTGGTTTCGGGGCATCCTATACTATCTTTCATTGGTCTGCTCGGGTTCTTGACGCAAGTCCAAGCAACGGCTTCGTCTCGCATCCGACTCGTCGGCTTGTAAAGATGGGTCCTCACCCCACTTATTTTCTTTTTTTTTTTTCAATTTAATTCCTCTTTATCCCTTTTCTCTATCTTTCGCCCGGGTTTTCCGGCCCGATCGTCGAAAAGTACAACAGTGGGGAGCCCTTACGGAGTAATTGTCCTTTACGATCTAAACCAGGGCGTTTTCTCAACCATGGATCCATGGACATAGCTTAGGTTATGGCGTGAAACTGTGGAGAACGGACAACCCGCGGATTCACCGTTCAGAATTCAGAATTCCAAATCCCTGACCCGTGCCCAGGTGGCACTCCTTCTCATCGGTCGATCTCGTCGATCAGGGGGATTGGGGCTAAGGCGTTTCCATTTCATTCCTTAGTCCCAGCTGTCATGGATATCTGGAAGATCGCTCGTGTTCCACGAGGCTCATTCGCTTAATGTATTAACTTGGCATGCACCTCGCTACATCGCTACACATTTAGTTTAGCCCTTCTCATGTATTGATTTGTGCATAAACATAGACTTTCATGACAGTGGGGTCTTGAACGCCACGTATCTGCCCTGCCATGCGGTATAGGTAGTGTGCAGGGATCGGCATCCTGCCGGTCTTCAGCTCGGGGAATCTTTTTGATGTTAATATTCCAACCTCGGAAGAAAGTGCGAAGTCTAGTGCTTGAATGGGGAAAATTACCCTTAATTAAGCAACGTGATGACTCTGATAGTTTGGACATGTCAGCGTCAATTGATGCATGCATCTGGAGCTCGTGCACATATGGTCAATTGGTCCTTGGGATGACAGGCAACCAAGTAACCTGAACCTTTTAAACACTATGAACATGCCACCTGGGAATCAAGGTACACATGTGCACGGCTTGGTTCAACTTAGCTCGATGCGACAAAAAGGATCTTAATCATTGATCCCAAGTATTGATTACTAATGTTAGGACTCAAATGTGAAATCTGAAGTGCAGACAGCTGTCAACAGTATCTGATCCGAATCCATAATATTCCAGAAAAGCTGCTAGCATTTCGGCAGGGAGTATCCGACCATATTTCCTTTTGGTCCCATCCAACTCTTCAGTCTTTTCCGTCAAAACAAGCTCATTTGGTCCGTGATGAAGGTCCACAACAGGTCATCGACAAAAGAAGCAATCTTGACGACAAGGCTGGCCCGTCGCGGCGCCGCAGCGGAATGAACCGCCAGATTGGCTTAAGGTTGTTTCCCATGCGATTCATTGGCGCAGACTCTGGAAAATAATCAATTTCGATCAAGGTGTCTGTTAGTTTGTGGGAACTATGGAGTTTGAGAGTTTGACAGGTGGACTTCGGGAAGCTTTCGATTCCCGAGTTCATCGGCTTTGAGGTTATTTGAACCTGGACCCTTCATGGTTGGTCTGTGAGCATTCCCACTTCAAGCTGACTAAACTGCACGTCGAAGCAGTCCCAAGCTCACCCAGTGATTATTCTCATTCATTTATACAGCTAATAGCAAGGCATTAATTGGTTGCACCGCTGATTATGAACGAGAACCTCTCCGAGTCTGTACTATGCTACTGGAATAATCCCGTGCCGGCACTTGACCGTAAAGCCGAGGCATGGTTGAGTCATTCACCTACCAACATCTCCATTCTCAAAGCCCCGGAGCGCTATCCGAAATGCGTGCTCAAATAGTCAAGAAAAGTGATATAGTCCTATCCGAAAAACATGACAGTCAACCAGTTGACATGTCGACCAGGATGTCTGCCTGAGTCATTAGGCTGCAACACCAGTTGACCGAACAACTCTCGACCCAGATCTTATATCGAGGTGATCATCTCGATTGAGAGCCTGAAACTGGTTTCTCATTATGATGTTAGAACATGGGATCGCTGGACCCGTTCTCGTAGATATCTCCGGCTCCCCACCTTCCTCTCCTCTTTCCACAACCACCTACCGCTGACATATGATCAATGCGATAAAGCATCTAGACTGGCCAATACATCGGCATAGTCATTATCAATGGCCCATGTGGCTCGGAAACCAGCTCAATTGCGTGCTCAGATCTCCAATTCTTTCCGTACTCCGTACTCTTTTCGGCTTCAACTTCAGTCATATGACTCAACTCTCCACTTCGTTGGGATTTCTCGGAGCAACGACGTCAAATAAAGAGGCTTGGTTCATGCGACATTATCAGATGGGATTTTACGATTTTGCCGGCGATATCTCATTTGTCGGTCTTTGTTGAACTTCCGGTCTGAAATTCCTAATCAGGCTTCAAGACCCGAAGCTCGGCCATATTATGCAATCATCGGCATATTTCAACGTTATATCCGAGGATCTACCGATTTAGATCCTGCTCTTGGCAAAATGAAGCTTGCACTCAGGGTCCTTAGGGCTTGTTATTGGTGTGTAAATCTTCACCGACCCTCCACCCTTCAGCATCCGGCCATAGATAGCCATTTGCGCTGCCGGAGACCCCGTCGGAGTGCACTGCTCGGAGAAGAGGGTCTACAGGGTTTCCGCCGACCCACAAGGTAACGAATGGCATACGTAGCCAACCTGAATTGCTCAACCTGCTGCCTGTGGCAGTGTTGATATAAAAGGACGGACGTAGACCGGTTCTAAGGGTCTTATGTCCCTTTATTATGTTTTCTCTCAAACCTCGTTACCTCCTCATTCTATCTACCCTCTCTTTGATCCCTCTATCCATCTATCTTCAATCTACTTCCCCGTTTCAGCGCCTTAAATCTAAATTGCTTACTATGGCCGACAACCACTTGCAAGCTGTTTTTGCTAAGCGCGCTGAGGAGCTGCGCGAGTACATCTTCTCTCAGCCTGCTAGCAACTTCGAGAATAACCCATGGGCTCTGGCGGATGCCATTGAGACCTTCGCGAATGAGAAGGGTCACATGATGATTTTCCGTGCTAAGAAGTTGGCTGTTGCTAAAGAGGCACTTGTTGCTCAAAGCCCTGCTCCTCGCACCATTCTGGAATTCGGTACATTCGTTGGCAAGTCTGCCTTGGCTTGGGGTGCTATGCTCCGTGATATTCACGGCGAGAATGTTCCTGAAGATGTCAATGTGTACACTTTTGATCCCAACCCACAGATGGTGGCCCTGACCCGCGACTTTGTTAAGCTATGTGGTCTTGAGGGTCTTGTGCATGTTGTTGAGGGTCCAGGATCCGAGTGCCTGAATAAGCTTGTTGCGGAAGGCAAGGTCACCAGTGTTGACATGGCGTTCTTTGATCACTGGGAGAAATTCTACCTCTCCGACCTGCAGCTGATTGAGGAACTTGAGTTGTGGCGCGAGGGATCTCTGGCTATCGCTGATAACACTGATATGCCTGGTGCCCCAGACTACCTGGCCTATGTCCGCGCTGGTGGCAGCGGAGTTGATGGTGCCGTGAAATATGAGACCAAGTCTATTGAGACACAGGGTACACGAGGCCCGGTAAGTTTATAACATGAGAATATCTAAATCGTTGATTCGACAAAAGCTAATGTTTGCATTTACAGAGTGTTGTTGAAATTAGCACCGTGCTGGCCACCAACTAGATTTTCCAACAGCAGATTATTTGCTTCAGGGTTGACTATCAAGTGATAGTATCTACCCAACGCCTTCAATACCCCGCTATTTCATCAATGTCTCTCTGAGGTATGAGACAAGTCCAGAGAGTTGAAATGTTTCTTTTAGTTGGTCGTATCTCAGTGACTATTTCCATCATTATTTTACCAACAGCGAGTTGAATATTCCGATCCTAGAGATAGGAATGGGACAAATGAATAAATCCAGATTAATCATTTCAAACTCATACGTATATTGACAATTCCCTGTTACATGTGCAGTAGTATATAGGTGCTCAGTAGCCCATCTATAACGTAGACAAGCTCTTGCTCCGAGAGTCTTTCATTGGTTCCAATAAGGGCAGACCCACTCTTCGTAAGGGACAACCCGCGCAGAATAAATGGCCCGTGACCTCGAGTCTCCCCGCCTTAACCAGCTCCGAGGTCCTGCATAACATTTAATATTTGATACCATGTCGATCTAAATACTTTCAATCACACCGGCGGAGGAGTCCTTGACCACTCGTTTATACTTCGAACACCTACTACTGTATATCACCCACCGGCAACCTCCGCAAAGAATGCTACAAGTGCAGTAGCCCCTGATCTCTCTCCGACTACGTCCTTTAACAGCCCGGCTTTCTACACCAACTCATCACCATGTGCGTTTCCACAAAGTTAAACCCCAGGAGTGCCTTCTATCTCCTAAACACGAACTCAGAATACTAATGATCTCTCTAGGGCCGTCTTCTCCCTCATAATCATTAACAAGGCCGGTGGTCTAATCTACCAACGTGAATTCCAAGCCGGCCTGCGCAAGCTCTCCACAAACGACTACCTGGTCCTGGCCGGTACCTTCCATGGGTAAATCATCCTATCACCATCTCATCCCTCTAGCGCTACCGTACTAGCACGCTGGAGGTTCCAATGCGAGAAACAAGAACTAATTGAGCTCCCAATCACAGTGTTCACGCCATCACGCGCTCTATCACCCCGAAACTCCCCCTCCAAAATACTGCTTCCCCCGTCGCCTCATCGCCCGGTACAAGCGCCCCTACAACCTCAGGCTTCTCCTATCCGAACCCCGGTGTCCCTGTATCCGGTCTCGAATACCTCGAGACAGACAAGTTTCGATTGACCTGTTTCCAGACGTTGACAGGGACCAAGTTCTTGCTCTTCACAGACCCCATGACTGGGAGCGTTGAGACAATTGTGAATAAGATTTATGAGCTCTATGCCGACTATGTGATGAAGAATCCTTTCTACCAGCTTGAGATGCCGGTTCGTTGTGAGGCCTTTGACCGTCATCTCGGAGCTTGGTTGAGGGGGCGGACATAGCCTTGACAATTGAGGATGGCTTCTGTTGAACTTGAATGATGTATACACATGTGCAGGGTTATGCGGAACTGAAATTGGATTATGACATTATGACTAGACATTACTTCTCAACAAATATTGCTTTTATTTTCAATGGTGCTTTTGTGGGTGTGTTTTCCATGTATTCGAGAACTAGAGGTTTATATTACTGAAGCTCTATGCGAAATGCTAGGTACTAACCGCAAAAATATTGCCCTCGTTCCTTGTAAGAATTGGCACTTGATCGCCATCTAGCGTGGGAAGCTTCGAGTATACAGAAATACATGAACACAATCAAAAACACAAGTAGTAAAACGCCGGGTATGCATCACAGATCGTTTCCACCAGAAGAAATTCGGCAAATCTAAGCAGTATCCATCTTGTCATCATCCTTCTTGTCACCGCTAGACTCGCCCTGTCCTTCCTCGGGAATTCCACTCAGCTCCGTCTTACCCTCCTGTGCCTCACGATCACGCTTCTCCTTCTCCTGTCTGGTCTTCTCTTCCTCAAGGGATAACCGCAGGGCAAAGGCCAATTCAGGATCATTCTCGGCCGCGTCCTCGAAGTTGAAACCACCGGCATCACCACCGTCACCGCCAGATGCGGCAGCACCGCCACCACCGCTGGCACCCTCACCAGCCAAGATCGGGGTGGCCTGGAGCTCCTCGCTCAGAAGGTGGGGACCCGGTGGGATAATAGCCAGGAAGGAGCTATCACTGCTATTCACGTTCTCGACAAAGGACTCCAGCTTCTTAGTTTGGTCGGACTCCAGATCACCGAATGCCACCACATCGATCGAGACGTTGTTCTTCTTCATTTTCTTTGCGAGCTTGATGAGGGACTTCTCATCTTCGGCGATGGGCGAGCAAGAGAATACGATGATACGTTGTCGTTGGGACTTCTCCATTCGGTGCTTCAAGGCTAGCTGTATTGATAATCCGGGTTAGTGGCCATCTTGGTAATCATCACCAGTAGGCTGTACGTACTGCTGCAACCTGGATACTCGAGCTAAGATGCGATGTGCCGTGAATCTTAGTCCGATGAAGACCGGCAAGGATGCTGCCAAATTCCGAGGTAAATGTTGATAGCACCTCGGGGCCCTTGCCGCCCATGCTCATCAGACCAACTGCGGACTGCGGGTGTACGCGCATCTTGACACTGTGAATGATGCTAACAGCATCTACTTGAGCTTGCCAACGAGTTGATCTGAGTCTATTAGACGATGTGAAATGAATGTAATGGATCGAGGAAGCTCACGTGTAGTCTCCATTGCGACTGCTTTCGCTGTTGTCGACACTGCGGGAGAGGTCAGCACTTTGATTAGCTTATGGACTCGGGACAATGACGAACATGATCATAGTAGCTTCGAGAGACATGATGGCGAGGCTGTGTAGGAAGCTATTAGATAGAGGATGTGGAGGATGGTGGATTAGATAAAAGAGTTGGTCGTTGGAGAACGGGGCTTAAAGACGCTGATGACGATGGAGTTAGAGCTTCGGTTCTGCCGGATTTGTCCGCCCGCATCTTGTTTGTTGTGACTCCGCGCTCCACACTGCCCTCTCTACACTTCCAACCTTCAATTATTGGATTCAGACCAACCACCACAATTATGGCTACTTTAAAGCGAAAGTCTCCCGAGTTTCTGGCTGCACCTGATGCTACACCCACGGGTAGACCTGTTAAGAAGCTTCGCCTGACCCAGAGCCAGAAGCAGGCATTGATCGATAACTTGCAACTTGAAAGTATGTGGGATATAAAGTATGGAATTTAAGAATTCAAACTAACAACCGATATAGTCACTGAGAGAGCTCGTAAGCTTCGCGCGCAGTACGCTTTACAGCAACATGATCTCCGATCACGACTTGAACGACGCGTCAACCGTATCCCAAGATCGCTCCGGAAAGCGAATATGGGCGAGCTCTTCGAAAAGCACCAAGCCGCCTTAGCTCATGCCACTTCACCCACACGAAAATTCTCACCTGCAAAGATGCAACGAAACGTTCCCACGATCGGATCTATCGACCAGGCTCTTTCTCCAGCTGGTACTCGTACCCGACGACCAAGGTAAGAGCGCACCACGTGTATTCAATTGAACCACTTCCAGACTAACACTCCGCGCAGTCACGATAATCTCTACTCCGACAAAGAAAACGGTGGTCCGGAAGGACTCAACAATCCTAAGCGCCGCGGAAAGGCCAATGCTGCCGGTGGTGCATCCCGCGTCGTTTCACAAGAAGTACGAGGTCACGACCACCGCATTCTCTCTCCCAAATCTCTCAACTCCCGCACATATCCCCAGTCTCCTTTCCGCACATCGCCAGAGAAGGGTCAACCAGCTTATCTCTCACGCCCTACATCCCCGCTCAAGCCATCCAGTCCCTTGCGTGCTGCCGGCCCAACTAGCATCACCCGACCCCGTGGCGCCACCACTTCCAATGTTAGGGATCCCTGGCAACAACCCGCACCAGTGAAGAAGACTGGTCGGGCAGCAACGGGACCAAAGACTACGACACGTTCTCCTCTCCCTCGTCCTGCGACTCGTCAGGGCGAACGTAAGAATAGTTTCTCTTCTAACGCGTCTTCCGGTACTACTGTGACCAAGACTACGCGTACTGGTACAGCTGGTCGGAAAGCTACTGCTTCATCCACAGCGAAGAAGCCGGTTGGTGCACCTCGCACGCAGACTGCTTCTTTGGCTGTGAAGAAGACGGCTAGCACGGCGGCTATGAGGAAGACTACCGCGCCGGCTTCTTCGAATGAGGGTACAGTGCGGGGTACTCGGGCGCTACGAAAGCGTGTATAAAGCTGTTGTTACGATCCTGTCGATGTTGATTCTTCCTGAGTTGGTTGGAGTACTTTTTCATCCCTTGCGTGGTGATGAACATACGTTTTTTAGCGTGGAGTAATGTTCATTATGGAGACATCATGTGAAGTTGGGAGGCGTTTTTGCTTTCCTCTTCTTTTTATTCGTGGTTCTATTCGTTGAAAGGTGTTTTAATTAGGGATTGGTATGGTGTTACATGTTTTTTATCATCATTTTTCTATGGGCGTTGGGCCAAGGGGTTAAGTATCTCATTAATTGCTGAATTCATATATTGGTACCGTCCAGGGCTATTTGAATTTGAACTGGTTCAGTCTAAAAATCGGTTGTCTTACTTCCACATACTTCCCTAAAATATCCCTTCCAAGGTTCTCCCTGTGATGCTAGAAAACTTGAACGAACATTTAGAAGTCCTTAGGTACAGGCGCAGATGGCACTTTACACCACTGGGGATGTCCTTTATCTCCTTAATTTGGGAAATGACTTGGAAGAAAGAGAAATAGCGTATAGCTGAGGGAAGAGGACTTGGAGATAGGCTGTAGGTGATAGCAATACTTAGAGCTACTAGGGACTCGAATCATATACGAAGTTTTTGGAAGATGAAAGTTCAGCGTTGCTTAGAGAACAGCTAAATTGAGGCTAGCACTGGTATCATGGCAATCATGTTGGTCGAAGTGACCAACAATCGACAGAAGAAGAGAAAGAAGAGCAAGAGACACAATAAAAACAAAGGTCCTTGGCCTTATAGGCTGGATCCTGCATGAAGGACCCAGGATAGCAAAGTAGGTAGGACACGAAGCGAAGAAAAGACCAAGGTAGCTGGAGCCCTGGTCTACAAAGCAAGAAAGACGAAAAAAAAGTAGGCTTTCAATCATGGTCAGATTTAAATGAACGAGGGACAAACAGGAGTCCAGCGAAGTAGGTATGGTATGGAATGGGTATGACTGATCCCCAGAATCAGATGCAAGCAAAGACAGAGAAAGAAAACACGACAGAAAGAAATGGGTTGAGAAGCGAAACCCTTGGTTAATCAATTCAAAGATGGAATGGTAAAGCAACAGACACCAACCCATCGAGACCAATCAGCTCGCTGATGACTTTTGAAGGAATTTTGGATGTATGAAGAAGGTAGTAGAAAAAAGGAGAAAGAAATGGAATGAAGGGAAAAACTCCGTCAACCAAGCCCGTCAGTCAAGACGAAAGGAGGCAACACAAAACAACGCTAAAACAAGCCCCCGTGAGCTAGAGAGAAAATAGGCGTGGGTAAAAAAGGTCAAGAGAAGAAAGTACACCGTGGGCAAGAGGTATGGGGGAGAAAGGCGCCAGGTTGGTTGATGCAAATCAAGGTCATCATCGATGAATGGTGTATTAGCTGTGCATGAGAAGAGGAGAGAAACTAAAGACGGAAGAACCAATGAACCCAGAGTCTATCCTGTAACGCCCATAGCACCCGGGCTAGGACGCGGTCGGTACGGAAGATTTTGAGACGTTCCATCGGGGTTTTGTTGGCTGCCGTTACTAGCACTGCGTTCGCGCTGGTAGCTCGGCTCTGGTGGACCAAAGTCTAGACCGGCCTGGGGAGCAGTACTGGAGGAGTGAGCGTGACCGCTCGGTCCAGGCACATGGCGAACAGAGCTTTGCATCTGCCAGGCTGTGTCTTGAGACGGGTCGGTTTCGATGCGAGCCGAAGTCGGAGTGTTGTGTCGGTTAGAGTTGGTGATGGTAAAGGTCTCGCCGCCATTATCTGGTCGGGTGGAGAAGCTTCCACGCGCGATGTCTCCATATCGCTTAAGAATCTCTTTGGTCGTGACTTCAGCATTTTCTTTGAAAAGAGTGGGATCGCTGAGAATAGATTGTAGATCCTCAGGAATCTGGCAGGAAAGAAAACAGTTAGAATTTTCTAGCGGTCACACATCCAGGTGAGAAGGGATGACTTACCTCGCACATATTATCATTATACGTTATGAGGGCATTGACTGCTTCGATGGCCATGAAACTCTCATCCACAGTGCTGTTCTTGGTGTTAGGGTAAAGAATATTCGGCGTAATCACTGTGGCAAGGTTGTGAATGTCCATCTTGCTTCCGGAATCTTCATCTACATGCGAGAAAGATGATGTCCAGTTGAGGAATGAGAAGAGCACTTCCAGGGTATCACGGTGAGCCTTGGGAAGAAGACAGCACGTGAGATGTAGCACTCGTTTCTGCGTCTCGGGATCGGGCAGTTCTGCAGCTGGAGTTAGTATCTTTGTATAATAGAGGTGGGATGCAAATGGAACTTACTCTGCGCCGCAACGAAAAGACGGTGTAGCTTGAAGGTCATCAATGGATCCGGCATCTCACGAAGGAATTTCTTCAGGAGCGCTGCGATCTGCACGGGGTTCTCCTTTGTCATATCAACCTGATCATATTTCTTGTCGATAAGCTCAGCGAGATCCTTGAGGCGTCGAATATTGCCGTTCTTTCGGAAAACACCTTCGACGGACATGTCCATTTGACGCATGGCAGATACGGCATCATCCACAAGTGCGGGAATACGCAAAGCACCTGGTCCAACACCATGGCTGGATTCGGTTCCCTCCTTTTCGACTAAATAGTCTAGAGAAACACCGAAGACACCCTTCTTCTTGCCAGCCTTCTTGTTATCCTTGAAAGCACGCCCAAAGATGTTCCACACGGTCGGTTTCCGAGACTCAATAAGAGACAACAGCTCTTCCATATTGAATTCACCATCCAGCAGAGGTTCCATGGATAGGACGGCGACGTGACGGACGATGAAGTATTCCAGGGCCGTAAGCTCGGAAAAGTATCGCTTGGTACGTGTGGCAGGCTCCAGAATCATGTCCAATCTGCCGTGTGAGATATCGCGCTGATGACCGGGCTTGTAAACAGGCATAGGGTCCTGTGGCAACACGAGTTTTGAGCCGGCATGTCTGTAAGCGTTTGGTCGTTGCTCCTTAGCTTGTTCGGCGGCCACAATACGGGGGATATCGTCCAAGGTGAGCGCATCCTGGGCTCCGAAGGTCAGATCCTTGACAGTCTCGCCGTTGGCATCCCTTTCTTCCACAATTTGGAAGCCGGGACCTCGTGGGTCGGTTCCGTCGTTTCCTGATGATCCTGGACGAGCACTTCTACCCTCTGGACCATCAATAATGCGGGACGCGCGTGCCTTCTTGTAGGTGGTGGATAAAGTCCGCTCGTTACGAATCGACCGAAGTCGGCGCATCTCACCCACAGTCTGTTCCAGTGATGACTCTGCGAACCCATCGCGGCCGCCTGCGCTGTATGACATAGAACGGGTGTTGGACCGACGAGGCTCGCTACCCTGGGGTCGATGGCCCTCCTTGTTTTGATAATCAACAAGATTAGGATCATCTGAAGTGTGAGGCAGTGTACCTCCTGCTCGAAGTACCTCGAGCAGTCTGGCTAGGGCGACTCTTAATAGGAACACGAATTGCTGAAGCTTGGTCACCTGAATAAAGCCACCTTGAGCCTCCGATGCCACGTTATGCTGATCAGCGCAGGCTGAGCAATAGATGCTCTTTTCATTCTCGCTCCAGAGTGCATCGGGAAGGTCAGAGCTCAAATCCTTTTCACAAGAGGAGCAGGACAGATGAGGTGGCTTAAGATGCCATCTCTTCTCACCCAGCAGAAGACACTCGTCGTCGATAGGTTCCTTGCATTGGATACAGCAATCTGACAATTGATCTGCGAGGCCTTCCACTCCAGCATTGAGGTCAACGGGGCCTTCATCATCCTCTGGGGGTGTAAGGGCTTCTGCTCGCGCAAGATGTCCCAAGAACTCATGCAAGCCGGTGGGAGCTGATTTCTCGCGTTCCAGCTTCAAGGCGCCCTGAAGACCGATACGAATAAGAAGCTTAAGATAGTGGGCAAGACCGGTCACTAGTGAAAGCAGCTCCTGCGTGACACCTAACTTGCGGACTCCGGTTTCCTGAGTCTTCGACAAAAGCGCGAAAAATGCCACGATCTTTTTGCAGAGCAGCTTGGCTTCCCGACCAAACGAGAGTTCCTTCACTCCTTCGGACTTGATAAAGGCAGCCAACTCATCGACTGCGGTAAAGAGAACCTCAACATGTGCGATGAATCTCTTGGCCACCAGCACGCCATCAATATACACGCCATTGCTGACGTGCAGAAGCATATCTGAGATACAAGCCGCCGAGGATTCCTCAAAGGTTGATAGCGTACTCCAGATATTGTAGACTTTCTCCTCCATTGTATCCTCCTCTTGGCGAATACGTTCGCGCTCTTCTGGGCTGACATCTTCGTCGAATGGAGGTGTTTCCCAAGCCGCGCCGGCAGGGGACAATCGCACATTCCAAAATTTGTGAATCATGTAACACTCCGGGTGCCAATGTTGATTTTGACCATTGCGGAAAATCTCCACAAACTGCTTGAGAATCGCGGTATGACAACCATGGCATCTTTGCGCAAATTGGGTCGAATAGTGGAAATGGCAGTAAACCTTGCCTTCGTGCTCGTAATAAGAGTCTTGTGCGCCGAATACGGTCGGACATACTGAGCAAGTGAAATGTTCAATGTGGTATTTGCGATCGAGGGCGGTGATGTAGGAGCCACGCAAAGCGCCGCCGCAGTCATGGCAGAGCAAGTTAAGTCGTCGGAAGTAATCAGTCTCGCATAGGGGGAATTGACAGCTTCGGTCTTCTGAGTCAACGGGGAAGAATTTGGAAGCGACAATCTCACCACAGTCCTGGTAGAACGAAGGATTAGCACGGGGCAAACACCCAGTCACCCTTCACTTGTCAGGGGAGGCTGCGCTTGGTGGCTCAACTTACTTGACACTTGAAACATTCGAGATGGAATGTACCACCTAGAGCTCGAACAAATTGACCAGTCAATGGTTCATTGCACTTCTGGCAGATACGAGATGAGCCAGGCGACTTGTTGTGAGACCTTCCATTGGGTCGAGATCGGTCCCGAGCATTTGAGCGCTCTCGATATCCAGGTTGCTCAGGTTCCAGTCCTCGACTGGACCTATCTTCCTGGCTCAGTGGACTATGATTTCCACCAGTTCGTGTAGTGGGGGAGTCGAATGGGATTAAACTGTCTTCGGGGGAGGTAGGTGTGTTTTTAGAATAGCTGCCTCCATAACCAGTAGTATTCAGTGTTGGAGTAGGCTTGCCTGCGACCAGGCTGGCTGGAAGGTCACCGGGGGGCATGATGGTCCCCCGTTAGAAAGTCAACGAGATCGAATTGTCGGCACAGAAACACGGCGAACGCATGCAAGGGAACTAAAGGAGTGACAGCGGGGTGGGTTCTTTATTGTTGTGTTGGGGTAAACACAACAAGGCGACAATGCGGGGATAATTGCAAAAGAATGGTCGCGTTCTGTCTAAACCCCTCCGAAAGGGCTAGGTTAGAATCGAAGGTTTATCTTGGGACGGTATAGGTATGGGGCGGGATCAAGTTGGGACGGATGGATTCATTACTCACATCTCACGCCATGTAGTTTAGCCCAGGCGGGGTTGACAATCGTTGAAAGTAGAAAGCAGGTGGACAGAATCTCTAGTCTCCCTAAGCGATGGGCTGTCGATATACACAAGACTGGTCTTTGAGAGGTCGTGTGTTTCACGCGCAGGTAGTTGGGGATTCGAGGGTCAAGACGCGGGGAGGGGGGATTCACAACTGGGAAGCTTTGCGGCGCAGTTGATTCACAGGGTGAAGAAAGGCGGGTAAGGAATAATGTCAAACAAGCACAATAAGCCCCAGATGGAAACTAGGAACTCCCAACCAAAAATGGAGGTGAGAAGGTGGCAGGGTTAAAGAAGTGGGCTGGGGGGGCTGAGGAATGCCGAGATGGAGAAGCACTGGGTAATTGGACTTTGTAGTGCTGCCCCCTATACGAGACTAATCCCTTAAAGTCACGTGGTACACCGCCTATCAACCCTTTTTTTTACACTGAAACAGTCGATTATATGACATCCGGACTCCAATAAGTGGGAAATTTATATAGTCCGATCTGAAATAAGTGACCCGTCCATCTATTTGACATATATAAATCTCCTATTTCGTCGGATGTATAATACTGATCAAACCGTCTGATGTTCCCGAAGTGTCCACTCCGTGACCCATGGGTTTCCCGCCGCTTTTTATAGCATCGGAGCCACCTACATAGTACTGGTACATACTGTATGTCCAGGGGTACTACTAGTAGTCCATGGATAATAAGTACGATTTAGTTTCGGTGCTCTATTAGTAGTAAGTCTCAAAAAAAAAAATTTTAACAGCGGGCATTGGTAGACTCGTCTGAAACAATGAGCATCGTTCCCGAGGTCGAGCCCTAAGTATTCGAGCCTCAGGTGGAAACCCGTCTCTGTCATCTTGAACTACAATATTATATTGAACTACAATGCATTCTACCAAAGGACTATTCACAAGAAAAAAAAAGGCTATATGCGAATTTTCAAATGGAGCACATTCAAACAAAACTATTAATCCAGCTGGGAGCTAAATGTTCTTGAACAAAGAGATAGTGCCAGAATTCTGCACTGTATAGTAAAAGAGAAGTATACAATTCAATGTTTGAATGCAGACGCCCTGCAGTGGGATTGAAGAAGTTAATTATACCAATAAAGTGGGAAATAGAGAATTCTGGTCTACCAAAACTTTGACTGCTTGCTGAGTCGTCGTTGTCGTTGTTGTCGTTATTGTCATCGCCGGGGCGCCCAAGGCAAACGAATCACACCCACTCAAATCCTTTCCCTCACTCTTCATTCTTCCTCGATCCTTCAATCGTTCCCCTCATCTTTCCTCTTCGCAACCTAGCGATTGAATCATTTATTTTTGCTCTCTCTTGCTTCAACAGAACCTCTGACACGTCTTAAATCGAAAATGGCTGACTTTGGAACCCAGCGAATCCTCCGGGTAAGATGGCACACGATTCAAGATGTGACTTGCGATTGTTCAATCGCAAGTGGATGAAAACGAGGGACACTCAGCTAACATCAACCTAGGAGCTGCTTGACTTTGAAAATCATGATGGACTGGGTAAGGACTGATTCTTTGGAGTTATACTGAACTTACAAGAGAGCTAATATAATTTCTACAGCTATGCAGATCCACTATGAGGACAATAACATCCGCAATATCAAGGCTATTCTCGTTGGTACCCCGGGTACTCCCTACGCCTATGGCTTCTACCAGGTATGTCTCTTCATGATCTCTCTTCATGATCTTTCAGCCCGGGATCCATCAGAGCGCATGGTATACTGACAAGAAATCCTTGAACAGCTGGATTTCCAACTTCCTCCCGGTATGGACTAAGGCATGAATTCATGTTGGAAAGAGACTAATATTCTTGCAGCGTATCCTGAGGAGCCTCCCAAAGTAATTCTCCGCACCACGAACAATGGGGAGACCAGATTTGGCCCGAATCTCTATGCGAACGGCTTGATTTGTCTGTATGTTTACTCCAAATAAGTCACTCAATGCTTGAGACCTGATACTAACAGAATGCTTAGGTCGACTATCGGGTATGACATGGGACCATTCAAAACGCTTGTAAAGAAGCCCCAATCGGTTTTTGCTAACGTGGATGAAATTTAGTACCTGGGAAGCTGATGAGGGTAACCCTGACGGCTGGAGCCCTATTCAAGGCATCGAGTCTGTTTTGATCTCGATTCAAAGCCTGTTTAGTGAAGACCCCTACTACCTAGAGCCTGGCTTGGAAGAGATGGCCAGTTCCGACACGACCTTGCAGAATTTGAGGGCACGCAAGTACGCTATGAAGGTAACATTTACCTGGCCCATGCTCAATTGGTGACTCGGAGAATTCCAAGTCACACTGGCATTGTTACTTGTACTGATAAGATTGAATACTAGATTGCCCATGAAAACATCCGCTTGACTGTGATTGCCCCTCTGCGCAATGCTTTGTACTCAGGATCATACCGTGACAACCTGGGCCCGTTCACCGAATTCTACAAGCAGCGCTTCCTGTGGTACCGAGAGAACTACATGGCGACTATCAACAAGTACCGTCAGAACCCGGAGTGCCAGGGTCCCTTCGCTGTGGCACGCTTCGAGAAGTTTGGCAATGCAATGTGCGGCCGCTGGGACTGGGACGAACTAAAGGTTGAATTCGAGGACCTCGAGCACCACTTGATGACCGAAATCAATGGCTTGCCGACTGAAGGCCTAGCGACTTCCGGCCACGACTTGGTTGTCGCCAATAAGCTCAAGGACGAGTTCCTGCACCTCAAGGAAAAAATGGCCGACCGTACCTGTGGAACCTGTGATTTGGCGTTGGTGGATGAAAACCCGTTCGTCTGGAAAATCACCTACCTCGGCCAGTCAGAGTCCATGCTGAGCGATGGGGTTTTCGAGGTGATGATCTATCTCCACAAGTATTTCCCCCGTGTTCAACCTCGGGTGTTTGTCACCACACCGATCTTCCACGCCCGCGTTGGCGGTGGTCCTCATCAGGTAATGGCATACTTGCCTGTGCGGTCTGACGACATGGCCGACCACGTGCAGGGGATCCTCAATGTACTGGAGGAGGCGAACCCTCCTCCGTACAACCCCCTCATGGTGGTGAACACCGAGGCGGCTCGTCTGTGCTGGGAGTCTTCGGACAACCAGCGGGAGTACCGTCGTCGAGTGCGCCGCAGCGCGCAGCAGAGCTCCGAGTAAGTGATCATTCCTTAGTTTACATTTATTACTCTCAATTTCAATTACTGACTTCGGTGGCTTTTCAGGGCTCTGTAAGCTGGGGGTGAGGTGGTCGGGGGGGTTGAAGTGAGGTGGAGGTTGGGGGTTGGGTGAAGATGGGGTGAGCCATCTGGATGCCCATGTGTACGATTAGAAAGTTTTGAAGGGCCATCAGTGGCGCCGGATATTGATATTCAATTCCGTTATTTTTACGAGCTTCGAGCGTATAGATCAAGGCTACTAGTATTCCGCACCTGGGCACATGCCAGTGTGGACTTGTTTTCTCACTGAGAGCCCTGGCCCCGGGGACTCGGAGGTGGACATCGCGTCACGGTTGTAGTAATTAGTCGACTGCCTACTATTAGTAGTAGTATATGCATAGTATGTAACTGCCAGCAGAACTTCTTGGACTTGAACATCATTGAAGCTCCGAGTCCGAGTGATACTACTACATACTACCACCAAGTTCATACATGTACTAGTACCTAGTATCAATTGATGTACCAGTTGACCTATCATGACTCGGATGCATGTGCCCAGCCCTGGAGGTGCCCAGGTGCTCACTGGCACTTCGGATGGATTTGATCCACTGCACGTGTGGCATCCATACTAGTAACCTTAGAATGACATGTGTAATTCAACTTTTGAACTCCAGCATCCGAGTCTGCATGCTAGTCAGCTATGTGTGGGTCAGACGGAGAAATATATAGTAGTAATCCTCCGAGTCAGAGTCCCTACTAACATTGAATGCCTGTGACTGTGATCAAGTCGAACATTTGTTTCAGTAGATTCACTCTTGCTTTCAAGGTTTTGAGTAACTACTATATGATGACTATGACAAGATTACCAGGTATCCAAAATGTGGTCTTAAAGAACTTGAAGGTTGTGGAAGCTGTACTTCGTACTTGACACGATAACACTTATCGCGCGATCAGCTGATCCCGCCCCGTGTTCCTCCCCTTTTCACTCCACATCTTCTAAACTCCATTCTTCTCGCCAAATCGTCATCATGTCTGCAAAGTCGCGAAACTTGGAAGTAGGCAATGTGTTGGTGGTCGGCGGTTGTGGTTTTCTCGGGTGGCACATTGTCGATCATCTCCTGAATTTTCCTTCTGAGACCGACCCCAGCGTCGCTCTTCCTAAGGTGACCGGCGATGCGCGCTTCGATGTCCCCACGTTGGGCTCCCGATTCCCAAACTACAAGGCCAATGTTTCAGTTGTTGATTTGCGCACCTCGAACAATCGACTCCCCGGTGCGACCTACTACGATGGCGACATTACCTCCGTTGAATCCATGCTTGAGGTCTTCCGCGCTGTCAAGCCCGATGTTGTGATCCACACTGCGACTCCCTCAGTACTTGATGGAAACAAGGCATTGCTGCACAAGGTCAATGTTGAGGGTACTAATACTCTTGTTCGCGTCGCTGGTGGTGAGCATGGTGATTGGGGTGGCAAGTGCAAGGCCTTCGTTTACACCAGCTCTAGCTCTGTGGTGCACGATACCCAGAGCGACTTGATCAACGTTGACGAGGAATGGCCTCTCATCCGGGGCAAGAGACAGAAGGAGTACTACTCCGAGACCAAGGTAAATTGGAATTTGATATTACTTTCTCCTGCAAGCTCGATAAGCTAACCCGATCGTCATATAGGCCGACGCCGAGGAACTCGTCCTGAAATATAACCGTCAATCCCCGACCGGAATGGTCACAACCGCGATCCGTCCCGCCGGTATTCTCGGCGAGAAAGACACAACAGTCACCCACAAGATCCTCGAGCACGGCTCTAAGGCCTCGAGCACAGTTCTGAAGATGCAGCTTGGTGACAACGACAACCTTTTCGACTTCACCTACGTCGGCAACATTGCCTACGCTCATATTCTGGCCGCGCACCGTCTGCTGGCCACTTATAACCGCTACGAATCTGGCCAGGGCGGGCCCTTGGACCACGAGCGCGTTGATGGTGAAGCCTTCAACATCACTAACGACACTCCTATCTACTTCTGGGATGCTACACGTGCCATGTGGGCGTTGATTGATCGTATTGTGGAGCCTAATGAGGTTTGGGCCCTGCCCGAGGGCCTGCTTGGCGTTATTGGTGGTCTTGCTGAGTCCGTGATGGGTATTTTCGGCAAGACCCCTCGTTTGACACAACGCATGGTGCGCTATTCGTGTATGACACGATACTACTCCATCGAGAAGGCCAAATACCGTCTTGCTTATTTACCTGTGGTTCCTGTCGATGAGGGTATCACCCGTGCTGTTGGTTATGTGATCCAGAAGCAACGCGAGGATGAGGGCAAGAAGGCGTTATAAATGGATGGGGGGCTTACTGCAAAATTATTGTCTATACTGTAATACTATGTGAGGCGACTTATCTTAAGTACTGATCAATATGTTTGAATGTTCTAAATTCTGCTAAGTAATGAAAATCGTGATTGTAGATCTTGAGGTTGGAAAAGGGAGAATCTGGAAACTTCAAGTTTGAATCTATAAAATCGAGTTCCGATGGAACTGAGTATTCGTCATTATATGCCTATCTAGCTAAGCCTGCAGCTAGAAACATCACGGTATAATGCATGTCGCCATCAAAAATGGCGCGTTGGATATAAAGCCATCAAAAAATTGGAACAAAACAAAAAATTACAACCAATCTTCACCTATAGGGAAGAGTCATGGCTCTTCTTGGTACCAAGTCCTGAATGTTGCACATCAACAGCGCTCACATTCTCATCATCGATCGCTTGGCCGTCATGACGAGCAATCTCCACATCAAACGCAGCCTTGCCGTTGAAGATAGTCTCCATCTCCTCAAGAGACTTGCCCCGAGTTTCCTTCACAAAGAAGAAGACCGAAATAGCCATGATGATGTCAAGGGCTGCATAGAAGATGAAGGTGTATGTGCCCCATGCAGTGATCATATAAGGAGTGACCAGTGAGAACAGGAAATTGAAGAGCCACTGTGATGAGACAGCAACCGAGGAACCAACCTCACGGATCCGAGATGGGAAAATCTCGGTGGTGTATGGCCATGGTAGCGGACCCCAACTGAACTGATAGATGGAGTTGCTCAGGAAGATCATGAAGACGGTTGCGATACCAGCGCTCGTGGTGTTTCCGTCTGCGTCTAAGGAATCGGTGGTGTGGTTCACGATCACAACAACGATGAAACAGAGAGCCATTAAGATATTTCCGATCCAGAGAGTCGGCTTGCGATCCCATCTCTCAGAGAAGAAGAGAATGTATGTTCCCACAGTGACAAACTTCTCGGCACCGAACAATCCTGTAACTAACAGGTCACGACCGCTGTCGCCACCAACAATAACTTTGAAGAACTGAGGTCCGTAGTATGCGAGTGCGGTCATTCCGGTACATTGTTGACCACAGAACATCAAGAAAGCGAGTGCGAGTCGGTAGCGGTTGGCGGGTTGCATGAGTTCTTTCTTCGTGAGACCCTCGGTTGCTTTTCGCTCCTCTTCGAGACCAATTTCGATTTCGCGAAACTCGGCTTTGACAGCAGGGCCTAGTTCAGACAGAAGTGATATTAGCCTCGAATGTAATGTCACTCGAATCAGACATTATCAGGAAAGGTACTTACCATCATCAGCACGCAACCAGGTTAGACTCTGCCATGCCTCTTCCATGCGTCCCTTCTTGGCCAACCAACGGCAGCTCTCAGGTTGAGTGAATAGACCGATAGCAAGGATGCTCGATGGCACTAATTGCAGACCAACAGGGATCTGCCACTCCTTCGACTGACCGGCCAGTGTTTGCTCCACGGCATAGTCAATCCAGTAACTAACCATGACACCCAACGCAAACAACCACTGTACACCGGATCCCACCATACCACGAATCTCCTTGGGGGCCATCTCCGCACTGTATGTGGGAACAACAGTGGTAGCGGCACCAAGACCAACACCAGACACGACACGTCCGATATAGAAGCAGACCAGAGAGTGTGATGGCACAACTTGAATAATGACACCGACACAGAAGATGCACATTGCTACCTGGATGGTCCTTTTACGACCGAAACGCTCGGATATAGGGAAGATGGCCAGCGCCGAGAAGAACGCTCCCACGTTCTGCAAGCTGACCATTACCGAGTCGACAGTTGTTTCATCAGTGTATCTGAAATCGCGCATGTACGATGGAAACTCCAGAATACCACCTAATTAATCCGATGTCAGCTGTCTGATTCCATGATGCCGACGCGATGATCAGGGCTCCGTTTCAACTTACCAACAATACCAGTGTCATATCCAAACAAGAAACCCGCAAGACAAATAAAGAAACCAAAGAAGTATGCACGGAAAGCACCGAGCTTAGTACCGTTTAACCTCCCCATGATGAAGATGTATATGATTCAGTCCGCTGAAATGCTCAACCACAATGAACTGACAGCACAGCAATCGAAAAAAAGAAAAAAAAAAAGAAGGCGACGACGAAGATGAAATAGAAAAAAAAGAAAGGTCTTTATGACCAGACCCCTCGTGGCTTAAAGGCTAAATTATGCTGTTGTTCCAATGCGGACTGGGCGCGGATCAAACAGCACGCAAGCGTCGCCCGTCGATTTCGCCATAGCACGCCATGGACCTAGATCACTTTTTTACCTATCAACTTCTATGCGGGTCCCATCCTACAGATCTAAATGCTGCAGCTGACGCAAGTCATTATCTATTTTTCTTGGATTAAATTACGCAGATTTTGGATGAATTGATTTCAGATCAGTGAATTACCATAGTGTAGTATGTGGCATCACGACATCCAGATTCAGATCTGATCCCGTTTACTCCGCATTTCGACTTTGCCCCACATCTTTTCCCCCTTCCCGCGACAGCTTACATGTGTTTATGACTTCAGTGTGGACTCTCGGCTGGTCGGGTCGATCGCCCCGATGCAATTGCAAATATAATCCTTTTTGTTCGTGATTGCGATTTATAGAAGCTGGGCTGACTCGAATGGTGTGATATTTAAACTCGCGCTTTGATTGATTCAGTGGTTCGGTATTGGTGCTTTGGTTGGCCCCTTGCGGCCCATGAGATCGGAGATCCAATGATGAGCCTCATGATCCCTCAGGCACTTTTGTCGGCTGTCGGCTAAAGTTAGGTAATATTTGACGAGGTACAAAGTACGCAGATGATCATGAGACTTAGCCTTGAGATGGCGTCTCATATCACTTTTCAGTTTCATGGGCCTCGGGAGTTTCTACGCGTGGGCTACAACTCATCTTGCTGCATGTGTGTTTCCAGATGTCGGTGTCGCCGAGTGTACATGTACCCGGGAATACCCCTGAGTCGGCACTCGTCTGTGCGAGAGTTATACGACAGTCATGCATGTATCCCGCCATTTTCTTTTTCTTTTTTCCATGTGCGCGTGCGGGCCCGGGGTGCATGTGGCAAGTTGAAGATGAATCCACTGAATGATAGCTCCGAGCTCTACAGAGTACCTCATGCTCTTACTGGTTTACAGATTCGCTGCGCACCTTGATCATATCACATTACGCAACGGCCCCCTTCATAGAGTGGGTAATGGACCCTCCGTTGTATAGTTATGACCCAGTCACAGAAATAATCCTTCGAAGTGGATCCATGTTCCAAGCCGTCTGGTGGGCTAGAGCTACCAGTCAACGAGTATATACCGGGAACACGACCAATAAGAAAGATGGTACCAGCAAGGTGATTCCATGAACTGATCAAGGTGGATATGCAGCTCGTGTTTTGGTCCCACTGGGTCTGCTCCAGGGCTCACAGCGGGAATGTCATCGGAGCCGAGCTTGAATCTCTTACCATAAGATATTCACCATTTTAGCCGAAAACCGACACAAAGATCTGTCAATTTTATGCGAGTGGAGAAAAAGCTTAGATCTCGGTAACTGGGTCTTGTACCACGGCTTTCACTAGGGCTTTTTCTCCGAGCTGATATCAATATGGAAGGACCTGCCCGGATGGGAAGAGTGGACCCAGTGACCGTATGGTCCAGGGAATTGTACATTTTCGACACTTCGGGCTGATAATAATAACGTCTTTAGAACTCATTTAATACCAAAGCTTCCCGTGGCAACTCGCGGCTGTTTCAAACTTGAAGTCCAGTCATGGGTCGCGAGTTGCCCCCAGGGCTCGTACACATCAGGAACTCTCACTGTCGATGTATGTGCACTGTATGTGCACATGTGAAGAATCACTTGAGACACAAGTAATTCAGCCCAAGGCCCGTAAATCCCGAAGTTGGTCAATGTGTCAGTCGACTTTGTTGTTGAGAGCGAGAACCACGAACAACTTGAAGGAATTGAATGTATAGGCACCCCCGGAAGCGTGTCACTTAGTACATGTAAGGACCCGGGGAATCTCTAGCGGACAGAGAGCCAAAAAGCAAACACATTTAACAGCCCGAGGATCTGAGCTTCCCGCGTCTTTGGTCTCAAACATCTAGGAAAACGCGCGCTGACATGCATGCCTCCCGGTAGACCTACTTAATCTTCGTCAAATGAGTGGTTGATATTAGGCATTACCAAAGAGGACAAAATAAGAAGCACACATCTCAGAAATCCCCACACCTCAAATGTCAAGAGCTACATAGTACTAATCCTGCCAATAGAGTTAAATTCTCATATCCTACCCGAATGGACAACCACTGGGCTTATTCTAACATCAAAATTACTCGAGCTAGACTTAGGAGTCATGAAGCACTACCCACTGGCAGTAAAATCAATTCCCAAAAGCGGGTATAGTTTTTATGTCTCTTTTGCCTTGATTTTATCAGACCAAACAAACCTCGTACTTTATGCCGACAAAAAGGGTTGACATCAATGACAAATACTACTTATCAGATCGGGTTATAGTCGTAATGAGAGCAACATCAGGAACGAAAATAACCCTGTGTCCCTTCAAAATCTCCGTGACAAACTTGATGTTGAATATCGAAGCCCTCCTAGACAGTACTGTACAGCCTCCGAGTCTGGCAGAGGAAATCCAGGCAGTCCACTCTCTAACTAAATTATGTTAGGTCATAGCGCGTGTATTCGAAAGTTATAGTTTGATTATTTAATGAAAAACTCCAATGAACTTCAATTGTTTACATATATAAGCTAGTTTTATTTACTAGTGCTGAATGGCCAGTGGTCGGCCTGGACTTTTAGCCATAGGCTGTACTAGGGGTATGTTTCACTGCTATCGGCTTGTGATTATGACATGATACATTCGATGAAACCATGTTTCAATTTTTGAGATCCAAGCTGCTAGCACAGTTTGCAAGATTGCTTCATTTAACCCTGCATCAGTTTCCATCATCACTCATTCAATATAGAGTAGAATTATAGAGTGACAAGCTTATCTTTGGTGGTGTTATTCCACCAATCAACACCACGGAACCGCGGATCATCCGGGACGATCAATGATGACATAATGATCATTTACCACACCGCCCGGCGTTAACCAATAAGCTTAAACGGATTGGCTGAAATTCCCCACGTGTATCCTCTATCTACCGTTCATGGACCCTTCTCAGACCCCCTTTTTACCAAGGAAAGCAGGGAATGGGAATTGGAGCCCAATTGCTCTATATCCCTTGTTATCCATTCTGACCCTCTATTCACTAAGCGATATGGAAATCTCCTATAGTTAGTCCATCACTATTAGTAACTAGTCTGACCTATTCAAAATGATAGGTCACCAAAATTTTGTAGCCTGCTAAAATGGAGCTCATATCACCTAAGACCCGCAAGGCTCTGCGGAAGAATCCTGTTCACCGGTCCATGTAAGATTGCAAGTGGATCCCTCCAATGGAACTGTGCAGGTCATGATAAACCAGCCTTTCCAGGGCACGTAGTTAATATCGAATTTCTTCTTCTCCCTCTCTTTGCAGTCTTCATGTCACATATTTGAGGCAATGTGGTCTGGAAAACTGGGCGCGGTCCCATCAAGGAGAGCTTTCCATGTCTTGACCTTTGCGTTTGCATTTTGTTTCGCGCTGGTGGGGTTCCTACTTTTGACGCGCTCGCGAGACCATTTTATTATTGCGCTTCCGTCTGGGAAAAAGGCTGGTTCAAGGTAAGAGCGCCTCCAAAGCTTTGTACCCACAGGGTGCTTAGCGTGGGTATGATGTGGTAGTTTGTGTGCTAATGTTGATGCCCAGCCACAACCAAACCGAAGAATGCGGTGCCCATTGCGACAAGGGCTTACCTTTCCTCAAAACCTCACACAGCGAACTGCCTATACCATACGATCCTTATCCTGATTATAATAGTCCTGAATGGAAGCAAAAATGGACAGGAAATTTCCAGCGTTGCGTTGGTCCGGATGGCTCCGAGTTGGATAGTCAAAATGTGGATGCGGCCATGAAGGGCTACAGATGGAATGAATTCGGTAAGTCGCAATATATTTTATCAGGTTCAATGCACAGTAATCCTGATACCAGTGTTTTGCAGATTCTTCTCCACCGATGTTCGGTTCCTACGAAGCGTGGAAGCTGGATAACCGCTACTGTACGAATCGTTATTCCCGATATGGCGCATACGGCTACGAAGATGATACGGAGAACCGGAATGAAACAACATGGGAAGGCGTCAACTGGGGCCGTTTACATCAGGATTGCCTGCAGCGCAATGCCGACCGATTCGAAAGCTCGGCGCTCGAGGAAAAGACCTGGATTCTGCATAAGGAATTCGATTTCGACGAGGCAGGGAATGAGACTCACACGGAAGAGCAGCCCGATATTGAAACTAAGGTACCGGGGTATCATTCCCGGACGGCGGTCATTATTCGTGGATGGATCGGGATGGACTTTTCTGAAGATGGGGTCCACAATATGCGCTCCATGATCATGGAGCTTTCCCTCTTTTCCGGAGCGGAATATGAGGTTATCCTCTTGGTTGACTGTAAGGACACAGAGCTCCCACCCGCAGGAGATAAGAAAGGACTGGAGGAATTCAAGAAGGAACACCTCCCCGAAGAGTTTCGAGATATGGCGGTCTTTTTCAACACCAAAATTCTGGAAGACTGGTACCCGAAAATCGAAGACCATGGGTAACGTTCGCCCTGACAGCTTAAATTTCGATGTCAGTACTAACCTATATCAGAGCGATGGCGGAATACTTCCAACCAGTACAAATCTTCTCCCGACTTCACCCACAGTACGAGCACGTCTGGCAGTTTGAGATGGATTCGCGTTATACTGGGCATTGGTATCACCTTCTGCAGCAAGCCTCGACATTCGCGAAACAGCAGCCCCGAAAGAACATGTGGGAGCGAAACTCATATTTTTACATCCCTACAATCCACGGCGCCTGGGATGACTTTGTCGATTCTGTAGATCAAAGCATGATTGACCAAGACAGCATTTTGGGACCTCGCCCAGCAAACGGAACCTCATTCGAATCATTCAAGGATGAAACTCCCATGCCTCCAAAAGCAGAGGAAGACCTGTGGAGCTGGGGTGTAGGCGAGGACGCAGATATCATTACTTGGCTACCAAGCTTTGACCCGACCCACACTGGCTGGCCATTCCGTGACCACCTGTCCAATTTCCCAAAACAGGAGAATATGCCGCGTCGAGTTTCCATCGTCGCGATGTCCCGTGTCTCCGCACGGTTGTTGCGACGCATGCATGTGGATAAGGTGAACCTGGGATTGGGAATGCACTCGGAAATGTCTCCACTAACCTGGGCTTTGTTCTATGGATTGAAGTCAGTCCAAGTTCCTCAGCCCATATATCACGCGCACAAGTGGGATCCTGTGGATTTGAATGCCAGGGCTAACCCTGGTGAACCTGGATCGATCAATGCTGGGGGTGATAGCATGTGGAATCCCAACCCGCAGACAGCTGAGGTACTGCTGAATATAACCTACATGTTTGCCACGCCGTTCCCTGAGCGGCTTTATCGTGCTTGGTTGGGTTATGACGAGGGAGAAGAAGTCGATCCAATCTGCTTGCCTCCGATGTTGTTGCACCCCGTGAAAAACACGAAGAAGTGATTCGACGACTGGTGACTCGGCCAACTCGGCTGAGTCGAACAGTATAAATTTGACGTGTGATCTGAAGCCACGACCCGACGCCAATCGATGTTAGTCATTTACGGACCCATGTCGTGCGCATCGTCGTCCATGAACGGAACCACGCAGAAGTGAGACCGGCAGTTGAATTAGCTCTCCCATGGAATTGACCCACAAAGACTGTGATGGATGGGACCCTGTATGGAGGATGGCTTAATCCACAACATTTTGCGCGTACAGGGGCGCTTTATACGGACTGCATGACATTTGCGATCATCGGGATCCTGGAAACCATATACTCCACCGACCTGGTCAGCCTCTCGGACTCCGAGAACACGACACATGCTTCCACCGATGAGGTTGACATGGATAAAACGCGGTCATGTCGGATAGAAGCTTTTTGGCCGCTACACTAGCGCTTATCAACGGCGCTACCCAACAGGAATGACACTCCAATGTTAAATTCGAACCGGAGGTTGATAATTGACCCCTAATGAATCACGCATTGATACACATGTTTTGATGTTATTTAAACCTGTACATACCGATCATGTACCCATCCACAATCTCTGTAGCAAATCAATAAACCTTTTCTAATTTCAAGCGACTGTATGCGCATATTGCCAGTATTCAAATGTCATGTCTACTAGTAGTGGCTTGCCTAGTAGATGAGCTTGTCCTAGTAGATCCGGAACATTGCCGAAAATCTACACTCAAATGTTGAATAGCATTGTTTATTGATCCCAACACATTGGAATTAGATTGTGGCACAAAGTCCATCGGCAATGCTTGATTCCCGCTGTTGTGAAGAACCAATGGTCCGTCCCAGTGAGGTAGCGTGTTTACAGCATGACCCACTTGGTTCCTGTCATCTCCAACCCCTGATCCATACAATCATCTTCTCCCCGCACGTGGAATATGCACCATGTCATGAAAGTGGGAATAGTGTTTATGAAGCGAGATTACCGATGCGCTAAACAGGCTAAATAGGCTTAGTAGTGAATTTCTAGGTGGTCAGATGAAGAATGCATTCTCGGGTAGTAGCCATGCAGATAGCCACGTATATTAAAAGGTCCATTTCCCATGAAACCATGCGAGCTAACAGGATTTGAGAGTGACAGACAGGGATCTTCTAGTTGATTTCCAATATGTTGCAAGCACTAGCTCTCACTGCTCTCTTCGCAGCGCCATCCCTTCAGAGCGCCATTCCGAAGAAGTTCTCCCCTCTGAAGTTCGCAAAGGATGGTACTTTCCAGATCGCCGTCCTTGAAGATCTGCACTTTGGAGAAAGTTAGTTTCCACGTGTTACTTTACTCGACTTATGCTTACCTGGATAATGAATAGATGCCTGGGACACATGGGGCCCCGAGCAGGATGTTAATTCCGTGACGGTTATCAACAGAATCCTGAATGCCGAATCACCAGACCTCGTTGTACTCAACGGCGACTTGATCACTGGTGACAATGCCTTCCTCCAGAATGCCACTGTTTACATTGATGAGATCGTCGCTCCACTAGTCGACCGCGGATTGACATGGGCATCTACCTATGGTAACCACGACAGTGCCTACAATCTCTCCCGCGAGGCAATCCTGGAGCGCGAACACCAGTGGCCAAACTCCCGTACCGAGAAAATGGTTTCCGGTCGCGAGGCTGGTGTCACAAACTACTATCTTCCTGTTCACGCATCCGATGACAGCAAGTTCGATGGTGCGCCCGAGATGCTTCTCTGGTTCTTTGATAGCCGCGGTGGATACTACTACCAGGAACTCGACTCCAATGGCGATGAGGTTGCGCAGCCCAATTGGGTTGATGAGAGCGTTGTGGACTGGTTTACCAAGACCAACAAGGAACTGGTCAACAAGTATAAGAAGACTATTCCTTCTCTTGTCTTCGTGCATATCCCCACCAACGCTTCACTTGCTGCGCAGACTGAGATTGGCATTAACGACCACAAGGAGCCTGGTATCAATGATGATTACACCCTGGCTCAGCAAGGAGAAGGTTGGTGTGCTGATGGTAGTGATGATGGATCATGCAGCTATGGTGGTCAGGATGTGCCATTCATGAAGGCGCTTGTTGAGACTGAGGGTATCATTGGTGTGTTCTCCGGTCATGACCACGGAGACACTTGGTGTTACAAGTGGGATACTTTGATTGAGGGTATGAGTGTTAAGGGCAACGGTATCAATCTCTGCTTTGGACAGCATTCTGGATATGGTGGATATGGAAGCTGGATTCGTGGATCGAGACAGATCCTCGTTACGGAATCAAAGCTTAAGGAGAAGGTCG
The DNA here is from genome assembly GCA_039634405.1 of Penicillium herquei. Taxonomy (NCBI): domain Eukaryota; kingdom Fungi; phylum Ascomycota; class Eurotiomycetes; order Eurotiales; family Aspergillaceae; genus Penicillium; species Penicillium herquei. The sequence goes on along the minus strand of CP098387.1, from coordinate 665,637 downwards.
TCGATACATGGATCCGATTGGAGTCGAATGGAACAACGGGCGCTGTCTCGCTGAATGCCACCTATGGTGAGGATGTTTACCCTGCGACGGTTGATCTCCTCTCCTCTTGCCCGACATGTGAATATACCCTCTACTAGGTACTATTGAGATGAGAGAATTATAGAAGGCTGCTGTGACTTCAAGTTAATATCAGGACCTACCATTCAAGCGTTCCATTAGTGGAAAGGAGATTTCCAGATTCGCCGTAGGCTTTCATTCCTGGCTACTATTGTATAGCTTTAAATTCCAAGGTTGTGAGTACGAATAGACTCGGAGGTATTGTTGGTCTGATTTAGTTACAAGTTTTACGCGAGTGCGTGCTTCCCATCGCAAAATTTCTCTTTTATGGCATCACACCCTAGTTGTGAAATGATCGGACAAATCAAGCAATGATTTAATGTCTTAGATCTGACGTTAGATGTATGTTGCCCATTTTGGCGTTCTTTACTCTCCCTTGCTCTAATTTTCTATTTGATGATCCCCGCGGATCGATCACACCGTCATATGGCGCAATCCTCCGCACAAGGCACGTATGAGATCATGAACATGTAAAGAAGGGGTATGTATCTGGACTTGATTCTCAAGTTTTACGATTTGCCAAAATGTCACGGCATAATCCATACTCGACTTTTGAAACAAGCGAAACATCCGCAGATGAACAGAAAAAGCCGCTATTAACGGAGTATGACGATCAACAGAGCAGCGCGATAGCAGCGGGTGGATCAGTGGGATTTTATGAGCCAGTCGCGGAGTATGAGGGTAGACACAGATATGATCCGAGTGCAAGTTGGACGGAGAAGGAAGAGCAGAGGCTCGTTCGGAAGGTATACTCTCATCCACATACCCCATGCCCGACATGATGATGAGCACTAGTACTAACAATCATAAAGCTCGACTATAGAATATGCTCCTGGGTCTGTTTAATGTTCTTCGCTCTACAACTCGATCGTGGAAATATCTCTCAGGCCTTGTCTGATGGGATGCTTGATGATCTCGGATTATCAACAAATCAATATAACTACGGAATGGCCATCTTCTACTTTTCCTTCCTACTTGCCGAAGTTCCCTCTCAAATGATATCGAAAAGGGTGGGTCCTGACAGATGGATTCCGATCCAGATGGTAGTTTGGAGTATGATCGGGATGTGTCAAGGGCTGATCACAGGCCACAAAAGCTTCTATACGACGCGTGCGCTCTTGGGGCTTATTGAGGGTGGGTTCATTCCAGATGCGTTGCTGTATCTGTCATACTTTTATACGAATAAGGAACTTCCGATGCGCGTTGCTCTTTTCTATTGCGCGTCAAATGGCACGCACATCGTGGCGGCATTTTTGGCATTTGGTATTCTCCACATGCGAGGTATTGGTGGATGGGAGGGTTGGCGGTGGCTTTTTGCGCTGGAGGGTGCAGTGACAGCTCTGATTGGATTCATATCCTGGTTTTATTTGCCTGCCAGTCCTACAGAGACGGCCAGCTGGTTCCGTGGGAAGAATGGATGGTTCAATGAGCGGGAGGAGGTCATCATGGTGAATCGGGTGCTTCGAGATGACCCAGGGAAGGTGAGACTTCAGGTCCTTTATGCGCAAATTGTTCAAATTGTATCCTTGGAAGTACTGACATGTTGCATCTAGGGTGGCATGCATAATCGTGAGGGCCTAACCCTGAGACTCCTGTGGGCTTCGCTCATGGACTACGACCTTTGGCCCCTTTACTTGATCAGTCTCACGATGCTCATCCCGACTAGCCCCGAGTCTGCCTATTTGACCCTCTTCCTCAAATCTCTGGGCTTCAATACTTTTCAGGTGAATCTCCTTACCATTCCGGGATACGTGATATTTTTAGTCCAGCTCGTATTCTGGACATGGGTTTCTGAGAAAATCAACAATCGCATGGCGATCGTCCTCTTTTATTCAGTCTGGTGCTTGCCATTGCTGTTAGCGTTGGAAACTCTTCCATCGACTGCAAGTCCCTGGAGTTGGTATGTGATCACTGTGCTGGTCATTGGTCACCCGTACGTCCACTCAATAAATGGTTAGTAGCATCATTCCATATGATATTTGATTCAACGCAATCTAATGCCACCGCTACAGTTAGTCTGGTTTCTCGGAATGCCGGCTCGGTACGCACCCGCACTGTTGGAAGTGCTGTATACAACATGATCTGTCAAGCCGGCTCCATCATCTCTGCAAATGTGAGTTTCGAGGTTTTTCTTGTACATCTAAGTCTCTGTTAGACCGCCCGAGACTGACCTCTTCTTCGCGTATGCAGATTTATCGAGAGGATGACAAGCCATATTACAGAAAGGGGAATAGGATCCTTCTGGGTATAGTCGGGTGGAACGTCGCGATGACTGTGTTTATAAAGTGCTACTTCATTTGGAAGAACTATTCTCGGGATCGTGTATGGGGCTCTATGAGTGCAGATGAGAAGGATCGTTATCTTCGAACAACAAAGGATGAAGGGAATAAGCGACTGGATTTCCGTTTTGCCCATTAAAGGCAAGAGATGGGGTCTGAAAGACGAGCTTTCAAATTCAATCTTGTGTGACCTGCATACCTATGATTAAATTGTTGGGTCTACTGCCACATTTGCATAGATTGATCTGATGTGCTTTTGTCCCAGATTCTACCCGCGAACCTCATAACTCCTCCAAAATTCGTCCAATATGAGAAGGTTTCAAGGTTATACCTTGAATATTCGACCATTATTTGACATTAGATTATTAGCAATTGTCTGAGTATTTTCCATTTTGTCATCTCCTAGATGGCTAAACATGACTGCCGGTGTTTACCTTGGATGTCAGGTAGATATTTCAACTAGTAACTTTCTTTTCTACTGGCCAAAACCAGTCCTAGTAAGGTGAATAAGCTGTAGCCTGCTAGTAATGCCTTTGCTGTAGTAGTATCAACAACCTAGAAGTCTCAACGCCATACTACGCGTTGTGCATCCGAGTCAGGTGCGACTAATTGTGTGGATTCGGTTATGGAATAGCAGATAGCCAAAAGAAAGAACAGATGCTATTAGCTAAGTAAGACATGCACAACCATCTGTCTTCCACAGATTTTCTCCATTTTAACATTTTTTTGTACCGTTTTGTTTGTTTTCATCGAGTCTTTTTAGGGGGTTGGGCTGTCCGTGTATCCATTCTCAAGCATCAATGCACTCCAGGGGCTATTGCCCAGGTTCCAAAGTCCATGTCGTTGAGCAGGCCATTCGTTCCAGTTTTTTTCAATCAACCATTATCCTCCTCCCTGGATTTATCTGAGCCAGTTGAAGCCTTCTTGGGGCCATAAGCCTATATTCAAATGGTTCCTTGTTGGGACCTCGGGTATATTGGTGAGCCACCTGGCAACGTTTGAATGCCAGTGTTCACTGGCACGGGTGGTGCCCAGGTACTATATCTGACTCGGACTGTTTATAGGCTGACCTCATAGCCATACCTCGCCACATGTATATACACCTTGTTATCCAGCCTTTCATCTTTTAACATTGTGTAAAATTCGCGAATGTTAGATTGCTCCGGTGTTGTCTCTATATGCCACTGCTGCCGAAGCTGCCGGTTTTGATCACAGTCTCCATCGAGAATACAGACTCTCATCTTGCAAATGCCTTCATCTTCAGGTTCACCCTTTGTCAGCGTTACCACTCGCCGGCAGTTGTGCTCCGGGCCGTCCTTCTCAACGGTATATCCTTGTGACAAGAAACACTCCAAAGTTTCTTCCGCCGCCTGTGCGTCCAATTGATATCTTGGAATGACCCTTACATGCCTGTATGTATGAGGACGAGCAACCCAGGAAATGAAAAGGTCGTGTTTCTTGCAACATTCTGCGAGTTTTCGAATGTCCAATTGATAGTATTCCAATATTTCAGGCGGACCTTCTGGTAACTTCAAGTCCCACTTAAGGTGATAGTCAAATGGTGGCATGGCGAATTGATTCAAGTTTCAAGTTCAAGTTGTTTGCTTAACGACTCCAAGTCCCGAGGTTGGACTTACTGGCACATTCCAGATGTCAATGTTCAAGTTGAAGCTTCAACAACTTTAACTTGAGGATTATATACACTAGTATTGGTGAACCCTCTTTCCGGCTGTCTGAAATATCCCATGGTCCCTTTGAGCAGTCTCAAATGTTTCTGAGCGTTGAGTGTGAGTCAATGCCACCTGGGCAGTGGCATCTGGGCACTGCCGTCAAGTTCATTCAGGATTTTCTTTTAGCCCTGGAGATTGCTAGTAAATAACACCGAAGACTCTTTCAATGACTTTTCAAATGTTCCAAATGATGTTCAATGCTGAATTGAATCCAAATATAGCCCACGTCACGGTGTGTACTCTTCGAAAATCTCAAAGGCGAGGCGTAATCTGAATAGAGAAATCCATGTCCTTTGTCAGCGTGACAGTGTCATTCCCTTTCAGGGATTTCCTCGAACTCCATAGAGACTACCCAGCCTAGGCACTCATTCATGTTTCAATTTGAGCCCGACAAGAGTCTTTCCACTTTGTCGGTCCTTTGTCCGGCTACCTCAGAAGTTCTAAAATAGCTTCTTTATCCGACCAAAGTTTTCATTCCAGGATGAACAACCTGAACCCACTGACTAACCATGGTTGAATATTTTAGAAAGAAATGACACCCATTCAATGTCGCCGAAATCGGTTGCCCAGGTGGCTTGGTTATTTTGATTCTTTGTCAGCTCACAGCATGTGTTTACTGTCTTTGAGATGAGCATCTCAAGCACCGAGGGCTCAAGCACTGGAATCGACTTTGTTTGAAAATTTACCCAAAAAAATTCGTTCCCTTACAAAATTGGGACAAATCCCATCTTCATCCACCATGAGACTAGACCTTCCAACTTTTCTACATCCATTCCATACTATCACTCCAGCATGCCTCGTTCCGGTTCGCGAGCCAAAGACAAGGGCGCATCTGGTTCTGCGCCTGATAAATCTTCAAAAAGCCGTCGGAAGTCAGGCAAAGTGAATAAGAGTGTCTCGAAGAGAAAGAATGAATCCCCATCAAAATTGACGGAGAAGCCCAAGCCCCGATGGCCCATCGATGTGCTCTCAGACGAAGAGAACGAAGTCCAGGAAATTCATGCATATGATTCGACGTCCAGGTTCCCTTACGGGAACGTGGATTTCAAGAATGTGGATCTGAGTATTGAAACCGAGTAAGTGATAAGGGTTCTGATTTAACACACTGAGTTTATCAGGATGAAAAGGAAGAACACTAAGCAGAAATCAATCTAGTGCCAATGATTACGAATCACAGATCAAGCGCTGCAAGGAGCGTATCGCTGAAGGAGTTATGGTTTATAACTTTCAGGAGAAGTTGAGGGTTCTGGAAGCGCGCGTGAAGAAGCGAGAGTATGTTTCTGAAAAAGCCCCAGCCACTGGCTAATTTCAAATGCAAGAATTGCTTTCAAACGTCCTTATATCTAACCTCATGTAGCGCCTTGAGGGCAAAATGGCCTAACCATTCTGACGCAATAGCGGAACGCTTCGAATTCTTCGACGCGCTTAAGACGTTTCTTCACAAAGAGGGAGATAAGAATGAGGTTATTTCTACTATCGATGCCATCGCACAGGCCTACAATTCGAAAACCCTGGATTGGGTTCCGGGCTATGTGACATACTGGTCATATGGTAAACAGCTGACTGAACTCCGGGAGTTTAACTGGGAGGAATTCTTTTACTGGAACTTTAATAATGAAGGCTCGAAGGGGTTTTGGGTTGAAGGGGTATGTATATTCTTTGTGATTGAGACTCAGCTCATGCCATTCAACTTTCAAGATATCAAAAGAGAGATCACAGTACTGATAGAGTCTGTCTAGCTTCGTGATTCAAAGCCTTCTCCTAGATTCTGGAAACGACGAATCTGTTGGCCAGCAACATGGGACATTCCAGGAGAGAGAAGCACCCGTGGCACCCATGTCAAGGTATACTAGCTCCCCAGATCCATTTCCAAGTCCTGTCCAATTATTTATCATACCTCCCTAATATTGCATCTAAATACTGAACTACTGCGTAACATAGGTTCCAATTGGCCTGAGGCTTGTCCGAGAACCTATATGGAACGGCCAGCCAGACGCTAATACAACCTTAGAGCCCAATCGTCCACCCCACTTGAGAGACGCAACCGATAGACAAATCAGTGTGGTACCCAGAGAACCAGTATCATTCCATCTTCCACTCGCTGGGGAACAGCCGCCAAATCCTCCAAGTCCAATTAAGGGGACTGCGTTTTCAAGGTGGCCACCTCAGAGGTGGTCCAGATATCATGAAGACGAATTGAATGTTTTCTGGATGATAGATGACACTGGAGCCGATATTTGCACTATAACCGAGAAAGACGCTGCTTTTCTGGTTAGACAACATAATGAGAGGGTCAATGATCGAACTGATGATATTGATATCGAATGGCCACGAATCGGTATGATCGAAGTAGCTGGTCCCCCCCTCCTTGGTTATTCTCGGGTCCGATTTGCCAATGATGAAATGGGATTTCAGCCAATTCGAGCCATGGAGATTAACTTATTGGGTCAAAACCCAGATGCGGAGAATAAAGGCGCATGGATGATGCAGGAATGGGATATCGTCGAGGTTGCCATAGCACCTGATCCCCCGTCCCCCGAGCATGAGCCTACCAGACTGCTAGGACCTTGGCTGAGGCACCGGTTTTATACCGCGACGAGTCCTGATGGTTCGGGACGTCTTTATATTATCAAGAAGAAGCGAAGATTTTTGGAGGTGCCACATGCCTCGATTGGAAGTTCTGGTTTGCTTCCAGGGGTTGGCGTACGACAGAATGTCCCAGAAGAGGAACTCCGCGGGCATGTGCAAACAACATTTTGAGTTCGTCATATTCATAGTTAGCAAAGATCCCGACGGGCTGAGATAAGATCTCACCCGTGGACTAGATCTGGCTAGGATCTCTTACGTCGGAATTAGTGTGATTTGAGAGATGTCCAGGCAGGTGGTCATCCATTGCGTCTAACAGTACTACTGTCAGGGGTACGAGGTTTGAACTTCAAGTTCAAGTTGTGTCATTCAAGTTGATTTCGTGTTTTTACTGTCTCGTTCGTTCATTCCAAGTTTTCAATTAGATGCTAGTACTTCAAGTTCTGCCTTCTCTTTCAACCAGTAACCTCTTTCTCCATACCGGGTGAATAAACCACCCGACTTCGGCATCCGAAGCACACTCCGAGTCATCCAAAATCCCCGGATCGGACCGATTGTAAGTGGTGTAGTTGAATAGTCCCAATAAAAGATATATAATGTAAAGAAAATCATCTATACTTAAGGAACATTCAAAAATCGTTCACTTATTGCGCAAAAGGTTCAAATTCAGAGAAAATGGGGCGCAGACCAGCACGCTGTTACCGTTATTGCAAGAATAAGGTGTGCGATAAAAGAAAGATCTCCTTGAACTTCCATTAATTGAATTGCCAGCCATTCCCAAAATCCCGTTTCAATCGCGGTGTCCCGGATTCCAAGATTCGTATATTTGATCTCGGAAGAAAGAAAGCGTCCGTGGATGATTTCCCTGCCTGTGTGCACTTGGTCTCGAATGAATATGAGCAGCTCAGCTCTGAAGCATTAGAGGCTGCACGTATCTGCGCAAACAAGTAAGTCGATCATACACGAATCCCATGATGGCATACTAACATCAATCAGATACTTGGTCAAAATGTCAGGCAAGGAGTCTTTCCATATGCGTGTCCGAGTTCATCCACACCATGTCATTCGAATCAACAAGATGCTCAGTGTCGCTGGTGCAGATCGTCTGCAAACTGGTATGCGAGGAGCTTGGGGAAAACCCGCTGGAAGAGTTGCACGAGTGAATGTTGGCCAGATTCTCATCTCTGTGAGAACGGCTGATAGACATATGCACATTGCGATTGAGGCTTTGCGTCGTTCCATGTATAAGTTCCCTGGGCGCCAAAAGGTCATCGTTAGCAAGAAATGGGGCTTTACTTCTTTGCATCGTGATGAATATTCGCAGCTCAAAACCGAGGGTCTTTTGCGGAATGATGGCGCTTATGTGCAATTTTGTCGGAGGAAAGGAGTGATAGAGGCGAATGTCAAGAGTTTCCCAGGCGCATACGCGGTGGCGTTGGAAGCTTGAAAGGGTGCCCCAGAGATAGTTACAACTGTACGTTGATATATGGAGGTTCAATTTCTTCAAACTCAAGTCAGATCTATTGGGGATACTAGATCCCTTCCTCTTAGAAATAAACAGACCATGCGCTTGAATTATACAAGTAATTCGACCTGGGTGGATGTAGCACCTAGCTGTCAACGTCTTTTTTGAAACCCTCGTCACTCAACCCAGAGCGATTATTTTTGCCTGAAATTTCCAACCCATCTAAAGAGAGCAGTCTTGAGCTGGAATCAATTATTTTGCACCATTATATTCAGAGTTGAGTGCGCGACGGTGGAGAAGGCGAGATCGTATGGTCTACACGGTCGGGAAAGTGCGGTGTTGAGATATCTGACCTTCAGAGCGATAAAGATACAGGATGTCTCTATGTGTTCTCCCAAAACAAAAGCCTTGCTAGGCTATGGATAAGTTGAACTTATTGCTTTTAATTATGGCTGGATGGTCACGTTGGTTTCGACCTACTAATGAAAATCGTACTAGTCGGCCCCCTAAAAGCAAGCAAGCCCACTTCTGCTTCCTTCCACCTTCACAACTCAAGCCCAAGAAGAACCACGGGGATTTAAAGAACTCTTGTGAATTAATTCATGACAGCCCAGATGCAGGCTCACGATCAAGCGCCAACTCAAAACCAGACCTCTAATAGGGTCCAACGCAATAATAAATCGCGTCTCGAATTTCGGTCTTCATGCGATCCATGCGCCTCGTCCAAAGTGCGCTGCACCAAAGAACAGCCGCATTGCTCTCGCTGTGTCACTAACGGCGTGAAATGTATCTATTCTCGATCGCGAAGAAGGGGCAAACCACCATCAAGAAAGCCTCTCGCCCAAATACCCTCCTCATCTCTTCTATCGGACTCGCAACCATCGTTATCTCCACCGACGAATGGGTGGATATATCCACACCTAAAGAACAACACCAACTACAACTACGCTTGTCCCTGGTCTAGATCACCTATGTTTCCGACCAACGACAGTGCGACTTCAAATACCGACGACTTGCCAGGGCATTCGGAAGGGATAAATCCCAATGAGGTACAAGCTTGTCAAGCAATATCGAAAGGTGGGTGGGTGGATGGGAAAGAGTTGTCCACCACCGTGGGATCATCAAATTGGGTCATGCTGACCAGTCTAGATCAAATGGCTGAAGATAGCGAATATCCTGGTCTACCCTGCGTTACAGAACAAGATTCCCACGATGACTATAATGATGAATTCGAGGACCTGAATGAACGAGAGGAGAGCGATATAGTGAATGATGGGCTAGCAGCCCACGAAATACATGATGAAGCCTGTGCGGTTGTGGCCTGCAATACACTGTCATCCCTATTCCGACACATACCTTCAAGTTCTGGAAACAGGGATGTAAACCGAAATGATGAGCTTGGCCAACAAACTTCAAAGGACGATTCAGAATTTTGCATGATTCGATCGGCCACGGAGAAGATGAATCGGTTACTTGATTGCAAGTGTGCGCCCTGTTTACAAGATCCATCCATAATAATGACGGTAAGCGCAGTCCTTTTCAAGATCTTGAGTTGGTATGAAGTTCTACACAAAAAACTTCAAAATCATCATGATCCCAAAGTGTCCAATTCTTCCCAAGAGCACCTGAATCCTTCGTTACCTGCGAATTTTGATTCCTGTAGCACCTGTCACTCTCCCAGTCGGCCCTCTCGGTCAGGCGACAGCATCCCACATTCCTCCTATACAGGCCCATTGAATTTTAACTCGCTCAAGCTTGCCCCTATGACAGAGACCAGATTGAAGGCCCAGCTCCTGCTATGCGAATTGCAAGCCTTAAGGCAAGCATGTAAATTGCTGCATCAGAGGGCTCAGGCTATAGAGGATCCAACGCGTAATGGCAACGTGTGTCAGGGATCAACTTCTGTGTTGCTACAAAGGACTAGCGATTTACAGAAGAATTTGCGTGAGATTTGTACAGAATACACTGCTGATTAGGTATCTCAAGCGGCTCTAACGATACCTGGGATCAATCAATCCAACAAGAGAAATGACAGATTTACATTTCGTGCGACACCTTATGCATGAGGGAGTGGACAGGCAATAGCTTGAGGCGAGTTCGTGACGAGAAAAGAAATTCATTCTGGTTATGCAATCATAAGTACCACAGCCAAAGTCCTATTGCATTCCGATCAAAAAGCACCGCAGTATTCCCTACCTTCAACTTGAAACACCCTCGGTAGGCTCTTGGCCAGCCTCAATTTTCAGAGGCCAGAATGTCCCATCTGCGTTGGGAGTCGGCGGGATCGCCGACTTCCGGATGTAGATCACCACACCACCATTTATTCCATCCACAGCTGGCTCGAATTGATAAACATCATAATCCGTCATCATTTCTCTTACTCTGGATGTGCTGGGATCTGTTCTGTCATTCGAAGGTGTTAGCAATGAGCTGTGTGATCAAGAGCGAAGCATAATACTCACGAGTACTCATCCTGATCTGGGACCTTGAACCAGATCAAAATGGCTGGTCTTGCAATGTCCGCAATTATTTCTCTGACAGGCACGTTGGGAGCCACAGAGAGCACAACCGATCTTTCGTCAACCTTGAGCCAGCCTCGTGGGTCATCGAGTATCTCAACGTCCCAATCTGCCATAACCTCTCGATCCACATCAGTGTTCATAGGATCCTGCAGATAGCACGGAATGTGTTTGTCTTGGTCCCGCTCTTTCAGCCAGTCTCTCACAGTAAGAAGCACTGCGTTTTGGACAGCACATGGCTCATTACCCTCCAGAGCGATGCTCCCACAGGCGAATCCAATGATATTGTCGATTTCATGACCACTGGCCACTGAGCGCAAGGTCGACTTGAAGTTCTCGCAAGTCTCGCTCTTTTCCCAAGCCTGTAGCCTCTCCTGGAAATCACGAGCGACATCTTCACGCTCGCCGATAGGCGTCGTTGGGATCCACTTCCGAGTCTCACTCTCGTTGTCCGGTCGATCGACTCGATGCATCAGGCTTATTGACGCATACGCCCAATCAGGGACCTCACTAGTATTATGATCAAGGTTCCGTAAGAGTCTTACTTTGGAATTGTATTCTAAGGCGCACTGTGAACTACATTATGTCAATATCTGGCGCCATCAGATAAGTGGGAATATAATATACTCACAATCGGAATTCATGCTCAATCCAGTTGTCATCCTCATCACGAGTACAAAGCGTTTTAGACTTTCCGAGTCTCACTTTCCATTCAAGAGATGCACCTGTAAGATCTTTGGTGACAATCACATCTCCCGCGGTGGTGCATCTGTCCAACTGATCAACCACATCCTGGAATTCTTTCTTGGTGAAGAAAGGCGTCCCCGACTCGTAGAGGGCATTGACATGAGCCTTGACCTCCTCTCTGCTGAGCTCTTTTCTGGGCTCAGTCAAAGTGGGCCAGTGACATGCCCATGTCGTACATGACTGTCGAGAGGTAGACCCGAAAAGAATGGGAATATCATCCTCATCGTAGTCAGTCATCCTGATGGCTGTGTCTGGATAGCTCTTTGGTGCGAATGAAATTATTTACTTCTCTGCAATGAAGACAAAAAGTTTCTGTATCACCCGTCTCTGAGCGTATTTATGTGCACCCCGCACATGAGGCTGAAGCATGAGAGGTCCATGCCACTGGCGCCTAAATTGAAACTTGAACGGCCAACGCATCACAACACATCCCTGATCAATTTGACGGGGTATTCTGATCCGATCTGGTTCTCTGCTTCTCAATGGTCCTTGGATGTCCTTAATATCGTATCCTATAAAGGCTAGTGGCTCACAAGCACATGTGCAACTTGGCATGACGCGTGGAGGCTCCAGTTGAGATCCAACACGGCCATGTGTTCATGCATCCCTGCTGTTGGGTGAAATCTCCTGGTTTTATTAGCTGGCCAATTCATCACCTTGCATGCCATGCTGGCAGTGCGCGAATTATTTCTCGTCAATGATAAAAAAGTACAATTCTTTCATGTCTACAGTCCTCTTCATGGTCATAGCATTTCAAGTTGTTCATTTGGTCGATATCCCAAGTGCTATATTTTAGGTAGATTAGAGTGTTAGAGTGTACATAATCTACTAAGACTTCCCCGAGTTGGTCCACATTAACGCGCGCATGCAAAAATCAAAATTAGTATTCCACCTGAGTCGTTGTCAAAGCCCGAGACAGATTATTCCGAGCAAATCCGAGCTAATGCAGCATCGATGCCCGCCAAAATATCCTTGACAAAAGTTTCTTCCTTGGGGACACCCAAAACACCCAGCTGCCAGTTCAGCGTAATAACCATATCCCCACCCTTCATACTAACCAACTGGAAGCTCAACGCAGCTCCAGTCACATCTGCAGGTTGTGAGAATATCATTCTCTCAATATTCCAGCTCTTTGTCTCAACATCCGAAGCAGTCTCGGACAAACCACCAGCCTGCGGATCAAAAACGACCAGATTGCTAATTTCGTACAACAAATCCCGCTTTTTGCCTAGTTTCCCAAGAAGCCACGGGCGGAACTTGCCAACATATGGCATGAGACCAATAGGTTGATCAGAAAGGGTATTCGCACACTCGGCAAGTCGGGCTGTGGTTTCCCGTGCAGCTTCCCAGAATGCATCGCTGTATTTCAGGCCATCCGCAGAACTGGTATGCGAGCTTCGTTGAGAAGGAGTGGAAGTCTCATACATAGCCGAAACTGAATTTGTCATGTCATTCGGTGCGAAGGCGGGGATAAGCGATCGGAGGTCGACCACAATGTCACCGTGGAATGTGCGAGCAGGGGTCTCTTTTGGAAGAATGTTGTCCACCACAGATACCAAAAGATGGTTGAAGACTCCAGTGAACCTCACTTTATGTTCCCTACATATCTGCAGGATTGAATCCAGCTGGGCCTTTTGTATAATAAGGACTTCTGAGCCAGTGCGAAAATTTGATGGGTCATAAGAGGTCGGTTGTCCAGTCCAAATATTCGGTGTACCTGACGACTGAAAGTTGAGCAGTCTTTGCACAGTATCCGGGATGGCGGATTTGAGAAAAGTTTGAAGAAGATAGGACCAGCTAATTGGTAATTTGCACGCGTCTTCTAAGGGAGGCGGAAGAGGTGTTGAAGGAGGCTGATAGATGGGGTTGCGATCGTATCGGGACTCCCCCATTTTAAGGCCGTCAAGAAAGGTTCTATGGAACGATAATCCTGATTTCCCATCGCCATGAGAGTGAGAATATGCGAAGATGATATACACCCGCTGTGGTCCAGATTCACCTGGTTCAGTAGGCAACGGAACAACAACAATCTTCCATGGAGGTCGTTGATCCACTTGGGGGAAGACCTTGTCGTGTACCCCTTTGGTAATCTGGGTTATAAGGGAAACATTATCCTCAGAATATGGTTCTGCAGATAGAGCTGTATCAACAAGTTCAACATGATTTTGCAGGTTGAGTGATGTCGGTCGGACGAAGCGAGGAGTCTCCGTATCTTGGTCTTGTACCGCTGCACTCAAGATCGGATGGACAGCGATACAATGTTTCAATGCTGGGATGAAGTAACTCGCGTCCTTTACATCAAATGGTTCTGTGTCGTGTAGCGTGTACAGGCCATTCAGAATCAAGGCGCGATAGAATCCCAGTGAATGACGGACAAGGGTGCGCTTGTCATTGTTACCTTTGTATCACTGTCAGCATTGTATCTCAGTACATATTGATTTGTGCAATATTTTCCTTACTAGCTTCGCGCAGTATCTGAAAGGTGTTTTCATCACCCATGGTCACTGATTGCTGGACTCGGAACTCGTTGAGCTTCCGATCTTAGTAATGGTCTTTGATATCCTTATTTCACCCTCAAGGGAAATATCAAAATTTGGAATTCACGAGCAGGGATTATATACAGGATATCCGAGGCCTGCCCCTTTCTAAGCGAACTTGACTCGCAGGTCTCGGATCGTGAAGAGACGGAGCATCCGGGCTCGTTCCTTTCGTTCATTTCGGTTAATTCGTTTAACTCGGTCAATCGGCCCCACATTAATTAATGTCAGAGAGTCGATCAAGGTAATTGTTATCTTCAGCTTGAAACAGATGGATTTGATCAGATAAAATTTGGTGGAATATGGGATTCATTTTTCGATTATTCAGACCAAAGCGTCTCAGGAACCCATCCAATCTCTTCTATAGCCCATCGGATCCATAACCGATGCTCTCCATCCAAGAGCATATGGATTCCCTTGATTAGATGGACCGACCAGCCTTCCATCCACCAATATCTCTCCAAGTCTTTCAGGAGAACTGCATAAAATCCAAATACACACAGAGCCGCATTATCGCCACTTTTAATAAGCGAGAGGTATGGTTCATCAATTTCGAAGAGCCACTGATAGAACCCTCGTAATTTGTCCTGATCCGGGAAGACGGGACCATACAGAAATGAATAACTTCGATTCAAAGCTTGAATTGTTTTCATCAATATTTCTTGTCGCTCCGTATCTGTTCCTGTTTCTGCACATATCCTCTCTTCCAGTTCCTTAAGGGATAGATGTATTTCAGGAGTATGAGACTGCCAATACTCCATGCTTCCCCAGGTACTTTTGAAGATCAATGCGACAGGAGATGATTTGACCGCTGAGCCTTCAGCCATCACAACCGTGTCGACTCCTCGGATAAGATACAGCCATTCCGGAATAATTTTGTTACTGGGGCTTTGCTCGTCGCTTTGCTCAAGGGGTCGTGCCAGGTTGAAAAAGAGTGTCAATATCCCAAAGATATAAAGAGGGCTGGAATTTTGTGGTGTGACCCCAGGGATGAGAGGAGTAGCTTTGGATACAGATCGCGAGTGACATTCAATGGCGTATGAGAGGAGGGAAGCCCGACGGCCCTTGTTGTAGCGCGCAATATGGAGAGCTGCCAAGGCAAGAATCCCATCGAGAACATAATCGGCGCTGAATCCCATCGGGGGAATCGTGACTCGCCATAGATCACGGACTTGAGGGTCAGGAGCTAGTGTGGATGCAGTAGAAATTGTAAAATGATGAAGTAGCTCGAGATTTAGTATTTCTGAGTGTGGCACGATTGAAGTGGGAGTTTCGGGCGCTTGAAGAAAATCACATTGTAGTCCCTTTTTAAGGCAATGAAGACATGATGGACGTCGCTCATCACACTAGATTATGATGTTGGTCAGTCATTCAAATTGCTAGTATGAGATATTGTGATGGGGAAGTTAATCAAAACGAATAAATACCTTGATTTTTCGTGATCTACAAGTTTGACATCCAGTCCGAGATTTTGTATGCCACTTCCGTCGATTACTGGGCGTCGCTCTTGGCTGTGGCATATCTAGAGCAGGTATAATTATTGGGTGATTCGGTTGCCAACTGGTGTCTTGGAGAGTTGAACGAGAAGAACGAGAGAACGAGGGAGCGAATGTTACCGAGCAGCCGCAACTTGCAAGTCCACGCTTGAGACCCACTTCTAAGGGGCCGAGACCACCAAATCCACCATTCCTTCAACGATTCCTTTTACCTATGCTTCTGAGACAACCCCAATTTTGGGAACGACCGAACAGAATGAATCCCCATAGCTCAGAAGCTTCAGCTGATATTAACTGCCTGGCCGAGTTTCTGGCCAACTCGGAGGTGTCTAATCTGTATTCGGTACCCCCAGTGGACTGCATAATCGTATGCGCGTCGCAGGTCCTATATGGAGCAGAAACGATCTTCAAGACCCTGCAAAGTCGACCAGACTTAACAAAATATCTGGTGCTATGTGGAGGTATCGGCCACTCAACGAACCTTCTCTATGACTCTGTGAGGCAACATCGTCGCTATTCAACACTTTCCGATACGATACAAGGTCTTCCCGAAGCACGCGTCCTGGAACATATTTTAGATGCATTTTTTGATCGAACTAGAATCACCGCGGAAGGGTGTCAAATTCTGGTGGAGGATCGTTCTACCAACTGTGGTCAGAATGCGATATTCAGTCGACAGATACTTGAACGGGCTGGCGTCGTGGCGCCAAAGACATGCATCATCAATCAAGACCCAACTATGATGCTGAGGACAAAAGCTTCGTTTGAGAAAACCTACCAAGATCTATCCTCGCCTATTTCTTTCCTAAGCTACCCTGGATTCGTTCCGTCGGTACAAGCTCGGCAGGATGAATGGGTCTACACATCCCCGGCAGTTACAACTGGACTCTGGACACTGGAGCGCTTTCTTGAGCTTCTACTGGGCGAAGCCCCAAGATTAAGAGATGATAAAGACGGGTACGGTCCACAAGGACGAAATTTCATCTCTCATGTTGATATTCCGTCTAGTGTGGAGATGGCCTGGTCCCGCTTGAGTGTGATGTTCAAAGATCATAAACTGCGATGAGGACCCATATACAAGTCATTTGGACATTCAATGATTTCACATTCGTCTATCGATTCAATATTTTACCATTTCATCGGAGCCATTTGAGATCGCATTATACATTGTCGAAGGAAACCATTTCGATCTCCCGAGGTCGGAATCATCACCGCAAACTTTCGATGACATAAGCGGGGCCATCCCAAAGAGGATATGATTCCACCGGAGTCAACACGAAGATGAGAAATCACATCGCAGCTGTGCCACGTCGAGAATTGGTTCAGAAGCTCTTATAGGAAGGTATTCCACCGGCATATGCAGAGACCTGAAATCTAGATCTCTTGAAGTAAATATAAATACCCCAGACGATCCCAGCACAGTCCGAGTCTACACCATCAATCAATCTACATTGATACATTGAAACATAACATTGCCTTCACTTTTCTCCAAGTTCTACAAGCTCATTATGGCTTCCACCAACTCTATCACCGTAACTCTGCCACAGCTCGCCAAAATGATCGATCACTCCCTCCTTCACCCCACCATGACCGACGACAACATCATTGCGGGCCTCAACATCTCCAAGGAGTACAACGTCGCCACGGCGTGCATCAAGCCATACTCCATTGGCCTCGCCAAGGAAAAGCTCGCAGGTACCGATGTCGACATTTGTGCAGTCATCGGCTTCCCTCACGGAAACAGCAGCACGGAATGCAAAGTGCATGAAGCCATCGAGGCCGGCATGGCGGGTGCGAAGGAGATAGACATGGTCGTCAACGTCGGAAAGGTCCTGGGCGGAGATTGGGACTATGTTACTGAAGAGATCAAGTTGATCAATGAGGCTGTCACACGCACCGGCGCCATTCTGAAGGTGATTTTCGAAAATGATTACCTTCAACCCGAGCACATTATCAAGCTGTGCAAGATCTGTACTGAATTGCAGGTTGCCTTTGTCAAGACCTCATCTGGATATGGATTTGTTAAGCAGTCCGATGGATCATACAATTATCTTGGAGCGACTGTTCGAGACCTCAAGCTCATGCGGGAGCACTCCGGTCCTGAGGTTCAGATCAAGGCCGCGGGTGGTGTTCGCACTCTTGATGATCTGCTCCATGTTATGAGTCTGGGTGTGACACGTATTGGTGCGACTGCCACTGTCGCTATTATGAAGGCTGCAAAGGAGCGAGGAATTGGGGATGAGCCAACTCCTGTCACATTCAAGCCTATGGTGAATACTAGTGGGGGATATTGACCACGCACGCATTTGGAAACAGGCTCGCTTTGTGGTTTCTAGGCTTTCTCTTTCAGCTTGCCCATGAACACAAAGCTACCTAGTGGAGAGAGATTATTTTTGTCGCCCCTTTCATTTTTAATTTTATTTCAGTTCTCAAGTTCTTCAGCTCCATCGTTGTGGCTTTGACGTGCAACATTCCGTATATAACTTCTTTGTTCGCAAATTTTGAGGCTCGAGGCCACTTTCAAAGTACCCACCACAGATTCAGTGGCATTCTCAATAACATGAAACTCTGTCTTTGAATTCGGCTAAGCAAGACCTGGGCACAGCTGGGGTTCAAAGAAAGATCACAATTTCTTCCTCTTGGTACCAGCGATTGAGTCCATCAGAGGTTCCTGGTCAATGGCTGGAGTTCAAAGCAAGTCTTCCTTTGAGGAATTGCAAGCGTTCGTGCACTGCAAATGTCAAAAATGGGTGCTCTTAAAAGCAAAACGCAGGCCGTTTACTCTGGACTTGTACCATTTTCACAATTTCACGGGAATAAATTTTCATTATCCAAAGTCAAGAAACCACCAACATGTCGACCGTTGACGGAAAGAAGAGAAAAGCGAACATTTTCCAGAAGAGCAAAGTTGACAAGAACAAGCGTACCAGGTCCAAGAAGTCCAAGAAGTCCGATCCAGACGCAGGTCTCTCTTGGACTGGATCACCCTGGGACAAGACTGTGTGGGGTGATCTTGATGTCAACGAGCTGGACTTGGATAAGTCGTATGATGACGAGGAGAGGGATGCACAGTTGAAAGAGCTTGAGGATAAGGAAGAGTCTGAAAAGCGACCTGAAAGACAGACCAGATGGAGACATGCAGGTTCAGAGCCCCTGACGGACTGTTCGCGACTCCCGAAGGACTGGAATATGAATGAGCCGGATTTGGATGCCGAGTAAGTGTTGGAAGTGTCAATATTTCCAGCGAAGAATATTAATTGATATCGGAAACAGTGATATTGAAGGTCAAATTGTTCGAGCTAAGGAAAGACTGGAAGATAATATCATGCCCCATGCCTTCGAATGGAAATTGGAACACTATCAGGGGAGGCAAGACAGTATAGAGTAAGCCTTGAACGCCTTTTTCATCCCCAGTCTTATGGCGTAGCTAAGCGTTTCTTGATAGTGCGAAGCGAGGAAGATGGCCCGCAGGCCTTCCAATCGAGATTGTTGACCGATTAGAGTGTCTGGATTCTATAAGACGAGCATTAGAGAAGGGAGATGAATTTGAGCAGCTCCCAAATGTGCTTTCTGTCATGGAAGCGTATAAGTCAAAGAAAATTCGGATCTGTGGACTTGTCACATATTGGTCCAAAGGAGTCCAGCTCTGTCAACCGCGACCGTTTAGTTGGGATGAATGTATTGCGATCAATAAGCATCACAAGGGTACCAAGGGATTTTGGGTTGAAGGGGTAATGAACATTCCTCCATGACTGCATTATGAAGATATTACCTTAGTTTCAGAATGCAGATTTTGCACATGATCTCATAAGCTAACATACTATTGTTTGTCCACATGCAGACTCGTGGCAGCAGGCCGACATTGAGTTATGTCCGACTTACTTTGAGGGGATTGACTGGGCATAATTGTCACGAAGTACGTCCTCATCTTACAACTCTTCTATTACCCGATGGTTATGCTTATACTAACCAATAATACTTATCTTTTAGTATGACATTTCCATCAGGATCCCGAATAACGACTGGTTCGCCACTTTACCTTTCCTATTTGACTCCGGATCAGACGTGATGGAGATCTTCCCCAATGATTTACCTCTTATCCTAGGCCCTAATCGCCCGGATGTTATGAGTTTCGGAACTTCGATTGTAGATCAGCACGGTGGTGAGGTACACTGTCCTTCCATCCAGGTTGAGGCGTGTCTCCTCGACGGCAACGGAAAGCGAATGACCCCATGGACCCTCATCGAATGTGACGTGTATCCCCAAAATGAACGCCCTGGTCCTGGTCCAAACTACAGAATAGATGGCCCAGTCTTCCGGAATCTCCTCTATTGTTGTTATGTTCCAGATGGGAGAAACTCGCTTATCACTGCCACGGAGGAGCTGGGAATGCATTTGCCAAAAAGCGTTCCTCAAAGTAGGCGAAGACCCAATGTGAGAGAATTCATGCCTCTGGTGCCACCTGAGAATAGACGGCCAGTTGAAGGCATTCCTCCTGTTGATCCGGCGGCTGAAGCACTCAGACACCCAGGTTGGCCTTCAAGAGCGCGTGGTGTCCCTGAGAATGCTCCACCCCGGCCAGCTGAATAGAACTTGCTATTAGTACTTTGAGGTTATTCCAGTCGTACATTGTCTACTTTACCTTTCTGCTTTCGAGTAACAATTTCAATGCAATTTTCACTTTTCTCCTAAATTTGTGACTATGACTCCTAAGCTCCTAAGATAAACGATTCTCATTGGTACAAAACACAGCCGAGTGTTTAGCGTCAGTTGAGCCTCATTTGGAGCCTGGAAGTGGGGTAATCATGACACGGACCCTGAGCTGCAGCCTAAAATAAGAGATATTATAAAAGACCGTCTAAATAGCCTAAGAGCTGGTCAATTCCTTCTTTCACTTTCGGCTTTCAAGTCTTCAGTATATTGATCTTATCATCAATTCATAATGGCAACAGAACCAACGTTGGCCCCAGCGACATTCACCGATTTCAACCCCCAAACACAATCTCCCTTATTCTCCCTCCCTCCAGAAATCCGCTATGAAATATTTGCCTGTGCTCTAAGTAGCGCCCCAGATACAACTCAGCCTATCGACCAAGATGCATACTGCACTCGACCAGGCTATGAAACCATCTCTCACACATATACGGAACTCCTCCGAACATGCAAGCGGGTGTACATGGAAGCATGGTTTATGCCATTCCTCTGCTCAGAACACTCGTTCTACATGGCCTGGCGACAGCGCTCCCCAAAACGCGTGATGTCCGTTCCGAGAATGCAAGCCTGTCTTGATCTGATCCACGCGCGCCATGGAGAGGTACAAGGCGGAAGTGTGCGGATCTTCCCGCAATTATGGGCTCTGCAGGGTACTAAGGACTGCGGTGGAGTCTTTAGTATGCAGAACTTCCATCCGAAGACGGTCACGATCACGATACGATATACCGATACATGGGAGTGGGAACAAAATCGAGCGTTATATATGGAAGGCGCTTGGGCTGGGAGGGTTCGACTTCCGGCTAGCGTGACGAAGTTCAAAATTGACTTTGAAAGCATTGAGCGGAGGAAGGATGAGGTTGATCATATCGCGCATGAACTTGCGGAGAAATGGCGGTTTAGAAGATCTGATGGCGTCGATATGGTGACATCGGGTGAGGATTCTATCAGTTTCTCTCGTTGGACGGGGAGCTCGACGCTAGGAGGAATGAGATGGCTGCGTGATGAGACACGTCCTGGACAGCTTGACTATTATGTTGGCACCGTTACTTGGCGTCCTTCGAAGGAACCGCCGACTGATCGTAGGCTGTTCAACCCTCGTGTTCAGGTGACAGGGGATCGCCCTGCTGTGAAATCACTGAGATATACCAGCGTCCCGACTGAGAGACTTCGGAACGCTGGTGTTCCGGAGGATTCTAATGCTGAACAAGCCGTTCAATTGCTTTATGAATATGAAATTCAACTTCAGGGAAATAATGACGAGGTCATGAGTGATGACATTGATTCAGACGAGGATGAAAGTCAGGAAGAATTTGAGGAAGAAAGCGACGAAGATGAGGATGAGTCTGATGAGGACTGGTAGATCTCGCCTCTTTGGTATGAACCTATTAGTGATGATCTTGTTCTCCGAGCAATTAGAATAAAACCTTCTTCAAGTTGTGATAGATATTTCAAGTCAATCTTAGAATTCATTTAGTCCGAGCATGAATTGCGTAAGTGATATTGTACTATAGCCAGATATATGGGACCTGATCGGTAGAATAATATGCAGGTTCTTGAATGTGGCAGATAAAGATTGATTGGTCGCAGTCAACTGGTCACTGTAGAAAAAAATCGAAATCTGTGTTTGTCCAAGCGAAAACACAGGATTGTACAATAGAAGGCAACGGAGCATTCTCCATAAGAAGAACAGAGCGAGCAACACTTGGAAGTATGAGACAGAACGAACAGCCGAAGGGAATAGCCACATCATCTTGGCGTACTTGATCATTCAGTGGTACAGAGTAGACAGGCCATACATGAAACCTGGAAATTTCAGCCATAGTAGCCCGCAGCTCATTTCATCCCGCCCGCACTCAACGTAACTTCATCTTTGCTGTCTAGGTGGTCATGGCCCAAAAGGTTTAGAGGTGGAATTTGGCGGAAATTCGTCATCGGGCACTGAATCACGCGGGTTCAGGCCTTCAAATGGGGCGATGTTGACTTTTGGGAGAGTTTGGCCTCTGAGAACATAGCTGATAAGCTTTCTCAGGTTGATTGGTTAACTATCAGGGTGACGGTAGGATCTCATCCGTGTCGTGTAATGCCGTGAAGTTATCTCTTTTGGGCGGAAGGACCGAGTGTTGATCAGTGAGTATGCCAAGCTGCCCAGACTCGACAACAATGGGTTTATCGCAACTCCCTCTCCCGTACGGATCGGTCCGGTCACAGCTGAGAAGGCCCCAGTCACTCCACTATCCCCACACAAAATTGAGGAAAAGAAAGGAAAAGAAAAAGAAAAAAAAAGAAACCAATGAAAAATAACCAGTGGTTTGATACTTGTACATCTGGAAACGTCAATTATTTACATGCATGGTGGTAGCACATATTTCCAACTATGTCTACCCGATCAACAACGCTTTACTCTTGCATCTTCGTATTTCGTATGTCGCATTGGTCCAGGGTTGTCGCGAGGGTTCAAGGCCGCTTGGGAATCCAGAGATCGGGTTTGTCGCAATGGTAAATTACACAAAGAGTCGGAAGGGCAAATGGCAAAGATGGAAATCGTCTGCAAGGGTTATTTCGTGTAAGATGGTGTGGGAGTTGGGTATGGATCGAGGAAATGGCAAGGGTTAATGTCGCAATGGCGTTGATCGGCAAAAACAGGCATATCGCAAGGGCCAAGGGTATTTTTTTGGGGAGCGCCGGTAGGGGTATATGGCGGGAATTAATGTCGCTGTGGGTCCAGGCTTCGAAGGGTGGCCGGAATGTGTCGCATTGGAACCGCTGAGGAATGTGTGATTAGACGGAAGGACCGTGATCCTTCTTCTTGTCCTCGGCGAGTACACCATCTTCAGAGAGGTCATCAGCCACGGCCTCGGTAACTGGACCGGTGTAGACAGCCTTGCCACGGAGGTACCAGTATACCAACGAGAAGAGCAAGACTGCGGCCACATAAACGGAGGAGTAGTTCATCTGCGACCGTATTAGCATAAAGAGCGGGAAGGGTAAGAATTTAGAACCTACGTTATCAGGCGTAACCGGTCGCTCGGTTGGCAGGACGAAAATAATGCTGACGAACAACGTCCACAGGCAAGCCCAGGCGTTGACGAAGCGACTGAAAGGTCCCATGTGCCAGGGGCCAGGCACAAAGTTTCCGAAGACTAACTTGCAGAGAATGGGAATGCAGTAACTCCAGTCCAGGGCAATGGAGCATAGAGTGAAGATACCATCAATGGCAGTATAAGAACCGAGACCAATCAGGTTGATCGCGATGCAGAAGAAAACGGAAATCCAGACGGCGTACAAGGGTGTTCCAGTCCAGGGAGAAACCTTGGTCCAAACTTTGGAGAATGGCAGCATACGGTCTCGGGAAAAGGCGAAGACAGTACGACCAAGGGCCTGCATAGCAGTGAATGTGACAAACTTGATGATAATAAGGCCGGCAATGGTAAAGAACATGCCACCACCCTTGCCAAGGCTGTTGTAGAAAATCTGAGCAACAGGCTGTTCCATCGAGGAGCTGAGAATAGCAGTTGGGTCACCCATGCAGAAACAGAGAACGATGTTGAATAAGAAGCCAGCAACGTAAGTGAAGAGCATAGCCATAGAGATAGCCCAGGGAGCCTTCTTCTCGGGCTCGCTCATCTCTTCGGTGATATGGGCAGTAGCATCGTAGTCAGTCATGGTCCAGCTGACAGAAAGGAAACCAAATAGCCAGCTGAAACCGATGGGGGTCCAACCAGTGGTGGATTCTACATGAGTAAAGACATAGTCTGCATCATGCTTGTCCTTGGTCAACACCAGCAGGGCGATAGCACATGCCACAAGCACCGCAATGTGAAAGAGCACGTAGAACTTGGTCATTTTCTCCATCCAGTAAGTTGACAAGGAGTTCACAACACCGGTGAGAACAGTCAGAGCAGCCATGACTCCGACAGTCGTATCGGTGGTGATGGTGTAGTTGAAGTCTCGACTCATAGATACAGCAGCCAAAAGCATTTGGGCGGCACCATACTCAGATGAAGCGACACCGGCGACTTGGCCCAAAAGATTGAGCCAGCCAGTGAGCCAACTGATAGAGGGAACCCACTTAGTAGGTGCCATACGAGAGATCGTGAAGTATAATCCACCAGAGGTCGGGTACGCAGAAACCAATTCAGCTACAGAGAGCTATTGGACTTGATTAGTTCATGTCTCAACCAAGTAGGGTAATATACAAGGGAATCCTTAGACTTACCGCAATGCACATACAGCCAGCACCAGAGATAGCCCACGACCAGACCACTGAACTGCTGCCACCCGCTTCCAAGGGATACGACATAGTGGTCATGATAGTCGCGAACACACCACTGATACTGACTGCAAAGGAGAAGGTTGCCAGGTATCCAAACTCACGCTTGAATACCGGGTTGTAACCAAACTTCACTGCAAGCTCATTATCTGCTTCAGTCATATCTGCGACAGCGATCCTTCTATGTTGACCATCTGGTCCCGTGATCTCGACTTGTCGTGAATCATGACGGTTTCGAAGCTCGCTGATATTGGCCTCGTTGGCCATGGTTAACTCGCCCATAGTGGTGATAATGCTCGCAGAAAAAAAAAGATAAAAATTTTTCTTTATCGAATTTGCGAGAAGGCCAGTCGAGATTAAAAGGAAGAAAAAAAAAAGCAAAAAAAGATCGCGGCCCGAGAACAAAAGAACGAAATTCGGTGGGACCCGGAGACAAACCGGGCACGAGGTACGTGAGCGGCTGTCGTGGTATTGCTTTTTCCCGACCCGCACAGTCTCTCAATCAAGATTAATCAAGATTTAGGAGGTGGTTCTCATCTAAGATTCTGTTATCATTGGGTTAGAGGGTTTCTGAAATTTCTGTGGGGACCACTCAGCGACCTCGATGTCATCATACGGCAGACAAGACAGCCCCACGGGGCCAAGTTCAAAGCTTGAGATGCTTATTGGCCTATCATACTAAGTTAGCTGGTTCCACCTGGTTTGAATGGGCGTTGACTATTGGTGTTTTGGCTATCGCTACCAGCAAAGACCTTCCTAAACTGCGAAGTGTGTACATAAGGGGCTTGTCCCTGTCTCAGGATCTTACGCTAGACGGGTGTGACTTTTGTACGCCCCGGGATGATAGATCGGGGAAGCGATCACATGAGCGGATGTGAAAAGTACATTTAGAGATAGTGATCATTTGATTATCACTTTAGATTCACGGGGAAGATACCTAGAGTGGATAAAATGTCCCTAAGATAAGGAGCTGCATCATTTATCTCGGAGGTGCAAAGTCAAGAACGGCTTCAAAAAAGTCAACAAAATCAGTCTAAGAAACGCCTTTTAACGCCACCAGCTAGGCGATAACAAGTTGAAGCCGAATAGGTCAGTCCAAGCGATAACAGCTCAGAAGATACGCTTGAGCAAGCCAGCCAAGGCCTTATCCTGCTTGACAATCTTTCGACTGACGAACATACACTCTGCCCTGGTGTATTCAACCAATGCCCTATGACTTCGGAATCGTTTCAGGCACCTGTCGCTCTCCCAACAGTCCAGTAGATCCACTAAGTTCACGAAGGTTCCCGATAGTGCCTATGCAAGCAATCATGTTAGTGTAATTCGTCATCGTGGACACCCCTGTACCTGACAGGGGTGACAGCGGACCCACCTTGCGACACTGGCGAATGGAAGTAAATTCGCCGGGAATCAGGAGTTTGCGACACATTTCTTGCCAAGTATCGAGGTTATTGACCCGAGTGCCAATAAGTCGATCGTACTGCTCATCCATGCAGATATTCCAGTTCTTCTTCCACTTTCTGGATCCTTGGCGCCAGCCCATTTTCGCTCCCAGGCGTTTGAACTCCTGGCTGACAGGCTTCTCAGGGTCATAGTCGAAGTCAGGGAATTTGTTAAAGAAATTCAAGGGCGCAATTTCTTCATCACTGTTTGATTCAGATGACGGCTCAGGGCGAGGCTTTCGGCGAGTCATGATCGATAAGGTTGGAAAGGAGAAGGAGAAAGGTATGATTCAAAATTTTGATGTATCAAGCCTGGACGGAGTGGTGGATAAAGAACGAAGTAAGAAGATAGCCTTGGAAGAAGTGAGAGGAAGTTTGATAGAATTGATAGAAAACAGAGAGTTCTTTCAAAGGGAAACATGCATGATTGTATGGAAAACAAAGTTCAAGTTGACTACATGAGAGATCTCATCTCCAAATTTAAGCTTATTTCAACGACTCATACTATGTTTGAAGCATATGCATATTCTACCACGTGCACATGGGTATCAGATTTCATAACACCTGGGAATCTCCCTGAATAAGGAAGCTGCGACATAGATAGCTAAGTGCATAATATTTATCCAAATTAGTAGGTACGCATTGTGGTTATTCTCTTCGGAAGCTGCCAGGTGAGTATAATCGGAAACCACGCACGCTGAGCGCAACAATATTGCGAGGCTTTTTTGAGGGTGTTTGAATGATGTGACAGGCATCCTCGTCCTCGTTGATTACCTTTGATTGATTCGAAACTTGCTCCAATGGTTCTTTCTTTCCTGCATCTGGGAGTGGCCCTGTTAGGAATCTGCATGAGCTTCCTTGCCATCAATTCATGGGTTCCCTTCAATGCTACCTTTGATTATGTGGTAGTCGGAGGTGGAACGGCTGGAATAACAATTGGCGCGCGCTTGGCCCAGAACGGCTCTCGAGTTGCCATAGTGGAGGCAGGAGGCTTCTATGAACTTCAACACCCTGTTGCCAAGGTACCTGGTGCAGCTATCATTGGCATTGGTTCCAATCCAAAGACTGCATCGCCCATTGATTGGAGGTTTGTGGTCAGTGGTGCTGCTGGTACAGATTATCGCGACATTCACTACCCCAGAGGAAAGTGCTTGGGTGGATCGTGAGTTCTATCTCCATTGTGGTATTTCAGATACTAACTGATGATTCCCCGAAGCTCGGCAGTCAACTTCTTATTATATCAACGGTTCGGACTCGTGGACATGCTGCAAAATACTAGATACTGACACTCAGATAGGCCATCGCGAGATGCTATGATGAAGTGGGCTCAGCTAGTCGATGATCCAAGTTATACACTGGAGAACTCTTTTCCCTTTTTCAAGCGAACAATCCAATTCACTCCTCCCGGCCCACGAGATAGAGTCATGACGGCCTTCTACAACGAATCTTCCTTCAGCTTTTCGGGCGGCCCGTTGCATTTGTCGTACCCGAAATTTTCTATGCCATTTTCCAGCTGGGCACAGCAAGCGTTCACAGAGGCTGGTATACCTCAAGTGGAGGATTTCAGTAGTGGATCACTGATCGGCCACCAGTTCTGCCCGATGACAATTCGACCCAGGGATCAAACGAGAAGTACATCCGAGTCCGCATTTATCGGGGCATTCCATTACATGCAGAATCTTACCGTTTATCAAAAGACCATGGCTACAAAGATATTGTTTGACGATGAGAATCGCGCTGTTGGAGTAAGAGTGAAACACAAATGGTCCTACACTTTGACAGCAACGAAGGAAGTGATTCTATCGGCGGGCGCATTCCAATCTCCACAACTGTTGATGGTGTCAGGTGTTGGGCCAGCCAAAATACTCCAGGAACATGGAATCAAGCTCATTGCTAATCGCTCTGGCGTAGGCCAAAATATGTGGGATCACATATTCTTCCAAGGTTTGGACCGTCATACCCAGTCACAATAGACACTTATACCAAATTGGCGCAACGTACGGATCATCTCTTCACTCAGATCTTGAACTGGTTTATATGGAAAAAGGGAGTTCTGTCCAACCCTTCAACAGATTATCTTGCCTTTGAGAAAATTCCGCCACAATACAGATCCACTTTTACAGCCCAAGAAGAGCAAGACCTCTCATGGTTCCCTTCAGATTGGCCTGAAATAGAGGTGAGATTTCCCCTGTTTCATTTGACCACGGTGGAAAAATAATTTGTCAATAGTATATAGTCGCCTCTGCATATGTTGGTAATTTTTCGAACCCCTTTTGGCAGCAGCCGATCACTGGACAATATGCAAGCATTGTTGCTAGCATTGTTGCACCAACCTCTCGTGGGAATGTGACTATTCGATCGGCAAACATGGCAGACCCACCGATAATCAGTCCAAATTGGCTAGGAACTGAGACCGACCGCAAGATGGCAATTGCTGCGTATAAACGTATCCGTGGATTTTTCGACACCAAAGCCATGGCCCCTGTTCTAGCGGGACCCGAGTACTTCCCAGGCCGATGGATTCAAACCGATGATGACATATTATCTGTTATCAAACAGACAATGATGACTATATACCATGCTTCATGCACTTGTAAAATGGGAACTGAGAATGACAGCATGGCGGTCGTGGATAGTCATGCAAGGGTCTTTGGGGTCTCCGGCTTGAGGGTGGTCGACGCCAGTGCATTCCCTATTTTACCACCAGGGCACCCTCAATCTACTGTCTGTAAGCAGATCAATTTCCTCTTGGGTTCTTTAATCTCACACCGATGCTAACATCGCTCAAGATATGCTCGCTGAGAAGATTGCTGCCGACATAATATCATCATGACATGACTGTACAGTCTCACACCAGTGCTCTAATCGCGATAGTGGTTCGATTGACTTTGGTCGGTAATAATTCACTATAGAATACACGTTAGATCATGAATTACTGTGCGAAAGGATTCATGCGAATTTTCAATCCATCTGTCTTTTGAGCTCTAATTTGTTCTAATACCACCTCTCTTCTAGATACATTTGATTCAAAGTATCAAACATATTATAATCGCTCGGCAAAGAATCAGAAGAAAATGCAAAGCCCAGATTATTTGCAAAAAGCTCGTTAGAATCCGGGAACTCTTGAGTATCGACATGAGAATCGGTAGTAAACCCTGGAAGGTTCGGCCTGTTCAAAGTGGGATTCTGATTAAGATAGAATGCGAGCGGATTCTCGGATAGGAGGCTCTTCGCATTGAGAATGTCGTCCAATATCTCCAGATTTGGAACTGTAGATTCCCAAGAAACGGTGGAATCAAGTAGCTGGCATCCAGTATCGGAGGTAGTTCTACCTTCGCCATCTCGTGGAAGACATGGAAGATGCTCGTTTCCGTAGCGATCAAAGTAGAGCTTCTCCAAGTTCTTCCCGATTCGCTTGGCAATGTTCCAGGATGTGGAAAGCTCTCTCAGGACCTGGAAGCATAGGGCGACAGCGGCATGCGGTGACAAGCTGTAGGAGCCTTCTTCCGGCTGATGATTCCTCGGTGTAGGTTGACCGGCACAGCATAGTTCAATGATAATCAACGCTGTTGACAGTGTGCAGTGGGTGGCTGTGATTGGACTGAGTTTGAAGCTGCCGAAGGTCTGTCTGTATTTCTGTGCGATCATGCAAAATGAACGGACTGAGGAACAGCTCGTCGAGAGGGCCTTTTGTAAACGTATATTTTTTGGTGAGCTTTTATCCATCTCCTCTGCGAGCTTTCTTGTGGGATCGATGTCTTTCTCTTTGAACTGGTCGTAATGGGATATGAAGGGACAGCAGAGCAGGATCACTGTTTGGTGATATACCATGGATAACGTGTAGGCGTGGGGGAATTGTGAGAGGCCTGATGGGCGATCGACCTTGAGTTCGGAGGGCAAGTCGTAGTACCATGTTTTGAGTTCTAGGATACATGAATCAAAGAATGCTGAGCGCTGGCCGCATTGAATCAGTGGCTTTGGAGACCATCTAGTAGAGAAGTCAGCAAGATACTCTCTCACGTGCGGTCGCACTGAATCTTACAATGACTGCAAGACCTTCTCGATGATACGACACAAATCAATCATCGAGCGATGTAACTGGACTGTGTCCTTCTGTGATGCCGCCCGAGGATTTCCGTTGGCGGACGGTGGAGGAATGTCCGATGAGCATTGAAGAGAAGGCTTGTTTACAGCACCCTGAGAATCCTTTGTGGTTGTTATTGAGAGGTCCTATGAGACGGATCATAGTTGGGAGTAATTCGGAAATCGCATACCAATAATGTGCAAACCCTTCCAGTGTAACTTGCCGATAACTTGTCGTGGCAGTAGAGAGCCCAATAAATTTGTCTCCGCAACTCAATCTCAATTTTTGGAAGCGAGACAGTTCCAGTGAGAACAGCAGGATCCATATTGAGTCCCATGTCAATGGCAAGTCGGTTAGCCATTCCTTGATGAAGCCAACCAGCAGCATCAGATCCCATTGCCTACAATAATTGCCAGTTAGTACATACACGTAAAGTTAATATGAATGGAGACGAAAGATGCGACTCACAATGTAAAATATTCCCATGATTGCTAAAGACTGAATGGTTGTAATCTTAGGCCATCGAAGGTCATTCTGAATGAGCTTCTCTGCCGTGCGAATAAACATTTTTCCCGCTGTATTAGAATCATTTGGGTCAGATCGAACTTCAATTCGATCACAATAACGTGAGCCAACTGCAAGGATGCAGTTCAACAGAAGATTACTGCAATATCTGCCTCCACAGGCTAGACTTTCGCGAAACAAAGTCTCGTTCACAACTTGGAACCACGGTTGTTCCCAGTCAAAATACAAATCTATCAAATGAGCTTGAAGCTCCGCGGATATGAGTGGTGGGACTGGTGCTATCTGATCATCGCAAAGCTGATTGATACAGTGCGGAGACACTAGACTTGGTGTTCCTCCTGTACTTGTAGAGCAGCTAGCACCACAACTTGAAATATCGTGCTGGCCGTGATAGTTTTCTGGGGAATCTTTGCGTCATTAGACCTTGAATATACTTATCAGGCGGGAACACTAGAAATAGACTCACGGTTTGTTGAAGACTGGAAAATAAGTCTGCCGCTAGTTGGTCCAAAATAGCGAACCTCGCCATCCTGGTCAAAATTCAAAGATTCATCTAGAGTAAGTGCACCCTCAAATGTCACGCATAAATCACCCTCCACATCTCCGTGGTTGACTTCCTTGGATTGCTCTTGCTCGTCGTTTTCTGCTACTATTTGCGCAACTGATGCTTCGATATCAATGCCGTGATTTTTCAGAACTTGTTCTAGGAGATCTATCCTATTTCGCAACATGACGACATATGACTTTGGGGCCGGTTGCCTCCCATCTTCAGCTGTGGAATATTGGCAGCGAACGCCTCGATCAAGACATCTTGAGCAGGAGGGACGTGTTCCATCACACTAATAAATTATTATTGATGGGTTCATTCATAAAACTTCAAATCACTCTTACCTACCTTGGCTCGTCGTCGGCGACATTCTTCGCAGGCTCTGGACGTATATTTCCTCCCGGCCCGCTTACGTCTGGCCGTGTCATCGTTGGGTATTGTCTGATTTGATGACATTTTTCCTTCGTCAGCCTTAGAGCAAGCTGGAGAATGATCTCACAACTCCTATGCACGTCTCGAGAGCAGAATATTGAAGAAAGAGAAACGACATCTCGTATTACAAAGCAATCTTGACACCATATTTATAAGGCGATAACTACGTCAGTCTTGCTGCCTGGTGGGGGGCCTAAGGCCGAAACTCATAAACCTGAGGCAGAAATCATCACAAAACATTTCACATTCAAATTATCAACACGCGCAACCATGGCTCCGAGTCATCCCCAATTTTTTTTAAAAATAACACCTTCAAGTTGGATCTCAACCTTTACCAACCAAATGCCTCCTCGAAGTAGTCAATGTCCTGGAATCCCTTCCTCATGGCGTCAAATACAGCACTACGGCACTCGTCGGCCATCTGGGCGGGACCACATGTGAGAACACCCAGATTGGTGGAGCTATTGCGAGCTTCGTTCACCTCAGCGGCAATGGTAACCCGGATATTGGGACGACCTGGCATGAACTGTGCACTGGCACCACTGCTGGTCGGTGACACGGTACCCAATGCCTTGGTCTCACCTACAGAAGCAACAGTCGGGGAAACTTCCTTGGACTCACTGATGTCGGAACTGGAAGCCGACTTAACTTCCACAGATGTAAGACGGGTACAGAAAACCGTTGTGGTAATATCGGGATGCTGGAGAACATGAGCCAGATCCTCAGTGAAGACATCATCAAAGATCTCCCGCTGTCGAACGGACCACACAAGCTGGATTCTTGTGGTCTTGGTCTTGCCCTCTTTCACACGTTGAATGTGATCCAGAAGATATGGCACAGCCGCAGCAATACCCGTTCCACCAACGACGATGAGAATGGTGTTAAATGCGTACAGTGGCTCGGAATGACCATAAGGACCCTCGAGAAGAAGCTTGGGGTGGATGGGCGCTTGAGCCTTGCGACATTGGTTGCGAAGTCGACGAGTCCATCCGTCATAGGGACGAACCCAGAAGACGAGATTGTTTTCAGCAGTCTTCGAGGCCGAACCCTCAGTTTTGGCTTTGGAGGCAGGCACCCAGGCACCGAGTGAAAAGGGGTGGTTTTCCCAGCCTCGCAACGTGACGGGTTGGTACAAGTAAAAGTGTTGTCCAATGCTTGGCTTCAATCCTGTTGCAGCTGGAGTCATCTCAATGGTGATCAAATCGCTTGCCTCGCTGTAGGTGACTGTAGCGGACGTTGTGGACTGGAATTGCTTTCCAAATCGGACGTTGAGATTGCAGTAGGCAAGGCGTCCGAAACGTACGGAACGCTCTATCAGCCAAAGGCAAACTGGAGACCAAAGGTAGCCAACAAACTCTTGACCGTCAAAGTTGGTATGACTGTGCACGCGTTAGCCCGTGTTTGTATTCGATTCTCATTTCAGCATCAACTTACCGGAAAAGTGCATATATCGTGATCAATGCGAAAACAACGTGGATGATGATGAAGCTCTCGTACCAGCGCCGACGGAACCAAGTCATAGATTGGACTAGCATGATTGACATGGTAAATGTGGCCTGGTCGCATGTCAGTTTCAACCAAGTAAGCGCAATCATAAGTACTAACCACTACGCCCATATAGAAATAGTTTTGCTTCCAAGCAGACCAGTATCGAGGGTCTTTGAAAGGTCAGCATAGGTAACTTCGTTCCTTCTCATCATGCCACAATGTAATAGGAGTCAGTACTCACCATAAAGAATAAACACGACTGTGTAATTGATGGAATGCACAATGGCGTAAATAGTGGCAACCCATGCGACGTGGCGATGGAACATATTAAACGATTGAACGTTGAAGTTTGTGACCCATAGGAAGACATTGTTACGGCCGCCAAAGAGCCACAGGAATGGGAGGCAGGCGTATGAAAGAATTCCAGTCCTGTCGGAGGTATACTGCCAGTTCTGTTGGAAGAGATTCGGTGTCCTATAGTGAAACAATGATCAGATTTTACAAGTCTTGAAAGCCTGGGAAGGTGCACACGTGAGGAAGGGGAGGAAGGCTTACTCGAGATTGCCCCTGAAGCTCTCGTAATCCACACAGCCAAGAATGATACTGACAGCCCAGAAACCGAAGATGATCAAAGAGTCGACACGCCTGGGGATAGCGTGTGACCACCAAAGTTGCTGGTGTCTGTCGGATGCTGGGGCAAATGTAGCCGGCATCATGATATAGGTACGGAAGGCGTGATAAGCTGATGCGATAGGGTTCTTCTTGGTAGCAACACCCCGCATTCCAAGACGTGTTTCTGGGTCATACGTCCCACGAGTTGCTCGCTTGCTCGAAAACACTGTCCAAGCTTTGGAAATCATGCCGAGAACCAATACACCACCCCAATATCCCATCAGCCCCCATCCAAACCGCTTGTCTTTTGAGATCGCATAGTCGTGGGTGACCTGTTGATTATGGTAAGTCAACAATCTGGCATGGATTGGGAAGATCAGAGATTTGGTTCACTCACATAAGACTTGTAAGCTATATGATAGTAATGGTGACTCAGTAGGACCGCCTCATCAATGGTTCCAGTAGTAGTTGTGCTGTTGTTGTCTGGATCGATTGTTGATAAACCATCGATATACTCATCGGTGACTTTGGCTTCAATTGAAGTCAAGCTCATAAGGGTCAAGCTATTTTGTTCGCAAAGACTCTGCCAGTATGGAATGGCGGCTTTGAAATCCTTAGCTGAACACCAGGCTTTGGCACTGGCATACATTGACGTTACCTCCACAGTGCTATTGCAAGGTCCAGTTGAAACGCTGGATGATCCTCCATGTCTTCTCTCCAAGGCGACGTCGCGCTTCCTACCATGAGGTGTCACTTTAACAGCAGACGAAGATGAGGCGGAAGCAGACGAGGAGCTTGACGTTCCGTTCGATGAAGAGCTTGATGAAGAGCTGGAAGAAGATCCATGGGACTCCGAGTCACTTCCACCAGAGCTAGATGAGATCGTCACACTACCTTCGAAAGTGTACTCTGATAGTATGGTGTAAATAGTATAAAAACAATACTCATCTAAGTGAGAAGCTTTGTTGTGACTCGAGCTGCCACCACCTTGACCGGCCAGTACTGGCCTACTGGCCAAGAGGAAGGCCAGAACAGAGGCGGTAAAACGCATTTCCCTTTTTTGGCATACAGAAACCAATCCCTGGATCAGATTGAAGATATTGGACCATACCTATACTTATATGTCCCAAAATGGCTCATGGAGCGCCGATTGCAGGGAAAAACCAATACCAATCGAGATATATGGGCCAAGCCACAAAACCACTGGTATCCAGATGTTCCGAGGTCGGTTTAAGCCGATACCATGTCTCAACGAGATTCTTCAACTATGTGCATGTATGAGGGTGGGTCAACGGTCTCTGAAGCACCAACCACCAAGGTCCGCTGACCAGCAGTGGCATGCGTGTACAATCTCCACCGTGAGATGGGCTCGGATATAAAACAGGGAAAATGGATATGTAGTAAGTTATTCAAAGGATTGGCTAGAGTGGAAGTCCATTTTCTCTCTTGGCATCCAAGAAAAAAACAGTCCAGGTATCTCAGCCGAGGGTATGACTACTAAGTTAGCAGCCCTGGAGCCAAATTGTATACTCCGGCGCCGCCCGGGTGGATACTTTCAAGTCCGAAATCCCATTTCTAGAAGGACGCTGGAGACTGGGATGTGAATATGGGTCCATTTTATCCTTTTGGTGGATCTTTATGGAATTGACATTACGCGTTGGTAGACCTTGACTAGGAAGCATCTCCAATTGCCCCGCATGTATTTGCTACGTGGACTCGGACCATGAGGGGTTCAAAGTTGACAGTTGGAGAACTACTAGTAGAATTCCTAATGAAAAGATACGTCATTTTATGAAAATAATACATATTGATGGCAGAAAGGAAAACAAGAGATCGGGAAAATTAATGTGGAAGCCTTGCTGGAGTAACGAGTGAATCTTGCACGCGTATTGAAATCATCGCATCGTACCTGCACAAGCACTTCAATTGGAAGTACTACTAACAAGTCCGCAGGGGATATTGAACTCTCCGCACGGCGTTAGGGATAAAAAAAGTCGGGATATTCTCGTGTGTCAATACCGAGATTTTGGGACCATAGAATAACTGCCAGTGCTAGAGTTAGTTAGTGGTGAAGTCCTACAGCCTAGGGTCTTGGCGATGTATGGATACCATCCACTGGCACGATATACGAGATTAACGTACAAAAAATGCAAATCCGAATTAAAAATGTGCACTTGTGGAGTCAAAATATGGAAAATTTGAGCCAGTGCGAGAATTTGAGCCCAAGTTGTCACCAAGGTCAACAGAAATTCCCACGTCTACTCAACTTGGTAGCCGAGGCCGAGGCGTGGAGATAGTTTGAGCTAATTTGTTTCAAAGCAACATTATAGCAACTCCGAGTCCACCGAGAAATCATACCACCAGTTACTAGTAGGGCAAACGCAGGGTCAAATTGGTGAACGGAAGTTGGATTACACTTGCGTGGCCTAGATTTCTTCAAAGATTGATATCGGTATACTCCGAACCCCTGTGACTCAAGGATGGGAGGGTGGATCCTTCGTGGGTAACTGACGGAAAATTTGATCTCCATTCAATGAGACGTATAGTCATTCAACTTGTCACCACCGGCATCGACCCTTTATCCGAGCAAATCGAAGCCTTCGGGAGCTAGTACCACGGAATGCCAAGCCACACAGTGAAATGCCAAGCAACTTGAACTTGAAGCTTGGATTTTCTTCATCGTCTTGGCAGACCCTCCTATCCCAATTCAGGATGAGTTTGCGAAGAGCCCCACTGCAGTTCCCAGAAGTTAATCTTATCTGACCATCTCCTGGAGCATGAGTCGCGTGCACATGTGAGTGCCTGACTCGCTTAGCTCGTGGAAGAAACTTTGTCGGACTATAGGGCTTGTTCAAGAAATCCCAAGAAAAATGGACTCGTCAGCCCTGGAGCAAAAGGAAAATAACGTGAACATGGGTCCGGGCGAATGGGAGAAAGCCCGCAAGGATCTTCTGGTAGCTAGTAGGTCAGGAAAATTCACATGAACCTTATTGAAGGGTAGATCTTATCAATCTGATTATATTTTTCAAGTTATTCAAATGATGTTAGATTAAATTGAAAATACCATTAACATCTGGCTCTAACTGTATTACATGACTAGCGTGCGGAGTATGCGCACGCCTCAATCATTGGAAAAAAATTTCAATCTCGTGAACCAACTTGGACTTTCACAATAGGAACCGCCAGATCTACCCTCTTCATCTTCTCCAGTATAAACCCCGTCTGCAACCTTGGAACTTAAACCCTTCTTCCTCCATGGCTCAGGCTGAAGACATCAATGAATATCTTTTGGATTCTCCTCCTGCCTCATATCCTCACACCTGGTATAGACGTCTTGTCTATCCTTTCAACACGTAGCACTCATTTGGTGGGCTCAACAGTCTCCATGACAACTTCAACAGTAGTTTCCTCATTGAACATGGCGGAGTTAATCTGGCGAATGGCACTCTCATCCTTGGTGTCCATTCCGTCCAGCTTCTTGTTGGCAAGAGTCTTCAAGCCCGGGACACGGGCCATCAGAGTCCAGAACTGTTGTGCGAGCGGAGCTCGGCCAGTGCGTTCCGAGTACATCATCCAGGCAACACAACCGATAATGAAGATCCAGTAAATGTTGTAGCTGATAATAGATCCGTATGTACCAGTGTTTTGCCAGCCCAAGATTGCCTGGAATACATCCCATCCGTTATCAGTTTCGGGATTGCAGCAGTTGACGTGCCAAACAGTCTCCAGAATGTTATATGAGCCTGCTCCAGAGCCCTCCTCTGACACATCACTACCAACTCCAACCTCAAACTGGTAGTACTGCAGACTCCAAACAGCCTTGGAGAACATACCAGCGGCAATGAGGTAAAGAACGCAAGTGGAAGCGATGAGGAAGATTTGGATTGACATGACGTTACCACCGCGGTAGATCAGCCAGCCACAAAGAAGTCCAGTGATGATACCGGTGACAACAGGGATAGGGAAAGCAGTTGCGGGATATCCGAGTGAGACACCACCAACGAAAACGACTGCCTCGACACCCTCACGCATTGTGGTAATCAGAGGCAGAATGAACATGGCGTAGCGACGACCCCAGTCACTGCGCATCCAGCGAGACTTTCCTTTGCTCTTCTCGACAAGGGCCTTTGCAATCTTGACTCGCCACTTCTGCTTGGTTTTGTTGATGCGAAGAAGAGCGAGACCCATAACAGTAATCATAACCTTTTGATTTTATTAGCAAGTCATCTCCATCTATTATCAACGGATATAAGTGAACTCACAGTTGCAATAACATAGAAGATACCCTCCCACAAATCCTCCGAAGTTGACCAGGCATCATGACCAAGACCGTAGAAGAGACCGATGAAGATTGCACCGATACATAAACACAATATTACTCCCACTATTGATCCCACATATACTTGTTTTTTTAACTTCTTGTATATGACCTGGTCCTGGTGTGGCTGACCAAGACATTGCTTCAGGAAGGAAAGGAGGACTGAAACGATGATGATAGCCTCCAGACACTCACGGAAAACAATGAAGAAGACCTGAACAGCGAAAACGTTGACCATTCTGGCGGATTTGATTAATGCTGCTGAGAGAATTTGAGCACTTTGGTGTTTTGCTTTTGTCAAGTAACCACTCTTCTAAGTATTTTAAAGAAGTAGAACAATGTCTGATGATAACGGCCCGTGCATTGAAAGCTCAAACCCTTCTTCAGACTAGTCTCTTGAGAACATGGAAAGCCAAGCTACGCCGAAATCAGATAAAAGCTCCGCCGGTAATTTTGACCAAGGAATTGCGTTCGCTTCACGGATCCGAAGGACTCCATTACGAGACACATTTTGATATTTATCACCCCATCCATGGACCTTCCGCCACTCCGATTCCTAGCTCCTTGGCGTTCTGGTATAGAGTCATCTCGGTTGAACTAGATTGAAAAGGCCGCGTAGATGGCAAGGGAAAAAAGATTTTATGCCAAGGTATCCTGTCATGATTTCGGGCTCGGGCGGACGATGAATCTAGTCAAATGTTTCAAATCTATTGCTCGCGATACTATCCATGTTAAGATGAGTAGTAGGAAATTGAAAAACATCCTTAATATTCTCTAATCTAATTATACCAAGGTTTCCTTCAAATTCTTGCTTTCTTAATGTGGGCTCTAGTGGCTTACTCACTTTTATCTTAAACCTATCCATTTCAGTCCTTTGATGCCCAAGTGTGAAAACTCAGCAAGGGCTTTGTTTCTTTCTGATTCTTTCAGGCTTGGGTCCCGGGCTGTTCCTTAAGTGCCGAATATCCACAATTTCGGCATTCTTGGCAGCCCTGTAAACCAAAGCAACGATCTCGGAGGTATAGAGAACGCGCCAAGTGGATCTGGGGTCCAAGGGACGCGTGGAATAGCAGCTTGGGTTTATCAATCAGGACCCACCAGTACCAAGCCTTGCATTACCGTAAACGGTAGAGGTTTGCGAAATTTGGAACGTGGAGGGACAGGGCAAAGAGATATAGCGACCCTTTATCTGATTTGGAAAAAGCTACCGAATGTTTCTCGGTCCGTGGCGCAAACTCCGAGTATCAATCAGTAAGTATCCACAACACTAATTTAGTGCCTCGCATTTTTCGGAATGTATACCACGCGATATGCGATGCCAAGTCGTGGTAGAATGGAAATGAAAAAAATTCAAGAGTAAGGATCAGAGATTTTCTAGGATGAATACAAGAACTATTCCTCCGGGTCGGGAATCGTCCCAAGTTCGCTTTCCAGCTTTCACATCCGTTCTGGTCACTCGCAACGATGTGGAAACCGATTGCTCTTCTTGGAGCTCTCCAGCTCCTGGTGGGAGCTTGTTCAGCCGCAACTCATGAGCTCAACTGGAATGTGACCTGGGTC
The DNA here is from genome assembly GCA_039634405.1 of Penicillium herquei. NCBI lineage: Eukaryota > Fungi > Ascomycota > Eurotiomycetes > Eurotiales > Aspergillaceae > Penicillium > Penicillium herquei. The sequence continues at coordinate 626,170 of CP098387.1, read as the reverse complement.
ATGGCTAATCCTGATGGCCTGAAGGAGCGCAAAGTCATCGGTATCAACAACCAATGGCCTCTCCCAGTGCTCGAGGTCAACAAGGGTGATCGAGTTGTTGTTAATATGCACAATGGACTGGGTGATAAGAGCACATCTATCCACTGGCACGGAATGTACCAGAATACCACAAATGAGATGGATGGTGCTTCCATGATTACCCAATGTCCTGTGCCTCCTGGATCATCTATGACATACAACTTCACTGTCAACCAGAACGGCACATACTGGTATCACTGCCATACAGACTACTGTTATCCTGACGGTTACCGTGCTCCTTTCATCGTTCATGATAATTCATCTTATTTCTACGACAAATATGATGATGAGATGACGATCACCATGAGTGACTGGTACCACAAGCTCGCCGAAGACATCAAGCCTACATTCATGTCTTTGTACAATCCTACTGGTGCTGAGCCTATCCCACAATCCTTCTTGTTCAACAACTCGATGAGTCAGAGCTATCCCGTTGAGCCTGGAAAGACATATCTCATTCGTCTTATCAATATCGCTGCCTTTGTTGCCCAGTATTTCTGGATTGAGGATCACACAATGCGAATTGTCGAGATTGATGGTGTTTATGTTGATGAGACGGAAGCGGACAAATTGTATCTTGCCGTCGCTCAGAGATACTCGGTTCTTGTTACAATGAAGAATTCGACTGAGAAGAATTACGGCATGGTTATGGTGGCTGATTCGAGTCTTCTGGATACAATTCCCTCCGATCTCAAACTGAATCAGACCAATTGGCTTGAATACAACTCAAGTGCCGCCCACAACGATGTTACTATGCCTGTTTCGGATTCTAGTGACCTGATTCCCTTTGATGATATCAAGCTTGTCCCTCATGATCGTCTTGAATTATTCACAGACGTGAAGAAGAAGATTGAGCTCACTGTCGTTATGGAGGATCTCGATAACGGCAAGGGATATGCTCTGTTGAACAAGATTTCCTACACTGCACCAAAGGTCCCAACTTTGTACACCGTCATGAGCGCAGGAGATCAGGCCAATGATGCAGAGATCTACGGCACCTACACTCACAGTGTCGTTCTTGAAAAAGACGAAGTTGTGGAGGTCATCCTCAGCAACCAAGACACCGGCTCTCATCCTTTCCACTTGCACGGTCATAATTTCCAGATGCTGGACCGTTATCCAGGGTATGGAGCAAACTTCTTTGACTATGATGCCGGAACTACCTTTGCCACGTTTGACGAAAACAATCACACTGCATTCCCAACTTATCCCGCTCGTCGCGATACTTTCATTCTTCCTCCTGGTGGATTCTATGTCATTCGCTTCAAGGCTGATAACCCCGGTGTTTGGGTATTCCACTGCCACATTGACTGGCATTTGATGCAAGGTCTGGCCATGACTTTTGTGGAGGATCCCTTCGCCATTCAAAACACCACCACCATTCCTGATAACCACATTGATGTTTGTAAAGCTGCCGGTGTGGCCTATGAAGGCAATGCTGCTGCTAATACAGAGGACTACACTGATTTGACGGGTCAGAATACGCCCCCTGGTTTCATTCCGCCAGGCTTTACTACGCGTGGTATTGTTGCTCTCGTCTTCTCTTGTGTCTCTGCTGTCTTGGGTATGATTGCTATTTCTGTATATGGTGTTTCTGATCTCAAATTTACGATGACCGAGTCGGGCATGGGTGATGATAGTACATCCACTGGTGAAGTCACAGAGGTTGCCTCTGAGTATCGGGATTAGATGAAGGATATTTTGTAACTAGTAATAGCTGAAGCTTGAAGAGTGGGGTTCGATTGTTGAAATGATGCTTTTTGTTACCCGTTTTTAATATGCATTTTCTTGGAATTTATGATAAAGAAACAAATGACTTTCATATATGGCCTTGACCATCCCAGGCGTCAACTTGAACTCTGGCAAACATTGGAGTATTTTAAGTACTTTAACGAGTCCGAGTCCGAGGACTCCCCTCCCCGTACATACTACAATTCCTCTCATACCCAGACCAACCATTCTGAGTGCATAACCTTGGAATACTACCGAGTAAGTCTCAGTCGCCTTCAAATGTTGCATCTCCGTAGATTTCAAATGTTTGGCAGGTTTTCAGGTTCAAGTTCAAGTTGTGAATAGGATCTGCACTCATCTGTACTTCCAACCATGACCTTGGGAGCCTCAGGCCATAATTCCCAACCTGGTATATCAGGCACCCACCGATTTTATAGACTTTGTGAGATCATGCTCCTACAGTGGTATTGCACAATTAATATTCCCACTGTAGAATTCCGAGTCTATTGAAGAGCTTCTATATGACCAGCATTCCAAGGTTCCTTTCGCAACAGCATCAATGGTTGAGAGCTTACTCTGAACATTCAAGTTTGAACTTGAAGGTTCTACTAGCAAAGTTCGGGTACGGCACCTCATGGATATATTTGAGATGAAAGCTACTTGTAGAGTTCAAATGTTCAAGTTGACTCGGAACTTCAATGTTCCACATTACTAGTAGGACTGAAAACGTCAAGTTGAAATTCAAGTTGCTACTAGTATCCCAGATTTCGACTGGGAGGGTTGTAATTGGAATCTGGAAGTTGACATGACATGCACAAATTGCCCAAGTACTTCTAGTAGGTACCAGTTGACTAGTAAACATTGAATTGACTTCAATGGTGATGTTCCGAGTGCGTGAACCTTGGAACATGTTGGGACTTTATTCGGATGAATTTTATTCGGATGAATAAATCAAGTACTACTAGGTCAACAGTACTAGGTACAATATTAGTAAATAAACCCATCAAATGTTGGGTGCACATACTACAAGATGCGCACGTGCGGATATCAGACATAGACCAAACGGGCTCTCTCTAACTTCAAACGTTGAACCTAACCGACTCTGGGTACGTACTAAATCTCTGATCAATCTAGTATGCCCTGAGAAACTATGGAAACGGCGGCATCTCATATAGACCCCACTCAGTCAATCTGTTACGTAGAGCGTTAGCGGCTTCATGCAGACAGGCTAAAAACGACGATGATTGGGCCACGATATGTGGGGGAGTTAGAGAAGCATAAAGTTTCTTCGGGGAGTATCATCATCCCAGGTCAGTCACTCGGAGGTACAGCCAGTCATAACGTGGAGAATGTTTGAGGTCATGCCGGATCCTCGTCACAGAGATGAAATGTTGCCACCTTCCAATAGAAAGGATGTTTTCATAACCACGTCCATGGCGTTCGCTCTGTTTCATCCTTGGAAAGAAGCACGAAAACGGATAGCATTTCCACTTCTCCTTACCTATGTCATATTTTTATCATATATTTCCCATCAGCTGACCCTACCCCGCAGACCCGGGGATCTGAAAGACAGTGGAGTCAAGGGATCGCCGGTCCACCCAAACCTAACATTCAACATTCCAGGAGAGTCATGAGTTCTCAAAAATGGGGGCTTGAGAGAATGAGTTTCTTTTTATCCTCGCCGGATCGTGGCGGTACCGTTAAAGGCGTCAAACCACTCAAGTTTCTTTGTGGGACAGGTTGGTGCGACTGGTCCTGTCCAGAACTGTTGGAAGTTATGATTTCGGATTATACGATACCAAGAAGGGCAATCTCAGATAATCTTCCTTGTTGGATTTTTTATCTGATTCTTTTATTCCTTCTCTCGGCACTCAAGTGCTTGGAGTTAATTGTGGTTAGTGGGTGCTTGTAGACCGCATTAGATATTCAAGTCAAGCCGTGTACAAGCGAAGTCCGAGTCAGTGTTTTGTCATGATTGGTCTAAAATTGGACTCAATGATTCCTATCAATCGGAGTGACCTCCTAATGGACACAGCGATTGGATTTCCTATAATAAGTGGAGGCGAGATGCATCTCGTTACGAGAGCTATAATAGGACTCGGAATTCGAATGTTATTGCGTACTATTTTCTTTGTGCGTGTGTACCCAACACCGCACAAGTAAATTGAATTTTTTTGTCAGGGATTATGGGTATAGACTCTTCAAATAATCCCAGGTTGGATAGGTCTTTTTTTCTGTCTCCTTCAGGGGGAAACACTGCATAAACTCCTCCGTGGTCCGTACTCGTACCCAACCTGATAATGCAGGCTAACATAGACTGATCAAAAGTACCAAAACAAAAAAACCAAAATCGTTGCATCCAGACTTCAAGCTAATGAAGACTGCATCTGCATAGCCTCCGAGTGCTCGACTTGAAGTACCTCGCTTTTGGAAGATAGGATATTATAGGTCAGGATATATTAAACAACGTCATGAGTAAGGGTGGTCAGCAAACAAGGGTTATGATAAGAGGGAGATAGAAAATATATAAGATCAGAAAAGAAATAAAAAAACCAAGTCAACATAGATTGATATCTCCCACCATCTATGAAAGAAACAAGATGACATTCCGGGGGGTTTCTCCTTGTAGAACCAGCGTCAAGACTATGAGAAACACCGCGTAAGGTGGTGCAGAAGGGAAAAAAAGAGACGCACGACCCAGTTTTCTTCTCTCTCCGCCCAATCATTCCTCAACTTTCCACCTCCCCTCCCTCTCAGATCCCCTTCTCCTTCTTGTCCCTTTTTTTTTTATTTCGTTTTTTTCTTGCTTGAAAACAAAAGGAAAAGGATTGCAAAAAAGGATCTATCCCTTAAGATCCCTCGATTCTAGTTCTTCTCACCCCCTTGTGTCTTTTTGGGCTCTCCGTCGACGTTGACGTCGATGATACTGCGCGTCGACTCGAATCGCGCTGTTCCCCGCATAACGGTTGCCGTTATCCTCCGTCTCACTAAACGAAGAGTTGTCTGTGTGCCCAACTGACACGAGCCGTCGAACGTCGTGTACCAACCCCGATTGCCATTGATCCTCGTCGAAAAAAAAGCCATGGCCTGTTGATGTCACGGATGAATTCATAGTCAACCAGGCCCAAGAGCACCCGCTCTGCCCTCCAGCAGACGGTTTTGCTTGGCTCTCCACAACACTCAAGTGGACTAGCTTCTTCTCTTGTTTCGATTTGCTTACCTCTCGTGGTAGGCTGATCTACTCAGTTGCGGTAGATTCTAGCCCGCCCGCGTCACCATGGCCGACAATGGCTCTCCGAAACCCCAATTCCTCGCGCCTCCGGCCGTGACCGCGTTGCGGCAGGAGGCCCGGAACATCAACCCGAAAATGACAAGATCCTTGAGTGAGAATATGAGAGAGGAGCGAGAGGACCTGAAGGAAGCGGCGGAACAGACCCTCAACATTATTGTTGATTTGGATCTGGAAGGTCGTATCAAATGGGTCAGTCCTTCGTGGCGACAAGTTGTGGGATCGGCCCCGGAGTCAGTGGAAGGCCGTATGATCTCAGAATTGTTGCTGGGAAATAAGGATGTTTTTCGAGATGCGATTGAGGCTATGAAGGAGGATGATTCGCGGAGTCGCTTTATCCGCTTTGCAGTGCAAATGGGACCAGACTCTGTTCTGAAATATGCGCCCGAATCGCGTCCGTTTGAAACACAGGAAGAGACTGAAGGGACAAAACTTGAGGGGACGATATCAGACCCTTCGCAGGTCGAGGGTGACCAAAACAATGATGTGCTCACTATGGAGGGGCAAGGTATCATGGTTTATGAGCGCGACGATGATGGACATGTATGTGATCTTTCTAACCTCTCTTCTCTTCATCCTTCTTGCAAATGCTTTTTTTGGGATCAGTTATTGACAATCAGCTAAAACTATGCAGTCGATGTGGATGTTACGACCGTTTACCAAACCGAGAGAAGTGACCATTGATCTTCCACATCTTCTGGTGGAGTCTCTAGGCGTGGGAGCTGAAGTGCTCGCGAATTACTTGACAACACTGGCCGAGGCCGCTGCCAACGAACCCGATCCTTCGAAACACCCTGCCCCTACTCCTGTATTGTGCCGAATTTGTGAGCGTCAGATTACACCCTGGTGGTTCGAGAAGCACTCGGATTTGTGCTTGCAGGAACACCGAGCGGAGATGGACGTGCAACTCGCTCAGGAAAACTTGAATGAGCACCGACACGTGATTGTGAAAGTATTGGATGCCCTGGAGGCTCGACAAGGACGACCGTTGATCGGTCCTGATGGGAGTGTGATGCCACTTTCTCAGCCAGAGTACAAAGGCTTGCCCATCGGTCCGTCCCCTGTCAGCTCAACCCCATCATCCGCTCCAGTATCGAGTGGAAACTCGGCACCTGGAACACCTCCTCGCTCTAGAGACCATTCGGCTACCGGTCTGCCTGTGATGGGCCGTCCCCGATCTTTCACTGTACGCCGTCCGTTGGCTCGTATCGTGGAGCTGGTTCTCGACCTCTGTGATACTGCCTTGGAAATCAGCATGCCGATGATCAAGGAATCATCGCGGGCAGAAAACCCAGAAGATTTCCGGACACTGTCTCCACAGTCAGAATCTAGAATTACTCAGGTATTTCAGTGGCAGTCCCCTAGCGCCAACACATTGGAGCAGGAGCAGGGCCTTGCCGCTCTAGCAAGCGATACAGAACAGGTTGCAAAGTTAAAAGTTGATGCTGTGGTCCGCCATCGGAAAATTGTTGAGTATGCAGAGAGAATTCGTATTGAATATACTGTTCTGGTGGAAGAATGCATTGCAGCTGCCCTCAGCAAGGCAGAGCGTATAGCAGCTGGCCAACTCAGCGATTCATCATGTTCATCAGATGAGGAGGTTTCTGAAGGCACTGCGCTTGGACAGAATTACAACATTGATTATAATCTTCCAATTGTTCCTCTTCCAACAGACGAGTCGCCAATGCCAGATCCCTCTAGCCAGGAATCTTTGCTACCCCAGTCACGACCCGCAGTACCAACCCCGCGGAAATCAACAACATCTGCACTTACAATGTCCATGCGCAATTCTCCAGATCGCTCCTTACTGGGGCAAATAGATGGCAAGTCATCCTCATCTGCAGCAGTCTCAACAGGGTCGAATAGCCCCATGGAGTGTCCTACTCCACGATCTTATAAAAGTGCTGCAGGGTTGCTGGGAACTTCCCAGCCAGGTCGAAGAGGTATCTCGCTTGCGGACATTGACCCTGGAGATAGTAGCGACAGTAGTATGCCATCATCTGTTTTTCCAAGCGCTATGCGAACTGATTCGCCATCATCTGAGCGAAGTTTTGATCGCAAGCGGAGAAGCCTGGTGCTTCCCGGGCTGTCTAGTTCTCCTCGCCGACAGCCATCTCCTGCGCGAGTTTCTGGTCCGCACTCCCCATTACGGATGCCCAAACCTAGGCAATCCTATGGTGCAGAAAGCTTACCATCACCGGTAGTTTCTCCGTCTACCTACGCATCCGAGCTCGCTCACAGCTACCGCCACCACCGTCGCCAGTCATCGGCTACTTCGTCAGATGTCGCAAAACCACCACCTTCACCCCGTCTTCCATCAGTCAGCCAGCAGCCGCGCCCCGCTCCACCGTCAATCAAAGATTTCGAGATCATCAAGCCGATCAGTAAAGGTGCCTTTGGTAGCGTATACCTGTCTAAGAAGAAGTCAACAGGCGAGTACTATGCCATCAAGGTCTTGAAGAAGGCAGACATGATTGCGAAGAATCAGGTTACCAATGTTAAAGCTGAACGTGCCATTATGATGTGGCAAGGAGAGAGTGACTTTGTTGCTAAGCTCTATTGGACATTTTCAAGCAAAGAGTACCTCTATCTGGTCATGGAGTACTTGAATGGAGGCGACTGTGCCTCTCTTGTTAAGGTCCTTGGTGGCCTCTCTGAAGATTGGGTTAAGAAGTACATAGCTGAAGTTGTTCTTGGCGTTGAGCATCTACATAACCGAGGCATTGTCCATCGTGACTTAAAGCCGGACAATCTTCTTATTGACGCAACTGGCCACCTAAAATTGACTGATTTCGGTCTATCCCGCATGGGTTTGGTAGGCCGTCAGAAGCGTGTCTTGAAGAGCCCAAATGAGCCCGCCCCGGATCTACTCAAACAAGGTCCCTTTCCACGCGCCGTATCCATTGCTTCCTCTCGATCGGCATCCTTCGATTTCCAGGCTGGCTCCCCTGGTTCAACGCCACTGATCACGCCTGATAATGCTGTCAGCACTAGCCAGCCATCTTACTTCAGCTTGAATCAGACCAATTTAAACCAGACTGGCCTCAGCCGTCAAAGCTCCAGGAGAGCATCTGGATATCGCAGTGATAGCGCAGGAAGCGACAGTCTGAATGGAATGTTCCGCACGTTTTCACTTAATGACCATGTGAATGAGCCAGCTGCTCCTTCTCCGAGCATGCTCTCGACTAGCTTGGCCGAAGAAGATGCAGAGAGTGAAACTGATGATTCTCCGCACCTGTTTCCATTGCAACCAACATTTAGCCATCCTGCACAGAATACCCCACCCCAACAAAGCATGCTCCCACCAGTTATGGCACTTTTTGATCCCGAGGACCACGATAGACGTTTCGTGGGAACGCCGGATTATCTGGCTCCAGAGACTATCAACGGTGTTGGCCAAGATGAAATCAGTGATTGGTGGTCTTTGGGCTGCATCATGTTTGAATTCTTCTTTGGTTACCCGCCCTTCAATGCTGCGACACCCGATGAGGTGTTTGAAAACATTCTACAACGCAGGATCAATTGGCCAGAAGATCCAGAGGAAGAGGCCTCGCCCGAAGCATTGGATCTCATGAACAAGCTCATGACCGTTAATCCTCGCGAGCGCATTGGTGCGAATGTGGATGAGAAATACCCCAATGGTGGCGCAGAAATTCGCGCTCATTGCTGGTTCTCTGACATCCATTGGGCTACACTTCTGGAAGACCAAGCGGAGTTTGTTCCCAACCCTCCAAATCCTGAAGATACGGAGTACTTTGATGCTCGTGGAGCTACACTCCAGGCCTTCGCTGAGGAAATGGAAGATGAACCTTCGCCGCAACCTCCTGCTCCGGCAGGATCTTCGTACCCCGACCGACCGCATGATGCGCTATTCAAAGTTCGCTCACAGGTGAATTCCATGAAGCGTCCATTGATGCCACTACACATCCCTCCTCACGTCCGTGATGCTCGTGACTCTCGTAGCCGAAGACTGAGTGAGCCAGCCTTGGCGGACGATTTCGGAAGTTTCAACTTCAAGAATCTCCCCATGTTGGAAAAAGCAAACAAGGACGTTATCCAGAAAATGCGCCAGGAAGCCCTACAAGCCCAGCACCGCCAGTCTACCTCATCATCGGCCGCTCAAACGCCCATGACTGGTTCCCAACCCTCCTTGGACGGTAGTCCACTTCCAATGTCACTCCAGCGGACCATGTCACAGACCAAGGGTAATAATCGTCCATCTTCACCTTCTGGGTTGAGTCAAGCGAATTCATCTCCGAGTCGACCCTCTCAGCCGTCCTCTCCACTGTTGGTCCAATTCAGCACAGGAGCCAACCACGAGCGACGCAAGACATCTGGATCTTCATCCACGGCGTCTCATCAGTCTAGTGGCACTTTCCAGCCTTCATCATATGACCAGAATCGTATGCCAAATGCCCGTATGGGCTCAGTAGCCTCTTCGCCTGTCAAAGCAAATCGCATACCGGCTCACTCTCCTGATAAGCATCCTTCAAGTCAACGCCATGGTAGTGCCCCTGCCAGTCGCGCAAGATCTCAGACCATTGGTTCCCAGGATGGCGGTGATTTGTCGTCATTCCCCAAAGAATCATTTGTACCGTCCCACCACAAGCGTCGGAGTCAACTATTTGATATCTCGCCATCTTCTTCTGACAACGAGGATCCACGTACCAAGGCCCTCCTCAAGGTCCAGCGTCGGCGACAAAGCTCTCGTCGTCTATCCCAGTTCAATCTCCAAGACGCTCCGTTCTTCCGGCCCTTGGATATTCTCATCTGCGAAGATCACCCTGTCTCCCGTTTGGTTATGGAGCGTCTGTTCGAAAAACTTCGTTGTCGCACCATCACAGTGACAAATGGCGCCGAAGCAGTGCGGTATGCTCTCAGTGAAGTTCAATTCGATATTATCATGACGGAGTATAAACTCCCCCAAGTCAACGGTGCAGACTTTGCTCGTATGGTACGAGAAACTCGCAGTCCCAACAGACATACACCCATTATCGCTGTTACTGGATATCTGAAGGATCTTCCGGAGACCCATTACTTTGACGCGCTTGTGCAAAAGCCTCCTACTCTTTCAAAACTTACGGAGACACTGTGCAAGTGGTGCGTGTGGAAGCCTCCTCCTAAGGACTACAGCCCATCTCAGCCTCTTCCGGTCCCAATGCCCAGTGTGCGCCCTTCGCAACTGTCCAACGATGATAACAACAGCCCCAGCTCGGCGTCATCGGGATTTGTGCCCAATCCACCAAGCTCATACCGTGGCTCTAGCCGTGATGATTCAGTTACCAGCAGTGTGTTTGGTGACATGGACAACATCAAGCCAGAAGAAGTCCCGGTTATTGTAAGTCGCCATACCGATGATTGGGACCACGGTGGCCTGGGAATTTCCGAGGATGCTCACCCGGGTAGTCCTGATCCCAAGGCAGTGCCTGTTCCTCAGCTACTGCACGCCGCTACAGCGCCGGCTGCCATGGATGGAAGTGGTGCACTCACGCCTCGTAAGCAACGCTCCAGCGAAGCTATTCGCGCAAAGCGAGAATCTCTAGAACGAAAACGCTATGAGGGTGCTGAATCTGGAGATGACGAAGATGAGGAGCTTGGAAATTCCCAAGCCAGACGAAGCCCACCGACTCGCAGTCGCCGTCCAGGTTCCAAACTCGGGATTGAGATGATGCGTACCAACAGTCGTGGAAGTGTAGTCAGCGGAAGCGAGGAGCTTCTTAAAAAAGAAAGAGAGGCCTTGCGTCGCAGGAGCGGAGAGTTTGTCGATACGGACACCGACGATGGTGCTTTGGGGTCACCGGCTAGCACCGCCCTGGAAGACAGATTCGAGGGCCTCAGCATTCCAGAAGAATCGGAAGCTGAAGAACAACTCAGCCAAGGCTCTCCCTTGTCCGGAGGATCTCCAATCTCGAGAAATCGTCGACCCTCACTTTCACACAATGATACCGAAATTTACAGTGGACCTGGACCAACCTCCCACCCGGTGTCAGAAACTCGTGCCAAAAGTGGTCTCAAGCCAGGTCAAACTACACCTCCGTGGGAGATTGGTGGCAAGAGAAGCCCCATCACACCCGAGGTGAAGGTCTTCTCCAGCGGTTCTTCGGCGGACGCATCTGGTGTGGATACAGATTGTAGCCCAACCCCAGACTCTGAGGCTACTCCGCGACCTATGCATCCTTCACCCAGTCTCGATCCAGAGGAGACCCCTCGTCCGCCTGATCGCTACCGATCTGACATGACTACAACCTTCAAGAGGTGACGATGTCTGCATCCACTCAGCCTCATCATACCTTCTTCTCTACTCATTTTACATTACCATTTGCCTTCCTTCATGTAAACACTTTTCCTTGTCTTTTTTTTTGTCATATTCCTTTCTACAGGAATTTCACAATGTCCAGCGGGCATGTCATCATATGCTTATCTTACGTCTCTTATGTTTTATGGCTTTAGGAGCAGGGTGTTCCGGTCAATTATCCTTCCATGATTTTTTTGTTGCCATTTCCCTTTATCCTATGCAACCGGTGTGGATGGAATAATGGGTTCAGGTAGTTCTTTACCATGGCACATGTGTTTTACTTTGCTCTCTACATTTCGAGTACTCAACTTGACTGCTTTTTTCCCTTTCCTCTTATACAATGGCCCTGCATTCATCTCTGGGTATTCCCAAGAACAAAACTAAGTAGATTGCGGTTCCAAGACTGCTTATTCCAGACGTCCTGGGGCCACACGGCGAGAAGTGGATATTCTCTACGGATGGTCATAGGGGCCACAGCTCGCATGCCTATCTAGGCCTGGGTTTGGCCCGGTAGAAAATAAAATTACTCCCAGTGCACATGGCTAAACTTGAAGATAAGGTTAAATTGGTACCTATTAATGACTTACCGTATCTGATCGGACATCTGGACGTTTTCCGGTCAGGTCAGGAACAGAACGTAGATGAGTCAGGTTTGGTTAGTATCCATCGATCTTGTACTGAGACTTACAGAGAATGCCTTAAATTTTGAAAGTAAGAGATTAATGAGAAGATTTATATCCTATTTAAATGAAACGAATTCAAGACTGCAGTTTTGTATTGTGGTATGTACAGGAACCAGTATATAGAGTTCCTCTATGATCTAATTCCCTGAACAGCAGAACTCGACATTGGATTCGTGGTATCATGATGCGCTTGGAATATCGACAAAAGAAAATCGAATCTGGTTGCGCAATGCGCAAGAAGATTTGCCGGTATATGGTAATTCGTTCCACCGGTATGATAAAGGCTGACGAGAGAGACACAGGGGTGCAATGTCTCATATCGGCAAGAAGAGAAGATGAAAGCCCCATATAGTTCACATAAGGATGGTCATATTTAGGAAGAGCCAGCGAACTTGGTCTCGTAGTCGCAGATGGCCTGGACCTTGGCAGCAGAGCCACTCTTGGGGTCGAAGCGGTACTGGAGCCAGTCGACGGCGAGCTTCTTGGCGAGCTCAACACCAATGACACGCTGACCGAAGCAGAGGACCTGGGCGTCGTTGCTCAGGATGGAACGCTCAACGGAGAAGGGGTCGTGAGCAGTAACGGCACGAATACCGGGAACCTTGTTGGCAGCAATGGCGACACCGAGACCAGTACCGCAGATGAAGAGACCACGGTCAGCCTTGCCCTCCTTGATGAGCTTGGCACCCTCGACGGCAGGGTGGGGATAGGCAGTCTTGTCATCACTGGTGTTGACACCGACATCGATGATTGAGGCAACACCGGGGTTCTTCTCGAGAACGGCCTTGAGGGCATCCTTGTAGGGGACACCGGCCTCATCACAGGCCATAACGATACGGAGGGGCTGGGCAGACATTATGAATGGATAAGCAAATAGGCTGTGCTTTTGGAGTCGAGAGAGAGGATGATTGATTGGTATAGGGAGAAGAATCTGTGTAGTAAATAATTTCCAAATTGCCCCTTGCCTGGCACTGTCTGCCCTCTTTATACCTTTTCCCGTTCATCCCTCCATGCAACCACACATACCACAACACCCCGGGGGTGGAGAACTGAGCCAATCCTCTATTTCTCAAGCAGTCTCCACTTTGTTCCAATTGAACATGAAGTCGGGTCGCGCAACCTTGATATCGTCTCACGCCGCGTACAGTTCCAGTCAGTGGGGAAGTGCCCCGCCATAGCGTCATGGCACCGGAAACCCCCCACTGTGAGTGGTCCAAGACTGGCTCGACTCGCCCAATACCGGAACCCAGCAGTAACAGGCTGAGAACAATCATACGAGGTCAGTACATTGGGCTTACCTGGTATTACCCAGGCGTCTTCAGAGCTGCAATGCGAAGTCATTATACGGGATCTTCACAGAGATGGGCAATCTAGATCTCAATCATCTCTCTTCAAAATAGGCACCAAATCAGCCATCGATGTCATTGGCAACGGGATGTGGCTTGTGCACATGTCAATTGCATACAGGGTTCATGGATTTCGATGTGATCTGTGCGACGCCAATGCGTTGATCTTGAGGTACGCTAGGATTGGCGTACATTGGAAACGCCCGTGCGAGGCTTTGGCAATCACCGAACAGAGGGGTAAAAAGACACGGGCTAGACTCGGAAACCGATTGCGAAGTTGAAGCCGAGATGAAGATCAAAACCTGGCAGACTACATCATCTCCTAGAGTATGGGAGCCGCACTCGACGTCAATACTACAACAAGTACATAGTGGGAAGTGGAACCAGAATGAGGAGTCTATCAAGTTCCAGTTGATGTTTATTTGTTTTGATCTATTTTCAGAGAAACCAGTTAACAACTCCTTTGGATCAGTGTAATTCTCCCCACATGAGGTCCACTTGGTACTACATCTGTACTTTCGCCCGCTTAAGGACAAGCGCAGGGGGTTTACTCCGGATTTTGGACGATCGGTCGTGTGTACTCCGGGGGAATGAGAATTAGAATAAGGAAGAAATCGGATTAATCTTAATTTGTGCAGTACTATTGTCAGAGTGTCAAGTCCTAAATTAGATAGTGGAAATACCATGTGTTGTGGTCCCCGTAATATGGGGATCAAGTACTTCCAAGTTTCTCACCACATTTTGAACCGGTTTTATCCTCCTTCCAACTCCCTCTTACTGTATGTACCTGGTTCAACTTGATCTTAACCTGCTTCCATATCAGCCTACTCTGTACCTTTCCTGCAAAAGCTCGGTCCCATCGGCAAAGGGTACTCCGAGCATCCCAAAGACTGTGACATCATATGCTAGGATCCCTGTCTGTGCTCGATTCTGAACAACTTCCCAATTCTCAGCCAAGTGCAGCCCATGTCGGCCACTAATGCGTGTGCGGGATGGCGCTGACGCCTCAAGAGCAAACAAATATCTCATTCAGACTTTCTTCCATACGCTATCGGGGCCTAAATTGCACCAGGAAAGTCAAGCGAGAGTTATTTCTTACATCCAATGGCATTCATTCCCTTTTCTCGAGGGAATGCCACGACAATAGTACCAAATCAACCCCGCCATTGCTCCTGTTTACCCCGTGTTTCCGGAGAAGCTTCTCAAACTCTCACAATAGACCGACTTTATCGCCGAACGCACCCCCGATTGTTTATATAGCCTCCTAGCCCCCAGATCGTCAAGCCTCCATTCGTGCAAAGCTACTCCTATATCTAACCCCCGACTTTCTAACCATCTGGTCATGTTCCAAGATACTCAACATCTATCATCGATTCCCCTGCCGCCCTGTGAACTACGAACCCGACAGCGCTGGTTCAAGACGACATATCTCTGTGATTGATCAATTGATACTAAGTCCAAGTCTATACTCCTACACTTCATTACGTGGAATTGCCATCGAATCTAGCTAACAATGTACGTCCTGACTTTCAGTCTCCTTCTGAGCACATCCAAGTTTCCAAAATTGAGTCGAGCGTAACATGGTTCTGCATCATACACTATACCGTCACCGTTATACAGCCAAATACACAAAGAGAGCGAACGGAAAATGAGCTAGCCGCAATTGACCCACAATACTCCTGCGAACAGACCAAAAAGAACCACCCAAACGTCGTTGAAGAGGACACCCCGGGAAAACCTATCTGGGGAATCCCGAGCGCATGGAGAAAATTAAGGAGCAGAGAAGCTAATGGAGCTTGAGGGTCTTAAAAACCCCCACGTCGCCCCTGTCATGCGGACAACCAGAGATTTGCACAATCTGACTACCCTACGACTCTGATTCTTTCAGAGAACCTCGAAGATTTGCCAGAAATGCGGCGACTCAACTCCCATTGACTTCTTCCCTTGTTCTATTTGCATTGAGTTCTCGTGAACCTGAGATCCATTATCGGTCTAATGCGCCAACCCGCGTTTCAATATGGGATGTTTGAACGCTGACTGGTCCACTGGTGTGGATTCGACTTGAACTGATATAATATATTTGCACAAATGCAGTAATCCGAGCTGTGGCGCCCCCTCTTTTCACAGAATTGTGGAATTGAGTCTCCATCAGAGTCCACATGGACATTGCTGGATGATTAGTAACGACGGCACGATCCGAGGCTCATGACCTCGACTCGAGGTCCTCTTGTCGGACGAGAAACACGATCCACAATATTTGAATATTGAAAGATATTGAAAGAACCGTGAAGAAGAGAAGATCTGAGAAATTAATCCACAGCTACAGAATACGAGAAACTAACGAGAAAACCACTGAAAAGACTAATGGAATGAAATGGATGCAATCCCTTATCCTATGCTATGTACAAACCAATGAAAATCATCTATCTTAATGCGTTTTTCCACATACATACGTACACCGCTTTATTTCTTTTGCAGCTCGCGCATCTCCTCCTTGACTCGGGTGACAGTGCCGATACCGCCATATGTGATACCGGTGTACATCATAGCCACAGATGCACCAGCATCCAGGGCTGCACGTGCCTGTTGACCATTGGTGATACCACCAGAAGCAAAGATCACCTTGCGTGCCTGCTCAGCAGGAGCTGATTCGGAGGCCTCTGACTGGGGTCCCTGGTCAAGCAGGGCACGGTAACGGGCGACCAGAGCTACGGAGCGGTCAAAGAGCTGGGGGCCGGAGTAACCACCTGTCTCCTTCATGGTCTGCTGCTCCTTCTCGGGGAGAACGAAACCCTGGGGCAGAGCATCGGGGCGACGGTTAGTGGTGTTGCCAACAATCACACCGTCAACACCGGAGTTCCAGACTGCCTCGCAGATACCGGAGATTTGCTCGTCGGAATCCTCGTCGGGGCTGACCTTGACCATGACAAAGGGCTTGGTCTTACGGTCGATGCTCTTGGCTGAGCCCACGACGGCGGTAAGGATGGCAGTCAAGGGTGCAGCGGCTTGGAGATCACGCAGACCCGGGGTGTTGGGGCTGGAGACGTTGACGACGAGGATATCAGCGTATTGCGCGAGGCGATCGACACAGTAGACGTAGTCGTTCTTAATGGCGTCGATGTCGCCGTCGGGAGTAAGCTTGTTCTTGGCAACCTGCACAGCAAGAAGCTTGCCTGGGACCAGACTTCCAGGAGGAACATTGGCTTCGCCGTTCAGAACACGGTCCTCAGCGCCCTCCTGATCACCGAAACCAGCAGCGTATGCGAAGTCGCGGGCGCGCTGCTTCAGAACAGCAGCCATGTGGTCAGCACCCTTGGAGTTGAGACCGTAGCGGTTGATCATGCCGTTTTGAGAAGTCACACGGAAGACACGCGGCTTGGGGTTTCCATCTTGAGGGAGAGGAGTAGTGCCACCGACTTCAACGACGGCGGGACCGAGATCGAGCAGCGCATCGGGGATATCGGCGTGCTTGTCAAGACCGGCGGAGATACCAATGGGGTTGGAGAGAGTGTAGCCAAACACCTACATATTCAACCCGTTAATCCAACTGTAGATCACTCAAGCCTTATTGTGGGGACACAGGGCTACAAACCTCAGTAGACAGAGCACCATCGGCATCCGGGTTACCGCGCTCTCGAGGATGCATACCATACTGGTAGAGCGACTTGAGAATATCGACACCGAAATGATGCGCCTCCTCAGCGTCGGGGAAAAGCATGCGAATCAAAGGCACCATACCATAACGGTGAATGCTAGCCCGAGTATCAGTTCCATAGATATATCCAAACAGCAAAGCCAAAGCCAAAGAGGTGCCGTAAATGCCCTTGCGAGATCGGCGAACAGCACGTTTAGGCAATTCCTTCGCTGTCTCCTTCGCTGCTTCCTTAACTGGCTCAGTAGCTGCGGGACCGGCAGACTCGGATGCGTATCGCGCACCGGGGAAGCGCGCAGCAAGGTTCGGCAATGAAGCTGCAGGACGTTGGGCCCATCGGGATGCGGGGAGCGAGCGAGCTCGAAGGCCAGCTCGCCAGGCCATGGTAGCGGAAGCGGAGGTCATTTTAGCTATTCAAATGCAATTGGTATTCGCTTAATTGGCCTCGGCGAAAGAGCCCCGGATTGGACCTTTATGTTGGTTAACTCAAATTTCCTGCTTTCATGCTATCCTTGATTGGGTTTGGCCATGTATGCGAATAGGAGCTATTGCACCAATTGACCTGAACTAGAATACCACACATGTGCAGCTGTGCGCTTCTTGATTCCATGGGTATCCATCAATCTTCAAGGTATGGGGTAACTTACTGCAATTGCTTGATCCGAGGTTCAGTAGGCTTGCAGATCTAGATTATCATAGGGCGATATCGGGTGCGGGCGGTCAGAGTTGAAGGCGGTCAACCATCTGCCTACTTCCTACTATATTAGCATGCGATCCCCATATTTCTGCACATGTGTGCTCATCAGACAATTATGGAAATCAGATTCAAAATGGAGATGTCTTTGGCTTTAGGCGTAGAACTTATGGTGAAATGGCGGCACACCTAATGAACACTTGGATCGTTTGATCATTACCAACTTGAAGGGGTCCATCTGGTAGGATTACCACTGGCTGTGCCGGTCGCCTCTAATGCCAGTGCTCATATATAGCCTTCATTGACATCAACTTGAACCCTTTTAACAAAAACCACCGCCCTTCTCCATTGACCATTGCGACTCATCATCCGTCACTGGCAGTCTATCAATCAAAAGTCCAGCTTTCCAAAATTCCAGTCCATACCATGAAATCATTCCATTGGATTCCACCTGCCAAATTCATTTGATGATCACTCTGACGCCCTTCGACCCACGTGTCGGCCCTGGGAAAAAGCAATCTCGAGAGAACCTACAATCTTTGTCTGTTGTCTCGTAGAGCTCCATGTCAAGTTTTCGGAAAAGAGTCGCAGTGGTGAGATATAACTCGCTGTACGCCAAACTAGAACAAATCAGCACGAGAGTCCAGAAACTATAAGAATATCCATTTGTCGGAAAGGACTCATTACCGAATGCCTATACATTCCCTTGTCCCTCTGGTAAAAGAAACTAGATATCGCTCTAGGTTCTGCCCTCTTCTGGACGCTGTAATCCATCGCTCTGGATCGAATTTCTCGGGGGTTGGAAAGATGGAGGGGTTCATGTGCATAATATAGGTCATTGTGCTCATTGGGGTCTGGCAAGAAATGAATGATTAGTTCAAGTTTCCCACTTTTTGTTTGAAGTTCACTTTTGCAGTTACTTACGCCAGCTGGAATGATCCACTCGCCACATTGTAAGTTCTCATTAGGGGCGACTCGGGGAAGCCTACTCGATACCCCCATGCCAAGTCGAAGGCCTTCTTTGATAACACCATGCTGGTTTCATGTTAAAACTCGTTTGGACTGATATGGGGCAAGAAAATTTACCAGAAATGGTAGCTGCTCCAGCTCACTCCAAGGGAGAATTTTATCGCGATCAGGCATGGCGTCTTGTAACTCTCCTCGAAGACGAGTCAAGATAGGCGGGTTTGAGAGTAAGTGAAACGCAATCGTCGTAAGGGTGTTAGCAGTCGTCTCAGAGCCACCTATAAGAAGAATATGCCCCTCATCGGTAAGTCTATCCAAAGTTTTGTATTCAGCAGGCACTGATGGATCGATCAGGGCATCAAATATTGTATCCTCGGCCTCGTTTGTCTTGGTAGTGGCTAGTCGCTCTCTTACTTGTTCTCTAACTAGATGTTCGATGTAGAGAATTTCTGCCACACCGGGATTGAGCGCAAGTACCAACCACTCTGGCATGATCTTGAAGACATCTAGAAGAGGGAAAAATCGAAAGAAGACTCCAGCCTGCAGAGCGCCGCTAACCGCATCCTTCCACTTGAGTTTGAACACGGGGTCATCAAGAAATCCCAGGTCGCGACCATAGGCATATCTCGTGATTATATCCCCAGTCATGGCGTTGAATGCATTATTCAAGGTAACGCACTCTCCGGTTTTGCGAGCGCCTTCAAATCTCTGTAATAATTTATCGATGCAGTACGTGATTGCGGGTTCTCGCTTCCTAATTGACTGCTGAGAGAAATAAGACCGCATCACTCGGGCTCTAGCCTTGTGTAGATCATGATCAACAGCTGCAATTGAAGCATGTGGCGCAGCAAATATTGGCACAAATTCAGGGTCTTTGTCTCGTTTGTTCGGTCCACGAGAGTAGATTTGCTCGTAGAAATCGGGATCGGCAATATGGAGTTCTCGGGGATTGATTCGAACCACGGGGCCTTTGAGCATGACTTGTAAGACGAGCAAACTTGAAAATTGGCGCAGTAAGCAGGGGTCGAGGAAAGCTAACCATATTTTTGATGCATTCTTTCCACCTCAAAGGTAAACTGGCGATCACGGACATACTGAAAGTAGAGTTCGTACAGCGTCGAGATAGCAGCCAGCCTCGGACCAGGGAATTTATGCAGAGGGTGGAAGTATAAACGATAGATGATTATACTGAAAGTATATGCCAGTACGGCCACACCGAAGATTTGAAAATACCATGTCTGCTTATTAGCATTGATAGTACTTTGCCCACTGGCACTTCCAGAGCTTTGTTTTCAAGTACTTACAGACTGCATGAAGGAGTCCATCACTATCATGGATATCGTATTCTGGTGATCGAAAGTCAAGCTGCTTGAAATGATCAACCTTAGAACTTATATCCCTAGTTCAAGTTGGATGGTAATCACATGTGCATTTTCAAGTATGTACTACAGTGGTAGTATACTACAGACATCATGATCCATTTACTCATGTTGTTCCACGTCACAACTTGAAGTTATTGGAACTTGAAATTATGCGCTCCTTGGAGGTTTAATATTTGAAATAATCATTGATCTTCAATGTTGGAACCAGCTTCTACCTACGGATACGTAGTATGTACTACTCAAGTGCATGATGATGCATGATGATTATGTACATGCCCAGGTGCCAGTGTGGTACAAAATACACATATGTAGGCAGGAAAATGAAACCTACACATAATTAAGGTTAATTCCATAGTATGTTCGAGTTGGCGGTGATTGCTCATACGTACAATCAGACTGTCCAGCTGTCCAAGTGATATCAACTACTACCTAGTAATCTCCACGTGTGCTCGAGTATCAACCTTGGAAATTCTGAGTCCTTCAAACTTCCCCCACTGCGCATCTCTGGCTACAGTACTATCCTACTATTGGATGTGACCTTGAAAATTCATTTACATGCTTTGATGATGGTACCTAGTAGTGACACAGGTTTTGTCGATCCCAAGTGCATGGTGGGCACCAATTCTGAGTACAGACATATCGACGACCCCGAAGGGTATCTACTACGCATTGTAAATGCACATGTGCTGGCCATATAGGCCAGTACCTGGACATGAAAGAGCTCAGACCTTAGACCGTGACATCATAGGGGGATTGAATGGCTTCTCCAGATCATAATCCCTTGCTGAAGCCTGAGCTTCTTCGGTCGATCTGCACTGGCGGTTCCAAGTGCTTACGAACCTAAGTAATCGAGACCACTGGCACTGGCAGTAATTGATGGGGCAATTCTTTGTTTTCAACCTTGGAAAGGCTAAAAGATTTTGAAATTGCTACTTAAGGAACATCGTGATCTCGTACAACTTGTCTCATCAGAGGAACCCAAATTTGAATTCTCTCAAGTTCGAGTCTCAATCGATCTAAATATTAAATCTTCGAGTCAACACCTTTCCAAATACAGCCTTCGCGTCAGCCATGGCTCCGAGTCCCCAGTTTGACGCCATCGTGGTTGGAGCAGGTTTTTCAGGAATTCGCATGCTGTATCTGTTCGTCCCCTGGTCCGATTTTGTGTGAGATGTGAATCTGTATACACATAGCTGACATTGTGTTGAGTCTGAGAGAGAACGGATTCAATGTTCGAGGAATCGAGCGCTATCAGGGTCTTGGTGGGGTTTGGTACAGCAATCGCTACCCAGGGGCACGATGTGATAGTCCTCAGCCTTTCTATCAAATCCATGATGCTGCTCTAGCCAGCGATTGGAATTTCTCCGAGCGATTCCCAGAGCATTACGAACTTCGACGGTATTTCCAGCACGTCGAATCTAAATGGAATGTGAGAAAAGACTTCGATTTCGGTGTCAGCGTAATTCAGGCATCGTTCAGCGAGGATCTCCTCTGGTCCGTTCATCTGTCCGATGGGCGATGTTTGACCACGCGATGGTTCATTCCCGCGGTTGGACTTGCTTCCATGCCTTCCATGCCAGACATCAAAGGAATTGACCAATTCCAAAAGGAGCTGTATCATACAGCAAATTGGCCGCTGTCGGAAGTCTCCTGTAAGGACAAGAGAGTTGCTGTTCTTGGGACCGGCCCTTCAGCGGCGCAGGTTATCTCAAGTATTGCATCCGAGGTCACGAGTTTGACCGTCTATCAGAGGACCCCTGTTGTGGCTGTCCCACAATCTCCCGATCCTGACGGAACAGCCAGCCCGCATGTTTCACCACTGACAACGGAGGGAGCTCGCGCGGCCTTCAAACGATCACCAACGTCGGCTTCTGGCCTCGACTACTCCCTGCGAGACCCTCAGTCGGTAAAAGTAGGGTCACCCCTACGAGACATCATTAACAACCATCTTTACAAGGAAGGAAGCGTTGGTTTCCTCTTCGGTGCCTTTGCCGACGTTTTTGATGATAAAGAGGCCAATGAACAAGTCTTTTCGATATGGTCACAACTGACACGAGCGAAGATATCAGACCCTGTCAAAGCAAATATCTTAGTCCCTCCCAAGCTTCCTTTTCCAATTCTAACCAAAAGACCCTGCTTTGTGGACAACTACTACGAATCATTGAATATGCCCAATGTGGAGGTCGTCGACATTAACAAAGAGCCACTGATTGAGATTACGACCAAAGGTATCCAGAGTGGCTCCATTCATCGCGATTTTGATCTCATTGTTTGCGCGACTGGATTTGAACCCCCAAGCTCCGCCATCCTCAAATTGAACATCATCGGCAAGGATGGGTTGAAACTAGCCGATGCTTGGAATCCTCATATCAAGTCTTATATGGGCATGGCAGTCCCTGGCTTCCCAAACATGTTCTATCTATTCGGCCCACAAAGCGCAACCGTGAGAATCAATGTTCCGACAGCGATCGAGTGCCAGTCTCAATGGATCTTGTCTATCTTAAAGGGTCTTCGCGATGCCGGTATTGAATGTTGTGAGCCGAGTCAATCTGCCGCTCAGAGTTGGGTAGCAAAATTGAATCGCCGGTGGGATGATTCATTGCACTCAGATATTGATGGCTGGGAGACCCGTGGCATCACCCAGAGACCCGAGCCATTCTGGTAGGTCTTGACAGTTCAAGTTGAATTTGACGTTCAATGCACTGAATATACACATAGGATTCAAGGAATCCAGAAATACAATGCGTTTATACAGCAATGCCGGGCACCAGACTTCCGTGGTTTTGTTAAAGTGCAGCCCAAGCCTCAGGCTTCAGCAAAGCTGTAGCGGCACATATGAGATTCAACATCGCCGATCGCAGTCTTAGAGTCCCTGTGCAGCTTTCTCTACACGTACACATGCAGCACTGCCTGCCCGAGCCAGTGTCAAATTTCTTGACACAGTTAGTTAGTCATACCCAGATAGTAGTAGACAGCTGATCTGAATGTTATTCTCAAATGTTTCTTTAAGCTGGTTTTATTTAACTGCCAGTGCCAGTGTTCATCCATAGGTTCAAATACAAACCTTGGAATATAGTAATCGGAAAGCCCTGGAGATCATCATGCATTCAGCCACTTTCCAAGGTTGACTCTGGAAAAGATCATAGGTCAACTGGTAATATCAACATTTGAATGAAACATAGCTACATATGGTCTTTGAGTTCCAAGCTTAGTTGCCAATACTACTACGTGCCATAGTAGATATGTCAACATACTATGGAAAGACAAAAAAGGTATTTTGAATCTTTGGGATTTCAGTAAGTGATAAGTAAAAACTATCTAAATCTGGGGTCTAATCCTCCCTCTTCACCTTGCTGTGAAACCCCCTTCAAATACCACGTGAAAATAATGGAAGATGAAAAAGCAGAAACGCCAGCTCTGTCCCATACGCCGGGCCCCATATGTACAAATGCCGTGGCATGATTTTGGAAGGGAGTTGAGCCCCTTAGTCCTCCTCTTCCTCAGCAGTCTTCGGTGGTGGGGGGAGAGTCTTGCCGAACTCCGGGTCGATATTAGCCCGGTGTAGAGCCCGCTTGTAAGTCTCGGCCTCATCAGGGTCCCGGACGGTGATCTGCAGCTGGTCGACTTGCTCCTCCTTGGCCTGAGAGGCGTTCGGGGCCAGACCTGCCTGCGCGATGGTGCGAGCACGCTCAGGCTTCAGACGCGTCTTGCCCAGGATGGTGGAGTAGTAGGCGCCCTGCTGCTTGCTGTCACCCTCACCTGGCTGGTAAAGAGTCACGGCTAGATCTCTCTGCTTTGAGTCGGTGTTGAGGCTCTGCGAGCTGGTCTCGTAGGTACGGATCCGGTCGTATCGATGGAACTTTGCGCCGTCGGTACCCTCGTGGGTGTACAACTCCTCGTCGTTGCGCTCTGGGTTCTTGGGATTCATACTAGCGCGGACCTTCTTCGCATCTTCTGGCTTTTGTGGGAGGTACAGATTGTAGTCCCAGGGGATTGGACCGGGGTCAGGGTACACATCTGGATTGGCCTTGTGAAGTGCAGCCTTGGATGCATGCTCCTCGCAGGTACGATCCTCGGGGGCTGCGGGCTGCAAGAGAGCAACGTCCATGCGCTTGTCTCGCTTACTACCGAGGGCTGGGACTGGCGCCTTGTCGAACTTGAACTGAACCAAGCCACCAGGGTCGGCGAAGCCCTCGAAGTCAGGCAGTACAGCGAAGAACGCGACAGGCTTTGCCTTCGGGTTGTCGGGGTGAACAGGATTGGCCCAGGCATCAATTTCTGCTTTGGTAGGTGGGAGACCACGGACACGACTCTCTGTATCCTCCTCAGTGTGCTTGCTTTCTGGATACGCAATGTCAAAGCCCTTCTGGATGAACTTCTTGACATGCTTTGGGTCGTCCACAGGAGCCTTCTTTGGCTTTTTGGGAATTCGAGCCCGAGCAGATGTAGCTCCACCAGCTGCGGCCGATGTAGTCGAAGCAGTACTACGTTCGACAGAGATGTGTTGAGTGCGACGGAGGAAACTGACATTAGTGTTCTTGGGGGCAGGGTTGCGAAGTTGTTCGGGTGTTGAGAAAAGCGCCAGGTCAGCGGGGTCGATGGGTTGGGATGTTTCAGGAGCTAGGATGGCTATTTTGGACAATTATCAGACATGGAAACCAGGAAAGAGTGTCTTTAACAAAATAAGGAACTTACCACTCTCATCTCCGAGGTGAAGACCCGGAAGACCGACCAGGTCAATGGCCATACCACCGAGGGAGTCGACATCAATGTTGGGTTCCTCGCGACGTGCAAGACCAGAAGCAAAGCCCGGAGTCAGGAAACGAGCAAGGCCTTCATGAGGGATGTCAAGGTGCTTGGGGGGCATATCGGGAGGAGGAAGGTCATTGCGAAAGCGGGTAGATGCGAGATATTCTTGGTGAAAGCCTCCAGAGCCAGAGCCCTGGCTTTGGCTTTCTTTCTTTTGGTTGAGAGACATACTTCGAGGTTTGTTGCTGTCGGTGAATGCGGTGGGTTTTGGAGACTAAAAAAACAAAGCTGTCGGGGATTTCGAGAAGGTTTCAGGAATCTCGAGAAGGCGTGGGGGATTCGGAGGTGATAGTGATGGCGAGAAAGTTGTCGGAATCTCGAGAAGGTATCAGGTAATTCGGAAGTGAGAGATTGATCAGTCCGCCAGCTTTCTAAAGCGGGACGCCTCCAGAAACGCTGCTGTCGCTGCTGTTGCTTTCAGTGGGTCGCAGTCAGAACGGTCGGGGCCCCCAGGGCGGTGAATGCTTTGAAGGCGGTGAATGACTTCGAGAGGGTCACGCGCCTGGGACTGACCACTCTCAACACTATCAATCGCTTCGGAATAATGGATTCCCACAGAATAGTTTGACCAAGTCGGGATGGACTGGCTACCCGTTAAATCACCTATCGCTTCAGCTTGAGGAGGGTTAGATGGGTCTAACCAATTCAAGATTGGCCGGGCACTTGCGTGGGAGTCGTCAATTGTTTCAGAAGGCTTGGAACTGTCTGACAAACTCGGCTTGGAATGCTCAGTCTTCTTGAAATTACCAATTGCTCCAGAGCGATTGATGTCCTCTGAATGATCAATCGCCTCAGAAAGGGCGATGCCTTCGGCGGGCAAAGCGTTCACGGCATCGTCGGTGGGGTTGGCACCGAGAGACGAACCTGCTCCTGCTCCTTGATGACGTGGGACACTGAACGGAATGCGAGAGGCAATTCGCTTGGATGCCCTGTGCACCCAGCGCTTGACACGACCAATTCCTCTAGCGAGACGACTTTTTGGGCCAGGATCAACGGCAGGAGTCTCAGGGTTGTTGGGGTTGACCGAACCCCGAGGGCGCAGGAGATTCAATTCCCCACGTAGGCTAAGAGAGACCGAGACAGCTATAATACCTCTTAATCCCAAGCACTTGCTAAATATTATAACCAGATAACTCAAGCATGGAGTCATCTATATAGTATGCATATTGACTTACACATTCTGCAGTCCGAGACCGCTTGCTTTTTGGGGATTGGAGAGGGTGGAGTGGGGTCGGATGATTGTTGTTCCGTGGTTCGGGTAAATCCGGTGGAGGGTTTTTCCGAAATCCGAGAACTTAAATATTAGTGGGGGTGTCACATGACACCCCATGGTGAGTTTACCTACATCTACTTAGTACAGCCCTGTGTTTGCATATTAGTATTAACTTGGAGTGAGCAACATATTAATCACTTGATCCCCAATAACCAAGCCAGAGAGTCCCACGCACTAAGCTAAAAATGAGCGCTGTCTTAAAGCACATATGGTGTATACGTGAAGCTTTTCGGTATTACTAACTACGGCTAGACAGTATTGTTCGAATTAGTAGATATTTAACGTTATGAAGATATACTTTTCTTAATTTGAAAAAGCACTAGAAATGTATAGAGATACTCATAAATGCCTGAACGCCCTTTGCATAAGTCTGAACAAGAATATCATAGCACCCTTAGGACAAAGAACTCAATATGCCCACATGCACTTGTATGCCATAAGCCGGTGACCTAGTCGGTCATACTCAAGCTTTCCGATCCAGCTATCATTTGTTCCACTTAGTTTGCCAAAGATGCTAGCACCTTTCCATACGACAACTTGGGGGTCCAGGTCTCTGGGAGGAGCTCCGATCATAATTTCCTTGAGAAATCCAGGACGGAGGCTTTGAAGGCGCTCTTCTAAGCACAAGTGAAAACCACTGGTCAGAGTACCACCACCAATGACCATAATACCACCAATAAAGTCTCGCATCTTCTTCTCGTCAGAGCGGGCTGCATGAGCAATCGAGGTCAAGATGGCACTGTCCAGAGGGAAGACAGGAAGAATGTCGTCACGCTCTTCTACCGCGATGCGAGGAGTCTGTGTACTTGCTGCAGCAGCAGAAGTATTGGCTCCGCCAGCCTGTGGTGTTCCCGTACCTTCTGGCGCTGGAGAGCCTGCCACAGAAGAATGGGGTGTAGCTTCTTGTTCCTGGACTCGACCTAATGCACCTGATTGCTGAGCTTTGCTCTGGGCTGCTTGTGCATCTGCTGGGGCTTGCAGTTCTCCATTGGTCTTGGGAAGCGGAGGGGCGAGGGCTGTCAAGATTTCTGATTGTGCTGTTGAGAGAGGGTCGTTAGGCTGGCCGTCGTAGATATCAACCGATCGATCAATCAGCTTGCGACGTCCATCAAGCTTGGGCAAGTTATCGAAGATGGTCGGCTCAAAGAAGCCCATTGGGGCGAGGTGAACTTCATCGAAGGCCTTGAAGGTATGTTTCTGAGTATCTTGGCCAGCCACTCGGAGATGGAAATCAAAAACTTGTGGAGAGACATTGGCCTCATTCATGGTACAGATTGTTCTTTTCAGATCCTCTGCCAACAGAAAGTCGTACCTTCGCCACAAATCAATGTCGGCATAAGGGAAGTGGTCATGCAGCATCATTTTGATGAACGTTTCTGTGACGTCGCGGCCTCCCATTTTCAGGTTTACTCGCGAATTTTCCACACACATGCCTTCTTCCACACAACAAATTGATGTCTTCTGAGCTCCAATATCGACCACACAGGCGGATGTTAAGCCAGCGCCAAAAGTTGCAGCCAGACTCTCTTGGATAAAGCAAACTCGGGCAAATGAAAACTCCCGCATCAACATCTCTAGGATCTGGGTGACATAGGACTTTTCATACAAGTCGGGAATGACAAATACACAGGAGTACTGAGCCCAGTCCTTCTTGCTAGTCAAGCCGAGTTGGCTCTTGATGGCATCCTCGAGAATGAGGGAGATATCCAGGAAAAGCATGCGCTTACTGGCATAATCCCGTTCGTTGCAGCAGCCATTTCGGAGAGGCCAGTAAAGCTTGTATCGAGGCTTAGATGAGTCGGGTACCCTTAATGCGGCCTGTCCGACAATGTACTCTGGCGGAGGGGTTGAAAGTTCAGTCCACTCAATGCGCATTGGGTCGTTATGCTCAGAGATAGTTTCCGGCACTGTGCGTCGGTTAAAGTTGACTACCATCTCCTTGGAGTTGGGCAACATTCGACGCTTGTTTGTACGCATGTGGACTTTGAGATCAGCTGACATCTTGTTAAATTGAGAGGACCACTATTCCAATGTTAGCAATAAGTTGCGTGGCTCTGACAAAGCGGATCTTACCTCTGTTCCGAAAAGATGTTCAGGCTCTTCGGGTGTCCCATCGTCACGCTTCTGTCTCTTTGGATTCGGTTCCTCTTGATCCTCGCTCTCGCTCGTTTTCGCTTTCCTCGCAATCACCATTGGTACTGTTTTCGGTAGCGCATCACTCGACAATCCAATTCGTAGGTTTTGGCTGCCAACATGGATCACGATGACCTTTGAGCCTACTGCCTCGGCCGGGGTCTCCTCTGCATCTTCCATATTGGCATCGCCATCTGCTTCCGCCTCTCCCTCCGCGGGTTCGGTTTTTGCCATAGCGAGGGCGCGGTCTCGGTCCTTCGCGGACTTGGTCATCTTGGTTCTAGCTTCTTCGTTTTGCAATCTGAATGCCAGGTACTGATCGTCTCGCTTGAGGTAATCACTATGTTTTTAACAAACAATAGTTAGTCTCGTGACCCAGTCGCCAAATATCAGATCAATTGGATGCGGTAATGCATACGTGTAGTAGTTCTTTTGGTTAATTGCTGCGACCTGTGGCCAGCTGGAAAGATCCATGTTGTTGTCCGTCCGCTCCAGGCCTAGTAGTTCATCAATTAGCCTGGGTTCTCTAGATAGTCCAGCCGATTTGAAGTATGTATTCTGGAATACTCACCTTCATCTCGAAGGGCCTTGCCCGATTTCTTTCCCACCATGATGAATTCTGCTTTGCGCCGGTTCGATTTGGTCAATGGTCAATGTCGGCGAATCCAGGGAGTGCGTAAATGGAGCGGGCGCGCTATCTCCGAGGCGTCAACTCTCGATACCGAGTAGATGAATCTTCCCAGGACCAAAGTGCGATTTCTGGAAGAAACAACAATAGGAGCAAATTCCACAGCAGATGGGCAGAAGAAGAATGTGGAGGAAGGAGTCTCTTCAAGGAAATCCCGGGAAGCTTGGTTCGGGTCAGTCTAGAGCCATTCACTATGACCCCGATTGACCGCCCACACGCACAGGCCGATTGATCTAAGGTCCAATGCGGTTGCCACCATCTCCCTTTCAACTTGCCAAACACCTTCAAACCTCTGATAGGTTTAGTTGTCGAAACCTATTTACTACTCTATTCACTCGAGAACCCCCTTCCCTCTTTCGACCCGACACACCTCAACCTTGAGTGTCCGACTCCCCGTTCCTCGTTGGGCAACGCGATCAAACACTCAAAGCCCGCTTTAATCTACCTATCTGACACAACCATGGGTGGCTCATTATCTCGTCTCTTTTCCCTTGTTTGGTCGAAAAAGGAGATTCGAATCCTAATTCTGGGTCTCGTATGTCTTCATGCCACCTGGCGCGGGGCCACCACCCAATGCGCCCAAAGCTAGAGGTCACTTGCTAATAACCTTGGGTTCAATTCAGGATAACGCTGGAAAGACCACTCTTCTGTACAGACTTAAGGTATGGAAATGAACTCGGAGTGTCCCGCTCGCCCTTTGAACGCGTTTGCTCTAGCATACTCCAGATATTAACAACTTGCGTCTCCAGATCGGCGAAGTCGTTACCACGATCCCCACCATCGGATTTAACGTCGAATCCGTCACATATAAAAACTTGAATTTCAATGTTTGGGTACGTGGGCCAGAATTACGGCATGATTTTGCTTCCCCGCTGATCTTTTTGTCTACTTTCTAGGACCTTGGAGGCCAAACATCTATTCGTCCATACTGGCGATGTTACTACGCCAACACAGCAGCTGTCATTTTCGTCATCGATTCCACAGATATCGAGCGGCTGGGAACCGCGGCGGATGAGCTAGCGGCTATGCTGAATGAAGATGAACTCCGTGACGCAGCCCTGCTTGTCTTTGCCAATAAACAGGATCAACCCGGTGCAAAGGGAGCTGGTGAGATCTCGGAAGCATTGAAATTGGGAGAACTACGTGATCGGAACTGGAGTATTGTCGCTTGTTCTGCGATTGATGGAAAGGGGATTGACGAAGGCATGGACTGGTTGGTGGTATGTTACCTTTTATCTTGCATCACTTGTGGGCAAATTGCTAATAAGTGCCCTCTCTACAGCAAACCATCCAAGCCGAAAACGCATGAAACGCATGAAACGCTTCATTTGATTCCGGGCGATAGAATTTGATCTTTGATACCTTAGACTCCAGGCTGCCCACGCAGACTTGGAGCTGCTCTGCTGCATTAGGAGGTGTGATGCTGTTCATTCTCTTCGACTCTGCTGTGATCAGTAGAGTCCTTGTCTTATATTGCTATACGATTTGGAGTATCGCGTTGTGCGACTGTTTAAAGATAATAGTTTAATGAAAATGCTACTGGGGCCATTTCTCATCCTACTTGCGACTGATGTATCAAGGCACCTGGGCAAGAACTCGGATGTGTATACAACCAGTCTGCATAGATGATAGCATCCATCTGTATTCAAGTTTGCGTAAAACATCATCAACCGCTTGATGATTCCTATCTTCCGAGATAAGGCATGCACTGACCCCCGCACTGAGATATGCCCGCATCTCCAATTAAGAGTGCGACATCGGGCTGTTCTTCTCTCTTATCTACTGCACTTCTCATCAATACTGATTTAGAGAAGCTACGGTGTTTCCCATCTCTTCTTCGGTCCTCGCGCATCAACATGGCTATTCCATCTACCCAGATCGCAGCAGTGATCCCCGCATCAGGAGGGAAAGACGTTTCGGATGTGCAGATCAGTAGCACTGAGCCAGTGCCTCATCCAGGAAATGGCGAAGTCTTGATCAAATTGGAGTTCTCTGGCGTTTGCCATTCCGATGTGCATAGCATTCGTGGTGATACTCCGATGAAGACCAATGTTGCTGGTCATGAGGGTGTGGGTAGAGTTGTTTCAGGTAAGGATTAATGCCATGTTTGTTTCCGTATAATCGAGTCATAGTTGGCTAACTACATCTTAGTTGGAAGTGGCCTTGAGGAGAAAGAATGGATGGGTCAAAGGGTTGGAATTAGGTCAGTACTTCAGATCTATACGTGGATTTCTTCCTGAGATCTAGTCGAGACACACAGGTCTGTTGACATTGTGAAAAGGTGGCTTTATAGTTCGTGTCTCGAGTGTGAGATATGCGAGATCAACCATACGGCATGCCCGTATCAAAGAAATGCTGGTGCAGTATGTCCCCCAGTTTATTTGTCCCTCAAAGTGACCACGAGCTAATGGATATGAAACTACTTGCAGAATGTCCCGGGTACATTTCAACGTGAGTATTGAAGAACAGAATGGCCATGCCTAATTTGGTCTGCATGCTGATTTGAGACTCAGAATATCTCGTTAGCCCAGCTATTCATGCCACAAAAATCCCAGTTGGACTCTCTCCAGATCTAGCAGCACCTCTTCTCTGCGGTAAGCCCCTTCATGATGTTCATATATGAGCCTCAGAAACAGACACATTCTGTTCAAAGTTGAATCGAATAACTGATGCTTGTCAGCTGGTATCGCCATGTACTCTTCGATCAAAAAAAGCAATGCTAGAGCAGGCGACTGGCTTGCTATTATTGGTGCCGGTGGTGGTCTAGGTCATATGTATGCGACTACGCTGTTCCTCCAACTTCATTCTTCACCAGGGACATCTGGATTTACTAATCTTCATGAAGGGGTATTCAAATTGCAGCCAAAAAGGGCATCAAAGTCTTGGCAATCGATACGTGAGAAGCTTAATCTCGACTACTATAATGAACAACTACTGACTTCTTGTAGGGGCAACAAAAAGAAGGAACTCTGTCTATCACTTGGAGCTACTGCATTCTTAGACTTCCGGGACATTGATATAGTCGAAGGTGCTAAAGCAGCTACATCCGGACTAGGTGTACACGCGGTGATCTGTACGGCGAATGGCGAAAAAGCCTACGAGCAAAGTATGCATATGCTTCGTCCTCTCGGAACTCTGGTTTGTGTCGGTATCCCGCATACCCCATTCCGACTTCCGGCTACTCCATTTGAGATGATTGTGAAAGGTATTTCTAAGAAATTATTAATGACATACTCGAATACATGTTGACACCTCGTCAGGTCTTACAATTGTTGGAAATTCAGCGGGGACAGCTCAAGAAATGGATGAGTTGATGGCAATGGCGGTTGCGGGTGACGTGCAAGCTCATATTGAGGTATTCGATTTACATGCTATTGTTGATGTGTTGCAGAGACTGGAACGCTCAGAGATCGAAGGCAGGGTAGTCTTGAGGATCCCGTAGCCTCAAGATTTATAGTTCCGTCAACTTGAGTCCGAACTTGAATAAACATACACACGCATCAATATTAACGAACTTCCAAGGTTGTGGTAAAAAATCTAAGATTCTTTAATCCCATATGGACTATGCTTTCAGCACTTGAGTGCTCAAAAATGAGTACATTGATCTCAATATTGACCCTTCAACACCTGAGATTGGAAGGTTTGCCGCCTACAGCCCTGGAGGTCAAATGTATGATTAGTCATAATACACATGTGCGGGCGCCCGGGCGATATCGGGCGCTCGCCAGGAACCACTTCCAAGGTTGAACAGGCCCGGGACAAGGATATTTGGGCATCTGCGTGAAGAATTAATCCACGAATCTATCTTATCTATCTAATTATTAGGGCCATTCGGAACCCGCGCAAAGAAGGCAAATATCCCCAAAGAGCTCTAGTGGCTTCAGCTATTCTCGCGATGGACTCGGAGCTCCGAGTCAACGGGGCACCATGAATGGCGGTATACGATGGACAAGTGTGGATTTTCCATAGACTGAGGCAAATAGTCCCAAATTACTCCGTAGACCAATGATGATATGACCCTAATGCAAAGTGTCCTCTGCATGGACCATTATGCATGCAACGACACGTTCAAGTCCACGAGTTGCTATCATGATCCATAATTAGACAAATGACCAATGAATATTAATCATAAAAGTATCAATAAATTTACATGTAACAGTTAGTAAAGAGACCGAAACCGTCAATCCCTTTTCTTATTATGGAGTACACTCCATATTCTATAGTTTTGAGAAGATCCCATTCAAACCCGGGGAAGACCCAATGTGCTGGTGATCGGAACTGTGATTGGAGCCTGGGAGCGGGCCTATGGGGATCCAGTGTTGCCCCCACGGGCCGGAGTGATGGGCTTCCCGTGAGCCTAGTGGAGGACCCGCTACTAGGCACATGCGGGTACCTAGCGTTATGAGTGGTTCCCAGATATCGACACTACTGCAGGGAGGTTAAAGCCAATTCCTCTTAAAGTTGAACTTTACAATTAATAGTTTATGGTCTCTAGGATGATTACTACTACATGGTGATTGCTTGCACCATAGGTACCAAAGGAACGCGGTCACGATCCACTCTAAATGATAGCAAATAATCAGATGGCCGGACTCGGACGTCGATCCTCTTAGGATTCATATGAGAGGAGCCTTTGATCGGGAGTAAATTGTGGGTATTAGTGACTTATTCATACTATGACAATGTGCCCTCAGACTTATGTCCCTGGTACTTTTCTCTTCAATTAACCATAAACTAAATCCCCCACCTAGTCCGCTCTTATCGTCTCTCCACCCATGTGTTGCGGTGATAGGATATGGACGATGCCCTCTGCCCCTCATGATGGGGCGCGTGCTATCGGCCTTTTCGTGCTTTCATTGTTATATGAATCTGCCCCAAGCTCCTTCCCCGCTACTTCCTCGAAACTATTCACTTTCCGCGTTTCGATTGTTCAACATGGATTGGTTACACTTTTACATCGCAGGAGCCGCACTCCTGGTCTTCGCCTTGGTGGGCGTGGTCCTTCTTGTCTCCTTTCAACAGGTCAAGGTCGATATGGATCAGGGTCCCTTGACCTATCTCAAATTTATTTGGGCCAACTTTCTCAAACCTCATGATAAATCCGTGTTGCACCAGCAGGATGCTCTGGAGAGCTTCTACCGGACACAGGTGCGCATTTCAACAATTGGGACAATAGAAAGATCCTAGATGTACTCACAAATGCGACAGGCCACCGTCTACGATGCCACTCGTCGCCGTCTTCTTCGGGGCCGTGAGGATATGCTGGGCTTGGTAGCGGCGCAGTTGAAGTATAAGATCGAGAGCAAGGAGATCAAGTCTGGAAAGGCTGTGTGGGTGGATGTATGTTCGCGCTGCATTCTGTCCCTTGAGAATGAAAGCTAACAGAAATTTATAGGTTGGTGGTGGTACTGGGTAGGCACATCATTGGACTATCATGCGCATACAATGGTTGAATTTGAAGCTAACTTGGTTTCACGACTAGATACAACATCGAAGCGATGTCAGCCTTTGTCCCCGTTGATCGGTTCTTCGAACATGTCTACCTTGTGGATCTGTCGCCATCTCTTTGCGAAGTTGCTCGTAAGCGATTTGAGCGACTGGGATGGAAAAATGTTACCGTTCTGTGCCAGGATGCCCGGTCCTTCCAGCTACCCGAGCGAACAATCGACCCTCGTGCGGCCAATGCTGTGACAAGCGATCGCGCAGACCTGATCACCATGAGCTACAGCTTGTCTATGATCCCAGGTAGGTGGATGTACTCGAACTGTCGTGGTCTAGCTCATTATCTAACCTTCACAGATTATTACAGTGTGGTGGACTCATTGACCTCCCGTCTCACTCCCTACGGGGTGTTGGGAGTTTGTGACTTCTATGGTAAGTCACCCCCAAATTGAACAGGGAAAGAGAAGGAGATCAACTAATCACCGGAATAGTTCAAAATATTGTGGATGTCTCTTCTCGCAACTACACTGGTGGTGCCTTCAACCGTCATGTCAACTGGCTTGGCCGTGTCTTCTGGCGCACATGGTTTGACTTTGACCGTGTCAACTTGGAAGCCGCTCGTCGCGACTACTTAGAGTACAAATTCGGAACCGTTGTATCAGCCAGCGATCGCAACTACCTCTTGGGCGGTATTCCTTACTACATTTTTGTCGGTTGCCCTAAGGAGATTGCCTCAACCCCCAGCCAAGACACCATTGAGAAGCTCGATGCCTCTTTCACCGAGTCCCCTTACCTTTCTCCTGCCAACCATCAGCTGGAGCGGGAGCAAGCTGCTGAGCAAAGCGCTCGTGAAGTCCGCTCAAAGGCCTACGAGTCCGCAATCATCAACCTGAGTGCCAACCTTCCTCTCCCGTCCTCTTTCTACCAGAACCACCACTACCGAATCCACTACAACGACATGCTGCCAAAGCACACCCAGTTCCAAAATGAATATATCTATGCTTTCACCTGGGAGGACCCTCGGGTGGACCACCGACTGCTCAACATTGGGCCCGACGATGTCATCCTGGCGATTACCAGCGCTGGTGATAATATCCTAGACTACCTCCAGAAGAACCCACGACGAGTCCACGCAGTTGACCTGAACCCTAACCAAAACCATCTCCTCGAGTTGAAGGTTGCCAGCTATATGGCTCTGGGTCACCGCGATATGTGGAAGATCTTCGGCGAGGGCAAACACCCACAGTTCCGTGAGCTCCTCATCTCTAAGATGAGTCCCCATCTTTCCAGCCAGGCATTCCAATACTGGCTCGAGCACAGCCACGTCTTCACCTCAAAATCTGGCCATGGTTTATATGAGACCGGTGGCTCGCGCCATGCCATCCGTATGGTTCGTTACCTGGCTAAATTCTTTGGACTTGAGAACGACGTGCGCAAGATGTGTGAAGCCCAGACCCTTGCTGAGCAGCGAGAAATCTGGCCCAAGATTCGCAAGGTGCTTCTGAGCAAGCCACTGAACTGGGCTATCGTGAGTACCGAGTGGTTTGCCTGGAAGGCTGCCGGTGTGCCTCGCAACCAGCGAAACATGATTGTCGACGACTTCTTCCGTCGCAATGGATTGAACTCCGATATGAAGCAGAGCAAGGATGTCAGTGGCCAGTCGATCTGGGAATACGTTGTGGATACACTCGATCCCGTTGTGAAGGACACTCTTCTCAGCAACGACAACTACTTCTACTACCTCTGTCTGCAGGGCAAGTTCTCTCGCCGGTAAGTTGAATCCTGAATCCCGCAAACCTGAGGTTTATACTAATAGGATGATAGCTGCCACCCCACTTACCTCTCACCCCAAGCGCATGTGAAGCTTTCCACCCCCGGTGCATTCGATGGCCTTCGAATTCACACCGACGAGATTAACGAAGTCATCAACCGTATTACTCCTGGAACATTAACGATCGCCGTTGTAAGTATACACCATATTTCCTCCCCTCAGCTACCCCTGCTAATGAAGCCGGCTACTAGGTTATGGACTCCATGGACTGGTTCGATCCTACCGAGGATGCAGCAGCTGCCCAAGCCCGTCGTCTGAACCACGCCCTGAAGAAGGGCGGTCGTATCCTTCTCCGCTCCGCCAGTATCGATCCCTGGTATATCAAGCACTTCGAAGAGAACGGATTTACAGCCCGCCGTGTCGGTGCCCGTTTCCCAGGAACATCTATCGACCGGTAAGTCCTCTTCTTCCTTGACTTCTTGAAACATGAACTCATCATTTTTAGTGTCAACATGTATGCATCAACCTGGATTTGTACCAAGGAGAAAGATGTTTCTCGACCTAAGAACGACCGCACCATCTCCGTTCTGTCCCTTGGTGACAGCGCTGTTGGAACAACGAAGCGGTCCAGCAGTGTTGAAGACCTGCATATTTAAGATTAATGCCTAGTTTCTTAAGACTTTCGTTTTCCCATGTTCTAATGACTCCCCCTGCGTTTTGATATTTCTTGTCTTCATTTTTACCGCACAGTTATTGGGGTGTTTGGCGTCTGCTGGCGCCAGAGGCTGATATGACAAAATTTGGTTTCTCATGAGCGGTTCAAGTTGTTCTTCAAGTTGTTAAGAGATAGAGATCATTCTCGATTGGAAAAGACTGTACATATGACTATCAATAGCACGATATGCCGAGTATATCATGCCGACTGTACTAAGAAATGCGATTAAAAAAAATTGAAAGATCATTATAGAAACTTGAACATTTATCAACCTGGGAACATTGCAAGCCAGTGTATTTACTAGCCCCAAGT
Organism: Penicillium herquei; assembly: GCA_039634405.1. NCBI lineage: Eukaryota > Fungi > Ascomycota > Eurotiomycetes > Eurotiales > Aspergillaceae > Penicillium > Penicillium herquei. Next base: position 588,911 of record CP098387.1, on the reverse strand, counting down.
CTAATAATCATATCTCACAGATGAAAGCTAAGAACAACAAGCAAGGGCACTGACAGACACATACACAGGTAATAACAGAATGAAAAAAAAGGAAAAACATGAAGTGAAAACATGAAACACCCTCTAGAAATAATGGGAATATTATGGGAGGACATAAAAAACTCGCTCACCATCCCCTATTCAAATGATCCATTTTTTTCGCGCCCATCGCTCAATCGCTCATAACATCCATCTCATCGAAGTCACTAGGACACATACACACATAGACAATACCGATCCCATCTCACGCCTGTCCAGATACCAGAATCCAGTCCACAAAGAGCAACGGGAATATAAACCGAAGTGAAGGAAGTGAATTAAGCGGAAACTTGAGTATGAAAAGGGAGGAAAGGATCATGGACAAGAAAAGAGTCAGGAAAGCAGAATAAGAGGAGTCGTATCATGATTAAAGAACCGAGCTGAATGCGAGAATCCAAGAGTGAGAGATAGAGAACTCAAACTCATCTCACACTCATGAACGGCCGTACCGCGTCTTGCCGAAGGAGAATGGCACATAACGGTACTTGATCATGTGCTGGATTTGTCGGCGCATAGTAAGAACGAAGAGGATGATCCAGTAAACGACGAGAACGGGCCAGAAGACGGGAATATCGAACATGGAGAACCAGCTGCACACGAAGCCGATGGCGACGGCGCGGGTGGCGGAGTGCCAGAACTTGAATTCGGGAAGACGGCGGATGAAGGGACGGAATTCGTCGTCTTGCTTGTTAGGGAGAGAAGGACCCGCGTCGCCGTCCTCAAGTCCTTCGTCTTGTGTGAGGGAGGGATCGAATTTCGGGGTAAGGAAGGCGAGGAAGAGATTCAGAAGGTAGATTCCCAATGTGTAGGCGACTATTTAAAACTTGTTAGTGAATCTGTTTCTTGATATTGATATAAAATAATCGTGCCCAGAGATTGAATCCTCAATGCAATGGCGTTGAGTCGTTGGGATATTGGCTGCAGGAACCCGGAGATACGTACCGATGTACCATCCTTGCGCGAGAACGATTCTCAGGAAGAACATAAGCAGGAGAACACCGCTTCCTACCCAACGGTAGGTAGTATAAGGAGTCGAGGCATCCAGGTAAGCTTGGTATTGCTATCATGCAAACTATCAGCACAGTGCCACGCGGGAGCGTTATTGCCGGAATCGGGGGTCTCGAGGATATCCGGGAATCCCCTCATGAGAACTTACCCTGGTCAGTTTAGAGGTGTGCGCAGTGACGGCCGTGAAAGGCGACTGGTCTGGCTCGGGGACATCCATTATTGTGATAGAGGGGGGTGGGAGAGAGAAGATAACAAGTCCGACGGAAATCGCAGATCGCAAGTGCTGAATGCGTTGATGGAAAACAGAAGCAAAGTGTCCCCTGTACGATAGACCAATCAACATTGAGATGACTGTGAAGCTAGCCACTGTATCCGGTCATGTGACCGTGGCTGTGCATTTGGTGGAGATTAAAGGCTGTTTATATTGCACCTACGTACCATCGAGGGTTCGATTCTCCTTCCGATCTTTCCTTTTATTTTCATCTTACTTCCAGTCTAAATCTATGTTTGATCTATCACTTACTCCCACTACCTTAAATCCATGATCTTAAAACTTCCACCCCTCGCCATGTCTCCACTTGAGAAGACGTAGCCAAGTGAAGAAAAACAAGCCCGTCACCACCATGATTGCACAGAACAGCTGAGCCTTCCAGAAGATAGCCTGCTCCAAATTCAACAGGGCACCCGCAATGGGATTTCCAATCAACAGTCCTAAGCCAGCAAAAGTAAATACCATGCCCATTCGAGTACCCACGATAGCCAAGTTGGGGCTCAATCGGAGAATAATGGTGGGCGGTAACGAAACAATTGCCCCGGACGCGAACCCATAAATGCAAGCAAAGACAATAGCACCGGCTTCATTATGAATCCCCATCCACGCAAACGCCATAATAGTAGCAACCAGGTTGACTGGTATAAGTGTGTTCAAAGAGCCAACCCGGTCTGCGATAAGACCCGGTGTGATTCGTCCAACGACTGACGAAGCATTCAAGATGGAAATTATATAAAATGAGATGTTGGAATTGGCGTGAAGATAGTCGGTGAAGAACGATGGCAGGTAGAAGAATGGAAAGTAGAGACCAGTGAAGCTGAAGAACAGAGCAAAGCAAAGCAAAACGAATGGTAGTTCTTTAAAAGCACTTAGATCGATCAACGATCGAGCCTTTTGTGGAGGCGGTAGACGTTGCTTCATCACGGCCAAGGAGAAGGTACTACCGGCAAGAGCAATGAATGCAATTATGCGAGTAGTCCAGCCAAAGCCGACAGGGCCAATCAGCTTATGAAACACGATTGGATAGATCACGGATCCTAGATTCAGTTAGCACAGGTCAACACATTGAACTCCGAACTTCTTACCAATACTCCCACCAGCGGCAGTGATTCCTGTCGCTAGAGCACGCCGAGAGGAAAAATAGGTCGCTACAACGGCTATAGAAGGGAGGAATAGAAAAGCACAGCCGATTCCAACGACAACACCGTGAGCAAGGAAAACTTGATAGTATTCTTTTGACAATGAAGTCATCATCAATCCAAAGACGACGAGGAACAGGCCGATGGCAATAAGACTTTTGAGATGACCTTTGTCAAAAGCTGGACCCACAATGACTCCTGCTAGTAAGAGGAGAAAGCCTTGCACAGTGCCGATCCAAGAGATGGTAGATGCAGAGTAAGTAGACAATAGCGTGTCTTCATAGTATGTTTGAAAGACACCAAATGTGTTAACAAGACCCCTTGAGAATAGCATGTTAGGTAAAGTTGATTGTAACATTTGAACTCGCTGAATGCTGATATCGAACCTACCAAGAGTTGAAGAATAGAAAGAATGCTGCCGCAACTTGCAGCCAGGCGTTCAACCCCCCATTTGGAGGAGAATGTATGGGAGACTTTTCTGGTGTCTGGTTTTCGGTTGCCGAGAGATCAGAGTCGACAACGGGGTCTTGTAAGGAGCTTTCCGGTTTTGTGCTCAAGATGGGTTGTTCTGTATGGGCAGACATGATATAGTGGTTTATAGATATTGACCTGATAAGAACCTCGGCTTTTCTGTTCTGCAGTAATAGATTGAAACATTTGAATGAAGCATAATGCCATCTTTAAATGAGCTGGCCTTGAAGAGTCATGAATCGAGTTCATCACTAATACTAGTATGCTGGCCTGATGACTTCGTCAATTCAGTATAGGATCTCGGCATTTCGGCCTTGAGCATCAGGCGAAGAATTATTAATGAGGATGAAGGATCAAGGTGGCACCATGGTGATTGGTTGAAGTGTTATGAGGTGATTGTTAGTTTGTCAGCTTAGTTGACGTAGGCTCAAGGCTACCAGCATAACAGGAATAGCCTCGGAATCCGTGTAGGTGACCATTTTCTTCTGGTGAGTCACTCAGCTCTATGCTGCATGGTAGTTAAAAATTAATATTAAATATGACGGAAATCTCGAATGAAACATCGCTCTGAAATATCCATGAAATCAACTTGGTAGATGGACTACACGCCGGGCGTGATCATGTGATGAGTCAACTGGTGTATTATGAATCATAGGTTGAATGCCAGTGGAATCAGATAAAAAAAAGTACAAGTGGCCCTAGATTAACTCAATGTTTCAAATATGAGAGCTGCATTCAAGTTTTCAAGGTGAAGTCACCCCCTCTGAACTTGTCGCCCATTCTCTTCTCGCAAGGGCATACAAAGTAGAAAATGCTGTATACCTGTGTAGGAGGGACAAACGAAGTATGTAAGTGAAATGGGGCTTTCATCCCAAGCACTCTAGATGCCAGTGTGTACCTATAGAATGAATATGAAAGGCCGGAAATTCAACCCGCACTAGCACTTTACTATATTAATAGTTCGAGATGTCGATCCATGGATGCGACCGGGTTACTCCAATGCTCAACCTCGGTACTTCGTGCGGAGAACTCCGTGAAAATCATCAATTGATGCAAAGGAGAGTGATAACTTCAGGCACTTGAGTTGAAGGACTCGGATTGACCTTCTAGAGGAGAAGTTCGGTCTCCTGGGTAGTACTAGTAGTATTTGAGTAGATCTGCATAGAAATGTGTCAGATCAACCTAAGTTGTTCAGCCTCGCCCCTTTTTTCCAATGTTGGACCCTGCTGAGTCATGAGATATCCGCTTTCATCTTTAATTCATCCATTCAAACATGTTTGCTACAGCTGCTGGAGTGCATCTACTTCGCTCTCCGTACTCTACACTAATAATTCGATAGTAATGGCTTGGTGGGGGTACTCTAATCACTGTTGAACGGCGTCCAGGGACACAAATTCAGGGACATGATTAGAGGATCACATTTGGACGCCCAGTGGAGAATAAGTGGGCCTCGAGATTGGAGATATTGAAATTAAAGCTGAGAAAATGCCGAGAAAACGCCACTCAGGACATCTCAATCGGGGTTGTTCCGTGCTTCAGAGATTTTTTACTTCCAAAGAACCTTGGAAAACATAGTGAAACAACGCCACTTTCCAGTATTCTGTGTGTCTGTTCAGTATCTCCATAGATCTATGCACGAAATGATGTGACAGACACATCATTGGCACCAAAGTGGACCCTAAAGTTCCATTTTTTTTTCTCTCTCTTGTCTCAACTTTGACCACTCTTCGCCTTAAGACAAAAGTCCGTAGTTCATCTCCACTCGGACACGGAAGCGAGCTGACGCGTTCAAAGCGGAGAACAAACTAGGTTGATAATAGGACTGGTTCGGAAGAGCATCCACTCTAGGGCTCGATGGTGGATGGAGCTAGTGGGGAACCATTCAGGACAAATCTGATCAAAGTCCAGGTCCGAGCCTTTAAAGGTGCCAGACCCGCCTCTGATCACCATGCGCGAGAATTTTGATTGCTTCGAGCAATTCTCGGATTCAACAGATGCCCGACCTTCCTTTCCACGGGAGTCACGGGATGACCAACCCCAACGACGTCACAATTGATATCCCGCTACAGAGTCATCCTAGTCACGTCAGTCACGCGAGTCAAGGACAAAGCGGGGAGAAATGGGGATCGAGTAGCGCGGCCTCTCCCGAACAAAATGAAGGAAATGAGGACGAGTCTGGTATCAAGGGTCTCATAGGTCGTCGTCGCACCACCGGCTTCGAAAGCAATGAGAAGGATTCGGATTCTCCCCTCGACGGTACGATCAACCGAATCGGTCGCTTTTACCAGGCGTTTTACAACTTTTCGATCGTTACTCGTTACGCCATTTACGTGATTCCAATCGGTTTTCTGATTGCGATTCCCATCATCGTGGGTGCGACCGCAGCGCCGAATGCTGAGATTGGTGGCGTACATATCTATTGGTTTTTCACTTGGATTGAGGTGCTTTGGGTTAGCTTGTGGGGGTGCAAGGTCTTTGCGCAATTCTTTCCCTATGTCTTCCAGTCGCTTTGCGGTGTTGTCAGTTCTGGCACCCGCAAGTATGCACTCATTTTGCGGGCCTTGGAAACACCCCTCACCTTGGTACTTTGGAATGTCATTGCGCTTGTAACTTTCTTGCCGGTACGTTGAAAAAATCTTTCCAGCTTCGAGAACCCCTGGTGGAAAAACGAAAGTGAACAAAAGCTAACGAAAGGATGTAGATCATGCGATATGGTGCGGGAAATAGTAGCGGCGTTTCTAGCTGGGAAAGTAGCATTAAGAACATCCTGTTTGGTCTTCTTATTTGCAGTCTGATCTATATGGTCGAAAAGGCCGTGGTTCAACTTATTTCCATCAGCTATCACCGAAAGCAGTTCGATGCGAAGATTAAGGAGTCGAAACGCAATGTTCACTTGGTCAGCGTGTTGTTCGATGCTTCGCGCAAAATCTTCCCAATGTACTGCCCTGAGTTCCGTGAGGAAGACACTATGATTTTCGATTCTCTGTTGTCTCAGGCGACTAGCAAGGCCACCAAGGGACGAAGCAACATCATGCCGCTGCGTATGGTTCAGAATGTCGGACGACAGGTCGGACATAATGTTGGCCGTATTGGTGATAAGGTGACATCTGCTTTCGGTAACGTCGCCGCAGAGCTTACTGGAAAACAAGTGTTTAACCCGAACGCTACCCACTCTATCGTGATTCAAGCCCTTGAGCGTAAGCGCTGTGCTGCCGCGATGGCTCGCCGTATTTGGCTCTCTTTCGTCGTTGAGGGCCGCGATGCGTTATACATGGAGGATATTGCCGAGGTTCTTGGCCCTGATTACCAGACCGAGGCCGAGGAATGTTTCAATGCTATCGACAAGGACGGCAACGGAGACATCAGCTTGGAGGAGATGATTCTCACTATTACTGAGTTTGGTCGTACCCGCAAGGCTCTGAATCACAGTATGCATGATGTTGACCAGGCGATTCGTGTCCTGGATGGCCTCTTGATGTGTATTGCCGGTGTTCTTGGAGTTTTGGTCTTCCTCTCATTTGTGACTAGTGGTTTACATACTATTATCACTACTGGTGCCTCTGCTCTGCTTTCCGTCAGTTTTGCGTTCTCGACTACCGCAGCTGAGGTTCTTGGTTCTTGTGTGTTCTTATTCGTGAAGCACCCCTTCGATATTGGCGATCGCGTGGAGGTTAGCGATAAGCCTTATATCGTTGAGCGAATTTCGTTGCTCTACTCTGTCTTCCGCAACGTGAACGACCACCGCATGACCCAGGTCCCAAATAACATTCTAAACAGCCTTTGGGTCGATAACTTCACTCGCTCCAATTCCATGCACGAGCAGCTCAAGGTAGCCGTCGCTTTCGATACTACCTTTGCTGAAGTTGAGGCTCTTCGCGAAGAAATGGAGCTCTTCGTTCGTGATAAGGAGAACTCTCGCGACTTTCATCCCGATATCAACATTGAGATTGTCGGTGTTGGTGATGATGTGGACAAGCTTCAAATTCGTGTTGATATTCGTCACAAGTCTAACTGGGCCAACGAAATTGTCCGTGCTACTCGACGATCCAAGTTCATGTGTGCTTTGGTTCTTGCGCTGCGCAAACTCAATATCAGATCCCCTGGAAAGGAACGCGCGGAAGAGAGCAAGGATGATGATGACAAGTCTGACAAGGGCGCAGATGAAACCGAGCCCGGTGCTGGTGTTGTTCCAACAACCACTGCCGCTGCTGTCGTTGCGGCTGATGCTTTGAAGTCTCAGGAAACTCTTACCTCCAATACCGCCGCGGCTTCTGGCTTTGACAGAGGTCAGCAGTCCTCCGGCACCCTGCACAAGCGTGACAAGCCACAAGACAGCGAAGCTGCCATGGCTGACAAGCTAAACTCTCGATCTTCTGCTCTGGGCATCCCTACCGAAGATGGTCTCCACCGCACAAAAAGTAACAGCACTACCATGTCAGGCCAGAGTCATCTGGGCGTCGGTTCTAGCGGTTCAAAGATCTCAAGTGGTCTCTCCACCGGTCACCGCAAGGCAGGTACTTCTATCAACGATGTGGATGACAATGCGGCGAACAATGAGCTTCGACGTCTGTCCTCAGTTCGCAGCGGTATTAGCCCCATCTCCGATGCTCCTATGATGGGAGCTGCTGCTAGTGGTGCCGCCTACCAAACTACATCCCCCTACTCTCTCCCCACCATCACAACTCAGGAGTCAGGCACCTACAATGTGTCTCAGTACCAGAGTCAAAGCCAGGAGAACTATCAGACTCAGGAGACCTCCTATGAGCAGACCGGAGGTCGTAGCTTGAGTACTGAGTTCAACCAGGCCTTCATGTCTCACCCGACAGAAACCCACTTCTCTTCTACTCGATCTTTCTCCCACACCTCAACCAAGGAGAAGTCATCAGATGAGGAGCATAATTCATGATCATCATAGATGATTTGCATAGTGTAAAAATTCCTGCATATACATACTACTACTTTTTAATTCTTCAATGCATTTAAATGTTGTTGATCTGTCTATACTTTCAAGTTTATTCATGTTCAAGTTATCAGACCAAACTCTGCCTTTATGCACATAAAGATTGATCTAACGAAATTTGGACATTCGAGCTATGTAAGCTTGTATTGGATCACCTCGATCATCAAGGGGCGGAGCTCGAGCCTATAATAGCTTCGGACGAATGTTAGTGCTTGCTCTTGTATATCTACAGGTTTCTGGTCCCCTCTGATCGAAGCGAAGAAAGAAATGACCCATTGAGAACAGCCATGTCTTCATCAACGATGAGTTCAGATGATACAGCGAATCCTATTTGGTCATTCAAAGAAATTATGCTGCATAGCGAGCACAAAACAGCAGCAATCAGTATTATTTGCAAGGGCAAATGTTTCTATATTCAGTTATCACCGCAAAATTTCAGTGAGACGCCGGAGCTCCTTGAGAAATACACCAAACTGATGGATGACATTTGCGATGAGGATGACCTTGATCTCTCTGAGGAAGCAGAGCAAGATCTTCAAGACTGGGTTATGGAGCCCTTCCTTGAGATCTTCGACGAACTCGAATTTCCAAGTCAAGACTGTGTGACACTCCAGGATTACCTTACCCCTGAGACTTATCGGTATCAAATATATGGGCAAGAGGGGAAGATTCAACCTTTCCCAGATTATGCTGTCCCTGGTGAACAAATGTCAGATGGAGTCGCGATCGGCCAAGACAAACTATCTCAGAAATGGGGTTCGTTTCACCCGGAAGACATCAAAATCGAACGTCCAAGCGTTGATGAGGCGCTTTCTCGATTCCCAAGAAAGGTTTCTGCTAGAGGAACTGCTTATCACTTCAAGCCCATCTACACGGGAAATCAATCGGCGGCTTTACGAGAAATCGACATCCACAGGAGGTTAGAAGAAGTCTTCTCTGAAGAAGAGATCAGAGTTCCATTCTTGCATGGCGTTGTTCATGATAGAGATAGCCCAGTGGTAATTGGGTTTCTTCTTTCGTGGACTGAATGTGGAACTGAGAACTTGGAATGCATTCTAAGCTCCGAGTCGGAAACGCCATCTCCCCTAAGAGAGCGGTGGTGGAAGCAGATATCTCACACCGTCACAAAATTACATGAGGCAGGTATCGTTTGGGGTGATGCCAAACCCGCCAATATTTTGATTGATAGTAAGAGCAACGGTGCCTGGATTATCGATTTCGGAGGCGGTTTCACGCATGGCTGGGTTGAAGAATCCCAAATGGAGACAGTTGAAGGGGACATTGCAGCTCTTTCAAAAATAAAAGAGTTTCTGCATCCTCAGACAAACGTGAAAAAGCGAGGTCTTGAAGAGAGCGATGAGATCTGTGAGTCGAAGAAATCATGCGCAGAGGATACATCAGAGCTTTCATAAGAGTAGCCCAGCAGTTCAAAGATTTAGATATGCTAATGACAAGTACATTCTCTACGCAAAATGAATCAATAAAGCGGTTGAGAGTCTTGAATGTTTCAGTATCTATTGCAAGTAGGACTAACCGTCACCTCAAGGCGAGGTTGCCGGTCAATTTCCTCCCCTTTCTGCCTTTCCTTCGAATGGTAACACAGGAGACATCACCAACCAACGTCGAAGGTATGAAAGCCGGAAACCAAGTAGGCAAAAGTGGCAAGCCCGTGTCTCAAGCAATGAAGGAGTGGTGTTTGAGCCATTCAGCAATACGATCAGTGTCACGCTTGACCCACCGATTTCGAATGCGCAAAAGCTCCATTGCCTGATTCGCATACAGGTCATACCCGCGCGTATCTCTCTCACCAAAGAACTTCTGTACCATAGCGACCTGGTAGTCTGTGGAGAATCCATCGACTAAAGCTTGGATTATCAGAGAGAGGTTCTTGGGATTTTTGCTGACGATGTCCTCCCAAAACTCATTTGCCCAATCCCATATTTCCCAGGACCCATCAGCACTGTTGGACAAACACCACAGAGTGAGAAAAAGCTGTATGATGTCAGAGATTTGTGGATTCTCAGTTTTCATATACATCTGTACTTACATCTCGATTTTGAACGAGGGAGCCGAAAGCAGAAGTCAAAGTTCGCTGACGTCCAGATTCGGCGGCTATGCAGTCAAGATACCCCTGAATTATGGATTTCTCTGCTTCCGAAGAGCTGTCGTAAAGCTCCTTCAGGTCATCGTGGTATGAATCAACCCCATTCGCCAAAGCAAGAACGTATGTGACGTTTCGAAGAGCGGGATGAAGTGCCTCTGTATGCCCACGACAATACGATTTGAACATTGATTTTCCCTTGGAGATAACACTGCAGACAACGAAAAGAGTCAGCTACGGCCAGAAAAACCTTTTGAAAAACTCACCTTTGATTCCCAGACATCACAGCAATTTCGTAAATCGACTGCTTGAGATTCTGGGTGTCTCCGTCATCATCAGGCTCAATCTCGAACCCTATTTCCTGCAGCTTCGAATCGATCATATGGCAGGAGAACTTCATCAAACCAGCCTGTATGTCGTCATCCTTGAAGCGGAAGGCATAGCGAAGATCCCTCAATACAACTGAGATACGGTGCCAGACAAGGAACTCGGGCTCTTCTCTCATTTCAAGCAAAATGTCCAGAAGCGCTGTAATGTCCTGGTGTCCAGAAACTGAAAGTGCAAATGCATCTGTAAGAAGTCCAATGCGGTCCTCCACGCTCAGGACTCCTTCCTTAGCAGCTAGTGCAAAAGTCCGAAGACGCTCGTTTGAATATGCAGTCCTGTAAAACCCAACATGGTCCACATTTACCTTGAAGAATCTGGGATCGTCGATGGTAAAGGAAATATTTCTAGTCGAGAAATCATGATTCTGAATGCCAGATAGGGTTTTGACTGTGACGGAGATAGGGTAGATCTCAGAGGAGTCTTTGGATTCATTCTGACTCTCATCAGGAAGGTATCGCCTCTGTGTGAGCTTGATCAAAAGACGATCGTCTTCGGCAACTTCTTCAACAAAGACAACTGGAAACCCAACTTTACGCGTCCAGGTAGAGATATTCTTCAAAATATCGGCCTTGCTCACCTCTTGCAGCGCACTCCAAAGATCATTTGTGGAAGCGTTAGCAAGGCGATGTCGTTGTAGGTAGAGTCGGATACCACTCAGAAAAACATCCTCTCCCAGAGCCTTTGAGACCATTCTCAAGATGCAGGATCCTTTGCTGTACGAGATGTCATCGAAGGCTTGGAACACGTTGTTCACATCATGGATCGGAGTCTCAACTGGGTGACTCGATCGTAAAGCATCCATCTCCAGTGCGGTCTGAAGAGTGAATTCAACATGGTCTCTCCAGATACACCACTCTGGGAAGAAATGATGAGTCGCAAAGCAAGATATCCAGGTTCCAAACCCTTCCTTTAACCACATGCCCTCCCAAAAGTCCATTGTCACCAGGTTTCCGAACCATTGTTGTGCAACCTCATGAAGTGTAGTGGCAGCGATTTTCCTCTGGCCCGTGACCTTTGTATCAATCAGTAGGTCTGATGAACGAAAAATGATCAAGCCCCAGTTCTCCATTGCACCAATCTCAAAATTCGGTATTGCGACGAGGTCCAGCTTGGGTAGAGGATAGGCACAGCCGAACGTTTTCTCGAAAAACTGAACGCTCTTAGCGGCAAGCTCAAGGGCAAACTTCCCCTGTGATGCTTGTCCCAGTGGTGCGTAAAGCTTGATAGGGATCCGAGTTCTCTTTGTAATCTGAAGTACTTCAAATCCGCCAATGGCAATGGCAACCAACTGCTGTTTAATTAGTATCAGAGGGTGAATATAATGAAAGTGATTCAGTGAGATACTAACATAGGTGGACATTTTTGGAGTCTTTTGAAAAGTTGTCTGGATTTTGCCATTACTAGGAAGTGTCGTTCTCTTCTCCGTTGGCATATTGGAAAGAACACCGAGGCCAGGAGGGACCGCCACTTCTATGGTAAACGATGCTTTCAAAGCAGGCTCATCGAAGCAAGGGAAAACCTTAGAACATTTCAACAAACTTGTCAGTAATCCCAATCAAATTGTGAACAATATGATTTTACTTACTCGACGGCAGTAGCTTGGCTCCATATGTGTCACCAGGAATTTGTGTTGAAGACGCTCAGAATATTTGTATTCGGTGCTGTAGAAACCGGCCACGCCTTTGTTGATAGTGCCATTGAACGAAATACGCACGATGAAATCCTTTCCCGAGGGGACAGCTTGACTAAGTCTGAGGATCAGGATCTGTTCAGTTGTGTCTAACCTATTGTCATGCCCATACATTAGTACGATGGGATATGAGTTTTGAAACCGATTCTCGAATATAAGAGAACTCACCTCCACTTTATTTTCTTCGAATCCGACGAGCTCAAGCGGGCGATATTGTCATGCCAGACTGCTTTTTTGATGCGAAGATCGACACTGTTGAGGTGAAGCACTTGCACCTCAGACAAGGCTTGAAGTCTTTGATGGGTTCATATGTTAGTGATCAGCAGGGCAACGCGGATGCGGCGACGACGAGGTGTGGGCACTTACCTGATATCCACCGAGCCAGTGAACTTGTTAGTTCGGATGTCCGGCTCTAGATGGACGGTGTAGTCAGTAGGAACTGCGTCGTTAGATAGAAGCCCGCGATGAGGGGAAGCCATTTTCTCGTCGCGAAGATTTGGAGTTTGGCACGATTCGAGTGAGAGAGAGGATAACACACTCAAGTGGGGGTGACAGGAAAATCAAGCAGTCAGGATTGCACGTGAGAGCTCAACTTTGAGATTATCGAAGGGATACTACTAGTAGTGTTTGAGATGGAAATCCAGATATTCAATTCCGCAGAGGTGTCAGGCTTGGTCTGCCTTGTATGATCCACGGTGCGATAATAGTAGTACGGGTGTTCCTAACGCTCAGCAAGAGTCAACATTTCAATGAGCCATGAGGACAACAGTGTCTTCTCCAAAAATAGTGAGATGGAAATACTATTTATCTGACACTGCAATGCCCAGCTGGGCAGCGCATCACTACATACGATAGCTATTCCAACTACAGGGCGCTGTCACAATCAAGAGATTGACTGTTGTCGCTCATGGCTATGAGACTAGTTATATTAAAAATCGAATGAAAGGCAGTGGAGAATAGATCACATACTATGGTGGGCATGGCTGAAAATTGACTGCTGTCATCGAAATCAAGAAACCAAATGCCCCATTTGGGGTAGATGGTCGCTGGTCTGCGAACTGGTGGCTCTTTTTCCCAGACTCGAAAGCTCTGGAATCGACTAGGTGATAGCCTTTGGACAAGCTATGTCGGATCTGATACCTGGCAGAGGCCGCCATTGATCATATATGGATCGAAATAGAAGTCCTTTGCTCAGACACTGATTTGGGGCGGTATGTATGGATTTTGCATGCAGGGTTCAATCCGTTTCTTGGTATACGGTATGTGAGATGTGACACCGTGACGGCTTGAACAGACAGGCGAGAGAGAGGGAGTATTTTTGCAACAGTGGTAGATTGAGAGTGATCCAAGGTGATAGCCTCGGTAGGGGAAACCTAAGGATTATGCAACGGCGCAGAGTTGCAAATCATTTGGAGACATAGCTTATGTGAGAACTGACTGAGAAAGCCATGTAAAGTCATCAAATTATCCACGACAGTTTAGTTACCAGTGCCAGCTAAAAGTACAAATGTATTTCACAGTGTTCATCATGTGTCTTACAGGAGACCAGTTGATAAGCTCTGTTCTCCACCAGGGAGCCAAACATAGAGCCGAATGCATTCAACGTAGTCAACATGGAAGTGAAGAAAAAGCGACTTGTCATGAGGAGGCCAAATCTCCTTGCTCGATTATACCCGCGTTCCATCATGGCGCCGTCCATCAGGCGAGTCCCAGGTCGATAATTGGTATGCTGAGTTTGGTTGTTGGAATCCATGAATCGATTCCGCCGAGCTTAGGGGCGAGGCGTTCGGTAGGACTGCAAGTCTGCTCTGATCCACAGAGCTGGAATCATATGGCCTATAGTCTGGTCGATTGTTGGGCTTAGGCATCTCGTCGTCCCAATCTTCTTGTTCGGCCCACTGCGCATCCGCTAGGTTTTCTTGTTTATCCTTCTTGTAACGTCGGTAGTAGAGAACACCCAGGGTGATCATGGCGCAAATTAGGAGCCTGAGGAAAAGTCAGCAATTCATCGCATCGTTCCAAGTTTGGAATCGTATCCACTGACACTCCTCCTATCGCGGCTGGTACACCGATCGTGAGCGCCTCGCTGGTAGGTTTATCGTCGCGTGTCGATAGAGTCGCTTTGCCATTAAAGGCGCTCTTTAGTGATGGGAAGGCTGATAGAGATGGCATTTTGTCGAACGCGCCGTTTGTAACTCGTTTAGGGGCGGTTATGTAGAAGGGGCGGCAGTAGGACAGCACGGAGCCAGAAAAGAGTGGTTGGGCTCAGTAAAAAGAGAATGAAGAGCGAGTATATTGAATGTGCATAGTTCTTCCTCTCGTGATCCTTTCAGCGCGTGATATATTCCTGGATCGAGATCGAAATTAGAAAGGAGGTTGTTGTCTGATCCGAAACACTAGAACGGTTCCTGTGGTCCTGCGCATTTCCAAGGTTCAGGGCCGATGAGTAAGCGGGGAATCCCTTCCAAGGGGCTTTCGGACCCTGGAAACGAACCATCCATGTTCATGATATTGGACATGAAAGAATATACAATGGATGGCAAGACTTGATGGGAAATTTACAGCTCAAGAGCATTGTATCATCATGGGGAGGAGACAGAGTGGAGATGACCCATTATTGATTGGATCTGGCACTAGTCATTTGAGGCTTCACCGGCAATACATTTGTCATTCGATACATCACAGAGGGCTCTCAATGGGTCAATCATGTTGAGAATATCCATTCAATGTTGATTTGCAAGCTTCAAGGGGAAATATTCAAATGTTCAAACTAATGCTAAACCCCAGTCAATTCTGCCATCACTTGACCTGCAATCTGTCGATACCTGCTCAGAAGATCGAATCTCTTTTGCCTCGCACGCCAATCAGGATCCAATTCGATATTCACTATCGATGCCGTTCTGTCCGCATTGTAATTTGTTGCGGACGCATCCTGTGTCCCGTCCAGTGGGGCTGCGATGAATCTAATCCAGTCGTCTTGCATACGGCGAACCAAGACTCTGTTCTTCACAACTTCTGCTGGCAATGATTCGTCCACAACATTTAATGCTTCTTCAAAACAATCGTAAATGTATATCAGGTCAACGCAGTGGTGAGCTTGTTGGAAGTTTATGCCAGGGAATGGATTGCCAAAATTGACTCGATATGATTGTACTAGCGTGGGACGTGCCGTGAGGCCTGTCACTTGTCGCTTCTTCGAGTGCATCAGTTCCTCCCGGGCAAGTTGAACAGGATGGCCAAATTGGAAGTCGGACGCAAAGTGGAACAATTGTTCCTGTATATCAGCCGCAGACATGTTTTGGTGTAGACCATAGACCTGATAAAACTCATCCAGAAAGTCCCCAGGGATTTTATTTGCTAGTTTCCCATCGAGTTGATTGAATGTTGTAATGCGAGACACCGAATCAAAATGCATTCGACCCTGTTGTATTTTAGCATTTAGCGTATGCTTGTATGGGTTCTCATACTGAAGTTGATTTGCGACTTACCTCAAGATCTGTGTCTCCAATCAGAACAGAGATGACCTCAGAACCATTGATCGGGGCTTCTGATATAGGTTCTTGGTTTCCATCCAGACATATGTCCCAACGTCCATTCGAGTTTTCCAAAATAGTGAGATCATCCACAACAAGAGGACTAACAAACCAGTTCAGCTCATGAAAGGTTTTGACAAGGCCTTCCGCGGGCACATCAGTCATGAACTTGAGACGAGCGCTTGAATCAGAGTCAGGAGCTCCAGCTTTATCACAGAATGCGGTCCATCGCTCATCCGCAGCATTCATGGAGATAGGCCCGAGAACCCCAAGAGCACCAGACTGAACGATCGCACGCTGAGCGAGAGGCTCGCGTTTTCCAAATACCGACTCGAGTATAAGAGCATGTGAAGAGCTTCCACCCGCAGATTGACCACCAAGAGTGATTTGATTATTGTTTCCACCAAAAGCGGCAATATTATGCTTTACCCATCGAAGTGCGACCCGTTGGTCAGCCAGGCCGAAATTGCATCCCTTCAGTTGGCCGTCGGGCTGCACTTGGATGAGTTCTGATGCAGCTCCGAAGCCGAATATACCCAGTCGGTAGTTGACTGTCGCAACCAGAATTGGTGTTCCCACTTCGACGGATCTTTTGGCCAACCGTGCAGGGTCTATCAATATATTGTAAGTGACTGCGAATCTCTCTCGGCGGGGAAATCACCTACCCCACATGGGATCAGTCCCAGCTCCAAAGCTGTAAGCACCTCCATGAATATAGACATAGACTGGCAAATTTGCTGTTTTAGGATCGATCCCGACTGCATCAAGTGCAGACGCACTCGGTCTGGTAATAAACAGATTCAAGCAGTCAAATTCTGACTCTGTGACATCGTCTGGGAAGTCCAAATGCGACTGGAAAGAATCACTGTTGTTTGGCCCTTGTTCTTGTGGACAACGCGGACTTGGATATGATTATTTTCATCAGTCCAACATTCCGGTATGACTAGAACCTTTAAGTTAAGGTTGATGACTTCAGGTTCAAATGTGTTGCTTACCCATTCTTAGTAGCGTAGAAGGTATCGTCTGGTAGTCGGTCCCTCAGCGACGAATGCTGCCATCTTGCTGGAACAATACCATATGGAATCCCACGAAATTCTTCAATCCCATTTGTCAACGATGCTTTCCCAATTATACGCTGTTCATAGGATGGAGTGGTATGTGTACGAAGCACAACCACCGGAACATCCTTGCCGATATCGGTCGCTAAAGGTTGCGAATTGTGTGAAACGGTCATGTTTGAACGAGAATACCACACAAGATCGGAATCGATATGACCCCTATGTACTTTCTATACAATTCCTCTTCAAATGTGAAATCATAAACAGATATCCTAGATTCTAGAACGTTGAGCTCAACCGTGGAAGTGTGGTTACGAGAGGAATACTAAACACAGCACCTGGGCATAAGCCAATCAGTGGGGCAATAACCACCACTAGCCCACTTAAGGCAAAATTACGCGTATCATTACGTGTACGGAGATTTCCGCCCGTCTAGATCAGATTGGGCGAATTGCTCCACTACCCCAACTTCTTCAATCCCGTTAACCCGGGGCAAGGTTCATTTATCAAGGTTTGTCCCCCGCGCGATCCGAGGGTCTAAGGAGGTGATGCATACAGGAAAGGAGTCATGAGCCTGCTACACTCGTGAGATTGATTCTCCTTTTCTTCGGTCGCTTGCGCTTCGCCGCGAAACATGACAGCCCAGATGTCAGTTGCGACCAGTGCTCGCGCAGAATGGCGAGCAATTGCGATCTGTCTGTTCATCACAATCGCTGCGTTTCAGTTTGGGTTTGATTCTTCATATTATTCAGGTGGGAATAATTCGTTTCTTATCCCCAGAGGAACATGGAAACTCACATATATCAGGTATCCTCGTCATGGAGCCGTTCCTCCGAAGCTATGGCAATTATGATCCTGCTACAGGGGCCTATGCCATCAACCCCAGTATCGAATCTATTACCACGAGCAGTATCAACATCGGCGAGTTACTTGGGGCGGTGTCGTCGTTCATGATAGATGATAAAATCGGTCGCCGTGGTGGACTATTCGTGTCCAGTGCTTGTGTCTTGATAGGCGTGATCTTCCAAGTGTCTGCACCGAAAATGGCTTTGCTGATTATGGGGCGTTTATTCCTCGGTAAGTTAACCGCGATCATTCATTGTGCTGTGGCCAGGTGTACTAATATCACTTATCCCAAGGCTACGCTGTCGGTTTGATCTCCTGCCTGGTCCCTTTATATGTCGCAGATTGCTCCCCTGCTCGATTTCGCGGTGCATTGGTCTCGCTTTATCAATTCAATGTCGGACTCGGACTACTTCTTGGAATACTGGTTGATGAGGCAGCCCAGCATCGCACCGACAGTGGCGCCTACCGCATTCCAATGGCTGTTCAACTCGCTTTCCCCATAATTTTAATTCCGGGTCTCCTTTCCTTTGCACCGGAATCACCCCGATGGTTATTGGGTAAAGGAAAAGTCGAGGAAGCCCGAATCGCCCTAAGGAAGTTATATGGTGATCGCCCAGATTTCATAGAAAGTGAAATCCGCGAGATAATGCAACTCATAGAAGAGGAGCGTGTGTCGGCCGGTTCTTGGGAAGACCTTTTAACATGGAATATTGATGGCCGCAAGGCTTACCTGGGAATGGCACTTCAGGGTAAGAAACGACCATGATCTTAACCGATTGATTTGTGCACAGCTAATGCTTTTCAGCCTGGCAACAAGCATCTGGTATCAACTTCATTACCAGTTATGGTGTTGTATTCTTCACGGCGATTGGGATCACGAACTCCTTTCTCATTCAAATGGGGCTATATCTGACCCCAATGCCAGCCGTCTGGCTCAGCCAATACTGCGTGGAACGATTTGGTCGTCGTCCAATGCTAATTCTGTCATCATGTGCAGTCGCATTAGTGCTGCTGATTGTCGGCGGTGCTGGCTCAACAACCGACAAGACTAGGGCACTGGATCAGACAATTGTTGGAATGGTCTATATCTTCATGGTGGTCTTTAATCTTGCCTTGGGGCCGGCTGTCTGGGTTGTTACATCTGAGATATCCACTGGTCCTAATCGTAGCAAGCTTATGGCTTCATCATCCGCAACAAGTTGGTTCTGCAGTTGGCTGGTAACCTTTACTTTCCCCTACCTCTTCGACGCCAATGCAGGCAATTTGAACGCTAAAGTTGGGTTCATATATGGGAGCTTGATGGTTG
This sequence comes from Penicillium herquei, assembly GCA_039634405.1. Taxonomy (NCBI): domain Eukaryota; kingdom Fungi; phylum Ascomycota; class Eurotiomycetes; order Eurotiales; family Aspergillaceae; genus Penicillium; species Penicillium herquei. Next base: position 570,063 of record CP098387.1, on the reverse strand, counting down.
CTGCTGTTGTATGGATATTTTTCTTCTTACCAGAGACATCTGGTCGAACTTTGGAGGAAATCCATGAGATATTTCAGCGTGGTGTACCTGCTCGCAAATTCAAGGGTATGTCTTTCATTGAGATCATTCTGCGATATGAACTAATTTGTCTCCAAAGGGTACCAACAGTCAGAATTTACAGAGCCAACCTCGCTGGACGAAAAGGGTATGGCTCATATCACCGAACTAAATAGCGCTCAGGAGGCCTAGAACAAAAATTTCAATGTACCAGTACATATAATAATGATTCTCAAAAGACCAAATTTCTGACGTGTTAATACACTCCTTCAAGTTCCTGAGCCCACTATAGAATTGCTGTCGCATTAGCATGCGAACCAACACCACCTATATCAAAAAAGTTAGCATCACAGGGAAACCACAAATGAATCATCAGCATCAAAGCTCGAGTCTCACATACCTGGCATGTTAGCCGGGGCACTGGTCATGAAAAAAGTCCATTTTCCTAGTTCCCTACATCTCACAGCCAGGGTCTCCAGATCCCACATTTCCCCAATAGGACAACCCCAGAGGGCCAGAAGGCTCATATGTAAGAAGTCGCCCTGGGGAACAGGCCAAGCCTCGAAGGTAGGTGAATCACCCATGACTGCTGCGAAATAGCTGTCATGCAACCACTCACGCATATCAGCGTCTCGCGATACACCTGCAAATGCAATATCACCATGAGAACGAGTCGCTGCTGTGTACCGATCCTCTGGGCTGAGTTCACCATAGCGCTGTACAAAGCCAGAACGAATAAGAAGGAAATCTCCAACTCGGATGTCACCACCCTGAGACTCAGGTCGGAGATCTAAACCTTGGAATTTGGCGCAGGCTTGCAACTCTGACAAGGTGATTGCGTGAGTGGTGTAGGGGTCGTAGGGCTTGTTATGAGTTTGGGCGTAGTGGCGATAATCTAGCAGGACGCCGCGACCTGCAATGCCGTGGACGGCCCAATGGTGAATGCTGCATTTATGATTTGCGGCCTCGCCTATGATGTCCTTGCTTGTGGCCTGTTATATGTCATTAAAATAGGTTCCAATTTGTATCACAGTAGAAATTTGAATGAGGGTGGTAGTACTTACCCCGTTGAAGAAGCTTTTGGTGGGAATGTGTGCGAACTGTGATTCTCAGCTCGATGATTCTTCTTCCTATCCTGTAGCTAGTACTGTACTCACATGTCTAAATCCATCCCACTGAGTTCCACTCTGTGTATTGAGAGCGTAGGTGTCATCGAATACAACATCCTTGGTGACAGTCTTGATGTTATGAATGAAAGTTTCGCGTTCAAATGTAGGCTTCTTTGGGACATCGAGAGGAAGACTAGAGAATTGGTTAAATGTTAGAAAGGTACCATAGATTCCAGGCCTGGTCTCACTTACTCCAAGCGAATTAGTTCACCTGTTCTGATCTCTGCTGCAGAATCCTTCACTCGTTCCGGTGTAAGCAGATTCAATCGACCTATCTGTAACTATCTGTCAGAGAACGCGAAAAACTATGGTTGAGAGATCCCAGGTAACTCGATATACCTGATCATCCTTTCCCCAGACCCACGCAGCACCCTCCGGTGCATTGGGCAGTTTAGGAAGCTGTTTTAAAGAGGGAAACTGGTCGCAAGTTGGATCCCAAGGTAACTGATCCGGAATTTGCGATCTGGAGGCCATTTTGGAGTTTCCAGTGAATTGATTCTCGGTGAGGTGGTGTGAAATGGAGGAGATTCTTGCAGTAGGGGTTGAGGGGGCCATGATGCTGAAATATACCCAGGTACTAAGGACTCGGATACACAAACTTGAACTCAATGGTTGTACATCAGAGCATTTCCAAGGTTCGGTTTAAGTAAAGCCTGGAGAATCCCATGATCCGGTGGATATTAAATGAGGGGAATAGTGCACATCATAATAGTACCGAGGAAGAAAGTTCATGGTCCCAGGATACGCCAACTGGTGTAGTGATTTGTCCGAGATTTGTTCAAAATGCCTACTAGCTCCAGTATACTTGTTGGCATGGTGAGAGCTGGAATAATCACTGACGGCTAGCAGCATCCAATTATTCATACTATGATACAGTTCAAATGTTGTATCTCCCACTATCATGAACATTTATCATCGCGAAGGCCGAAGTTGAAGTGGGGAAGCTTCTCCGCATTTACTCCCGAGGTTAGTGTGTAGCAATGACCAGTTGACGTTCAAGCTCTCACAAGCTATGCATGTGTGCCCCTATACATCAAGATATGTGCTAAATGGAACTTCAAGTCTTATTTCAAGGATCACGGCTTCATTCCAAGGTTGAGCCCCTGGTTTGCCAACGCTTTTCTTAGTCATTTGTGAGCCTGAGGCCTACCGACTGGAGGCATGATCCATGCTGAGTCCATATATATCATGCACTCCTATGCCATACACAGATATCTGGGTGACTCTTGCATGCTTTGAAACTACGACAATGAGGACTCTGCGGTAGCGACAGATGGAGTTATCTCACATGTGCAGGTTGCCCCTGTCCGTGAAGAAGAAGCCAGGCATTATCCACAGACTCGGATTTTAAGGTCGATGCTGAGGCCATGGATATAGAGGAGGTGAGAATCATTGCTGAAGAGCATCCTCTCTCCTTATGTCTAGTGAATAGTCTTCAGGGTATTGTGAGCGCCCGATTGATTCATCGAGTTCAGACCAGAAAGAAGAGACGTCATTCGCACCCAAAATAGATTTACGAGGTGGAGACACTGCAGCGTGCATTGCATTCAGCTGAATACCTAGCGCTGCAGTGCTGCAGCGGACTTTGGAGAAAATGGTCAAAGCTCATTCAGATAGTAACAACTCGCTCTGAAAAACAATCACAATTAACAGCACCCACGCTTCAATTTTTTTGTTCCCAAAATCGCTTCTCTCCTGATAGTTCACGAAATCATGGGAGGGTTGCGGGCTCTTTGCTGTAGTAAAGCGGATCGAGCTAACGACGACCACCATGATCCTCCAACCCCAGCGGCCCAACCACTACCCAAGCAGAAAATAGCAAAAACGCCAGCAAACTTCAAAAGCGATTCGAGTTCGACGGAAGTGGTGCAGGAAAAATCAGGCCCTCGTGATTTATGGAAAGAAGCATACGATAAATTGGGACCCGATCTCACAAAATACCTATCTGGAAGTTCTACTTCGGCGACAGACGCTATTAACGGCGTGATCAAACAAACAACGGCCAGGTACGAACAATGGAAGAAAGGTGGCCTTCGAATCCCTATCAAGGATGGAGATGAGATCAATATTCGTGACTCGGCGGAGAAGATTATCAACGCGGCGATGAAAGCCAATGATTTGATCGCCAAAGTTGTGACATTTGATCCAACAGGGCATGGTAAGCTCTAAATGCAGTTCAAGTTGCTCTAGCGTTTCAAAATGGCCTGCTGATATATGATACAGCATCCTCTGCGTGGATGATCATTTCGTTTGGGATGAGTGTAATATTTTTTTCTCCTGAATGGCCATGATGAAGCTAAATACTGATGACCCATAGGTTGTCCAAAACACTTTGGACCGCCGAGACGCTATTTTCAATGCATCTAAGTATCTTGCAGAGAAGCTTGCTTACTTTTCGTTGATTGATGCGAACTATCGAAACCAGAACGTTGGAAGTGATTATAACCTGGACCAAGCGCTACTGAGTGTCTATTCAGCCATCCTCACTTTTACAGTTGAAGTAAAAAAAGCACAGAATGAGAGTGCAGGAGGTAGGCTAAACTTACCATTCTTCCCCTTTACCTAACCATTCTTGAATTGCCTATGGATCCCTGGCTGATTATTCCCCAAGCTCGTTCGCTTAAAGGCGTTTATGCACTTACTGAGCAGCCACTGGGGAAATTACAAGAAGCCATCACAGTGCAAAGCAAGGCAGTAAAGCAATGGGCTGACTTGGCCGCCAACCTTGGTGAGACTACCTCTAAGCATTTGAATATATGTTACGAGGAAGGGCTAATGGAATCATTGATATAGGTGATCGAAAGGTTGCTGCCGCTCATCTCGCACAAATCAAAAGCCTTGAGTCCAAAGTGTTGAGTAAGGATTATATAAATACATTCAAAAAAACGTTACTAGCATCTCTAACACTTATTATTAGCTGCGGAAGAAGAAAGACAACTTGACTGGATATCGACAGTTGCCTACTCCAGCCGTCAGAGGGACTTACAGAAGAAGCGAACTGACGGGACTGGTAATTGGCTCCTAGACTTGGAAGAGTACACTGACTGGAAATCCAATGCTGGAGGTCTATTGTGGCTTCCGGGCATTTGTAAGTGAATCTTACTATGTTTAGTAGGGATAACAATGCTAACTTGAATCACTTATAATAGCGGGCTGCGGCAAATCTGTCCTTTGGTATATCATTATATGTTCGACTCGAAGCACATTTGATTACTAACTGCTCGTTATAGTTCTACTGCGATTCAAGATCTTGAGAAAGACTGTGAATCAGATGATTCAAAGTACATCGCTTACTGGTATTTCCAATTCAACGACGCTGAGTCGCAGAGTGTGGATTTAATGATGAGGTCATTGATCCGCCAGCTGAGTCGCTCGCCTCTGCTGCCATCGGTGATTAAGATCTGGGAGGATAATTATCGACGAAACAGCGAACCTGACTCCCGAGCTATATCTGCTCTTTTGGATGACGTGATAGCTAACCTTACTGGTCATGTTTACCTGGTATTGGATGCCTTAGACGAGTGTCCCGAGAACGCGAGATGTAAGGAGAGGATGGCCCTTCTATCTCTTGTTACAGACCTACTCAAGCGACACAAGAACAAACTTCATATCCTCGCTACAAGCCGACCAGAACAAGATATCAAGCATGCGCTAGAGGCATCCTCCACAATCGATCTAGAAGTCCACCTCGATAACGATGTTAGATCTTTTGTTGAGATGTCACTTATGCAGGGTGACTTAAGGAATTTGAAACAAGATCTTAAAGATCTAATCACAGAGAAGTTGCTGAGCTCTAAAGAACGGTATTTCTATCCCTCATTGATTTCTTCAAAATCTTTATAAAATGAAAAGTCACTAAATAAGGGTCTACTACCAGGCGTTTCCGTTGGGCTGAGCTGCAAATTGCAGAGCTTGAAGATTGCTACACAGACAAGGATGTTATAGATGTCCTCAACTCAATTCCGCATACACTGGAGGAGGCGTATCGCAAGATCCTTGATGGCTTTACGTCTAGGAATGTACGTCTGGTCCGGGGAATTCTGATTCTCATTTGCCTTTCACCAAGTGTTCTTGATCTGGAGACCGTTGCTGCTATGGCTGGCCTTAATCCTCCAGAGTCCGTTCTCAAAATCTGCACTACTGCGCTTGTCAATGAGGTCGATGGCAAAATTCGGTTCGCCCATTTCTCCGTCCAGGAGTTTCTTATTGTTTCAGAGAAAGACGGTCAGCATCACGAATGCCAGTTTTCTATAACTGGTGGACACAATTTACTTGCGACCAGAACCATGGACTATCTTCTTGATCAGACAACTGTCTTAACAAAGCTGGAGTCGACGAAACAGCCTTTTTTCAATTACGCAGCGACTTACTGGAATACCCATGTGACTGCCTCAATGGACGCCGATCGAGTGCCAAACTTCCAGGCAAAGATAAATCGCCTATTCACTGAGCCCAATGTGTACTTCAACTGGGTGCGCATGAATGTCTCCCAATCCTCGCTTTGGGATGATTCGAGAATAAACCGGACTGAATATTGCCAGCAGCCAATTCAAATAGCGTCACGGATGGGACTTTACCAATGCGTGGAGCATTTGTTGAATCAGGGCACGCCTCCTGATGCTTTTGGATCAAGAGCGCCACGTGCATTACCGCCCCGTGGAGTAGCGCCCCGTGGCTTTGCACTTCCAATTGCAGCATATGCAGGCCATGAGAACATTGTAAAGTTATTGTTGGATCGAGGTGCCAAAGTCAACGGCCGACTAAGGATACCAGGAACATGGTGTACCGAGCCCACTGCGCTTATACGAGCCTCGGAGAAAGGTCATGAAAATATTGTGCGATTGCTGCTGGAGCGAGGCGCTGATGTCACTCCCAGAGTGAGCCTCTGGGGCTCTGCCCTCCAGGTTGCATCATCTCATGGCCATGAGAAGATCCTTGAAATGCTACTAGATCACAACGCGGATGTCAATGCCTCAGAGTACGCCTCTGATAGCGCGATTTACACAGCATCACTTCATGGCCATCACAAGATTTGTAAAATCTTGCTTGATCGAGGTGCTGATATTTATTTCCGAGCGGGAACCCATGGTGGAACCGATAGTGATCTTGCCTATGGTCCTAGTGCACTACATGCTGCGTCACGTAAGGGTCATAAAAGCATTGTACTCCTTTTGCTTGACCATGGAATGGACGTCAATTTCCCAGCAAAGGATGGCAGAAATGCCCTTCAAGATGCGGCAGGAGGCGATAATGATGCGGTTTTCCAACTGCTACTCGATCGAGGTGCCAATATTCACTCCAACGGAGGAATTTACGGCAATGCACTCTATTACTTGGTATTCAATGGCCATGCAAGAAAGGTACAGATGATGCTAGATCGAGGTGCCGATGTTAATCTTCCTGGGGGAGCCTACGGTAGTGCACTCCAGGCTGCAGCATACAAAGGCTACAAAGAAATCACGCAAATACTGCTCGATCGAGGGGCCGATGTTAATCTTCCTGGAGGAGCCTACGGTAGTGCACTCCAGGCTGCAGCATACAAAGGCTACAAAGAAATCACGCAAATACTGCTCGATCGAGGGGCCGATGTTAATCTTCCTGGAGGAGCCTACGGTAGTGCACTCCAGGCTGCAGCATACAAAGGCTACGAAGAAATCACGCAAATGCTGCTCGATCGAGGGGCCGATGTTAATGCCAACGGCGGAGGAAAGAGCAGTGCACTTCATAACGCGGCATACAGTGGCTATATAAGGACTGTGCAGATACTGTTGGACTGGGGCGCTGATATCAATATTCTTGATGAATTTTATGGAACTACACTCCAGGCTGCTGCGGTTGATGGCCACGAAGAGATCATGCAAATGATGCTCGATCGAGGGCTCGATGTCAATGCCAACAGTGGAAGAAATGGCACTGCACTTCATATCACGATACGCAATCGCGATATAAGTGCTGTACAAATGCTGCTGGATCGTGGAGCTCATGTCAACGCCCCAGAAGAGGAATATAACAGTCCACTTCAAGTTGCGTCATCAGAGGGTGATGAGAATATCGTCCGGATGCTACTAGACCATGGTGCAGATCCAAATTCTCAGACGGGGGAACTCAAGAATGCATTATATGAAGCAGCATCCAGAAGATATGTCGAAATCGTCCAGATCTTACTAGCTTCAGGTGCAGATGTTAATGCTCGAGACTCCAAGGGGTTTAATGCGCTCCATGGTGCAGCATGGGAAGGCGACAAGGAAGTAATACAGATCCTGTTGGATAAAGGGGCTGATGTCAATACTGAAGCCTCTTCATCTGCACTTACATTCGTCTGTGACTTCTCCGACGAGTATACAGACATAGTGCAGATGCTATTGGATCGGGGTGCCGATGTGAATTTCCAAGGAGAACATGGCACTCCACTTCAACTTGCGTCAGCAACAGGCAATGAGAAGATCGTGGAGATACTACTAGACCGTGGTGCTGATCCAAATTCCCAGGCGGGAGTACTCTGGAGCGCGCTTTACGAGGCAGCGAGCAAAGGCCATGGCAAGATCGTTCAGATGCTACTGGCTCGAGACGCTGATATCAATGCCCAAGAGTCTGAAATGGGCCTAACTGCACTCCATGCTGCGGCAAATAGAGGCCATCAAGAAATATTCCAAATGTTGCTTGATAAAGGGGCTGATGTCAATGTCGAAGCTTCTGTCTCGGCACTTACACTCATAAGTGGACTGTCCGATGAGTATACAGATTCAGTGCAGATGATATTGGATCGGGGTGCCGATTTGAATTTCCAGGGAAAATATGGCACTCCGCTTCGATATGCGTCGTCAGCAGGCAATGAGAAGATTGTGAAGATACTACTAGACCATGGTGCTGATGTCAATGTGCAAGGAGTCAAAGCAGGTGAGACTGCAATTCAAGTGGCATTGGCCAACGGGCATGAGAGGATAGTGCAAATGCTACGAGAGCGAGGCGCTAAGCTGGACGCACAGGAGGGACTTCAACCTCTACAAGGGCCCCGTGAGAACTGAGGACTACTACTTCCAAGGTTTCTACCTGAGCATCCTGGACTTGGTAGGTCTAAGTTCTTCTTTGTGTGTAGTACCTAGGACATGTGAGCTTCAACTTCAAATTCCAATGTTCCCACGAGAAATGTTAGAGCCATTGCTAGATGCCAGTGCATACAGTCACATCTAAAATTCCGAGTTCTTGATACTCAAGTGCTACATAATGTGGAACTTGAAGAGTCCGAGTCGCTAGACGCGGTGGTTGAATTCGGGTACTTGATGCACCCGATGTTACCATTGGAATCATCTGCTGCGTACCAAGGACTGGGGCCAACAAGTAGTAGTATGTTTCTCTCCTTCTACCAAACATTTCATAGGGAACTACAATGGACAAATAGATTTATCGGCCATAAGGCCCTCTTGTTCTTTTTGATTTCATGGAGGTATCTCCGGGATTTGGATTATGGTACATGGATGACAGTGCATGTAGACCTCCATGCATTCGGTCACTTCTCAAAAGTGGGTTTGCAATGGGGTTCGACACCCATAAGAAAGGGTATCAGGAAAGACGCTTTAGAGGGTATGCGGGATCGAATAAAAAAAAAGAAAAAAAAAAGAAAAAAGAAAAAAGAAAAAAAAAGCAAAATCAGACTGTGGAAGAAACCTCCCAAGGGTATGAAAATGAACACCCATATTGCCCGTTGCAAAAACAAAAAATCATCGTATTGCCGTCCCAGGATGCCTTGTCCATGGCTCATCCCATTGCGCCGAAGGGAAAATAAAAGTTCAAGCATAAAGATTCGTATCGTTCATAGACCTTACCAAGCTAAGACGTCAAGTCAAAACGAGACAGACAAGCTTGGTAGGTTAAAAGTGGTGGAAATTGGGCGAACTGCGGATTTAACCCAGCGAAGGAACACCAGTAGACTGGGAGGTGGGACGGCCACCACCACGGCCACCATAGCCACGGCCGCGACCACCGTACCCACGACCACGTCCAAATCCTCGACCACGGCCATAGCCTCGGCCTCGGCCACGGTAGCCATCGACGCTACCCTGTCCAAAGGTCTCAATGTTCCGCTTTTCCTCTTCGCCGCGCCATTCACGACCACCCACGCGGTTAACGGAGTTCTCCTCGCGATCGCGAGCTTCGCTGGAGATGTTGTCAAAGAAGGAGTTGGTTCGGTTGTAAGGAGTGGTTCCACTGTGCGAGGTAGCAACATTTGATGCAGTCTCACCGAAAGCTTCAACTTCAGCGCTGGCCAGAGATTCGGCTTCAGCAGCAGGAGTTCCAGTAGCGATGGCTTCCTTGACCAAGTCTTGCTTGTTGAATTTAGCATTCGCAGTCTCGAAGTCATAGTCAGACTCGGGAACCTCGATCTTCTTATGCTGGTGACGGACGCCGCCGCGACCGCCGCGAGGGTGCTGATGACCACCGCGAGGGGCACGGGGAGCATCAAATGGGCGCATCTCGTTCATCTTACGAGCAAGTCCATCGGCTGTGGGATCACCTTGGCCGGGTTTCTTTGGAGGACCAGGCTGGGGAAGCTTAGCCATTGCTGCAGCGACAGCAGCGGTAGCCGCAGCCGTGGCATCAGTAATAGCACCGTTTCCTTGAGCAGGAGGGGCAGCCGACTTAGGAACTGCCATCGGGATGGCAGGCACAACACGGCCATTCTTCTGGGGGATTGCTGTTGGACCAGTGAGACCCTGAACAGCCTCAGCTACGGAAGGCTTAGACTCCACAGGAGGGGTTGGAGCATTCTGTGCGGCAGGGGTAGCAGGCTTGCTTGGAACCTTATCCCCGACGGGCAGTTCGGAAGTAGCCTTGGCGGGAGGCGGCACACCGGGAGGACCCGGGCGCTGTTGAGGAGGGAGCTGCTGTCCCGGAGGACCCATAGGCATATTGGGAGGGAACTGGCCCGGTCCCTGAGGGAAACCGTGGCCAGGAGGAGGGTACCAGCCAGGAGGAGCACCGTAAGGAGGGAAGCCAGGACCCGGAGGGAACTGTGGAGGACCAAAGCGCTGACCATAAGGGGGGTAAGGACCGCCTTGGAATGGAGGCTGTTGGGGGTAACCGGCGGGGGGTTGTTGAGCACCCTGTGGTTGTTGGGGAGGGCCTTGAGGAAGACCAGGAGCAGGTCCTTGTTCTTGGCCAGGCACAGGACCCGGTCGGGACATGTTCTATTTTGCTTCGAGTCAGCATATGTAACATGGCATAGAGCAAATGTATGTTGTCAAGACATAAAAAGGAGCAATGATCAATCAGAAGGAAGGCAACGGAAATATCTACACGATTTTGCGCATTCAGAACAGGTCTGTGTTTACATCCGAAAAGTATTTCATCATAAGATCGAGTGACCGACAGGGTAGTCAAGGTCAATTTGCTTCTTGGGGTTGTCAAGGGTAGACAATTGCAAAGCATATCACTTACTCCTAGGATGGCGGGGTCATCGGGAACCCGAGGGGGTTCAGGCTGTGCAGCCTCCTTCTTTTCCTCTTCTGCGACACTGATGTCCTTCACATCACTACCCCGGAAAACGATGTACTCGTAAACGGTGTTGGAAGGGGGAACATCTGTTCCATCGCCGCGGCGACCTTCGGTGCCATGGGACATAACATTCTCCAGGGCGATTGTGGATGCCTCTGGGTTGATTTCATGAAGTGTGCCAACATAACTAGGAATCAATTAGCTAGGAACAATCACGAAAGGAATCAATGGAAGTCTTACCGAATGTCACTCTTGGAGATCAGGTTGAAACGCTGACTGCCAGGTGTTAACTCCAGCTCAGCCGCACAAACCCAGGACCCAGGAGGTGCAGATGACTGACCCTATTAAGTGGTTCATATCCATCTTGATGGGGTGCGCGACAAACGCGCAATTGATGAGTGAACAGGGGGAAAATAGAGGAGAGAGGGAAAAGAAAAAGGGAAATAAATGGAGAGAGAGAAGAAAGGGAGGTAGGATGAGAAGAGAAAGGAAGAAGAAAGAAGGAGGAAGCAAACTCTGTTGGGGGTTTTGGTGGATTGGTAGGGCGGACTGCAGGAGCTAAGAGAGCAGGTTTCTTTCCTGTGCTCGAACCAACTGTGGGTCACGTTGGGTCTTATGAGGGAGCACTTCTTGAATTTACCCCCCTTTCTTACGAGGAATTCAAGAGGGGAAAGTTCCGCCATTATTCACAATGACTACATCTACTCATCGAGATCATTTCTTCCAAACTTCGTGAGTGAATGGGTTTATTTATTATCAGTGTGGGACTAGCGCTAATATATAACAGTGCATCCTTGGAGGAACAGGAGAGGAAAGATGCCAAGTCTCAGAATTCCAATGGAAACCCTATTCGACTCCAGAGCAAGATCCTAGCTATTCATGCCGATCCAAGCAGTCAGAAGTGTGTCTATGTTGCGCAAAGTAGTGGAGTGATCCGCCGAGTGGTACTTGAGGTAAGCTATTACTCTACTATATCTTCAGAAGGACCAATAGTCTAATTACTTTATCCAGACTGGGGAGACTGCCCAATTATACAAGGGCCCAACAGCCCCGTTGACAAGCCTGTGTCTCAGCGCAGATGGTAAACTGTTGTTTGCGGGGTGTTGGGACAAGACCGTGTGGAGCTGGGATGTTGCCTCAGGCCAACAAAGGCAGAAGTATGAAGGACATGCTGATTTTGTTCGAGCCGTCATGTGCGCTCGATTGAAGGGATCAGATTTGCTCATCACTGGCGGTGCAGATGCCCAGGTGCTCGTCTTCGATATTGCAAGCGGTCAGCGTATTGAGACCTTCAAGGGTCATTCCCGTGGTGTCCAGGACCTCATTATTGATCCCGAGGTGGATGAATCTGAAGCCTTGGTATTCAGTGCAGGAAGCGATCGAGAAATTCGCCAGTTTAAGATCTTTGATGGTGGTGATTCTGCTGAGCCGCTTCTTCCACACGAGACCAGTGTCTACAAGCTTTTCTTCGACCAGGATGGCGATCTGTGGACGGTGTCTGCCGATAAGACGGCTAAGTGCTTGGTACGAGCCGATGGATGGAAGCCCAATCTCACTTTAGAACACCCTGACTTCGTTCGGGATATCGCTGTTTATGAGGCCGGTGGATGGGTGGTCACAGCATGTCGGGATGAAGAGGTGCGGGTATGGCAACGATCGGTATGTTCCGTTGATTTCTTTCATTATCTTGAAAAATTGGGATCTCATCTCTCCACTTATAAGTTGGCCAAACTGCTGACACTTCATGACAGACTGGTGAGCTCCACCATGTATTCTCTGGTCATTTTGAAGAAGTTACTGGGCTGGTCTTGGTTGGCTCCACTGTGGTCAGTGTTGGTATTGATGGCACTATTCGACAATGGTCTCTTCGGGCCGACCATCTTCAAGAGGCTGTAGATTTGGCCAAAAAGGGACCTGCGGTAGCTGAAGATGAGCCTGCTACGGAGTCCATGCTTACCGAGGAAGAGGAGCGTGAGTTAGCCGAGCTGATGGGAGATGATTAGATATGTGATGATACCCCAGAACTAAATGTACAAATGTACTACACGCATATAATCAAATGAGCAATGAAAATTCAACACACTAGTATTTCTTGAGGCCTGAAATAATTATTTTGTATTAAATTTGGCAAACTCCATACACCTTGAACCCATACAAAACACGTGATTTTCCTGATGCATCGATGACGCACAGGGACGATCTCCCGATCGTCGTTGCACTTAAGTGACTTAAGTGACTTAACACCCCACTTCCGGTCTTGTGCGCCCCTCCCCCTGCTTTACCACCACCACCGGGGGCTTCCTGACTCGCTAACCTATCCTAGTCACACCCGCGGGGTAGTATTCAACCCTGATCCCTTACCGGATCCCGTTAGTACCCCCGAATCAGCTCCGATACATCTTATCAGCCTTTCCCGCAACATCCTTGAATCCCCATCATGGCATCGGGCATACAGTCGCAGTCGCATCACGAGATGTCGGACCCCAAGCCTAAGTTGATTAATCGCCTTGAGCAGAGTAGATCCCCCTATGTAAGTAACACCAGTTCTACTACACATGTGTACAAAGGGGTTGCTCCTGAGGTGTCTGAGGTGGAAACTAACCCCGCTGTAGGTTAGGGCGCATATGAATAATCCTGTAGCATGGCAACTTTGGGATGCAGAGTCGATTGAACTCGCCAAAAAGAACAATCGCTTGATTTTTCTCAGCATTGGATACTCAGCTTGTCACTGTATGTTTAAAATCCCGTCCGCGCCTGGTCCCAAGCCCCATCTAACAGCCCGAAGGGTGCCACGTCATGGAAAAGGAGTCCTTCATGTCTTCCGAGGTAGCTGCCATCCTAAACGAGTCTTTTGTACCCATCAAGGTTGACAGGGAAGAGCGCCCGGATATTGATGATATTTATATGAACTACGTGCAAGCCACCACAGGCTCTGGTGGTTGGCCTCTGAATGTTTTCCTTACTCCGGATCTGGAGCCTGTCTTTGGAGGCACATACTGGCCCGGTACAAACTCTGCAACAATACAGGGCCCGGATACAATTGGCTTCGTGGAAATTCTAGAAAAGCTGAGAGATGTCTGGTTGACACAGCAGCAGCGCTGCCTTGAGAGTGCCAAGGACATCACAAAACAGTTGCGAGAATTCGCTGAAGAAGGCACTCATTCGCAACACACAGAGCGCGAGACAGATGAAGATCTTGATATTGAATTATTGGAAGAGGCCTATCAGCATTTTGCGTCCAGATATGACTCCATTCAAGGTGGGTTTGGCCGGGCACCTAAATTTCCTACCCCGGCCAATCTCAGTTTTCTCCTCCGACTTGGTACATATCCCAATCAGGTCATCGATATCGTGGGGAAAACTGAATGCGAAAAGGCGAGAGCCATGGCAGTCACCACATTGGTGAACATGGCACGCGGAGGTATTCGGGATCACATCGGGCACGGCTATTCTCGGTATAGTGTCACAGCCGACTGGGGCTTGCCTCATTTTGAGAAGATGCTGTATGACCAAGCACAGCTACTGGATGTCTATGTGGATGCATTCCGATTAACCCACGACCCTGAATTGCTTGGTGCTGTATATGATCTGGCTACTTATTTGACAACCCTTCCCTTACAATCACCAACCGGAGGATTCTTTTCATCCGAAGACGCCGATAGTCTTCCCAACCCAAATGACACCGAGAAGCGAGAGGGAGCCTTCTATGTTTGGTCTTTGAAGGAACTCACTCAAGTGTTGGGTACCCGTGATGCGCCCGTGTGCGCCCGTCATTGGGGCGTGCTCCCCGATGGAAACGTCGCCGCAGAGTATGATCCGCATGACGAGTTTATGAACCAAAATGTGCTATCGATTCGAGCTACGCCGAGTAAGCTTGCGAAGGATTTCGGTCTGAGCGAGGACGAAGTTGTGAAAATTATCAAGGGCGGGAAGCAAAAGCTGCAGGACTACCGTGAGAGAACAAGGGGCCGACCAGATCTTGATGATAAGATTATCGTTGGTTGGAACGGATTGGCGATCGGCGCACTTGCCAAGTGCAGTGTTCTATTCGAGGAAATTGAGAGTTCGAAAGCCTTACAGTGTCGTGAGGCCGCGGCGCGAGCGATTAACTTCATCAAGAATAATCTCTTCGACAAGTCTACTGGAAAGCTGTGGCGTATCTACCGAGATGGCAGTCGAGGAGACACTCCTGGTTTTGCCGATGACTACGCTTATCTCACCAGTGGATTGTTGGATATGTATGAAGCTACTTTTGATGATAGCTATCTGCAACTCGCGGAACGCCTTCAGAGTACGTCCTCAAGTTCCTCCTCCTCCACCAAGTATCTGAGCGGGAAAGATATGTGGCTGACATGATTACTAGGATACCTGAACGATCACTTCCTTGCCAAGAATGGGTCCACGCCCGCTGGATACTACAATACTCCGACTGCCCTGACCCCAGGAATGCCAGGCCCACTTCTTCGACTGAAGACCGGCACGGAATCTGCCACCCCGTCCGTCAACGCTGTCATCTCGCGGAACCTTTTGCGATTGGCTGCTCTACTTGACGACCCTGAATACGTGACTCTGGCCCGACAGACCCTGAATTCTTTCTCCGTGGAGATCATGCAACATCCTTTCCTGTTTGTCGGGATGTTGGATGTGATAGTGGGTCTTCAGACTGGCACTCGAACAGTGACCGGAGTTTTTACAACTGCTGATATTTCAACACCATATATTCCACGTGGAGGTAGCCTGCTCAGTAATACCGATCAACCTGTTTCGGCATACGAGCTCCTCCAAAGAAGACTTCGCAAGGAGAAAAAAGCTGCTGTCTCTTCTACCGTCTCAGTCACATCACTAGTCGACATCCGGCCTTCGCACCTGAAGGACTTTGTGGGGAACCAGTCCTTCTGGCTCAAGTCACGAAACCCCCTGTACAAAGATTTGAAGGCAGGCAACCCAGCGAAGAACTATTTGCTGGTCTGCGAGGCAGGTTCCTGTAAAGAGGTGGATCTATAGAAAATCATGTGCTCAGTCATGTGTTTCTGCTTTATTACTTTTTTTCACTGGTAGTCTTTTTTTCTTTTTCTGGATCGGCGTTTATGCTGTCCCTTGGCATGTACCTTGCGTCGGGTGCCTGCATGGTACCTAATATTGGCGCTATCGTGGGCTTGTTTGTTCAATGTTGAGTCCCAACGCACGGGAGCTACCTATGGTAAGCAGTGGATGATTTGTGATTAATACCAGATCGATATATTTTAGATTTAAATTTATAGTCATGAATTTGAAGGTGCTATGATTTGATCAATTTATTCCAACATTGAAGTCGGGGTGTAGTATGGGTGTCCGTGAGCACTGCTGGAGTACCCCCGGGGCCACTGTAGGATTTTTGAAAACATCGGATAGGGGTTGCTCATCTGGTTCGAGGCTATTGTTTTCAATATCTGTATCTGTAGTCAAAGGATCGTATAGGCTCCAAGATTCCAATGTTTGCTCTATCTCCAGGCTTATACGGAGAAAAAAAGCCAAGTGGAGAAGCTATGTAATATGATCTCAGCCGTACTCCGTACTTCGTACGCCATAAGGGGATATAGCCCGACAATCACTACCAATTTTGTACGTAAATAATAACCTTGGAAATTAGCATTAATTAACGTGGACCACGGACTCACCAGAGCGAGTCATGTGTGAGATTGGGAAAAGGCTTGACTGAAACGATCGGCATGATGTTATGAAATTTGGCGACTTGGACTCTTTTATGGGTCTTCTATTGCTTTCCCCTGCATCTGATCTATCGAAAATCACATCTAACAGCCCTAGGGAAATTGAAATGACGTCGTTTTATCGGACTAGTGATGATGGATGATTCGGCTTTATCGTATAATTTCTGTTTCGAGGCTGAAACATGGGGACATTGGACGCGCCTGGCAATTAATCAATCCGAGATCACATCCGTGCAGAGTGGCGTTGACAAATGGACCAGACCAAAAGCCAAGTTTTTTAGTGTCTACCCCGTTGATGTGGGTACTCCGTCAATGGGTACAGTGATTGGTGTTCAGTGATCGTCACTTGAAACTTGGTCCTGGTCCTGAAGCCCCTTAAGCTCGTCTTCTGTTTCGCAAGATTTGGGAGATTGTCCTACCTTGCATTCTTGACCCATCATAGCTCCGATCTTGGCTGTCAAAAAATCATGTTGAAACAACGATTCTCGATCTTGGGAACCTGTCAATTTTATGAACTCGGCATTTGGAAATGCTTCGATGACATAAAGTCCCCGTACGCGCGGCAGCTGTTTAGTGTTGTCTCTAAAGGGGAAGAGTGGGCGCTAGTGGATAGAAGTGGCCCAGGTGGAATTGCAAATCCACTCACAGGCCACTAAGAGACCACTAAGAGCCCTTCAGGATCCATTCAGGGCCAATTTCAGGGTCATTGTTGTAATCATGGTAAATCAGGGTGCGGTCATCTCCATGGGCAATCTCCATGAGCTTTCGGGGCCAGAATCACGGAGAATAATGTCTCCATACTATGCCCAGCCTCTCTTGACTTTTTGATTGTTCGGCACTTTCGGTTTGTAGTTTCAAGATCCAATCAGAATGCATTCGGAGACGCGTTGGAATGTGGAATGTCCCACGCCTGCGAGTGGCGGGCAGGTCTGGTATGTGTCGGACAGTCTCTGGTGAGGTTGGAAAGAAGAACGTTGAAAACCAGAGTAATAAGAACAAGATGAAAAGGCTTCATGTAAACTCTTTTTTATTCCTCATCTCATCTCATGAAAGCAATCAAAAACAAACAAATCCAAGCATTTAATCTCCCTCGAATATTAAAATCCAATCTTACTCTGGGATTGCACGGGCCCCACTCTCCATAGCGGTTTATCCCTTTTCTACATTTACTCTCCCACATCTCCATCTCGAATCTCTTCTCTCTCACGCTTGCTATTCCAACTTCCCAGTCCACACTTGGATTTTCCTATCACTCATTTGAAGGGAAATTTAAGTGTTCGGGCCTGTCATTCCTTTAACAGCGTCCTTCAAATCCCACTCTTTTTGTCCATACAGTTGATCTGTGTGTTGAACAACGACAAATCCAACCTCCTACGAAAAAACAACTTCCTGGTGAAAGTGTTTACATATCGATCTTACTTCTCCGCCATGCGTTCTGCTTTACTGCTTGCTGCTTTGGCAGCCACCTGCGCCAATGCCTTCGAGAAGCGTGTTTATGTGACCGATTGGACTACTGTTACTGTTACTACGACTGTTACTGCGCCCACTGTGACCGAGACTTTGCCTCCAATGGAGAAGGCCCAGGTTGAGTCCTCGGACACCGAACTGTTCAAGAAGTCGACTGTGTTGCCCGATCCCGAGACTACATCTACTACGACTGCTCACAAGCACCACCATAAGGAAACCTCAACCTCCGTGGCCGACGCTGTCACTTCTACTGTCGAGCCCGCCGCACCCACTACTATGGCAACCTCCACCTCTAGTTCCAGCTCTAGCACTAGCGTGGAGTCCACTTCCACCACTACCTCGAGCTCCGCAACTACTTCCGCCACCAGCGCCTACCAGCAGAAGATTCTCTACAACCACAACATCCACCGTAGCAACCACTCTGTCTCCTCGCTTGAGTGGTCTGCAGACCTTGAGTCGAGTGCCTACACCCTTGCCGCCCGTTGTGATTACGAGCACGATACGTAAGTACCCTGCATATACCCTGCATCTGACCAATCATATTTCCAGAATCCGAAACTAACACCCCTTGCAGAAGCATTGATGGCGGCGGCTACGGTCAGAACATTGGCTATGGTGTTGAATCTAGTGAAATCGGTGTCATGATCACCAACCTGATGTACAACGATGAGATCGAGTACTACCCCGGTTACGGCTCAAACCCTAGCATGACCAACTTCGATAAGTGGGGTCACTTCAGTCAGATCGTCTGGAAGGCCACCACTCATGTCGGCTGTGCCACCGTGACCTGCGATCCATTGGATGGTGTTGACTCTTCCGAGGCCTTGCCATTCACCGTCTGCAACTATTCCCCGGTCGGCAACGTCGAAGGTGAATATGCCGATAACGTGCTTCACCCCGATGGCGGTGCTACTTACACAGCCTAAATCTCTTCTACGGATAATCTCTTGGAGAGTCGATTTGAACTATACATACAAAAGGGTGATGGTTGATTGATTTCAATCAATGTCGAGTTACCTGACCATTTACATTTACATCTTTTCTTTTCTTTTTTTTTTTTAGCAACATGTCTTGCATTCATTTCCTGCATCCTGTGTTACTCTTCTCTTTTATCTTTCACTTCTTCGAATTCCACATGTCCTAACCATGGTCCCGATATGATCTTCCCGAGTATCCGGGGAGAGCTCTCAACTTCGGGTCCAGGGTTTTTATGTACTGAAGTACTTGAAGCTTCATCTTTTGTTTGGTGATGGACATGTGGGATTTTCCTCTTTAACAATTGTGAATATGTCTTGGACTCATTGTCCCTCTAGCGACTTGTGTGCCAATCCTGTGGATAGAAAAATATGGCCCCCAAATATGAATCTGAGATGAAAAATATCACGTGATCTTCTCAATACAAACAAACCAAACATCTTAAATGCAAACAGTACAAACATCACCCTCTCCATTCGACCGAAACGTCATCGTGTTGTATCTCCCTCCGCACTCCACATTTTCATGTATTGGTCTCTCGATTGGTATGGTCCCTTTAATATAGTCCTATGATTCATGTAGTTGGGTTTCATTTAAGGAGATTGCTATTGACAAATATCGTATGTTGCATCTGCTCATACAGTAGTGCCGCATCTTACCCCCTACCGTTCATCTCACTTAACAAACTCTCTCATCATTCCATATTAGAACCTATGACCAGAGCCTCGTTTTTGAGTATGTGATTACCTTCTTCTGTCTTTAGCTTCCACTCTGAGCTAGCCACACTCCGATTCCTTTAACCCCCACTTCCTACAAGAGCTATTATACCCAAACTGAAGTTATCAAGGTTGAGATCATCTGACAGCATCCGTTGCTCCGGCGCTATAACTGCCTTGTCGAGTCTGGATCCACGCAAGCCGCCCTAAACTCCACCTCTGGGCGTTCGTCAAGACCCTGGTAAGTCTAGTCTCTTTACTAGTCCCTTTGCCCGTACCCTTCAATCCGAGCCCAAATTCCACGGAGAACCTGACGGCACCCCCAAATCCCATGTGGGGGCCCTTGGCCCTATACTTGGCTACACTCTGCTGGTTGTTTGTATATAACATGTGCTTTTTGTCCCTTCCGAACCCGTGTCTTTTATAGACACTGTATGTCTTCTCTAATTCCAGTTTTCATTTCCTGTATCACTGCACGCCTACAAATGAGCTAGCCTCAATGCCACCCTACTGCCTACAAGATTGCCACTACTTCTACCGCACCGCTTTACGCCTCCTTTCTCTCCCAATTTACCTTTCCTGCAATTACGCCTGATCCTTTCTAGTCACACTAACATCATGTCCTATTCATCCGTGGCAGTTCGCATCTTCACCGCTCCCAAACCATTCGGCTCCGCCATGGATTCTGATAGGAAAGACTCGGAATCTCATGGCCATACGGTCGTGAGACCAAATGTACCGGGAGATCGCCCATCTTCAGAGGCAGTGGAGACACTCCAGCCTAAGAAGCAGGGGTTGACCTTCGCTAATCAAGACGCTTTGCCTAAACTTCCAATTCCTGAATTGGAAGATACTTGCCGCAGGCACTTGGAAGCTCTTGTTGCTCTGCAGTCAGCGCGAGAACATGAGGAGACCAAGGCGGCAGTGAAAGATTTCCTAAAGACCGATGGTCCGATTCTTCAGGAGAAGTTGAAGAACTATGCGTCTTCGAAAACCAGCTATATTGAGCAATTTTGTGAGTATCTAAGAGAAAACTGAACGAATCTAGCTAATATTGAGCAGGGTACGACTCTTACTTGAATTTCGACAGCTGTAAGATTCCCATATTCATCATATTCCTTATTGAGTTATCTGAATCTGACTGATCTGACCTTTCATAGCCGTCGTTTTGAATCTCAATCCATTCTTTCTTTTGGAAGACGATCCCACGCCTGCTCGGAATAACCAAGTCACTCGGGCTGCATCTTTGGTTGTTTCAGCTTTGTCCTTTGTGCGTGCAGTCCGGAAGGAGGAGCTTCCACCTGATACTGTGCGAGGAACTCCTCTCTGCATGTATCAATACTCACGACTCTTTGGAACCGCACGTCTCCCAACTGACAATGGCTGCGTCATCAGCCAGGACCCAGCGGCGAAGCATATCGTCGTGATGTGCCGTGGCCAGTTTTATTGGTTTGATGTTTTGGATGACAACAGCGATCTAATCATGACCGAGCGTGATATTTCGCTGAATTTACATGTCATCGTGGATGATGCTGCGCAGACTCCTATTCAAGAAGCTGCCAAGGGCGCCTTGGGTGTTCTCAGTACCGAGAACCGCAAGGTCTGGTCTGGATTACGAGATATTATGACCAAAGATCCTGCTTCTAATAATGCCGAATGCCTGAACATCGTCGATACAGCACTCTTCGTCCTGTGCTTAGACGATACAGAGCCCTTAAATACCGCAGAGCTCTGTGCCAACATGCTCTGCGGCACTAGTGAAGTGATCAAGGGTGTGCAGGTGGGAACGTGCACAAATCGTTGGTATGACAAGCTACAAATTATCGTCTGCAAAAATGGTAGCGCAGGTATCAACTTTGAGCACACTGGCGTGGATGGCCATACTGTCTTGCGCTTTGCCAGCGACGTGTATACCGACACCATCCTACGCTTCGCCAAGACGATCAATGGTCAAGCTCCTAGTCTATGGACAACATCCAGTCCCGACCCAGCCAAGCGTGATCCGCGAAGTTTTGGAAATGTCAGCACAACTCCTCGCAAGTTAGAGTGGGATATGATACCTGAGCTCAACATTGCCCTTCGCTTTGCCGAGTCCCACCTCTCAGACCTTCTCCACCAACACGAATTCCAAGTACTTGACTTCGAAGGCTTCGGCAAGAACTTCATCACATCGATGGGCTTCTCCCCAGATGCATTTGTTCAAATAGCCTTCCAAGCAGCATATTACGGACTTTATGGTCGTCTTGAGAATACATACGAACCGGCCATGACCAAAGCTTTCCTACATGGTCGCACTGAAGCAGTCAGAACCGTCACACCGGAGTGTCTAGACTTCGTTCGCACATTTTGGGGCGAGAACCCCGCCGAGCAGAAGATCGAGGCCCTTCGCGCCGCGACTCAACGCCACACAACCATTACAAAGGACTGTTCGAAGGGTCAAGGTCAGGACCGCCATCTCTACGCTCTTTACTGTCTTTGGCAACGTTCTTTCGACGAGGGCCTATTCCACGACTCCAGCTCCGTGGGTGGATACTCTAGTCCAGGTGAAAGCATTGAATCACCCAAATTCTCCGCAACATCCGTCTCCGACGACGGCTTTTCTTCCCCGTCAAGCGGTAGCATCCGTAACTTCCGACCTGCATCTCCGCCTACACCTGCTATCTTCAGCGATGCCGGCTGGGACAAGATTAACAATACGATCCTCTCAACATCCAACTGCGGAAATCCCTGTCTACGTCACTTTGGCTTTGGACCTACATCTGCGGATGGATTCGGTATTGGGTACATTATCAAGGATGAGACAATCTCATTCTGCGCATCTTCGAAGCATAGACAGACCTCTCGTCTGATGCAGACGCTTGAGTCTTATCTCTTTGAGATTCGGAAGCTTATGCGAGCTACGAATCGGAAGACGACTAGTCCGAGAACCAGTCGGGCCCGTGAGACTGAGGCGTTGGCTGAACGTTTACAATATGATTCTCAGCGGAGAGGGAGAATAGTTCGTGGAGATACCCGTGGAACGGAGACGCCAAACACGACGACTGATAGTGGAGAATTGGAGGACGATGGAATGGGAGGATGTGAGTATTTTACCATTTTTTCAGTCCTTCTAGACTCAACTATGATCACATACTAACATCTTTAGATGGGTTCTTCGATGCCGGGATGCTGCTTCATGCACTTAAGGGCGTGAACGCCGAGCGAGAGCAACGCGATAAGCCCGCCAAGAGAAGATTCGTGGGGAAGAAGCTGCATTTGAATGAATATTAATTGCATTGAAGTGTTGGGTTGCGATTTTGGGACAGATACTTGCAATATACCTCTATCTATTTTCATTTGTGAATGACATGCGGTTTTGAAGATTTCTAGTATCAGCCGTGAGTGATCTGCCTGGCAGAATTATCTCCAAGGGTTATATCTATCATATCTTAATTATCCCGACAATTTACTAAATATTGTGATATGAGCTATCTAATATAGAAAGATAAGAAGCTTGGCATGAGAATCTTAAATCCTCTCATCTCAAAGTGGCGCCTGGGCTTTTTACTAGTGTATCGTGGATCCACTCTGACACGATCTGGGGTAACTAGATAGATCTCAGATAAATCCAGTGTGCTAGGAATCAGATGATTACCTTCAGATCAAAGATACTATGAATTCCAGATCAAATAAAAGTATAATCTCTACATATTTTTTTGGATCATCACATCACAGTCGTAATGCACTATGGTTAAGAGTATATCCCGTGTCATTTGCGATCGGATCGCGCTGACTAAGCCCTCCACAAGCGACCGGGGATAACCCGGGGAAGAAATTCTGCGTGTGATACACCCCTGCATCGCGCTAGGCCTGGGCCAATAAGTACAGTCAGATGTTATTGTCATGTCAATAACCGTACATAATGGCAATTCCTTATTCTTGATTAATTATGCGACGCAGATTATTTGTTATGTGGTGGTGACACCTTTGGTGTTCATACGGCTACTTGTTCGATGGAAACTGGTAAATGGGCTGGGCATTGATGATGGTATGCATCAGACTGATCCATGGAAACCTGGTCATAGAGGCTAATCAACTGATATAGCATCTTGTTTTGTCGGATGGGTATGGGCTCCATATTCGTGATCTATCTAGACTGATTTCTAACGACATTGGTTGCTAGCTCCTTTTTATGGGGTATTGTGCCAATGCCATGGTTTGTATGACTGAACCATCAACTCTGTTAATTCAAGGAAATCCGACTTACACTTTGAATGCAGATGGTTTTAAAGGAGGAACAATTCATGCTGATAAGCTCGAACCTCATCAATATGAAACATGCGTCAAGGCAAGATTGCTTCGAAATTTCTGTTTTGGCCCCCAAGTGGCGGCTGCTAAACTCCTTCCAGATCTCCTATATTGCCACAGCGATCTATGCCCCAACAGCTCTGTTCGTCAAGGTCAGCCTGATTACCATCTTGATCAGGGTATTCCAGCCTTACTACCGGGCCATGATATCGCTGTATGCGCTTCTTGGCGTCGTGATTGGTTATTATACCATAATCACCTTCATTAAGATTTTCATCTGCGATCCAATCTCTGCATACTGGCTTTCAGAGGAACAGGAAAACGCAAAATGTTTCAATCAGCCAAGTGTTATCATCGCCGACTCGGTCATCAGTTTCGTCACTGATGTCGCTATTTTCGCCTTCCCAGTGGGTTTCACCTGGACACTGCAGATGCCATTCTGGAAAAAGGTCAAAGTAATGGTGCTGCTCGGATTCGGAGGAATCGCGATAGCGTTTAGTCTATGGAGACTTGTGATTGGGATTCGCGAGAAGAGCCATCCCGACTCGACCACGATGTTCATGACGTCAATTCTAACAGCGTGAGGATATCCTATCAAACCAGGGAGAACAATAAAAAAGACTAACTACTATCACAGAAATGCCGAAGTGGGCTTTGGTCTAATCTGCGCCTGTCTACCAGCCATGAACGTTCTTACCAGCTGGACGCGTCGCAGAACGCCATCAGTGAAGGGTTATTTCAATCGGCGTCGCAAAAGTGACAAAACGACGAATCATATCTACGATGGACCAACTTCGACATCTGCATATGGTCGGAATCAATTTGTGCGAAGTCAATTGAGTAGTTCTGCGCGTCGGGGCTCGACGGATTCGGCGAGATTGATTGCGAATCATACACAAGAGCAGGCGGGGTTATCTGCTGGGGAGAATAATGATACTATAATTAAGATGGTCTCGCTGAATCAGCATTGGGAGGATGCGTCGCAAAGGTTGGTTAAACTGAACTTGGACTTGTTTCGATTGATTTTATGGACTTTTTTCTCTAACTTGAGTTTTTCACAGTAACGAACGAGCTTCACGCTCGGAAATAATATAAATATATAGATTTTGATTTGTACATTCATATTTACTTGAAATATACTCAATACTTTTCATGGTAATTCGTCCACGGGTGTTCCATGACGATTTCTCCAATTTATTAGTACTAGAATGGTCGGTAGTATATTTTGGGAGGATACACGCGCTCGTTCATCCAAATATCTTCTAAGATTAGAAGTTTTCCAAGGTTTCCCTACTCATCATTCATCTGATGAAAATTATTTTCCCTACAAATCTAAGCAATCTACCCATCTCCAGAGTTTTAATTAATTAATTATCTCCCAAACATACGAAATTGCAGACACGACAACCAAGATGCCTGAATACCAAGGCCCCAATACATAAGCCTCGGAAACCCGCGGTGTGGGGAAGCTCCGAGACCGGATAGCCGACTTGATGATCAAGACGGCTTCTTCAAATGTTGCCAGTGGAGAACGACTTTGACAACCTCAAGAGCTTAATAAATAAGAAGCAAGCACCAATTAGTCGAATGAGCCCTCTACTGCGTTGATTCCGCCCAAAAGAATTGCAACATGTCCTTGCACTTCTTACCAAGACGCGTTCCTCAGTCGGGATTAAGCTTAACCCGCCGTTTCTCGACTTCTCCGCGTAATGCTAATTATGCGGATACGCTTTCTAATTTGAAAATCGGCGCTCATACAAAAGTTCTCTTCCAGGGATTTACTGGTACGTGCTCGATGTTTTACTCCATTCGACCTAGCTAACCCATGCACAGGTCGGCAGGCAACGGCCAATGTCAAGGAGTCACTGGAATGGGGCACTAAAATTGTTGGAGGTGTGAAGCCTGGTGTTGAAGGTGAACACCTTGGGCTTCCAATTTTCCCATCTGTTAAAGCGGTATGCAGGGTACCCGCGCGTTTCTGAAGAGAGTGTAGACTAACCGCGGTACATATGGACTGCAGGCCCAGGAAAAAGCAAAACCAGATGCATCTGCAATCTACGTTCCAGGAAACCAGACAGCACAGGCTATTGAAGAAGCCATCGAAGCCGA
Organism: Penicillium herquei; assembly: GCA_039634405.1. Lineage (NCBI taxonomy): Eukaryota > Fungi > Ascomycota > Eurotiomycetes > Eurotiales > Aspergillaceae > Penicillium > Penicillium herquei. The sequence goes on along the minus strand of CP098387.1, from coordinate 544,083 downwards.
GATTCCGTTGGTAGTGGCTGTTGCTGAACATGTTCCTATTCATGATATTCTCCGGGTATGTCAACGAACTCACTGTGTCTAGATATCTCCTTCTAACTACCATGATAGATTCATTCCATGCTACAGACTCAATCGAAGACTCGATTGGTTGGTGCAAACTGTCCTGGTATTATTTCGGCCATTGGAAAGTGCCGTATCGGTTTCCAGCCCTTGCCGTGTTTCTCACCTGGTAATGTCGGAATCGTGGCTAAGTCGGGAACCCTGAGCTATGAGACCGTGGCATCGACTACCCGGGCTGGACTGGGACAGAGTCTTTGTATCAGCATGGGTGGTGATGTCTTAGCTGGTACCAATTTCGTGGATGCGTTGAAGATCTTCGAGCACGACACTGATACCGAGGGTATTATTCTTGTTGGTGAAATTGGCGGAACAGCTGAGATGGATGCAGCGGAGTGGATTAAAGATTATCTACGACGAACTGCGAACCCAAAGTAAGCTTGAGTCCCTTTTTGTTGCGAGGCTCATACTGATCTTGAAATAGACCCATCATGGCGCTGGTCGGTGGATTGGAAGCGCCGCATGGTCGAATCATGGGACATGCAGGTGCTTGGGCTGCGCCAGGAGAGCCAGATGCGCAAGCTAAATACCAAGCGCTTGAGCGGGCCGGTGCCGTTATGGTCAATCACCCGGAGAAGTTCGGCGAGGGCATGAGAACTCTACTGGGTAGTACAGCAAGCCGACCTCGCACACATGTAAGTTCTCTAAATTTGCTCTTTGGATCTCGGGCTGAGTGTCTATAGGCTAGCATTGGATCGGCATCTCAGAAACGTGGTTTACACACTATGAGACGCTTCAATCCCGCCTCCCGTCCAGCTCAACAGAAGCGCAGTCTTTATATCAAGCAGTTCCAAGCCTTCGATATTCTGAAGGAAGTGGGCATTCCTGTCAGCGAGCAGGCTCAATCTTCTGACATTTCTATTTCCATTTCAATCGATCGCTCTACTCTATCGCCGTGTATCGTCGCGTCTCCCGTTGCAGAGTTTGACCCAGCTCAGTCTCGCAAGTTCCCATTCAAATACACTCGGACGGATTTCCAGAACGAATCTCTGATCTCCGATGTGGCTTCACACGTTGGTCTCCCGGCATCATCCCGCGACACACTTGCAGGCTTGGTTCAAGCACTGTGGAAAATATTCAAGGAGAAGGAAGCGTTCGTTTTAGAGACTCGAGTTGGGTCCACTGCTGATGGAAAACTGGAAGTGCATGGCGCACGATTCGGGTTTGATGACGCTGCATTCCGCAGCTCGGGTCGTCAACAGGAAGTCCAATCCTTAAGAAATACCGCAGAGGAGGTTCCGGAAGAGGTAGAGGCTGAGAAAGATGGAATCGTCTACGTCAAGTATGTTTCCATCGGAGTCCATGTTGCGGACCTTGCTAACAATCAACAGGCTAGAGGGAGAAGGCAGTGTTGGAACTCTTGGTACGCTCTCAGATTTTCTCTCCCCATATTGACTGGTCTCGCTAACGATTCTTTTAGTTAACGGAGCAGGACTTGCAATGAACACAGTCGATGCTCTTACCTTCCATGGCGGTCACTGTGCTAACTTCCTTGATACCGGTGGTAAGGCCACCTCCGAGACTGTCAAATCGTCTTTCCGTATTATCTGCTCGGATCCTCGCGTGAATGCTATCTTTGTCAACATCTTTGGTGGGTTGACTCGCTGTGATATGATCGCCGAAGGTATCATCCTGGCTTTCAGAGATTTGGATATGCAAGTTCCGGTTGTGGTCCGGTTGCGTGGCACGAATGAAGAGCTTGGACAAAAGATGGTACGTTCTATAAATTACTTTGGACTGAGATATTCCCACTAACACACTGTGTAGATCGCCGAGAGTGGTCTTCCTCTGCATGCCTTTGATGGGTTCGAGGAGGCAGCAAAGAAGGTCATTGCGCTTGCCCAGAAATAAGAACATTTTCCTTGTTCAAATTAGATCTGAGCGTATGCCATGTACAGCCCGGCATATGCCAGAAAATATCCATAGATTTTGGTCTCGGGGAGGAGGATTAGTTACTGCTTCCAAGGTTGTTTATAGATCACATCAAATCAGTACATATACCACATGAAAATAGCCATCCTCGGACCGAAAGCATTTCTGAAACTAGTAGTAGGAAAATCGTACTAGTATTTGAGTATTCCAAGGCACAGAAACACTAACATTTGAACTAAACCAAGCTGAACCTCGGGGAGTCAACTGGTCCATGTGATGCCTAAAGCTGCACCGCCCAGGTTAGGTCTAGCCCCATTATTTCTCCACGATCGACCAGGGATTATGCCAAGCTCTGACGCCATCACCTGCAATCTCCTACTTTATTCTTCTTTCTTTCTCATATACACTATACAATACAAACACCGTTACTATATTCCTTCAAAGCGTCTGAAAAAAGGCCACAACTTCGCATATTTTATTTCATCCCATTTACCCCGCCTCGTTTTCCTCTTAACCCCACCATGTCTGATCCGAGCTCTGAGCTCCATGCCACACTTGGCAAGCTACCGATCGGCGAAAAGGGACCAGTACAGGATATATCACGACCATCACTTAGAAAGACCTCCACAACAAGCTCGATCACATCAGCTCCAAAGCCAACAAAGAAGGCTAAAGAGCCCGTGGCTGATTCTTGGGAAGACGAGGCCGATCTCTCGGGTGATGAACCCGCTGGTGTACCTGATCTGGCATCGCCTTCCCTTCTTTCACCAACTTTGAGTATGGAAGGTCCTCTGGATCCCCCGCCAACACCTATCTCTCCACAGACCTCCCAGACCTGGGGAGGGGATAGAGCCGCTTCCCCTGCGGCATCTGGTTCGGCGCGCCGACCTGAGAAACAGACTGCTGTCGCTAGTCGACTTATTGCCGGTGCACTGGGTATTCGGGCGCCGAAGCGCACCGAGGAGGAGAGGGCTTATGATCGGGCTATAAAGGAGCAGGAAATTAAGAGGCGGAATCGGGAGCGGGAGGAGGCTGCGAAGGCGAAGCAGGAGGAAGAGAAGTTGAAGATGTCTGTCTGGACGGACTAGATTCTCGAGATTCTGTGTCAGTGATCTTTGCTATATTTGTGTTTTGCTTCGGGGATTTCAGGTTTGTTTTATACATACGTCTACTGTATATATTAGTACTGGGTATGTGGTCTACATGGCGCTAGAGCCTTGATGGATATTGGCTGTGTGAACTCGAAGGGTTTAATAGTTGCAAGGTTGCATCATGGCTTGTACTTGGACATCTAGTGAGATGCTCCATACTGGCTATTCGAATGGACAGACGCTACTGCCAGTGGAAAATGGTGGCGTTTCGGTTTACTCATACGGAATATTTCTTCAACCTGGAAACTCTTAAATTTTAACCAGTAATATCCATGTAGAGAGCATTTCAGCACCAGGCGCTTGTGAAATTCGTTGACTCGTTAAACGACAGCATTGCAAAATTCATGTTCCTCAACCCTCCAACCGCATCATCTCGCTTTCTCTGGTATACGCAGCCGGTCACAGATGCTCAAGTTGAAAGTGGGAATTCATTGAGAAAGTTGTCAATCAGAGTTCTCTTCTAGCCACCGATCTGCTCCTGGTGGACTTCCAGGGTGTCGCCGTCGGCCATGTCGAGCTATATAGAATAGGCTTGTTAGACTATATGAACAAGGCATTTGAGTTTCTTGAAAGAAAAAACTTACAGTATCCGGTGTATCGTCAGGCCGGACGCGGGTTCCGTCAAAGAGGAACCGCACCGTCGCCTGCTGCTTTCCCTGGCGATCGCAGAAGGCGTCCATGAGCTTCTTCAACTGAGTTGACCGCTTGATCTTAAAGAAGACCTCATTGTTGTTATCGGTCACCTTGATGTTAAGGTGCTCGGCGGGAGCCGCGGGCTGCTCTCCCTCAGACATCTTTGGTGTGGACGGGGAGTCTGCCATGGTGTCAAAGACTGGGATCCCAAGATGAAGATGCGCGCGGGGTGCTTACTCGGGAGATGGTGGGGGAAAGAGAAATCTGGAAGTTCGGGGCCTGTTGTCTGGAGAAAAATCAGATTTTCAGTTGAGCAAAACACATTTGAAGATAACCCTACCTTTAATGAACAGAGAACAGGGAATAAAGGTGGTTAGAGGAGGGAGAGATGAAAGAGGGAAGAGGCAAGAGAGATATCAACGGCAGAAAACACTCGCCCCACAAAGGCGGAGAATCTATTTTGCGTCACCTGCTAGAAGCCGCCTTCGATGAGCTTCCTTGAAACCGATTGCTTTAAAAGAGAAAGTTGTTTGCAAAGAAGAAATCGAAAAAAGAGTAATTCAGAATGGTAAGTTTGATCTGGGAAAATTAAAGTGAGAATTGTGTTTGAACTAGGGCATCTGCAGGGAAATCTAAAGCAAGACCTGTCGCACGACACTCCATGCCATCCACGCGCTGTAAGTTGTCCAGTTGTCTGCCCAGGATGAGATCCAGAGCAATCTCAATCTCTACCAAAGACTCAAATTCAGACTGACCAATTTCTTCCTAGTGTGCCATTCAGAGTAAATTTGATCCCCTCAAGAGAAGCTATATGGAATTGGACATACTAAAAGTCAATCTAGATTGCTTGACAAAGAATTCCTATAAAGAAGAAAAGTGCCAGGCACAGATCGACGCCCTTTACGAATGCTGCAATGCTTTCTACCAGGAACAAGGGGATCAAGCATCGGTAGTCAGCTGCCCGAAAGCACAGTTATTGCGATTGAAGATGAAGCAACGAGCCGAGGCTACAAAGGAGAAATAGAGGTGATAAATAAATGGTGTAAATTGAGTAAAATTCTGCATACAAACTAGGATAGCATTGGCATGTAACAGCCCGTTCCAAGCTAAATCCTCATCTAGGAGGACCAGACTAGAGTAAAAGGACTGCTAGATTGTTCTAAGACAATCTTGAGCACGCTGAGAGGCCCCTTTGGACCTGAACAAACATTGAATGAATCTGTTCCGAGACTCTAATGACTGCCTATAAGACATGAAGAAGAAAAGAAAAAAGAGGAAAGCGAAAATTGAAATTCGAGTTTATATGTTGGTCCCGTGCCGAGCTAAACCCTTTTGGGGAGAACGCGACCTTGCCCCGGGAACAAACAATTCAAAGGCTTCATTCTCTTACCAGCTCTCTCATCATCATCATGGCTCCCCTCACTAGATCAGCTCGTACCTTACGGTCGCAGGTGAGTTCTTTCTTTCTATATCGTTTTACTTTGCTTTTTAGTTCCTTTGTAGCTAACTGATTGGTTTAGCCTGCCCCTGCGCCTAAGGCACCCGAAATTATCAACATCGACGAGGACGACGAGAACGACGAGGAGCTCATGGATGACGAAAGTATGCAAAGTGGAGAGAATCTTGAAGATGAAAGTGAGGATTACGATGAGGAGGAAGGTGATCAATACACGGATGAAGAGATGGCCGACGCCAATGGCGATCATTATGAATCGGACATTGCATCCGGTTACCCTGTATTGGAGCCCAGCCTGAAATCCCTGATGACAGTGACGAGCAGTACTCAAGGTATATCAGCAGCTTACATGAAATTTATTTTGCCGGTTTCAATGGGACTCAAAGCTAATGGATGTGTTAGGATCTCCTCAACTCTTCACCGCGCAAGGCGCGCAAGAAGCCCTCCACCCTCTTCAATATGCCGCCGCTCGTGTCACGCGTCAGATTCAGGATTTCGCCGAGAGATTGGACCAGTTCAAGAGAAAGAACTCCGCCGATGAATTCCAGAACATCCAGGCAGCTTACAGCTTGGTTGAGAAATACCGGGACCTTGCCCAGGAAACAATTGAGGATCTGGCTACAGAACAACAACGAACGGATCAGAAGCCCAGCAAGGACAGCGAAACGAAGCTCGAGGAGGAAATGCTGCGGTGGCAGCTGGAGGTTGACACCTGGAGCTTACTCCTCAATCTCATCAGCATCGACGATCCGGCTAGTCGCGCCAGTTTCAAGGAAGGCCAACAGACCGCATTTCAAAATCTGCACCGTTATTCTTCCGATCGGGAAATCTGGGAACAATTCCTTGGCGCCGATCAATACGCCACAGAGTGCGTTATTGCAATGAGATGGTTGGAAGAGACGGCAAAGTCAGGATCGTCCCAGGAAATGGATATTTTGATTACGGACATGGAGGCGCAGGCGGATCGAGGCAATGACTTATGGTCGCATGGATGGCTTTACACTCGGGAGACCCTCAAGATGCACAAGCGTGCTCGTGTTTGGCCTCAACCAGTGGAGCCAACTGATCCAGCTGCCGTGCGTTCACTGTTGAGGATGGACGGGAAGCAATTGGTCACACAGATGGATCCGGACAGTGTTACTCGACAGAAACTGTCGCTTCAGCCTCAAGATGAATATTACGAAAACGCGACATGGATGCAATGCTGGAAGATGATCAGACAAGGAGAGAACTGGACCACCATTCGGAAGTGGGCCGCGGGACATCTTGATAGCTGGCGAGCTGTCAGTCTCTGTGGTTCCAGCGTGGACAAGTCCGATGAAAGCACCTCGAACACACGAACCCCCGTCGACAGTGGAATGACTCGCTTGATGAATAGCAGTTCTCAAGACACATGGCGTACCACATGTGCTGCTCTGGCTCGCAGCCCTAACACATCTACCTTTGAGCGAGCAGTATATGCCCTGCTCTGTGGAGAATCAGAGGCTGCAGCTCAGGTGTGCAGCTCCTGGGACGACTTCCTCTACGTGTACTTCAACCGCATTGTGCTCTCGCGTTACCAGGGTTTCTGCAAGCAGTTGCACCGAAAGCTCAGCCACTCCCCGACTACTCCCGTTGTATTCACCCCAGAGCCAGCAGGCTATGCTGATATTCGCAAATTCTTCGACTATCTGAGAGGCAACGAGCAGGTCGGCGCAGAGGCACGCAACCCATTCCGCAACCTCCAAGCTGCCATTCTCAGCAAGGGCTACGATTCTTACTTTTCAGTTTTCGCCGAAGCAGTTTCTCAAGTCAACTTGAAGAACTTTGGACCCGGATCTATTGTGCCGCAGCTAGAAGACTCACCAGTGGAGGAGACCTTCATAATCGCCGCAGAGGACGACAAGGCCCTGATGGTTGCTACACATGTCTATCTTATCGTTCAATCGCTTGGCTACACTTCTGTACAGACCCAGGTCTCTGAGAAAGCGGCCATTCTTGTCGCGGGATACATCTCCTATCTGGAAGAGCACAACTTGTTTGACACCATTCCCCTCTATGCATCTCTTCTACCTACCGAGATGTGTCACAATGTCTTTTCGAAGATTTTGATTGAGATCCTTGACCCACAAGACAAACAATTGCAGATTGAACACATGGAAAGACACGGCATTGATGTCTCTGCTGTTCTTGATGCTCAATGGGCGTGGGTTAGCGCTAGTGTCTCTTCTATTGAACACTCTAATGGCCTCAGCGGATACTCACGAGTTGTGCGACGACCAGACGGTACTCGCGTCCTGATGCCGCCTAAGAAGGACCTGATCGGAACTTCCATTTCTGAAGAAGATGAGAAGATGATTCGCAGCCTGGAGTGGCTTCGCAGTGCTGGCGGTAAATGGTCTAAGATCAGCGAGCTTGGAGCTTGGCTTTACCGCAAATTCTTTGGTATTTCCCCCGTTTCATTAATTCACCTAGAAATTGATCGCTAACTAACATGAAATTAGTCGCTGGCAATCTTGCCGCGGCTCGTGAGTTGAGTCATCGGATGGATTTGTCAACCATTTCAGAAGAAACCTTTGGCAAGGATATCTTCGGTTATCCCGATGAGGAGAGTCTGGTGGAGGAATTCGTTCCGACCAGCCCAGTCAAGTCCAAGCGCAATAGCCTCCACGGACGCAGTCATTCCAGCAGCAACAGCATTTCAAACAAAGACCCGCATGAGACTGCCTACCAGCAGGCTACTCGGATGTACAACCTCGAAACGCTTGCAGCAGGATTCGATTCCTTGGAGCAGTTTGCTATTGTTTACGATCAAATCTCCAAGTAAGCACTAACGCGCCTTGTTTATGCCTCACCGAATTGAGAAACACACTAACAAGCTCTAGGCCCAAACGTCGACGGGAGTCGGGTGCGGTTGAGGAAGATCCACTTCCGAAACTTACCGGTCTGCTACAAGAGGTCGAATCCACTGTGGGATTGATCGTAGACGAGTGGCTTGTCAAGGTCGACGATGGTAGGTCCCCTAACACGAAACGTGTCAATAATTGGATTTTTAACTAACGCCATCGCAGTTGATGAAGAGAAGGACTATGAATACATTCGACGGACATATCTGCCCGATCTCATTCTGGACTACCACAACGTTCTCTACTACGCCAGCCATTCTCTCGATAAGCCATTCCTTCTGACCCAGTGCATGACTGTGGCCATCTGGGTTGCGAACACGCCTCATCTGACTCGCAGCTTCACTGAGGCGAAGCGCATGAGCGAGTTGATGGATGCGTTGGCTTTGTCCAGCAAGGCGATGGTACTCACCGACCCGAAGGAGGACCGTGTTTACGAGAACGGCCAGACACTAGGTATCTGGCGGGTGAGTGGATCGGAGAACGATGAGGCTGTGTTTGAGCCCCGCAAATGATTGCGTGGCTTGTAATGTGTATGTGTACATCAATAACCGGCAAGAAGGGAATACCTGGGCATGAATTTGGATGAGCAGGAATCATAAGTGTATCCGATATGGAATAACAATAAAGTGCATGTACCCAACAGACTTGAACTTGAAGCTTGTAATTCAAAGGTTTCGAATGTTTGTGATTGAATTATTAATTATTTTTTTTACACATCAGGGTTTTATCTTGGGTACTGATGGAATTCTGCTTTTATTGGTAGGAACCTTAGGCATTGAGGCCTGAGGTAATGCCACGTCAATCTAGCATGTGCAGGATCAAGTGATTCAGATCTAGTAGTACGAGGGAGATGATAGATCCATCAATTCAAGTTTTTACTCAACTTAAATGTAAAACGGATGGTAAACACCTGGGCTTGGTGTAGATAGGTCCATATTAGAGATAGACATGTACCAGTGGAAAGACAGTATTGATGCACAACTAGAATTATACTCATAGCCACGCGTCCAATTAAAAAATATCAAAAATCCCATCAGATTAACCATGTATCTCATCTCATAAGGAGTAGACTGGTCTCAAATCCCGATAGCAATTTCGGCAAACCTACACTCATGCCGCAAATCGTCCTATCAACTGCAGGAATACTACTCCGTATTTGCTAGATAAATCACTCATACGGCTCCATCAACTTATTTCCCAAGACCTTGGCTGGGAAGTCCTCTTCTCCCAATGCCGTAGTATGTGCCCACGGCTTCGCCCCGATTTCCCGATGGATTGTTGCGGCGAAGCACCCGCTCCAGTGGTGACGCGGGAAATGCGCACTTACGTCTTTGATAGTATCCGGGTGAACGAGATCAGCATAGGAGCCAGTATTATCTAGAAAAAAAAATCAGTATGTCGTATGGAGGACATGTATGATGATCCAATGTGACAGGGGAAAATTTTAAAAACTGGAGAGAAAAAGTTAAATGGAGTCAATTGCATGACGCATCACCCCGTCCAAGTTCTGATATCCACATCCAGTACCCTCTATCTCATAGACTCCTCGGAATATTGTTTGTAACCCCCCAATCGTATCCGTATGGACACTTGAACTAGTGATGCACACGGACAATGCAATCGCCATCGGCTAACTACTCGGGTGTAGCTAGCCGCTTGAATGTCCCAATGAGGAGGAGCCAAGGAAAGACAAGAAGGGAGCGGGTGGACTAAGAGTGGCAGTGCTGGCTCTTTTCTGTCAAGCCAAGCTTCTAGGGTACATCAAGTAGAACGAAGTGGGTATCTCAATGGAAACGAGTGATTATACTTCTGTGTATAATGAAATGAATGGAAAGTCAATACGTACCAAAGATTGTGGCCAATTGCAAAAGTTGTCCGAGGGCGGAAATCTTGCCAACTTGACATAAATCCTGATGCCGAATTATCGCCTCCGCCACGCTCTCGGCTTGTTCTTTTGGTGCTATCGCCGCTGACCCACTGTGACCATCATTATCGTCAATGGTCTGGGATTGCTGTAGTACCCGCAATGCGAGAAATCCGCCAAAGAACTCAAAGCTCAGCCGTGTGCCGTCGATGTTTGTCTCGGTGGTTCCAATGTCATGGAGCAGACAGGCGAGGAAGTAGGTTTCATCAGTAAAGGCCCAGTCTGGGAATGGGAAACGGTGCTTCTTGATTGCGAGGCCATAATGGTAGACACGGAGACAGTGATTGTAGGTTGGCTCGGGGAGGTGGGTTCGCGCATAGGTGTTGATGCGTTGGGCTAGAGACGTAGTGGGGATGGGGGTCTCGGTGATGGGGATTGGGTCCGGGTGGGCATGGAGACGTGGGTATGCTGGTGTCTCTGTGAGGAGCACACTGGCGGAGGCAGGGACGGCGGTGAGGCCATAGGTGGTTATTGGGCTGGACATGGTTGATGAAGATCGAATCACTACTAGTAGAGGTTGGAGCTTTGAGAGTGGTGAGTTTAGGTTACCCTGGTACATAAAGTAGACTCGGACTCGGAGTGAGTCACTAGAGTAAGTGGTGAGATTTTAGGATGCTATACTAAGCCTAGGGTACTACTATCATCCATGCTGACAACCTAGGTATATCCATGACTGCCCAGATGTACCAGTGATATACTATGATCCCAGGTATATGAAATCGGAAAATTCATATTATTTATGAATCTATTCATATCTATGTTGTACAATGATCAGTAGTTGTGTTACTCTGAAGCTTCCAAGGTTTGCACTGCCGATATATACATCTGCCCCGGTGGAGTACATATGATGATGTATGATAGAGGTTGCTAGGGCAATATGCGAGGACTACATGTATCTATTACGGAGTCAAAGGGTAGAGTATCAATGTCTAGGTAGTATTCAGAGTATTCAGTACAATATTCAGTAGATAGTATTTAAGCTCACTTGGGTCTCCAGTGGAGCACCCGATTAGAAACGTCACTACTCCGTCTTTTCTGGCCAGAATCGGTTTAAATTGGGTCAAATTGGGTCAAGTTGGTTGACATTGGATTAATCTGGGCCCCTATTCGCCTCTTAGGGGGACCCATAATGAGGCAGTGCAAGATCAACTTTGACAGTCCCCCGCCGGTACTCCGTTACAATCATACTGATTGTATTTTCTGATTCTCTGATTATCTTCTATCATTCCTTCCATTTCTCTTACTTTAATCTAATTATCTTTTATATTCAAAAGATATCTATGAATCTCTCGAGAAGATAGAGTCGACTGATCATACTGGGGCTGTGCTAAAGTGGAGACTGCGGGTACACGTACGGTACAACTCCATACACTTCTCGTACACTCCAAAACAAATCAATTATTGGCCTCGACACTGTGGATCGAAAGGGGCTTTTTGGGGGTCTCAGTCTCTTTCGGGGTCTCCTTTCCTTCTCCATTCCCCCAGAGTTTTCAACTTATCTCTACGATCTCATGGATTCTGACTAGTTTCCTCCTTGGTTCTTTCAGCTTCAGTGGAATTCTTGAAGGGATAAAGGAACCTTGGAACTCAGCGCATCGCAACATCCCCGGATTTTTGGACCCTCATGCACAGATAAAACGTCAAGAAATTGAATGTCGACCCGGTGAATCGGCCCAGGAATCATGTCCGACTCAAATCAGGGCAACGAGCCCAACCAGGGCGCGGCACCCCTGCGAAGAGAAAGAGCGCCTACAATCACCATCGATACCTCGGCCATGAACTTCCCCGATACAAGTGAACCACCGATCCAGGTTCTTTCAACACCGCCGCAGCCGTCACTTCATATTTCTACGGACACCGTCGAGTCGGATACAAATGCATTGGTGAGCAGTGCCAGCAATGCTTCTCCAACCGATGTGCGGTATAGCGCGTCCATTCGTTCCAATGCTTCATCGGAAGCCCGAGATCGCGAACGAGAAGACCGGCCAACGTCGCCTCATAATATCTCATCGCCCAAGGCAAAGTTACCGGAAACACACTCGAATTTCCTTTCAGTACCTGGAACGCGCTCCCGGGGCAACTCATTGGAATCAGAAGATACGAGTCAGTCATTAAGCACGTACGGCGGTGAAACCTACGTGGCTACGGCCTCGCATGGCTCTCAATCCGATCTTACAAACAAGCATCACAACCTGGACGACAAGGATGCGCTTACTGCAGACCCCGGTCGAGAATCCGAGTTCGAGGTGGAAAATAATATCTTCGCATTTTCTCCCGGCCAACTGAATAAACTACTCAATCCGAAGAGTTTCGCTGCATTTCGGGCTCTGGGTGGACTGCGTGGATTGGAAAAGGGGCTGCGCACTGATGTGCGGAGTGGCCTGAGCGCGGATGAGACCACATTGGATGGGGCTGTGAGCTTTGAAGAGGCGACTGCGACAAGTCCCTCACCTAAGGCATCTTCTCCGTCACTTTCACCGCTTGATGCAGCCGGGGTCTCAGCTGGGGCCTCAGCTGAATCTGACCAGTCATTTTCAGATCGGAGACGGGTCTATGGAACCAATAAGCTGCCAGAGCGGAAATTGAAGACCATCTGGGAATTGGCGTGGATTGCATACAACGACAAAGTGCTGATTCTGCTGACGATTGCCGCTATTATCTCTCTGGCTGTGGGTATTCCGCAATCCCTGAACCCTACAAATGGAGAACCCGGTGTGGAATGGGTGGAAGGTCTGGCAATTCTGATAGCTATCATTATTGTGGTGGTTGTTGGCGCGGCCAATGACTGGCAGAAAGAACGACAATTCGCCAAACTCAACAAGAAGAAGGAAAACAGACTGGTTAAAGTGGTTCGCTCAGGAAAGACCGTCGAAATTTCCATCCACGATATCGCGGTGGGAGATGTCATGCATCTGGAGCCAGGTGACATGGTCCCTGTGGATGGCATTCTGATTGAAGGTCACGATGTCAAGTGCGATGAATCTTCGGCGACTGGTGAATCGGATATCTTGCGAAAGACTCCGGGAGACGACGTTTACCGGGCCATCGAGCATCACGAAGATTTGAAGAAAATGGACCCTTTCATCATCTCCGGAGCCAAGGTCTCTGAAGGTGTAGGCACATTCCTCGTCACTGCAACCGGTGTTCATGCAACGCACGGTCGGACCATGATGTCTCTGCAGGAAGAAGGCGAAACGACACCATTGCAGACCAAGCTCAACAAGTTGGCAGAGTACATCGCCAAACTGGGTCTGGCATCCGGTTTGCTTCTGTTCGTGGTTCTTTTCATCAAGTTCCTCGTTCGATTGAAGGATATCGAAGGTGGTGCCGATGTGAAGGGACAGGATTTCTTACAAATTTTCATCGTTGCTGTTACTATTGTCGTTGTTGCAGTTCCTGAGGGTTTGCCGCTGGCGGTCACTCTCGCTCTCGCCTTTGCTACAACAAGAATGATTAAAGATAATAACCTGGTTCGTTTCCTCAAGGCTTGTGAAACTATGGGCAATGCGACAACTATTTGCTCTGACAAGACTGGAACCCTCACCGAAAACAAAATGACAGCGGTTGCTGCTACTCTTGGTACTACTTCTCGGTTTGGGGACAAAGGCTCCTCTGAGCAGACTGGAGATGTCTCTGCCTCGGAGTTTGTTTCGCCACTGTCAGCGTCTGTGAAGGATCTTTTACTCAAATCAATTGTCTTGAACTCGACTGCTTTTGAAGGAGAACAGGATGGTGTTAAAACCTTTATCGGATCTAAAACTGATACTGCGCTTCTGTCTTTTGCCCGTGAACATCTTGGTATGGGACCCCCAGCCGAGGACCGAGCCAATGCGAAGATGGCCCAGATGTTTCCCTTTGATTCGGGCCGTAAGTGCATGGCAGTTGTCGTGCAGCTGGAGAATGGCAAGTTTCGAATGTTTGTTAAAGGTGCCGCTGAAATTTTGATGGAAAAATCCACGCGGATCATTCGCGATCCCACTGCTGAGGTCTCAGAAGTTCCTATTTCTGGGGAGAACCGAAAAACCCTGGACACAATCATGGACAACTACACCTCCCGCTCTCTGCGTTGTATCGCTCTTGTCTGGCGGGATTTTGAGCAGTGGCCCCCTCGTGGAGCTGAGACTCAGGAAACCGATCGCAATATGGCCGTTTTTGAGTCTGTGCACAAGGACATGACTCTCTTCGGCCTGTTTGGTATCCAGGATCCTGTCCGACCGGGTGTCGCGGAGGCTGTGCACACTTGCCAGCGTGCTGGTGTCTTTGTGCGCATGGTCACTGGTGATAACATCAATACTGCCAAGGCTATTGCCCAGGAGTGTGGTATCTACACACCTGGTGGTATTGCGATTGAAGGACCCAAGTTCCGGAAGTTGAGCTCAAAGCAAATGAACCAGATCATCCCTCGATTGCAGGTCATTGCGCGATCCAGCCCGGAGGATAAGAAGCTCCTTGTCAACCAACTTAAGAAACTGGGCGAGACGGTTGCCGTTACTGGTGATGGTACTAATGATGCTCAAGCTCTCAAGAACGCTGATGTCGGCTTTGCTATGGGTGTCACTGGTACTGAAGTTGCCAAGGAGGCGTCAGATATCATTTTGATGGATGACAACTTTGCTTCTATCGTCAAGGCTATGGCTTGGGGTCGTACTGTCAGTGATGCGGTTAAGAAGTTCCTTCAGGTTAGTATATCCGAAAGAGTCCAAGTCCTCATGAAGACCAACAGCTAACTTACTCAATTTAGTTCCAAATTACTGTCAACATTACCGCTGTCATCCTCACATTCGTCTCTGCCGTCGCCAGTGATTCGGAAAACTCAGTCCTCAGTGCAGTTCAATTACTGTGGGTTAACCTTATCATGGATACATTCGCCGCTCTCGCTCTTGCAACCGATCCTCCATCGCCTTACGTCCTTAACCGTCGTCCCGAATCGAAGGCAAGCCCGCTCATTACGGTGACCATGTGGAAGATGATTGTTGGACAAGCTATCTACCAATTGGTGGTTACATTCGTGCTGAACTTTGCCGGTCGATCCATCTTCTCCTGGGATGAAGATATCATGAAGACTGTAGTCTTCAACACATTTGTGTTCATGCAGATCTTCAACCAGTACAACTCTCGCCGCATTGACAACCAGCTCAACATCATGGAAGGAATCTGGCGCAACAAGTGGTTCATTGGTATCCAAATCATCATCATCGGAGGCCAGGTTTTGATTGTTTTCGTTGGTGGCCAAGCCTTCTCAGTATCACGTCTTGATCAGGGTAGCCAGTGGGCAGTCAGCCTGGTTCTCGGTGCGCTTTCCTTGCCTATTGCAGTGGTCATCCGTCTCATCCCCGATGAGTTCTGCAGCAAGCTGGTCCCTCATTTCTGGCACCGCAAGAAGTCCCCTGGACCAGAGCTTGTTGTGTCAGATGAGGATCGTCGCTATGAATGGAACCCAGCGCTGGAGGAAATCAGGGACCAACTCGCTTTCATCAAGACTGTACGTGGTGGTCGTCTGCGACACATCCGACACAAGCTCCAACATCCACAGGAATTCCTGCCTCGATCTCGCAGCGGATCCCGATCTCGCGATTCCTCTGTCCCACCTACACCAAATGGTGACAATGGAAGCCCCCCTCCTCAACCAACTACCCCAGAATCTCGCTCTCGACGAGGCACTCGCTCCCGGTCCAACTCCACCTTCGGCCCAGCTGCCGCTATGGCTGGTATCGTGGCTGGCAGTATCGCTGGATGGTCTCCCATCGAGCGTGGTCACGATGAGGCTGACTCGATGACATTCCCAGCAGTGGGTCCTCATGGTGGATTAGACCACCAGCAGGGCATCGAGATTCACCCCGATACTGCAGCCGATGACCGTGTTGTTGGTGAATACTCCCACAACTCCAAGACACCACCTAGTCAAAATCCCGACTTGATCCCCTTCTTTGAACACGCCCCTCAATCAGAACGAGCACCATCCAGTCGGGGCCGAAGATCTCTATCACAGCGCTCTCGATCGAGCATGAGTCCTTCAAGGGTATAACCTCCCCTTTTTGTCACGCATTCAAAATAAAAAAAGCGCATACGTATGGGCGGCGTTGGTGTTCTATCGTTTATGTTCCAATATACCTGACTCGCGAATTCCATTTCTTGTTTTTGTTTTTCTTATCTCGGTTACGTCGTTTTAATCCTTTTTCTCTCGTTTGTCTCCAACTCCGACTTTACTTCTCTGCTTTGTGGTTATGGGGTGTGTGGCGCAGCGTGGAATTCGTCCCTAGATCCTTCTCTTCTCTTGCATGATTCCCTTTGCATTCTCAGCCATGGGATTTTGCTGAGACTTTGTGGCGCATAGGACCAGTAGGCGGCTGTCTACTCAAGTTATTTCTTCTGTTTTTATTCCATATTTGGCAATCAACACTTCTTGATTTTGACATTCTACATGAAAAGAATTTGTACTAGTACTTATGGTAGTCAACATTAATATTGAATAATGACTGTGCTGGCACGTCTCGATTGTAATACTGGTAGTTCATAGCTTCGGCGCGCGCTCTACGCGGACCGCGCACTATAGCACCTCCAATGTTGGAAGATGGAAACTTGACATGATATTTAGGATTAGAATCAAACTACAATCTCACGGATATCAAGCTCAAGTTCTCTTGAATATCAATTCGTCGAAGATTACCCCAATCAATTGACTAATAGTTAGTGCATCTCAAACTCGGCAAATCGTTCAGGCTATCATCCCGCCCCACATACCAGATCGAGAGCGCGGGAACGACACTTGTGCATATAACCCCCGCGGTTCAACTTGAATCACTGAGTCTTGACTGAAACATTCTCAATTCACCCTCAATTCTTACGAAATATCATGGCTTCCCCATACCCAACTCCAGCTGACCTCGCCGCCTTTTATAAAGGGAAACGCCTCAGCGATGTCGATGTCCCGAAGCCCGCTGCGGTGCTTGATCAAGCCATTATTCGGCGACACTGCGAGCGAATGAAGCGCACAGTCAGAGTGTTGGGTGTGAAATTCCGCGCCCATGTCAAAACTCACAAGGCAAGTACTCATCCACTCTCAAAGTATGATCAAATAGGCATACAATACTAATTCCATGGTAGACACTCGAACTCTCAGAAATGCAAGTGGACCAAAGCTCCGAAGAAGCAAACTTCATCGCCTCAACAATCCTAGAAATCGAAACTATAGTCCCACTTCTCCAGCGCCCCAAAACATCCAAATCTATTAACGTTCTCCATGGGATCCCATTGATCCCATCACAGGTGGTTCGTCTCGCGGAGATAGCAAAACTGCTCGGCAAGAACAGCATCTCCGTAATGATCGACCACCCAGACCAAGTTGCCTATCTTGAGAAATTCTTCGAGATAACCAATTTCCCCGTCTGTGTTTTCGTGAAAGTGGATACAGGTTATCACCGTGCGGGGTTACCACCCGTTTCACTAAACAAGAATGGTTTGCTTGAACGACTCGCCGACGCCGAGAAGAAGGGCTTCGTTTCTTTGCTTGGACTCTATTCGCATAGTAGTCTTAGCTACAGTGCCAAAACGGCATCAGAAGCAATGGGTTACCTCGTTACTGAGATTCGGGGTTGTAAGGATGCTTTACAGCGATGGACGCATCTTTTACCCCGGGATCGAGAATTGGTGATTAGTGTTGGTGCAACACCCCAGGTTACATCTTCTTATAACCTTGCTCCTACCGAACAAGAGGAGAAAATTGCATCGTTATCTCCGAACCCGTGTCACAAATCCCCCGAAGCGAAGGAATTGGAGGATCTTCTCAGTGAATTCAAAGATCCGAGTTCGAATGTGAAGGTCGAGTTCCATGCGGGCAATTATCCCGTTTTGGATATGCAGCAAGTCTCTACTCATGCACGGGAAGGAGATGGGAGATTGGAGGATGAGATTGCTTTTTCGGTTCTTGCAGAGGTATGCAGTGTTTATAATGATGGGGAACGAGCGAAGGCTGAAGCTCTTATCGCTGCGGGTACTTTGGCGTTGGCGAGAGAACCTTGTGAGAGCTATCCCGGATGGGGTGTACTTTCATCGTGGGGATTGGGAGAAGAGGTTGAGAAATCGAGATTGATTGTTGATCGGATTAGCCAGGAACATGGAATTGTGGCTTGGGGATCTAAGGGAGAGGACGCTATTCCCTTGAATATTGGACAATTTGTCAAGGTCTTTCCGAACCATGCTTGTGTTACTGGTGCCTTTTATGGATGGTACTTTGTTGTGGATTCGGATGTTGATCCTGATGCTTCGCAGATTGTGGATGTTTGGGTTCGGGGGAGAGGATCTGATATTACGAATCCTTATATGACTATGAGATACCAGTAGATTTAAAGTGATACTACATAAATGAGTTGACTGAATGGATTCAAGTTTTTAACCTTGGAATACTATTACGATTGCTAGTACTATCCGGACATCGTATCATATCATTCTGAAGCTAAGCCCACAGTCCCATCACCAGAGATCAAGTTTATCCTCACATTGTGATCTCACAATGAATCTATAGTCGATCGAATTACCTCAATCACTCGCTCTGGTTGACTGAGCTGCGCCATATGACCCGCACTGCAGCGTTCAATGCGACTCTTCGACAACGCTGCCAACTGCTCTTGCACCGGAACTGGCACAATTCCATCCTTCTCACAGATCAGATAAACACTCGGAACATCTTCCCAGCCTGTATAAGAGATCACACTATCCCAGCCCTCGGCCGGTTGTGTACTAACACCCGGAAGCCATTTATTCATTTCCTCTTCTGTGAAATCATTGAAGAGCATTGCTGGTGGATCAGCACAGTACATAGCACCACCCTAAAGTTAAATTAGCAGAGAGTAATATAAAAAATGAAAAAATGATATAGAAAGAAAAGGATCTCACCTCATATCGACCAAAAGGCAAAGGTGCATGATGATGCCCAACGGGGAAAACAGCCCCCGCAATAAAGAGAATCCCGATCACCCCACCCTTGGACCCTTGCGCCACCAGATCCTTCTTGCTTAATCCTTCCATCGCCTCACTGCCAGTAAACCCACCAGCAGAATGAAGAACAAGAAGGACTTCTTCATCTCGAGAGACTATACTTCGGATATGCTCTTGCACAGCGAGCACATCATCTTTGTAGTTGGGGTTTCCGGGTGAGACGGTTCCCGTACTAGGGATCACGGCGGTTTCAGTAATGAAGCCTTGTGCTGAGAGTAGAGTGGAAATTGGCTCGAAGGGTTTGGGGCCTTCCCAGCTACCTGGGACAAAGAGGATTGTTGGGGCCATGTTGGATAGAAGTTGAAGTGGGTTGAGGAATTGTGAGGTAGAAGATTCCGAGTTTTAGAGAGAGGACTTGGAGGGGTTTTGTAAGATTCAAGTTGGAACTGGAATACGAGAGAATGTATTCAAGGCCACCCATAATCCATGGATATGCATGACGATTGTTTTCGCGTCTGCCCAGAAACTCAGATTCAGAATTGGTCAGGGATGATCGCTTCCAAGGTTGGCGGATTGATTTTGTATTCCTGCAGGTAAAGAAGCGTGCACGGGTGTCAACATAGAAACATGCAATAAGGAGGAATTATAGAATCAAAACGATCTATGAACACAAAGAAGATAACATGGTTGGGAAAGAAAGGTATGATTCGAGTAGATGTAGACAATCTTATCTTTAAAAATGAACGATAGTCAATGATTGACAAGGAATCCTTTGAGTCAGTAAAACCATTGTTAATAAGTATATAGGTATATCAGTTGACTTATACATACTACTGCCTGTGTGATTGACTTCCAAGGTTAACAAGTTGAATACCCTGTAGCTACCCATTCATAGATGGATCCATCTGTCGGAAGTATCAAATCTAGGGACTGAAATGTAGATATGGATATCCATTGGGAATTGCCTGTTAATCATACTGGACGCAGTAGAAACTGACAATTTTACTTCATTTTTTTGTTGTTTGATAATAAGCTGGTTAACATGCGTGACAAAATAGTAAAGGTCGACGACAAACAAAGTGTAATAGAGCGTAAGTTGCGTATCACATCGTAATGAGAGACAAAGTAAACGAAATCAAGAGAACTCAACCTGATTCTTCACGCGTTGCATGGGTCTGGGAAAAACCTCACCTCACTGAATTCAAAGACAGGATCCTCAGTGAGAACCTCGTGTGCCCAGTCGGCCATCTTAACGGATGGGAATTCAAGAACACACTCAGGTCCAAGATAACTCTCAGATCCACGGTCAACACAGGCGAACTCGATGTTGCACTTGGCGTTCTTGTTGAGCTTTCGCATGGCCTTCTTCGCCTTGCTGCGATCGATACGAAGGCACCGGGTCAGTTTTCCGCGCGCGATACGAGCCACCAAGCTTTCGTTCATCGGGAAAGTAGGGGAACCAAGCACAATCGCATTAAGGCCCATCAGACTCAGAAGACCGCAGTCCCCACGAGCAAGCATGTTGACAAAAGTTTTGGCGCCCTGAGCGGTCACAAAAGTGACCATTGCGCTCTCAAGACCAAGCGAGGCGGTGGTGTTCATCAGGGTTGCGGAGAAGATTTGCCCGCCTCGAATCTCAGAGAGGAGTTGGGTGATGGTGAACTTGGGTGGAATGCCCTTGATAACAACAGTTCGGCAATCGAGTTCCATGTCGACATCCTCTTCATATCGGATACCATATTCGAACAGGAGACTTGTGAAATGCTGACGAGAACCACCTGCACGCTTAAAAGCCTCTAGAACTTCCTGGATGCTCGAGAAGAGTCCGAGCACAGAGCCTTCGGTGTGCCATTTGGTGCTAGGGTCCTTTCCGAAGGGCAGAACAGTTGGGCTTCGAACGTACTGGCTAAGGGTCAGCACCAGCAAGGGGAGATGTCACTATTGAGAACTTGGAAAGGTATACTCACACGGGTGATGGGTTGATCCATAACATTGAGGTTGTTCTCGCTGGCAAACAAGTCAGAAATCCCGCTCAGTCCCAAAAAACCTCAAACGCATATACTTACTTCGCTGGCTTAAGCGCTGCGTGAGGAATTGGGTCCAGCGCACGGTCCATCAGGGTCTGAAGAGAGAGTTTAGCAATGGTAGGGTGAGGGGGATTAACATAAGTTCTTTGGGCCAAGCTCAGTCCAGCCTGTGAAGTATGGACCATTTCACTTCTGCCTTGAAAGGCCTCCTCCAAGAGACATACCAGCGACATGACGCAAAGGGTGAGGATTGCCTCCTCAGAAGGCTACAGGGCCCAGAGAATTGTGTCCAGGGGCCTGTCGCTGAGATAGAGATGAAAGCGTGGAGAGGGTTATGAGAGAAGAAGGATGAGAGGTGTGAAGACTACGCGAGGCTTTAGCGAGCCTCAGGCGCGCTATCGATAGAGACAGTGACAGCGGGGTCGACCTACTACCTTTACTCTCTTTGCTCCTTCACGGCCTTGAACAACATAATCAAAGCATTCACGTTTGAAAAGCAAATCAATTGGAAATAAAGAGAAATATACAGCTGCTCACATCTCAAGAATATCGAAGCTATTTCTCTAGTGTTGAACTTATCCAAAGAACTCGCCGCCTGCTAACGCAACCCACGGTAAATTTTCCTCCCAGCATCGTTGCATGAGTTGACGTGCATCTTGGATCTGATTTGAAAGTTAGTTAAACTGATTCACTTTTTTTCAGAAGTTAAGACAGAAAGAAATTACCTGTTTCATGCCCGATTTCTCTAGCACCAGAAACCTATTGAGGATTTTCGATCGTGACGATGCATCTCGAGACTCACAGCCTGCAGTGAACAAGGGCAGAAGCGAGCAAACCTCAGTTGAAGCTCCAAGTCGCATTCGATCCAATGCACTCAACAGCTGTCGAAGAGCCTCCTTGACTGGAAACGAGTCCGGCGATGATCCCAATACACGGCGATGGAGATGAATCAGGCCAGCGCATCGGAACGCTTCCTCAGCTGCCATCATGTCCTGGGCTTCAATGCCATAGTGATGGGTTGGATCGGCATGAGCACGTTCACTCAATCCTTCCATTTCACCAAGCACAGCCTGCGCCTCAAGAACCATATCCGCAGATGGATGCCATCCTGATCGGAAGTTCCCAAGTTCATCAAACCGCTGGTTATCGCATTCCTGGACAAGGTTTGCCAGGCGAAGGAGAAAAAGACCAGTCTGCGGCGTGAATCCCGTGAAGCAATCTACGCTATACTCGTCAAATCCCTCAGGCTTCGAACAAGCTGCTAGAATAGAATGGTATAACATCAACGGCTGACCAGCGTGACGACATGATAGACCGCCAACTGTATCAAGGTACCCGAGCCAGCGTGCAAAGAAAGCCCCGATCTTGTTACCGGGTCGAGCGATGCGATCACTACGTGCCAGGAATAAGTCACGAGCAAGCTTCAAGTGACTCTGCCAAGTAATCGGAACTTCAAATGTCCCCGGAGAGACGATTTTCAGAGACAAGAGAAGAATGGCTGTCGCTAAGTGGCTGTCGGTAATTTCCTCATGGGATGCTTCCAATGCTACGCGCAAGGTTGGAAATACATTGCTGACCCAGTGTGCAATCCGATTGGCGGGCTCTGCATGTCCTAAATACCGCGCACGATGACTTGCCGAATATGCGAGTAATAAATTGAGCAAATTGGGATCGGCAATTGCCACTATGACACATTGTTAGTATAAGGGGTAGGACAGCCTTTGATTCATCTCTTTCGAAAGTTTTTGGTTCTGCGGATTCACTTACTCGATGGCAAAACTGACATAAACGGATTGTTATCGCAGTCATGCGGTACCAACATTCGCGAGGTATGATTGATGAAATGATGAAAGTACATCAAATTGATAGGATTCTCCAGCAGCGAGGACGGAAGAGGAGAGAGATACCTCGGAATATTGATAGGAACTGCTGATGCATAGTATCCACCATATTCTGCATTTTGACGGCCCGTCGGGGTGGGATATGCCTTAGGTGACCCCTCTTCGGATTTCCCACGCGAATTGATCATATCAAGAGCTGAGTTGACATCGATCGCAGCATGATCATTATTCAAGTTGAGATCTTGATCTGGTCGCCCGCAGTCTAAGCCATAATTATCGGTCACGCTCGTGAGATACGCTTGCCATTTGGTCTGAGCAACGGACAAGCCGTGAGTAGTTTTGCGGTCCTCTGAGTGCTCATTTGACGTCTCAGTCTGATTGAAAGATGTCATTCCATCGTAGCCTGGAGACGATGACGCGTCGTTCTGAGCCATAGAGTGATGTGACCCAGGAAGGAACGCCGAAACACTACCAGCATTCGAAAGAGAGGAATTATGATCGTGATGAGACGTTCCATTGACTGAATACCCCAGACTGTGCTCATCCTGTGTAATGGAAGCTGATGGTGGACTGTCCTGTTGATCGGATACGTGGTTCATGGTATCGACCGAATTTCGGAGAAAAGAGACAGGCTGAGACACAGAGTTGGCATGGAATGCAAACGCGGACAGAGATCGAAGACCCACTCCCTGGTCAGCAGCAGCAGAGAATGTCCCATGAAATGTCGAGCCAAACGGATAATGCGACAAGGTGCCAGAGGAAACGGTAGGCGAGAGTGGGGGCTGCTCTGGCCAAGTCGAAAAATGATGATCGACTCGATTTGGAGAGTTCGCACCTTTCGATATCGAAGGAGGCCTTGGAGATTCGAAAATTCCAACAGCTGGGGTGCTTGGCGAGATGGAGCCTAGGTCACCAGAGTGCATATTGACAAACCCATCCACTGGAGCGCTGGTTGCTGGCATATGCATGGCAGTGGAGCTAACAGCGCTGGCCGGAACAGCATCGGAGAACGAGATAATCGTACCCCCATAACCGCTGGATTGCGAACAGGGGGAGTCGACAGACGCTCGTTTTGTCCGGCCACCCCAGTTCAGGCGAACGCTGTAATCGCACGCCTCGCCCTGCCGTTGGCAATTGACACAAGAAGGCTTTTCTTCACCACTTTGCATAACCCAGTCAGCAAGTTTGATATGTTTAACGAGTTGGTACCTGCTTACCATTTGACTTTCCGCGCCT
The DNA here is from genome assembly GCA_039634405.1 of Penicillium herquei. NCBI lineage: Eukaryota > Fungi > Ascomycota > Eurotiomycetes > Eurotiales > Aspergillaceae > Penicillium > Penicillium herquei. Next base: position 520,007 of record CP098387.1, on the reverse strand, counting down.
TACATGGCCTGCAATCTCAATAATCAACAACCAGTCAGTCATCTGGAAAAATCACATTGAATTCAGCAATACAAGACAATACACACCAACACCCCTTTCGGCTTCTTCGTTTCGGCTCTGGCGCACCAGGCCTCCGAGGACGCGGCATTTCACTTCAGATCAAGGACTAGATCAATGCCTGGGCCCCAAGGGCGACGGACAGGCAAATATAAGAATTGATGAATGAATAAAGGAAACGGCCATTCATCAAGGGACCGAGTCCAAGAAGATCTGTTCGGGGTTGTTCACAGAATATTCCAGACGCAATTGGATCGCTTTCTGCGTCTAGAACTGTGTCCCCAAGTGGCGACGAAACGATAGTCGACCAAGCACCCACACCTAGTAGACAAGCCCATCGAGGTGCGGGAGGGAGATGTGCTCAAGAAGAATGACAAAATCCAGCTACGGTTGTAGCAATGGGAATTTTGCAGGTGACTTGCAGCTGCAGAACCAAGATTGATAAGACTAAAGCGATATCGATGATCGAAGTACTTGGCAGAATGTGGGAAATTCCGGGGTAAGGGTCCACTTCAAGAGTGTAACTTCTTACCCAAATATTCACCAAGAGGTGGAATCTGTTTTTTCGTATACCTCGCACGCAATCAGAATTAAAAAAAAGGCACGCTTGAGGAATGACAGTGCTCGAGACCCGAGAAAGTGTGGGGAAAGCCCACGATAAGGATGACTCAGCCGGAGGTCGGATTATTGTGTGCTCCGACACGGGATGCCGGGGGATACCGGTCACATGGGGACCATCGTCATAGGGTGTCCGCGGACTCCGATTTGTCCTGGTTTCAACATAGTTTCCTTGGTTAGCCTTAGTCTCCCGAAAGTTCATTCATCTGTGGAGGTTGGAACGCGGAAAGTGACTTGTGTCGTTAATCTCAGCCCCTTAATCTCGGATTTCGATTTTTGTCCGACATGGCTGAGCCTCTCATTCGGCGGCATCCGCTGCAGAAGCTCTCAAGTCCGTCAAGGGGGATCTCCGCGATGGTTCATGTATGTTTCGTATAGTCGATTATGGCTTCACTGTTGGAAGATGATTGTGGCTGATGAACGCAGTTGATGGGTCTTGCAAGCTTTCTGTGGTCTTTCAAGTAGTAAGTTCTCTGGGCGACTCTGACTCCCATTGGGAGCCTTGAAGTCTACTCGACCGCTAACAAGGCAATATAGCATGCATGAGAACCCCAATATGGCGTATGTCTTCGAGAACAAGTTTTCATATATCTGGCCATGAGAAAAAATACTAATGAGCGCAGAAACCAGGCGTATGGCTGGCATTTTCAGTATCTGACTGTCATTGGGTTGACGTTGTCCACATTAACTTTCCTCGCTGCGCTTCTCGCGGATATCACTTTGTCGCGACGTCTCTTTTTGATCAAGAATTTATTGTCAGTATGCAGCGCGCCGATGGAGGTTTTGATCAGCGTTCTCTATTGGGGACTTCGAGTGGTGAGTGAATTCAGGAAACTTGATCTATTTGATATAGTACTGACAAAGAGCTCTAGATTGACGAGCGCTTGGTCCTACCGGATTGGGCTGTGATTCCACTTCATGCCGGTATGTTATAAAGCAGCTATTGGTATTAATCCACTATACTGACAAAACACAGATATCAGCTTCCACGCGATTCCATCCATTGTGATGTTGATAGACTTGCTGTATTTATCTCCCCCGTGGACCATCACAATTTTCCCATCACTGGGATTGTCTGGGTCCATTGCCTTTGGCTACTGGTTCTGGGTCGAACGATGCTTCCAGCACAATGGCTGGTACCCATACCCAATCTTCGAGCAGTTGCCAACTCCTGGTCGCATTGCACTCTTTTCAATGAGCGCTGTCGTGATGGCTCTGAGTACAGCTACACTCAAGTGGCTGTATGGTCGGATCAATGGATTCGGTGTTCCCATCCCAGCACAGTCTTTCCCTGGACATATCAAGCGAAAGGATGGTCTTTGAATTGTAAAGAGTCTGCTCTGATGAGTTGCTGAAAAAATCGCTTTTGCATTTCCATGGTGTGATATTTTTGTTTGGAATATGCCCGAGACGATATGCAGATACCAGCTTACATAGCTTTAGGTTGATTTTCTCATTTCTTCCAACAATTTTCTTTTGCTCATACTCCCAGTCTATACAATTTTACAGGACATCATGGTGTGATTGTACATACTGGCGGAACATTTGAAACTTGTGATAGCCAAATGAAATCCCTATGGTATAAAACCAACAACTTGAAGAGGAAACTCCATTGGGGCATAAGCCGGTTGATCCTCCAGGGGCCTCCAATCAAGATCAACCTTGGAACGTTCAAGTTCACCCGGCACACCTACTACAGACGTACTAGTACTATGTAATAACTTCAAGTTTAATGTCAGCAGTAGTACTAATAGCTCCAGGGCTTGACTCGGAGCCCTGGAGGTACTAGTATAGGTACACTAATCGAAGCTATGGATTCCGTTCAAACCCTGCACGTGCATATGATCCGAGGTCTACCGCGGCGGTCAACTTTCTGTGACAACGTCCTCACCTCGAAGTTTTAGGGGGTATAGTAAGTCTGTCTTCATGAGGAAATTGAAGTACCGAGGATGAACATTGAAACCGTTGGATTAAACTTTGAAATGCGACCGTTTAACCGAATTCGATGCAGGATTTGCGCCTGGTACGACGGGTTCGGGTTCGGGTTCGGGTTCGTATCCAAGCCGAGCATGTCAGATCATGATGCTATCCATAGTTATAACTTATCTGATCAGAATAAGAGGATCTTCTTCTCCATCTAGAAGGACACTAGGCCATTCATTGAGCCGTGATCGACATGGGCGATCCTGGAAATAGCTCTGAAGAGGGGGTCAAACCAGATCTCTGACAACAAACTAGGCATCCTGATAATGAGAGACATACGGCATTGCGAACGGGTGAACCTCGGAAAGGGTTAAATAGCAGGCGATATTTCTCCTTTTGATGATGTGAAGTTTCTAATATCCATTCTTCTGAACCCAAGTTATAGACAATATGAAGTTTTCTCATATTGCTCCAGTACTTCCCTTTTTGGCCTTTGGCTGTGATGCTTCGAGCGCGTCTGCCAGTGCCAGTGCAGTCTCAACCGGAGCCTTCATCAGTACACCCACAGGGACACTGAAGGTGACAAAGGCAGAGAAATGTGCATGCAAAGCACTTCTCGAGAAATTCCAGAAAGAAGTGATTTTCCCAGGGGAAGCCAACTACACTGAGCAAACAGTGGATAGTTATTGGGATGTACGGGCTGATCTATCACCGGCATGCGTCTTCGTTCCCGAGACGGCAGATGCAGTTGCCGGTGCCATGAAGATAATCAACTCATGCGATGCCCAATTTGCAGTCCGTGGTGGAGGACACATGAATGTGAGTTTGATATGAATCCTTGTCAACGGGGCTGAGATTAGCTAACGGTTTTGGGTAGTACCCCGGATCAAACAACATCGATGGTGGCGTCCTTGTGGCGTTGAGTAGCCTGAACGCTTATACTGTCCACAACGACACAATTGAGGTGGGCCCTGGTCTCAATTGGTATGAGGTTTATGAGGCGTTGACTCCTTACGGACGTGCCGCAATTGGTGGTCGTATGAAAACAATTGGCGTTCCAGGACTCACCTTGATTGGCGGCTTCCACTATTTCAACAACAAATATGGATATGCTATGGACAATGTGGTCAGCTATGATGTTGTTCTTGGCAATGGAACTCAGGTCACTGCCACCAAGACCTCTCATGCGGATCTTTTCTGGGCCCTGAAAGGTGGCGCCAACAACTACGGTGTTGTTACCAAGTTTACCTTGAAGACATACAGTGTTCCAAAGGTCACCACGACTATTCAGGTCTACAACGAAACCTACTTCCCTCAGTTCATTGATGCTATGTGCGAGTCTGCCAAGGTAGACGAAGCGAATCCTATTGCCGCTGGAATGATTGCAACAATCAGTTATAATGCGACTACCAAAGAAGCATCGGCCTCGCTTCTTGGAGTCCAGGAAGGGGCCAGTCTGCCTCCCTCGCAATTTGCCAATTTCACCAAAATTCCAGCAACAGAACGGATCACCAATGTGACCACAATGAATCTGTGGTCTGCAGAGCTTGACTCCCCGAAGCAAATGTTCCGGTATGTATTTCTTCTTCCCTCCTTCCCCTATGCGGGTTCTTGGTGCCTATAAACTAACAAGGAATGAAGTGTCATGTTCTCTCACAAGACAATGAAACCGGACTCCGAGACACTACTTTCCATCTATAAAGCTTGGAAGGCTGCTGTTGATGAGATTTCAGACGTTGAAGGGCTCTATCCAACCATGGTACTCAACGAGATTACTCCATCATCTCTTCGAGTAGCAAAGACCAATGGTGTTGGTAATGTGTGGGGTCTTGAACCTGAGCCACTGATGAGTGAGTTATACTCTTCAATTTGAATATTCTTATCTCAAAATCATAGCTAACATAAACTTTTAGTCTGGCAATTTAGTACTGGGTGGGCCTTGGCTCAAGATGACCTCCGCGTGGAGGCATGGTCTCGCCAGCTTACGGAGCATCTGCACTCGATCAACCAAGAGAAGGGTCTGGCATCTGAATTTGTCTATATGGGCGATGCTGGAGAGTGGCAGGATCCTTTCCTTGGATTTCCACAGGAGAACGTTGAACGTATGAGGGAGATTCGTACTGCTTACGACCAGGATGGAGTCTTCTCTCGCCTGAGTTGGGGTGGATTCAAACTGGGTCTCTGAAAGAAATTAGTTTGGATGTTGAACTGATTGATTTGATAGTCAGAAGGTAGCACATATGTAACTTGAAATATTAGTTTTCTTTTTTGTGGTCTACTAGATATCTCGAAGGGATGGGAATAGCATCGTATGATTCGCAACCTCGGAAAGCGGTATAAAAGGCGGTGAATGCCAACTGGGCAATTGTGTTTTGTCTCTCATGGCCTTAATATACCGCCGTAGCTCATCGCTGTTTAGAATCAATCTCTTGTTTCTTAACTTCCGCAAACCACCCTCCTAGCCAATACTTCCAGCATGTCTGCTTCAGTACTTGGCAGTCGCATGGCTGCCCCTACAATCAAAGCCGTCGCAGCACCTTCACGAATGGTGTTCAACCAATCTGCGCTCCTCAATTCTACTGCCTTCCGTCCGTCGCCGACTGCTATCGAACGTCATGTCCGACCTACCTCCCTGCTCCAGCGCCCAGGTGTGCGCATGCAGTCAACCTCCGCTACTCCAAAGGATGACGTGAAACTGGACTGGAACTCTTTCTTCAAGCTTCGTGCTTCCCGCCGCCGTTACTCTTTGGCCTCCTCTGTCGTGAGCTCTCTGGTGAGCACTACTGTTGGTGTGCAGGTACTGTCATCTCAGGATCTGGAATCTCTGGGTGCTCAGGTTATGGGCCTGGACCCCTTCGTCGTCCTGGGAATGGCAACAGCTGCTTGCGGTGCTGCTGGATGGCTTGTCGGCCCAGTTGTTGGAAATGGCCTCTGGGGTCTGGTTTACCGTCGATTCACACCCTCTGTTGCAATTGTAAGCCCACCATGCTTTCTATATCTCTTTTGTTGCTACCAAATGAGAAAATCGCTAATCCTCCTTATAGAAAGAGAAGGAATTCTTCGATCGCATTCGCCGATTCCGTGTTGACCCTTCAACCAACTCCATCGCAAACCCCGTCCCCGATTACTATGGCGAGAAGATTGGAAGCGTGCAAGGATACCGCCAGTGGCTTAAGGACCAGCGAGCCTACAACCGCAAGCGCCGCAACTTCATTGCTTAATTTTCATACCTAAAATCTTCCCTTCACACTGTTTTGTCAATACTCGCCTTTGGTCAAGCCTGGCTATTTTCTTTTCTTGGTATGGATATGGATCGGTGTTCTGTGTTTTTATCTTCTTACCTCATTAGCGGACTATGCGATCTGCGGTGTTATATGTGATTCAAAATAACCTTGATAGCACCATCACCTACCATTATTAAATGAAACTGATCAAAAATTTCAATCCTGGCCTCGGAGTGTTCTGGGGAGTGGACGACACTATACTATAGAATTGGAGAAATTCTCTCTGCTTTCACTGTTGGCACAATGATAAGATTCACAAAATACTTGAAAGTACTGTGCTTAATAGCTACACGATCATTACAGCTTCGATGCTGGCTTGGCCTTGGGGCTTCGGCCAGTGTCCACCTCAGTCCACCAAGGCATATGCGCAGGAACATCATCATCCAAATTGCCACTAAAGTTTGGCTTGCGCTTCTCGAAGAAAGCCCCGACTCCCTCCTTCTGATCTCTGTATTATAGTCAGTCTCATTTTTCCACTTTCTCGTTCTCAATATACCATAGAGAAGGCAGCCGAATAAAGCACTTACTTTGATCTGAACATATGATAGATGTTCTTCGATTCTATCAAATGAGCCATCTCAGGCGAACCTGCATCATGCCACATCATAGCCCGATTGAGGTATGATGCAGTCGGGCTGACATTCTCAGCAATTTCCGTAGCCAATTCCAGAGCTCGAGGTAGAACTTGAGAGGACTCGGGCATGATCTCATTGAACAGGTCCCCGAAATGTTTGGCTGTAGGTGGGAACACGCCTCCTGTGCTAACCAGGTAACTAGCATTCGAGTGACCGATCAGACGAGTTAGGAAGAAGGATGAGCATGCTTCCATTGTGATTCCTCGGCGCCCAAAGACGAATCCATATTTGCCCTTCGCGTAGCCAATTCTAATGATATCGTCAGTTTTGTTCAGTTCAAAGTGACTGATGACACTTACCGAATAATTGTAGGAAGAGTCATCGTCATGCCTACACCAACTGCTGAGCCTTGCATGGCTGCAATAGTTGGCTTGCGGCAATGATGAATAGCAAGCGACACGCGTCCTCCCCTAGAATCGTTGTTTTAGCAAAGAAGCCCCTTTTAGAAGTTGAGAAAGAACATACCCATCGCGGTGATCAGCTGGTCTCTCATTGCCCAGGTGTCGAGTAAATCCAATATCGAGATCTGCTCCAGCGCAGAAGGTCTTGCCAGCGCCTGTCAAGATGATTACCTTGACACGCTCATCCACGTCAAACAAAGGGAACAGCTTTTCGATATCTTCAACCATGTTACCAGTGAAGGCATTATGATTAGCGGGACGGTTCAATGTGACCACTACCACGGGTGTCACCGTTGGTGAACCCGCTGGATGATGCTTCACGATAACATGCCCTGTTGTTGGGAATGTCTCATATGAGGCTGGAAGGTCTAAGGGGCTGGGGTCGAAAATCATGGTGGACACAGAGAAGATGTGCGAGGAGAGGCAGATGAAGGGAACTTGATGAGAAGAATCTGAATTGATCCACCTGATCAATGTTTATATAGTAATGTTCAGATTTATGCAATTTCAATTCCTTTGATTACTATTCTGGTATAAAATCATGACCTCGGCTCGGTGTCCACGGCTGTTGACATTGCGGGGAAGCCTGAGTGGGGGACTAATTCCTCGGATTCGCACTAGCACTTCAAGTTTAAAAAACTGATCGCATTACTATAGATGAATAAAGACATCAATTTTGTCACGGTCTGAAAGATTCGAATGTCATATACACGTCTCTGATTGAATGATGCTTATTCCGTTCACAACATAGAAGCTTAGGAATGATTGAGCTTAGATGAGAGAGATGGTGGAAACATAGCTCTAGTATCGATGGAGTAGTACGCTAGATCAATTGAGGTCTAAACCTGTACCTGACATGGACTCTCTACATCTTGTACGTGGAACTTGAAGTCGTAACTTCATTCGGACTAGTAAAATTGTACTAGGAGTCTAATATCATAGTGGTTAGATGACTGCCTTCAAGCTCAGATCTGGTAACTTCCAGCTCCAAAGTATGTATGCGTATCTACTACACTTCTCCAGAGGTCGGGAGAGTACTTATGGAGGTGAAAATCCTCTCCCAATGACGTGGTGCCAAAGTCTTCTATTTAGTAAGACAGCTTTCAGTGCTCTGATATTGGATCCTGAAGCAATACTGCCGAGGTGAATGACCCTGAAAGGGTTATTTTGTGTTCTAAGACTCATCTTATGGTGATATGAGGCAGTTAGAGGAAATGAGAGCAACTAGGACTATGCTTTCAATGTTCGCTTTGAAACCCTTTGAGGCTGGAGTCACTGCCTGCACATCTGTTGAAGAAGGGAGGACGATAGGTATTGGTGAGTCGAAACCACCGTTACCATCCTGAATGCTGGATTTACCTTTTCTTGTGCTATAAACAGGGACATTTTAGCAAGAAAACCGTTCTATCTCGACAATTGTCGTATACCAAAAGGGAATATCAGATCAATCCCGATCCGGGCGCATGACCTCATCGGATGATGCTTGGCGTTGACAAAGATTTCCACACTGTGAGGCTGCGACCGTCCAGTGGAAACACACAACCGTGTACTGACTCGGAACTCTTTATCTGATCTCAATTCCACAAAGAATCCCTTCTTCTTTCTCATCTTCGGTCAATCTTTGAACCAGATCAGCATACCTGGTCACGAGGCGGAACCGAATCTGCCCGTGTCTCCCCCACTTTCTAGTCGAGCTTGAGATCCCTCCTCCTCGATCGCTTAGATCACATCAACATGAGTGGCCGAAATATCTCATATGGCCGTGGTGGCGCCGGTGAGTAGACTCGAAACCCCTTCAGGAAGATTGAATCGCGCCTAACATTCCATTGTGCGCAGGCAATATCTCCCGCCAACAGACCCCGACCACACCCAAAGACCTCGTCACCCCGACAATCAAGCAGGAAGTCTATACTACCGGTCGCGGAGGATCAGGGAATATGGTCCAAAATGACCCGGAACGACCGGAGATCGCTCGGGAGAGTCAAGACGTTGAGTCTCCTCCACTGCGGGCGCAGCAGATTCCCCACCATACAGGACGAGGTATGTACGCGAAATATGGAGCAGGTCGAAATCATTTCAAGAAACAAGAACCACGATAATTAACCCATCTGGTCTCGATAGGAGGTGTCGCCAATGCCTATATTCCTACTGCCGAAGAGGAAGAGCGAGCACGCTTGCAGGAGGCTGAACTCATGCGTGTGCGTACTCAGGACAAGGATCGCATCAAAGAAATCGAACACGAACGACAAGAACTGCGCCATCAATCCCCTGCCAGTTAATCAGCGACACCATAGACTCGATAGACTGAGGGCATGGAGTGGAGTTCCCTAGCGTTAGCGGTATCGTTTCCCTGGAGTCACAGAAGGGCATTCGCTATTTTTTCAATCATTTCGATCGTGTTTCCAGGGACAATTTGGAAGACAAAACTGCCAGAAGTACTGCAGGCAGTACGGAGAACGACTTTAATAAGTTTATAATGCGGGGTTGTGGTAGGGTTTCTTCCTTATCTCTTCATTATTTTCTTTTTTTTTTGCTCATTATTTTTCTTTTGTGATTTGGTCATTTTTTCCCCTTATCTTTTCCCCTTTTATCATGTACAATGGCCAGATCTGCGAAAAGGGGCTGGCGCATGGTGGATTCTATTTATTTTATTTTTATTTTTATTTCCTTATCAAGACAATTTTGATTCTTATGGTCTAATGTTCTCTTAACATTCAATGTTGCTAATTCAGTGGAAAAGATAACCGCTATGAATAGAATTTCTAATGACACGCTCTCATGATCTCGTTATTTACAACTGGCGTACCTACGGCCTGGTAAATGATTCGTAATAGGTACGCATGCACAGAAACAGATTGGTCGCTTTTGTCATGTTGATAGCAAAATCACCCGGTCGCAATGCATGTCGAATCCTCCATCGGTCAATCTTCTTGCTTCCCACATGCTGCACATATGATATGGGACATGAACCACACCGATAAAACATTTCGCTCATCGAAGAGCTTCACAGAGTTTGTGTAGCCTCATATGCATCTTCTCATGCAGGAAGAAAAACCCCCATGGCATCGGCAGGCCAGCTGAGTACCTCATGCCATTCACGATCCAATTTCTCCACGATTTTGTTGAAAACGCGGAGTCCCCAATCTCCCATCCACCAGGAATCTCGTAGGTGATGCAGTACAACTGCATAATGAGCGAGTATGGCCAGGGCGAAAGGCTCGTGTGCAGCTACCAGCTCCGAAAATCGAACAGGGATACGAAAACACCAGCAAAATGCAAAGTCCTTGGGTTCACCTCCATTCATTAATTGTTCCAGGGAAGTACCCAGGTGGTCGATGGTCTCGGTATATATCTGTTTCTCATGCCTGGGGTCTCGAAGGGCCTCGGTCTCATTCTGTTGACGTAGGCATAGGATCACAAGTCGAGACATATCAGGCATTGTTGGCCTTGTCTGATCAGGTCGAACTAATGCATGGAGTTCGCCAGATGCCACCCGCTCAACATTTGATAGCATGGCGCCGACAAGCCATCGTGTCATTTCGGATACCTCCAGGAACTCATGGAGGACATCGGATTCTTCTTCTGTATCTTCGATGTCGTCATAGACCAGGCAGTATGCAAAGGAAAATACGATCAAAGCGCAGCATAGTGCGAAATGGGCATTGCATTGCGAATCGGTAAGATCTTGTGTTGTGTCAAGTTCAACTCCCGTGAAAGCGTGACTGTGATGCTCTCGTGCTAAAACCAGATACCGCCATTTCCGATCTGGTCGAGTGCTACTCCCGGCTACCTGTAGTGCTGATAAGGCGAGAAGTCCATGTCGCAATGGTGTAAATCGCAATGATAGTTGTGGAATGACAGTCTGCCATAGAGCTTCTGCTGCACGATCTCGAGCCATGGCTCGATATGTGGTGGTGCACCAGTGCATCATGAGCTCCAGGTCCTGCAGACCTAGTGTCTCCTCCGAGGCCATATCAAGCGGTAGACCACTGGAGGTCTTATCTTTCTTTGTCATGTGAGTCGATCGTAGCTTCAGATTGTCCATTGCTGGCGGAGACGAGGGAATAGATGTAAATGTGGATGAGATATTTGAAGCCGGTGTGATTGACGGTGCGTTATCCAGTTGAGTCAGACAAGGTCGAAAGAATTGGCGACCTGACACCTTGTTTTGATCGAGGCACAGAGCAAAGCTCGGCTCGGAGGACTAGATGTGGTAATAGTCAGAAATTCAACGTTTGCTAGTAAACGAGAGGTGGGGTCACGATGCATGGAGCTATGGGCGCCACGGCATCGCACGGAGGTCCAGGGGAGTCATGAGCATGCCAGCTTCATACGAGTAAGCTTTCAGAAAAGGGCGAGAATACGTACCTGTGGTTCGCACTTGATACTCAGTTGTTGGACTTGCTTCGGGTTTGTTGAACAGTCAGACATTCTCCAGTGCGACATGTAAGTTGGTATGACTTTTCCTCCAGATTTGTAAAGAGCGTCTTTCCAAATGTTTAAAAGATCTATAAATGAGGGATGCAAGACGTAAATGAGATGAAAGCAGAAGAATGATCTCGCCCCGAGCAAATCCTATGCTGGGGCGAGGTGGGATTGACAAGGCCAGCTGAGTACTATATGATATGATTCCATGCTACCTGTTGAAATCGGCAAGTGGACACATGAAGATTCATTATGAAAGGAAAGAATGGAGCGAAAATAAAATAAAAAAAGGACTGATATATCCCGAATTGGAAAATGCACTGGCAGCTCTATAGTAGAAGTGACATGATCCACAACTCCACTGTGTTAATACATTGCCAGCTCAGTCTGCGAGTGGTGGCAATATTTGGAGACTCGTGGCATAAACAAGCGGTAAGTCACCAATCAAATTCCTGTTCATAGGATCTCGGTTCTGATCAACATACACCATTGAAGACCCACGATGGAACCATTGGCAATGACTCTCTCTTGCTGGTTCTTGATTTTAGATAGTGCAGCACAGTCCACCACACCCAATTTTGATCTCCACCAAGAATCCGCTGGGGGCCAGAAAATAGAAAGAAAAAAGAAAAGCAAAAAAATGAACAAATTGCGGCTTCTCCACTTTGTAACATCGATGTACGATATTATAGGTCGAGCCTATCCGCATTAAGTGTCTTGCTGAGCCATGCGTTTTCCCAATTAGGGCAAACGCAACATGGTCCATGCATGTTGGTCACAATTGATAGGTTACAACAGTTACAACCATCTTGAATCTGCTCCACACATGCAACATTTGAAGGGTCTTCCGTTCCTCCTGGTGTTAATTCCACTGGGCTCCTGATCTACACATTCTCTCTAGGGATAATGAGGATAATTTGTGCATAAGGTGGATCATCGCTATGCCGTGAATGCCGATTCACGCCTTAAGTGATGACTTGATTACGCGTCCTCCTGCAATGTGATATCCTCCAGCCCAGCCTCGTACAGTGCTTTGTGTCTAAGCGCTAGACCTATATTTCAAGTCTGAGAGTTGATGAAGGTTCGCGATGTTGGATTGTCATCTGGCGAATTAGCACTTTTTTTTTTAAAAAAAAAAAAAGAAAAAAAAAAAATTACTCTTTCTCCAGGGCTCTTCTCCCCTAAATATCTAGGATTCGAGGGATCAGAAGGATACATAATACAAAAATCTGGGCGATTCTAATATCCTTCTGGAACAAGTCTAATATTTCTTTTTCCGGGCTGCATCTAGAGCTTGGTGAGGCTGCGTCACTGACGGGCGCCACGGCCTGGGGCCTCGCATCCGAGTGCCCTGCTTTTCCCCAATCCAGCTAGGCGCGATCCCTTAGTGAGTCCCCCGGGTGAAAAGGGGGCCCTGGGGGGCCTCATCTTTCTTTTGTTTTCTTTGCCATCGATGTCTCCCTATCACAACATGATAATTAACGCTGACTGAGCGGAACGGCATTCTCGATTTTCCGTCCATCTAATAAGCATCTAACGCGAATGCACACTTCCCTAAAGGGGAAATCAGGCCCGCGATCTGGCCCAATACACCGCTGCAATTGGCACCAGATGCACCAAGTATCTCCAGATAGTGCCGAGAAGCACTCTTATTCGGAAATACCTGTTGGGAATGGTATCCATTTTGCGAGTCATTCGGCTTGATCACTATATGAAAAGGGCTAAAAGCCCGAGGCCCCTCAAGCACTGCAGTGTTACTGCGTTACTAATTTCAAGTTATAATGAACTTAGGAGCCCCCATCGGCACCTCTCTGCCGTCACCCGTGCGTCCATGCATCTATGCGCTTTAGTGCTATTTAGCCCAGAGCTCTTACCAAATTTGCTTATACGCACGTGCGCTCTAACGTTCAAGTCCTGGCTCGAGCGCTGGACTGGCGTCGCTGTGGCGTGACTTAGCTTCGCATCACGGGCAGCCGATCGGTGATTGACGAGACCAGTCTATCCATGCAGCCAGCCAAAAATGTCCAGTGACTCGGACTTTTTAATGCTACAAGAATCTCTGCAAATTAAGCTAATTAAGCTTTTAACCGCAACGATCAAAGGTTGAATCTGACTTGATACTCATCTGTGCTCAGTATGTGTTGAAGGCCTTTTGTCCCTCCAGAGCTCGAGGTTATGCACATGTGCATATATTTCAGGATCTCCGCTTATGGTTGCTACTAGTATGATTTGAGTACACATGTGCAGCACTCCGGTTCTGTGAAAAGAGACTAAACAAGTTTAGAACCCGGTCGGTTGTTATGGGTTGAGTAAGAGTATATTGAAGTTCAAATGACTACTTATTAATAATATAGCTGCTCTAGGATACCTAAGTATCAACCTCAGCTCGAATGAGCTGAACGTTCAGGTGATATTTCATTTATGGCTCAACTTGAAGCCTGAGCCGACTCAGTCTCTCACTGCCGAAGGCAAGGACTTGGTATGGAGATTCAGGTATTGTCGGACTCCAGAAGACCTGAAGCGAGCTTCAACCAAATTGAAGGCGCAATGATGGGGAATCGCGACAGGCTATGGCGTATTGCCCAACTGGATGGAAATCAATATCAACGATACGTCGGAATTTGGAATATTCTCGATTCCACCTTCGACAGCCCACCAGTGCTCTCCTCTACTGTGGCAAGGTTGTGCAAGGCCGATAATGAGGAGCATCTCCTTTATCTGCTGCAATTATTGCAGGCGTTGAAGTATGAGAAAAGTTCTTCTGATAAGGCGAATGACGCTGCTCCGAGTCGTTACTCTTCGCTTACAAGTTTCCTGATTACACCTTCTTTAAGCTTGATTATGAGAGTGTGCTTCAACTGAGAAGCTAAAATATCTACCTCACACACTGGCATCTCTCACTCTGCCTTCCGCAATATCGATATAGTTGCCGCCGATCTCAGACGGGTACCCATACCATTCTGGCTGAAGCAAGAATTTCAGCGCGCCACGGTCGCAATCATTCTAGTGACTTCGAGTATACGTAGAGATGATAAACTGTCGTCATGAGCCATCCGGATGGCATTTCAATTCAATCTGAGGTCGCCTAGTTTAACTAAAATGTGTCTTTCTCAGCTTGTTGAGACCTAATGACGGTCGCAGTAGTCCAACTGGAAGGTTAGGCGTGGGAAAATCCTCACCCTCAAAAACTTGAGAGAAACCTTTCTTCTCTGAATCAGATTTGGGTATTGCAATAAGAAGCGAAGTTGCATTTATTTAATGTTGATGTGGACATCTGGATGATCATTCAATGCATAAATAGGTGGATCTGGCCAGTCCCACTAATCGTTATACACTAAAGTACGAGGCAGATACATTATCTGGGGTAATTTGACGCTAATTTTAGTCTTAACTTGAAGTACCTAGAATAAAAAATGGCCCAGATCTGAATCAGGAAAAGAGAAATCACAAAGATGAATGAATACTGAATAATGAATAATGAAAAACCGGAGTTGGACCTTGGAAACTTGCGTTGACACTAAGAACCTTGATTTGGGCCGAGACTCCACGCGTCAAGTATAAAGACCTGCTCTTAGAACCACATTTCAACCCTCAACAGAACTTGGATTCATGAAAGATGAAATCGAAAAATCGAAGAGATTCAAGATATCGAATTAACATTGAACATACGAGTATCCTGCGCTGCCTTGAATTGCGAGTTCGATGATATCAGTGGAAGATGACTTGTGTGGCTGAAGTCTCCACTCAAAATAGATTAAAAATGATGAAGCGATCGATCATGATCTCATCCGGCCGAGGGATGTCGGGGTCATTGCTCGATTCTCTCCCCCATGTGGCGGTTAACAAGGTGACCCTTGTCATTTCATTATATGGCGTGTACTGGTCTGCCAAGTTTATTCTCCTGGCATAGTACAAGGTACACCGACAAGGTACCCCGACCGAGTATTTCACCAAATAGTATCATTGGCAGACTGAAGAGAGTTATGCGATTCAAGTTCAAGCTGCTCTAGGATTGTCACTCATTTTTCAGAAGACTCATAGTCAACTGGTAGTGTGGTGCTTGGGTTAATGTTTGTAGTAGATTGATCACTGTGACTGTCAGATTCAGCCGCGTTGCACTGTCCAACAACCGGACCTCTACTGATGTAATGATGACCCATGATTATCGCCTCATAGTACATTTCATGAAATTGTGCTGCACGTTCGACGTGAAGGCTGAAAAGTTGACCAAACAAGTTTCACGATTTCAAGTCATCAGCCACACCACAGGTACACAAGACGGTAATTGATAACACTCTACGAGGAGGCAAATTACACCGCAGTATGGACAAGTGGACAAAGCGCAAGATATTGGATACTCGCTTCTTATTTGTCCAGGCGTGTTTTATCCAAATTGTGTGGCCAACTTCCAAGGTTGTTTCCATGGTTCAACGCCTAGACCAGTCATAAGTGCCTGGTTAATATGGGAAACTTCCCCTTCGTATACCCTTCTCTTCAAAATTGGGAATAAAATGTGAAAGTAGAGTTATGTGAACTTGCGATGAGGGATATTGGAGGAGATTGAGACAAAAGAGGATGAATACATACCACAACCTCTGTATCATCCATGGATGTATCTATGTTGTACACCTTGGAATGCACATGTGCCGTAATCAATAGATAATTCTCCTAGAAACTATCATTCTTAGAACTCTCATGCAACTCTACTTATTCCTCCGCGTCATGTTATACAGTACTCCACATCCTCCAATATCTGTCACACGGGATCCATAAGCTCATTCGCCCATCATCGGGCTGGACACAGGGATCGTCCATCTGGCGACACGTTTTGATCCAACGCCGAGCTGCCAGACCCACCATGATGATGCGGGAAGCGTTAACTGATCGGTTATGGGTACATGGTGGCTCCAGAATCCACTCTCCATTACGATTTTGCCCCGTTGCACCCTGCAGAAGCTTTGGGATCGATCTACCTTTTGCATAGCAGGGATTGGATGAGGATAAGATGAACGATGATATCAATACCCATGACGTAGTAGCGTTTCTACATCAATTCAGGTTCATACTTCAGTTCCTGGATACATCGCTGGAGGTATATAGCCAGCCTAGTTCACGATCAACTTGAATGATATCAGAATTCCATTATTTCATTCAAACACTCACCAGGCCATTCCAAAATTCTTTGAAATTTCCTGTTCCTACTTTCATCTCTTAATATCTTTTGCATTAGTCCGAAACTTTAGCTATTTGGTCTACGCTATTGTACTACTCCTACCTTTTTATCTCAACTTGAACAATTTGAATTACGAACTCCCAAAACATCACGAAACATCACAGTCTCTTTCAAGTCTGAGATCTATCTGATCAAGAATCATTCAATACTCCAACACTAGTTATCATCAACCAGTCTTACTGCCATCAAATACGAAGAATCCAATCGCATCAAGATGTCATCTCCCGCAGTGAGCAAAGCACCCCCCAAACTCGGTTCCAAGGCCGGAACCCCTATCAAAACAAGAAAAGGCTCCGGTTCCAGTGCCGCCTCCAAACCCAGTGTCACTAACAGCCCCAAGGCTGTTAAGAAGACACCCACCCGCAAGCTCGCTACCAAGGACCCCAAACCGATTCAAGATGATATCGACGAGCAATCCATCCCCGAAACACCTTCTCCCAAATCCAAGAAGAAGTCCATCTCCTCTGAACAGCGTCGTCCTATCTCCCCTCGCGATGATGCTGTTTCTGCTTCTGGTTCCGCCACTCCACTGAGAGCCGCCTCTGGTCTTACTGGTAAGGTCAAGGGCCTTGCTGGAAAGGCAAAGGATACTGTTCAGAATGGAGCGAAGTCTATCTCTCAGGCTATTCCCATTGACCTGTCTGCCTTGACTGGTCTCCGTGTTGCAGATGGTGGAAGGATCTTTGGTAAAAATGGAAACCCATTGGGTGAAGTGGTGGAAGGTGATCCTGATGACCTCGTTGGCCAGACTGTTGGTGAGGAGGGTGAGATCATCGATGAGGAAGGTGACTTGATTGGTCGTGTCGATGTGCTGCATGATGCTGTTGATCAAGCTCAGAACCTTCCAGATGAGGCTCAGTCGAAGCTTGGGGATGTTGAGGATCTGGTCACCGATCTTGCTCAGCTTGATGGTCTACCCGTCTCTGATGGAGGTGTTATCAAGAACTCCGCTGGTCATATTGTTGGCAAGATCGTTGAAGGTGATCCAGAGGACTTGATCGGCTACACCCTAAATGAGGCAGGTGAAATTGTCGACGACGAAGGTGATGCCATCGGTCGTGCTGAGTTGATTCCTCTGGAAGAGCAAAAGGCCGCCATTGAAGATGCTGTTGGTGATGCGACCGACCAAGTTGATGGCGTCAAGGAGGATCTTGACGACGAATTTGAAGACGCCCATGACGACCTACCTCTCGATAACGCGAATGACGCCCTAGATGATGTCGAGGATGCTGCAGATGACGTGGCCGATGAGGCTGAAGACGCCGTGCCGGAAGAAGTTGACCAAGTCAAGTCAACTGCCGAAGATAACATTCCCGATGTCGACCAAGCCAAATCAACCGTCGAAGACAATGTCCCTGACGTCGATGAAGTCAAGGAGACCGCTGAAGATGCTGTTCCTGATGTCGATGAAGTCAAGGAGACCGCTGAAGATGCTGTTCCTGATGTCGATGAAGTCAAGGAGACCGCTGAAGATGCTGTTCCTGATGTCGATGAAGTCAAGGAAACTGCCGAAGACGCTGTTGACGAAGCTGATATCAATCCCGAAGAAGCTCTGAACGACGCCGATGAAAACTTGAATGTTGAAGAGATCGCTGAAGACATTGAAGAAGCCGCTGAGGATGCCGTCGACCAGGTATCTCGGCATATCCCAACCCTTGATACTCTAGAAGGCCTGAAGTGCAACAAGCGCGGATACGTCATCGATCAAGCCACTGGCAAGCCTGTTGGTGAAGTTATCGAGGGCGATCCCAAGAAGCTGTCGCGTGTTGGTGCCACTCTTGATGAGAAGGGTCAATTCTGGGATAACCGAGGCAATGTCATCGGTAAGGTGAAGGCCCTTCCAGTCGAAGATGACAAGGACGAGGAGGGACCCTTCGCTGGTCTTGAAGGCCTCGTCGTTGGCCAAGATGGCTGGATCGAAGACGAAAACCAGACCCGCGTCGGAAAGCTGATCGAAGGCGACGCGAAGAAGCTTCTTGGTCGTGGTGTTGACGAGGACGGTGAAGTCCTTGACCGTCATGGCTCTGTCATTGGACGCGCAGAGCGATACGAAGAGCCCGAGCCTGAGCCTGAAGAGGAGGAGCCTGTCGACGACCTCTCCATCCTCAATGGATTGAGATGTAACAAGGCTGGCTATGTCATCGGACCCGAGGGGTTCCCCATTGCCCGCGTTGTGGAGGGTAATCCCAAGGAACTTGCTGGCAAGAAGATCGAAGATGGCGAAATCTACGATGGCAAGAATGTTGTCGGTCGCGTTGAACTCATCCCTCAGGATGAACTTGAGAACAAGCCTGAAGGGCCATTCGCTGGCTTGGAGAGCTTAGTTGTCACAAAGGATGGCTTTGTGGAGGATGAAGAAGGTTCTATCGTTGGAAAGCTCATTGAAGGCGATGCAAAGAGACTTCGCGGTCGCGCTGTTGACGAGGACGGCGAAATCACTGACAAGTACGGCAATGTCAAGGGCCGTGCTGAGCCTTATGAGCCTCCTGAGGAGGAAGCTCCCGCCGAGGAGGATCTGTCAATTCTCGAGGGCAAGGTTGTCAACAAGTCCGGTAATGTCGTTGACCCTGCTACCGGTGCTGTCTTTGGACGAATCACCGAAGGTGACAAGCGCCTGGCCGGTCGTAAGGTCGATGGCAAAGGTCAGATCTGGGGCGACGATGGCAAGGTCATTGGTCGTGCCGAACTTATCCCTGGCGGTGAGCAACATAAATCGGAAGGTCCATTCTTCGGCTTTGAAAATGCTGAAGTCGGTAAGGATGGCGTTGTCACTGACGCTGGCCGAATCATTGGACGTCTGATTGAGGGCGATGCCAAGCGCTTGCTCGGTCGCAAGGTAGATGAAGATGGTGATGTCGTGGACAAGAACGGCAACACTATCGGCAAGGCCGAGCGATGGGAGCCTGAGGAGAAGGCTCGTGATATCAACCCAATGTCTGGTCGCAAGGTCAACAAGGCTGGTGAAGTCCGGGATGCTGATGGAGAACTCATTGGCAAATTGACCTCCGGAAATGTGGCTACTTTGGCTGGCAAGACCATTGACGATAACGGATATGTTGTTGATAATGAGGGCAACAAGATCGGCGAATGCACTCTGCTTGAGAACATT
The DNA here is from genome assembly GCA_039634405.1 of Penicillium herquei. Lineage (NCBI taxonomy): Eukaryota > Fungi > Ascomycota > Eurotiomycetes > Eurotiales > Aspergillaceae > Penicillium > Penicillium herquei. The sequence continues at coordinate 500,322 of CP098387.1, read as the reverse complement.
CCCGAGGAAGAGCCCGAGGAGGAGCCTGAGGAGGAGCCCGAGGTGGAAGAAGAAGGCCCATCTCCAGAGGAGCTTGAAGCCCGGGCTAAAGCTGAACATGATCGTCAGCTGGCGGAGAAGATGATCTCCATTCTTCGACAGACCTTGGATCAGGTTAAGCCAATCTGCGATCAGATCACTGATGTATGTTACCCACCAAGCCTATGCATGGAGACTCCAGGATAGATGCTAACGTTGTTCTCTAAAACAGAAAATCGAAAAAGCCGACCGCACACCGAAGGACGAGCTAGACGAGGAGAAGCTTGTGAAGGATGTCAAGCCCCTTCTCGAGAAGGGAGGCCAGATTCTCCAGGAGTGCAATGGTGCAATCCGTGCCCTTGATCCCGATGGTCGTATCGCAGCAACAGCCAAGGCTCGCGCTTCCTCGCGTGATGCTACTCCGGAAGAGAATCAACTGGCTGACCTGCTGAAGACCTTGACTGAGACCGTTGTGACAACGATCGATAAGGGAAAGAGACTTATTGCAGACATGCCTCATGCCAAGAAGAAGCTCAACCCCCTTTGGGGCCTACTCTCTGAACCACTGTTCCAGATCATTGCCGCTGTTGGACTTCTGTTGAATGGTGTCTTGACTCTGGTTGGCCGTCTCTTGGATGGTTTAGGCCTGGGTGGTCTTCTTAATGGCATCCTGGGAGGATTGGGATTGGATAAATTGATCAGTGGATTGGGACTGGGCTCGCTGACAGATGCGCTCGGTCTGGGTGGAAAGTAACGATTCAATCATGATGTTCTGACGTTAATCTTTGTTTCATTTTCTATCTTTTTGTGGCCTCTTACAATTGATGGCTTTTGGTAATTTTCTGGTTGATTTTTATGTTTTTTGGGTTCAAGTTAAATGCGTGCCTGTTTCAAGTTCAAAATGTTGGTTGGTGCACATGTCCAAGTTCAATGTTCAGTGTTTGGTTTGATGTAGTATCTATAGTACCTAATACCATCATACTGTGATTTCCAAGATATCTCTCATTGGTATTTCAATGCAGATTCGGACTCGGAGTCATTGATCTCATTTAATCCTCCCGACCTCGGGAGGTCACTGCCACTGGCAGTGGTACTAAGCCTTCAGGAACATTACTCACTGCCCAGGTGTATATACGCGTGAAATATACATGCACTGAACGATAGACTTGATTTCAGGCAGTTACTACAGATGCAGCGTCAATATATATCAGTGATAGACTATGTACCCTACCTACCTGGTAACACAGATAAACTCCATACTATTTTGAGTCTTATCGCCTCAGACTCGGACTTCTATAACTAGTTTATATCTCTATGATCTATATGATGATCTCTTCAATGTTATTTGCATAAGCCGCGATAAGCTGATAAGGGCTTATCTTATCTGCTTATCGACGGAACCTTCACGCGGAAAGCGTCGGTTAATTGAGGCCCGCACCCAATCTGCCGTGTCTTCCCCTCCAAAACATCCACACTCACCAGGCACCATACGGCCTTTTTTAGTGCTAACTCCAATCGCCTGATTCATCCATTTGAATCGGACCGGCGCGGCTGATAATGGATGCAAGGCCGTCCCGCCCGGATCGGCCGTATCAGCGCACATACAAGGCCTGCATTCCTTGTCGGCAACGCAAGGCTAAGTGCGATTTGGGTACCGGCCCAGATGGATTACCGATCGGCCCACCCTGTGCTAGATGTCGAAGAGAAATGAGAGATTGCGTGTTCCCTGAGAAGCGGGCCTGGGAAAGGTCCCGCAAGCGTGGTTTGTTGATCCTAGAATCCACCCAGCTTCTCGCCTTTGCTCACCGTTTATGCAGGTCGATCAATAGACGCCGAAGATCAGATATCTCCAGGAGCAGACCAGGTACTCCCTGAAGCATCCTCAGATGCGTCCAGGAAAAGGGTTGTACATCCAGACCAGTCACCTTCCCAGTATCCAGGGTCCAGTCCCTTTCAACCTGGCTGGCCTCCCAGTGGTGCACGTTCTGCTTCCCTTCAACATGACCGGGGTTCTCACATCGGCATCAGCCCAAGGGCGACAACGGAAATTTTGAGCCATGGGAATCATGGATCGCCATATGCCAACAAGGATCATCGGCATCTCTCTAATTCAAGTTTGACCAACTCCATGATGCGAACTGTTGTTGCGAGTGGAAATGATGCCTTGAATATTCTATTCGAGGCAGCCACAGCCCAGAACCAAGAGGATAATGCAATACATGAACCTAGCCCATCAGGTGGTGATCATTCAAAGAATGGCCATTCGACGATGCAGGAACGAAATACATCGCGCAACTATGAAAGCCCAATACCTTTCGAGCCTGTCCCGCGTACTGCACATCCAGTAGAACTAGCCGACACAAGGCCAAATACTCTGGACATATGGGAAGCATGTCGCTTTGTCAGAATGGGCTGGTTCACAGCCCGAGAGGCAGTGACCTTCATTGACCTGTAAGTCTAGATCATTGTGTCTATCTCTCTGTCTGGCTTCAAAATAAATCCGAGCTCGTGTACTGACAATGAATAACAGCTTCTTCAAAAATATGTCTTGCTTGTCTCCCATTCTCACCGACTTTTATGCTGACCACCAAAATCATTACCTTCTTATCAGCCGGGAGCCCGTCCTTTGCTGTACCATTCTCATGATCTCTTCTCGCTATCATATTTTGCCAGGGGCTGGTGGAGAGTCGCGGAATTTTTTCATTCACCACCGACTCTGGCAACATTGTCAGCAGTTGACGATGCGGCTAATCTTTGGACAAGAGAAGTCGACAAAGTCCAAAGTTAGAAGTCTCGGCACCGTTGAGGCATTGTTGTTGATGGCAGAGTGGCACCCGCGATCATTGCACTTCCCACCCGAGACGGATGGGTGGGATGATGACTTGATTTCTACACCACCGAAAGTTTCGGGCGCTAGAGATTCCAGTGACCGATCTGCGAATAGATGGCTTGAGGATATGATTGAACCATCGAGAAGGTCTGACCAGATGTCGTGGATGCTACTGGGCTGTGCGCTCTCTCTTGCACACGAACTAGGCATTTTTGAGACAGAGGAAAACGAGTCTCCAGATGATGATGTACAATGGAGAGAACAAATGGCTCTTAGGCGCCAGCGAGTGCAGCGATTGCTGTATGTCTATATCAACCAGCTGGCCTGGCGCATTGGGTGCATGTCGCCAATTCCCCAATCGCTCAATCATGCTGTTCTAGGCGGGCGTAAGCCACGAGGCTTGAGTCAACCTGGGAGTACTTGGCTAGTTTTCATGGACTCTTGGATTGAACTTACAAAGTTGGCACAATCAGTCACGGATATGTTCTTTCCGTCAGCTAAGTTTGCACGCCAACAGTTACACAGTGGTCGGTATGTTGGGCTTCTCGATCATTTCCGACCTTTACTCAATCAGTGGAAAGAGAAATATTTGCAGCCACAGATGCTGGACAATTTCTTTTATAATGACCTTTTCATTGAGTATCACTTTGTCCGCGTGTACACGCATTCGGTTGGTATGCAAGCTGTTGTCGAGCGTGCGATCGCAGATGCTGACCCCAACTTCGATGATATGCGCCCGATGACTATCGATCCAACTGATTATGAGTATATTCAAGAGGTCATTGACGGCTGCTGTCAAATACTACGCAAGGTTGTTCACCTTGCAGAGACAGGCGCATTGCGTTTCTCGCCAGTTCGCATCGTTCTGCGCATAACAAGCGCCTCGATCTTTTTAATGAAGGCTCTCAGTTTAGGAACTAGAGAAGCAACATTAAGAGAGTCTCTCGAAGTGCTTGAGAAAAGTATCAGTGCTCTCAAGTCCAATGCACTGGACGATGTTCATCTCAGCACTCGCTATGCCACGCTTCTGGATATGCATGTCGCTCGTTTGCGCCATCATCTGTTAGCATCCTCTCGAGCAATCAAAACCAGTCGAGGTGCTCCTCGTCGGTCATCCATGGGCCCTCCTGGTTGGCCTGATGCCGGCGACCGCACCAATGAAATCAATACGCCGGTATCGCAAGACCTACCATCCGACCTAGGATTCATGCCATCTATAAATGACATGTCCGATGACTGGCTCTCTTTGCCTTTTGATCCCTCGATGGCACCATTCGGAATGAGTAATAGCGCCCAGTTTCCCATGTGCGAAGGAGGTGCTTTGGATTTCATTTGGAATCTTCCAACTTGAGACTTACTTTTCTTGGTCCATTCCTCATGGTTTATTCTGTGCATGAATACATACGACATCAACGAGATACCCCCTCTGTGTTATACTTTCGAATTTTGCTTATCATATGTATATTGATACAATATTATAATATGTCTGCCTTCTTGAGCACCTTTGCCCATTTTAGGAGAGCGGGCCTGTGCCCGGGAAGTGGGTAGGTCATTTTCCTTACCCCTGGCCGGGACTCCACATGTGCATCACGCGCATCACCATGCGATAATCTTGACTATCGGAGGCTATGTATAACCCGGAATGGAATCGGCCCACAAGGTTGTCAGATCGCTTGACCCATGTGCAGAAATGAGGGGCTGAAGCTGTGCCCAGGTGGAGAGCGCCCAGGTGGAGAGCGCCCAGGCGAGCACAGGAGGTTGAACTTGACGCTAAACAACCATACGAGTCATGCGCGTGGGAGGTTAGTTGATAGATTCAAATTGCTATTTTGTCACGGTACGATCTAGCTCTACAATCTTGAACATTTCAACTCGGAGAGGGGGCTCATGCTATTCAAATTTACGCGGAGATGCGGTCTAAATGAACCCATGGAGCGGACGATTTCATCATCAAAGAATCGAGATCATTCAGCTACGGAGTTAAGACACAAGACTGCATAAGATCTAATACCCGAAGTCATAAAAAATGAACATCTCAGCTGATGGTTCGCATAAATGAAGAGATGAACTTATGAACCCGAAGTGCATTATGAATCGCATAATAAAATATGCGCGATGTATTAATTGGATGAAATTTGGGGGCTGAATCAGAGATCCACTTTTGATAATATTTACGAGTTTTGATTGGTTCTTCTCTCCTCATTTCCATCATTTTAGCAGCGCTGAATCATTTCTTCGATGTGGGTCTCTCTCTTATACGGCAAAACGAAACCCGAAGTCGCTAGGCACGGTATATAAATTGATTTTTTGGGCCCATTCAAGGTGGATCAATGCTTACGGACTCATTTATAGCCTGTCGATATCCCTATTGATCTTGGCTTTTACTTTTTCGTTTTATCCAGTGATTCCCTTCTTTTGACTATTTTCACTAGCCTACACGCCCCTAAACCTTCCTATACTCGACACTACAACGATCACACTCACGCCTCTCGGTATAATCAATAGTTCCTATGTCAACAATGGGGGAAGAAGAACTCAATACAAGCTCGGCGAATTCCACTCTGGGACCTGAGGAAGTGGCATTCGAGAAACAATCTAGTCTGGAGAAACAGCCTACCAATGTGCCGACAAAACAAGCTACGAATGTAGTTGTATACCCAGAAACCGATCTCAGCCAGGGAATCATTGGCTGGGAAGGCCAAGATGATCCTGAAAACCCTCAAAACTTCAATGAGAGCAAAAAATGGATCTTGCTGGGCTTGATCAGTGCTTTCACTCTTGTTTCACCACTTGCGTCGAGCATGTTCTCACCGGCGGTGGTTTACATGGCTGATGAATTTGGCGAGACTAACGCAACGATTGAGGCACTCAGTGTCAGTATCTACCTGATTGGATACACAGTAAGTTCATATCACCTTATACTATGATCTGCTTTATGAGAGATCCATCTTTGGGGGTTCTATTTGGAGATATTTATCTAACATGCGGTTTCTACTAGTTCGGTCCTCTCTTCCTTGCCCCTCTCAGTGAAATCTATGGTCGTCGGATTGTCCTTAGCTGCGCCGACTGGTTCTTCGTGGTGTGGCAGATTGGATGCGCCCTTTCCAAGAACATCCAAACCCTTATCGTCTGTCGTCTATTCGCGGGTATTGGAGGCTCCGCATGTATTACCCTCGGTGCTGGCGTTGTTGCCGATCTCTTCCCACGAGAGACTCGTGGAAAAGCGACTTCAATCTGGAGTATGGGTCCTTTGATCGGTCCCGTCGTGGGTCCAATTGCTGGTGGCTTCCTCGGTGAAGAGGTGAGCTGGCAGTGGGTTTTCTGGCTTCTGCTCATCTTGGGTGGTGCTATGCAGCTTGCAATTGAGGTTTTCAACAAGGAGACTTACGCTCCTGTCATCATCAAATGGAAGGTGGCCAAGATGTCAAAGGAGCTTGGCCGCACTGACTTGGAAAGTGCCTACGACGTTGGAAAGGAGAAACTTTCCACTGGCCAGATTCTGAAGCGCAGCCTCATGCGCCCGGCATTATTGCTTGTCAAGTCGCCTATTGTTGCTCTCCTTTGCACCTACATGGTAAGACACTCTACTCGTGAATCACCATATTTTCATATCGCGAAGTTACTAATTGTGTGACTAGGCTTTTGTTTACGGACTTCTATATCTCTTCTTCACAACTATCTCTGACGTGTTCACCAGCGACTACGGATTCAGTGTCGGATTGTCAGGACTTGCATACTTGGGAATCGGTCTGGGCTTTGGCGCAGGTCTCTTCTTCATGGCCATCACCAACGATAAGGTCGTTGCCAAGATGACTGCCAGCAACGGTGGAAAGTTCGAGCCTGAGATGCGTATGCCCACTATGATCATCTTCGCCAGTATCATCCCCATCAGTTTCTTCTGGTACGGATGGACCGCCGATAAGCATGTGTTCTGGATCGTTCCTATCATTGGCATGTTCCCCTTCGGTGTTGGCATGATGGGTGTCTTCATTCCTATTCAAACATACATCATCGATTGCTATCCCGCTTACGCTGCATCTGCCAATGCCGCCCTGACAGCGACTCGATCGCTTGTTGGTGCTATGCTTCCTCTGGCCGGTACACCCATGTTCAATTCTCTTGGTTTGGGCTGGGGAAATTCACTTCTTGGCTTCATTGCCCTTGTCTTCGTTCCTGTTCCTATCGTCTTTGTCAAATATGGAAAGACGATTCGGGAGAAGTGGCCTGTCAACCTGTAAGACAGAGGCTTGGAATTGGAGATTCGAGGCGCTGGGCGCAATCATATGCCGCTGGCGAATTAATTCAGCGCAACGTCAACATTTGAAGTTGCTTTAAAATAGATATAGATTTATAGATCATCTTTGCATGGGCGGCGAACGGCGGAGAACTTCCATATTGTAAAAGTTCTTCAGGGAATTGTTAATACAACAGCATGTACATGTTCACGAGTTATCAATGAAATTCATTTCAATGTTCAAGTTTTCCATTCAAAAACGCTATTCCTCATCGACTCTGCAACATTGTCGTTGAAAAAGCCAGAAGCTGGGATTGAAACCGGGCATATCATCTGGACCGGGACATCTGAATACTCTCAACATTGAACCGTCCGCGACGGACGCATAATTTCAAACTTGGAAGCTGGATCCGTATCGCCGCATAGGTAAGATTTAGGTGACAAAACATCGTATATAATAAACTTCAAGTTGAATATGGGCATGGATCTCACTGTAAATCACATTGTGAAAACGATTTTATCAACGTCTACATCTGTCATCAAATCCGGAAATCGACTGATAAACTCTGGCGTAATACCCCAGCCCTCTTCTCTCATAAAAGTATCGTAGAAAGCGGGTTTTATCCGTAGCTCATTGTCGTCTGTACGCTCTAGAACCTTTACGCCCCAGGGCCATCTGATTTTGACACAGCACCCAAACATTCCAAAGAATGCCTCACGATTCAAGTCATATATATGCCACTGCCTGATCATATTTGACCGCACTTGAGGCCAGGGAATACCAGACAGTGCCATAGGGTGTGATATGGTCAACTGATCTTCCGTGGGTCTCAAGAAAGAAGGAACTCGCGCATAAGTTGCCGGACTGGGTGCCACAATCCAACGCGAGAAATGATAGATTATCCACCCAATGGCCAGTCTCTCTGGGTCACGGATTGGACGACGTTCCAATGCCAGGTGGATCATGTTTGCCAGTGTGTTCGTCTGGCTACCGTAGAGAATATCCAGTGGCGAAGATGGCGTGTCAGGACAGGAGTTGATTTTGTCTGGGTAGGCAAACCAGGGACATGACACTGTTTTTATGTCCGAAAAGTCATCCGAGTAAAGCGGAAGTTTATTCCAAGGAGATATCTCCACTGACATGTTGGGAGACGAGACATTTCTAACCATTGGCAGAGGTACAGAATCTTGTGGAATTGGCCCTGGCGTTAGATTACCGGGTTCTCCGGAGTTGATGCCTTGAGATAGCCATGGGCTCGGAGCATTGGTCGCTTGGACGTTGTCATCCCAAGAGGAGACCAGGCTTTTCAAAGCGGCTTGACGTGCTAATAAAGCTTCATTCTGTTTTCGAAGGCCTGTAATTATTTCAAGAAGGCGTTTCACCCCCTTCTCATCATGATGCTGCTCACAGTGAGCTACTTGTTGCTCAAGGTTGGTCGTATAACGTAACTTCTTGTCGCGAAGATTTTGTTGGGCTCGGCGATCTCGTTGACGTTTCCTTTCTGTGGGAGACAAATCCACCATGATCGGCCCGAGTAGGACAAGCCAGGAAGTAAAAGCCGCGCATAAAAAATTATCAATTATTCATACACTTGGAAGAAGCAGAGTATTCGAAAGAATGTCCAAGTCGATGTTCATTATTAAGCATAATGGTCTCGGGATAACAAGTTAATCCGGTTGTTGCCATTTGAAGGAGTTCGATCCTCATCCCTATGACTACTACGAAGTACACAGAGTTGTCTGGAATGACACTTATATCGCAAATTTCATAACATGATTCTCATATAACTGCTGGAACTTTGAAAATGGCTTTTTGTCGAATAAAAAGCTTGGTATTTTCACAAATACGGGACTGACTTTATCATGGCCACTTGATCACGGTTCACGGGTTAAGCTTGGATGCAATCCCTACCAAAAATCAACTATGAATTGAGCTTTGATAACTATTAATGGAACTACTGGATCCAAACCAGCCAAGTTAACCCAATTTCTCCACCTTTCCGGTATCACCATGCATCTCATCCGTACACGTGAGCGGCTCTTATCCGAATTCCTCCAGCATTCATGTCTGGTAAACCAATCAGCACTCGGTGCGACCATCTAAAATGGTAACTTTATCCAACCACCCCGAGACCCGGCTCGGATTCTCACATCTGGGCCGTGAACCCAGGGCCTGTATCGCAATGTGGCCTGCTGTCCACCAGCTGATGCGGGGCGTCTGTGACCGTTTGCCAATCCCATCGCTCTGAATCATCATGGCATACCTGCGGGGGAGGGGCAGACGAAGCTCTCCGCAAGAGGGGCAAGCTATGGATGTGGTATCACTTAATTATTGAAATAAAGCAAAGCGCCTGCCGGTGTCCGCTGTTTTCGAGTACCAAACTTAATCCTTCTATTCACAATGAACCCCACTCAGCGTGTTGTCATAATCGGCGCCGGAATCGTTGGCACAAATGTCGCTGACGAGTTATTATTACGGGGATGGACTGATATTACCGTTGTCGAACAGGGCCCTCTACATATGCCGGGCGGCTCAACCTCTCATGCACCGGGCCTAGTTTTCCAGACGAGTCCTTCGAAGACAATGACGAAGCTAGCAAGCTACACTGTCGAGAAACTGTTATCGATTGAAAAGGATGGTCAAAGTTGCTTTAATCAGGTCGGTGGCCTCGAGATAGCTACGACGCCGGCTCGAGTGGAGGAATTGAAGCGCAGACATGGCTTTGCTTCGTCATGGGGCATTGAGTCACGGCTTCTTAATACTCAGGAATGTCTCGAGTTGTATCCTCATCTCGATCGAAATGTCGTGCTAGGTGGATTCTACATCCCTAGTGACGGACTAGCTCTGGCTGCTCGCGCAACGCAGCTACTCATTGAACGAACCAGCAAAGCCGGGGTCCGCTATATCGGTGAGACCCCCGTTACGGGAATTGAACAGAAAGACTCCCGAGTGACAGGCGTAACTACTCCTCATGGAACGATTCCAGCTGATATCGTCATTTCTTGTGCTGGATTCTGGGGTGTGGAGCTGGGTGCGATGGTGGGCGTGTCAATTCCTTTGCTTCCACTGGCACATCAATATGCTAAGACTGCGGCTGTCCCGAAACTTGCTGGCCGTGAAGTCAATAAACGGATAAACGGAATGAACGCAACATTGCCTATACTACGACACCAAGACCAGGACCTCTACTACCGCGAGCATGGCGAGCAATATGGTATTGGGTTCTATGGCCATCGCCCGATGCCTGTTGTTGCAGAGTCACTAGGTCTCACCCCCAAGCATGTTGATGAAAAGAACATGCCATCTCGTCTTGAATTTACGAAGGAGGACTTTGAACCGGCTTGGAATGAGTCTCAAAAGCTTCTACCTGCCCTTCGCGACACCACAATTGAAGATGGTTTCAATGGAATCTTCTCATTTACTCCAGATGGCGGGCCCATCGTTGGACAAGCCCCAAATCTGGAAGGCTTCTGGGTAGCTGAAGCGGTTTGGGTGACTCACTCTGCTGGTGTTGCACGGGCTTTGGCTGAGGTTCTCACGACGGGTCGATCCCAGGTCGATCTAGGCGAGTGTGAATTATCCCGATTCGAGGACGTACAACTCTCTCGCGCTTACATCAACGAAACTTCTGCACAGAACTTTGTGGAAATATATGACATTCTACATCCCTCACAACCCAAAGAATCACCTCGCAATCTTCGCGTTAGTCCATTCTACTCTCGCCAAAAAGATCAAGGGGCTTTCTTCCTCGAACTTGCAGGCTGGGAGCGCCCATTCTGGTACGAGGGAAACCGAAGTCTGCTGAACTCTCTTCCATCAGAGTGGAAACCCATTGAAAGAGATCCTTGGTCAGCCAAATTTCATTCACCCATTGTTGCAGTCGAGGCCTGGAAGACCCGCAATGCTGTGGCCATGTACGATATGACGTCGTTTCATCGATTTGAGGTCTCAGGCCCGGGTGCGCTTGATCTGCTCCAACGTCTGACAACAGCTGATCTCAATACCAAGTCGGGTGTCATCAGCTATGCTCTTCTTCTCAATAATCACGGGGGTATCCGTAGTGATCTCTTCATTGCCCGGCTTGACAAAGACCTCTTCCAAGTTGGTGCGAACACGGCGACTGATCTTGCTTATATCTCTCGAGAAGCTCGCCAACAAGAAAAATGGGTTCAAGTACGAGATATCACTGGTAGCACCTGCTGCATCGGTCTTTGGGGCCCTCGCTCCCGCGATGTGATAACCACTATCAGCCCGGATGATTTCTCCAACAAATCGTTTCCATACCTCGGCGTCAGAAACATTACCATCAACGGCATCCCGGTCACGGCCCTACGCAAGTCATATGTTGGTGAACTGGGCTGGGAGCTTCAGACCAGCGCTGAATGTGGCGGACGCCTTTGGGATAGCATATGGAACGCAGGCAAGAATCACGGTATCATTGCTGCTGGTCGAGGTGCATTCAACGCCTTGCGTCTGGAAAAGGGCTACCGTACCTATGGGTTGGATATGAACTCAGAGCACAATCCATATGAGGCAGGCGTCGCGAATGCTATTCGTGCGAGCAAATGGGAGGATTACATTGGTAAAGCGGCACTTGAACATCTTGTGAAGCAGAAACCCACCCGTCGCCTCCGTTGTCTCACTATTAATGATGGTCGTTCGATGGTTCTTGGTAAAGAGCCTGTATTTTATAACCAAAAAGCGGTCGGATATGTCACAACTGCTGCTTTTGGTTACACGGTTCGCAAACCAGTGGCATATGCTTGGATTCCCTCGACTGTCTCCCTGGGGCAGATTGTTGAGATCGAGTACTTTGGTCGTCGAATTCAAGCTACGGTCGCTAATGATCCACTCTATGATCCCGATTCAAGACGTCTGCTTGACGATTCGCCATTCATCGATCAAACATTGCAGAAGCAGCCGAAGCCTCGTTTATAGAGTTGTGTGGTGGGGGTTTTCAACATAGCGTCATGATCTTTTTCTGTCCTTGCCTGGTCTTCCATTGGTTCCTTTTCTGTATGCATGATAAATAGTCCTAGTAAGATTTGCATACATCTCGGGATTCACCTTCACATAGATTCAAATTCAAGCACATAAGACTACTCATAATTCATTTAGTGTCTAGTAGAAAAGAAAGTCAATTTATAGTATCGACGACGAGATAGATCACATTGGCAGCCTCATATTTCAGGCACTCCACCCATCGCGACAACACAACGGGAGCTCTTGCATTTTCACCTTTACATCACTCTTTCACTGGACCTTTCCAAATCGAAATAGGGTTAGATAATCAACAGATCGAACAAACAACAAATCGCGGAAGAGATTCGGAGATCTGAATCAAAATCGAAGCAATGGAGAACGCTCGCGCCCTCTACAAGAATGACGTCGATTTTGAAGCCCTCGCGCTACAATCATCAGAGTTCGCCAAGCAGTAAGTCTGGAGAAAAGACTCAACCAAGAACTATAACAGTGTGGGAGTCAAAGCTGATAGCAAACAAGCCTCAAATCGAACAGGCAACTTGACTTCAATGATCCAGTCGCTGTCAGGTAAAAGAAAACCATGCAGGGCGTGTGTGGTATTGAAGTTAACTCGAGTCCAGGCAGCTCACCATCAGTTTACTGCAACGGGACTTTGGCCTCAAAGTTAAACTACCAGAAGATCGACTATGCCCTCCAGTGAGTACAGATTTCATCTTCTAGTCAACGTCACGGACTAACATGACCGCAGGTGCCCAATAGGTATGCTGCTACAGCCACGACATTCTCGGTTGGAAACATGCTGACGGTCCAGATTAAATTATATTCTGTGGATTCAGGATTTGCTTGACTCAACAACTGGATCTATTCGAAGAAGCTACGACCCAAACAGAAAAGTATCAGGTCTAGACATGTATGTTGCTCGATATTTTGCATCATAAAACATGCTAACAAGATTAATAGTGGCACCGGATGCTGTAGCATCTATCCTCTGCTAGGATGCAAGACTCGAGACCAATGGAAATTTTTTGCAACTGGTATGGTTACCCATTGAAGGCGGTCATACGTGACTAATTTTCGCTAGATATCGACGAGAACAACATCGAAACTGCGCGGGCTAATGTAGAATTGAACGGCTTGGAGTCGCGAATCAGTATTCTCCAGACCAGCTCCAGTGGCCCATTTTTTCCGTTAAATAGACTTGGAACCGAAACTTGGTCAGTGATCACTCCCAAGTATAGAACATTCTATGCTGACATCGCGACAGTCTTGATTTCACAATGTGCAACCCGCCATTTTACTCCTCCCATGAAGAGATGATCGCAACTGCTGAGCTAAAATCGCATGCTCCCCATTCAGTAAGAGTACCTTGATGGACCTCTAATTCGCAAGCGTACTAACGTTCTACAGACATGTACTGGGGCTGATGTGGAGATGATTACACCTGGTGGGGAGGCAGCTTTTGTGACACGCATGATTGAGGAAAGTCTTGAACTACGTGCTCAGATACAATGGTATACATCTATGCTGGGCAAGTTGAGTAGTGTCACAACACTAGTTGAAGCGCTCATGGAGCGAGACAACCATAACTACGCCGTGACCGAGTTTGTTCAAGGAAACAAGACGAAACGCTGGGCAGTTGCTTGGTCTTGGGGAGACATGCGGCCTTCTATGGTATTCTCTCCTCTCCATATACACTCTTTCATTATTGGAACCGACTCTAATATCAAGTTGAAAAGACCTCTGCACGAGGAATCCCAGGTTTCCCAAAACACTTACTTCCGTTCCCCGCCGATTACACATTCGCTCTTTCATCAACCGCCTATGATTCTGTGATGAAAACAATGAATGCTGATTTGGGCTCGCTCCCCTGGTATTGGAACTGGGATCAATCACTGAGTGCAGGTGTCGGTTTTGCTTCTGGGAATGTCTGGTCCCGCCAGGCACGTCGCAAATTGAAGATTGCAGGAGAGCAAGGCTCGATGGCCAGCTCAACCAGCATCCCTCCCGAGGTTGAATTAGGAGTGCGAGTTCAATTGAAACTTACACGAGTGGAAGAATCCACGAATAACGTGGAGGTCTTGATAAGCTGGATCAGAGGAACGGACAGTGTGTTATTTGAGAGCTTCTGTGGGATGTTGAAGAGAAAATTAGAGAGCAAGTAAATGGGACTTTAGCCTGCGTATAGGTATCTTAGTCATTTTCAGTATTACTGAACTCATCCAGGCTTACGTGTTGTTTCTGGTCGCTTTTTCCTAGAAGTTCAAGTTGTTGCATCATACGGTGTGGGTCTTTCGGTCTTCACTTCTGGATGCCGAGTAACCTCGGAATGACGCGCAGTTAAAACCGGCACCGGCACCTTTTCCCCTCTCCATCACTTTCAACTTCCACACCATGTCGAAACTTTCGAGCAGCCTTAAGGCATTGATCAATTCTCCAGCGGCCCGGCCACACACGGTGCCTGCGCCCGCTAATATCGTTTCTGTATATTCCAAGATCCAGCAGACTGCCCAAGCGCAGCAGGTTTCATCCCCATCATGGATCGCCCTGTCGGTTAGTTCATACCTTCAATCAGAGGAAATGAAAATTAACCGCTAACCAATATATGTTTCAGACTGCAGCCACGATGACTATGAACTCACCTGAATCCCTTGCCGCTCTCTACCAATTAGCCTCCACGTCCCTCGATAAGGTCCAAGCTGCCGAGCTTATGCGCGAAGTTGGATTGAAATGCATCAGTTTCAACGGAATTCCGCGATCGATCAACTGCCTCAATGCGTTCAAGGCTAGTCTACCAGATAATGTCACAAGCCAACTATCAACCACCCCGACCCGCCTCCCAACCCCAGCAAATATCACCGCGATCGGCGAACGAGGCCAGGCAATGTGGGACTCTATCTATCGACCATTTGATAAGAAGCTATACAACAAGCTAGGAGATTCGCATCCAGATTTGCCTGTTCATATTCTACACAGCAACTACGGTGCCTTGCTTTCTGGCCCCGCTGTGGTCGGTCGCGTTTTGACTTCTATCGTCGCCGTTGCTTGTCTGCGTGCCCAAACTGGTGTCGGACCTCAGGTTGTGTCACATGTATTCGGTCTTCGAAAGGCCCTTGAAGATGGTACCTGGGCCAGTGATGTTGAGAGCGAGCAAGGTATGCGCTGGTTGGCTAGTGATGAGGGTAACACCTGGATCTTGAACAGTGTGGATTCTATTGTGGAGGCCATTTCAGAGGGGAATGGCTCGAATTTTGCCCCTGGAAAGGCCAAGCTCTAAGCGTTAGCTCTGTACAAATAGACCTGTCAACGTTGTGTATATCAATACATCTTGTGAATACGCCAATTTTACCGTGAGCATCACATCGAGCTCGTTTTCAAGCGAGGTTGGATCGCAAACATTTGGATGTGCAAGCTTGGAATCAATGTTTGCAAGCATCAAGTTCTTACTAAATGTTTCCACGTTACAATGTACCAGCATGAGATGTGAGAAAATAACATCGCGCACACTAGCAGTATCCACCTGCTGATGTTTTTGAAAGTGGTGGATCTCGGCATTTCGAATGGATCTCTGGACATCCACCGCAAGCCCTGCTAAGGATCTAGACTCGGGGCTGCCCGTTTTAAGAATCATGGACAGTTGAAACCTCTAACCAGCTTCAACCTTGAAGGCTTGGTTACTTTGATTGTGCATATAGCTATCCCATTCAAGTTCTCATCATGCTGATCCCGATAGCCGATCCCGACTCTTAGCCAATGCCGAGTGCGAACGAGTATCTACAGGTAAGACCTGCATACATGATTTCTCCGAATGCAATGCCGAAAAAGTGACCATTTACCTAATAGGACCCGTCACAAATGGTGATTAGCGAATCAAACCCACATTCTCTATACTGAATCAGTTCAAAGCTTGTATTCAAGTTGAATTTAGGCTGGAGTCTCCCGTCTTACGGAGTCGATCTCCGCGGAATCACAGCGGGATCGGCCGTGGGTCGGGAGAGATAAGTGAAATTTTCGCCGAATATCGTGCTCCAATATAGAGTACAGACCGAATGGACCCGAGCCGAGAATGAGAAAAAAGTGGAACTTGAACAATCTTGAAATGAGCATGTTGAGGCCCAACCAGGCTAGACTTATAATGTCAAGGTCGCAGAAACATTTAGAGTGAGGGCGAAAAATTTTACCTTCAAGGTCTCACTGTGAATAGCTCGAACCTTGGACGTTGAAGTATCTGCAACATGGAACACGCTGGATCCACAAATGATTCCAATGTGGAAGCATGGCCTGAAAAACATCAAGATGGAAAGGTCGTTGTGAGCACAACTGCTGAGGATGGATCGAAAGATCAATACCGTCCGACTAGAATTCAAAGCAATATCACTCTGTTCAGTTGTGTATGTTGAACCTTTCAACTTCCAGTTCAAATTGAAAGACTAATCTTCCACAGTACATGGCCAATTTCAGTGATGGACTTCAAAACAATATCTCGAACCCGACCAATGTGATATTCAAGGGACTGCTCAGCTCCGAAGCATTCTCATCCGCGATGAAAACTCGCATCAGCAATTCTTTAATCGTCGGAGCCATTCTGGGAGTTCTGGTATTCGGATACACATCTGATATGTACTCTCGAAAAAGCGGTCTTCTGGTCACTGCATCGTTCGTGGTGATAGGTACTCTGATGTCGACAGTCGCACTCGCAGTGCATCCTTCTAAGAACATGTTATGGTATTTTGTCATCGCGCGTGGAATTTCTGGATTCGGAGTAGGAGGAGAGTATCCTCCAAGTGGAGCAGCTGGAATCGAAGAGTCCGATGCAGTGAGTGATTATTGAACGGCACTGGATAGATCGCCAGAACACTGACAACTGAATCTATTAGCTGATGAGCAAATATCGTGGTCCAATGTTTGTTTCTTTCACTACCCTCATGGCTACGCTTGCTGGCCCAATTCTACAGATCATTTACTTGATTTGTCTTATTGCCAGTGATAACAACCTGACAATTACATTCCATGCGATATACTCAATCGCCACAATCCTCCCATTGGGTATCGTGGCGCTTCGCTTCTTCATGGCTGACTCGTCATTATTCCATCAATCCAACTTGAAGAACAAGCGTCGCTCACCTCGTCTCTATCTCTTGCTTGCTCGACGTTACTGGTACCCAATGCTCACAACCTCGCTGGCTTACTTTCTTTACGACTTCATCAACTTCCCTAACAGCATCATGTCGAGTTCTATCATCTCATCCCTTGTCAAGGATAGCAACATTCGTCACACAGCTATCTGGCAAGTTATTTTGTCTATTTTACCAGTTCCTGGCGTTCTCATCGGTGCTTGGTTGACAAACTCAATTGGTCGACGAAACACCGGTATCGTTGGATTCGCAGGCTGTGCAATTCTCGGATTCATAATTGGAGGCACCTACTCTAAACTCTCCAAGAACATTGCCGCTTTTGTTGTTCTGTATGGATTACTACAGGCCTTCGGACACCTGGGTCCAGGCGCTACCATTGGATTGATTTCTTCTGAAAGTTTCCCCACCGCAGTTCGGGGTATGGGATTCGCTGTTGCAACTGCTTTTGGAAGAACGGGTGCCGCAGTTGGAACCCAGTGTTTCACCCCATTGGAAGATGCCTATGGAAATAGTTCGACATTCTACCTCGCGGGTGCGGTTGCCATTGTTGGTATTCTCGCCTACTGTCTGTTGCCTGAGAGTAGCGAGCTTAACTTGGCCGAGGAAGATAGACTTCTCGAGGAGTATCTTGCTGAGAACGGATACAAAATGGAGGAAGAGTAGTTTCACCTTAATAATATGTGAACTGCCAGTGGGGCAATGAGGAAGGAGTCGGGATGACACCCTCGGCATTGAGATATGCTCCTGTCGAGCTTAATTAGTATAGCTTAATGCCATTGACGAGTCCAAGATTTAGATTGAGTTGAGACTAAACGCAAATGCACCAATCATATTTTCATCTCAGATGTTCTTCGAGTAATAGATCAGGCCAAATAGATTGATTCAATGTGATAAAACATAGTAATTATGCTTAGTCCAGCCTCGTGCACTCCGTATCTCTCCGGTATGGGTATTGTATTATGGTCTCCAATTGGCCCATCTTGCAAATAGGCTTATCTGATCTTACGTACTCCCGTCGCGAGAAGCTTCAACTTCAACTTCAACTTCTTACAAGCTGCAACTACCACATCATGCAGATTAAATCAACTAGTTCCTTGGCCCGTGGCCAACCGGGTGTTCTACACCATATCGTATGTAATCCCTGCTCTACTACCCTCAATTCAACCCCCTAACACAATCTATTTTCTACAGACATCGAGCTTAGTCGCATTCGAACATACCCGCGGCTCCCCCTCCAAACCTCACACCCTAGTTTTTGTCGGCGGACTAGGCGACGGCCTCGGTACTGTGGAATATCTCCAGGATATTGCGCAAGCTCTTGAAGGAACCCAATGGACAATTTTCAATTTGGTTCTGAGTTGTTCTTACGGAGGCTGGGGAATGGGCCGATTAGGTCAGGACATTGATGAGATTACACGTTGCGTGAATTATATTCGAGAATACAAGGAACCCCATTATGGACTTGGAAAGTTTGTCATTATGGGCTCTTCAACTGGCAGTCAAGATGTGATGCACTACATCAGTTGCCCGAATCCGCGACCGGCGCATCCTGTCCTCGATCGCGATTGGGAACCCATCACCCGCCCACCTGTTGATGGTATAATTATGCAATCGCCAGTTTCGGATCGCGAGGGAATTCTCCAGGTTATTGAAAAAGGCACCGATCGAAATACACCAGCTGAGATGCGTGATATATACGAAAAAGCGGTGCAGAATGCCCAAGAAAGCACCTATGAGGATGGTGTGGATACCCTGGTACCACTCTCAGTCACCGGTCGCATTGGATATCCTACCTCTGCGCCCGTGAGCAGTCGCCGGTTCTTAAGCCTGACAAGTCCCGATAGCCCGGAAAATCCCGAAGAAGATGATCTCTTCAGCTCGGATTTGAGTGATGAGCGACTAGCGCAGACATTTGGCATGATCGGAAAAAGAGGCTTGCTTAAGGAGAAACTCTTGGTCTTATATTCTGGTCGCGATCAATCGGTCCCGCCATCAGTTAACAAAGGCGCCCTGCTTAAGCGATGGGAGGCCGCCGTCGGCGTGGACGGGAAACAGTTTTGGGATTCGCGCAGTCTGGTTATTCCTAATGCGTCGCATCAACTAAGTGACCCGGATCAAGCTATACCAAGACAGATCTTGGTTCAGAGAGTCATGGCATATTTGGAAGATATTCGCAAGGCTTGATCTACCTTTACTGTTTCCAATCATCTATATCACGTACATAGCTCCCAGCATGAGACCGTCTCGATATGCTGACGAGAAAAGTCCACTGCATCTTGCATATATTCATCATAACATTTCAAGCATGTCAAGCATGTCAATTTACCATCTTATGCTACCCAAATTTCCCATGGAAATATTCAATTGAAATATGAAATCTTCGAATGTGTTCAATTTATCTAATTATATCTGGTCGCATACGGTATTAACACTCCAGGTCATTAATCTCACCACTCCTTCGCTTATCACCATGCCAGGATCTCCTTCTGAGCGCCACAGCTCAACCCTGCACAGAACGCCTCGTCCTTATCACTCACTTGGGAGTTACCTGGCACCTTCTGTTTAGCCGGCCATATCTCATGTCCCTCCCGTTTCTCCCGCTCAAAATGTTCAACGACGACTTCTCGAGCGGTGGTCTGGAAGAAGAGGGGCGCCTTCTCGAATTTAGGATGCAGTTGCCCACTGATGAAAACATTGCGGTCGAGGTTTCTCTGTGCTTTGTCGCAAAGGACCTTGTCTTCCCTCATGACTCGCTCGTACATATCACTGATAAGATGGAACTCTTCGGATGATGAGTTCTTGTTCTTGTATATCTCGTAGGCCATCTTGGAGCTTCTCGCGCTGTTCGGGAGGAACTTTTGTATCATGATGAAATGGGGCCTATTGGGAATTGAAATGTTAGATATTTTCAGGGATGGAATGATGATAGAAGGAGATACATACGAGACAACCATAGCCGTCATTGGGAAGTAATAGGTACTGGCTGTGTAAAGACCCTTTGCGATTTGTTCTGGCGTAGACACACAATGATGCTGGATATGTCCATCCTTAAGGTCACTGTCGAAGGAGTCGAGGTTCAGAAACTCAGGGATATCAGGGTGTGTTGTCGGGCAATGGTAGCATTCGTTAAAGTTATCGGCAAGAATCTTCCAGTTGTAATGACCATCAAGTTCGTAGGTATGGTCAAGATCATAGTCAGCGAAATTATAGGCCTTGTATCGCTCCTGCTTATCAACGTCTCGGAAATGCTCTTCCCATGGCACTTCAGGTACCTCATTGGCATCCAAATTCACCCAGATAAAGCCATTGATATCGACCTTGACGTGGATCTTGAACAGCCCATTCTGATCTTTATCGAATTGGTTGAGGTCCTTGTAGCCGGGGGCTTTTGCAAGCTTGCCATTTAGTCCATAGGACCAGCCATGGTATCGACAAGAAAGAATCTTTGAATTTCCAGAGCATTCCTCTTTCTCAACCACTGGGTACGCGCGATGTCTGCATACATTATGGAATGCATTGATCTCTCCCTGTCGGTCACGAGTAATGATGAAGTTGAATCCGGCGATTTCGTAGCGTAGCCAGTCTCCGGTTTCCTTTACTCGAGAGCTATGGGTCATAAGAAGCCATCTGCGAGAAAAGATGGCGCGGCGCTCAAGCTCGTACATCTCGGGAGATGTATACCATGATGCAGGCAATGCACGAACTGGGGTGTCCTTGAGTTGCTCATCGGACGATGGGGATTTGCTGCCGAAGCCGAAATAGTGTAGCATGGAGGATGCCATAATCGAGGTTCAGGTCGAGGGGTACCACCAATGAACGATAGTAGGTTCGAGATTGAAAGGGAGATAGGAATGTTGATTATTGAAGTTCTGATCGAGTAGACTGACAACCTTGAAGTCTGGAACCTTGAGATGAATAGTAACACAATCAATGGATCAAAGCAGCATCTGCTCAATCTTATATTCTTTATAGCTCTCTCCATAGTACTACTTCTACTACCAACCTTTGTTGACTTATCCGATCAGGTGAACCGCCTCTATTCAAAATGTTCGAATCGAGTAATAGAACCCCCCGATAAGCGGGTCGGCTTACCGAGACCAGCGGCCAAACCCATTCATAGGTTATATACCCAGTACACTATTGAACAGATATTCTTCTGGTGTCTAAGTGGCTAGTGGTCTTTGTCCAAGCTGTATGTACTCCCAGAATAATCACAAAGATCGTGGTACTCGTACTACTCAAGCTTTCACATACATGGCTCCGAGTCTAGATCTCGATTCCTCTAATTAGAACCAAGATTTAACCCCGTTCATCCCAAGAGTACCAAAGATTAAATCTAGATGAAATGAATTCCCTGAATACTATTGGTCTAGTCTCGTATTCATACATAGGCTACGTTAGTGAGTTTGGATGGAATTGAAGTCACATGTACCAGAGCAATGTATACCACCGAGATTGCCAGAAAGGGAGGCGAAATGCGGAAATTGAGAGCGCTAAAATAGAGACCCAACTTGAAAGATTGAACAGATAATTTGAATGCCCAATCGATACATTCTCCATGCTACGCAGATCCAGTACGGTGGTATACAAGTAGAATCTGGGGGCCGGGGGAATTTACGGCTTTGGATTCCTGAAACGGTTGATTTCCCACTGATTTTGGGCGGCGAAATTCAGTGATGGTGGGTCTATCGGTAGATTAGGCATTGACACCCACTAGGACCATGGTTCAAGTTCCTTCATCTGAGATCCCTCGAAATAAAGAAATGAGCCGACTCGGAATTCTATGTTAGACTCGTCGAAACAGCGCTACCTGTGCATCCGCTCCGTTGATATACAAGCTGTACAACCTGAACTGGAGCAAGATTCATGTGTAACTTTCTTAAAGTCAAAGAGAAATCTCGCTATAGCTTAGTAAACGTTTCTCCAATTCGGTCAAGCATAGCTCCAATATCCTGGTTGTACGTGTGACCGTTTCGAGTAATAATCTCACGAACCCAAGGCCCACGAGGGTTAAACGAAGCCTTGAATGGCAAAGCCCTCATAACCATGCCATATGTGCATGCAACAGGATCAACAACAGTAGGCTCACCTGTTTCAGATAAGCCCGCTTTGATATCGAATGCCCACAGAAGTTGGGCGACAACGATCCAGATCGCATTGCGAGCGAAATGCCGCCCGGGACACGTCCGTCTTCCATAACCAAATGATGCAACAGGGAAAGACTTGAGCGATTTCCCATCCTCATCCAGCCAACGCTCTGGGATAAAGTCATCGGTGTTTGGGCCGAAAACAGCTTCTTCTCGGGCAATTGTCCAAATATTAGGTATAACCACCGATCCCTTAGGAATAGTGTATCCATTGTAACTGAGCTCTTCTCTGTTCATATGGGGGACACCTTCGGGTCCAACAGGTCGCCAGCGGAATAGCTCTTCAACAATAGCAGTGATGTACGGTAGGTTGGTCCTGTCTTCTGGAACTGGGAGTCGGTTACGCCCAACATGCGCATCGAGCTCTTCGCGTGCCTTGGCCATAAAGCCGTTATCTTGTGTGACACATGCCACTATGAACCAGATCAAACTGTCTGAAGTACCGTCTAGTGCGGCGTCGATGATAGTACCGACTTCAAATGATAATTCGTCCAAAGGCATGCTGAGATTGTCCTTTTCCACAGTCTTCTTGAGATGCTTTGAGATGTTCCATGACTTTGACTCAATACCACGTCGGAAGTTCTCATCTCGCAGGGCTTTTTTAGTCGTGTAGTGATTTTCAGCCTTTGCTTTCCATGGAGCTAAAAATCCAGGGAGGTTGTTGAGTACTGGGAACTGATCCACGATATGCTCGCCAACTTTGATAAAGTCCGAAAACTCCTCATTCAGTTTAACAACAGTACGGAGTACGGTGTCATTGGAGTCTTTGATACGGAATCCATATAGTACTGCATGGATGATACTAGCAGTGGCGCGTTGGAAGTTTCCTTGAACATCAGTACCACTGCCGCCCGCATTCTCCAGGAGATCGAGGAGCAGTTGCTGAGATTCTAAGGCCTGAAACGGGAAATAAGCTGCTGCCGGCGTGGCATTCAACACAGTGGCTTGTAACCTTTGGTGCTCTTTGAACTGTTCTGTATAGTTCATCATTAGGATATTAAGACCCTTCAAAGCTAGTTCAGACGCCAACTGTAATCGACGTTAACCACAGTATATCCAGAAATATGCACTTTCAAGACTTACAAAAAGACGAGGCCGATCAGAAAAGTTGGGCCCATGCGTGGCTAGAACTTCGTGTGCCACTTTAGACGACGACAAAATAATAACAGGTTGGCCGAGCATATTGAGATGGACGATCGGTCCATATTCCTCGCTCCATTCACGGTATGTCTGCCAGCCATGTGACTTGGGAGCTTGATGTACATTGCCAATAATCGGTAGTGGCTTGGGTCCAGGTGGCAGAGGCAAAGACGAGGTTGACTTGCGCCGTTTAACGAAGTACAACCCTATCAGGAGGCCAAAAATGGCGAGGTATGTTGTTGGATGCATCTTCCAGGCAATTCCGTGCAAAGGAAGAGCGAGGTGCCAAGATACAATTTTTGACTATGGGCAGAAGTGGAATTTAGTAATTCTCCAGGGCTGGAAATGCGAGAAGGAATCAAAGATTTGAAATGTCATGGATTGCCTTGATTGTTTGGCCCCCAATCCACGGACCCACGACACATCATGGTCGATCGTAGTCAGTGGAGAAAAGTGTCGACGCAGTAGCCCATTAGTTCAAATGTCGAAAATAGCTCAGATATGATTGG
Source organism: Penicillium herquei (assembly GCA_039634405.1). Taxonomy (NCBI): domain Eukaryota; kingdom Fungi; phylum Ascomycota; class Eurotiomycetes; order Eurotiales; family Aspergillaceae; genus Penicillium; species Penicillium herquei. Next base: position 476,328 of record CP098387.1, on the reverse strand, counting down.
ACTTATCGTAGATGAAATTGTAAAAGAATCCGCCTGTTACGTGGTCTCGGTGCCATTGGATTAATAAACAAGGCTACTAAGTAAGGACCATAAAATTAAGGGCTACAAATAGAGTCAAAATTCTTCACAACATGAGTAGCAAAAAGGGGTTTATTAGTACCAGTAGCTACCAAGAAATTGGACCAAGCAAGAATAGACAAAGAAAAGAAAAATAAATGTGAGCGAAAAAGGCATCTCAGCCACCTCGGATCATCCATGTTACAGCTAGCACCCAACCAGTAACGAAGACAGCTGTAAGGATGCCAGCACCGGCTCGATCGCCAGTGTTAACGGTATTGAGTTGTGGTACCTCATCGTCAGAGGTGTTTGTGCCAGCACTTGGGTTGCTCTTAGAAGTACCACCAGTATCAGAAGTAAATGGCGCCTGCTTCTTGGATTGAACTAAATTCGCATTGAGTACCCCCAGTACCGCCATTTGCTGCTCCAGTCCATCAGTGCCGTCCCAACTCTGCGCGTACCATTTGATACCACACCGGGTGCCACTACTGAGTCCAGTGCAGGTCTGAACTGCGGCTTGTGCTGAAGTCCTCAGCTTCGGCATCACAAGATCATATGTATCAGGCACAATTGTTGTCATGAATGCAAGCCAGGAAGAGAAATATGCCTTGAACGTGATCTGATTGCGATCGCATTTCCCAATTGGCTCACAAGTAATATCACTCAGAATATTCCCAGTCGAGTCATCGAAGGTCTTTCCTGTTGGATAAAATTGATCCGAGGTTTTAATTAACCCAGTGATTCCTTCCATCCATTTTTGGTCTCCTTTGGTCTATATAGAAGTTAGCGCATCTCAGTAAATATATATCTTAACCAGAGTAGTAAGGAATCATACGTAATTGTACATGTAGGCAGCGCCACTGATGTAAGTAGCGTAGTTGTACGTCCATTGAAAGTCGCCATGATCGGTGCATTGGCTCTCTGGACTGGTACTGTCAGCAATCACCCAGGTCTTCCGAAGAAGTGGAGTGGTTGCACTCCAATCCCAGATCCGCTCAGCCCAGGTCGCATAAGTCTCGTTGTTAGTATAAAAAGCAAGGCGCGCCGAGAGCTGGAAGAGTCCTCCATTGGAAATCGCATTTTTGGTCTGGTAGCCTGACTGATAGGGCCAGATCTGCCAGCGCATACCCCCATGACAACTACTGGTATCCCAACGAGGTACCTGCGTGTTGAATACACCTTGGGCCAAGGAAAGCCAAGAAGGTTGACCGGAGCGCTCCGGGTAATTCAGTTCTGCGGCTGTTATCGCGGCCAATCCCCAAAAGACCTGGTCATCGTTACCGAGATACTGGCTGTAATTGGATGGGAAGAAGTTGTCGTCGCCTTTTTGCCAGTACATGCCATCCTGGACCAAATCGTTGAACTGACTGTCTCCAGTCAAGAACCAATATTGTATGAGTATCATGAACATCGATCCACCCTCCCACCATGTGTCATCCAGCTTTCCTGGAATATCTTTGGAGGCTCGGTCATTGTAGTAAGTAATCATATCCGAAGCGACGGTCTTGGCGGCTGATTTTAGGGAGCCTGGAATGCACTGCTGTTAGTCCATGTGTATGAGTGATCGACGCCATGTGAGGGAGAAGGTGCGGCTCCAGAACGCTGATCACTGACTTAAATCATCAACATTGAGGGTGATCGCGAGAGCGCCCTGAGCTGCCAGAGTGCAACTCAGAAGGGTTGTCACCCATGAAGAGAAGATCATATCGAACGAGCGAAAGGGAGTGAAAGGAGTATGGTGATCTCTGAGGGGGAAGGAGAAGGATGAGCAGGGGAAAGAGCGTAGAGTTGTGGGGTGACAGGTCCCAAGACTTCCAAGAGTGAGAGTCCCCTGGGTGGGACCCGAGGTTCAAATGTTAAAATAAGACAAATAAAGTTGCGGTTCTAGAATAGGGGAGAGTGTCAGGACTCTATGACAATCAAATGAGATTGTGACTTGAACTCTCCTGCCAATGAAGGCAGTTTTGAAGATAAGTATGGTCCATAATCTAGTATAGACAACGGGGAGTTGAGAGGTTCAGCCTTTCAGCCTGAGGGTTGTACACAGAGGAATCTATTAGTAGTACGAAGTATGGAGTACAGACTTAAGCCCGAAGGACGGAGTAGACAATAATATATGATATGAGTTCCAAATTACCACATGTGCAAATCCAGTTCAGGGGATCCAAGATTCAAATATTCACGATCTGAATTTGTCTAAAAATAACCTGAACCCAAAGACAGCCACATTTGGACCCTGTCATGGGATGGAGCCTGCATTGAGCCATTGACAATGGTCTATTGACAATTCCTTGGCATGAAGGACATCACGAGACACACCCATATGATATGCCGGTCAATCTGAGACACTAGGGCTCTTAGCATAAGCTGCGAAATAGAATATTGGAATGAATCGATGCAAGAAAAGGAGACCTCAAAGGATTAAGCTGTGATCAACAGGGTCCAACACTGGCCGAATGGGGGTTAGCGTTGATGACTAATGCACCCCCGCACTATCAAAAAGGGGTTAGTCTAATAGCCTGATAATCAGGGCAGTAACGCAGTAAGGCACCAAAGCCCCTTAAGCTTAACCTAACGAAGGCATGAGCTAAAGAGTATAGAGTATAGACAGACTTAGATAATAAATTTAACCCATAATCCCACTAGAACACAGGAATGGTGCTTTTTTCTATTTCAGAATTTTGGAAAGGTACAAAGTGTCATCACCCATCGTATCGTTCATGTTTACATCCGGTTCCGTTGACGAGGTGCGGCACGGATAATGTTGTCCACACGCAGGAGAAGCTAAAAAGAAGAAAGAAAAATGTCAGTAAGGAATGTTATCAACATGGGTGGGGATTTCTAGATTAGAAGATGCACATACCTCGGCAGCCTCGGAGGCAGATGACACTACCGCCTTCTTCAACTTGTATGCCTCCACTACACCAAGCTCGCGCATATCAGCAATACCTCCACCGGGGGTCAGCAGATCCAGACCAGAGCTGGTCATGCCGTTGTTGATAGCCTGTCGCAGACGGGTGACCAGGTCACTGGAGTCCAGACCGGCATTGTCGGCCAGAATGGTGGGCAACTGCTTAAGAGCATGGGCAAAGGCGTCCACAGCCAATTGCTTCTTGCCGGTGGTGTTCTGTGCGGCTTGCTCAACAGCCTTGGACATCACCATCTCGGCGCAACCACCACCAAGGGTGACACGGGGGTCCTTGACGGTCTGGGACAAGACAGCCAGGGCATCGTGGAGAGAACGCTCAGCCTCATCCAGAAGCTGCTCGGTAGCACCACGCAGAACAATAGTACAGGCCTGGCCAGCAGCGACACCAGAGAACTTGATCAAGGTATCCTCACCAATGATGACCTCCTCAATCAGATCACAAGAACCCAGCTTCACCTGATCGGGGTGGTCGAAGGTGGAGGCAATCTCACCACCAGTGACGAGAGCCAGACGCTCAATACCGTCAAAGTCGGCGTGCTCAATGGACATAATACCAGCCTCTGTGAACAGCTGCTCGGGCCAGTTGTAGATGAGCTGTCGGTTGACGAAGCAGTTGATTCCGTGAGACTTGATACGCTCAACCTTAGCACGCATCTTCTCGCGCTCAGCCTTCTCCAGGTCAGCGAGCTTGCCGGTCGACTCGACCTTGACGCGAGCGCCGAAAATCTTGACCTTGTCTGTGTCCATGGCAGTGTTGGCAACCAGGATCTTCGCATTCTCCAAGCGCTTGGGCTGGTTGACACCAATCTTCTTGTCCAGGATGAAACCCTCATCCAAGTAGGAGTCGTTCAACTTGCCTCCGGCCTTCTTGATGATCTGGATGTGGCTGAGGTCGGTGGAACCCTTGAGACGGAGAACGGCCTCACAGGCCAATCGGGCAAAGTGTTCACGGTCTTGGGCCAGAACCTTGGAGCTGAGAGTAGTACGGGCAATGGCGTGAAGGTCCTTGCGGAAAGCCTCGGGGTCGGAGCTTCGGTCGATGGCAATGTTCTCAAGAGCGGAGAGCGCAGCCCGGCTGGCTATCCGGTATCCCTCGATGATGGTCTGGGGGTGAATCTTGGCGTTGACCAGCTTCTCAGCCTCACGCAGCAACTCGGCGGAGAGAACGGTGACGGATGTTGTTCCATCACCAACTTCGTCGTCCTGAACCTTGGAAATATTGACCAACACCTTGGCCGCAGCGTTATCGAGAGCAATGGATTTTAAGATCGTAGCACCGTCGTTCGTCACGAGGATTTCTCCGGTTGACCTGTTGTCCCAGATTATCATGTCAGCAAATCCATATCTCTCTGCCTCGCCGATATATATCTCAAGAAGTCGATTGTTGGTGTTTTTAGACTGGATTGTTGCCCCACGTACGCAGACTGTAGAATCTTATCCATTCCCTTGGGACCCAAAGTGCTCTTAACAAGATCACCAACTGCAATGGCACCAACGAATGCCGACAGACGGGCGTTCTCGCCCTTCTCCTCGATCACATCGTCGCCGAAGATCTGTGTGGGATTGCCGAATGACGCCTGGAGACTGTGTTAGCACTTTGAGGGGAAATAGATGGGGACCAGGGCTATTTCTCGACCATCAACCCAATAATTAGGGTCTCTGAAATCAGACACATACCATCTTGATCAGTGTAGAGTAAAAAGTTGACTCAAACTGATTCCAACGACTAAAAAGAAGAGAGAGAAAGCAATGGATTTCGTCAACAGTGGGGGGAGAAATGGAAAGGAGAAAAGTTGGGTGGCCCGAGCTTCTGCTTTCTCCCACCGCCCGCTTTCTCCGACTACTTTGCTCCCTTGATCTTCTCTATCTTAACTATATTCTACTCGAGTTCTGATTGTTGTTTCAAGATGGCGGGTTCCGAAGATACGACTGTGCCTCCTACCAAGCGTCCACACTCTGCTGTTGACGCTGAAGACAATGGTCCGTATGCAGCTCCGCCGAGCTTCCGCAAATTCCACCTACCAGTCACTAACTTTGCAAGTACAGATGATGATAATTCCTCCTCCGACGATGATTTCGGTCCAGCGCTCCCTTCGGAGGCTGCGCCGAAGAAAAAGCGCAGAAAGCTTCCATTCGAGAAGGTCTATGTGAAGGCGCTACCTGCTTCCCCGCGCTATTCCAAATCGCTCATGCACAAGGAGCAATTATCCTTCGTGACGGTGACTCCGGTGACCGACTTCGTCATTACTAGCTCTGTTGATGGATTCGTGAAGTTCTGGAAAAAGATGGCGGAGGGAATTGAGTTCGTCAAGGAGTTTCGCGCGCATCCGGGCGAGATTACCAGTACGAGCGTTAGTGCGGACGGGCGCAGCTTTGCGACAGCTGGGTTAGACAAGACGGTGAAGATCTTCGATGTGATTACCTTTGGTGAGTCCTATTGCGGTGACGGGGCTGTCGCGTGCAGTTCAATTATCTACTGAGGTACTAATACGGCGCCAGATTTATTGTCCATGTACACACTGGATTTTGTACCCCGGTGTGTTTGCTGGGTTCATCGCCGAGGTGCCTCATTACCACTACTTGCTGTGACAGATCAATCCAGCAACACCATTCAAGTCTTCGATGGACGAGGTGAGAACCCTCAGCCCCTCCATACCGTGCGGTCGATTCATCGGAGTCCCGTCGTCTCCCTTGCCTTCAATAATGCCTATGACTGCGTGGTTTCCGCCGACGAGTCCGGCATGGTAGAGTACTGGAGAGCGGGCGATGGATCTTTTGAGAAGCCCGACAATGTGTTTGAGCTCAAATCATCCACCAATCTGTTCGCATTCAAGAAGGCGAAGTCAACTGCCACGGCCATCACCATTTCTCCCTCTGGGGAGCACTTTGCGACCGTCTCCTTCCCAGATCGCCAAATCCGGGTCTTTGAGTTTGCCACAGGAAAGCTGTACCGCACCTACGACGAGTCAATAGCCACTTTGATGGAGATGCAACAAGCAGGAACTGCCCCGTACCAGTTGGACGAGGTGGAATTCGGTCGACGATTGGGAGTCGAGCGAGAATTGGAGAATGAGTCGATGCGCAACCAGGTCAATGTTTCCTTTGACGAGTCTGGCCACTTCCTACTTTACGGATCTCTGTATGGCATCAAGTGCATCAATACCTACACAAACCGTGTTGTGCGCGTGTATGGTCGGGATGAACCATTCCGAGCCCTGAACATTGCACTTTACCAGGGCCAGCCTCAACGCAAGGGCGTCGTGACAGTTTCTATGGCTGCTAGCAGCAACCCGTTGCTCCAGGAAGCCGAGGAGCGAGATGCGATCCTGGTCAGCACAGGATTCGCCAAGGTGCGCTTCTACATGTTTACCAATGATATCGATATCTCCAAATCCTCGCGAGACGTGCAGAACGAGAAACCCACCCAAGCTACCGGTGGCGCTGAATCCAGTGTCACTAAGGCCAACGAAAGCGGTACTGCAGCTGTTCTACACACGACTATGGGTGATATCCATCTCCGCCTTTTCCCATCGGCGGCTCCTCGTACTGTGGAGAACTTCGTCACCCACGCTCGCCAAGGATACTACAACAACACGATCTTCCACCGTGTGATTCCTAAGTTTATGATTCAAGGCGGTGATCCCCAGGGCGATGGCACCGGAGGTGAATCCATCTGGGGTGGAGAATTCGCAGACGAGTTTTCCAGTCTGCGTCACGACAAACCATACACACTCTCTATGGCTAATGCTGGACCCAACACCAACGGCAGTCAATTCTTCATCACAACAGAGAAGACGCCGTGGTTGGACAATAAGCACACGGTATTTGGTCGGGCGGTGCAGGGACTTGATGTTATCCACAAGATCGAGAAGACGTCGACTTTCAAAGAAAAGCCGACCGTGGATATCAAGATTGTGAGTATCAGCATCTCATAAGGGCGGAGTGAACCCGTACCTAGGTACCCGTACATATATGTATATCAAATAGTATGAAATAATGAGCACTGATCGTCCATTGAACTTGGAATCAACTGGACTCCCAAGTACTCGGTATTCTGGATGTTATAACGAAATCTGGTTATTCATCCGACTTGAAATTGAACTGAAAAGAGAACTAAATTTCAAAGGAAAACAAGAGATACCCACCATGATGCAAGTCCTGGGAAGTAGAAGAACGAGTAATAGCACAAATGAAAATGCACCCCCTTAAACGCCGAGTAAATGCAAATAAGTCGCAAAAAGGGCAAAACAGAGAGAAAGAGAAAGGGGGTGGAAAAGCCACCACAAAGAATGAATTGAAAGCAAGATGCCCCAAAGAAAAGAAAGAACAAAATCGACAGAGTAATATCGAGTATTATGATGATGAGACTTGACTTGTCTCCGGTTGCTGCTCAACCTCAGCAGGCGTCGTCAATTTCTGTAATCGTTTGCTCGGCGCCGGTACACTGGAGATATTCGAATGGGAACTATTTCTCGTCGAGGCTGGGATACTGCGCGATTGTTGACTGGGGGCAGTAGAGACGACAGGTAGAACACCAGATTGCGATTGCGACAAAGAGGCGGATTGTAAAGGAGGGAGTGATTTATTCGGAGGCGAAACGAGAGGATTTCCGTAGACTTGACCGGGACCAAGTAGTCGACCTTTCTTCAGATCATGGCGACGTCGTAACCAAACTCCCACAACGGCGATTAAACCGAACCCGATCACTAACACGATGACCATGATTACCCAGCGATAATGAGCCTGCCACCTGTGAGAACGGAATCGTTAGTCTCTGTCTCTGTCTCCGTGTTCTGTTGTTCTGTTTGAGGGGGGAACGGACCAGCCTTGTTTACCGTCGGCCATCCTGGGATCTCCGAGATGTTACACGTTATGAAGTGAAGATCGCAAACTCGGATAAAACCAGATTCAAGGAGGCCAGGAGGAATCGGAAGCCGAAGATTGTCGGGTCGACTAAGGGAAAAAGAGGGTAAAAGTGGACGGTGGTCGGATCCCGCGGATGTCTCAAGTGCTTACTACCAAGTCATTAGTCTTGGAAGTCTTGGAACGTGAGAACTTCTTTATCTGGTGGGGTTCAAGTGCGAGTTGACCATTCTTGTCAGGAAAATGTACTAAAAATGGACTGGGATTTCCTGCAAGGGATCAGGATACAGCTATGATCCAATGTCCATATTATTCCATAACACGCGGGGCCCACTTGGATCGACATGGTTCTTATAGAGAGCTTATGGTGTCGATCATCCAGAGATTCGGAGTGGGATGATATGATCTAGATTGATTCTATTCAATCTGTGTACAAAACAATGAGTTCTATACCTGGTTTCGGTTCTCTCAATTCATGGAATGGTTCAGGAACTTGATCTTGAAGTGGGTCTCATTGTCTGATTGGAAATGTGGCCAAAAACCGGCTTTTTTGTCGCCCCCTATTCGACATTGGAATATGCACTGGATCATCATAGATCGCCGATCGACGTTTTGAGACATGAGGCACATGGCACTGGAACTTAATGACACTTGAAGTTGATAGATCACATTTCCAAGCTTAACTATTGATTCTATTCTTATAATATTCCCCATCTAGACAATGAATTGATATGTATTATGCACACCACTAACCTGACATCTCTAGCTATCTTCTAACATACTAATACAAAAGACCACAGTGCCAGTTCTCGGGCAGACTGGTATTTCCAGTTCCATTATACAAGGCCAACTCGGGGTAAGAACAGATCGGGCGCTGGATCTCAACTCCATCATCGGGGTTATCATTCCACCACTTGGTCGGGATCAAATAATCAGGCGCAGTACCATTCTCAACCCAAGCCATGATAGCCAACACGACATCGTGCTTGCTATCATCGAAACCGGGCACACCCCAGACAGTACCGGACAAAGAATCAGCCTGGTTATCACCATTAAGGTACCAGGGAGCATTTTGATCAGAGGGAGTAGAGGTACAATGCTCCATACCGGGAATAGGGAAGAAGCGGTAGAAGTCCGAGATGGGAACACCCTTGGGCTTCAGTGCCTGCGCGACATGGTTGAAGAAGTAGAAAGATGCACCGGTCGCGATACTAGGATCCGAGTATCCGTGGTAGTGAATCAACTTGCCGCCCTTCTGGTAGAAAGGCTCGATGTCGAAGTTGTCGGCGGTGGCATTGCCAGGGTTCAGCCTGTCAGAGAGCGCAATGAGCTCCTGGCTGTTCCAGTCCTCCCAGGTCCAGTCTCCGCCGATTTGAAGCATGTACTGGATGTAGGTGACGAAGTCCGAATCCAGGCTAGGTGACCCAACTTCGGCACCAAGTGTGTATCCAGGGAAGATGAAGGTGTCGTTCGCCTCAACCCAGGGGTTGAAAAGTTTGTTGACAGTGTGCATCTGCGCAGAGGTGATACAGGTGTCATTGCTTGAAGTCGAGTTGCAAGTGAGTGCGGTCAGGTCGAAAACACATCCAAATGGATTCTGAAGAATGCCATCCGCCACACCGTCCTGCGGATCACATTGTTTCAGGATCTCAGTAGCAACAGCTGACATTTGATCATCGGTGACATGGTAATCAGCGTCCTCGGGAAGATTCCACACAGCTGTGAGGACGTTCCAAAGTTGCTGGTGAGTGGTCCACCACGCAGGAGCACCGGCAATGACACCGTCAAAGTCTTCTGGGTATTCCTCGACCTCCTTCAGACCCTGCTTGCCACCAGCAGAACATCCACGGTAGTATGAGTAGGAGATTTCCTCGTCGTAGTAACCTTCAGTCACAGCCTTTCCGTTGACAACAGCATTGTGGAGAGCGATGTGACCCCAGTTCTGAAGAGCTTGCTCGTTATGGTAGCCAAAGCTGCCATTGTTGCCTTCGTGTCCAAGATCAGAGGATACGACCGCGAATCCATACCAGGAGGCACTGATAATGGAGTCCCATGCAATTGATCCAGAGAACTCGCCGTTTCCGTTGGCCAGGAAACGACCATTCCAGTCGTCGGGTAGGACAAAGCCAACACTGTGCTGAGTGTTGTTGGGAAGAGTGATATTGGCCTGGGCAATACACGCGGCAACTGGGAGCTCATAGGCACTGATGCCCATGGGATCAGAGGTCAACCCATAGTTCAAGCTGGTCGAGGGCGTAAAGTTGTAGTGCGCAGGATAATCATTGGCATAGTAAACGGTTGCGTTCTTGGGCAAAAACTGGGAGATGCTGGCGACCGAGCAGTTCTTGGCAGCTTGGACACCTGCAGCCAGTCCGACAAGAGGTAAGATGGCTGACTTCATCTTGGACAACCCGCGAGATCTTATCAATCAGCACGAGGGAGAAAAGTGCAGAGAAGAAAAGCTTGAATTCTGAGGATCAGCAAGCTGCTGATCTCTGACATTTATAGATTTCTCCCTGGCGGTCCATCACTCCTCGGAATTTATTCTCATACCGTGGTCTGAGTGGAATGGTATCTGGATGGCCATGGTCGAGGTCTGAAACGAACTAAGCAAGACCCATTTGATACTCTGGACGCGCGTACTCTGTATAAACTTGGATGATCAGTCGATTGAGTAGGAAGGATGTGTTTGGATGCGGAGAGTCTTACCGGATGAAGGGGTGATCAACCGATAGAGTCGGGCATTTTGACGTTGCCCAGCCCTGGAGGCGGAAGTTGAAGATCTCATGTGTGGTTCGAGCCCCAGTATTACTACATAGAGTAGTGATGTACTGCCACTGTGCAAGTTGAAGTTCGAACGTTCCAGATCCACTGGCAATCCCTAGTCATTACAAGGTTTCCCTTCAGCATGTAGACGCATGGAACATTCCATTTCAACTTAAAGAATCTTGAAATCAGCAAAGAACTTCATAGGGCCATTGAATTTCGAGTTCCTCAACTTGAAGCTCGTGGAGTCGTGGCTCATAGCAAGTGGAGATCCATATCCCATGCGGCGACTAGACTTAATAAGGGAATTGATGATCAGGTCCCACTGAGCTCTAAACCACCTTGTTTGAATCCTTAATCTTTCTGCACTTTAATCTACTCGGTGAGTTTCCATGAAAGGTTCGGATTTCAAGTTTTACGAGTTGTTCAACGTTTGTGGATCACATAGATGAAAAATGGAACAAATTGGAACCATTTTCATCATGTCGGATATTATTGAATCCACACCTGCAGGCTTATCGGTAGTAGCCGGACATGCATGCGTGAATAATTTATATTAATTCATACTCCAAGGCTCAAAATCTCAACAGCTTGAGATTTTCAAATACAGATTCAGTTCAAATTCTGGATACATTTACGCGTATATGGATCAATCGTGGTGGATTTCAAGTGAGTATTTGAACGGGAGCGGTTTTAGTCCAACCTTGGAAGTTCTAGTATAGCCGGACGAGAACTTCAAATCACTGGCAGGATAGTCCAAATTGAAGTGCCTGGGCTTAAAATTGATCTCATGACCGATAAGAATATGTATGACCAGTGTCAACTGGTACTAGTGAGTAGTATTTTTGGCCTTGGAAGTGGACGCCGAAGTCGTTGAGCTCACTGTATTTCCTTCGGATCTTGTCCTCAATTTCTCTAATTGATTTTAAATACACATCAATGAATAAACTTATCGGATCCTACCTATTGCAACTGAAGCTAAAAGGAAAATCGTAATTTGAACTTTTGGATGATAACAGGGCCACGTATGTCCACGGCTTGAAGCTTTAAGGTTGAGACTAGATCCCCCAAGCTCCTAATGGATCCACACCAGAGGACTCTCTAGATCGTTGAAGTTTCTCTACTCGCTTTACGAGAGTTCCAACTGAAATTGGGCCAACAAGCGTGCAGATTGAAATTCCCCATATAACCACAAGGTAAATATCCGAGATTCCCCCATTGGATTCGCTGGAGAAAATACCTTGGCTCTCTGCAAGGGAGGCGATCAGGTATCCAACTTCGCCCCGAGCCACCATCGCCAGCCCAAGCAAAGCTGCCGGATAAAGGGATTTTGGGCGAGGAGGGGATGACATGGCGGTCGGGTGACCGGAAGGGGTTTGAGGGTCAGTTCCGGATGCTGAGGGGTCCTGGCGGTCCGAGAACGAGACATTTTGTGATTCAGTTTGCTTATTTGCGTCTCGGCGTTGTTGTTGCTCGGGGTTTGTTGTGGCAACTGGAGATTGGACCGTAGAACCAGCGGTGTTTTCCGACGTCTTTTGCTGGGTTCGACCACCGCATGGGGAAGTAGCACATCGAAAGAGGATAGAAGGGGAGTGTGCCTTGATTAACGACATCAGACTGGATATTGGACTCAGGTTTAAACGCACAAGCCATAATCCAGTAAGCGTCTTTCCAATAACCATGAGTATAGCGTAGATGAATCCGCGCCACACAACTCTACCCTGAAACATTTTTGTTATTGGAATCGCAAATCCAATGGAGGCCTATGTAGGTTCTGCGTTAGTATTGGACATAGAGAGGGAGGTCGAAACTTACGAAGAAAAATGGAATAAGGATTCGGCCGACGGGTTCCTTGTAATACTTCTCGTATACTTGTCTTCCCGTAGCAGGATTATGAATACTAGTACTAGGACTTTGGGACTTCTGGGTCCTATCTGGGTTGTTCATATCAGCATTCTGCGATCGGGTTTGAGATGTGGTCTCTGTTAGTACACCAGGACTTGGTTGACGAGCACTAGATGTCTCTGTGTGCGTGGAAGATATATGTGCGATGGACAGTTCGTCAAACCAAGAGATTAATACTCCCGCAAGATATGCAGCGAAGAGGCCGGAAGTCCCAGCGAAACTGCCAGCAGCAACCATTCCAACGAGAACAGCAGTTTGAGCCAGGAAGGCAAATCGAATATTGCTCATGAAGTTTGGAAGATGCTCCCTCCAAGCGAAGACTTTCTTCAAAATTGGCTCTAAGCAGAAATTGCATAGAATAAACAACCCCACGGCAAAGCCAACAGAGACAAGCAAGGGCCTTATCACGGTCACTGCAGTAAACGACGAGGCATCGCCACCGAGATTTGAAATTATTTGGACCATGATGAGGCCAACGACATCATCTAACATCGCGGCACTCGTCGTGACCGTGCCGAGACGAGTATCAATCAGCTTGGTAGTTGATAAAATAGTGAATGTAGTTCCAAGGCTGGTAGCGCTCAGAGCCGCACCAGCAGCAAAGGCTTGAAGTGGAGTTGCAGAAACCAGCTTCATAAGACTGAAAGACAAGCCTATTGGAGCCCCAATCCCTGTTAATGCCACACTGAGTGACACCCAAAGGTTTGCTTTCATAGATTTGATAGATGTTGACAGCCCCCCTTTGAATTAGTCAGCGCTGGACCCTTGTTTGTTTTAGAGTGGTTCATAAAACATTTGAATTACCTTCATATACTAGCATAATCAAGCCAATATAGCCTAGTTGTTGGATAACAGTCTCTGTGTCTCGACTGAGCCATTTTGCGCCGGGTGTGCCCCAGAGAATACCAATAAATAATTGACCGACCAGGCCACAGTAGAGCAGCTTATCAAGACACACATTGATGATGTTTAGGATCAATAGAAATCCTGTCTGATTAAGCAGGGTTGTGATGGTGGGTTCCTCATACCCGAAAGCCGCATCTGATATATCCGCAGCCATGACTCTATCCTTGACTCGGACTCGGCGGGGAGCCTGAATCTTTCAATTTGGCAAAGATCGATCCAGGCCTTTGAGATGGGCCATGTAGTTTCGGGGATCGTCCAGGGCACCCGAAATAAGCAATTTCAAACACTTAAGGTTACGTATTCCGAGCTCCGTATAGTTCAGGTGTCCAGTGCAGCTCTGTGTAGCGCTGGAGCCCTGCAGTTGCCGCCTAAACGTTGAACCAGTTCGGGACGTGGTGCTGACTCAGCGGACCGGGACCGCGGGCAGTCCGCGGGTGGCGCAGATCTCATGCATCATGACGCGGACTAGGCAAAAATCTCAACGTCCACGAGTTCAAGTTGCCACGCAAGGTAGATTGTATCACGATACAGATTACAGGGTTCCTTCAGAATACCCACAACTTCAAGTTGGATTAAACTGAAACTTATGGAGGGGATAAGCTGAACTATTATGTATGTAGGATATTAATAATTCCAACTATGAAGTGGGGTGGCAGAGTTTTATGAGTTTTGACACACATCCCAAGGTTCTAGAGTGTTTTCGAATTGTGCACGTTGACCTCGGGATTTGATTGAATGATCGTCATCTAGTATACAAGGGTTAGCGGAGTACCTCCACACAATATGCCGATGTCCCACGTCCGAATTAAGGATTCCTAGTACTAGTACTAATATTTACTACTAATTTCGAGTTGTGGTCTCTATATTCAACTTGAATGTTGGAACCTTGGGACTGCGTTGCTCCGTGCGGAGGGTCCAACTAGTACTAGTACATAGTCGGCATCCCGATTAGTCCGTGTCTTCAAGTTCAATATTTAACCCCTGAGGTTTCTGGATGTGATACTCGAGATTCAGCTTGTGTAGCAGGACCTATACCGGAGAACATGCACATGGGCGTACAGAGTTACCCTGTGCATAAACATGTTTTCAGGCAAAGTCAGAATGAAGTAAGCTGCATTAATGTAAAAAAGTCTAATCGGGGCCTGAGTCAGGCAGATGCATAGTCCGAGTCCATGAGTCAAGTTGAAGCTCCTGATCCTGTGTTTAAGGGGGGTTGCCGGAGATAAGAGCAATATACCGTCTGCATATGCGGACTTACAGTCTTTACCCGCGGGATGCCTTATAGAACGCCACAGAAAAAGAAAAAAAAGCAAAGATAATGCAAAGTTTTTACAACGTGCTGCGGAGATTTTATCACCATAAAATGTGTCTGGCACATAACAAACTCCCTGGAAGACTTCCGGGCATAATATTAGCCCAATCAATGACACTATAGAGGCCACAGACCCCTGAGGAGTGTGAACGGGATTCGCAAATAGCCGCGCCGCTTAACTCCGACTGGGTACATTCGGTATTTCGGTGCTCCGTTGCTCCGCTAGTGGCTCATTTGAGTGGCTCAGAGGCCTGGGGAAGAAACTTATCAGAGATTATGGAGTACTATGGAGTACTATGGAACAATCTAAGAGGGTCGGGTGGATTGATTCCGTGGTAAATAATGAAATAAGTCGGTCATTTTGCTCCGTCCCCGATCCCGATGGCAAGTAAAGAGGAAATTTTGAACAGGGATTCAGGCCAATTCAATTAGATTTATAATATAGTATTCTGCGTGCCCGCTCTTGACTATTAAGGAGTGTAACAAAGATCTGAATTTAATTTTCAATTTTCAACTTGAACCTCAACCTGTGTGGACTGCCCACGCCCGTGAAGTTCACCCGGCTACTAGTACTATAGTCTACTAGTAGGCAGACCGGACTCGGACTCGGAATTCATACACTCTATCCAAGATGGAGCATTTGAAAGACGATGATTCTAACGATTCATCGGTGGAGTTCGAGCCTATCACTAATCGAACACGCACCATCGAAGATGAACGGGAAATTGAACACTTGACCCGAATCGCCTCCAGTAAACTTGGCCACACCATCTCGGCCTCAGCAGGTAAAGATGATCCCCGCCTGGATCCATCAAGTCCGGAATTCGATCACTACCGATGGGCTCAATCAATTCTGGGCCAGATGCACGAGGAGGGAATAGAGGTTCCTCGGCAAGGTGTGGTCTTCAAAGATCTCTCTATCAGTGGTTCCGGCTCGGCACTTCAATATCAAGAAACCCTGACGTCGGCTTTGACTGTTCCTTTCCGTGCAGCTACACGAGCCTTGTCAGGACAGTCCTCTCCTCCTCGTCGAATCCTACAGAGCTTCGATGGCCTCCTACAGAGTGGTGAGCTTCTACTTGTGTTGGGTCGCCCCGGTAGTGGTTGTACCACATTCCTGAAGACTATCACCGGCCATTTGGGAGGATTGACCATGGACCCGAAGAGCACTATCCACTTTGAAGGCATCTCCTTTGAAGACATGATCAAATTTCATCGTGGTCAGGTAACCTACAACAAAGAGGTATGTACTTTCTCAATCTGAACGTTAACAAAAACGAAAAAGGGGAAACTTGAATGAACGCAATTACTAACGGGTTCTGAATAGGTTGATCTCCATTTCCCTCACCTTACAGTCGGCCAAACACTTTCCTTTGCGGCCCATGCTCGAGCTCCACATAAGCGACTAGATGGAGTCAGTCGATCTGAATACTGCGATACACTCGTTCAAGTCGTCATGTCTGTTTTCGGTCTCTCCCATACCTTTAACACCAAGGTGGGAAGCGAATTCGTGCGTGGTGTCAGTGGTGGAGAACGAAAGCGAGTCAGTATTGCAGAGATGTTCCTAAGTCGCTGTCGTATCGGTGCCTGGGATAACAGTACTCGTGGTTTGGATGCTGCTTCTGCATTGAAGTTCATTCGATCCCAGCGCCTTGCAGCGGACATGGGCAACTCCTGCCACGCTATCGCCGCTTACCAGGCTTCTCAATCCATGTATGATCTGTTCGATAAAGTTGTGGTTCTTTACGAAGGACACCAGATCTACTATGGTCCTCGCGAGCATGCTGTTTCTTTCTTCGAAAATCAAGGATGGGTTCGACCAGAGCGTCAGGTTTCAGGTGACTTCTTGACTGCTATCACCAACCCTAATGAGCGAATCGCCCGCGATGGAATGGAGGGCAAGGTGCCACGTACCGCAAAGGAATTCTCTGAATACTGGAAACGCAGTCCAGAGTACAAGACCTTACGCGAGCAAATCATCACTTACGAGAAACAAAATTCTCCAAATGGTGACGCTGCCAAGCTTTTACAGATGAGCCATAAGGAACAGCAGGCAAAGCACACTCGCACTCGCAGCCCTTACCTTCTCTCTATCCCCATGCAAATCCGTCTCTGTACTCGACGAGCATACCAACGCATGCTCAATGATCTCCCCACCGCACTATCTCCTCTGTTCGTTCAACTTGTTCTATCACTTATCATCGGTTCGGTCTTTTACAATACCCCGGACACTTCAGGCTACTTCTTCCAAAAGGGTGGAGTGTGTTACTTTGCTGTCCTTATGAATGCCCTTCTCACGATCAACGAAATCCTTCAACTCTACAGTCAACGTCCCATAGTGGAAAAACAGACCGGTTACGCATTTGTTCATCCTTTCACCGAAGCTTTGGCTAGTATTCTCATCGATCTCCCCATCAAAATCGTTCGAATCTCCATTTTCGCAGTCGTGCTATACTTTATGGCAAATCTGCGTCGGGAGCCCGGGCCTTTCTTCATCTTCTATCTGTTCCTCATCCTCGTTGTCTTGACCATGTCAGGAATGTTCCGCAGTCTGGGAGCTCTTACCAAGTCTGTTGGACAGGCCATGGCAATGGCAGGTGTCCTGGTTCTTTGCATTGTCGTCTACACTGGATTCACCTTGCCCCAGCCTTACATGCACCCTTGGTTCTCCTGGATTCGATGGATTAACCCG
The DNA here is from genome assembly GCA_039634405.1 of Penicillium herquei. Classification (NCBI taxonomy): domain Eukaryota; kingdom Fungi; phylum Ascomycota; class Eurotiomycetes; order Eurotiales; family Aspergillaceae; genus Penicillium; species Penicillium herquei. Next base: position 458,898 of record CP098387.1, on the reverse strand, counting down.
GTCTTCTACACATTCGAGGCATTGATTGCCAACGAGTTCCACGGCAGAAAGTATGACTGTTCATCGCTTATTCCATCATATGGTACGGGCACGAACTTTGTATGCTCGGCTGTGGGCTCCGTCGCCGGCCAAGACTATGTGGATGGCGATCGGTTCATCAATGACAACTATGGGTACTACTACTCTCATTTGTGGAGAAATTTCGGCATTCTGATTGCCTTCATGATTTTCTTCAACTGTGTTTACCTGGCAGCAACAGAGTACATCTCTCGTGACTCATCCAAGGCTGAGGCCCTGGTTTTCAGACCAGGACATGCGCCCCAGTACCTCCAGGAGAGTCAAGACTCTGAAACTGGAGAGGCTGATCTTACTAAGCTCGAAATCCAAGCCACAAATGACACTATTCGCCTGCCTGAACAGACTGACGTCTTCTCATGGAAGTCACTGAACTACGATATCCCTGTCAAGGAGGGCACTCGACGATTGCTTGATGATGTGAACGGATGGGTGAAGCCCGGAACTTTGACTGCCCTCATGGGTGTCTCTGGTGCTGGAAAGACCACTCTTCTCGATGTTCTTGCTCAGCGAGTCTCTATTGGAGTTGTCACCGGAGATGTTTTTGTGAATGGAAAATTGCCAGCGGCCAACTTCCCCCGACGAACCGGCTACGTCCAACAACAAGATCTTCATATGAACACTACCACCGTTCGAGAGGCTCTTCGTTTCAGTGCAATCCTTCGACAGCCGAGAACAGTCTCCAAGCAAGAAAAGTATGAATACGTGGAACAGGTTATTAAGGTGCTGGGTATGGAGGACTTCGCCGAGGCCGTTGTGGGATCTCTAGGAGAGGGACTCAATGTTGAACAGCGCAAACTGCTCAGCATTGGAGTCGAGCTTGCTGCCAAGCCCACCCTCCTGATCTTCCTTGATGAGCCCACCAGTGGTTTGGATTCTCAAAGTTCTTGGACCATCTGTCAATTCTTGCGACGTCTCGCAGACCACGGCCAAGCTGTTCTTGCAACTATCCACCAGCCTAGCGCTACACTCTTCCAAACCTTCGACCGCCTTCTTTTCCTGGCTAAGGGAGGTCGAACGGTCTACTTTGGTGAGGTTGGAGATCAATCCTCTACCCTTCTGAACTACTTTGAGCACAACGGAGCCCGACCATGTGAGACTCTCGAGAATCCCGCCGAGTACATTCTTGACATGGTCGCCGGAGACGGTTGCCCTGATGTCGACTGGGTCCAGGCCTGGAAGAACAGCAAAGAGTATGTAGCAGTGTTAGATGAGGTCAACCGTCTTCATTCCGCGAAAGGTCCAGCCGATCAAGGTTCCGTCCACTCTCAAGAGGACGCTGATGATGACAATGCTGAATTCGCCATGCCTATTTCGACCCAGCTCTGGGTTGTCCTCGGACGCTGCTTCCAAGGTTACTTCCGCCGACCTGACTACATCTATTCAAAGTTCATTCTTGGTATTGTTTCTGGTCTGTTCATCGGTTTCAGTTTCTACGCTGCGGATAACTCCGAGCAAGGTTTCCAGAATGCCTTGTTCAGTATCTTCTTGCTTTGCACGATTTTCAACACTTTGGCCAACGCGATTATGCCCAACGTGGTCGCCCAGCGATCCCTCTATGAGGTTCGTGAGCGACCGTCCAGAACCTACTCATGGAAGGTGTTCATTCTTTCGCAAATTCTCGTGGAGGTTCCCTGGCAATTCTGCCTCGGTGTTTGCTCATGGGCTTCATTCTACTGGGCCGTCTTCGGTACAGGACAATCATCCCAATCCACCGTCATCGTTCTTCTCTTCATCTGTCAATTCTTCATGTACGCCGCGAGTATGGCGCAGTTCGTCGTCTGTGCTATTCCCGAGCCTACTCTTGCCGCTATGATCGCAACCCTCATGTTCGGTCTGTCTTTCCTCTTTAACGGAGTGATGCAACCACCCAGTGATTTGCCGCGCTTCTGGATCTTCATGTACCGCGTCTCTCCATTCACCTACTACATCGGTGGAATCAGTGGTGCCGCCTTACATGGTCGTGAGGTCACCTGCAGCAGCGATGAGCTCAACGTCTTCGATCCTCCAGCCAACCAAACCTGTTATCAGTACATGTCCAACTACTTGGACGCTGCTGGTGGAGCGATCTACAACCCCAACGCTACTGCGAACTGTGAATACTGCAGTATGACATCTGCAGATGAATACCTTGCTGCCCGAGAGATCTACTATGGTGATCGCTGGAGAGATTATGGTATCTTCTGGTGCTATTTCGTGTTCAACATCTTAGGTGCGATCGTCTTGTACTATTTGTTCCGTGTGAGAACCTCCAAAGCCAAGGTTGCCCGAGGTTAAGTCGAGTTCTATTTTGGAATTCTTGACTTGGTACATTTGATTTCTTTCCTCTCTTTAAAATGGTTCTCTTTTCTCTTTTCTAAGGCACTGTCTTTGAGACACTGGCGTTTTAATACCATAGACTCTACTCATTCATGTTTATAATTCTTGTGACATACATAGCAAATATGTGATTTTTTTAATTTCTAAATTTATTTTCTCTCTATTTCTTCCTGATAGTAACACAAAGTAAAATAAAAGTAAATTTATCCGAGAGCTGCATCTGCATCTGCATGTGTCGCTGCACGTATAGATCACCTGTCGTGCTCGTGTTCGTGTTGAACCACATGGAAAAGCTTGGCACAGTCTAGCCCATGCGGGGTTTGGTGCGTTTTGGTGTGATTTGGTGTGATTTGGTGCACTGGGGTACAATTTCATCTCTCATCTTCATTGGTTCCATATGTACCTCGATCCCGGGTCTTACGTTGTCACCTGTCAGCTCCCGCTCCAACATGGTATAGCTCCATCTGGGCAATTTCTCAACCTCTCTTCACCTTCTTTTCCCTCCCATATTGTGCAACTTCACTTTCTAAGCTACTCCCAGTCCTGGGCTACGGCTGTTCTAGCTACCCATCATGGCTCGAGCTAACGCCCAGGGTATCCTCCAAGGAGGAGATCCCGCGAAATATGACTCCTCGAACCCCATTGTGATGTTCATTATTCAGGTAACTCCTTTTTCTTCCTCTTTTTGGCGTTGCAAGGTATGCCCATACTAATATGACTCGATAGGCGGGTATCATCATCATCCTGTGCCGACTTGTCCACTGGCCTCTTTCCAAAATTCGTCAACCAACTGTAATCGCCGAGATTATCGTTGGAATTCTCTTGGGCCCGAGTTGCTTTGGGCGAATCCCCAAGTAAGTGTCAACTTGTGCATGGTATCCCACTTGGTGCTTGTGGGGTCCGAAAACGCGATAACTAAATCCGACTATTCCCTAGATTTACCGACACTATATTCCCTGAGGAAAGTACGCCCGCGCTAAGTGTTGTGGCTAACCTGGGATTAATTTTATTTTTATTCCTGGTTGGCTTGGAAACAGACTTGCGCTTCCTTATGAGGAATTGGCGCGTCGCATTCAGTGTTTCAGCTCTAGGAATGGTTCTGCCCTTTGGATTGGGTTGTGCCATTTCCTATGGACTATATAATCAGTTCCAAGATGATCCCGACACTGTTCCGACATCCTTTGGCACTTTTCTGCTTTTCATTGGTATCGCCATGGCCATCACTGCTTTCCCGGTGCTGTGTCGTATTTTGACCGAGCTGAAACTTCTCGGAACTGATGTGGGTGTCATTGTGCTTTCAGCTGGTGTCGGAAATGATGTTGTGGGTTGGATCCTGCTCGCCCTCTGTGTCGCTTTGGTGAATGCTGATAGTGGCATCACTGCGCTATACGTCTTGCTCGTGGCGGCTGGATATGTGCTGTTCCTGACCTTCGTGTTTCGACCGCTGTTCATTCGTTTCCTTAAGTACACTGGTGCTCTGCAGAAAGGTCCAAGTCAGGCCGTTGTGATGATTACCTTGGTCTGTGCCCTGGCATCAGCCTTCTTTACACAGGTTATCGGTATTCATGCCATTTTCGGAGGATTTGTTCTTGGCTTGATGTGTCCGCATGACGGAGGCTTTGCCATTAAACTGACGGAGAAGATCGAAGATTTGGTCGCGACCATCTTCCTACCTCTCTATTTCGCTCTTTCTGGACTGAGCACCAATCTGGGACTTCTGGACTCTGGCATCGTCTGGGGTTATGTCATTGGTATTATTGCCATTGCCTTCATCGCTAAAGTCACTGGAGGAGCTATTGCTTCCCGGTACTGCGGTATGTTGTGGCGCGAAAGTTTCTCAATTGGAGTTTTGATGAGTTGCAAGGGTTTGGTAGAGTTGATCGTTCTGGTGAGTTGTCTTTCGATTGTTAATCTTTGTCTTGGGTGAAATGGACTACTGACCCAAAATTTCAGAATATCGGTCTCCAAGCCAAGATTCTCAGCACCCGTACATTCACCATGTTCGTTGTCATGGCTCTTGTCACAACCTTTATGACTACTCCATTGACCATGTCACTCTATCCCAATTGGTATCAAATCAAGGTAGCTCGCTGGCGACGTGGAGAGATTGATTGGAATGAGAATCCGCTTCCACAGGGAGATCGTTCCGATAGTGTTACGGCTGTCAAGGATCAGCTCAAGACTGTTCCTGTGCGGAAATTGCTGGTCTATCTCCGCCTGGATGGTCTGTCTGGAATCTGTACTTTGGCGGCTCTCCTGAGTCCGAACCGAAACGCGACCCTGCCATCTCCTCAGGTGCATCCGTCAAAAATCCCGAAGCCAACCGAACAAACCTTGGAAGATCTTGCAGCTCAACAAATTGAAGATGAGAATCTCACTCTCCGCGTCAAGGGAATGCGACTTGTGGAATTAACAGATCGTGACTCTAGTGTGATGAAGGTCTCAGCGGGTGAATACGCGTTCTCAGACCCCGTGATCAACACATTCCACGCCTTTGGCGAATGGCATGATTTGTCACTTATGGCCGGTGTCTCTGTAGTTCCTGAACATTCCTACGCAGACAGTATTGTCAGCACAGCTGTTCAGGATACATCCGACCTACTTCTACTTCCATGGAGTGAGACCGGAGCACTGGCAGATCGACAGAATGGAGTTGAGCTCGATACAAGCGGCCGATTCGCAAATGGTGAATATGCCGGCTTCGTATCTGAGATCCTGAACCGAGTCTCAGGTAATGTGGGTATCCTGATTGACCATACCTCCGACAATTCAAGCAAACGACCACCTTTACAGCGGTCACCAAGTGATTTCGCTACCCAGGACACTACCTGGACTCGACCTTCACCAACAGGCAGTCGCTCGCACCACCTTGTACTCCCCTTCTTCGGTGGCGAGGATGACCGATTTGCTCTTCGATTCGTCATGCAATTGCTCCAAAGCGATCATGTCACCGCGACTATCATCCAGATAGGTTCTTCCCGATCCAGCTCACCTAAGGGTACTGGGTCAAGCGATTCATCGGACATAGTCTTCCTTGAAACATTACGTGACTCTATTCCCGCAGAACTTCAAGAAAGAGTTGTCTTCCAAACCTCACCGGTGCAGGACACCATTAGTGATCCCGCACAGCTTGCTCTTGCTGCTGTACGGACTGAACTGAGTCAGGCTACCAACAAGCCTGGCAGCATTGTGGTAGTTGGTCGCCGCAGTGACCCTACTGAGACAATCCTCGAATCGGATCAAGATCAGGTTATCGATTCCCGTACTTACCAGGCTCTGGGTGCTGTGGGTTCTGTTATGGTGCAGCCTGAGAATAAGCTGAATGGGAGCGTATTGGTTCTTCAGGCTGGCACTAATGTATCTTCGGATAACACTCGTTAATATTTACTAGAATTCGCTCGATTTGCAGCTATGGGACTCTGCACATATGAATATTAACACTGGGATTTATTTGAATATTGATGAATCTATTCGATGACATTGCTTCTGTTGATTAAGTGCATTCAAGATTTGAGCACTATTCTTTTTTGATAGGCACAACTGTGGCCTTGTACTATGACCCTGTAGTATTGACATGCGACATGTAGTAAATGGAAGGACTGACATAAATGAGATCATGAGGGAAGGAAGTGGGAGGTCTGAGGAATATTTTATATGTGACATTCAAGTTGGAAAGGAAATGGCGGCCTGCGAGGGATAATGTTTCAGTTCCCTGAAGATGTATAGGTTGTGGAGTGCTGTGATCGCTGCATAAACCAGGGAGCGCTGTAATTTTGGTGAAAGTTTCGGCGAGAGTCGGTATTTGACGGCGATATTTGAGAGGAAGGGAACGATATGATGTCCTGAGAGCTAGAGGGCAGCTCATCTGCGTATGATCCTCGAGCGATAGCGACGAGCTTTCCAAGGATTGCGTACTCGAGTTTCAGTTTAATACCATATGTCACGGGCTTGAACATGACCTGTACAGCATAATAGCCGATATATTCGATGGCGACGACGGCCACGTCAAGGACTAGGATGACGATGTTGATTGCTAGGAGTTGAAGTAGAATTCCATGCGGTCGGCCTTGCGGACGAAGACGTAGTAATTTACCCGTCTCCCAGACATAAAGACCGGAGATGATCAATTCCTGGACACAAAACCCGACGAGCTGGATTCGTTCCATGACGTTGTATCCAGTGGCGAAGGCACTGGTCGGTTCCGCCACAGTGCCATAGAGCAAGACTGTTGTCGGGATCTGGAGGCAGATGGCATTGATGATGATCATGCCTAGAACGCCCCAGAGGACCTTTGTATTCTGAAGTACCAAGTGTAGACGAGACCAGAGAACCATCGATTGGCCTGTGATCATTGGGATCCAACCACAGATAATCAAGGTCACGCAAGCGTACGACGAGACGCCGGTTGGGAAGAAGAGAAGGACGTAGCCGAGACAATGAGGGATAATAGCCGCGGACGAAATGAGCAAACTCCAAAAGTAGCATCCACGACGCCGCTTAAAAGATGCAAAGCACAGAACAATGAGTTCAATGGCATTGTACCAGGCGATTGCAGCAAATGCCGCAAAGACATTTGTAAGGACAGTGTCTCCTTGGGCGTACTTGCGTACTAGGGCGTCCGCGACATCGGAAGCGCTATCAACCGTCATATCATGAGGGAAGGGTGCGCATGTTTCGTGGAATTGGAAAAGGCTGGAAACAAGAAGTCTCTTTTTCCCTTTCTCCTCCAGCACTCCAGGGGGGTCAAGATTGCCCAAAAGGATGCCCTTGCGCGGGAGAGGGGAAAGGATTTTTAGTCCACAGATCTGTCGATCTCTGCTAAGGTTCCTGCGGAGATCTGGAACCTAATACTATTGATCATGTTGCGGTCAGACCATTTTTCGTGTGATTGTGCAGGTGTCTCTGCGCTTTACTCTTCTCCGCTACTCCGGAGGGGGCGAACAAGAACGAGGGGAAGCGGACGAAGAGTCTGGCGGAGTCCCGCATGAAGAATTTGAAATGCCAGTGGTTGACATTGACAGCTCAGGGGGGTATTGGATCCATGGATATGGAGACGTTGACTCCATGGAATCCCCAATAAGAAACTCAACTTGCGGGGAAGACGATCCGGAATCCACTTTGGGATTTCCGAAAATTGCACTCGGTGATGTTCACTGCATTGAGAGCACCCCTATTGTGCCCAGGTGGATCTTCGGGATCGACGAGACAATCTACTCCAAAGGTGGATGTAGTGCATGTGGATTGGATGTAAGGGGTTCAAGCGGGAAGAATGTGGAGGACACTGGCAGCAATGATGCACTTCCAACTTCCAAGATGAGTAGGACAAATACCCACATCCTCTATATAGTACCACCTGCTACTAAATAGTACTACGTAACAATATCTGAAGCTTCCAGTTACAAGGTTCATCAATACGAGAGATTGACTATCTCGATTCTGACTACTTGAGGGGTTTAAATTGAACATTTGAAGGTTTGATGTTTCATAAAAGTCACAATTATGGGTAATGAAGAGTGTATTAGACGCCTGGATGGATCTGCAGTGCAGGCTAATGCACCTTGAGTATTAAAAGTTGAAGCTTTTTTCAGCTTCACTTCAGGAGTACATGGATGTGTTGATTGGTGTTTCATCTCAAGTGCTCCGAGTCGGAGCTCTAACCCGATTTCCCCGGAATCAGCACTCGAGGGCCAATCAATTGATTAGTGCTATTGAGATCTTAGCTTGAGTGTGGGGTTTGGGGTATCCTGAATTATCAAACTTATCGCTAGTGGTCTTGTTAGCCTCGATCTTGGAAGTTAGCACGTACTCCAGGGTTCATGCAGAGTGAAAAGGGGTGTCGTCGTGATGGGATGAATTGCTGGCCAATTTATTCAATTTGAAGTCAATAATACTATCATTTAAGCATTTCAGGTGTTTCACCCTTCTTCAAGTTATACTAGGCAAGTTGAAGGTCATTAATTGACTCGGACTTGTATGCCAGTGAGCACCTATATAGTACGAATAGTCAACTGGTCAACTGGTGAGTTGGAGATCACGGGATTAGCCAGCACTGGAGTGGAGCCAAATATATATTCAAGTGTCGATCGACTTCACCTTCAACTTACCACTCAGGTGTTGGATATACTAAACAATCCGGTCACCCCTTTCCCAGTCAATCCCATTCCAACATTTGAATCTCAACTGAACTTGAACCTGCAAGGACTTCAACCAAAGCAGCCATGGAAATACCCCATGGCCAGAACTGGACCCGTACGATCCCAGATCGGGTGACGTCAGGAGCCTCGATCTATCTCGATCGATGACATCCTTGGACTCGAACACATTCCCTGAGCTCAAAAGCCTGGCACGCGTCTCTTCCACAACAAAAACACCCTGGGTAATGCGATTGCGACCGCGACTTTTGCTTCAATCCTGGCCCGTATTCCCTTGTCGTCCCTGCATTCTCACCCGATTCTCTATTCACACAGTCTCAATGGCACCAAAGCGAAAAGCACCTAAACAGGAGAGCTCAGAGCCGGAGGCAGACCATGATGCCGGAGCAGCCCAAAACCCCCGCAAGAAAGAGCGACTCGACCTCAACGCGCCGCATCCTAATGCCCAGCAGACCGAAGATTTCGGTATCGTCGCACGCGAATTTTACCCTCCCGAAATGAGTAACGAGCGATGTCAAGCGTACAATGATGGAACCCTCGAACGGCCCATTCAAACTTTGGAGAAAGCATGCCAGGAGACAACCGATCAAGTGCGCGACCTGTCCGCAGGCAAAGCAGTGGTTCATTGGTTCAAGAGCGACTTGCGTCTTAACGACAATCGGGCCCTCCATATGGCCTACGAAATTGCGAGGGAGAACCATGTCCCTTTGATTTGCCTCTACATCTTGTCGCCAGAAGACCTGACCGCTCATATTGCAAGCCCTGCCCGTGTCGATTTAACGCTGCGCACTTTGCAACTACTTCAGCACGACCTCGCCGAATTGGACATACCTCTTTACATGGAGACTCAAGAGAAACGCAAGGATATACCAGGTCGCATTGTGGAGCTATTGCAACAGTGGGGTGCTAACCACCTCTGTGCAAATATCGAGTACGAAGTGGATGAGCTGCGTCGCGATGCGAAACTTGTTCGCCTGTGCGCTGAGAATAACATCGACTTTGCACCCTCTCATGACACTTGCGTCATCCCGCCGGGGGCCTTGACCACTCAGCAGGGCAGACAGTACGCTGTTTACACCCCTTGGTATCGCTCTTGGCTGGCCTTTCTCAAAGAGAACCCCGATTACCTAGAGCTATCGGAGAAACCTGGCAGGAACCCTGGGGACGCGCGACAAACACTATCGGAGCTCTTTGATTGTCAACTGCCGGCTACACCTGAGAACAAAAAGCTCACCGACGAAGAAAAGAAGCGTTTTGAGGAGCTATATCCTGCTGGCGAGCACGAAGCGCTCCGTCGTCTCGAGAAGTTCTTGGAAAAGAAAGCTCGCGCATACAATGACAAGCGAAGCATCGTCGCTGGCGAGCATACCTCGGTTCTCAGCCCTTATTTCGCATCGGGGGCACTCAGCGCTCGAACTGCGGTGGTAACAGCCAAGCGAGCGAATAAGAACCATCTCGACCGATTCGACGACGGATACATTACCTGGATCAGCGAGGTTGCTTGGCGTGACTTTTACAAACATGTACTGGCGCATTGGCCCTTCATTTGGTGAGAGCGCCCGTCCTATACAGCTTGATGATGTGTTGAAACTAACGATGAGAAATCCTAGCATGAACAAGTGTTTCAAGCCCGAGAGTACCAATATCGAGTGGGAGTACGACGCTGATCAATTTCAAGCGTGGTGTGAGGGTAAGACCGGGTTCCCTATAGTAGATGCTGCCATGCGCCAGTTGCGGCACTGTGCATGGATGCACAACCGAACCCGAATGGTGGTTTCATCTTTCCTGTCTAAGGACTTGTTGATTGATTGGCGACGAGGAGAGCAATTCTTCATGGAGAATCTGATCGATGGCGATTTTGCGTCGAATCATGGAGGTTGGGGATTTGGCTCTAGTACTGGAGTGGATCCACAGCCCTATTTCCGAATCTTCAACCCCTTGCGACAGAGCGAGCGATTCGACCCCGACGGCGAGTACATTCGGAAATGGATCCCTGAGCTACGAGATGTCCAGGGCAAAGCGATTCATGAACCCTATGAACGAGGCGCCGGACCCATTGCTGAGAAGAATGGTTACCCTCGACCGATGGTAGACCATTCAGCCTGTCGCGAACGTGCATTGGCAAAATACAAGAAAGCCTTGCAGAAGTAAGCGATCCTGTCTACTTACTAGACCGATTTAATAATAATGTTTCAATATAAAAAATGGATTTCTCTTACCCCAACCTCTTGAGCTTCAAGTTGTCAATGTGGGCCCCAGGCTAGTATGATGAAGTTACGGTGTGCGCGTATAATCACCTCAAGTTCTATATTAAATAAACTATAATACATTATAAGATCATCTGATCTGAATATAGAAAGCCAATAACACGTAATAATCATAACAATGGCAATAATAGGAAGAATAGACGAACTCATGCACCCCAAGATTCCCCAGCCTCATCTCTTCTCTCCGATTGGTGGTCTCATCCAAGACATGCTCTCTCCACAATTTCCCCGCAGCCCAAATTGTTGAAAATGAGCGAGAGAGAGATCCTGGCTACCTGTACTCTCATGTCTTCTCTTTAATGATTTAATACTTATTCCCATGGAATCCCAATCAGGGGATCAGCAGTCAGGTCCTGTTGACCTGCCAAATGGCAAGCGACGATGGCGTCGGAATCGCGTGGCTTGCGATTCGTGCCATACTCGTCGAGTCCGATGCGACCGGGCGTTCCCCTGTTCACGATGCCTACGCAGTGATACGCACTGTGAGTTCACCCGCGAAAGAAGGAAGCGAGGACGAATCGCCCGTGTCAAGGGGGGCACTATTCCGACTACAGCGACTTCCACCTCGAACTACGCTCGAAGGGAATCCAGTGGGGATCCCAAACTTCCTCCACGGTCGGTCTCACCACAGCGACCGAGTTCCTCTGAATCGGCCTTTCACCAACCCTCCCCGGGGACTAATGACCTGAGTCTTTCGGCGCCCAGTGTCGGAGATGGCCCTCGTCCTTCACGATCAGCTCCCGATGCAAATAACCCGACGGAGGAATGGCTGGCAGCGGCGCAATTATCGCCAGATTCATATGAAATGCTTGGAGGCATAAACAGCATAAATGGAGGAGATGGCCCTTTACCTCGATTATTGGATGTATGGAATCCAGTGGACTTGACGGCTCATAATCCTCCACCACCTCCGCAAGTCCAATCCATGCCAGCGCCAAATCTACCTGGTCCACCTCAGACGCCTGCGCCACGATCAGCGCTGAAGTACCCTGTATTGGAGCCGATCATGCCATTCCTAGAGTCCAACCTTCCCCGGCGTTTAGTATGCGATCTACTCGAGCTTTATTTCACAAGCGCTTTCTCGACCCACATGCATCCAGTGTGCCACCATATTCATTGCTATGTCTTGCGAAAGGCTTCATTCTTGAGTCCCGATCATCCTCGACCCAGTAGCCCGGCCTTGCTGGCAAGTATGCTTTGGGTTGCTGCTGTCGATGACCGAGCTTTCTCATTGTCCATTTCTCCGCTGCAGCGCCGCAAGATATGTCAATTTCTTTGCGCATTGACTATGCGACTCCTTCGGCCGTTGATCCACATCTCTTTCAAGGATCAAGAACAGGCGGAGAATTCTCATGGATCTCAGGATTTTGCTTCAGCCTCTGCCCACCGTCCGTTTGAAGGGGCGGGTGATGACAAGGGACTGATCGGTCCAGCGGGCTCGCTCGATGACGTGGTAACATATATTCATGTCGCGTCCATTATTTCATCCAGTGAACAAAAGGCTGCTAGTATGCGATGGTACGTACAAAAAATATCCATTTTTTACGATCTCTCGAAGATTTATTGTTGATTTATCTAATATGACTCGTAGGTGGCACGCGGCTTTTACACTAGCTCGAGAGCTGAAGCTCAACCAGGAGATTGAGGTCGCCTCTAATGTAGAAGGACAGAGCGCTGGTTCAAGCCCGTCGTTTGACTATCCTCTGGCAGGCTGGGCAAGCTCCCCAGGTGGCCCCGTCTTTGATTATTCAAATCCTTCACGTCCTAGCTTGAATTGTGTCTGCGAGGAGAAGAATACCAATCCTCATAACAACTTCATCGTTACTGAAGAGTATCGCGAAGAACGTCGACGCACGTGGTGGCTTCTTTATATTATGGACCGCCACCTGGCCTTGTGCTACAATCGACCACTTGCCCTCCTTGATGCCGAAAGTGAAGATTTACTATTGCCACTAGATGAGGCCGCATGGCAAAGTGGGAATATCCACAGCAACAGTCCGCGATCTGATGGACCGCAATGTATCCGATCCGGTGATCGTAACAAGCGTCGAGTTTTCCCCAACTTCATCTGTCACGACCATTCCATTCTTGGATTCTTCCTGCCACTAATGACTATTACTGGTGAATTGATCGATCTAAATCAAGCGCGCAATCACCCTACGCTTGGGTTACGCCTCCAAGGCAAAGAAGCATGGGAGGTTCATGTTGCGGAGGTCTTGCGACAACTCGAGATTTACAAGGCGAGTCTCACGACATTCGCCGCCACAACTGCCGCTGACCCTGACTCCTCTATCCCCACTGCATGTGGGTTTGGCTCTAAGTCCGACCCGCCTGTGGATGCACAGCTATCACAAGCGTACTCATGGCACACTCAAACCGTGATCGCCTATGCATCCTACCTTGTCCACGTTCTCCACATTCTACTGGTCGGGAAGTGGGACCCTGTGTCCCTGATCGAGGATAAGGACTTCTGGACATCCTCTCCAGCATTTGCTTCTACGATCTCGCACGCTCTGGAAGCTGCAGATTCGGTACAGCAGATCCTAAGGTTCGACGCGGATATCAGTTTTATGCCGTACTTCTTTGGCATTCAATTGCTTCAGGGTAGCTTTCTGTTGCTTCTTATTGTGGAAAGGTTACAGAAGGAGGCTGGTGAAGGAATTCTCAACGCATGCGAAACAATGATTCGAGCTACTGAATCATGCGTCGTCACTCTTAACACAGAGTATCAACGGAGTTTTCGACAAGTCATGCGCAGTGCGGTTGCACAGGCTCGTGGTCGACCTGTCAATCCCAGTGAGATCAGACATCGTCGCAAAGCTGTTTTGGCTCTATATCGGTGGACTCGTAAAGGGACTGGATTGGCTTTATGAGTGCTTTTTTTGCAGGGTCACACCTGGGCAGCTTTCTGCATATTCCTTGTTTTGGGCATGGTGTTTGGGAGGTATAATTTTAACCTTTTGTGTGTGGCGTAATGGCATTGTACATACTAGTAGTACCTGCAATATGGGAATCCCAGGGAGTTTGATCTATTCAAATAATGTGATGTATTCCAAGGGATATAATCATCTAAATGTGAGAAATGCGGTGTATAGAGCTCGAGTATGGCATGAGCTCGGAATATCCGATAGTAGCTGATTCAAATGTCGCCCTCTTGCGTGTACACATATGCATTGACTGTTATCATTCTTCCTAAAAGCACGTCATTGAGACGAGGATCCACCTGGAAAGAGCTTCAGTTTTAAGATCCACACGTGTGAACCTGGGCATCGTATTCGTTATCAGATTCATTATCATTCATCCAACTCGAATCCCGATGGCAACACAGAGGTTACAATAAGCCCTACAAGGTTGGTGCAACTTGACACAGGATCTGTACTCCTTTCCCAATTCTGATTATAATTTTCAAATTACTGAGAATAATCAGAGAATTCAGGAAGATGATGGTGGATACCCTCCGCCATTGTGAGCAAAGATGGCATCATCTCCCATCTCCACATGCTCCACCTCGTGCTCTGCCGTTATGGGGTCCGAGTCTCCGCACAAGTCTGGAGTCCAGATTAATTCGAACATCGTCACTGATAACGATAGTTCCTCGGCTATCGTAGTGGAGCTTCTTTTCTGTTGATTATTTTGATCATTTTCACTTTTTCCTTTGACGCATGTGCGGACATCATACCCTATACCGAGATGAAGCTATTCACTACCATTGCTAGTCTTGTCGCTGTAGCCGAGGGCGCTGCCCTTGGACATGGCATGGATGTACAAAATGTGCTTCAATCAGTGCTCAGCATTGCAGAATCGCATAAATCAACCAAACCACCAAATTTCCTCTTTGTGATTACTGACGACCAGGATCTTCAATTGGATTCAGTCTCGTACACACCACACATCTTGAAGCATATGCGGGATAAGGGAACCTTTTTCCAAAATCACTTCGTGACGACTGCACTTTGCTGCCCATCTCGAGTGAGCCTGTGGACTGGGCGTCAGGCACATAATACTAATGTTACGGATGTTAGTCCACCACATGGTAAGTGGCCCCTGCGATCGGGAGACAAAGAACAACGACTAATCAATCAAATCTTGAAGGCGGATATCCCAAATTCGTGGATCGTGGATTCAATGATAACTTCCTGCCAGTCTGGTTGCAGGAAGCTGGCTACGATACATACTATACAGGAAAAATGTTTAACGCCCATACCGTCGATAACTACCATAGCCCGCACATCAATGGCTTCAACGGCTCCGATT
Source organism: Penicillium herquei (assembly GCA_039634405.1). Taxonomy (NCBI): domain Eukaryota; kingdom Fungi; phylum Ascomycota; class Eurotiomycetes; order Eurotiales; family Aspergillaceae; genus Penicillium; species Penicillium herquei. Next base: position 443,831 of record CP098387.1, on the reverse strand, counting down.
TCCTCCTCGATCCCTTTACCTACTCCTACCTGAACTCTACCTATCAACGCAATCATGAGCCGCCGGTCAGCTATGAGGGACAACATACAATTGAAGTCATTACGAAAAAAGCAATGGGGTTCCTAGAGGATGCACTGGAAGGTGATCGACCTTTCTTTGTGACAGTGGCACCTATTGCACCCCACTCAAATGTTGATCCAATGGCACTCCACCATGGAGATGGTGAGCGCAAGGTGATTTCGATGTCTGCGCCCATTCCGATGGAGAAGCATAAGCATCTTTTCCAGGATGTTAAAGTGCCTCGTACAGCGAACTTCAATCCAGATGAGGTCAGTACCGAGTTCGAACTGGGTATCAGGAATACATATTAACAAAACGATTAGCCCAGTGGTGTCAGTTGGGTTCAGGGATTAGAGCAACAGAACCAATCCGTCGTGGACTATGGTGATTTCTTCTATCGCTCCCGTTTACAAGCTCTGCAAGGCGTGGATGAACTCGTCGATTCACTTGTTACACGTCTGGAAGAGAGCGATAAGTTGGATAATACATACATTATCTATACGTCGGATAATGGATTCCACATTGGACAGCACCGTCTGCCACCAGGGAAGACCTGTGGATTTGAGGAGGATATTCGAGTCCCGCTCTTTGTCCGTGGACCCGGCGTACCTGAGGGGCATGTGCAGAATGCCGTGACAACACACATCGATCTTGCGCCGACTATCTTCCAACTTGCGGGCATCCCTCATCGCTCAGACTTTGATGGTACTGCAATTCCAGTGACGCCTGAATTTGCTGGACCACGACATGAACATGTCACTGTGGAATTCTGGGGTAGCTCAGTGTTTGAAGGAGACTACAGTCAAATTGGTAGGATTTCATAGCCTGTCTCCCGGCTAAATAAGTAAACTCAAGCTAATTTGAGCGATTATTAGGCATTGGCGGCTCTACGATGATGCCGAATAACACCTACAAATCAGTTCGTCTGTTAGGGCCGGGTTACAACCTTTACTATTCTGTCTGGTGTACTAATGAGCATGAGCTCTACGATCTTTCGGTGAGACCTCTCTAATACCTGCTCATTAAGCTGAAGCTAATACATTCGACAGACGGATCCGTATCAATTGCACAATCTCTACCCAAGTAGTCTCCGCAGCGATGAGATTGAGCCTCAACTTCTGGGACGTGGCATTTCGCACACTATCAAACGGCTCGATGCTCTTTTACTTGTGCTCAAATCCTGCAAGGGGTCAACATGCATCCAACCTTGGGAGGCCCTTCAACCGGGACAATCCATTACTACTCTGCGTGAAGCCTTGGACGAACGGTACGATCTGGCATATAGCCAGCAGCCTGAAGTCTCATTCAACTGGTGTGACACTGGTTACATCATTGAAGCTGAGGGTGCACAAGCGCCATTGACAACGCGCTATGGTGTTCCTTGGGATATCTGGGTGTAATGTTCTTAAGATCTAGTTTTAACTTATATACCCTATATGACAGTATCAGTTTAGTACATAGCACTGGAAAGATTCTCCTGTTCACTACTCGTATTTATAAATCATTCAAAAGATTGACAGTTAATGGAGTTCACGCGGGAAAACCATATCTAAGAGGCTTGGGGAACTTGAAGCCCTACAGGGCTTTCATACAACCATGCGTAATCCGCACAACGATCAGGGTTTTAATCAGACCATGTGCACGGAACATGAAATTGAGAATCATAGAATAAATTGATTAAAATTTGCATATAGATATGCCCTCGGCAGAGATAGTCACCACACAGGAATTCCCTACAGCCCAAACGGACGGTGGGTCCGTGATTCCGTAGCTCGTCAAGGGCGCCATGATTGCGCCATACCTCCACGTCTTGTCGCGACAGCCAACGGAGCCACACTGGCAGGCTTTGACAAGATCTAGAGGCCTATCACTCTAGAATGAGGGGGACTAGTACGCAATTGCCGATATGCGATCGGAAAGAAAAAAAAAAAAAAACGTGCTTGTTATAAAGGGAGCTGCCCATCCAGTTGAAAAGAGATATCATGAAGTGATTCAGACCTTTCATACCCTCAACCTCTCCCCCTTTTCACTAAAGTCTTCTTTCAAGAGTCTGAAATACATCCCGAGACTTTTCTTTGAAGTCTTACACACTTCATCATGACAAGGATATCACTGGACCGGATGTCCGACCAGGATACCTTTCCTGAAAAGATAGAAGTCAATGAAAAGATCATCGATTCTCCTCCCAGCGAGATAGAGCATGGTATAATCAAAGACTGGGACCATGAAGAAGCCGGTATCCGACGCAAGTATGTTGTTGCTTGATGAGCAGAGGCCGTCGATGATGAAGAACGAGAACAATATCAGCTAACAGTCAATGAATAGGGTCGATTTCATCCTAATTCCAGTCCTAGCCATCGCTTTCTTCGCCATGCAGCTCGATCGAGGCAATATCAGTGCCGTCCTCACATCAACAATCACGACGGATCTTAATGTCACCACTGATCAACTCAATGTTGGTACCCAGCTGCTCTCGGCTGGTATCGTGCTCGCTGAAATCCCTTCGAATATCATCCTACAACGTCTTGGACCGCGTGTCTGGCTCTCAGGACAATTGTTCGCGTGGGGTCTGGTGGCTACCTTCCAGGCATTTGTGCAGTCATATCCCGCATACCTGGCAACTCGTATCCTGCTCGGTCTCTGTGAAGGTGGCTTCATTCCTGGTGCGTAATATCCCTTCCATATCAGGGATCACTTCTATCATACTAACAGTATATTTTTCTTTCCATAGGTGCCCTGTACTACCTTTCGACTTGGTATAAGAAGGATGAGACCAGTCTGCGAACAAGTCTCTTCTTCTATGGTCAGATGTTTGCTTCCGCTACATCCAGCTTGATCTCTGCTGGAGTACTTGAGCTGAATGGAACCTGTGGACTGGAGGGTTGGAGATGGATCTTCCTCAGTGAGTCAGATCAGCGCGTCAAACAAACTTGAGTCCAGGGCTAATATATCAACTCCAGTTGAGGGTCTCATCACCTTGTTCATTGGAATCGTCTTCACACTCCTAGTACCACCCAAAGCAGGCGATGGCCAAGCACTTATTGGCATGGGTCGCTGGAGTTACTTCAACGAGCGCGAATCTCAAATCATTGTTAACCGAGTTCTGCTGGACGACCCACGCAAGGCTCGTGGTCATATTCAGATCACTCGATCGGATATCTTGGAGACTGTCAAGCAGCCGCGTATTTGGCAACATGTCTTGTTGACTCTCGTCTCCATGTCCGCTTTCCAGGGTTTGACTCAATACAGCCCAAGTATGATCAAATCGATTGGGTTCAGCGCTGTTGAAGCCAACGCCTTATCCTCTGTCGGTGTTTATTGCGGTATTGTGTGGCTGACCATCCTGGCGTTTTTCTCGTAAGTACAACGAAAGTCTTGATAACTTGACTTGTTCAGCAACTAATCATTGGAAATAGCGATCGAACCGGTCACCGTGGTCCTTTCGTCATGCTTGCACTCACCTGGAATGTGATTGCCTATGCTTGTCTGCGGACAGACCCGTACGACTCTTCCAAATGGCACCGATATGGAGTCATCACTATTGCCAACGTCTCTTATTGCAGCATGCAGTATGTGTTTCCCAGTTTGATATTCGTTGGAAGCGAAACTAACTTTCATCCTAGTATTCTTAATGTCGGATGGCTGTCCTTATATTGCAAAACTCCCCAGCAACGAAGTGTTGCCATGGCGTAAGTTTATTACCCCAGTGCCCAATTTGATCTGTATAGGATGCTAACATGTCATCAGGCTGGTTGTCATGGCTGCAAACTGTTCTGGTATTTCAGGATCTCAGATCTTCCGTACTGCAGACGCTCCCAAGTATTTGCAGGGCCTAACGGCCATCTGTGCTCTGGCCGGAGTAGCATGGGTGCAAGGAGGATTCCTCTCCGTGCAGTACTATATTCAGCGCAAAAAAGCCGCTCGCACAGATGACAAGGAGTCTCAAGCGAACGGCAACTTATGATACATTTAGACTACCTTGTTTCATGTTTTGATAGCGACTTAATGATTGATTGATGATAATTTCCTTTTGCCGAAGGCGATACGTACTATTCTCACCCTGTTCACCGGATGCCGGGATTCATTAATCTAACCGTGGAGATATTAATGAATTCAGCCTTAAAAGTATGTTCTATACAAGCTCTTCGAGTTCGAGGGGAAAATAGCCGTGAAAACTCAACGCCTGCGTCTGAGCCCCCGGGGGCATGCACGCCTAGACATCTGGATGTTCAGATGTCCAGGGGAAGTGAATTTTTCCGGTGCTCCTCGGTTGAAATCTACATACCAGCATCATGATGCATAGTACTACCTACACAGCAGGTAGAGTCTACATATAACCCTTGAATCCCCGCATGAACATGTGCAGGTCCTGGAACCTGAAATCCTGTACCTTGCGTGATCAAAACCTGGACTCCATGTGGTTTTCTGCAAGATCATTGACCATTAGTATAAGTCAAATCCGGGGAATGTCCCTGCACATCCATGGCCATGTGCATAATTCTAGTCGGGTTTTTTGTTACTCCTGCGGGGCTACTCGGTTAATAGAGCATGTCGACCTGGTTACCGAGGGAAGAATGGACCGATTGGCCCATCAGAAGACTCGGTCCGATCCGTCTAATATGAATCAATAGGTGAGTCAATATACTGTAATCTAATTTGGGGGGAAATGCTCGGTTAATATGGATCATGTGGTGCAAAGTTCACGTTCATCAAAGCGTGCCTTACATGAATTGTCCCGTTTAGTCGAGCTTCCTAGCTCGCTTCCAGAGGAGCTTCGCGTTTTTTTCTCCGCAATTTGGTTTTTAATTGAAAAATGCCCCGGATTTGCGGGGAAATATTTTCTTTTTTTTTCGAGACGTTTGCTTTTTTTTTATCTTCTACTGGTGGTGGTGTACGTGGTTCATATACATTTTACTCAACTTGAACTCTTCAGTGTCGACATCACGAGAAGAAGAACTTCTCCCCGCTATTTCTTTTTTATTTTGACAAGCTTGAGCTCAGCTCTCCTCTTGATCAATCTCAGCAGAATCAAAAAGCACTGCGCTCTCCTTCAAAATGAGCAACAATCAAGAATGCGCCAGTGCCATGCAATGGTCATCGGTCCCTTTCCAAGACCCAGAGACCCAATACGAACTTTTCAATGATCTGGGCGATGTGCAGATGTTGCAACAATCCCTGATTTGCGACCCACTCAGTTTTCCAAACGACCCAGAGTCGTGGGCGTTCGAGCATCAAATGAATTTCGGTAGCCCACTGGGACTACCCAAGGATTATGATCAGCAATGGCAGCTCTGGAATCAGGCGAACCTGGGAAATCCAGAAAACAAAGAAGGACTATTCATGACAAGGTGTGTCTATTGTCTATTGCTTTGAATCCCACTAGTCTAATGAGAGTATCACTAACATGATCCTTATTTGCAGGGTCTTGAACAACAGCGACACACAACCCATGCAACATCCAGACGAACAGAAACAACAGGGCTTCTCGCATTTAGCAGCAGAGAGAGCTCTCTTCATGACTCCTTTGACTCTTGCGACATCTACCTCTACATTCCCAGGTTCTCCATTATCCGATCTCTCCAGCACAACCGAATTCAGCCACCTTACATATAACCAGTGGGAGGTTGACCGAGACCGTGACGAGTTCCGCTCACCTAGTATCTCGGATGCTATGTCTGAGGCTCACTCCGTGACAAAGACCCGCAATGGATCTAGTACTTGGTCGACTACCTGCCATCCCTTCACAACCGACGATTATCCTGCAGTTCTGGAGATGCCTGATGGATCAACCCGCAGGAACAGCAACTGGCTCCCGGTGGATCCAAATGCTGGATTTACGATTGGATCATGCTCATACTCAGATGGTCGGGATCCGAAAGACTGCTTCGCCGGAGAAGAGATTCATGATATTCAGGATGCTTTCATCTCTCATGGCTCTTCTCAATGGATGTATGATGGATGAATGCCTGACTCGTGATCAAAAAGTATTCAACAAAATTAAACAAAACACGGTCACTTCATTCTAGAGGCGGATATTATCGTTGCTTTATTGAAATGGCCTCAACCATGGCCATGTTGTTGGAGATGCTCTTGCTCCAGGGCTCTCAAGCCTGAAGTGCTCCAACTTGTCACCCACGCGCCCACAGTGGCTATCTCAGTCCGTGGTCACTATTTGGCAGAAGTCAAACTATCAGTGGTCTGAAACATCGTTATTCATCATCCCCATCATTGAGCTGCAAGTTGTGGCTTATCTCTGTTAAAACAAAACCTTGCTCCGAAGAAATTGCAAAGGCGCTACAGTCAGATGAAGGGAACTACACAGAAGTCTGCGTGTTCTGCTCACAGTTTCTCCGGTAGAACTGGCTGCAGACACATACACAGTCAGAACTTCAAGTTGATTCCATAAACACAAAATTTGGACGGTCGGGAAGAGCGGTATCTCAATCTCAGTTAATGAGTTGAGTAGATCCAGATTCTGGAACACTTGAAAACGGGATTCTCATACAACCATTGAACGGGCTTTGCCCAGGTGGGAGCTCGCATATAAAAACTTGTGGCGTTTCCTTACGCAATAGTTATCTAAACATTTGAATATTAGAAACATGCTCTCGCGAGCGATATCATTCACACCTTTGTTTCCACTGGTAGGATCAAAATTTGATTGAGTAGATGGAGATGGGTATTTGCAAAGTTGTATTGCTATATAGTACATTGTGATTATATATGGTGAGGTCTTGAATCATTCAGCCTGAGCCCATTTCAAGTGCTTAAATGTTGGTGAGGACTCTTGTATAGTACAGTGTGCAGTTAAGAAAGAGATTTTATCTCAGTCTTGCTCATACACATCTCGCGATTTGTGAATCTCGAAGGCCAAATTGCATGCAGTTTGGTAAAATGAATGGAACTGCTCTTCCGCAGGATCTTCAACTTGAGAATCTGAAGGTTCGATCTCCACCTGAGGAAGTTCCAAATCCAGCTGAACCTCATTGATCTGTGACGCAAGGAAGGGACCATTGTCGTAGAAGCGGTATCTGAATCTTCTGCCTTCGAAGTCGTAGTATCGTACAGCAGTACCTCGTACATCACTGAAAGGTAGGAACATATACTCCGCTGATGACAAGTCTTCGCCAACTGGAAGATGAGACCCTGTAGAGACCAAAGATGGAAGAATGTTTCGTGGCAGGTTAACCTGACAGAACGGAGGAAGAGATGAAGGATCCATGCGTGAGGACCAATCCTGCTCGGAGGATGATTCGGTTGTGAATGCATCGCGTATGGGCCGTAGAATGCTACCGAAAAGGTCTTCGTATTCACTTGAATCAGTAATGGCATCGGCGGATAGCTCCACGTAACGAGTGTGGGTGAAGCGGAGATCGAGGCCATTTTCCGGAAGCAGATACTCAAGATTATTTGTGTCTAGGATGATCTTGATTTTTTGAAGCTCGATTTCGCCATGCTTGGATAGAATTTGCACATCTATTTCGGGAAGACGGGCAGCAAACTTAGGCGAAGGAACCAGTCGGATAAAATGCGTCTCTGTATCATCTTTTTCGGGGACTACCTCTGGGAGAGTATCCAAGAAAGGTTTCATCCGAGGAATGTTATTAACAAATGTCCGGGGCAGAGAAAGCCTCCCAAGTTGTGATGCGGTCACAGCAGTCTCATTCAACGTGGATTTCTGGCCGAATAGACATTGTCCAACTGTGGCTGTCATTGATTCCTGGATAACAGGGCCATTATTGTGATCCTCGAGAATCTTTGTGCGAGGTTGATTGCGAAGAAGCTTGAGCAATTCGTCTGATAGTCGTGATTGATGAGCATGGAAAAAGGGAGTGCGGTAGAGAGCAGGGACCACATTCTGCACAGCAGGCATGGCCCATCGAAACCATGATCCTTGTTGGTCGAACCAGGATCCACTGGTTCCTGGAATATAGCTGTAAATATGCGCGGGCTCCGAACCCGGCATGTATGTGGAAAATAGCCGATTCGTGGGACTAGGATGATGCACAGCCAATCCTAATGTTCTTCGGGCATGGTCGGCGCCAGTCTTATTCTCAACCAGATAAAGTACCTTGGCAGAACGTTTAGAGCGTCCCTGGTCTACCATCACGTTGTATTCCTGGCACACCCAGTCAATGAAACTTGGGGTCAAACGTGAACTATAGGCGGCGAGATCTATGCCCGTGTCGTCCTCGCGAATTCTCGTTGTAGTGTCTTGGATGATATCGCGAACTGAGCCACAGGCAGCTTTCAATCCCGTGATTCTCACCAATCCAAGGGCATGGGTGATGTCGATGCTAGACTGATGGAGGGTTGCTAGTTGGTCGAATGAGAAGTGATCCGCATTCAGTAGGAGGGTAATAATTGGTCGAGACAGGTAAAGGTCCAAATGGCCTACTTCATTTACAAGGGAAAATTCCCAGTGCTCTCGAATGATCCGTTCTGCGAGCATAGGCTTTCCCGTCAGAGTCGGTGTTGTGCCCTGCCATGGGGTGCTAGTTCCCAATGGCGCATAGCCCTCCGGTCGCCGGTGTTCCGTATCCGCTTCTGGTATGTATTCATCGCTTTTGAGGGTCGCGAGGTAAGAGGAGAGCTGCTCGGTTGTGAATGATGATGATAAGGTGTCTCGAAGGTCTTCCCAGTCTTCAACAGTCAATTTTTGATTGGGCTGGTAGGTTTGACGTATCTCTTCCAGTCTTTTGTGGATAGTTTCGGGCGCAATTACAGATGACTCATCATCAAGATCCTCCAGGATGGAAGATATGGTCATTGGCGCATCTTTTCGAGCTGCAAGCTGGTCCTTGCGACGAAGCTGCTGCTGCAAGGTTTGCTTGCGCCGCGGAGGCACAACAACGATTTCACCAGGCTGTCCCAAAGAGTCCACTCCAATCTCTAGCTTTAAAGCTGCAGCCTGTGACTTTAACCGGCGGCGGCGAGGGGAGGATTTATTGTTGAAATGTTCATGGCGTGTCGGTTGGTCGTTGGAAGACGAGCTTTGGAAACGGAGGTTGCGAGTGAAGCAAGGCTGACTCGGAATGTGCGACCGGTGGAGACTCGGAAAGAATGCCCAAATCCTTCGTGCATTGGGGTTATATGATCGCATTATGTTTCACCGTGTAGAGCTCGTCTTTCCTGCTGTGAGCTCATCAACTTGTCTTGAGAATTTGCCAGCAACACTAAGCCAAAATGGGTGTTTATCGATAAGGAGCCAGATAAGATAAGAATCTGTTTATCTTATCTCTTATCGCTACATCCTGCCTGAGGCCTCAATTCTGATACTGGGGATCATGATGGCAATCAGTTTACCAGGTTATACATAGAGAATCCTATGATATCTATACTAGTGGAACTCGAATATCGAAAGTACACTTTGAATGACTCAAATTCACGGTATCTCCATTTCATCATACCCTGGCGGGATCTCTTCTCCCACGCAATGCCACCCCCACGCGCAAAGTGGGATACTTCATACTTCGGATCATAGATACACCACACCCATGGATACCCCTCAATATGCTGAGGCATGTCTGACTTCACCGCTTCAAATCCCACTACCGAATCGTGCAGCATATAATTGAGACATTCTCGGCCTCTGGCGATCATTTGAACTCATACAGTCTCAAGTGCTCTTTTAACTAAATCACTTCTCCAATTCATACAACATGGCAACTAAGACCCCCGTTCTCACCGAAAAGGCTCCTAAGCCACTGCCGGGCATTTATTCACAGGCTATCATTGCCAATGGGGTTGTCTACTGCTCCGGCGCAGTCGCGATGGATGCGACTACCGGTAAATTGATTGATGGCGATGTTAAGGCTCATACTGTGAGTTCATTGATTTTACATGTTATCCAGCCTGAGTTTTATTGAAAGACCATTGATTCCTGACTTCGAATCTTGCCTTCATTTAGCACCAATGCATCAAGAATTTGACACACGTCCTGGAAGAAGCGGGCACCGATATCAACAAGGTTGTCAAGGTTAATGTGTTTCTATCCAACATGGATGATTTCGCGGAAATGAACTCCGTCTATATGCAATACTGGGGCGATGTCAAGCCATGCAGAACGTGAGTCGATCATCCTGAGCAATCGACCCAGAGGGTAATATTGGAAATCAATCTAACATGCATCAGATGTGTTGCGGTTAAGACCTTGCCACTGAACACAGATGTCGAAATCGAATGTATCGCTGTGCTTTGAAATCCATGTCTCAAGAAACATGTATTAAAATGAGCAGCTTGCATACACATACAGTAATGCCACATTCGTCAGAAAATTGCAAATAACGTTGAAGCAAATCTCACATCGGTTAATTCATCATGATCAGTTCTATGTAACCGGCCAACAATTGGAAGGCTCTGAACAATCTTATTGACCTATTAATCAATTGATATCTCATCTTTAATCTAGCATGATTCCCCACATGTGGAGTATCAATATTAAACCTCAAGTTTTAAGCTCACACTTTGAATGAATCATGATTGATTTTGAACTTGATCATGATACCATCTCCTTCCACACGAGAGTTAAACCACTGCTTTACCTTGATATTCTCATGTCCGAAGATTGTTGCCCCTCGAAGCAAGTCCTGCTCTACAACTTTGCAAATCCCCATAGAAACCTCCATCGTACCCAAACTTTGTGCAATACAGCTTCTAGTCCCCTTACCAAAGGCAAAGAAATGGTCTAGCATGTCCTGAGTGGGCGCTAGCCATCTCTCAGGCGAGAAACGCAGGGGGTCTGGGAAGACAGTCTCATTTTGGTGAAGCTGGAAAGCAGCAATGCCAACATTTGTTCCAGCAGGGAAGAAATAGTCGCGATACTTCCATCCAATCGCAGGAACTGTCCTTGGGAGACGAATGGGATTAGTCCAAGATAATCGGAGTCCCTCTTTTACCGTTGCACGAAGGTATGCACATTCCGTAGGATTCTCCCCTCTAGAAACTGCATTTTGAACCTCTTCATAGAGTCGATCATATCTATTCACATTGGTCAAGCCTCGTTCACTTTCATGGTCATACTTTGAACTCACATTTCTGGGTATTTTGCCAGATACCATAGGATAGTCGCGGTATTCATAGCAGTTGAGTCCGTACCAGCAAATGTGATATCCTTGACTTCGATTTGAGACTGTACCGATGTCTGCTTCTCTAAAAGACGACTTTGATAGCTTCCGCTCTTAGGAACTGCGGTCCTGATGATATTGCTCGTGAAGCGATCTATCATCCCAAAGGCTTTCGCTGATCCCTCACTTGATACTATACTCTCATGGATTGCCATGAGGAAATTGGTGATCTTCCCAGGGAGTAAATTAAAGAAAGCACCGACACCTACGAAGGAGTCAATGAAGGGCGATGCTGACATGTTCTTCGAGGTCTCTCCGAGTGCGCCATACCGATTTTGGAATAAATACGAAGTCACGGAATCGATCGCCATGCAACGAGACAGATTGAGCACATCGACAGGTTTTCCCGTGCGCGCTTCATTCCGAATTCTCGTCACAAAGTCATTGCTAACCTGCGATAGCAACGGCTGGGACTGCCGAAGTGAGGCCGTAGAAAAAAGAGGCGCTACAGATTTGGCTCTTGTCGTTCTCTCGGCAAGCGTCAGAGTAGAGAAAATCGTATTATGTCCATCGATGTCAAATTTGGAGTATGCTGAAGCTTTTGGGAATCCACCGCGAGTAATATAGATCGGCTCAATCGCGTCTGCGTTGGAGATATCAACCTCATTTGGGCCAACTCGTAATACTGGGCCATATTTGCGATGAAGCTTGAACACAACAGTACACTCATCGCCGATGTATGTGTGATACGCAAGCCAGAGGGAGGTAAATGCCGCAATTTTTGGGCCAGGCACTTTCGAAAGTGGGTGGATGTAAAGTCTGTAGATCCATTTGCTGACAAGGCCTCCCATTGCAGCAATAAGTCCCAGCCACACCAGTCCGGTGGGATCCATGTTTGCTAAAAACCCCATGGTTGATGCTTATTTTTGAATTTTAATCTGAGTCCCTGGTGAGTCTAGCGTCCTCTAACTCAAAATCGAATAATTAAAGGGTGGAACTTTCCACAGGTGCAGTTTGACTAGCAGGGATTCAAACACCCCGCCGAGTGCGGGGATAATGCAATCAATATCAGGCATTGGTATGTGATCGGTCGATCCGAAAACTGATTATTCATTCGCAGTCAGACAACGGTATCCCCGACATTTGGATGAGTTCTCATTCGTCCAGGACAGGGATCAGTAGTCTTATCTTCTGCCCCACACAACTCGTCTCTATCTGCAGCATGGCGATCACTGATAACCCAAGGCACCTGGGGCAGATGTCATGTTCTACCTTATGCAATCGTGATAACGAGGGCTATTTTAGATAAGGCGACCCTACTGGAGTGAAGAAAGCTATAATTGAATCTTACATCCCCGCATACATGTCGTTCAACCTGTCAGAGTGTCAACAGATCCCAGGAAGCAGATATGGCAGGCAAGGAGACAGTATTCGATACGTCGACTGACGAAGATGTTGCTCTTGAGCATCTTGGATATCAGCAAGGTCACAGAGTGAACACAAATATGATCGGAAATCTTGCAGCTAATCTTTATTGTAGAATTCAAACGATCTTTCAGCTTGTTTGATATGGTCGGATTTAGCTTCAGTATTGTGACATGGTAAGAGCTCATTCAACTTGACTCTGTGGAGCCTTTTCAATTGCTTATTTCGTTTCTTGGTGACCTAGTTGGACTGCATTGAGTGGTGTCTTCATCATTGGCGTTGAAGCTGGCGGGCCACCAGTCATGATATTTGGTTGGATAGGAGTTTGTGCTGTTACGATATTGATTGCCCTTGCTATGGCTGAGATGTGTGCCCGATGGCCGGTGGCTGGAGGTCAGTACTCATGGGTGGCCTTGCTTGCACCACCACGAGTATCTCGACAATTGTCTTACATTACTGGATGGTTCATGATTATTGGTTTGTCTTTGTCACCTCATTTTGATAAAGAGCTTTCTTAACACGTCTCTTAGGTATTCTGGCCATGGGCTCGGTGAACAATTCCGTGACATCCAACTACATCTTAGGCCAGGCAAATCTAGTCTTTCCCAGCTACACCATACAAAGATGGCACACTGTTCTAGTTGCCTGGGCTACAGGAATTTTTGCTTTGGCTGTCAATATCTTCATGCCGCACGCGCTACATCGACTTTCCCGTATGATACTAGTGTGGAATATCGGGTCGTTCGTGATTATAATCATCACACTTCTGGCCACCAATGATCATAAACAAGATGCAGATTTTGTTTTCAAGGACTTTCGCAACATGACTGGTCTAGGGGCTGCAATGGCGACAATTGTCGGCATCTTGCAGAGTTTCTTCGGCATGTGTTGCTACGATGCACCTTGCCATATGACAGAAGAGATGACACATGCCAGTCGAGATGCTCCCAAGTCAATCATCCTAGCAGTCGGTATGGGCGGCGTGACGGGCTTCTTTTTCATTCTCACGTTATGTTTCTGTATGGGCGATATTGAAAGCACGGCCAACTCGACAACCGGAGTGCCTGTCATCGAGATCTTCTACCATTCAACCCAAAACAAAGCTGCTACTTGCATATTGGCAAGTATGATGACAGTCATCATTATAGTTGCGTCTGTGAGTCTCATTGCTGAAGGCTCACGGTCGGTATATGCCTTTGCCAGAGATCATGGACTCCCATTCTCAAATATCTGGGCCACAGTCGAGCCGAGACGGAAGATTCCTGTGTATGCCATTTTCCTGACTCTTATCGTTCAACTGGCTTTGAATGCCATATATTTTGGGACAGAGACTGGTTTCGAAACAGTAATCTCTATCGCTACAACTGGATTTTGTAAGTTCCAGACTGACTCTTATGTGGATGTGTCTAAGGGAGGCAGAAGGGACGTTGAATATATCTTACTAACCATCCATTGCTACCTACTACCAGATGTATCCTACGGTCTCGTTCTTTTGTCACGGATTCTAGGCTATCTTTTCGGCCATCATACCTCCACCTTTACGGGGCCGTACGCTCTTCCAGCTTCCGTCTCCATCACGTTTAATGTGATTGGACTGGTATTCATCTTATTTGCTTCAATTACCTTTAATTTCCCTTCTGAAGCCCCGATAACCTCGAGTTCAATGAACTATACCTGTGCAGCGATAGGTCTTGTCGTTCTTCTCAGCTTTCTCACTTGGTTTACCAGCGCAAGACATCATTTCACCGGACCCTCAGATGTAAGGAGTCTGGTCGTTTCAGGTGCGGATACTTTACCGTTAGAGCAGCCTGATGTCAAGGTACTCGATGGTAAGCCAAGTGAGGATACCTTATGAACCTATCCTCAAACTCCATATTTGTTTAAATTTTATCTGGATTTTCTTCAACGATCTCAGTCCACACTCATCTATGATTGTAATATTCGAACATTGTAACAATGCACGTGGTAATTAGTGACCGTCTGTTAAGATCAGGTGTGGACCACCTGATCATCACCTGAGCATAAGATACCACCTTCTCCCTCACTCATACACACCACACAGTAGCACATTCCATCCTTCACCGTCAAACCTTGAGATCTTCCTCATTCTCCAATCTGGCACTCCGCATATCAGATACAAAGCACGGAGCAGCTCCTCTCGGTGGTTGGGCCCTCTGAGCCCCACAAACAATGATGTCAAGTTTCCAAGGTTCCCATCCACGAGTCACGACCCACTACGACGGAGACCAGACCGTGGAAGTGGTGGATGAATCTGGAAATCTGTTTATGTTTGAAGAGGCCAAATCTAAATGAGAATTCCTTTCTCCTATGGTATCTCTTCATCTGATTCCCTGCTGACCCTTCAAGATGGGAGCGGTCAAAGGTGGAGACAAACCTCGGGAAAAACCTGCAGTGGCGCACGCTGACAATTCTGAGGAACCCCATTGCCCCCCTACGAGTTGCACTACAGCCCGTAGGGGCCCATTTAGTTGCAGATTGGGATCCAGATAGCTTGTTAGACTACCCATTCAGGTTCGATCGGCACTCGCCAATCTGCGCTATTACATCGCGATCGCGCCGATCTTACCAACCACACTGGGCCGGTGGTGAACGATGGGGAATGCCTTGGCCACCAACCCCCTTTCAACTCAAATGATTGGATCAGATATTATCTCTGATCGAGGACCTCCACCTCAGCTGAAGATTGGTGGAAGCTGAAGGTTTTCGTACGAGGTCATCATCATCCCCCCGCTCTATCGGAATGAAAAGCTCTTTATTTTGATTTTTTTTTTTTTTTTTCTTTAATTTAATTTTCTTTTCCCCGTGATTTCTGACCTTCTTCATTTCGAAGGTTCTGTTGCTTTTATTATATCCAAAGAACTCAGAAAGACTTCAACGTGGAAAGTTGAAGTGCTACAGAACATTGTTTTACTCCTGCGATATGCCGTCTGAGATCCCTGGCCCGCGTGGTGTGCCCTTGTTGGGTAACATCTTTGATGTCAATCCTAATGAGACCTGGAACTCTCTGAACAAATTGGCCAAAGAATATGGTATGTACGATGATATAGAAGACATTATTTTTTCGTGATATAAGACCTCGCTAACTTGCTTTCCCCATAGGACCGATTTTCAAGATCACCCCATTGGGCCAGCAGATCGTCTTCATCTGCAGTGTGGCTCTCCTCGAGGAGATTTGCGACCAAACTCGATTCCGCAAGGCTGTTGAAGGCCCGGTGAAGGAGATTCGATACTCGGTTCACAAAAGTCTGTTCACAGCAGACGACGACGATCCTCGTTGGGGCGTCGCTCACCGAATTATGATGCCTCATCTTACCCAGGAAGCGACCGACACCCTGTACAGCGACATGATGGAGGTTGTCCCCGATCTGACCAAGAAGTGGAGCTCAGGTGTCAAGCAGCGCGTCAAGGCCAGTGATGACCTTGACCTGATTCTGCTGGCATCCTGCATGCAGTGTTTCTTCAACCAGCGTGTGCATGTCCTGGGTGAGAACGATGAGACTCGGAAGAAGGCCTGGAACATGGTCCAGGCTTGGGAAGGAGCTACTATGGAAGCGATGAAGCGCCCAACCCGGCCTAAGCTCCTCAACATGCTGTACCAGAGTCGTTTCTCGTCCCTGACTAAGACCATGCGTACCTACGCCAAGGACATTGTGAACAGCCGGAAGGATAACCCTGAACAAGTGCGCAAGGACATGCTTGATGCGCTGCTGAATGGAGTGGATCCTCAAACCAACGACAAACTTAGGGATGCCGAGGTTCTCGACGAGATCGTCACAATCTTCATTGGCGCGGCCACCGCTGCCAACTTGTTATCCTATGCAGTTTACTACCTCAGCACCAACCCCGAAGCAATGAAGAAGGGTCAGGCTGAAATCGACTCTGTTGTTGGCGACGGCCCACTGGATCTTGCTCACCTGAAGCAACTCAACTACGTTGAGGCTATCCTCCGCGAAACCATTCGTCTCTCTGCCACCGCACCCGGCTTCAACATTGAGCCCATCCCATCCGCCGACAATGCCCCTGTTCTCCTCGGTGGAGGTGAATACCAGATCCCTGCTGGTCAGGCCATGATTGCTATCTTGAATGCCGTCAACCGTGACCCGAAGGTGTTCGAATACCCAGAAGAGTTCAAGCCCGAGCAAGTACTTGGAGAGAAGTGGGACAAGTTGCCTGCCGGTGCTAAGAAGGGCTTCGGTAACGGAAAGCGTGAATGTATCGGCAAACTTTGGGCCTGGCAGTGGTCCTTCTTTACCTTGGCTAGCATTCTGAAGGATGTGACATTCGAGCTGGAGGATCCCAACTACCAGCTTCATGCCAACGGTGCCTTCAGCATCAAACCCCTTGACATGTTTGTTCTCATGAGTGGACGCAAGAAGTGAGTGGTGAAAGAGTGAAGCTGGCGAAATGATTCGAAAGGCGTGTGCTTTTTTGGACTCCATATGTTGATATCCTGGATTTTGTTTTCTCTTTTTCGGCGCTTAGCGAGGATACGAACCTGTCAGCGATGAAAATTGTCTAGTTTAGTTATGATGCAAAGATTCTCTTTTATTTCATTTTGTTCATTGTCTCTAACATCATGATATCGATATTAATCAAATTGTATCCTATCCGCAAGGTTATGACAGCCAACTGGTGTGGCACTTCCCCAATGGAACATCAAAGGCACTTGAGAGTCATAAAGAGGGAATGTGGACTCCTAGTGCTCGGCACAACTCCGATAACACTGCTAACATTGAATACTACTACATTCATTTCATAGTAGTATTCTTGACATGCGGGGAGTACCACTCTTTAACGCGGGAGCACCTCCCACGAATGAAAAGGGATCCTGGGCTCCATCGAGGGGTTAAAGTGGGATATGGTGAACATAGATATGGACTTTATCGCCTATTTATCGCTATACCCCTTACTTCCATTGGGTGTTTGACTCTCGCACACTCATTTCTCTCCAATTTCTTTTTCTTTTTCCTCGTCTGATTCTCAATATAGACTGACTTCCTCTGCTCTTATCTTATCCGTTCTCTCTCCCCGCCATCATGTCTCCTCCTCAAGTTCAAGTTGGCGACCACATCGATAGCCTCGATACACCTTCAATGATCGTGGATCTGGATCTCTGTGAAGCCAACATCAAGAAGCTTATGGATAGACTTTTACCAACTGGGCTGAACATCCGACCGCATCTCAAGACAACCAAAAGTGCTATTCTCGCAAAGAAGCTAGCCAAGGCCGGAGCCAAGGGAGGCTGTGTCGCCAAAGTCAGCGAAGCTGAAGTCATTGCCGCTGCCGGGTTTGACGACCTACTCATTACATGCGAAATTATTGGACCCGCCAAAGTGAAGAGACTGGTGGAGCTGTATCGCAAGTACCCAAAGATTCGAATCGTTGTTGATAGCGAAGTCGGCGCATCTGCTATCAATCAAGCTTTGATTGACTCTGGTATCAAGGAACCGATTACCGTTCTTATTGATCTGGATGTTGGTCTTCATCGTACAGGTGTCAAGCCTGGAGAGCCAGCTTTGGCACTGGCTCATCACATTGCTGGATTGAAGCAGTTGAATTTGATTGGTGTGCAAGGGTATGAGGGCCATCTACAACATCTACATGACAAGGAAGACAGGAGAACTCAGTGCTTGGAGTCTATGAGAATTCTCACTTCCACTGCCGATGCATTCAGAGCTGCGGGCTTCAAAATCGATGTTGTGACTACCGGTGGTACAGGCACAGCAGAGTTCTGTGCCACTGTCCCCGGAGTAACAGAGCTGCAGCCAGGATCTTTCATTTTCATGGATACAGATTATAGAAATGCTGTGGGCACTTTCTATTCCAACAGTCTTACTCTTATATCAACTGTTATCAGCAAGCAAGGCCCTCGGGCTGTCACAATCGACACCGGTCTGAAGTCACTGACGACCGATAGCGGTCTGGCCGAGTGCAAGGATTCCAGATACTCCTATGGTGTTTTGGGTGATGAACACGGTTCACTGAGCTGGGAATCCGGTACTTCTGATTTGGCTATTGGCGATCGTGTGGAAATGATTCCTAGCCATATCGATCCAACTGTTAACCTCCATGACTTCTACTACGCTCATCGTCAAGGTGTTATTGAGGAAATTTGGCCTGTTGACTCCAGGGGCAAAGTCCAATGATCGAAACAGCCTGAGGACTTCTACCTGCATCACTTGAACATGAGCTCACTTACTGCCTCCTACATGGCCTTCCGAAACTGTTATTTATAGTACTAGTACTTTTTATATAGAGCTCAAGTACTTCCAACCTTATTTTGAGTCATGCGCGATGATTAACATAGCACTTCCAAGGTTTAGTATTAGTATTTGGAGCCTGCTAAAATTCAACTGGAAAAATCCCAGAGCTTGAGCCCATCACTTGAACATTTAGAAGAAATATTCAGTCCAGTATTAAGAGCGCGGATAGGTCAACCCTTGGAAGGAGTCGCCTGAAAACCCAGGGTTGTGATTGCCTAAAAGGGATAACGTGATCTCTGTTATGAGGATAAGACCAGGAGTCCTGGTATCCCCATTCCCAGGTGGCCTAGTTGGCTATCCCACTACGAGTGCGAAAACCAGCGAAAGTTACCTGAGAATTGAACGACCTCCCTCTTGCATTGGAGGTGAGAGTCGTTCGGGATGCCTTTTTTTTTCGCACTTTTCTTTTTTTGCTTGTTAAATACTCTGATCCCCCCTCTTTATTCTGATACTATTTTCATATTACGATCTATTTTATTGGATTTGTTATGATTTTTTGAGATTTTGAAGCTTCTCTCACATCGCGATGCCTGATGGATCTACAGGTCCTGGGTTCAACCCCAGTCCTCGCCTTTCTTTATTTTCTTTTTTTCTCTTTCAAATATTGTCTTTGCTCCACTGAAATGCCCTCTCGTCTATATAAAACCTTGGAACCACTTATGTATATACTATCGGAGACCTATCCTGGTATAGGTCCAAACGACGTATACTTCCAAGGTTCCTACTAGTAGGCACCTACCTCAGGCTCCGAGTCCAAAGATGTCCACGGCTCTACTAGTACCCTGGGAATACTAATACGGAGTAAAAATTTTGAAAGAGGTATGTAGGTAAGCGTAGTGATGAAGTCATTAAGAGACCTCAGCTGGGTAGATCTGTCGGATAACTTCAAGTTTATTTCATCACGTTCATCAATACTAATATTTGCACTTTTGAAGAGTAATCTTCACTGCAAAAGACTCGGACTTATTGGTATTCTTTTGTCCAATTTTCTAAGATGCCGTTTCCTCAAGTTTGGGGCCATGCATTACAAGCTCAACCTCAAAAAACTTTGAAAAAAGACCAACCGAATGGAGAGAAATCTATACCCGTCTGTGCTACAGATACCGACCAAGTCAGAAGTAAACCTATGGCAGGTGATAGGTACAATGAGGAAGAAACCCGACTTGAGAAATCAGGCGATATAAATGCTCTTCAAAGATATCGCTTGACAAAACATAATGAAAGTGAAAATAACGGTGGTTCTTATTACCATACTACTGCCGAAGATCCCCATATCGCACATCACCTTTATTTCCTTGAGGAAGATCTCCGAGAGGTCGTTCAAGAGGAAATATCAATTCAACTTGGTCTCTCCAACAAGGATACGAAAGACTCAGAAAGACTTGAGATTTTGAATAGGAAATATTGGCTCTTGGAACAAAAGTGGTGGTATTCTTACTCGTGTCTAAGAGACGGTCCTCAGCAAAGGGCTTTTGACCTATGGCGGTCTCATCCCAAATGGTATATGCATCAGACGCTTAATAAAGATTGTGCTTCTAGGAATGGTTGTTGTGCCCGTGGATGTGGGTGTTGTCATCTTCGCAAACCTTCTCCTAAACGAAAGCTTGGAGTTGGACATTGCACTGTTGAATGTGGCTGTTGTCGCAGAGCTCGAGGGTTTGAAGTTTCTGAGGAAGACAAGGAGGCGCTGAAAAAGGAGTGCCGTGCAATGATAAACATACTCCCTAAACATCGAATCATCCGAGTTGCAACATGGGGTCTTGTTGGTGATTGTTTTGAAAGCCCTTTTGATATGATTCGAGTTGATGCGCCACCAAGCTATGGAAGTTGATTATGATGATATGTTGATTATATTAGCTAGATGAAAATCAAGTTGCTTCCAAGGTTACTAGTATAGTATTGCTTGATGACTCCAGGGATCAAGTGCTGTTATAGATACAAGACAAGCTAAACCCAAACAGGAACACTAAACCACATTAGGATATTGGCCATCACGTTAAGCTCTAAGTTGCAAACAAGACAAACACCTCCATTTAGCAATCATCAGGACGCGATTCGATCCCGCCGCAATATGGTCGCCATGCCGCACTGACGGCGCAAAAGCCTCGATATTCCTCAATTAATTCCGATAGAAAACTCTCAATTCTTACAAATCTGAAGAGACAATGGCTTTCCCTCTTCCCCGGGGCATCACGCCCTCTGAGATTGCCTTTCTCGCCGAGATGGAGACCGTGACTATCGTGCCTAGACAGCGCCTCGAGGGTCTTGAGTTACTAGGCGTGAGTGATTTATCTGATCTCGAGTGTCAATATTCCGAACATATACACTGACTTCAATTGAAGGGCCCCGTTGAACCTCTTGTTCCACCTCGTCGCGCATCCCTTCCTCTCTGGCTCGCTCTTCTACTTAAACGCCAACGACGCGCCAACATTATACCTCCATCATGGTTACACCCAGATCCACTCGGCCTAATCCTTGAGGTGGAATCGCAGCATCAAGATTATAAAAACTCATTCTCGCCCCCTCCTCCACTGCCGGGTCAACCTAGCATTCATAGCTTTGGAAAAGAAGCCAATCCCCGGGCACAATACACACCAGATGGAGATAGATACTATGCTGCACCGCCGTTTCTACCTCAAAATACTGCAACTGGAGGGGATTTCACAAAAGAGACACCAGCATTACCATTCCACTGGGTAGAAGTTGGGAATATGCTACTTGATGCAGCAAGTGATGACCTCGTTGAACCCGATCAAATTCGACGATTACTAAAAGACTTGCGTGAAGTGCGCATGTCGAAGATGAGATCTGGTGTGGATGTTCTCGATGCAGCTGCGACTGGTGGAGGTGGAGTTGCGCTGACTGGAGTGGGCGCGATGGAGCTGGGTGAAGAACGTGGTTTTGTGGCTGGTGTAGTGGACAATCTTCGGTATGTTGACTATGGATTTGGATTTTCCCTATTACTAGAATACTGTTGGAGATCTCTTGACTGACTGGATTATTAGCAAAATCGGCGCCTCGAAAGAACAAGCTCGACGTGAACAACTGGCCGATCAACGCGCAAATGGCGAATACTCGGCGACTCAAGATGAAGAAGAAGACTACATGGAGTTTTAGAAAAAGTGCATGGGCTTTATGTTTTTTGGGGAGTTTTCTTTGGCGTTTAAAGGTGCATGGGCGATGCGGATCAATGCCCCCAGAACGAATATTCAATGTATATAGACTCGTATACCCGACTTTCCTTGTCTGATGATAAATCAAATCTGTTCCAATTTACCTAACACCATACAGCATGCGAAACGCTCTAATACAAAACGAAAGTGAAGAGCATATCCCGCACGGGCTTGATTGGGAGAAATGTCCTGCAATAAACATAGACCTGGGAGAGAAGAATCCAGCAGAGCCCATCAGCAATACCAGAAAACAAACAAAGATATGGTGCAATTATTCCACAGGGTTGGTATTCTCATTGAGCTGAGCTCTGGTTCTTTTCCATCATCTTCTTACGCGCGGCCAGAATCATGTCATCTCGGCGTTTCTGGAGAAGGCGTTGACGCTCATCTTTGTTTTGTGACCATGCGCTAGACGAAGGAGAGGATTCACCAGACTCCGCGCTTTCAGCGGCCAGTTTTCCACTAAGATTATACCGAGAGATTAAGTCTTGTCCATTTTCTTTGGATGTCGACGCTGTGGAAGTAGCCTGGGTGGCGGAGGCAGTTCCTGGCAAAGTGGTGATCTGGGGTTGGAATGATGGGGGCGGCTAGATAGAGAACAATGTCAGTAAATTAATTCAACCATGATACCTTGCGACAAAATTGTCGGATATTTTTGAAAGAGATAAAGAGGGAGATGTGAACACAAATGACACATCGAAGTGTCGCGGCACATACCGTTTCCAATCCCCGTCCAGTCAAGATACGCTCTGTTGTCGCTGCAACACTACCACCATTGCGCTGCAAGTCCCACATTATTTCACGGTGGCTCAGCTGGGGAAACATCTGAGAGATCTGCTCGACTTGAGCCGGGTCGACAGCGTTACCCCGGCCGCGGGGCCGGCCGCTTCCGCTGGAGCTTTCATCGCGGTTAAAGAACCATCGTAGAACAAAGTACGATACGACTGCTAAGGTCAAGAGCGACGGGAT
Source organism: Penicillium herquei (assembly GCA_039634405.1). Taxonomy (NCBI): domain Eukaryota; kingdom Fungi; phylum Ascomycota; class Eurotiomycetes; order Eurotiales; family Aspergillaceae; genus Penicillium; species Penicillium herquei. Next base: position 420,854 of record CP098387.1, on the reverse strand, counting down.
GTTGAGCGAGGGCTCATCGTCTTGCATTGTGCCGTGAGCGTGCGCCCTGAGAGGTGGTTAAGTTTAGGCTTAGGTGCGGGCGAAGGCGGAGTAATTCCGGGTTGGGCAGGAGGTCATGTGGGACTAGGATGCCGACTTCGGGAAGCGTCTCTCGGATATCAAGTCCAGACCGAGAGATTAGAATATCAAGAACCCGAGGAAAGAATGGATGGAATAGAGATATGGATGTTTGGTGGCGGTTGTTGATATTGGAGAGTTTCGGGCGCAGGCACTGCACGTGCCGAGAACTATTATGTTAGCCACATGTGCACCATAGTATTGTTCAGTGGCGACTGGGAGATGGTCAATATCTATAGCACCTCAAGTTGCGTAACTAAGATTATAGATGTAAGCTATAAAATATACTAGTAATTTAAAGTCATTCATCTCAAACTTGGAAGTGTTGTTTCAATTTTAGATGGAAAGACATATTTCACTCTTACTAGGACTAGTAGTCCATAGAGTGCCACCATAGGTATACTAGATCTCTCATTTGATCCCAAAACATTTACTAGTACTAGTATAGAATGATTCAGTCCAATTTAAATTCAAATCTGACGTCTAAAATGATCGAACGACTTAGTAATAGGAATATAGCAGATGTACTAGCAGAGTCCCAGATGCTCTACACCGTAGAATCTATCATCCACCCGAACGCTTCGTCATACCTGGTACTACAACTACACACGGCATTGCTCATAGCTCACATTGCGAAAGAAAGACTCAAAATAGGCTTACAAAATTCAAATAGAATTGAATTTGTCTCTAAAAGAGAAAAACTGAAGTCTTGTGCAAGAAAGAAACAAACAGAAAGCCTTCATCATGCATAGATCATGAACCAATATCCTTCCCAACCAAAGAAGCCAGACCAACATGGAAAAACATTTGAACACTCGAAACCGCATAACACCAGCTGCCACAGACTAATTGAGCCGTGGAATAGCAAATGCTTCACACCAGGGCTAGACCAACATAATAAAAAGACAAAGCTGAAGAAAATTGAAGCAGAGATTCACTTGTCATTACTTCATATCGGCAGGGGTCAGTGCCTGAACGATACTGGTACCCTCGCTGAAGCGTGTGCGGAAGATACGATTGGCGTTCTGGAACATGCCGTCCTTAAGGGAGACGACAATGAACTGAGATCCCTTGAATCGAGTCTTGATGAGTCGTCCGATGTTCTGGGTGTGAGACAAATCCAAGGCCGCATCAACCTCATCGAGAATGTACATAGGAGCGGGCTTGAATTGCAAGAGGGCCATGATCAAAGACAATGCAATGAGAGATCTAAATCAGATGTTAGAAATCGGACTGCTGGAAAGTTGTGAAAGGCTATTATGGGGATTACGTACCTTTGTCCACCACTCAATTCTGTCAAACTCTGCTTCCAGACCTTACCCAGAGACACCTTGACTTCTAGACCATCGGTGATATCCTTGCCCTCAGGTGGGTCAAGCTTGGCAAAACTGCCAGGCAGAAGTTCGGCGAAGATCTGTCCAAAGTCTCCGTTGACCTTCACCCAAGTCTTGTGAAGAGCCTCCTTCTTGTACTCGTTCAAGTTGAGGATAGTTTCTTCGATCTTGCTCTTGTCGCGAATGACAGTCCTCATCATGTTCTTCAGAGCAGCTTCCTTCTTCTCAACGCTGTCGATCATGTTCATAACCTTCGGGTTGATCTTCTTCTTCATACCCTGGGAACGTTCTGTCAGGTTGCGCAGAGTCGCCTTGCATTCAGCGATGTTCTGGTTCTGGAAGTGATATGGGGTATTCGGGCGGCCAAACTGCTCCTTCTCATCCGCAATCCACTCATGTTCTTGCTCCATATGGGCAACTGCTTGTGAAGCGGTGTGTTGGTCCTTCTGAAGCTTTTCGAGCTGATGGCCGAGCTTTTGCATCTCCAGGCCTTCCTCAGTGATTTGCGATGACTTGGATTTGATTGTGCGTTCAAGCTCGCGCATTTCATCGTCAAATCCAGTCAGCTTAGCCCTTTCGTCCTCAAGCTGTGCCTGGGCGATATCGTGAGCATCTTTGAGTCGAGTCTGCTCTCGCTTCAAAGATTCGATTTCGTCCACCTGAGCCTTGAGGGTGTTCTCTGTCTCAGTGAGTTGCTCCTCGGCCGCTGAAAGATCGCTTCCGACCTGTTCAGAGTCTAGACGAGATGATTGTAGCTCTTTCTGGAGCTCTTTCACTGAAGCGGAATTCTTGGTAAGAGCCTTCTTAAGAGAATTTAATGAGGTTTGAAGTTCCTCCAACTTGCTGTCCTTGTTGTTATTGAACTCGCTCATGTCCTTCTCAATCCGCTTGATATCCTTAGATGCTTCGGCTTGGCGGGTTTTCGCATCGGCGATATCCTGCTTCAGCTGCTCAATATTCGCTCGCATTTCTTCAACGGCTTGGATAATCTATGACAAGTTAGAAAATTTCCTATAAAGTTTGAGCATTTCAAAGCACGTACCGAAGAAGAAGAGTTGCTGTTAATTTGCTCTTCAGTGAGTTTGATCTCGTGGGTCTTAAGATCAAGGTCCTGTTTGATAGACCGAACAGCATCGAGCTTCTTCCTCTCCCTGTTCATGTTTTCTTCCAAAGTAGCAAGCTGGCGTTCCTTACTTCTCAACTCCTTGGTGATCTCATTGAGCTTTTGCAGAGTCACAAGAACACCGCTGGAGTTTGGAGAGCTTCCACCAGAAAGAGTACCCGATGGGTCGTACACATCTCCTTCGAGGGTCACACTCTTCATTCGCACAGAAGGATCGAAGGTGACCTTCTTAGCTGTGTCGGCATCCTGACAGATGAGGGTGTTGCCAAATACGTAGTTCATGGCCGCAAGCACCTCTTCATCGTGGCCAATCAAAGACAAAGCCAAATCCACCTTGCCGGGGGCAATGTTCTGAGCGGCCCCAATCTTTTCAGCAGATGCCTTGAATGCGGAAATCTTGTTCAAAGGAATAATCGTAACACGCTTGCGCAGCTTGCCTTTTTGGAGCAACTGCGTACCAGTCTCAGCCGAGTCTACGACAACATTGTATAGACGTCCACCAGCACAAATTTCAAGCGCAGTTGCAGCTGGAACTTGATCCTTGTTCAAGGTGAATAATTGAGCGACCAATCCCTTTACTTTTGAGCGATCAAAGTTTGGATGAGGGTCGGTGTAGTTGAAATCGATATTAGCAGCCTTCCGTCGGAAGCCATCAGCCCGTTGGCGAAGATCGCGGATGTCGCGCTGTAGTTGAGACTTTTCTTGGTAGATCTGCTCCTCTTTACCAGGCTCGAAGCCAAGACGAGTAAGCTCTGCTTCGAGTTTCTTAGCTTGCGCCTTAAGGCCTTCCAGGTCCTTCAGGAGGCCTTGGTTCTGCTCCTTTGCCTTCTTGGCACGGGGTTCCTCCTCCTTGATTCTCTTTTCAAGGTGAGTAATCTTGAGTTTCGCTTGTTCTTGCTCTGTAGAGGCGTTGCTGGCGCGGTTTCGGGCATCTTGCAGTTGTCCCTGGTAGCCGCTCTCCTGGCCCTCCTTGGAAGCAACACCTGTCTGCAATGTTTGAAGCAGTTCTTCCTTTTGCTCCACCTCGACATTTTGCGCATCGAGCTCGGCCTTGGCGGCGTCATACTGGGCCTGCAATTTTTCATAGATGGCGCGCTTTTCCTTCAGGGTCTTCTCGAGGTCGCGGACGGAATTTTGAATTGCCTTTCTCTTCTCCTTCTCCTCGTCCATACTAGAGTTCTTCAAATCAAAAACAGTCGTCAGACGAACCAATTCATGTGAGTGATTTTTGACTTCATCCTCAAGACCTTGGAACTTGCCACCCTTGCGGAGCTCCTTATCACGCGCAGACTTGACACGCTTAACATCCTCCTCCAAGTGTGCAATTTCGCTCTTCAGCTTGTCTGCATTCTCTTCCAGCGCCTGGACTCTGTCTCTCTTGTTGTCGCATTCATCACCCGCAACACGCAAACGCTCTCCTCCGCGTACGTAATCATGAGCAACAACAAGTCGAGTCAAACGCTCCAGGTCGTTTTGTGTTTGCTGGAAATCGAGGAACGCACGTTTCTCGGAGCGGAGCTTCTCTAGCTTGGGCTCGATCTCCTCCTTCAAGAGCTCCTCAATCTCGCGCAGCTTCAGCTCCTTCTTGCCCATTGTTTTGATCGCCTTCTCTCGTCGGTCCTCGAACATTCGTGTGCCGGCCGCTTCCTCAATCATTGACAAGATTTCCACCGCCTTCATATTCAACACCTTGGTGATGCGACCCTGCATAATCAGGAAATTCGGGTTGTTGATGTTTAGCTGGACACTCTGGAACAGATTTTGAACGGTTTGCTGCTGCGCGCGATGTCCGTTGATCAGATATTTGCTCGTTCCACCCAGCACAATTTGGCGAGTGACGGAGATGTTGCCATATTCTTCGAAGCCGATCGGGGATTTGGAGGTATCGCGGTTGTCGAAAACAATGGTCACGCTGGCCTTGGTGACACCGGCCTGACCACGCTTGTAGATCAAATCTTGAAGGTTTTGCGCTCGGACGGTGCTCATGTTGGTGATACCAAGAACGAAACAGATAGCATCGAGAATATTGGACTTACCACTACCGTTCAAGCCGGTAATGGAATTGAATGCCTCGTCCCTGTGGATCTTGTTAGCCATTTCCCCATTGCGATTTCATCGATGCTCCTGGTCGGAGGAGCTAGACTGGTTTGCGCACCATCCCGAAATAACCGTACGCACGGCGTACGATTTGAAGCCCTGTGACGTTTTCATTAGCTTGGTTGGAAAAGAACGGGATAGCGCAACGTACGTCTATCACAATCTCTATGATCCTCATGTTTGCGACTGAGAGTCAGCTCACTATGCGGAGTACATATGAGGTTCGGAAGAGTCGAGGAGGGGCGCGACCCGTTGTTTTGCCCGCAAATCAGGTGTTTATGGTTTGCCCGTTTTGCACTAGTGTCGAGATGATGTAAGCGTCATCAACAATCATCACGTGCTGCCCAGCCCGCATCTATGCATCTCGGACACTTTCTTCAATGTCTCCGGTTGGAGATAACCCTCTAATTCTATTTGAACATCAATTCGAAGCCAATCAGACTGCATGATCATTTTAGGCCCCCATTCTACAAATAATTTGCTCAATTTTATTCGTGGTGCCTTGAAGGTACTCACAATGGAGGATCCCAGAGCAAGAACCATTGGGTAGTGAACCCAGGCCATCGGCCTTAACCACTCAATTATATCGGCTATAATGAGAAGCGAGTATGAAGTTAGACCCCTTCCAAGGCTGTCATGGAACTTTAGCTCGTCTCTCGTATAGGTAGCGGAGACATTCTCGGACACTTTTCAATTCCTTCGTGCTCGAAAAGCATCTAGTTCCATTCAACGTAATCGCCCCCATACTATTTTGTCTAAAATGTATATAAAGGCCTATCTCGAAGCAATCAGACTCGCATCTGCCTCATTCTTACCTCGGTCAGCAAATAGACAATCAGTCTATCAAACCACTACTACATCTATCAACCACTCTCCAACTCCTCAAGATGCCTGAATCAAAACCCAACTGGGAGGTGCTCTTCAACGACCCAAATTTCATCAAGTCATATGAAAGTGGCGAAAGAGTCACTGGCACGTTTGCTGAAACTCTTATCGAACAGAGTGGCATTGTGGCTAGCTCGACGGCAGACCCAGAATGCTCGCTGGTCATACTAGACAATGCTTGTGGCACTGCAGTGGTCTCTAGCATTCTCCACCGCGAGATCGATGATCATGTCAAGGGAAATTGGAAACTTACATGCGGAGATCTTGCGGAAGGGATGCTGGAGTATGCTCGCCGTCGTATCCAAAGAGAAAAGTGGATAAACTCCGATGTCAAGACCGTGGATATACAAGATACCAAGCTCTCATCAAGTCATTTCACACATGCCTTCACATCTTTTGGTATGACAAAATATCATCATGTGCATTATTAACTTATTATGAATGATTGCTGACCTTACCTCGCTTGTTAGCCTTTATGGCCGTTCCCCGAGGGTTGACAGCATTGGACGGTATGTGTTCCTTTCCTATTCTGTGAGCCTTGGGCTTCAATATACTGATACTCTTCTATATAGAAACTAATCGCATTCTCCAGCCCGGAGGAACCATCGGGTTCACCACCTGGATCCAGCGTAAGTCAAACCATAACTTCAAGTTCCTATCCCGTCACTTTGAAGGGAAGCTTACCTACTATTCTCTCTGTAGCTGGTTGGGTTCCAATCCTCAAGAAAGCAATTGAACTTCTGCCAGGCAGGTTGCCGTGGCCAACTGCAGAGGAATTCATGAGAACCCTAGGCGAGGTCGGGGGTGAATGGGATTCTCCGGCTTGGATTGAATCTCAGCTCAGAAAACGAGGTTTCTGTGACATCAATGTCACCTCTGTCACAAGAAGCAACCCTCTCGCGGTATCTGACTTTGTGGATATGTCCATGTTCATGGTCCCCGTCGTCATCCAGTATTTCTGGTCGGAGAAGATGCGACAGGAGAACAAGGACAAGATCAAGCCAACTCTGGAGAAATACATCATCGATACATATGGGGAGAATGGAGAGGTGTCTGGGGAATGGGTGGCCATTGTCTCCACCGCTCGAAAGGCTAGCTCTTGACCGTCGAGGGTTGAACCTATCTGGTGAACATTTTGCTTCAAATCCAACATTTGAAACTATCTCCGAAGATCTAGCTTGAATCTGCAACAATAGCCCAATTTATGCGCACACATATTTTACTTGAATGTCTTTGATTGAAAGGTCATAACTTGGTTTCCCATATAGCCTCATTTACCTAGTGTAGGTAGTTTCAAGTTCTTGATAAATCACCACGCCCAGATTCCAAACGATACTGTACTATCGGCCACCCGTTAGAGCAAAATTACAAACCAGATAGCCAAACGCCATTGCTGATCCATTTAAAACTACTATCCGCGCCTGACCCCGGGGTGCATGCATAAGCTCTTATGAAGCATGATGCGTCTGACCAACTGGGCGAGCAATCCCCCGGTTGGCTTCCAATCGATTATCCAAATCCTCATATCGAAGAATGAACTCACGCTGCAGAGTTATGGTTAGCCCATGTGATATGGTATTTCTTCTCTCCCAAGGTGTGTTAGAGACTTACTCGAACCTTCTTCCAACTAGCAGGATCCCACAGCAGATAAACACCACGTTCGCTAACGCCACGCTCGACATCAACTGGGCCAGGGTATTGTTCATCACGGGTCAACCAGCATCGCTCAAGCTTGTGGTATCGCCATTTGCGACCCATTAACTCCTCCGCAACGAGTTCCTGCATGATATCTCGGGGCATGCTGTAGAAAATGTAGAAAAGGGTCTCGTCGCTGAAGCCGGGGATTCGAGATTGGAGTGATTGGATGTTGGCGACATTGTAGCAGGATGGCAGGGAAAAGTCTTGTTCCAACGGGACTGCGGACATGGATGACACGAACGGTGACGCGAACGAGGTGTGGAGGGGTCTATTAAGCGCAATAGTTAGCTAAAGCCATAGGATAAAACTCGATTAGGCGGGCGCGCATACTCTGGCTGGTTCAAATCGAGTCCAAGTGTCATCAAATCTTGGCCAACAGCGAGGCTAGCCACGTCGGGGCTCTCGCTATGAATCATGCGCAATAGGCCGGCCAAGCCAAATCGGTCCAACTCGCTCATCTGTGCGAGGGGTGGTTGTTCTGCACTTTGTGCGTTGGCGGGAACCGAAACATCTTGTCCTTCATTGGCTTGTTGCTGTCTTTGCTGCAGTTGTTGCGGGTCGCTGAAGTTGCGTTGACCCGACATGAGGATGTTGTTCAAGTCCTGTTGGTGTCGGTGAGTGCGGGGCCTGGGAAAGACGATCGCCGATCTACCTACCTCCTTCTCCTGCCCCAAGACCCCATTGGGCCCTTGGTTAACGGGCGACCGTGATGTTCCAATACCTGCAATTCGGAATCAGTCATTCATTTCCACACATTCATTTCTCCCATGCAACAACGGAGGAAGGGTGCCACCGCATACCTGAGCTGTAACTTCCAAACGCAGTATTTTGCATCAACGAGCCCCGGCGGTCTTGACCAATCTCAGCAGCAACATTTCGTCCCAACGGAGGGAACTCGTCAATGTTGCCTGTCTGCGGCTGAGTGCCAGCTCCTAGCTGACTGCTGATGCCCTGGCCACCGTTTCTGAAGTCGTCTAAACGATTGGCGAACTGGGCGCCGGAAGGAAACATGTCATCGTGAGGAGGTTGCTGCGGTTGCTGAACGGGATGTGGTTGGGTTTGAGAGGTTCGCGAAGGGGGTTGCGATGTCGGGGGATGCTGCTGCCTCTGGACGGGTGTGTGCTGAGCAGCTCGCTGGCTGGCATTAGCCCACACATGCTGTCCAGGGTTCTGAGATTGTGATTGCTGAGGTGCGCCTGAGAGAGAGGGAAACTCGCTAGAATACAGAATCACGGTCAGTGTCATTCGATCAAAATTTCCTTCCACAACCACTGGATTTGTGCAGTCCTTGATTTCCGATCATCCCAGGTTTGTCACTTACGAGAGGTCTAGAGGTGTGGCTGTCTGGGAACCGCCCAAGCTCTGCGCAAAACTGCCCATGGTTCCCATGCTGCGTTGCTGATTGCTTTGTAGGGTAGAAGTTCCACTCGCGGGCAGATTGAAGTTCCAATTCGCTGCGCCACCTAGATCAGCGACCCCCCACGTATTAGCATCCACTCATAAACAGCTCTCCGCTTCTAACCATTTGCTCTGCAGACGAGCCCACAAAACGACATACCCAGTTTTCCGTTCGGCAATCTTGTTGAGGCCAATGTTGCGTTTCGAGCCTGTGCTTGCTGTGGCGCGGGGAATCCGGACATGCCTCGTAGCGGCTGCGGGCCGGGTCCTGCCAAAAGAGAACAAGGAGTTAGCATGATCTACACTGTCTCATAACGCGTTGCATATGATTTGGCCCAACACAGGAATGTGTCGAGAGATCCCTGCGAAAGATTTTTTAGAAAAATGTCTCGGTCGCAAATCCAAGGATCATCTCCCACAACTGCCATTGGAGGATGAAATACTTCCATCACTTCCGTTTCGAGATAAAAGAGTCTGTTCATTCAAACCCGGCTCTATAAATGAAGTGCTGCTGGAAAGTATTCCCTCGAGAACATGATTCAAAGTACATCGGGACCAAGGTACTCAAAAGATAGAAGAACAAAGTAACGAACCTGGTCGATTCATGGTTGAGGTCTCGGGGAGTGATATTGAAGACACGAGCTCAGAGACCTTCAGAGACTCGGTGAGGATCGGATACGGTCAAATATGTTGTTAAGACGATCTCTGTGGAGGGGTAGTCGTCTACCATGAAAGGTCTCTTCGACCTGATGCGGCACTGCTCCGCCTGGAGGTGGAGCGAATCGATTGGGTAATTTAGGCGCGCGGAAGTATTGGGGAGGAGCACAGGCCAGTTGAAACTAACCGCGAACTTCAAAGTCCTGTAATAGAGATAAAGGAAGGAGTGGGGGATTGTAATCAGAGTCAAGGAGGTGAGTTAAGAAAGAGTAGAAGATTAAATTCAACGAGTCAATCAAGAGAAGTGATATCAGTGAATGTAATAGTAAAGCGTCCACTTTAAGATGTGGTTGCACGTGACCCTCCGTCGAGCCCGAAAAAACGCATCGTCAATTACAACAATCGAAGCCTTTGCCAACAACTCCCCAATTGACTTTTACACAATGCATCGGCCAGTCGTTACTCGTTTGGCCCAATATGGGGGTCTCGCACTCGCCGAACTACCTCCACCATACCTGGCGCCTTCCCTCCACTTTTCCATGGCTCGCACCCAGTCCTCAAACTTCTCCACGACCCCCGTCGCCGCTGGCCGAGGACGCGATTTGAACCGAACCCGCGGTGTATCAGCAATTCACCGCACCGGCCCCCGATTCAAGCTCGGCGTCTCCAAGTACCCTTTGCCGAAACCTGTTTCGCCTGAGTCTCTTCCTGCCCGAACCAAAGCTCCCAACCACGGTCTCTGGGGTTTCTTTCCCCCTTCGCGTGAGGGAATGAGCACGCCAGAGTTCGATCTGCAATTCGGTAGGCGGATACCATATTTTCGACTCCTCCCCGGTTAAACACTCGCTAACCTATCGTTAGGTCGCCCATGGGCTATTACCGAACTCCGTGACAAGAGCTGGGATGATCTCCACCGACTCTGGTGGGTCTGTATCAAGGAGCGCAACCGCATCGCTACCTCAAACTTGGAGAGAGAGCGCTTGAAGGCTGGATACGGAGCTCACGAGTCTGATAGTCGCGAGAAGGCTGTAAGTTTACTCCAATTGTGCCTCTATGGCTTGCCCCTGTCTGGATCAATCCATCGAAGATGAAGGGCAATTGCCCTATTTTTTCGCTGAATAGGTCCTTACGTATCACCATTGCTTGAACTCATTTACTGATCTTTTCCGTGCTTCTAGGTTACCGTTACCATGCATGGCATTAAGCATGTGTTGCGCGAGCGCTGGTACGCTTATGAGGAGGCCCAGCGTCTCTACGCTCAGGGAGTTCGTCCTGAATACGAGACCTATATGGAGAGCTCCGAGGCTGAGGAGACCGTCTCCAAGCCATAATGTGCAGTTGTGCTTAGCTCCTCGGGGAACCAGGAGCGCATTGTTTGGGACTTGTAGCAATATTCTGGCTGATTCACCATTGTTCTTTTTATTATATACTTTTGGCATGTAAAATATCAACGCAATACTTCCATTTTATCATGATATTCCAGCTTTAAATTTATTATTAGGATCCATGTCCATTGTTTTAAGTGGAACTTGAAGCTTTATGGTATGATCCCGCTATAGGCATCAATGGGATCTAAACATTGGAATGCCACTTGGCACTGGTACTCTCAATGCTGGACTCTGGTGTTTCTCAGGGGGCGATGAGCATTAAGATAAATATAGAACCAGGAGAAGCTTCAATACCCCATTTTTGCTTTTATAGGTCCCCAATGTACTGAGTAAAAGGGGGCGTTTGGAGAGTCCCAGGGAAACTTGAGACTAGTGGCGGGCCCGTCAAATAGTCTTCCCTTTCTTACCGCTTCGTGGATCCGCGGGGACATTTGAGGAGAATCCATCTTTCTTTCTTCCTTTTTTTGCCTCCAACTTAATACCCTCCCCTATTGTATCTATCTCTCTTCCCTATTACAGTTTCCAACATGGATGAGATCGCTCCCGAGTACGACGTCGTGGTGCTGGGCACCGGTTTGTTGCTACCCCGCCATTACAGCTTTCCCCCCTCAACGCTGACCAACTTCTCCTGCAGGTTTGACCGAGTGTGTTCTGTCTGGGTAAGCTCCTCAAATATCCCCAAATCGAACTAGATGAAATATGGCTAACAAGTGCTTTCTCTTTCTAGTGTTCTGAGTGTTAAGGGTAACAAGGTTCTTCACATTGACCGCAATGACCATTATGGAGGGTACGTCAACGAAGCTTCGTACAACGCCACCGCGGGGAAACATCTAACAATGAATCTAGAGAGGCTGCCTCCGTTAACATTGAAACCGTATGCCATCTCAGCCAATAATCCACGATCCTCTACTGACCCCTATTGCAGCTGTTCAAGAAGTACGGCAACGTTCGCGCCGGCGAGGAGCCCTGGAAGAAGTATGGCCGGGTCAACGACTGGAACATTGACTTGGTTCCTAAGCTTCTGATGGCCAACGGCGAATTGACAAACATTCTGGTTTCTACCGACGTCACCCGTTATCTTGAATTCAAGCAGATTGCCGGCAGCTACGTTCAGCAAGGCAACAGTTCCAAGGCTACTGTGGCCAAGGTTCCCTCCGACGCTGGTGAAGCTCTGCGCTCCTCCCTCATGGGTATTTTCGAGAAGCGTCGCGCTAAGAAGTTCCTTGAGTGGGTCGGAGAATTCAAGGAAGAGGACCCATCAACCCACCAGGGTATGTGACGTGCTAAGTTTCGGTCTGATGAAGTCGGTAGCTAATTGAGAGCTAGGTCTGAGCGTTGGAAGCTGCACTATGAAGGAGGTTTACGACAAGTTTGGTCTTGAGGCCAACACCCGCGACTTCGTCGGTCACTCCATGGCTTTGTACTCTTCGGACAACTACATCAACGAACCCGGTGTCGCTATCGATGCTATCAACCGTATCCGACTCTACGTCAACTCTATGGCCCGCTACGGAAAGTCTCCTTACATCTACCCCCTCTACGGTCTGGGTGAGCTTCCCCAGGGCTTTGCTCGTCTCTCCGCTATCTACGGCGGTACCTACATGCTTAACACCGACATCGATGAGGTGTTGTACGAGGACGGAAAGGTTGCTGGTATCAAGGCCACCATGCGGGACCGTGATGAGAAGGCCGAGGAGATGAAGTTCCAGACCAAGGCCAAGAAGATCATCGCTGATCCTTCCTACTTCCCTGGCAAGGTCCGCGCTACTGGATACTTGCTCAAGGCCATCTGCATCTTGAGACACCCTATCGACAAGACCGACAGCAGTGATTCTTTGCAGCTTATTATCCCCCAGTCTCAAGTTGGACGCAAGCACGGTTAGTGACACTTTTTTTCACTTGAATCGATGAACGTTATGACTAATATGTAGTAGATATTTACATTGCCATGGTCTCATCTGCGCACAACGTTTGCCCCAAGGGCTACTACATCGCCATTGTCTCGACCATCGCCGAGAACGATGCCAACCACCACCTGGAGCTCGAGCCCGGTTTCGAGCGCCTGGGTGCTATCGAAGAGAAGTTCATTACTCCTCCTATTCCTCTCTACGAGCCCTTGGAGAGCGGTGCCAACGACAACGTTTTCATCTCCAAGAGCTACGATGCCACATCTCACTTTGAGACCACAACCGGTAAGCATGACTTTTATTCCTGTCTGTGTACTTTGTTCCCTTCTAACCTTCTCTAGCCGATGTGCGAGATATCTACCACCGTGTTGCTGGCGAGGAGCTCGTCGTTGAGGGTCTCCGAGAGGACCAACAGCTTGCCCAGGAGTAGATCTCCTTTCAAGAGTAAGATCTATGGCTTAGATTTTGAAACCAGTACATTTTCCTTGAATATGTTGAATGCTCTCTATTGTTTCTTCGTTTTCCTCCGCGGGTCTCAGTACTCGGTCAGATCAAACAGGAGGATTGTAGCAAGCGCAAATATACCTCGTCTCTTCCTACTAATCTTATTCCGTTCCTTTGTATCATACTATTTCGTAGACTAAGAATTTCGAATCCCATCAGAATATTTCGAAGGTTAGGGAGGTTGTGTGTATTAGGTATCAAATAGGTACAGGAGTAGCAATCTCTATACATCTTGAATCTTTATCAGATCATTATCTGAGTGGATCTCGAATCTATAGCTCTAAATCAAATCTTCTGATCAACTTCCGGATCCGTATTCGCCTTCTCATGCTCAGCAACAACACAAATATCGCCCGTATCGGCCTTTTGGATCTCCGCTCTTAAAAGCGCCAATCTTTTTCCAACATGCATAACCTCACACACCACCCTGGCCTCAGATCCCAAGGGAACGGGCCGGAGATATGTCAACCTGAGGTTCCGGCTCACGCCACCGAACCCGAACCTGCCGGGCCGCGACACACCCATCAGAATTGTTGTGGAGAGGATATCGACGAGTGTAGCTGCGCAACCGCCATGTAGGCTACCGAGTGTATTGCAAAGAGGACGTGTCACGGTAAATGTAAAGGCGACTTTAGCAGGAGGGCCCTGTGAAGCGGATTCGAAGCGGAGTGAACAGTCTTCGGCGTCGATGTCCCATCGCTGAACAAGCGTGTATGTGTTAGTAAATTGTAGGAGATCGGGCGCATTCAGGATATAATATAATGTGTACGAACCACGTCGCCAGCTCCTCTGCCTATTAGGTATGTGCATTCGTATGCATGTTGCTCGAAGTCGGTTAACTCCCGCTCTGGGAGGAGGACTTTGTGGTCGGGCATAATAATTGTGTGAGAGTGTATTATTAAAGAAGGAGGGAGAGAAGGAGAGTATATTATTTATGGTTAAGTAGGATGTACAAGCAGCGATTTCGGCAGTGTACCGCGGAGGAACCCCAGTCGAGGCTCGCAGTAGGTTCCACGCTGTGTAGCTCGGTCCCCCTAGTGATTAACCTCGGCTCAGATCTAGATAAAGCATCCCAGTATATGCTATACCAACTTCAATATTCATACCTTCAAGTTGGAAAAGCTCAGACTAGTGCGATAATTTGACCAATTATTCTGTAGACTTAAATTAAATTGCAGACTATAGAATGCCCCTATGAGAACATTGTAGTACTAGTAGTAGACAATGATTGACTCTGATGTGCTTCAAGTTGTAATGACTACTAGTAGTATCACCTAGTAGACCTCACATGTGCACTATTTCATCAAATGTTCCTGGGGTCAGTTTTTCTAGTTCAATGTTTGATTCACGCCTGGAATACCTAGGTAATGCCTAGTGAGATTCAGACATATTGCCTCCAGTGTTACTAACTTGGACTTGAATTCAAGTTTCGCTGCTATTACACATGTGCAGTGCCCTGAAGCGCTGCATGAGGACTTATATATTCCAATGTAGTAGTATAGCGGTCGGAACGAACATTGAAGACTGCCAGTGCCAGTACACTTACTACTCGGACCAATAAAGATGGGCATATATCGATACTTGGCCGATGCTTTCTGCTTTTATCTAGATTATAGAATAGTCTCATTTGAGATGAATTAATACTTATATTCGGAGCAATTGCCTGGGTTTCGCAATAGTTGAGATTCGACACCTAACTGATGCCTGGTGCCTCAGGCGCCCAAACACGGAGATCCAGTAATTTGTTTCCGCATCACTGGCATAACAGAGCCTCCTACACATTGCGACTTTATCTGGGGTAATACCCAATAGCAATAATAAAGTCGAATCGCTGAATTGAGCGACCGAGAAAATCATCTATACTACAGAAACCAATGGTCCGATCTTAACATACCTCCTGCACAATCGACCATCGAGCTACATCCTTGATTGGAACATTTCAAGCTTGATCCCCATCAATCGCCTATTAAGCCCCCAGAGTCTCCTGCGCAGACGCTTCAATCCCGCATACGAGCAGTTCATTCCATCGGAACCCACCTTTAACGTCATTCCTTCAACGCTATTCAATCCACAACATGAGAGATCCTCGCGCCTCCAAGCGGAGACGAGTCTCCGAAGAGCCCGCTCAAGATGACGATGGAGATATTGCCATGAACAGTGGCACTGATGATGATGCCTCTGTGCCTTCGTCCCCCGCCGAAGAACCAGACTCCGAAGAAGACCAAGAATACCAAGGACCACGATCAAGGCCAGCCCGACGACAATCAACTCGCAGAAAAAGTATACAGGTTCCTAATGGGCTAGACCTGCAGGAGGATCCGAAGGAAGAGCCAAGTGTTGAGACGCCGAGAAGCACCAGAACTAGCGGACGGCAGCGAAAAGCGCCTCAGCGATATGAAGGGACACCCACTTCAACCCGAAAAGCAGCGGCCACCCCTCGGAGTACTCGCACGGCAAGAAGCGCCCAGAAAAGCGCCCAGAAACCGAAACAGGATTCCCCGGAGGATGTGGACATGGATGTCGAGGAGCCGTCACCCAAGCCTACTGGCCCACTCGCAAGGACTAGATCGAAACGGAGTACCGCCAAACCTAGATCATATGCGAATGATACTGTCGAAGAGGTTAGCAAGGAGAAATCACCGGAGCCTGAGACTTACAATGATGGGCTCGATGATCTTGTTGCGTTACAACTTCAGCAAGACCTACACCATGGCCAGACAGAAGCAGAGGAGAGCATGGAGATGATGGAGCCCCTTCCTGAGTATGTGGAAGTTTTGCAGAATCTCTGCAATGGAGGACTTCACAAGGAAACTCAGATTCTCACTACATTCCTTCTTGAAAAGCTTGCTGGGAAACGGCAGATTCCGCTTAAGGGACTTGAGAACGAGTACAGCAAAGTCAATCATTTAATTGAGCAGACTGTCACAGTTGGCGAAGGTAACTCGATGCTACTTCTTGGATCACGCGGTTCTGGAAAGACAGCGATCATTGAGACGATTATATCGTCTCTTGCTAAGAATCACGGGGATGACTTCCATGTTGTTCGCCTGAACGGCTTTCTGCACACCGATGACCGCTTGGCTCTTCGAGAAATGTGGCGTCAACTTGGCCGCGAGACGAACACAGAGGATGATACTCTCAGAATCAACTCTTACGCTGATACAATGGCAACACTGTTGGCTTTACTGTCTCACCCTGAAGAGCTGTTTGGTGCCTCTGGCAATAAGGACGGAGTGACAGCAGCCAAGTCAATCGTCATTCTGCTGGATGAGTTTGACTTGTTCGTCACCCATCCTCGACAGACCTTGCTGTACAACTTGTTCGATATTGCCCAGGCCCGCAAAGCGCCAATTGCAGTGATCGGATTGACCACCAAAGTGGACGTGACTGAGATGCTGGAGAAGCGAGTCAAGAGTCGATTCAGTCATCGATATGTATATGTCCCTCTGCCCCGAACATATGAAGTCTTCGCAGATATCTGTATGGCAAGTCTCGATGTCGAGGAGAAAGAGATTTTGCAAATTGCAGACACACTTGACCCAGAGCATCGTGCTATTCTGGAAACTCAAGGCTGGAAAACACTACTTGAAGGCTGGAAGACATACTTGAAGGTAGGGTTCATTGTAATATTTTGGATCTTGGAGTGTATCAAGCTAACACCATCTCTCAGAACTTATGCAATGACAAGGACTTCCAGTTCCATCTCAAGCGAATTTTCAACCAAACAAAGTCCGTCAAGGAATTTTTGACGAGTGCACTCCTCCCAATCGGTGAACTCAATCTCAGCACCCAAGGAGCAGACAAGCCAATAATCCAAATTCCAACCCCAAAGAGCTTCGTCTCGCAATCTCTTTCTTGCCCGGATCCTGCACAACTCCCATTCTCGACTTCCAACGGCTCAGCCTCAAGTCCATCTTCACTACCATTAGCCCTGCTTCTAGCCGCGACTCGCCTAGCTGCTCTATTTGACCCAGGACACGATACTATCCAAGCTCAAAGCATAGCACCACTTGCACTTTCATTCCCTGCTGCGTATGCTGAATACGTGCGACTTCTCACATCTGCCAAAACATCTGCTTCGGTATCTGGTGCTGCTGCTACTCCTGGCCGTATCTGGGGCCGTGACGTGGCACGTGAGTCTTGGGAGAAGCTGGTTAGTTGGGGTCTTGTTACGCCTGTTGGTGCAGGAAATAGCACAGCCGATGGACAGATGTTCCGTGTGGAAATCAGTTTTGAAGAAGTGGTTGAGATGGCTGGTTCGAGTAGTTCACTTGGACAATGGTGGAGAGATGGTTAAGAGGAGTCTTCGAATATCTTCCACTATTACAATACTTCTCTGAAGTGTTAGCACTATTATCATGACTTAATTCTATCCATATAGCATACTTGCGAACCTCAGGCTGTTTCTTTCGATCCAAATATCATGATTGGCGTAAACTATTCCCTCAGTGACCTTCCATCTATGGCAATTTACTTCATGATCTACACACACACACAAAGTTAACTTCAATTTCCTCATAATACATAATAGCTATAAATGAACACATTCCTATTGCCAAAACATGTGGCAATTGAATCAAATGAAAACCGCACAGCCTCGTGATCATCAACGCCACCGAAATTAGCATTCGTCACAACACACACTTGCAAACCTAGCCTGACGCCCCAAAAGCCTAAACGCATAGCAAACCGCGCCAATTTCTGCATGGCTCCTGCCAATTGTCGTTTCTTCGAGTCAACGGGGCGATCAGATCGGACATCTGATGATCCGCTACGCTATTCCAAGCCCTGGAGGTTGTATATGATATATCACATACCGTCATGGACTAACCTATCAGATGATAAGGTCTTCTTCTCGGTTAGCCTTGACCCCGCCCCTTAGTCTGAGTTATTTTATTTATTTTCTGTTGGGATTTTGGTTTGGTTACTAGTATTTCGGTGTTATTTGGTATTGAGCTTTGCCGAGTTGGTTCCAACGCTACTGCAGAGGTGCTATACTTGTATTCATGGTACGTGCTCTCAAGCACTGCAAGGGAACTGTGGCGAGTATTTACTCCTAGGTATTGCCAGTGTATACAACTTGACCCCTTCTTCATAATGACTCGGCGTGTTTAATAATCTTATTACTGTATCACCTTCAAGTTATTCCAAAGTTCAACTTTTACCCGTGAAATGGTACCGCGCACATGGAGGTGCATAGTCATAGGTACTACTAGTAGTATCCATGTCATGGTCTAATGTTTACTGCACAGGTGTTCCCGAGGAAGACCTCGAAGAACCTTGGAAAGGAGTAGTGTTCCCTATTAATCAGGCATATCCTTGCCTGAATCTGCATCTTACCGGCTTAGCATGCACATGTGGGATACAAAATGCCAAGAATTCCGTGGACTGGATGAGTGGATTAGAGTCAGTTGGTTAGAATCAAGACCTTCAATGTTGTACCTGAGACCCTGTAAGAGTAGTAGATAGAGGCCCGGGAAAGTGAAGTCTCCAACATTTGAAGTATTCGAATATTCCCTACTTCGAGCTAGAATCGGAATAACTACTGTAGCTAGCCACGAGTATAGATGCCAGCCACATGTGCATCAATGATGCACGATTCTACTAGTACTAAAGTGTATGCAGATAGCTGTACAATCCTTTGGCCACATGGGACAGGGATAAGTCGAAGCAAACATGTGCAATCGGAACAAAGTTGTAAGACATCAGACATAATTCATGTTCAAATGTTTGTGTCCAGTCCAGATTCCACATGCGCACATGCGCGTGCTACCGGTACGAGTGTACATTAGACTCAAGTTCATTTGAATCCTTCAGCATCATTAACCTTGAATGAGGTCAGAGCGGTTCCGAGTTTGATTATGCATATTTTAACCTGCAACTATAGGTACTGTTTCATACAGTATTCCTGGTGGATTCATACTACTCACATTTTTGGTAAAAAACTTCCAGGGGATATTCCTGCTCAGACAATACGAACCGAGACCTTGTACACTCAAGCGCTGTACCAGGCAAGGAAACAATGAAAATCCTCGCCTACTTTTCGCCACAGACCGAATCTACTCGGATAGCCACTTGATTGGATAAATCAAGAACATGGGAAGCACGCGGCATGCAAGTGTGCTCGCCATGTGTCAAAAGTGACATGTCGCAGGTTCTCTTCGCATTTATACCCACAAACGGGTTTGGTGGCAACAGGGGCCCCATGTAGTGGGTCGATCAGTGTACACAACATTTGAACACGTATATTATTCAGTCGGTGTGCAGAGTTAAGTAGAATAGATTTAGTGATTGGATAAATAGAGGATATTCATGGGGCGAACTAAGATAGCTAAAAAATCGGTTGAATCTGAGTCAGACCACTAAAAGTTCTTATTTGGTCTGAAATGATAGGGAAAAAGTGTTTGGAATGGATCCCCCATACGGATTCTGTATCCTTTACGGAGAACAGGATCAAGCCGTTCATAAGCTAGTCGAGTCTATCTCCCTAGACTCAGAGACTAAGGCACAAAGCTCCGTAACGACCCGTCCCGATGGATCTCGATTTTAATGGCAAAGCGTGGTTCCCTCGCATAGGTAGCTGCAGCTGTAGCTGCAGCTAAGCAGGGAGCTTTGGATTTGATCCAATCTGTTGGGAAGAGAATGAATAATGAGAAAAGAGGGGAGAGATGGGTCCCCGATAATGACGGTGCAGTAGTTGAGTAGTCGTTTTAGTCGACGTGCATGACTCCACTATTCTGCAAGACTCGCACGGTGCTCATTCTTATGGAGATCCACAGGCGCCCAAATGCAAGGAATCGAGGGGATTTGACTGAACAATCATTTGCAGAGGACCCCATACAGATGCAGCTGTGTTTAGGTCCTTGGGAAAGGAAGGTAGAGTGAGATACATGGTTGTAAATCCACCTGGGAGGTTGGTGCATGCAAGTTGCAGATCAGTATTCTTCCCGTTTCCGTCTATCTTAGTCTACTGCAGTAAGTAATTAAATCCCGTGCTATTTCTATTTTTGCTGGGGTTATGCACTTAAGCCGACCCAAGCGATACTCCGGAGATAACGAAGGATAGCAGGGGAAATGACTCCGCCATGTTAATGCATCGGATAGGGACGAAAATGCTGGACTCGCTGCACTACGGCAGACCGCGTGCTCCTTATTCTACTTGGTCTAGGTCTTCGGATAGAGACTGGACTGGAATTTGAAGTCCGAGGTTGTGTAGTCAAGATTACATTTGAACAATGCGGAAGAGGGGGAATGAAGTATCCCGGGATGAGAGTCCAGCGAATTCGGAGAAAATAAGAGTAACAAAGGTATTTGGTTCTGGGGAAAAGCCGACGCTACGATATTCCATCGAATAGGTGAAAAGGCCGAGATTTGTGTCCCACTGATCAGCGGTTGTCTTTCCGAGGTGCATGGTCTTCAAATTCAAGTCACGGTCAATAAGACACGGAGTAATCAGATCATCTTCTGCACGAACAAAAGTCCTAATCTATGATGAAACGTGTTACCATATGTGGGGATTTGAGTTGTGCATTATGCCCATGTGTTTCCTAGGAAAAGAAGCTACTGCGATAAGTGCATCTCAACCCCGCTTCGATGTTGCAGATGAGCCGGTTTCGTTTTCGCTTGTGAGATTTACCCTTTTACCCTGGTCGGTCCTGGTCGCTTTTTGTTTATTTTTCTCTCTTTTTGTTGCTCTTTCTCGGGAAAGATCACTGCCGTGAGGACGTCACTGCCCAGGTGGCTTGGGGGCCATTCTGGACTAGTAAAAGGCCTCGGAAAAGAATCATTGTGTGTGAAGAGATCGTCGCCCCACTGACTCGGATGTCCCAGTATATGTGAGGAATATTGCGAACGGGATATAGATACCCTGATAGGCAGTGGTTATATGGTGAGCGATAACTTGAGTCTTGAATGGGTCACCGAGTATGCCGTAGGGATTTCTGAAACAACAATAAGTATCTCTGTGGTTATGCGCAGAGCGACCGCCAAAAAAGACAAGGACTTCGATTAGCATTCACTCGGCAGAGGGTGCTGCCAGTGCTCGAACATGATTTGACTTGGTCGCGACGATCATCACGCCGTTGATCCCGTCCTCCTCGCCGCCACCATGTAGTAACACGGGTCAAGGTTGATCAGGGTGCATATGTCCGTGAAATAATAGGCTTGAATGTAGTGAGCAAGTCCAGTGGCGAATATACGGAAATATGCACAGTAAGCGACCTTGGAGATGCAATCCACTTCTTGCCGACAGGGAAGTTTAGTACAGAACGTGGCACGGCTGCAGACTGTATTTTTAGTGCTGTAACCCAGTAGTGATTTGGATCAAAACCTTGCGAGTATTTCACTTCGCTTGAGATCGTATGATGTCTGCGGCTTTGATATTCATGCCACCCTTTGGACGCCTCGAAGTTTAGGGTTCATAAAAAAAGTTCAAGTGCGAGCAGCGCCCGTTAATGTTGAGGATTTGTCGTCATTGTATTTCCACTTGGCCCCCAGCGCCCCCAACTGAAAAGGGGACATGGGGCACCTTTACTGAATTGAGTCTGTCAGCAGGGATTAACTCCGACCTGCATCGCCCGAAAATTCGACCGCCATGGGTTAAGAGCCAATAGGAAGTCGTAGAGGGAGACAAGAGCTCAACAAAGGCCAGAGTGAGAAGGGGCGTTTCTGAAGCACGAGAGTTCAATCTCAAATTTGCGTGACACGGGATGAAAGAGGTTGTCCTCCGTAGAAGATCATCCTTGAATACCCTTTCAAGTTCTTCACCGGAGCACTGGCACGGAGAAGACGGACAAAAAGGATGACAATGTACTTTGTACTCCATAGTTGAGTAAACTGGCGCCCGAGAGAAAGCCACATGGATGTTAGATGATCCACCGCGGTTCTATGCAAGTCATTGCGCTTGCTGTCAACACTAGCTGCAGAATGAACTTTGGAGCTTCCAATTTGGCTCACAGCTCCAGTTGTTGGTAGAGTATCGATTACACATGGAAACCTTGGAACACCCACATGGGATAAAGTCCACTCTATGCTGATATCAAATTCTGTCGATCTGCCACGTGGACCGAGAACCATTTTTTTTTTCTTCCCGTCTTCTTCTTCCAAGTTTCGGCCATAACCCGTGGCGGAGCATATTATTTCGTTATGTCTCGCTACAAAAGGCCAGGAAAGACAAGGCCGGCGGCTAAGAACGGGGAAACATCATCGGTGAAGCCCGCGGGAAACAGAGAATTTTTTTTTCATCAATTTCTGACTCATTTTTTTTCTTGATTAAAGTAGTCAGCTCTAAATGGCGGAGTAAAATAGTGTCTATCGGAGTATGAATCATGCATGACAAAATCTTCCGCCAGGAGATGTACCCCCACTCATGTCAGGTTCCATATGATATGCCAAGGACAATATTTCGTGGCTGCGGGACCAAACCAAATAAAAATCACAATTGGATCTCAGGAACCGAAACATTTTTGAGCTCAAATCGTGGAAGAATGAGTTTCATGATTCTTTGGTGCAGATACCCGAACACGAGCGCCCCTGAATCATGGAAGTAAAAGGGACTACTGAGTGGACCCCTTCCCCCCGTACCATGGATGAGAAGGGACTAGTGTGCTTCTTAGTGTCTTCCACAATCCTTCTAGAAGGTTTCTAGCGTCCGAACATTTTGAATCTTTTGCCACGCGAACTCTCTTTGTCCACAGCCAGCCACGATCCATTCGGAGTAGCCGTCAACGGTTCCAATCTTTTTTATCTGGTACCCGCTAAGATTTTTTAAGCGATTAGGGTTGTGAGGAATATGACCAAACCGAGTAGTATGGCCCGGGACGTGTGGAATAGAGTAATATACTACGATTCTCGTAGATTAGAAGTCTATGACGTGATCGATTGCTCGCAGGACTTGACTGTTTTCAGTAAGATCATGGGGACGCGGTGGGGCCACTGTATTGTAATTTGTATTATTCATCAATACGTATAATACACCTGTGCACCAGGTGCGTCAGTACCTATAATTACCTAGGTACTCTATTACAGTTTGGAGTGTTTTTGAGTCTTTGCGGATCGTCCCGATAGATCTGCGTGTAATTAATGTACTTTACGTGACTTGTCTCTAGACCAGATTCACCCCTATTTTGCGAGCATCATTAGCCTAGTACACACTATGTCCGGAGCTGTAGACGGCCCGTCTATCAAGGATTTGATCTATGCTCCATAGGTGAATCCTGCTCGGTATCGGCGAAGCCGATGGGGCAGCCTTACTACTCTACTAGTAGCTGAAGAGCCGTGTCTTGGCCGGCAGTTAAGATTAATCTCAAAGAATCCGAAGGTTTGGCGCGTCAAACGCTGTGCAGCCCTGGAGGCTGGACGTTGACGTAGCTCAGATATCCATACAGCCCTAGAGCCTTTGTTTTTTGACTATTCCGTACAAGGAAAACAAGGAACCTCCAGGGCTGAATATTGTATTCGTCACCTACTAGTGCCATCACGTACCTTGGATTGCTGTGGGTGCCAACGCAAGCCTATTCATCCCTACCCAGCCCAACCCCTTTTTCTCTGAGTCGATAACCTGATTCCATGTTCTAGAAAGTCGCCCGGTGCCTACTATTTACGGCTAATCGGGTGCGGCTGACTGGGCCACTGACTCAGATGAGTGGTGATGCGCAAGCCACATGGCAGCAATACGGGAGTCTGGTCTTTTACTAAGAGGGATTCAAGTTCTGATCTTCACCCAAGTTGGTCTAGAGGATGCTCCCCGAGCGTTTTCCACGTGGAATTTTCCGAGCCCCCACATATTTGTCTTGCCTGGGCTGAAAAGTGTAAAACAAATTAAAATGATCATCCATGCCGCTCTAGGGTGGCCACAAAGTACATAGATTGGTCAACATAATTATAGTCTGATATCTGGACCGAGCGGTGGCGGAGCTATCTGTCTTGCTGACAGGATCTATCGATTCAATGCTGACACTGACAAGGAAAAAAGAACCTTTGTTTACATGACG
This sequence comes from Penicillium herquei, assembly GCA_039634405.1. Taxonomy (NCBI): domain Eukaryota; kingdom Fungi; phylum Ascomycota; class Eurotiomycetes; order Eurotiales; family Aspergillaceae; genus Penicillium; species Penicillium herquei. The sequence continues at coordinate 396,755 of CP098387.1, read as the reverse complement.
ATCCATGTAGTTAGGTTGTCGCAGTTCTTCCTATCTTGGGAATTGGGATCAGGGCCCTGAATTTTAGCTTTGAGGCTTATTGCTTTCATATGAATCTTAGGTTCTAACTCCATCCTCTAGTAGATTTGATTCCAAATTTCCATTCTCCACAGAGGATAAGCAGGGCCAATCCTTCTTCTTCATTCGGAGTAGTTCTCGTCAATGCTTCTATTGACAGTGTACCTTGGATGCAAAACGAGGATCATAGTCTTGGCATTAAGTTGTATACAGTCAGCCAAGCCTCCCAAAATCAAACTCCAAGGATAATTGAACCAGGTTGGCGCGTCCGAGCATGGTCTGAAACCCAAAGCCGAAAGCCACATTCTTGGACTGCGTAGAACATGTTATCTCGCAACGATGTGCATGCATCCATGCCGAGTAACTAAGTTTTTATTTTTCTTTTTAATTATTTATTTTCTTTTTCATGAATCGCTACCTTCCGATGCAAACTTAGGCAAGGGAGAGTTAGATACCACAACCCGCCGCCCCCTTCCCGATCAAAAGCCTACGACTGGTCTATCAGAACGGGAGAGACAGGGACTGTTGGTCCTTGTGTGACCCCTGACGACATACCTTCCCCAGACGGCTAAATGCACATGTGTACGCTGTGCTCTGTACCCTGTGTCCCTTGTAGGTAAAGTTTGGGCACAGCATGTGGTACCACATTGGCTAGGCAGCTCTGTATGCAGGTGTGCGTTCCCCCCAGTAGCATAGCTCAATTGAGATAAGTAGAAACTTGAATCTGAATCTGGACTGGGTTTCTGCATTGATGCGAAATTCAAGTTGAGACTGATGATCGTCTGTCTTACCAGTAACTTGGAAAGTTTAACCTTCAATCTTAAAAGAGTTTTTTTTTAAAAAATTTAAATTTTTTTTGGTTGAATATGAATCATGGGAGAAAAGGGTTAACTGATGGCAGGGTGGTATCTCTAGAGTATGCGATAAAACTAAGTTTATTGAAGGCAATTCCAATCTACACCGTACGGAAGATTATTTAAGCATTGACCAACGATTTCCCTGGAAATCACATAGTTATTTAGGCCCCTACATTCAACCCGATCGGTCTAAGTTGAAGACATGACTCGGGAAGGTTTATGAATTTCAGCCGCGCTGTACCCCAGAAAAGAAAGGGATACCACGAGGCAGCGGTCTGGATCGCCTAGTAGCGTGGTAAACCATACTAGTAGAATATTTTCTTTTTCTTTTTCTTATTTTTTTTTTTTTTCTAGACTGATATTGAACTTGATTGTTTTAGACCATTCCTTCACGTCTGCAAACGGACTAGGATCATAGGCAACCTGCATGCGTGGCTCGCGTGGCGGTCAGGGATTAGAACCTTGGGAAGTTACCTGGGGAACTGTAATTTACCGCCCAATTTGGGGAGATTCAGTTTAATACGGCTAAGTTGGAGGATAATTGGGGTAACTTTGGAAATGCACTTGTAGCGCCGGGGAGGAAAGTGCAGAATTGTTCCAATGTTAAAATACCAAAATAACAAACCCACTTTTTCTATACGGTAATCTTACAATAAATGAATCAATAATACCCCTCGCGATGCAAGAACCTGACTCTGGTGAGAGGATCAGCACAGGCACCTGGTTTTTACGAGGATCAATGGGTCCTAAGGTTTTAGCATTCCCTTACTGTAGCTAATTCAAATACTTTCTCTCTCAATGTGTGCAATGTGTGGAGAATTTGTAGCTCTCACGTAGTGGTCTGATCGCAAGGTTTAAGCCTGACCTTACCCTGGAAGGGTTAGTTTAAGGAGAATTCGCCAGAAAGATCCTAGTGAGACTCAATTTTGGGCTAATTTGTCGATTTAAATTTACCTGTTTGAGTCGTGACTTTATCCACTTCAAATCTTTGTTGATTGCGATAACGGTTTATAGTCGGCTTGAAGCGACAAGGACCCAGCAATTAACTAGAGCTGGGCTAGTGGTTGTGGTTCTTTCGCTTGCTCTAACTATGTTGGTATAGTCTAAAGTAAATTAGAAAGTTTAGAAGTATGGAAAAACAGGCAGCTTTATACTAGTATGCCCAGGTGTATGGTCATGAATTAGAAGTTGAGATAAATTACTTCAGATTTGGCTGACGTGCATTAGACTATAACATCTCGTCTTATTATCTGACTATCCCTATTTACGCGCGTTTGAGCTCATTTCCTATTACGCTATTCATCCCGCCATTCACGGAGATATCTCCTAATCTATACTCTCTTTTATGCCAAGATAGTCCGTCTGACAGCTCGGTTTATGCTTTCTAGGCGTTGGTGAGCCTCAGTAGTCCCTTGGGGGCCGATCCGGGTGCTCTCGGGTAGACGGAGTGCCGCGACAATAGTTAAGACAGAGCCGGGATGGCCCCAATCTGTGCTCTTGGCCCCTTACTCCATACTGAATGGGGGTGTACTAGTGCTTTTGACTTGGCTTTCTTTAGAACATTTACCTGGTTACGGGGTTTGAAGCTGGGGAGTTATGCAGTGGATACTATGCATGCTCCGTAGTATCTGATATGTATGGGGTAGAGAATTGAATCCACTTGATAGTAAACTTATCCAATCCAAAATGCACTTTATGCAGTCTATCCATGTGAGGTTCACATCGAAGTAAACATTGAATCTTGGAAGGTGCTTCAATTATGAGCTTACAGCGTATTATTATACGAGTACGTGTGCTCCCACGTGGATCCTGGGGGCCTACAGGGTACCCAGACCGACTTGATAGATCTCAGTGACGTATCACACGCAAGAGGCCTTCGATCTGTATGGAATTCCGATAGAAACTATCATTGCGATCGGCCCTCGTATCACTTCCAACTCTGCATTTCCTCACTTGATCTATCCAATTGTATGAAAACTAGTAATAAACTTTGACCCAACCCCCGCAGTTTCAATCACATTTCACATCCAACAGCACCGCCCGAAGCAAGGGCCGCTTGATTTCTGGGGTCGGTAACCAGGCAACGTTAAGGCCGGATCATTGCGGATGAGCTCGCGTGGCAGGCTGGGATTCTGATTCGCGAGTTTAAGACGGTTGAGCCTTATCTGTGCTGTATCTGGAGAAGATCCAGCTGACGTGTCTGACAGGGTTGAGTTTGGGTTTGGATGCGGATGAGGAACTGGGCTTATGACTGTTTTTTCTAGCGTTCCAAGGTTCTCTTGGGGGCGGTCTGGCGTAGTGGAGTTAACTGACGTGGGAAAAGACGGGAGATGAGGTATGGATAGCGGAATCTACGGAGTATTTCATCATGTCCGAAGGTCCATTGTAAACAGTGCAGCCTGACGACGACGGGTCCCAAGTACGGAGTACAATTGACTCCTTATCAATGTACCCTTGTAAGTATTGCGGCTCCAGGATCGCGTGCGCCTCGCGCAGTGATCTAAGAAAAGAATTTGGGGAACTTTTGACACCCCGGTCGCGATTGCAAATGGTTTGTTTTGACTATAACTAGTGGGAACGGGAATTCCACTGAAAGGGGGCCATAGACGCCGATTACAGGATAGAGGATTTGAATCTTACGCCCCAGATCTATCATGTCCCAACTCCGGAGTTATCTACGGGGTACATTGTGCCAGGGTATAATACGTACAGGGATTGTCAGTTTGACAGCGCAGTTCATGGGTTTAGTCTGAGAACCATGGCCCCTAAACTCTTCCTGGTTAAGGATCCAGGATCAGGACCAGGCGCCACAATCCCCCTTTAAACGCGACCACCCGAGACTAGATGCCTAGATCAGATGCCCAAAGAAGGAAGAAGCACGAAAGCGTTGAAACAAACGGTTTGTTATCCGAGAACTTTGCTCGTTTAGCCGTAAAGTAGTGGAGAAGTTTCTCTTGACCGATTGTTGTCTTTATTGCTTTTTTTTGCTCTTGAATCCTTTTTAGCGGCAGGAAGAGTGAAAAACACGCGCGAAACCCGAAGAAGATAGTAACAGATCCACTCAGACCCGGTTGACTGGGTATCTTTCGGGCTGAATAAGATATTTGTGACCAACACGGGTGGACTGAAGCGAGGCTCTCATAGTTGAGTTCTCCATGCGCTCAGACGCTTTCTCCACGTGTGTCCACGTGGACCACATGGGCCTCTCGCGCGAAGACGCCTGGAAAGACTGTGGAAGGAATCACTCCGCCACGGCGGGGCCTTTAACTCTGAAACCCGGTTGTTTCGAACTTTTGAATTGTTGGTTCTAGATAATTACGGGTGTGTCAGGTCAAGGCACTAAATTATCAATAAAAAATACAAATGTCCTCACCTGGGTAGATTCACCCCCAACACCGCCTGGACTCCACTTTCTCTGCGAGACTGCCAATGCTCCGATACCAAGGTTCTTTCCGTGAAACATACACCCTACGGTGCCCAGGTGTACATATTAATATTAATGATAATTTTTTTTATTTTTATTTTTATTTTTCTTATATCTAATTGTTGGGGGTTTCCCTGTACTCCGGGGAGAAAAGGACCGAAATCTCAAAATCAGAATCCTCCGACAAAAGTCCGATTAGGGTATGACCTTGGAATGTAGAGTGATGAACGATCCGATATCTCCAATTTTGGTATTCTGTGTTTTGCTCGGCGTTTTTCTGTGTTTTATTTTTTTCTTTTCTTTTTTTTTTTTTTTTTTCTTTTGCCACACCGATAAGGTTCCTGACAGTATGGAGGGGCAGTGATTCTTTCCACGTGGGCTCAAGCTTCTGTGAGTTGGCGACGGAGCCTTTCCTGATTAGTATAGGGCCCCGAGATCATCCACTTGCGACCTCGGGCGCTGAATAAGGAATAGTTTCAGAATGTACAGTACAAAGTAGGGAGAGTCTGTCTGGTAGGAAGACGCCATCAATGACCAATCAGACATGGTATTTGCTCTGAAGAGTCCGATCACTGAGGTCACGTATCAGGCCACGCTAAAGCCTAAGAAGTCAAGCGTGACACTAAGGGAGAAGAAGAAGAATAACCTTGGAAGAAAAGGGGGGTTTTCCCGCTAAGGCATGTCCCTTGTAATGGTATGGTATTACTCCAACCCGGTATTCAAAACATGAAGGATCTTCACGGATCTATTCGGTCTGATGGTTTCCAAGGTTCAAGTTCCCGAGATCATTGAAATTACGGGTAATTTGGAATTGGAGAGAAAGAATCTGACTATTGATAACCTTGGAATCGATATACATCAATATAGGGCTTTGAAAATAAGATATTTCAGAGTGGGTAGATATAGGACCATGCAAGGATCCATTGGAATCTTTATTCTATTCCAAGGTCTATATGAAGAGCATCAGGAACAAAGAGGTCGACCAGATGAAACAGATGAAACATTCAGGTATTATACCTCGAATACAGTCATGGTAATACAGACCCTGCACAAACAGGGAACCCACCGATCTTCACCAGGCAATCTTTTCCCTTTTCCATTCCACGTTTTTGGGATGCAGCAGACCAAACTCTTTCCGGGCTCACGCGTGGGCTGTGGGTCAAGGATGACAGGCCGAATGGCCGAAATTTTCAAGGGAGGGAAAGGGAGAAGTATTTCATATTTCATATTTCATTTTTGGGGGATTTTTTTTCCTGAATATAATGGCTTTACGGATTTATTTTATTTCATATTATTTCTTTATTTCACTATACCATTTTTCTGGATAAATCAGTTTATGGAATAATGGATTTCTTGTCTAGGTCGTTTTGGTTTTTTTATTTTATTTTATTTTAGAATTTATTTTTATTCTTTATTCTTGCATTTTATTTTCCCCTCGTTTCTTTCCCTTTTTACTTTTAGTGATTACTATTCCTATTTTCCTTGATTTTTCTTTTTTTCCCCCCATCATCTTATATAATAAGTCATTGGGAGTCTTATATAGGAAAGGGGGACTCAGGCTGTACTCCCAACCCCTTCTTCACTCCAAAACTACTACTTCACGGAGTAACGGAGTACCCAGTTCCCGTATACAGGAGTTCCACCTTCATCTTTTTTCGGAATTCCCACTTTTTTTTTATTTTGAATAATATTTCAAGGAATTTTGGATTTAATTTTTTTTTTACTTGATTTTTCTTGTCACTTGCCCCCCCTTTTTAGTCTGTACAGATCGTGGCACTTGTTTGACTGTATACCCACTTTTCACACTCTTGCGGAAGTCTGGTTCACCCAAATTCCTTTCCCCCCCCTCCCCCAAAAACCCATTCAATGCCAACCCTACCTTCCGTGAACCATTACCGAGACGATTCTCTCTCAGTCCCTGATCCTCAATTTCCTCCTTCCACTGTCACCATTCTTGCTACTACCCCAACGACTGATCCGCCTATCTTACCTACCTTTTCGGGGTCAGTCGTCGGTACTATCTCTCGCCGCAATCGTCGTTCTCTCGCTACGTTAGCACATAAGACTTCCAGTGCCTTGGCGAGTCTTTCAATCAGTCAAACTACTCCTCTGCGATCTTCACCATCCGCCAGTAGTTTATCCCGACTATCGAGATCCTTCAGCGCAACCCCCTTGACCCCACCATTGTCAGACGGAGAGACCAACGAAGTGATCGATTTCGCGCGTTCCCATTCTCCCGCATTGACCGACGTGAATCCTACCCAGAAACGTCGTTTCACCCTTCAGCGCATTCCAACTCCTCCCGAGATTCGTTCAGCCCCGGGCACAGTCCCAGACGCACAGCCCAAGATGCACCAAACTTCATCCCGGTTGTTGCGCATGACCGAAGATGAGCGCCCTTTTACCAAGGTAGGTTGAATATCTTTAAATTGTTTGATTTTGGTATTTCGCAAATTTGGAGGACCGAAGTATAGAAAAAGAGACGGATGGGAGTGATATATGCGAGAAATGCGAGAGAAGAAAACGGTTGGGGTATTGAAGGCTCACATATGGTTCTAGGATTTTATGGACTTGTTTTCCACATTGATGGTTAGCTTGAAGTTGGACACTCACCGCGTCCGCTTTACTCGTTATGATCACACCTTTACCTCGGAAGAGGCCATCAACAACTTGGGCTCTCTCAAGTTCTCCCAGTCAAACCGCATGCCCGATCCCAAGGACCCCTCCCGTATCGTCACCACTACCACCACCACCACTTTCTCTATGGCCAAGGAAATGGCCCGTTCTGTCTGCCAACGATTCGTCGATGCTCGCTTTATCGAACCCGTGGATGGAAAGGCGCTACCGATCTTCCCGCTCAAGGGCGCTTTGTTTCAACTCACACCCAAGGGAATTAACATCTTGCAGCGCTTCTGCCAGCGGAACGGAATCACGGCCCGTCACGTGATGGATGTGTTGGAATCGCCGCGCAACACGATGCAATTGGTGAACCTGGAGCGGGACACGGAATCCGACAAATTATCCCACGATCGAGCCACAATTGAAGTCATCTTCCGCCGATTTGCCGGTCAGGATGGCCCCAACATCAAGAGCAGCATTTCAACCTCCGATTCCGACTCGTTAAGCGATTATTCCAATGGATTAGTGGGTGTGAAGATGGCTCGGGAACGGAAATTGCAGGATGGAAAGCTTTACAGCAACACTTTTACCGGAAAGGGCGCTGTTGATTGGTTAATGGATTGCTCAACTACAATTGAGCGCCGTGAGACCTGCTTGATCGCCGAGTTGTTCTTGAAGTACGGCTTAATAACCATGATTCAAGACGACAAGGCTTTCCCCGACTCAAATGCCGTTTTCCAGCCATCCAAGTACTCCATCTACTGCATTACCGAGCGTGGACAGCGCGTGTGCGGGTGGATCGCCCGTGATAAGAACCGCGACAACAGCACTACTTACGATAACCGTGGCATGCCCCGCGACTCCAACAACGCTCGTCTTACCCACATTCTTGGAGATCCCGCTCTTCGTCTGCTCTTCCGCGAGTTCCTCCGCTACTCTTTGTGCGAAGAGAACCTCTCATTCTATCTGGATGTTTCTGAATTCACTGCCAACTACCACAAGGCTGAGAAGGCCGGTGTTTTCAACAAGGTGGACTCTGTTCGGGAAACCTTGGCTGCTGCTTATGGTGAGTATTATCTGATTTCTTCCACATAATGTATTGGGTCTAACAATATCTCCTAGGCTTGTACAACGCTTTCTTAGCTCCGGGTTCCCCTTGTGAATTGAACATTGACCACGGTCTCCGCAACAGCTTGGCCAGCCGTATGACCAAGGCTGTTGGTGATGACGAGTCAATGTTCAAGAGTCTCCAGGAGGTGGTCCACCTCTTCGAGCTCGCTCAGACCTCCGTGTTCAAGCTGATGTCTAGTGTACGTTTATCCATTCTCTCTATACCTTTCCCCGCTTTTCGTATTGACTTTTCTTTTCGCAGGATTCCGTACCCAAGTTCCTTCGTGATCCCAAGTACTCCGTTGTCCTGCAGGAGCACGACGTGGATATTTTCGGCGGGTCTCGCTCGTACTCACCGACACCCGGTGGACCGGAACGCAGCATGAGCCGTACTGCACGGACATGACAATTACCGCGAAACAGCGTTGATGTTTCCTGCAAGCCAGCAAACAAGGACCGGCCGCATCGTAATTCGATCGCCCACCCCACCCCGGTTAGCTTATAATCACTAAGCTTTTCACGACTTTTTTTTTACACGGTGTTGGACCCTTGGCCTCAACGGTTGCGAAGTCGGCCAATCGAGTTGGTTCCGCTCCCGTAAAGCTGTGCGACTGCAACGCGGGGATCCCACCCGCGACGAGGGTATGGGTTTCAAGGGGGAAAACATGGCCAGAAATGGGAGACCTTTCTCCCGTTCTGTCGATATTGCATCAATATCGGGTTGCTTGATTTTCTACTCCAAAATCCCTCCCTCTTCATTTCTTTCCTTTCCTTTCTGCACAGTCTGCGCTTATGCCATGCAGATTCGGGCCAGACATTGGACTCCCAGTCCTTATACTCCCGTCTCGTTTTAATTCCCTCCGTCATGAGATTTCCTTTTTTTCCCTCTCCCCCACAGATGAAGACGTTATGATCGATGCCTCATGTCATAGAGAAGGCCGAAAATGGGCACACTTGTAATATTTGGATGACATTTCTTTTTTTTTCTTTTCCTTTTTCTTTCTTATCTTCTGACAGCTTGGACCAACATCCTGCTTCTATTCAGATCATGACTTCTCTCGAATTCACTTCTGAATGAGCAACCCAAAAAAAAATAACCAAAAAAATACCCCAGATCTCAAAAACGGGCGGTTGATTCTTTCGAGCTTTTCTTTTTGTTGTGCATCAGACACGGCGTTTACCTGCATGGTTCATTTACTATTTGATGCCAATGTTTTCATTTCTTCTCTGTCTGATTTATCAACTGATCTATATTTTCCTTTTCTTTTTTTCCTTTTTCTTTATTGCATGCATGATATCTTTCATCCTGACGTGAGCATCTATCTTGTGTTTTTTTATGTTGAACGACCCGTTCAACTTCTTGGCTGCATTACATTGTTTCATTTTTGGGCACAGCGAGTGAGTTCTGGTCGATTTGTGTATGTCATAGTATCTCGATTCCTGGAATCGCAATGGACATTACGATCTCATATCTATATGATTACTTCAAGTTCCGTTCCAATCAACCTTAGAGATTATAGTCAATTCAATATGAATGATGAATTCATATGAGTCAGTAAATAGGTATAAGGTCTAGACGCAATCTAGATCTAGCTAGATCTTGGAATCATTGAACCCTGCTTATCATCTTACACTTAACGTTTGAGGATCCATGGCCCCGGGATAGAACCCACCTTGACGTTTGCCACATGGGGTTGACCTAATACGGAGTAGGCCAAAACAAGTTTCAGATATGTCTAGACTGTCTAGACCCCGTTGGATTTGCCAATGTTTACTCAGGCGCTTACAGGGTTTAATCATTTATCTGATTCAAGTTCTTATCCCCAGGGATTATCTGGTAGTCCAATACTAGATAGGCAACCCTTATATCGAGATAAGATACCGGGCAGTATCAATCATAGTACTCGGGCAAGATTAAGGGATAGTAGGTACTTTATAGGTATGTTCAAGCCCGTACGATAGAGCTTGTTTCATCTGCCTGAGGTGAGGCACACTGGAAATACTGATACTTCTTCATACACTACTACACACGAGAGAAAAGAAAAGAATGAAATGTTAACTGTTTTCAATGCTTCAAGGCTTCAACTCATCCATAACGCCAAGAACCATATGTATCGTGACATAGACTTTCATTTTAAAATGAGAAAGGAAAAGAAAATGGATAGGACTAAAACAGAGTCGAGAAAAGAAAAAGGGGAATCAAGGATCAAATCAAATCGAGAGAAGGAAACAAGGGACTTCGAGCAAACCACTGATAGAGACTGATCAAGGGAAACATTGGAAGTAATGGGGACGTAGTCAATTGACTTATTTCGATCCCCAACCCCGAAGCCTCATGCCCTCTTCAATAGCCGTCCAAATTCCCTCTACGATCTCTCGATCTCTCCATCGTCCAGAACCACTGATACCGCCCTTCTCGTCCCACCGCTCAACCGCGAAACTCTGCACACCACGTCCCCAACCCTTAACAGTAGGCGGGAGTTCCTCGCCACGCCAACCAACGTAAACACCAGTAGCATGCTTAAACAACTCTGGTGGTGACGACCACTTATACGACTTGAACTGCCATGTCTGACCTGTCGTGAAAACTGCCACGAGACGAGACCAGTACTCGGGCTTGAAGTTCGTCGTTCCGTCCACAAGAATAAACTTGGTTGGCTTGCGGCTTTGCGAGCTGCTGGCGCTGCCATTGGGATTAGAGGGGTCGGACTTAAGGCGGAGGGGTCGTCTGAGTTCCATGAAGTTGGCTTCGGTGGAGGTGCTGAGAGTTGGGTGGTCAGGTGGGACGAAGACACCGTCCTGAAGGAAGGATTTGATGTTGGACATGCGGATAAGGGAAGAGGCTGATGGTGAGAGGAGGATGATAGGGTCGGGCCGGGAGTTGGATTTCCGTGAGGATGACATAGACAGTCCTGCGGAGGGTGCTGGGATCATGGAAGTAGGCTTGCTACCGGGTTTAGTAGGTTGACCAGGGCGGTTGCGGTTGCGATCGAAGAAGATCTCAGCGCTTTTGCGAACGTGGGAGAAATCCTGTACATGGTTAGTTCATAATCAGATTCATGAATAGCCTGGGGCGATTGAATCCGCTAGGCTGTGGAAACACGGGACACTCACTGTAGCTTTAATGCCCCGCAGAACAGTGTTCCGATCGCCTGTCTTTCGCTCCCCATTGTAGATCTCCTGTAGTAGGGGATCAATCGGTTTCTGAGGACGGGTGCCGTGAGCTCCAGCCACCGCTGCACCAGCAGCACCGCTCGGCACAGTAGAAACACCACCCTTGGCACCAGATGCAATTCCAGCAGCAGCATCAGCTTGAGCAGCACCGGCCGCGGCTGCCGCAGCAGCTGCCGCCGCCGCACCCTCCAGAGGCTTAATGTATTCGATTTCATCTGAGGCACCCTCGAGCCAGGTGATCAGGTCCAGACGTTCAACGAAAACAAGGTTCTGGACCTCTTCAACCTTTCCACCTTCCTGGGGCTCCTTCTGCTTTAGAGCTTCATTGAGTTCTTGTGCTGACGCGATGTACTCGGGAATAGCAACATCCTTCTTCTGCCACGCGAAAAAGATACTGCGCAGATCAACGGCGGCTTCCAGTGTCGCGGAGATAAAACGTGTCGGGGTGTTAAGAGGTACTGATTGAGGAATTGGGTGAGAGAAAAAGAGGTGTGTCGCCTCGGCGAGGTTCTCTGTCGCATGTTCGTTGGAGAGCTCCGGTGAAGTTGTTGGTGTTGGGAGGCTGTCCGCGGCAATAGCGCGGCGCAGCAGGAGAAGTGGATCTTGAATGGCTGGATCGGTGGCCGCCATTTTGCTGATCGAGGGTGCAAGATCCTTGTAAAACGCTGATGGGATTGAGGAGTCGGAGGTTGCGGCGTGAGGTTGGCTGGATTTCACAATTGAAGCTCGGGGCGCTGCACGTGACTTGGAGGATTCGCCAGTTGGGTACAAAGAGATGTAGCTCAATCTGAACAGAGACAAACTCGTGAGATTGGAAGAAAAGAGGAAGATGAAAAATTTGAGAACATGCATGGAGGTATGAATTCACTGCCCAGGTGTGCTAAGTATCCTTGAATAACTAACTACACTTCAAAAATAGTTGAGACTATAGTAGGGAATGAAAGTAGCCTACATTCACTTTCTTATCTATATGGCAGCATAACCATACTATTGGAAACTTGAACTCCGAGTCTGACACCGCCATGGCAAATATTTGGATGAAACGGAAAATTTGGAGGTTGAAATAGATATCTATGCAATTATTAATAGTGTCATATGCACCTGGGCATCATTACTATAGCATTTTCGACATATCTGAAACTAGATCTGAGTACATAAGATGACTCGGACTACACCCACGATTGGATAGTGAACTGGATAGATGTATCCTCGGTTCTAGCCAGCAGCTTAATAAAAATGATTCTTACTATCACATGTGCATATAATATCCAAGCTCCAAAATTTCAAAGACCGTTGAAGTTCTCGTAGTTCCATACCACCTTAGCATCGTGACTCGAAGTTAAACGTTGTCTAATTGCGACAACATACACCTGGACTGAGAAGGCGCCACATCCAGCTCCAAGCACCAAGAAGTGCAGTAATCCCCGTAAATAGAATCAGAGTCCCATACTTTGTATCATATCCTGTATTTCCATCATGACCCAAAGCTCCTTGGCTTATCAAAACCGAGCTCAAAGGCCCACTGATAACATTGCCAATGCCCCTTCCACCAGCTAAAAGGCCAAACACCAGTCCAGTTTCCAGAGAGGGAGAAGAGTCACGTTTGATCTGCGTGATAATTCCAGACCATGTGGAGCTAAACCCACCTGCAAAAAATCCATAGAAAATGGAAAACACAGTGAGTAATCCCATGCCTGTTTGAGAGGAACTTGAATCTGAGGATGAACTTGAAGCCAACCCCCAGAAGAGAAAAACAGAGAGAGCAGACCCAACCGAAGAGAAAAGTAGCACATTTGTGACATTGATACGATCACAGAGCATGCCCACTGCAATACCCCCAAAGACAGAAGTGGCGTTGAAAATGGAGATGAGTAATGTCCCCATAAATTCAGGTAGACCTACTGTTGTTGTTGAGTAACTTGGCAGATACGTGGACGGTAGAAAGTATCCGAAGCTTTGAATGATGTTTCCTGCCTGGAGTACCCAGAACGTGCTCATTTTAAGGAAGCTTAGATCGAGGCGTCGGGCCGAGGCAGATGAAGACACGGGGATTCGAGGCTTCATGTATGGCAATGATATCAAGACTGTGATCAACTGGTTATTGGTTAGTATTTGGAGCCTGTGAATACATCATAAAAAGCTAGCACTTGAGTTATATGATGATGCTCTTTCATGTACAGAAGTAGCGATAGGGTGTAATAACTATGCCATACCGTAATGACAGTCCATGCTCTCAAGGTGGTACTCGAGCCGAATTTATTCAAGCTGGCATTAGCAATAAATGGTAATGCGACTCCAGTAATGCTCTTTGCTGCCCACATTATCCCAATGGCAAGGCCCTTCCTCTGTAAGAACCATTGATCCAGATAGAGGGATGAAGGGCTGAACAATAGACCATTCCCCAGGGCACATATAACACCCTGGGTTGCGATCAAATGCCAAATCTGGGTTGAGAATGAGGAAAGCAAGGAGCCAATGATGGTAATGATCAGTCCTGTTGGCGCACACCAAGCTTGCAGGCGTGGATATCGGGTCAACAATGTAAAGGTAATTGGTGATAGTAGGTAGAGGATTCCCTTCAAGTTCAATGTCAGATTGGCACTTTTCAAAGCCAACATTCATTCGGCAAGATCCGACTTCCAATTGATCATACAGTAGATGTAGTCCCCACAGTCGCTAGGTCTCCTTTGTTACCCTGCAGCACATCATGAGCAGAGTAGTATTCTTGGAAAACACCAAACACGGTTGAGAACCCTAGAGGTACCAAATTAGTGATATATCAATTTCGATTATCGAAAACAGAAACATACCCCAAACTGGAATCTGGATAAGACAGCTTGATGCAAGCATTAACCAAGCAGCTTTGCCTCTATCAGTTTCGGGTAATGCCGGTTGTTCAATCTCCATCGGTGATGGAGATCTATCCTCCAAGCGAAGCGATTCATCGGCCGCCATGTTCATGATTTCTGATCGTCTGAAAAGCCCGATCGTCTGAATAATCTTGACAAAACAATGATTGCAGAGCGGTAAGAGGGCAAGCACGTGAATGATTTCCCCTCTAAGGCTCTCGTGATCAAACCTTCAACGTTGACTCATCCAAGTCACGGGAAACTGCTTCCAATTAACTTCCTCAACTCCACCACTTCAATCTACTATAACCAGGCTGATCATCCACGACCTGTGGTGATTTTGAGATCTTTTATTTCCTTTAAACAAAGATGAAGTCTCCCAAGCCTACCTTTAGCGCTCGAAGCGTCACACCGACCGTCAGTTCATCATCTCACGCCTACTTGCCGTTTCTTTGTTGATTTCCTGGAGCTGCGGTGAGCGAACGAGCTCTTGGGTTTTATAATCGGCTCCATAACACGATAAAGCTTCAGAACTCTGGCAATGACATTCCAATTATCATCGTCACATGCAGCCTGTACCCCATCTATTCGGACAGCAACGTCGCAGGAATATTTGCAATATTTTGAGTGCAACAAGCTTGGTTATCAACCAGGCTATACTAGCGCAAATTTTCTTCCAGCAGATCCCAAATACCATCACTTGTGCAATGCACTTGATTCCCCTCGTCGCCATGGTCATGCCGGTCAACTGACCTTTCACATATGCCCGATTCGCAGCAGGTTTAGGGATGCCTGGTATTGGAACTATACCAAACATGAAAGCACGATGAAATGACTTTGAGATTGCCGAAGGATTCTTTGCGGCTCAGCGTAGCGGGGCTTGAAATGAGTTATCCTTCACTGCAATGGATATGTCCAGGCAATGCTGTTCCTTGTATTGCGGCGCCCCTGTTTCGGGATGATGTCTCTGCAAAGCCTGATGTACATCAAGAAGTGTCGTGCGAGTCGCATTGAGGAGCCGAGAATGCTTATCGCATCCAAAAACAGAAGGGCTGCAAACAGGAGCGAGAACGGCAAATCTCTTGTCTCTGGAAGAGCTTTGCAGGGCCTGGCCATATTGAAGAGACTTCGACTGGCTCTTGAAACTGCGGTCAACAACATCAATGCAACTCGAGGTCCATGACTAGATGCAGAAGACCGTCAGGCCAGTATTAACAGGGTTCAAGAAAACAAATGCCCTTGATATTTTGGATCCATACATCCCGTTCAGACCTTGATATGGAGATATACTATTATCGGCGCAGGATATTCTTCAACTAGATATCTCTGTAGTCCAAGGTGGCTTCGAAGTGCCAATTTCCGAGTCTTCATTGGACCATGGTTTGGGTCTAGCTTGAGCATGTTATTTGACGGTGGATACGCTTTACTATAATTAGGAAAGAGAAAGAAATGAAAAGGGTTGTGAGTGGAGATGTCTTTAATTCCTTTTTTTGGCGTTTTCTAATTTTCCAACAGGTTCGAGAAAGATTGATCTGTTATGATTCACGACCAACCAGATGATCATCATCGATCAATCAATGCTGAATTCTCCTATCCACTCACAAGGGGAGAGGTCGTTTAACCGCCATGACTGCTCCTAGCATATGATCATGACGGGTCAAAGCCGCATCATTCTCCTAGATGAGGCCGGCCATAGCCACGAGAATTTGGTGAGTCTCCTCTTGAACCACAGAGTCACCCACATAGCCCAGCTTGCCGAGACCCACGCTGGTCATGACTGAGAGAAAGTCTCCTGGGTCGAGTCCAAGGCTAGCGAAGCCAAGGTATGAGCGTTTATCTCCGGTAGGTCGTGTCAAGCGAAGGCGATACCAAGCCTCGTCCTGGCTGGCTCCGGAAACAAAGCAACCATTTGCCATGTAGCTCCGGGGCAAAGCAGCTCGAATGCGTTGCGGGATATCATCCGTATTGATAAACATCTCCCCATTTCCACTTTTCCCTAGCTCCCATTGTTTATTGACCTCTCGGAACATGCTGGCGGCTCTTTCGCGATTTACCCACTGGCCAAATCGTTCCGTAAGAATCACTGTTCCACCAGAGCGCATGTATCGAATCAGGGCATGCCAAACAGGTATGTTCTCAGGGGATGCGATGGCTTCATCGGTCACATAGATCGCTTTGAAGAGCAGAGGTTGCCAGGTAAGAGTGTTGATCACTTTGTCGCCAGAAGAAAAGCACTGAATGTCGGCATGCTGGGATAGCTCGATGGTGAGATTTGTCTGTATCTCTCTGTACCATGCGCGTGGATAAAGGCCCAAAACCATTACCCGTGGACGCGGGGCATTGCGATGTGAAGCTTGGGGTGACGACATCATGCCCAGAGGCCTCGATGGAGGGAATGGCCGTGGTAAGTTGTTGCTGTAACAGGTTGACTGGATAATAGCCAGACGATCGTGAGATTTTGAGAAGGGGATGGAGCAGAGCGAGGTAGGGAGGATGGACAAGGCAGGCTTGTGAGGAAGACAAAAACCTCAGAACACCCGGCAGGTGGTTTATTGTTGTCCAATCTAGGACCAACACGCACTTACAGTCCTTCCGATACCTTTCTCGCGACTTTCCGCGCTATCACCCGTGATACAAATCCGATTTTTATTTGTGAGTTGACCAGGAAAGGAATGGCTAACAATTCATATGCGGTCTACACCTATCAAGTGACAACAATTCAGATACAATTTCTGTGACATTGGAGTACAAAATCTACTCAATGCTTCGGAACACCCAACAACTGCTCAATATCCCCTCCCTCCAACCAAGTATCCATAGCCTGATACATTTTGAACATACCCTCCCCTTCAAAGGTAGGCAAATCAGTCAAGACCTTGTGACCCAAAGTAGCCTGAGCAGCACCAAGATACCGATATCCAGGCGGATACTTCTTCAATTCACTTTCCTGGAAAGTAGGAACCGTCTTCCCATCCACAGGAATAACCCGATCCTTCTCATAGATCACCTTATAGTACTTCGTCTTCCAACCAAGTTGTCCAGTCTTCTTGGACTTCTCCTTCTGACAGAAGAAGATAAATCGAGAATCACAGTCCACATCAAAGGTTATGCCGTCGATGATGAATCGTTGTGTGATTGTTGCCTTCATTTTCCCGACTGCGCGCTTGGTTGCTGGGTTTAGATCAACGAGGGTTCCTCCTTCGCGGTGCATGATGAAGTCTCCATTTGCGCGGCCTTTCTTAGAGACTTCGATGAATTCGTCGATGGTCATACCACCGCTCCAGGCTATTGTTTGTTAGATTTAATCTGAATGCTTCTTTTGCTGTTTGAGACATACTGGTAAAGATATAAGCACCCTCATCGGAGAAACAGTTCCGGTAATGGTTCCATTCCGATGCATCCCGGTACAGAGGCCAACCTTTCACGATCTCAGTAACTGCGTACCGATCGAGTATCTCCTCAGTGGATCCATTAATATGGCTCCAAATGGTGGGCTGAGTTTCTTTTTCTGTCACGTTGTACACCATTTTCAATCTGAAAAGTTCAAGGTGATATATAGAAAGTGAGAGATAAAGAAAAGAATAGTGAGAGATGAGCGAGATCTCTCGATTGGTGATATAGGGAAATAATAAAAGTGAGAAGAGCTCGGTCTGGCTTCAGTTGATACCCAAGAAGTCAGGATATCCTGGTCCTTTTATACCATTGATCCATGCCAGGTTCAAGTTTCTCATGCAACCCAGATTCTAGACTCTCTTCGGGAAAAATGACGCAACATGACCCAAGTATCGGCCCGTGGTCCCGAGTATGGGATGGTATCATTGATAGGAATTCATTGGATGATGCTATGCCCTTGGCTCAAATCCATGATGTATGATAGTGTCTCGTTGATGGTGATATCTGTCGGGTCCGAGATATGGTAAGATGCGTCACTCTGGGATTGAATTTATCCGCCGCCTTGATTTACTAGTAGATAATCATTAGTTTGGGTGAACCGGTATACCTATCTAGAGCAGGGAGATACGAAATGATGAGATATGATAAAATTCCACGAGGAACACAAACTCACGTGGATATTTCTCTGAATCCATGCACGTCGTCCCACCATAGTATGGGGTGCATGGTAGTTCCACTTGTGCCGATCAGTAGTTCAAGTTGATCAACATGACGGGTACTCATGATTGGTCACTGCCATAGTCATAGACACAGCACCACGTTCAAGTTCATATAGACATATAGTGTACCTAGGTAGAGTCAAGGGTTGATTTGAAGTTAGATGATGGTAGTTATAGACTATTTTAGAGACTGAGAATAATGGCTACACAAGGAAGAGAGGTAATAATAAAAAATAATATGATTCTGTTCATACAAGCTATTCCGATGCCATAGAATAACCCATGTCAAAGGAGAAGAAATTCGGTAGATAACCTCAAATCATGAAGATAAAACACGGTAATGCCCATGGGCACACCAAAAAAGGCCACCTGGGCAAATTCCATCCCAATCCTGGTATTTCCGTAACCCGACCTTCCCATTTCCTTGACACGCCGTGTACGCCGTTCGGAAAGAAAAAAAGAGAAAAAAAAAAAAGAGAAAACCATCACACAGACCCGAAGTCTTAAACGCCATTGCCATCCCAAGTAGGTGTTTCGAAATCAAGTGACACGAGAGAAGAATTTTTGGAGTCGTAATAAACGTAATTCCGAAGCGGGTTCATCAACCGACCACACCATTATTACCACGCAGGAGAGATTGAGAGAGAAAAGATGGGAGGGGAGGAGATAAAGATAGAGGGAAATAAAGTATGCGTTGAGGAGAAGAGATAGGGAGATAAGGGAGATATTAAAAGGTGATGGGTATCACGAGGAGATAGAGGGGACGTGAGGTTGGTTGGAATCGGGGACATCCTTCATCGCGACATCATGGGGTTCCAAGGGCTCTGTCTTGGTATCAAGTGATGGCTTGATGGGGTTCATCGTCTCGCCAACACTCGCTGCTAGGCCCAATCCTGGTGTGACAGGGGTCTGCTGAGCCGAAGAGGAATTGGTAGACTGTGCCTGAGATTTCTCCGTAGTTGGAGTTGTCAGAGTACCTCGGCGGCTCAGGTAGTCACCAAGACTGAGTTTCTTCTTGGCTGGTGTCGGAGTAGGCGCACCACCCATCTGAATGGAATGCGATGAGGCATCCACATTAGAAGGGGAAGTAAGACTCGCAGTAGATGCAGATCCAGGACTGATGGCGGAAGATACGATGGGATTGGCCGGAGGAGGCATGTCAACACGAAGGTTTGCGCGATCAAAGGAAGTGGAGATCCCTGGAAGCCGAGTATTATGGGCAAGGGTAGAGGGCCAAGGCGGCGCCATAAGAGGCTTGCTCAAATCTCGGTCGCGATCCTGATCGTTGAGACCAGCTCCAAAACTGCTCTCTGGGACCTCTCGCATTTCCACATCGCCAGTAACACCAGGGGCAAAAGAAATAGACCGGGGGCTGTGCGCATCCACCATCGTGGAATCCTGCTTGTCCCGCCAAGCGGCGATTGGGGATTGAGGTAAAGGAGACGAAAAATCCAATGGAGCGACACTATCAGAACCAGCTGACGATAATTGTTGTCGGGCGGCCTCCTCAGCCCGCCGGCGATCATCAACATATCGTCGGAGGAGTCGTATTGGGAGAGGAACATAATCGATCCGTGGGCGAGGAAGCGCAGCAAGTCTCGCTTCTTCTGCTGCCTCTTCTTCTGCATCCATGTCGACTTGCACAGCCATATCCGCGTAAGTGCGGCGCGGCATGGGAGAACGAGTGAATGGAGTGTTAGATCCAGATGTCTTGCGAGACGTGGCTTGTCGACCAGTTGGCAAAGAGCCGGGTGACAGGGCAGACGTGGGAGAATGAGATTGGCTGGTCGCAGTATCAATACGAAGGGTCTTGTTAGACCCTCGTTGAGTTCCGAAATACGATCCTGCAACTTGAGCTGACGATGAGCTGGCGACTGCAGCAGGAGATTGCGCAGATGTTAGAGACGGGCCACTGGTGCGTTTCTTTTTCTTTGTAGTCTTCTGGTCGTTTTCCAATTGCTGAAACTGTTTCTCGGCATCGGCAATCTTTCGGCGCTCGCGAGTGGATAATTCAAGTCCTGTAGCGCCGGGATTGGAGACAGTCGGGCTCATGTCGCGGCTGAGGGGTTGGCCACGAACAGAACCAGACGTAGATCGACTGTCTGCAGGAACATCGTCTTCGTCAGGGTGCTTCGTAGTCTCACTTCCAGCGCGGCTGGTAGAGGCCCGGTTTGGATCCTGAGTTGTGCCGGTCTTGCTAGTTTTAGCCTTCTTGCGCTTACCATTGGTCTGTTTCGCGGCAATATCTGCAAATCGGGGATGTCGCCGGCGATCAATGATAGCAAGTAGACAGGATTGAGGATGTTCACATGCACAGCCACCGAAGTTTGCGAGGGTGTTGCTGATACATACGGAGGCTGCATCGTTCGCATTGTCACTGGATTCCTGCTGAGCCATGCCATTCGATGAACCAGACAAGACTTGAGCATCCAAATACCACATGATAGTGATTTCTGAGCCAGCAGGGATGCTTTCTTTCGCAACGAAGCAAAAATGATATTCCACCTCATTGGTGATGAAGATTTTCATAGTGACGTTTGGACGGCACGATCGGCGAGTGTAGCGCAACATACTCCCTTCATGTCGGCTATCGATGTAAAGAGGGAGCTGGGAATTGAAGAAGACGAAGGGTTCCGGGTGACGCAATTCGGACCATCGGTTGTTAGGATCAAGACAATAGTCGTCGAACATGCCCACCTTGCCGGTCAATTCCCCGACGATCGCATCCTTCTGAACTGCATCTTGGGTTTTCACGATTTTCCAAGTAGGATGGACGCCATTGATTTCGATATCGGAATCCGTGATAGTTTCGGTTTGGAGGGCAGGCCAGCGAGATCGATCTAGAGCAGCATCAGACCAGATAAAAGTCTCTGCAGCTGTGCGACGCCCGTTGGTTACTTGGGCCAAAGCATCTGGATTCTGGACCCAGGAGGCCGACTCTCCCACAAGATTCACGTTGACAAATAGATTACTATCCATGTCCTTATGCTGATCGTCTTGCTCGTAAAGTTGTAAGAATTCGTTGGAGTAAAGGGGAATAATGGGCCCAGCGGATTTCGTAGGACTCGTTGCAACGGAAGTAGAGGAACGTCGTTTACGGGACTCCGTGGGGATATTAGGGGCACCAGCGAGTGCGCCAATGGAGGCAGATGATCGATGACTCGTCTTGGACTTCTTGGCTGGAGGCTGATCACGCACAGCAGATTCGCTACGTTGATGGCCCAATCCATTAACGTCGCCTTCTTTAGTCTTCTTCTTGGTCGCTTTAGCACTGGATCGTTTTCTTCGGTCTCCGGTCTCCTCGCTCTGTTCTCGCATCCGTCGTTGGCGTTGTCGGTCAGCAGCACGACGGCTGTCTAGCGGGCGAGGCTCGCATTCGACGCAGTTGTGCACATCTGGAACCCGCTTGTCCGGGTAATAACAGATAATATGTTGCCACGTCTCACAGCCCTCGCAGAAGACTGTGCTGCCATCATCTTCATCAAACTGACAGATACATTTAATGGTGTATGGCTCTTCATCGGGCGCACCCGAGTCAGAAATGGCACCATTGACGGGAGAACCGAGGGGAGCGGGAGCCGGATACGGATCCGTGGTGGCGTGCGTGATGGCGAGGGAGGAGGTATCTGTCATAGTCTGACAGATTACCCCCTCTCAGGTCAAAAGGTGGAAATTTGTGAATAGGGGAAGAACGATGGCGTTGCCGACCCGTTCCTATGCAAAGAGCATGTCAACGACAACCAGGAAGGGCGAGTCTTATGGACTGTCCTTGTCCTGCCTGGGAAATGCTGGACGCGTTGGACCGAGAAAGCCCTACTACGATCAAGCACAGAGAGCGCCTAGTCGCAGTCAAAACCTCCAAAATCCACGAGGCTGACTAGGGAGACAGTTCGAGATGCACCAGTAGTCGAAATAAAGAACCCAGACTCCGTAATGTTGACTCGAGGACGGATAGAAAATCCTTGGTTGAATGCGACTGACCCGTGTCCTG
Source organism: Penicillium herquei (assembly GCA_039634405.1). Classification (NCBI taxonomy): domain Eukaryota; kingdom Fungi; phylum Ascomycota; class Eurotiomycetes; order Eurotiales; family Aspergillaceae; genus Penicillium; species Penicillium herquei. The sequence continues at coordinate 374,562 of CP098387.1, read as the reverse complement.
AAGGATGGAGAGTGGACGAGAGGGAAAATCGAGGCGAGAATACAGGCAGCCGGTCTCTACAATGGAAGCGATTGGAGATAGACGGATAGACTCGGCGCGATCTGGGTGGAAGGTTCAAAAAGAGTCGATTTAGGAGTCGAGGAGTCGAAGGCGAGACAGGTCCAGGGCGACGGGACCGCGTAGAGGGGGGAGAAGAAAGGGAGGAAAGAGTAGAGTAGCGTAGAGAAGGAATGGAGGATTCGTAGACAAATGAGATGGGGAGAGGGGATCCGAAAGAGGAAAGAAAAAAAGACGCGCAAGGAAAAAGGAGAGGAAAAAGAGGTGAATCTGAGTGAACTCTGGGATGGAGGGAAGGAGGAGGAGGATTAGACAGGCCTAAGGCAGCGAAAGGCCCCGAACCAGGAGGGCGAAAGGGGACTAGCGTGGGAGTCCTCGCGGTGACTCGAAAAGCCCGAAAACGAAAGAACAAAACCGGATGGAGCCAGAGTCAGAACGAAGGGAGAACTGCCCCCAGGTGCGCCTGGTGCCCCTGCTCGAAATACCGATGGTATTGGGGGAAATACACAGTCAGGGCCTGGTAAAAGGAGTTTGATCCAATCAAACACCGCAATCAGACGGGTCACGCTGTAATGTGATGGTAAGTTTCGTGTGCGAACACAGTAATATACGCTAAACCAGATTGGCCTTAGCGCCGGGAGGGCCTAATCCGGTGGGGGAAGATCACGGGACCTGGCCAGAAAAGAACCTGGAGAATACCATGGGAGATGGGAGAGGGTTAGCATCTAGAGGTTAATTGTTCATTGGAACATGTTCAAATCAACCTGATCATATCATTCAAGATCAGGGTATATCCAGAGTAAAGTCCATTGGGCCCACCCAATGAGGGGGGAAAGTTGGGCCAAGGTACATCACAGTGTTCCATGCATATGTCGAGCAGTAGCTGGAGGTCATTTTCGATAGGCAGTCGGGAATGACTGAGATTGATTCGTTGAGAATCATCATCACCGAGGCAGAAGAATATTCCATCTTCCAAGCCTGTAGATGAAAGCCCTGTAGTTAGATAGCACTGTAGAAGATAAAATAAAAAACAAAAATGGAAAAGAAAAGAAAAGAATGATGAAGATCACAAAAGATCTGGTAGGTGAGTAATTTCCAAGAACCGATTCAAACGTAAAAACGTAAGGGAGAAAGCAGCTGATAAACGAAGCATTAGGGAGATAAAAAGCTAAAAAGCGTCGTGAATCAAGAAAAAAGACTGCAAAACGGTTAGGGTAAAAGAGAAGAAGAAAAGGAGGCTAGGAATGAGTAGAGCCTGCAAGGTGAAGGGGGAGAGACTATAAAAAAGATGTAGTGGGAACGTGGATAATGGGGAAGAGGGCCATGGGTAGAAGGGAGATCTTCCGGGAGGATGGACAATGGGGCAGCAGCGCTAATTTGTTCGGGAGGGGACAAGTCATCAGGCCCCAAAAGCCCAAGTCAAAATGGGAAAAGTGAATTCCAAGGCGGAAAGGAAGTGTATGACAAGCTCTGAAAGGTGGATATACCCAGAGAAGGGAAGAGAAGAAAGATCTGCTGGGGAAGGGAAAAAAAGGTCAAGTCGCCGGCTTTGGTAAAAGGGGGGAAAAGGAATGATCTCGCATCCGCATATTATTATTCCAGGCCGGTGATTTGGCGGTCTTTTTTTTTTTCGCCACTATAGAGGTTGTGAGTGCGCAAGGAACAAGACTAATCAAATCAAACGGTTAGGCGATCACAAGGCGTAAATTGTAAATTGTATTGAAACTTACGGAGTACATGTCACGGGCCGCTCCAGCCTCCGGGAGATCACACCGCTTGATCTATTGGGATCTTGACTGGATAATTTAGAATTAGTCTTTGATGTGAATAGGAATGGAAAAGGGATCATAATCATACTCACATGGATGTATGGTTTCAGATACTGTCTGCATAACAGATCTTGATGCTGTTGACAAGTTTGTTCGCGAGATTAGATCCTCAGCACTTGGGTGCACCCGAAACTTGTGAAACTGCATGGAGTCAAGACCAGAAAAGGGGCAGTAGCAGTAGCAAAAAAAGCTTTGAATGGTTCTCTTTGAATAGTTCCTATAAAGAGTGTTAGTATGTTAATAGAATTTAAGCTGTCAAAGCAGGCAGGAGGATAAAGAGATCCATGCTCACAGGCCGTCTTGGTGTAGCGGGGCCATCAACGAAAAAAGACAGCAATAGGTAAAAAGACCATTGACCTCCATAGACCAACAGTATAGGCGACCATGATTCTGTCAGCTTGATGATATGTCAGAAACTGAATGGGATTCGATGGAGTTTGGATGATCTTGCACATAGGGAGGGTTAAAGGCCACAAGGGAGATGATACAGAAACTCAGAAAGCGTAAAGATTTCACGTATCATAACGTGACAAAATTGATAAATCAACAAATTTTATAAAGAGAAAAGTTAAATCCACGACGATTGAAGAAAATTCACGTGGAAAATGATGGACACGGTGGGGAAAGGATGGATGTAGAGTATGAAGTTGAAGCAGAAAGGGAAGGAAAACGAAGGTTGCCGAGAATTTGAAAGCACATGACACCACATAAGTAAAGTTGTTGATATGGGGGACTGAAAAATATGAAGGAAAAGAACTTTCGAAAATCAAAGGTATTACGTGGTAAAAACACAAGCTTGAAAGAAAGAAGTAGGTGTATTAAGTAGTCGTAGTGAATGAACCACGGCGTTGTACTTCAAATGTTCAACCCACCAAGGCTCGGACTGAAGTAGGCATCTCTAGTATATGTGCCATCTGACAAATAGTGTGAGAACAGGCCCCGGGACTGAGATATCAATAGAAGAAAACATTTGAAGTAGGTAGAAAAGTAATCCTCAATCTATAGTAAAAACCTAAAAAACAGCGTGTATTAGGGTAGCAAGCAGGAACACTTAGGACGAGGTACTAGTAGTTATCTGAAGACTAGTAGGTATGAGATAATTTAGGAGGGAAAACACCTCGCTAGGAGAAAATCAGAATGGAATCATGCTTCAAGCCCTGGAGGTCTTCATCTGTTTACTCTTCAACTACCTAGATTTTTGACGTGAATTTCAACAGACCCAACCTCAGGGTATGTATAGTAGTATGTAGGATAGGGGAAAGTCTGAGGTGATGCCCACTGGCAGTCTACAGGAACATTGAATGGGTGGACCAGGCTGAAGTCGTCCCAAGTTCGAACGCGTTATTCTACTATCTAGGTGCTAGTAACAGAGCCTGGTTGTCTACCCCAGTACCTACCCCTCCACTTGTCCATGTAGGAAAGAGTCTTGGGAACCTCTTATACTTACTGTGAACTTGAACGAAACATACATTGGTTAGCTGATCGATTGCCCAGTGGTCTCACCTAGAGAGGCTTGAAGCATGTACATGGATGGGTCCGTTTATCATTTTCGAATGTTTTGGGTGACCATTTAGCACATCTCAAAGATAACATTGAATCCATCACATGTGACATTAGCACACTATGAGGGATGGGTGCCCAGGTGATGATATTTTCAATTGATAATGATACATAGTAGTGTAGGTACATGAGCAAATCAAACTCTTAAACCAGTCAACCGGAATTGCTCATCATTCTTCTCTCGCCATTTCCCAAACTTGATCCAACTCAATAGCTGTGGGCGATTGAAGTGATCGTCCATGCGATGCTCGCTCCATATCTCGCTCCCGCGAACGATTCCTGACAGCCGGAGTAACTGGAATGATTGGAACATCGGGTACTTCCTTGTTGCTGCTTTCCTTGCTATTTAAAGGGGATGAGATAGAACCGCCGAACCGATGCATGAGATACAAAAAGCCAAATAGGGGTATGCTCAGGTATGCCATGATAATCCTTGAGGCTCGGGGGCCATTGAGTTTACCAGGAACAGCAGATATCAATCCATTGGACAACAGCAGCAGCGTACTGGCGACCAGTCCTGCATATGTGCCAAATGGCTGGATAGAGAAGCGGAATGCAGTCGTAGCTTGATGAACTTGAAGACGCAAGTGCTGGCGATAACGCCGGTAGACAATCGCCGAAAGCATCCAGGACAGATAGGCAGAGCTGTTTACGAAAAGAATGAAGTAGGTCGCCATGATAGAGCTTGATGTGGCTATGGACGAGAAGGCAAGGGTTGCGAAGGTTGCGGTGAAAACAATGGCAACCCAAGGAACACCTGAGCTGTTTCGAATGTTGAACATGGAGGGGACGTGACCAGCCTGTGACATGGCATATAGCGAGCGAGAAGCTATATGCAAGAAGGTTTGAGCTGACGCTAAAGACGAGACAAGAATTGCAAGTGTTGCAGTAACTGGGAGAATGCGTATCCGCGCTCGGTACATGCCAATAACGAAAGGAGATAAACCAGCGCCGGCGCCTTTATTGGTGAGTAGAGGGTCGTCAAACGGAGCCATAACACCCATGGCCAGTGAGCTGAGCATGTAGGAAGTAGTGGTCTGGAAGATATCCATAAGGACTCTTCCCGGAATATTGGACCTCGCCGCTGGCTGTATATTGTTGGTTATCTCGGGCTGATTAGCAGTCTCAGCCATTTCGACTCGGTGAACCACCAGCTCCGGTACAAAGGCGAAGGCGATGCTGCTCAGATGAAGGCACTGCAACAGACCTAGAAATTTTCCAACGGGGCCATGGGCCAAATATTCGTTCATGGCTCCAGGCTTCTTCCAGTATTTGAAGCCCCAATGGTCATATCCGGTCGCTCCTCCTAGGCAGATGGACAAGGAAAGGACCAGCAGGGAGGCCAATGTGCCGACTTTGACCCGGTAAATTAGAGTTTCCAAGCTCTTGAACTGTCGATCGGGCAACATATTCAATCCCACAACCGCAAATGTAACGAGTAGGAGGTGGACTGCAATGTTGCCACCAGGTTGCCACAGGCCTACGCTGACCATTGCGGTGGTTAACTCGTACGGAACGAACATCGCCAGCGTATACCAGCGAAGTGACGCAGTGGCAAATCCAACACTTTCGTTCAAATACTGAAACCCTTGCATGATTATTGCTCCATGGTGGGTAGGACGGTACGTAGCCACCTCAGCGACGCTCGTTGCCATAAAATAAACAAGTAACGAGAGGAAGGTGTACGAAAGTAGTAGCGAAGCTGGTCCGCCAACGGCCAAGGCTTGACCGCCAGCGAGAAAAAGCCCGGTTCCTAGGGTTGGCCCAACGGCCATACTGCCGCGCACGGTGTTTGAGTCAGGGATTAAAGATAAAAAGATATAAGTGAACGAATATCATTGGTGGACCGTGGCTCCAGCGCTTGCGCTAATGAAAGAAAGTGAGAGAGAGCTGCGCAACGAAGTGTCAGTCAACTTCCAAGGTTGAAGTGTAAGGTTGAAGGCGGTTGCGCTGATAGCTGAGTTCTACCAAGTCGCTCTTGCCGCCTTAACACTCAAATGTCCAACGACCTACTACTGCCCAGGTGATTTAACATATTTTAACATATATGGAAAGCGAAGAACTCGTGGACCGGGATATCTGTGAAATACCTACATACATCTACCTAGGTATGGATGTAGGTATAAAATCAAACAAGTACAAGGGTATCATTAATTAATCCGAGGGTACGCCCGGGCGGAGAGTGCGTCTGGTATCATAATACAGAGTCACTTCACTGAGATACCATATCGGTCTCAGCAAACTCGAGCCACTCTCCTGCTAATGATTTTTTCCAGAACCGAACAGTCCCATCGTCTCCGGACGAGATCAAAGAGTCGCCTTTATTCTAATTAGCACGGTCGGAGGGTTGAACTCGATATGAAAAAAAGAAAACGTACCTGCAAATGAAAATTCCACCTGCCACACATCAATATGTTTACTATCTATGCACGCAACCTGCTTGAACGAGTGTCGGAACAAAGAATCAGCACTCGCTTGTCGATTCGACATCGAGGAGGGCGTGCGGTTTGCTAGAGCATTTCCAATCCCAGACTGGGATGTAGCACGAATCGATGGAGATTGCTGTCGACGTTCGGATTTTCGTGAATTGGTATTTTGGGAACCTTGATTGGCGGGTGTTGTGTACACCTCAAAAATTCTGACAAGACCATCCTTACTACCGCTGGCAATAAGATCATAGCCTCGCACGGAGCCGTTGGCCCAGGAGATATCTCTTACAAGACTTGCGTGTCCGTTTAATTCAATGGCATGGTAAAAGTGCCGATTGGCATCTGTGCGGTAGATCTTGACCGTGTCCATTGCGGCAACAACAAGCGACAGGCTTTTGCGATCTGAGTCTGGTAAAAGGGAATTTGTAATATCCGTGGGGTCGTGGTGGAATTGAACCTTGAAACTTGTTTCCTCTCCACGTTCAGGTGCTGAGCACACTCGAAATTGATCGAGCGTCTGCCAGTCAGCTAGACTGTCGGGACTGACAGGTTCCATAATCATTAAGTAGCCATCGCGGGTAATTGCCGCCATCCACGACTCAAGATCGATATTTCGGAAGTCTAGTGACACAAATGGATGTCGTTGAGGCGCTGTCATGCGGAAGATAGACCTAAAACGTCGGCCAGAATTGGGCGGCTGTGTGACATCCTCCTGCCAGATTTTAAGTTTCATATCTTCTCCAACACTGCCAATGTGTTGGCCTGTGAAAGGTCCGTTCCATGATGCCTGGAGCAACGTGTTAGAGCGCGTTCTTAAGCCACTGTGCAGTAGATGTACTATGTGATGAATATCTTACATCACGAATTTCTGCGTCATGAGCTCGCCATGTATCCGTTAATTGCCAATGATGATCCTTCAAATCCCAAACTTTCATGCGATGATCGGAAGAGGCCGTGACAATTCGATTCCCGTAGAAGTTGAACTTGGTCACCGTTACCAGGTCCCGGTGACCTGCATCGAAGTCGGCGAACCCGCCCGCCATGTCGGGATGTTCCACAGTACCCATCAAGCAAATGTAATTCGTTTTCACTAGCTTGCGCTAAAAAATCCACAGGCGACCAACAATGCGCTTTACTCACACACCTGAATGCTGTGAATGAAACAGAGATGTCTCGGCGTCCCTTTGCGCGGGTTTCCCTTCTAGCCGCGATCATCACTCACTTGCCGTCTCAAGGCGGTGAACCCCGGCAGATCGGATAAGAGCTTATCGGAGTCGCGTCCACGGTTAAAGCCAGATTGCGTAAGCCATGCTCCATTAGAAAGGTGTTCACTTCTAGAGCTTTTCTCTATTTGTCTATTTTCCCAGGGGATTTAGATATTCAGAATTCGATGCTGGCATCAATTCCTCGCAATGCAAACTTCTAGCACCTTAACTCGGGCAGAAACATGGCGCCTACTACTTCTTGTGGGCATTAGTCTCGGCGTGTTGGCTAATACGTTCCAGGGCGATGGTGCTCCCTTGATAGCCTCGATTTCCCTGGCTTTGATATCATTCGCTGTGGCCTTCAGCATGATTCGGTGGCTTGGTCCGGTGTTCATCAAGGCGGGTTTGAAGGGCAAAGATATGGCCAAGCCAAGAAAGCCGGAAATGTAAGTATACCCGTGTACACTTTACCAGTCTCCTGATGGAAGATGCTAACTTCGCACTCCAGACCCGAAACCATGGGAGCTGTATGCGCTGTGGTTTATTTAATAGCGTTGATTGTGTTCATCCCTTTTGCCTTTTACAAGGACATCGTCGCGGCCACGTCAGGTGGAGGAAACCGCGACGTGGTTATTGAAGATCAGCACATTGAGACTGGTCGCTACCTTCACAGATTTCCCCACGGAAAGGTTGGTTTAGCTAGGAGTCACTGCCTGTATTGATGTTTATGAAGCCTTTGAACTGACTTTTCGTGTTATAGCTTGCATCATACCTATCAGGTCTACTGTCTTTGCAATCCATCGTCATTCTCGGAATCGGCGATGATTTGCTTGATATTCGATGGAGACACAAGGTCTTGATCCCTGCATTCGCAGCGGCTCCCATGCTCATCGTGTACTTTGTCGACTTCGGTGTCACTCACGTTGTGGTACCGGTGCCACTTCAGCAGTATCTGGGAGATTTCATTGACCTTGGATGGCTGTATTACATGTATATGGCAGCCGTGGCGATCTTCTGCCCGAATGCGATCAACATGCTCGCAGGTATTAACGGAATCGAGGTTGCCCAGTCAATTGTCATTGCGGTCCTGTTGCTTTTCAACGACGCTATGTACCTGGCACCGATCTCGCCTTACCCTCACCCAGCTACGGACTCGCACCTATTCTCCATCTACTTTCTGCTACCTTTCATTGGTGTATCAGCTGCACTTCTGTGTCACAACTGGTATCCATCTAAGGTGTTTGTGGGAGACACCTACTGCTACTTTGCGGGGATGGTCTTTGCCGTCGTGGGTATTTTGGGTCATTTTAGCAAGACTTTGCTCTTGTTATTTGTTCCCCAGATCTTCAACTTTCTGTACTCGACTCCACAATTATTCCATATCATTCCATGTCCTCGCCATCGCCTTCCCAAGTTCAATGCCGCGACTGGACTGTTGGATACCTCTGTTACTGAGTGGACAATTCCGCCATCTCCATTGATCGCAATGGTATTGGATCTTCTCGAGAAATTCCGCCTTATTCGCCTCGTGAAAAATAAGGAAGGTCAAATCGTCGAGTCCACAAATTTGACTATTTTGAATCTGTGGCTTGTGTGGATGGGACCTATGAGAGAAGACACCCTTGCATGGCACATGGTCGGAGTGCAGATTGCCTGTGGACTATTGGGATTGTTTGTTCGGCACCGACTGGCCCTGCTAGTGTTCAACACCGACAACCGCACGTTTCAGTCAATGGCGTGAATAGTTAATTGTCTTCTATAACCTTGGAATTTCCAGGCGAAGGGACGATTCGACTCGACTCCAAAAATTATTCATATTATTTTGTAAATATTTCTATGAGCTACTCTAGATAACAGGGCACTCAATCTATCATCATTAATGAAAAAAATCCAAATATCTACCCCTTAGACGATCTAGTATTTGTCACGAGCTGCCCCCTGATGGGATGGATACAGACTTCCTGCAGCATTGATCCCATATTCCAATTATTCAGTATCAGATGGCGCTTGCAAAGCACGGGCTTCTCTTTCCAGCTTCTTGTCTCCAAAAACAGTGCCAACTTCTTTAACAATGAGCCACGCCGGGAAAATCGCAATAGCCCACAAAACCAAATTGAGGTAAATGTCTCCGACAGCTGCCATAATCGTCAAACTGCTGAGGCCATACTAATTATAAACGTGATGGTTAGTATCCGAAAGGAATGAGAGGTGGCGCCATTTCCAGGGGTCCAAATAACGTACGCTGACAGCTTGAGAAGCAGACTCGACTCCACGCAATAACCCAGCGATTCGGACAATCTCCTCCTCGTCTTCAGCCACGTTACCAACCAAGAAGAACCTGCTTTATTATCAATAAGGGCTCCAGAGATACTTCACTTTAAAGGTCCAACTCACAGATACATATAGTTGAGCTGAAAGCCAGCAACCCAGAACAAGAAGAGCGCGAATGCCTTTCCAAACCCGGGGTCAACCCAGTCATACACTGGGTTTGTTTTGTGAAACTCTGTCACGTTCACCGTGGCCCAAATCCAACACAACCCTTGCCAGGCGACCACGAAGAAAAATGCACACCTAGTTCGCGTTTTGAGAGAGATGGACTTGCTGTCGAGATATGCACCCAAGACATTTCCTGCTATTAAAGCAACAACGCCACCAAGGAATGAGCCAAGCGCTCTTGCACGGACGGTCAACCAGAGATCCTCGTACGAAAACATCACAGCCTCGGTATACACGGCCTGACAAATGAATGGCACGACAAGCAGAAATTTCCGATTGATAAACAACTTTGCCATCTCCTTGATTTCGAATCCGACACTGTTGTTGACACGAAGACGAACCGGAACGCCATCCTTGCGCTGTACCCGATCTGGCGAATTGAGAAGCAGTCCTGCGAATGGGCCAAGAGCTTGAAGCGCGATGAAGATCAGGTAAACGGTATATGATACACTTCCCTCAGTTGAGCGATTGACATTAATACCCAGGCTAATCGCACCACCCAGTATCTGTCCTCCGACGCGGAAACTGAGCCAAAGGCCCAAGAAGCGACCTTGATTGTATGGCTCAGGATACGATAGCGCGATTGCACCTTCGGCCATCCAGAAAATCCCAGCAGATATACCGCAGAGCGCTGCACCCAGAATGACCAGCCAGGAATCTCCGAACCGATTATTCGTGTAAAGACCCGCAGCATATGGTGCATAGCCCATGGTACCGGCGATCAGGGTCCATTTTATACCAATAAATCGAACAACCACACTACCCAAGAAACACGATACCACCATGAGGCAGAAGGTCAAGGCATTTGCTGCATTGACAAGGTACGGTTTTTCTTCACCTCCTCCACCAAGAGAATTCATCGCCGTCCAAATACCTGGTGCGAGTAGATTGCAAAGACCAAGAATCAGTGAGTTATAGAACGTTGAGCGATACCATTTTACTATCTTCCAGGTCAGGCATTTCTATAGTATATCCGTTGAGTGATTTGAATACCCTCTCTTACCTGGATGCGATTCTCCAACTTGGGGATCATAAGAGTCGCTAGCCTCTTCATCCTTGGGCGGAGCGGTTTTTTCCAAGCTGGCCATAATTGATAATTCAATGTGCAGGCTACTCAAAAAGGCCAAATAATTCCGAGATCGTGAGACTAAACAGACTTGGACTCGGATCCCATTGAAGTTGTTTAAGTACTATCCCGCATGGTCGATCTATATTCTTCTACCCGCAGTCACCCACCTTAAGCTGAAAATGATACCTGTGGCAGCGGCATGGCAACATCGGGGCATTGCCGTTTTGAAGCTCACTGCTAACTTCTTTTGAGACTAATCAAACACAAAGTTCCTAAATGATACGCTAATAGAGCTCGAAGGATGTTGTTGTTTGTGGCCAATATTACGTGCTCGCACGAATTATCAGGGTGCGGCACACGTCATTTTGAAACCCGCAACACAAATCTGTCTAGAATTCACAGTTCTTGTCAAACAGATATTGATTTGACTTTAAGCCTCCCGAGGTCTCTGCATGAGCGGAAATAAATCATATTGCCAGCTTCTTACGGCCGAGAGAATCTTAGGCAATATTAGTGGTTTGGGACAATGAATACTAATAGGATATAGTCCAGCTGAGCTTGGCTACCAGTGAGATGATGAATATAGGTCAATCATTTTATAACACAGAATCCCTACTAGGGGACAGGGACTTACATGGCCATATAACAAATACTTGAAGAGTCCCAAATAGCAGTCTAATCAATAGAGAAAAAAAAACTATTATACCTCCACAGCTCCTACTTACTACACATACATAGCACCAATTGACTTTAGTTATCTCTCACTTTCACTTTAAATATCTCTCACTTTTATGTTATGTATCTCTCCGAGTCACTTTGGCCTTATTTCTAATAAAAGTTTTTATATCAGAATAATAATTTAACTAAAGGTAAGCTAGGTCATTAAAGTTCATTATGGGAAGATGGACTTTGGCTGGATGGCCTCGGGCCCTATAATAGGGGTTGAGTACTAAGTAGAATATATAATCATGCTTTCAATGTTTATAGCAGTTAGTACTCTTCAACATTTGAATTACATTGATAGGAACGTGGGAGAAATGACTCCACGTGAAAATATGGTCATTCTGCATTTAGATCGCTTAGGGAAGATGAGACAAAGAGAGCAAACAAGATCAAATTATATGTCCCTACCTAGTCTGCAGGTACGACTAGGGGCTTGAATGTTGAAAAACCAATTTACAAATTGGATTGGCAGTCAATAATAACTTGAAGTTGAATATGCTCTGGAGGCTTTTAGTGTTGTTCAAAGTTGATCAAAAATAACAAGTCAGGTCAACTTTGGAGTTAGAGACCCTTCTAAGATGTGGAGATCGATAACAACTAGATTTATCAACATCAACCCGTTCTCCTCGAGTTCAAGAAATTTCTTTATCAGATTAGTACTCCTCTTCTTGGAAGCGAGATCGGGGTTTGGAATGCATGGTCCTTGGAAATTCAGCCAAACAGACTCCATCTTTCGTCATTGTACCCCCAGATCACATCAACTCGCGTCGGAAATACGCCACTGTCGTGCTTGATCGCAATTATGCAACATATGAACCAGATCCGGTGGAATCTTGATTTATGCAAAGATAAGGAAATTGAATCTATTGAGCATCAAATCCTGCTGTTTTGTGAAAGTCTACTGCTGATTTTTACTTCTAATGATCATGCCCTAACTGACCAAGTCGACCCATTCCGGGCCTCGGCCCAACACCAGATTTGATTCAATTTCATGGAGTACTTGAGTACCTAGCGGAGGATTTACAGCAATAGCCAAACTAGAATTGATCTCATCTGTGTTCCGGACCATTTCCCCTCCCCCGGGTTGCCAACGACGAATCTCATCACGCCATCCAGGCCCCGCCATGAGCAATAAGTATCATCCTGAGCGAGTCACAAAGCAACAGGATAGGCTGAAAGCGGAACAATAAGCAAGTATACTTTGATTTCGGCCCATTTTTGTGTACGGAAGACCTTGGATCCTCTTAGCGGAGGCGCCCCGACCATATGTATACGTGCTTTGGGTAAGCGTTGATACTATCAGTGCTCCCCGCACTGAAAGTGACGAGTGCGCTTTGAAATGCTGCTTATATATCAAACTATTTCTCGCCCGAGAGCTTGAACACGTTTTCTGAAAACTAGATAGAGTATAGATAGGCTCGGGGTGGGCGTTTTCGTTCGTGGCTTTCTTTTTGGTCTCAAATTATGGCTTTGGTAGCCCCCAGCATCATGTCGACCACTACTTGTCTTCAGATCGAAGAGATTCATCGCAAACAATCTACCTTTCATCGTAACATTTTCTCTGAGACTACACCAAAATCTCTTGTTACGACTACAGTGAAGGAGGAAGTCATTACGCAGACACCGTTGCAGGCAAAGCAAAGAGTGCTGCTTCTGAAAGCGGCCCGAGAACAGTATACTCTGGTGGATGACCACCATGTTCCCTCTATCTTACATCCAGGAGAGGTTCTCGTCAAGGTATGTGATTTCAAGTTTCGAGCGGAAGTATACTGGATGGTGTGCTCACATTTTTTGCAGGTGTTGGCGATCGGACTGAACCCAATCGACTGGAAAGGACCGTACGTGAACTAGACTTTTCCCCCTCAAATCGCCCATATACCTTATCTAACCTCAATCAAAATACAGTGCTTTCAATTTTGGGATTCCCAGTCTACCATGGATTAACGGTCGAGACCTCGCAGGTCTTGTACTTCAAGTCCCCAACGAGTCCTCACGCCTCCGCGTGGGAGATGTCGTTCTGGTTCCATCCACAGACTATCGCGATATCAGAAAAGCAGCTTTCCAAGAGTATGCCATCGCCACTGACTTTAACGCCGCTCGCATCCCGTCATCAACATCTATTCATGCATCCGCATCGCTTGGGGTGGCATTCGTCGCTGCTGCTCTCGCCTTGGGGGTTTCATTTGGAGTAGACTTCTCTCGTCTCACAAAGTCGCCGGGTCCAAACCTGGTAAACGTCATCAGCACACTTGACAAGAAGAACATTCCGGTGGATATTCAAGATGAAGTCTTTGCTACAACTTCAGAATCAGATCGGCCTCAACCAGGTGACTGGGTGGCCATTTGGGGAGGTAAGAAAGACTTCATACCCTTATTATATTCTCGTACTGACATCATTCCCACAGCCTCAACAACAACGGGACTAGTAGCCCTTCAACTAGCAAAACTTGCCGGACTGCGCGTAATCTGCGTGGCGGATGTTGCTCGACATGGGGCTAAGCTACTGCAATCGGGTGCTGATCTCCTTGTCGATCGCCGTGACACAGAGAGGGCCGTGGAGATTATCCGTGGAGTGACGGGCGGCAAACTGCGCTATGCAATTGATATCGTTGGAAAAGAGACAGCGACCCTACTGGAGAGAACTCTGGATCCTTCAAATAACGCTCACCTACTAGGTCTTACTGGCCTACCGAAAGAGCGAGTCCCTGGGATCAGCTACCATACTGTACCTATTAAGCTCTTCCACACTGCACCAGCTGTGGGCGAAAGCTTGGTCATTTGGCTGGAAAGTCTACTGCAATCAGGTGTCTTGACTTTGCCGGAAATTATTCGCGCAGAGGGTGGGTTAGAAGGTATCAATGCTGCATTGGATGTTCTTCGAAGTGGAGAAGCATCTGGTAAAAGGATTGTTGTTGATTTAGAGTCTCACCCCTGATACTCGAAACTTCGACATTTATAAAGAATCATGATTTTGGGATTGATGGCTTTTTGGCTGGCGTTCTGGGCAAACTAGATTAGAGTTATTATTTCATACTCCTTGGACGACTCAGGGTCGCCACCCTAGAGGAATATGACTTCAAGTTCGTTCAAGTCAATTGATTCTTCTCTCAGGTACTACCATAGGCTCAAGTTCAAACGTTGCACTTGATATTGAATTTACTAGTAGTCTTTGAGCTCCATCAATGTTGCCTGGGTGTGTCAATTCAAGTTAGCAGTTTTCCGAGTCAAATGTTCCAAGGTTCCAACAATCATACTGCGACTTTGACTTGGAGCTAGTACAGATATGTGAACTACCTGCAGCTCCTCAGGGGTTACCACTATGTATGGCACGGAGATTTGATCAAACATTGATGCCCATGACAAAGAACTGAAAAATCTGTTAGCAATTTGAATGGAATTGCTAACTTGAAATTCGGTATAACTTGAAGTATAGGTAGTAAATATCAAAGAGTACTCTTGAAATTGCGAGTCCGCTATCGGCGTACAGAGCGTACAGAATGTTGCATACCCCGCATAAGGAAGGCCTGAAGGACGACTCGATTGTAAATAGGAGAGAGTCAAAGTACCGAGGTTTTTGCATCCTCTGGGTGAACATTTCATACGCTCACTTGAGTGATTTTTTTGTCTCTTGTCAGTGCATTCTAGAAATCCGGCACCGAGTAGAGAGGTTTCCGAGTCGCTGCTAAGTAGTACTCAGATAAACCAGCTCAATGCCTCGGCCTTGAGCTGCAATTTTACTCTGCACTAGTCGCATGTATCAGATTGAATATGGGGTACAGCCAATTATAGATCTTGGCACATGTAACTTGAACCAATCATCTGAAAACGATTATCTACCTATGTCGACGTCATGCATTATCAGTCGGTGAAAACACGTCGAGATTAGACAGAACACGAATACATGGGTGCTTTGTTATTCCAAGGTTATTGCAAGCCTCGATTGAAAATTTCTTTTCGAATAATTTCTTCATCAACGCCTCCACGTTCTATAAAATTCTGCGTATATGAGTCAAAGAGGCGCAACCGCCCACAAGCGCAACTAGCCGCCAAGATAAATTTTAGCCGGCCGATGTCGGGCCCCCCTGCATTCCCACTTCTACCCAATCAAATACTCAATATTGGCCGCTGACCGACCGAAATCGGCATTGCCCCTCGAGCTATTCCCCAGCGACATCGCGGGCACTCCAATATATAAGTCTGCAACTCTTGTTATCCTGAGCCATTGATTCCAATTATACACAAAATGCCTTCCGCAGAGACAAAACCGCGGACCTTGTACGACAAGGTCTTCGCTGACCACATTGTTAATGAGCAAGATGATGGCACTTGCCTTCTCTACATCGGTATGCACAGAAAAAAAATATTGGTGATTTTGACACATGGCATGAGTGGCTAACAAAGAATTCAATAGATCGTCACCTTGTTCACGAAGTGACTTCCCCCCAGGCTTTCGAGGGTCTGAAGAATGCTAGCCGCCCAGTCCGCCGGCCGGACTGCACCTTGGTGACTGTCGACCACGTATGTACAATGCAAACATTGGGCCCCCTTTTTCTGGCAACTTGGTCGCTAATTGCTTTTTTTCAATCTCATATAGAACATCCCTACCTCTTCCCGAAAAGAATTCAAGAACGCCGAGACTTTCATTAAGGAGACCGACTCGCGTTTGCAATGCACTACTCTCGAGGAGAACGTCAAGGACTTCGGCCTCACCTACTTTGGCATGAGCGACAAGCGTCAGGGTATCGTCCACGTTATCGGTCCTGAGCAGGGTTTCACTCTCCCTGGTACCACCGTCGTCTGCGGTGACAGCCACACCTCCACCCACGGTGCTTTCGGTTCCCTTGCTTTCGGTATCGGAACTAGTGAGGTCGAGCACGTCCTCGCTACCCAGACCCTCCTCACCCGCCGAAGCAAGAACATGCGCGTCCAGGTTGACGGCGAGCTTCCTGCCGGTGTTACTAGCAAGGATGTTGTCCTTCACATTATTGGTGTTATCGGAACTGCTGGTGGTACCGGTGCCGTCATCGAGTTCTGCGGTTCTGTCATTCGCGGCCTCAGCATGGAGGCTCGTATGTCCGTGTGTAACATGTCCATTGAGGGTGGTGCGCGTGCTGGTATGATTGCGCCTGACGAGATCACTTTCGAGTACCTCAAGGGCCGTCCTCTTGCTCCCAAGTACGGTAGCTCTGAGTGGAACCGTGCCGTCAGCTACTGGTCTTCCTTGAAGTCTGATGCCGATGCCAAGTACGACATCGATGTTTTCCTCAATGGCAAGGATATCATTCCTACCATCTCCTGGGGTACTTCCCCTCAGGACGTCGTCCCTATCAACGGCGTCGTTCCTAGCCCCGATGATTTCGAGGACCCCGCTCGCAAGCTCGCTTGCAAGCGTGCTCTGGAGTACATGGGTCTCACCTCTGGTGTCCCCATGACTGATATTCCCGTTGACAAGGTCTTCATTGGATCTTGCACCAACTCCCGTATTGAGGATCTGCGTGCTGCTGCCAAGATCGTCAAGGGCAAGAAGATCGCCGAGAACATCAAGCGTGCTATGGTCGTCCCCGGTTCAGGTCTGGTCAAGGAGCAGGCTGAGGGCGAGGGTCTTGACAAGATCTTCACCGATGCCGGTTTCGAGTGGCGTGAGGCTGGTTGCTCCATGTGTCTCGGTATGAACCCAGATATCCTTGACCCCAAGGAGCGCTGTGCCAGTACCTCCAACCGTAACTTCGAGGGTCGCCAGGGTGCCCAGGGTCGTACCCACCTGATGTCCCCTGCCATGGCTGCCACCGCTGCCATTGTCGGTAAGCTTGCCGATGTTCGGGAGCACGCCGTTGTTAGCCCCGTCCTCGCCAAGGTTCAGCCCGTCTTCGACATCCAGGCCGAGGCTGCTGACTCTCCCATCACCGAGGACGAGCTTGACCGCGTCCTGGACCTCCCTGCTGACAACGAGCCTCACACCAACTCCTCCGCTGGTGGTGGCAAGAGCACTGGTCTCCCCAAGTTCCTTACTCTTAAGGGTATCGCCGCTCCTCTGGACCGTTCCAACGTTGATACCGACGCTATCATTCCCAAGCAGTTCCTGAAGACCATCAAGCGTACTGGTCTCGGTACCGCTGCCTTCTACGAGCTGCGTTACCACCCCGATGGTACCGAGAACCCTGAGTTCATTCTCAACCAGGGCATCTACCGCAACTCCAAGATCCTCGTCGTGACTGGCCCTAACTTCGGCTGCGGTAGTTCCCGCGAGCACGCCCCCTGGGCTCTTCTCGACTTCGGTATCAAGTGCATTATCGCCCCCTCCTTCGCCGATATCTTCTTCAACAACACCTTCAAGAACGGCATGCTGCCCGTCGTCGTCTCTGACGAGGCTGCTCTGGCCAAGATCGCCGCCGAGGCCCAGGCTGGCCGTGAGGTCGAGGTTGACCTTGTCAACCAGGAGATCAAGGACGCCGAGGGTAACAAGATCGTTGCTTTCGACGTTGATGGCTTCCGCAAGCACTGCCTTGTCAACGGTCTTGATGACATTGGTCTGACCCTCCAGATGGAGAGCAAGATCCGCACCTTCGAGGCTAAGCGCAGCCTTGAGACCCCTTGGTTGGATGGTACTGCCTACCTCAAGCGTGGTACTCGTGGTGGTGCTACCCGTATCAACGCTGCCCCTGTCCCCAAGACCAACCGTGGTGACGTGAAGGGCGAGCCACTTGAGTGGTAAGCTTGCCTTCCTGTGCTGCATTAAAACTGGCTATGGTAATGAGAGGAGCTTCGCGTGGCATTTGGATTTCTTTCTTCAAAAACAATATTCCCCTATTTTATTTACTTGCCTGAGCTGCATTTGTCCCGACTTAGTTAGTTTTAGGCTGCTAGCATATTCAGTTGGCAGTCTACGAATATCAACGAGAATGAATTATGAATTCAAAAATCACTTCCTGAATTAAAATAAGTAGTAAATCTTCCATTAGAGTAGACCTGGGAACTTGCGAGTACTGATCATCTTTTTGATCCCATAAGTGTCCAGTCTGCTTGATTCGCGACGTGAGGTCATTACATTAGATACTATGGTGTTGCGAGCCAACGATCAGAGAGCAAGTTCACGATAGACATAGGAAATGTGCGTAAAGACAGTTGAAGATCCCAAAAAATCCATCCCACTTATTAACCATGTACGAAAAATTTTCAATCACCGAAAAGAATATTATCTCTCAAGGCTTTGAGAGTTGTTCACGACGGAAGAAAAGAAGGAAGCCAGCACTATAAGAATATGCGTTAGAGATGATCTTGAACTCAACAGGAAATCCAAAACGAGAAGGGAAAAAAAGACTCACCAAATCAACAGTTGTAACGAAAGCGCAATCCAGAACCACGCATTCGCCAACGCACCAGCGCCAGCCGTGATATCCGGAGAGATAGGTCCAGGCCCAATCCTATTGGGAGCAAATGATCTCGCACAGATAGTAGCAAGGGAACCCAGAACCTGCGAAACAAGCAACGTGAAACAAATATGCATCCGAGTAAGAGTCTGCAGGAGAATCATTCCAAAGCCTAGACCCTGTAATGCGTCGCAAACGCCAAGCCATAGCCAAAGACTTCGGGATACTAAGGCACCGGATGTATAGCTACCTGCCCATGGAAGGAATAGGCCCGAGCCAGACGTTCCCCACCATATTTGTGCCCAACGTGGTGCACCGAGGCCGCAGGCTACTATGGGTAGAATCCAGCTGTGGGATCGAGATATCCAGCCTAGGAGGAAGAGGATGGCTATCCAGGCGAATCCGAAGAATGCGACGCAGAGCATGAGTATTTGCCATGGTTTTGCGTGATTGGAGATCCAGAGGACTGAATATGGTCAGTAATTTGGAAAGAAGGATTGAGTTGGGAGTTTCACTTACAGTTCCAGTTTCGACCATACGGGGCACTAAGGAAGAAGTTCTGGAGGATAACGACCACCCAGTTCCAGAGCACAATCTTTCGTCGGAAGACTGATTTATAGAATGATGGGACTTTACCAGGCGTTTGCCGGTAGTAGTTGGGTAGACCGAAGTATACAATGAAGCCCACTGTCCACAAAAAGAGTGTGATCGGTGCACAGATAGCCCTGTACGATAATTAGCATTGCGAATCATATTTTGATAGATGATACGTACGTCATTCTCCAGGTGTTAGTAATACTGCCTTGTACATTCGCAACACCAGCATTGGTAGCTTTTGTGAGCGTGGAGCCCCAGTACCAAAGAGCAATAACATAGGCTTGCTGTGTGCCTTGAATCAAACAAGCACGGAAAACCCATTTCTTCACTGGAGCGCCACTCTCGTCGCCGAAATTAAGCGCGAAGAAGATCGAGCCACTTGAAGATGCAGCGGCATATACACCACTTCCGATGTTCTGGATCCAACCTCGAGCAAAGGAGTTCGGCTCAAAGTGGGCAAGGCCAATGATGAGAAAAGCGAGGCCATACAGGAACCAAGGCACAGTCAAAACGAGCACGGATTTGCAGAAGCGGAAGAAAAGCCACCATAGGATAGATGTAATGAGATAGACTGTCGCGATTCCGTACAGTTTCTCTGCTGTTTGACCAACTTCACCTGTAAGAAGTGTTATTTGGTAAGAGTTGGCCGCAATGATTTGTCCAAGACCAAGGAATAGGGAATAAACAGGCCAATCCCCGAGTCGCATTTGCATCCACTTCTTGAGGCCTGTTGGTGGGACGTAATCTTCTCCAAGGAAGAACTCATCTCCAGTAGCTTCCTTTCTCTCTGGAGCTCCACTATCATGGGATGTTGTGTCATCATTGTTGATGGACCCTGGAGGGGAGCCACCATTTCCGTTTTTAACAAACTGAGAGGATGGAACAGGAGACTGGTTTCGTCCCAGCCGTGCATCTCTGAATCGATCGAACCACTTCTTCTCACTTTTCTCGAGATACTGCTCAATACAGAGTTGAGAGTCGGAGTTAGCTCCATTCAGCTCCTCGAGCTTCTTCTCGAATGCTCGGTAGAACTCCCCACTACTATCCGTGAAAGTCGGGTCCACTTTCTGCAGCTTGTAGTCCTTCTTATCACCGACGACTGAATCGAAGGATAACTGTGAAGCATTGCTCATACGGCTTTGTGTATCTGCCCATGGCCGAGTGGGTGGGAGAAGTGTGTCTTCCGTGCCTGTCGTACTAGGTGCAGCAGAGCTAGAGGGGGTACCAATAGAACGTCCAACAAGGGAACCCTGACTTGCTCGACGAGCAGATAGTAGTTCCCGTGTAAGAGGAATTCCAGCAGACTGTGGACCAGGCGGGGGTGTATCTAGCCGGCGCCCAGAGTCAACGGCTTCAGGTCCCAATGGGTACTCATCCTCACCATAACAGGTGGACATGATCTCGTCATCGCTGTCATCGTCAGCACCCGGAGATGCAGTGCTAGAACCTTCAGCGTTTTCATCCACGTCGCTAATGCTACCTTTGCCAATGTCTCGGCGTCCACGTACTTCCAATGGAGCAGATACGGGTCGCACTCCGAAAGACATTTGCCGACTAAGGCTGGATTTCGGTCGACTTTCTCCTCCGGGACTTGGATCGCGACTATACACAACTGAGTTTCGTTGCATTGATGCCATGGTTCCAGGACGGCTAGGTGACTGCAAAGGTGGAGTGAGAGTACCGCTTGAAGCGCCGGATCTCATCGAGACGGCAACCTGAGGAGTCATCATTCCGTATATAGCGTTATAAGCTGATGTCGCAGCCGTAGATTGTGCTTGTGCTTTGGCGCGCTCTTTATTATGGACTCGAATAGCGGTTGACTGGAGAATCTCCAAGTCTTCAATCCATTGGGCAACAGGGAAACGCTGCTTAGCCGACCTCGCACGCATCATGGCTCTCGTCTCAAGCTTCGAGCTCAAAGCACTGTCAATTGCAAGCTTGAATTGCTTGATCAGATGGCTCGTTGTTGTGGACTCGACTGTGTACCACCATCCCGGCATTTGCCCAAGTCCGCCCACTCGAGCACCGATACCAAGCGCACCCTTGCGACCGAACTCAACAGCTACCAGACCAAAGGGTTCATCTCGTGAAGGTATCAGAGCAAACTCTGCACCCGAAAATATGAAAGGAGGCAACGCGGTAAATTCTGGTTTCGAGAAAACCCGTCCTGGATATAGTTTCATCATTCGGTCCAGTTTCAGAGCTGCGAATTTGCCGTAGAGATCAATGACTGGTCCGATACAGATAAGCTGGACGTTTGGTCGTGCATCAAGAACTCCAGGCATGACATCCGCAATCAGATCAATGCCCTTTTGCATCGTCCATCTTCCTACAAACACCAGAAGATCTGCGCTTGAATTCTGCTGTAGACCAGCCCATTCCTGTGCTTGACGCTTCAACTCGATTCGTCCAAGTTCAAATTCACTGTCCACACTGATCTCACTTTCCTTGGGCAATTCCTTCTTCCATTCGCCTGTATCAGATGGATCGGGGTTAGGAAGGTTACCAACTTTCCTTAATCCCCAGAAGATTGGATATCTCGCGTACGACCGTTTGCCATATTTCTTGGACACACCGACAGCTCCGAAGCCTTGTTGGTGTAGACGTAGATAGCTCGCACCAGCGTGTAACAGATTGAATACTTCGCCGAATTGAACATAGCGAGTGACAACATCCGCATCGAGATTGAACACGGAGCACACCTCGGTCTTCTCTTTTTGAGTTCGCATGGGCCACAGTCCCTGGAATTCCGCATTGTGAAGCGAGAGGCAGATCGGAACTGTCTCTGGAAGTTGATAAAGGGGTGCGATGGCACCGTGGTAGTCATTGATGTGGTATAGATCAATAGGGAACCTTTTGATGGCATGTGCAATACACTGGTTCCAGGCAGAGTAATAGATCGCGCTGTCCATGTCGTCCATTCGTGCTGGGTAGGGTTCCCCAACTGATTGCCGACGGAAAACATCCGCATCGAGAAGAACATAAGTAATGTTCCTGACGTAGTGGTACTGAACCTTCACCTCAAAGGAGTTTCCAAGGATAGTGACCAGCATCGGTTCAGCTGGTTTATCGATAGGGTATACAACACCTCCTACACACGGAATCACCCAAATTAGGTCCTCGTGGCCGAGTTGTTTCCCCATAAGCTGTGCCATAACACCGAGACCGCCGATCTTGATCTTAATACCCCAATCATCAAGGTCATACTCCATCGTCGCAACGAGAACCTTTCGTCGCTGGGATGTCCGGTTACCGAAGGCGGAATTGCTTTGAAGGAACCTGGATTTGTTGGCAAGACGAACGAGTAGGTTTCTAGACCCTCCAATCTCCCCATCTGATTTGAGCCTGCTAAGGATATCCAGCGAGATCAGCGTTTTCTTTTCGCTCACGCCAACTTGATTGAACTTGATACGGTAGAACGTCTTCATGAAGATATAAGCACATGTCGTGGCACTGAGAATGGGTATGATCCAAAGCATGAAGAAAAGAGCCATTTGGACATATTTCGAGCCGGCAGGCACAAGTCTAAACTTCAAATTTGTGTCATCGAGCTCAATTCTCCAGGCTAAGTGTGGGCTGGGAGGATGCTGGGTAATGTTGATTGCTGTCGTTTTCAATGAAGAAGGTGGAAGCCGATCGAGAACGGAGTCTCCATCAGAGTCTCCGAATATGTAACTTTGGTCCGGCTGACCATCAGGGTTGATACCCCAGACATTTAGCTGTCCCTGCGCAGGCCATTCGGCCATGAAGCGGAACTTCCAAAGGCGATCACCGGCTTGCTTGACAACATTGGGTATACCCGCATCGTATCCATATTCATTGAAGGGCCCATTGAAGAACAGATGGGGGAAACGTCGGGGCATGTCAGGATTCCAGTCCGAAGTATCACCCTCTTGGAGATAGCCGCTACTTCCGGTAAAACGACTCCAATACTCAATGCGAACGTGCTCTCCTTTCCACTCTTGGGATTTTGTTCCAGACCAATGCTGCTTCTTGATTGTGTGATTTCCGCCCTGGTAAGGAAGCCATTTTGAAAATGTACTGCCCCAGTTTGTTGAGTACCGATACATATCCGCACCCGCTGCGTGCTGTCGAATGAACAATGTGCCATTTTCGTGTCTATGGAGTAGACTGGTAGAGTAGTTGGCGGAAGTGAAAATCATTGGGTTATCTTGTTGTCCGATTCGAATCAAAAAGTGGTCGATCGCGTTAGTCTTCTTTCCATGGCTGCTGGTTGCATTGCTAACAGTCAGCCGATGTACGCCATTATATACCCCATTCAATGTTGCAGTCCAAGCCCAAGTGCTAGGAATGTGTCCCGTGAGAGAAGAGTCTTCTGGGTCCACGGAGCCACACTTGATAGTACTCTGGTCGATCGAAGGCTTGTTGCCACTTTCAGTTGTTGACTCAATAGCGATCGCCTGGGTGAGTAGGGTGCAGTTCATTTCCGTGGAAAATGAGAGACTGATTTCAAGATCCTCACTCTCTCCCGGCTTGATTTTGGAGAGAATTGGCACGTCATGACCCGGAGTAAACTTCGTGATCATGGGTCGAGGAGGCTTGAATTTGCTCTTGGGAACATAAGCTTGGAATTCGTAAGGTTGAAGAGTCACGCTGTCGAGACATCCATTCCATTTTGATGACCCATTAAGATGAAGCTTTGTGGGACCATCTGTGAGGGTGACTTCATCGTGTGGGTAAAAGAGATTCTTGACCGTTGTGTTGGTATCGAATGGAGAAATTAATGCAGAGTCACGATCGGAGCAATCAAAGTCATAAGTGACTGTCTTGTTATCATTCTGATAAATAAACCAGATTGTCTGATTGCCGGATTTTCCAAGGTTTTGCTTTTGAAAGTAAGGGCTTCGCAGAACAGACCACATCCCTGTTTCTGTAGGAATCCCGTTCGAACCTGGATAGTACACATTGTGGGTTTGATTTGACAACAGTTGGATCCACCAGCCATCGTTCAAGGCAGGATAATCCTCTCGCATTTGGTACATGTGCTTTATCGTATTTCTTAAGGGTGCTGATGGATCTCGATGATCATATGTCACGGTTTCATCATTGCAGCCCTCGCGCCCAGATTTAATCGGCCAATCGAAATATTGGGTCGAGTTGAGATGGAAACAGCCGTGAGTTTTCCAAGCTGTGGCGGGAGACATTGCTTGACGCCCATAGATGTAGTTTGAAGCTAGCGCATCTAACACATAGAAAGATTGTTCTTCGCCCCAGAGCAATATCGGGATACCAGGTAGGTGCAACGTAGTAATGAAGAGAGCTAACAGCTGTCTCTCTAGTCCATGCTCAACAGTTGGCCATCGAAAGACATCTTGATTCGTGGCTCCATACATGTGACGAGGATCGAACTTGCCAGTATTGGCGTTGACGAGATCGTTTGTGAGGACCATCTCGTACCAGGCCTCTGTCCAATTTACTGGAATATCGTAACCGGCTGCGAGATTACCGTCCATGCCAAGGAACCGAGTAAGGGAGCGATAGACAGAGTAATGGAAGGCGGCGCCATCAATGGCTTGTTGGTTTTCGTCACGAAGGAAATATGTTGAATCAGACGAGTTGGTCATATGGAATGCTTCATCAAGAGTCTTGGGTAGCATATCTGGCTGTCTTCCACGACCAAGGAAAACCGAGCCTAGAGTATTACCGCTGGTAATCTCACCTGGCAAGAAGAAATTCTTCTTACCCACACGCCGTGCGCAATCACGGTATGCACCTGAGATATCACCTAACGCGTCAACTGTGGCTTGGGTCGCCTTGTCATATCGAAAACCATCGATATCGAGGGACGAAATGATCATGCAAGAATGTCTGATGAGACGCTCCCTGACACTCGGTACCCACTCTCGAAGTCGGTCTTGCACAGATGCAAATTTTGCAAGCTCACGCTGCCAGTCAGGGTAGACACCGAACGCTTCGATATCGCCATACTGATCGAAGTCGCTATCATAGCAGCCTTTCAGTTTATCACGAACATATTGATCCACAGGGAAGCCTGTTTCGTTCCAGAACTTAGGGTAGTCGCAGGTGTTGTTGTATGAGTTGCCGAAGCGGAAGTCTACGTAGTGGCGGTCTGACTTCCATTGAGCTCGATGTTCGTTAACCGAGAAGGGCGTCGTGGTGTTAAGATACTGGTCGAACCCGATCAAATCACCCATCCTAAGCAAGTGAGATATTCAATATCAACAATTTTATTTCAGAGTATTTTTGGAGGAAAAACTCACGTTGCAACTGTATTGTCAAAAATGACATACATGCCACGATTATGGATCTCGGTAATCGCATCTCTCCAAGTGTCGATGGTACCAAAGTGCTGATCCAACAATGTAGTATCCAAAGCAGAGTATCCGTCTGATCCCCATAGCTGATTCATTAGAACGAGTCCGGCAAGATATATTCCCTGGTAGAGGAAGTTGTAAGTAAAACCAACTTGAACGAGAATAGATATATCGGATATACCACTTACTTTGATGCCCATCCCTTGAAGATAGTCCAGGGTATCAAGAAGACCAGCAACGTCACCGCCATGTCGCATTTGATTGTTGTTCAGGTCATGCTCAAAAAGAGTTCCATTGATGTTATCATTGGTTGGGTCTCCGTTCACGAAGCGGTCCAGAAACAGCGTGTACATGGGAAAGCGCCAGTTATCCGGAGATGGATGATAGGTATGGTTGGGCCATTCTCCCCAGTATTCTGCTGGATTCGTTGCCGTTTCATTTTCATTGATGTTGTATGAGAGTAGCGCTTCATCGTAGGGCCAGCATGATCCTATTACTGCTAGATGAGCAAGTACGGCGCCTGTGTACCGCAAATGCATCGTACTAGTAGGAACTTGGAATCTCAGCTCAAAAGAACCAACCAACAATCATGCGTATCTCTGGTTAATAGTGTTTGAAGAAAAAGAGTGTACCGAATCGACGAGATGAACGAGCACTTCACTATTGCCTTGGAGGTTGCTATAGGACTTTGTTAGTGAGAGATATTGGGGTTATAGATGGCAACAGTCGGGAAACAAGACGACCGAGGTTGGATCAATCGACCAGGATCAGAGTGGGACAGGATACAGAATCGAATATCACGAGAGGTATATAGAATATGAGAGGCAAGGCATCCCGCTAGATTAACACAAGAGACGACGGATAGGTGTTGACCCGTAGATGTTGACGCAACAAATGAAAAAGACAATCAACGAGACACCAGGAGCATCATCAGCCAAGACAATTCCAACTGACCTTGCCCGAGAGAGAAGCCTAAAAAGCAGAAAAAGAAAAAGAGAAGATTGCGAAACTTTGTGGGTTCATCGATAGAAATAAGACAAAATCAAGGATACAGAATATAAGAGGCAAGAAAGAAAAGCTTCAGGAAAAGTTAGCTGGCATCAGATACATCGAAGAAGTCATTCTCAAGTCACTCTTTTTCTCACCGCAAATACAATGTATGATGCTGTCCACATATCAATCTATACAGATTGGGGTTAGACGTCAACACCGGAATGAACGGTGACAGCCGAATAGACCGCTGATAGGAGGTCAAAGTCTGGAGATACATCTGGAATCTTCGGGGGTCTGCCTGGTATGTCGACGGACGAATACGATTTCGAGAGGAATTGACGCTCAGACAAAAAGGTTCGCCATTGTCTCACGATGGGTCGCCTTCGACTGGAACCTTCCAGCAATACCCATAGCTATTTTCATGAGTGACGGCCATTATGGAATCGTTATGGCTCGATAAGAGTAAGAGTGCAAGACATGCAGTGTTTGTATGACAGGGAGTTGTGATACATTCCCAAGGATGATAAGGGACCACCTAGGAGATGGCGGAGACCCAAAGAGTAAAGCAAAACATGCGTCGATCGTATATTGGTCCAATTTCAACATGGACTGTTCTGGAGCCTGAAATCTGGTCTGTGGTGTCCATTTTGGATATTTTGATATCCAAAAGAGGCTGTGTCTACCTTAATTCTAAATTAAGATCATTGTTCACAAGATTGAATTCTGATGATTAGATCACTATCCACATAAGATTGCGAGCTCATTAAATTATTATAATAGCTTGAAGAGTTTGGCTCCAGTTGCTTTAACCTTGGAAAAACCTTCTAGTGTTTGCTCACCCTTTCATCCAGGGGTAAACATAGGTGTGCTGGCATTCATCCGAGACATGAATGATAAAGTTTTCAGTCGCTGAGGTTCAGTGATCATAGATGACTGGATTGGTGATCTAGATTGCTATCTAGACCGCTGCAACACCTAGTAAGGCCGGCGAGATCGGATGTACCATGGGATGTACAGATATGTACTACGCAGGCTTTGATGTAGCAGATTATGAATGACGAGACATGGAATAAGAGTTATGCAGGAATTTTAACAAAATTCTCCTACAATGTTACGTTATATCTGACTCCAATAGGAGGATTTACTGATTCAACCTTTGGAGTTGTGGTATCGCTCTGCATAGCTCCCAACTTATTGCACATTGATTGATGGATATGCACATTCTGAAAATTTTTGATAGCCAAAGACGCTTTAGTTGTAGGGATTCTGGATCAATAATTAGCTGAAAAGACCAGATGAAGAATAGTTTAGACTTTTGCAACTAAAGTATTCCCTGCTACTAGCGCCTCTCAATCCTCAAGGATTGACTCCTTTGTGCTATTTGTGTCTCAATTATGGTATTGAATTCAATGCCAGCACATCGCTATAAATTGCTTTGATTCTCAACTCATATTGTCTATTTAGAGACTCCTGGAGACAGGTTGATTGGCCATGGGAGGGGAATATCATGATTCTCGGACCGAAGTGGACATTGTGACCCGAAACCATGCCTATAACCGATAGATGGAACGGCCAACGGCTTGACGGATTTTGAATAAGCTGAACCCAATCTGCCTTTTTATCTTGTTGCACTTTGTGCCCCAGAACGATCGCCACGGGAGTTGTGGTGGCGCTGTTACGTGCACACGTATCGCATCTTTCTTGCGGTCGACGCCTCTAACTTCAAAGATACTTGGCTCTCGAAGGCTACACCATATCATGCCAGTGTCGAGTATTTTCATGATTGTTCGAGGGATTTACACAGAGGATGTATGGTACAAAGCATATGTCACTTACCGTCTAGATAGCCATTGAGCTTGTCTCATTGGTTCCTTGATAGAGGAGCGTCTGCATTGGCCCGAGAGTCTTGAAATATTGGGATAGAAATACTAGCTCTTTGAGAGGAATGTGATACATTTGGTTCAATACTTCCCATATAAACTTCAGACTAAAACTCTCGAGGTCTGCCTATATCTTGGTCTTCAAGCTGATGTACATTAGTCATGGTTCAATATATTTCATTTCCTCCTAATCACGATATATAATCCCAAAGAGGAAATCGAAAAGTTCGCCAATCAGAGTCCAGAATACTAGAGGCCTGACTTCCTGCCTATCAGATGAGCTGGATGTCAGATGAGTGTAAGTATAGTACAAAAAGTTGCTGATGGAGGCAGTATTCAAAACTTGTCTTGTCTACATGTGCTTCAGGGCTTGCTTGTAACACACAGACAACCATTGGGAAGATGCCGGAATCCTGCACACATTAGGTTGTCACCACCCAATGAATATGCGTTATGCAAAAGGATTTCTCGCTATTATCGCTCTGGTGAAGATGAGAGAAGATTCAAGTTTGTTTCTATATCAGGGTTTGGAAGCTTGGGTTAACATACCACCTGAACAGTGCCTGGGACCTGCCTTACCCACCAACATAGCCGCACATTTCCCCTTGCAAATGATCATATGCCTTCTCTTCTCTCGTCATCAATTTGTGATCGAACCTTGGAATTCATGCATGTTTGACTCCGGGTACTTCCATCGGAATCGTTGAGTGGTCAATCATCTGAGCGCCTCCTACCCACCAGACAACGAGTCTTTAGTTCCAGCTACTTAGTCTGGAGATGAGTGAAGGTTGAAGGCATAAACCCTGCTCTTTGGTGTGTGACTGTCGAACATCTCCGCAGCCCGGTGTCTCCGAGGATATTTACCTTATATCCTACCGTGGGATGTGTCTTCTGATACACTCGATGTCTTCTAAGACATCGCGGTTGAGCTCGGTGATCTTGATCGCCTTGTGAAACCAACAGAAGCCGTAACCGGACAGCACTTGAGAGCAGGGCACATAATTTTCAAGCTCAAAGTGGCCCTACTAGTATCAGAAGGGGGTAGACTGAACTTGAAATTATCATTTTGTTGGGAGACTCCGAGCTCCATTGACCTTGATAATGTTGTTAGAGCTTCAATAATTTATCTCAAAGCATTTCATTCCGCCCCATTGGTGAACTCTCCAAACATTTGAAGCTCTCAATTGAGGATTTAGGTGGTTGTACTACCAGTTCATGAACAGTTGGTTGAAGCACCCGATCCCAATAGAAATGGAAAGGGTATATGTATATCATTTTGGTTTGGGTGCTTGTGAATAGATTCTAGTAACTCCGAGCTCTCTTGGTATAATGCTCTCTCTTTTTAACTTTCCAAGCTCTCTAACATCATTTCTGCATGGCTCGTATATCAGGTGATCAGCACAGAGGTCTAATTTACTCAGCGCCGTAGCGAGTACGGTAATCCTTCAAGCGCTGAATCTCAGTAGCTCCAATCTTGTCACCGAGCTGCTCAATCAGGTCGTGTAAACCGATAACAGCGCGGATGGGGATGTTACCACCCAGATCGCGCTGAGCAACACCAATGGCGCTCTTGGACTCGGTGTCGCTGACACGCTCCTCACGGTCCAGCAAGACAACGACACCGGCAACAATACCACCCTCCTTCTCAATAATGCCGACAGCCTCACGCAGAGCAGTTCCAGCAGTGATGACATCGTCAACGATGACAACGCGCTTGCCCTTCAGAGGAGCGCCAACAATGTTTCCACCCTCACCGTGAGCCTTAGCCTCCTTGCGGTTGAAGGAGTAGCTCACGTTGTCCCAGGTACCACTGGGAGAAGCCTCGAGAGCATCGCGAACGGCCAGCTCGTTGGTGACAGCGGCACAAATGGGGATGCCCTTGTAGGCGGGACCGAAGATAATGTCAAAGTTAGGCTTGGCGGTGCCATCGGCGTCAGTGGTCACGAAAGGCTCGGCAGAGAGCACACTGGCGTAAGCAGCGGAGGTGGCGCGCAGCAAGGGAGCGGTATGAAGGAGAGAAGAGGTAAAAAAGTAGGGAGATTCGCGACCGGACTTCAGGACAAAGGTACCGAAGGAGAGGACATTGTTGGAGATGAGAAGAGGGAGCAGGCCACTCTTGTAGTCTTGGGAGGCAGCCATGATGGAGATATTAATTGGAGGATATGTGGTGGAGGGATTCAAATTTGTGAAGGTGTTGAATTGTAAAGGGAAAGAGATATAGAGACCCCGCGCCAAGTCACATTTTTTTTTCTTATCAACGGATTGGGTACGGAGGGGCAATCATTTACTAGTAATCCACCTCGAATCCAGGGTCTATTAGGGAAATTCATTATAAAATAAGACAAATATGATTCATTACGATTGATAGATATGATTATTTATTTTTGATCATGCAATATATCATGAATTCTCAAACTATTGAGTACTATTGAATCTCTCACATAAAAAAGAAAAGAAAAAAAATAAAAAAAAAATGGATTGACCAGTTGGTCAGAACACGTGCTCCGATCGTCGGGCTCCCCCGCTAAATCGAAACTCCCCCCATTCTTTATTCTTCTTCCTTCTCCGACTGGAGTCCTCCCCCCTGATTCATTCAAGTTTTCTTTTGTTTGATCTTCATTTCTCTTCAAATTTACCTAATTCCCGAATCCTCCGAGTTTCAATCACACAGTTCCGGAAATCCAGGTGATTTTACGTGACTCACTGTGTGAGTAAGAGAATTGGCTTTAGGTGACCGTGTGAAGGGATTCATTCGAGTATCTTGGAGTTCAGTTTGCTGGTAAGATTTACTTCCTACTTTTACGAGAACATATTTTTCGATTGAAATCGCCTTCCTCGTCATCCCGATGGGCAATTCAAAGAATGTCAATACTAATTTACAATATCCGGGGTAGATTAACATAACATCATGCACATCCGCGAGAAGTTGGCTCAGAAGGAGGCGGCTGGGGAGCCGGGAATTTCTTTCGAGTTCTTCCCTCCCAAGACCGCCCAGGGTGTACAGAATCTTTATGACCGAATGGACCGTATGCATGGATTGGGCCCATCCTTCATTGACATTACTTGGGGCGCCGGGGGCCGTTTGTCGGACTTGACTTGCGAGATGGTCGGAGTTGCCCAATCGGTGTATGGCCTGGAAACATGTATGCATTTGACTTGCACAGACATGCCCCAGGAAAAGATCGACCATGCCCTTCAAACCGCTTACAAGGCCGGATGTACCAACATTCTGGCTCTACGAGGTGACCCACCGCGTGAAAAGGAAGCTTGGGAAGCTGCTGATGGAGGCTTTCGCTATGCCAAGGATCTGGTCAAATACATTCGGGAGAAATACGGAAATCATTTCGACATCGGCGTGGGTGGATACCCGGAGGGCGCCGATGATAATCCCGATGTGGATCTCCTGATCGACCACTTGAAGGAGAAGGTGGATGCTGGTAGCACTTTTGTCATCACCCAGATGTTTTATGATGTGGAAAACTTCAAGTCATGGGTAAACAAATGCCGTGCCAAGGGTATCAACGTGCCAATTATTCCAGGCATTATGCCGATCCAAACATATGCGTCATTTATCCGCCGATCTGACTGGACAAAGGCCCGAGTGCCACCGGAGTGGATGGAGGCTCTAGAGCCTGTGAAGAATGACGATGCTGCTGTCCGTGATATTGGCAAGCGCCTGATCGCCGAAATGTGCAGGCAGCTTCTGGCTTTTGGCATCAACCACCTCCACTTCTACACCATGAACTTGGCTCAAGCAACCAAGCTAGTCTTGGAAGAGTTAGGTCTCGTTCCCTCAGACGAGTCTCCCATTCAGCGATCTCTCCCATGGCGTCCATCTCTGGCTCTGGGCCGACGAACCGAGGACGTCCGACCAGTCTTCTGGCGCAACCGCAACTCGTCATATGTTGCCCGTACACAGACATGGGATGAGTATCCCAACGGTCGCTGGACTGATTCCCGGTCCCCTGCTTTCGGTGAGCTCGACGCTTATGGTGTCGGTCTGAAGGGCTCAAACGAACAGAACATCAAGCTGTGGGGTGAGCCCAAGTCTCTGAACGACATCTCCGAGATCTTTGTCAAATTCCTGGATGGAAAGCTAGAGCGTCTGCCCTGGAGCGACAGTCCCATCTCCATCGAGGCCAATGACATCAAGGATCCTTTGCTTGATCTGAACCGCAGGGGTTTCCTGACCATCAACTCCCAGCCCGCTGTCAATGGCGTCAAGTCCTCCCACTCCGTGTACGGCTGGGGCCCCAAGAATGGATTCGTCTACCAGAAGGCCTACCTGGAGCTCTTGGTTCCCTCCTACTTGATCGATGAGCTCATCGCTCGCATCGAGAGCAATGATGATCTCACTTACCACGCTGTTTCCAAAGACGGCGAACTGAAGACCAACACACGCGACAGCCCGAACGCCTTGACCTGGGGTATTTTCGCCGGACGAGAAATCATCCAACCTACGATCACGGAAACAGTCAGTTTCCTGGCGTGGAAGGATGAGGCTTACCGACTAGGTGAAGACTGGTCCAAGTGTCACGATGCTGCCAGTCCCAGTCGGCAGTTGATCCAGCAGGTCATGGATGACCGTTATCTTGTTAACATTGGTAAATCCATCCCCCACCCCCTTCAGATGACATTTTGAACTAATGAATCTCTAGTTGACAACGATTTCCATCGTTCTAACGCTGTCTTTGACTTGTTCAAGGATCTTGTGGTCAAGGATCTTGACGTCGAAGTGTCCGGAAAGCAACCAGAGGTCAATGGTACCACTGAGCTGAACGGCACCGCGACCAAGAACTAAGACCTCATCCCATTCAACACCGGGAGATTCTAGTCCCAAGTGCGCGCATTTAATGACCCCCTCCATATTATACGCCCCCTACAACCTTTTTTCGAACTACTCTCAACACTACTTACGTTCTACCTAATTCAACATCCCCTACCTATCTCAACGATACTCAACGAAAACCTGCCCCGGATATCTTTCATCCAACACCTTATCCCGGGCTTCCCTGCAATGTGTCATGGCGTCACGACTGAAGACCTCTCAACGATTTCTTCCTGAGCGTTCATTTTTTTAATTTCAACATCCAACATTTTCACTGTACCGATACCCCGTCTCTTTTAACAATGACGCTTCATCGCTCAGGGTTTTTCCTTTTTTTCAACCTCTCCTCCGAAGCCTGGTGCTTTTTTTCTGATGCCTTGTCGGTCAATCCCACGATCGATATGGATTCAGATAAAATGGAGGACCAAAAGAAAGAACCTCATTCAACATCATAATTTTTGTCCTGTAAGGGACTACCTCTCTTCTCTTCTCTTCCATTCTCCCCCTGTGTCTTTTTCCTCATCTTTCTCCTCTTTCTTGGTTTGGATTCCTGGGTATAGAGATCGCAACGTGGATAATCAACATTGTCTTCGCTGCGATCAAGTTGTTCTTTTGCACTTTGCAAGCAACGGTGTTTGTCTTTGTCTTTTTCTTTTCTCCTTTCTTAATCCCCCTTTTCTCTTTTCTCTGCTTTGGAGAATCTAGTGTCTGTTGCTTCTGCGGGCACTTTTGCTATTCCGGTTGTTTACAACTAAGACGAGCTCTATCCAAGCGGAGGGGCTCTTTTTCTTTTTCATAAAAAGATAAATTTGATCAGAAGAAATACAAAAGCTTGATTATTCCCATCTTCAACACGGGGATCTCGAGCGGAATTTACTCGAACTTAGGCCTGCCAACTTGTAGAATGGTAGACGTCGCGGACAGGTATTACTAGAATTGGGATTTCACAAGAAATCGAGCACTTGAGTATGGATGATCATTTATGAATGATGTAAGGATAGTAAGACAAATAGCGAGCGGAATGGTTCTCTTAAGCCAAACAGAGCCCGAGCAACTCACTTGCTACTCCCAGAACAATGCAGTGTGAACAAAACCTCCAGTCACATTATAGAAAGCGACACTCAGATCGTGATATTACAAACTAACCAAGCATAATAACAGGAAAGCGGACGCAGGAAGGACATTATAGCAGTCGATGCTTGGATATGAAAACAAAAGAAACAACGCAAAGAACGACATGGAAAGGACGACAGCGTGTATATCGGATCATGTTATGAGGGCACGAGTAAGAGATTGAAATACCCAAGCAAACGGTTTAGCGAACCACAGTATCCAGCTTCCAACGAGAAGGACGTAACTAGCAGTGCGACTGAGGACC
Organism: Penicillium herquei; assembly: GCA_039634405.1. Taxonomy (NCBI): domain Eukaryota; kingdom Fungi; phylum Ascomycota; class Eurotiomycetes; order Eurotiales; family Aspergillaceae; genus Penicillium; species Penicillium herquei. The sequence goes on along the minus strand of CP098387.1, from coordinate 339,855 downwards.
AGACCACCGAATCCAAGAATGACCAGATAAACAGCAGCTTGAAGCAGTTCCACCAGGAAACGGCTGATGGCCTGATCATTTGTGGCTTTGGGCCAGGTACCAGTAGTCTGATAGACCGTTACTGTCTGGTATATGGTGCTGAAGACATGGTAGCAATGACGAATCATGTTCACAACATTGACTATCATGAATTTGACATAGGGGCTGTCTGTCGTTTCAAGACCAAACCTGTGGATGTTGGTTATGGCCATGAGAACAATCTCGAAGATCATAGAGAGAGCAACACTGTTGTAAGTCTCTTTGCAGGGTTCGTCCTCCTTGTCGACGGGATCAAGTTCCCCCAGGTCATCGCGAACATCTGTGATGTTGGCTTGGAGATTGTCTTTGGACTCCGATACTTGTGATCCGTCCAATTCGGCGATTTCCACAACTTTCATAGCTCTTCGAGCTCGGGCTTGCTCTTTGAATCTTTCTAGCCTCTCTGCTCGAGCAAGCCGTTCAGCCTGAGACAGCTTATCTGCGTAGGCTACTTTCTCTTTCTCAGCTGGGCGCTTCTCTGGTGGTGGTGGCGGAGTAGGCTTCTTGGGTGGAGGTTGCGGTTGTGGTTCCACCACAGGGGATTTCTCTCGAGGGGGAGGTTTCTCAAGAGATACCCTCGCAGTTCGAGTCTCTTTTTTGACAGGCGAAGGTTTGGTAGACGACGGTGGAGTTTCCTTCGCCGACCGGAATGATCTTTCGGATCTTGAAGACTCAGAATTATCTCTGGATGGCGGAGAAATTTGCGAGATAGTAGAGCCCGAGTCCTTGCGGCTTACAAGGGAGCCGGAGCCGTTGCGAAAGGACTCAGCCCGGTTGCGTAATGATTCAGTTCCATTGCGCAGGATTGTGACCAAACTCCCAGTGGGCGATCTAACTAGTCCTGTAGACCTTGCTAGATCGGAGGTACGGATGAACCCACGGATGGAATTGGTCGACTTTTCGGCTTTCTCTTTTGCCTTCTCTGGAGTTGACTTTGCTTTTTCTGGGGTGGCGGTCTCCTTGGGCTTTTGTATGTTGTCTTTCGGTTCTTCCTCTTGTGTTGCTTTCTCCTTCGCCGGCTGCTTGCTTCTTGGAGAGCTTCCCTTGGAAGATGTGAGTGAGAGCACTCTTGATTTGGGCTGCGCGGGACCTGTCGCGGGTCGCAGCCCCGAAGGTGTAGAGATGACCTGAGCCTTTGCCCGAACAGCCTTCACTGCCTCTCCGGTCCCAGACTGACCAGTTCCACCAGGACGGCGAAGACCTTGAACTTTGAAAACAGAGACTTTTTTTTCTGCCTTTTCCTTTTTTTCTGGCGTCGGAGTGGGAATCATAGTACGCGTGATAGTGGGTGTGATAATGAACACATCGTCTTCGCTGCGCCCGTCTTCTAGCTTGCCTGGTGAGTTCTCCATGCTTGCTCTGGGACGTGAGTTCTCCTTGCCCGAGCCTTGGGAGTCCGGTCTTGGCACCTCCTGCACCTGGCAGGTCGACTCCTGGCACATTGTCGTTGATGACGGCTTCAGGGATTGGGCATGCTTCGAATTCTGAGAAATTTGTGACCATTCCTCTTGCACGACCAGGACCTCCTCCGACTTCCGGGCGACCCGAGATGCTCTCTCCTTTAACCTCTTCTTGGCTCCGACTGCAAGTGGTCGAGGGTGAAGTGTCGTCGAATCCTCCCCTGACGCAAAGAGAAGAATTTCGTCTGGGTTCCTCTCCTTGGGGCCGTTGATCTCCTTGCACCCTAAAAAAGAGCCGTCGCCAGTATTTGAGAGTCTTCTCTCTTTTGTTTTCGACGGCGATTCTTCCCATATGGTGCTGATCCGGTTTTTGCCAACTTCATCTGGGCTGTAATAGTGACCCTGTCCTTGAGAGGCAGGTACCTGCAAAGTTTGACTCGCGGACCGGTCTGTTTCTTGCTGTTTAGTCTGCTGCAGTTCCGATTCACGAGTCTCGTTGGTCCTGGATTGATCAGATACCCTTCGTCTCTCCCGATGCGTTGATGAATCCCGTCTCTCATCACCAAAAGAACTCCGTGGACTTGGCCTAGCGTTTTGATCAAGGATGCCACGTCCATGGCGACGCTTTTTCTCAATACTTCGTTGGTATTCAGCGATCTGGTCCTCGGTCATGGTAGGCGGGTTTGGATCCTTGGCCGAAGGCATATGAACCACAAATCGATCCTCCCAGTCACAGTCTGTCATTGAATCATCGGCTGAAACTGGTGAGATCGACTGGTTGGAGTGTGGACTGGAATCAGAAGTTGTGTCTGTCAAATCCGATTTGTAGGGTGTATCGCGGGAGTTGGGATTGATCCATTGAGCTCCATCCATTCGCCACTTCTTCTGGGGTTCTGAGTCGCGAGAAGGATTATGTCGTACATTTGATGACACTTTAACATTGTTGGTATGAGGGCTTGGAATGGCAGTTTGAGATCGGCTCGTGGGCTTATCAGCCGCTGAAGTTCTTGTGGGATATTTTTCCTGTTGCCAGGAATCTGCCACTTCCCTAGCTCGGACTCGATCACTCTCCCTGGATCGGATGTAGGAATTTCGCTGTGAAAGAGGTGACTCCTTCTCGAATCGGTCACGTATCTTCCTCCAGTACGGGTCTCGCTCCCCGGAGGGACCCGCAGACCCTCCAGATGAAAATCCGGCAGAAGATGGTTTAGGGATTCCAGTTGGGCTGGGAGTTTGATTCCGTTGATCCCTAGCCCTATCAGAGACTGATTTTGGGACTGGAAGCTTTGTCGTTTTGGCGTTTTGGAACATGATGTCGTCTGATAATCGGCGATCTTCTGGTTCTGTACGTGGCACAAGATGACAATTGCGTGGTGGTGAATTCGTGGACAGTTCAGATGCCGTGCAATGAGCGCGATATGCTTGATATTTGGTTTTACTTTGAGGTCGTGGGGAAAGATTCACAAGGTGTCCGTCAGGCAGTTCGACGCGGCTTTCGACGTCCATTTTGTGATTGGAGATGGAATGATTAGTAGTGCCGACTGTTGAGCCAGGATGGAATATTGCCCTGGCCCATGCCGCGAGGAAACAGACTGGTTTGGTTCTGGTCTGGCGTTGGCGGATGCTGCGATCGAGGGCTTTTGCTCGGAGGGTGAGGTTAGAAGGGTGCGGTGGGTGTTTGTCGGGACAGTCCAAATGGCAAACGCAGAGAATGCGCGGGGTCATCGAGATGAATTGGATGCTCAGGCTGAGCGAGGATTAAACGCGTAAGAATAAGGTGGTCTGGCTGGGTGGAATGCGGGCCATGATGAAGAATGTTGGCCCCGCGCTGGAATGCCTCAAGACACGCCCGCCTCCATTTGGTATGACGCCAGTCTGCCAATAGCCTGAGCAATGAACCTTGAATTGGGACATTCTGAATTAATGAAGAAGCTACGATGCGAATTCAAACTTGGTGTTGATGAAAGAAAGCGCGACTTGCGTTGCCGGTGGCTCTTCCGTTGCGAGACTCAGACTCGGCAGCAAGGCAAAGGGCGAAAATCAGCATGAGGAATTCATTGAACTGATAGTAGCGAGGCTGGGTAGAAATCTAATCATGCGACATTCTTTGGTGTGGTGAGGTGCGAGAAAAGCCCAAAAAAAGACGTCAGACCTGGCGATGCACCCTAAGATGTTGTATGAAGCAGGATATGCACCGAAGCTTATCTCTATTAAGCGCAGGCTGGGGTCGCCCCTTGTAAGAAGAGTCCACTGCGAGTCAGATTCAAGCAATTGGATATCATGTGTGGAGAAAGTAAAGAGAAAAATAATAAAATTAGAAAGTGAAAATTCATAAGATCATTCTAAAACCGACCAGTTTCACGACGGTTTTGAAGACTACCTGCTCTATGAACTCCCATTCCTGGCGCTGGACTCATAGGGCCTGCAAGACTGCTCCTTTTGAGCGGGCTAGGTTTTGAAGGGCTTGCTGCACGTGGTGTGTAGACAAAATCACCATTATTCTGCACTCGCCGTTCAGCGAATGTAGTGGATGCCGACTTCCTCAATGGAGAGTTAGCATGTGAATAGACGCCTAGACTCCCACCATCGCCTGTACTTGTGGAAGCTGGACGGAATTGGGGTTGGCGCATGGATGTGCCGGCTGTGCGCACCAGAGGGGAACCATCACGGGATACCACAGGTGTTCGCAGCGAGGGCTGAGCCTGGAAAATAGATGTTGCGCTGGGAGTACCAGTTACAGTGGGACGTCTTGGAGATAATCCTTCGGGGTCAACATGATTGACATAGTTAGGGTTTGGACTGGTTTGGAAGCCCCGGTTGATGATGAATGTTGGTGTGTAGACCTCGACCTTGTTCTGGCCATCACCGGCGGAGGGTACGGGACTTGTCTCCGAGAACTGTGTGCCCACATCTCTCATCAAAGGTCGAGTCCTAGGGTGCACAAACTTTGTATCGTACTCTTTGAGCACTTCCTTGTGCACCAAAGCAGAGTCTTTCGCTTGTTGTGTATAGGAAGTCGACATCAAGGACATTTGGACCGAGAGAAGGATAGTGAGAAAGATGGTTGTGACAATTGTGACGCTGGGTCGGGGGTCGGAAAGTTGTGTTGGCAAGAAGAGCCAGTAGATGAAGACGTGACCCGGGCTAAACAGGCATAGAAGACGGATGCTCATGGGTAATGGATCCCAAATTGCAAGCTCCCATACATCCCGTTCAGCATCTGGATGCGCACGCGACTGAGCCGACTCGGTTGATAAAGCGTTTGCAATATATCGGAGAGGAGAAGAGGTAATGGGGCTCGAATCGACTCGTACACGGTGAGCGGATGGAGTCGCAATTGTCTTGTCGATTGGCGCTTCGAACATGCGATAGTGCTTCTTGCGACAAAATGTGTAGAATGCATTTCCGACGGAGAATACAAGGAGCATGTGAGTGATCATAGTCGCCTAGAAAACCACGAAGAAAGTCAGCTTCAAATCCTAAATAGACATCTGCATTATAATGTAATAAAAGGGTCATGTACAAGCCAACTGAGCCAGGGCACGCCCTCATCTTCACCAAACACATCGTCAATAGCTCTGCTACCACTCGAACGACTGTTTGCGCGTGTGATGAGGAATATCAAGTTCAATAAAACTCCAATCGTGAGACCCCAGTCCTTTTCCATCTGATCCCAATCATGTCCATCGATTTCTTCGGAAAGCCAAAGCAAGAAGTCCCACGGATTCAAGTAGGATTGGATGCGCTCAGCGAGCGGACGGCGTCGCACGATACGAGGCATGGTGTTTGAGGATTATGGTATGGTTCGTGACACAAAAGCTGGTCCTCAGCAGCTTCGGCCTGGGTCAAATTAGAAGTACAAAGGCATGTAAAGCAGAACAAAGCAAGTGAGGCGGAACCATCCACGTTCAAGTCAACAATAAACAAAATTGCATCAGCTTAGTCATGGGACCTCCGCTCTCCGCGATAACCACGATTACTGGACTAGTGGACAACGTCAACTCTTAATTCGATCACTGACTTGATACCCCGCGAGCTCTTTACCGGCTGGCCCTTCTTTGGTATTTTACTCGCATTTCTCTTTCAACCTAGTCAATATGGCGGCGTCCGCCGCGACATACAAGGTAAAATGACCACTTGTATCCTGCGACCAAGGCCCCTCCGATAGCGTTATTAACACCTCGATAACAGGATCGCCAACTCCTGGCTGTGATTGGCGATGAAGAGTAAGATGATTCTGGCTAGCTTCCTGTTACTATCATTGTTCTATTAAAGCTAACAGATTCCGCTTATAGCTCAGTGACAGGTCTTTTGCTAGCGGGTATCGGAGTATGTAGCTCTAGCCTCTAGGATCCAGCTAGATCCGGCCATTTTCCCCTCTCGCAATTGAAGCACGATTGTGCTAACCACAATTATTCGTATCTTATAGCATGTTACCGATCCACCGGAGGCACAGCGCAACTTCCTCGTCGTCGACGCTAAGACCGAGACATCGGAGATTGAGCGAGCGTTCCAGACGTTCACACAGGAGAGAAAGGATATTGCCATTGTTTTAATCAATCAACACGTCCGTATTACTCGAAACTTTGGCCCCTGAATACCCGTCTAACCATTTCCAAAGATTGCCGAACGTATTCGCAATAGCGTTGACAACTTCACGGACCCTTTCCCCGCCGTTCTCGAAATTCCTAGCAAAGACCACCCTTACGATCCCGAGAAGGACAGCGTGCTCAAGCGTGTTCGCCGACTCTTTGGCGAGTAAATTCGGTCCGCATTTGCTTACTTTTCATGGTCGTTTGCTCGGGCGTTTCAGTACGTCGCATGTTTACATATTCTTTGAGTCCGTTGAAATATTCTGTTGGTATCTCCCACCCTCTTGGTATTTTGTTTTCCTGGTCGGCCAGCCTGTTCCAAGTGCTTTATGTGGTGAGTGGTGGAGTGATAAGAAGCTTTAGAGGGAAGATACCCAAAATGTCTGAAATATGCATATACAACTTGAACCTCAATATATCCGCTTTGCAGCCACTTTCATATGATTTACAATTGGACGGCCGGTATTGAGCATGTTTATAAGCATAAGCTATGAGTGAGATCAGGTTGAAGCCGATCATCGAGGTATCACAGAATGGTTGCCCAAAGACGATATAATTGATGATGAATGCTGAGAGGTATATTAGTGACCATGGCGACAGCGCGGCTCTGGTCTAAGTACATATTGACAACACAGATGCAAAGCGATGAGTCGAAAAAGGAGGTATTTCGGATCAGCAATCCCTAAACAGACAAAGGCTTGGAGGAAAAACAAGAACATCAAAGGCAAAATGAGAGTAGGTCATGACGGGACGTAGGGAAAGGCATTGCTGGCATGGAAAATTCAAGCAGTGGAAGTAACACTAGTAGTGTTCAGATGGTGGAAGTTCTCATCATCCGTATGGACAGGGCGAGGATGCAAACGAAGCAGGCTAGAACGCTGACGGACTAGAATTGCGGCTTGAACTCGATATTGTTGCCTCGAAGGCAGGTAACTTGTTTATCGTCCTTGGTATAAACATCGGCCAGGACGGAGTATTTACCCTAATGAGCTGTCAGTTTTGTCTTTCCACTTATTCAAGTTTCAGAACGAATTCTTACTGGAGGAATTTGCTTCGGCAAGTCAACCTCCTTGGTCAAAACCATTTGGCCCTCCTGCAGAGGGCACTCCATGTCCACATTTTTAAGCTGGTCACAGAGATCGGCAGTCTGCTTGATCAGAGTGATGAAGCCATATTTGACCTCCAAGTTCACGTAAGCGCCCTTCTCAATTTTCTCTCCGAATGTACCCTTGGCGGTGATCGTCAATTTCTGGCCACTTTTGAATAACTATCATTAGTCCACGCTCATCCAGGAGAATATCAGTGACACTAGGTGAGACATACGGCAACGGGGGGTTAGGCACTAGATTGACATGGTCAATCGAGAGAAGGTAGCTGGATGGTTCGTTGCAGTAGACCAGGGGATTGTCTCCCTCGACTGGCACCGCGTCAGCGGTATTTCCGCCAAGAAGAGTCTGGGAGGTATCGAATAGGCTTGGTAACGAAGCGGCGGAGCACAAGAGAGGAGTAGCGGCGAGCAGAGTGGCGGCCGATAAGAACTTCATGATTGCGACGGAGACGGGCTTCAAGTTGCAGAGACGAGGCTGAATATTTTCGGGGTTGAATGTTTGCAAAGCTGACTAAAATGTTCTGTAGCGTTTGAGATCCTCAGAACAAAGCTGATTAGGATCTAAACCGGTTCGAGAGGAGAACGAGGCAGAGACGTTGAATGTACAAGGGCTGGTGTCATTTGCCCAGATGACGAGGCACACGTGATTGGGGTCGACCCGCTTTGGGTTTAGATCGTCACACCTTCTCCTCACCTGATCCCGTGACCTTTTGTTCCTGCAGCTTTATCAAGCTCTTCCTTGTTGATACGTATAGCTCTTTAATTATCCCAATCCTGCAATTCATCTTATTTATGATACTATCCCCTTGATATGCACACTTCATCGTTTATCATCTGCGTTCAAAATTCCCCAGGCTAAGACTTGATCCACTCGGCCCACTTCCTTATCGGTGATCGTGATAAGTCGGTCAAGATAAACATCTACTTGAACTTGAATGATGACCTCAGGCTTTATTCGAAGCAAGCATCTTTTATCCAAGTTGGAGCTTACGTGGGATTCGAGTTGAATATCAGCATGCATACTTCACTCGATTAGGCTGCGGCTTGCATCTCTTTGGTCTAGTTCTTGCGGTGAATCGGGACTAGAAGGAAACGCTACCCCTGGAAGCCAGACCCGTATCTGGTTAAACACCATTCAAAGGACCGCAAAACGATCACAAATGTTCCCTTATGTTTTTAAAACGAGGATTCTCAGCATCGAATCTGCCCTGCTGGCCTAGTGGTTTAGCGGCCGTTGACCCTCCAGGGGACAGCGGTATTGATCGGGATGGTTTGGGTCCCTTTCGGTGGTAGATTCAAGACCAAAGGGTGGGTGGGATTATAGCTTCGGCTAGGGATAATGATTTTTTAAATTTTTGATATTTTTATTCATAGTACTTACAACCTCATCCTTTCTATCAAAGCTTTCAGATTCTCAGAATACTCAAAATTGAGGGAGATGGAAGGGATTATATGGCAGGGATGGAGAGCTTTATACACCACGTCAGTCAGTTGACCATGTGGCTTTTGAATTCGAAGGCTTCAAGTTCGACTCCAGCCCTTGCTGAATTCCTTTTTCTCTCTCTTTCCCTTTCTTGTTCACTTCCCCTGGGTAGTGGTTGCCTTACAATATTACTATATAATTTGCATATCCTATGACTTCAACTTGAAGGTTCGACTCTGGCCCTTCTTATGCTACATAGGTACCAGTATGATTGGGCTTACTACTACATGTACTTGAAGCAGTGCAATATGAGGATTTCAAATCCGCTGAAATTTCACTTCACTTTCTCGATTATTTCTGATATCCATGACACAATCTGACGATGCGTATCCAAGAAAGCTTTGACGCCCAAGATCGGACTACTAAAACAAGTCCTCAAGCCTTGGCCAAATCTTCTTTAATCAAGTCTGCAGCGCGCTCGGCAATAGCATAAACCGCACTCTGAGTATTGCCAGTTGGTATAATCGGGATCACACTGGCGTCCACTACACGCAGCGACTTCGTACCCCAGACTCGCAGCCGAGCATCCACTACTCCACCTTTCTCGCGGGGCATCATAGCACATGTGCTCGTCGGGTGGAAAGTACTCTTGCCTGCAGCCTGAACATACTCTTTGACCTCATCCAAAGATACAGCCCGCAGATCTGCTGGAGCACCTGGACTCCGTTCGCCACCGGGCTTCAGCATGGACGCAAATGGTTCGGATGCAGCGATGGAGTCAAGAAAGCGAGTGTGACGAGCAAGCATCTCCAGATCGGCTGGATGAGACAAATAACGAGGGTCAATAGCGGGTGGATCCTCGGCTTTGGCAGAGGTGATATGAGAGTTACCACGAGATAACGGATGCAGAATGCTGACGCAAATTGAAATATATTTCCCAGGCATCTTCGCCTCAATACGTGACGAATCGGCACCCGATCCCCTGAAGTCGGCTTGAGCGGGATATGTGAAGTAACCGCCTGTAGCCTCATTTTTATTTTCGAGCACAGATTGAACATACTTGGTCAATTCAGCATCGAAAGCGTCTGATGAGTTTGGAGCCATGTTGGATAAAACTGAAGCAAGCTCGTGGGCCCCATTCTCGGAGTCTGCAAAATCAGCAAGCGGCAGCAAGGCAGAGGAGTAATTTCCTCCAACGGTAAATGCACCAAATTGCTTCTCCTGATATTCTGCCATGGCGGCGCCAATAGCCTCTGGGACGCCGCGCATCATATCGTCTTTGGTATCAAGAAAGTCCTGAGCTTCAAAACTAATACCCGCCAATGGATGATCCTGAAGGTTTTCACCAACATTGGGATTGTCAACTAGCACAGGGATATCGAATTTCTTGAGAATCTCTGATGAACCAATTCCGGAGAGTTCAAGTAGTTTAGGTGAGTTGTATACACCTGCTGCGACAATGACTTCACGGCGAGCTTTCGCAGTAATCAACTCTCCATTCAGTGCATATTGGACTCCGGTGGCAGCGAGCTCTCCGGAAGTTGTAGGTTCCAGGACAATCTTCTGAACTTGTACCCCAGTAATGACGTGTAAGTTTGCCCGATCTTTTGCAGGGAGGTAATAGGCGTTCAGAGAATAGCTTCGCGTTTTGCTAATCGGGTCAATTGTTGCGCCGTTGATATAGCTACCGCAAACCTGGCCTGAGAATGGATCATGCTTCATAGCGTAGCCCATTCCTTTCAATGACTCTATCCAGGCATTCGCGACGGGGTCAATAAGCGCGTCGGGGAATGACACCTTGAGTGGTCCATTTGCTGTATGGATTTGGGGATCCACATATCCAAGACTCAACTCTTCACATTTCTCATCAGATGGAAGAGTAAGAGTGTAGGTCTTCTTGTAGTAAGGATTCACGGTTTCCCAATCCCAGCCAGGATTACCAAGCGCACCCCATGCATCAACATTGCTCTTTGAGTTAGCGATCCATGCGAGACCATTCATAGCACTAGTCCCACCAAGGAGGCGACCCTGGGGGATTGGTATCTGTTTCCCATTCAAGGCTTCCTGAGACAACGCATTAGAAACACACACTCCATACGAGAATCAAGTAGGTGTTATTACCTGGGGCTCTGTCATGAAATTCCAGCTAGAGTCGGTGGCCACCAATGCAGACCAGAGAGCTGGTGTATTGACACGGGGGTCTTGTCCCTGATCTTGTCCAGCTTCCAACACGAGTACCTGCAGATCAGGATTCTCTGACAGACGGCTTGCTAGGACAAGACCCGCAGTACCCCCGCCCACAATGATGATATCAGCTTCAGAAGTCATAATGTCCCTTCCAAATTTACGACGGGAATGGATAAAAACAGTTTATATTGATTGATTGTGTGAGTTAAAGGAGACAGGAAACGCAGGAATCCCAGCCTTGGAAGAGGGGTTGAAACTTGAACATTTGATGTCCCACAAGTGCGAGTCACTAACCACCTCTTTTGCGTTTAGAGGGGAAGATCCAACATTAAAATGGGGCCGACCCCGGGGGCAGACCATTGAGACTAAGAGAGCCCGTGGAGCTGGCCCCAGCATAGGTTAAAATAATGGACTTGAACCTGGGCCGTTTTGTCTCCGCTTTGCTCTTCAGGTTTATCGATGACTCTTTAGCCAGCTTCAAAGAATTGATGTCCGCTTCATATGGCTCGACTCATGAAACGATAATTGATCAGAATGAGCGTCCTGTGGTTCAATGACACTGAGAGATCGACATGACCCACCTCGCTTCCCAAATGTACCCAGACGTTCCGTCTCTAGATTTGGGGGCCAAAAATCGTCAATTCCATGTGATGTTCCAGAGCTTTCATTATAGATCTCATATTAACGGCACTATCAGAGCTAGGAAGTCTCAATTCAAGTCAAGTTCTCTCTGAGCCTATTTATCGTGTGAAAAATAAGGGCGAAAACTTCGAATAACATAGTCATGCTCCCTGGCGCTTTCACTTCCAAGGTTATGAGGCCCGCTACAATTCAAAGGTAGAACTGACGGAGCGTATGAGCATATTCGTTTCAGGAACGTGAAAAGAGCACCATATCCCAAGTCATAGAGCGTACCGTGATAACCGAGTAAACAAATGGACCTGCATCAGCTAATTAAATTCACAGACAAGTATTAAGGGCCGTATGTGTAGATGGGATTCTGAAGGAGCATCCATGTGAATAATAATTAAGTATTCCAGAGAAGCATGAGTAAGATAGAACATTCGATGCTAGTTAAAGCTCGAAGATTGGCCTACCAGAATGTCTCATGGTGAAGTCAAAGTTCCCATGGGGTCCCCAGATTCTCTTGATAGGTGAATACTTGACAGGTCCGAGTAAGCTCTTAGTTGCTTTTTCGCTCTTCCTTCCATTGCTGGACCTAATTTAAGTCCGAGCCATCTATTGATGCGAAAAGAGCTTCTGACCATCTTGAGCCTAAGCCAGCCTCTTCGACCTGTCCTCTAGTGAACTTGAAGGCTTTCAAGTTGATATCTCCGAATACTAGGTCCGAATCGTTTGATTATAAATCACGAATCACGATCTCCGAGTGTTAAGGCCGGCCATGGTCAGCCTGAACCAGTATGGCAGTATCAATATTTAAGACGAGAAGTAACAATGGATCGAAGCTCATAAGAGCATGGGAATATTAAGATTGTCATATCCAAGAATTCAAGTTAGCCTTAATTTATTAGCCTCGTTGCAACTTGCAACATCAGTGCTTATCTGCCACATTGTATGAACCTGTCAGACAACCAAACATCACCCCACCACTACCAACTTCTACAACTACAACTTCAACTTCTACCACCACTTGCCGACTGACTCGTAAGCTTTCAAAATGGCACTCAATACGATGCGCGCGATCGTCATGCATGAAATCGGGGGACCGGAGGTTCTCAAAATCCAAACAGTCCCGAAGCCAAACCCCACCGCAAATGAAGTACGCATTCGAGTGAAGGCCTTTGGGCTGAACCGTTCCGAAATGTATACTCGCCAAGGGCACTCCCCAGGGGTAACATTCCCACGAATTCTCGGTATTGAAGCTACAGGTCTTATCGATCATGCCGCCCCGGAATCCGGCTTCAAGTGCGGGGATGTGGTAGTTACTGCGATGGGAGGAATGGGTCGTGCATTCGACGGCGGCTACGCAGAGTATACTGTGGTCCCTGCTACACAAGTCCGACTTGTTGATACAGCCAAGGCCTTTGGTTCTGATCAGCCCGTCCCATGGGATATTCTTGGTGCTCTGCCTGAGCTTATGCAGACCGCGTGGGGAGCATTGTATACTGCTCTTGAGCTCACTGCTGGCGATCGTCTGTTGATCCGCGGGGGAACAACGGGGGTGGGTCTTGCTGCAGCTGCACTGGCACAAAGTCGCGATATTCCAGTCACAGTGACAACCCGGAATGAGACACGGATCGATGCTTTCCGTCAGATCGGGATTAACGACGTCATTGTTGACCATGGATCAATTATTGAGGAAGTTAAAAAGCGGGCCCCGTTCAACAAGATTCTGGAGTTGGTTGGTGTTACTACCTTGGAGGACTCTTTGCAATGCGCAGCACCCCGGGGTACTGTTTGCATGGCTGGGATTGCTGGGAATAAATGGACGTTTGACCAGTTCTCGCCTATGGCATCGATACCCAAGTCTGTCAAATTGACCACTTACGGAAGCAGCTCAGAAGCCTTATTGGAAACACCGATCGAGACCATTGCTCAGGAAATCGTGAATGGCAGGATGAAACTGCCTATCAAGTCTTTCGGCTTCGACGATATTGTCGATGCCCACCGTCTGATGGAGGAAGAGGGGGCGATGGCTAAGATAGTCATACTGTTGGAAAACTGAATTTGAAAATTATAATACATTCAAGTTGATGTGGAATTCCAATCATGAGATGCCGAGTCTTTGATGTTTTCAATACTTTACTATGGACTCCCACCAGATGATTGAGAATTTTATTCTCGAGGTCCACGACTGTGAAACCTTGGAAGCCACATAGAGCGACATTTCAGTAGATTATGCACATGTGTGACTCCACATGAGAATATCAACCTTTCTCATGCAGCCCTGAAGATAGGTAATGTAGTATAATTCTCTGCATTAGCCACCTGGGCAGGCACCTGTGAAAGAACATCGTCACATCGGCGTAAGTGATCCGAGAAGGGCCTCAGACACAGACAGGTTCTGGTCAACTGGTCATAATGTTCTATGTTGTCATTCTACTAGTAGATCCTCAATCTTTTCAGTAGACGTATATTTCCTTTATACATGAGAGGGCATTAATACTTTGAAGCTGAGTCTATTCAAGTTTCGTTCGAGTCATGCCAACATTTGAAGAAGAAAAATTCGGTATCAGACAGATGCACACTAGTACAAAGTAGTGCGCCTGAAATCTGGATTCCTCCAGATCTCACCACCGCTGCCATCAGCCCGCCACACTGGCATCCACTAGGAATCTCACGATTCAATTCCCAGGCGGCTCCTCTTCCTTCCATCCTTCTCCGAGTCATTTCCCACCCAAACTTCCAAGGTTGGACCTTCATGTCGGTCTTACATACCAGAATCGAAAACATGGCTCCATAGAACCGAAGGAAATATTTGGGAACTTACGATATTTCCCCCACATTGATTCATACCCACTGTGAAATCGCATTACCTTCCAGCTTCATTCACCGGAAGCTCCGTCCGTGGAGCCGTTCGTGTTCCGGCTATATCATATTCCTGATGATCGGCAGGTGGATTTTTTTGGTTCTGTTGTGCTTTATACGATATTGCGGCCTTTTTTTCCAGATCGAGTTAAATCGTGGAGGTGGGAGGAGACTAGTGCCTCAGTTCGGGGCTTGTCACCTCTCCAGGATCCCCAGACGGGGCCGTCCCCACATTTGACTATGGACAAAGCGGGGAAATCGGTAGCTGTGAGCCGTATGGCATGGTGGCCCGCGGGAGGAGTGATCCCGAGTCATCTTCTATTGGATGGAATCAGCAAACAATGACTCTATTCCGAATGGGTTGACTTCGGGAATACGACGAAAAGAGGGCTGGATTCAAGATTCCATCGGGGAATACTCTGCATACGCAATTACCTGGGCACTTAGAACTGACTTTTTGGACTTCACTATGATGCCAGTGGGTTATAAAACGGATACCCCTCGCCTTCAAGCTGTTTGTCACCTCACGATCAGCTTTCACTGGGATTTACTATTTCCAGGGTTAGGAAATAGTCATCGTCTCACCCATCAACATGAAGATCGCGAGCCTTGGCCTTCTGGGGCTTGTTCCCCTAGTAGCGGGTGCTGAAGCTCCCTACTATGCTGATCTGACATGGCAAGGTCCTCGGACTCTGTCCAACTGGTCGAACCTTACGGTTGAAACCCAATCTGGAACATTCATTGGAATGTTCAATGATACCTACCCCAATGTTCGACAGTTCCTCAGAGTTCCTTACGCCAAGGTCGGTATTAGTAGATCAAATTCAATGCTGTTTTATAACTAACCTTGTGTTAAAATTAGCCCCCAGTTGGTGATCTGCGTTGGAGGCCTCCTCAAAAGCCCGAGAAATCAAGCAAGAGGATTGACTCAACATTTTATGGCCCAGGTAAGAAATAACTCGATGGGAATATGAAAGGTCGAATCCATCAGTCAACTTCTGACACGTTTCTTAGCTTGCCCCCAGTATGTGACTGCACCTTGGAGCATCTGGAACGCTTACGAGCCACCCAACCTTCTGGTCAACATTGGCGAAAGACTTGACCAGGGTTCGACAGCCTGGGCCTCTGCTGAAGATTGTTTGTCGATGGCCGTATGGACTCCGGCATACGCCAACAAAACTTCTAAGCTGCCAGTCTCGTTGTTCGTAACTGGTGGTGGTGGTATCACTGGAGGTATTGAGATTCCCTCTCAGCTTCCCGCCAACTGGGTCTCGCGAACTCAGGAACACATTGCTATCACCATCAACTATCGATCCAACATCTTCGGAAGTAAGGCTACACTAGAATTTTCAATTTTCGTATAGTATGCAATTAACACATTTATAGACCCCAAAGCGAAAGGAATGAAGGCCAACGAAACATCACTCACTCTCCTTGATGTTCGAGCTGCTGTTGAGTATGCCTATGAGAATATTGAGGCGTTTGGTGGTGACAAGGATAACATCATGGTAAGTAGCTCCAGTTTGAATATTACAATAAGCTCTCTAATAAGAAAACCAGCTCTGGGGACAATCCCAAGGTGGAATTCTCACTCACCTGTACACACTTGCTTTCCCCGATGACCCCCTTGCTGCAAAGTTTGGTGTTATCTCACAAGGAGCCTCGCCCTCACTGAACCTCACCACAGCTGGTGATGTCTACCAGGACTTCCACATTGTTGCACAGGGCCTTGCATGCGACTATGGTGATGATTATGAGGCCGAGCTCGACTGCATGCGTCAGATCTCCTGGGTCCAGATTGAGGAATACATCAACCGTTACAACGGCACCCCATCAATCGCCTTCACAGACTATCTTCGTGAGTTCCATTTACTATCGCTTTTATTATGCCCAGGACTGACCATCTCCAGCCGATGAGACATATATCTTCAACAATGAAGACGCTCGATATGCTCTAGGCAAGGTCGCTCGCGGTCCCTCAATTCGATCGGACACATCTCGTGAATTCCCAAGCGCAAATACTACAGAGGTCAACATTGAGGAAGGAGAGTCCGATTGCTTGGCCCTTAAGGACTCAATCCTGCGACAATCGTTGGGTCTGGAAACCCACCGCTACTACTGGGCTGGTATGTTTTTCTATTTTCTGTAATGATAAGCAGATCTAACTCCGTATAGGAAACTTCTCCAACATCAGTCCAGTTCCCTACCTGGGCGCTTTCCACTGGACCGATCTTTTCATGATCTTTGGTACTTACATGCTGGATATTGGTGAAATCTCCCAACTCGAGATTGATACCTCTGAGACCATGCAGGATGTTTTCCTTTCATTCCTAAAGAACTCTTCGTCTCTCAGCACTGCTGAACACTGGCCTGCGTTCAACGCGAGTGCGCCCCATGGAGGTAGCATTCTGGAATTTGGAAATGGTACGACGAGACGACTTGTTACTGGAGATTGGATCGATGCTGGTTGCTACAACTCTTCCGTTCCATTCCGTATTTGGGGTTAGACAAGTGCATTATCACTGAAGATCCTGTTACTGTTAACCTCGATGAAGATCACTGGTTCGCTGTGATCAAGCCGGCTATGCCACCATCTTTGCAAAAAGAATTGGTTCGCATCACGTATAGACGAAGTCCACGAATATGAACTATATTCCATCTGAACATGAAAATTTCAAAAAACATTTGAATAAAAACAAATCAATAAATTATATCATAACTTGGTCCTGTAAAAAGGAGGCTTGGATGCGGACCCTGTTCAACCCTGAAAATGGAGTGGGTCTGAAGCCACAAAAAAGCCACACACTAACCTCGACAAGGAATGGATTTTCTGATTTTCTGAAACCTCCAGAACTGTACCGCGGTCTCTCTCCGCGATTTCAACACTAGTCTCACTTGTCGATCAATCATGAAAAAAAAGACAATGGCAAAATTTAAGCCCCTGCTGAGAATTTATTTCTCTTCTCCTCGCCAGCACGTGGCTTGGTGTGCTAGTTGAAACCATTTGTCATTAAGCCCATATAAGAATGGCGCAGTCAAAGGAAGGATACCGTCTTTCATATGTCCCACTTCATGATGGACCCGAAAACCCAGGAAGGGCCAGAGTGAGACCTTTATCTTCGGCAGAGCAGGTGTTTCTCCAATCCCAAGCACATGGATTCTGGGGTGCTAGCTGGACCTGGGAGATTCTGAGTTGTCTCACATCCATTGTGTTTTTTATCGCTCTCATTCTGGTGCTTTGGCATTATGATGGAAAGCCAATGCCTGATTGGCCGTATGGCATCACTCTCAACGCACTGGTATCCGTTCTTAGTACAGTGATGAAAGCGACTATGGCATTTATTGTTGCTGAGAGCCTTGCTCAACTGAAATGGTCTTGGTTCCGCGGAGGGAATAAGCTAAGCGATCTCGCCATGCTTGATGCTGGCAGTCGTGGGGCTATGGGGTCTCTTCTTGTTCTATTGAGAACAACTCCTCGGTAAGTCTTGGATACACCCATCCACCGTATCCGGAGCTAATTCCATCTCAGACATCTTGTCACTATTGGGAGTGTGGTACTGGTCGTTGCAACCGTCACGGATCCATTTGTTCAGCAAGTCATGGCTATAAAGGAACGACCCGTACATGCCCCCGGGAATGCTACGATTCAGGTTTGCAATACTGGCCTGTATACAGACTACGGTGAGGGTCCAGGACCGGGATTGAACCAGGTTCCACTGGCAACTCTGGGCGCTATTTACTCTGGAATTTTCCAGACACAGAACTCAAATGCCAGAACTGTCATGATGGATTGCCCAAGCGGGAACTGTACCTTTCCGCGATATCAATCCATGGGATTTTGCAGCCGATGCGCCGATATCACGAGTGAACTTCACCTTTCGAAAACCGCAATTATCCCCAGTGAGCCAACTTATAATTACAAACTACCGAATGGATTCATGTTCTCCACTTCTATCAACAACATGTATCTGATGAACGCCACATCAAATCGGAATCTTATCCGGTTAAACACCACCGGATCGACCCCCATCGTGAATTTCACTGCAATCAGTGCAGCGGGCTACGGAGTTCCGCCCCAAGTCAGCGCCACCGAATGTGCTCTCTTCTTTTGTGTTGACACCTACGAGGCGGGGGTAGAAGGAGGTACATTTTCCGAAACCCGAACCTCATTCTCTACAGCACAAAACACTTCCTCCGTTGTTGAAGATTTCGCTTTGATCCCAGACACCTGTTATGTAAATGGGACACGGGTGGAGAAACCTTATAACGACACAGATGATTGTCTTTACAATGTCAATTGGCTAAGTCGAATTGCTATGTATAACTCACTTGCCCCGCTTTTCAAGGGCAAAGGGGCTCTTGGTATGGCCAACAGGCCAAGCTGGGGCTCTAATACGGTGGAAGCTCTTTACGGGACAGAGGGAAACTTCACAGACATCAACTCAGTTTTCCAGTCACTAGCCTCGACACTCACTATCAATGCCCGCTCTAAAGTCTGCCAGGAAAAGGTCAGGGGCATTCCGTGGACTATCCAGTCATTCGTCCATGTCAGATGGAAATGGATGGTTCTTCCAGGTCTACTTGTTGTGCTCAGCATGATCTTTTTGGGGATCACAGTTGTGCATACCAGGAACCAGTATATTTGGAAGTCTTCGCCTTTGGCTCTTCTATTCTCTGACCTGCTCATTGATGAACCACTCGAATTAAAATCCAATCCCACTCTTAAAGGAATGGAGAACACTTCGAGGAATATGGAAGTTCTGCTGGAGACTACAAGTGAAGGTGTCCGATTGAAAGCAGTCCCCAGATCCTAGCATAATGTCTTGGATCTTGTTCAGAACCCTGTATAATACTATCCTTAATTATCTGAATTAATGATCTACCGGAATTCATCACTTGCTATCGAGCACAGAAACGTTTCAAAGCGAGCAGCAGCTTATCTCGCCCTAACTAGTGATGCAGGCATGATGGATGCCCATTTCTATATGCTCCTGGTGAGGTGAAGGCTCCAGTTGTCGCCTTTTCGTCTGAAGAGTGCAAGAAAGGAACGACTTTCTTCCGGGTTCCCAATAAGGAAAGCTATCAAACAATCAGGCACCACGACTCTATTCAAAATGGAGTTCTGCCGCCCATCCCCGGCCAGACAAGGCATTCACAACATCTACATGTTCCCTGGCTTTATGATGATTCACAACTCAAAGAACGATCCAACATAAAGGCATTCATTCTTACCAGTCACCATCTCAGCTGTTTCCCATTTTCTGGCAAACTGTTCTACCATCTACGTCCCCTTCGATTTATCACCGATTTTACGCGATTTCCGTTAAATACGCGTGCAAAATGGCGCAGACAGAGAACCCAAACCTGACAGATGAACCATATCAACAAATCGACCAGGCATCTCAACCCTTGACGGAGACAAAGGCCCTGGACTCCATCACCGAGACAGAGAGCCCAAAGGTGGCATACAGGCCGTATCAACAAACCGGCCAGTTGTTCCAGAGGTTGATGGAAACCAAGACCCCAGACCCCATCACAGAGGCAGATGCGGTCTACCAAGGCCTTCTCGAACTCAAGGACCTCAGCACGTTTGACCCAAAGACCTACCCTTGTGAACTCGGCGACAGTTGCACTTTATGCCCACCCATGAACAAAGTCGGAATTGTATCGATGCTGATTCAAGACCAAGCCCAGGCTATCGGTATCACACCAATCACAAACGACACTTTCCTGAAGGTCATCGCAGAGCAACGAATAGTGAGAGGAACTGGTCCAGGCGCATCGTTCTCTAACTACTGGGAAAAAATAATCGCACCGGGCGCAGTTTTCATCGAACAGATTTTCAGGAACGACGGGCCCTTCTCTTCTGAGATTTCACGACTAATGTACGGTCAACACTTTCCCCCTGAGTCCCTGAAGCATGTCTTTATACTCAACGTCATAAACCCCAATACTAAGCCCCTCATTGCCGATCAGATCTACGGCCCGCACAACGGTCTTCAATGGCCAGATACAGAGCCTCGTGTGTGGAGACGCGGAACAGCTGAGTATGAAGCGATCCTAGGGACAAAGCTTGGACGGTTTGTGGCGCGGATAGTGATAGGGTCATTTGAGCCTGGGTCACGGAGAATTGCACGGATCTTTACATGGTGTCACAATCGGCTTCTACAACTACGGTTTGATATTCAACCAAACTCATCAAGCGACAATCTTTTACTGGAGCCACCGCGTGACGAGGCTCTGGAATGATCTATTGGGTATACGATCTACAGCTTTACCCACTCACCAGGGTCTTTCCTGACTCCAATGTACTTTTATCCCACATACGAAACCAGCAAACCGACAATCTTCAACCTCGCCAGATGTGTCGACGCATGATCTACTCCTGTCACCCCCCTTTATCTTCTCTGTACTTGTACTAATCTGATTTACTTCTCCGGTGCCATGACCGTGACCAATCGAGAGTAGCATTCCTCCCAATCCGAGTCCCTCGTATCGTTCAAGCTTCTATATAACCCCCTCTAACCTGTAGCCGAACTATATTCGAAATTCCATGCATATCCAATATCCTCACGGGGAGGTCAATGCGCTGCAGAATCCCCACACCTCAGCCACTGATGATTATCATCCCGCCCGACGCCTCCAAGATTACTGATGCTTCCATACAACACAGCAGATCTACGGAGCAGTGATAATTCCTCACCCGCTTGCATCCAGGTCCACCAATCAAGCAACAGTCCCTGAGCGCTGACGTGTCCCGTGCACAACGCCATCCTATGAAGACGGCGCACTGGCATTTTAGCCCCTGTGGGGCGCATAACAACATAAATTAAGGCCTGTGGGCATACAGTACATGCCCCGATGCCTGGAGCCCTATCCAGTCATGCACGTGTGCCATTGAAACAGCATCCTCGATGATTCTTGCCCTGTGGCTAAATTGAACGTTTGAACTAATATCAGCCCACTGGAATCAGCGTATAACTCTTTGAAACTCTTAGGTGGAAGATCTCCCCACAAGCGGGATGTCCGGGCGTCCGTCGGTGCGTGCCCGGTTCTATGATCCTGTGGCAGGGATCTACTATTCAAGATGGAGTATCCTGCAGAATCTATAGCATCACTTACTTGGCAGTGTCTGGAGGTGGGTATTGGTTGATGCCCACTTTAATCTTCTTATCTGGCGTATCAGATGTGCATTTTCACATGTGTGTTCGTTATTTGCGCCCGATTGGCCTTGAACTTGCATCTATCTCATGCTTGTGGTTGCATTGCATGCTCGACTCTTTTGGGAAATTAACTATGATGCAGATTTTTCTTCATTGAAAATCCTCGAAGTCTATAATTCGAGCTATAAGAAGCATGAGGATTCCACTTCAAATTGGAATCATCAAGTGATCAATTCTCTGTAACAGACAGTACTTCATCATGCCGTTCTACACTCCCAAGAGCCTGTTGGCCATCGCTGCCGCTGACCTTCTGGTCGGTGCTACTGCCGGACTCATCGGTTGCAGCACCACCGATGAGGTTCTGAGCTGCCACAACACCACTGAGGTCACTGATATGTGCTGCTTCAACTACCCCGGTGGTGCCCTCCTTCAAGTCCAGTTCTGGGACACCGATCCCTCCACTGGTCCCACCGACTCGTGGACCATCCACGGTCTCTGGTAGGATTATCCTCTCATTTCAAAGGCAATTACCTTGAATACACCGATGCTAATATACTATAGGCCCGACTACTGTGATGGCGACTACGGTGAGGATTGTGACTCCTCCCGTGAGGTCTCCGATGTCCAGACCATCCTGGAGGACCAAGGTCGTACCGACCTCTTGGAGTACATGGAGGAGTACTGGCTCAGCGACGACGAGTCCGACAACGAGTTCTGGGCTCATGAGTGGAACACTCACGGTACCTGCATCAACACCATTGACCCTGACTGCTACACCGACTACACCGATAACGAGGAAGTCGGTGACTTCTTCCAGGAAGTTGTTGATCTTTTCAAGACCCTGGACACCTACACTGTATGTCTATCCTCAGAGCCCAATAATGTTGAATGATTGACTAATATGACTTAGGCTCTCTCCGATGCCGGTATCACCCCCAGCAACGACGTGACCTACACTCTTGCCGAGTTCCAGTCTGCTCTTGGTGACATCCACGGTGGATACGAGGTTACCCTCCTCTGTGATGATGACACCGTTTACGAGCTCTACTACTACTTCAACGTCTACGGCAGCGCTGTCAATGGAACCTATGAGCCTACCAGCCCTCGTAAGATCCCTCTTCATTTTCATTTTACTGATATATTTTCTTCGTGTCGATGCTAACTTGAACTTCTTTTAGTCGAGGACTCCGACTGCCCAAGCACTGGTATCAAGTACCCTCCCAAGGATAGCTCCAGCAAGAAGGTTAAGCGTGCCGGACGTAGCCAGCGTGGTCGCAAGAACCAGAAGGCTTAAATGGTATCAGGGGTAAATGGGAATGATGGGATACGGGATATGTGGAATGGTCAAAATGGAATTGTGTGATGTGGTTGTGGTACTGTTTGAGCTCCAAGCTCCCCTTGAGTGACTGAGTCGGATGTTATTTTCAGTTAGTTGATGCAAGTAGGATGCAATAGAGATCATGATGTGAGGTTGAGATACAGTTCAGTTTGAGTTTCACATAGAACCATGGAGCATTGATTGAGGTAAAGATCTGCCTATACGAGATCGGGATGCAATTTAACTCTGCGGATCCAAGGAAATTATACAACTTTATACAGACTATCAATTATACATCGCAATAGTAATTGAAGATAAGGAAATATTTGTGATTCAAAGAACTCCCGAAATACGGTTCTACCAGTCTAGATCGGGGAAAGCAAAAAAAATGAAAACGCCATACCGAAACAATGCCGGAGCCACAAGTTAAATTCTAAAAAGATGTACATATTATCAAACGAATGTGAGAATCGAAAAATTGTCCACGATAAATCATATCCCACTGGACTCCGGCATGTATCATGTATTTTCAACATCCATCACTCCAGACACCCAGAGAAAAGGGGGGTTACTTAGACAGCGATAGCAAGGGCGATGGCAGCGACGACAGCACCGAAGATGGAGCCGGCAGGGCGGCCGACGGCACCGCTGTAAGCAGTGGTGGAGGAAGAGGCGGCGCTGCTGGAGGAGGAGCCGGAGCTGGAGCCGGAGCCAGAACCAGAGCTGGAGGAACCAGAGCTAGAGCCGGAGGAAGAGCTGGAAGAACCGGTGCTGGAGCTGGAGCCGGAGCTGGCAGTGGCTGTAGCAATGATCAGAGGGGTGGAGCTAGCGGCAGGGACAGACTTGAAGCCAGAGGCAGCAGTACCGTTGTTACCGTGACGACCAACAGGGGAACCGGTGACAGTAGCGACGCTGGAGCTGGAACCGGCGGACTTGGTGGCGGTGGAGACGGAGGCAGAGCTGGAAGAGGTGTAGTTGGAGCAGGACAGGTCGAAGAGAGGAGTGGTGCTCAGGGTCTCGCCGACGATACCGAAGCTGGGGCTAGCACCGTAATCCTGCATGATGTACCACCAGGTGTTGACGTTACCGAAGAGGGAGCAACCAACCTCGTCCCAGAACTTCTTGGCGTTGGCGATGGAAGCAACAGCCTCACCCTCATCAGCACCGCTAACGGGCCAGCCGGTCTCGGTGATCCAAACATCCTTGCCGTTGGCGACACCCTTGGTAGCATCGACACCCTGGTAGAAGAGAGACTTGGCGTTCTCGATGGAGTTCTCGTCGGTGGTCTGGAAGTAAGGGTAACCGTCGAAACCGAGCCAGTCAACAGCGTCGATGACGGCGGAGTTGGAGGAATTGGTCCAGGCGTCCCAGGTGTCGACGTGACCGATGGAGGCACTACTCAGGGTGGTACCGGAAATGGCATCCTTGACCTGGTTGATGGCGTCAACCAGCTCATCAGGGCCCATACCGACACCATCATCGTTCTCCTGGCCAGTCTCGGAGTCACGGTAGAGATCCTCAGAACCGACGGAGATACCGACAACAAGGTCGGTGAATGAGGAGCCGTAGGTGCTGATGGCGGACTTCAGGGCAGCGATTTCGTTGGTAGTGCCACCACCGGAGGTCCACAGACCCAGGAGAAGAGAGACCTCCTCCTCAATAGCGGCCTCGATAGCCTCGATGGGGGAATTGGTGGTTCCACCCTGAATCATAGTGTACAAACGAACGCTGTTGAATCCTGAGGTGGTCTGGAGGTTCTTAGCGTTCTTGAACTGGCTGACGAAGTCGGCCTTGTAGCGGTAGCTGCCATCCTCGTTGGTGGAGCCGTAGTTGAAACCCTTGTAGGTAGCCTCAGCCGCTGCGACAGACAGGGCGAGAGCGAGAACCTGCTTCATCTGCATAATGGAAAAAAAGAATGTGTGTATTTGTGTGTTGTGTGTGTGTATCGTTGGTAGTTGAAAACGAGAGGAATTATTCAAAGAATGACTGATAGAACTTGTGAAAAGAGTGTCACAAGGGAAGAGGTGAGAAAAGAAGAAAGTATGGAGAAGGAAGAAAGAGAGAGAGGAGGAAAAGTGATAAAGTAGTTCTGGGGAAATGGAAAACCGCGTATGTGATTTCTTGGTCTAGAACTACGCCACTGTGTACACCACGGAACCCAAAGTGGATTTTAAGTGGAGTAGGCCACGTTTGCTTGTCTCTATTTTCTGATCTATAATTGGTTTAATTGATCTCCACCAGGCCAAAAATACCCAAAAATACTTGGGCATCCAATGATCATCTTAATTAGGTCGAGTGCCCTGACAGACGAGGGAACCCGCCTCTCTCCCTACTGCCCCGGGTATGTTCTTTAACGGCATTAGGGGTTCTTCGAGTCCCTTCAGGGGATCAATTGTGGTTCATCCGCTAAAATAGATCAGATGCCCCCCTTTTCCATGGAACCTCTAGGTGTTCGAAAACTCGATAGAAGCCTTGGAAGACATCATCCGGCCTCACCGGAAGCCTCGGCATCACTCCGTTAGGGTTCTTCGTCACCCCTCGGTCCTATTTGTAAGGACCTAGTGGTCCGCCACCTGTTTCAAGAATCTCTCGAAGCAAAGCCACAGCAGATCAGAGTTAAGTGGATTTAACTGGACCCAACTGGACCCTGCTAGTCCCCATCGGGTCATCTCGGCCTTCTGTTGTGATGTGATGCCTGTGGTATCAGGCAGAAATGAGAATTCTTCATACTCCTATTCAACATACACTACTAACATCATTTAATTCAAATGTTCACAAAGGAGGGTGAGAACTGGTCTATCCTACGGTCTAGACTACTCCTTTCTCTATACATAGAACACACTGAAAATTCGAGTCAATTGAATCATAACCTGCTCTGTACCACAATCAGTGCGTTCAAAAACCTTGGAAGGTGGATTCATCACAAATGGAGTAGGTCTAGAATTAGCATCAGAATCCGATATGGGTCTACTGGAGTCTCCAATTTCCTCATGTACTGAAATTAATCGACTCATCAAATAGGAGTCATCGAATAAAATCTCCGCTACTAGTCTCCTTACTATGCAGAAATTTCCGCTCTGCAAGGGAGGAACTAACTAGTATGGACATTTCCCCGAGTTGTCTGACTTTCAACATATTAAATGCCAATAAGTGCCAAAAATAGAGCTAACAATAGGGCTGTGTCAGTATGGTAGTATCGATTAGTCCCAATAGTGTGGTTTGACATCGGGGGGTGGAATACCCCTTTATGGGGCATGTGGGTGATTCTGATCTTTAAGGGGCTGGACCCCATTATGCACTTGAGTAAGCACGCATGATGACAGCATATGTGGATTGAAATGTCTTAAGGGTCCTAGGGAATGCGATTTAATGATCTTTCAAAGATTGAAGACTAGATTCTTGATTTATGTACAGAATTATAGAATAAAACGCTGGTTGATGCAATTTAATGCTCGGAGACGAAGATACCGGCCATACCCATACCCTATAATAGCTGTTAGTAAGGAGCTACATGTGGCTGTTGTATTCAGGGTCAACTTACAGTTCCCACACACATGGATGTCACAGCAATACGCTTGTCCTGGCGACGCAGTTCTGACAAAGCAGTAACCACTTGACGAGCACCTGTTGCGCCCAGAGGATGACCGAAGGCACTGCGCAGCATTAGTAACTGTAGAAGGTAGGATATGCCGAATCAACTTACATAGATCCACCACGAGGGTTCACCTTGGCCTCGTCAAGAGCCAACTTATTGACACAGTAGACACCCATGGAAGCAAAGGCCTCGTTGATCTCAAAGATGTCAATGTCATCCTTGGAGAGACCAAATTTGTTCAAGATCTTGGGAATAGCGTAAGATGGACCAATACCCATAATACGGGGCTCCAATCCAGTCACGGTAGCACCACAGAACTTGCCAACAATAGGCTGACCCAGCTCCTGGGCACGGGAGCGCTTCATCAAAACCAATGCAGCAGCACCATCAGTAATCTGACTAGCATTACCACCGGTAGTAGCGCTAGGCTCCCACTGAGGGAAAGCAGCCCGAATCTTGCCCAGGCTTTCAGGAGTGGTACCGTAGCGAATTCCATCATCCCGATCAACAACCACGTCGCGAACCTCTCCAGTCTTAGGATCCTTGATCTGAGTCTTGATAGGAACAATCTCATCCTCAAACCAACCAGCCTTCTGCGCGCGCTCAGCTTTCTGGTAGCTGCCTGCAGCGAACTTATCATGCTCTGCGCGCGAGATACCAAACTGCTGTGCGACGTTCTCAGATGTCTGACCCATAGGCTGGTAGTTCTGCGACGCAACGGGGTGGTTCTTAATGCGCTCTGCCATCTCCGGCGCACCACCATCCGCGTTTGTGCTCATACTCTCTGCGCCAACAGCAATACCAACTTCAATTGAGCCGGCGATGATCTGGTTCGCAATGTTTTGGATGGCGAGGAGACCCGAGGAACAGAATCGGTTCGAGACGGAGGCGGCGGTTGTGACGGGGAATCCAGCTGCTAGGACGGCAGAGCGAGCCATATAAGCTGCGCCTTGGGCGAGACAGTTACCCACGGAGACATCTTCGACGAGGTTAGGGTCGATCTTGGAGTTTTCGCGAACTGTCTGATATGGAGAGTTAGTACCGGATTGATTGTTAATCTAGTTGCGCAGTTGGAGATTTCTTACTGTGAGCAAGGAAATCAGGAGATTGTCAACTGTGGTATCCTTCAATCCACCCTTGCGGGCCTTTGTGAGTGGTGTTCGCGCAAGATAGGTGATGACCTGTGTTGAAGGGGCAAAGATTAACCAAGGCCGAATACGGTCACACGTGCAAGTCAGATACTAACAACGTCATCGGGGTTCTTTGCTAAGAGCCGCTGCTTAGCCGAGCCAGGAGCCGACAGTTGGCTTGCGACAGCGGATAATCTTTGCTGAGGAGTGGACATGGTTGAAAATGATATATGTAAGGAGTAAGGGGGAAAGGCTTTTCTTTTTTTTTTCTTCTTCTACGGAAGGAGGAAAGGTGTTATTATGGGGGTATTTTGCTATTTAATGGGGCAGCTGGGTACTCGTAGAACGCGGGGCCGAAATAGACCGCGGTTGACCGCGGTTCATTTTATAATCTTGGATCTGAAAATCATCGGAAGCCGAGATTAATCTCATTCAATCGAATTGAACTCATGAAACATCTTCAGCCGATGAGAAATGCCGTTGCGATCTGTGTAATCTATGTATGATACGGTTATTTGACGGCCCTCGGCTTGTATATGCATGCTGCGATTGGTGGAGACCTGTATTTTACATGAAATGGTTGTTCCAAGGTTTCGTGACATGCGGCAATCATCTGCAAGGTTATGTCGATCATAGTAAAAGTGACAACATTTGCAATGAGCGTCACAGTTATTGGATGTTTACACGAGTTAGTGTTTTAAGGCCTCCGACATATACGAGGTAGGGGGTAACACCTCCTTTGAAGAGGCAACCTTGTCTGAATAGCCTTGACTCCGTCCATGCAGTTCACCGCAATACCGGGGGACCGCCAAGAGTCAAAATGTCGGGGTAAGAGACTCGGTACCAGCGGGGGGATTTCCCGACAAAAGAAAAGAAGCAAAAACTCCACCTCGGCCTTGCTAGTTTGGTCAATAGTGTGCGGCAGATCAGTGCCTGGACAGCTTCCGTCAATGTGGGGAGCTGGGTGTTATAACTCCCCGGCAATTTTCTTCAGACTTCAAGTTTATATTACGGCTTTGACTGCTACAGGGACTCGGAGTCACCACACCGCTCCGATATTGACATTTTCGACCAATTGAGTTGGCCTTGCATTATACTCTGCTATATTCTACAATTATCTGCATCTCAACCACTTGCGTCATACAGCAACACCGCGCGTCCACCACAATGGACATCTTCTCGGAGGTCAGTTTGCCTGCCGTGGCCATGGCATCAGCCATGTCTGTAGCTGCGGGTGCATATTTGAATGCCAAGCTCTCGATCTCCACAGACTTGTCACAGCACTTCAATGATAAGGCTTTTGGCAAGCGAATTGGAGAGCGAATGGGGCAGCTTGGTGATACAGTCACCATCTACAAGATGCTCGAAAGGGTAGTCGAGGTGGAGGGTCAGGGAGCCGCAGATGCTGTGTGGTTTGAGCAGAAAACTTGGTCATACACGCAACTAAAAGACTGTAAGATCGTTTCTCTTACAATACGAAGACTAGAGATCTGACCTTTTTTACCAGTGGTGGATCGCCTTGCAGCGCTGCTGCATGCGCGAGGTGTTGCGGCTGGGGATTTCATTGGTGTATTTACCACAAACTCGCCTGAGATGGTCGGTGTACTTTATGCATTATCAAAATTGGGTGCTGTTGCTGCGATGATCAACACCAACCTGCGAGGTAGGTGATTCCATGCAGCCCTGAAAAGACCCATCACTAACCTTATGAAGATGACACTTTTGTCCACTGCCTGAATGTCTCAGGCGCCAAATCAATCATTTCAACACCTGATCTGGCCGAAAATGTCTGTGGTGACTTACCGCACTTATCATTCAACTTCTCCTCTTTTGACGGAATTTCCACTGGCTCTGTGGAACTAGTGACATCCACAGAATTGCAGCAATTCTCGCCATCGGGCTTAGCAGCAGCCAAGCGTGGTCCCAAAGATCCAACCGCTCTGATCTACACATCAGGCACTACAGGAAAGCCGAAGGCATGCGCGATCCTGAACATGCTCACAGTGATTGTCTCCACTCCACTGTCATCAGATGCAAACAACAAGTCCAAGTACTTCCCCTTGCGAACATATTCATCCCTTCCACTTTTCCACGGTACCGCCTTTTTCACCGGAGTATGCTACTCCGTAGGAACCTGCGGAACACTTTGTCTACGACGCAAGTTTTCTGCATCGCAATTCTGGAAAGACGTACATGACTCGCGAGCCAACAAGATCCTGTACATCGGTGAACTATGTCGGTACCTTCTGTCCACCCCACCTTCTCCATACGATCGCAACCACAACTGCCTTGTTGCAGCGGGTAACGGATTGCGCGGTGAGATCTGGGAGAAATTCAAGTCCCGATTTGGTGTCCCTGAGATCCGCGAGTTTTATAGATCCACAGAAGGTGTTGCCAAGTTCGATAACCATGGTGTCGGAGTCTGGGGGGCTGGAAAGGTCGGCTTTTCTGGTCCCATTCGTCGGCATATGGAGGATGATACTTTCATCGTGAAATATGATACAGATTCCGAGATGCCATGGCGGGATCCTAGCACTGGGTTCTGTGTGAGAGCGAAGCTCGATGAGGAGGGTGAGGCTATTGGGCGCGTTCGGGATCGTGGGCTCTTAATCGAGTACCTTGGAAATGAAGATGCGACGGAGAAAAAGCTTCTCCGCGATGTTTTCGAAAAGGGTGACCTATTCCAGCGGACCGGCGATCTTGTTGTTCAGGATTCGTCGGGCTGGGTTCGGTTCCAGGATCGCGTGGGTGATACATTCCGCTGGAAGGGAGAGAATGTTAGCGCGGGTGAGATCCGGGATCACATCTGTCGGATCGATGGTGTTCACGACGCCGTGGTCTTCGGTGTGAAGCTTGCTGGGTAAGTATTGGAGTCGATATGTTGATGAAGTGAGATACTGATATTATTTCAGATACGATGGCCAGGCTGGTGCTGCTGGCATCACTCTAGAGGAGCATTCGCCTGCTGTTCACAATGAGTTCGCTGCCAAACTGTACCCGGAGTTAAAGAACAAGGGTGTACCATCGTATGCCTTCCCTCGTCTTGTCAGATTCACAGAGAAGTAAGTCGAAATCTGGAAGACATAGAAAAGTATCGAACTAACGGGTATCTAGGGTGGCAACTGGCGTCACTTTCAAACAGGCCAAGGGAGACCTGGTAAAGAAGAGTTGGGATCCCCGTAAGGATTCTTCAGGTGATGGCTTGTACTGGTTGAATGGAACCAAGTACGAGAAGTTGGCAGATGCGGGCTGGACTAGCATTGAGGCTGGGATGGCCAAGCTATAAGGAGTGTTTGGCTGTGATATAGTATTTTAGCTTAAGTCATGTTGCGATACCAACCTACTGTTTTGGTTATTGCCAACTAAGACCTCATGTATAAAACGAAAAATAAAAAACTCCAAAATCTGAGACTATTTAAGGTAAACTGGTGAAGGTGGTAGTGTGCCTAGAAATCATGGCCTTGGTGTTGGTTATTTGTTGCTCTAAGGTAATGGGGGTTATGGGGGACAATTAAGGAGTCCTGGTATCCAGCCGCATCCCAGTAGCTCAGCGGGTTATCGTGTCTGTTTCATATACATTCTCAGACACAATGATACCATAAGTCTAGTTTGCTGGGACCTCCTAAGTTGTATCAACTGAGGGTTGTTCAGTAGCGTCAGCGAGCGTGAGACTTGCCTAAGGAGAACACCACTGTGAGAAAGCATGCAGCGGACTACGTGAAAGGCTTCTGCGGATTCTGATCTTTTTTTTTAATACTACATTTATATTTTTATCTATTTTATTGGATTTGTTATGATTTTTTGAATGTTGAGGCTGGCATTGTCGTCTTCTATTGAAGCCTCACTTGGTACATACAACGCGAATCTGGAGGTTTGTGGTTCGATCCCTGCTCAAATCGTTCCTTTTTTTATTTTTCACTATACCCACTGGTAAACTAAGCTACCTTCCTCCTATAAAGTTTTAGTATTTTCAAATGTTGACTCTAAGGCTCTCTAAGGTCCCTGGGGCCACTATGGTCGATATTGCTCAACTTGAAGTTGATAGAAACTATAACAAGATCTAGAGAATACTACTCCAGTATGAACAAAAATAAATGATAGAAAATTCAAATGAATATTTAAAATCGAAATTACTCCTCCGAGTCTAAATAAATTTTATCAAATGTCAATTAGGGTCTTTTTTTTGCTATCACGGCCGGGCGATCACCCGAAATTAGTTGGCAATATGGCCAGAAATAGCGACGTCGCCTGGTAAGGCCTTATTATTGCGTGTATACAGATGCTGCGAAAGAGACAAATCCTGTCTCGCACAGCAACCGTTCTTAAACAAACGCAAGGCAGCAAGATGAACCTCTTCATCTCGACACTGCCTCAGCACAAAAAGCAGGATGGTGGTAAACTCAATCCCGAAGATGAACTTTGGTCCATCCCTATAAGCTTCCGATACAATATCGAGTATCTGTTGAAAATAATATTCATGTGCCGAGTACGGCGCATCGGGACTCAGCCCGTCGTTGGCCCATATCTTGCATACAACCCATCGAGCTTTGAATAAGTGATTGCCGCGCCGATTCATATTCGCATTGAACCGCTCCAATCCCAGCAGGAGCGCATAGAATGCGTCGAGGTCTTCATTTAATTTTCGTTGCTGAAATTCAACACTCGTTTCAGACTCGGATGATGATTCTGTATCTGTGAATCTCTCCTCGTTTTCCCTAGCGAAAGCTAGTCCCACAGCCCGAGATGTAAGTTCGGTGAGTGCCTGCTTAGCTTGTATCAAATCAGAGAAACCTGTAACGCCACAGGGAGATTTGTATTCAACCGGCCGAGGCATTTCCGGAAAACAGTCCGGAAGGAGAAGAATGAAAGCATTGAATAGTGCCAGGGTTGCCTCGAGCTCAACTCTAGGTTTATATGCTTTGACAAGTCGCATAGCGTGTCTTGTGTGGAAAATGGCGGACTCGGGACAGCCGCGTAGGAACTCAACACCAATGAGTAGGATGCACGCCGTTACCACGGCATCGAGGTTATCGGTTTTTGCAGTCATGATTTCGTGAATCGCATTTCCGTAGTGTCGATGGGCGAATCTTAAATCCTGTGTCTTAGGAGAACGAGATGAGTCGCCTACAAATTGCACGAAGAAGGAGCTGATTGCCATCATTGCGTGTCTAGTGATTGGCTCGTGATATGTCATTTGAGGAACCAATTCCGTCCAGAATGAAGGGAATGGGCCTGCAATCATAGGCGCCACGAATTGACGGAAACATTCGACATTTCGCATTTCAACTGGCCCTCCCCAAGGTTTCTGGGAAGGGCGCATGCGTTGTAATTCATTTGATCCCTCATACCCGTCGCACTTTCTCCCTGTGGACGTGCAGGCTACACACTGTGGTTTCGCTTCATCGCACTTCACCTTGCGAATTCTAGATACATGTCAGAATTGCGCCTGAGGGCCATATTTCTTTTTGAGTAGCTCACCGGCATGTGATACATCCGGTTCGGGTTCTCTTGAAAGGACCTTTGCGGGGCATAGGGAGAGAATAGCGGTGGAGAATAAGGGCGGATCTAGCCAGTGATTTCAGACGCGCTGTACCCCGGATTCTGAGTTTGAAGATTGAGATATAACTTGAATGATAGGCTGTGATGGATTTGAGGTGGTTGAAAGTTTCGATGATATTTGGACCCCAAAGAGCTTGGAAGGCAGAGGGTCGAGTCCCGAGGTCAAGTCTAAGTGGCGGATCATTTAAGCATTGGTTCATGCCAAGCTTCACTCTTGGCTCTATGACAAATTGCCAGTGAAGAGCCTCGTACATATTAAGGCGTCCGAGTGAGCAACTCTAATTCATCGTGATCAAAGATGTAGAAAGATAAAAAACTACCATAGTATGCATGATTAAAAATTTGTAAAAAATATCTACAGCTACATCTGACAAATTACATGTATGTATCATCGAGGCGATACACATGCAGGGCACTGCCCAAGTACACGGCCTCAACCTCCAAGAACAAACATTTCGAATAAATACATCCGAGTTCGAGTCGCTAGAATGCGAAGCAATATGTTCAAATATTGAAATCGGGGTGGATAGAAATGAACTTCTTCCGATCGCACATCATCGGCGTATTTACACCAACGGTTTTATCAAGTGAGCGAGCCAAAAAAGATCGCCTGACAGCACTTTCCGGTTGACAGAACACTCAAATTCGAGTCACCTCATCCTCTCCCTTCTTAGAAATATGGAGACGGCGACGCCACTTCATGCGACTCTTCTTCATAGCACGCTGCGTTCGCTCCCAGGGGTAGTTGACAGGAGACTCTCCACCAGTGAAGATGAAGAAATCGTACAAGAAGGCACCGTTGAAAGCGCCTCCAATGGCGCCGACCCAGGGTCCATAGAACCAGTATGGGTTCAGGAACAGTTCACTGGGGTAGCCAAGGGCCAGAAGAGCAAGGCGGGGACCAAAGTCACGACTTGGGTTAAAGGCAGCACCAGTTTGGTAAGACATGGTCATGCACAGGCAGGTAATCACCAAACCCACGATGAGGGAGTTCATACCAGCACCGGGAGGAGCATTTTGGTCATCACCCAATGCCATGATAACAGTTGCAAGGAAAGTGGTTCCCACGAACTCAGAAGCAAAGGCCGTTCCAGGATCGATCCAGGATTCACGCTGGCTGGTGACAAAGCTGGTAATGATGCCGCTGGTAGCGTTGCTTGCGAGGTAGCTCTCAATCGAGCGGTAGTAGAGACCATAAGCCGTCAAAGCAGCACAAAATGCACCGAGGAATTGAGCAGCAAAGTACTCAGGCATCTTGGACTTGGGGAAACCGCGATAGAACCAGAGCATGAGGGTAATGGCAGGGTTAAGGTGAGCACCGGAGACACCACCAGAAATGTAGATACCAATCATAGAAGCCAGGCCCCAGGACCAAGCCGTCGTATTGGGATTGCCCTGGTCATTGATGGTGACAGACAGGTCGGCGCAGAAACCAATAGTGAGCTGAACATATACGGCCAGAGCCTCAGCCAGAGCCTCACGGTGATGTGTCCGGATAACAGACCAGGTAGTATGATTGTTGTGAATTTCATCTTCCACAAGTTCCTGAATAAGGGGATGCAGATCTTCAGGGTGGGTGGATTCGTCAAGAAAAGGGATCTCAACCTTAGCTTCATCGAGCTCTGGGATCTCCTGCTGCTCGGGAATAGGTCGCAAAGAGTCATCAATGAAATCATTGGTTCTACCCGGGATTTCGGTATCTTCTGTGGTTTCAGAACCTCCTTCCTGGACAGTCGACAGTGCATCCTGAGACTGATTCCATTGCGATTGACGTCTCATACGAGTAGATGAAGAACGAGACAAACGCGATCCTTGTCTGGTAGATCCGGTCTCACCATTCAGGATCTTGTTCATGAAGGCTTGCTCACGCTGCAACCGAGCATCCTCAACCTGCGCCGCCATTTTCCGCGGGTCGGTGGTTTTATCAATCCTCCCCTGCTCAAGGTCATTGGGATCCACATCCAACCCGTATCTCTGTGAGTTCTCAAGTGGAAGCTGAGCGTTTGCACGCTGCTGAATGAGCTCATCCCTAGTGGGCACCATACCCGGTCGCACCACACGGGGCAAGGGCTTTGCGAGAGACCACACGGGCTTCGCATTGGCAGGTTGGTCATATGAGGGGTTCAGGTCCGCATATCCGGGCTGGACAAAGGGCTCCTGGGCCATGCGCAGTTGAGGGGTCTCATCGGGTCCGGCCAGAGTAAACTTGCCCTGTGTTCGAGCCGCGAGTGTAGTCCGTGGAGCTAGACTGGGGATTCCAATACTGCCGCTACGTTGCCCTGAGCTACGTCGTCGCAGTCCACCATCATCCTCGGTCGCATCCCCAGATGCTCTGCCTCTGGGAGAGACTGCACCTCTACGATTCGGGGAAATTGGTCCATCTTGGTTTCTCGCACTTGCGCCGGACTATACAGAGGTTGCTGTTAGTCAAAGGAACGACCGTGATATATGTGCATAGAATTCATCCTGGATGGGTAATTCGTACTTACCAGTGCGCGGGGCCTTCTCAGGTCTCCTTCCTCACCTTCCATGATGGTTTACAATGTGAAAAGGTTTTCAAACAGCTTCCGGGTAAATTCTCAATTCAAGGCTGCCAAGGCCAACGGGGATCAGCACCCGTTCTTACGACCGACAACCTGTGACGAACAATTGCCTGAGGTGAAGAGAGAAAAAATTCGAACGTTGAGAGTGGATGCCGGGGAAATAAGAACATCTCATCCCGAAGTCCCTGTTCTCTACACTTCGTAAGCGAGTGGAAACAGACTTGACGCAATGGCTTGAGATCATCGAGATCTCCCAATTGGCGTACTCAAGCTTTGCATGGAGTGGATAGGAATTCCAATCAATAGAAAAGGGGCGCAAGCCTCTTAGTTCCTGTCCTGGCCCACTATGGTCCACGCATGGAGTCCACATTGTGCCTTTGATTGATCCATGGAATGGGCCCCGGCTCCATCCATTCTCCCTCATCAACCGGGAGGCGTCGAACGGTTTCAGCCATTGATAGGCTAAAAATGAGCGGGCCTGATGCAATCTCCTTCCAAGAATTTTTCCCGTCCTATCCGGTCGCGTTGTGGCCGCGACCCAAGAACATAGTTCATAATGAGAGGAGAGGGGAGGGGAGGAAGAGGAAAGTTATGCGGATGACATCAGTCTCTTTACCCGAACCCATTCACCTTTTTGTGCTTTTTGTCACCATTTTCAAATCCTCCCGTATCACAGCTGACAGGGATGGAGTCTCCACTTCGATAGCGCGCTATTCTCTATCGTGATAGAAAGGAAACTTTGGACCAAAGGGAGAATATCTCCCTCCCCTAGGTCCCGTTTGTTGTCGTAATTCGTTCCGACTCCTCGTGGTCCCTAGTCACACCTTCAAATTGAACTATTGTCTCGGCTTTCCAGATATAGGTTAACCGCCGACGTGTGAACAGTGATCGTCTTTCGTTTTGACCTGATTTTTAAATCATCCTGAATTGGACCCAGCAAGCCCCGCTGCATTCGATGATCCCTTAAGGGTACATCTGGAGCCATGGTACTATATACTGAACAATGAGTCCGATCGGATGCTCAAGGCTTGCTCACTCGCATTGGCAAGTTGATATTCTCTTGTTTGAACACAATATCTTTCACACTGGCAGTATAGTATTCTATACAGACTATTAGCCATATGAATCATTGCGTGCCGGAGCTCGGACACGTTGTCTTAGTGGCCCCAGTCTTTAACTGGAGCCGTGGACCGTGCGATCGTCATCTTGCAGCACACCAAATCCCTAGACGAGGGTAAAGAACCACACTTGACATGATGGATTGACATGACTCAGTACACGAGTTGTCAATTCAGTGCGGGGTTACTGACAGTTGATCTGATCAGCCCAGATGAACCATGAGTTGTCTTGCCTATTATGGTATGCATCAACTACCCAAACACTCCGAGGATTGTGCTATTTATGCAATGTTTGTGACCTATGTATAGCACATACATATGTATAATTGACGGTCTTACCACCATCAAGCTTTGAGCTGTGATGTCAATTGCTGTGGGGGCCCATCAATCATGCAGCATGGTTGCTTGTTTCTCCGTATCTCATAATTGAGAGTAGTAGCTCAAGCCTTTCTAGACTCGGTCTTCCATCCCCTATTAATATTCGGACACATGGGCCGTGATGGAGCGTCTTTGTGGGGATAGCTCAGAGACTATTTCTACTTAATTTTTGTCTTTCAATATC
Organism: Penicillium herquei; assembly: GCA_039634405.1. Taxonomy (NCBI): domain Eukaryota; kingdom Fungi; phylum Ascomycota; class Eurotiomycetes; order Eurotiales; family Aspergillaceae; genus Penicillium; species Penicillium herquei. The sequence continues at coordinate 302,590 of CP098387.1, read as the reverse complement.
GAATTAGCATTCCGATCAATTCATTCTCCGAGGGTTGTTTGCCTCCCTTGCTAGTAAAGGCGCTAATTTCCCCTGAGGCCTGGACATCCCTGAAACCTCCAGGGATTCATGCATAATGTGTTTAATATAGCCCGGGTGTTTACTGGTAGCCAGTATTACTAGTCCATTCCTGCGATTCAAAGCGTAAAATTGAACAGCCACCATAGGTTAGAGGGAATATGTGAAGAAGGAATGACTCTGCTGATCCCGGGCCCGCATTCAAATGTTGATATTCGCAAAGTTTTGGGTTTTAGTTACGGGCCCTGGATATGGATGTACTTTCAACGCACATGTGAAAGTGTTTATTCCAACTTGAACATTGAACGTTTCAGCTCTGAAATCTGAAACTCCGAGTCGGGATTCATCTAACTACCGATTCCATCTTGTATATCCATGGATGTTTCATGGTGAATGCATGATATCTCCAAAATCGTTTAATCGACGACCTTGGAAGGCTACTAGTATTCAGATGTCACGGCGCCCAGTTGAACCTAGGATCTTGAAAGCAACCATCACGATCTTAGCTTAGTACCTAAGATCATTCGCCACTGGGGTTGAACTTCACCAGAATGAATCATGTCACTCAAGGTGACTGGTCACATTTGCATTGACAGGAGAGGATCAGCACCGCTAAGTCCGCTACACAGCCCGAAAAAATCACCAAACCGAAAAACAATATCCGAGTTCAACTCCCTCAGCAAATCCAGTACAACACGTCCTCTATGGATTCGAATTTTTGTGCTGGAGGGGAGTGTTTGATGACGTCTGGTTCAAGATTAAGCTTTGATGTTGCATAACCGAAATTGCTCGCATCAGGGATGAGCACAGCTCGTCGAATGAGGATATCACAAATAGTACAAATCAATGGTGTGTTGTTACTTTTGGAGAAATAGCGTCGCAAAGAGTTAATAAGGGCAATGTCTGTGCTGCAAGCCTTACTGGGCATATGTGGTGAGAATGCTCGCTGAAATTGTATTTCTCGCTATGAATATCAAGAACTAAATTGTCCAATATAAGAACTTTGCTTGAAATGAAATGAGAAGTATTGTCAAGAGAAATCGAAATAGATCCCAAAATTAAGGAATGGAAAAATATCATCACCAGGCTGGAAGGTTGCCAGAATTAGTGGTGAGTGAGCCATTCATTTGTCCAATCTGCAACCCCCTGTTATTACCCTTAAACGTGATATACGTATTCTGATGGACATCACCAGCCTTAAGAACATTTGCAATCGATTTCTCATGCTCAACATGCTGAGAAGGAATCTTGTGCAACAAGTCTTTAGCATAAATAGCAGCTACCATCGCTGCATATCCTTGCCAATCCTTATTCTTGTGCGAATCAGCATAGTCACAGATGCCGCGGATTACCAGGCAAGGGAAATGGTTGACCAGCCCAGCTGCTTCCATTTCAAAGCACAATACATCTTTCTCCCTGGAAAGCTGGTCCCTGATGAGGGCATCTTTCATAAGCCTGTTGGCGGATGCGATCAAGCCATAATGGACAATTGGGTTATCCATATCCTCAGTGCGTTCGGTTCGTGAAACGAGATCAGATGAATTTATTCCACAGCTATCAGCACAGGAACTCTCACTGTCGATAGGATGAACGACATTGGTCTTATATAGTCGGTCGCTTTCAAGGGCAGGACGCGCAAACTGTCTTCGGAGTCGTGGTTTTCTCTCAAGAATATCCCCGATAGTGTCTTCAATCCCATTTCCTTCCATGATGTATTGTGATGCAAGCTCCTGTACTGCTGTGAGGAGGATTGTAGGGGCTTGATTGACAAAGCCTGTAGCCTTGAAGCTTTGGTTTTGTATTGCCTTCCCGTAGTCGTAATGCAACACACCACCCTCTCCATTACCGGGAATTCCAACGACGATATCTCCAAGACGAATATCATGCTTTCGACTTGGCGCACCTCCGCCTATGCCAACCATCAAGGCAATGCGAATATTTGGAAACGAATTTGTCATGCTTTCGGCTACACGAGCTGCCGATGCTGTACCATACTCTCCCATTGGTAGAACAGAGATGACCACATTGTGTTTCCCGATTCTTCCCAGGGTGTATTGGTCTTTGTTGTTGGGTGGTAAGTGGGCCGGCTCGTGCTTTTCGTCTAGACATAGCTGTGCGGCAATATACTCGGGAAGGATGGCGGTTATCCAGCCAACAGTGTAGTCTTCGGGGTTTGACATTTCAAAATTTCACGGGCAAATAAAGCCGAGGGATGGTATATGAATTCAAAAATCTTCAACAAATGATGAACCAAACGCCCGATTGACTTGGTGGTGGAGGGGGATGACTGGTTTTTGGCCCCCATTTCAAAGCGCCCTAACATGGACAATGTACAGCATTGAGGGGCTAGTCACCTGATAGTGAGGCTGATATTCCCCCTCACTTGATGCCGATCAGACTACTACTAGTCCAATCTTCATCAGTCGTTATATTTCTCTGAGATGTTCAAGTTTCGATCTCGACCAGAGTGCATCCATGGACGAATCGATATCAGAATGGATTGTTATAAACCTTGATGAATATTATACGGAAGGTTTCGAGGGCGTTATTCCTCGACTAATAGAGCAGCAAGCATGATGAGGCCCCCAAATCCATCCATCCCAGAGCACCACTCTTCCCAGCTCGCTTCCGTTCGCAAAGGACTCGTGGAAGTAATAGCAGAATGGATCAAGGACGCATCATCGCAATCGCTGCCTAGTCTAACAACCTCTCCGGTTCTCGCCAGACCAAAGGCATTTCCTGCCGCGGGATCCTTTTTGTTCTCCAAGGCCCAGGAATGCTCGTCACTCGCCTCCCAGAGCCCTTTCTTAGCTGGAAGTGGTGCCAAAACTAGATCGGAGGGCAGATTGCACATGGCTGCAGGATCGAAGTAGACCAGCATATTCACTACTCGGTATATGACTGCTAGTCTTCGTCTTGATTCCTCATAAAGCCAATCTCGCCAGTTTTGGTCGCGGCTGAAGTTGTTCGCGATGTCTTTTTGAGTAAGGCATTGGGCTATAATCTGCATGCTGCCATTAGAATTCAAAGCAAAAGTAGTGTTTTTTTCCCCAAAAACCTATGATGTTTCCAAGGTTAGACTTACAGTGACTGTATTGAGTAACAGCGAATCGAAATCGTTGTGCTCTGTTTCACCTTCATCCAATCTGAAGAGGATGTAAATAGACACAGACTGCATAGCCGCAAGTAGTCCCCAGCTCGATAACTGCCACGCCTGATTTAATGAGGTGTTAGCAATTTCCCGATTTCCATGGCTCATCGCATATGTGACCTACCTCGCTACACAGTCGTTCACACTCCATCCGTACATTTCTCCAAAACAGCTTCCGGCTTCCATTTGTGCCACTGTTCATCATATACACTAGACTGATGCAGTTGTCCAGTGCCTCCGTTTCAGATGTCGTTGATGTCTGATTTGGATGAATAAATGGGGGAAGGGTACTTTGACGCAGCATTGTCCGGAGATAAGACTTCAGGGTATGTTGAATGAGAGAGACTGTTCTTTGAGCATCCGGTCGAGATTTTGGTCGCTGATTGAGAGACCGAGGGTTTGAGGTTGGCTGTGAAGGGATAGACCAATTTACGGAGTGAGTATGGTCAAAAATTGGCTCATGGTCGGCAAATAGTCCCCAGCCCATGAAAGGCTCTTGGTCACTCTTATTGATTTCAGGGTTCACAAATTCATTGAAAAAGATATCTGTGATATCCAAATTGGGTGGTTCTCCGGTGTTTGCGACATCACTTTCTAATGCGACAACCGCACTGTCCCCATTTGTAACATCGTGGCTGTTTTCCTCTAGCTGATTTTGGAAGCTTGAAGGAGTTTGGATTGATGGATTTGTCCCATCACTTTGTTTATTTGGGACAAGATGGTGGATTTGACTGGTTTTTCTTGCTTTCCCTGTCGACCTGGTGATGTAGCGGCATTCAAGACCCTTGACTTTACATCTCGAGCATTCGGGCTTCATCTTATCGCATCGTACCTTTCGTCTGGCGCAAACAGTGCATGATACAGACTTCGGGGTAGTGCTAATTTTTGAAGATCGACAATAGTATCCATGTCTCTTCAGTGTGGACTCTAGAACACTGCCGTGTTAGTATGAAGCCGTCACGATGAGAAAGAAGTATGTGAGAGTCACCCTTATCGAATGGTTTGTTGCACTCTGCACATCTCAAGACGGAGTCAAATGTTCTTCCTGACATCTTGACAAATTGAAGATCCGTTACAGCGCAATGTAGGTCGAGATCTCGGAGTGGTTTGTTGAGACTGGTCGCCTTTCTTCGACATTTGTCAGCTCGGGGCGGGACAAATTGTAAATGCCGAGTATGGAATAATAATCCATCTTCCCCTTTCATCGATATTTTTCTAGCTGATGTTATTCTGGGAGATTCAATGTTCCGCATTAAGACATTTGAGATCTTCAACGATGATAAACACACTGCCCTTCAAATTGTACATCTCCGCCACTGAGACCAGTGACATGCCGCAAATAAACCATACTAGTATTTAAGCAGGGCCGTCTTTCCTCGAAAGGATGCTTTCTATTCAATCAATCAAGTCATTGCCTCCTGAAGACTGAAGAGTCACACATCGTCTTATCTTTCATCCAGTATGGCGCCTTTTCCATCCCCAACTTCAGCATGGCACTCAGAGAGCTACCCATCCATCTCGCCCAGCCGCTCCGAACTTTCCGCCAAAGGAAAGAGTGTGCTAGTGACTGGAGGAGGAACTGGAATTGGTGCAGAGACAGCGGTTTCCTTTGCAATGGCAGGAGCATCTCGAATCGCCCTTCTTGGCCGCCGAGAGCAGCCTCTGCTTGATACCAAAGCATCCATCGAAGAGAAGTTCGCCAATGTCGAGGTATTCGTGGCTCCCACCGATGTCACAGACAAGAGTCAGGTCGACACAGCATTTGCGAATTTTGCTGAATTTGGCAAAATCGACGTTCTGATTAGTGGTGCGGCCATGATTGGTCCCCAAGATCCGGTCCAGGATGTAGATGGTGAGAGGTTCTTGGTCACGGTCGATCAGAATTTGCGAGGATCTTTGTTCGTCGCGCAGGCCTTTCTTCGTCATGCATCGAAGAATGCAGTTGCCATCGATATCAATTCATCCGCCGCCCATGTGAATTTTGGCCCTGGGTTTTCTGCCTACAATGTGGCCAAGCTGGCGGTATTCCGACTTTGGGATTCTGTGGCTGCTGGGAACCCGGACCTAAGCATCTTTCATATCCAGCCTGGTATTGTGGACACGGACATGAATAAGGAAGCTGGAGGTGTGAAGGCGACTGGAATTGAGGATCATGGTAACTGTCATCCTTAGTCAAGAAATGTCCATCGACTAATATTGGGTCAGTTTCTCTGCCTGCGCACTTCAATGTTTGGCTTGCTAGTCCTGAGTCTCGGTTCTTGAAGGGCAAGTTCTTATGGGCAAATTGGGATGTTGATGAGCTGAAAGCGAAGGAGAAGGAGATCGAAAGCAATAATCTGCTGAGTATTGGGTTGGGTGGATGGCCGTTTCAAGATACCAACTGGAGTGCCACTTGGAAGTCTTGATGAAAGCTACCTGTTAGCTTTGAGGGTGGATTTTCAATTCATGTATAGCAAACAACTCAATATTCATCTCAACTAGCTTGATTCTTCAGTACAGCGAGCATAAGATCAAAACCGTTCGTAGAAAATTGGGACTGTTCGGTAAGGATCATGGGCTCGCTTGTCACTGCACCTGTAACAATAGGAGTATTAGTACAACAGTATTGGTGACCCTCAGCGATTATCAGGTCAGAGGACCAAGATGACTCTTTTCTTGAGTCAATTGGTCGCCAACTACTCACTGATTCTGAGTCTGACAACCCTCGTAAAAGCGGCGATGTCTTAATTAAGCCCCACTTCCAAGATTGTCGAAGGCCCGGGCGCAGAGATATGTACACGTTCTTCAATAGCGATGGTTATGATAGGACACTCTCATGTACGCTGAGTTCACTAAGCAATCGCTAAACCCAGTCCGGCCATACGGTGGAGTCTAGTCCAGATAGTGAAGGCGCGATCGGCAGCAGCATTCCAACGCGACTGGACTCCGCCGCTCTCAGGGTTTTTAACACGCGGGGCCGCGGGTCAAACAGCCAATTTAAATGGATTAAATGTGAAGTGACAGACCTGAGACTTTCCAGCCGATAACCCCCTCTTTTCTTTTTTTCGGGTTCTCGTTCATGATTTTGTTTTCATTTCTCTCATCGCTGTTCTGGCTGGAATGTCTTCGACTAGGCTTTGACAGGAGCTATGGATCAACTAAAGGACAGTGCTCTCTCCACCGTTGAGGTGGATCTTCAAGGTCCACCTCAGGGTCCCGAACAACTGGAGAAAATCGAGAATATCGCTCCGGATCAGTTTGACGAGAATTATCGCACGTCGAAAAAGGAGATTTGGGCTTATTACTCGTGCGTTGTTCAATGAAGAGTCCGGGAACTGGGAGACACTAAACGCCCCGACCTTCTAGTTATTACATCGGCAACAACGGACTCTCTCTTTTCAGTAAGTGAAAAATTCAGGAATTCAATGACTTCTACCTTCTTTGATCTCAAATCGTCTACGAGAGCATCTAGCTAATGAGCTAATTTGTATAGACTTTGCGCCCACGGCTTTCCAGAATTTGCTTTACCAAGCGGCTCCACCAGACGGATTGCTATACTTTATTGGACAATCGCGTACTGTCAATAGTATTGTGCTATTGTGCAATGGAATCTCCTTCGCGATTCAAGTGGTGGTTTTCCTGGTGATTGGAAGCTTTGCTGACTTTGGCCATTGGCGACCCAACATTCTTATCGGACTATCCATTGTCGCTTGGGGAATCGGCTTTGGTTGGCTCGGGGTTCATAATTGGGAGCAATGGAAGGTTGGAGTTGGTCTCTACATTGTTGGTCTGATCGCTTATCAAACGACCTTGACCTTCTGGACTGCTGCGTTCCCAGCGCTGGCCCGCAACACTGTGGAGATGAAGGAGAAAGCAGATGAATACAACTCGGGAGTTATTACGCGCGAGCAATACAACTATGCTGATACTATGATGCGTAGTCGCTTGGCTAATATCGCCTTTTATGTTCAATCCGTCGCGGAGATATTCATCTTGGCTATTATTGTTGGAATAATGTTCGGATTGGACGTCAATGCAAGCCAAGCAAATAACAACTGGGGCCTGAGCGTTCTCATCGCATTCGTCTCGGGTGTCTGGGTTCTTGTGGCCTTGCCATGGTTCTTTCTTGAAAAGCGACGTCCAGGCCTAGATCCGGGCAAGCGATCTGTTTTCGTCGCTGGTATATGGCAGCTTTGGCATGCCATGAGACAAATCTGGCATCTGAAGCAAAGTTTACTTTACCTGATCGGTATGAGGTCCTTGATTGGTAAATAAACAATCGTGGCGCTAATTGATTCTAGGTTACTTCCTCCTTGGAGATTCGCTCAACACCACAGTTACAGTGATCTCTACTTTACAAAATAGTATTGTTGCTTATAATACTTTGCAGCTTACCTACCTTTTGATTGTCGGAATTGCGGCTCAGGTGAGTGTCAAACATCAGGGACTTCCAAGACCTTTCTAACGCGATGCATAATTCGCAGGCTGTGGGAATTTATGCTTTCTGGTATATTCAGCAACGCTTCAAGCTAGGGACGAAGGCCATGTTCAATGCCATCGCTTTCTGCATCATCCTTCTTGATGGCTGGGGCATGATTGGTATCTGGACTCAAGCCTTCGGATTCCATAATGTGTGGGAAGTCTGGGTATGTCGCTTTCCCTCCTGTTGCTAAGATCCGGAACATCTAATTAACCATTGTGCAGGTTTATCAAGCTTTCTACGGACTCCTTGTCTGCCCCTGGTACAGTTACTCCCAAATCATGATCTCCGAGGTCACACCCCGAGGACACGAATTCCTATTTTTCAGTCTTTTCAGTATCATCGGAAAAACCTCATCCTTCATCGGCCCGATCGTATCGAGTGCTATCATCGATGCCAGTCCGACTGGAAACACATCCACCCCGTTCTATTTCCTGTTTGCATTGAGCTTGTTCAGTTTCCTCATTTTGGTGTTTGGAGTGGATTTGAAAAAGAGTCAAGCAGAACAGGAGAAATTCTTGTTGGACAAGATGCGGCGTTTAGAGGATAACAGCTCTGAATCATCAGGAAACAGAGCGTGATGAAATTTGGTGATCTGAATTTACGTATCAAGGCACCTGGCGTTATGGGAGAGAAATACACGAGGACTCTGTTAGTATGCATACATGGAATTGGCAGGTGGTTCAATGTTTATATGATATTACTGCTGTCAGTACTATACACACACCGCAGTCTCTACTAGTAGAACTATGACTTTTTCGGACTTGAAAATGATTGGAAGTACAAAACTAGAACTTATGCAATCGTCATCTTTTGACAGACTCGGGGTATTACTACCAAGATTTCCCATCACTTGCTTTCAGATTGTTGGTTCGATTCGGTCCGAAAAAAAAGACGCATGATGTATTGGGGCCGAGTTGATTTATTCTCGGCGCCGAGAGTTGTGTGTCTCGGCCCCGAAACAAAACCCTGGCCTGTATATAACACTTCCAGGTGAGCTCAAAAGATTTCATGTATCAAACCAGCCAAGGTCTTGAAATAAATATTTCTTCTCTTGAAATATGTCTCCTATTATTGCGCAACCTGTTATTGTGCTCGGCGCCAGTCTAGTTGGACTTTCCGCAGCCCTATGCCTGGCCTCCCACAACGTCCCCACGATTGTCCTCGAAAAACATGCAGGCATTTCAAAGCACCCCCGAGCAATTGGTTTCACGCCAAGAACAATGGAGATTTTTCATTCTGTTGGCATCGAGAACAATGACCCAGCTCCAGATGACTTCAAGCTTGAACGGGCTCATGTTGAAAGTGTCACTGGGAAATGGCACAGCAGCTCATCCTGGTCTGATACCGAAAAGCAGAAGACTGAAAATGGGAAGGATCATTTGCCAGAAGATAAATTTCCAAAGAAGGAATATTCTGCTGCCCGTGGGTATGCCAACCCACAAGACAAATTGGAACCAATTCTTGAGGCACGAGCACTCGAGCTAGGTGCGGATATTCGGCGCCAGCATACGCTTCTGAGTGTGAAACAAGACGAAAATGGCGTAACTGTTACTGCCAGAGATCCTCAAGGAGTCAAAATCCAAATAAAAGGCTCATATCTTATCGCTGCAGACGGTAACCGAAGCACGGTCCGTGAGCTTCTGCAAATTCCACGCCACGGTCGTGGATTCATGCAAAACATTCAGAGCGTCCTTTTCCGTGCTCCACTCCAGCAATGGACAAAGGGTATTGTGCAATTTGATATTGATCAACCCAACTTGAAGGCCTTCCTCGCCTCTTATAGCGACGGTCGTTGGGCCTTAATGTTCAAAGACGACATCGAGCGCGACGACGAAGCTCTGCGTGCAGCTATATATCAAGCCGTTGGGACCACTTCGTTTCCTCTGGAAATCATCACCACAGCAAATTGGGAGCTCACAGCCCTTGTGGCCGACACATTCCAATCAGGTCGTATATTCCTCGCAGGCGATGCGGCACATACCCTACCTCCGAATCGTGGTGGGTATGGCGCAAACACGGGTATCCACGATGTACATAACCTGGCCTGGAAACTGGCTGCTGTGCTATCGGGACAGTCTTCGGCAGAGCTTTTGGAGACGTATGATGCTGAAAGGAGACCCGTCGCACTGTTGAGACATGATCAGATCTTCGTTCGTGCGGATTACAAAGTTCATTTGCAGACGGCCACGCCTGCTGGAGAAAAGATTGACGACGACGCGATGGAGTTTGGGCAAATTTATGTGTCGAAGGGTATCAGCGGATCGAGTGCGTCCCTACCTCAAGCTATGAAGCCTGATGAATGGAAAGGTCAGTCAGGTACTCATTTGCCACACTTTTGGGTTGAAATGGATGGAGGGCGTCAGTCAAGCCTTGATCTTGTTGGTTCCAAATCATGGACTTTACTCTTCGCGTCTGGGGAATGGGCTGATGCGGTCTGTCAAGTCAATGAGATATCCAGTATTCCACTCAAAGGCGTTCAAGTTGGACAAGGTGTTCGAGTCGTTCCTCCTGATGATTTCCCCCCGTTATTTGGAGTTTCTGAAAATGGATGTGTCCTTGTCCGTCCAGATGGATACATAGCTTGGAGATTGGCTGACTTGCCTTCCGACTGTCATCAAGTGCTCGATGATATCTTATGTCAAGTCGCATTTCGAGCGGATGATTTTGCAAACTAGGAGGAAAGTGAACCAGTAGGAAATTTCTTCATGGAAATCTGACGTGAGCTGGTATATGTTACTTAGAGTGGATAAGTGACGCTTACTACTGTACAGAGTTTCTTTTCTCAATTTTACATTAGTTTGATCAATCTAGTTCAACTCCGCTTGCATTTGTTTCTGCAACACCACTCATATCATAAGTTTCCCATGGCTATATTCTCTGATCCTAAGACTACTAGTAATGAGCTAGTATCACACATGCATGTGTGAATTCTTTAACGTTATACTCCATTATACTCCGACTGTTCAACAGGATAGACTTTTCCCGGAAATATGTCGGGCGCAGGTACTAGGTTCAACGCATTCTCTATCTCGCTGAAGGTTACTTGCGTCCTCCATGGATCCCTGTTGATCATGTGTCTTGTACATCGGGAGGTTTCATGCGAATATCGGTCTAATTACAGTGCAACGTGCTTTGAGCCAGGTGTTCTTCTGCAGGTCCCCGGTGTTGTACTTAAGTGCCCTTTATATGTCAGTGGACAATAGCTGATGCCATGTATGAAGTCAGGATAAGCTGGATAGTACCAATATGGCATACAGTCTCCGGCAATTGTTCATGTTTCACTCAAGAGGCCTTCCCGAACTTCGATATTGGATTCTGTAGCACAGCATATCCGGCTTGGGCACTTATAGTACTTGGCTTTGGAACAGATTGGGTATAGCTCAAAACTGGGCACTCGGTCTCATATGTTGACGTCTTTCATAGCCCATTTGTACAGTCGCGTCACTTCTACATTTCCTATGAATCCAAGGGGAAGTGATGCTATCCATGTTGTGACTTATAGTAGTGCAACCTCGGTGGACCATCCCATCTTTGTTCGATATGGAAGTGGTCTCTCACTTCCTGCTATGGAAATCTCACTCTGTATCTCCTTTAATAAGACTATTTATACCAGATAGAGAGATATGGACTAGACACCGTATATCTATCTCATAACACACCTATCCAGATGTAGTAGATGGTAACCGTGTGTCACCGTTGCTATGGAAGTCCCCCACTAAGCAGTTGATGTGATCTCAAGGTGATCTCGCTTCCAAGGTAGACGGCACCTTCCGAATTCAGGTGATCGAGGCGACGCGTTGAGTTGTTTACCTTCTCTTGACTTTCTCTTTTACTTCTTTTCTTCTTTCTTCTTCACCCCTCTTGAACTTTCCAACCTCCCCATCCTCTTCCAACTTCTTGGTCTTTAAGACTTTTTCTTCTTTCACTGTACTCATTCAACCTTTGACTGCCCATCATGGCAAGCAATCAGCAGCTTGTCGGTACTACTGACCTCAATCTTATTGAGGCACCTGTGACCTGGCGTGCTTACTTGATCTGTGGCTTCGCAAGCTTTGGAGGTAAGATTTCTTCCTGTGAAACATCTTTCTTAATATGGCTGACACCTCTTCTTAGGTATCCTCTACGGCTATGACTCGGGCTACATCGGCGGTGTCCTGGGCATGGAGTACGTCAAGGAGCACTTCGGTGTCCCCCATGTCCCCAACAAAGATGATTCCTCCAAGTGGATCATTCCCAGCTCTCGCAAGTCCCTGATCACTTCAATCCTGTCTGCCGGTACTTTCTTCGGAGCTCTCCTCGGAGGCGCAGTTGCTGAGCGCATTGGTCGTCGCCTGACTATCATGATCTCTTGCTTGCTCTTCGCTATCGGTGTCGCTGTTCAGGTCGCCGCCACTTCCGTTGCTAGTCTCGTCGCTGGTCGTGTTGTTGCTGGTCTTGGTGTTGGCGGAGTCTCTGCCACTGTTATCCTCTACGTCTCTGAGATCGCCCCTCGTCGTGTTCGTGGTCTTCTGGTTTCCGTTTATCAATGGGCTATCACTCTCGGACTACTCATCTCCTCCGGCGTTGATCAAGGTTGTAAGGACATAGATGGCAGATCTTCTTACCGCATTCCGATTTCGATCCAGTTTGTCTGGGCTGCAATTCTCGCAGGTGGCCTTTTCCTTCTTCCGGAGTCCCCTCGCTACTACGTTCGATGTGGTCGTATGGATGATGCACTGCACTCACTGGAGCGAATCCGTGGCCAGTCCGGTTCCAATGTTGGTGTGCAGGCCGAGCTCGCGGAAATCAAGGCCAACTTTGAGTACGAGAAGCAGTTTGCTAGTACTTCGTGGTCCGACTGCTTGAAGGGTGGATTAACCCCCCAGGGAAACCTCCGTCGCGTTATCACTGGTGTTGCTCTCCAGATGTTCCAGCAGTGGACTGGTATCAACTTCATTTGTAAGTCTTTTACCCTATGGTGCACCAGTCTTAATATTCTATTCATTCCTAACCTTTCTAGTCTACTATGGCACTACTTTCTTCCAGGAGGTGGGCATGAGCAACCCATTCCTGATGTCGACCATCATGAACATCGTCAACGTCGTTAGCACCCCCGCCTCTTTCTACATGATTGAGAAGTTTGGCCGACGCAGCTTGCTCATTTACGGTGCTATTGTCATGACCATTTGCGAGTTCCTTGTTGCAATCGTGGGTGTCACAAAGGAAGGGACCCATGCTGCGTACGTACATGAACAAGATCCCTTAGGTCCCATACTAATCAATCATGTATACTCTAGGAGCATCTGCCTCATCGTTTTCACTTGCTTCTACATTGCCGCCTTCGCTACTACTTGGGGTCCCGCCGCCTGGGTAGTTATCGGTGAAATCTATCCTCTCCCAATCCGTGCTAAGGGTGTCGCCCTCGCAACTGCCTCGAACTGGTTCTGGAACTGTATCATTGCAGTTATTACCCCATACATGGTTGATGAGAAGGAGGCCAATTTGAAGGTCAAGGTCTTCTTTGTCTGGGGCAGCGCTCTGTTCCTGTGCATTATGTTTGCCTTCTTCTGCGTTCATGAGACCAAGGGTCTTAGTCTGGAGCAGGTAGACAAGATGCTTGAGGAGTCTACCCCCATGACTAGTGCCAAGTGGAAGCCTCACGACACCTTCGCACACGAAATGGGAATGACCAAGGCTGAGCCTACAATGAGCCATGAGGAACAGAAGTCTGTGAATGTGATGGAGCGTGACGCTGCTGCTGTCTAAGAATCGGACACCTCGTTTGAACAGCCTGGTGCGAATGCACAATACGGCTTACTTGATTGAATCACGGCTTTTTTTTCGATTTTCTGCGCTTATTTTATTTGGTTTTTCTAACCTAATGCTGCCGTGTACCACCTGAGAGACGAAGGAGTTTCAGGATGAATCTTACTGCTTTTTTGGTTGATTTTATGTCGAGTTCAATTCTGCTTTTACCAACTTTATTCACTCTTTTATTCTAGGAATTGACTCAATTTTTTTTCGATTGGATTTGAATGTGCTTTTGATTTTGCATGAAAGAATAGATCATGAGATTCTCCGTAGTGATATTTAGTAACTTTACAGAACAAGGGCCTGTCTACCCATACAAAACGTTGTTACAACAAGACGAGAGAAAGAGGATAATAAAGAAAAGTAAACGCCAATCCCATGCTCTGCCATAAAGCGCCGAAGTCCGAAAACATTGAAACCCACGGACATAGATTTTTGGTTTATTCCTCGTCGGAGGATGCGTGCTTGGACTTGCTCTTCTTCTTCTTTTTCTTCTCCTTGTGGTCGGCAGCATCCTCTCCATCGGCCTCCGCCTCGGCATCTCGCTTGCGCTTGGACTTTTCCTTCTTCTCCTTCTTCTTCTTCTTCTCTCCATCCACATCCTCCTCGGGGGCGATGAAATCCTTCTCGCGCTCGCGCATCTTCTCCTCCCGCTTGACGCGTTGTCGCTCGATGACCTCCTCCTTCTGCGCACGGTCCTTGGCCTCCTTGGACAAGAAGTATTCTCCAGACTCGATTTGCAGATCCACCTTGCTCTTCTCGGGCGCAGGGGGGAATGGCGTGTAAACCTTCTTGGACTTGTCGGTGACGACGTGAGGAACACGACGCTTGGAAAGCGTGCGCTTCTTAAAGTTGGGCAAGAATCGATCCCATGACTCGTTCGCCAGTGTCGGGTCCTTAGCAAGTTCGCGCTTAATCATCAACTCCTTGATGTGGTAGATGGGGTGAATATTCGCCATGCAGTCGTCGATGATTCGTCGCACCTCCTTCAATCCCTTGAACGGGCCCATGCAGGAGACTGTGTTACCCTGAACAAGAATGTAGGTGCTTGTGAGAAGTTCCAGAGCCTTGAGGGTTGAGCCATTGGGACCCAGGATACGCTGACGGCGTTTCACGAATCGGTCCTTGTTGCGCACTTGGCTACGGATCTTGATGATGTCACATGCCACGCCGTCGTCGAGGATCTTCATCGCCTGCATCACGGGAACGCTACGCGCGAGCAGCTTGATCAGGTCACGGGCTTTTAGGATCGCGGCTGGGTCGTAGGTCTTTCGGGTGGTTTTCACGGTCATGCTACCCTCGACCAAATCGAGGGTACAGGCGACGCCCTGCTTTTCCAGCGCCTTGGTGATTGTGGGCCATGCTTCCTTCAGGTAGACTTCACGGTATTTGGGGAACAGGGTCATGAACGAGGACTCCTCGACGAAGTTTCCGGCGACATTGTCTTCGGGCTTGAATTCTTCGATCTAGTTTGCGGGTTCACCTAGGTTAGCTATGTCTGTTGCGGGTTTGGTTTTTCGGAGTTGAAAGAAATGGAAATGATTTACCTTCCACTTGTCGATGTCCTCCGTATCCCACGCTTTTTCCTTGTTGTAAGTGGACGGCATGGTGGCTGTGACTTGAAAAAGAGGTGATGGGCTAGAAGAGCGGAATTGAAGCTCAAATCAACTTTTTTTTCCCGTCCCCGCCTTTCCCTAATCGGGTAATTCTTAATGCCTTACACTTTAGGTGTCTATATCCATAGATTTGCTTTTGATGTCAATTTTGCCTTGTCGCGTCCAAGACAAATGTAGTTTATTCTTTTACTAATAACCGGTACACGCCCTAAGCGCCACAATATTGATTTCTAAACGACCCCCTTTATATCAGATGTCATTTTCAGTCTCCCCTTTCGAGTCTATTCTTTTGAGACGGGCCACTGGGCACCAATACAGTTATGCTGCAGGACCAGCTGTAACTGGCTCGACGCAAAAGTCCATAGCCATTTGGATTATCCATTAATTCAACGTGGTGAGCTGTACTTCATGTCAGCATGAGACCGTTCATTGTCCCAATGCCCCTGAGTCCGGCCCCGTCATAGCCCCAAGAAGATCGTCTCGGCTAGCCCGTGCGTAGAAACCCAGCCGTCATGAGGGGATACGGAAGGAAAGGGTCAAGGACGGGGCATATTTCGATCTCGACCAGTTCTCGTTTTCTGTCAAAGTTGGAACAGGATTATGCATTGTCGCGCTGGATCCAGTGTTGGCTCCTCTGGCTCCGTTGAGGGCATTGCGGAACACATTCTAATAGGGTGCTGAGACCCGGCCCAACGCGCCGGGTAATGCGTCTCCTAAATAGGAGAATAGCAACGGGTGCCAGGGGGCCCGAGCTCACTTGGGTATCTCCATCAAGGCGCCCATCCTTAGCCGCAATTCATCAATTCTGGGGTGCTGTTTTCTTTGGGGTATCTGGAAGCCCAGAGCGTATAAATTGGGGATTGTTGATGGGGTGTTCATTGAATATAGTCAGAGTCATTCGGGGCTTGACTTGTTCCCAAGGTTGTTAGTGTTAGAATAGAATCAACGTGAAGTCGCCAGTATCGTAGTCTGTTGTAGGCTCAGGGTGTAAAGGGTAGAGGGAGTCGAGGCGTTAGTAATAGGGAGATTTTTGGGGATCTCTTCAAGTCCATCTCCTTAATCTCGAATTCTCACAGCACATAAAACGACAATTGGCGAAATTAGTAGGGATCAAGGAAGGGGAGAATGTGCACAGTCCTAAGTCAAGGCGCTCCATGCGCAATTGGAAGCTCATCTTCGGTTCTTGCCTTCCCGGTAGTTTGGGTCAACGTCCCCCCTCTTTCACTTTTCCACAGGTTGCTCCTTTTTCAACTTTCAATCCATCTTTCCGCGATCAAATGTGTCGGCTTGATCACATGTTATGGCTGGGGACGAGTGTGGGATGCCTTGTGGGTTTGTCGAGATGGTATGGTCGGATCGAAACCTCCATTCAGCCTCAAATCAACAAACAGCCATGTTAGGGAGCACGGTGCTACATGGCTTCAATGACTTTCATCCAATCCCCAGTCAGACACTCTTCTAATCACAGTATGGGAAAAGACAAATGCTTCTGATTGGTGAACTTAGGGCCACTCGGGACAACATTAGCGCAGTTTCTCGACCATTCTCGATTTGCTTCGTGATCCTCCCGATCCGCTCAGAGCTCCGATCCGCAATGACAATCTAAACCGCACACCAGCTCTTCTATCCCACCATATCAGGGTTTGTGTTGGAGTTGAATACGTTTCTGTCGCCTGTGTGCGCGTACTACAGTCGTCTAGTACTATCAGTCAGGTCACCTCTCCACCTCCTCCTTGTGCGACCATACACTCGGGTCTCAAAGTCGACACTTCGGCGCATTTCCCGCGGGGCTTGGAAGTGAGCAGGATATCTATTGATAGGAGGGAAATCACAAGAAGAATACAAATGGTTTAATGTGATCTCAATATGATGAGGAGAAATTCGTTCAACTGACCGTCTTTGGCTAATTCGACATGGATGTGCGTCTTGAAAATGCTTCAAAATGCAATGTACTATCTCGAATAATTTCGCTACCAGATGTCATAAGTGTGCGAACAACCTGTTCAAATGCCCCGAAAGTTTCGAGGTCAGCGCATGCCAGTGCCTGACCGGTCTGATCCAATCCTCATGACGAAGGCTTTCGGCCAATACAAACATATCTGATCTTGTCAACATCGATCAAAGCACCCATTCCAATAGCGGGTACGTACAGTGGAAAATATGCCTTGAGGGAGTGATCTCTGGCTTCTCGCTGGGCGCGCTGTATCAATGACTGAAAATTCGCTGGCGGCATGTGTAACCGCTGAGTGAGGGGATAAAGTGTCAGGGATTCAAGGAGTCGCTGGATATTGTCACTGTTAGACTGCCCGATGGATCGCATTCTTGCATCTGTCTCATGTTAGATCCCATCCGCTTGGCTTGCTGTCGGTTACCAACCAGTCGACCACGCCGATAATGGCAAGGGCATCATCGTTACATCCACCTCTTCGAACCCTGCCTCTGTGAGCAAGGTTCGTAGCTTTGACCCGATACGAAGATCTTTCCTATCCTCCAAGGCACGCATGTATTGCTTGCTCCATTTTCTCAGAGCATGCTCGTCGGTGATTGCACCGTTGTCGGACTGAACGTTGTAATAAATTTCGATCATCTGGACCCATCCTCCCGGCTTCAGTACTCTTCAATACAGAATAGCAAGGAGTTAGCATGGAGGCTATTCTGCAAAAAAGTCGTTGCCGCGTCGGGAAACTCCTGACGCAACTTTGACGACGACTGGGGTTGTTCGCACCTGAAGATATCGCGGGTGAAAGACGGCCATCGAGTACGGTGGAGACCGGTCGCAAGGAGTCGAGAGTGGACGAGATCAAAGTGGTTTGAAGGAAATGTGAATGTTCGGTTTAAGTCGTCGACCTGCATCGGGGTTCGTTAGCGACCGTCAGCCCGTTGAACCATTCACCCTGGCGTGAGCATTGGTATGCTGTCCTAAAATGAGCTATTCATCTAAAAGCAACGTTGGAGAACGTCTCAACTGACTGTGTTGTCAAGCCAGTGACCAAGATTGAAGAAAATGGAAACCACTTGCCTGGAGCCAGAGATTCTCTGGAACATCATCTGGGCTCATGTGCGGGGCAATGTCTACGCCAATGACCTGGCCACAACAAAGGTTAGGCAACTCATTTATAGACAGTGATCTCGAAAACAAACTCACTTCACAACTCGGATGCTGCTCAGCAACATCCACAGCCCAAGATGCGGAGCCATGGCCACAGTCCAGCACTCTTCGCAGTCTACGAATAGGAGGAAATATTAGCCGGTCGTCAAAAATCTTCTGAAAGATTTGCTGCTGGTCATCCAGTCGTTGTGCTTCTTCCTTCTCGATATGTCAGTGGAAAGGAATCGTGCGAAGAGAAACAATCATCTCACGTCGTCGATTGGCTCAAAATATGTACGGTGGTCGATCGAGTATTTCTGATACTCGCGGCCCTGTACTGTGATGGTATCCAGAAATTCTCGATCTAGCTCTACAGTTTGTGAGTCAGGGTTCCTTTCAAGTCAAGGATTCATGTGTCAGCATTGATGGGACATTCCAAGGTTGGATTGAGAGAGGGAACAAGTGGAAGGAAAAGGCAGTTTCAGTACGTCATTTTAACCCTGAGTCCTTCTCTCCTGAATGCCGTTCACAGAAAAGACCAATTTCGGCCGGTATATGGAATGTGTATTGACTGATTCTGTGGAACAGTGGGGATAAATTCTCCGTGTCAAGGGTCACGTCAACTAGTAACCCCAAAAAGGAATGAGGAAATCAAAGCGTTGCTGCTGCAATTTTCATCGATGCGATCGGGTGCCACTTGGGTGGAAAGGATGTTTGGCGGCAACGGTACACTCGGACTGGATGGCGGCTCGAGGATCATTCAGACGCTTCTTCGGCGGCTGTTAACGGGCTGTGTGAGGGGCTCAGTCTCATACAAGGTACGTACTAAACAAGCGTACGAATGACAGGAGGGAGAACCAGTCCACTCAATCCAACGAATACAATGCCCTGTCGGCACCGATCCTTTTCCGATGTCAAAAAATCTTCAATGATGATCTTCAGTTAAGCTTCAATTATTCCGTATTGTTGCGTTAAGATGGGGGCCCTTTTCTGTTGAACTTTGCTTCAAATACGCCCAATTTAACGTGGCCTTCTTAGTCTCCCTCCGAAATGTTCCTATGATCTAAGAACCCTCGGCGAACTCCCTGCTCAGGTGGCCAGCTATCCTGAATAAACACCAAACTACTTGTCAATATAGATATGTGTGACGAACACCTTTTTTTACTCCCGAGGGGCTGGGTCGTATATCGATTCCAACGGGCAAGAAAGAGCAAAAATGGCGGGTCGGTCCAGTTACCGAAGAATGGTTCACAACGTCGGCAGGCTCCAGGGAAGTACCAAGTATCAGGATAGAGTCGGCCCCGTTCTGTTGCTTAAGGCGAAGCTAATGAACCTTGGGACTAGGCAGTGCCGTCAGCTAATGCACCGTTCGGTGTATCGCATATGACCTACTTTACCTCGAGGGTCCAAGAGCGCCCGACAGAGTGGATCAAATGAAATTCAGTCCTGTCGGTACCACAGCACGTCCCCGGTCCCGTCATAATGCATACAGAGTATCTCTTGTGGCTAAACATGACTGGAGGTTCGAAGAGATCCAGCGGCTGAGGCGCCAGATTAAAGAAAACCAAGCAAATTCGGCATTTGACTACTTTCTCAGGAGAGGACGTATCTTTTCCCCCTCTCCACATTACCAATCTACATACGCACCTAAGACGAAGATGATGTAACGGAGACTTGGCTAAGGACCCAGCAGACCCAAAAAGGTAAAGGAAAAGAGAAAAACAAAAACAAAAACAAAAGGTTTGAAATTCTTTACCCATATCAGATGGGAATCGGAAGCGTTAAGATTCCGCTGCCACAAGGCAAAGGCCCGAAGCGAGCGTGCGTGAGAATGTGAGAGAGGAAGAAACATTTGAAACAAGTGGAATTCATAGATCGTGGGAATGGGGTGAAGAAATGAGGTAGATGAGCCAAAAAAAAAAAAAAAGTCTGCAGAAATCAGTATTGGAATCCGAACCAGCCCTTGCTGGACGCAGGCCTAAAGCCCTGCATTCTACGGAATCCAGAGGAGCGGGAATGGATCTTCGTAAGTTCCCGCTGTCAGTCAAACCAGAAAGCACCAATTGGCCCAGGAGTTCGGTGACAGGTTTCCAAGACCATAAAATGTTTCGCACGCAGAAGCGAGACCGAAGTGCCTCCGATATTGGCGACCAATCTGCATGCAGTGCTGCGGACGCTAAGTGGCCCTCTCAGCTGGACACGATGGCAAACTTCCCCCCTCCTCAAAACTGGAAGTGGGGTTGACCGGGTCACGATCAGCAACATCCTCGTTGGATGCCCTTCCCTCGGGACTGTTCTGGTGGATTGATTCATTTCCGTCATCTTCACCGCTTGTCTTGACTATGACCGGGGTTTGATTTAAGACAACTGAATGTGAGCTGACTTGAATTTGCAGATTCACTACAGAGGACGGAGTACAGGGATGTTGAGCTACTGAGGGGCTACTAATGCAGCACCGAATACATGCAAGAACTCGTCATTCTTGTCTACATCTCTCTTCTTTTATCTCTCTTTTCCTCTATGCCATAGAGGGATCGGAATGCAGAATTGAAGGCAAACTGAAGCGGAGAAGACATCCATCCCGAGAACCCAGGCTCCCGTGGAGACTTGTGGATTCTTTTCCTTGGTGTCCACATCGATGTTCCTTTTTCCCAAACCACCGGGAGCCATGACCAAACCTCCTTTGTCTTTTATCCCAGGTAATCGGCAGACATCGTGTACTGTACTCCATGTAACGGAGTTCATTGACTCATGAATCTAGTCAATTCTCCGATTCGGAAACCCAGCAACTTAATGTTTCGGTTCTGGGTTCCACCACCATGACAAATTCGGTATGATGATCTGATATTAACTAATATATGACAAGAAAAAATCAAACCAGCCCCTCCAGGATGAGTTCCTCAATGACGACACTGGATCCTATACGTCTGGCCTTTGAATGTCAAAACTGCAGCAGGATTGAAGCGTCTCCATTCAGAATGAAGGGTGATGATGTGGCCCTGGCCCTTTTTTTTAGGTTCGCAAGTGCATACGCCCCCAACCGTGCCATGTGCTCTTCCTGAGTGTCGGGTTTCTTTATTTATGAGTTCTTCACCTTGCTTTTTTCATCCTTCTCCATTCCCGAACTGTGGAATGTTATGTGTCATTTCCCACTTGAAACGGACACCCGCTGTATTATTTGACTAACACCGAATTGGTATGTTCATGCATGTATGGGGCAGGGAGGGACGGCCCCCTCCCGAAAGGGGGGAGCATAGCATCCAATTTGTCGGGTCCGCAGGGATAGGTGTGCTTTTTGGGTCATGTCCGGGGTTACTGTAAGTTACTATGGGTTACTGTGTACAGTACTGTGAGTTTACTGTGAGGCCGTTGGGTCTAATCCCAGCGCCATGGTTCGACTCTCGGGTAACCAGGCCCTCATCTTCGGGGGCGACCAGCGGCTAGCTCCGTTAGCGTCATCTCCTCATATCCTCAATTACACGGAGTATACGGAGTATAGTCACATCTGGTATGTGTTGTCTGTGCAGCGTGGTCTCCATGATCCCTAACTCTCCACTTTAATGCCCCTCTAATAAACTTGCTTTTTCCCACTCTTATCCTCAACATTTGAAGTGTGCCTTCCAAGGTTCCTATTATCTCAATCACCCCCACGTTCAGATCTATTTATAATATCCCAATGTCATCTTCGTATCTCCGTATTAAGGACCATTCAATATCTGACTGATCCCAAATCCTCGCCACTAGAGATCAAACTAAACCAACATTGAAGTGAAATTTCGAGATTTCAGACCCGACAGTAAGGATCAAACAGTGGAGCGGGAAAGGATCCCTCTAGGGCTTCTCGAAAATCTCAATTTTTCCACAATTCCCAGCACACCGGCTCGTTCTTTACAATCTAGGAAAAGGGAGAGAGAGAGACAAAAAAGGGGGTGGAGCCCACATGAGTTCCACCAACGGAGTACATGTAACTGGGATTTAATCCAATCCATCACTGCCACATATGTCCATAGGAATACTCATACAAATCATAGTAATCAAGAATTCAATTCTGAGTGGAAAATTGTTATTTTCTTAGCGTTCCGTTACCTCGGGTCTAAGCCCCCCTCATTCAACCCACTAGAGTGGGCTGGAGCCGATCTTCTGTCGTATCGAGCAGGTGATGTGTTGATTTTTTCTTTCTTTCCTGACCTCCGATTTTTCATTTTCCATTCTTTTTCAAATGTTGGCCAGGCTCCACTGCTTGTTACTCCGTTCGAGTTCTACTGAATTCGGAGTACTCCGTACGCGGTTGAATATATGAACTTGAAGCGGCAGGCGGATGCAAGGATGAACCGATGAACCGCCTTATCCTTGTTTTCATTTACGCCTGGTCGGCTACTCCGTATTCTCCGAGCTACTGCAGACTACTACATACTACCCACATGCGCACTAACCATACTACATGACAATCCATTGTTTTGATGATGATTCAATCTTTTATGAGATCTTCTATCCATGCATTTGGATATTTAAAGCAGCATCTTGAACTCGAACACCAGGTCCACCGCTGAACGCCTTGGAAGCGGGGTTTCCAATCTCAGGCTCCAGGGCTCTAGCTTGAAGAAATAAATTACCACTGGCATTTTCATCTTCAAATGTTACAGTGCGCATGACCGGAGGATATATTCTCGGCTAGTGCCTATCTTTCCACCACCAGGGCAGCCTCCCGAGGTCTGAGCCTTCAAGTTGGAACTTGAACTTGAACCGTGACATCAATTTAAAAAATTGGAGACTCATCTCGGTGAGCATTTGAATACGAGGGGCACTCGCCTTACCTACTCCAAATACGTATAAATTTATCATAGATTTCCAAGGCTTGTGACCCCAAATTGCGGATCATAACTTGGAATCACTGCCAGTGCCAGCCGTACTACTATATACTCTAGGGTTATCCACGGATGTCCAGGAGTACTACTACAACCTTGGAACATTTGAACTTGAAATAGTATGTAGTAGCCACCTGGGTACAGCCCACTGCACATGTACACGATTACACAGACGCGTACCTACCTGCCCAGGTGCATGTGCACCTGGGCATCATGGGTGTGTGGTTATGTAATACTATTTTTTGACCCTCTATGAGTTCACCCGTGGACATATTACGGAGTAAACATACATTCAACATTCGAAGACTGTTCTTTAATCCGATCTAGTACATCATAAATTAAGTACTGTACTGTGTACATTAGTTCGAAGGATTACGTCCTCAAATGCACACCTGGGCAGATGCATACATATACCTCGGATGAACGTGGGGTCACTGCGTGAGTGCGTCGAGTTGCCACGTCCGAGGTATAGTATGAACACCCCGTCCTTGCGGGTCAACATGCTCAAGTGGGCCAGAACCCAGTGTTCTGGGTCAATGTGAGTTTTATTGTGCATTCTTAGCTCATTCTAGTCCCGCTTGGTTACACGCTGAAAGGTACGACGTATGTAACGTGCAATCTTGCGAGTGGGTCCCGTGGCTTGGAGATTTTGATATTCCAAATGTTGCATACTAGGTAGTAATGCCGCGGCATTATAGAGCATACCCACTGGAAGGTGGCTTGGTGTTTGATTACATTATGATATAGTTTTATTAAAAGGATTCATTGCGACTTCTGTTAGTAGTAGGATACTTACTGTGATTTCAACCTTGGAAAATTGAACATGGTGGATTATTATTGATCGTGTTCAGTCGAGAGTTTTAGGTGAAAGTAACCAAGTGTCATTAAATAGGAGAGTGGTTTAATCTCAGATTGGAGGGGTCATGAAGGCTCCAGGGCTAGATGTGTTCAAGACCTCAAGTTGTGGCTGTACTAGGCATTTTGTGGACGAGTATTTCAAATTATGATCAGGCGGGGCATTAGCACTAGAAACAAATATTTAAAAGCATGGTTCTAAAAGAGGTAGATAGGTTCAAATGGACTCGTGGAAGGCCTGTAGTTGGGGATGTTTACATGGAGTGAACGCCACATGCATGGACATAAACAACCTTGGAATAAAGGAAACGAGGATCCTATATAGTTTAGTTGAGGGGAAGAAAAGTAACAACTCAGCCCGGCTGGCCCAGTTAGGGACCGCCAGCGGTCTCTGATTTCCAAGAGAGACAGAGGCATTGATCAGGTCGGTCTGGCCCTGGTCGATGGCTGAGTTGACACCAGAGGGCGGGCGGGTATCCAGCTTCGGCTGGGGACAATTCTTTTTTTAAATTTTTAATCTTTTTACCTAAAATACTTTCAGGCTTGCTTTTTTTATTTGTCTTTTCAGAAATCCAAAATAACGATAAATGAGTGAGATATGGAGCGTATTGTGGTGGTGCTGGGTGTATCAAGTGAGGCTATTCGCAGCATCGCACCTCGCGCATCGATGCGCACCTAATTCGAAGGTCCCCCGTTCAATCCCAGCTCTCATCGTTTTATTTCAGGGATTCTTTCAATTGACTTAATTACTCTTGGCTTGTATGTACCGCACTGATTAATTCAACAGACTTGTTTTCTTGTATGGTTCTGGTTAGACATTCGTGATCATGAAGACTTATTGATATCTAGCAAAGGCTTTGAATATTAAGGCGGGTACCTGAGCTAGCTTGAACAGTGACGCTTTTCAATTAATTATTGAGAATGAGTGAAATCTTCCCAATGTTGTCGACATTTGTTTCTTACATGCGTAGCCATGATGCATGCCGAGATCGAGTACCTGGCCAGGCAAAACACATCCAATCTAGAATTGTTCCTTGATTGAGGAGAGTAGAAAATATCCCCGAATAAAAATACAGTTCAACGATAATAAAGCACTTTGCCAGTCTTATCCTCGTGAAATAAACATTAGAGATATCCCTTGACGAAATCGACCTGATCGAATCCACAATTACCGCACATCCTCTCGTCCCGTCGTGAATTTGATACTCGCCGCTAGGATTTGCATGAAAGTATCAATTTCTGCCTCATTTCGAGGCGCATAGATGAGCAGGAACTCGACCGGGATATCCGGTTTCGTCCCAAGACTTAACCACGACACAGCCGATGTACCCGAGAAACCATGTCGTTGACCCCAACCTGCCTCGATGACTTTTTTGCCTGCAGATTGTCAGAAAGACCTGATTCGCATAATGGTACTCTTATGAGAAACTTACAATCCGCAGGTGATAAACAGAAATGCGCTGAGTGGTCGCCGCCACAATGGATATGTGCCAGTTCACCATCTGTCTGCGTTGCGGTTCCAAAGGCGGGTATGTGATCAGCGAGGAAGAGGGCATCAGCATGTGCCTCTTGACGTGAGCGTGCCCATTTGACTAGATGGTGGTTTCGGAAACCGAAAGCCCTGAATGCTGCCTCCAATTTCTGTATGCGACAATTCCAAGTTAGAATGCGACAACTCCATAGTCTTTCACACCCAAATCCAGATAAAAGATCCAGAAAAAACCCATCTAAAATCAGCAAAACTCACATCTCGAATTTCCTCCTCTGGTAATTGAGTCAATTGTCTCTGAGGTGCAACATGCGGTCCCACTACCGGTCGATCTGCGATCGGCCTCGCTTGCTCTGGCGTAAGATTCAAGTACCCTTCTCCACCGGCATCATGTCCCTCAAGCGCATCAACGCGCTGTGTATAAACCTCCGTGTCGAGCATCTCGCTCATAAAAGGCTGCAAAATTGTGCGCACGATGACCCAGCCAAATACATTGCCCGGAGGGCCGCCGGGTCCGTATGACATGTAGGTTTCATAGTCGCGGTAAAGAACTGGGAACACGAGTGAGGTACCGACAACGGCGGTTGTGCCTAGTACAACAGCTAGGCGCTCATGCTTGCTTTGTGGGAGGCGAATAGGGATTTTTGGTAGAGATGGGAGGTGTTTTGTGATTTGGTCGATGTAAGACATTTTTTTTTCTTTGTCGGAATAATCTCCGAGTCTCCGGGTTGAGGATTCAATGTTCCAAAATGGGGCTGAATCCGGGGTTGAGTTGGTATAGATTCACGATGTGGGGTGTGATGGAGAAGTGGATGAGTGGACGAGTGGAAGATCCAGGGGTTGAGCTGAAGTTCGGGCAAGAGATTTCAACATTTGCAGAAGTGATGACGAGATGCGAGGAGCGCACCACTTATATACGGCGGGGTCATGTAGTAGCTAAGGATCCGAGTTGTAGCGGGCCTAATGGGCCTAAGCTAGTGCTAGTGAGTCAAGGCTATCAACTGACCGACTTACATGGTTCAAGCTGTGGGTTAGTTTGAACTCGGCTACATGTGAATTATCGGATATCTACGGGAATATTATATACCTAGTACTAGTAGGGAAACATGAGTTAAATCGTTCATCTTCTCGTAAGGGTCTTCCATTCTCTAATTTTGGAAGCTTCTATTCTCATCACGGAGATCCACTATGGGCCCCACATCCCTTGAGACATCAATGATCAGTCATATCACTATCCTGCGGCTAAATATGGCCTGATAGGTACATGGGGACGGTAATATCGCGGAGCCATTCGGGTCAGTTCCGGGATATGGATATCATCTGCTTAAATGCTGAGACGCTGATGGCAAATATGAGTACAAATCACCAATTGTGGTGTTTTTGACTGCTGTATGAGAGAGAATAATATGAAAGCAAGGCTGCAAATATGCGATGTCGTCATTTCTCAATCTTCTTTGCTGATCGAGCTGAGGGAGTGTGCGAGCTTCAGCAGAACAACACTCTCAGTGGCAGCGAAGTAATTCAAGCTATAGTTTTGGGATCATCAGCAAATCTGTCTGTGGAGTGACTTTACTCAATGAAACTAACCTGTCCATTAGAATCCGGAGGTGGCGGTTGAAATGATCCTCATATCGCTTCAAAGTGTCTTCGAGCTTCCCGATTCGGGTGGGATCGTAGGCTCGAGCGTCGCCATCTGGAGCCTTGTCCCCGGACAGATCGGGGTCTGCAGAAGCCAAGGCTCGTGTAAGGGATGCAGCAGTCCACGATGCGAACATAGTGCAACAAGTCATCAACTTCGAATGAATCTAAAATAAAGCAATTAGTATCAAGGTAGAAAAAAAATATTGCAAAGTGTCGCTTACCTTTAGTAACTTGGCCTGTGTAAGCATACACTCTTTCAAACAAGTATCCAGGAAATCCACATGATCCTGCATCAGCTCATCAACTGTCCGGTTCACTTGCTTTGTGCCGTTCACCGTAACTTCTGACCCATCGGCATCGGCTCCATTAACCCGATCCATTAAGCCAACCCAGTTGGGCTCAATCACCTCGGCTGTACAAAAGTACAAGAGTTGCTGAACAAATACAAGCATTTTGGCTCGCAGGTTCCACGCCCGCCGTTTCCACATCTCGAGTCGTCTATCAGAAGATTTGTGCCGCCAGCTGGCCAACTTATTTTGATCTGCCCAGGAGGTCACGAGTAATGTTTCCAGATGGCGCAAAGACAGAAGATGTCGGAAAATCAATTGATAGCGCAGCACGGTTTTCCGACTGATGACCAGAGAAAGTGGGAATGGCACCGTGTAGTCCAGCTCCAGTGCATCGAATCCAACAATGTCTTTTTCTTCATCCGCCGCCTGTGTAGAGGCCTGCTGCCTCTCAAATGCTGCCTCCGGGTGATCTTGGTCAATTCCAGAGACGCTAACAACTTGCATCAGCCACCTGGTGAGACCAATCTTGTTCATCCGGACCTTGACGTCCTCCTTGAAAGGATCATGAGCAGCGATACTTCCTGGTTGACGAAGTACAATGTCAAGGAGTGATTGAAGTTTTCCCTCATTGACAGCCCTAGCAGGCTTGCGCAGTTCAGATGCACTAAGTTCAAGGAAAGATGAAAAGAAATCGGAGCGATCCAGGAAAAAGTAGTGTTTGAGAGAGCGGAATCGGGTCGTCAGGGAGTTTTTCGTAAGGAGGAGGTTCAGTAATGAAGCATTGGCGTAGGTGTAGGCGGCATTGACGTTGTCCAAGAACCGAGGATCATCGAGTGTTTTGGGCACATCCTTGACGGCTTTGCTAATATCAACCCCACCACATTCTCGTACCACATTCAGGTATTTGCCTGCAAGCAATACCTTATCTCGAACACTGTCAAGTTGTGGTGGGACCTCGTCATTACGAATTGTATAACGTTTCTCCCAATACTCGTCGGTATAGTCTTCTTCGAGCTTCTCCCGCTTGATCCATTTCTGCTCCTTGATCAGAAATTCTCCATGAGGGTCTTTGATGCCACCATGATGAAGCCATTCATTCAACATGTTCATGTAAGGTTTGCTAGTTTCGCGCAGCAATGACTGAACTAAACTCTTGGTAGTAGGATCGCCAGAAAATGTCGCTAAGCGCTCGGTGAGCAACCGGAGAACATTGCCGCCTTTGCAGATCTTCTTGCTCGCCATCGCACCAGGCACCAGGTCGCCACCTTCCTTAAGTTGTTCGAGAATGTTATCGACATCGTCAAAATCATCAATCGACTCATCTAGATCCGGGTCCTCCAGAAGGCCATTACGTCGGAGTAACTCCTGACCCAAAGAGTATAGTTGTGCAAGGCATTGACCCGTTGACATTGTGTGGAGGTGGAGTTGATGTAGAGTGAAAGTGGGATTGTTCAGCAGCTGGCCTTCGAGTTGTGCGATGAGGATCAAGTAGTCCTTGAGTATCTTGCGAATAGATGCGCAAAGCGCATGGCTAACTGCGCCATACTCAGCACGACTTTGGATCTCCACAAACGCTTCCATTGCACTGTAATGCGTTGCCATTTTCAACATTGATTGTGTAAGATCTCGCAGAGTCGGATCAAGACCAGGGGCCAATTGATAAACGGGACCAGTCAAGCGGTCTTTCTCAACTGATGGGTCATAGGAGCTGTGGTAGTGGATGTATTGGCCTTCGAACCCCATGAAAACAAACAGTAAATCCTCCAGAACCGCTTTTTCCTGGTCGTCGGGTGAAAGATCTCGAAAAGGCGGAGGGCATAGTGATTGCGGAACTGTTGTAGCTGATGGAGGAACAGAGACACGACAGGCGAGGGGGGCAGTGGAGTGAGGAATCAATGATGCTTGTGGATCCCATGGTGCTATAGCGGATTCCATCTATTAGCCCTTGTTACAGGCGCAACGCGGGAAGAACATGCGACGCGATACACATTCCATGAAAGAAACTCACCTGCAGCTTCATCTTTTTCTCGTCGTCGACCACCGGGGCTTGCGCCGTCTAGTTGACTGGGATAGTTGGGGCGAGACTTATCGCGATCACTGCGACTAGTCGCATTAGATGACTCCTTGACGGGATTCCTCCGCACCGACCTCTCTCTGGTTGTAACTGTAGATCGTTCGTTTCGCTTCTCTGACATATTCCTCTGATCCCTAGACAATCTGTGCTTCTGACTCGCGGTGCTGGAGCGCAAATTGTCCATGTTGTCGTGTAGCGGCGATGCGCCGCGAGGCCCAGCCTCGACGCGATTGGAGACGACGCGGGGTCGTGGAGCGTTCATGTAGCTGACACGGTCATTGACGGACATAGTCCCAACAGGGAGCAGAACGTGGCCCTAAGCCTGAACGACCTAGGTCGGAGTAGTAGTAAATCTAGGGATCCTCGATTAATTAGAAGCAATTGCGATCATTCAAGATGCAAACAAACCCGTGGAAACTCCACTTCGCAACCCTTGGGCAGCGTTGGTGCCTTGTCGCCTTAGAGATTAGGTGTTTACAAGGTGTCCACCAGGCACTGATGACTTGCGTAGAGCTTCCGCCTCACTTGAGCTCCGTTGCTCCCCCATCAATCCCTCCATCCTTGATACCCTCTCTTCTCTATATTCTACCTTTTCTTTTTTGATCTTTTGAGTTCGCCCGTGAACCTACATCCTTCAATATGTTCATTGCCCGTTCTGAATATGGTAAGCTCCATCACCCTGGTACCAACACGGCGACATCACTAACAGCTTCGGAATAGACCGTGGAATCAAGTACGCATCCTGAATAGAACCCAGCGAGATCTCCAATCCAAAGTCTTTTGTCTAACAATGATGCGTCAAACAGCACCTTCTCCCCCGAAGGTCGTCTATTCCAAGTCGAATACTCCCTCGAAGCTATCAAGCTAGGTTCAACAGCGATCGGTGTACGTCTACCTCTTCCATTACGAGACAACTCGGCATCCCATGGATTCCCTGGAAATTCTCTGTTCATCTTGTCTTGGGGATAATCTTTTATCGACCTTTCCACTGATATAACCCAGGTCGCAACATCGGAAGGTGTCATCCTTGGTGTCGAGAAGCGAGTCACATCCACCCTGCTCGAAGCATCATCCGTCGAGAAGATCGTCGAGATCGATCAGCACATCGGCTGTGCCATGTCCGGCCTGCAGGCTGATGCCCGTAACCTTGTTGAGCACGCCCGTGTCGAATGTCAGAACCACGCTTTCCACTACGCCGAGCCGCTGCGCGTCGAGAGTACCACACAAGCCATTTGCGACTTGGCCCTTCGATTCGGAGAGAGCGGCGATGATGAGGAGAGTGTAATGTCCAGACCCTTTGGTGTCGCATTGTTAATTGCTGGTTATGATGAGGATGGCCCTCAGCTGTATGTGACCTGAATTTCCTCCCCGCTTCCATGGTGGACGTGCCAGTGACTAATCATGTTTTCTTTTCCTGCAACAGATATCACGCTGAGCCCTCGGGTACATTCTATCGGTACGATGCGAAGGCTATCGGTTCTGGAAGCGAGGGTGCGCAGGCGGAGCTGCAGAATGAATACCACCGTTCTTTGACTCTTGCCGAGGCCGAGACGCTGGTTCTGAAGACACTGAAGCAGGTTATGGAAGAGAAGCTGGATGCCAAGAATGTGCAGCTGGCTAGCGTTACTAAGGACAAGGGATTCCGCATCTACAATGATGAGGAGATGGGCCGGGCTGTGGCACAGCTGGGTGGAAACCAATAGAGGATTTAGTATCTAAGTATGGAAAGTTAGGCTGAACGGAGCTCGATGAGCATCATTATGTTGGCATTTGAACCTATTACGTAGAGCAGACAAAATTATGCCTACATCCTTGGATAAAACGTTACATATATAAGCACTAGATTCTAATGCGCGCTGGCATCATGATATACTGTGGCTCGGAGTAGTACCTAGGTAGATCCGGGATAACGCAGAACATTGAATCTCGTAACTTAACTTGAACCTGGAGCAACTTGAAGACTTCTTATGGATGAGTGAGGTACTAGGTAGTAGACGCACCTGGGCACCGACATGGATGTCACAGCTAGTAGAGAACCTTGGAAGTACTTGAAACTTCACCAGTTGACCGAATTCTCACTAATCAACTGGTTGAGCTCAATGTGATTCCACTGGCAGCCACTGGGAGGGCATGGAGGATATCACGTACATAAACACCTCATAGATAGCTATATGTACTAGTAGAAATGGAATTCAAGGGACCACTGGAATCATAATACTACTACATAATGCTTACTTGCAGATGAGCTCTATTAATGTGCAGTGATCATTCAAGTTGGCCACGCCGTTGAGAAATGTGAGCATGTCACTAGTCTCAATCGTTCAAGTTGGCCCACTTCAGGGCTAGAGATTACAGGGCGGGTCCAGATATCCGATATGTTTCGGATGATGCTTAATATCTCTGAAGTGCTTCAACTTGAAGTGCTTGATTTAGTAAAAATCATGTAAGCTCAAGTCATAGTTGAGTCTCCTGAGTTCGATGGCCCATTTACGAGAATGTACCACACCTCGTTTTCAAGTTGGGATCATGCTGTACAACCCTCCACCAGGACAGCGTTGACTGCATGATTCCTGACCCTGTTCCACTCTCTATCATTGGTTCTGGACCCTTCTTCAATCCAAAAAGGAGCAATCTAAGCAAGCCACTTTCGTTGGGGGACAAGCCTCCTGTCAGATTGCACCCGGCTGAATGATTAAATGTGGAACAGGGGGGCATTCCCCCCTGAAGATAATCAGCCCCATATAACCATGAAAACTTTTCTTCACAGGAAAACATGTCAATGTGGTTGATCGCGGGTGATCTACGATAGCTCGGCAGTGATAGCCCTGTGGAGTTAAATCGGATCGGATCCAGAACCTCGGCCATTTCTCCCTCCTTTTTCTTTTTCTTTCACTTCGATTCATGTGGCCCCGCCATGTCTACAATCAAGGCTTGCAATTTCGCACAACAGGTTTGATTACTCGCCATGGCAGACGAGCAAGATCTCGGTGAGACTCGTTCCGCGGAGCCGAAGAGCCAAGCGCCCCGCAGACTCCCAAAGAGGCGCACCAAAACAGGCTGTCTGAGTAAGTATGACCCAAATCCAAGGACAGATCCCTACTAACTCACTAATATAGCTTGTCGAAAACGACGCATTAAATGTGGCGAAGAAAAACCTATATGTAGTAATTGCGTGAAGTCAAAGCGCATCTGCGAAGGCTATGCCCAGCGAGTGGTTTTCAAGAACCCGCTGGGGATTCTGGGACCCTATGGTCCACCCCAGGTTCTTGATCCACAGATGATGCACCAGCCGCAACGAGTCGCGCTGTATAATGATTATAATTCTCTACCGCCTCAACAGGCGGCGGCGGCGGCGCAGCATCCTATGCTAGCTCCGCGACTGACAGAGCCCGTACCGCCTGGATATCCATATCATGATGTTGCGCCAAATGCTGCGTCGACTTCTTCACTGGCAGCAGTGCCTCCTATGGAGATGCAACAACCTGTAGACTCTTCGCAGTTCTATTACCCAGCGCCTCTGGTGCAAGCTCCTACACAGTGGCCGAGTCAGTCAACAGAACGAGGCCCTGGAGGGTCTATATCCTCTGCTTCAAGCGAATACACACGTCGCCAATCGCAGCCTGTCATTCCGGATCAGTTTAGTGCCCAATATGGCACAATGCAACCTCAGATGCCGCAGCCTATCACTGACTGGGCGAGCATCACATCGCAGGATTATAGTACCAATGTGCATCAAGTAAGTGATACTACCGACGATCAGTCCCCCAGGAAATTCTTGCTAATTATACTTGCTTCAGTCATACCATCCATCCGCTGCGGCATATCCGGCCCAGCAGTCTATACAGCCTGATGTCCAAGGCCAATTTATACCACCTACTCAACCCCAGGTTATGTACGTTGAAGATGAAGCCGAAGATTATTTCGATGTGGAGTCAGACGATGAAATGAACGAACAAACCCAAACCGAAGGCTTCAATCAATTGAATTTGATCATGGCCTCTGCAGCGAATGATGATCGTCGACTCCGGTCTTTCACTACTCACCTGAACGAGCCGAACATCCTAGCCTCTTACCACCCAACCCTAGGTTCCTCTCCACTAAATAACCCCAAGACAGCCCGGATTTTTGCACACTTCATCCATTCAGCTGGTCCATCATTATCGATATTCGAACGACACCCTACAGACTCCTCAATCATGCTAGGCGTGCCTGTCCCGCCCGCTCAACGAGGCCTGTGGACGTATACCCTCCCTCTCAAAGCTTTGGAACACCCAGCTCTTCTCCAGGCTATTCTCGCAGTTAGCAGCTTACACATTGCATACCTGCAACAAGCACCCACCACCGTGTCTTTGAAACATTACCACTACGCGCTGAAACGTATCGGCCATGCTGTCGGTCTCCCACTTCGGCGAAAACAGATTGGAACGTTTGCTGCCACCCAACTGTTAGCATATTACGAGGTCATGTCCGCAGATCACAGTAAATGGAATAGCCATCTCGTCGGCTCTGCTCAGTTGATCCGTGAAATCGACTGGGCAGGTACAACTCGGGATTTGCGGGCCTACCGGCGTGGAATCAACGAACAGCGAGCTCAGATGGGATGGTCCGATGCATCATACTATTATGATCAGTCTTATGGTAACGATACATCCGAAGATGATCCCTTTGGTGAAAAGGAAGGTACCATCGACGCAGCACTCATTGGATCATTGATGGGTCGGGCGATCAGTTACGATGAATTCGGACATGTTGAAGAGGGCCAGACGAAGAAATCCCAAAAGCACTTCACACGCAAGGACATCGAAAACTTCCGCATTCAATGTGATTTATACTGGTGGTTCACCAAGCAAGATGTGTTCCATAGTATGATCGGTGGTGACAAGTTATTGTAAGTGGACATGAAATGATATCCTAACTATTTTGATATCCTATTAACATTTGAAAATAGCATGCCGCAATACCTCCGAGCACAGTGCCCCCCTCGAGCAGGAATGGGGCGAATAGGTGCGATCTACGGATCTGCCGATCACTTCTGGTTACTATTGGGCCGGGTTACCGATTTTGGCTACCGAGATCGTAAGCGAAAGCTGAAGGCTCTCAGAATGGCGGGTACAGACTGGAAGCCAACTTCAGGGCTATTCCGATTCATGGGACGCTTTGCAGGTGGTGCGGGAATGCCTGGGGGTCCAAGACCGCCGGGTCCTCCAGGTCCTCCAGGCCCATCAGGTCCACCAGGTCCGCCTCCAGGTCCGCCTTCTTTCGGCTCTTCCAACAGCTCCAACGCAGGTAGTGGCCCCAGATCTGGCCCTCCGTCAGACTCCTCACAGGGAAGTCCACCTTCTCAAGGTCCACCCGAGGGACCTCCGATGTATGGCATGATTCCACCACAAGGCCCAGCTCGACTCCCAGATGCATTTTCACGAGATAGACGTGGACAGCGGGAGTCACCCGAACAAGAAGACCGAAGTGAAGATACCAGCTATGCAGATGCAGAGCGAGAATGGGAGGAGATCCTAGTAGCTATGGATACATTCATGCAAGCACTAGGACGAGATTTCCAGCCCTTACCCGCAGACGTCACACCTCTCATCGAGTCACCATTCGGTCCAGCACGACAATACCGTACGCATACCATCGCAGTTATCTGGGGATTCTACTACGCCGGTCGAATCCTGTTACATCGTCTTCATCCTTGTATGCCACCAGCTATGATGATGGCTGCTGGCGTCGCTGCTCCAACAACAGCAGAATATGCCCAGATAGTAGGCCGCATCACAGCTGGTATCTACTACCCACAGTTATACAATCTCCAAGCTGGTAGCCTTAGTCCGACACTCGGTTCCTCGTTGACGGAGATGACTGTTCCGATTTTCTTTGCGGCCGTGCAATACGTCGATCCGATACAGCGGAGCTGGACAATTGCCAAGTTGAGAGATGTTTCCAGGTTAACTGGGTGGAAGACTTCGGATGCGATTGCGGCGGGTTGTGAGAAGTCTTGGGTTATGGCGGCGAAGTATGGACGGGGTCCACCGTATGAACGGTCTTTCA
This sequence comes from Penicillium herquei, assembly GCA_039634405.1. Taxonomy (NCBI): domain Eukaryota; kingdom Fungi; phylum Ascomycota; class Eurotiomycetes; order Eurotiales; family Aspergillaceae; genus Penicillium; species Penicillium herquei. The sequence continues at coordinate 267,164 of CP098387.1, read as the reverse complement.
TGGGGGATCGGGATCGGGATGCTGAGGTGAGTATTCATGTTGATTTCGTTGATGGCTTTTCGCTAATTTGTTTTTGCAGGATGTTGTTCAGAGAGACCATAACGCGGCCTTTAGTGAGGATCGGAGGTTTGTCACGGTGCGGCCTACTGATAGCGCGTTTCGTGCGATGGGTCTTTTGAGTCTGGAGGGTGATATGCAAAACTTGGAGCTATGAGGTCCAGGTGCATTTCAAGGTTGGCTATGACACCCAACATCCACAGTGAAATGCTGTAGATGGTTCTGGTGGCGTGATAAGGCTTTCTAAATGTACATATCCATGATCTGCATCTACATCTACGAGTGCTGAAAGTCTGATAACATCAGGTATTACTAGTAGTTCACCTCCACACACTTGAGGTTCTCGAAGCTCCAAGTATAAACAGAACTTACAGTATGATTAAAATTTGAACATTCCTGAATTCTAGCAGTAGGATAAGATGATCGCTGGGCGGATCGGATGGTCTTATGGTCCCAGCAGTGACGCACTCATATCTACTACCCAGGTGGTTTTATTATACTCGTTGCCATGGAGAGAAGGTCGGAGGGGCACCCCACCTAGATAGGCTCTGGGCCACTGTGGATTCTATATACGACTTGAACATCTTATGATATGGCATATAATAAACTGCATTTTGCTTCAAGGGTTTTTAGATTGCTAGCCTCTGACATCTCAACACCCCCTCCAGACGCCCGGCACTGCCGGGGCCTCCGATGGGGGAAAGCACGACAGGGTATCAAATCAAGGTAGTGAGGGGGGATCAAATTCGTAGACATGACTGGGCTGATGACGCGTGGTGAGGGGAGTACAGGAGGGAATGGACACACATGTATAGGGGAGAAAGCTCAGAGGGTGCATACTATGCTGGTCTCGTCATCTGCTTTCCGTATAAGTGAATCAAATCGGTGCATCCTCGGTCTGCGAAATCCCACAAAGCCCACAAAAGCAGCCTCCGCAGGGAAATGATCGTGCCATATCCTGGCCAAGAGCTGTCTGAGATTGCACCGAAGTACATCCCAGAGACTCGGTTGACTTCATCGGGTCGTAGGCTTTACGGCTCTTTTCATGCCGCCCCATACTCAACTGAGATCATCGGGACGAGATTACTAAGACACGGTGCTCCTGAATTGCTTCATTCGCCAAAGGAAAATGCTTAGGAATCATCACCTACCCACCTCCAGCTCCCGAAGGAGACACCAGTGTGAGTATGCAAAGGTCTGCCGAAGCACGCTATGGAGGGACTCTGCCACAGTGAACTGCGAGGTGAAGTCGAGGGGTCAGAAACATCCACAAGGTCCACGGGAGAGGAAAGAAGAAGAGAAGGAGGAGAAGAGGAAGAGAAGAGGATTAAATAGTGTGGGAGGCGGTGGGGCGCGTCAGGCAAACAATCATTCACTGACACTCTCACTTCACTGCCTAATTAGGAAACCACCACTTGTCACTTCTAGATGACTCATTTCCCAGGCAGAACTCCAGGCTACAACATCAAACAATATCAAACATTCCCCAAGCAAATAATCACCCTCAACTTGACTGGAGTATAGCCAAATTGGGCCAAGTTGAGGCTATTCCATCCATATTCTTGTGCCACTAATACTGACATCTGGAATTCAAACCAAGGATTCTTAAACGCATAGGAAAAGCTCTAGCTCCAAGACACCGAGCTCCTTAACCTGAGATCAGTCAAACTGTGGTCCATATAAATGCTTCCACGCTTCATTCCATGAACCCAGCTGGCCCAGCCTAGCCCCAACGCAACACTTTCCCCTCTACTCTACCAGTCTTATGCAACATCGTCCATTAAATTTCACGTGCCTGCAAATCCAAAACTACCAATATTCATATCCTCGGCTCAAACAAACTGTTGCAAAATGTCTATAACAAGCCTGCCTCCAGAGCTATTGACTTATATTTGTCATTACCTGGAGCCCCAAGATTGGGGTGCACTCAGGATCACTTGCCATGGAATACACCGCGACACACCGGAAGCCTATGCAACTCGCTACTTCAGAACTTTCTCACTTCTTTTCATCGGTGAAAGCCTTGAGCGTCTGGAAGAGATTGCAGCGAGCGAGAATTTCCGTCGTTGAGTGGATTTATTCGAAGGCTGGCCAGAAATGGATAAGGAAATGTTCAAAAGTCCGGCTTTGGCATATCGGAAACAGAGGAGACTTAGAATATTTATGCATGGTCAGCCACAAGAATGGAACCCGAGGCCCAACTTCAAGTTGATGCTCAAGTTGATGCTTTATTTGCCGTTAACGAAGCTACATCAGCAGATCATCGTGCTATTTTTATCTCCGGCCTTTTTGCGGCCCTTGAAAAGGGTCTGCTGCGTTTTGAAAACGCTACCACGATCGGCTCATGGTCTTACCCCATACATCGCCTGCTCAAGAAAGCAAATTCTTGTTCCTTTCGCTGCCTCGGCTTGCGCAAATTGAAGAGCCAGTTGAACATTCCTGCTATGGACATTAATTTGGCAATGTCAAGCTTTCAGCAAAAGATGTTGGCCATACCTCTTGGTTTGGCATTTACACAGCTGCTTAACACCATAATCAAATCCAGCTGTCATGTCCAGTCCATCCGTACCTGCGGGAATGATGGTCACGAAGGATTTTTTCCCAACTATGCCTGCGGGATAAACTTGCGCTCTTCAGAGCTACCCGAGTCACTGTATCAGTCTTTGCTGCCATTTTGAAGCGACCTAAAGACGCTGCATATGCGCATTCGTGTCAAAGATAAAGAACAAGATCCTTTTGAGGAACATACCTTACAACGTCTTCACAATATCCTGGTCACAGTTGCACCCCGGCTGAAGATCCTGACCTTTGCCCAGTGGAGGCCCTTTGATGAACTATCTCCTTTCTACTTCCAGAATCTCTCCCAAAAGATTCAATTTTCTGAGCTCGAGGAACTTCATCTTCAATCAATCGAGGTGACGATTGATGCTGTCAAATGCTTTCTCCAGACAGCGGCACCACGTTTAAAACGGCTGAGTATGAGAAGAGGCAGCTTGGCTGATAAAATAACATCAGCACCAGATCCAGGGCCCCTTACTGAAGATAGCGGTACCTGGGGTTCTTCATTCTCTGCCGAAGTCACAAACGAAATACAGGGGCTCTGCAGCCGGATATTTGAGTTTTTGGCAGATCATCTCAGTCTAATTTCTACAACTTTCTGGTCTTGGCTACCGTGGAAGATACATTGCTTTGGAAGATGGCTTGTATGCGGAACGTGGCCAACCCGATGCACATCCTTCTAGCAACCCGAAGGATGTATTCTTCGGTGCAGAGAGAGGACGTCGGCCGAAAGGATGCTCCAGCTCGAAGGATTACTATTTTGATGCTAAGAAAGCGAGTATACCTTTCAAAAGATGGATCATGCAGCTCCGTTCTGTACTTGTGCTCCTGTGAATTGTTACCCGCAAAACCTGGTACGCCGTATAGTTCCCAAGATTCAGAGCCCTAACTTCCTGGTCGCACTGACCGTTGCATTGGTTCGTTCTCCCCGGACCCACTATCATTCAAATGTTTTAGAGCCTCCAAAACACACAATATTATAAGTTTATAACAGCTCTAGGCACTTTCAAAAATTCTGCGTCTTATGGCTTCAGCACTGGGTATTTGAACGAATATCAGAGCATCTTTCTCTGCTCGTGGTTCAAGTTTCTTCAAATGTTCTGGAACCAAAAAAGAAAAGAACTAGCCATGAAGCCAGAACAAAAGAGAAACGACAGCTGGCGGATTTGAACCGCCGCCTCCGAAGAGAATTGATTTCTAGTCAATCGCCTTAGACCACTCGGCCAAACTGCCTTGGTGAAAATTTCGAAATTTGGCTATATCAAGGGTGGGTCAATGGACCAAGGACCCACCATCCGTCAACCTTTCTCCTCATCCTCGTCTTCGTCCTCAGGTAATGATTTCTCCCACATCAAAAACCATTCGTCTGTGCAAGATGGAAATCCTCTTTTCTCCAATGACGCTTGAAGTTGAGACCTCCACCATGTCCGGTCATCCGAGCCGGCAAACTCCTCTGATATATTCAGACCAACGCTGGCATTGACCTTGGTTCGAAGCCACGCTTTTGGATAAAAGCCAGCAGTCTCCCAGTCAATAATACCAATTCTTCCCGATTCAGGCACTTCTTCTACCATGAGATTGACAGGCCCAAGGTCGAGGTGGCAAAATATGAACTTCGAGCAGTCCATCCCTAGAGCCTTGCACTTTTCTAGTTGAATCTGAGAATCGCAAGTTGTCTCTTCATTACATCCAAACAGGTAGGTCTCCTCTATGCCATTTTCATCCACGCCACCAAGCTTCTGTCCTTCTAGAAGCTGGAGCGATTCGCATATTTCGGCCACGGATTCAACATATCGATGCTTCCAGGTGTTGTCTAGCGAAGGCCAAGCTTCTGCGAGAGTTCGCCCTGGAACTCTGGTGATGAAAAGGTAGCATCTGCCGTCACGGATGATTTTGTGCAAGACTTTTGGGATCTCCAGCGTAGGCTTATGAGTGTGGACAAAATTCAGCGTCACGGCCTCGGGAGTGGTATCGGGGGTGTATGGCTTGAGTTTGAAGAATGCCGCAGTCCCTATCGAAAAGACCGCGGAACACCATCCCATATCATAGACCAGTCTGAAAGTTGGATGGTTGTCTACCAGAGGCACGGATGGAGGTCGGGGTGTAGGCGCGTCGGTGACAAAGTAGCTGAAATCTTCCTGTTGATCATACCAGGTCGAAAGAGGAGAGGCGCCCTTGGAACGACGGAGAAGCAGACAATCCACGAGCCAGGTATCTTCGTCGACCTCTGTGACCAAGTCTTTGAGATTGACATAAATGTTTTCTTCCATTTTTTGATCGATTGTGAGTCAAAATCTTTCCAAATCTGTTGATTGTAGGGGGTGAGAGGGTTGAGACAGTTGTAATGTGAGGTGTTCCATTTACAGGAGGCGGGGAACATGCGGCTCAAGTACTGTGCACAGCCCACCGCAGCTGTCCAGGTGCTCATATTAGCCCCTGTTTACGTACAAGGCTTTCCCACAAAAGATTTCCAGGTTTGGTCTTGTAATTTGTCCGATCGTCGCTATCTTCCGGTTATGCTCGCTATCATCTCTATACTCGGAGTGCGGCCTGTAGAACCATTTACATAGCACTGGCATTCAACAAACAAGAGAACACTTGAAAACTATGAATGACTACTGTACTGGCAAAATCATCCACAAATTTTCTGGAACGAATAATCCGCCCAAACCAACTGACCAACCTTTCGTTGATCTGACTGAAAATGAACAAGGAAGTAATCGACTTCTGGGATGTGATATCTGCCTCTTTCAGCCTCCTCGTCGAGTGATAAAGACCATTCAAATAGATCTTCATCTAGATGACGCAAGGTGTACCGTTGACGCTCATGGCCTTGGAATAGAAGATCCAGTGTGTCAGTCTCCGCTCCAACTCGGATGTCCAAGACAAAGTTCTTGAGTTCATTCCAATACCGCCCTGCATACTCTTCCAGAGGAAGTTTTCTGGTGTTTCGTCGCCGTCTGGCTGAAATTGCCGCAGCCTGTTGCTCATACTGGCTAATGAGCTTGACACTTGCGTCTTTAGTGAATTCAACAAATTCAACAGGATCTGGAAAATCAAAGAGCGCTTATGCGATACTCTGGGATGCTGTGTCCGGAAAATCCGTCAAGGAAATTGAATTGGCAAGAACTATAATAGCAGACTTTGTCTCTGGGAATCAAGCAATATTGCTATAATACCCTGCAGTCAAACCCTGGTGGTATAAACAAAGCATCGGTAGTGATCCCTTTCCAAGCAGAGGAAGTTCTTCCACGCTACCGAGTATGCCTATGTTTTCGCCTATCACGCCGAGCACGCCAGGAAGCTGTGTGCGAATCCACCCCATCGCGTAGGAGCGTTCTCGGAATGAAGGCCCCAGAACCGGAATATGCCCGGATAGCAAATAATTTAGCTCATCTGGAGCATAGTCACTCGAGTAAGCTTCGAGGAGAGATTTTGAATAATTAAGCATATCATCCACACTAGAGTACGCTCCTGCAGCAGCTTCAAAGAGGGTATTTTCGAAAATCATCACACTTTGTAGATGTACTGGCATCGCTTTTGAATTGGTGGCATATGGCTTGGCTATATTCTCATCGTTAAGATGGGATATTCGAGTCGTGGTTCTTTGCATCATGAAGCAATCATACACATACTTTTGCAGATATACATCCAAAGACCCACCGGAGAGCTTCTCGATAATGAGGCCGGCTATCGAGTATCCCCAGCTACTATAGACCCATTTACTCCTGAAATGAGTCACCTGGACATTCTGACTAAATATAGGCAATAATTGATCTACAGGCAGAAGAGCCTCTCCGTCCCCTTGGAAGGTAAGAGAAATGTCACCGGTCAGAGCAGTTCGATGAGCCAGTAGATCAACGACTGTCGTCAAGTTTGTGAGACAGGGGTCTTTATGATAAAAATCCGGTAAGATATCCTTCACAGGCGTATCCCAGGATAAAACACCCTCATGAACCAGGTTCGCAATTCCGATCGCAGTCAGCGATTTTGTAAGTGACCCTAGGCCATACAGGGTCTGTGAGTCGGGTGCAATTTCAGCCGCAACGTCACGATACCCCAGGTTGTCTTTGTATATAACGTGACCATCATGGATCACACCGATCGAGGCCCCAGCTGTTCCTGAAATTTGACGAATACGATCTAAAGTTGGCCTGAGGTTCTGAAGGCGGGATAAAACAGGTGACAGGTCGTCGCTCTGTGGGAGGAGTGCAGTTTGGGCGATAAAGAGCGAGGCCAGAGGCTTCCACATCATTTGTCGAGTGTGCACAACAATTTTTTTTTCTATTTGTCCTATTTTTAAGTGTACTCGGCTATGCACATGTGTTGAGGTATTTTCAAAATGGGAATTTGAGGGGGGAATGGCGATGTTATCTGCCCAACGTCGACCCCTGTTCCCTATACTACTTAGCAGATTGTACATATACCGCTGCCGGTGGCACCGTCTGGCAGTGGTAGGTACTAAGAGGGTTATAACTTGAAAACCAGGTGACTTTCTTCAAGTTGTCTACATAAATTCATATGTTACTGCTACCAGTTGATATTAGATTAAAGACTGCTAATGTGGATATGCTCATGGTACAGGGTACGCACTTGAAGTTCTCCTTGCATCAGTGGAGACTATCATACATGAAGTGTTCCAGACCCTTGACCAGTTGACTTGAATGAGCATCCTAATAGCTACAAAAAGCATATTTTCCACCAGATCAGCAGATCTCGGAGATAGATCAGTAGACACCGGATCAAAACACTCTATGATAGGTAGATCAAAAAAGGCGTATTTGTAGGCGCAACAGTGTCCTCCGTACCTACATCAAGCATGACATGCGTGGATACAACAGTGTGGCGGAGACTCGGACAAGGACAACCCCACGTCGAATCAGCGAGTCATCTTATCCTCCAGATAGACGTCTGCCTACTTCTGCCTGAATTCCTCATACAACTGGCAGATTTTGGGAGCTGAGTCTCTCCGACGATCCCCCTTTTCCCGTATCTGCATTATCTTGTTTTTGTCCAGGACTTTTATCCCATCCCATCCTTTCCCCTATCCGTGGTTGACGCCAACCCCACCATCAGCGGCCCGAGTCAGCCGCCCTCGTCATATCCACGGTTCTTGGCCTCACAAGGCTTTCCTCCCTCTAAACACAAACAACCCCGGTCAGATTCTGCCTGGCCACCAAATTGCACCATGTCTCGATATGATGATTATCGTTCTTCGTCCGGGACACTGGAATCCCGCGACCGCTATGACCGTTACTCACGGGCTCCCCCCGTCATGGAGCGCTCTCGATCTCGCTCACGACCCCGCCGTGTAGAAGACGAGCGCTTTGAATTCCGACTCCGTGAAGAAGACCGCTACGGTCCCCCCGCGCGTGCCCCTGGCCGCTATTACGAGGACGAGCATCTGGTCCAGCCAGCCGGTCCTCTTGTGGCGCATGACCGTCGCCGTCGACGAGACGACAGTCCCTCCTTCGCTCCGCCACGATTGATAAGGCGACAGTCTTCTCTCGATACCTTTGATCGGATTCCCAAACGCAAGATGGAGCCCGCTCCCAGAATGCCTCGAGTACCTCACCCGCCGCGCCCTCAACCCCCGCCGGGTCGCTATCGCGAGCATGAAGTCTATGAAGACATTCGCATCGCTGAGCCAGATACTTATGGTGACGAGGAGTTTCGCGAGTTCGAGGAGAGAGAAACTACTCGCCGACGGAGTAGTAGACGCTCCAGTAGTGCGGCAAGACGCCGTCATGAAGAGAAGCCATACCCACGAAAGGGAAAGACTCGCATCCCGAGCAAGTTTGTGCACATTCATGCGATTTTGGATCTTGGATATCCTTTCAAAGAAGAGGTATGCTATTGTAGCTTTATTCATACGCTGTCTTTAATTTTCGTACACGGGGTTTGGAGAAAGTGTTGCTAATGACCAAGCTTAGGGCGAGACAATTATTATCCTGAAAGCTCTCTCTAAGGAGCAGATCGATGAAGTGATTTCCCTTAGTCGGCAGTTTAGACGCCCATCCCATGTTGAGAGTAAGCTAACTGTTCTATAATATTGTTGCAATTGAACTAACGCATTCCTAGCTGAGTATCTGGAGATCGCACGACCACCTCGGGAGAGGGTGACGACAGAGCACCTACTGATCGATTCTCACTACTCGCCGCGCGCAAGCCATGAAACCTTCATTCTCGAGACCTCCCCACCTCGTCGCCCTGATGTTGAGTATGAAGAGGTGATTGAAAGAATAGACAGAAATCGCCTGCAGCCCATCTCTCGACCCCGCTCTGTGTCCGTGCATACTCATGGTCGAGTTCTGTCTCCTGTAAGATACATTGAACCCCGGACAGCTGCTCCAGAACGCCTTGAGGTGAAGCCTCGCGAGTCCGGGTCTTTGGTCGTCATGCGACCCCGTCACAGTGATCATGAGGTTTCGGAAATTCGAGACCTGGAGGAAGAAATTCGACGTCTGCGTATGGAGCGACAAGGCGGCATTGAGATCACGCGACAGCGCGATGCAGAGATCATTGACAGCAGGGGCAATGAAGAGGAGGTTATCGAGATCCGTCGACAGGACCGCAAAGGTATAGTTGAAATCTCACTACTCAACCTGGGTCTTAACATGCTGACTTTATCGTAGAACCCAGTTCGCGGATGATGCGTGCCATGATGGCCACTTTAACGTAACCATACCCTGGAAGATGACACGATTTACGGGCTACGACACCACGAATTTGAATATTGTTTCATTACCTTCTACATCTGTATTTTTTTTCATTGAATATTTCCTTAAATATGATCTATTATTATTTCTTTGTCTCTCACCTCGTAGATGAGTCCACATATTGTTGATGCCTGAGCGGTGTCGACGTGGGGCGGTGCGTTGCGGCATTAACAATCGCACCTTCTCGCAGTCTAGATGTCCTTATCGTCTTTCTTCTCCCCAATACTCTTCTTCCACTTTACTTTCTCTCATATCTTACAATCATGGATCGAATGCAGGCATTCGGCAAGAACTTTAGGTGAGTTTTCAGCTCCATTTATTCGCCGCGTCAGCTTCATGTTGAAATTCGCGCATGTTTGCTTTTACCCCGTTCCAGACCGTGACCGCTGACGTTTTAATCTTTCGTGATCGAACAGCGCAAGCTTCACTCCTTTTGCGCAGCGCACCCAGCAGATGATTAAGGAGCAGCTGGGTCATGCCGAGGATAAGACAGAGCTTCCCCAGGAATACATCGACCTTGAGAAGCGCGTCGATGCGCTCAAGCTGGTCCACCAGAAGCTGCTGCAGGTGACGTGAGTGCATATCTGATAAAAGGATATCGGTCGCGTGTGGAATCAAACGCTGACCGATGTGGGGAACTATCATCCCTCTTCATGCAATAGCTCGCAATATTCCAACGAGGCCTATGACTACCCTCCCAACATCCGCGAGTCCTTCAACGACCTGGGCCGCACCATCAATGAGAAGGTCAACCTCCTGTCGCAGGCCAGCTCTCCCGCCGAGGCTCAGGCTGCCCTGACCGCTCCTCCCTCTGCTAAGCCCCAGCCCAAGACTTTCAACCACGCCATCGCCCGCGCTTCTCTCGCCGGTTCGCAGACTCTCGCACAGAGCATGGATGGCGAGGACCCTCTGGCCAGCGCTCTGGAGAAGTACGCTTTGGCTGAGGAGAAGGTCGGCGAGGCCCGTCTGGCTCAGGACTCCCAGATCCAGTCTCGCTTCCTGGCTGGCTGGAACACCACCCTTAACACCAACCTCATGTTCGCCGCCAAGGCTCGCAAGAACGTTGAGAATGCTCGTTTGACCCTTGACTCTATCAAGGCCAGCAAGAAGGCTGCTGCCCGCGGTGACCTGGACAACTTGAGCGAGGATGCTCGTCAGGAGATTGACCAGGCTGAGGACGAGTTTGTTGGTCTGACTGAGGAAGCTGTTAGCGTGATGAAGAACGTGTGTTTACCCCAGGTTTTGCAGAAACTCGAGCAGTTTCCTTTTAAAGTTTGAGCAGCCAATACTGACCCTTCTCCTTGCATTAGGTTCTTGATACCCCCGAGCCCCTGCGCAACCTCGCCGACCTCATTGCGGCTCAACTGGAGTTCCACAAGAAGGCTTATGAGATTCTTAGCGAGCTTGCCCCGACTGTGGATGCCCTCCAGGTCGAGCAGGAGGTGAGTACTGACTAAAGTCATGTATATTTGAGCAAGTCTAACTATATCTTACAGGCCAGCTACCGCAAGGCCCGTGAAGGCGCTTAAGCGTAAGCTTTGTAGTTTTCTTTTTCATTTGGTTTTCTTAACGCAGTTCCACAGGCTATATAGTAGTCTGGTGGTCTTCTTTGTATCTAAACTTTTCTCGCTTTTTTGAGAGCACAAGAAACTGCCCGATTTTCCAATTTTATCATATCCAGTTCCAAATACTGGGAGCATACTTTGAGATGTGTAGCTTTACCATTTATTATTTCGCTGCCCAATACTCACACCAACTTGAGGCTAAACGAGCCTCTGAGTGCAAGGAAGCTTCATATTAAAAATATTTATAAGATAACCGAAAGAACTGTTGTAGCACTTGACTTATGCCGGGAAAGTCTTACAATCATGCTCACTTCACAATCTGTAAATGCGGTTGATGAAGCCAAGTCATTTGGTGACCGCCCTCGTGGCCTGAGGCCGCCCCGCTAGCTCCAGGAGCTCCGAACAGCCAGACTACACATCGTGCAATCAACTCCCCGCCAGCAGTTCTGTTTAAGAGGATTGCGTTAGTTTTTGACGGAAAAATACCGGCCACTGTCAATCGCATTTTCTGCCTCGATCCCGAGTCCTTGCAACATAGTGCCCTTGCCACGGACGTTCCTTACCAACATCCTCAACTTCACCCTAACCCGATACTCACGCCTTCTATTCCCCGGCATTCTCGATACTTCAGCGTTGAATACCTAGCGCATACCAGTTATTCCGTCTTTACGCCCGCTACATTCCAAGTGCCGCGGTATAGTGTTCTGCCAAGCGTCATAGTGCCAGGAACTCGACTTGAGACGGATAACCCGATCACTACGAAGACCTGCTTAATAGCTGGACAATTTAATCGCCATTATAAGGATCAATACAACGAATTTCTGCGACCGAGCGTTGTCGAGATAAGGAATCTGCAATCGGAACACGTCATAGCGTGGACACATACGACCCTCTTCCTCTCGAGTCTCACCTAAGAACACATAAATACCATCAAAATGGCAAACGGGTACGTCTACATGCAAGACCATGCTACAATCGCCTCTGGGTTATATGTCGAAGTCGGGCTGGAGTAAATGTCTTACTACATACAGCGGGCTCTCGCGCATTCCCATTTGTCAATTCATCGAGCAACTCGAGAGCAAGAGCTAATATGTACTCTAACAGTTGGAGTCTCCTCGTCGGCCTCATTGTCGTCGTTGCCGCTTCTTTGGGTGCCTGGTTCTTCAGTCCTAAGGGCGAGAACAGAACGTAAGTCTATGTCTTCATTTACCATAACCATACTATACAATCTTGATTCTAACTCTGCTTTGTAGTGTCTGGCGAAGCGTCCTTATCCTCTCTTTCGCGTCTTGTTACCTGATGTGGGGTACGTTATCTCCTACTCCATGATTCAATGAATCCCGACTCCAGAGCATCATCACAATGGAGTCTATGAATAAATGAAATCAGACTAACAAGGTATATAGCAATCGTCTTCCTCGCCCAGTTACACCCTCTCATCTCACCGAAGAAGTCGGATATGCGTCCTGGCCGAGCACCCGAATAAATTCCTTTACGTTTTCTTCTAACTTGAGATTGACATACCCCGAGACCTGAAACTGTTCTTTCTTTTTGTATTTCTCTTGTGCTGCTATTTCGGGGTCATGGGGTTCCTCTTTTCTTTTCTTGTGACATATTACATTGGATGATTTGATGTGAGCGTAGCTCATTTTATCCTTGTTTCTGGCTATAGAGCTGGCATATGAATGCTATTCTGATTGATTCATACTTAATATTGTAACAGATATACATGTCACTGGCAGTACTCAACTCCCTCCAAAGCTGCCAGTGCTTACTAGCATCATAGACTGATGTAAAGTATACTATCTACTTACTATGAATAACTCGAATTCCTATCCATGGATCATCACTGTCATCATGCTCATGTTCATACTAGCATGGATTGATATACTGTGGAAGCAATTAAATTATATACTAGTACTCCAAATTCTATCAAATAACACTTGAAATCCTTATCCAACCCCCACAGCCCCAAGAATAACCTTCTGAACCGCCCACCGAGCAACCTGACCCGCAACCGCAACCGCAACAGCCCTCAAATACCCACAACCAAGCAAGATATAAAGCGCCTCGATATTACTCAATAACACAAGATGCGTATCAACAACACCAAGCGATAACAACGACGCAAGGATATCGAACAAGCCTGTAAGATACCTCGTAGGCAAAAAGGGTCGTAGGAATGATTCCGCAGCTGCAAGCCACGCTTCAACGAGCGATGATGCCGAAACAGCGTTCTCCGCGTCGCGAGACGATGAAAGCGCAGCCTTAGAGTGCGGGTTTGATGCTGTAGCTGTATTCCCCGTCTTGCTGGTACCGCTACCGTCTGCGCCCCAGATTACCAGGAGGATAGGGAATAGCTTTGCGCAACTACTTACTAGCAGCGCGGTGCTGATTGCGGTTGGACTTGCGGCTGTTGGTGGGGGAAGTGGTTTGATATTCTGGATTGGGGCTGTAGAGGCGCGCCGCAGAGGTGGTGGTGGTCTTGAGGGTGCGGGGAGAGAGATTGATGCTGGGAGGAGATTTTGTGAGGTTTGTGAAGAGTCTGGTGGGGATTGAGGATCATTTGAGGAGCTTGGGTTGGGTGTGAGTTTTTGTGATGAAGGTGAGGGCTTGAGGGTTGGTGTTGGGGGTCCAGTAGGTAAAGGTGTGGTTGTGCCGTCCGTTGTGTTACTGGACAAATTGTTCGCGCTGCTTAGAGCCTCCGACGAGACATATCGGTGAGATTTCGGAACGAGGACTGAGGCCAGTAGGCGGACGGTGAGATGGTGCGCAAGGGTCGCGAGCGCGTTCAAGGTGAGGAAGAAGAGGTATTGCACGACGATTGGAGCTCGAGAAATGAAAGCCGTCGCTAGAGATGGGTCTTTCTCGAGTCGGGCCCAAGTCAAGTAAACGTCGAATAGGAGTAGAAGGATACCGAGACGAATGATTGATCGCTATGGTTGGATGCTTGTTAGCTTCTGGCCATTATCTCGGGGCAGTGGTTATTCTCACGTCGAAACGGTTGTCATCGCGTCCAAGTCGGTTGAAGAGAAGATGCCGATATACCTTGAGCAAATATTGTTAGTTGTCATAATGAGAGAGGAAATCAGAGGAGCTTACTTGTGGTTTGATAAGTACTAGATCAATAAAGATCACGACAAAGTCGTATTCGACGTATTTGTCGGCGAAGCGCTGGCATCGTGGGCACTGAGTCAATCGCACCCCTTTTCCTTGGGAGCGATCATCGGCCCGACTGTAAGCACTGTACAGGTGCGAGACCGGGTACGAGCACTCTATGCAGATAGGCATTGTGTCATGACGGTGTGCAGGGGCAAGTTGAACTTGAATGCGGGCGGACAAATTGATGATGGGGTAAGATGGGGTCCAGGGAACCAATTGTAGCGCTTGTAGATCTATAGACTCATCAATTGATTGAACACAGGATCAACCACACTAAACAGATAAAAAATAGCAGAGAAGATAGTATTGAACTTCAACTTCAAGTTGTCAGGGTAAATAAATTTTAAATTTTAAATTTTTGTTTATTTTGTTCTATGTTCATCAAAATTCCCGCTCACTGTACACTGGGATATTTTGCCGTTCTATACACATTTGAATATATCAATCAATCACGCTCTTGTTGTCTGCCCAACTCGGCTGAATAGCTCGACAGACAGCTTCATAGTCTTGAAACCGTTGCGAGTCCTCAGGCAGCCCAGGAGTTGTCCAAAACATGGTCCAGTTGCTATCAGACAGCTTCCAAGAGCCGGATGATCGTTCAAAATACCACTTATTCACCGGGTTATCTTTGCGACTACGCCAGCATACCCCGTTGGGGAAGCAGGTGCGCACCATCGCATTGAACACAACATCAGCAACACCACCTGCGCCTTGGCTGCGTTTGAGCACGGCAAACTTGTCCAAGTAGGGCACCATCCGCGCGGCGCTTTCTGGGCTCCCGTCATCGACCACCCCCGGTGGTGTTTCCCAAGTCAGAATCGCACCACCTTCATACTCGCCCGCAACGATCAGACCAGCGATGCGGTCGTTCACTCGGTCGAGATAGTTCTGTACATCGAGCTTTCGGTCAAATGAATCTTCGATAAGGTGAACCAAGCGAGGTAGGTCAATGGTCGGATCGTTCAATTGTAGTCGTGGCCGATGATCAGCAGTCCATACCTGGACATGTGGGTTTGGGAGAAGGGTTAAGGGCATTCCACGCTTGAGAAATGTACTGTGGGAAGGAAGATTGCTGATTGCGCTATGTCGGCCATTGGCAGAGGCACGACGACCTGGGGGGAGGGATGAAGAGAGAAGAGGTTTATCGGTGAGAAGGTTGTGGATGAGGGGATTACGCTGGCGTCGAGTTCCAACGGCTGACAATTTCGGTGTGGTGCTCTCGGCGGGACGTGATGAATTGGCGACTTCTTGTGGAGAAGTGATGATTCCCGATGCACCAGATGGCAATAGAGCGAGTGTCCGCTGTGAAAGGCGGAGGTTTTCCAAGTGACCATCGAGAATTGGTTTCATAGTTTTTGACCCGGGTAGTTGCTCCGACGTTTGTGTGATGGGCGAAACGACCTCCTTGGCAGCAAATTGAGAGAAAGGATTGCTATCCAAGATTGAATGGGCCGCATTGAGGTTCTTGCTGACCTCGCCCTCGACTATTTCTCCACAAAGAGATTTTTGCATCCCCAGGAGCTCGCCCTCAATATCATCGAATTCTTGTTCTATGTTGATGAAAACATGCGAGGCCTGAGGGCCTCGGAAGGCAGGGATTCCGCCCAGGGGATGTAACAGAATCACACGGTCCAGGGAGACCTCTCTCTGCAAGGAGATGATTCGTTCAGCAGTGATCTTAGGGTCTTCATCCGGGTCTGGGATAGTGGCCAACCCAGCAAATTCCTTTGTCAATGCAACGACTGTATCGTCCGCGGATACAGGGACAGCCCTGGGGTTTTCTTCAACATATGCAACAGGGGTGACAATCACGACATGACCATCCCGAAGAGGTGAAAGGAGTCCCGTCCGAGACATCACAGTTGGCTGGCCTGATCCCTTCTCTGAAATTGAAAGTGCCGAGTCCAAACGGAAGGCTTTCGAGTCGGGCTGTCCATCAACCGCGGCGGAGATCCGATCAGCCTGTGCAATGGCAGTCTGTCGTACTGTCGCATTATCCACGTGCCCTGGGTCAACTACCACACAGCATGCCATGCCTAACCGGACCAGCTGTGAGAGTGTTCTGGCGACGCCATTGATAATTGAGTCATCGAGTGACTGCGGCGAGGTGATTTTGATCAGAGCCAAGTGTAGTCGCTCTGGTATGACCTGTCTTTCGGGGGCGGGCGTTGTGTTTTGACGGAATACAGGACTATCGTACACTGCGCGAGAGGCGCCATAAAAGGAGCCAAGGTTTACACCAGAGGGCAAGGACGCTGGTTCCGGTTCTTTGACTTCTTTGGGTTCTTCGGCAGGTTTCTGGGCGGATTTGGGAGGAGTGTTTTTGAAACGAGATAAGTATTGTTTTGCTTCCCGTTTAGTCGAAGCTGAGCTCAGAAGGCTTAGAAAAAATTCCTGAGAACGAAAGTTCATACAATTAGCGACAATATTCAGTATATAGATAGAATCAGCGTTAGATCATACCCGGTCGAGCAGCTTCTCTTTCGCGCGACGTCCAAGCTTTTCATCTGTACGGGCGGTGTTTGAAAAGCATGCGACCTGGCTGGCACGCGCACCAAGAGACTGTACAGGAGATATTATGGTCGTATCATTGGAGCGGGGGACATTGTGCTATTCGATTGGTTAGCTGCGGGTTGCGGTGAAAGCGACGGGAGCTCGGAGTTGATAGTACCTTTGCCAGCGAGGATCGCGGCCAGTTTAGAGCCCGAGCAGTCATAGTGAGACTGCCCACTGGCCGTTGCAAAAAGATAGCAATAACAATGAAATGTCAAAGGGGAAGATCATTCCAAACAAAAAAGCGAACCCAAAAATATCGCATGACGCATCCTCGGTTGTTGATTCACCGCCTGGAACCCTGGGAATCCACGGCTCCATAGCTTTTACCCGGTTCGGCCGGGATCGGCTCACTACAACATGGAGGGGGAGATGAGCATTGGATGGATTAAGTTGCTCACTTTGCATTTGACAGCTATATCCCACATGAAGTACAGAGTACATCTGGGATTAGCCTATTTAATACTTTATCTTGATTTGTTGCCTACTTTGCATGTATCTGATATCCTTCTAACTTATTGTAGCTAGGTCATCTAGGTCTTCCACTAGGCCGTGTTGAAGCGACTATGATTATGCTAGTCCAAATTAGTATAGATTAGATTAAATTATCCACTATTAAGGTGAAAATAAACAGGGACATCATATCAGATCAAGATTATACTGCCCAGGTGGCAGTAGTGGTACCTTGGACTAAGATTCAAGCGAACCTATACTAGGATCGTATGTACTAGCCCTGGAATAACTCGATCAGTGCTCAATGTCATAAGGCATGTATCATTAACATCGGTCGTTCTCAGATTCACTTTCTACTTAATTCTTGGAACTGAAGATTTTCTCTGTTTCCCCTGTTTTAAATGTTCAAATGCCAGTGTTCGCCTAGTAATCCATAGTACTAGTAGTATCTCAACGCATATATACTACCTAGTATCAATTGATAGTATGTACCCAACCTTGGAATCATACATAGTAGTAGGTGATACTAGGCTACAGATCGGGATTATTCTAGCTTCCGATAGTAATAATGATTTTTTAAAATATTTTCGAACTTTCTTATTTGTTTTTTATAAACTTGAACTGGGACCAGAATATTTAATATTCAAATGTTGAGTGAGATATAAAGGGTGATGTGGTGGTGGTGGATGTATCAACCTTGGAAGTGAGGCTGTTCACAGCATCTCACCTCTCATCTCGACCTCACCCAATCTCAAGGACCACGGCTCTCCAGCTCCACTGCCAAACATCATTGAAAATTTAAAAATTGATTCTTTTCAAATAACTGAAAAGTTGTTCATCATGATGGTTTAAAATTTAAATTTCAAGTTTCTATGTTCTATCCATCAACGTACGGCATCCATAGTTATGCATACGATAAGAAAGCGAATTCAAACAAAGGATCAGTATGGGACTTTCCTGATACAGGGTTGTTAATATCATGATGCTAGGTCAGCCCAAAACTTCAGGTTACTAGTCAAGCACTTACTATATTATGGAGTACAGTTACTCAGAGAACCACCCAGTAACTTGAGGTTGCAACTTGAAGTTGATGATTCAATGTTCAATTACTAGTACTAGATATATCTTGCAACTGGACTTCGTTCAGGTTACAATACCACCTTAAATCGATCGATGACTCAAATATTCAAGTTGAGATCAACTTGAAAGCAATGCATCTCAGATCAATTATCATCTAAGACCTTTGGGGTGAATGACATCACGCAGGGATTTCAAATAGAACTGCCGGTAAGCATGGCCATCTTGTGACACAAGATCTCATACTTAGTTCATCAGTTCAAGTTATAAGTAGATGTGTAGGGTCAAGTCAGTTCCATCTGTGGAGCCAGCATTTGAAGTGGCAGCTGAACCAGTGTTTCATGCACATCTACCTAGTATTAGTAGGATCGACGTTCTTTGTTCTCCCCATTGTCATGTCTAAGACCCATTATCCACTGATGGAGCACCAGAGCCCACCAAGACCCATTTGAGTCCATGCCCCACCAGATTACAGATCGATAATCAGTGTATGGGGTATATATGGGATGAGAGTGGAAGGGTACTTTTTAGTCTGATAAGAGTTGTTCGAATCATCTTCCAGAAGGAGTTGACCGCTCGCAGGTGTTGAGTACTTATCAAGAACGAGTAGGAGGGGGAAGATGAAGGCTGAAACTGACTAAAAGCAGAAGTACTCCGCAGGTAACTGGTACTTTGTCACCCGCTCCCCCGCCACCTTCCTTCTCTTTTACTTCAAAGAGATCTTGAAATCATTATTGATTTTAAGAATCTATTTCTTTTTCTAGCTTGATTCCAATATCTCTACTGTGACCAGGTATGTTCAGTTGCTTCCTTGTTCTACTCCCCCTGCTTCCCCAATCCTTGTCTCTATCCCGCAGTGTGCCCCTCCTTGCGCACAGAGAGTGACGCGGAGTCGCAAAATTCTTGCATACTGGGTACTCCCGGGCCCCCTTTCATTGCGGCAATTATCATTTTTATTGTCTTGGAGCAATTTGAATCTCTAGATCATTATCTAGATATTACTTGCAGCTAAACTAATCCACACCGGTCTAGATTTGCATCCCCCCCTCCCCCATCCGCGCCACCAAACCGGGTCCCCCTGCAACCACAAAGTGGAAAAAAAAAGCAAATTTACCTTCCCTCTCAATCGCTCACGCGCCAACACGCGAACACTCCACCACAAGCATCTCTCATTCAATCTCTTGATATACTTCGATCGCCGTTGAATTTTTCTTCTACCCCACCACCCAATTCAATCATGTCTGATCCTAGCGAGCGGCCGTCGGAGTCCATGACCGGTCAGGACAGTGGTCTGAGGCCCCTGTCTAACGCGGACGATCTCTCACTTGGCAATCCTAGCAACAGCGAGCTGTCCCGGATCATGAGCCGCGCCGGTATCTCCTTGGCCAATGGTTTCCCGCTCGACGATGACGACGATGTTGAGGAGGAAGTGGATGAAGAATACGTCGCCGTTGACCAGGAGGACGCCAACGAATTCCCATACTGGTTCCGCCGTCCTCCCACCCACCACCGAACCAAGCTCGATGAGTTGAATCCTTTTGTTCAGGTCCTTGGTTCATCCAATGTGGACGATTGTGTGGCCGTTGAGTCTGCATTCCCAGAGCAGGAGCGTTGCTCGCGTGAGAAGGTAGGACAAACCCTTGTCGATTTAGTTTGCGGCTCTAGGTGGCATGGTGGCATGATTCGTCGCGTGCCCGTTCCCCACCCATGTTTAATATTATGCAGTGATATGGCTGGCTGTTCCTTGGCTAATTGGATCCACCTGTACTTTGTACATTATAGTTTATTTACCGCCTGACCAGATGTCCTGAGCTGAGTCTGGGTCTTTTCACCTTGCCCCTCAAGGATGACAGCAAGCCCAAGCCCCGTCCCACTCTTGTTGGACATGTCATCGCCACCCGTACCTCGGAGCCTTGCGTGACTGACCGATCCATGCGCCTGCCTAAGGAGTGGGAAGGTCAACGATGGACACGCGAGGATGGTGAGGCTGTCGGTCACGAAGAAGTTGGTGGTACTATTGCCATCCACTCCTTGGCTGTTCTCCCTGAGCACCAGGGCAAGCAAGTTGGTAGCACATTGATGAAGTCTTACATTCAAAGAATCCGTGATGCGCAGATCGCTGAGCGTCTCGCTATTATTGCTCACGGCCACCTCATCCCCTTCTACGAGTCATTTGGCTTTGAGAACCGTGGTCCTAGCAAATGCCAATTTGGTGGTGGTGGATGGGTAGACTTGGTATGTTTGAACAATCCCTCCTTTTTCTCTGCTATTTTTATCAGTATACTAACTGGAGTAGGTTTTGGAGTTTGGTAATCATGAGATGAACTAAGCTTCTGTCTTTTCCTTTTGCATTTATCTCGGCGTAGACTGACCGTCTGTGGCCAATTGTTCCGGTGTCGTGTTTCTTTTCCGGCTCTGATCACCTTGTTTCTTTTCTTTCTTTCCTTTTCCCTTTGACGTTTATCTCTCTCATGTTCCCGTTACGCAGTCTCATGTTCGATCATCGGTTTTGGTCCTCCAGGGTTGAAAGAAAATGGAGTTAATGTTTTCTACTTTATTATTACTGGGGCGGGATTGTGATGGACCTAAGTCTTTACGGACCTTCAGGATAACCAAGAGGTTATCTTCCCTACGACGGTCACAAGGGTTTTGTACCATAGTTTCAATGCGATGTATATGAAAAAGATTACCTTCATTCCCAATTATATCTAAATCATCTTCTATTCATCCTGTAGAGTCTTCTATCAGCATAAAAGTCTCGGTTATCGTATCCAATCCTGGTCCCCGCATTTGCTCACCGCCCGGCAGAAAAATATCCCGACCAAAATTTTCGTGGAGAAAGATTCAAACAATCTTCCACTCTAGAGTCACTGCAGTACTTTTTGACTCCTGTGGCCCATCATGAAGACGACGTGGAAGGATGTATGTTTCTTGATTGTCGCCTCTATTTTGCCTTTTACAATCTTCCGCAATTTTCACATGCTGACTGGTTTTCACCGCTAGATTGCGCCTGTGCCCACTCACCAGGAATTCCTGGATATTGTCCTGAGCCGTACTCAGCGACAACTGCCCACTCAGATTCGTGCTGGTTTCAAGATCAGCCGTATCAGAGGTACTTTCCCCTTCCTTACAACGTCCAAAGAAGTCCGACCGAAGACCTGTTATTTTTTTTCTTCGGGTGGCGATCGCAACAAAAAAAATGTTATCGCGGTTATCGATAAAGCAACATCGCTGATCAAAATTTTTTCCTGTTAGGATTCTACACTCGTAAGGTCAAGTACACCCAGGAGACCTTCTGTGAGAAGTTCCAGGCCATTCTCGATGGATTCCCCCGTCTGCAGGACATTCACCCTTTCCGTAAGTGATTCTTCACTCAAATACCCGACTTCAACGGTCTAACCCGCCATTAGACAAGGATTTGATGAACACCCTCTATGATGCCGACCACTTCCGCATTGCCCTCGGTCAGGTTTCCACCGCCAAGCACCTGATTGAGACCGTTTCCCGCGATTACGTCCGTCTTATCAAGTATGCGCAATCTCTGTTCCAGTGCAAGCAGCTGAAGCGCGCTGCGCTCGGTCGTATGGCCACCATCTGTCGCCGTCTCAAGGACCCTCTTGTCTACCTCGAGCAGGTCCGTCAGCACTTGGGTCGTCTGCCCTCCATTGACCCCAACACCCGCACTCTCCTGATCTGCGGTTACCCCAACGTCGGAAAGTCCAGCTTCCTGCGCAGCATCACCCGCGCCGATGTCGATGTTCAGCCCTACGCTTTCACCACCAAGTCTCTGTTCGTTGGTCACTTCGACTACAAGTACCTGCGTTTCCAGGCCATCGATACCCCCGGTATTCTCGACCACCCTCTGGAGGAGATGAACACTATTGAAATGCAGTCCATTACCGCTGTTGCCCATCTGCGTTCCGCCATTCTGTACTTCATGGATCTTTCCGAGCAGTGTGGTTACTCTGTTGCCGACCAGATCAAGCTTTACCACAGCATCAAGCCCCTGTTCGCTAACAAGATCGTTTACATTGTTGTCAACAAGATTGATGTTCGTCGTCCCGAGGATCTGGACCCCGAGCAGCAGGAGCAGCTCCAGGAGATTCTCAAGTCCGGCGATGTTGAGATGCTGCAGGCTTCTTGCACCACCACCGAGGGTGTCACTGCCGTCAAGAACGCCGCCTGTGACAAGCTCCTCGCCGAGCGTGTCTCGCAGAAGCTGAAGTCCAGCTCAAGCGCTGCTACCCCCAGCGGCCGTCTGGGCGATGTCCTTGCCCGTATCCACGTTGCCCAGCCCATGGGTGGTGTGCGCGAGTCCTTCATCCCCGAGGCCGTCAAGGACCTCAAGAAATACGACAAGAGCGACCCCAACCGCCGAAGACTGGAGCGCGACCTGGAGGAGGAGAACGGTGGTGCTGGTGTTTACAGCTTCGACATGCAGCGCGACTACACATTGGCCAACGCCGACTGGAACCACGACAAGATCCCCGAGGTCTGGAACGGAAAGAACATCTACGACTTTGTGGACCCGGATATCGAGACCAAGCTGGCTGCTCTGGAGGAGGAAGAGGAGAAGCTCGAGGCGGATGGTTACTACGACTCCGACGAGAGCGTCGAGGATGCCGAGGACGCCGATACCCGTATGAAGGCGGATCTGATCCGCGAGAAGCGTGTGCTTATGCGCAACGATGCCAAGATGCGCAAGTCCCTCAAGAACCGTGCTCAAATCCCTCGCAGCGCCAAGGCCAAGAAGCTCTCCGAGATGGAGCGTGGTCTCGACTCTGCTGGTTACGACGTCGATGCCGCTGGTTCTCGTGCTCGCTCCCAGAGCCAGTCCCGCGGACGTGCTCTTACTCGCTCCGAGCCTGGTGATGATGACGCTATGGATCTGGATGATCCCCGCCAGGCCATTGCCCGTGCTAAGAGCCGTGCTCGTAGCCAGGCTGCTACTGATCGTCGTAACGATGGTGTCACTGACGAGACTGCCCGTACTAAGGCTGACCGTCTGTTCAAGCTGGGACAGAAGAAGATGAACCGCATGGCCCGACAGGGTGAGGCCGATCGTCACACCACCGCTTCTCTGCCCAAGCATTTGGTATGTTTTATCTTTTCCTTTTTTGTTTATTTTGGACATATACTAACCCTGTATACAGTACACCGGAAAGCGTACTATCGGCAAGACCCAGCGTCGTTAAGGGAATTACCTTCCAAGCCTTTACATATACAGGCTCCGAAACGAGACCCTTTCATAATCATCTTCGATTGGTTTCTTTACCGGGTGCACAATGGTGTCGGGCGTTTGTGTTTTTCAAAATCATTTCATTTCTGTCTGATTTTCTCGTTTTTTCTCCCCTTTTTTGTTAGATGATCTGATTCATCCTGTTTATTGGACGGGATTTCCCATCTTCCACTTGCGGATGAACAGCTTTATGATTTCAAGGTTGTGGGGGTTGTTCTCCCAGTCAATAGGACCAAAAGTTCTTGACGCGATGATGTTGCATATACCAAATACAGATGAGGATTCATATTTTGATTTAAGTTCGAGTTTTCCCATAGTCGACTTCAATCTCGTAAAGCCCTTGGGTGCTGCCTTGTGGGTAGTACTATTAGTAGCATGTCCACCTGGTAACTACATCCATGACCTCAGGCTACCAGTTAACTAGTAGTGTGAATTATAGATAGTCGAGCCTGATGCTATTTAGATGATTGATATACTGCGCTCGGAGATATTACTCCAAAACTTTCCCCCACCAAGTTCACGATTTTGCGAGAACCAGATACCGCATCGCGTATATACAGATTCTTCAACCGTTGGGAGTAATAAAAGACCAATCATGATTTCGGAATCATCAAGTTCATAATGACCATCCCGACCTTTATTTCGGCTAGTGACCGTACTGATCTCATTTGCTTGGAGATATCGACTGGACAGAAGAATCATTGAGATGTCTGTAAACGGACCATCATCCGGCATTGTGCTTTCATCTGTTACACCCCGACGGGCGTCTCCCCAATCCATTTTGAAATTTGCAACATACTTTCCCTGCAAGTGAAAGCCCCAAGGGAATATGCAACCGAGTATTGATGAGTCGCTTCTGATCTGCATATTTTGTAGGTGGAACACCTTTGCGCGAAACTGCAAGCATCCATCCGTAGGACAGCCAAAGGGATTATGTCCTGGCACGTTGACTTCTGCTTTTTCAAGTATATACTCGGGTTGATACTCAATAGTACCAGAGATGGGATGAGCCCAAAAGACACTACCTGGGTAAGACGCCCAGCTCCAGGAGGGGGCCACATATGGCTTTCTCGGATTGAGATATTCATCCAGGTTGGTGGTGCCTCCACTAGTCGTCCAGAAAAGACCATGTTGAATATCCGATAACCATAGCCCAGCGAGGTAGTCGGTCTTTATCATTGATGATACTCTTCTCGCAATTGCCGAGATGGCAGGAAGACGATCTGTGCTCTTTGTAAGGCCCTTGGAAGTATATTGCTGGACAGTAGAATACCAATTCCGAGTCTCAAATTTACCATCAGGGCCTTGAGCTGGAATATTCTCAATCATATAGGCCAGCACAATTCCTGTTTCTGATTCAAAGTATTCTTTCCCTCTGTAATGTATCATATCCCCGAAGAAGAGTTTTCTTGGTGAGAATAGGGATTCTTGGTAAGTCCAGCAGCGGGTACTCCAGGTAGAATTCTCGATCGCATCACCACTCAGCTTAGGTTGATTCACACTCCGCGAAAGAGAATATATTCCTGTTACCGATGGGTCCACAATGGATTGAAAGGGCATATTGACGACTCGTTGTGATGGCGGCCGATCCAAGAAACCGGTCAGACAACTACCCCCTCGTATAACGCAGATGGTAAGAAATGCTTTGCTATAAATCTCTGCCATCTTGACGCTCTCCCTCTGCCAATCTGCCTCATCATCCTGGATTATGCACAGTGAATCGATCCACAGATAACGGAAGCCTAAGGCTCGACAAGTGAGTACCGCGTCGTACAACGTTCTTGTTCGGGCAAGGGCTTCAAGTTCGATACAATGCAGTCGGTCATTGAGAGTTGTCTTTGTCGTTGTGAATTGATGTTTTGCGTCTTCTCCAGAGCCCCAGCAATAGCTGAGGGCAAGATAGCGATTATTCGAGGCTTCGAGCAGAGGAGGTAGGTTCGCATTCGGAAACTTCGGATTTCATCATTTCGCGCATCCGTTGGATACCAGTCTCCGATAAAACATGACTACCTACCAATGTATCGTCCTCGGATCCTAAGCCAAGCAGCACAAGGGTCTACATGATTGTCAACTCAATTTGATTTACTCAAATGGTGATTTTTGTAAGGCAAAGATTGGCTTACCCTGTGGCAGAGTGTGTATGTCAAACCTAATCACATCTTGAACTTCTTCGCTTCCAGAAGTAAGTGTGAAATAAATAACCAATTCGCTAAGCCATGGTCGAACTGTAAATGGAAAGTCCGAATCATTTAATCTGAATCCAAATTTGGTGATTTGGATCTCTGCAGTGATTTGATTCTTTTCCTGCTTCAAGTTCCATTTCCGCCAAAACTCCTGGATTTCTTGCTTTAACAGTTGGCAGAAGTCACACTAATTGACCGCACTCAGTGCAGGTAAGTCGGGTAGAGTATCTTTTCTGTCGTATTTTCCTTCACCTTTGATGTGACGAGTGGGGTAGGAGCTTGTATTGAACATGAATTTAGGTTGCAATTCCTCTGTTTCTAGAAGAATTTTGTGACATTCCTCATCTTTGAACTTTAGAACTTGACAAACGTCGCATAGTCTCGAGGGAACCTGCATCTTTTGCGATTCGTTCTGTACCGAAGTTGTTTTTGAAGTCCTTTGCCGTCTTATGGAGGGCGTGGATCAGCTTCAAGTTTAAAAATTAACTAAACAACCTTCAAGGCGACCACAAGAGTATGCCCTGAGCGATAGATTCATCAGTGGAAACCCCGCAAGGGTGCGGGGTCAAATCCTGCCTTGAATAATCAAATGCCAGGGTCCACAGGTGCACAAGTACATACACTGCTATGTATTCAGGAATCTTGGAAAAGACATACTTCAATGTTCTAAACTTTCTCAGCAATCTCGGAATATTCAGTTTATACTACCTGGGTTAGTACCTATCTGGGTAAGTATAGCGACTATCACTGTCACTGGCCAGGTGGAGGCCTAGGCTGCTCACAGTTGACAGTCTCTCCACACATGTGCACTCCACAAATATCCTCCACACTCAAGAGCAGGATCATAAGTTCGGGATTCAAATGACGTATCATCTGGACCGTGACATCTGGAGCGAGAACAAACAAATTCGTCTCCACTATGTTTGTACCCGAGTCCCCGATATTTCGGCGAGGCCTTACGATTTTGGGATCAGGTGAGCTGGGGATCCGCAAGGTCTATGCGTTCAAGTTTATTGCATAATCAATTGCTGTATACTATGGGTCTCTAAACAGGCCGACTCTTCCCGACTCGGAGTGATAGAGCGTTGCACAGGTCGCCCCATATTTCCAAGATTGCCGAACATGTACTTCATATCCCGGGGCCGTATGACAATTGGAGTAGTTTTGTGTGACGAACAGATTTTGTTTGTGAATGTCACGGTGGATACCAAGAATGGTGCCCAGGACATAGATGTCCATAACTGTCATCCGTAATGGGTGAGGTGTTAGGATAGTAGTTCCAACTTGAACCTTGGAAGGTTCGAAAAGACAGGAGATAGGCACTGGCACTGGCACTCTTCTGGGCTACTCTAGTAGAGGAGATGTTTTCCCCCGACATATACCCAGGTAAATTATCACGTTGAATATTTCGGTTCAATTTTGTTGGGACCAAGGCATTAGGTAAAAGAGATAGTGTGACCTGGAGTCTGCAACTAGCAATGCAGAATGGTGTAGTACATAGTAACTGAGTATTGAGTACAGAGATAGCCATATTGAACTCTCTAATAGGTATGAAGGCTTGCATCTGCAGCGTAGATGCTACGACATGATGCATGGTACTATCTTCATCCCATCTGGGAGATTTACTGCAGTATGTATCAGGCTCAGTAGAAGGTTGGATATTGATCTTCGTCAATATTGCCATTTCCGGACAGAGAGTCAAAAGCTTACGAAATCATCTCATTCTCTTCCAGGTTATATTATCAGATTATTTATTTGTTTTCTTTTCTGTTCATTGGAAATTAAACAAGTTTTAATTATAGTATCTACCTTTAAATTTCATAATCAATGGTGTTCTCTAGAATTTCTGTTTCAGGCTCGGATATTCAGTCTTGCATATTAGAAAGAGGACTGGAGGTGCATGGTGTGCATATAACGGGACCTTGCACACACCTGGGCATGCAAGAAATTTTCATGAATCATAGAGATGAGCACCTAGAGCAACCCAATTGAGCAATGCTCCGACAATTCAGCGATTGGTCTGTAATTGATTGCCCTACATCATTTAGGAAGGAGGATTCAAGTTTGATCCACTATCACCCCTTTTTTGCCTTTTTACAATTTTTTTGCAATTTCTGCTGGATTTTCATACATCTAGATTTTGATTTTCTGGTTTTTCTCATAATCTATTCTTATTTTCGTCGAAACTTAACCTAATGGGGTCACCGTAGATAACGGAAGGGCTCAGGGTGGGTCACGGCGAAAATTTAGACGCCGGATCCGTCGAGGTCTCCACTTCTGGGCGATCCCGTACTCGGGATGCCGAGTGTGTGCTTTCAGTCTCTGCTTTCAGACACATGGCCACTAACAAGGGGAAAGCGAAAACAAACAGTCAAATATGACTATTTGTTGATATCAAAGGGATACCGAGATGTAATATCCGTAAACAACCAACTTAGCTGGTGATTTTGCTGGATGCACGCTGCCTTGCACTTAATCCCATATGGTATCAATCCCGAGTCTTTTCGGCGTCGGGATGTAGCAACACATTCGGTGTGCCGATTGGGCTATGGTGGGGGCCATGAAAAGCTCAACAGATCGGAAACTGGCGCGGGACTCGACCGAAGCTCCTCTGGCTGGCTACCTATTTCACCGAAGGGTGGGTCTGTCTCGAACTACACCGAAGATCATATCAGTGTTTTCGTGCTTCACTTAGTGTTCAAAGATAAGGCTTTTTTGTTGGTTTCACCGGGATCATCAAATGTACATATAATCTGGACGAATGCCCAACTGATTTTGCTAGTCCTTTTCTCGAACTTGATATATGGAATGTGTTGGTTTCAGGGTGTTCATAACCTTTGAGCGATCGCCGGTACCTGAGACCACGGGAGGGCGCCACCCTTAACAATGAAGAACCCACGTCGACCCACCTCAACATGAGACGACATCTCTCATCTGAAAAATTTTCTCTGTTTTGCTACACATCAGAGTTTTCATTAGAGCAGTCTGCATATGCAGAAACTTCCAAGTCAATTACTAGCAAAATATATTCAAATTAATTAACAACATTCAAGTTAATCAATCTTAGTAGTAGAATGTCAAGTCTTTTAAGCCCTAATTTGAACTATTGGAGTCGTTAACCCTGATTGTTTTAGCTCATGAAGTGATGACGCTTCGATGCGCTGTTTACGTTTTTTTAATAAAATCTTTTTTTCAGTACCTAATTTTTTTCTTGTCTCTGCCGTCATCAACATCAGCCGATCCTGCCTTGGCCATTCGGTGGTCTCACCCACGGACTCGATCCGTTGCTCGACCAGGCACCACAATCTCATTCGCTGTGTCGAAGACCCAGTTAACTCATTTACGTAGTTTTCTAGAAGGTGGCAAAGAAACTCGGCTATTGGGGTAGATGACATGCCAACGCTCCCAGATCCTATCCCTAGATCGGGTGTTGGAATGTGCACCCCAGAATTGGATGCATGCGGGAAAACACAATCAAATAAGTCAGAAGACACGAATTAATCTAGTAATTGATATCCAAACTTGAAACAGAGAATGTACTAGGATCATAATAATAGTAATCAAACAATAAACCAAGATGCATACAGTTTACTGCACTGCTGCTGTGTGTATCCGCAATATCCCTTTCCCCGTTTGCAACCTCACTCACGTGGACAATCCCGCTTGAATTGCTCTCTTCTCCACCTTCTCCACCCCAAGAACCCTCCGAATAGTATGGAGTTATGCCCATGGAGACAAATGCGAAATTTCCTCCGCTCTATTCCGGTTCCAAACGTGGGACGCGAGATCCGGGCCCCCATTTGCCTTTGCCATGGTACCCCAAGGGGAGAGACCCAGTCTCTCTTGATGGATTCTATTTAGTTCATGACTTTTCCACTTCCCCCTTTGTTTTCCTTTTTCTTTCTTCATCCCAGAGGTCTGAAAAAGAATCACTCCATATCCAGTTTTACCTTACCTGGATAGGTTCATCTCACTATGGGTCTTAGCAACATCATGTCCAAGGTCAAGCCCTCTTCTGAGGCGCAAGAGTCCTCTCAGTTCTCCTCTCAGGCACCTACCCCATCTCGTGCCGACTCCACCGCTGAGAAGGATACCACTATCATCGATGACAGCCCTGTCAAGTACTTGACATGGCGTTCCTTCATCCTTGGTCTGTGTGTCTCCATGGGTGGTTTCATCTTTGGTTACTCCACTGGTAAGGTTTCACAACAGCTCTGAATCACGTAGCTCTAGGTGGCTAACTCGATATTTAGGTCAAATCTCGGGTTTCACTTCTATGACTGACTTCAAGATGCGCTTCGCTGAGTACGACGCCGCCACTGATACCTACGCCTTCAGCAACGTTCGCAACGGTCTCATCGTTGGTCTGGTAGGTTCAGCCACATACAACATGGTGATTGATAACAAGGATCCTAACTTTTCCTTTTTTTGTTTATAGCTCTCTATCGGAACTATGATCGGTGCCCTCGTGGCTGCTCCTATTGCTGACCGCATTGGTCGCAAGTTCTCCATCTCCTTCTGGGCTGTTATCAACATGGTTGGTATC
This sequence comes from Penicillium herquei, assembly GCA_039634405.1. NCBI lineage: Eukaryota > Fungi > Ascomycota > Eurotiomycetes > Eurotiales > Aspergillaceae > Penicillium > Penicillium herquei. Next base: position 237,051 of record CP098387.1, on the reverse strand, counting down.
ATTGTGCAGATTGCCGCCACCGATAAGTGGTACCAGGTCGCTATGGGTCGTTGGGTCATGGGTCTGGGTGTCGGTGCTCTTTCCAGCGTCGTCCCCATGTACCAGTCCGAGTCTGCCCCTCGCCAGGTCCGTGGTGCCATGGTCAGTGCTTTCCAGCTGTTCGTCGCCTTCGGTATCTTCATCTCCTACATCGTCAACTTCGGTACCTCCAAGATGACCCACTCCACTGGCTCATGGCGCATCACCATGGGTATCGGTTTCGCCTGGCCCCTAATCCTGGGTGTTGGTACCCTTTTCCTTCCCGAGTCCCCCCGTTTCTCCTACCGCCACGGTCGTGTCGAGGAGGCCCGCGAGGTCATGGCTAAGCTCTACGGTGTCCCCGAGAACCACCGCGTTGTTGCTCAGGAGATGGCCGATATGAAGCAGAAGCTTGATGAGGAGAGCGCCGTTGGTGTTGCTCCCTGGCACGAGATCCTCACCGGTCCCCGCATGTTCTACCGTACTATGCTTGGTATTGCTCTGCAGTCCCTGCAGCAGCTGACCGGTGCCAACTTCATCTTCTACTACGGTACTTCCATCTTCAACGGTATCGGTATCAGCAACTCTTTCGTTACCTCCATCATCCTGGGTGCTGTCAACTTTGGTATGACCCTGCCCGGTCTGTACATCGTTGAGCACTACGGTCGTCGTAACTGTCTGATGGCCGGTGGTGCTTGGATGTTCGTCTGCTTCTTGATCTGGGCCTCCGTCGGTCACGAGATCCTCAACACCGACCCCACCAACCACTCCGCTGGTGTTGTCATGATCGTCTTCACCTGCTTCTTCATCGTCGGTTTCGCCACCACCTGGGGTCCCATTGTTTGGGCCATCTGTGGTGAGATGTACCCCTTCCGTTACCGTGCTACCTGCATGGGTGTCGCCACCGCCGCCAACTGGACCTGGAACTTCCTCATCTCCTTCTTCACTCCCTTCATCTCCAGCTCCATTGACTACCGTTACGGTTACGTCTTTGCTGCCTGCTGTTTCGCCGCCGTCCTGGTTGTCTTCTTCTTCGTCAACGAGACCCAGGGTCGCACTCTTGAGGAGGTTGACACCATGTACGTCCTCCAGGTCAAGCCCTGGAAGTCTGCCAGCTGGGTTGCCCCTGAGGGTATCATCGCCGACATCCACGCTCCTCACGAGCCTAAGCCCGCTGAGAGCGGTGTTGGTGAGCACCAGCACCACGACAGTGCTGAGATTACCGAGGAGCAGCTGTAAGCTCTCGGTTCAGATTGGAAACTTAATATTCCTGTGAAAGAAAAAAAGCCACTTTTAATCTAATGGCTTGTATGTATTTTAGATAATGATTTTTTAGTACCCCGTGTGTAAATACACACAAAGCTCACCTTGCTACGGCTCTCCATATAAGACGGGAGAAGAGTTTGACAAAATGAAATGGCATAACCATCATATATTCAACTTGGAACATTTTCACAGTAATCGTAAGAAATAACTAAATATAAACAAATTCATGAAGCTTACTTCTGGTTACCATACTCCAATCCAGCCTCCTTGCGGATAGCTCCATAAACACCCGCAATATCACCCTTCTCGCCCATCTCCTCCTTAACAATACTAAGGAAGTGATCCGTAACCTCCACATTCCTCATACGCTGACCAGCCTCCTTCGCAATACCCGAAGCATGACGAAGATCCTTTCTCGCAAGATCAACCGCAAACAAAGGCTCATCACGAAGATAATAATCACCAGTAACCATACGACCAGCATACTTAGCAAAAGGACCCGGAGCAAAAACATCCAACCACTCCTTCAGAGGACCAACACCAAGACCCGAAGTCTCAGCCGCAGTAAGAGCCTCAGCGAGAACACCAACAGTGTTCAGAATGAATGTGTTTCCAATAACCTTCATAGTAGTCGCACGTCCAACATCAATATCCTCACCAGATCCAGAGGAAAGATCAATAGTTCGCGACGCAGTAACACCCTCATAGAATGGACGAGCCTTAGCAATGGATGCCTGTTTACCAGCGGGGACGATAATCAATTGACCGATATCAGCCATGTTGGGTGCGCCGAAGACCGGGCTAGCAACGAATCCAGCTCCACGCGCAGCGTAGGCACTCTCAGTGCGTCGTGATGTGTCTGGGTGAACGGTAGAGCAATCGACGAAAGTCTTTTGAGAGAGGTCGGTGTTGTCGGCTAGGATTCCAGAGGTAATAGCGTCCAAGGCGGCGTCGTCACCTACACAGGTGAAGACGATATCGGCATTGGCGATTGCTTCGGGGAGGGTGGTTGCGACTTTGATCTTGTCGGGTTGGTTGAGGGATTGAGCGTGAGCGGTTGCGCGGGCGGTTGTACGGTTGTACAGGGTAAGACTGGCTTGAGGACCCTTTTTGGCGATGTTGGCACTCATGCCCTGGAGTTTTTGTTAGAAGGTTATATAGTAGTTTGGAATTGATATGGGGGAACTTACTCGGCCGATGTTGCCGAGACCGATCCATGCGACGTGAACTCCAGACATGATGTACAATTGTGTTTTTTGATATCGACAATGCAAAATGGAATTGAGAAGAGCGAATGGGTTTGGCTTTAAATGCGATCCAAGCTTTTAATCGTGGGGCAGACGTGGGGTAGTGACGATAAGTCGGGGCTTAGATCTTAGCCGGGATTTCCGATGAATGATGATGGTGATGATGGAGGTAGTTGGGTTGGAGGAGATGGAGCTTTTTATATTTGTTTGATTGAGACATCTGGAAGATAGAGTCATAGGTACAGCCTTGTCATCCCGAGTTATTCCTTCTACAATGTAGTCTAATTGTTACTAGTTGACTCGTTATCCCGAGATGCGGAGCGGATGCTGCGGTTCGCACGGCCCGCATGTCCCGCGCGGTGCGCTTCAAGTTAATATACGGAATGCGCCGTGTTGCAATACTCAACTCAACATTGAATTAATTTGAATATCTTGAGATTATCCTACAGCTTCGCTTTCTCTTTCTCGATGATACTGATATCCTGGAAAGGAAGACCCAAGTACTGCCACATAAACGCGAACCTAACAAATGATGTTAGTTAATCCAAGCCAGTTGACACATGAACAAGTCTTGATACATACCGATCACTCCCGAAGAAAGGCTCCTCCTGTCCCTGCGCATTCCGCACCCAGAACCAGGGCGCCCCATACGCTCCTAGATCGAGTGCCTTCTGGGTATTCGCAGTGAGCGCCTGCTTATACTCTGGACTTGACGCCGCAGCTAAGATCTTCTTGATGTCCTCATTTGTGAAGTCATGGCTTTTCAGAAGCTCTGCCAATTTCTCTGGTTTGCTAACATCGATGTTTTGATGGTACATCCATTCGGATAGCGAGAGAAATGTTCTTTCGTATTTCTCGCGTGGGTAGTGCTTTTTGATGTAAATCAGACATCGTTGAGGCTATAATAGTTAGCCTGAAGTCTATATAGAGGTTGAATGGGATTCATTACCATGATAGAGAGGATAGGGAAGAAATCCGGTGTCTTGATTGGTGACACTCCGAAGTATTTACATGCTCGCTGCGAATCGAATTTGCCGTACGCTGCCTTGGCTGGGAGTGTCCATGGTGGCTTGTTTCCTAATAATACTCATTAGCAAGACTGTCTTGGATATATTAGACAGAGAATGGAACATACCAGAGCCAACGTTCACGCCACCTAGAAAGATAGGGTGAAACCTGGGATTTTCAGTCAGTCACAGTGTACATTCATGAACAATGGAAGTATCACTTACTCAACCTCTATCCCATGCGACTCTAGCGCTTTCCGATTGCGCCGCAGATACAACGTCGCATAATAGGAGTATGGCGAAACTATCTCAGGTATCAGAATGTACTCTTCAGTCTTGGGTCCTGCCGGGTAGGATGGATACAGGGATAGCGGATATCATACCACAATCAATGTAAGCGTCTATTTTGCCTGTCATGATGTCTGGATTCTGACTGATTCGTCAGGAATGGTGCGATGATGATGCGATCATTCAGAGATGAAAGAGCTCGTATATAGGTGCTGATGGGTGGCCCGAGGGTGGAGAAGGGCCGAGGTTGTGGAGATCCGAGTTTGATGAGTGATCAGGAATTACAGAGGCTCGAGCGTGCAACATTTAACATGGGAACATTCCAACGGAATGATTTTGGTCTGATTTCTGAAGAATGATTCAGTTCATGACATCCGACGTATGCGATGTGATCAGTCATCTAATCTAATATTCCTAATATAGGTCGAGCCAGTCAACTGGTGTTGTCACATGTTTGGAGATAACAAGGAGCTGCCACTGGAACATCATGGTTTGTACAACTAGTCATTCTGGGAGCCAGTTGTTGAAAATTGATGAATTAAAGCTCCGAGATATGACAGTCTGATATATGCGCCCATACTGCATCCAGGTGCCACTTTCATGCAATGTGATGTGGGGTCTTATGCAGGGTGCAGGCAACCCCATGTCCCCAGATTCTACCCCAAGCAACTCCCCCACTGTATCCCCCACCGTCCACTGCACTTGGCACCGCCCACATTGCCGAATTGCACTGATGTAGGGTTTAAAAGCAGATACTCTGTAGTATGGATATTTTCAGGTTGTAGTCTTTAAGAGCAAATATCAGAATGTTCCTGAAAACGGGTGCCCTTGCCTTCCTCTCCTTAGGCCTATGCTCTTGGGGCTCAGCATTGGACTCAAAGTCAGTTCCCTGGCCATCGATTCCTAAACAAAAACAGGTCACATCTTCCACAGGACCTGTCCATGTCTTTCCAGTGTCTGTAGTCAAAGGCGTCAGTAGTGCTTTCAAGAATGGAAGTTCCACGGACTCGTTGGTGTTTCAAAGTGTTGGAGATACCTATACTTGTGAGGCTCACATTACTTCAAAAGTTGAAACAGTGCCACACCATAATGGCACTCGAATCTAATTATCTCTTTCAGTGGACTACGGTGAGGACGTTGCTGGGAAGCCGATCTTCCACATAACATCCGTCGAGGGAAACCCCCAGATTGAGGTCAAATACACTGAAGCTTTTGAGTAAGCTAGTTTCTATGCAACATTCCATTCTAATCCTACTGAGTCTAACAAATCTTAACAGAGGCTTATTGAGCTCACAAGGCGATGGCCCCTTCGCATTTGCAAATGCATTGAGCGCGACCTTTCGGGTTGAAACATTTAATATCACCAAACCCGGACTGCTTAAAGGATACTTCATCCAAGGCTCTCAGCGATGGCAATCTATCAGATTAGTCAATGAAGGTAACCTGACAATCAAACGGGCTGGGTTCATTTCTTCAGTCGACCAAAGTCCTGTGAGTACCCATCAAAACACAATAATTATGCCCAGGTGGATCCTAACCAGGTCTTGCATCTAGCTGGATTCCCTGCCTGGCTATTTTGCCTCCAGCAACTCAACATACACAGACATTTGGGCTCTGGGGCCTCGCACGCAGCAATTGGCTTGCTATCCACCAGACTCACAGACATCAACATGGGATATCACATCTGACGGTGCCTATGTACGGGGGCAAAAGCCAGCGAGCTCTACCCGGGTCGTCAATTTAGTCAACTACACATTATCGTTCGAGACCATGATTGACTATGGTGGCACTGGTTGGCGTGTTGACACGGAGATTGATGCTATTCAAGCGACAGGTCCTATTTGTATGTCTCCAATATTCTTGATTCTCAATGAGCCTGTTTCTAATCAGCTACCCAGTCATTCTCACGAGTGAGTACCCGGAAGGCTCCTTCGCAAACATCGACCGATCTCTCGTCCCACCAAATACTTTGGTCCTTGGGCGCGGCTGGTCACTGCAAAATCAGACCAGTCTGCCTGGATACGCACTGGATAAATTTCCTATCAACATGGTACGCTTCTCACTCCTCATTGAACTTCAGTTTCTAACCCAGTTGTCACAGAATGTCACCGAGAAAACCTGGCACACCATCACAACAGTTTCCCCAGGTGACGACACCTACACCGTATACCTTGATGATCAAAAGATCGCACACTTCAACATCAGTTCATACGGCATCGGTGATCCCAGCCCATACATCCCAGGTGGTGCCTACAAGGGCTTTGCTTTTGGCCCTTGGCAAGACCAAGCCGCCTACTATCGCAATGTGAAAGCCACACTAAACAGCAACAACGAGACCGTGTACAGCAATTCCATGACATCTCAAGACGTATTAATCGAATATGGTGTTCAAACCAACGATGAGTATACATGTTCTGATTCCGGGAAGCGCGACCGATTCGCCTGGCTCGGTGACAGAATCATGTCTGCACGCGCGGTGATGGTAAGTTCGAACCAAAGTGAATATATCTGGGGTCCAGCGCAGCAGTCCTTTTCCAGACAAATAACCTCGGGACAAGTTCCTGCCAATACACTATTCAGTCCTCTAGATGTGCAGGGAACGTTGATTCGCACATCGAATGTTGATCCGTTGGTTGTTGACTATAATTTCGATTTCATGCAAATCATATACGACTACTGGATGCGCTCTGGGAATGATACATTCCTAGAAGAGTTCTGGCCGCAAATGGTTATGAGCACCAGTTACGCGATTTCGCGGGCTCTTGATCTGGGGACACAGTTATTCGGTGAGCCGTTTGGCAGTTTGGGGACTTCACTTTCTGGAGAAAAAGGACAGGCACTTGGACCTGCGAATACTGTGTCACTTATTCTAGGATTGGAGCGCATGGCGACGATGGCAGAGTACTTGGGAGATTATGCCACGGCTCATATGTACAAGGGTCAGGCTCAGCTTTCCCGAGATGCTATTGAGACGCAGCTTTGGAACCAAACTGGCGGGTACTATACTGCAACGCTTGGAGGCTCTGGATACGATATTATGGATATCGCACAAGTTCTTCTGGCTGGTATTGGCACTGAAGAGCGTCGCGAACAATTCGTGCAGAAGCTTGATAGCTTGAAGGTTCCTGCTGGGTATATCAATGGAACGAGATTCTTTGATACGCCCGGCGTAGTAGATCCTTACTATATGAGCTTTCTACTGGAAGGACTTGCGATTACGAATCGTACGGAGCTTGCGCAGGAGTTACTGGATGCGACTTGGGCACCGATGGTTCGTCAGGATCGGAACTATACTGGTGGATACTGGGAGTATATCGTAAGTCTGATTCTTTCCTACACTTTGATATGATCTAATGTCCTCCAGAGTAAGGATGGGACGTACCCAGGTTTAGATCTGTTCACAGGTATGAGCCACTTTTGGGGTAGCTATCCCACGGTCTTCCTGACAGAGTATGCTCTTGGTGTTCGAGCTACCAAGCCGGGTTATCAAGAGTTCCTGTTTGCTCCCATGCCTGGATTTAAGACAGATTGGGTTCAGGGTCGCGTTCCCACCCCCTCTGGCTTGATCCTAGCCGCTTGGGGATACGACACTGAGGGGAAGATTGTTATGGAGATCGAGGCACCATCTGGCCTATATGGAATTTTGGTTCCGCCGTTCGATGGGAAATATTCGGTTGATGGGCAGCAAGGACAAACTGGTAATTTTACCTTCAAGGGTGGAAAGAAGATTGTCATCTTCCAGGAGTAGCTATGAAATAGACGGTGGCACAGTTCGAGTAGATGAAGAATCATACTAGAGAAATTGCGAGTTTTCTATGTACTGTACATCAATATACATGGAGGCCTTCCCTCGGATCTTGAATGAAAGGAAAAAAGAAACAGCAGTTGTTAGAAACACACTCCAGGTAGGAGAAGAATAAGGAAAATGAGGAATGACAACGCCGGGAACCCCACAATGGAAGCAAGCTGCGAGGAGAAATAGGACCATCACAACATGCTATGCAAAGAAAAGACAATACCTCATATGCCAGGATTGAGACCCGAGTCGTCCAGTGATATGACAGACAACATCACCCTTGGTCGCAACCATTTGGCTTGAGCTTTTTTGTTTATCAATTTAAAATCCATGTCTCTTTAACGACCGGTGGCCCAGCTGAACCAACCCTTGGTCTTCTCCTTCGCAGCTTGCTCAGCATTCTCAGCGATCACATCCAGCTGACCAGGCACGGCACCGGTCTTGGCAGCAGCAGCCTCGAAGGCCTTCTTAGCCTCGGCGGCGTCAACCACCTTGGTAGGCTCGGCCGCTGAATTTGAGACAGCGACAGCAGTCTGAGCTCCGGCAGCGGAATCCTCCATGTTCATCTTCTCGAAGAGGAATCGCTTCGCCTTGGCCCATGGGCGCTGTGCCTTCTCCTCCTCTCGGTTGCGCTTGATAATCTCTCCAATCTCCTCCTTCTTGATAAGCTCGAGTTGTTCCTCGGTGGCGTAGCCGTTGGCCTGTGCAAGACGTGCTTCGTTGAGAGTCTCCAGCTGCTTCTCCATCCACAGAGTGCGTTGGCGGCGGTTGTACATTGTGAGGGAGACCATCGAGTAGGCTGTGAGGATACCGCAGGCACCTATTTGGAAACATACCATGTTAGCTTGATGCATCATATGGCGATATGCAAACCATATTGTAGTACAAGTTCATCGAACCCGACACATGGTCATGTCTGCCCATGTCCCTTGAGGAGGTCGGGTCCAAGCTTAGACACATACCGGATGCAATAATCAAAGAGTAAACCATTCCCTTGTGAGCCTTGTTGGCGAACTTCCGTCCAATTTCAATCCATCGGTCAACACCAGATGAGTTCTGAGCCATCCGGGCAGCCCGTGCCTGTGCTCGCAATCGTTCCACCTTCTGCTTAGGTGTCTCCGGGGTACCATCGGGTCCGGCCTGTGGTGCTGGCGTAGGCTTCGCTGTGCTGTTCTTCGACTTCATGAAATCCGGCAGATCGTAGGGCTGGCCATTAGGCTTGGAGCTGGCGTAGGGCCCTGTGGCCGTAAACCGCGTTGCGTCCGCGGCGGATCGGGACATCGCGACGGGTCTCTCTCGGGCGGGTTGGGAGTGTGTAGTATTTGTCAAGAGCGCAATCAAGCGATTCGGGAATTATCCACCCTTTACGATCGATTGTGAATTGTGGATTGGAATATCGAAGTCGCGGTCTTGGGGAGAAGTCCGGGGTTGAGAAGTGGAAAGGTAAATTTTCAGCGGCGGAGGAGGATCGCGCCAAGACCCGATAACAGCTTCATCTTACATATGGCACGACTCTTCACTGCTTCACTGCTTCACTGCTTTGTACTTTTCCCCCTTCCTACATTAAAATTAAAAATCAGTGACCAACATTTAAATCTTTATCAATCCTCCTCCATCCTTGATCACTTCCTAATTTTATACCTCTTTCGCCATGGCGGACTATCCCTCTAATACCCCGGACTTGAGCTCCGTGCTTCAAACACTATCTACACTGGCATCTCAGAATAATCAATCCCAATCGCAATCTCAAGCACCTGGATGGAGCTACCCACAACCCTCTGCTCAATTAAAGCCACAGAGTGACTCTAATATTCATCCGATTCGCACTACATCTCAGAGCGTACCACGTCGTCATCCCAGCTCATCGTCAAGACCAGCAAGTACACCAACTGTCGATCCTTCAACTATTACAACCTGGCCTGCAGCACTTCAATATGTCATGCGCTATGTTGGTCAAAATGAAGAAACCCAACTTCGTATCCGTGGCTTGATTCGAAGTCAACATAGCCATGAAAAGCAATGGTGGAATGGCCGCCAGGCTCTTCTACAACGGCAGCAAGCACGAGGAGATAAAAAGAAGGAGCTTGATGAAGTCTTGTGAGTACTTGAACTTCTCAAGCATATCTCTTTTGCAGCTGATCAGCTAACTTCCTTTGATAGACGATCGATTGGTGCTCCTGTTGATTCTGCCAATATATCAGTAAGTGAACGTTGATTTTGAGGCTTGTATTCAATAACCCTAATATTTTACTCTCTTATAGACTGCCCAAGAAGATAAGGCGGAATTAATGAACTACGACGCCAAGATTTATACAGCGTCGGTGAAGATGGCGAATGCTTTGATGGCAGAGTTACGTGGACTAAAAATCCCGTTTTTCGTTCTCAGAAAGGACATGATCCAGTCATCTTCTTCAAAAGGCGAGAGTGAAGATACGGTGGAAGGAGGAGCAAAGTTGTCTAACTCTGAGCTTGCTGACTTGCAACGTCGCATGCTGGAGATACTCCAAGATCTGTGCAAAGAATGAAACCCTTTATATATTAAATACCCGATGACTCAAATTTGAACCAGGAGTGAATTTTCAATACCTGCATATCTCATTGCTCTAGTCTTACTTAAACCTCACTTTCAAGTTTGTAGTAGTTCAAGGCTTACTCTGTATTGCTGGGTTTTAGAGTATATCCTCTGTTCTACTTCCTTGACCGTGGAATCATAACCCAGGTGCCTGAGACATCAATTGATATCACTTCAAGTTGAGGCGGACTTGGATTCTCAGCTTGAACTTGGATACTAAAAGTTCAAATGTTTGTATTATTTCTGAGTCCTTACTAGATACCTAACATTTGAAGGCTAATGCACCTGGGCAGGTGTTCCGAATCACCAACACTTTGGATGAAGTGGGAAAAACGAGAACCGAAAGACGCACCGCAGCGAACAAGCAGAGGCACAATGATACCTTCATACCTATTCAACTGGGCCGTGTGGACTTGTTCTACACACTGGGCGACGTCTTTGTGATGAGTACAGATGATCGAGTGAGAGCTACTGGGTGCAGACGAATTCTCGTCGACTGCGGAGCTACAGGCAATGTGATCCCTCGATGGTGACAAAGCTCAAAATGAGAACAATTCCCCTTGAAGACTTCAACCTCATGATATTTGAATATGGAACCTACAAATACTGGCGTGTTGGTAGGCTTTTTTGATCAATTTGTCATGTCCAGGTGAAATATGGCTTGGATTCTAAAGAGAAACTCGCCAACCACCCTCCTTTTACCGTCTTTGCCACGTAATTCCAAGGTTTTCCTGGTTCCGCTGACTTACGGCCTATATTGATGTGGACTACGGTATTTGTTGGTGTTCATATTCTCCCAAATTGGTTGTAGGTGCCTATAACCTGCCTACATACTGGGCGTGTCTACAATCAAATGTTTTCCCAGAAAATTAAAGCCATATTTACATCCATACTTGATTACTATTCAGTAGTACCTACAGATGACTGCCAGTGGTTACCTACTCCCCGATGCCACATGTGCAGCAATTGTATCATGATATGAGTAGTACCTAGTACTAGTACAAGGGTAACTAAAGGGGAAGGCCACATAGTAGCTGCGAGCATATAGTTTAATATAGGCAACTGGTATGTACCTGGCCGTAGTAGGATGAAGAGGTAGCCTTGGAGGCTGCCAGTAGTTTGAGGTAGTAGATTCAAATCATGTTAAAATGTCAGGCTGCCAGTGTAATTAACCCGAAAACTGCAGCAACTCAAGCACTAGTAAATAGGCCTACTATACTAGGGAGAAATTGAAGAAAATCAAAAAAAGGCTGTTTGGAACACGTAAAGAATACTTCTTCCTCCCAATTCAAACTAACCCGGGAGAGTAAATATGCAATGACCAGAAGCGATAGTAGACGCGAATCACCTTACTACAAAGACTGATGAAGCCACCCATGACTACCCAGTAAGAAATCACCATAAAAACCAGAAAACCAAACTCCAAGCCATAAGAATAGAAATTGTAAAATCACCGAGTCTCATCAACCCATGCAAAGAAAAAAAAAAGCACAGGAAACACCGGTAAATGCTGGTATGAATCGAAGCGAGATAGAGAAAGGAAACAGAATGCTTCCAACATTCCCTTGCCAGGATTGGGAATGCCCTATGCAAAAAGCCGAAAGTCAAAAACGTGTAAGACGTGAAAAGGACATAGATCATACGCCGATGACCGATGATGAAATTGAAAAGAAAAGAGAAGAAAAAATTGACAAAGAAGGAAAGAATTGGTACATCTATGCGTCGCGGGTCTGCATCACTCGTAGGCCAATCGTGGTGGTTCGTTTAGCGCTGCTCGGCTTTCTCAGCCACTGCCACGGCTACAGCCACGGCCGCACCTAAGATTGCACTCTCAGGAGCGGGGTTCAGACAAATTGCAGATTTAGAACCGGGATGGGACTGTTCAGATAGTTCATCGAGGTAATTCTGGCAATTATCACGGAAGCCAGGGTACTTGTTGATGACGGTGCCGTCGCACGCAATAGAGACGTTCTTCACGGCCTCTTCGCTTTCCACAACGGTAATCCCGGGGGCCTCTTTCAAGATATCCTTCCCAGATTCTGTTGATGTGGATTCAACTTCATTGCCCAGGCACCACATGCTGTGAATTCCAGTGGCCAAGTATGCGGCGGCGCGGCGGGAGACGACTTGAGAGACGCGACGGATAAAGCGCAGGTCGTCGACGGAGGGACAGCGGGGGAAAGTGTGCTCTTTCTGTAGAAGCGAAGCAGAGGCGGACAGTGAGGCAGATGAGTCGTCCTCCAGGAAGGCAATAATGCTCGTATCAAAGGAGTAAGGCTCACGCATTGAGTGCGGCAGTTCACCGCCGAACAGGTTCGCGGTCTCCACCGCTTCGACGATAATGAGTCGAACAATCTCACCCAAGTACCGGCCCGTAATCATGTATTCCAACGGTTGATAGTCGGGTCGAAGGTGGGTCATGTTCAAGACATCGTCCCAGCGAGTCATTGGTAAGACGCTTCCGCCGAACATGCTCAGCTCGGTGTTGACGATGACATACTTTGCGTAGTCAAACCACCCTTCTGGACGGACGCCGAACTTGGAGCGCCCGATTTCATGCACGGGGAAGTGAATGGCCATGTTGGTACCTGTTCCAAGGATCAAAGACATGCGGGTTTTCGGGTCGACATAGGCACGCGACAGTAGTGCGGCGGAGCTATCATTAACAATAGCGGCCATCTCCACATTCAAACTACGCTTGCGACAAGAGTCAATCAATAATTGACCTAGCTCCTGTCCAACGGTACCGTTCGAACAATGGAATCCTTTGCCCATGTGAATCACCAGTCCGCTACTCATTGAGGTCTGATCTATGGGGAATGACCACGAGAGACCTATTGGCAAAGCGACCTCACCACGACCATAATCCGTTCCAACATCCTTCAGCATTTTCTCAATCTCTCCAGCCATCCAGTCGAAGAACTGTGTCCCTTCCAACAATTTCACGGTATTATCGATTTGCGACGACGCTACCCGCACGATGCGCATTTCCTCTTCCCGTCCGTGCAGCTCAATCAAAGCAACCCGAAACGTCGATCCACCCACATCCAGTGCTAGGTATGTGCCTTTCTCAGACCCACTCGGTAAAGCATGGGTGTAGGATGGTAACATGTTGCAAGGGGAGGTTTGGAGGCAATGGCGAAATTGCACGCGGATCTTCTCCGACATCTCCAGCATCTTGGATGTCGACAGGGGTGTTGTAAAGAGGGTTTCGACCTCACCAGCGAAATCGTCAAGAGAGCGACGGCGCCAGTGGGCACCTAAGAATGGTTTGCGACGTTTGTGGCCGAAGCCGCGGAAGAGGGAGGGAAAGAGGATCATGGTCTCGAGAGCGGCGACCACGTTCTGGAATAGCTCCTGCAGGCGATGCAAGACTTTGACCAGCGGAGCCGGCATGGTCGCAAGGGTAATTTGGGGGAAGGGAAGAAAAACGATTGGAGAGGAGGTTAAAGATGAAGATCAGGGCGACATGAAGAGATAAGATCCTCAAGAGTTGTTCCCAAGTTGAAATTCTGGGGTGGGGAGTTTTATTAGGATTTGTCTAAGGTGACACTCTCCCACAGTAGTGTTCAAGGTGGATCGGAGGTGAGAGTGTAGCAGAAGAAGAGGAGAGGAACCCCCACCCGCGTGAACACAAGAGAGCCGCGCGAGAAGAATAAAAAAAGAAATAAAAAACCCCAAGAAAAAAAGAAAAGAGGGAAAGGGTCAACAGGCACGAAGCATGGATCAACATTGGTCCATTCTTGATGATCGAGTGTCACTCGGAGTGCAACTTGAAGCCCTTGCGGTGTCGCAATGCGCGAAGTGGGTAATGGTATTGTCATGTAAGTTTGAATGGAACTCATGATTGGGTGAGGAAGCTCACTGCGATAGTGTGAGATAGTGTAGCAGTGAGATTGTATTTTAAGTATTGCAGGTGTTATAATACAGTAGATCTAAGTTTAAATCAAACACTCTAAATCAGTTCAATGATCAGTTACTCTTGCCTTTCATAATGATTAAACATAAGAAAACTATCCAGTTTATCCCATTCTATAATATTAAAGTCATGATTCTGATAACATTCCCAGTGTGGTATGTTCGTACATACTCAATGACCCCCTTGAGTGCAACGGTGGTAGCCGGCCCAACTGGCCGGGACCGTTACACTCAGTGGAACCGCCCCGACTTATAACCTCGTGGAGACCGTGATTTCAACCTGTTTCAAAGCACAGGTAATCTGAGAAAATCTTCAAGCTTGAAACAGCCTGCCACGCTTGAGGGTCCTCTCCCCCGAGTATCCCTGGAGTGGTGTGTGTGTGATGGTGGTTGCATCACTGTAACCACGGACCACGAGGGCCATGTTTCGGACCTTTCGGCGGAGTACTAGTAGTAGAGATGGATCCCGTAGTATCTTTCTTGCTGATCTGTACTGTACCTTAGCTTTGATCCAATCCAACCTCCTTACTGTGGTGGTTGTCTTGCATCCATGCATATGTATCATGCGAGCCACATCTCTCCAAAATGCCAAGAATCGGCACTTCAATACTCGCATCCTCAATGCTTCAACCGTGACATCATTAACATCATTGGTGTGCAAAGATGGCATCATCAGAATCTCTTGGTAGTCTTCAATTGTAGTAGAGTTTTGCAGCATTGACACCTTACCATAACATTGTCGTGCTGAGAATCAAATCATGTCTGCTGATCCAATTCTGGATAAGAAGGGCCAGGCTATCACGCAAGGGGATTATGTGTTGACCAAGATCCGTGGAGGACATCGGGAAGGAGAGGTACGCCTAAATCATTTCGGTCTTGGTGTTGGGTACATCGAGATATCACCTTACCAGGAGCCTGTCATTCATTCGGAGTATAGGTCGAAAAGGTCGTCACTGATCAGGCAGAGGCTCTGGCAGAAAGGGTTACCAATCCTCCCAAGGTAAGTGGTGCCCAATTGGTCTCTCCTTCGATGTTGAAGTTGCATTTCCATTGGTGGCAACGGGTCTGATGCCTGTTGTGGTATAGGTTATCTTTACTGATCAACACGGACATCGAGTTGCGCACAATCCCCTATCGGTGGATAAACAGCCGGGTCGGGGTTTAATGGGCATGTAAACCCACATTCCCAGGAGTCATAGCTTGGCTTCATTGGACACTGGAAATATGCGAGCTGTCGTCTGGCTATCGGTAGATCCCGCGTTGATCTGTGGGGGAGGTCAATGTAATTGAGGTCATAGCACAATCGTATTCGCATGTAGTACTGGAGATATTGGGCTTTTCACTTTTCTTTGCGTGTCAATAAGATAAAATTGAACCTTCCAAGGGTGTACTGGATAGTCTCTCAGGATGGTGAAGTGAGAAGCAATGAATCCACTGGCATGAACGTGACCATGACCTTCAGGCCCCCCTGTCTCTCCGAAATGGCAGAGGACACGTCGAGCAATTCTCACCGCAATGATCGCGTCAGCTGTAGCTGGAATCGCGCCTCCAAGCTCCTGGGGCTGCCCAGGTGTCAGGATAAGTTTGTCAGCATCTGCAGTTAGTTCTGTCGGTAATGGAGCATCGTGATGCCTTGTTGTCAATGAAGCCCGACTAGATAATCGGTACTTTTGCAGCTGAAAATCCTGAGTGGAATCACCAATACAACCAAGACATAGGCTAGAGTCAGCCGCATCATATATTCAAAGTTATAACCTTGGAACATTTGAATATATAGTTCGCATGGTCATAAATTCAGTCAATTTTTGTGATAGATAAAAATCCATTCCAGGTGATCGAGAATCTATGACGGGGTCCCTCGCATAAAGTACCGAGTCGCGAATAGATTTCTGAGCCAGCATCATCTCCGAAAATGAATCAGAAATTGATATTACAGCCAGACTTACGGAGTAACTGAGTCACCTCCATGTCTCCATTACTTCGTAGTTCAGGAACACGTGAGTCGTGGGTTAGTCTCGCACGTGCGCTATCAGATGCAAATGTGGTGTTAGCGCCGAATGACACGCAATTTCTGACACACAAGGACGTTGATCCATGTTGATCCATGTCTATCATCGGATCCATCACAGTTATTCTGGATTTCATCTGTCATATATCACAGCTCACTTCTCTAAATGTCGAGCCCAGACCCTGCAGATGTGCGTGTTCATGGAGAAGACTCAGCCCACCTTCCCCACCACCGATCCAATGGACCCCCAACCTTGGAATAAGATGGGTAGAGCCCCTGGCCCCACGAGTCAGGTCGCTTGTCTAACCCGCAAAGTACCCATGTCCAGTCGCGAGCCAACCAAGTTGGGATGGGCAGGGGCTTTATGTAAGTATTTTAATTATAGGGACCCAGGTTTTCAGCAGGAACCCCTGACACGGCGTGGCTGTGAACGGTATAATGCATGGGATCCGCTGGTTGTTCTGGACTGCATCTAAATGGATTTATTCGAGGGCTGTGTCGGCGCCATGTACCCAGCATGACGGTGATTAATTTGTTCATTTTATGCTGATCGGTGAATTTATACTCCTAGCGCGTAGCGTGCATACAGGATTCGGGGAAAGGGTTGAAACTAGACTACGTGTCGTCCAGACCTCGAACTAGGAACGCCACTCTTGTGGGGAGGGCACGACGTCACTGGGGGAATAATAGGCATTTCTTTTTACAGATCAATTACATTCAAATGCACATGTGTTTGAAAATATTCAGCCTTTTAACCGGATGAGTATAACATTTGAACATTTGGTGGGTTCTATTATGTATAGTGACCTACTAGGACACTGCATGCGAGGACTCGGCTTCGGTTTATTAGTACTGCCAGGGTAAAATATTATGACAAGGTTTGCCTGTTGACTCCACTGCGTAGAGTATTCAAATCTTCCATAATAAATGTACTAATTTGAACTTCAAGTTGAAACAACCTTAAGTGGAATATTCCAAGGTTCCAATGTTCCGCATAGAGGCGATCTTGCTTCAGATACGAAGTCCATCAGATACGAAGTATAAGCACTTGAGTTAAATTGACTCGTGTCTCAGAATGTTTTGACACTGCCAAGCGCGTTGGAGCCGAAGTCTAAGCTCGAAACTTCGGCTTAAATGGACTTAACTCGCCTGCTCCATAGTGTGGATTTGCCGGTCCAGGGCTGGATAAAGTGGGCCTGAGTAGATCGACATTAAGATGAGAAAAATCTGCCTTCCCACGGGATCTTTGTGAATATTCTTGATTTTTGTTCTTGTAGGGATATAATGGAGTTATTTATGTATTCATAGGTGCCTATTAACCATATTTTATTTTGTTATATGTGGTGATATAAAACTCTTCCTCTCTCCGCATTATGAGCCACGCATCCAAAATATCCCGTGCCAAGAAATGGAAATTTCATGTTGATTGGTCTGGTAAAACGGCAAACCAGGGGAAAATCAAAATTAAACAAAATTAAACCAAAAATCCAAATTAAATCGAAAATACATCGAAAAAGGGCTCCATACGGAGTGTTCCGAGCGTGTTTCCGGGGAGTTACTAATGGAGCTGATGTGGCCTGGATTCCATAAGGTGGCGGTAACCAGAACCATCAGCCTGGTGATAATATTCTACATAGTGTATTCAAACTCTTTAGAATAAAAAAAATAAAAATAAAAAACAAAATGAATCAGAAATACATAACGTAGAGTCCAGAGTACACCTGGGCATAGACGTAAAACGAGATTACTTGCCCAGACTGGGTTAACAATACGGACTATCAATACGAGCACCGTTCCGCTCCATCCACACCTGGGCATCTTTTTCTTCCCTTACGCTTCCTCACTGGTTCCACCGAAACAATGCCAAGGCTTCGTTCGTCTGGATCGTCAGATTCCATATGCCACTGCACGCTCCCCTGAGCGGTTTCGCCTATGGATTCTCCTAGCTCAGCCCTCTCCACTTCAAAGGGTACTGACGACGCCTTTGCCCCCGTTCGATCGGTGTCCTCTTTTCCCTCCTTTCCTCCCGCTGTTTTGTCTCCTTCTTCCACTGCCAGGGAACACTGTGCTTCCTGATTCATATCGATCATGTTGTTTCTAGGCGCATTATTATTATCATCATGCCTGCAGACGGTAAACGCTGCGCGACATGATGAGGATTTAATGTCATTCGTCACGGTTAGTTGAGCCTCCTACTCCTCTTATCCCACAATAATGGCGTGATCGCAACTAACCATCACCTTAAATTATATTAGCTCCCCGAAGTCCGAGCCTTAAAATGGGAAGTCACCCACCATGATCGAGAACGTCAAGCTCCAGGTTATTGGTTTGTTGCGCCGTATGGCCAAATCTCCCCGGAGACGCCCACCCATAAGTACCAACAGTACCAAGTTGGCCCGTATATCTACGATAACGATGGTGTATGTCTCCAGTCGTCCCCTCGCGTTCCATAACAACCACAACAAATAAACAAAATGCGACTCGACAAAAAAGAGCATCCGCTTACCATGATTTGGAACTAGGTCCTTATTTGGGCGGGTCCAGCCCTGTTCGATAACCGCAATGCCTTCGACTTCCGAGCGAACTTGAATATGGATGGCGAGCCACGACTTTCATTTATCGTGGCATGGGATATCGAAAACGGAGCTGATCGAGGAAACGGAGTCATTCTCGATAACCACTACCAGGTCGAGCGCGAGGTCCTTCCCTTGGTGGATGTCCACGACTTCAACATGCACGAGTTCAACATTATGGATGGTGGCAAGACAGTGTTGGCTTGCGTGTATCGCCCCACGGAAGTCAGCTTGGAAGATTTCGGCCGCCCCGATGAGAAGAGCTGGGTCGTATCTGGTGGTTTCGCGGAGTTCAACATTGAGACCAATGAACTTTTGACCCAGTGGAACAGTCTCGACCATCTTTCCCTCGCGGAGTCCAACATGTTCCATGCCTGGGATGGTCCTCAAGGAGCGCCTGGTTGGGACTACGTCCACGCCAATGCAGTGGATAAGAACGAAGCCGGAGATTACATCATCTCCATGCGATTCACCAACACTATCTACGGTGTCTCTGGTGTTGACGGCAGTGTCATGTGGCGACTGGGTGGATTGGAGAGTGATTTCACCCAGGACTTTACCTTCTCGAAGCAGCACGATGTGAAATTCGTCTCTTCTAACGGTACTCACCATGTGATCTCCTTCCTGAACAACGCTTCCGATGAACGTGGTAACGATGAGAACCTGTCCTCGGTCCTCTTTGTTGAGCTTGATACCGTGGCCATGAATGCTCATGTTATTCAGCGTATTAACCGCCCGGATGGTGATTTGACTCGTCTGCGTGGAAGTGCTGAAACCCTTCCCAATGGTAACATTTTCATCGGCTGGAGCGAGCGTGGTTACCAGTCCGAACACGCCCCCAACGGTGATTTGCTGATGACCGCTCGATTTGCTTCGTCTCGTTACTCCACCTACCGTGCGTACAAGTCCGAATTCGTCGGTCGTCCTCTCACCCCACCTGACCTGGTCGCTTCTGTCTACGGAACCAGCAACTCCGATATGAGCACCATCATGCACGTCAGCTGGAACGGTGCCACCGATGTTGCTGGCTGGAACTTTTACGCTCAGGCCTACGACCGTGGTGAGCCAGTTTTCATTGGACACGCCAACAAGACCGACTTCGAGACCCTCTACGTTGTTGACGGCTACATGGACTGGATTACTGCTGAGGCAGTCGACCGTGATGGCAACTCGATGATGAAGTCTATTGTTGTGCGCAGTGACATCCCAAGCAACTGGCACGCGGCCGGTTTCCTGGGAAGCAACAGCCCCTCCCCCGATGACCCATCCCTCGTTTCATCCGCCTACGAGAACTCCAAGTCTTCTTCTTCGCAGTCTGCAAGTGATTCCTCCGCCGATCAAGTTGTGGAGGATAACACCGACGCCACTGAGACCACCGACACAACCGACAGCACTGATAACACTGCTAGCAATGATGGAATGGCTGGCATGGACATGGGCGGTGACAGCGATTCCTCCCTCGCTGACGCCAAGGAGGTGGCCAAGGCCGTCTCCAAGGCCTACGAGGTGATTCGTGGCGTTGGTGGCTTGCTGCTCTTCATCCTGATCTCCTGCTCTGTCGGCGGTGTCTTGTTCGCAGTTTACCGCGTCATCAGACGCCGCAAGACGCGCTCTTACCAGCACGTTTCCTCGGTCGAGGATCTTCCCACAGAACAGATCCACCTGCGTTCCCAGGAGTAAATCCTTCAACCCAACCTTTTAATTTCTCCGACCATTTTCCTTTTGCATGATTAGCAGCGTCGCATCTGCCTTCGCATTTACATTCTCTGGTCGTTTTCTTCCTGGCGAAGAGACGATTCAGATCAAAATTGAACATTGGAAATTCCTCGACATCCTACGGGGCCTGAACGAAAAGATAAGGTAGTTGAGAGGGTATGGGTATATACATCAGGTCATGATCCTTCCACGCATGTCATACCCCATTTGGCGTTTTTCTCTTTCTTTAACTCGGTTTTCATTTCACATTTTACACCTTCTTCACTGGTTTCTGAGTTGAATGATGGCTGAACCTGAGATGGTCAGCCTCTCTCGGATTCCTTTTCCTATTTCTTGCCTTATACCTTTTTTCACCCTTTTCTTGTGTAATACTATTTCAACCTTGGGTTTTTTTTTCTATCATTTTGTGAACTATCCACACATTCAATGTATATATCTTTCATCTCTTCTTGTACAATGACGGGTCAGATTCATTAGATTTATGTACATTTATCGGATGAATACAGTCAAGTCAAACCATTGCTCTCAGTGTTGATCACATACAATAATATGGTCTCAAGCGTACTGCTTCACCTGCTGCTTCACACTGTGAGAGCAATACCGCCCAAGTCCTCCATTATCAATGACAACCTACCAATCCTTCACCAGAGAGCCCAGGGACTGGCGAATCTTCTTAAGAGCAGCCGACCCCTTTCCACCACTTGGCGCATCATAATCAATAGTGAAAATGGTCACAGCGCTTTTGCAGGTATCGGATGAGACGGTGGTCTCAGCTGGGAGGGAGCAATCACCATTAATGCAGAGATCGAGTGCCGGTGCCGGGGTGATCTCCTTCTCAGTAAACAGGCCAGTGGTAGCACTGTAAGAGACACCAAGGGACCACGCACCTCCAGTCATACGGGTATGGATGAAGGGAGGATCGATACACTCATCGGAAGTCTCAGAGGTAATTTCAGGCATGTTGACATTGATTCCATAACCGAGAGGAAGAATGCGACCGCCCTTGGTTTCCCTGATGATGTTCTCGGCGAACGCCGCAGATAACTCGCCCGCAATAGTCTGGGGATCCTTCAGACCAGCAGCGGTCTTGTTCACGACATCCTTGTAGGAGGTGGAGGCGCTGTTTGCTGCAGAAAATGCGATGGCAGGGATACCTCGTCCGATAGCATAGTAGGTGTTGCCGATTGTACCGGAGCTGGTAAAAGCAAACCCGCCAACGTTGTCGCCATAGTTAGGCCCGGACATCACAAGGTCTGGTTCTGAAACTCCAAATTTGGGGAGCACGTAGTCGATTCCAACGGAGGTGCATGCGACGGGGCTACCGTCATAGTACCAGATGTGATCATCGTCGGGATCATGGCCAACTGATGGAGCACCAGCCTTGACAAGGTCTGAAGACGTCAGTCAGAGTCTAGATGTCCCCTCTAGCTATCAATCTTCCGCGAAATGGAATATTCACTTACCATACTCGGAGTTTGCAGTGAGGTTCGCCGATGTAGCGTAAGTCAAGGATCCTCCCTTGCCACTCTGATCAGAAGAGCTGGCAACAAGGAAAACATTGTGTCCGTATGCCTTCATGGCCTTGTACATCTCTCTAATGTTGCCGGTTCCAAAGCCGTCATCGTTCTAGAGACGGGTAAGAAAGAGCCCATGTGAACTGGTCATCACAACTTGAACATTTGAATTTGAACTTACAGTGATAAGAATATTAGCTCCATTGGCGGCAGAGAAGAAGGTAGCCAGCGCAAGAGTACTGGTCAACTTTGAGAAATGCATTTTTCCGAGTCACTGGCAAGCAATTGGAAGGAGAGTCCAAGTTTGACCCGGCTAGTACTACCGGGATATTTATACTCTCGCCTTAAACATTTGATTGAACATTTGAATGCTGTGAACCCTTTCAGACTCGGACTGCTAGTGGTCTCTTCAGCTTCCAAGCCCCATTAGGGTAGCCGAGAATTTTGAAATTGAATGCATGGCGCTAGATTCTTAAGGAAAGGCTCACAAGCTAGTCAATCCAAAAGAGACAAGTTCGCGCGTCTATTCACAAATGAAGATTGAAGCTGTCGGCATCGTGCTCGAACGAGACCATCAGATTGGTCTAGGTATGTTCACAGGTCTACTGTGATTCGGCTGTGAAAAGGTGTTTAGCCGACTCGAAATTATGCATGCTTCCATGTCAACACGTGTTGGATCCCTCAACTAAGGCACCCTCTCATCATTGGCCAGAATCTTTAGTGATCCGGGATATCCGGAATCAGGAACAGGAACAGGCACATGGTTCAGATCATAAGGGATTGTACTAGTAGTAGTCCCGGAGCTAAAACCTCAACATCTCAACATCTCAAAGTCAGGGTTATTCCAATCGGAGAAGAAAAGCGTTGGACTCGGTAGTTCTCAGGGTCATTTTACATCCGAGTCCCCGAAGTAATGAGCATGCTCCCAGCTAATACGAGCGGGAAGTTGGCTGTATAACGGCAAAGAGAATTCAATTGTTAAAATTTGAAACACTAGCGGCAGAATGGGACATTAAACTTCCCCAGAATTCTGTCAAGATAGTATCACTGCAAAGCACTTCAGGGCTTCAAGTTCCTGGGGTCTGCAAGCCACAAGCTGCAAGCCGGCAGTGATCCCATTGGCTATGGCAAGGCCACAAGGCTCCAAGGCCACAAGGCTGCCACTCGCATGCCTATTTGGGACTAGTCTTCAGACCGCTTTTAGCACCGCCTTTTAAGTGTAGATATATGGATGAGGGATAATGTATCAGACCAAACTGGTATAACTCCCTTTCAAGGTCTAGTATTATGTTGGATAAGAAATACTATTGCATTCTCAGAGATCACCTCAAATAAAAAAGCAGTTGACAATAACCAGATCGCCATCATGATATCATATCAACTTGAAATCAGAAATATAACTTGCCAGTGAACCTCAAGTTCTCAACTCATACTCACGCCTGAGACTTGTTCAGAATAATTTCAGCCAAAGCCATCAGCGATCCACTCGACAGTAATTCCAATACCTGGACATTAGCATTCGCCTCACGCGCAATCCAATTTCGAATCTCAATAGCAACCAAAGAATCAAGACCGAGTGATGAAACCGTAACAGAAGGATCCATATCTTCTAACGAGATCTGAAGCACTTGCGCCAATTTCGCCGCTAACGCCTGATAACAGATCTGTAGCGCCACCTCCTTGGACTCCGCTTCATGTAGCTGCACATCCAGCGGCACAGAGGGCCCTCCCGCCGCACCTGTTCCGGAACCCAGTCTCTCTTTGGCTGCCTCATACATATCACTGAATTTGGCATCCTGAGCCCAGAAGTGGTCTAGTGTTGTTCGCAGACTCAGACCTGTAATGCTTTGTCCAGAGCATGATCGGTCCAGATCGCCAGTCAAAGCTGCGCCGAAAAGTGCAAGTACTTCTCCTTCATCCATCGTGTCACTTCCGATATTTTTCAGAACCTCTTGCAGTCGCTGCACGTCCACGTCGGCAAGATACCCAGCGTCGCTGACTGCTGTTAGGTCGATGGTTGTTCCTGGGAGACCGTGCGAGCGACGCCAGGCCATAAACTCGTCTAAGAATACGTTCGCTGCAGCATAGGCCGCTTGACCTCTGTTGCCAATGACACCAGCGACAGAGGAGAGGGCGATGAAAAAGTCGAGGGGAGTGTCCGAGAGGACTTCGTGGAAGTTCCACGCTCCTTCAACCTTGTTCGCTGCAACGGATTGGAAGTCGTCTAGCGTCATGTTCTCAAAGAGCATATCCTGGTCTTGTTAGTGAGTGTGTTAGAGCAGGTGAGACACTTGAATACTTACGCGAAGAACCATCGCTCCATGTACAACACCACGCACGGGAGGAAGATCCTTCATATCTTCCTTGATGAGGGTCTCGACAGAAGTCTTACTAATGACATCGCATGCCTTAACAGTGACTAATGTTTGCTCAGAAGCTAAGTCATCAATCAGGGCCTGTACATTGTCATTGATAGAGGCTCTCCGTGATACGAGTACGATGTTTCTCGCTCCCTTGGCGGACATCCATCGGGCCATGCTTCGTCCGAGACCACCAGTACCGCCAATCAGGATGTAAGATGCATTGGCTTTAAGAAGAGAGGAGCTAGTCTTTGGTGCCACAGCCTGTAAAGAGTTAGTCAGATTGATTCTTGCTCCCATAGTATACCCCATTCAAATATTTGAACTTACCTTCACTTGATCCTCTGGGTGAGAAACTACCACGATCTTACCCATTGCCTTTCCTGTTTGCAAGGTTCTGAAAGCACTTTCCAGCTCGGAAATGCGATAGCTAGTAAGAGGCAAGATGGGGCTAACCGAGCCCTGGCTCATCAACTGTCCGACGTGATCCAACAGGCGCTTCATAAGTGGAGGTTTGTATAGCGCAACCTTGGTAAGATCAACTGATGAGAAAGTCACGTTGTACTCAAAAGGCAACATATCAAGACGGGAATTCTTCGTAATATCCGCTTTTCCAATCTCAATAAAGCGGCCAAATGGTGAGATACACTCCCATGTTTCTCGGAGAAGATCGCCTGCCAGGGAGTTCACCACAAGATCCACACCTTGGTTGTTAGTGGCTCTCCTGATGCCATGTGCAAAGGAAGAATCACGACTATAAAAGATGTGATCTTCCGGAATGTTGTACTGAGACATAAGGAATTGTTTTTTCTCGACACTGCCAACAGTCACGAAGACCTCCGCTCCAATCATCTGTGCTAGCTGGATTCCTGCTTGTCCAACACCACCTGCGCCAGCATGGATGAGAACCCGCTCATTAGCTTGCAGCTTGGCTAGGTCAAACAGTGCGTAGTACGCAGTACAGAAAACAACGGGAACTGTGGCAGCTACCTCAAAAGACATGAAGTTCGGCACTGGTGCGGCACTAGTACCCTTGCACCGTGCGTACGTTGAGTAAGCTCCTAATGGCAACGCCATCACTCGTTGACCAATTTGGAGATGTTGGACATTCTTACCAACCGACCTCACGATACCACTGCACTCGATACCGATATAAGGCTGTGCCAGCTGGCCCATGGTAACCACGATATCCTTGAAGTTCAAACCGGTAGCCTTCACTTCGATTTCGATGTCGTCATCGCCCAATGGTTCGGGAATGTCATCAGCGAAGTATAAACTGTCAAGGGATCCTGGGCTTGCGATCTGAAGATTGAAGCGCCTGCCCGGTTGACCAAATGGCTGGGACGTTATTGTTTTTTTATGAGTCTCGTTATGGACAAATGCATTGGCATCATCATCGTCCAAGACACGGGGAACCAGAAGCTCTGCACCCTTAGCCTTGAACTCGAAATCTGTGGCTGGCTTTGTGCCATCAGTTGGCCACAATGCCTCCACTGCAGCTAAAATTGGACCAGATGAAGTTTCTAGTTCTGATGTGTTGATTCCTAGCGTAGCAACCTTGGATAGGGCCTCTGACCGTAGACTGCGAGTAAGACCGACAATCATATGAGCATCAGGTGTATCCGCGCGATAAACCCATAGTACATGGGATGCGTCTAGTAGGACTTTTTGGAGGCGTTCAAATGTATGCGATGATAGCTTGCGCAGAGTCTCATTGCCAGTTTGCAGTACAATGACATGTTTGTTGGAGCATTCTGCTTTTTCAAAAGTTGAAATTGACGGTCGCCAACTGCTTGTGGTAGTGGAAATTATCTTGCTCAGCCTCTCCGCTGACCCATCAAGCTTTCCAAATTGTGTGACTAGAAGATCGGTCTGGTGGATAGTACCATTGCCGTTAACACGCGGCTTATCATTCTCAGTAACATGACCATTGGGCTCCTTTGCTTCCCCGTTGCCAATCGCAATTTCAGTTTGTGCTAGTGGCTGCCACTCAAGCTTAAAACAAAGATCACGAATCTCCGGGCCGCGCAGCGAGCCCGCATCCTTGAGTGGAGTCATAACTAGGCCCTCCATGGCGATAAGAACCTCTGTGGAATTCTCTGGCGTTACCCACAAATCAAACTTTGTTGGTTCGGGTGATGGTTGACTAGGACCCCCATTGCACCATGCCTTCACATATTCCCCGGCTTTGGAGGGAATCTTGTTACAGATTGTGAGATTCTTGATCAATGTTGGCATGTAGAGCGTCTCGAGCTCCATTCTCCCATGACCAAGAATTGGCCAAACAAGGTGTAGCAGCCCATCAAGAAAAGTCGGGTGGATGACCAAGGGTGCCTCGAACTGTTTTGGCATAATACTCTTCGTGTCTCGCACGTATAGATCTGCCCGCGAGTGAACTGGATTCGAGAAACAATTTTCCAAGCTTTGGAATGCCGGTCCATATCCTGCTCCTACTTCGGCCAGAACCTGGTACATATTGCTGGAGTCAATCATGTATCTGGACTCTTCGACCACTCTGGTGATCTGCTTTTGGAAATAATCTACCTCTGTCTCTGCGACATTGGAAACTGTCGACTGTAGCTTTTTGTTCACACGAGTCCGCACCAGACCTGAGCAGTGTTCTGTCCAGCCTCGCTTGGTATTCCAAGAACAAATGCGGAACTCATCCCAGATATCTGAGTTACCACGCGTACCCTCTGCATATGGCCGAAGAGTAATAGTCATTTCCGAGTCCGCATCATCACTCAGGACAAGTGCCGAGCCGGTTTTAACCTCTCGAAAATCGAAGTGTGAGAATACTGCGTCGTTTTGCTCTGCCCGTCGTTTTGCAGCTTCCACGGCCATTGAGAGCTTGGTTCCATGTTAGTATAAATCAAAGATGTCAGATGGCACATACTCACATATCCGGCCAGCGGAAACACAGCCATACCCTGCATTTTATGTTCTCTCAACCAAGGGACATCGTCAAGGCGGACAATATTCCTCCATGTCGGCTCCAGATCATTTGAGTAAAATGCCTGTGCTCCCAGGAGATCATTTCGGACACCATCTCGGGAGCAGTGTTTCTGAGGGATGCGGGATTCATGCCAGTACTTGGTGCTATGCTGCCAGGGGTATCGAGGGAGGTCACGCAGGAATGCCCGAGTTGCTCCTCCACTCATTGGGAAATTGATGGTGTTGATGTCGATAGTCCCACCTCGGACAAAGACCGCACCGGCTGCATCCAAGACAGATTGGGCTGGGTCTGCATTGCGGACAACAGTGGGTGCATATCCGATCTTGCTCGCGACAGAGCCAAGTACCTTCAAAGTGTCTAGAATTGGACCCTTGAGAGCGGAATGCGGACCAATTTCCATGAGCAAGTTGGGTCGGCTATCTTCATCAACACACATCTTACTGAGTGCGTTGGCAAATAGCACCGGAGAGGTTAAGTTCTGGACCCAGTACGCTGCACCTAGCTCGGATGGCTCTGCAACATGACCGGTAACTGATGAGAAGAAGGTAGCTGTCGCTGTACTGGAAGGCTTGATAGACTCAATGGCAGAGAGGTAGGCTTCGGCTACATTCTTCATATGGCTTGAGTGATAAGCAACGTCAATCTTCAGCTTTCGATTGAAGAGTTGCTTGTTCTGTAAGATAATCTCCAGTTCATCAATCGCAGGTGCATCTCCAGATACCGTCACACTAGAAGGACTATTGACACAAGCAATGGTAGCATAGCCCTTCAGTGTCTTCAGCATAGGCCTAATTGTCTCGGGACTCGCACCAACAGCAATCATGGTGCCTTGGAGTAAAGGAAATGATCCTTTAAGTAGTTGCGTCATTTGACCACGTCGGTAGGACAGTGCCATAGCTGCTTCCAGGTCGTAGATGCCCGCGGCATAGGCAGCCCCGATCTCGCCAGAGCTATGGCCTATGACAGAGGTTGGTCTGACGCCCCAAGATCGGAGAAGATCAGTCAGGGCAATTTGGAGAGCTGTGCAAGCAGGTTGGCTGAGATGTGGCGAGTTGATCTCGGAATTTGTGCTATCCTTGCGAAGTACTTCAATCAGAGAGAAATCAGCACCCAGGTGTCTCAGGTGCTTATCGGCTCGCTCCATTGACTCTGCAAAGACATTATACTCGTCCATGAGAGGGAGACCCATTTGTGCCCATTGAGCACCCTGTCCAGTAAAGACAAATGAGACCGTCGGTGCACCCAGTACACGTGTCGGGGTTGCTTTCAGTTGAGCTAGACGAATACTCAGCTCATCTAGCGATGTGGCTGAGAGAGCAACTCGATATGTAAGATGCGATAACTTGCTACCCAGGGTATGTGCAAAATTGCCGAATAGAGATCTTTCAAAGACCTCTGGCCGCTGTTCAAAGTAGATACCAAAATCTCTAATGCGGGTTTTGAGGGACTCTTTGTCATTGGCAGAAATCAGGAACAACTTGTGAATGGGATCCACGTCATTATCCGGGTCATCTTTAGCCTCACTGGGAGGAGGAGGCTTTTCGAGAACGACATGAGCATTGGTTCCGCCAAAGCCGTAATTTGATACACTGATGTACTTCTTGCTCCGAGGCCAGGGTCTTGTAGAAGTGACAACTTTCATGTGCCACTCATTCAAGGGGATATTAGGATTCGGCTTCTTGAAGTCTGCATTTGGTAGTAAAAGCCCTCTGTCCAGCATCATTGCAGCCTTGATAAGGGAAACCATGCCACTTGCACCTTCAAGATGACCAACATTAGACTTGGCAGAGCCGATATAGAGCGGATTTCTCATGTTCCGGTTTTGACCTAGAGCTGCATGGACAGCCTCGGCCTCGATAGGGTCTCCGGCCTTGGTGCCGGTGCCATGCATCTCGGCAAACCCACAGTCATCCGGGTTCAAGTAAGCGTCGCGGTATACTTGACGGATCAGGTTTTCTTGCGCTTTTCCATTTGGCAGAGTGATGCCCTTTGTTCTTCCGTCTTGGTTGACACCGGTATTAGCAATTATGGCGCGAATAGGGTCTTTATCGCGTAAAGCGGCATCAAGTGGCTTGAGAAGAACCACACCAGCACCTTCACCTCTTGCAAAGCCCGACTTGGCTCTTTCCTCAAATGCATAAGTTCTGCCATCTTCGTTGAACAATCTGGCAAAAGTAGTATTAGCGGTTGATGGCAAAGGAAAATTCGTAAGGGCAGATGATTATCCGTGCACTCACTGTGACATGGACATGGAAACAAAATAATCCGGGAGAACATTTAGTCTACATCCTCCAACGAGAGCCTCCTTTGACTCGCCACTTCGAAGACTCTGGACAGCATAATGCAGTGCGACAAGAGAGGAGGAGCACGCTGTATCAATCGTCACACTCGGTCCCTGTAAATCGAAGAAATAAGAAATGCGATTCGATTGAAGCGAAGGGGCATTGCCAGTGGCCTGGAACTGAGGGCATGTCTCGATATCTCGCAAATTTCTAAGTTCATAATCGGCAAAGTTCCCACCGCAAAAGACACCCACGTTGCGCCCTGCCAAGGATTCTTTGGGAATGCCTGCACTCTCCAAAGCTTCATAGGAACACTCCAAAAGAAGGCGTTGCTGAGGATCCATGGAGATGGCTTCTTGCATGGTAACATTGAAAAAAGGAGCGTCAAAACGGGATAACGTCTCATTGTCTAGAAAGTAACCGCCGGCCGGATTGAAAGTCCCGGGCTTGGAGGGATTAGGGTGGTGATAGGCTCCGGGGGAGAAACGGTCTTTGGGGATGGGCGACCAGCCACTCCGACCCCGAGTGCATAGTTCCCATAAGTCGCCGGGGGAGGAAACCTGACCAGCCAGTCGACAAGCATATCCAATGAGTGCAATGGCTTGTGGCTTCTGGGAGTTTCCATTGTTATGCAATGTTCCATTGGGGTCGGCTGAGCTATTCATTGTGAGAGGAGTCGAGGAGTGAAGTGATAAAGAGGGGTATATGAAAGGGACAAATCTCGCAGGGAATAGGAAGGTGCTGGTGACTGGCACTTAAATAGATGATGGATGAAGCATATGAGCCTTATGGAGGAATCCATTGACACCATTTCCTAGATTGTTCTTTTTGTATTTTTATTTTATTTGGTATTTTAATTTTATATCATTTTTGTCTGAATTCTTTTTTAATTTATTTTTACTTTTACCTCATATACTCGTTCCCTCCTGAGTAACCGGCCATGATAAGGGACTGGATGTTCAACATTGGATAATATCGACGTAACTTTGAACAGTTCCTGCTGTGCTGCATATTGGGGTTAGACACATATTCAGGGACAAGTCGGAGTTCCATGAGTTCCATGCAACCCACAGCATTTGAGGAGCTTCAGGTGGATCGTCTCAAGTTGATTCTAGATCTTGCTATCGGGTCACATGTATTTCGGAGGGAATTGATCTGGTTCATGGAAGTTGTGAGTAATTGACGATGTATTGAAGAGATAGGTTCATGTTTGAGATCAAGATGGTCTAGACACATAGATAGCTTCAATTTCATGTCTATTTCTTGTCCCCCAGTCTGCCCTATTCTTCCGCTGCCTCCTCCCTCTTTTCTCCTATCTATCATAGCTCAAAAGATAATTGTGGTTCTCCGAAGATAGTGGTTGTACAACCTTCATTTGGCCAGATTCAACTATTCCTGTGGCTTCGATACATCCAAGATGAAGTTTCTTTGTCTTCACGGTGCCATTGGCAATATCCATGTAGGTGTATCAAGATAGGAAGACAGTCCCAGGGAGATGAATTGATATGCCAGTGCTAATCTACAGCAGAATCTGAGTATCCAACTGTGTATGCACTGCAGCTGCTAAGATCAACATATCATAGATTTTACTAATAACACGAACTTGAAATACTACAGCACCACTGCAGAAGGAATTTGAGTCAGATAACTCAGCTTCGTTCCATTATATCAACGCACCAGTGAAGATCACCCCGCCTCCAGGTAATAATTTGCGAGTTTCAGAAAAAAAGTCCAATTTATCTAATGGGGACGCTGCAGGATTTGAGGAATACTTTGGCACTGGTCTACTTTATCGATGGGCAGACGATGGAGGTGCCGCTGAGGATTCTATGATCAGTCGCGTACGCAAAATCCCGGACGGTAATAATCCCGAAGATGTGATGCGAGATCTTATCGGAGATCGCAATGTTGTCTGGCTGAACTACCAGGAGGTAATGGACTATTTGTACGAAACAATGGAAAATGACCCCGAGATTCAAGGAATCATTGGATACAGCGAGGGCGCCTCGATTGCAGCTACTCTCATTCTAGATGAACAGAAACGTCTTGCAGCCACTGGTCGTCCTCGTCGAGTCAAATGCGCTTTGTTTTTCACAGGTTGGCCGCCGATGCATCCGGTTGATGGAGTGCTTCTCGCAGATGAGACTGATATTATGATCGACGTTCCCAGTCTGCATGTTGTTGGTGCAAATGGTAAGCCTATCTTACAAATGTATCTTGCTTATCTTTCTATGGGAAGAACTAGATACATTCCACCATTTCGAATACTCATATCCTGATATCGGGTAGATCCTTTCCGACACGGTGCATACGCTCTTTACAATGTTTGCGATCCTGATACTGCGGCATTTTTCGATACAGGCAAGGGGCACACCATTCCGCGGTCTGGACTTGTCATTCATGAGCTAGGTGATGCTGTTCGAGGTCTCATGAACAAGGCATTGCATCCTGAGGATTTCTAATCAGCATCAAGATAGACCTGGGTACCCTTGCCTGGACCTAATGTAGGGCAACTTCGGCTCAGGGTTCATAGTTGAAAATCATGGTCATACAAGACGCAGATATGGCGTTTGTGCAAACCCTCTTCCGAAAGAAGCTTTAGGCTACCTGTTGTACAATGAACCTCTACTTGTACATGTAACGTCAAACCGTTCTCTATCTATCATAGTCTGTAAATGGCTCTCGTTGAATAAGTTCGTACCGAGCCACGAACCACAAACCACGGGAGATTCCCGGATTTCGTCATTATTCAGGCCATCACACCTTTTGAGATAAATCGTGTTTTGTCTCAGCTTCTTCAGGGTCGAGACGATCTACTCACATGTGATCTCTTTCAATGTTATCTTCCTCCGTAACAGGGTTCCATTTCGTCGATATCTCGAGTCTCGACTACCTATCCGTGTTTGTGTGATAAGCCAATAACAACACGAACACACTACTCAGGACTTCGGCTGAAGGGAGAACCCTTGGAATGCCGATTTCAATATCAAAGATCTACTGGATCCCCGGCTGTCACACCAGGGTACAGATGGTACTCTCCCATGCGTACCCTCCTTTATGTATAATTAAGTTCTGTGGCAGTTCATATTGTATGCAGGTCTTAATCTTATTGACAGCAACGTTGTAGAACTAGAACAAAATCCAAATATACTTGATAAGGCCCGATCACCCATGTCATGATCTAAATCACATTTAAATATGTGCCAGTTGGCGAACCTAGAAAAGACGAAAGGGTGTCCTCCGTAGATATCAGAAACTCCGATTAACCAATCCTATCTCCTTGACTCACCTAGATTGCGATACTATTAGTAACGACCAATCGTTTCAGATTGACACATCATGTTCTTCCAGAAACTCATCCTGCTCCTCACTTGCTTCGGGATTAACTCGTCCCACGCTCAGACAACTCCACCGGAACTATGCGCTACTGGAGTCCATGCTATTCTCATTCGTGGTCAAGGTCCAGGCGATCACTTGAATGTGATGGTCTCTATGCAGAACCTGGTTTTACAGCTCATCCCAGGCTCTAGCAGTGTAGCTCTGCCTTATCACCATGGAGGCAATGATCACAGAATCGTGGCTGCCGATGGTGCTACTATGATGCAGCAGTATATTCGAGAATACGTCGCCTCGTGCCCGCATTCGAGAATCTTTCTTATGGGATATTCATTGGTAAGTGCAATTCAACTGAAAGTTTGAATGATACAAGTTCCCCCGTCCAGGGTTCCAAGGTTCTACATGAATGGTATCTAAAACTCCGATGTAGGGCGCCATTATCATGATGGATGGACTTTGCGGAACCAGCTCACTCTGGCTCAATCCCGTTTCTGCAATTGAACCTCAATTCAACCGAAACGGTATGCTCCACTACCATTTTGATACTACTTCAAGATAGCAATCATCTGATTCGAATTTCTCCAGTAATTGCCGCTGCTGCCTACGGCGACGAAACCTTTATTCCAGGAATGCCTTGGAATGCTGGGACCTGTACCGACGGAGTCGGGGTTAGTGATGAAAAAGATTCTCAAGTCCGATTACGCGATATGATCTCTAACTTCGGGACCCGTTGCATATAGTTATATCCGCGAATTCATCCCGAATGGTGTGACCCTTACTCTAAGTCGATTCGAAGCTACTGTGACAACGGAGACAACTCCTGCTGCATGAAATATCCACCGTTTGAGGATGGCGCTCATTTCTTTTACATTTTCCGATACAATATGGATCTGTTGCACTTTATTCAGCGACGACTGAATGAAACTGCAGTGCCTTGATTGTATTGCCCGACTCCGAACAGCTAGATTAGCAAGAATAGCCCTGGAGGTTGAGGTTCGGATGTAAACTTGATTAGGCACACATCGGATTAAGATGCCAAAAGAGAAAGCACTGAATTTATAGTTCTTATGTATGTCTTCTTGGCTCAATACTTTCTTTTAGAGCTTTGAGTACTCCGTAGTGAAGTTGAAGATGGATGAAGTTTCACCTTAAAGTGTTATTTTGTAGATGGATCGGAAAGGAGAATCTATTCTTCCACTATGGTACACCAGTTGGCGCACCATTAAGGGATCTCGAACACTTGAGGTAGAGAAGTTGAATTGAGAGTGATCTTTGTACCAGCTAATCAAATAATCTGACCTTTGGAACTTTAATTTTCGAAGGAATTGCATTGAATGATAACCCCAGCTAGAGAAGTAATTCAGCTCTCAGATGAAGCTATACAGAAAGTGAGAATAAGTGGCAACTAATTCCGTTCCGGGCGATCTCAGCTCCTTTTTCTTTGGGACTTCTATTTGCTTTTTCCCTTCCAACTTCAATTCTCCCTTCAATTAACCCCAACCAACTCCATGTCATTCTTCTCTGCTACCCGTCAAGTCACTGGAGTCCTCTCCAAGCCTCAATTCCTCTCTATCGCACGATCGTCGGGTCCCCACCGCCTCTACTCAACCCCGAGACCGCCCAACAACGCCCCTCACACTCAGCGTTCCCAATTCAAGATCCTCCCCATCATCGCCATCCTCGCTCTCGGCTCCGGCTCCTACGTTCTGCTTGTGAAGTCTCGCACCGGTCAGAACACTCGTCCGAATTAATCTCTTTTCCGAATCCGGCTCTACCCCTCCTATCCTAAAACAACTCTACTCTTCTCAACCCCCTAATTCAATTCACCCAAAAAACCTCATCAACTCTCCTCAATTCCATAATGTCCGACTCTACTCCTCGCTTCTCCCCTGAAGACGCTACCGTCGTCTTCTTCCTCGGTGGTCCAGGAAGTGGAAAGGGTACCCAATCCGCAAACCTAGTCAAGGACTATGGCTTCGTGCACCTCTCCGCAGGCGACCTCCTCCGCGCCGAACAAGTTCGCGAGGGAAGCCAGTACGGCGATATGATCAAGACTTATATCCGTGAAGGAAAGATCGTTCCCATGGAAGTTACCGTTGCTTTGCTTTCCAACGCCATGGCCGATTCTCTTGCTGCGAACCCCGTCCCTGCTGGTACTAAGGCGCGTTTCCTGATTGACGGTTTCCCTCGTAAGCTGGATCAGGCTGTTTTCTTCGAGGCTACAGTTTGTCCTTCTGAGGTTGTGCTTTTCCTTGATTGCCCTGAGGCTGTTATGGAGACTAGACTTC
Source organism: Penicillium herquei (assembly GCA_039634405.1). Taxonomy (NCBI): domain Eukaryota; kingdom Fungi; phylum Ascomycota; class Eurotiomycetes; order Eurotiales; family Aspergillaceae; genus Penicillium; species Penicillium herquei. The sequence continues at coordinate 201,906 of CP098387.1, read as the reverse complement.
TGAAGCGTGGAGAGACAAGTGGTCGTGATGATGATAATGCGGAGTCTATTCGCAAGCGCTTCCGTACTTTTGTTGAGACTTCCATGCCTGTTGTGGATGATTTTGAGCAGAAGGGCAAGGTTGTTAAGGTTCAGGCTACTGGATCCGTTGAGCAGGTTTATGCTGAGGTGCGCGCTGGTATTGAGGCCAGGAATCTGCACCCTCGTTAGATGGTGTACTTGTGGTGATGGCATGTAAATAAGAGTGGCCTTGTCAAGATTGAGTCCGGTTTTTGTTTATCTCCTCTTTTCTTGACTTGCACCAGTGGATACTTTTGAATATAGACCCTAGATATACATCTGATATTTGTTGTTTACTGAGTAAAGAAGTATCGTACATCTTAATCGGCCGTTGGAGGCATGGTATTTGCAAACTTGAACATTTGAAGCCTGTTTTCCAAGTTGTCGGTGAGATTCTAGGCATATTGTGGGGATTCGTTGAATTATAGACCCTGCTCTCCACATCAAACCCCGTATGTCAATAGATCGCCTCACTGTACTGCGCTATTTGGAATATTGGATTATGCATCACCGCCTGGGCGACGATCCGACTTGGATCTTCCAAGAACTCGGAGTCTGAGGGATATAAACCCCGAATTCTCATGAGAGGTTCTTGAAAACGTTCTCCGCTACATAAGTCATCTGCATCTGACTCTCCGTTACACGCCATCATGTCCTACAAAGTTCTAGCCCTTGCTCTTCTCTCCTGTGCGGCCCAAATGGCTCAAGTTGCAAGTGCTGATTTGAAGGTGAATAAACGTATCGTCTCATAGTCATTCTCTGGTCTTCAAACAACGAATTAATGTGTATTTTCCTACAGGCGCTATCGCCTCTTCCAAGTCTACTTCAAGGACTCGGAGTTGTGTACTGTTGAGGTTGCAGCAGACAGTAACCTCCTATCTGAAGATCTGTATGTGCTCAAAATCCTGCAATAAACCGATAGTAGCTAATTCAAATTCATTAGGCAAAAGTCCATCCAGGGCGCTTAATATCCTTTGGGTGTGGTTTGCAACATTCTTTCAAGTTTACGTGAGTCGAGGTTTTGACGTTCATTCTTGACACTTATGTACTGACATGGAGATCAAAACAGAGATGAAAGGTGTGAGATTGCACTGTACTATGGAATGGAAGACCCTGGAGTTTACGAATCAGACTGTTACTAGTAGTGTGCAGTGTTATGATGGCTCCTGCCAGTGTGTTTATAGAGATGATGAATAGTAAATCCCGCTAGATGGATTAATGTATAACTTCAAGCAGAGGTGATAATAGCAGAAAGTCGTGAATTTCATCAATCTTTTTTTTTGCGTCTGAGGGAATTTCTGACCAGGGGTGGCCGGAAATAATTACTCGATTAGCGTGTCAAATTAATTGCTTATTCGAAGTGCGTGATTTTCAAATGTTGGGTGATTTTGATATATCATATTCATAGGGCGCTCGTAAAGGGCGAAAACAAATTCCCACTTTTTTTTCATAACTTGAACTCTTCGACATGCTGTGTTAGGGAATTTGGTGGCAAAGTGGATATTCTGAATTCTACATGCTAGCTTTAGCCCGATCTCTCGTGTTGGAATTCCTTGACTAAGTTGAATCTTCCTCGAGCCGGAGTGTGGTGCCTTTTTCAAGTTATATTGCCTTGGCATCTAAACATTTGAACCGCCACATTGGCTATGTACATCGTAACATTTCAAGTTGAAGTTCTATAACTACAGTCTAGAGCTAATAGTTCAGCCGTGGAGTAGCATAACCTTGGAATACTACTAGGGACGTGCCCATATAATTGATATACGGACCTACACATATGCATATTCACCTCCGGCTGCACCGTGACATGTGGGCATACATCCATCTACCTTACATACCAAATGCATATGTGTGCATTTGGAAGGCAATATCGCAGTAATCCAAGCGGCTTACTACACACCATCAGACATCGAAGGCGATGGCTTAAAGGTATAAATACATCTACTTCAAGTTGGTATCCTCAGCATCCAAGCCAGACTTCATTTTAATCTCAACCCACTTCAACCATCCCAACTTTTCAATACCTCCAACATGCGTTTCTTTTATGCTACCTTCATTTGCCTGTTTGGCACTGCACTGGCATTTCCAGTCCCTGGCCCTGGAACTCAGGCATTGTCGGAACGTGGCTCAGGCAGCGGATCGAGCAGTCAAGACTCGGACTCATCAAACCCAGGTCTTGTTATCGATTTAGCGACCGGTGTTAAGGGCGCAGTGACACACTTGTAAGTCCATGAATCTATCTCGCTCCAATGGCTATTTCAACGGAACTAATAAAGGATATAGGGACGACGCGGTAGTTTGAAGAAGAAGAACCACAGTAAACAGAGCTGATGCCAATATAGGAAGCGTGAGTTATAAATCCACCTCGTTTGATGATTGGTTCGGTGATACTGATATGTAGCAATCAACAGGACAGGATTCGCAGAATGATGTCTTCAAATATTGGAAGTAAATAAGTTCCTAGTGAGCTCGCACTGGGAAGCATTTATGGTGTCGGCTGTTGATCTCAACCTGGGGACATCTGGAGATGATCTATTTTCCGGTTTATTTGTTATTTTAATCGTCCAAAAATCAAACTTTGTATAAAGAGAGATTGAATGTTTCAGTTTAATCCACCCTAGAAGCTAACGGATGGGTTTGTAGTGCGGTGGCTAGCATGTAGGATTAGTAGCAGCAAGCCCCAAACTAACATTTGAACTTGAGTCCATGTACATTGTACAACATGATACTTGAAATGGCAATTGATCATGATGGTCAAGCTACATGTAGTTTCAAACTTGGCCTTGAAGCTCAATCTCTGTATGACCGACTATGACTACATAGTATAACCTTGAATCCTGGAATGTTCATATAATTCGTTTCCACATCCATAGATGCATGTACAGCTGCCAGTGGTTCCTACATCTGGGCATATTCATCTAAAGCCTGAGCTCAGGAACAGGTGAACATTTTTGGAATATTGTATTCTTGATCAGAGTTGTCCTCCAGAAAACATAATCGAGACAAATAAGGAAATTCAGACGTGACATGACTCGTGGGGATCCCATAATCAGCGGGGGGCCAGTAGATCCATCCATACAACTGGCCAAGTGAGAAAAAGAGATATCAATGCATAAAAGAAAAAAGGTAAAACAGGATGGCTCCCCTCTATTAGCGGAAAGGAAATTTTTTGTGTTCTCTGAGTTTGTCCACTCCAATCTCATAAAAACACCGGAAATCCATGCACTCCTAAACAACGACCGAGAAACATTTACTCAGCGGCAACCTCGACCTCGCGAGCTTGCGAGGCCTGAGGCTGATTGCGCCGCCGGTCACCGGAGCGAGACTTGTCACCGTTCTTGGCGGCCTCCTGCTCAGTAGCAACCTCACGGACGAAACGCTCACGCTCAGATCGGATAACAGTCAGGACACCCTCCAGAGAGCGGCGCCAGACCATCAGACGACCCTGAACCTCAGCCCACTGCTTCTCACCGAAAACACGGTAAGTGGCACGGTGGACCAGGAACTCAGAGCGAAGCTGGGAGAGCTTGCCCTCAACGAGACCGGCACGGATGGTGTCAATGACCCACTTCTCGACATCGGAGTCGGGGACACGCAGAGCGGAGGCAATGGAGGCGTAGGCGAGCGAGCGGGAGGGGGTGGAAGCGGCGAGGGAAGTGAGGGTCAACAGGCGCATCTTGGTCTGAAGGGCATCACCGGCCTCGGCGAGAACGCCACCAGAGATGGAAGCAAGAGGGTTGGCGGCAATGAACTCCTCGTAGGCATCGAGAGTGTCAGAGGTGAAGATCTCAAGCAGCTCGAAAAGAACGCTGTCGCTGGTGCGGAGGGACTGAACGGCGTCAGAAGCAGTCAGAGGGGTGAAGTCGAAAACAGCGGGGCGACGGAGAGCGGAGGCGAGAGCGCGCACACCCAGCTCGCGAGCAGCGGGCTTGCTGGCATCGGCGGAGGGGATGGTCTGGAGAGCCTGCACAATGTGGGATTGGGCGAGGTCGTCGTCACCGGCGGCGGTGGCAGCATCGGCAACGGCCAGGTGGAGCTTCTGGGCCTCCTCAGCGTCCAACTCCCAAGCAGACAGCCATGTGGGCAGCTGGTTGGCGAGCTGGGGCTTCAGAGCCTCGAAAGCGTATCCGGATCCAGACTGGCGGATGACGGCAACAATGGCCAGGAGAACGTGGTAGCGGCTGGAGTCATCGGCGGAGAGAGTGTTGAAGATGGTGGTGAGGATAGAGATGGCCAGAGTAGGTCCGAATTGGGGAGAGGTGGTGATGGGCTTAGCCAGGTAGGCGCAGATGCGAGGAAGGAAAACATCGGGGTTGGAGGCCTGGTGAACGAGGTGCACGAGAAGGTTGTAAGAGGAGGTGATTTCTGCAATTCGTTCCATCCCACGTCAGTCTTTGTTCCTATTCTCCCACAACGAATAAAAAAAAAGTTGCGTTGCTGTCCGTCCCATCTTCAAATATCAAATTTCTTTTATCGGTCGCAACTTCGTAACTTCGCAATCCACCAACTCACCCTTCTCGGGGGCACCGTTCAGCACGGCAGCCGCGGCGACAATCTTCTTCAGAACCTCATCGCGTTGCTTCAGGTCGGGCTCGCCCTCAGACTGTTCTTGCTGGCGGATCGGCTCTAGGAGCGGGGCGATCTCGGTCTGGAGACTGCCCTCAGTGCGGAGAGCATCGATGTACTGGGCGAACTCCTCGGCGAGCTCGGCGAAAGAACCCTCAATGAGGAGGGTGTTGGACGGAGCGGGCATGATTAGGAGGTGTGGTGTGTGGTGGGAGGGGAGGGAGGAAGAGGACGTTCTTTGATGGTGGAGTCTATCGATAAGTTGAGAAATTTCAGTGTGTGCCAAAAAAGTCTTGGCGAAGGGAACACTATAATCACCCGCTCCTGGTTACTATGGTGGTTGCACTTCTACACCACACTGATTATTTACTCAATTTTGGGGATTTTGCTCTGACAAAATACAATCCAATGACTCAATTATAATGAACAGTGTATTAAGAGTTATGGTCTGTTCAATAACAACTTCTCGTGTGTTTCCGCTAAAGACAAGGGACGGACGCCACCTTCATAGATAAGGGGATAACATCAATGCAAACTGCCATATCAGGAACCCAGAACCACCAAATCTCTTTGCAAACCATACCAGTGAAAAAGGTGACGTCGCGCTAAAAAAAGAAATGCGGAAAAACAAATCGCACGATACAACTCGAAAAACATGCCTCCAACTTGAAAACTGTGGCTAGTCTCACATAACCAGGCGCATAGCCAGGAACATGATGGATGCCAGGAGACCGGTGGAGGCAGTCTCAAGCATGCCGCCGAGAGGAACTGCAGCATTGGTGGTGGTAGTGCTGGCAGCAGCGACAGAGGAAGTGACAGCCTTGTCAGAGTCTGAGTCGGTGGTCGTGGCCATGTTCATAGTGTGGGTTGCAACAGCGGATGAGGTAGTGGAAGAAGACATAGCAAGAGCAGTGGCATTCTTGTTTCCACACTTGGCAGCCTTCTTGCAAGCCTCCTGACCAACAGAGTCATCGGGGTGGGCATCGATACACTGGCCGAAGTTGGCCTCGCAAACGTAGAAGGGAACAGTCTGAATGAATGGGGTGACATCGGCAGAGCTGCCATCAGCGCAGATGCAGCTGAAAGTCAGGGTGGACTGTGAAGAACTGTGTTAGACAATACACATACTATGCCAAAAGGATTGGTTTCACATACAGGGTCACAGGTGTTTTGCTTGGTGCCAGACTTGCAAATGGCTGGGCACTGGTTACGCTGTCCCTGGCACCATGAGTCTATTTCGCACTTGTTAGCCATGAATTGAAGGGAATATTTCATGTTTCAACTCACTCAGCTCATCGGGCTTCACCAAGCCAATGTTAAACCCAGCGGGGAAAGTGTATGCAGCAGCCGAAGAGTTCTGGCTATTCTGGCCCAGGGCCGAAACCACAAGGGTGGAGAAAAGTACAATAGAGGAAAGCATTATGGGTGGTAAGAAGGTAGACTGGATATTAGAAAATGGTTACAAGGTAATAAAGAAGAGAAGTGAAGAGAAGTAGAAGAAAAACGAAGGTAGAGAAAGGCGAGAGTTGCAGGGAGAAAAAACAATCAAGGTGCGGCAGGTACAATCGAGAAAGTCCAGTAATATGTACTACTCGATCCTGGATACGTTACCTAGGGACCCTTCCAAATACCCCACAAAATAGCCCTGGAGTCATCTCAGACTGGGGCCCTGGCAGATTGAGCCTACTAGTCAAATACCATCGCATATAACCAGGGTAACTGTGGACAGGGACAACGTGCATGACCTCCCACATAACTTCCCACTTTTCATCTCCCAGCTTCCTCTATTTTATGCTAAACACTAAATTATGGTGAGAGATTTTCCATATTCCAATTGAACTAACTAATAGTAAGTACCTTGAATGGCGCTATCAGTCCCCTACTGTTCCTGGTCCCACAACTCACGAACCCACGATTATATAGCGACGGTCACACAGACAACACTTCCTGTGGCTCCCCTGAATATGGATAGCTGTCAACATCCGCATTGACCTATACACAAGTAAAAACTCCCAAAAGTGTGAGGAATTGTTGTTTGCTACATTCCAATGCAAATTCTTCATCGACTGGGACCTGGCCTCCTTGCAGCTGTCATCCATCGATTGCATACCCGAGTAAAACCAAGTCTGGTACTTGGGATTGGAAACAAGGATAACAGACCCCAGAATCTAAGACACATGGGTTAATTTAATTTGATCAACCTATGTTATCCTGAGCTTGTCGTGAAGTTGATAATGTCGATCTGTATAGATTGAAGATGAGCCTTACCCGATTTGGTCAGCCGAGGTTCACCGAGTTCCGGGGTAAACGGGAAAGTGAACCTGCATTACGATAAACATCTTCCCTCAATCCTTGCAGAATCGAGCAAAGGGTTGTCAATAATCCACATCCTGGATTCTACACAACCATGGCGGAGATAGAACCCGAAATCGCCCATTTTCGCACCCATCAATGGGCTAATTCCCTCATCTCATCCGAGGACTATATCCCAATCCCCACAGATTCGCGGCGTATCAAGCCCTCCACCGGCGAAGATGGATATTTCGCCAACACATTAGGGACGGCGTCTACTATCCCACACGTTCTCACTCTAATGCGACGTGACATTGCCCAACCCCCATCTGAAGCTCCGACCTGGCTCCCCGCAACTAAGCAAGATGCTGCTGCCGCGGCAAAACCCACACCAGGCGTGAACCCAGCGGATGTGATCATGATATTTGACCTGGGAAGCCCAGGTCTGTCGGGTCACCCATCTACTGTTCATGGAGGTGTTGTGGCGACACTGATTGACGAGGCCATGTCTCTTGCTGTTGCGGCGCACAAGCTCGGAGCCACGGCTGTCTCGACGGATGATAATCCCCGCGGAAAGATATTCACTGTTCAGCTGGATGTTCGATATAAGCAGCGTGTAACAACGCCCGCTTTATTAGTTGTGAAGTCCAAGGTTGTCGGGCGTGTTGGCAGGAAGTTCTGGGTACGGGCGCAAGCTGTCCAGGAAGATGAAGAAGGCGCTGGTGGTCACTTGGAATGGGCAAAGAGGAAAGTTGTCAAGGCGGATGCCATGGCTTTTTGGATCGTGACGCCGGAGGAGAGTCTCTGAGGGTGATCAGCATACATGTAGACATAGATTGGAGCCGGTGTGTACATATCAACCTGCACCGGGCTGTCAAGCACATGCAGATACGAGGTCTAATTTTGTAAATATCTGACCTCATCTAGACATATCAGACATTTGCGCTGGCCATATGCCTAAAGTTCGACGTATTCAAGTTGAATCGCTAAATCCCAACTGTTTATAATAAGTAAATTGGTGTTGATTGTTAGTGGTATCTTTACTAATTGATCTTTACTCAATGTGCGAACTTGTGAAGTTATCATTGTCGTGTTTAATGCTAATAATGACCCGAATTTGTACTAATAGGCTTTGAAGGTCTACATCTAATTATGTACAGATACTTTGTCTAACACAAATTTGTGCCAAAGTCCCGAGATCTCTATGACAAAAAGCATCTACAGCTTCGTCTCAGGCTTCCGGTTCCCAAAATTGCGACTCGCGCTGACAACCAGACCAACCTGTGAACCCGTGGCAACAACCTCTCCATCTTTATCCATAATCGTGACATTCAAGTCCGTCCGTCCATTGCTGACCACCTTCGTATCAATCCGAGAATAAAGCCACTCCACCCCTCCAGGAGGCAAGCGTTTCTTCAGATCAAGACTCAGCGTGACAGTCGGATACCAGGACTTCGCATTACTCCCATCTCCATTCGCCTGAGCAACTTCCACAGCCGTGGTATCCAATCCATCAAGCGCCATGGGAAACATATCAAGAAGATAAACCACGGCCGCATCAGTCCACCTTCCATTCTGATCACCACCGGGTCGAAACCTCATCCACTGATCAATTGCCATCATCCCATTCGACTTATGTTGCTGGATTCCAGATCCAGGTCCATACATCTCGAACTGGCCCTCTGCAAGTCGGAATTTAGGATACCGTGAACTCATCCGTCGCCATATCCCGTCTTCTCCTGTGCGAGCTAACTTCTCCAGATCGACACCGCCATCTGCTAACGATCCAGCCGCCGGCTTGGGGTATGGCTTCCAATTTGTTTTCGCAGTCAATCCCACCTCCGCCGATGCAGGGCTCACGGTGATATACCCCGCTACCTTCACCTCTAGGACATCTTTTTGCTTCTCCGAGGCTTGAAGTAGCTTTATGTGGATTGTGCTGGTTCGAGCACCGAGCTTTATATCTTCCACCTCTAGTGTTATGGGACCGACAGCCGTGCGCCGCAAGAATGAAAGATGGATGGAGATGGGAGTCGCGGGGGTAGGGTGTAGTTTAGGATGGGCGTATGCGAAATGAGTGACCGCTAATTTGTATATGAGTGCAGTAGTGTAACCGCCATGAGGAACTATGACATACATTAGTAAGTTTCCATTCATATCGTGTCATTTTTCCGAATCTTTTTCGAATTTCCGGTTCAAATATGACTCGAAAACGAGTTGCATGTGCAAGGGAGAGGGGTCGGTGTAGATACCAGTTCCAATGCACCACTCCCGTCGGAGATTAGCACTGTATGTATTGTTGCCTTCCGGGGTGACATGGATTGCGTCTTCGAAAAAGGCGTTGACGGTCATGGTGTACCTGGAAGTCCGAGTCGATATAAGTACCCTATACCCAGGGGATGGCTGTGGGAAAGTATCTTGCGAGGTTCCAATCCTTTATATGCGCGCTTCCAAGGTTAGGATTAGAATCCCCACTCTGCATCAGGGCGAACCTCGGCTGGATCTCATCTCCATCCTGTGGAGCCACTACAGGGATTGCCGACGCTGACTCAGCTCATATCGTGAACTAAGAGAAACTACCAGGTAGTTGCATGACTAGTTTACTAGTTAATTCGACGCCTTGGATGGAGCTCTGGGGAGAGACTGTATGGGGCAGTGTCAGGGGTCAATTTGATGCCAAATGGTGGTGTTACCGCTCAGGTGGGTAGTATATCACTCCTATGCATGGGCATCACTTGGCAGCCTTACTTATAGCACCAAGTCTCCATATGGAAGCATAAGATTGAACATTTGAAGAAGATAAGACGCAAGTTTGGAGCTTGAAGTGGCTGATCATCATGGAACGGTGAGGTACCTAGGTATTTGAGTAATTCCAAGGCTGGCCATCATGATTGTAGTAGGACTCGCATATCAATGGATGAGCACATTTGCATGTGTTTGCGATCAGGACGTAATGGCCTCGGTGCCAAACATTTAAAGATGAGTAATCCGGACTATTAAACTGACAGCGGGACTTTGATCGGAGCACGACGGAGTATTTGCACAATCATTATCATGTTCATGCACGGACTCGGGGGTGCTCCACTTCGCTATATATGCAGGTGTGTGGGTTATATGAGATCATCCACGAACATTTGAATGGAGATATAAGATCTGTCAGAAACCTTCGAAATTCAAATGTTGAACTTTAAATGCGATGATCAATGAATATTGATATCTGAAACAGCACTGGAGTGGAGATGAATGTAATCAAGGACTCGGATCTACATAACATCACATTGAACCATGTATAGGCCATTCGAGACTCGAGACTCGAGAAACTGAGAGATCATGATGCTCTACGTGAATTTCCAAACATGAATATATGGCGACATGGTTATCCAACAACCCGAAATCATCCCAATTATATCGCCAAAGGCTGACAAAAAATAAGTGAAAATGAGAGAAAACTCCAATTACCTCTTGACATCATAGATTCGTCTTAACATGCGCAAATTTAGGACAACGAAGTTATCTTAAAAGATTAGATCAAGCCGCTCTACTGTGCGGCGGGTTTAGACGCAGCTGGAAATTGCTGCAAACAAGACAAGACACCTACACAGATAGTTAGTAGACGAATAAAAATAAATGGAATCAGGCTGTACGAACCAGTCACTCCTTGTGTCAATGTAGCCTTGGCCTCAGTGCTTCGTGATCCCAATGTCACAGTCATGGCATAATCGACACCTTTGGCTTTTTGCAACTTGTTCGCCCAACGGAATACGGGCTCATCTTCTCGGTTGTCGCCGATAACCAGCAGGAAATCAGGTTTCACAGTTTCATTCTTTTCGGAGGCTTCCAGACACCATCGCCAGACGAGTTCTGCCGCTGATGCTTTGGTGGTGCTCACGGTTTCCACGATGAGAGCCCCTTCAACAGGAATAGCATGCACCCCGTAACTGGAACAGGCATCATTAATATGATCGGCGCATTCAGCAGCAAGTCGCGCTGCACCGGGTCGGTCTTCAGCGGAGCCATAGTGAAACACAAGCGAGCAATGACGCTCCTCAACCCAGCTGCCTTCAGTTCGGTCTTTGAAATAGGCTAGGATATTCGACACGGACTTCTTCCAGGTTTGAATATGGGCTTTGTTCGCAAGCCAGGTCCACTCGTCGGATTGAGGTTCGCGGACGAAACATCCATTCTCGGCAATGAGTCCCAGGTTGTTGACTTGGCGGAAAAGTCGCTCCATTTCCTCTGGCATACGCGAGCTCATTACATATACCACGTTCTCAGGGTCATCTGTGAGCTCTGTCAATGTGGTAATCGCACGTTGAGGCGTTGTAAGAATGATGCTGCGAGGAGAACCCCATGAGGCTAGAGTACCCTCATAGTCAACAATCATCAGTCGGCGCTTGGACTGGCGGTATCGCTCAACGAGTCGTGGTACGGAGAGACGCGGAACAGCCATGATCTCCCGTGCAGACTGTTCATCCCAGACACGCTTCAGGGTTTCATTGAATGATTGGACCCAGTTGGCGGTGGAGTTTTGAAGAACCGCACGGTGCAGTTCCTCCCATACCCGCTTACGTTCCGTCTCATCTCGAGTAAGTGCTGTGTGAATCGCCTCGCAACATTGTCGGTAATCCCACGGGTTCACTAGGAGAGCGTGATTTCCGAACACGGATGCACTGCCAGTGAACTCGCTCAGAATGAGGGAGCCATATTTCTTCTCTCCGTAGCTACCGTCTTGACAGTACACGAATTCGTGGCTAGTTAAATTCATGCCCTCTCGGAGACTGGTAATCATTAATGCATCCGCCACAGTGATAAGAGCAAGGTACTGTGAGAATGCAAGATCTTGCTTCAAGAACACCAGAGGCTGGTGAGCCAAGGTTGAGTGATTAGAGTTTATTCGCATGGCAATGTCAGAGATAGTAGCCTCTAACTCGGGCTGTTCCGTCGTACTGGTCGCGACTTGAATTAAGACCACCTTGTCTGCCCACTCGGGATAGGTGTTGAGGAAGAGCTCGTAACTCAGCAATTTTTGACGGATTCCGCGGACAGAGTCAATCTTGTCGCGGGATACAATGAGTCGTTTACCTTGGTATCGTTCAAAGATAATATCGACCCATTGTTCCACATCCTCTGTTCGACGTCGCTTGTCCCAGGAGGTTGGGTCAATACCAATTGGGAATGTTCCCACGTTGATGAAACGGTCTTCCATCTGAATTCCCTCAGTGGTAGCCTCCACACACAAGATGCGACTGCAAGTTTGCAAGAAATGTCGACAATATTCACTAGTCTGGAAACCGATCAGGTTAGCACCGAGAATGCCTTCGAGCAACTCCTTGCGCGGTGCTAAACACTTGAAGACCTCCGAAGACGGGAACGCAATGTGTAAGAAGAAGCCAATTTCAGCATCAGGGAGCAGTTTGCGTAACATAGCTGGAACGAGGAGCAGGTGGTAATCCTGAATCCATACCGAGTCACCTCGTTTCCAATGTTTCGCGATGCGATCCGCAAATGCCTGGTTGAGTTTTACATAGTAGACCCAGGAGTGGTCTTCATATGCTTTACTCTTGGGGTTATCTGGAATCTGGTAGTGGAAGACCGGCCAGAGAATGGTCTTGCAGAAGTGGTTATAGTGACCATCGAAGTCGCCGTCATTGACAAACACGGTCAGCGAGTCATACTCGAGCTCTAATCGCTCAGCAATGTCATTGCGTGTGTGATCTGCCAGCACATCGGTTGGCATGCCCAGTGTGCCTACCCATACCATCTCCTCCAGATATCCGGCATCCTTGGATGAGCGAACAGCATTTCGCAGACCACCATTGCCTTGTTCTGCCGTTTGAATCGTCCACTCCGCCCTTGAGAAGGACATTTTTCGACTGATCGATCCATGCTTTTTGAGTCCCACGTATGGGTTCACATGCGCAGCGACTTCGGGAATCTTGGGAAGGGTAGTCTCCTTGGCCGACAAGATGGGGTCTTGGTGCTTCAGGATCGACGGCGACGGCGACAGAAGGGTCTTTGCTTTCGGTTGGGTGAGCTGGTGAGTTGAGCCCCAGGCTGGCGAATGAGCCTCACTCTCTGTGAGAAGTGGGTTTTCAGAAGGTGGAGTGGAGGTAAGTGGAAACGGGTAGCCTGTCTGGTGATCCTCAGCTTTAGCTACAGCATGGGCGAAGATTCGTTCGTGGTCGGTCGTCGCGCCTGGTGTAAGGCCTGAGTGTACTACATTGGCGTTGTTATTTTCGAATATGCCCTTGTCGAATAAACTAGCGCCGGCACTTGTAGGTGGAGTGACTGGAGTCTTGCCAGGGCTGACAGCCGGCGCCGGCGCCGGTGCTGGCGGGGGAGCTTCAGCCGCAACACTGTTGCGACCTTTATTCACATGGAAGTTTACTGTGAAGGGAAGGAATCTAAAAAGATCATTGTGTCAGTCTTGTTCATTGTCTCCCTGACTTGGTTGTATTTGCTAGATACTCAAGTATGTCTTTCCCCAAGTACTTACAGCGATGCAATAATAACCGTCATGGTGGCTAGCCCGTGAAGAATGGAGGGGCAGGGGAATAGAGGGGCTGTATCACAGGAAAAGCTTCCTGCGTGTAGGGATTGAGCCCAATAAGAATAGGTGACCCGCGGTAAGCGAAAGTGTCTGGATGCGAGGGATTGAGTAGTATAACGAAGCTATGAGACAAATCAGATGGAGATCTGTTTTTCTCTCATGGCTACGTCATGTGAAGATGCCGATCAAGGATGAAAATGGACAGGCTTGCTTATAACCCTTGAGAGCAAGCAAGAAAAAAAAAAGAAAAAAGGATGACCAGAAGATGTCAGGTTTCATCCACTCTTGTATCTGGAACCTGGAAATCTGACAATGATGGAACGACGTGGGGGGAAACCCGAACTGCAAGAAAATACGGGCCTTTGAACCTCCAATGGCGTAGATCGGGGCATTGGAAGGTATTGACGCTAACGGTCAATACCAACTACCGATGACTCCGTGACCTTAAATGCCCTGGTGGATGTATTAATACGGTATGGTAATTACCAATCTAGAACGAGAGTATAGACACTTTATTCTGATTGGTGGAATCACCTTAAAAGTCACATGATTTGAGATGAGATAATCACTCTTATCTGCGCGAAAGTGGATATTCGATACCTTGGAACCGTTTGCTCTGTTTGCTCTTCTGCATTCTGCATATCGCAAGTTGATTTCAGAATCTTGGAATGACGGTATGACATTGCGTCTCACATCAGCACCAGTAGCCGGGATTCAAAAAAGAAAGTCGGCCAAGTCGGCCCCTGCAAAAGCCCGTGGCTCGCCCTTTGCCGCCCATGCGCGTCGTAAACCGAAGGCCGCCGCAGCCGGCGTGAAAGCAGCAACCACAGACTTCGGCCCAGATGAGCCTTTACCTGATAAAGGCGCCTCGCTCTATATTTCAAAAACAACCACAGCTCGAAATGTCGAAGAGGCGATCGAATACATTGGAACTCAAATGTTCGACGAGCTTCCACAGCGCGCGGGAATGAACAGTACGCGCATTGCGGAGGTTCTGAACTTGCGCCGGTCGCTGCCCCCGCTTGCCTCTGTGGCCCATATACACACTCTATTGAATGCGCCCACACAAGTCGAGCGGGAGGTGGTTGATTTGGTGAGAACAGGAAAGGTTCGGCGTCTGATTGTCCCCGGGCGGGGCAACGATGCTGCGGGATTAGGTGATTGCCTTGTTCTCACAAAGGACTGGAACACACTGGTCCGGGAGAGTCCTTCTCTAGACACAGCAGTTAAAGGTGAGTAGCTGCAATCATGCCCCACTGGAGACGACCAAGTACTAATCTTTTCAAAAGAGAAATTTATAGATATCCTCGATCGCATCGGACCTCATTCTGCCCTCTCACAGGGAGTTTTCACTACTGACGAGTATAGAGCCTTGATGCGCGCAGGTTTCCTGGTCTCTTCCTCAACTCTCACACAGGGTACTTTGAGTATTGCAGCGCTTCCTAATTTACCCGGCGCAGCGGCATCATCGGCTAGCCGAAGTAGCTCGTCCCACGAGACTATCCAAGGTGATTCTCATGCTCGCGCTGCGACTTTATTTCTATCGCTTCCCAATACAGGGACATATCTACGATTGCTGAGCACTGCGCGCGCGCACTTAATTGCTCTTCTACGACGGTCTCCTTGCGCCGAAGCTCCCCTAGGATTGCTCAAGGATCGATGGGACGGAGCAGTGGAAACGGATAAGAGTTTCCATTTGGCCAAGAGGGCTCGAGGTGAATTTGCAGGAATTCTTCCAGGGAAAACCAAGAAATGGAAAGACATGTACGGCATGCAATTCCGCTGGGTGCTGGAAGAGGCGCTGGGGGCCGGACTAGTAGAGATATTCGAAACGGGCAGTGTTGGACCGGGTATCCGCTGTTTATAAATCCAGGCCATCAAAGGATCCCATAGACATCTCATGAATGAAACGATAAGACTTTGCTATCATACTATTGCTAGTAGTACAAGCTCCAAGCTCACTGGCATGTTTGCCCCTCTGATAGTACCTACTGATAAACACGGTATAAAGAGCAATCTTGAAGCTCTGCCGATCTTCCCCTCGTCACACCTCCACCTAGAGCTTCAAGTTCATTTCCCTAAACGTCAACTCCCAAAGAAACCTTGGGGACTTGAACGTCATCATGGCTGACATCCGCCTCCAGCCACATCTTTTCACTTCCCTCCCTGCGCATCCCTCTCTGCCGGAAAGTGACTCCCGACCACAGCTTCAGCCGTTCCTGCAGGAAGCTCTGCGCCAAGCCATCTACTTTCTCATCAACGTTCCGTCGAGATTCCAGGGCTCTAAACAGCACTCCTCGCCACCATCTGAAGCCAAAGTCCAACTAGGAAGCTGGCGAAATGATTCAGAGGCCGGAAGCTCGAACAAAATTTCCAAGCCTGAATTCTGGGTATGTCGACGGAGTGAACATGTGGATGCCAATACTCCAGGAACCGCGTCATGGGAGGAATTCCAGATCGGCCTAAGGGTTAATCATGCGGTGAACGAGATGGCCTACACACCAACTGTTTCAGGTGTGGAAAAACTACTGGATTGGCCGAGAAGTGAAATTGTGGAAGTCCAGGAATCCCCCAGGGTCAAATACATTTTCAAGGATGTCGATGTTGAGGGTATGTACTGCGATATTGGCCCTATGACCATTACAACAGCGATACTGACACAGTTCCCAGTCAACCTAATCACCCACTCGTTCAAGCCTAATGCATTGATTGCTCCTCGAAGCTTCATCTCACTGACCATCTCTGCTATGTATGATCATGTGGAAGAAATCAGTGCGCAAGGCGATCGCAATAATGAAACCATGACAGGATTTGTCACAGTTCAAATCCCTCTTCAGTCTACGCCAAAATCTACGCCACCTGACCTGCGCCAGAGAATTAGCGCTGCTGTGCCGAAGCGGACCATATTTGCCAACTATGCCAGCGTGGAACGAGTTATGGTTCTGCCACCTCTCCCATCACCTACCGGCACCAACCCTGATCGCATCCATTGGACTATGGCAACAACTTCAGATGCAGGTGGCTTAATTCCAAAGTGGGTTCAACGAAGTTGGACACTGGGCGGTGTGCCTCGTGCTGTTGTGGATGATGTGGGATTGTTCATCGGATGGATGATGAGTCGACGCCGGTCTACTTAAGGGCAAATGCTGAGAACAACCTGGAAAACTGACCCTCTTAAAATGAGAGAGCACTACGACAGATAAATGATAGTCATTCAAATGGCATTCAATAAGATATGAGTCATTATCAGCAGTTCCGTTCTGGAATTTCGTATAATACCGTGAATTTAGACTTCAAGTTGGCACTGATAATTATGCCTTGAAAACAGCGTAAGCTTGCAATGCAGCAGACAATCCAACGACCAAGGCATTCTCTTTGACACCGTGCTTGGCATACCAGGCTGAACTAGCCCACAGTAGGATGTTGATGATGCCCGCCATAGTTTTGTTGATTGGGTCGTTGAGGGCAGCTGGGTTGAGCGACCACTGGTAATGGAGAAGACCTGATAATAGTTAATATCAGAGACCAGAGATATTGGGTGGAAATCTTGATACTTACTCGTCACGACGAAGAATGCACTTCCCTGATACCAACCAACCGTCCCACAAGCCCATGGTCTGGAGTTGGCAATGGCCTTGAACGATTTCTCAGCGGTCCATTCTTTTCCACCAATCTAAGTCCAAGGAAGCACATGTTAGCAGGCTTCACTCGATATAGACCGTTTTATTCAACTATCCAGAGAATGGCATGATGTATCTCTCCAGGGGTAGACCAACCGTGTGTCCAATCGACAGCAACACGAAGGACAGAGCAGATGCCTGAAGAGATTTAGAGGGCGCCACAGACATTGTTGCAGAGTTGAGCTTCAAATAGATTCAAAATGAATGTAATTGAGAATAATGCAAAGGCAGAGTTGAAGTAACTTGAACTTGCATCCACATAAGCACCTCGGTGTCCCCACATGGGCCACTTCCATGGACCGAGGTTGGCCCCACTTGGCATGAATCATGATGGATATCTACTATCATAGTGCAGAGGATGATACAAAATTGAAGTAAAACGGTTGCAGTCAATCCTAATGATAGTATCCATTGGGCTTGAATTGAATTCTAGAGAAGAGATATATGCATTCCGATATTAAGATTATACATTGATCGTAGCCACCCATCATGATAGTAAGTGCTCAGATCCATCGCCCTGGAGTATTTAAGCTTGACTCTCGCCTTGTTTTTCTTGCTTCTTGACCTTATTCGGATCATTCTTAACACTCCTCCACTCCATAGCAAGTGCTGGGAATATTGCGACACATGCCATGACGATACCAAGAATGAACGTTCTCGTAATAGCATCACTATACGCACTCACCACCTCCTTCATCTCAGACTGAGGAACAATATTTCGAAACGCAGTAGCACCTGCAGCGACCACTTCTGTGGCATCAACTCCAGGAACTTTCTTCAAATTCCCCACCAAGAAATTCTGGAACAGTGTTTCGGCAACAGAAAGGAAGACAGCACCGCTCAACTGCTGTGCGAACATAAGCAGCGACGCTCCGACAGGAACATCCACTCTTGCAAGACAAGTTTGGACGGCGACGTTAGCCTGCTGAAATCCAAGACCCAAACCAAGTCCGAACATAACCTGGTAACCGATCCACTTGGAGCGTCCAGTTTCAGGGCTGAATGTATGGAGCAATCCTGCGCCGATGGAGAGTAGGATAACCCCGGCAAACATGAATGGATTATAGTATCCCCATTTCGAAACGGCAACTCCAGAGAAAATGACACCCACCACCATGCTGAGCACAAGTGGTAGATTCCTGATTCCGGACTCCTCAGCGTCGACGTTCTGGACTGCCTGGAACCAAATCGGGAGGTAGTAGAGCATGACCATCATTCCAGCACCGAGACTCGTCGTCCAAAATACACCCGCTAGAACAGATCTCTGTGTGAAGACTCGCGGTGGGACCAGCGCTCTATCTCCACGTCGGATCTGTGTGAAAACGAACACACCAGCTAACACACCGAAGAGGATGAAAAGGAAGATGATCCGCCAGTTCGCCCATGCGTATGTGGAGCCACCCCACTCCAATGCAAGGAGTAGGCACACAACAGATGGAACAAGAAACAGGTTTCCCACCGGGTCAAGCTGGGAGACCTTTTCCTTTAAACTCCAGTTTCCGTTTCTTGGTGGCGGAACATCCAACAAGAAGAAGATAGCGACTACTGCAGCCCCACCAAATGGAAGGTTAATATAGAAACACCATCTCCATGAGATCTGCGTTGTGAAAACACCTCCAAGAATAGGACCTAGCACGGAGGAAATTCCAAAGACAGCGCCTGCGAGGCCTTGAAACATGGGTCGTTGTCGGAGTGGACATATCAAAACAATGATAACCATTGCACCTGCTGAAATACCACCAGTGCCTAGACCGGCGACTGCACGGCCGAGGATCAGAGCAATAGATGAGGGCGCAGCACCACAAACGGCGGATCCGATTTCGAAAACGAGGATCGACAAGATGAAAACCCATTTGGCGGGGTAGAAGGTGTAGATTCGGCCGTAGACGAGTTGTGAGGCGGATGAGGTTAACATATAGGCGCTGCCATACCAGCCTATGTCGTTGACGCTGTGGAATTCGTCGGTGATTTTAGGGATTGCTGTTCCAACGATTAGGCGATCCTAGAGATGTAAAGTTAGTCTTCACGTTGCTCGTGGAGGTTAATCTTCAAGTTTGTGGTATGAGACTTGAACTTGAATTCGGGTTTGCGATCCTGAGGTTGACTGTTGACTTACCAGGGAAATGAGGAACATGGAGATGTATATCGCAAGCATAATTGGAATGATCTTGCTCATTGGGGGATATTTGAGTGACTCCGTGGTCAAAGTGTGTTCAAGTGTGTTGGCGGCATCTTGTTGGGAAGATGAGTCGTTGAGGCTCTTTTCAAGAACATCATGGTCTTCAACTTCAAGTTGGGGCGGAGAACTTGAAGTCTTCTCATCTTGGTGTTTTAATGTGGTCTCCATAATGTTGAGAAGAGGGAAAGATCCCTATGCTGAAGCGAAGTGCAGGTGCAGGTGGTATGTATAGTATAACTCGAACTGGAAGCTGAGATGTAGATCAATCCAGTGAGAGTCGGGAGTAGTGCACTAGCTGGAGTCTGAACATGTACGATTTTTGGAGGTGGAGGACTGTGCTATTTGTACCAGGGAGAAAGACTTTTTAGTCCTTTTCTGGGAATCATGGAAATTTGGACTCTCGGACTTTAAGTGTGGACTTCATATCCCGTTTGGCGCACTAAAATGCCGGGAGCAGATGGTTCCGTGGGGATGTATCAAAGTTATGCGAACATCTACTAGAACAGCCTGGCCCAATTTACAAAAAAAGAAGTAGTCCAAGTAAGCAAATAGACAATTTCTAACATTCTGATTAAAGATAGAAAGAACGCCTTTGTAGTTTTATTACGTAGTACTCCTATATAGATCAGAGTCACTAGGTAGTAGACCCTGATGGTCTTGTACTCTGTGTTACCTAGGTATCCCTGCTGGACCCTGCACGCGCTAATCTAATCTAAAGATGAGTAACCATGGAATAAATCACTAGTTGCAAGATTATTGGGTCAAGGGGGATTCGAATTCTTCAAGTGATCTGCCACCTGGAGTCCGTCCCCGTTCCAGGCGAATTGGCGATATGATATCCTTCCAGATGTTAATAAATTTAGACCACGACCAATATTGATGCTATTTTCTATGCAACTTCAATGTGTCGATACTTTGCATCTTGAACGATAAACTGTATACTGTAAATTCCTTCATTCTCTCCTCTAAACTCCGAACCTTGAGTCTGAATGCATAAAATGCTCCACAGCGAATTTACCGAAGCGGAATCCCGTTTCACCGACTCACCGACCCTCCGCTCGGTATTAACGAGATGGATATCTTATCCCTCCCTATCAACTTCACTGTTGATCCCAATATTCGGAGTTTACTACGGGGATATCGTTTAAGACTTTTATAAACTTGGTTCAAGCTTTTGTTTTTTCCTTCTGTTGACCCACGTGGAGTCCCCACGAGACCCTGATTTACATCTACTAGCCCGTGTACATGCAGAGAGCTTACACTGTAGCTCTAGGTCCTACTAGTAGCATACTAGTAGCTTAGTACTTTAATATCATACTAGTAGACAGATGTAATCAAACAGAGGGTATATTATCACTACCTAGACATAGTTCAACACTGACAAGACAGAAGAAAAGTTTGAAGGGAACAAAGTAGAAACTCCAGCCCGGGTCATTCCATGCATCGATCAAATGCAACCAAAAATTTGTCAAAGAAAATAACAGCAACTGGACTTCAGCCTCCATGTCATGACATTCATTCACACCTTTACATGACCATCAAAAGAGCCGATAAGTCCAGACTGACCAGCCACGCCATCAAACATGTCGTTTTGTGACACGCCAAACTCCTTCGGCTGATCCAGAAGAACGAAAATATCATGTTATCCTTTCAAGGGACACACGACGAAGAAAAGAAAACCAAGGAGATAGGGAAAAAGGGAAGGTGGTGCTGGATCAACGTGAGATCAGAGGAGATTTTCACATAGCCAGTAGATCAGAATGTAAGGAAAAGAAATTAGCAAAGAAATTTACCACCAACGCCGGCAAGTGTCGGGACGGTGATCATAAAGGACATCAAAAAACCGATATCCACTGCCTTTAATAGGACGGTGGAATCAAAACGTATCAACAGAGGAGAAGCGGAATAGGAAAGACCAGTGTGGAAATAACGAGCCATATCGTACACGCGCGAGAGTGAGATGAGACGGGTGGGGGAAAATAAGAAAGAGACATCAGCGGAAAGAGGCTTTAACAGAAACACACTTCAGCGGAAAAAAGATATCAGCGGAAACAGACATCAGCGGAAAGGCACTTCGGCGCAATTATCGCGAAATGGGACCCGGTTGATTTGAGTCTGCAGGTGCTACTGTCGATGAGTTACTGATGGACGCTATGTGTGCACGAAGTGAGACAACTTCATTGCGCAAGCCAGTCAATTCGTCATTCATTGAGCGGACATATGCCCACAATTTATCAATTTGACCGGCATCGCCAGTGCCCTCAGGTCCAGGACCATCGATTCCAGGTGGAGGAGGTAACCCATGACTGCTTGAGTGACTGTGCGATGGTGTATGTTTGTTGGGCGCGGGACCAAAACGAGGATCTGGTGAATTGATCACAGGGGGAGGAAGCTTAGCGCCCGGTTGTGGCAAGGTGAGGCCTAATGGGTGGTTGGGTCCTGTTATTCCTCCACGCCCGAATGCCACTTGTGGGTGAGGCAATGACTGGCCCATGCTTGGAGAATGCCCACGATGTGAAGAGGTGCTCGAATCGTGATGTGATAAGGCGTTGGGGGATAGAGGTTTCGAGGTCTCAGCGAGAGTACTAGGCGTAAAGAGAGATGTACCAGAGGGATGACCAGCTGGAGGGAATGTGAGGTTCCCCGCTTGCGAGGTTGATGATGTCGATCCAGATCCACCATGGGTGACAGATGGGGTAAAGATACTCCCACGGTTTGCAGCAATCGGTGGGTATGTGCTGGGCTGGCGATTGTTTAGAGAATCAGACCGAGAGATACTGTCATCCATCTTGCGCAAGCCCTGACTATTAAGCCGGCGCTCTTCTTCACCATCCATCGACTCGGGCTCCGCATACACCAATCCATCCATGCCGTCATCAGGGTGTTGACCATCTCCGTATTCATCATCTGGCGCAAAGCTTCCCATGCTTGCGCGACGACCTGCACATCCACCTTGACCTTTGTTATGTCTTGCAAGCGCATCACCACGAGCAAAGCGTCGTCCACACTTGGGGCAAGTGTGTGGTCGTTCGCCAGTATGCAATTTAGTGTGTCGTTTCAAGTCGTGTAATCGGCGGAATCGAGACTGGCATGTGGAACAAACAAATGGTTTCTCTTGACTGTGAGTAAGCAGATGGCTTTTAAGATTATGCTGGCGGGTGAATTCAGTGGCGCAATAGGGGCAGCGATGTTTCTTGGCTGATGGTGAGCGAGGGCTGCCTCGACTGTAGCCCGTATGTGGTAAGCTTAATCCGCGACGAGGATCATTGAGACTTCCTGTCGGCATAGGGTACGAAAAGGCCTTATTACTATCCTGGTCGATCTCCGAATCATCTCGTGGACGATGATGGTGACGGTCTCCATCTTGCGAAGTCGATTCTTCAATAGGGCCCGGACTTGCGACTGTGGATGCATGCATGAGAGAGTTCGAATGGTCGCCGGGTCCATATGGGTCTGGCGTGTCGTTGGAGTGGGTGTCAATTTGCATCTGCTCGGGAGATGCATGGATTTGAGGTTCTTGGATTGAAGGGGCCGGTGATTTTTCACTGGCGCCCAATGCCTCACGAGCCACCTGAGAGCTGTTACGCTCCGCGTCCCTATCTTGCTCCACCGGGCGATCCGGCGCTGAAGAAGGGCTCGTCATCTGAGGCGGCTGAGAGCGGGAGACGTGTAGTCCCGCGCTAGCGATGGAGCTCAAGTTGGATTCTGGTTTCGACGGAGGTTTAAGGAAGGAAATGGGATCGGAAGTAGAGATCGAAGGTGATGATCCGGTGATCGGGTTGGAAACAGCAACCGGGTCGTTGGTGGACTGCATCAATGCCGCCATGGAGGCAGAAGGGTTTGCGCCAGCCTCGAAGGGTGGACGAACCAAGGCAACGGCTACTTCCAAGCTCATGTTAGAAGTGAATGGGGGAGGACTGGGGAAGTTTCCAGAGAGCAAATTTGGGACTGACTTCACCCAGGATTATTATTGGATTTTTCTTTTCTTTTTTTTTAGCAAAAAAGAGAGAGAGAGACCCTAAGGAAATGGGCGTGTTTAGGCTGGGGTTTGGGGGGTTGTTACGGAGGAAGTCCAGGGCGTGTGGGGCGGGTTGCTGGTTCTCTTAGGAAACCGAGTGTGGCGCAAGCTGACGAGGTTTGGTTTCAGCTTTGCCCAGAAGAGATCCACCACCCTTTAGAGAGAAAAGAGAGAATGGGGGGCTTAGGCCTTTGGTGTTAAAATAGCAGTGGGAATGGACCAGATTGGTTGATAATGAGCGGGAACTTACCGTGGCGGGTGCAAGAAAGAAGTGTACGTAACAATACTTGATGAACAGGTTGCCACACCACTTTGGTGGAGTCGCGGATTTATTGAACCTGGAAAAAAAAAATAGGACTGATAATATGCAACTCGATCTCGTGATTCTATTCAGAGGGAATGAGATAAAAAAGAAGCCGGGGGCAAAAGTCCCCTAGTCAACATGCGCAACGTATGGTAATGGCAATCGGTCACGGTCGAGGCTCTTGAACCCTGAGCTACGGGATGATGTACCCGGTACTTAGCCTTATATAAGATCTACCATATACAACAAAGTACCATCTACTTACTCTGGATTGAGGCTGTGTACAATCCACTAACGCGTGTGGCTGGTCGTGGGTCCGGCACGTTGTTTTTTCTCATCTCTCCCTTGCGGCTGATGGCCACTTATCTTACAAGGAGATCACAAAAGAGCCCGTATTATATACTGCTTATACTCCGTACACTACAGGTCCAAATCGAACAAAAAACTTGAACTGGAATGGATTTTCATCGTACAATGATGTCACTGAAGGAAACCTGGAAAAGGAGGCAAAGACACGGCTGATCTACTCCGTATGGAGTATACTGTTCAGGGTTTTGCTCGTGCTTCAGCCACTCGTGGGAATCCTTGAGATGGCCCCGTAGATCATGCCTCATCCCCGCTGAACACCATTGACACTCATGACTCGATGCACTAGTCAAGGTATGACATTGCGGTCAATCATGACTTCGCCTTGTTTTCGGGCTTCCTTCGAGGCGGTGGCCTAAGGCCCTGGATGATCGACCCTGAATACGACCGAACGAGAAGATTGGCCACTGGCTGTGCAGAGGCTGGGGCCAACATGATGGTCCGCGGAGTATGCTGTACATGAGTGCGCCGTAGCACCATGCTGAACATGCGAGGGACCCACGCGATTGGCTTAAAATACAGATGCCACGGACATCGCAGCGGGGCTATTCGGCCCACAACTGAAGGGAACAAGTCAGATTGGTTCGCGTGTCCGTGCAGGAACATTCCCAGTTGCCTCAGCCCTAGCCATCTGGAGGCTCTTGAGACAGATCTTGTCTGAGGCTGAAGGAATGATCCTCGACCGATGCTTTCTCTCTCTGATTCGTCTGGTCGGTGATACATTTTGTAACCGGATATTTTAGCCCCATCTGCAAAGAGGCTGATGCTCAGCTTGGAACGTGCAGGTCAGCACCGCCTCCAGAGGGCTTGGATGATCCGTGAGTCCGTGACTTGTATACCGGTTACCAGTTGGCGGAGCCCATTCAGTGCCAAACAGAACCAAGATCAGCACGGCCATATCGATATTGTCCACTTACCGCGACACGTTGAATGTCGCGTGAATCATGCGAAATATTCGATACAGCCAAAATTGATTACTTGGCCGAACAGTCACCAATGGAAAATCGCCAATTTACCATGCAAGAACCACGCTTCGCCGAAGTCAGTCCAGCATTTAAATTTCGCGATGGGGAACCGCTAGTTTGATCAAATAACATAACACCCAGGTGTTCTTATGGGAGACCTGACTGAAATGGCTGAAACGCAGTGGCAATGCCGCCCCACTATATTCTAGATGGCACCAGATGCGATCAACCATGCAACCCCAGGTTGAATGTGGCTTGATTCAAGTTGGACCTGAACGTTCTTTGCCTATTTACCCGAGATTATGCAGTGGAAGGATCGGCGATTCAACTTCGCTGGCACGAATCATGAACCTGTCCGCAATTGATCTCCTCGACATATGGATTATTAGGCACTGCTGCATGATTCTAAGTGGACCTAATATGATATCAAAATATGACATATGATCCGCTGGCACGACTTGGGTACTATGTACCATACAAACCTCAAAATATCCATCTCTCTTTCACTTCAATCATCAAATCGAGGGAACAAGCTGTCTAAAAGGATATCATCAGTCGAAACTTGAAAATTGTGCCCTCAAGTCAAAGAATCCTGGAATAATGTCTGGCGGTTCGTTGACCGGTCGCCACATCTGCATCCCCTGGGCACGATTTAAGTTAAAGACACTCCATGGAGACTTCAAAAATCTTGAAAATGACCCAGCTATGTGTCTTGGGGGTCATTGGAATAGGTTTTTTGGTAGCGTGGTGTGCCGGTTTGCTGGCTGTTGATCAGATGAGCAGTGTTATCTACTTCCAACCTTGAAACTACAGAACATCGAATTTTTGCGCGCACCAATACTTACGAGTAATTCCTCTCACACTCTTCTACCGGCTGGGTCCATTCCTCGAAATTCGATTAGCATAGTCAGCACTTGAGGGTTTGGCCACGGGTCCGACTCCGATTTCTCTGATCGTTTCAAGGCTGGCTGCTATTCCACCGAGCACATCCGGCATCGTACGACACTCAACTTCCAGGGAAGCATAAATACCTAGGTATTCCAGGGCGAATCGACTGCACAGACTCGAGTAGTGCTATAAATCCAGCCGTGAAACTTCTCCTTTATAATCTCAACCCGCAATCATTTCCGACATTGAAGGTTGGGAAGCTTTCTTTCAAGTTCTATCTGACAAAAGAACGATGGTTGGAGTCGGTCTTAGCCCAACTATTTCCATGGTATTCATCATCTCGATTTCTTCAACATGTCTGGTCTTGAACCCAAACAATGAAACACCTCGAATGCTTAAAAGTGTCGCATACTTACATCTTCTAGATGTCCGATGAACTTGGATTATTTTGCAATAACAGAACGATCGCGTGATGAGGATGTGATGGCAGGACCAAGCTTACATCGCGCTAACAGAAATGATAATCTATGGTTTTCAATGATGAGATGAGTAAAAATGATGACAGTTACGGTGTCACTACGGAGTACATCAACACTTGATAGGACGCTTCCAAGGTTATAAAGGCGACCATGCATGAGATGAACAGATCTCGGGGATAAGGCACACCCCGACGAAGCCCGAGGATAATCATTCAAGTTCCGATGAATGCATACCAGGAAAAGGATGTGGACTCGGAAGCTAATAATACATGGATTCCAATGGCACTGTCCACTCCAAATGTTGTTCTTAGCCTGCTGTGATCACCAGTGGTGTATTTGACGCTTATGCGATCCGGGAAGCCACATTCGCATTGGAATTGAGCGTAGGTACTAATGGTTCTCCAGATCTCTGTTGAATAGCAAATCCGAGTCGACATCGTAGCTTTTCATCAAGTTAAAATGGAGCACTTCTTGAGTATCAAAGTAGCCTTGTAGAATTGATTGTATTCTCCCGGGTTAAAGGACAAGAACCTTGGAAGCATTGCAAGGTTGTCATGTTCATGTAGTGAAAACCCCAGTGCCTGAGGGACTAGGCGCTGACTGTATGTACCTGGCTGAAATGATCTCCGGCGCCGCGGAGATTCATTGGTTGAGGAGCTCTGAATGGAAAATGATCTTCCAAATAATGTGCCAACCAAAGTACTTTACATTCAAGGCACATTGCCACCCTAAAAACTGGTCAAGATCCTGGTCAAAGGACTTCGGGTGCATGAATTAGACTGGCGGAGCACACACTAGGACGTGATGTGATACCAACGACCTAATATGCCACTAGTTTGACCACTCTGCGTTCTACTGTACTAGTGATCCCACCACCAACAAATGGGACATTGGCAATGTTTTTATCCAAGCGCTCATGGAAAAATTCAAGTCCTTCGGCGCTGGGGTTTCAGTGAAATTGGTGCATATGCTGGGTGCTACTAGTACTAGGTGCTCAGGTGGGTACTATGGACATGCCCAGGTGGGAGATCAAGGATGCCAGCGATAATGTGAGAGACAAACTTGGGAGTGCCTGGGATTATGGCTGATGGTCTTTACGAGTCGAGAACTCCTCAAGGAACTCAAACTTCAACTTGAAAGGCTTCCAAGACTCGGATGGATCTATGGGCGCTTTGGACTTGATTATATAGCTGCACATGTGAGCTGCCGTGAGAAATCGTCAAGGCCAAAAATAATACTCACCCGTTCACATTGAATTCTTATCACCCAACAGCATTGGACACTTGCAAAATCTTCGCAATTAAAACGCACAGGCCCCTTCATGTCTGTTCCCTCGTCCCTAGTGTGACATAGCCTGCACAGGTTCAGCGGGTAGTTTGGCCCACCAGACTCCGAACAAGGTACGGAAGTACCTGTACGATACAAAATGCAGACTAACCTCAAAGCACCTTGAACACCCCCTCTTTTGTCCACACTGGACAAGTCACTCAAATTCCAGCGGTTCTGCTAGTTCTGTGGTTGGCCAGGCGATCGGCGAGTTAGCGCCCGGTTGAGGTGATGGGCGTGCAGGATGAAGAGCCATCGGGAAGCCCATACCACATCTGACTGGCTACTCCACTGTGACAAGCTCGACCGATCACCCCCTCTAACC
Source organism: Penicillium herquei (assembly GCA_039634405.1). Classification (NCBI taxonomy): domain Eukaryota; kingdom Fungi; phylum Ascomycota; class Eurotiomycetes; order Eurotiales; family Aspergillaceae; genus Penicillium; species Penicillium herquei. The sequence continues at coordinate 173,909 of CP098387.1, read as the reverse complement.
AGTCACATTTCGTCTCGTGCAGTGTGAATATGCACTCGAGTCTGGTGTTGACTCGTGCTTCCTCCAATCATGACTGCAATTTCTTCTCGCTTTCCCCCTCGGCGCTTACTCTTGCCATGGGAAAGGTGATGGGATAGCATGGCCTGCAGTCCCCGCCCTCCCAGCGACCATGGGCGTTCGGCCATGATTGATATTCAAAGCGGCTGCCGGATCTGCTGTTTTATTTTTTCTTTCTCTTTTCAGATCATCTTCCTTGCCAAGTCTGGTTTCATTCTGTGTTTTATCCGTGGACGCAGGCTTCGCACACGGTATTCCCAAGGTGATCTCGTTTTTAAGGTTGATAGAGCTTCAGCCGTTGTCACACCTTACGGAAAATCGATACCCAGCGATCAATTGGTTCTGCTTGTTCCGTTTTGTTCTATTCCTGGGCCTCTTCGTTTTCGCCTCCGTAATATTGTCAAGAGCTGGCTCTTTTGACCCTGTCAATTTCACGACTTTCTATCATCTATATCGTCCATTATAATGTCGACCTCTGGTGATAGTCATAACGGCGAGCCCGTTGTTCCTCACGATATTACCCGAGCCTCCTACCACAGCGGCATGGGCGATCATACACACATCATGGTCAACCAGACAACGGAGACTCGTGTCTCTTCCGAGAGCAACGACGCTTCCCTGAAGAGTCCTCGCACTGCTCGATTTGCGGAAGCAACCACGATCTACTCGCCAATCGAACCCTCTGGCAAGTCTCCATTTGCCGAGACAGGAAAGATCTCGCAAGGCGTTGCTGATACTGGCTTTGGCTATGTATCAAACAACACTCCTGCCCAACATGCAGACGACTCAAACCCTCCCATGTCACCTTGGCGAGCCGACTTAAAGGTTCCCAAGTCCGCCATGACTCTGAACCCTCTCAGCCCAACCTTCCGTGAGGAGTACTTCCTCGAGAAAGGTGAACAGCATGCAGAGAAGGAGAACGCTCGTGATGTCCGAATCAAGCTACGTGTGCGCCTTGCTAAGATCTTCCTGCGTTTCGTCAACTTCGGCTGTAGTCTGATTGTTCTGGCCATGTTGGCGGTCACTCTTCGAACCTTCATGGCGACCAGGAACTTGCCAGAGCGTAACACCAGCACTCCGTGGGAGACTGGAACCAACCCTTGGCCACAGTGGTTGCTGTTGGGTCTGGCATGTTTCTCTCTCCTTGCTTGTATGATTGTGTTCTGGGGATACTACAAAGGAGGCCATAAGCGTGCCGAGAAGCTTGCGGTCTACTACAGTACCATCTCAGTCATCTACTTCACATTCAGCTTCATTATGTGGATCGTTACTGCAGCTATCTACGAACACTCAAAAGCAACTGGAAATGACAAGGATCTATGGGGTTGGGCCTGCGCACAGAACACCCGTGAGCAGATCTACTCCAACACTATTGACTACGCTCTTCTCTGCCGTCTGCAGGTAAGTCTAGGAATTTGCAATTTTCAGACCCATCATCCCCCAATACACAATGCTAATCGTATATCTTTATAGGACTGGGGTCTCGTCTGTGCCATTATCGAAGTCGTTATCGAACTCCTCGTCATCCTCGTCTACGTCGTCGTGTTCTACCGCCTGTGGTCGAAGCGCAAGCTCATGAAGTCCATGAATGCTCGTGACCGCGCTCGTTCAGACTTCTACCTCGCCCAGTTGCACCGCCAGACCGCTCCAAACACCCCCGGCTTCCCAGGCTTCACATCCTACCCTCCCAAGTCCCCATTCACCGCTGCCCATGACCTCGACATTGAGAAGGGTGAGGGCGGTCCTCCACCTCAATTCGCTACCGTCCCTTCTACCCAGTACGCTTCACCTCGCTCTCCAACACAGCCTAAGCCCGCATTCCAGCTACAGGCTCCTCCTATTCGTGTCCAACAAGCGACTCCCCAAACAATCCAGGAAGAGTTCGCTCCCCCGCCTAGCCATGGCTTCAACTTCAATACCCAAACTCCTCCTCAGCCACAGCACCATGTGACTAGTGCCCCTGGCGAGCACAGTTACGGTTCTGTCCCCATTCCGGGTGCATACTAAACTCCCGTGAATCGAACTTCTAGCGAGTCGTTGATCGAGAAATCTTTATGAAATGGTGTGGAGTTTGTCTCTGCGAAGTTGAATGTTGAAACGTACGAAAAAGAAACCATATCAGAAACAAAGAAAAAAAAATATGAAACCCATGAAAATCATTTTATGAGTACCGAGTGGAACATTGGACATACACCTGATTTCCCTATCCTTAATTGTCTAGGCACTGGGGCTTTATGCACAAAGGGCGTGTTGGCGTTTGGATGATACAGATACCTATTTCGTTTTTTTTGGTGGGCTTATTCGACTATGTGTATCCACACCTTTCTCTCCTTTCTTTCTATTATAGTCAACTATACATGCCACTTGAACGAGTTCCTATCTTCCTAAGAACCTGCAATCATGATGTAGAATCAAGTCAATCTGGACATCTAAGATCGACTACCTGGACAGGAGTACTAGGGCCTGTGGGCTTCTCGATTGTTTAAAACTTAAGGAGTCACGGCAGATCCTTATCTTAATGTGTGAATACGAGAAAGATAATAAGTTGACATGTTTCATTTCAACATTGACTTGAACAAGATGCAATTACACTTAATCCCACAAGCAAATCCGAACGCCGCTGTGCAGAGAATAAAAAGCCTGACCAACTCCACGAAAATCTACTAATTGATTTCGTTGCCCCATCAATCATCAATCACACATTGTACTCCGACATTCTGTACATGCAACGCAACAGTTTACATGGCACCCTCCTCAAGGATAGCATGAGCGTCTCGGCTAACAAAGATCTCTTCGAGGCTACAAGCCCCACTGGCAATTTTGCTGATATCGCTTTCCAAGACAAGACCTTGTTCGTTGGCCAAATGGAGAAGACAAATGAATCCGAAAGAAGTGCTAATATCACGCAAGGTCTCGGCTGGATAAACAGACTTCAGCGAATTCATAATTTGTGTAAAGCGTAGACGGGAATCGTTCTTGGGATCCTCGGGGCTGCCTGCCCGTGGTGTTGGTGGTTCAGGGACCTCAGCTTCGCTCTCCGGTTCGGTCGGTGCCTCGCTAGAAAGAACACCAGGCTGTGATGCTGAGGAGAACTCTGTGGCAGCAATCAATCTTTCACCCATGCCCTTCCACATCTCAGTCTTGAGTCGTCGTACGTCCACCTTCTTGGCGACACGGGCATAGTTAACATAATCGGGGCGCGCACGTCGTCCGCCTTGGGTAACTAGCTGAGAACCATATCCACCAGCTCCAGGGCGAGCTGGCGTGGCACCAACCATATTCAACAGCGCCGTCAACCCAGTTTGTGATGCACCATCGCCAACTGCTGTGACAGGACGTCCATCGGCCGCTGGAGACAGCATTTCACGGGCATCGGCAAATGGCAGATTATCATCGTCGTCATCCAGATCCATACCATTAGGGAAAGCAAGACCATCATCATCAGCGAAGAAATTGGCATCGTAAGCGCCAGCAACACCTTCGTCGGCATTATCTTCCACCTTGTGATTAGCCCAGAAGGCCTCGTCCATGTCGCCATTTCCAGAAGTTTGTTCTTGCGGGCGAGTTGTTCGTCTGCCCAGAAGCTTCTTCGATCCCATACGGGCCTTGGGCTTAAGGAAAAGACGGAGAAGGTTGCGTGAGTTGAAATGTTTGTCATCGGGTAACAGATTCCGTCCCTTTGTCTTCCATTGTGTCTTTGGCAAAGAAATCGCGGAGTTAGAGCTGGCCGGCATGTAGATTAACTCAGCAATGGCATGGTCCAGAGGCGCTCCAAAGTCAATCTCGAATGGCTCTTTCTCTTTTCGTGGCTTTGGAGCTGAGGTTGTGCTGGCTGCGGTATGGTCTTTAATTCTTCTGATTTTCCAATGCTCCGGACCAGCCCAGTTCTTCTGAAGCGCATTATCAAAGTAACTCAGGATATTTTCGTGGTCTTGTTTGCTTGGCTGATGAGACATAGAAACCGCATATGAGTCTTCGTTGTCCATATCCGCATCTCCATCTGCGTCTTCGCCGTTCTCTAATCGGTGAACCTTGAGCATGGGTTCCAAGGCCGCCTCCCTGGCCCAAGCCTCTCCTCCATCACCGAAGCCAGCGTCGCCACTCAGGTCAAAGCCAGCCAAAGAGGCCTCATCATCGTCAAAGCCAACTGCATTGTCATCATCCAGCATGATTCCTGATGGCTCGTCAACTCCATTTTCATGGTTCTTGTCCTGTCGCCAATCCTCGGGCGCTTTGAGAAAAGGAATGTCCAAGGATCCGCCCAGGTCACCAAGATCAAAGTTCTTGAGGGAGGGACAGATATCCTGCTCTCCTAGTCGGTCCAAATCGGGGAAAAACTGGCTGGCCAGTGTAGCGAGATCAATATCTGGGTCATCCTGGAAGGTATCGCTTGCGGTCGGAGGGGCAGGTTGTGTCTGGTCTTCGCCTTGGGACTCTGGATCAGGGGACTGGCCTTCTTCGTCTGCTGTCTTGGAGCTGTCGTCCACGGCGTCATCACTGCTATCAAAGACGATTCGACCCAGTCCATCGATAGCCAGGTGGTTGAGGAGCAGACCCTTGGCTCCACCTTCGTCAAAATCTGCCGATGCCTTTTTGAATAGTGGATCCACAGCGAACTCCAGCTCGAACTTCTTCAGTTGTAATGATGCGAACGACGGGGCCAATGTAGCTTCGTGGGAACGTGTCTATTGCCGCCCGTATGGTTAGCCAAGTGTTCATGAACACGATTCGTTTGAGCGAAATCGACTGTACCTTCTTGCGCGACTTTCGCGGTGCGCCATCCTCTCCTTCTTCATCCTCATCGCCGTCTTCCCCGTCTGCTTCAGCATCCCGTCCCCTCTTGTCGCGACTATCAGCCAAGCCACTGAGCAGTTTTCCGGTTTCGGTCGCAACGCTGTCTACACGACTTGTGTAAATCTTAACACACCCATCGAGGGTGCAACTAGCCTTCTGAAAGTTCACACCATCTCCCTCCTTCAGGAGAGACATATCATGAAAGTAATCGATAAGGGCGAAGTTCCAGGAGTTGTTCGCATTGATCTTGTTATCGGTAGCCATCTTCATCCATTCTTCAAAGTTGGCAAGGATGGGCACGCGTTTCATCGGGGTCACTGCGCGACCATTGACATCGCTTTCCCGGCCACGGTGACTTGATGCGCGCGGTGTCCCTGGGCTCTCGCTTCCGTCGCGGTTGTATGTGTATCGGCGCGGCGGCATCGGTGTTTTGACTGCGGCTTTGATTTGACTCATTTGTCGATCATGTAACGCTTGACGGGCCTCCATTCGGGCGGCTTTCTCACCCATATCATCGTTGAGGGGAATCCTGGTGATCGGGGTTAGTAGTGATCTCACTATCGCATCATGACGAGAAGGGCTCTGTACTTAATAGGGGAGTTCTTGTGAGGGGTGGAGTTGCCGTTTGAACGGCGATGAGCCTTATTTGCTACACGAGGCATGGTTGCGGTTTCCCCCGGTCGGGGATAGCAAATCGTGATGTTTGGGTTGTAAATTTGGTTGATGCCGGGCAAGAGGGGCGACAACATAACATGAGACGTCAACAAACATACGGCAATCTGGATGATCCAGTAGTGCAGAATATCACATGACTTCCTCTGTTTGCACCTGGAACTTCAGGCATTACATTGTTCAGGCACTAAGGCAATAATGTTTTTCAAGGTCTCATCCAAATCTAGACAAACGCCCCATCCTAGCTTCGACCTCCAATTCCCATCTTATTTTCTTATTTATCCTCTAGTCGTTTCTGGTGCTCCAGTTTCAGCCCTACACTCCACAGTTTACTCAACAAAACAGCATGCCCCTCGCAGCCTAGCGCATTGGCCCACTTCTGCAGCTCCGCTCCACTCCAGGCTGACATCACTTCTCACCGCATTGGCAGGTTAAGGCACATCCAGCTTGATGGAGGGGGCTTGAGTCTTGTGACCAACTTAAACCAAGATCTATGATGATAAACAGCTCTCAGATCTCCTAGATCTTTTCCTGGTGTCTCTTCAGCTCACAATGGTACCGCCGCCAACGTTATAATGGACCGAATTTCATCTTTTCTGCAGCCTACCGTTCGCAAAGGGCCTCGGTATTCGGTCCGGCCATTTTACACTACGCTGGTAGTGTTCACGGCCCTCGTGGTACTGAGCTGGACTGTACGCCGTGTAATCATTGGAGAATCGCCCCGCTCTGCATCAACAAATGTGTTTCTATTCAGACGAGAAGATGAACCCGAGGTACCGTAACCCCAGCTATCCTATACCCTACGCGTAAGCCATTCCGTCGTGGAACTGCACACGAGGCTAAATCTTGCATTGTGTGACCAAATTTAGTGCCGACTAGTTCGCGAGGTCGAAGATCAGTGTGCCTACGTTCGCACTCACTGCCCAGACCACCAAGATGGCCTATTCTCATATCTCCAGCTTTATTACTGCTCTCTACCCGACGCGAAACCGCTAGCATTCGTTATCCTGATCCTTTGGTTATCGCTTCTTTTTAGTACCATTGGCATAGCAGCCAGTGATTTCCTGTGTATCGATCTGAGCACTCTCGCGAGCATCTTGGGGCTGAGTGAAAGTCTGACTGGCGTGACCTTCCTCGCGTTCGGTAATGGAAGTCCCGATGTCTTTTCCACATTTGCCGCAATGCGGTCGAACAGTGGCAGCCTAGCGATCGGTGAACTCATCGGAGCGGCCAGTTTCATCACATCCGTCGTTGCCGGTTCCATGGCATTGGTTCGACCTTTCAAGGTGGCACGGCGTAGTTTTGTCCGAGATGTGGGTTACTTTATTGTTGCTGTCAGTTTTAGTATGTTCTTGTTAGCGGATGGGCGGCTTCATGTCTGGGAGTCGGCCGCTATGGTGGCACTCTACGTGTTCTACGTTGTGATGGTAGTGACTTGGCATTGGTATCTCGTCCGGCGTCGTCAGAGATACGAAAGAGACCTTGCCGCACGAACCCATTTTCACATCCCCGACAACCAGGAATTGGAGGTCGAGGAACCTGTGGAGGATGACGATCCAGGAGTCGCTGCGGAATCACGAAACCTCCTCCGTGGCGCATCGACTGATGACTTTGATCTTTTGGAAAGAGCGGAAAGAGTCCCCGCCTGGAAAGAAGAAGACGACGAAGATGACGAGACTCGCAACCGCTATCTTGCCGAAATCAGCAATAATATGCATGTTCATCGACCTCCAAACAGATCCCGGAGAAACACTATGAATCCCATTCGTCCGAGTCTTGTCGGAGCGCTTGAATTCCAATCTGTACTACATTCTCTCCAAAAGGCAAGGAACACAAACCGCGACCGTACGATTGGCTTCGTCGGATACTCGGAAGATGAGGACAGCTCCCAGCCTTTTGACACACGGTCCATTGCGTCGCATCCTCGAGCTACCAGACCCTCTGCGACTGATGACCGCCTGTCGCCGCTTAGTGCCAATGGATCATCGAGAGTTCGAGCTGTCTCTGCCAATGATGCGGATGGGTTACGACTCGACACCAGTGTGCTAGCGCAGCATCAAGATCAGGGACCCCGCTTGACAGTGAGACGGCCTTTCAATGAGACTAATGGTCGGCCTCATTTGGAGGCGCCCGAGCTGCCCCGCATAGATATCAATGCCGCATTGACAGCATCGCCATCTTCCTCTGTCATATCATCCTCAAACGCAAGTCCGGTGTTGCCGGAAGGCCCACGTACACCTGATCTCCTTGCTCCTCCGGGCTCCTTTCACTTCCCCAATTACCAAGCGAACACTCCACATGAGAGATCTCCTGTATCCGTATCTCCAAGAGGCAGAGGTTCTAGTCCTCAGCCTGGCGTCCCACCCGAGAGCCCATGTGCGCCATTTCCCGCGTTTATCGATGTAACATCTGCGCCGTCATCCCGACCACCAAGTATCCGGCTTCCCAACCCTGTTACTAGTCCATCAGAACAACTCATGGTTCATGACAGTATTGATGACTTACGCAATGAGGACCTTTCGTTCCGGAACCGCTTCAAACGATGGTGGCCGTATTCTATTCTCCCTGCTCCTCAGCAAATTGCCTGCACACTCTTTCCAACCCTAGCTGGATGGAAGTCGAAGGGCATTGCTGGGAGGCTGTTAGGAATTGTGGCGGCGCCCAGTGTTTTCCTTCTCACCATAACTATTCCAGTCATCGAGCCTGCGCCTCCGGAGTCCGCTGAGATAGATCCAATACCTGCCGTGGTTATCGATGTAATCGGCGACGGTGATGACAGCCCTGCTCCAAGAGTGCGCCTACCGGCCGATAGTCCCATCCTAGGACCTATGTTACATGACCACCATGACCATCATGATTCTATTCCTCATTTATCAGTATCTCATCCCCATCGCAAATCAACTATACAAGATCCGACTAGTCGCCCACGATGGGACTCTGAGCTTCCACCTCCACCACCAGTGCCCACATCTTCCGGACCTACTAGAGATTGGAATCGTTGGTTGATTATCACCCAGCTTTTTACTGGGCCTTTCTTCTTTGTTCTGATTGCGTGGACCACTTTAGATGAAGACTTAGATCCGAAGAACCTCATTCTTCCTTCTTTGATCTCCCTTCTTTTCTCGTTCGTGTTTCTATCACTTCTTCTTATCACCACTCGGCGCCGACCTTGGCATCGGGGGGTAGCTCGAGGAGGCCAAGACTATTATCAGCTTGGCCAGTCGCTTGATGATGATGATACTCCACCTCTCTCGCTTCCATCTTCGTGGAGGCCCTTCCTTTCCCTCCTTGGATTCTTTGTTGCGATATCCTGGATTGCTACTATTGCGACAGAAGTAGTCTCTCTCTTGAAAACGCTTGGTGTTATTCTCGATATTTCCGACTCACTTTTAGGACTAACCGTCTTTGCTGTCGGTAATTCTCTGGGCGATCTCGTCGCTGACATCACTGTTGCGCGGCTGGGATACCCTGTTATGGCTCTGAGTGCATGCTTCGGGGGTCCAATGCTCAATATTCTTCTCGGTATTGGGCTGGGTGGCATGTATATGACTCTTAACGGCGGGAAATCCCGACAGCGAGACGAGATTTTCGCTTCAAGGGGTGCTTCTTCTGAACAGCAACCTTATGAGATTGCGATATCTAAGGTGCTTGTCATTAGTGGTGCTACTCTTCTAGTTGTTCTTGTTGGACTTCTCATTGTGGTCCCATTAAACAACTGGCGCATGGATCGTAAGATTGGGTGGGGTCTTGTGGCAGTGTGGTGTGTGAGTACTATGGGCAATGTTATTGCGGAGATTGCATCGTGAATGATCTATACGAATCTTTGTACAATCTATTATTCCGGAGCTATGGCGTTCAATGCATTCAAATGGTTTATTTCTTGCTCATCATCCATATCTTCCAAATCTACCTACTTTGGGGTCACACTTAGGTCAGCGGGAATGGCGAGGATAAGCCTTCTGAGGCAAAACTCAGGGTCGCCAAGACGGCATTTGCACGAGTTTCTTTGATTCAGATCGAACTCTGGGCTTTGACCCTTCAAATGTTTGAACTTGGTATATCGAGTCTGGAATACCGGTGGGGTGAGATGTGACTCAGGTGAGTATCAAAGGTATTCTAGCTCCGCTGGAGTATCATGACTCGGACAAAGTACTAAAAACAGACACAAAATAGCACGACATCTCATAACTCCAGACACAACAGAGTATTAGCCGGTGCCAGTGGCTTTAAGTTAAGCCCTTGGCGTTAAGCATACGCAATCTAAACCTTGGAAGCCGATCACGCGAAGCCACTTCTGCCAATTACTACCAATTACTCTCTCGCTCTTTGAACCCTTTCTCTTTTCACGCTATTGAATATGGGGAAATTCCGGAATCCCCATCCTCATTTTCCACAGCAATCGGCAAAATTCCTGCGGGGGAGGTCTGCACGCTATATTTCCTCCAATGGGAGGTCGGAATTAACGAAATTCGACACTCGGACCCTACGACCTAGTTAGATGATAGCAACTGGGGAAAAGAGAAGAGAATGGAGCTGCTTGTTATTCATATAGGACGGTGGAGCCCGGCCCAGTTTTCTTGACAGGGTCCAAGTCTAAAAGTGTCATACTCGGAATCAGCTACCATGGCGCTCTCTCCTCGCTGGTACCAGGTATGAATCAAGCTATCCAGCTCATGAGTGCTTTATGGAGAGTCTAATGAATGTGAATTCTAGTTTCTGGTATGCGTATTCGCCTCGCTGGGCTCTGTCCTCTATGGATACGATCTTGGTGTTATTGCCGAGGCCATTGCCAGTCCCTCGCTTGTCGATAAATTCAACCTCAATTCTACAGAAAGTGGAGCCATTACCGCTGTGTTCACGGGAGGCGCCTTCTTTGGAGCTATCTTTGCAGGTCCAATGGGTGATTATGCTGGTCGTAAATACACTATTCTTGTGGGATCGATCGTCTTTTTACTAGGAGGGTGCGTAACATGATCCCCATTCTTATACCTCCTGCTAATGAAACTTCGATATACAGTGGTCTACAAACTGGTGCAGAGACTATCGCCTATCTTTATGCCGGACGAGCCATTGCTGGTCTTGGGTGAGTTAACCTCTAGTAGTCTCGTTGAGACACTAACTGACTATGAATCCAGAGTCGGTATCTTGGTGATGATTATCCCCATTTACCAGGCAGAGATCGCCCATCCAGATATCCGTGGTCGAGTCATTTCTCTTCAACAATTGATGCTTGGAGTTGGCTCTCTAGTAGCCACCTGGATCTCCTGGGGTACTTACATCAACTTTGCTGACAACGATTCACGCCAGTGGCGTATCTCCCTGGGAATCCAGATGGTGCCCGCTGTCTTCCTGGCCGCCTTGATTCTTCTGTTCCCCGAGTCTCCACGTTGGCTCATTGATCACGGAAGATTAGAGGAAGGTCTCCAGACGTTGGCCAAGCTCCATGCTCGTGGAGATATCAATGACCCTTGGGTTCAAACTGAGTACGAGCAGATTACTACCTCGATTGCACATGAGCATGAGCACGAGGCCAAGTCATATATCGAGCTTTTCACAGACCGATCCTGCTTCCGACGTCTCTTCTTGGCTTGCTCCATTCAGGCCGCGGCTCAGATGACTGGTGTGAGTGCTATTCAGTACTTCAGTGTGGAGATCTTCGAGCAGATGGGTATTGCAGCCAACAATACCCTGAAGTACCAAGGAATTAGCTCGATCATTGCTATTATTGCCCAGTTCCTCTGCATGCTTTTCATCGATAAGACTGGTCGCCGTTGGCCCCAGATCCTTGGAAACCTTGGAAACTGTGTATTCTTTGTATGTCTCCCCTTCATCACTTTAATTTGGCAGAACTAATATCGATAGATTATTCCTACAATTCTGATCGCCAAGTTCCCACCAGGCACAACATACAACAACAGCGCTGACTGGGCCTTCATCGTCATGACCTGGTGCTACAACTTCTGCTACAGTGCCACAATCGGTCCTCTCACCTGGATCATCTGTGCCGAAATCTTCGACACCAAGACCCGATCCAAGGGTGTGTCAATTGCCGTTATGACTTCCTTCGCCTTTAACACGATGATCGGTCAGATCACCGACGTGGCCATCGATGCTATTGGTGGAGCGCGCTTCTATATTCTTTTCTGTGTTTGCAACTTCACAAACGCGGTCTTCTTCTGGCTTGTTCTCCCTGAGACCACTAAACTTCCGCTTGAGGAGATGAACTCGCTCTTCATTAATGAGCCTTGGTTGGTACCTGGAACTCAAACTAAGAAGTTTATTGAGCGAAGTAAGCGACCATTGCCGCTTGCTGAGGGGAAGCATGAGCATTACTCTGTGGAGCATGATGAGACTACGGTCTAAGGTGGTGTTGCATATGGTGTGAGGGACTGAATATTCTGAACATTTGAATTGAGCGATGGTTATACCCAGGTGTGAGGGTAGCGTTGAAGCATTTTATGAGTTAAAACGTCAGATATGAAGAAATTGATACTATGTTTTTGATCAGGTTGTGTCTTCTCTCTTTTTAAAATCGGGTAAATATCGGAAAATTAATAAGTTAGAAACAGTGACTTGATCTTCAGTCTTTCTTCCTATATAGTATTAGGCTAGACTATCATTTCCAATTTCCCAATAGCTTCAAGAGTAACCAAATGTCAACTCAAGTGCTGGGTTGCATCTATAGTGGAGTCGGCACTTACGCCGAGTATCAGTGCGGGGATCAAGACATTCAGTCCCTGAAGCTTCGATCGACACAACTTGAATACAAAACCATGGCTACTTTCCAAGTCCTCCGAGTCATAAATTCTCTCTCTATTCTCATGCTATCCCATATTACTACAAGATGACTCGCCTCAGATATCTCAAACTTCTTACATCCACTCTCTTCTTCACATCAACCCTAGCCTGCACCACAGACGAAGAATGCAGTCTAAACGGCATCTGCAAAAGCAACTCCTGTATCTGTGACCCCGGATGGACGAACTCAGACTGCGGAAAACTAGACCTTCGCCCTGGTCCCCGATCAAATGGATACAACCGTACATCAGAGGGGATATCATCCTGGTGTAATGGAATAATCCGCGATCCCAACAACAAAGATCTCTACCACCTCTTCATCTCCGAGTTCACACATGGCTGTGGTCTGGACTACTGGTCTCCATACAGTCATATAATCCGCGCCGAATCCCAGAATGGTCCTTTAGGTCCATATACCCCGAAACAAGAGATCCTCCCGACATTCGCACACAATCCCACTGTTATATGGAGTGAGAAGGATAACCAGTATCTATTGTATAACATTGGATGTCCTCAAACCGTTCCATCGACATGTAAGGATGTGAATTTCACTTGTGGACCTGGGAATAACGAGAATGGAGAAAGTGGAATAAGTGTGTTGTCGTCACCAGATCTGATTAACTGGTCGAAACATGGACAAGTCTTTCCTGGTTTGAATAATGCAGCTTGGGATGCTGATACAACGAATCCGGGTCCATTACATGTTCATTCGAGCTCTGATTCATTCCGTGAAACGATTCTGGCATATCGTGGTTGTCCATATAACTGTAATGGCACTGAACTGATCAATATCGCCTCTGCGACTGATTATCCAGGTCCTTATACGCCTATTCATCCACGGAATCCGATTTTCAAGCAAGCAAGTGAAGATCCTTTTATGTGGATGGATAAACGAGGGAACTTTCATCTTTTAGTTCACTCGCTACTATCTGATGCGGGATTTGGTGCTGGTCCTAATGTTGGACGTCATGCTTATTCGAGATCTTGGGATGGCCCTTGGACTTTTGATATGGAGACGGTGGCTTTCAATACGACTGTTGAGTTTGATGATGGATCGAGTATTGATTATTATCGACGAGAACGGCCGAATTTGTTTTTCAGTGATGATGGGGACATGAGACCTCTGTATCTTTCAACTGGAGTTCAGGAGGTGAACTCTCCTGCTAGTTATTCTCTCATTCAACCTGTTGGAGATGGAAACTGAGATAGGATAGAGATGTTGATGGGAACCATTAGGTACTAGAAGCTACGCGAATGAACTTGAATTATGCTTAAGATCATATCTTCAAGTTGGGACTGCCAGTGGGTATAAACTTGAACGGTACAGCAACTTGAACTTGAAAATACTAGTGAATATTTGTAAATGACACATCAACAAAGCTAACTACCTGTCATCGTCCTCATCATCTCCAATCTCATGTGCCTCCATGTCTTGCAAGCAAACAAAAACAATAGTAGAAGAAGAAATGCAATCAGTCTTTATTTCATGAGAGATGAATGCATCTCTCAACCCAATTCTGTACAGTATGTTCGATTAACAGATTATTTCCTTACAGAACACGACCAGCCGAGGAACTTTGGCTGCGGTCGTTGGTCTGCGTTTTGCGGAGACCCTTGCCAGCTTGAATAGAGGCAAGCAGGGCAGAACGGTTACCAGCGCCACCGCCAACAGCAGGAGGTGGTGGAGGAGGAATGCCAGGGGCACCAGAGGGAGGAGGTGGAGGTGGAATACCAGGAGCGCCAGAGACAGGGGGAGGAGGAGGAGGAGCCGCCATAGGGGCACCAGGGGGAGGGGGAGGGGGAGGGGGTGGTGGTGGAGGAGGAGCACCAGCTGGAGCAGCAGGTGATTCAGGGGATGCCACAGGGGGAGGAGAGAACGCTGGAGGTGGAGGCGGGGGAGGTGCCACAGGTGTATCCTGAACAGGAGTAGCAGAGTTGGAAGCTGGCTTCTCTTCATCCATGGCGCTCAGAGGGCGCGGAGGTGCCATGGTACCGAAAAGAATACTAGCAAGCTGCTTGGCACTGCCACCGCCGGCACGGTCATCTTCATCGTCAGAAGAGTCGACGTCAGAGCCAGCATTGGACCAGTCATCATCAGCTTCAGGGCGTGCACGGTTCTTACGCTCCAGCGGAGCCGCACCGGTAAACGCAGGCTTGATAGGTTCCGCAGCTTGTGGCTGGGTGAAGCGGTGGAAAGGATTGGTGGACTGGGTTGTCGGCGGGGAAGTAGCTTGCACTGGGTCGACCTCAGCAGCAGGTTGGCCAAGAGACTTGAAGTATGGGTTCTTCGACTCGGAGTCGGGAGTAATAGCAGGGAAAGCACGGCTACTGTCAGGAGAGCTGGCAACAGGCTCTGGCTCTGGAGAAACAACAGGTGTGGGCTCAAACTCAGGCTCGGGAGCTGGCTCGGGCTCAGAGATGACTGGGATGGGAGGTGGAGTGCTATATTTGGGGGTCGCACTCTCAGGGCCCTCATCATCAGAGGAGCTCTCGTCATCAATGCTCTCAAGTTGACGCTGCAGCTCACGCTCTCGCTCCTTAGCCATCTCGAGCTCAGCACGCTGGGCTTCGAGTCTGGCCTCTTGCTCTTTAGCCTGACGAGCAGCCTCTTCTCTGCGACGCTTCTCTTCCTGCTTCTTGACCTTGCCCTGTCGGACTTGTTCTTCAAGAGCACGGAGTCGAGCAGCTTGGGCCTCCTTCTCCTGAAGGAATTCCTGTTCCCGCAATTTCGACTCGTCTTCCAGGCGTTGAGTCTCAGCCTCCTGTGCTTCCTGTTCCTCTTTGATGGCCTGTTCACGGGCAGCCTGCTCGGCCTTGCCCGCTTCTTCAGCCTTCTTTGCATCCGCCTGGCCGGCACTGTCGGTCCGGGCCCTGCGAGTAGGAGGCGCAGGTGGAGGCTTCTTGCCTGCAGCCTTTGGCGCAGCGGCCGCAGCAGGAGCAGGAACAGGAACGCCTCGCTCCTCAGCCAGACGGCGCTGTCTTTCTTGTTCTCTTTGCGCATCTTCCTCTTCAGCACGTCTGACACGCTCCTCACGTTCTTTCTTCTCGCGGGCCTGGCGCTGTTGCAGAGTCTCAGTGGCATCAGCAGGCTTCAAGCCAGCAGCAGCCATGCGCTCTGCAATACGTTTCTGAGCACGCTCTCTGGCAGCAGCGACACGGTCCTCGTGAGTGTTGCCAACACCCGAACCTGAAGAGGCAGTGGATGGGGGCATGGAAGGACGAGCCGCAGGAGACTCAGCCGGAGGAGATGAATATTCTCGTCGCTGGTCTTGAACGGTCTTCTCGCGTCTAAAAAGGAAGCGGTTAGCTTAAATCATCTTTGATAGTCAATGCATGGGGGTAGCATACTCTTCCTTGCGGACGTGCGCAGTCCGGCTGTTACGACCCAGATCATAGATAAAGTCACGGATGATATCCTCAACTCCCAGGGCATCTTCCCAGCGACGGCGTTCATGCGATTTGGTAGAGTTTTCTCCCTCATCACGTAGGCTGTCCTCCAAGCTGCGAGTGAAGTCGCGGACACTTTCCTCGACATCGCGAGTCATAGTGTCGTTGCGCTCTCTTTCAGCATTGGCCTCGGCCCTCTCAGACTCCAGTCGGCGAGCAGATTCTCCGTCATCCTCGGTTGAAGGAGCCGGGCGTCCTGCCAGTTCAGCAGCACGGGCTTGCATACGCGCGCGAGCTCGAGCCTTGATCCGGTCAGCTTCGGTCACTGCACCGCCAGGACCAGTGCCAACAATGTTGGAAACACCATTGGGGTTAGCCTTTGCTTCCTTGAGGCGGAAAAGTTCAAGCTTCGCCTCGGCGATCTCTCGTTCAACACGACGGACGTCAGATGCGGCTTGAGGGACTTGGTCTTCAAACGATTGCAGCTGGCGACGAAGAGCCCGACGCTCCGCACCACTATCCAGGTTACGGAAAGCGGCATTGGGGTGGGTATCAATATCGTCTTGCACACGACGAATACGGTCCATGAGAGACTCTGCCTCCCGACGGTCACGACGGTCAAGAGCATCGTCATCTTCAGCCTTGTTCTCATCCTGGAAATCAACAGCATCCAGCATGATCTTGGTCTCACGGATCTTCTTTCGCAGTTGCTCTACGGAAAGCTCCTCGCCTTGAGAAGCTTCAGAAGCAGCCGGTGATGGCGAGCGGGGATCGTTACCGACGCGACGGCGTGCGCTTGAGCGATAACCGCCAACAGAATCATTGTTCTTGAACATGGTTGCGTCCTTACGGGCAGCTCCAGCTTGAGCTCCATTGCCACCACGGAATGAGTGATCCTTGAGATAGCTGACACCAGTCTTCTGCGGCTGCAAGAAGGCTCCGCTAGATTTACGGCTCTCCGCATCTTGAGACAAGAGTGACTTGACAGTACCAATCGAGTCATTCAGGTGTCTTGTAGAGGGTGGGATCAACTCTGGCGGCAAGCGGCTAGGAACTGGGTAACCATTCAAAGCACGGTAGATCAAGTGCATACCCACGGCAAATTCATCCATGTTCAGACGACCACGGTTGTTGGGATCCGCAAGAGTCCAGATACGTTCCAGATCCTTACGGTTCAATCCACTTTGGCCCATAATCTCAATAGCAGTCTCGCCACCAATGAAGCCCTTGCGCATACCATCCCAAGCACGGAAAAGGTCATCGTAGATCTTCTTTTCTTCCTTTGTGATAGCCCAAGCCACGGTAGCATTTCCAGAAAGGTTCGCCATAGTGAAACCTCCCTCTCGGCCAGGTTGCGGCATAAGCTGCTGCTTCATGGCTTCAATATTAGGCAGACCCTGGGCGGGGGTATTGATAAAGCCCCACTGTCCGGGGATACCAGTAGGCTGTGCGGTCAACGCACCAGTCTGTGCAGGGCTTAGGTTTGAGGCAAAGCCAGTAGGCATTGGAGGCATCGGGGGACGGGGACCAGAGTATCCGGTGGCCTGAGGGTTTGTCATAAAACCTGTCTGCTGCGGCTGGAGAAACTGCGACTGATTCTGGCCCGGGAAACCCGTCTGTTGCTGTTGGATCCCAGTCTGCTGAGGAAAAAATCCAGTGGGCTGAGCTGTCAGTTGGGTCAAAAGCTGCGCATTGCTGGGCTGCTGGGGCTGAGGTTGCTGAACAATGGGTGGAGTGGATTTGTTCTCCAGGAGAGGGGCTTCAAAGTTGGGAACATTGGTGCGCTGAGCTGGCTCTGGAGCTGTGTCGGGGACATCAAATGAGATGATATCAACCATACTGGAGACCTCATTCTTGACAGTCTCCGGGAGGCTGGTGGGCACTTCTCGACCAGTCAAGCGCAGGTTGCACAGGTACATAGCCAATGCGAATTCTGGGAAGAACAGTTGGCCGGACTTGGTAGAATCGGACAGAACCCAGATGTTGGCCAGGTCCTTGCCTGTGAGCTTGGAACGCAGCAACAAGTCCTTCGCCTTCTCTCCATCCATTGTCTTGCTATCACCGACCGCCGACTTGAAAAGCTGCTCGAACTTCGCCTGATCTTGAGCCGTAATAAACGAAAGTCGAATATTCGGGATCTTGGATCCAGCCTTCGGGGGCACTTGTGGAGGCGTGGGGGAGACACTAGCCCCGGTAAAGGAGTTTGCCATTTCGCTCGAAGTCTTGACTCGTGAGGGAAGCCCGGTGGCCTGAGACACTTGTAATTGCGGCGGTTGCACTTGCGCTTGCGCTTGGGGCTGGAGTTGCTGGTTCTGAGCAGGGAATCCGGTATACTGAGGCTGCTGGAAGCCTTGCTGCTGAGTCGGCTGGGGCTGCAAGTGCTGTTGCTGTGGTTGCTGACCCGGGAAGCCAGTGAACTGCGGCTGGAGCTGCTGTCCCGCGGGGAATCCGGTAGCTTGGGGTTGGAGATGAGAGCTACCAAATGGTGACGGTTGGCCTGCAAATCCAGTTGGTTGTGGCGCCATGAATCCTGTTGCTTGGGGCTGTTGCATTGGCGGCTGCTGTTGGCCTTGCGGGAATTGCGAGTATGAGGGCTGTGGCTGCTGTTGTTGCATGAAAGGTGCCTGGCCTGGACGGCCAGCGCCACCACCGCCGAGGAAGGAATTCGACGAGGAATACATTATGAACGCAGCGCTCGCATGGACAAAACAAACGTGCCGATGAACCAAAAAGGGGGATTGATAAGCAAAAGAAGCCAAATGCAGAGAGGGGGTTAGAATCAGGAGCAATGCAAATGACGCCGTTGCAGGGGCGCGGAGTTACACTAACCTGATTGGGCGCTTAGTCATTCTTCTTTGTGGATGCCTTGCGCTATTATTATCTCGTTATCTAACTATGAGGATAACTACCAGGTACGAGTACATCATGTTTACAAGGTACCTTGGATTGCTTCAAGTCTAAGTTTACAATTGGGAGTTGTAGTTTAAAAAAAGAACGAGCACTTTTCCTTCTGAAAACTATGTGGGTAACTGGCAATTCCGCCAGACGCAAACCATAAATCATGGGCATCAGTCCTCGCCGGAACTAAGATGCAAAATAAAAAATATCAAAAAAGCAAAATTGGAAAATAAATCCAAATCAAATCATAGAAGGAAAAGGCAAAGAAAAGAACTGAGGAAACCCCAAGAAATGCTCCATGCTCCCATGCTCCCATACGCCAGATGAACGGAAAAATAGGAAACGGCGGTAACCAAGAAAAAAAGGCCCGCGAAGCAGCTTGTGATGATCTTACTCAGTCTGCTGTTGGTTGGCAGCGTTGGCCATCTTGCGAAGCTCGTACTCCTTGGTGAACTCGCGGGAAATGATGCCGAGCTCCTTGATCAGGCTGTTGCAAGAGGCAATAACCGCGGCACGGGGGGTGATCTCGCCGTCAGTCTGCACACGCAGCTCGAAGTTGTTGACCAGAGGGTGGGGCATCTAAGACATAATGAGTCTTGTCGATCATACAAAGGCGAAAGGAAAACTTGAAATTGACATACCTTGTAGCCACTGAACGTCACGTTGCGGTGCTTCAACAGACGGCAGTTCAGCATGTTGGCGAGGGTGGAGTCTTCCTTGTGGAAGGTGAAGATCGCAGCATTGGGCATGCCTAGTAAAATAGTCAGAACACCAAAGATCTGGAAATGAGGTTGGTGTCAAGTGACTTACGAGTATCGACTTCGACGTCGATTTTCTTCTCGCCCGGGCCGAGAAGGATTGCTTCGTATCTGTAGTTCAGGTCAGCCGTGCATGTCACAATGATGGGAAATGCTGATTAAAAGATTCAAGAAAAAAGAAAAGAACAGAAAACATGAAACATGAAACAGGTGATACAGATGTGTCCCTTTCCATAGTTCTCTTGGCACTGACTCATCGGGGCGGTCATCGACGGCGCGGTTACGGTCATTGCGCTTATGACGCTGACGACGTTGTCCCGCGTATTCCCTTGCGACAACGGACGTGGCCGTCATGACGGGCAGGTCAGGAGAGGGCAAGTTACGAGTATCCTCCATCGGAGGCATGGTGATTGGATCTCGTTGAAAAGAAAGTGGAAGGTGGAAGGTGGAAGGTGGAATGGGTGAGGGAGGGAGGAAGAACGAGGAAAGAGTGGTGAGGGGAGATGGGGAAACAAAACAAGCAAAAGAGGATCAGGTAGGCAACGCAGGAAGGAGCGAGAGCTTCTTCATCCCAAGTCAACATTGTCAACCATAGCACAGCCGCGAGGGGTAATGACATCGCCAGTT
Organism: Penicillium herquei; assembly: GCA_039634405.1. NCBI lineage: Eukaryota > Fungi > Ascomycota > Eurotiomycetes > Eurotiales > Aspergillaceae > Penicillium > Penicillium herquei. The sequence goes on along the minus strand of CP098387.1, from coordinate 153,918 downwards.
CAGCCTCAAGACCGCCGCTGTACCGCCGTCGAGAGGGGCACTGGTGACACCTATTGAAAGAAGCCTCGAGCCCACTGTACCGAGCCCACTGTACCGCCGTACTGGCGCCGCCGCCGCCGCCGCTGCCGAGAAAGGTACTGGCAACACCTGTTAAAGGTTGAACCTCAGGACCGCCGCACCACCGCCGCACCACCGCCGCACCACCGCCGCGAGGGGTACTGGCGAAGTCTGCTGATGTTGGAACCTCTATAACACGCCGCCGCCGCTGCGCCGCCGCCGCCGCAGTACTTAGACAGGCGGGGCTATTCAATGCCATAGCATGGTATGATGATTTCAGGCTTCCCACGATTTGAGTACAAAGGAGCGACATGTTGAGGTATTGAGATACAACATTTTTCACGATGCAGCCTGCGCAGGCCAAAAGAAAGATGGGGGATTTTGGGAGACACGGTGTGAATGAAATGGAATGGGCTATATCGATCATGGGAAGAGCAAAGGATAAAGGAATAATGCAACTGACCGGTCTGGAGCGTTCATTTTGATGATGGATCAAAATGAAGATATATGTAGAATGGAAGGTTGGTGAGGGCGGTTGAAACTCCTTTTAAGGTGGTAGTCAACTTGAGAAACCCGCAGAATTCACTGCTTGATAGCCTATAGTTGAGACCAACTTAACATTGAATTTCACTAGTGGGGTATTTTTATTAGTCAGTTTTACCTTGAGACCGTCTTCACACCAAAGTAGTTTAACAGCCGTAAGTTGACCGTGGTCCAAAAATCCAGGTCTTCCAAGTGAATGAGTCAATACCGAGGTCGCAATCTCAGTCCACGAATAGCTGAGGCCAAAAGAGAGCTTAAAGTGATAACACCCTGATGGTTTAATTTTGAAGATATTTAATATCAAGGATTCACTTAATAAAAAGAGTACCGTTAAAAAAAACGATGATCGGGAATATCGCGATATCGCGATCAAGTCACATGATGATTTTGATATCAAGTCCCGTGATGCAGGTCACGTGGTATACTTAACCTAATCGGGACATCGATCTATGAAATCCTCGAGTGTAAACATGGAATAAAATATACTGTTGATATGAGAGAACCTTCCCGTTAGAATGTACCAGGATCAAAGCTCAGAGTCTTAGCTTTCAAGGCTATATATGTGAGACCGAAGTCAGGTGAAAGTGAGAGGTCTATTTCCGCCTCCACAAATAACATTGTGCAGTCTCGGCCTGAGGCTCAAATTGCCGATCTGCAACGTCATTTCCAGATGTGGGAAATTCAAGCTCACTCAACTCCCACGATTCATCACTCAGGTACAAAAAAACTAGCCCACCACTCATTAGTCTTTTTTTTTCTTAATTCAGGCCAATGCAGCCACTTTCCAATTGAAATGTTGAGCAACTGATCGAAGTCCGAATCTGAGTCCATACTGGCACACCGCCACCACCGTGACCTCGGATTCCGTGGATATATAGTGATACTGGCAACGGCATTTTGGAATTCACATTGACCTCAGCTGCTCACTCAGATGATACCAGTTTTCGGTCCAACATTTGAACTTTACTACCGAGGACCATTGTATTTGGGCATTTGTAATACCTGCATGGAGGATTTGAACCTCCCAAGCTTAAAATACTGGAACATTTCAGGTAATCTGGGTACTCCGAGTCAGCATTGAACCTTGGAGGACGCATTATTGTCTCCAGGGCTTTGAATGGTTTATGATGTGCCGATGTCGAGACCTGCCAGTGGAGCTTTGCGGTTATTCCAACGTGAAGGTTGGGCTCAAATCTACCCTCGGTCGGGACTCAGATTGATTGCAATAAATGTCGAAGATCATGCACATGCACATGTGTGGTACAACATGACTCAAACATTGAATGTTCAATGGTCAACTGCAGTGGTGTTCAAATTTTGACAGCACTTCAAGTTGAGTGCTACTAGTTATGTACTAGTACCTATGTAGTTGGATACTGCTACAAGAGTGGGTTTGTGGTATGACTAGTACCTACTCGTACATATTTGCTCTGGAAGGAAATACACAGAAACCCGTGGACTTGAAGGAATGATATATGGCCATTATGACCAGAGATGGAATTAGTCGAGTAGACGATATTCTGCCCTCATAAAGGCAAGGTAAAAACCACAAATGCGATGCTCACAAACAGTAAAAAGGACAGAAAATGATTAATATCAACGCCATGCCATCCTACGCCAATGCCGAAGAAAACAAAAGAGAATATGTATCATACTTCAGCCACCACTTCTTCTCAGAATCTGATGGCAGAAAAGAAAGATAAGAACAGGGAAATAAACCCAGTCTTATCTGATGAAGGGAATAAGAAACCGGAAAAGAGGTGGCCGAAACGGTCTGTATCGATGTATGTGCGTGGTCTTCGTGTCAGGGGAAATGACGATGAGGGTTTTGCTGGAGGACGAGAAATGACAGAACGTAAAAGAACTAAAAGTGGAAAGCTCTATAAAACGCGGCGCAATGCTGTTGGTCCTCTGAAAATGGAAATGAATGTTTTCACAGTATCAGAAGAACAAAACGAGAAATAATCTTAGTGCACTGCACCAAGAAGGTCTCCGAAGGAAGATGTTCCTCGCTTGAGTTTCCAGGAACTCTTCTTCTTTTCTCGGTTCTTCCTCATTTCAGCCCAGGCCTCATCATCATTTTCCTCATCTGAGCCATTAGATGGCTTTTGAATAGCCGAGCCAGCCTGGCTACCCCGCGAGACAGGCCTTACAGTCACTGTAGCCATCGATGTTGATTTAGGGAGGGCTCCATGTGACTGGGAAACAGAAAGGTGGGAGTGATGCCTGTTCTCATCATTCCACGAGTTGTTCAATGGGGAACCTTGGTGGATGTGTTCACCCTGCATGGAAACGGGGCGGTAGCGGGATGCCATTCCTGCCGTGCTGCGCTCCGATGGTGCGATTGATGGAGCATATCCAGGTGAGTTGTGTGGGAAGGGCCCACCAGGCAGGTTAGGCAAGTTAGGCATTGGTGAGCCGGTACGACGCGTAGCAAGATTCGGGTCAAGCATGCTCAGAGGACGTGGATCATAATTAGGAGGAGTTGACGGGGGAAGACCTGGCATAGAGACCGGTCTCATATTAGGGTTGCTAGACACTGAACCAGGCCCCGGCATGTGAGGGACACCCATGGAGGGAGGACCCATAGAGGTTCCTGGCATGGACATAGCACCTGTCATGTGTGGCATCGGCATACCAGGATGCATACCAGGTGGCATCATCTGTGGCGGGGCTCCCTGCACACCCTGCATACGCATCATCTGCTGCATCCATTCGATTTGAACCTGCATCATAGTTGACATATGATTGGTCAGTTGAACCTGTGCCTGTTCAGACGCAGTCATCATTGGCTGCTGCTGCTGCTGCTGCTGCGGTGGCGGCGCAGGCATCATGGAGAATGGTCGAGGTACACTTCCCATATCGTACATTGCCTGAGTGTTCGGGCTGCCTCGTCTCAATTTTCGCACCTGCTCCTCCTGCGCAATGATGCCCACAAGGCCTCCAGTAGGCACGGGAGGCGATGCAGCAGGGCCACCGTATGTTGAACCACCACCCAGAGCCAGAGATTCTCGGTTGGTCGGGTTGACCAGACTGGCACCAAAGTAAGGGTCTCGTGGAAGATTTCTGGCAAAGACAGGCAAACTACCCCGGTTCTCCTGCTCACCACCGACAAGAGAGCTCGAAGAAGAGACATACGGATGCATCGAAGCCCGAAGGTTCGGGTTGGAGCTGACATTGGCCAGACGGGTAGGAGGACGATTGCGGTTGGGGAACCCGTGAGCCGCAAGAATGGCTAGCGGAACCTCGTCATCCTCGTCCTCGTTGCTTTTACCGCTCGAGGACTTTTCACCTGTGCTAGACAGATGAACACTGGATCGATTCATTATGAGGTTGGGGGTACTGTTGCTAGCTCCACTCATCACGGGACGTAGGGAGGGCGAAGGCGAGGGTGACTGCTGACCGGTCACCTTTTGCATCTGCTGGCGGTAAACCGACAAATGAGCCTCTCGCTTCCGCCGTTGCTTTTCGGCCTCGCGCTGTCTCTCAGCCTCGTCTTCTTCATCGTATGGATCGTCGTCGGAGTTATTCTCGGCATCGGAAGAATCACTGTTCGAGTTCTGGAGTTCTTGTTGCTGGCGATAATGCTCAAACTGGGATGGAGTCATCACCTTGTTCCCTGGAGAAGGAGACTTTGGTAAGCTCTCTGCGAATTTGACTGCAAGGCGTGCATTATCAGCCACCGCGGAATCGATTTGCGTGGGAGAACGAGGCGAGATCGGGTTTGAGAACATTGAATCCATTCCAGGGCTCAAATTCTCTCTGGGACTACTCGCTTGGCTTTTCCCGACAGGTGCAACATTCGATGGAGATGCGCTCCCTGACCATCGTGGCTGAGGGCTGGTGTCTTTGCTCCATAGTAGAGAGTTCCGAACCATAGCAGCATCTTCATCATCAATACCACTAGAGTCTCGATCTCCGGAGTAGATAATGCTCCTTCGCAGGCCTCCATCGTATTGTGCCTTTGGGCGTTGAAAAGAAGGGTGAGTCGCGGGCGTGCTGTTCATCTGCTGTGGCACTGGAGATCGTTCACGATATCCAATGGTTGTTTGGGGACTTGAGAGGGTGGGCGACCTGAGACCGAGGGGTATATCGTCTGGGTCCTGGAGCAAACCCTCTCCAGAATCATGACTGTTCCATGAGTAAGGGGAAGGCTCAACCACCGCCGATCGATCTGTGTTGATTGGCATAGGCTTGTTAGCCCTTCCAGTATTTTGAGATTCGGATTGTGACTGCGAGGATGGCGAAAACTATATGTCCGTTAGCTTAACGCACCCCTTGCGTGACATTCAAAGCGCCATACCTTATTATCCCCGCGAGGGGAAGGGTCTCGTAGCGATGCGCTCTGTCGCTTGTCTAAATTCTCAAACATCTTTCCAAAGTCATCTCCTCCCAAGTCCAATGTCGAATGGGATAGCTTTGGGGGTGTTGCCGTTTCATCTGTACTAGTAGTCATGGCTCGCTGTCTTGTAGACTCAGTGGCTGGAGCATTTCGAGGAGCAGCTGGTGTAGATGACCCGAAGCGCCCACCAAAAGAGAACGTTCTTCCTGCAGCGCGTATCGCAGCTGTGAACGGTGGAGGAATATCATGGATACGGGAATGCGGCGAGGTCTCGTCGGGAGATGGCACCTCTGCAGAGGAAGGCTGGGTGGACGAGGAGCTCAATCGGGTAGAAGTTGAGCTCTCATAAGTGGCCGCCCCCCTGATAAATTTGCTTGTCAGTCGTTTCCTTCGGGATTCCCTTGATCGGGACGGGGACGGGTCTTCATACCGGTTTCTGTCCGTGGGTTGCCCCGGTTCCGCGAAGATGTTGTCAGAATCTCCCAGTGGTACTGTACCTTCACTCACATGCTGAGTGAGTGGCGCACCATCTGTCATCGATCTTTGGGGTCCAGGGCGTTCATAGACCCGGAAGGATGACTGGCTCTGGGTCTCCCGGCTCTCCACATCCTCCAAAATATTGCCAGATGACTTTCGTCGACCGAACCCTATATTCAGTTTCATAGGCATTGGGAATAGTCTGTTGTCTTGTAATGAACCAGCGTCAATTATGGACTGCCTCTCTCACTTGTGGACAACTCCCATGAATGTCCGGTGGGTCCTGGGAGGGGGAAAGAGGAGAAGGTAGGATTGGGCGGGTTTTTGGGACAATTGTTGATGTGTCCAATGCAGACAATGCAGATAAGATGACAGGGGGGTTGAATAGTGCGCGTTGGCAGTAAATTATCTCAAAAATCGACGAGTGCGCGGGGGGCAGAGACGAAAGAATTATGACTCTGATCAATCAGGGGACTAAGAAAGAATGGAAGGGAAGCAAGTCAGTTGATGAAGAAGATTCTCGCACGGAGTTAACAGCCGAACACAATCAACACACACAATTCAATGCTCTGTTAGCGGCCGATCACGGTCCGATAGGAATCCACAGTGAGGTGGGTTGAATGGGCTGACAACTTTTGAGTCTTTTGTGTAATTCAGGACTCCGTAACAGGAAAAGCCTCAGTTCTCTCACAAACACTAGGTCTGAAGGAAGTTTTGAAGGATGATGATGACTAGGAAGCTTCTAGGCTAGATTAGGGGGGAGGCAAAGATGGGAGAAAAGAGACAGAAACAAAACCTAAGGCTAACCCACCTGAGACCACGGATTGTTGTGACGGTTTCACTTTGTAGACAGTTAGAGCCGAGCTCCAGCGAGTCAGATCTGAAGAGTAAAGTGGGGAGTGGAGTAGGAAAAAGGGACGGACCCTGATCAACCCCCAAAAAGAAATCCACGAACCAAAGAGTTTCAAAAATGCGAATTGGAGAATGCAGGGAAGAGGGAAAAAGGAAGAAGGAAAAGAGAATTCAAATGTGGTAGAGAGTCCCTGCATGATCTTCCGACACCACCAATTCGACGTGGTCACTAGTCATATTTGCATCCAATAGTCCAGGATCTACTTGAATTAAGAGGGAAATACTTGTCCAGGTATCTGATCCCCCAGTCCATTAATCAATATCAATTTTGTATATCATATTTAATTAATTTTTTTGTAATTCTTGATTTTTTATTAATTATCCTGCATTGTACATTTCTACACCAATAAATTAATAAGTCGAAAAGTGAAACCTCTTTACTATGTATAGCCACCAGGGCAAAAGTGTTCGACTAAAAACAAACACCGGAAAAAACTACCTGATACGCTGTCAATACAGATCCGTATTGACGCATTGAGATCTCAAAGAATGCGACCAATCCAAATTATTTATTGTGGAATGTGGTGGCGCTTAAAAAACTCTGGGATTGACCAGGATGCTTTAGGTCAAATCCTGCAGATTATCGTCATTCGAAACACATCTAGACCTGCCTTGAGTACGTATCCCTTTAACCTAGAATCACCTTGGAGACATCCATGGATATCACCAGGACATCCAACTCTATCCTCTCTTCAAACCGAGGCCCAACTCTCAAGTTCAAGTTACAATACAGTAAAATCGTAAATCAGTTACAACCCCGTATCACGTGAGACTCGGTGTACACCGACAACATCCACCTCCCATACAGCCCTGTATGTACTATGTGGAGAGTATAGACTCGGGAGAAATACTTGTTGGTCGCCTGATGATTCTCTCCGTACCACCCCTCTAGTCACACAGGACTCGACTCTGGAGAACTACGGATTCGATCGGAAGATGTGGAAAGGACAATAGTGAATTTCAAACAAAAAAATTAGAGACTTGAGAAGAACGGTAATCCATAACACATGTCCAACCAATCCTCCGAAAGCTCCCTAATCAACACCTCCAATCGCCTTCCCTAAGTTCAAGTTTTCTATCGTGTAGATGATACATATCTTGCAGATCATGCAAGATGACAAAAAGTGAGATCTCCAGTAAAGCCTTCAATCTCAAACGCGTGTTTCAGGAAGCGCTGAAGGAATTTATTTGGCAAAGTGGAGATCGTAGTTCAGCCACTTGCGGGCGTTAACGCCGTCCACGTCCAGACCCGGAGTACCATAGGTCAAAGGCGCATAGAAGACGAAACCTGCAATAGTAGCCAACAGGATGACGGTGGTCGCGGCCCAGGTAGCAAGCACCGAGTTGAGGCCCATGCGCTCCTTGGCGGTCACAAAGCGGCGAACACTGCGGCTCACTCGGGTGCCCTTAGCCTTGCCGGAGGGATCATCCACGGGAGGTGCGGCAGTGGCGGGGTCTAGAGGCGACACGTTGAAAATGAATTCAACTAGTGCACCCGTCACCATGGTGGAGGCCAGGTGGGACGGCAAGTAGTGGTGCAGGAAGCGCTGACGACCCATCAGCCAGAAGGGGAAATAGTGGGCAGCCCAGCACAGGAACAGGAAGCCCGTGCTGTTGTACAGACGTGAGCGAGTACCAGGACCCCAAACTGTTTACGAAGAACAAAATTAGTCACCTGAGAAGTTTTGGGCACAATGTGTAGCAGAAAAACTTACTTTCTTCCAATGCATCAACACCGCGGCGAAGGGACAGCTGGTCTGCTGCGACAATGCCGGCAAATACGGCCAGCAAACTACTGGCAATCCACCATCCAATAGGGTTACCCAAGAAGTAAATCTGTCCACGGGTTTCATTCTTGGTCCAGAAGCTCACACCGCGCAACAAGAAGGGCCACTGGAAGGGCTCAGTAGCATACGGGTGGCTGCTGGTCAGCGCATTGTTGTGGTGGAACATAGCGCCTTGCAGTTCGAAGTACTTGCGCAGGAAGGACAGAGACTTGACCTGGCGTTCTTCCTTCTTAAGACGTGGGCTGTCGGGCTCAATTCCCTCGATAGTCTCTGCGTACCAAATGTTGCTGGACTGAAGGATGTTCTTGTTTCCGTTGATCTCGGCTTGCTTGAATCCCCATTCAGGCAGGGGAGTGGTGTGAGTCCACATGGCAACCCGAGTCGGAACGTGAACAAGCTTGAACAAGCTAGAGAAGGTGCGGAACTCTTGGAATGGCTTTCCATTCTCCATCTTGATCTCGAACAAGGTATCGTTGTGACGGTCACCATCGGCAAGCTCCCTCGAGACAGTGGTGAATTCCTGGTTGGTAGGGTAGTATGGAGAAGCAACATCGTGGGTCAGCAGAACGCTGTCGGTGCCAACATGACGAAGCTGGATGATATCGCCATTTCGCACGCTCTTGGGTTTGGCCTCGGCCAGAGGAGAAGTAGGAAGAATCTCCCACAAGTTGTTGGTATCGTTGTGGGGGTATCCAGTGACTTGCTGGCCCTGGCTGGAGATACGGCCGTCATCATATCGCAGGGGGTACTGCTCCCAGTGGCTGTGAAGAAGGACCTTGGTGTCCTTGTGGCGCATAGTGATCTGATCAAAGTATTGGATTCCAACAGACTGAGCAGTCATTGCATTGTCGCTCAATGTCTCCTGGAATTCAGGAGACATAAACTCGTCACCGGGTCCAGACCGAGTGAGAACGGCAAAGTGAACCTGGAACCAGAAAAGGTAGAAGAAGAAGGGAATGATGAGTAAACCCACGACTCTAGCCGCAACATGCTTGACCCAGGTGATCATGTCAAGGGCTCCATCACGTCGGTTGATATCCAAGAGATTCCACAGGTCAATCGCAACTGCCGCGCCAATGGTGACAAAAGTGAAGAAGCCAACGTACTTGGTTGAGATGACACAGCTCATGGAGAAGCCAGTCAGCAGCAACCACTTCCACCACTTACGGCCAAAAGGCTGGAAGCGCAACTTATAGAAGCGAACGTAGCACAAGATACTAAGCGCCATGGTAATGACGAGGGTCGAATCCAGGAGGATCAATCGGTCCTCACCCACATGGGCATTGTCAAAGACCATGAGACCAGCAGCCAGCACACAGGCAGGCAAAGAGTATCCTGACTCCCACATGATCAAAAAGACCACAGGGATTGTGAGAGCACCCAGAGTGGCGGGCATGGCACGGAGAGCCAGGTAAGGCACCTTGTTATCAATGTACGAGTCACCAATGTTCTCGAACAAGAAGTGGCCATCATATCCAATCAACCAGCCCATAAAGGCAAACAGAAGCTTTCCAAAGGGTGGGTGAACATCGAAGAAGTAGGTGCGCTGGAGGTAGTACGAGGCGAACTATATCAAAATAACCACATGTTAGTCTTTGGTAAATGGTTTGTTGATTTCGAGGTATATCGGAACCGGGTTTCAAGAGCGACCGACCTTTCCGAAGTGGACTTCATCAAAGACAACTTCATTTGGGAAATCAATTCGCCAGAAGCGCGTCGCAAATGCGAGAACAGTCAGGATGGAAATGGCCAGCCAATAATCCCACTCCGACTTGGGCTTTCCCGCAGCGGTGACAGCCGGAGATGCGACGTTGTCAGGTGGCAGAGTCGATGCCTCCTCCTTCTTCCCACCTCTCTTTCGCAGAGAGGATGAAGGAGAAGCCATTGTGAATTTGAAGGAAAAAAGAACAGCAAAAAGAAAGGAAATAGAGAGCGACCGTGAAACCACCTATAGTAAATAGACTTCCGCGATGTCAGCACGAGGTGAATCGAATAATGGAAACGGACTCAGAGAATATCCATAGCAGAGGATAATAGATACTTACTAGAATCACCAAAGAACATGGCACCAAAGAAGGCGGCTAGCAAAGCTGGAGAAAGAGAAAACAAGAGCGCAATAGGAGGGGACTAGGGACACGCAACCATCTTAGTTTCGGGTAAGGGTAAGGCGGTGGGGCGGCACATGTGTCCCTTTTTTTAGATGTTTCCGCTAACATCATGTTCCCATATACGGAGTGCTCCGTATACAGATTGGATTAGTACAATTTTGCCAACTTATGTTCTGTTAATGGTTTTGTATCTTTATCCCAGTCTTCCTCCGGCACTTCTACTAGTATGATGTCCTATATCTCAAGTGTTATATAGAAGTCTCCAAATGCATGTGGGATCTCCGAGGTCTATGGAAAGAGGTCTCTACTGAATGAAGTATCATTCCTCGAATTCCAAGATTCCCAAAGCAGCTGTCAAGCTCGCTTGGATCATTTCTTCTAAGCATGGACAACAGGCTTTGAAAGAATGGGACTTATCAGCACCCTGACTATGACACTAATGTTTTTGTTCAGTGACTCGGACTCGGGCTTTGTAAACACTTAAGCTCATCAAAGTTTCATGTTGAAAGCTGGTGATAAAATTGGAACTATTAATAGCAGTCAAGTATTATGGGCATGGCTATGCTCAAGTGCCCACTTGCATGCTCTGACATTCATGTATGTGTGATAATCGCTGAGCCACTTACTATGCATTCCACCGTGACTTAATATCAATTGATCCATCTCAAGGTTACTATATCTGTAGAGCAAACTTTTACAAAGAACAGGCGTCATTCCAATTTGAAGCTTCTTGGTATTTGTCATTAATTTGAAGCTGACCAAGGGTTTCTCTCTTGAAAAAGCCAGCGAGTTTCCTTTGGTGACTCTCTTTGATATCATCCTTTTTCATCGGATCCGGAAGCAACGCCTTTAACAGTATTGAAAGAAAGTAAACACTGAAATAACCATGGTTCATTTCAAGTCTTTCATCTGCTGGGCGAGGTCTTTTTGCCCTGCATGATCTTTGCCCAGCCTGCTTCTGTGTATAAATCAGTGGGCACTCGATCAAGTTCCCAGTTTCAAAAATAAACCCCTTCATATCCATCCAACAAGACTTCCCATACCAAGCTCACTTATTTTCTATCTCCAAAATGGTCAGATACAACAGTCAAGGCATCGAAAAACGTCGTCCTAGTTCCAGGATCGATGAGAAACGGAAATTGAAGAGAAGGCGACTTCTAGAGCCAAAGGTTCATATTGTGGAGAATTGGGAGAAGCAAAATGACCAGGCGGCAATCAATGAGGCCAATAAGATTTTCAATAGCTCGATCGATGTCAATGATTTGGATCTGGACGTCTCTTATGTTGGAAAAGTCCCGGAGGCCGAGCTTCCTCTTCCTACAGAGCGGCCTGAAAGAACACGATGGATCAACAAAGGTGAAATAATCAATAACTCAAACGATGTTCCGCAAGGTTGGACTTCCGTGGAATCAGACCTAGATCCTGAGTCAGTACTTCCTTTGATTTAGTTGAAATGTTATGCGTGAAAATATACTGATATGTTTCCTCATATAGGGACTGTGATGCTCAGATCGCTCGATGCAAGGAGCGTATTGCGGATAGAATCATGCCGGTTATCTTCGAAGCGAGGTTGAAGGAGTTCGAGGAACTGAAGAGTACTCAGGAGTAGGTCTTTGAATTATTTCCCCGTCCTTGGGTCTTGATGGTGCTAATGGTCAATTGTCCCCTTCTAGAGAGAGAAAGAAACAATATCCAGGTCTTGAGTGGGATGTGGTGAAACGTTTGGAAAGTCTCGATTTTCTTGAAGAATGGTTCGAGAAGGAGGAGGATGGTGACGAGTACGAACAGTTGGTTAATGTGAAGGCACTTATAAAGGCATATAAATCGAAAACACTGGAATTTACCCCTGGTTTGGTGACATACTGGTGGGGAGGAGTTCAACGCTCCCAGCCACGACCTCACAAATGGGATGAGTACTTTGCCTTGTGGCGGGAGAGCGGCGCTGGCAAATCTTTTTGGGTGGAAGGTGTAAGTTGAGATCTTCATAAGTCATCAAGACTCGGAGTCCGTGTGTACTGATAGAGATTGATATCTAGTTATTTGACGATGTTGGGGTACTCCATACTCAGAACTATGATTCCAACCCTGCCAATACATTGAATACTATGCAAAGCAAAGTGAGTCTCTTTATTTATTTTTTACGTCTCTTCAAGTTTCAGTCTAGTAACCTTCATTTCATAGGTAAATTTGTCCCTTATGCTGCCTGGTTCAACCCAATCTTGTGATTTCGAGTTTGTGCACGACACAGGAGCTAGAGTCATGGTGGCTTTTACAGGCGATTTCAGTGCAATCCAAGATATGGAGAGAGCTTCGGGCGTTCCTCCTACACGCATGATTTGCCATGGAGCATTTCGTCTGCGTACGTTGAATGGCTGGTCTGCCATCAATGTTTTTAGCACACTTGTCAATGCTCGAACTGCTAATGGTACCCTAATGATGCCATTTTGGCATTTTATCCAGATTGGTCTAAAGCGAGGTACTAGAGAGAACAACTTTTGGGGTCATCCTAGATTAGACGGACCATGGGTATCTTATAACTTCTTCACTGGGACTGCTCCGGATAATACAGATAGGATCTGGTTTACTAATGTGAAGCGAGAGCTGGTACATGCCTTGCCTGGTCGAGGAGTCAACCAACCCTTGTATGGTCTCCCTATGATGACGCCCCTCCCTATATGAATAGTACTGATGTCGGAGCCTGACACTCGCTGATATCAATCAATACTACTTGGAGGGCTTCAAGTTTGCAAGCCTCCAGGGCTGCAACTGGGAAATATTACGTCCGACCTTGGGAGTTGCATGCAAATGGTGATCTTTTTACGACCACTGCTTTTGGTTCAAACATTGAAATGATGGATGTGTGCTTTTTTATTCAAATGTGACTAGTGTTATTGTCAATTGAATCAATTTATACCTCGTGAACTTCCATTGATTCCAAGGTTCTGTTCTGCCAGTGTTATCACTCCAGAACCAGAATGACCAACTTGAACAGAAGGCTGCCTTAGATTTGAGCTTCAAGTTGGAATGTCTCAAATTTGAATCTACTACGGAAAATCTCGGTTGCCAGAGCCGCCTAGTGGACCCACTTCATGTACGTAGCCTCACTGGCATTAAGTGCCCAAGACAGCGATGTATTGTACTAGTATTAGTAGTTCCAAAGGTTTTCAAAGGCCGCGTACGCCCCGGAAGATTCAACAGCGCTAGATGCATATGGGCTGCCGGTGATAAGCCCTACTAGTACTAGTACAAGTGCTGTATCAACCCATATGAATCCCGAGGTCCCAGTCAACACTAGCTTGAGGCTGTATCAGTACTAGCTTACATATTGCAGGTGCCTACACTTACTACGTCACGGTAATACTGCATAAAAAAGGGTACCAAATCCTCCCAACTTCAGCAATACCTCTTCATCCTTATCATTCAACCTCTTTCTTTCCCATTTCTCCAGGGCTTCCTCGTTATTCCCGACTTCAAGTTCTTTCTAAACTACAGTTCTTCACTGGAATTGTCAGCTTTCATCTCAGATTTGCCTATTTTATTCGATTTATATCACAACCTTGAAAATGGTCAACCCAAGCAAAATCATCACTCTGCTGGCATTCACCTTCGCTAGCGGATCCCTCGCCAGCACACAGCAAGAACCTATAATTGAGTCATCGGCAGTGAATTACTACTCCAATTTTGTCGCCGGGGTATATGATTATCTCGCTGGTATGATCAGCAAGCCTGAGGATACCTGTACCATCGCAATCACCCACTCGACCCTGCTGGATGACATTCATGTGGGAGGGTACTCCTACGAAGCTATAATCAGGAGTGAATGCGATAATCCAAGCGACAAAAAGGATGTTTTGAAGGCTGTGGAGAATTGTGCCAGTCACCTGAAGACAGCTGGTGCTCAAAGTGGCTGCTGCGGATTTAACCAGGGGGGATGGACGGGCCAATTGCGTCTCAGTTCCGATGTTCATATGTTTCCTCTTAAAGACGTCGAATGCGCAAGTGCATGAATAATGACGTCTAAAGCCGTTAGTTGAATTGTTTCTAAATCCGAGTCGTCAACTGGTCACAGAATACCACTTTATGGGTGTTGATCTTGATCGGGGGCATCAGAATGAATTTCAATCTTTAAATTCTGTTTGGTTCTGTTTCTGTTGTTGTTGTTTTCTTTTTTCCCCCCGGGGCCCGTCGCATGTAACCCTGGAGAACTTGTTGATTTCATTCCATGTTCGGTGTTGTATACCTCATGAGACTGGACATCAACCTCACCCAATAGTAGCTCTATCTTATGGATGCGCTTGCCGAGATATCATTGCACTAGTAGAGTCATTGAAGTAAATGTTGGAGGAGATCCCTGTTGGAATAGCGTCACCATCTCATTTACAACCCTAAAGATTGGTATAGAATATAATTTGATTTGATTTGATGCTGATGACAGGTTGGATCCGCTTGATATGATTCTCGCAATGAAAATGAGATGAGCAAAAAGAAAACAAATATGAACCAGGTATACGCCGATGAAGATCAAAACAGGTGAAAATGAGGAAAATGCTCTAGATGATGTCGCCAATATACCAGCGCCTCAAAGCAAAACAAAAATCTCATAGCTCGTGGGTATCAGTCAAAGTAGACAAAAGCGAAATCAATCATCCTCATCCGATAAATTGAGCAACTCCAACTCTGTCTGCACCATAGATTGAAACTCAGCTCGGCTCATACCCGTGGCCTTAGCCAAGCGGAACAGGCTCTTAATGCTGGCTCCAATATGCTGCGACACTCCAACTTCATAAGTAGACTGGGTAGCTGCCTCCATCTCCAATCTAGCCACTGTATCTGAGGTTTCAGAGTGGTTCGATGAGATTGACCCAGACGCAGGTCGCGGGTGACTGAGTGATCTGCCGGCCTCGTGACGAGGAACATCAGCTGCCGCATACCCATTGGTACGGGCCTGCTCCTCCTGATCACCATTTACTTGTCTGCGAAGTAGGTTCGCAAGAATATCGCCATTCAGGGAGGTAGGTCCAACCTCCTCAGTCTGTTCTTCGGGATCATGGCTATCCATAGCTGGCTGCACATCGCCGTATTGAGAGAAGTATGAGTCCTCGGTCAGGCTGACCGGGGCATTGGGGAATGACTCTCCGCCCATGGCAGGGGTCTTGGGTCCCGGTGTACGTCCAGGGCCGGGAGTTGAATCGTAACGCGCCCAGTAATCAGCGTCATCATCCTCTTCTTCCTCCTGCTGGTCGGCACCAGTAGCCTGGTTTGGTGAGTCCAGTACATCAGAGAACAGTTTCTCGCGAGCTTGGACATTCGCTTCACCGATGGAAGACGCCCAGGTGTGTTCGTCCGCGGCGGGAGTCTCACGCGGAAGTAGTTCCGCTACTCGCCAGCCTCGACCATCGCCTTGGTCGTCTTCGGGACACCATAGGTAGAGTACACTCAATTGGTAGTCATGTAGTAGGACCTGTGCACGGAGGGTTTCGTCGTCGATTCGCTTGTAGGTTACAGGGATGTCATCTGGCAGCTCGATCTCGCCAGAGACAGGATGCGGCTCGAAGGTGGTATTGCCAATTATATGTTGTAAGCGATCGGCCTTCTCAGAGGACCAACATAATAGCTGGATCCATTTATCGTTGGATGATACAGAGACCTCGCTCAGGATCTTGACGCGCTGGCGAAGGATTGGAGAGAGGAGTGGGAGGAGAGCAGGTGGCGGGCGGGGAGAAACAAAGGCTGTGGGGAGACAAGCCAGTAGAGGGGGGAGGAGAGATCGAGGTTCGGGAGGGCTGATGAGTTCGACCATTTTTGTGTTTTGGAGAGAAAGTGAAGTTGAGACAAGAAAAGAGGAAAACCCGTGGTAAAAAAGGGAACTGGGTGAACCATGTATCCAAGCTCCACAGAGGCTCCATTCGCCCAAACGTGGGGCAGTCCAAGCATCAAACGGGCCCGGAAGGTAACTGGTGGATTGATCATGGGGCCATAACACCGATCCCTTACCGGAATGAGTAAACGTCTGATGTTTTATATGATATTTATATCTTCATAGTCCAGACCTGGGGGCCATGACGTTCAATTGGGGTTATTTATTGGTGACTTTGGCGCTTATTGAATACTCAGTGGCTCAATATTTCCCGAATCAGGTTAACCAAATTTATGCTTATCTGTGGAGTCGCAAGGGGAACGAATGAGATGGAAATACTGTCCAGATTACTTTTCTTATTGGAATGTCGGACCCCAATCTAGTTTGCTCTAGATGTATAGGTTACTATAAGAAGAAGTCGACTTGTCTATAATACTCCGTAGGGCTTGATAGTGGATCATTCAAGTTCCACCATGAAACTACCTTGAATAGTACCATAGTAGATAGATAAAGATCTGGCTCTATATAAATATCATTCAAGTGCACATGTGCTAGTAGAGATTTGACTAGTCTATATTATGTCATTGTCTTTAGCCGACATGATACTGCACAGGGATTCGTGGAATTTCCGACCCTTTAGTCTCATGATCATATCAGGTGATGCTCGATGCACATCTCATTCTTCGCGTTAATTTCCCAGCTTTTTGATAGAGACGAAATAGTTAAAATCATGTTACATCATAAGAGACTTCAAGTTGAGATAATCCTCATATCTGACCCTAAAATTCATAACGGTTATACTCAGTGCTCCCTTGAATTGAAGACTCGCCAGTTTAGTAGCAAACCAGACGGACACATGTACGCCAGGGACAACTTGATGCCACATTTTTATTTTTACTTGGCCTTTGTGCTCCTCCAAATGTTGATACTTAACTTTCTATCTAGAAATTCAAGGTACAATGCAATATTGCACGTGATAACAGAGTATGGCTGTTGACTTGGGATTAAATAAGATTCGATAAAGATTAAGCTATAGTACATAATACCATTAGAAGAAACCCGTGCTCCCAGTGTTTATTATGCCCATGTGGCTTTTACACTGACTGCATCAACTGACTGCATCAGGGTTCAAGTTAGGGGGATTAGCGTTGCGGAACGGAACGCAGTACTCCGTATAGCTCGGTTTCACTTACTCCCTAGTGCCAGTAGTGTGAGTAGTGCGAGTAGTGCCAGATATTACCTCGGTCGAAAGGATACTAAGACAGTTCAAGAATCCCAACTTGAAGGTAACGAAGAAAAGGAAAGAAACAAAGGCTCCAGGTAAAGAAGTCGACGCCCCTGACACTTAAGCTGAGGATCATACCCCTTATTCGGCACAGAAGTCAACTGGCAAATTTATGTAGTTTTCTGAGATACCTCAAACAGCATTTACCACATGTGCATACTCCTATTCCTCTGGAAACTTTAGAATGCAACACAAAATTCTCAGGGTACTTCTGTCTTTCATTCCTGGTATTCACAATTTCGGTAGATTCTATGCCTCGGAGCAATCTAATCAATCAAATGAATGCTTATTCAATCCAAACATTTGAAATAAGCAAAAACAAAAGATAAGAAGATTCTGAGTGATCTGCAGCGAGAAACTCAATCTCTCACATTCCTGATCATCACACGCATCAACCACACCATGGAAGCCAAAACCGATCTCCCAGTCCAAACCATCTCTGATCGAATTCCAATTGATGGTGTACAGAATGATGACCAGGGTCTCGATTTGGCCACCCTGGAGAAGAGAGTGAGATTGAAGGTGGACCTACGTCTCTGTAGTATTGGCGGGCTATTATGCAGTCTCAATTTACTCGACTCCGGTATTCTATCCTCCGCCGCCGTGACGGCCATGCTGAGCGATCTGGAGTTGGACCAAGGCAACCGATACTCAGTCTCAATCTTCATATTTACCATCGCGAGTGTCATCTTTCAGCTCCCATGTACCATTGCCGTGCGCTTCGTCGGACCTCGTCTCTGGTTCGCGAGTATCACATTTATCTTCGGACTAATAACCCTCTGCACGGCATTCATCCACACTTGGCGACAAATGATTGCTCTGCGTGTGTTACTGGGAATTGCGATGTCGGGAATCTATCCCGGACTGACCTACCTAATCAGTACCTGGTACCTCCGACAGGAACAACAACTCCGATTCGCTTTCCTGCAGTCGGGCGAAGTCATAGTACTAGCCACGGGGAATATTGTCAATTTCGGTCTTAACCATTTAGATGGCGCTGCAGGTATGGCTGGGTGGAGATGGATGTACCTTGTTCAGGGTCTGATTACTTGTGTCCTGGGTATGGTCACATACTGGTGGATGGTGGATTTCCCCGAGAACGCGTCTCGCAGTTTTTGTTTCCTCTCAGATCGAGAGGCACGCGTTGCATCGCAGAGGATCCAGAATGATCGAGCGGATTTGATCCCAGAACCTTTCTCGTGGGGAACTTTGTTGGCGAATTTCAAGGATCTCAAAATATACGGGTTTGCCTGTATGTTCTTCCTTTTGAACCTGGTATCAACTGCATTGTCATACTTCCTGCCTATAATCCTGGAAAATGGTATGGGGTTCGACAGTAACCAGTCAATTCTACTTTCAACGCCGGTAAGAAAAGTCATTTATTCTGTTTTGCTTTTTACCCCCTTTTCAAATAAGGAGACTGATCATGAATAAATTATCTAGCCATATTATTACGCCGTGATTCCAGTTGTCATCACATCCCTTGCAGGTGACTATTTCCGCAAACGTGGCCCATTTATCACATTCAATGCACTCTGCCTGATAGCTGGGTTCCTGATGTTCGGCCTGCCTGACTCAAAACAAGTCACCGTGCGCTACATCGGGACATTCCTAGCTACAGGGGCTTATATTTCCAATTGGGCGGCTCTCAATGCTTTTCAAGCCAATAATGTTGCTGGTCAGTGGAAACGCGCTGTTACCTCCGCTGCTGTTACAGCCTGTAATGGATTGGGTGGTGTAGCAGGGAGCTATATTGTTCGCTCTCAGGAGGCTCCAGAATATCAGACGGCTGTTTGGGTATCTATCGGGTAAGTGACTCCCAATGTAAGTCATTATTGTTTAATTATTCATCGCTGATCTGTGATAGATCCCATCTTCTCATGATTGCACTTGTTGGAGCGTTTACAGTCTACTTCTACGTTGTGAACCGGCAGCAAGCAAAGGGACTGAAGGTTATTGAGGGTGTGGTGAGTTGAATTGACAAAATGAACCTATCTTATACCCAAGCGTGTCTTCTAATTATCTCGCAGCCCGGTTTTCGCTACACTTACTAGGCTCCCACAAAAGAACTGTTATTGCACGAGTGATGTATGCCGCGAATTCAATGATCGACGAGACGCCTTGAACGAGCGAAATAATGATTTATGATATTCAAGACTGGGATGATGCAGGTCATGGATAATTTGATTTGATTTATTATTAATTTACAGGGGCCAGAGAAAGTGAGTTCTGGCTATTCTATCTATCTATTAAACTTTTGAGTCACCACCCGTTATATGGACTTCATAAGAAACCCACGTAGGATGCTGAATATTCATATCATCGTCCAAAGTACAAGATCTCTGGTCTTCCAGCTCGCTCAAGGAGGAGGGTCGACTACTCCATGTTTCTTCTCGCCGGAACAAACTGGCTGCATGCGGTGCTAGTTGCTCGTCACTCCGAGTCTTGGGCTGTTCTCTGATGTTTTGCATATACCACTGTTGGTGCTGGTGCTGGTGGTGATTAGAAGTGGCTCGGTGCCTTTGACAGCAGGACATTTTTGAGAGCCAGGTTCGAGGCATTATTCGAGTAATGAGAGGCCAGATGCCGACGAGGCAAGTCGCAATGATAATAATTGCGCTCTCGACGACAGTCAGAATACCTAGTCTGATGGAGAACCCTGGTGAAAGTTTGTAAGAACTTGAGCGCAGTTCGAATATATGGTTTATGGTTACTCACAAGTAACGTCGCTCAGATCAGCTGAAGAGCTGGTATAGTAGATGATCATTCGAAAAACACTGACGATAATTCCCCTGAACCAAAATTAGGAAATGCGTCGTATTTGAGAAGACTCGTAGCGTTTGATAAAACTTACAGACCAGATAGGAGAAATACACCGGTGAGAGCCAGTTTCTGGGATGTCCGAGCATGTAATCTCCAAATTAAGGGAATCGGCAAAGCCACAATCATCACGCCAGTAGCAACGTTAATTGGCGAAACAGCACGATAGAATATGGTCTGATTGATACATGATCCATCTGTAATAGTAGCGTCCCATCCATATGCAATAGGTGAGCATTGGAAGATGGTTTGAAAGAAGACTGAAATGCCGAGTCCGAGAACTATGGCGCCGACAAAGTACGCTGCCACTTGGAATTTGCGCGTGTAGAAGATTCGTACATAGAAGAGTAAGAGAGAGATTTTTGCAGGTGTTATTGTCAAAGGAAAGTCGAGTATTTCGAGAGCGATGAATCCCTGGTTTTGTCAGCTAAAGCTTTCCAAATCATTCTGCAT
Organism: Penicillium herquei; assembly: GCA_039634405.1. Taxonomy (NCBI): domain Eukaryota; kingdom Fungi; phylum Ascomycota; class Eurotiomycetes; order Eurotiales; family Aspergillaceae; genus Penicillium; species Penicillium herquei. Next base: position 133,277 of record CP098387.1, on the reverse strand, counting down.
GGATGAGTACCTTCTTGATAAGAGAGATATCTTGGTGTGGGTATGCAAGATCATCGATATGATATCCCAGTCCGGCTTTCACGACCACTGTATAGTGTAAGTGGGAAGGCCATGTATGCTGTTTTCGAAGAATGGGTTCATGCACTTACAGACAATGTAAAGGATGGCTTTAGCCAGGCTTCCAATCTGTATTCATCCCAAAGTTAACATTGTTCTCAAAACTGAAGGTCCTCAGGGGTGCATACCAAAGCAACGAGCATTACCCATTCATCCGCGCCGTATCGCGTATTCTGCATGGAGCGAGTATAGAACTTCGCAGCAACAAAGATTATTTGAATCACGGATAATGCAACACATGCTGCAATTAACCCAGTGCCGCCATTTGATGGCGATTCGCCTGATTCCCAGCCAGTGCCAGTGCCACCCATGATGGATTAGGGTGGCGGATAATGTGCTTTGAAAGAACAGCAGCTCTCTTCATTTGAAAATGCCCAGGGGCAAGTCAAGCATCATGGGGCAGCTTGGTCTATTTGAACAGAGCAACCCCTCAAACTTGTGAAAAGACACTCCGATATCATGAAAGGCTTTCTCCAAGCCCAAAGCTTATCGGTAATCGGAGACAGGCGATTCTTTGAGATTCTCCTCTTTGTCCCAATGTTAACGCGGCTAATGCCCCCAATGGGGAAATTCAATTCCAGCGAAATATGGGTGACCATTTAACCGTATATTCTAGACTCCGATCCATGGCTTCGATCGTGTGCCAAGCACTAAATAATTGAGATCTTTGCCTGGTTGGGATTGCCTGGTTGAGGGGTACTAAGAGCCCCAAATGTTGGAACTAGTCCATTCAAATGTTCAGAAAGCAAGGATCAGGCTGTATCGCCCGGATATTACAATTGGAGGATTATCTTTAAGGTTATAACGTTCCTCGGATCGATGCATCGAGATAATCCCAGTTCTAGACATCGCTTGGAACTGACCCGCTTGGCCACGTAATAACTCCGCGGTGGTTGATTGACATCATGGCCGGAATGGGAAGTCATCCACTATTCTAGTATTCTAGAATTCTTCCAACTTGAACTATTGATCGTCCGCTACTGGAGGCGGATGGGCGGGTTCTCCACCCCGAGAGATCCCTTGCCTGGTCCATGCATGTGCTTCGCTCCTCTTACCTATTTATTATCTGGTAACGACCCTGCATGTGGGAAGATGTCGGAGACATGCCGACTTGGTTAACTTTAAAGTCGAACCCCGGAACATTTGTATCAATCATGATTGAGTTCAAGTTTCTATGTATTAGCAGCACTGATAAGTGAGAGAACTTCAAGTTCCGAATGTTAATGTGATTTCATGCACATGGATTTAATGCTATCTACCTTCCAATTCCAGCACTTGAGTGTTCCTTGGAGATAAGACTAGTATCTGGGGGTTTCCATATCTGGTTTCAATATTCTTTAGCTTGTTAGGAGAACTTGAATCACATATAGTACATGCATTAATCTGGAAATAAAAGGTCAAAATATGGATAGTCTGGGTATCTTAAGGTACCCTGAGCTATACTACTACATACTAGTAGTAGTATCGTCAAACAGTCAACTAGTAGACCTGCAGTGTTACTACTTTGCACTCGTCCCTACCTAAGCATGTGCAAACCTTGGAAGTATCCACATCCATGTGCAGACTGCATCCACCAGTCTAGACCAAGACTCGGAAGCTTAAACACTAGTACGTAGTAAATCTGAAATCCCATTTTTGACATTTCACATTCTCTTGGAACTATATCCAATCATAGAGCTCATATAATTAACCTCAACGCCAAGTTCGTCTAAACTTCGAGCCTCGTCACGATGCATGTACTGGGACTCGGAAGCTTCACCGAGAAGGAAGGATGTAGTGTGAGTTGTCCCCACTTGGCATCATAAATCTGTGTATTCTACATCATAGTCATCTTAGAAAATCGATCTCCGATCTTTGATGTTCGATCTAGGCTCAAGTACTTTAATGTTGGCTGCAGCATCGTCTTTCCTATAACCTCCGAGCAATACCGACTGCAACACTACCATCTACTGCCCAGGTGGGAGGTATAAACTTTGCTTTCAAATGTTATCACTAAAAATAGTAAGAATTAGTTCCTTTAAGACTTACAACACTTAAGGGTTCTAGCCAGATGTGAGGATATTTGTAATCTAATAAAAGCTTCCATCGTAAGTGTTGTATTAGGCATAGTCCAAATACTCTAGGCTGGGAGAACTTCCCCGCATCTTCACCCGATAAATGGATTCATCTCAAGGGCAGACCCGGTTAGAATCTACACATCTTTGGTCTGAGCAAACGAATAACCAAACATGCATTTAACAATTCTCTCCGATAAATTACCTTATATGACAGCGGCGGACTTCACGCACGAGTTCCGTGTGGTCCACGCTTCCGAGACACGATCCGTGGCTACCAACCTCGGAATCATTCTACAATACATCCAAGGCTTAGCTCTCCCCACTTTGAATAAGCCTGGACTTTCTAATCTTCCTTTAGAAGAAGGGGGCCAGTACCAGTCGTTTGCACGTCTGACCTGGCCCTCAGTTGAAGTCATGCAGGGTTCATTCTCCACCGACGACTATCGCCGTTCAGCGGGAAAGCATATCTTTGCAACACCATTCCGCATATTCTTGACCGAATGTATCGAGCCACCTTCATCTACCACTTTCGACACTGGGTCCGAGTCTTTGATTGCGTCACCCACATCAGAACAAGACACGTACTCAATCCGGCTGATTGTTACTGTCTTCCCCAACAGTTCCCTTTCACCGGCCAAATTTAATGAGGAATGGGACCGCCATGCTGCCTGGACTCACGGTCTCGATATACTGTATACTAGATATGCAGTCATTCCACTGGATCAAGAACGTATACAGCGAATTTTCGATGGAACACCCTTTGACCCTCTGCTGGTAGCTGAGGCAGGGGGCTATGATGAGTTCCTCTTTGTATCCCATGATGAGGCTACGAAGTTTTTAGAGGAATATAGCTCCCAGCTGCGATCTTCATATGAGCGTTTTATCGATCCCACTCGATCCTGCGCTTATGCATATGATGATTTTGAACAATTTGGTTCAGTGGACCGTGGATTGTGGCAGAAGACGATGGGCTTGCTTGTGGGATCATTACTACGATTCAAGGTTTACTGGAATTTCTAAATAAACATCTGGATTCCAAGACTAATATGGAATTTACTAGTACCTGATAATACCAGATCCGGCAGAGTAGGACCATATTTCAAGGTTTGAGTTGCAGTCAAAATGTTCTAAGACCGTGATAGAGATCTTGGAAACCCGCGTCGCAAGGCTACCTCGTAGGGATGCCCATCGTAGTAACTATCCAATGATCCATGAGCGCTTTTGCAGCTCTGCTCTAACAACTCTCACCAGATATCCGTTATTTGGTAGGTTCTCATAGTCCGAGATGCTTTTAATAGGTGCAAGGCTCTCATACAATGCAGCATAGGGCGATTTGTTTCCCTGCTTCTTCACGAGTGCCGAATCGATCTCACTGAATTGGCGTTCATAAACTCGTGGCCGAGTTTTGTTCTTTTCCATCTGTGCATTGACAATGATCGCATACTCTGTATTTAGCTCCAGCATGACTGGTGATTTGGTTGTCAAGAGTATGGTCAGCTGCTCGGGAGTATCCTCAAAGCCCTTGGTCCACTCATCAAGCGACATGTCACTTTTGTTGAGGTTAAACACATCATCGGAGAGAAATACCCACGAAGGGAAAACAGTAACTTTGAGTCCCTCTGGCTTGAGATCTCCAGGATTAGTTCCCAGATAGCGAATGGTATCGGTATATTGACAACTTTTCATAGCCCACCGTAAACCGATTTCATCAAAACGAGGACCATCTTGGAAGATCACATCTTGCGGGAATTCATTTAGCAGCGTATAGAATTTCCGCATTCGATTGTCGGAGCCCTTCTCATCTAGAACTTTCTTCAGATCTAGATTCAAAATTCCCGTCAAGATAATGGGTCGATCTTCAGCTCTGGTAGCTGCTCGCATCGCAAGGTTGAACCAACTCCATGCAATTATCTGACTGGGGCTAATCGGATCAAGAGATCCGTTGATGTTGACAGGTTTGACCATAAAGTCTACCAATTTTTCGAACTTGGATGCGTAAGTGATAGAGTGCTGGAAATATGTGAACCAGGTGCCGATGATGTATTCCACCAGCTCTCGTTGAAGGGTTGGAATTTTTCCTCTTTCCAATTTCGTTAATGTTTCCTCGGCAATTGTGGAAATATTGATTGGACCATCTTTGAAAAGGACGTATAGTCTGCTTTTTGCTGCTAGGCCCTCCTGCAGTGTCCATGCACGACGCATCCAGCCAGAACAGATCTGCACCCGTTGTAGTAACTCGAAGTTCGCAGTGTCTTTGGATACAATTTGTCGCATTTCTGAATCCAGAATCATGGTCCGATAAGCTGAGGAAGAATCATTCATTTTAGTTCGTGATCAAAATGAGATGGATTCAGGCCTTGGAAAATTCAAGTTCAAGAATGCGTGGCACAATACTGACCATTTAGATATACCTCTCGAATGCGTTGAATAGCAAGCTTTCGCACATCGCGGCGGTGTGGAATGCATAAAGTATCAATCCAAAGATGAACTGTCTCTTTTTTATTGAACATTGCTGAGTTTCCAGCAAAGTGTGCAAGGCGTGCTGTTCCTGTATGAAGTGGCCCGTATACACCCTCATATCGAGGAACGTACTCCTTATCGTTAAGCAACAAGCTGGCTTTCTCAAAAAGAATCTGCAACTGACACGATGGAAGAGAGTTTCCTTTCGTATTGCCCAATCCATCAGACCATACATGTGAGATCGAGACGTACCGCTTGCCAGTCCGTTTCTTCACAACATCAAGCATGAGACTCCCATCCTCGGCCGATGCTGTGATAGCAACGAGAGGTACACCACCTTCTTCCAGAATAGTATGCAACTTATCCATGTCCGCAAAGATGTGTGAGCAATCACAGTCATCCTGTGAATGGCGGGTCAAATACTCGTCTTCGTTGATGTTGTTCGCGACGCACTCTGTCTTAGCGCAGAGCTTATGCGTCTCTGGAGAAGTGCCAGGTCGAGGGAGTTGCAGCAGATACGCCTGAGAGAGCACATTTCCAAGCATTCGAGCCTTTTCCACTTCAAGTGGACACCAGCCATTTGCTAACATCCGTCGATATTCCCATTGTCCAGCAACTTTGCAGCGACGTATATGCAAGTTTTCAATCTGAGGCCCATCTCTTTTAATCGCAATGTTCCAAAGAGAAGTACAAAGAATTCGAATGAGAAACCCCATTTCAGCTCTCACGCAGCTAGCAATTCGCTCATTGCGAATTTGTTCCGCGACCAGATTGACAATCTCGACTGTACGCTCGCCCAGCCTTTTCTTTTTCCAATCCTTGCTACTTTCGACGTATTTATGCAGATTTTGAGTCGTTATGTATTTTCGGTCTTCTTCACCATCGCGGAGAAAATCGGATTGATTGAACTCACGCCCGAAGATGTGGTGCAACATGCCGAAGTATAGCCAGCATTCTATGCCTGAGAAGTATGCTGATGGGATAGATGATGGGCCTGGTTGATCCGCCGTTGAGGTTTTCTCCCAGCCATAGCGAGCTGGGAACTCAGACCACTTCTTCTCATCGTAGAGAGGTCCATAATATTCAATCAATAAGGGCTTTGGTGGGGTCCTATCTGGACCAAAGAGGTGATCTGCCATTGAATGTAGGAATTGTAATCAGCGCTGAAAGCAATGGTGCTAATCTCAGGCTCTCAAAACTGACACCCAGGGTAGTATGAAGGAACCTGGACTTAAAGTTACCCCTCTTAGAAACGCCTCTAATTATTCGAATTGTCAATACGAGAGGCCTGTCAGCATGGACTTCTGGGCATCGAACATAGTGCATCACGTGTTGGCCCCCACTACTACAAGAGTGTGCTTTTGGCGTGGTATGATAGCAGATGTTTTTCAAACGTTTATTTTTTTTAAATTCAAGTCATTCGCCTGGCAAAGTTAATGTACGTGAGGTCCGCGGGAAGATTCTAGATACAGACATTCAGAAATATGTGATCGAAGAGAAGGACAAAAAAAGGGGTATATGGCAATAATACTGGACACATCAGAAACAAGGAGATTCAGAAGACAACAATGAAAAAGACTATGCCACCCGATCCTTCTGTTCCAGTTTACCAACCAACCGCTTCATACCCGTCCATTCATCGGCAGGCACCTCTTCTGCGGGTCCGCCAAGTCCCTTGCCAACTTCAAAGACAGTCACGACTCCATTAAGTCCACCGGTTGCGAGGCGTCTACCTTCTCGCTCCTCCCATGCAACCTTGTTGAGACTGCGAGAAAGTACAGCACCAGCGCCACGCGAGGGGGTTGTTTTGACAACTGGAACTTCGGTGTCTGCATAAAGATCCCACACTTCGAGGTTACCAGCACCATCGACGAGAGAGAAGACACCAGGTCTGTGGGGTGACCAGCGTGCGTCGTAGACCACATCCTCTCGAGTAATATCGAGGATGGGAGAAACAACTTGGGCTGAAGCCACGGTAGAGGTAACAGATGCGGTTGTCGCTGGTGGACGCACACGCCACAACTTCACACTCCAGTCTAGACTGGAACTGAGCATAAGGTCACCGAGATCAACGGGACCGCGAGCAGGGTGGAAGGCTGTAGACATAATTGGGGCTGCGTGGCCACGGTAGGCGAGACGGTGGTCAGTGCCAGCCTTGGCACCGGCTCGGTCGTATCGATGGCATGGATAAATGCCACCTTCTTCAGTTCCAACAATAAAGAAAGTTGGATCGGACTGGGGGAAAGACATGGTTGTTGGCGCAAGATCTTCTGTCTTGGAAGGAGGTGGTGTAGTCAATTCCAGATATTCCTGTGGTTGAGAAAGCATGTCCACAGTCCAACCACAAACCACACCGTCTGTTGATGCAGTCAAAATATTATGAGCATTCTGAGTTCCGACAATTGAAATGCTATAAACTGGGTGGGTATGGCCAGATCCAGTCAATGGTGTCTTCTGCACAGGAGCACCGCCGCCCATGCGCGAGGAACGAGTGTCCCATAACAAAACTTGGCCTGAGTATGAGCCACCAACAATCAGGTTAGGGTGGAAAGGAGAGAATTTGGCTGTGAGAATATCGGATGTTGAGTGGAAAACATATTCGGGGCGGGACTGGAGGTGTTGATTCCAGACCTGCACGAGGCCATCTGGCTCATGAGGAGCAGAAGGATTCTTGGTGTAGGAGGCAAGCACGAGTTCCGGGAACTGTTGAAATGTCAGTATGCATATTAATATCAATGAGCCAGTTAGTTAAGCCACACATACCTTCTGAGAGAAGCTAATATCAGTGATCGTCCGCTTCTTGCTCCATCGCTCATCCCAGAACTGGCAGACTTCCCGAATACCTCTCCGCTTCTTGCCAGTTTCTTCATCTTCCTCCAGGTCTCCATCAATGCCACCTAGTTCATAATCCGCGAGAACGTCGTAATCTTCATCCAAAGCCCTCTCGATGACCTTCGATGATCGTTCCACGAAATCCAAGAAATCGTTTGAAGAAGTCACGGCCTTCAATTCGTCATCGTCAAGTGTGCGAAGTGGATAGCGTAATTGTGCGGATTGAGTAGTTGATGCATTATTAGCATCCTGCTGGGTAGCTTGCAATTCCTCCTCGATCTCTTTGCGGAGCTTTTGTCTAATTTCCTCGTCCCGTTCTCTGCCTCGTCGACTCAGCCGCTTGTTTGCGCGTGTTGTTTCGGCATCCTCCTCGTTATCGGAGGCAACCGAGCCATCTTGTGATTCTGTTTGTGTCGCCAAATCATCTGTCTGAACGGCCTTGCTGTAAGTTACGACTTCTGGCTTGGACTCAGGGGCCAGCGGGGCTTCGGGCGCGGGAGAGGTATAGGTCTCATGGCCAACGGTCTGCACGGCAATAGACTGCGATTGAGGTCGCGAAGAAGGAACATAAGGCTCAGCGTTCTCTCCACTCAGCTGGCTAGCACTCAGGACCGAATTAGGGCGGCTTCCTCTTCTTGACTGGCCTTCAGCACCGTGGCTGATGGTTGCTGATCCAGGGCGATCCACGAGTCGGGAAATTAAATCGTCAAGTTCAGCTCTACTATCGGAGCGACTAGGGACTGGAGAAACCACCTATTCATTGTAAAGAGTATGGAAGTTAGAAAGTTCATCTGCAGCTTGTATAGGGTGCGCGGTGTTTACCTCTGAAACATCACCAACACTGTTCCGTGTATTTGTGAACTCTTTTTGGCGAAGTTCACGCTGCTTTTTCAGTTCAGCCAGCTTAGCCCGTTTGGCCAAGATCTCATTCTTGCGCTGTTGCATGGACGACATCTTGGAAACCGACCAGGCTGGTTGTTTTGTAGATGTAGTCTTGTTGTTGCGCTTTCTTTAAACTACGGGGGATGACATAAGCGCCTCCGAGCGGCGCCGGAAAAACTCGCGCAGAACAGGGACAGAGAACCTCTCGCCCTGCCCCATCCCGAGGATTCAACTGCCATTGAAAGTCGACTCCTGTTGAACGGTCCTTCGGTTTCCCGCCTCTTGATTTTTTGTCCACTCATTATCTCCCGGAAACCTCGAAATAATGGCTAGCACACAGGGTGTTAACGTGAGTCCCCATCCGATACAATCAACCTTCCTAATCTCTCCTCGTCCCCTCAAAATGCGACATCGGATGTCTAACCATTCTTCGCCATTTTACAGGTCCTCCGTTACTCGGCTCTCGTTGCCGGTCTCGTCTACGGTGTTTACCACCAGTCAACCCTCACCTCAGCGGCCAAGCGCGCCGAGATCGAGCACGAGTACACACGCAAGGAGCGCCTGATCGAGCAGGCTAAGGCCGAGTGGAAGAAGCGCAGCGAGCCTCAGGAGACCAAGACACAAGCCTCCGGCCGTACGTTAACAATCAGTTTCTCTTGAATCTTATCCCGGACAATATAGTTCCGAATTTGCCGTATCATCGAAGTACTAACACATCATCTCCCGATTTAGTGATCACCGATTTCGAGAACCCCAAGTTCGACCTCGAGGCATTCTTGCAGGCCAAGGCTGCTGAGAATCCTTGAATATGATGAGAGGGATATAGAGGAGGAATGATACGCATCTCTTTGCGGAACTCGCACCTCCTCCCAGGGTATTAGAGGTGATTTGCTCGGATCCATTTACTTGTACGATTGTTTTGGGGTCAATTCCCCTCGAGTTGCAACATTGCGAGCGAAAGACGGAATGGTTACTTCTTGATTCGTTTTCTTTTCTTTTTCTTTTTCTTCCCGGTTTAGACGTTCTCATTTGGATCCTGTATATACCCTGGGCTGTCGTGCGTCTGTACACTACAGTTTGGACCACAAGAAAGAGCAAAAAGATCGTTATGCATTCCGGCGTTATTACTGGGTATCTTATTGATCCAGTCTAGTATTTGCTTTTGGGGGGCATTCCGCTTCATGTTCCTCGAGCCCTCAAATGACTGGACGTAGACGCGTCATCCCATATCATTAATCCTTATCTCCAACAGCACTCGACCCCATTGCCCTCCATTCCTAATGTTTCTTTCAGCCTCCACGATTTCCAAGCATTGCCATTGCATCATGAATGCCATTCGTTGCCTTTTGGTCGGCAGAAGGTACAATTATCGGGGTTGGATGGAGTAGTTTCGTCTCGGGGTCCCATTTCCACCCAAACTGAGTAAACTTTTCGATGATAGTCGGATCTTCTTGTTCCGCAGCAGCCAAATCAAGTCCAAGGTAGGTCGCCGCTGCTGGGAGCCGGATTGCCTCATAGGAAGTACTGACACTGATCAAAGTTTGGTCCTGGAAGAAACCTGCGTTGGAGTCAGCATTCAAATGTTGATAAGACAGACAGATAAAGACAAGCATACTATCATATCTCCGTACTAAAGGCTGGAGGTTCTCCGGCCACTGCAGATTCCGGAGGATTTGATAAACCTGCGCATGTTGTGTTTGCCAAACGGCTCGTAGAAGGATCAAGCAATTCTTTAGACAGGGATCTTGGAGGCGTATAGCCTCGGGCATTCGCTGGGTCAAGGCTCGGGCTTCGGGTCTATTTATTGAAACTTATTTAGCATGTGCCTATAACGTCAAGGATCAAAGCTATTTAACTCACATTTGTTTGGTCAGAAGATGAGCAAAGAAGAAGCTAGCATAAAAGAAGCTTAGGAGCTCGGGATCAGCACTGCCCGTCTCTGGGCTACCGCATCCTGCAGAGACTAGGCGAGCGTCTGCTTCATATTGCGAGAGAATACCGAATAGCTGTGAAGGAGACACATTTGACTCAGCCAGCTTCGACAGCTGCTGAATGGAGAGAGGAGGAAGCTCCATACTGGAGCATGAAATAGATCGAACGCGTTGTAGATGTGTAGGAACTTATTACTCGTGGATCAAATATTCACAGCTGCCAAAGATATCACAAATATCCAGTGAAATGAGAGCAAGAATTTCGTCAAGAAGACTAAAAGTGATGATGATGCGGGGAGATTAATCGGAGGTGGCGCCTTTCCCCGATGCCAAGACCCTCAAGAAGTGACCACCTTGCGCAGCTCCTCCCTCTTCAACTACTCCGACCACCAACTCCAATTGCCAATTCTCAGGCCTGCACTCCTTTCTTTTCATGTTTCACTATTGATTTTTAACTCTTGGACTTTGCTCCTTCTTCCTGGCCATTATGGCCAAGTCTTCTCTTGATCTTCTGCTTAAAGGCAGCTCCGGGCAGAACACACGCGGTTTACTACGGATCGTCATCCTATTGACAATTGCTGCTGCTGCTGTCGCCAGTCGACTTTTCAGTGTTATTCGTATGTCTTTCGACCAATTGCTTCAAATTACGGCAACTAATTATTGATTTAATCTAGGCTTCGAAAGTATTATTCACGAATGTACGATCTCCCCTCGGCGCTTCCTGCAGCCATCTATATACAACGTGGCCATGAGCCCAAAATATCAGATTTTAAGATATTGACCTCTACCTACTCACAGTCGATCCCTGGTTCAACTTCCGAGCCACCAAATACCTTGTTGAGAATGGTTTCTACAGTTTCTGGGATTGGTTTGATGACCGTATGTTCTCCTTCTCCCCATCCCGCGGCTTGCGCGTCCTTTAAGCCCCCCATGGTATCACAGGGTAGTGCTAATGAGAACTGTCCCCCAATTCAGGAACATGGCATCCCCTGGGTCGTGTCACTGGTGGCACATTGTACCCCGGTCTTATGGTGACTAGCGGCGTTATCTACCACATCCTGCGTTTCTTGACAATCCCTGTCGACATTCGAAATGTCTGTGTTCTGCTTGCCCCCGGTTTCTCGGGCTTGACAGCTCTGGCCATGTACCTCTTGACCTGTGAGATGTCGACATCTCCATCGGCTGGTCTTCTGGCTGCGGCCTTCATGGGAATTACCCCCGGTTACATCTCCCGTTCCGTGGCTGGCAGTTACGACAACGAGGCCATTGCCATCTTCCTTCTTGTATTCACCTTCTACCTGTGGATCAAGGCCGTCAAGAATGGCTCCATCATGTGGGGTGCTCTTGCTGCTCTTTTCTACGGATACATGGTGTCCGCTTGGGGTGGTTATGTCTTCATCACTAACCTTATTCCTCTCCACGTCTTCGTGCTTCTGTGCATGGGTCGCTACAGCTCTCGCACCTACATCGCCTATACCACATGGTATGCTCTGGGTACGCTCGGCAGTATGCAAATTCCATTTGTTGGTTTCTTGCCTATCCGCAACAGTGACCACATGGCTGCCCTTGGTGTCTTCGGTCTGCTTCAGCTTGTAGCATTCGCCGAGTTTGTCCGAGGATTCCTCCCTGGCAAGCAGTTCCAGAAGTTGCTGACCTCTATGGTCCTGCTCACTTTCGGTCTCGGCTTTGCTGGTCTGGTCTTGCTCACTGTCTCGGGTGTTATCGCCCCGTGGAGTGGCCGTTTCTACTCTCTGTGGGATACCGGCTATGCCAAGATTCACATTCCCATCATTGCATCTGTCTCCGAGCACCAGCCCACAGCCTGGCCTGCCTTCTTCTTTGATCTCAACTTTTTGATCTGGCTCTTCCCCGCTGGTGTCTTCCTGTGCTTCCAGAAGCTCAAGGACGAGCATGTGTTTGTCATCATTTACGCCGTTCTCTCCAGCTACTTCGCTGGTGTTATGGTTCGTCTGATGTTGACTCTCACTCCCGTCGTCTGTGTCGCTGCAGCACTTGCTTTGTCCGCCGTCCTTGACCACTTCCTGGTTCTGTCAAAGCCTACCCCAGAGTCCCAAGCCAAGGCCAATGCCGTGGATGCCAAGTCTTACCAGGGCATGAAGTCGCCCATTGTCGGTATCTACTCGCACTTCTCCAAGGCTTTCGTCTCCGGCTCAATGACTCTGTACCTGCTTATCTTCGTTGCACACTGCACTTGGGTTACTTCCAACGCGTACTCTTCGCCTTCCGTTGTCCTGGCTAGCCGTGCGCCTGATGGAAGCCAAATGATCATCGATGATTACCGTGAGGCCTACTACTGGCTCCGTCAGAACACCCCCGACAACGCCAAGATCATGTCCTGGTGGGATTATGGCTACCAGATTGGTGGTATGGCCGACCGCCCCACCCTGGTGGACAACAACACTTGGAACAACACCCACATTGCCACCGTTGGAAAGGCCATGAGCTCCCGCGAGGAGGTCAGCTACCCTATCCTGCGTCAGCATGATGTTGACTACGTTCTGGTCGTGTTCGGTGGTCTTCTGGGCTACTCCGGTGACGATCTGAACAAGTTCTTGTGGATGGTCCGTATCGCCGAGGGTATCTGGCCCGATGAGGTGAAGGAGCGTGACTTCTTCACTGCCCGTGGCGAGTACCGTGTGGATGAGGAGGCTACTCCCACCATGAAGAACAGTTTGATGTAAGTCTTTCCGCTATCTCGATCTCAATCATTTGATCCTTGAAACTAATATTGCTCGACAGGTACAAAATGTCTTACTACAACTACCAGTCCCTCTTCCCCTCCGGTCAGGCCGTTGACCGTGTCCGTGGTGTTAGACTGCCAGCCGAAAGCCCACAACTCAACACCCTGGAGGAGGCCTTCACCAGTGAGAACTGGATCATTCGTATCTTCAAGGTCAAGGATCTTGACAACCTTGGCCGTGAGCACAGCAACGCTGTCGCCTTCGACAAGGGTCTGAAGCGTAAGCGTGCCTCCAAAAGAAAGGGCCCTCGCGTTCTGAGAACCGAGTAGAGTTGTCCATGTTCTATTATTTGTTTTTGAAATTGTTGTGTTGGTTTACCCTGCGATTGCGCTTCATTCTATGGCATAGCAGGCTTATCTTGTCATGTATTTTCTCTCCTGATTGGATATATTCCTGCGATAAGATACTCAGGATAGTATACAATAAATGCCTTTAGAAGATCTTGCTCTACATCTGTTGTTGTCGCTCCGAGTCCATCGAACATTTCAAGACTGGCACTTCCAACTTTGTAACTTGAAACCTTCAAGTTGGAATGTGCACTGAATAGTAGTCAATTTCCAAGGTTAAATGAAGACTCGGAATAGGCAGCTGTCAGATTTAGAAACCAGAGAAGAGTTTAATAATTCAAGTTGTAGCTAGGCTATACACAAATATCCCTGCCAATTCATTCTGTACAGTATGACACAACATTTGAGTGTGCCGAAACCAAACCATTGTGCTTGCAGAGTCATGTAAATGCATGACCTGCCCAAATACGCCATAACCCCGAGTTTGCTCCATTGCTACTTTCTCGCACGGGAAGGTGGTCATGCTGGACACTTAGCGGACCTCCCACATGCCATGAATAATATGGTACACGCAGACAAATCGATTTGCGATTCGCTCAGGGCGTCCAGGAAGGGATCTAATTGACCTGATCGCCGTAAATTGTGGCTATCACAGCCCTGTAGACATTTATTTCTGCTGCGGGAGAGGCTTCGCGGGGGCATCGGGGACCTTCACGTCAGAGAACTCCTCCTGACCGACGGCGCGGATAGTGTAGGCATCTATAGATTCGAAAGAAGAGTTATTAGCATATATATCTCAGTCAAATAGTCCATCGTCAAGGCCCATGCTGGCTCGGGGTAATAAGTGGCGTGATTCGACAAGATGACAACCATCGCAAGCCGCTGAGAGGGGTTTGTGGTGCCTTGTGTGGGTTGATAATGGAGATCAAGAATTCGGCAGTACGTACAGACGCCAATTGAGAAAACAATCAGACCCAATCCAGTCAGGGAGTTCTTAAAGAGATATGGGCGACGGGCACGCAAGAGGGCAGCGCCCGCCCGGTAATCCTTGCCGTAGTATGTCGAGTTGAAGCTGGAGATTGACAGCACATGTTAGTCAAGGCACAAGGCATTTCCAATGGGCCAGTATATTCTGTGCACGTACATTCCAGCAGGCATGGTGAATGATGGTGTTCTTTAAAGATCAGAAGATGGTGAAGTTGAATGCGCGCAAAGCGGATGTGGAGTCTTGGCACAGTCATGTCTGACAGATGCATAGAACAACACCAAGATATTGAATTGATATAGAGAAACTTACTGCCATATAGTTGTCTGTTTGATTTGAGACTATGCATATTGTCTTCGTATACTACTAGTAATTGACCAACGTTTCAATTCTAGAGTACATCTTCATGTCTAGATAGGTATACTGGTATCAGGATATATAGCAGCAAATTTAACTATAGTTTCGCTGTTCAACCACATGCACAAAGTAAGACCACTGGAAACCTGTGCGACTCTTTTTTAAATGAATAATTAAATTCATAATAGATAATTGATCATATCCACATGCTGAGAATATCTATTCTGGCTCCTTCACACTTCGCTGGTCTAACTGTGTATCTCGGATCACGCCCAGTAAATCATCTTTTCTCGGCCCCTGCGGACTTCATCTTCTCTACTCTGAACTTGGGAACTCTGACTCTTTGTTTACCCCCCACCACCAACGCCCAGTCAAGTTCCTTCTTTTTACTTATTCCAATCCTATCTTCGTCTACTGCGCATCTTAGTTCTTGTCACTGCAACCCATACTTAGGTGTGGTTGCGCGTTGGCGCCAATAGACGCCGCTCAATTGACGCGCCGCTCCCAGTAGAGCACCTAAGCTATCGTCCATTGTACACCCATCGACTCCGTTTCACCCGATTTAACCCTCGAATCCCTTCCCTCCTCCGACTCCGAGAGCTGCGATGGCTCAACCGACGGACGATGTTGCCAATCAGGTGGTTCAACTAAATGCTGCCCGGAAACTCGTCCTCGGTGACGCAGCCTTCTACCCGCAGATCATCAGCGGCATCCTTCCCATTGTTGGACCTCACGCGAGATTGGAACTACGACGATGGGGCGCGGACTTTCTTGCCGAAACATTTTCCAGTCCGATGCTGCCGCCCGCGCAGAAGCAACAGTTGGCACCAAATGTCTTACAATCTATCCAAGAGACTCTGCTGTTGCCCGAAACCGACTCTGCGGTCTTGCAGAGCTTAGTGCAGACAGTTGCCAGCTTGTACCCTCTTCTATTTCGTCATATGTAGGTTACTACCGGTGCATACTCTAGTTCGGAGGATGTATTAAGTGTGAACTTTGTCGGTCATGGATACTAATTCTTTGCGACAAGTGTGAATCATCCCGATGACAAGCAGTCATGGGAGAAGATGAATGCGATAAAACAGGATATTCTGCGACGAATGGACTCGTTCACATGTCCCGTTAAGATTTGCTGTGTCAAGTTCCTTCAACGAGTAGTGCAGGTCCAGACCCCCGGTCTCATTTCAGACCCCAGAGTATGTTCTCCGATTCGAGCTTACTATGTGTTCTCTCCATTGACATCCTTTCTAGCGTCCGGACCAGAATGAGACTTCTCTGGCTATTGTCCCCAGGGCCCACGCCGTACTTGCCATTCCCCACCTCGAGGCCGAAGCATCGGGCCTGCTCGACAGACTCTTAGGTGTATTCCAAGAAGAGACTAGGTATGTATTCGGGCCATCCATTCTGTACAGCGATCGCTAATTCAGTAGTGATGCTCTTCTGGTCAATGCCACCCTCAACTGTCTTGCTCCTCTCATCCGCACACGCTCGACTATCGCAAACAAGATCATCACCACTGTTCTTGACTTCTACCCAGCGAAGCATGTCCACCCGCCTTTCACCCCCACCGTCCGCGTCAGCGTCAAGTCAATGGAGCGCACTGCCCGGGCATTACTTATCAATGTAATCAAGAAGTATGATCAACACCTATAAGCTTAATTATGTAGATTTGATGCTTACGCGACACAGGAATCCAAGTCACCCTCTGGTGGGGAAAATGCAGGTGCATATCGAGCGCCTGATGCAGTCCCGGCTTGAGATGACGGAGGATGCGTCTAGAAAGCGTGCATTCCCTGTAGAGCCTACTGATGGGCTGGATAACGCGAAACGAGTCCGCCTCGACGCCGTTCCCCCACCCCTTCTCCAGATTCCTCCCATGGCACCCGGCCCGGCGAGCTTTGATAAGCTTTTCACCCTAACTCAGGATATTGGCCTTTCTTCGTTTGATGTGAAGCAGCTACCCTCCGATCTTGTTGTGAAAATCGCAGTGCCTCTTCTTGCCCAGGTTAACCAGTCAATGCTCACTCAAGCCGTTGATGTAAGATGAAACAATTTTCCCTTCCAATATGAATCCCCAGTACTAATAAATCTCCAGGCAATTCGAAACCGGTATGAAACAGTCACCAAGGAACAAAACCTGGCACGCCAACAACAGCAACAGCAGCAACATCCCGCTGTGGACGATGATGATGACTATGAGCCCGAGTACCAACCAATGGACGCACCTGAGACTGGCCCCGAGGAGGCTGATGCAGTGGCGCCAGAAGTACCTGAGGTTCAACCTGACTTAGTATCCCTGGGTTCATTTGTCCTACCCCAACCACCTCCACTAAGCGAAGAGGAAGCTGCAGAGGTCGGCCGTAGTGCGGTTTCACGAGTATTCTCAATGATTAATGCCGCCGAGACGGAGCCATCAACCAAAAACAAAAGCCAGCAACAACTTGGGTTTTCTCGTTTGGCCGGAAGTAACTTTGATCGAGAAGCATGGGTTCTGCTCTTAACCCGACTCGCCACCCGTGCTCCAGCTGGACTGGAAAGCGGTGATAAGCTGGGTAAAGGGCAAGTCGGGAAGAGATCGCCCATGATCTCTGATTCAATCCGAGAGACTCTGTATCGTTACATTTTGGAAGATTTCCGTGGTCGCCTTAGTATTGGCATGACCTGGTTGAATGAGGAATGGTACAATGATCGGATTCAGATGTCAACAGCTGCGTCTCGACGGGATGATGGAGAAGAAAGCGAAATCAATGTGCAGTCCCACTACGATACCTGGGTTCTTCGGCTCTTGGATGGAATTTTACCCTATCTCGACTCTCGCGACATCAAGGTGATTGTTCGTTTCCTCAGTGAGATTCCCGAGGTTACCGTTCATATCACCCAGCGTGTAGCAAGCCTCGCCAAAGACCCCGAGCGTGTCAACCTTTGCGTGCAGGCTCTGATGTAAGTCTTATGCCAATTGTCCACGTCAAATCATTTACTAATCTGCCCCAACTACAGGTATCTGATCATGTTCCGACCCCCAGCCCGTGAAATGTGCCTGAACACTCTGGAGGATGTTTACCAAACCTGTAAGTCACCACACATTTTTGCATCGATCTATGTGCATACTAACATAACGGTATCCAGATGAGGAATCCCGTCCAGCTGCGGGCAAGGTTTTGGCCAAATGGCGTCCCCAGCAGACACAACCCACCGAACAGGCCAATGGTACAGCCGAGTCAGTGCCTCCTGCAGCCGCCCAAGACACGACAACCAGTACTCCAGCGAAGTAAAAATTGCTTTCCCATTGATCCATTGATTCCATTACTGTTGTGAATTGGGTCCGAGACCCACGGATCGGCTCTACTCTTACCACTTTCATGTTTCCACATCCTTTCATATCCATATCCCGACTTCGACTTTCAGGAATACTTGCACTCTTAGGAGATTTCCTCAAAAATTATGCCAATGGCCCAGATGGAAGCAGCCTCCCGAGTTCGTCTTGACTAGGCTGCTTATCAATCCTGAGTGCAGCTTATTTGAGCCAATACCTCATTTGTACTTGCAGGGCTTCTTATCATTTCTTTACTCTCAGTTCTACAACACTTGAAGGTCATACCTAAGTATCTTCCACATTATCTAGTACACATACATACTATCTACTAGTAATATCAAATATTCTCAAAGTCTATACCCATATCAGGTAGTACCCAGATACCTGTCTACGATGCTTCTCCTAATATCTACTACAACATATTGAACTTTCAGAGTAGCACGAGATATAGGTCATTTGATCTTCCAAAGTTGAAACTTGAATCATTCGCACAGCCAGTAAACAAGGCCATGATATAAGTGATATGTACAAAGAACCAACTGGAAAGAGAAGAGAAGAATCCAGCTCTTCTAAGCTCGAAAGGAAGAATAAAACCAAGGCAACTCCGAATGCAAGAGAATTTTTTCCCCTACCTAGGTATCGTAGTAAAAGAGTCACGTCACGTAAAATAATAAAACAATAAAAAAAAACACAAGCCATGATCCATACACCGACCCATATGATAAGAAATAAAACACAAGCCCATTTTCCATGCTGAAGTCACACTGGCATAAGCCACATCATGATCTTTCCCATATGTGAACAAGTTCCAAATTTCTGAGATCAAGATGGAAATCTCGATAAGGTTGATCTGATCAGCACATACACCATATTTGCTCTGTCTAACTCGAACGCTGATCAAATACATATGCTATTCCATCAATTGTGGGAATAAAAGAAGAGAGGAAGAGAAGAGATAGAGAGGTAAGAGGTCGAGGTGGAGAGAAGTAGAGGAGAGGAAGGGGGAGAAAGAGGATCATCAGATACAAGTTGAGGAAATCATTATCGTCTTTATTGAGACTAGTAATTCATCTTGCCTGCATGGCTTGGACCAGGCCCTGCAGATAGCTCAGAGTGCGGACGATAATGTATGTCAACTTGTTTTGATGGGAGAGTGGGAGAGACGTCTGGCTTGGACACAGCTGAAGGCTGGAACAGACCTTGACGAGCAGGAGGTGGGGAGAAAAGAGGATTGCGGGAAGAATTGGGTCCAGGGGAACGACGTTCCATGGCAGAGTGTGGATGGGATTTTCGCACATCTAGCGGCGAGGAACTTTGAGATCGGAATCCAGATTTACGTTCAATATCATAATCTGGATTGCGGAAAGTTCCTTGTGCTTGATGTCGTGGATCCTGCTCAATGCCGTAGGGTGTGTTATTGGCTGACGAATTCGCAGCCGAGACGTTCTCTGGAATTGTGGATGCGGACCCGTTTGGTGCATTAATATCTACCACCCGCTTTTGTGCTGCTGGGGTAGCATATGATGATGCCTGCATGGGCTCATATGTATGGCCCTGAGGTCGATGATGTTGAGAGTATTGATGTTGTGGCTGTTGCTGATGAATTGGGTGCTGAGGATTGGCCCATGGTGTTTGTTCTAAGAAGGCCTCCTCGGCTGCTGTGCGGAAGACATTTGATGACATGGCTGACATAGCACCCCGAGGAGGCAAGGTCGTTGAATGTCGTGGAATCGATGTTCGTGTTTCAATCGTGATCTGCGCAACGTTCTTTTGTCAGCGATTTGCACAACCTTGGGGACATGAGTTAAAAGGATTGGTCAGCTTACCCCCATCTTTTCAAGGTCATCATCCAGTTCAGACGGTCGCGCGCCCAACAATGCCGGAGCAGCTGGGAAACCGACATATTTGGCAACACCAGCCATGACAGAGACCTCTTGATTGTAGGCAGCTTGATGGGCAATCTGTTGCGAGCGACGAGTGGGGAATGGGATGATATGATGTGGGCTTAATTCATCAGTCTTGAAGCGGTCATGCTGGATCGCATAGAACTGCTTGCTGATGGCACTGGAATGACGTTCCCTCACATCCCGAATACTCTGGAAGTAAGTGCTGTGTGCCTGGGCGCGTTCAGCCAGGCTCTTATTGAGCAAAGCTTTCATGCGATAACGGAACAGATTCTGTTCATATTTGATCTTGGCATCGCGGTAACGTTCCACGCATTCAATCTGGCGCAAGTACTCGGGATGTGTAGGGTTTGGACCGCTGAGCATTTCGATCTCGCGGTTGATCTTCGTGATTCGTTCGTCATAAATCCTGTCATCGGGTGAGCGTTTGGTAAAACATTTCAGGAACAAGGGGTTCTTACTTGTCGCGCAAAGCTGCAAACTCCTTTTCTAGTGTCGCTAGTGACTCCATCGCAGACATTTTCTTTGCGGCTAAACATATTGTTAGAGAGCTAGTTTCACACACGTAAGGGAACTGAGACTTACATTCTTCCTCCAGCTTTGCGGTCGTCTCAGCATCATTGGCTTCGTCACCGCGTTCTGCAGGCTCTTCATCTTCTCCAATATTTTCAACAGCAAGATCTTCTGCCGTAGCCTCATCACCGGCTTCGGTTTCTTCATCTGCGTCCACAGCACGTCTACCTCTCCGTTTGCCTTTCTTGCCTCGTTTGCCTTTAACTGGTGGGGCAGGAAGATCGGACTCGGGGACGTCGTCGACCGGCAACTCGTCGTCAATCGGAGCAATGGTATCTTCAATGGGTTCCGGTGAGAGAGGGGTATCGTCGTCCATTGGGTCGCTCAAGTCACTTTTGATTGAGCTTCGACGCTTCTTGACCGGCTCTTCGTCGCCGAGTTCGGTTCCGGTCTCATCACCGGCCTCGACGCGCTTGCGTTTCTTTCCGGCACTATCGGGAAGATCCAAGTCATCTAGGAGGTCTGGAATGTCATCGGTTAACCCATTGTTAGTCGGCGACCTGCGCGGTTTGCTTGGAGAGTCGTCTACAATCTGCTCTTCATCATCGACGTCGGCCAGAGTCGTCGATTGATGGAGCTTGCTAGGACTTGGACCGGCGCTACCAGCACTGAGAATGATGTCTCCGCGCTTACGGATATTGTAAGGGGAGTCCTCAATGCGCTCGGTCTCTGCCTCCGAGTCATTCTCGAGCTGCCTTTCTGGCTTTATCGAGTCCTCAAAGTCGGAGGGTTCATTGTCGGATACATCATCAATCTCACTCAAGCTACTTGATCGACCATCGTCCATAAGCGGGTCATCCAAGAAGGGATTTCGCTCGCCATTGGTCATGGTCGACTCTGGGCCCGTAGGACCAACAGAAGTCTGCTCTCTGCTCTCGGCTACCTCCATCTGAAATGATGGAAGAAATTCGAGAGGACAATTATGAGATCGAGATCAAGAGGAGGTGTGGGTGGAATAGGTATCTCGTGCCAAAAGTCGCTTTCGGCAGAGCGGAGGCTTGTGGGGGAAAAGAGGGCGGCAAGATCACCGATCACTGATCAGCCAGAAGGGTTTTGTGTTGAGGCTCTGGATAAATCACAGAATATATTAGCTCAATTGCCATGCTGGCTGGGTAAAAACTCGAGGGAATGGTGGGTGGGAGAGGAATGGGACGTGTAAAGTGGAAAAAGAAGGTCAGCGCCTCCAGAAGGCGGTGCGGAGATTGATCATCACCGGGACGCCCCCAGAGTCGGCATGCGTCGCTTGCAAGGATGCAGGAGAGCGCAACCCCTCGGAATGACCAGAGAAGCTCGTCGAGGGACTTTAAAGTATATATTGCAAAGAGCACAGCTTCGGAGAATATGTAGAATAACAAAAAAGGTGCAAGCAACGTACCGTCTCAACAATGCGCCGGGAGTAGCGTTGGTAATGAGTAGAAGCTGCTCGCGATCGAACAGTTTTTTCTCACTTCCACCGCGTTACAGGGGCACCTGTAGCAAAGTATAGCCAAATCCACGCGTCTCGCCAATGTATGGTTCCACCAGAAGCTGCTGGACTGCTGATGCGCCAGCACTAGGATGGCGAGGGGAGGTCGGCTAGGAAGTGAGGAGCACCACAAGCGAAGGTGAGCTGGATGAAGCCACGGTCGGCATGAATCGGTATATTATGGGTAAGGTATATGGCGATCACAGTCGTAAGGCCAGCGGGGAAGCAAATCCAGCGGGGAATAGGAAAGGAGGAAGCCCAAGATCGCTATGATGGGGTGCAGAGCAACAGAAGCGAGTGGGTTCTGCCACATCCCGAGGTCACCGCCTGCAAAAAACCTCCTAGATCACGTGGGCTGACGTCGCCGGAGACGGCTAATGAGTTACTGATAAGGATCAACTGGCCAAACATGTTGAATAAACATGCAAGTATATGTTGTGTGAAGATGGGGATGAAGAGAGATGGGAGAAGAGGGATTCGATCTGATATCTATTATAGTTTGATAAGCTTATTTTTGAGATTTGTCTTAAATCAGGTCGAGAATGGGTGCACTGATCCACGTAATTACTGCAGATAAGGTTATTTCATTTAGGTATGAGGCATTCACCGTGATTAAAATATTTCGATAACCCTGAGAATTCTGCCTTCTTCATATAGTCGTAAACTGACCAATATCCAAGATCTCATAGGATCATTTCCTCTCTGTTGATACTTGACCATTTAAATCACGTGATATCCAGCATTTGGTCGCGCCAAGCCCGATAAGGCCTCAAGAAAAAAAAAGTTCGGAGTTGTATGCGCAGTCAACGTCTCCACCCATTGAACATTTATCAAAGGACCAGGACTTTTCGAAGCCTCTAGATTCCTTTCACAATGGGCAAGAAGTCTAAATCCCAATCCAAGGGTGATACCCAGGCCCCTGCTGTCTCTGAGGGTCTTCCTTTCATTGCTACCAGCTCTCTGGACCCAACCTTGTCCTCCCTCTTTGACCAGAGTGTATGTCTTATAATATTTGATATCATTGATGGGGGTTTACTGACTTTTTTGATCTAGGCTGGACCCGTCAAAGCCCCCGCCGTTCAATATGTAAACGTTCCTTCCAAATCGAAAAAGGCAAAGGAGGATCAAGAAGAAGAAGAAGAAGAAGATGACGAGGTTCTTTCAGAGGCTGGTTCGGCCGAGTTAGAAGATGCAGAGATGGAGGATGCTTCTGAAGGAAGCGACGCTGAATCTGCTGAGGAGCCCGCCCCCGAGACCCAGAGCCGCAAGCGCAAGCGAGGTGCCGCTGGTGAAGAGGTGGAGGAGACATACATGCGTCGCATTGCTAAGGAAGAAGAGAAGGAGGAGGAGAAGCGCAAGGCCGAGCGTGCTAAGCGCCAAAAGTCGACCGGCGAGGAAGAAGCCAGCGGCGATTCATCTGAAGAGAAGGACTCCGAAGCCGAGGACAGTGACGAGGAAGACGATGCGCCCGTTCCTGTCCACGAGAGTGTGTCAGGCACCCAAAAAGCTACCGACGTCGAGAAGTCAAACCGTACAGTCTTCCTGGGCAATGTTTCCACCCAAGCCATCAAATCTAAGACCGCCAAGAAGACCCTTCTTCGTCACCTCGCCTCTTTCTGCTCTGGTCTGCCCGAATCATCTGGCCCACACAAGGTCGAGTCGATTCGATTCCGTTCCGTTCCCTTTGCTAGCGGTGGTGGCATTCCTAAGCGTGCCTCTTTTGCTCGTCGTGAGATTCTGGATGAGACTACTCCTAGTACCAACGCCTACGCCGTCTACACTACTGTCCAGGCTGCGCGCAAGGCCCCAGCTGCCCTGAACGGAACTATCGTTCTGGACCGTCACCTTCGTGTTGACAGCGTTGCTCACCCTGCTGCTATTGACAACAAGCGCTGTGTTTTTATCGGTAACCTGGACTTCGTTGACCAAGAAGGCCAAACAGAGGATGAGTCTGGAAAGAAGAAGAAGATCAGAGCCGCTGCCGATGTTGAGGAGGGTCTCTGGCGCACTTTCAACGAGAACACCGGAGATACTAAGGACAAGAAGTCCGTCAAGAAGAACGTCGAGTTTGTTCGTGTGATCCGTGACCAGTCCACCCGTGTTGGCAAGGGATTCGCTTATGTTCAATTCTACGATGGCAATGGTGTTGAGCAGGCTTTGTTGCTGAACGAGAAGAAGTTCCCGCCCATGTTGCCCCGCAAGTTGCGCGTCACCCGTGCTAGAAAGATGGCTAAGAAGCAAGAGAGTGGTGGAAAGGATTCAAAATTGGCCGAAGCCCAGAAGACACTGCAAGGTCGTGCTAGTAAGCTTCTTGGTCGTGCCGGTGCCCACAAGGTCAAGGAGGAAGGCAAGAATACCATTGCTGGAAACTCGTTTGTGTTTGAGGGTCACCGTGCTACTGAGAGTGGTGGCTCATCGTTAAAGCTTAAGGGGAAGAGCCGTGGCTCCAAGGGCAACAAGGCTAAGCGAAATGCCCGTAGCATCAAGCGAGCGGCAGCATACAAGGCTGCTGGTGGACACAGGCCGTGAATGTGAAAATAAGCTGAACTCATTTGTATTTATTATTGGCGTTAGACTGGGAAATATCATGCAGATATCTTATGATTTCCTTCCATGCTCTTATACGCACCTAGAGACATGAATAAACATAAGAACCTGACGTCATAGCTGAGACTTGTATGCCTGTTTATGAATCTCATAATCATTAAATAAATGCAATAATGTAATAGAGCGTAAACCCTAACAGGGGTAAATTCTTGTTTAGATTGTGGTCATCGGGTGTAAGTGTAACAAAGCCAGCTCTTGATGCCTCGAGGGCCGATAAGCAGATAATGCGGGGTGATAAGAGATAAGCCGCTGATGCATATGTACGTCAATATGTTCTGGTGGCAAGGAAGTTGTACAATGAACCTTCTAAGTACCAGTCATATTCAAGATTTGATTAAATGGACCAAGAAAGCATCCTAGACATGAAACAACAGTTGCAGCGGTGGTTGAAACTTGAGAATCGGGGTCAAGTTGCTGTCAACTCGGGTGGGGTCTTAACCTGACTAGGCTCCACTCAAATGATCCCTCCTTGATTCATTACTACTTTTCTAACTTCTTTTCGTTACCATTCCTCTCTCCTTTTTACTAAACATTTATTTCCCGGATGCACTCACCTCTGAGCTACATTCGATACCCACTATCTACTATGAGACGAGCCCCGTTCGGTAGACCAATGTCTTCCCGCATAAATCCCCGAAACGACCCTGCTGCAGACGAAAGCCCAAGCAGCGAGCCAGAAAATGAGCCACAGAATGAAGTATTCTTCCCAGAACTCTGGGATGTACTGAAAGTGCGATACTTATTACAGTGGAAGCTCCAAGAAGGATTCCCACCAGAGTTGATCGACGAGATTATCGACGAGGCTGAGTACTGGCCTTCAACAGAGAATCACATGGAGGGCAAAATCCCCAAATGGATTAGACAAGACCATGATCAAGTCATATTGAAAACCGTTCCACTTTGCTACGACCGGGAGGTTTGTTCTATCCTTCATCTGTAACGCACGTTAAAAACTCCCTGCTAACTGATATGCAGAGTATAGAGCAATCATCCTCCCCCAAACCGCTTCCGCACCGTGGTATCCATCCATGTCGCAAGATAATATTCAAAATCACTTCTCATGACCAAGGTGGCCGGGGAACTATAACAGATGAGGACAGATATAGAGGAACATGGACATGGTTCGACACTGAGGTTATCCACAAAGCACATACTCGAAACATGTACGCAGACGGCAAAGAACAAGTGTTACTGGAAAACGAGCTCGGGGATAAGCCCAGGAATTTTGGACCAGGCGATGAGGGACTTCTTCCGCGCGATAACAAGCTCCAAGTCAATGCGAGGCATTGCCGCACTGTTCAGAACCATACTATTGTATGGCATTACCGGGATTCTATTGGCCCTGAGTCACATGAAGCATACTATATCGAGCGCAAGGAGGGTCGAGGGCGATTGACGCTTGATGGACGCTATGTGAGGGAATTGGAGATCGGGGACTCGATTGCGTTGTGGGCGAAAGCAAGGTTTCCTGGTTGGGTTAATTATGCGTACAAGGCCAGCGTTCGTGTGTTTTGGGCTGTATAATAATTGAGAGGAAATGGATCATTGATTTGAGCATGAAACAGATTAGCTTAGTAGTCGATGAACATAGCATTTTTATTTGTAGATTAATGGTAAAGGTGTCTTGCTTCCCATCTTTTGTTCAATTTCTCCTATTTTCCCATTGTAGTCACATCGCCGTATCTTCATGACCTCCATTATCGTCAGATATTTGAATCATAAACATAACGAATAAAAGAATCAAACATCCAATCTTCCTCGATGGATGCCTAAGCGCTTCTTTTCTTCCTTCAAGGCTTGATAACTCAAGTGTACCAGATCTTAACCATCTACAACAAGATACCAACCCCCAAAACACCAAGTAAAGCAAAAGCCCCAGCCGGTCTTAATCCCACAGCTCCACTAGAATTACCCGTCGAAGAAGTTGAAGTACTCTCCGACCCAGATCCAGATCCAGAGCCTGAGTCAGAGTCAGAATCAGAGTCAGAGCTAGACCCCACCGATGTAGCCGTAGCCGTAGCAGTATACTCACTTTGACTCACAACAGCCTTCTCATCATACCCAGTAGCCGTAACAGTCCACGTAGTCGAAGCCTGAGACCAAGACATCACAGTCCCACTTGGCGGGATACTAACCGTTCCACCAACATTAGCTAGCGAGGATGTCCCATTCGACGGGAAGTTACCCGGTTTGTAGAACTTGTCTGAAGGATCGGTGAATCCGACATTTTGGCAGTTTGTTGAGCCTAGTGTACTGTCACAGGTATTCCAGGTGAAATCTGTAACTGACGTATAGAGATTTGGATAATCGGATGTGAAGAAGACGGTCCAAAGATCGGCGCCTGCTTGTATGGGGATTGTATCGGGACAGACTTCCCAGGCACTGTAGTAAAACTCGGATTAAATGCGGTTTCTCAAATTTTTGGTGATGTGTGACTTGGAATGTTTTCATTGGGAAGGTCAACTCACGCTGAGATACTAGCACTTGCTCCACAGCATGCACATCCTATAGCCGTAGTCGCGATATCGGCAACATTCTTGCCTATACTAGATAAATCGCCTAAAGCACTTGTCACAGTGTTGACTGTCTCATTGGTGATGTCCGAAATACAAGAGACCTGTTCTTTGCGTGCTGCGAGTGTGTTTTGAAGCACTTTGCCTAGAGCACAAGAACAACGTCCAGCCGCATCCTCTGGTGCAGGCCAGAAGGGGATTGGCTCGGCAGCATTGGGACATATTGTGAAGTATTGTTGGATGAAGAGTTGGTATTCGCATGAATAGACCTGAAGTGTAGAGATTGAATTAACTTGGGACCAATTCTCGACTTCCAAGGTTTAATCGCATTTTTCCATATCTGCCAATCTTTCTTATTCCTTCGGACAACTGATATACATACCTGATTCCAGCACGAATGTGCCATGCAATTAATATACTCTTGATGGGCGGTACAACCACAGTCCACACTGCAATCCCCATTACCCTTGCACCCACTTAAACAGGAGCTCCACTTATCGGCGACATCGATGTTGCAAGACGAGTAAACAGACGAAGCTGCACATGCACTAGCTGTGATATTGGTCTGTGCGTACGCCTGCGGGAATCCGACGAACAGTGTAGTGATAACCGCGAGAGTAATGATCGACGACATGGTCATTTGTTCAGGTTTGATCGTGCTGGTTCGAAGAAAAAGCAATTAAGTTGAGTTAGTAACGGGTCAAAAGGGCTGTATTGATCCAGCCCTGAAGAAGTTGGGACCCAGTTGAGTGATTTTGATTGTCTACGAGAGCACTGGGGTTTGAAATTTCATTGTTGATGTGGAATTTTCTGGGGGTATGAACAGGAAATTATATAGAGGTCCTTCTAAGAAGTGACCGAATTGAATAGGTGAGCAATTGGACACTGGATCCATGGCTATGCATCGCGGAGTTGCCCATGCATCCTGCCGGACGGAATCACATTACGGGCTGGGCCGAGCTGTCATCAGTGGTACTGCACATCTGCAAGTCGTTGCACATGCAGGAGGATTTGAATAAATCGATGCGCTTGAAACCATTTCCAGCCGCTGACGCCAATCAGGGGCTCTGCTTCATCTCATTTGCATCATGATATTTCATATTTTATATGGGATGTGTTAATTTTCTGGGTCTTTTCAATTGACTCAACTGAGATCGAATTGGTATGTATCACTTTTTGGTTTGAATTGAGCTGAATCTGTTTGTTTTTCCATCGTGCCTGCAAGATGATCCCTTGCTGCTGTCATGAGGCGGGGTTTCAGAGCTACGTAATGGAGTGAGCCTTGCATGGGGAATCGAATCCTGGATAGAAGGGGATAGTAAGCTAGAATATGCCTCATCTGACGAGGCTCGAGTTTGGCTTCGTCACGGGTATAGCCTGGACATGCCTTGCAGCACGTGTGCCTGAGCTTATCCCTTGTTTAAGTGTAAGTGTGGGTATGATCACTGCAGTCTGATCTTTTGACAGATTCAGATACAGGTTCAAGATGATTAGGCGGCATAGACCAATCTGACCAAACGCACATTTCATGTACACTGCCAATCCAGAGTAATGCTCATTCTGTCAGATCTAGTGCTGGACGAGCCTAGTCGGAGCTGGAATGCCGTGAAACATCTGGGCAACTCATGGAAGCAGGGTTTTATGAATATTGAAAATTGATCGTGGCGGGCCGTCACTAGCACGAGGGAATTTGCAGTCAGATTTGGTTCTGTACGTGAGCTCAAGCTCTGAACCTTGGAAGATCTCCACCAGGGGCAGGCTACAGGGCTCCTGCATGGATGACAAATATAGGATCACGAGACAATATCAGCCCTGGATGGTCTTGAATTCCATTCCATATCACTGAATATTCGAAGTATTATGAATATTATGAAGATGGAAATATCCTACTCCGTCGAACCAAAGAGTCATGTGGACATCGCAAAGATAAGACCCATTACTAGCGTATAACAGAATCTCACACATCTCATATCAGAGTCCAAGCACCAGTGGAGAACATCCACAAGTGGTAATTTCCCCTGCCACTATCGAAATTAAACCGTTGTCTCCACTGTAACCCCCCACTAGGGTCAAGGGCTGATCCTCATTATTCTCCACGAGGTCCAAGTACCAAGGCTGCCCGTAAATGTCGGTCAATCGCCTTTTGTTTGTTTCTCCTTGCGCGTTGTTTCGCGTTTGCGGTTATGATCAAGGCTGGTTTGTTTCCAGTTCTGTTTTGGATGGATTCCATATTGGAAATATTCGTATATCTCGTTTATCAAATCCAAGCTTTCGGTAGTCAACGAGGACGATCTTATTATTTACCGATCCTCGCATGCTGAAGATGGCCCACTATGCCGATCAACTGACGCAGGCACGAGGGAGTTGAAACTAGGTTCTGTGTTATGATTCATGAACAGGTTTACAAAATGAAAAAAGACTTCAAGTTGAAATTAGTGTATATGATTTTCAAATACATTATACATAATATAATCGTTAAGAGATAATCGCACAGGGAAAGGAACCCAAAAATGAAGTGGATATCAAAGAAGAAAAAATAAAACGATGCTGAATGGACCAACGGTTGACCGAACAGTGTTGATACAAGAGACAGACAAGATCGGGAACACTCGACATCAAAGAAGAAAAAATATCACATATAGCTGTACAAAACCAAGATCATCAATCAATCCTCCAATGCTTTACAGAAGCATGGCAGCACCGGCAGCGACGGCAAACAGACCACCGGAGACACGGGTGACCACACCGGCGTTAGCGGTGGGGACGGAAGTCTCCGAAGCGGTAGAGCTAGCGCTGGAGGAAGAAGTGCTGGAGGAGGTTGAGGTAGCAGTGCTAGAGGCCTTGGTGGAAGAAGCAGAGGTGCTAGTCTTGGTGCTCAGGGTAGTAGAGCTGCTGGAGGAGCTGGTAGAGGTGCTAGAAGCAGTGGTGGAGCTAGACGACGAAGTAGAGGTCGAGGTGGAAGTAGTCGAGGTCGAAGTCGAGGTAGAAGAGCTCGAGGTGCTGGTAGCAGTAGCCGAGGCAGACTCGGTAGCACCTACAACAGTGAAGTAGGGCAGGAAGTTGTAGTCATCGGTGTCGCTGGTGTCCAGGATCTCAATGGTGTATTCGCGATCCTCGACCAGATCGGTAGGAACATCCCAAGTGTACGAGCCAGAGTTATCATAGTCGGCTATAGTTGGTCAGTATTTGCGGGTCTCTTCGACGCGTGTTATGGGAAGTACATACAAACAATGGCTTCACCAGTCTCGGGGGTGGTGACGGTATCCCACTGCAGACGCAGTTCAATAGTACCACTGGTGGTAGGGTCCCAGGTCAGAGTAGTGGGAGAACCAGCAGTGAAGACATAACCACCCTCAGGGTTATCGAAAGGGTTGGCAGTATCATCGGCAGCGGCGAGAGCCGAGAAAACAACAGCAGCGAAGACAGCGGCACGCATTGTGTAATGTGTAATGTGATTAATGGAATAAAAAAGTATAAAAAATATAAAGAGGGATTTTCACGATCGTATATTATCCACGAGAGAACAAAAAGAGTGTATACGCAGAAAAAGGAGGAGAAAAAGAGGTCGACAGCAGGCTTAATATGTCAGGAAGTGGCCGGATAACGGATTTTGCACCAATTTCAGGGTCAAGTAAATAGCGCGATGACAACAATCCTGCACAGCAATTGATTGGTGGTGAATCTTTCCAAACCTTGGAAAAGAAGTAACCTTGGGAACAAATTTAGTGGAAAATAGTGGAAAATTACTGCTACTGCAGTCCACTGGAGTGTATTTGACGCCAATGGATTTAATTACTCGGATGGATCAACGCCACGAGCTGGGGATTGGTCCCTTGGCAATGACTCTCACCATTCATCTCCCTCGCTTCCAGTACCTTAAATGACCTGCTCCACTTTCTCGGTTAGCTCAAGGGACTAATCCTCAATACGGATGTTGTTCGGAGGTCATAGGGTCCTTTTGGGTCCCTTTTGGTCTTCTCTGCCCCGAGATTCAGTCAGATTCCATGGGCTGTGCGATGGATCTGTTCGCCCTCGTTTTATTTTAAGATCATGATCCGATTTATCCATAGTGAAAGGCAAACAGATGCAAATGTCTCAACTCATTTTTACGTATTACTAGTAGTATAGAATTACAGACGACTCGGGCTAAATAACTCAGTATGGACTAACATCACCGAGCCCCAGGAAATGAGGATGTGCAGTGTCTTCCACGCGAAGCTCGGATTTGCAACCCGACCCGACCATTCCTGAATCCTGGTGTCTGCTTAATTCCAATGGGACGAGTGGGTATTATAAAAAAAAAGTGGAATTTTTAAAAGAATTAATACACAAAGAATAGGTTCGTGTCAGTTCGTGATCCTAATGATCTTCAGTGGGGCAACCGTTCATGTTCATGTTAGTATTTGAGGTCGCTTCGAGGAGACCATTTTGGCCCAACCAGGAGATGACCTCCATGGCTCGCTTATCCTCTTCAGCTTTTTGTTGTTCAAGCAACTAGAAAAAATATTAGTAAAAGATATTCAAATGTGATACCCACCATAGATAAACGTAGGTAGCAATAAATGATTCAGGGATAAACTCACTGCTTGGAATAGTCCCTTGCGCCCCTTCTTCTCTTTGGGCTCAACGACCTTCTTGGGTCTCTCAGTCGCCTCATGAGAAAATTTACATTTCTCGCCTCGATTGCACTGCCCAGTACGTGCAAAGTGACGGCACACGGCCTTCTTCCCTTCTCGAGGTGGCGGGGCCACTCGCTCCGGTCCCTCGCGCCGGGAACTGGCTACCTCCGGCGCAGAGTCATCATCATCGGACTCCGACTCGCTTTCAGACCCACTAGATGAGGTCCAGTCACTACTATCTCCATTGACATCCATCACATTCACATCCATCGCACTGTCCCCGTCAGCCCCCACAGTCAGATCACCCAGGTGAGAAGTAGTGGCCGAGATGGACGCTTGGTCCCTCGGCGTTTCCGTGGGTTCAACCTTGACTTTAACGGGATCCACCTCATTTAATGAGGCTGAAAGTCCCGGTTCGTTCGAGGGATCCGTAGATGGAGTTGGCGACTCTTGCTTTAAACCTTGTACTTGTTTCTGCAGCTGTTCAACCTTCAAACGAGCGGCCTCGGCTTCAGCCTCAGCTTTAGCCAGAGTGCGACGAATCTTATCCGCTTTGCGCTGGGCTTTTTTGGCGGCGTCCAGAGCTGTATCTCCATGTACTGAGGCGTCGTTCTTGTGCTTAGTAGCAGACTCAGTCTTAATCCGTTCCCTTTCCTTTTCCCTTTCTTGCTCTTTCTCCAAGCGGGCAGCATCTCGTGCGGCTTTGGCCTCTTCTGCCGCCTTTTTCTTCTCCTCTATGCGAGCTTGAGTGGGGAACTTCTTCTTGCGCTCTGCGATCCAGGCAGCGATATCAGCCGCAGATTGTAGAGTCGAGGTACGTCCCTTGTAACTAATTTGCAATGGCCCGCTATCGGGTGCCAGTTTGGCCTCCTCGTCCACATCTTCCTCTTCCTCACTGGATTCATGATCTTCAGTCTTGGGAGTTAGTCCGAGCTGGTTGTGCTTTCTCTTGCGCTTCTTCGGCTTGCGAGTAGCATCAGCTGCAGGAGGTGGTTTGCAAGGTAGAGGATTTCCGAAACTTGGGACTGCAGGCGCGGCTGGAACTTTCGGAGCAGAGGCTGGTTTGTTGAACGCAGAGGCATGGTCTCTTTTATTAGGGTATCGTGGTTTAGATCCATGATTTCCATGGGGGTGGGATCCCCGTCCGCGTCCAGATCCAGATCCATGTCCGTGTGGGTGTCCGTGACCATGACCATATCCAGATGATGGACCGCTATAAGAAGAGTGCGTATCGTTGCCCCAGTGCATGTTATTCATCATAGCAGGGGTATTTGGTGGAGAGCCATGTTGAGGAGGAGGGACCGGTGGTGGATATGTAGGTGCAGATTGTGAAGGGTATTGAGGATGAGCGAGGTTGGCTGGGCCATTATACGCTGCAAGTGGTTGATATGGTGCCGAACCAGCGGGCGGAGAGTAAGCGTGAGGAGGAGGGTATGCAGGAGGATTCGGAGTCGGTTGGTAGGTGGATTGCGCATGAGGATATGGCGAGGGATTCATGTATGGCGCAGAGGGCATGGGTTGAGCTGGATAGGCAAAATTTCCGGTTGTAGAGCTGTAGCCCCCGACGTTAGGATACGACGATCGAGTAGTATCCGCTGGAAAGTGGCCACCACGACCACGCGCGCCATAGCCTCGACCTCGACCTCGACCACCTCCAGCTCCGCGGCCATTCCAGTGCCCATTTCCATGCGCAGAGGGGTAGGCGTGTTGCTGGGCCACAGGCGGAGGAGGTGGAGGAGGAGGAAAAGAAAAGCCCTGGGAGCTCATGGTGAATATATCATCACAAAGGTCCCAGGCAGGACTTGAGGATCATGACAAACTTCATAAATAAAGCAAAATAAAATAGTAAACAAAAAATTGTAATTTGAAGTTTTTCGAGCTTAACTTCTGACAGCGCAGATCACGTGGTTGCCGTATCCGCAATCGTGATTGGAGAGAAACCCGCAGGCTTTTTGATTCACTGAAAAGAAATTGAATAATCGTGACAGCGACATAGATCTATGGCATTTGGACCATGAAAACGATTTTTCTCTTATAACACATCTCCCTGTTTCCTCATCATTCACAGAATTCGCCAATATGTTCATCTTGGTATGTCATGGCGAGATTTTGCTAAAATTGATATCTGCTGACTGACTACTGCAGACTACTATCTCTGATTTGATCCAGATTGCGCCTCAGGACTTTTCAAAGTTCAGTGCAGTGGCCATCGAGGATAATATTAATGAGAAATACGCCAATAAAGTGAGTCATCAGCAAGAACTGGATGCCATTTGCAGTCTCGTATCTGACACCTGATAGGTAATTCAAAAAATTGGCTTGTGCATCAGTTTCTATGATCTACTTGAATCCTCCGATGGCCTTATCGGTCATGGAACTGGTCTCGTCAATGTGAACGGTCAGTTTTGTCCCAGTGCTTAAGATGCGAGCTTCACTAATATCCTACTAGTCAAGTTCCGAATGATCGTCTTTCGGCCATTCAAGGGTGAGATCATGCTAGGCAAGATCGCTAGTGGCACTGAACATGGCATTAAGAGTAGGTTTTCTCCACAAGCGATCTGGATATTTGCATGCTAACTCAGCCTAGTTGGAGTGGAGTTTTTCAACGACATCCTGATTCCTCCTGAGCTTCTTCTCCCTGGTGCCAAATTGTGAGTTCTTATCGACTGGGTCGCAAGAAACCATATACTAATTAGAATACAGTGATTTCCAGGATCAAGTATGGACTTGGGACAATGACGACGGCACCACTCTGTACTTTGATGTGGGTGAAGTTGTGCGCTTCCGTGTGGAGACAGAAGAATGGCATGACCAGATCCCCAACGGGCCTGACAGTGAGACCACTGTCGTTGAACGAAAAGCCCCCTACTCGATTATTGTAGGTCCCTCTTCTAAGATTCTCATGAGATCTGCGGCTAATAAATCTTACAGGGATCGATGCAAATGGGTGGTCTTGGCCCTATCACTTGGTGGTAGTTGTGGTTGCGCCAGACTGTGGGGAGCGTTCTTCATTTCTTATATTCAGATCAGATACCCGTGCCGATCGGTACATAGACCAATTAAAAGTTCCAAAGTTGAATATTTTCAAAACTTGTATCTCTTAGTGTATGATTTTAGTATTCTATACTGTAGCAGATATTGAATTGTGGGGTACTGCTGCTCTTGTCGATCATATACGGAGTATCTTGGCTACAAGATACTAGCTACCAGTAAGTTCATAGTAAAATCTTAATACATAGCTTCAGGTTAGACTGTTTTTTTTTTTTTTTTTTTTTTTTTTTTTTTCATAATTTTTCTAATTTTACAACCAGATTAAACAATAAATTATTTAATGATTTAATCTACTATGGGATTGTGTTGGATTTCCAATCTTCATATCTACTGTAATCCGGAGTCCGTGCCTTGCCCGGAGTATTGATCTTTTTTCCCGAGTTCCTGCCAGTTGACGGGTCACCTCATTCGGTGCTTGCCGCTTTAATGAGTGAAGCAGTGGTGGTCACGTGCCCAGGTGGGTGCCCACCTGGGCAGGTGTGATCCATCGCTGACTCATCTCATTGAGGCATCCATCTACGCCCGCGGTATTTGGCACCTGGGCAGTCACCACAATTAACCAAGGAAGGTAATATCTGTTCTCCACAACATTAATCATTTTTCTATCTACAAGGCGATGTTCTCCAAAAAAAAACTCGGAAACTTTTGACGTGGCTGCGGAATGATTTGTAAGACGAAAACTTTTCAATGTTAGGGCTCGGGAACTTGGAGATCTCCAATCTCCAATGTATATCTCCAACTTGAACTGGCCAGGTGACTACAAATCCAAACTTGAATCAGTGAAAATGAAACCATGTCCAGATGTCCGGTCCGGGGTAAAGGCTCAATGAATTTGAGTGCCGTCAAATGTTGTATCTACATACTAGTAGTATGTCTCCCAAGGTTACTATGTCGGGACAAAGAATATTGATGTATGTAGAAGAAAATTACTTGAAACTTAAAGTCAACTTGAACTGGTCTTCAACATTATTTGCTTCAACTCCGAACTGCATCCATCCATTATAACATTTGAATTATTTCTCACGCGGTCATTGTTCTCAGACTAGAAAACTAATGCGCGGACTTCGATGCTTTCCCTCGGCTTTGCCTGTGGAGTAGAACGAGGGTCACGGAATGCTGCATGAGGGGTACGCTGCGCAACTCCTTCCTTATTATCGAAGCATTTCAGAAGTATTCGCTCATCATTGCCAACTAGAGACCAATATAGCCATTTATGACTTTCCCTGTGCTTGAGACCCATAGTAGCACCCGTGAAATCTGGGTATCGACGTTCGATCTCTATTAGATCACTGGAGGCCACAGAGGCTGCAGTCGCGAAGGCAAGCGGCATCGTTTCCACCTTTCCATTCAACGGCTTCCACACGTTGACTATTCTGTAGCGTCCTTTTAGTAACGCCTGTGCTTCTTCAGGATCGGGAATAGACTGGAGAAGACGCTGCTCAGCGGCGTTTGGTGACTGGTCCACGTGAACGAAGTCCACAGGCTGACGATTGGCAGTGGGATTATGTTTTCGGATGGTGTAGTCGAAGATAACCACCTTGCTCACGTCTGGAACAATACGCAAGAGTAGCTCCTCTACCTCTGGGAAGTACGTTGCTCGTATGTCTTTGTCGGACTCGAAAGTTTCATATGTGGCCGCCGATGAGATACCGCCGAGAACTTGGAATCCGTCGGTGTCCAAGGAATAGCTCATTTCGGAGCCTCGGATGTCATTGAGAGTAACATGGTGCGATACTTCTGAAAAGTTTCTTTTCGGATGATCTAATGGTGGTTCTTCCACGTAGACAAATGGACGAGAGCCATCAGGCGGGGGCTCGAGAAAAGTCAGTTTGGCTTGAACAATGCCCTGCATACTCTGAATATACTCAGACATTATGATTTTGATTGATAAACAGAGGAAATTGAAACAAAATACGAGTTATGTTTTGCAAAGTGTAGGATATAAGATGCCGAGCGGGGATTAATGGAATTTGGAGGCGGAATAGTTGGAGGGGACGTGACAGTTGGAGATACTAATGAGATGATTGTGGGGAGAAGCTTCTGAGGGGTGGCATGAGGAGAGAGGGAGAGAAGAAAGCCATCAAGACATGTGCCATCTACAGGCAGGCAGGCCTCAGACCACCCATGTCGGTTGTTTATATATTCAAAATACCGTATTTGACAGCAAATACCGTGTGGACTACAGTACAAACATACTTTGAATATTTCAGGGCCTTTGCTTGGTAGTTGGATCAAATACCGTATTTGCTCAAATACTGTAGGACTACCGTCGCTGCCCAGGTGGGATGGTATGATTTCAAACATGCAAGCGGCCGACGTTAATTAGAGACCAGAGGGCGAGGAGCAGCGAAAAGAAACTCAAACCTGGTCCACGCGTAAGATTAGAAATATTGCCTCAAGCAGTAGAAGTTAGGCAATGTTACTATTAGTAGTGCTCTTTCTTATATACTATACTATTGAAATTGATTCCACTGGACGACTGAAAAGAGTGGCAATCCATCCAAATTGTAAGCGCTAGGCTACCGCGACAACTTGAATAGAAATACTGTGTAAGTTTTGTTTTCGATTTTTTTTGTCTGGATAAAAAGCAAATATCTAGAGAATAATTATAATAAAAGGATTCATGAGGCAAAGTTGATTCTTTTAAAGAAACTTGAATATTGGCGTTAACATTTGACTTCAAATGTTTGATCTCAGGCTTGCATTTGACGTAATGATTTAAGTGATAGACATAGTAATAATAAGAACTGAATTCCCATAATAGTAACCCCTTTTGCTAAAATACCATTACTCCTCCAAAATTCACCTGTACCTAGCCCGCGGGCAATCCCAATTTTGTTAAACGCCGATACCAAAGAAAAAGGCCTGTCGAACTTTAAGCCAATGAATGTTGTGTTTGAAGGGCTCCTCATCGAACGGCTTCACCCATGCAGACCAGAAAGATTCTCGCTCTTGATGATTCCTAAACTCAATCCCATGAACGCTGTGACAGCAAGCACAATCAGGGCTACAATGGCCTATTCCCAATCCTTCCTGTTTGTAATTCCGAGACCGTCTTTCACAACATCCACACCCTCGGGCACAACAACCACCCTTTCTAGCACACTCTTGTATAAGGCCTCTATTCAAGTACCAAGTCGGCTTCTGTCGTAGGGATAAATATGACCTTTTGATTGGGCCGTCGGGTAGCTCTGTAATAGAAGCGGAAAGACAATTTGCACATTTGGCGAAGCGGAGGGAGATCTGGCGTATAGCTTCATCCACGGTATCAATATCTCGCTGATTATTTTGCCCTTTCTGTCTTTGTAGAATGTTTCGATAGATAATCAGGTGTTCTTTCCATTGAGTACAGGACCGAAGGATAAGATCGTAGAACCAGATTTTAAAAAGAGATCTTTCCAGGCCTTCTCGGAACCAGAATCGTCCATAATGACGGAAGAAATACTTGTCACTATAAAACCTGAACCATTGAGTGCGGTGAAAATCGTCCACCTTTAGGAATG
Organism: Penicillium herquei; assembly: GCA_039634405.1. Classification (NCBI taxonomy): domain Eukaryota; kingdom Fungi; phylum Ascomycota; class Eurotiomycetes; order Eurotiales; family Aspergillaceae; genus Penicillium; species Penicillium herquei. The sequence goes on along the minus strand of CP098387.1, from coordinate 95,059 downwards.
TGACTTCAAGTTCCTTGAAAATAGGAAGGACTAGGTGGTAGAACATCTTGACTAGTGAAAATACTGGTCAAGAGAAAATAGGTTGACACGGGGCGCGCGAGCAAGATATGTGCCGTTAGTACACTTGGTACTTCGAGTGCTTTAAACGATATGCAAGGCAAATATTCAAGTTCAAGTTGGAGAGATTAAGAAAATGAGCGAGTTTAAATGTTGGAGCTATATGCTAGTAGTGCCGTGCTTGGAGCGGATGCGGACATCTGGAAGTAGTCATCACTACCTAGAATAGGGAAAGATCAAAGAATAACCTTGGGAACCAAGAACCAAACCATGCCTATTTTAGTATATTCTACTATCAACCTTGGGAATGATAGTGGAAGATGACATCTGGAGATTCGATAAGGTCCGAGTCAGGCCTTACACCCAGAATTTACATATCACAACTGGGACTACACCTGTACCAGTACAAACATTTTGAAGATGAGAAGAAACGTAGCTTGGAAATATTTCAAATGTTGACCTGGATTTTTCACTTTAAAGTATTCGAAAATTCTTCAGTTTTAACTCTCTGTACACTCGTGTCAGCAACATCTAATATATATAGGTTATTATTAGCCTACGGCGCCTATAGCAACTAGTGACTATAAGGAATTTCGCTACTACAGAACTACACCTCGTCAGTATAAAATTTATACGTAAAGAAATTCAAGTATATAATTTCCCAAAGGAAAAGTCAATTCCTCAGGAGCCGGCCTCTTATCAGACAGGGAGGGGTATAAACAAACCAAAAGAAAAAAAGGAAAAAAAGGAAAAAAGGGGTAAAAAGGGAAAAAAGGGGAAAAAGGAAAAAAAGAGAAAAAAAAGGGAAAAAAAAGAAAAACAGAGAAAAAAAAAGGAAAAAAAAAAGCCTAAGAACCCACTGCCTCCCTATTAATCTAGCTCCACAACTTGAACATACCATCTGCTAACTTTGTCAATAATGTAGTCTCGTGGTTAGACTGCGGATTGACTGTTTGCTGAAGAGGTTGGGCATTCGTACCCCGAGGAAATGAAACTAGTCATATTTGGCAAGAATTGTCACAATTCTGGCTGGCGGGGACAATCAAGGTCCGAGCGAATTCGGCACGATCAGTATTTGGCATCAACGGTATTTCAGCTGTCGCCTCGTGCACAGGAATCGAGGTCATAATATCACTTGCAGGAGGGGTTCGAGATCCATCTCAGTATGAGAGGTAGAAGGAACACGCAATATAGCCGAAAAATCAATAGACGTAGAAGAGAGCCATTGAGGCAAGGTAAAATCTCTCCAGAATCTAGAGAAGATTCCAGGAGTTTCAGCTAATATCGGCCGTTCACTTGATTCAAATACCGTATTTGCTCAAATACTGTAGGACTACCGTCGGAGGTAGGGTATTTCCAACATATAGAAAGCCGGCATGGACTACGAGGGGCAAACTTCGCTACTGGTCCGATACATGCTCTTTCATAGCTGGCACCTGCACTCGTATAGCACGTTATTTTTTCAGAACAGATCCCATCATCTTGATTTACCTAGGGCCTGGGACTTTATTCGATTCAACTGGAAATGATCAAAAATTTGTCTTATACTTGTCTTATATTTGCCAGCTCGCTACCATGTTGTATAACCGTGACATTTCACTGCTATGTCAGGACTATTGTTAATAAATTGAAGGATGTTGATTTTTGTCAACCCATTCGAAATCACTCAGATATTCAAAATCACTCAGATGGTGTCTGTAATAACAATTTTGCCAAAGTGTGACTGACTCCAAAGAAGTTTATAGGCATCTTTGAGATCAGTCAAAGCAAATAGCCGATCATCAATAACAGGTTTAATATCGTGCTCAACGATAGCACGAGACATTTCTTCGAATTGCTCACGATTACCCACCTCAATGCCACGAACAGTGCAGGCTCGAAGTAGAGGCTCCAAAAATGTCAATCCGGATTCATCTTTGCCTTGGCCCGTCAAAAACCCAATGATATCGATTTCACCGCCACGAGCAACACAGTGGAATGAATTCTCAATAGTTTGCTGACCACCAACCTCAATGACACGATGACATCCCAATTTACCAGGAGAGAGGTCTTTGGCAAGTAAGCCCCAGTCAGGGTGAGTCTTGTAGTTGATGACATGATGGACACCCATTTGACGCAGACGAGCTTCTTTTTCCTCGGTCGAAGTCGTAGCTATCACGATGGCACCTGCAGCCAATGCGAACAAGATAGCAAATAATGAAACACCGCCTGTACCCTGCACCAGCACGCATTCGCCTTTTTCTAATCGCCTTATTCCATGTAGAGCGTTCCACGCAGTGAGCGCCGAACAGGGGAGTGTTGCAGCTTCCTCGAATCGCAGATTGGATGGCATCGCAATCACATGGCTTTGATTGAAAACGGCCATTTCCCGAAACGTGCCAGACTCGGAGGCATTCGACTCGGGTCCAGGGGAGAACGCCATTTGTTCGTAGGACGGCCCGGGGCCACTGAGGAAATTGGGATAATATAACGGTATCACATTGTCATGGACCTTGAATTGATCTACCTGCGAGCCAACTGCGATCACTGTTCCTGCACCGTCGGTGCCAGGGGTCAGAATTTCACTATTGTCTTTCAACCAAGGGAATGATCCATTGGCGACTAGAGCATGTTAGGTCGCCTGAAGATCTGGGGACTGCGATCGGAAAGATTTGATAGGGAACGTACTGCTAACATCGGGATAGTTGAGTGACCAAGCATGGAATTCGACTAGAATATCAGTCGGTCCTAGCTCCGGCAGAGGTAACTCAGTAGACCATTTCAGTGCTGAGCTACCATCATCAGCACCAGTGCCGTGCAATTGCCATCCTGAGGTTTGTGATGGAGAGTCAAAAGTCATGCTTAACAAAAGAATGAATAGACGATGTACTGCGTCAATTAGAGGTAGTGATGTAAACACACAAAGGTGCCTATGATTGTATATTCAAAGAAGAGAGTTCCCGAATGATGAGACGGGGGGATTTCAGGCCGAAAGCTACAAATTTGGAGGTCGTTGGTCTTCAAGTTCAAATCCCCAACTTATAACATTCAAATGTTGGGGATTGGAGACTCCGACTCTCCAACTCCGCGGTCCCGTGCCTACTCCTCGTAGAATGGTGTATATAGCTGGGGCTGGGTAGGCACATGTGCAGCTCAATTACATAGTTTTTGAGAATTTGTGAGACTGCTTGAAGATGGGTAGCCAGGCATCTCCAGATGTCAAAACCAGGCTTTTACTAGATCCAGTGCACGCAGCATATGAGCATTATAAAATTTCTATGATTGCCATTTGTCTTTTTGTTTTGAATGACCAGATTTCGCGTCTGGATGGTGTTGTAATGTGCTTTCTCATCTCACCACTGGCAGCGACTCCATTTGATTGAGTGCTGGGCTTATGAGATCTGCATATCTGTCGAGGCTGTGACCGACAATACTCATTATGGGCCAGGGACTATTGCAATGCTTAAACATCTGCGCCCATACCTTGACCACTGCGTGAGCCAATTTTCGGGTCGCTGTCTGGAAATTGGTTAAATCAAGGCTGGCTACCTCCAGGCCTAAAGAGATAGTCTCATCGTGAGAGAGGAGAGCTTCACGCACAACTCGACTGATCCATCGGATTACTCTTTGTTCAAGTACTTGAAATTTTGGTCAGCAAGCTATACTCATTCTTGAATGAGAATCGGATTTTCCGACATACGTGATAGTGGGACTGATAAATGCGACGAGGAGATGGCGATTAGCCATTTGCCTAAGAATGCAGCGCACTCTAGATCGCATAAAGCGTGGTATACACTCCACGAGAATGATTTGCAATGCGAAAGGTATGATATTCCAAGTTGAACAGGGATATTAAGCGCGTGCACTGAATGAAGAAGAGCATAGATCAGATGAGCGCCGCGTTGGGGAGGAGGGGCTTCGTGCAATGTAGCGGCGATGGTGCTTGGATCACAGCTTTGGAGATCTCGCCATTGTGCGAAATTGCAATGTAAGCGAATATGCGCAGCACCAAGAAGAGCAGTAGATGTAAAAGAAAGTGATCCATATGGATTATGCAAGTCCAGTGTAGACTCGGGAGACATTCGCCAAGTATGTCGCCATCGATTCAAAGCTTGTTCAAATTCTGCAATATCACGAGAGGCGAGGCTGTGCCTATGAGGGTCTTGAGACAGTTGCTGCATTAGATAAATTCTTTGCAGTATACTGTGTATTAAAATATAGTTTCCCATAGGAGAGACGTCGGGTCTAGGATCCAGGTCATCGTCTATGGCCAGATGAGAGCCATGAACTGACTTGAACATAGCTGGGATCGGCGACCGTGGCCTAGATGCTATCCATTCGGCCTGATTCCGAGCGACCCACTCCTTGCAAGATGATGGGAGATATAGATTTAGCTCACGGCTTAAAAGTAATGGCGGTGTGTCGAACGCGAAGCTGTGTAAGTTAAGCAAGCAGTAGGCATAAAACTTGGTTCGTCGGTCTGTTTCATTGCGCGACCATATGAGCCAATTTTCCTCGGGTGCATCTGATGCCTCATGCAGACCGACTTCGCGGACGCAGCGCGAAATAAGGCCTTGGAATTCAAAGGCCTCCTGTACCAGTGTAGCCTCCTTTTGCCATGACGCATAGATAGTCAGCAGAATTAATGCCCGAACGCGATGCATCCATTCAAAAGTTGAAAAGCTTCTCTTAGATATGTCAATGTCACATGGTAATGGATTCTTCGGGCAGAAGAAGTCCCCTCGACGTAAGCGCTCCAAAATAATAGATCGACTAGACTGGTAAAGATGACGCGCTGTCGTTGTTTCGTAGCGGTACTGCGCCCCAATGCAAAGAATAGCCAAGTAAAGTTCCGGGGAATGCTCGAATGACAAGTGACGCAAAGTAGGGACATGAATAAAGGGGTGGTGGTTGCTGAAGCCATCCACATAGCCGCTGAGGTAACGAGCAATGGACAATCGCGAAGGAAGGTGAAAATCCGAGAGGATATGCAGAAACGGATTCAACGCCTCAAGAAAGCCGGCTCTATGAGATGCTGGGAAAAGCCAAGGGCATCTGACAGGTTTTAGCTCCTGAAAATCATCTGTTTCCAGTTGGTCAGTATTTTCCTGATACCCGTTCACTTGTCTTTTACGTACTGTCGTCGTCAGGTATCCGGGACGAAATGTCAGACATTTCTGGAGTCACACTCTGGGCCTCTTGTGTCGTTGCATTAACAGCACTGGGATCATTTGATATAGAATCAAGAATCATCTGGTCCCAGTCGATATTCAGTTCCGACACATTCATGAAACGGGTAAAATCGAGAATTGGATCATCGTATGTTGTGGGAATGTCTGAAGTAGAATCCACAAGATCTTCGGCATCTTGATCTCTCAAATTAGGGAGAGATCCCGACCAAACAAAGTCTGGAGACTGTGAGTTCAACACTGATCTCCTCATCGTTGTCGATGACACAGGAGTAATCTGGGCTCCTTGTAGCGCATGTGGCGCTTGTGATGGAGAACTAAACCCATTCAACTGAGCACTGCGAGTCGCAATCCCAGGCTCGCTTCGTACTCCCGCCGTCCTTTGACTAGACTTGGTCCCTCGGGAATGGTGTAGCCGTTCATGTCGTGTGAGTAGATCTTTACGGGTAAAAGAACGCCCACAAAAACACGCGTATGGCTTTTCCTTCGTATCTGCTCCATTTTAGCATCCTACCCCCATTTTCCAATCAGGGTTATACACACGTGTTCGAGAGTGCCGCTGGAGATGCTCATGACGAGCGAAAGTCCGCGCGCAAACTCCGCAGGTGAGAGACCTTGCAACCGGTTCATCCGCCATTGAAAGCAGGGCGCGCTTCCTGGTCCGGCTACATAGGAGCAATCGGTCTAATCTCCTAAAATCTCGTCTTTCGCCTGAGTTCTCGGGAGGCGACAAACAAACCGGACTCAAAAATAGTTAATTCTGGCGTGGCAAATCCACAGCATCAAATGCGGTTGGTAAGTGAAGAGCTCCAGTGGTTTGTAGGAGGTGGTTATGTGTTCCAAGGTTGGTTACGACGATACGGAAAGAATCCCTTTTCCGCTCTGATTGACCAATCAATCAGAGCTGTAGGATACGCCACTACTGTAATTACGCCGGTTTACATACAGCCACTACATAGAGAGCGAGTAGATAGCATAGGTGGGAATTTCCAACTGAGATGCATACCTATTGAATGATCTAAGTCTGAGACGATAGGAGCAAACTACTTGCAGTGGGTATCGCATAACTAATCAAGCTATTGTAATCAGGTACCCCAAGGCTTTGTTGATTGGCTTCATACATGAAGACATCCAGTCAAGCACTCGATTCGATAACCTCATCGATATTGGAGACAATGCCCCGCCTCCAGCTCTCCAACTTGAACTCTCCAACTCTTCCAAGGTTATGGATTATGAGAGCTGAATAAACCGAAATTTCATTTCCTGTGTTAAGCTTAGTAAAATTGGTGCTTAAGACCTTTTCCGCCGTAGAATGCATTTTCTAAGATTGGAGAACTCCAACTTTGCTTCTCAGTTACAAATTAGAGCGTTAATTCTATTCTTTTCCCAAGATATTTTAAATAAAATTCACTGATGTTTTCTCTCCTCTTCGCTTTTTTGACCAAATAAGACTATCAGGTTTCGATCAGCACGCAATGGGGGTCCAGGATCTCTTCAAACCATTGAAGTTGAAGCGAGGAGCGCCATTGAAGAACCGTATACTCCTTGCTCCATTAACGAACTGGCAAAGCAACCAAGATGGTACTGCTTCTGAGCATGATATCCGCTGGTTAGAGCGCTGCGCATCTGGAGGATTCTCTATGGTCATGACATGCGCTGCCCACGTCAATTCTAATGGGCAAGCATTTCCGGGCCAACTAGGCATCTACGACGACATTCATCTGCCTGGATTACGTCGCATAGCCTCCATAATTCGCAAGAACGGGTCTTTATCTTCGGTTCAGCTACATCATGGAGGCGTACGAGCATTGCCCGAACTTAGCGGCCAGCAGAATGTTGGGCCCTCTGACTACCCTCCTCTTGGGGGTCAAGGTCTTTCATTGGAAGAAGTGTATTCACTGCGCAACAACTTTATCAATGCGGCTAAGCGGGCTGAAGTCGCTGGCTTCGATGGTATCGAGGTTCATGCTGCTTTCGGCTGGGTGCTGATGCAGTTCCTATCACCGATGTTCAACAAGCGCAATGATCAGTACGGTGGATCCCTCGAGAATCGATCGCGATTTCTTTTCGAAGTAATTGATGGTATCCGAGCTGCATGCCGACCAGACTTCCAGATCGGACTTCGAATCTCCATGGAAAGATACGGTTTATCTATATCCGATATACAAGAAGTCGCAAAACGAGCTATCCTCGAGGAAACCATTGACTACTTGGATCTTGCAGTGTGGGACTACAAGAAGCTTGCCGAAGAAGCTCCCTTCGAGGGGCAAAGCCTGCTAAGCATTTTTACACGGCTCCCAAAAAGCCCTGTCTTGATTGGAACCTCGGGTCATATTTTGAGCGTAAGACAAGCTGTCGAGGTTTTGGATGCTGGTTGTGACTATATTATGCTTGGCAAAGCTGCTATTCTTGACCCGGACTTTCCCTTAAATGCGGAGAAGAACCCTGATCACCGTGCTCCTTCATTGCCTGTGACCGAGGGCTGGTTGCGAAAGTCTGGTTTGAGTGATCGATTCATCGACTACATGAGAACCTGGGATGGATTTGTTGCCGGTTGATAATCAAGTTTGAAGCGAAAAGGAGACGTACCGCCACTTTTCAAAGGTTCAATGTTTGAATCCCTACATCGTTTGAAATGAAATAGCGCATGACATCTGTGTATAAAGCTTATGTGAATTTTGTGTTATAATAAGAAATTGTTTTTCCAGGTTGACCGATAGAGTATGGCAATGACAGTTCCTCCTATCTCGAGGTTGTGGACCAAGCTAAGGCCCGGAGCATCGGGGCGTAGTAAGCTGCAAAAGTATTTAGATAGATGACATCAGTTATAGAAATTCATATATTAATTTTAAGTCGTGTTTTATATCGTGTCATATGTCTGATTGAGGTGGATAATTCATATGGAGCAAAAGCGGCGAGTGAGCACTAAATGCGGAGTCCGTGCCTTGCCCCGGAGTAACAATGAAAACCATGAAAATCTTCAACATGATTGATTTAAAATCACGATTATCTTAGATATGTGGCGACATCTCTCTCCGCTCACTCCGTTTACTCCGATCACGCCGATGACTCGGACCGTGCAGAGTTTTCTCCGCATGCGATGGCGCGGCTCCATCCGGTAAAACACCCAATAGTGGAGCTTTCTGCGTCTCTCAACCAGTCGCATCTCGTGGATCATTCGCCCTATGCTCGAATTTACTGGCAACGTAAAAGAAACTGGGTTCCATGGAGATTTTTTTCTTCGGACCAATTTAGAAGGGATATAACAAAGCATTCTTCTTTTCCTTCTCCTGAACCCTGTTCCACCCTGGAAGATTCTGCTTGATAATCAACCAATTTGACTTTGAAGTTCCCTAAAGCGGTCATCTATCCCATCATTGATAAATCACATCATAGCCCTCTTCTCAATTTTTTGATCTTTACATCTTTTACACATTACAATCTATCATAATGGGTTCTATGGAGAATGGTCATTCTACTGAGCGCCGGTTTGGCACCCTAGCGGTCCACGCCGGTGCCCATCACGACCCCACTACTGGTGCTGTCATTGCCCCCGTATGTATCCCACCAAGAATCGGATTATGTGAACATTGAGCTAACAATTGTCAGATCTCCTTGTCTACCACATATGCCCAGACCACTGTTGGCAACCCTGTTGGTCTCTACGAATACACTCGTAGCTCCAACCCCAACCGGTTAGTCGCAATTCCACTGGCAGTCACATCCCAAGGTTTTGATGTGCGGATTATTAATTTCTATACAGGGATAACTTTGAGGAGGCTATTGCTGCCCTTGAGCATGCCAAGTATGCCCTTGCTTTCTCTTCGGGCTCCGCTACTACTGCGGTCGTTCTCCAGTCCTTAGCAGCGGGGTCACACGTCGTCTCGGTCTCCGACGTGTACGGTGGCACCCACCGCTATTTCACCAAGGTTGCCTCGGCCCACGGTGTTGAGGTCACTTTCTCGCCCACCATTGAACAGGATCTCGAGCGTTTGATTCGTCCTGAGACTAAGCTCATTTGGATCGAGTCTCCCTCAAACCCCACTCTCAGCCTTGTTAACATCCGTGCTGTCGCTGACATCGCTCACCGCCATGGTGTCCTGGTTGTTGTTGATAACACTTTCATGAGCCCCTATGTTCAGAACCCTCTGGTTCATGGTGCTGATATTGTGGTGCACTCTGTCACCAAGTACATCAACGGTCACTCCGTAAGTAATCGTTTATCGCTTTGAAAAATTACCTCAACTAACACCGTATCATAGGATGTCTTGATGGGCGTTGCTGCTTTCAACTCCGATGCCTTGAAGGAGCGTCTCTCCTTCCTGCAGAACGCCATTGGTGCCGTTCCCTCTGCTTTCGACTGCTGGCTCGCCCACCGTGGTCTGAAGACCCTGCACTTGCGTGCCCGTGAGGCTTCCAAGAACGCCACTGTCGTTGCCCAGGCTCTTGAATCCTCCTCTCACGTCATTTCCGTCAACTACCCCGGTCTTGACTCCCACGCTCAGCGCTCCATTGCTCTTAAGCAGCACCGCGATGGTATGGGCGGTGGTATGCTGAGCTTCCGCATTAAGGGTGGCCAGGCTGCCGCTCACAGCTTCTGCCAGCACACTAAGATCTTCACCCTGGCTGAGTCTCTGGGTGGTGTTGAGAGTCTCTGTGAGGTTCCTGCTAGCATGACCCACGGCGGTATCCCCAAGGCTGAGCGTGAGGCCGCTGGTGTCTACGATGACCTTGTCCGCATCAGCTGTGGTGTTGAGGATGCTGAGGACCTCAAGGCCGATGTTCTCAAGGCTCTTGAGTTGGCCGTTGGCGCCTCTAAGGCTTAAAAAGTCTGCTTTACGCATTTACTTTCGGACATTTAGCCATCGATACGAATTTTTGCATCATGAATTTAGATAATAGACGATTTTCCTTGGGTGTCCCTAGCCTCTTCCAAGCTGGGACCGAGCATTTTGATTATACAAGTTTCTTTTCTTTTTTCTCAATTGGCTATCGAGTTTATAGACCATTTTGAACCAATCTCATACAGAATTTACTTCAAAAGCAATAAAAATATCTCCTTATCCGACAGCAAAAATACTCCGAATCATAGCCATAGTCATCCTTGATCAGCGCTTGAGAGATTTACCACCAACCGGATCTAAAGGCCCCAGGCATACCGTCCCGGCGACTCACGCTATCCGATAAAAGGTGTTGAGTTTCTGTCGAAGCTTGACTATACTCAGTGTTTTCGTTTTCAGCCAGATTCTCATCTTCTTGTGTCTCATACATCTTTTTGAGTCCCAGATCCCCGTCATTCTCCAAAGAACCTTCGTCTTCAGTTAAATTCTCATCATCTGGGACTTCTTTTTGGGTGCTCTGTATCTCTTGGTGTCCCCAATCATCCTCGTCAACCCAAGAACTTGAGTGTACTGAATTCCTGGGGCTTGAATTCAACCGCATAAGATGGCTTAGCTCTTGGTTCATCGATGATGCCAATCCAGTGGTATCACATTTTCCATCCTCCTTTTCTTGGAATTGATTGAGGAAATTGGGGATTTGAGTGTTCAATTTCTTGGGCTCGCACATTTTGCGGAGATCCAAGTTGTCTTGGCTCGCTGGAGAGAACGCTTTGTGAGTAGATTCGTCATTATTACTAAAGCAAATCACTTCACTGTCTCCGTCAAGTCCTCGTAAAGGGTTGGTTGGACGCGTCAACCACATAGATTCAGACCAAGGTCGATAATCCATTCTCTTATTGGCTTCTTGTAAGTAATCCTTCGGCGTGAAAGATACCGAATTATCGAAATTGGACTCGGAATTCCCCCTCCTTCGAATGGCCTTTTCCACTTCTTCTTTAGTTGGTTGGGTTATAAGCGCCTCGACCTGTTCTATCGTAGAATCCACAGTGCGCCCAACAGATAACGATCGAATCATTTCATTCACTTGTAACTTGAATTTGATATTATTTAGGATATTGTCGATTCCTTCACGTGGCTCTTCAAGTCTGTCGGACTCACGTTGGGACTGATCACTGTGTGTCGTCGTATTAGAGTGCGAATTGACGTCTTCTTTAGAAGACTCTTTAGACAAAAGCCTGTCTATGATATCGCAAGCTCTTTTCATATTTCTATCTTGTCGCTCGATGGTTTCGCGGTGCGACTGTATGAGCCTGTCTCGCGGGTCCATCCAGTCAGAATCACGGGACCCATCTTGAGCCCTTTTCATCTGAGATTTTCTGAGACTGCTTAGGTATGCGCGCAAAGCCCGATCAAGTCCCTTGAAAGTTCCGCCCTTAAGTTGAAGATTGTCTTCCTCGTGGATCATAACGCCCCAGTAATCCCACAAGGTATTGTAGAATGATGTTGTTGCTTGGATCATGCTGTCCAAATTTTTGGGTTGCTCATTCTGTGACGCCATTGCTTCTTTGTTCATCTGATTAAATGTGAGTTTTCGTGGAGTCGAAGAATTGAGCGAGTCAATATTGGTTTGAAGAGACTCTAAAGATTCACGAAAAATGGAGGAGCGACCATACAAGTCTATTACATGATTTTGACTCACGCTTCCACTTATTCCATGGATCAACGACCTGGGTATGACTCACATCTTCTAGTATCTTCTAGTCCAATCTGGCGACATCCAAGGTTGATTACAAGCTTTGTCTCCAGACTACCTATACTTCCATTTCCCAAACGGGCGGCGGGGTTGTGCTTAGTCATGCACGGTGGCCCACATGGAATTTTTGGTATGTCATGAACGACTGACAATCTCAAGAAAAGTGCAAAGTCCTGAGTTGAATAATTCAGATCCCTTCAGTATACCTAGTTCTGAGCGGTATTATTGAGATCATAGCACCCCGCAACACAACAATTGACCTGCACGTTGCGACCCTCACTACAGCTTGGTGATCATCACTAGGTCTGATCATGGCATTCAGCTTTGGCTTCTCGGGGGATGACATTGACATTGATGATTCTGAGATCCATAATGAGGCCCAGGATGTATTTGTTCCGACAAGCAATGGCAACACCTTGCCTGAACTGGTGAAGGCAGCCAAACATGATATGGATGAGTGGGTAAGTTCATATGGTTGTTGTATAAGATAAAACGTACTACTTGTTTCATGTCTAACTAATCGCAGCTCTCAATTCTTCCATCGCAAATATTCTTCAATCGACTTGCCATCAGTGGTACACCTCTCGTCATTGGGCGTAGAGAAGTCATCGACATTCGCACTCAATTGATGGCGGAAGATACCGCAGACCATGAAAATGAAGAACTGATTGCTGGCATTGAAGAAGGCGATCTTAAGCCAAATTTCTATGAGGGTGGTTTCAAGACCTGGGAATGCTCCTTGGATCTGGCTAAGCTTGTGGCTGCCGAGAATACTATCACCGAACCACTGGGTGATTCCCAGACGAATATCCATACTATTGAGGTTCGTTCATGACTATACGACTACGTATATTGATAAAAACATTCAGTGCTAACACATGACATAGCTTGGCTCTGGCACTGCAGTGCCATCATTGACTCTTTTCGCCCACATTCTCAACCAAACAGAGTCCTCAGGAACTGACCCTTCTAAAAAGATTCTTTTCACATTCGCAGACTACAATGATGCTGTCCTGCGACTTGTCACATTGCCAAACCTGCTCCTGACTTGGCATATCAACCGTCAACAGGCTACTCCCACACCGGAAGAGCAGGATCCTGCTCAAGTGCAGCAGGAGGAGGAAGAATTGGATATCACGCCTGAGTTGATCGATGAATTCAAGACCGATCTTATCCGACGTGGAATTACCTTCGACTTTATTTCAGGTGCTTGGTCTCCTGAATTCATTGAACTGGTTTTCTCCGCACGCGCCGCTGGAGATTACAAGACCTTGCTACTTGCAAGCGAGACCATCTATTCCCCAGCATCACTAAAGGCCTTCTCCGAGACACTTCTTGATTTAGTGCGTCGCTCTAGCACGGATTCCACGAAGACCAGAGCCATGATTGCGGCTAAGAAGGTCTACTTCGGCGTTGGAGGTGGAGTGGATGAGTTCCTTGCAGTATTGAAAGAGGTCGCTGCAAGCGAACTGCAAGTCGAGCAGAGGCTGGATGTGAAGTCGGAAGGCGTCGGCAGGGTAGTCCTAGAGGTCACCCCCACTTCTAATTGATACCAGACAAAATAGAAATCCAAAATCTTAGTTGCAATTTCATGCAACCTGTTATATCTTCGAACAAATGGAATTCAATGATCAGGTTCCGGGTAAGACTTCCCTGTCACAGTATCGGATATATGTACATGTTTTGCTCCCCAAACGTACGCATGCCCATTACAGACTGCAAATCAACGAAAAAAGCAAAGGAAAAAGAAGGCATTCAATCAAATTTAGATAGCCTCATCGTAGATGGAGACCACCTTTCCATCTTGCAGACGAGCAACACGAGCCTGCTCAATCTCCTTGTTCAAGTTCTCGTAGTGGGCAACGACCTTGCTGAGATCGGCCTGCGAACCAGGAGCAACGTTGTAGGGGGATCCACCGTTCATGAGACTAGTAAAATAAAAGAATTAGCATTCTATCGAACAATGCCCATCCAACCGAAACGGAATCACATACTCAGGCTGCATCAACGCATAAGCCTCACGAGGTCCTTGACTCTGGAGCAAGTGGCGGTCCTCGGCGGCCTTCTCCAGGAGAGCAGTGTGAATGGCACTGCGCTGCTCGTACACCTCCTCAGGGGTGGTGTACTTGGTGATCAAGTTGCCGATCCAGGACTCGGAGCCGGATTCCTTGCTAGCCTTGGTGTAGCGGTAGATCAGGAAGGCGGAGGCAAAGCTGCCGACGGTGACATAGAAGCTGCGCTATAAAGCATAAGATATATGTTAGCAAGATATTTCGTGCCATTGAGTTTTCTTGTTCCCTCATCGGATCACCGGGCGGGTTCGCGGGGATTGGAGGAGCTTACGCCGAAGCTTTCGTTCACGGGCTCAGCGTGAGCGTGGGAGGAGCCGAAACGACGAGGTGGCTGGGAGCGCAGCAGCTGCCGCGATGAGGCAGCACAGCGTCTGGCGGCGAACATGGCTGGAGTACAATGGGCAGAAGTCGGATGGTGATGACCCTTTCGGGATTCGTGATAGGATGAAGTTGCGAACCGACGAGACCACGTGATGCGACTGAATTGGGACTAGCGTCAATCTATCTCACTATATAGATCGATCATCTACCTATCAACTATCAATCATCTCTTGGATCTTTCACTTGAAACAATTGGTTAAAGTGCAATATGGAAATACTTTGGTTTTAAAAGTGAGCCCTGCAAATGTTGAATGACGAGTAAAGCTTCATATATTTTCTTGCCTTTCAACTAGTAGAGTCATCATATCTTTAAAATCGAATTACTTCATTCCACTTGCCTTGAGTTGTACTAGCTTCAACATGATTTTCAATGCTAGTGAGCATTCAAATGTTTCAACCAACATACATGGATATCTCGAGTCCCCGATATCTACATACTGCCAGTGGGAACTGAGTTCAAGCTGAATTGGTGCACGTGCTCGCAAATTAAAAGGTATTTGGGTTAACCTTGGAAGGAGCATGACATTGAGAGAATGTTTCAGCAACTCGGGCTCTACTGTGTCCACAAGCAACTGGAGGATAGAACCACTGAGACCCTGGTGCCGCTAGCTCGCCCACCACCTCGCTCAGCATCAGCACGAATGCAGCGGGACTTTCCAGCTGATCATGAGGCCGGTAAAAAAGTCTTTCGGGACCTTTCCGATCTACTGAAAGAAGTACTACGTCCTTATTCAGAGAACGAGTTTGATCCACACTACGAGGAGGATGATGACGATCTGGTTAGTTCTCCGAGAACAAGGATGTCCAAATCACCACACAGCTTCTGAAATTATTTACAAATTAAACAGAACTTGAAATCGTTAAATAACCTCCACCAACCTTTGATCTATGTCGAGAACAACCCTTATTACAAAATCCATTTCGAGTTTATTTGCTACCAAATCCATTACATGGAATACAACCCGCATGGATATTGTGGGGTTGACTGGCCCGCGCGTTAAGATCCGTCACCGTGATATGTTGAACGAAGCCAAACTCGATATTACCCTTGCTCAATTATTGGACTATTTGCCAGCCTAACATAGCGAGTTGATAAAGGCCACCGGTACTGGCCGGAATGGCGGGAAGCTCAATCCCATGCTGTGTGGCTGCATCAACCTTACCTTCCGCCAACCTCCTCTCCGCATGATGATAATGCCCATGGCCTTGAAAAACTATGGGAAGTCTTGGCCACCGCCAATGAATGACTCACACGGCCACACTATGGTAATTGGTGACCGACGCAGGATGGCTGCCGTCGGCAAGAAACATGACAGACATGCGCTGCCCCGAGCTCCTGGGAATTCAATTCCTCGCTGCGTGCCTTTGGGCACTAATTCAAGTGGCTCTCCATGAGTACTACTGAGCAGAATAATCTGAAATGTTTTTGAAAGTTTCCACCAGAAGCGCCGAAGTAAGGCATGCTTACCTTTTCTTCCCTTTTCTTTCCTTTTTCTTTGGTTGTGCTATACAGGATATAGAAACTCAATTTTTTCGTTGTTGGCTTTATTCCTGAAACCTGATATGGATTTGTACCGAGTAGCTCTCAGTAGGTACTGCCAGTATCGAGGAGATACTTGATATCTGGAGCAAGGGACTTTTTCATCCAATTTTTGCCCAATACGAACTTCTTATACTGGATACAGATGAGTGCATATGCATCTCGTCGTGGGTTTGGTAGGTCCTCGCCCAAGTACCTACTTGTCTACCTACTTATCTGTGTTCTAATCTACCTGGTTTACTATGTACGTATTCCCAGACCTACTTGGTATTTGTTTGTCTCCCAAAGTGTACCTGTAGAGTTAGGCGCCTATGAAAATCATATACAGTTCGAATCTATAATCACATCCAAGTTCAGGTATGACTCTGAGGTTGATAATATGATTCTTTCATGTAATAATAGAGATAAATCCGAGTCTAGCTGATCTCTGAATTTAGCTGCCTTGGTATATTCAAATGTTTTTTTAGTACTTTTTAGTATTTCTGAGTTTCTTTGTGTTACATACTTCAAGTTGGGCCGCTCTCATTCTATGAATCAAGCCTGATTTCCCATTAGAAGTGAATTTTCAACACTCAAGTGCTCACATGTGCAAGTGATCAGCTTGGAAATGCATTCAACCTCAGGCTGAGAAATGAGTTCAAGGGTTGGATATGGATTAATACATCACATATGTGTGTATGGAGCCTGTGGACCTTGGAAGTGCCCTGGTGGAGTCACTGTTACTATTATGTTGGGGTCTTGCAGTATATCTCCGAGTCTCTATGTATATGCACTGAGATTAGATACCTTTAATTTGAAGTCATATCGAAGTGCTTGCAGTTCTTTGCGCGTAATGTTAGGATCGTTTGATTTTATTAGCTGTTACTATTAGTCTAATTTTTCGTAAAACGGTCAAGACTGAGTTGACCTGTAACTTGAAACTAGGTGGCTGGGCTAATACGAGTACAAAGCGGTGTGTGTACTCCATCTACTCCATACTCCGCCCTAGACCCATAATCCCAACTTCACATCACGTCAATATTCGAACATTTCAACTTGGTCTGGTTACTATTTCCAGCAGGCCACATGGATTACAATTTTCCCCCTCAATCCTGGAAAGTTGGGGTGATCATGAAACAGATGCATACGCAGGGATGATTCGGAAGGGGGGTGCAGGGCATCCGGGATCTGTGTGGTCGCAACTTGGATTGCCTCATTCTTTTTCACCGTTTCCAACCACCTCACATTGAAGTGGATCCCCGACATTTACTCAAATCCACCCAGTCTAGGTCGTTACACCTAGTCCTACCTAAACCATACCTAACCCACTTGCAGTGTCTGGCTATCAATTGAACAAGTCAGCTTTCAGTCCCCACAAAGCGGTATCGTTTCAATCCACGCCCAAATTCGTGCCCAATTGCCCCATGATACTCGACAATTGGGTCTCGCTTCGGTTCCAAATTGAATCTATTTTTCAATTTTACTGTGCGCTGTATGGCTTATGGGTTTGCCGATCCTCTTGCATTGGCAACCCAGTCGGCCTTGAGATGGGTATCAATAGATTCAATACCCACTAAGGTTCGGTCCGCCCTGCGACCTCGCCATTGGGGGTTCACTTGGTTGTTTTCTCTGTTTTTAATTTTCTTTTTATTTCGAAATCCAAATTACTTTTTTTTCTTTTCTCTTTTTCTCCTAACTGAATTGCCTTGTTTTCAAATCTATTTTTGTGGGAAATACTCGGAATCCCATAAATCGAATATCACTCTAACCGCCAGAAATTCCGATTTGGACTTACCCAACTAGTCTACGGGCAGCCTTGAATTCGTGTATTGCATTCATTTGTGCCCACTTGTCGTGTGCTATTGAATATCCTGCCCGACTGGTATCCAACTCATCATACTCCGCACTCTAGCCCCCAGTCCGCCTCCTATTGTGCCCTACTGTGCGTGATCTTTTTGGGCTATATCTTGGAGCACAGGCACCTCACAAATGTACAGTGCAGAGTCCCCATGAATCACCCGACTTGGATCTATACTCATCACCTCTTATTATATTCGCCTTGAAAACAGACTTCCTATTGGAAACACGTCTAAGCAGCCCATCACAAAAAAGAGATATTTTTGGGCACTTATCATACTACCACAATGGGTGCCGGTGGCAAGAAATCGAAGGGGAAGGATAAGAGTAGTAAAGCCGGCTCGAAACAGAAGAATAAAAAGAGCAAGAGCCCTGAGACTACAGAACAACAGACAGCTACCGAATCTTCCATGCCTGGCAGCCCTGACTTGGGGGTGCAAGAGCAAGATACTACCGACCTTGGTGAAGTATCAGAACAACCGCTTGAGCAACCTGAGCAGACACAGCTTCCAACACCTGTCGAATCATCAGACAGCCCATCTCCAGAAGAACCGCCAAAGGAAGAAGCAAACCCCAATGCAGGAATTGACGTCACACAATTTCTTGAGCCTGACACAGAGGAACTACCTGCCTTGAGCAACGAAACCACCGATAATACCGCCACTGCTGACACTGAAGCATCTGGCCCCAACGAAGAAACACCCACCTCTGCTGAGGTCGAGGAGGAGCCTCTGACTAAAGAGGAGAGTGAGCCTGTCGCTGAACAACTGGAGCCCATTGCTGAGCCCTCAGAGCCAACCGTCGAGGTCGAGCAGTCAGAGCCAGTCGCCGAGAGTTCAGAACAAGCTACCGATCACCCCGAGGCAGCCGTCGAAGCCCCAGAGCCAGCTGCTGAGACTATCGAACCCGCTGTTGAAGCTTCCGAGTCAGCTGTCGAGACTCCCGAGCCAACTGTCGAAACCCAAGAACCAACTGTCGAAACCCCAGAACCCGCCGTCGAAGCCTCGGAGCCGGTTGTTGAGACTACAGAACCAGCTGTCGAAACCCCAGAGCCGGTTACTGAGACTCCAGAGCCAGTCGTCGAAACCGAACCAGCCGTCGAAACTCCTGAGTCAGCTGTTGAGACCCCCGAAACAGCTGTTGAAGCGTCCGAGGCACCTGTCGAAGCTGCTACTGAGCCACCTGTCGAACAGTCTGAGCCTGTCGCTGAGCAAGCGGAGCCGGTTTCCGAACAATCCGATCCCGTAGTTGAACCCACAGAGCCCGTTGTTGAGCAATCAGAGCCTGCTGCTGTTCCTGAAAACGCAGAGCCCGTTGCTGAGCGCGAGGCGCCCGAGGCAAAGACTCCTATATCAACCCCAACTCGACCCCCTTCATTTGTCTCACACTCTCCCGTCCCATCGCTGGTACCCTTACCATCGCCTTCCTTTACCGAGGCACGGTTTATGCAAAGTGCTTCGCCAGAACAACACTTCTATCATCCCGGCCCAGCCTTTGTACCCTACGGATCACCTCACGTTTCACCCCACACCTCTCCCGCCGGACCAGCCTATATTCCATACAGCTCACCACACGTCTCTCCTCACACATCTCCAGCTGGACCTGCCTTTGTTCCCTACCATTCACCTCACGCATCTCCATTCGCCTCACCTTACGCCTCACCGATACCCAAAGTCAGCAGTCCTCTTGCCCGATCTCATTATCCACATAGACCTCCAAACATGTCTCCAACTGCAACCCCACCCCCTCAAGTCCCAGCTGCTCCTATATCTCCAATGGCTATCGCTGCTCCATCTCCTCAAATGCATTCTATGGGCCCTCCACCACCACCTGGACCACCATCAACTACTCAAAGCTTTGCAACTGCTGTTCACTCCCCGGTCATGAGCACATCAAGCGTTGTTCCTCCCTACCATCATCCATACCCACATTATCCACCAGCAGGTCACAACATGCAGCGGAGCTACAGCATTTCGGACGCTAACTCCCCATATGCTGCCACCTTCCAAGCTATCCGCGAACTTGGTCTGGGAACTGGTCACCTGTCAGAGAATGGAAACCCATCTCCCCCAGAGAGTGAGGCCGAGCATGCTGAGCTTCTACACCGAATTCAGTCCGCTATTCCTGACATCAACCGCCTTCTTCATGGATTCAAGAACACTCATAGCAGACTCTCAAGTCGAGAGGCTGAGATGAAGCAGATTGGAAATCAACATGAACAAGCCTTGCAACATAAGGATTTCTATATTGAGGCCCTTCAAGCACAGATGCGAAAGACAGCCAATGAAAGTGCCGAGGAATGTGCCAAGCTCAAGCACACCATCAATGAGCTGCGCATGGAGGTTGGTGACCTGCAAGAGAAGCAGAAGGACCTCGAGGATGGCTTGGCTACTCAGCAAAAGTCCAACGACGAGCTATCTCAGACGAAATCAGATCTTGAGGCAGAGGTTTCAAAGCTTAACACCACCCTCCAAGACACTCACAATACGCATGCGAAGGAGAGAGAAGAGCAAAAGGATGAACATGCAAAGGCCCTTGTGACCCAGAAGCACGAACTGACTGAGCTCTTTGAGGAGATCAAGAACGAGGACGAGAAAGCAGCTAGCGATGCCTTGGAGGCTCGCGAGAAGGAACTTGGTGATCTACACGCAGCCAAGCAAGGCGAGTGGGAGACCGAGAAGACCGATCTGCACGAGTCCCTGCAGACTCATCGTACCGATCTTGAGACTCACAAGGCTGAGTTGGCTACCACCATGGCTGCATTGGAGTCCAAGGAAACCGAACTTCAGCACAAGCTGGAGGAGCTCACATCAGTCCGTGATGAGGTCACTGCCAAATTGGCCGAGTTGGATGCCAAGGAGAAGGAGCTTGAGGAAACCCGGGCAAAGAGTGCCGAGGACCTTGAAGCGCTTCAGCAAGGACACGCCACCGAGATGGGCGCTTTGAAGGGCACTCACGATGAGCAGCTGGCGGCTGCAGCCAAGGAGCTAGCAGAGAAGATTGCTGCTATCGAGGCCCACCTCGCTGAGAAGGAAGAGGCCTGGTCGAAGGAGCGGGCTGAGCTGGAGAGACAACTTGCGGAGAAAGATAGCGAGCTATCAAGCTCCGAGCGAGAGAAGGAGAGACTGGAGGGAGATGGCTTGGTCAAGGAGCAGCAACTGCAACGTGCCGTCGATGAGATGCGATCTACTATCGACCACTTGGATGGTGACTGCGACCGCTTGCGAAAGACACTCCACAGCCTCGGTGAAGCCACTGATCTTAAGACCACCAAGGGCGACCAGTTCTTGTAAGTTCAGCCTACTGCCTATGAGTCTATGAGTTATCTTTTATGTTTCCTATGTCTATGATCATGATCATGTCTTTCATTTTCATCTCTCTTTTGTCATATCTACTGAGGCCAGCCTTACTCTCTTTCATGGTCTTTTCTTTACTCTCTATAGAATCTCATGTTGATAACGAACCGTCATAAAATGTACATGATTCTAATAATCTCGCTTTTCTTCTAGTTTGGACTGTTTCACTCAGCTATCGCAGTTGATTCACGATCTTTCCAAGCAACATTTCGGTTACCTCCCCATTGACCCGCCCAAGGATATTCTCTCCAAGATTCCTTCGGAGTTGCCATCCTTCCTTGACAACACCCCCGCTTCCCGGGAGCTTCGATGTGCTTATGTCCAGCATGTCGTGTCCAAGACCCTAACCTACCGTGTCTTCCAGCCCTTCTTGTTTACTCTGGGCCGAAGATACGATAAGGCCGACACCTTCTTCCAGATGCTGTCAATGGACATTCGTCGGAAGTCCGTCCGTCGCGAGGCATTCTGGCGCCAGCAGACTCTCAAGGCAGCCTATACTACCTCCGACGCCAAGCAATCTATTAACGTTGCAGCTGCAGTGATTGTGGACGAGATCATCGACCACATCAAGCACTTCGCAGACCCCAAGCACCTGGACTCCCTCCTGACCGGTGTTCGCAAGATCGTCAAGTTAGCTGCTGAGACCTGGCGCCATGCTCGCGTGGAACGAGAACTCGTCCTTGCTTCCTTCCCTGCCCCCGATGCTGAGAGCATCTCTAACGATGGATGGGAGGAGTACGGTGTCATTCCACCCCTAGACGCGAGTCCCAAGGGTGATCCCGCTCGACATGTTGTTCTCCGCACTTTCCCCAGTATCCTCCGTGAGGCTGCTCACGAGGACTTTGCCAGCGGGGAGCGAGCTAGCCCCTGCATTTACTCTCAAGGAGTTCTTCTTTACTCTGATTCCCCTGTCGTCATGGCGCGCCTGCAGGAATTGGCGAAGAAGTCCACTGACAATTTGATTGGGGATGAGGGAGCCTCTCCTCCGAAGACCCCTCATGAGGGTCTGTCCTTGCGGGAGAGGCTGTCAATGAAGGAGCGACTGGCTACCATGACTGTTCAGTCTGCCCCCACGAGTCCTACGATGAGGGTCCTACGATGAAAGGACAAATCATGAGAACATATATCTGATGATCTTTTTCATACGTCCTTTTTTTTCTCATACTTTTCCTTCTCTTTCCTTTTCTTCATTTCTTTCCCACCTTGGGCCCGACACTCTTTGCACATATACCATTATGTGACAATTTTCCTTTGTCTTTTATTCCATTCTGATAGTGTTTTTCTTGGCCTGTTTTTTATTTGATATTTTTGTTCGAGGTTTGAAACCGGTGTATGATCTATGATCTGTTCCATGTTCATGTATTCGTCGGTTTTGGGATTAGCGGTCGCATACTTCGGTGTGATATATTGTTTGATTTGTATAAGATTTTAGCCTTGAATTTGATTGACTACACGAGACCTAAATTTATTTCAAGTGAGTAGCCAATAGGAATGGGATCATTAGAAAAAAGCAACAAATCATCTGAAGTACTCCAAGGTTGAACCTCGTACCCCCGATGAGACAAGATGAAACGGATTGAATGTTAAAGACCAATGACGCGGTGGAACCCTGATAAGCCTGCGGGACCCGCCACGATCCAGTCATTGTGTTCACTTGAACCATGGTGCAAACAATTAATATAAATAAATAAATAATAGTAGTAAATAATAGATAAGTTTAATATATGAAGCCGTAGAATAATGTTTGGATATGTACCACTTGAACGTGAGTTGTCTACTAGTATTGGACCTTAAGGTCTCCCAGCTGAGAGATAAGAATAGAAGCGCAGGAACGGGCGCGCGAGCTGAGCCCAGTATCGGAATGCCAACATTCAATCTTCAATGCAGTGCACTCATTTGGGGAATGTGGAAAAAGCCTTGTAGGGATGGAATCATCCAGACCTGAGTGATATGATCAACTAAATTAAAATATTATAGATCTATTATATCATAAGTGGTGTTGGATCATTTCATGACTCTGCCAAGCCCACCCGCTTAATGAGGCTCATTTTGCACCTTCACCAAACTCACAAGGCTGATCCCCCCTCTTTTTCCCTTATGAAACCTGCATCTTTCCCCGGCGCTTACTTACAAATGTGATTCTAAGCACATTTGAACTGGAAATCTCAAGCTTTTTGCATCTTATTTCTTATTCTCTCCATTACCTTTTAACTTCATTTGAAGTTCTTCAAGTTCAAGTTCTTCCTATTCTTATCCCATTTGGCCCCCTCATTATTGTCAGCCGTCTCTATTCTTGGCCTCCACTTCCGAGGTCCCGTATAAAAATAACCCAGAACTTTTGAACGTGAATATATTCCACCCCAAGAACCTGGGAATACGATCTCTGCATTATTTTGCATTTCCACTCGGCGAGCCCGATGACCAATCTATATCATATCGATACTACTATTCCTCCAAACCTCCCCAACAATCTACATTCCTTCAATGATTTCAACTTCCCCTCTTCACGTTCCGGTCATATCTCTCCTCCATCTGAAAGCAGCTCCTCCAACTCGCCCGTCGCTGCAAGGGCCAAAGGATCCGCGCGCATTTTGAAAATGCAGAACCCCCACGTGGGTCATGCGCCCATGCCTGAACTACAACCACAGCATGAGGACCCGTACCTCTCCGTGTCCTCCGATCCTGAAGAGCTCGATTTTCAAGCCGGTGCTATTCGCTTAACTCCTGCCGGGGGTAGCCCGAATTATCCCAGTTCGTCCCCGAACGGCGAATATGAAACTGTGAGCGCCGGCCCCACCATCCAAACGAACTACTGGACCCCGCAAGGAAATGGGTACCATGATCTCAGTGCTAGCAACTCTCCGCACCCTGGTGGATTTTTGGCGCCATCCGATATTGAAATACGGGGTTCGAACTGGCAGGATAATGGGTCGACTTCAAGTTATAATGAAGTCGCGACACCTTCGGTCCAGGATCAGGTTTGGCCCTCGTCTATCGATACGACGCAATGGTTGAACCCGGAGCAATCGATCCCGAGTCCTTCATCCATGCAGGAACAGTTGATGCCACAAACCAATGTGAACACTCTGTCTGCTGCACCCAGCTATGGGGTAACTCAACTGTCCATCTCAACAGAGCACGTGCCTAGAGACAACTTGTCGTCGGCTTCGACTACTAGAGGAAGAAGTCCCGTCAAGAGTCCCATTGGCATTACGGTGTCAAGTGTGTCGCGCGGAGACTCTCCGGTGGAAGGGGATCATTACAAACGTCCCTGCCGATCGGCAATGCATCTCTCTCCAGGCGATTTGACGAGTGACTCCGGAGATGATGGGCATCTGGATGATGACCACCGATCTGTTTCGTCTTTATCGGTCGCAAGAACCAATGATGGAAGGTGGATTCGCAGCCCCTCAGGTCATGCTGGCCTTGGACCTTCCTCTCGTGGGAATGAATATGTATCAAGCCCCAACGAACTCAAGGGCCAGCGGGAGCGGGAGATCAAGGATCAAGATATCACCCTTTGGCGAGCTGATGTCAATGCGGCCAGTAGTGAAGCTGGTGATGTTGAGGCACCGAAGTATTCTCCACTCAGGAAGCACACGAGTAATCGTCTGCGGGCAAAAAGCACCGGGGCTCGCCCTTACGAAGAAGAGGATTATTTCAGCCAGAAATTCGGTGGTCGCCACTTAGCTCCTGGTCCTGGTCTCCTGGTTCATGAAAGTGAAGAAGAGGAAGATGAAGACGAAGAGGAGGAGTATGAGGAGGTAGAAGATGTTCGTGATGATAACAGTGTGAAATCCGGTAGCCTGAAGGCCGCATCGCCCCCTGCCGATCCTGCCGAGCCCGGGCGATATGATCGCTCAACGCCTGAAGCCTATTCTTCTCTCGAGTTGACTAATCCTGCCCAAAATTACCGCCTGGGTCCTTGGCAGGATCCCATTAAAGATCTCACGCCAAGATCGGAGGCTATGCAGCCAGGAAGCTCGAATGCAGCTATTATGGCGTTTGAGAAACGTGCGAAGGATATCGAAACGGCGTCATTGGCAGCTACCATCGATAACAACAGTATCATTCATGTCATGTCCAACTTGGAGAGGATGAGTCTCTGCAGCGAGACAAAACCTAAAGATACTCTTGGCAATCTTTGGAGGCGTTCCTTTCACCAGGCATCATCGAAACTTAAACGCCAGGCATCAGATTTCTCGATGACAAGCCCCGACGCCAGCGCCCCGAGGACTAGCGTGGAGGCACCGCCTCAGCGAAAGGAAAGCCAGTCACACCGTCACAGGTACAGTTTGTCATCAAAACATCACTCACGCTCACCAAGCCTGAGTAGTGCTTTGATGTCTGTCACGGGACAAATGGCCGCAATTGGAGGTAACAACGCCGTCCATGCAGTCTCGCCCAATGCGGATGTAGGCCACAAGAGCCATCAAACGAAAGCTCGTGGTCGAAGTAAAAGTGACCTGCCAAGACCTGCTACGCCTGGGCTCATTGATCTTATGACCAACCACGGTGGACCTCCAGTTGCCAACTTCTTTTCATCTCCAAGAAATTCGACAGAGACCGCTCAACCGCGACCAAGTCTAACGGTGAATGGAGATTTGAAATGTGCCAAAGTGGAAGATGAGGATGATGATCAGCTTAACACTGCCGATGCCAAGGGACTCGTCATGGAGTTCCCCATGATGTCTCGTTTGCCAGTGCCAACATTGGAAGGGTTCAAGGCGCAGATTGTGCAATTGAATCCCAACCTCCAACCGGCTCTGGTCTATCGTTTTGCGAATGCGCAGGTCCGTCGATATAGAAAGCTGGTTGAACTGCAGCAGAGACATGCACAGGCAATCGCTAGTGGTGAATGCAACTCCGGTCACTTCTGTGTTGCTTTGGGCGGCAAGGCCACCATGCTAGAACAGCGTAAACCATTGCTTTCCACAGAAGCTGGACAGACTCAGTTCCGAGTCACTGATGTGAGCCGTCGTGATAAACAAAGTATGGGTGATGGCGCTTTCACTGCTCATTTCCCGGAGGGAGTTCCCAATCCACCAGTCGCCCGCCTTCCAGCCAAGTTTGAATGTCAGATTTGCTTTGATGTCAAGGAGTACAAGAAACCATCGGACTGGTCCAAGCATGTGCAGGAAGATCTGCAACCTTTCACGTGCACTTTCCCCGAGTGCAATGAGACCAAAAGCTTCAAGCGCAAAGCAGACTGGGTCCGCCATGAAAATGAACTACATCGGCACCTAGAGTGGTGGACCTGCACTTTTGACGAGTGTGGGCATACCTGCTATCGCAAGGATAATTTCATGCAGCACTTGGTCCGTGAACACAAGATCCCGGAACCCAAAACGAAGAAAGGCAAGGGAGGAGCAGCATCCACTACAGATGGGCAGCAGAGCGACAAACAACGGGCACGAGACCTGGAGTACCTGTCTAAGCTGGTTGATGACTGCAGACACGAGACGGAATGCGAGGCCGAGTCAGAACCCTGTCGATTTTGCGGGAATATCCTTGGCAACTGGAAGAAGCTTACGGTGCACTTGGGCAAACATATGGAACAGATGGCCATCCCTGTTCTGGAACTAGCTAAGCAAAGCACTGCCACTGCCACTGCGTCTTCTAGCTCGGTGTCCCTGACAGGGGCTTCTAGCGGGGCTGCAGAGACATACCCCCCTCTTTCTGCTCCGTTTCACCTCCACGACGATCGAGAAGCTGCAGGGGCATCGACGCTTCCCGTTCGCCAGAATCCTAGCAAGGCTCAAGCCCACGGCACCCCTGTCAACGGAATCCCTTACGAGGCGTCAAACCTTGTATACCCATCTATTTCGGGGGCCATGCTTTCCTCCGAGCCAGAGCCGATGACTGATTCATATGATCGAATGGAGTATAATCACAACCCTGGTTATAACGACGGGATGGTCCAGTTTCAGTCGACCACGCTCCACCCTCCCGGTCAGACCCACCTTCCGCATCATCAGAACTCGGTGACGTACCCACCACCCTTTAATGCGATGCACCGGTCCATTTCATCGTATTCTCAGCTTCAAGATCAGTACCCCGCTCAAGGAAGCTATCCAGGATACCTTGGTCCCGGACCCAATGTGTACCCCCAATTTACGAAATATGCCCCCATGTGATTATGATTTATTTCAATATTTGTTTCATCTGCGTTTCTTTTTTCCTTGAGTTTCTTTTTTTCTTATTTTCTTTTCTGAGTTATTCAATTTGAATGCATTTCCGGGCGTGTCGGGTTATACCCCCTTCTGTGGATTATTTTTTGCTTGTTGCCGGTGAATTGCCGAGTTGTACGTCACGCCAATGGATGTGCATGAAAGGGATGAGATTAGTATTTGATCTTGATCATGGTTTTTATTCTATTTTATTTTTTTTTTTTCTTTGGATCGAATGTTCAGCTTTGATTTGAGACTTTTCTTTTTTCCTGTTGGTCTATTCCGTGGTTTAACAATGCAATTATCCCATTTCTTTATCACGGAGTATTCTGCCTAGCCTCAAGCTAGTATCATAGATGACCTATAGACTTCAAATGTTGGAATCAGTTCCTTTTTCTATGTGAAGTACTGTAACCCTACTATGATAGATGCAGAGTAGTCACTTCTATAGTTCATTTTCTTTTCTTTTTCTTCGGACTCGCTCTATCTGATTCTGAATCTCTTCCAATATTTTCTTTTCATAGCTCCACTAGGAACAATGGTGTCCATGCGAGCGTTGAACTATTTCCTGCATGAATGGAATGGCCGATGATCACTCTGATCATTCGGGTCGAGTACACATATTTTCGAAGAATTCTAAATGATAGTGTGTACAGTGTACTATACCCGGCTATATGACCCTATTTTACCGAGTTGGCCGACAAATAGGGCATCTAACAAGTAACATATGAGGGATCATATTTTGTAGAGTTAATTTCTCTTAGTGTCCAGAGCTGCAGGGTGTTTTACCCGGAGCTTCCCCGACGAACCAAGCACTTCCAAGCACTTGAATCCACACAAGTCCACAATCCACAATCCACGGACTTTGAGTGTTCTCCGTTAAACGGATTTTAGGAACTCCGAATCAAGGGGGAATAACGCGTGGATGTCAAAATGTCAATTCAAGCGAACATGTGCGCTGTTTTCTCCCTGTCTTATCCCTTGCTACTAAACCGTTATGGTCATAGCATGGCAATGGCAGATTGGATCCACCGAACGGATCGGCCCTGTCACAGAGTTAGAATGGGTGCAAATGTTGGATGCGCCACAGAGTGGATTCGCGAAACAGGATTTGAGTTACCTGGGGCTGGGGTAGATGAAGAAGGTGAGTTGACTTGACTGACTTACCTAGGTGGCCATGGACATAAAGGAGAAATCCAAGTCCCTCGTTCACATCAAGTATGTAACAGAGAATTGGGAATTGAATTGAGAGAAAAAGAAAACATGACCATAACGTCGGGAACGTGTTGCAGCGATAATTTAATCTGGATGACGATCTGCGTTCGAGGTTAGGCCTCGTAAGGCAGATCTACCCGGGTGAGAAGAACTGGGGGGCTGTGCAAACATCCCTTGATTCCACATTCTTGACTGTAAATGTACTGTTTTATTGTCTCAGAAACATCTGAACATTCTCGGTATCTTTCACTTTACAGAGTTTATTTTATTCTCTCTGAGATGTCTCTCCCTGGATTCGCGTGGAAATCGGCTCGGGGCGAATAAGTGGAGGAGAGTGTGTACGGAATATCGTGGTGCGTGTTTTATTTTATTTTATTTTATTATTTTTTATTCCAAGTGACTCCTTTCGCGTGTGCATGCATGCACCTCGTTTTTCTTTTTTACCTATTTCACTCAAGGAGGGGGGAAAAGAAGTACATTTAATTCCTGGGTCTTCCTGATCCCAGTGCTTATACCCTCTCTCGTACCTTCGTACCTTGTTACCCTCTTTCACCCGGGTGAATACTCCACTTGATCAGCTGGATCTTATATTCCCACTATGGAGGTAAGTTTATTCCTGCGGCTCATTTCTTTTTTCTTTTACAATTCCTTTCTTATTCTATGTGAAAAGTGAAAATCTCGTTATCAATAATTACTAGGCAACTGACTGTTTCCATTCTGGTTCTCAGGACTTACGTTGGAATGATTCAAGTGACATCCTTCAAGACATCATGGTCGGCTCTATGTCCCATCAAGATCTATCCGAGTTTCGCCCAAATCTAAACATCGGAGACTCAGCCTCAAATCCACTCCTCGAGTTACACTTGAGTCCAGATCTGGATTCTTCTCAAAATCCTCCTTTTCTGAATCACTGGCCTTCTGCTCCCCAGGATTTTTACTACCCAAGTTACCCCGCCTCCAGACTCACCGCAAATCAAGATGCTTGGAACCCTCTACTAGCAGCTGGTGTCCCCCAGTCTACCTCTGTACCTCCGATTCATATGGTCGACGATGGTGGATTTACTAAACCCCACTATCGGACTCCTTCTGATGCGGGGAGTCAATATATGGGGAGTTTACACTCCGCTGACTCCGGGTATGGGAGTATAAGTGGGGCACAGCATACTGTTCCCTCGTATGTGGATTCCTTGTCGAGTCCGCGACTCGGTAATGAACATGGCTTCGTTGACTCGATGCCGCTGTTTGATCCGTCCCGTATGGGCTCGGGTTCAATCTTCCAGGACTATGGGGATGCTCCGTTTGAAGCGTCGGTCAAATGCGATCATCCCAGTTGTTCGTGGATTGGGAAGTGTCCTTCTGATAAGAGGTATGTCGACATCCTTTCTCTATGTAACTGGGTTTAAGTAACAATGTACTAATGTGTGCTGGCTTAATAGAAAACACGAGGCCCGCCATCGAAAGCTGTTCAAGTGTGATGAGCCCAACTGCCCACGGAAAGAGGGATTCGGGACTATCAATGATCTGGCTAGACATAAGAAGTGTGTTCATAATAAGGAGCCGGAGCGTGGACCCAAGATGATGTATCTTTGCTTCGGGAAGGATTGTCCTCGACCAAATAAGAAGTGGCCTCGCTTGGATAACTTTAAGCAACATTTGAGTCGCATGCATGCCGAGGAGGATGCTGAGATTCTTCTAAAAAGGTGTGTTCCATCCGATATTCATTTTATCTTATTGTTCTAGTCACTAACACAGTTAGATCAATGGACTGGTACGAGAGTGTCACTGGTCGTCGACCCAACCACAAAATGGAGGATGCCTCCCTCGACGACTCATTCCTAGATGCCCCAGATCATATGTCGACCCACTCTGGAGAGATGGAGGACCCAAGTGACTCGATGCTCCACGTTTCAGACAATGTCGAATTTTCTTCCTGCACAGCATCGCCCCGGCCAGTCTCCAGCAGTGCACCTTCTGAAGTCCTGTCAGAACCACAACCTCAATTCCCATCTCTGGGATTCCCGCAAGCGCTGTCCCAAGATGCGCGCGACGCAGCTGCCGATCGGAATATCAAGTCGGAGACATTCGTCACCGACGCAGCTAATAACCTTATCACCGCCATGACAAAGATGGTGAATAATCGTATCCGACGATCGAGTCAACACAGCGATGAAGGTATCGACATGGAACCAGAAAATGCACAACTCTCCCAGCCTCAACGCCAGATGCTACAAAAGGTACTCTCTGTCGCTCTAGAGCGTCTTTCCGATGAAACCCCAGCGGTTCAAGAGCCAGCCGATGAAAAACAAGATTGGTTCCAATGCGATATCTGTTCCAAGCGTACCCGGCTCCGCTGTGAAATGAAGTAAGTTTACCTCGTATTCCTGAAACACTCCGATTCTAACAAATATTTCCAGAAAACACCAAAAACGCCACGATCGTCCATATGGTTGTACATTCCCCCACTGCGCCAAGTCCTTCGGAAGCAAGGCAGACTGGAAACGCCACGAGACCTCTCAACACCTCCACCTCTCCAGCTGGCTATGTGCATTTCACGACTCCACCAAGAACGCCTCCTGCGGTCGGATCTTCTACCGCGAAGAAACATATACCCAACACTTAACACAACACCACCACATCCACAAGACCCGCTTAAAGCCCGCCCTTGCGTCGACGCGTCTCGATCTGGCTGATCAATCCCAGTTCTGGTGTGGATTATGCAGTCGATCGATCCCGCTCCAGGCGAATGGACCCTCGGCTCTGGATGAACGATTTAATCATATCGATACCGAGCACTTCAAGAAAGGGGAGCGTGGGTCTGATTGGACTTTCCCGGAGTTGAAGGACTCCGTCTCTCTGCCTCAGGCTGATCTTGTTAAGCATGAAGCTGGGGCGCAGTCCTTGGATGTGGGGATGAATCACCGCAAGCGTAAATACACTGGTGTGCATTCGCTTTCGGATCGTCGATGAGTCGGGTTTAAGTTGTCAAGATTTATGTTTCATGTTAGCTTTGTTTTTTTATAAGGATATATCCCGGTTCATATAAGTGGTTCGGTCTGGTTCTGGTGCATAAGTTGGCTCGGGTTTTTTCAATGTCCCTCTTCTAGTACACGATACATAATTCAATAACATTTGAAGAGATTTCAGGTTGAAATATTGAGAACAGATGATATTGTACAGTTATGTATGAATTACTCTCCTATTTCTGAGCTGCTGCTAGCTCCCTTGCCTTTTTTTCTAAGGCGCTCAATTGTTCTGAACACGTTAGTCGAGGTAAACCAGAAAAGCCAGACTGATAACAGGTTGTCTAGAATGAGCTTACCATTCTTCTCAAGCTTGGTTTCATCCGTCTCAAGCTTCATCCACGTCCAATAGATAATCTGGTATGTGAGCACAGCACCCAGGAAGACCTTTCCAAAGGGACGCGCAAAGGCTCCATACGCTGAGAGCTATATGAAATTAGCACTGGAGTATCTAAATGATATCCATATTCATATCCATCTAAGCTCGAACATGAATATGAATGTGGAGGAAAGAATGATACATACCCCTTCTCGGTAAGCACTCTTCTTCTCAGCATTTAGTCTTGAGGCTGTAGAACTCAGTGCCCGTGTCCCAGACACATTGGGCACTGGAACTGACAATCGAGATGTGAGACGGGTGATTTGTCGTAGAGACATTTTTGGATTTTTGGATATGGGGATGATGGAGTATGGGGGATTGGCGGGAGTTTTGCGCGGTTCTGGACTCGACGAAAAGGGTTTGGCGTGGCTTGTTTGATGTCTTGGCATTGATCTGGACTTGTACCCTCGTCAATTGGTATCAAGGATTAAGAAGGGAATTTAATTTATATTTTGCAGAAACTGGGCTTTTGGATTATTTGACAAGTAGCAGCAGTCAACTATATTCTTTTTTCCGAGGTCGATTTTGGTGGTGTAAGGGAATTGGGGTTGTTGACACAGTGTGGCTGGTGCTCTCACCACTATACAGCGTTGGCGCGAATAGCCTCAAGTTGCGCCCAATTGGAAATCTTTATCGACCTTGATCTCAATACATCCATCCCATCTGAATATTTCAGTCTACTGGACTAGTTTCATCAAATAGCGTACTCTACACTGATTACTATTGTATACATCTACACCATATATGCTGACTCAGCAGTCACATGATATCAGGTCCGGGTCAATTCTGGTGGGCAGCAAAGGGAAGGAGCCACAACCCAAAATAATAGAAAGCTTCTCAGATGCATTTCTCCACGTCCCTGACGCTCTCTGACATCTTCTTTGACCACGATGGTCTCCCCATCTTCCCTACTCGAAAAGGGCCTAAGATGCCCCAAATTGGGTCGGAAGACATCCAAAATACATCCACTAAGATGATTCAAGCCTTTTAATAACCTTAACCTCATTGAATCTATGGCTAATTCACTGCATTGTGGTGGGCAATGCCTTCGGGGCACCTGGGTAGGGCGACTATTCACTCGGGGTGGTCCGTGCATGTGATGACTAAGTTTGCGCCACATTCACTGTGGCTCTCAGTGAATGTGCCGAAGCGCGAGTCCCTTCCGCCTGGGGGCACCATTCACTCATTGTTGATACGAATAAAAAGAAGAACTTCTTCAGCCTCCAATCTTTTTTCCTTCTCTTCTTCACAGATTTCTGTCATGCTTTCCTGTTCGACCTACTTTCCCCTGCCCAGCAATTCTCATTGATTGTTGTTCCTCTCTCCTTGTGTTTGCTCTACTCAAGGGCTGCGCGTCACTTGCATTCTCGTCATCGCTGGTCGAAGACCTGATTGTTATTTCGGTAAGCTACTTACTTTTGTTGTGCTCTGCTTGATCTTCATGCACACTTTGAGGGTATCCACCCAAGGTGTCCGAGGTCGACCAGCTCTACACAAAATGCGCTCCGTCTCTACGATGTTCTCCAGGTCGCTAACTGATTTATCTTCTAGTGTTTTTCGTTTCTTATCCAACACCACCGGCACCATGGCTCGTGGTAATTCTAAGCGCTCCCTGGAGGACATTGTCAACAAGTCCGACTCCGACGATGAAGATTGGAGTGAGCCTAGCCGCCGTCCAGCCTCGCGACGTGGAAGCCGCAAGCCAAAGACCAAGCCCAGCCCTAAGAAGCGCTCTCAACCTGCCAAGAAGCGCCGTCGCACTTCCCGTGCCTCCCGCGATATTGAGTCCGATGAAGATGATTTTTCCGATGAAGATGACCTGTCAATTGAAGAGGAGTCTGAAGATTCCGACGACCCTAATGCCCCCCGCAACGCCCGCGGCACTGTTCGTCGCCGCACAACTCAGACTCGTCCCCTCTATGAGGAGCCTGCCTCGGACGAGGACGAAGATCAAGATGCCGAGGGCGAAACTGCTGACGAAATCACGCCTAAGAGATCAAGCCTGATTACTCTGAGACTCCCTCCTGCGGTCCTGTCACGACCCGATTTCACCTCTACCCGCCGTACTACTCGCCGTACCCGCGACGCCTCTGAGGACATTGTCGCCTTGACTAACTCTGGCCGTCACATTCACACTGTTGAACGCGGTACCAGAAGCCCCTCTCCCACCATGCTGCGCCATAACTCTCGTGCTGCTACTGTGTCTGCTATCGCTGAAGAGTCTATTGAAATGTCTTCGGCAGTCCAAGCGTCCCTCGAAGTTCTCGAAAGCGATGCTCCCGACGCCACTATGGAGGAAGGCGTCGTTCCTGAGTCAGAGAACGGTGACTCGAAGAACACCGATGCAGACGACGAAGACAGCGATGAAGGAAATCCTATCCACCGAGCCGGCAGAACCGATCGGTTTGAAACCACCGACAACGAGGCCGAGCACACTACCGAAGAAAAAGCCGAGCCTATGGAGTCTGAGCCTCGCCGATCTGGTCGCAAGAAGCCAGTAAAGAGCTCACAGAAGAAGGCCGACGATGAGAGCGACTTTGAGCCCGAAGACGAGGATTCTAATGACGACATCTCTGAATCCGAGAAGTCAGCTGTCTCCCCGCAGAAGAGCGGACGCGAGACCGAAGATGAAAGCACTGCTGGTCGTCGTGCAGGACTCCGAAAGCGCGCATCTCAATCCCGTGGCCGATCTGATGAACTTGCTGAAGAGCTTTATGAACTGCGCGATTCGGGCAAGAAACGTCGTTTCCAAGAAGAGGCCGTTTACGACAAACCACGCCGCAACCGCAAGGATGTTGATTACCGGATCCTTCGGCCTGAAGCCGCAGCCAACGAGGAGGCTGAAATTGAGGCGGGTGAATCCCCCTCAAAGCGTACTAAGCGTGGTGGTGGTGGTAGTGGAGGCGGGGGCTATTCGCGTACCCTGTTCCCAACATCCGGTCCTTTCGGTGGTGCCGGTCTGATGTCTGTGCTGGGTCCCGCGGACGCGCTTGCTGGAGCTGGAGGTGAGGACAGTGACAGCAGTGACGACGAGTTCCAGCCACAGAACGGCAATGGGCTCGTTGCCCAGACACACAACGCCGATGCCCAGCTCGCTGGAACACCGGCAAACTTCGGCAAGCTCAAGGACAAGCAGACCTTGGCGGATGCTGACCCCCTGGGTGTTGACATGAATGTCAACTTTGACAGCGTGGGGGGACTCCAGGGACACATCGACCAGCTCAAGGAGATGGTGTCCCTCCCCCTCCTGTACCCGGAGATCTTCCAACGATTCCATATCGTTCCTCCTCGGGGTGTCCTCTTCCACGGACCCCCAGGAACAGGTAAGACTCTCCTGGCCCGAGCTCTGGCGAACAGCGTCAGCTCGGAGGGGCGAAAGGTCAGCTTCTACATGAGAAAGGGAGCCGACACCCTGAGCAAGTGGGTTGGTGAGGCGGAGCGTCAATTGCGCCTTCTTTTCGAAGAAGCGCGTAAAAATCAGCCATCTATCATCTTCTTTGATGAAATTGACGGTAAGAAACCTCACTTTGCTTTCAATTTGCTCTTACCAATATACTAACTTTTCCCCATAGGCTTGGCTCCAGTGCGATCTAGCAAGCAGGAACAAATCCACGCTTCGATCGTTTCAACTCTCCTCGCCTTGATGGACGGTATGGACGGCCGCGGACAGGTCATAGTCATCGGCGCTACCAACCGTCCCGACTCAGTTGATCCCGCTTTGCGACGTCCGGGTCGTTTTGACCGCGAGTTCTACTTCCCCCTGCCGAATCTTGAGGGCCGACGTGCCATTTTGGACATCCACACCAAGGGTTGGGATCCTGCTCTGCCCGGTGACATCAAGGATGAGCTTGCGAAGATCACAAAGGGCTACGGCGGTGCTGACCTGCGCGCTCTTTGCACCGAGGCTGCACTAAACGCCGTCCAGCGCAGATACCCTCAGATCTACAAATCGGACAAGAAGCTCATTATCAATCCGAAGCACATCGACGTTCTCCCCAAAGACTTCATGATTGCCGTCAAGAAGATGGTCCCCTCTTCAGAACGGTCTACCTCTTCAGGAGCATCCGCCCTGCCGCAGAATGTCGAGCCTCTCCTCCGCCAAGCATTGGCCGAAGTTCAGAAAGCCTTGTCAGAGGTCCTTCCGATCCGAAAGAGACTCACTGCCTTGGAAGAAGCGCAGTACGAAGAACCCAACGATGGCAATGGATTCCGTCGCGAACAGATGATGCAAGAGTTCGATCGCTCTCGTGTTTTCCGCCCCCGTATGCTCCTGCGCGGTCCGCCAGGAATGGGCCAGCAATATCTCGCTGCAGCCCTGTTACACCAGTTTGAGGGTCTTCATGTCCAGGCTTTCGATCTCCCCACCTTACTCAGTGATTCCACTCGCTCGCCGGAAGCTGCGGTCATTCAGCTCTTCGCCGAAGTGAAGCGACACCGACCTAGTGTGATCTACATCCCCAACATCCAGACATGGTTCGAAACCGTTGGATCTACTGTCATCTCTACATTCCTTGGTCTACTCCGTTCCCTACCTCCCTCCGACCCTGTCTTGTTACTCGGTGTTCTTGAGACCAGTGATGATGATGAAGTAGATACTGCTCTGCTTAAGCAATTGTTTGGTTTCTCTAAGAAGAACATGTTTGATTTGCGGAATCCTGATAGCGACGCTCGCAAGGAGTTCTTTGGAAAACTCATTGAATACGTTAAAACCGCTCCCGCCGACTTCCCAGACCCGGAGAACCGCAAGAAGCGCAAATTCGAAGAGCTGGAAGTCGCACCCCCACCACCAGTGATCGAAACGCCGCTCAGCAAGGAGGAGCAGAAAGCTCAGAAAAAGAAGGATCGTCAGACCCTCAATCTCCTTAAGATCCGCATCCAGCCCATTATGGATCAGATCAAGAAATACAAGCGCTTCCGCAATGGCGTGGTTGATCAGAACACGATCAAATACTTGTTTGACGAAGCAGACCCCAACATTGTCACTAGTGACCTTCCCCCCAACGAGCAAGGCGTCCACCGACCATTCGAGATCGATGTCGACAAATACGGTGCTCACGGTCTCCGAGAAGTTGCCACTGGGAAGTTTTACTACAACATGGAGATTACAACCATGGAAAATCGCCTCTCAAATGGCTTCTACAAACGTCCCGTCGACTTCCTGACCGATATCAAGCGAATTGCAAAGGATGCACGCCAGTTCGGAGAACACGAAAGACTCTTGCGCGCTAATGAGCTGCTTTCTAATGTCGAAGTGGACATCTCCATGATTGAACAAGCTGAGCCGGCTCTTGTCGCTGAATGTGAGAATGTTTACTTGCGCGAACTCGCCCGTGAGAAGGAGGCCCAAGAACGTCTCCGCAAAGCCGAAGAGGAAGCAGAAAAGCTGCGACAGGAAGAGGAAGCAGCCTATGATGCAGCTACAGCCACAGCTTCGGCTACGGCTACGGCTACGGCTCCGGCTACAGCTCCAGTCCCCTCAGCCTTCCGACCTATTACACCCATCCAACAGACCACTGGCAGCTTCTCGAATGGATTCCAAAACGGCGGAGGCTCCGACCTCAACGAGCCTGGTAACAATGGCCAGAGCAACGGTTCTCACGGTGATGCAGACGGCGATGTTTTCATGTCCAACTCTGAAGATCAATCTATCAGCAAGCACACCCAGGTCAGCTCCTTTGGACCTTCTGCCCAACCCAAGCCTCTCTACTCCCACACCGCACCCTCCCAGCAGATTCGCCGTGAATCCGGCCTGTCCAGCTTCTCGCAGAAGGGACCTATGACACCCATGGCTCCTGGTTCTCAGCCTGGAGATTACACCAACGAAGCGTCCACCACCCAGACCACCTCCTACAAAAAGTCCTCTGATCACTCCTCCAACCAGCCGGAGAACCTCCCTAGCCCTCACGTCTCTCGCAGCGACTGGCCCGATCTCTCTCAATACCCCGATCGTGTTTCGCAGGAGGAGCACTTGCCAGACACTCAGCAGGGAGGTAGCAG
The DNA here is from genome assembly GCA_039634405.1 of Penicillium herquei. NCBI lineage: Eukaryota > Fungi > Ascomycota > Eurotiomycetes > Eurotiales > Aspergillaceae > Penicillium > Penicillium herquei. The sequence goes on along the minus strand of CP098387.1, from coordinate 57,274 downwards.
CCAGCCTTCACCACGTCCTCGTGACTCGCTCGACCAGAACACTCAGAGCGGAACTCAGTCTCAGCCTAAGCCACAGCCTCCTCTCTTTGCAGACAATCTCACCTCCCTCCTTGTCGAGGAGCCAGTCCCCGAGCTGACCCTTGACCTTGCATACGTCGATCGTCTTCATGGTGATCTGACCCAGCAGACAAGCAGCTGCTCCGTCGAACAGCTGGAGCAAGTTAATACTCACCTCATGGACTTTGTCTGGCACGCCCGAGGAGAATGGGACCGAACCCGCGTGGCCCAGGGTGTCGCCGAGACCTTCAACGAGGTCATGGATGACATCCTGGCCACGTAGGGGGCTGGCGTAATGTCGGTCATTTTTCTTTTCCTTTTCCTTTTTTTTATTCTTATCCTCTTTCTATTCTTATCATTCTTATTATTACCAATCAGCGAAATTCGAATACAAATATTTTTATCTTACATGTGAGCTGGTATTAGAATATTCCAAGGTTTTAAATGTTCAAATGGTAGATAGATATGAGAGCTTGGATCAATGTGATTTAATACCTCTATTAGTACTCCGTAGTAGCATACTACCTATTCAAGTTGCACATATGGTCCCTATGTAGGTAGATGGTATGTATGGGGGCTTCTACTTAGCCTTAGAAGGTTGAATATGTCCATCTATCAGTACGTACCTAGCAGTAATAGGTAACAGATACTCTAGTAGAGAAGATATCGTAGGGCTATGAGCCCTGGAGATCGATCAATGCACCTACTATGTAACTTATTCAATGGAATATCCACCTGCCAGATATTGTGGCTTTCCAAGCGACTCAATCATATAAATAGGAGAAAAATTAGAATTTCAGTCGATAAAACAATTGTTTCAACTAAAAAAGAGCGCCTTGAAAGGACATGCTGTATACTACGTGTTCTGCCTGAGGCGGCAATATGATGTCTCACCATGTGATCGGGGATCCACCTTAAACACCTGGCCTTTGCATTTACATGTCTTTGATACCTACTCCGTACACCCTTCCACTCCGCTCTTTGTCAATTTGTCAATTCCGCTGGACTATGACTTGGGCTTAGTGGAAGTTTTCATCTTAACGTCTATCACCCGAAACGCCCCCGAAATCCTACGCTAGTGGTATTGATAACTATCTCGCGTTCCTACCATCATCCACACAATCATGGTGAACTGGCTAAGTCTCGCCGTTCCTTTCGCCTACCTAGGCATTTTGATCGGCTCTCTCGCAACATTCTCCTCACTCTATCGCAAGCGCAAGGCCCGTATGTACTCCTCAATTCCGATCGCACGTCCTAAACAATATCTCAATCCCGATCCCGATCCCCCTCCCTTCCTAAGCTTCTTAAGCTCCTGGCCACCAATGGTCACCATATAAGACCTTATGGCTAACGCATTTTCAAATTAGACAAAGCTGCTTCCCTTGAACCATGGTTCCCAGCGCACCTTCAACGCGATATCTACTTCTCCCTTCTTCACCTTGACCCCTCCGCACAAAAAGAAAACCAGAAAAAGACCCCCGCGGTCCCAGAATCAGTGCTCAAGGCTGCTCTACTCCGTCGAGCGACAGAAGACATTCGTCGCGTCCTTGCCCTCCGTAGCCAGAAACAGGCTCTCTCTACATTACTGCAGCGTGGAAGCGTGGGCGATGATCTCTGGCAACGGTTCCTGCGCGCAGAGAAGGAAATGGAAGAGGAGGTTAAGGATGTTGTCGCTGAGGTGAGTTGCACCCAATCTGCACCCTTGATTATCCTTGATGGGGAAAAATAAACGTGCTAACATTTTCCAGGCAAATGACTACGTTCAAGGATGGGGCCAAACTATCTTCCAATCTGCCAACGAAATGATCCAGAATGAGATCTACCGCAAGCGCATGGCTGAACAACAGGAGAAGGTTGCTGAGGAGAAGGAGTGGTGGAGTAAGAAGAAGGCTACTACTAAGGAACAATTCATGAAGGAGTTGAATGAGGGCGCTGCATCTCCTGTTCAGTCTCCTGCGAAGTCGCCTAACCCTGCTGCTACCTTGACACCTTCGGCGCCGAGTACAGTGCAGGGTAGTGATGATGAGGCGGTACTAGTGGAGGCGGAGCCATCAGGTGGTGGTGGCAAGAAGAAGAAGGGAAAGGGCAAGAAATAGATTATTAACTTGTAAAATTAATTTTCTTTTCTCATTCATTGGGTTTTTATTTTTAATTCATGATTTTTTTTTATCCCCTTTGCTCTGGTCTCAAGAATGATAGATTGGGGTTATAATGCTGAATGCGTTGGATGTACGGACTATGGAGTATGGTTTGTGGATATGAGATATTCTATTATGAAGAGGAGAATAATGTACATCCCACATATGCAATCAAAGATCAAGAGAAGTAATATACAGGGGGTGGAATAGGGAAAATATCAAATCGAGAAACGCCAGTGCATGCAATGCAGTTAGTTTTAGGAAGATGCAGGTTACAACAGTTGACTGTCTTCCACGCCCAAGGGTGAACCGAGATCAAGTTCCTCGAATCCCATCTCTGCTGCAGCGCGGTACAGCTTATCTTCAACTTGAGCTGGATCCAATCGCTCAGCACGGCTTAAAACAATGCGAAGTAGTTGGCCCATGATCTCGAGCTGGTACTGTTGTGTTTCGTGTGGATCAAGCTGTTCGAGACTCAATCCTTGTGCTTGCAGAGCCATGGACTTGCGCTCGCCAAGCATCTCTAGAAGACGGCTGACTTGTGCCATGTTCTCTTTGCTTCGAGGGGTAGAGGACAACCGACGGAGACGGTGCTTGGGTGTACCAGCCGGCACACCAGCCAAACGAGCAACTTGAATCACAATTAAGCGAGCAGTGTCGTTATCAGGTGCGAACCCGAATGTCATCTTCATGGACTGTAGTGCCACGAGTGTGCCAGCAAGATCTTTTGATAGACAGAAACAACGCACGATCTGATCATATAGTTCCTTGGAGAACTCAGAATCCGCGGTACTGCGAGCTCTAGGAGGAAGTTGCGAATACCACTGCATCATTCCAGTAAAGAGTTGGCGAGCCGATGGAAATTCTGCATTGAAGGTGGTGCGGCCTCGATCATACTGTAATTTTGCACAGTCCCAAAGACAAGCATAAGTTTCCAGATCGGGTCGCACGGAGGTTGACATTTTCTGGAACTTGGTCCAAAGGGAATGGATGTCTTGCTTGCGTAGTTCGGCATAGAGGAGGTGGTTCATGAAGTATGAGTTTGGTTGAATGTGGGCGTCACTGAGACACTTGGCCAGGTACTTGACCATATCGTCATCTCCTCGGCGGGTATAGTGTAGTAGGAGAACAGAGAATGTTTCGATACTGGCAGGTGGAACTTCTCGATTGAGGAAGAATGGGGTTCGACTGGTGTCGGCTTCTTGATGTTGGACCTCGATTTTAGGTGCGGGTTTCACTGGCTCAAATCGCTTCCAGACAGCATTGATGCGGTGTTGTATCATAGCCCAGCCCAGTCGCTCTGCCTTGTCTCGCGCTTTTGCACTGCCGTCACGGAGCCATCCGGCAATCAGACCATTGAGATGTTTGGAGTCTGGACGAACGCCTCTCTCGTACATAAGTTCAATTACCAGTGCGGCTGAGTCGACTTGGCCCATTCCAATAAGCTTCTTCATCCAGCTTGCATAGAAGAACCTGTTCTGGAACTCGCGGGGAAGCATTGTAAGGGCAGCCAAAGAGACCTTGTTGACAGCCTTCTCATTGATGCTTGATGCATGGAGGTTACCAGCGAGACCAAGAGCTGCTTTGTACACGGCTGTGGAATCTTTGGCAGGGCTTCGACCTGTCACCATCATATCCTTGAAGATAGCGACAGCCGTATCCAATCTACCAGCTGTGAGGAGACCGATGCTGATGATATCATAATCTTCCATGGTCATGTTGGTATCCAGGAATGTCTTCAGTTGTAAGTATAAGGCCCATGCTTTGACCTCCGCTTCCTTCCCTGGAATATTGCCCCATGCGACGATCACCGGGATGAGTACTCTCGCCTGGCGGGATTTATCATTTGCCAAAAAGGCTAGTGCTATATCCTGAGCGCGCTGAGGGTTATTCTCGGCGGCGAAGAGGTGAACACCTAGCATCCAGTATTCCTCGAGATCTTCCTTCTTTTGTGAAAGCTCGGCCTGGTATGCTTCCCACTCTTCCAATGCTTTATTTGTGGCACCTCCATCATGTAGCGCTTGAATATAGGACAAAATTTGTGGCGTGGCGAGTGCTCTGTCGGCAGATCTGGCATCCTGGACCAGTGACTGTAGATGTGTTGACCGTAGAGATTTTGACAACTGAGCTGTCTTTTGCGATTGCCATACAGCTTCCATAGACTCGGAGGGGAGTGTCTCCAGAAACCCCGGAATAGCTTGTTTGCATCGTCGATACGCCTTCCATAGATCCTGACTCGCGCGTTCGTCTGATACGTTTCCGTTATATTGGCGAAGGGATTTTCGGAATCGGTCCGCATAAGGATGAGAATCAGTGCCTGCTAGTTTTCTAGCCTCTGATGCCTTTTTAGCCGCTGCTTTTCGTTGCTCCCTGGCACTGTCTTGCCAATTCTCTTGTTCCAGGGCCATCCCCTCAAATTCTTCCTTCAACATCTCATCCAGCTCCTCGTCGAATACATCCTCCAGAGAAGGGTGTAATTTCTCCGCCCTTTTTTCCTCTTCATATTTCCGGAGCGCCTCTAGCGCAATTTTTCGATCCTTCTCTGGCAAACTTTGAATGAACGGGCTGTCGGGAGCAAAAGGGCCTTTCTCTAAGACCTTGAGCTCCTCCTGAAGCTTCGTAAGCTCCTGGCCAATTTCCTCTCGTTCAGCATTTTCTTCAGCTTCCGGGTCAACCTTATGTCGCTTCTTGCCGGTGGCGTCTTGTTCATAGAAGTTGACCTTATCGTTCGGCCCGCCAAAGTCGAGCCAACGCGCCGTTACGACGCTAAAGGCGCGCTGGGATATCGACGAGTTGCGCGCCGCATTGTAACATCGAGCTCCTCGAACAGCCTGGCGGAGCATATGGGGAATTAGTCGGTCATTTGGGGGAAAAGAAGTAGAATTGGAGAGCGATCCGGGGTACAAGAAAGTCGAAGTTCTGCACATCGGAACGCCGATTAATCCTGCCCGTTTGGGTTTAGCGTGCCAATTACCGTCATGATCTCTCCTTCTCCGATCAACGCGACTCTCAATTATAACCAGCAATGGATTCTGATGGATTAGGAGATGTGCTGGACTTGTCCAAGGACAGGTCCCAGAATCAGGTATGCTGTTAGAATTATTGCGCTGAGTGATCGTCGTTCAGGAGCAACGTACTAATGTGAAAAACAAGGGCGTCTACATTTACCAACCCGCAAAACCAGGGAAACCCTCCGGCGAACGACCTTCGAAGCGCAGAAAGGTGTCATCGACAAATATCACGAAAGAAACATCTGAGAATGAAGGCTTTGTGCCTTTGTTGAACGGAGATGAAAGCCCCGAGTGCGTGCAATTGAGATACAACACATACAAACAACTATGGGCGGAACAAGAGGACAGGATTCAGGTACATAACGCACCGACAGGAATTGGGAATTGACTTGCTGATGCTGTGTGTCTAAGGTTATTCTGGAAGATGTGGATGCCGGTGTGCTGAAGGATGTATCCTCTTTTGTAAGGGAGACATCACCACAAACGTATGATAATCTTATCCCGGTGCAGAGAAATTGGGGCTTACAAGACCATAGATCGAATGGATGTATTCCAACAGCTCTTGTCACAGTTGGATCGAACGTTTCCTCGCTGAGCCGACTCCTTTCCCGACTTAATGAACAACTCAAATCGACCAATGAGGGTGGAGTGGTGGTGCTTGAGTCGGGCGATGCGCCTAACCTGAAGACTTCCTTGAAAAATATCATTCGAGCTGCAGTCACCAATACGGAAGGGACTGATGGATACCAGCGCTTCCTGACAGACCGGACTGTACGTGCCACCACGCAACCTTGTTTATAAGCCATTCTGACTGGACCTAGGGACCGCGTATACTCGGATACGATTTGGATCTGCTCCACGATTATGTTCAGAGAAGAGGCACTAAAAAACTTGTCCTTGCCTTGCGAGACAGTGAAGCTTTTGACCCTGGTTTGTTGACAGATCTATTCTCATTATTCAAGTAAGAATTCTTATCCCGTATTGGTTGAGCCTGCTACTAACTCACAATTAGATCATGGCTTGATCGCATACCGTTTACAGTTTTACTCGGAATTTCAACGTCCGTGGAAATTTTTGAGGGAAGACTCCCTAGGGCTTGTGTTGCAATGCTTCAGGGTCAACACTTTGAGGTTCAAGAGGCAGGAAATTGTGTCGATCGTATCTACGAGGCCCTTCAGACAAGCTCGGATGGGAAGATGTGGGTTGGTCGCAATATCACGAGCACACTGTTCGAGAAAGCAAGTGACTATTTCCAAACCCCTGAGGCATTTAGCCGTATGGTCAAGGTAATATCCCCCTTCATCTTTTTCCGTGAGACTATGTTTAACCCCAGCTTAGTATGCATGCATGTCGCATTTCTTTGCCAATCCTCTGGCTGTTCTTCTGGGAAACCCAGACCCGTCGATATTAAATCAGAACCGATTCTGTGAGGCGATCAGGAATTTACCCTCATTCCGAATGTTTGTCAATCCCTCACTACCTGTTTCCAGTGCTCATGCTAAAGAAAATGTCTCAGGTTCTGTGAGGATCTGTTAGAAGTTGGATCTGAAAACGAGGCGCGAAGTATGATTGAGGATGATGATTACGTTCTTCGGGCAGCTTTCGACCACGTTAATGCAGGCCAAGAAATAATGCGTCAGATTTTCAGCGCAGTGCTACTCATCCACACATGTCTCCAGCACACTCAGGCTAGCAAGAAGACGCCTATCTCGGATATCTCTGTGCGCGCACTCTCTGGCGAGCTCAGCGAGTCTCCTCTTGTGGACGATATGCTTACCACTTTAAAGACCTTGGACTCGGAGAAGTTGGGCGACGTACTAATCACCCTTCCGACTTTAGCGGAGAATTCCCCTCTCACAGATATTCAAGCTGATCTGAAGACGCTGTTGGAGACATACTCGGATTCGCTACCTCTGCGCAGCGAATACAATGTGAATAGCTCAGTTGTTAAAACGACCGTGGTACAACAACGAGTTCTACTCACGAAGGGCAAGGCAAATCTCAGAGACCAAGATATCGAGTACACCCAGATCATTGATCGCCTGGTTTCTGCTTTACAGGTGTACTTTGCTGAAACATTGATCCGCCCACAAGAACTCTTCATGCATGAAGCGTTTCTATTTGACTTGCGCAATCCTTTGAAGGAGACATTCACCCCCCGACCACGATTTGCCATCGAACGGGCCCTGACCAGTCCATTCGACTATCTCATGTCTACGGTTACCACTGATGCCAAGATTTCCGCCAAACAGCCGGCTGCTGCGATATTATACCAGCTTTATCTTGAGTCAGGCGCACTGGTCAACGTTCACGATCTATGGCAGGCCTTCTACGGTGTCTACCAGAGGGATGAAAGCAATAAATGTGACGATCGTGTGGTTATGGCCCTGTTCTATGGGGCTTTGTCCGATCTGAAGATGTTTGGAATGGTCAAGAATAGCCGGAAGAAGACCGATCACTTGGCCAAGTCATCATGGATGGGAATGTAAAATAATGATTATCGAATCAATGGAATTTGCATCTCAATTGTATTTGCCATTTTGGGCGGGGTATCATACACATGCTATCAAAGTATCAGTAGTGTTTTCAGCTAGAAAGCTGTTGCCGGTTGTTATTCAAGCACAAAGATTCAGTCGCATTCTAAAGGTAGAAATCATTCATCTTGGATGGGTCGTTGGATGATATCTTCCCGTCCAAATGGCCGTCCTCCTTCGCTTAAAACCATAGCTTCTCGCCGGCGCCGGCGAAGGGCTTGTTCTTCTACACTGCCTTCTCGCGGCCTCCGCGAAGATCCGCGGTAGGAGCCAGCTGTATCTTCGCCATTTGTCATCCATACATCCTCGTCTTCGTCCTCGTCCTCATCGTCGTCATCCACATCATCGTCATCTTGATCATTCGCTTCTTCGAGCATGCTACCCATAAGCCCATGATTCCTCAATTGCTTGACTCCTTCTGGATGTGTAGTCAGAGTACTGAATATGGAGCTCATGACTGTGTCATCGCCCCACCAGGTCTTGAGGAGGATCACCACTTCATGACGACGGGAGGGCTCGTCCAAAGCACAAGGGAACGGATATTTGGTAAGCCAGCGAGTCACGATACCAGCTTCAATTGCGGCGGGAATATTTTCCGGGAGGAGAATGTTGAGGATCTGGAGTGCTTTCTTTTCTCCAATTGGTCGAGTTCTGGCGAGAACAGGCGAGGTCGTCGGATACGTCACTTCATTATGCTCTTCTAAGAAGTTGCAGAGGCAATTGATGATTGCTGTGTAGGCAGGGACATCACGGAGACGAGTGCAGACTGAGGTTCGAGAAACTATAAACGATGAGTCTTGTGTTCAAGATACGGGCTTTGTAGGTCACATACGGGCTCGATTTGAGACGAGGAAATGAAGCGCAGTTAGTGCCTTGCCTCGGCGGACTTTATTTTTGGATGAGATGTCCTCCAAAAGGAGATCGCGCGTATCTCCCTTTGTCGAGCGTTCAGAAATGATGCGAAGGGCCCTGCAAGTATGTCAATAGGTGTTTCACAAGAAATGTGGGGACGTTCGTACGCTGCTCGAAGGTCATGGCTCGTGCTTTCGGAAAGCTTTAACAGAGTATCTAGCTTGAGGGCTGGACCGACATTAGTACATAATTGATCAATATCAGCTCGTGCAACATGAACATACCTTCCTCTGTCCCCTCACTTATTATCTTATCTTCCCGTTCAACATGCTTGATCTCAGTCAGATCAACCACCTGCCGAAGATCTGTTGCGATGCCGCGGACGGCGAAGAAAAGCGAGATTCCTAGAGACCATCAGTTTCCGTCTCACTCCATATGACTTGAGCAACACTCACCTAGACAGACCCATAGCACTCCATCTCCGGAGAATGGAGCCATGATGAATGTGGAAGTTGGAGATGCGGAGAGGCGCGCGGCAGAATACAGACCGAGGGCGGTGAACAAATTATTTTTTTCCTCTTGAAACCGCTTTATAGCGATTGCAAAAAACTATACGCAATTTGCTACACCTCACATCACAATGCCGCCTTCTCAGCTAAAACAGCTGAAAGCGTCGCTTCGTGACAGCGGGGTTGTCGGTCCCCAGCAGTCTAAAAAACAAAAACGCCAAAACGCCAAAACTGGTGTTACGGCGCAAAACCGGAACCAGCGCAATGCCGCCTTGCAGGCAATTCGAGATCGGTTCAACCCTTTTGAGATCAAAGTCGGCACCGGTCGAGGAAAATTCGATGTGACCACTCGGGATGGTAACTCGACTGGTACAGTGCGAGAGCGTCCAGGTGTTACAAAGTCGCTCGGCGAGGAAAGAGTATGTGATTTCAATTTTGCTTTACAGGGTTGGATACTTACACCGATTTTCACAATTATAGCGTCGTGCGACTCTTCTGAAGGAAATGAACACTCGAAACAAAGTCGGTGGTTTGGTCGATCGACGATTCGGTGAAAATGATCCGACTATGACACCCGAAGAGCGAGCCGCCGAGCGATTTGCGAGAGAAAGCCAGAAAAAGATGCGCAAAGAGTCCATGTTCAACCTCGAGGAGGACGAAGATGAGTTCCAGCTTACTCACATGGGTCAATCTTTGTCATTCGACGAGGCAACTCGTGACGATTTCGAGATGGGCGACTTGAAGGACGACGAGGAAGACGACGAAGAGGCATCCCGAAAACGCAAACGATTTATGGAAGAGGAGGGCGAGGATGGGGACTTTATCGACAACCCGGAGGGAGAAGGTCTCCATGAGCGCAAGAAGTCCAAGGCGGAGGTCATGAAGGAGGTCATTGCTAAATCTAAATTCTACAAGGCTGAACGACAACAGGCCAAGGAGGACGATGACGATCTACGTGATGAATTAGACAAGGAACTCCCCGACCTTTTCGAAGCTTTGCGAGGAATGAAGGCACCTGCCAAGCCTGAGCCCCCGAAGCAAGATCTAGACACCATGAACCCAGAGCGTGCAGCTATGCTCCAGGGCCCAGAAAAGACAGACGCCGAGAAGGAGTATGATCAACGACTCAAGCAATTGACTTTCGATAAGCGATCTCAGCCTACAGACCGAACAAAGACGGAAGAGGAGAAGATCGAGGAGGAAGCCGAGAGACTGAAGAAATTGGAGGAAGACCGTCTTAAGCGAATGCGCGGTGAACATGTTAGTGAGGACGAAGAGGAGGAGTCTGATAAGGATTCTTTCATGCAAGATGACGAAGAGTCCGATGTGGACGACGCTGCGGCCTTCGGACTTCCCACCACATCATATGAGCCAAGGCCAGACATGGGTGTAGAAGACGAAGATGACTTCATCATCGATGACGACCTGGTGGAGACAAGGTCTAATGTGAGCTTGTCTGTGGATGAGAGTGATATGGAGGACGAGGAGCTTTCAGAGGAAGACGAGGCTGAAGAGTCAGAACAAGAAGATGAGCTCATCAACGGCATGTCATTACCAGCCGCCAGTGCGACATCAACAGCGGTCGCAGCTAGTCAATCTGCGGATGGAAAATTGGCGTTCACATATCCTTGTCCTGACAGCCACGAGGAATTCCTTGAGTTGATTGAGAATGTGCCCACCCAGGACGTTTCTACAGTCATTCAGCGTATTCGTGCTCTACACCATCCCCGTCTTCACCCTGACAATAAGGCCAAATTGGGCCGATTCTCCGAAATCCTGATTGAGCATGTCTCATACATGGCGAGCGAGACTGAGAACCCATCCTTCGCTTTGGTGGAAAACATTCTGCGACATGTTCACTCTCTGGCCAAGACTCACCCCCTCAACGTTGCCACTGCTTTCCGTGCTCAGTTGCGTGAGATTTCGAAAGAGCGTCCCCTGAACTTACATGCCGGTGATCTGGCTGTTCTGACAGGCATTGCCACTGTCTTCCCCACATCCGATCATTTCCACGCTGTTACCACGCCTGCCCATTTGTGTCTGGCTCGGTTCCTGGGCCAATGCTCAGCTAATACTCTGTCTGACTTTGCAACTGGTGCCTTTGCCACGAGTCTTTGTCTGCAGTACCAGACTGTTGCGAAGAGATACATGCCTGAGCTGGTCAACTATGTTCTGAATGGTCTGAGCAACCTGGCCCCAACAGAGCCTACCATCAAGGTTGGATCCTTCCCATACCGCAAGACCCAGGAGTCTGTTCGCCTGGTCGCATCTAAGGTCACTCCTCGCAAACTCCACTTCCGTGATATCACAGCTTCTGCCTTAGAATCCCAGGCTGAGGAGGATCTGAAGATCTCCCTTGTACTCACATTTGTCTCCCTAATTGCTACCGCCTCAGACCTATGGGCTGAGAAGGCCGCTTTTACCGAGATCTTTACTCCTGCTCGGGACATCTTGAAGGATCTGAAGCAAGCATTCAAGAGCAAAGCTTACGCCGCGGCCCGGGATCCCATTCAATCAACACTGGACAAGCTCGCTTCTCACTTGGAAAAATCCCGCCTTGCCCGCCGCCCCCTTCTCCTTCACAACCACCGTCCTCTGGCCATCAAATCTGCCATCCCCAAGTTCGAGGAGAACTTCAACCCAGACAAGCACTACGACCCCGACCGCGAGCGTGCAGAGTCCAACCGTCTCAAGGCGGAGTACAAGCGCGAGCGCAAGGGTGCTATGCGCGAGCTGCGCAAGGATGCCAGCTTCGTGGCTCGCGAGAAACTTCGCGAGAAGAAGGAGCGCGATGCGGAGTACGAGAAGAAGTACAAGCGTCTCGTTGCGGAGATTCAGAACGAGGAGGGTCGTGCTGCGAACGAGTACGAGAGAGAGAAGCGAGGCCGTCAGGGCAAGCGCTGATTCTTACCTTGTTGATATCCTTTGTCCGGACCTTTGCGATACCATGGCATTTATTTCTCATGTCTTATGTTTTCTTTTCATTCGGCTGGATTGGTACATATTCTTTCTTTTTGCCCATTTTATAGAGTGCTAATGGATCGACTTCCGTCTCGGATTTACTTCAACTTGGTTAGTGGTCCTTGTTAATGACCATTACGGCATGTACTAGTAGACTCACAAGTGGTAAACTGGGTATATCTGCCCAGGTGTGGATCAAACCCACTACTATTCGCAAAATGCTCACTAACATTCATTCGATCCGAGTCGCATAGCTCTAGTTTGGTCTGATGCATCTCGGGGTAGATTGCGGGCATACATCTTGTCTTCGTATTCTCTTACCACTCAATCATGATGAACTTGGGCAATTTAAACCATATTTACTCGCTCAGTTACTACTATAGATTGTTACTCATCTATCAATCAATATAAAGACCTCAATGGGCAGGCATCAAAAAGTGTCATCCTCACCTCAGTTCCTAGCGGTAACCGTAACCCCCAGGAAGAGGAGGGATAAGGCAAGACCAAAAGTTTCGTGGTGATTTCAACATTTCGAACATTGAAGTAGGTGGGAATAATCATAGGGAAACTGCCAACTTGAGTGGACTTAAATATTTGCTGGAAGGGTATCTGTGGCACGTGCCATGCTTGGTTATTGCTGATAATTTACTATTGACTCGGGTCTCCTCGTAAATGGCCAAGTGCCACGTTAAATGGCCAAGTGGTAAGTTGTAACTGGCCTAATGGTAAGGCATGGAGTCGACCCCGACACGACTCGGAACGCAGTTTACCCCGTAAGTACTTGGTGCTTCCAAGGTTAGGTACACACATAAATGGTGCACCAGTCACTTATAACTTGAAATACTACTGAGTACCTAAGTACCTTTTGAAGTAATACCACAAGTATGTGAACATCCATGCCCAGGTGGCTATCTGAGGGGGTATGAATACACCTGGCCATGCGTACCTAAGGGTATGTAACGTGTAGGCGCTCACATTTTATTTGATTAATCTGATCCGGCACTCGATTCTGTCCATTTAAGCCGGCTTCCTGGTCAATGAGTGAATTATCCAGGGAATATCTATGTTCCTCCCCCAGCTTTGCTGCTATGGCACTTGAGTGCGGCGCGAGGACTTGTGCGTTGTGAGTTTTGTAGAGTCCGTGTTCGTAGTACTCAAGTGCTAGTACAGGCCAGGCTACCTTGAATCTCCAACTTAAAGCCTTATTTGCTCGGGGTTCCGTACTCCATGTTGAAAATGAGCAGTGAAGACGCATGTTTGTCCCAAGAATGCAGCTTCGAGTACCAGATGGCGGGGCTACAATTGAGAAGAATTGGATTGATGGATCATTACGGAGTGCATCATGATGCAGATACCAGTCTACTTATGTCCACAGATGCAGCTCAACCTTGAAAACTAACACCAGTTGACTTGAGGTGACTTTCAGTCATGGTATAATAATTTACCAACGGCGTAATGGAGGAAATGTTTCGCCAAACATTGAATGCATAGGTTTCAGTACTCGAGGGATTTCATGGATGCTACCTAGTATCTTCGAACTAGACGCATCTGTCGAAGATGCTATATCTTTGGATAAAAAGGTAGAACTCTTACCTTCTTCAGCCAGACACTTCTGCGGTATCTACTTTCTTCCATCCTATATTCAAGTTCATCTAGATCCTATATTCACGTTATTCTCTTCTCTTATTCTTATTTTATCTCTCACTTGACCTCTTACTTATCCCTCACTTTACTTCTCACTTATCCCTCACTTGACTTCTTACTTATCTCTCACTTGACCTCTTACTATATCTATCAACAGGTCATCTTATCTGCCAGTGGTCACCAGACCATTCCCTGACACTTTCATTAACCTTCCTCTCCGTCTACTCCAAGAGTCCCCAGTGAGAGACGAACCCCCTCCCAAAAACCATCAACCACTGGTGGTTTCCAACCTATGACTCAACAGGTAAGTGTTTGATATTTTCTTGATCGTTAATGTGATACTGATTCTACTCTTACAGCGAAAAAACTCGCTGGCGTTGCGATGTCTGCGGAGTTCGAGGGCATAGTAAGTATACCTTAAATCTTGGTTACCAAAATTCAAGCTAACTTATTTAGAACCCGGAGACCCCAAGGGGAAGCCCCCCCCCCCCCCCGAATCTCAAGGGGCATTAGCCCTCACACCATCTATCCCACCTCCCTCTCAGCCATCATCCGCTTCTCAAATCCCAGTGCTCCTCGCTGGGTCCGGGTCTCTTGGCCCGGTTATCAATACCTACGGCCAGGGTGTAAGTTAGATTCTGTATTATTGTTTTACTAAATTATTTATCTAATATTTGTTTTCTTCTATCTTTTTCTAGGCCACCACAATCTCTGCGCCAATAAACATCACTATTCAAGCGCCCCCACCACCTCCACCACCTCCCCCATCTCGCCCCCCACTGCATTAAGTGGGAAGGCTTCTAAGATAAAGAAGCCTAAGAAGAAGAACAAGAAGAAGAAGCCCAAGAAGAAGGCGGCTAAAAAGGCTCTAGAAGGAAGCCAGCCGAACCCCCCCCCCCCGCCACCCCCACAAAATCCCCCACCAGCTACACCGCCACCACATAGTCTTGAGTGGAGAGTGGGAAGGCTTATAAAATCAAAAAGAAGCCAAAGAAGAAGGCTATGGAATCCAACCAGCCCACTTTACCGTTCGGTTTGGAGCTCCAGTTCTTTTCTGTCGTTATCATTACGGGCCACTTTTATCGTGTCATTGTATCCTCCACCATTTCGATGTTCCATCAAACCTTGGATGGCTCTATGTAGTAAGCCTTCAGGGCTGGAGGTTGTGATTCTTGTGATTCTGGTATAACCAGGAAATGTATGTTTTTGGCGGTGAGCCGGGCGGTCAGATTGGACCATGGGAGATTTTCTACTTCCGGTCCCCACTTAGTTTCTTAATCACCCGAGATTGAACCATCATAATTCCGTATCTCCGTCCAACTTTGCTCCACTTCATTAAATGGCAGATGGTCCTATACGATTTCGCCCACAGTTCAAGTCATGGATTCGGCCCTGAGATGGATATGATTGGGTATTTCCGGGATGCTTTCGATGGCTTGGAAGAGAGTGAGAGACGAGGGATGTGGTGAATGGTATTGATGGAATTACAACACCGCGTGGATGATGAGACCCGCAATTTCTACCTTTCGGATGTGCCAAAGCTCTGTGCTCGTTTCAAGGACAAAATTGCAGCTGCGAAGAATTCAATTACTGTGTTCATTCGTCATGTGGAGCACAGCAAGCCGAGGCGCCATTACAGCCAGAACCACCAATTCAACCCCGGGCAAACTTGACGAGGTCACAGCACGATCGCTGAGGGAATTGTGATTGATGAAGGCCTACAATGGATGGCTTGATTTGCACGGCTTGGTGAAAATTATGTTGGTCCACGGTCGTTTTTCGTCGACTCGGAGTGATTGATTCTTTTTGTTAAGGGATGAACGGTGGTTTTGGGACTCGGGCGGATGAAAGCTGTATCGAGGTTGCTTGGAGTTCGAGGGGTTGTTGCAGGTAAGTATAAACATTTCCCGATCTATACGCCCTGATGCATGACAGCAGCAGCATCGAGGCCACTACAAGAGTGTGCTGAACGAGCTGCAGCGGGTACGTACCAATTGTCATCATCGCTGGGCAGCATGATCGCGGTGGACAACCTGGCCGATCATGTTCCGGTATACTGTACGAAGGCTACCCCGACCCATCTGCCGTTCATTCCCATGTCAAATGTAGTATATACTAGCCGCGGATCTTGAATGTATGCTGTGCAATCTATATTCCGAACCGATCAATCGCATTTTTAAAAACGTAATGAGTAATCCTTGTAAGACCAAAGTTCCTTCCAACTTGAAGGTTGTAGACATCACCTTTCCTCATTTCTACATACCACACCACATACATAGACACAGGCACATCTTTCATTATCTTCCTCCATTGCAATACAATCCTACCAGTTGACTGCCGCGCTTGATACTCTTTCCACGAGGACTCCATCAATCTCTGCACAATTTTCAAGTCTACCCTTCGAATGGCGAAGTGTTAGCACAAGGCCAAAATATCGTGGACCTTTAGGAATCTCGGACCTTTCTTGTCAGATTATGGAAAGGTGATTTGTTCCATCTCTTGAGGATCCATCGATGACTGGTGACACCCAGCCAGAGCAAGAACACAGCCGCCGTTGTAGGGAGAGTAAACGCCCAATAGACCCAAAAGTTGCTTTGAATTACATCCTCATGATCCCATTGTAGCGATGGTACAGCAAAAAGAGCAGCAAAGAAGGTTGCGGGGAGAAAGGCCATGGTCATAATAGCCACAGTCTTCATCGATACGCTATCATTTTTCATAGAGATTGCGATCTTAAGATTGATCTCAGCATCCTCGTGGCCCAACAAAGCGATCAGCTAGGCTTTCATTAGCCTGGCCGCGTTCTAAAGGGGTAAGCGATTGTGAAGAAATGGGCCATACCACAGATGAGAGTTTTTCTGCTCTGTCTCCAAGATACTGCAGATACGCCTCATAGGCGTCTATTTGTCGCCTTAACACAGGGATTGCTTCCGCAAGCCGGCTCATGTTATCCCGGCATTGAGGGTGATGATCATCCACGCTCTCTTCTAGAAGCTTACACTCATCATTAATGAATTCCAGAAGCGTCCGGGATGTGTTATGGTGGCGCAGCTTGTTGCAGATATTTCCCTGAATTTCTCCCACGGTCTGGGACCACAAGGTCAATTCGCTAACGCTAAAGCGCTGAATGACCTTTGGTGGTCTCGGACCATAGCCAGTGCTATCCTCAACCAGTCGAATTCTGGCGTATTCTCGCATATTAGTCTCGTCGTCAAAAAATTGCAAGGTATGTACCATAGATACAAAGGCAAGAATACAAGGAGTGTGGATCATATTCTTATAGACTTTCAAAACGGCGTTGAATTGTGAGAATGTATTGCTTCTTCGGGGAAGGAAGAGTGCGATGGTTGACGTGGATGCTTGTCGCCATTGAGACGTCCAAACCAGGCCGTAAGTTGGAGTACCGATAAAAGCAGTCAGTAGGTTGTTTGGTCCTTTGGAGTAGTGGAAACCATCGTAGTCATGGCAGATGAGATATAAGAAGTAGGGATCGATTTTCATTGAGGTTATGACTTGGTCGAAGAGGTTCTGGGAGATGCATAGGATCCCCTGCTGTTCGCGAGGGATTTGAATGAGCTTAAGTGCTGGGTTTGTTTGTTTTTCAGGTCCCGACATGTTATGAGTTGCAAAGTAGACCAGCTCTTCCGCTAGCATCGATCCTTGATCCAGTTGCGCTGAGTGCTGCTGCGAGACCGCAACGCTGACAGTAGAATAACACTGCCTCTCCCCATGTCGACGAAACTTGTGGCTGGAGCTCCGGAATTTCTCTCTCGCGAGTATCTGAAGACCCTCCATTCTCACCACTCGATCTTACCAACAGACTAACAGCTAGTAAGAAATAACTCTTTGGAATCGTTACTAGAACAACATTCCCTTTGATATACAGATAACTTACCTAGGTCGGTCGTCAGCCTAGAAAGACTCACCTTTTCGTAGGGTCCTCCAGCTGCAGGTTTATCAGCGGAGACAAGAATCAAAAGACTTTTTCCTTCCTGGCGCTCAGCCAACTCCGGACTGTCCTTAGTCAAATAGTGTTCAATGTTGGATTCAGCTAGCCACAATTCTCATGTGCCCAGGTGCAGCCGGCGGCACCTGCACATGTGGCAGTGGGCTACTTCAATGTTGGATAAGGTACACATATACTAGAGTTTGTAGGAATGTAGCTATGCATAAAGATCAAGGTAGTATTTACCCCTCATGTATTGATAACATCGAACATTTAAAAATTGCCCAGTTCACTGGTAGCTAGCTACTGCGCCACACAGAAAAATTGGATGTCTTCGTCATGATCCCATCCGCCATTCAATGGAAGCGATGATGGCTTGCCTGCAACATCTGAAGGCTATCATTAGTCTTGTTCATGCACATTTGATACCCAGTCAACCCCACCTTCTGCTCCGTAAATCCATGTGTTCGCCTGTCCTGTGCCTCTATGACCAATAAGCTCTTTGTTGCGGTACTAGTAGTATCAGCCAATTATCTGATGACACCAACGCCAGACAGAGTCATCGAATAGAGAGCACGAAATGAACCCCGCAGGAAGTAGATGTTTTTCACACCCATAGCACACCTAGATGTAACCTGAAGTAAGCCGTAAGCACTAATCTGGATAAGGAAAAGCCACAACTGGCAACAAACAAAGCAAAAATTCTCTGTAGATGCCTTCAAGTTTGATGAGATATGATTTTGATAAGATTCAAGGATCAAATGTTCACTTCAATGTTTTCTATATAGTAAATCCACAACCTTCAAATCTTGGAATAGTCCCAAGCACTAGTACCTATCCAAGTCCTCGTCTCGGGGAAGATCTATCATAATTGGTTTTATCGAGCCACCTTGAGGTTTCCACTGTCGTAACGCTGTCCAGATCGACGAATGAGGCCTGGATGTGTTCTTTTGTGGAGCGCCAACCTCCCACACACGAAGGATTGCATCTTCTGATCCTGATATCAATTTGCTGTTATCCGGCGAGAACTTTATACATAAGACGCGACTGGCTGTTCTAGAATGACCACCAAAGACCTGCTCCATTTGCCCATTGTCGAGGTCATAAACTCGTATGTGGGAGCCCAATGCGATTGCTAGACTATTGCTGTCATGCGAAAAAGCCAAGGCGGGGTATAAGCCGAAGTCATAGTGGAAGATTCGCTGTACTTTGCCAGTGCTAATATCCCATATCCCGATCACATAAGAACACCTTGGTGTCTCTTCACTGTCATCCGACAGCTTAGTGGTGTCAAAGTTGAAGGTGTGCTTAACTTGGCCTGTGTTGGGATCCCAGAGTCGGATTAAGCCAGCGCTTCTGCCATAGTCATCTGGTGGACGTTCCCAATAATAGCGATCTGGAAAACGATAGCCCGCCACTGCAAGCCTTCTCCCATCACTCGAGACAACCACAGAGATGAAAGACCCGAGAATCTGCACCAGCCCTGTATTGACCCATTGCAGAAGACAGGTCCGCCAATCGGGATCATAAGGACAGGCCTTATTTGAGATTTGTGATCGAGGTGAATCGCCATCAAGAATTTGCTGTGCATAACCTGTACTGCTATCCCAGATTAAGACGAGATTTGAATCGTCTGTCGATGCTGTCTGACTGCCATCTGGCGAGAGAGCTACCCGGTCTCCTTTAAAATTGAATTCTTGCTCCACTTGGCAGCCAAAAGTATCTAGCTGCATGATTCCATTCATCGGCGATGCCAACCTGGTACCATTTTCCGAAAGAGCCAACATCAGTATTCCATAAAGGAACGGCGTTTTCTCGAAAAGAGGATTTCCTTTCATCCGGTGCCCCTCTCCATCGAAATAGAAAGATTTTATAACTTCACCTGTATCCGCATTCCAGACTCGAATGGTACAGTCTCGAGCGGATGATACTATTCTATGGCCATTGCAACAAAAAGCGACATCAATGATGGCCTCAGAATGGCTCTCCAGTTGCTGGGACATTGAGTTCCATTCATCTCCGGAATTGATGGATGAACAGATCCACCTGGGAACTTGGTTTTTAAAAAGCCTCTGCACTTTGCTTTTCTCGTCGCGGACAGTGATTCTTGAGGTATATATTTCCAGAAGATTTTCTTCGGCGATGGAATGGTAGCGGAGGGCGAATTTTTTCATATAGTGGAGGAATACACTCAGGTCTGCGTTCTTCGCGGGTGAGATATCTGTTAGCCCATGTATTCAAGTGCTAGCATGACGGAACCAAGACATACTTCGATCATACTTTCCAGCAGATTTATGGCATGAATTCCATGACGGGTCTTTTCTAACAAGACAAGAGCTTCAAACCAATGAAGGAAGTGTCTGTGCAAGAAGTAAAAAATCTGGCCACTTTTGTCCCGCAAATTACTTTGGTGGAGATGCTGAACCTAGTACCTAGCCGGAAAATGGGTTTTTTTAATACTATTTATAAGCTCTTATATTGGTACTACTGTTTTATGATAGGTAAAGTACTAGTTGTATTGAAATACTATTGAAAAAGGGGAGGAAACTTATTTCTATCATCAATACTAAACTGTTTTGAAATTAATACTGGTTAGGTAATTATACAGTTGTAACAACAAAACTATTAAAATTTATAACGGTTGTGGAACGGTTCTCAAATGGTTATATTAAAAAGCCGTTTCGAAACTAATATAAATTGATGATGTTAGTTTTTTAAAACGTTTGCTATGTAAATCTCTTCTAGAACTATATCTTTTTTAAAATAGCTATATATCTTAAGTGGATTTAAAAAAATTACTATTGTATAAGAGATTTAAAAATCTTATAGTGAGAAAACTATTTGAGATTTAAAAGGTTCTGTATTTATAATAGATTGAAAAAAAAACCTTTTTGTAAATCCTTTTTATTTAAAAATGTTTAATTTATATAATAAGTTTTAAAAGAATTAGCTTCTAGAACCCTTATAAAAATAAAATGGATAAGAAACTATCCCCTAGGTAATTATATATAAAGTTAGACTTAGGCTTAGGCTAAAACTTAAGTAACTATAATTATTAGTATATAATATTATTAAAGTTTCTATAGTTTATTATTAGTACTAGTACTAGTCTACTATTACTACTATATTATTATAATACTAACTTTAAGTTAAACTTTAATTAAATTTATTAAATAACTTCTAAGGTCTAACTCTAAGTTAGAGTTAGACTAATTATAATTTAACTTAAACTTAAAGCCTAAGGCTTTTAAGTTTTAGGTAATTTAATATAATCTTCTTCTTAATATCTTATTACTACTCTCCTAATCCTAATAAAATCTTAGTTACCTCACTAAGTCTAATCTACTACTAGAATTTCTAATCTCTATCCTAACTCTTTAAGTTAATAAAATTACTATATAATAATTAGGTTATTATAAAGTTAGTTATTAATAGATATATCCTAGAGCTAGTTATAGATCTAAATATTTATTTCTAGAAGTAAATGGGTGGTTATATATAATTATATATTTATTATATTTAACTAGTAGTTATATATATATACTTTATTAATAAGGAACTTAACTTTAAAAGGCTTTAGGTTATATTAAGTGATAAAGTATGGTATATATCTTATATATAGGTCTAGGGGTATAAGGTTATAAAAGTAATATTTAGTTTAAGAGAATAGTTAGAAAAGTCTAGATATAGTACTATTAATAGATATACTTAGATTTAAGTTTTACTAATCTTAACTAGACTTAGTATATTATTAGTATTAACTAAGTAATAATATTAGTAAACTTAAAGCTATAATATAGCCTATATATTATTTAAGTTAGTGTTAACTAGGTAATAGTACTAATAAGCTTAAAGCTATAGTATAGCCTATATATTATTTAAATTAGTGTTAACTAGGTAATAGTGTTAGTAAGTTTAAAGCTATGGTATAGTCTATATATTGTTTAAGTTGGTGTTAACTAGGTAATGGTATTAGTAAGCTTAAAGCTATAGTATAGCCTATATATTGTTTAAGTTGGTGTTAACTAGGTAATAGTGTTAATAAGCTTAAAGCTATGGTATAGCTTATATATTATTTAAGTTAGTGTTAACTAGGTAATAGTATTAGTAAGCTTAAAGCTATAGTATAGCCTGTATATTGTTTAGGTTAGTGACTTAGAGATAAAGGGAGTATATTAGTAGCTTAATTTAAATTACTCTAAGGTTTAGTATATTATGTTATAGTAGAGTTTAGTATTCCTCCCTAAAAAGATATAGATAATCTTATTAGTATTTTTTCTAATAATATTTTAGCTTATAGTCTAGTAGTAAGCTAGTATTAGTAGATCTTATAGAAATTTAAGTTTAGATTTTAAGGAATATTAGGCTTTAAGCCTTAAGATAATATATAAGATTTATATTAGTAGAACTAGTAAAATCCTATAGTAGTAGGGATTAAATATATTTAGGTTATTTAAGGCTATCTATTACCCTCTTAGGTTTAAGTTTTACTATATTAGAAGTGATGGTAGTAGTAAGAGATATAATTATTATAAGTTATTTAAGTTTTAAGTTATTATGTAGAAGTGGAGTATATATTGTTAGTTATAGTATATTATTAGTTATAGTATATTTAAGTTTAAGTTATTTAAGTTACTAGTTTAGGCTAGTATCTTCTCTAAGTCTAGATATAATTATATATATTATAGTTTAGTCTAAGTTAGTAGTTTCCTAGATTTTAAGTTTTAAAGATTTATATAGATATCCTAGGAGGAGATAAGGAGTAGATTTAGCTTAAGAGTTAGAATTTTTACTACTAGTAATATAAATTAAGTTAAGATATTTATAATTAATAATATAATCTAACCTAGTCCTAATAGTAAGAAATTTAGGCTAATTTACTAGAAGATAAGGAATTAAAAATACTAAATATAGTTATAAAACTTTAACTTAGTATTCCTAGTTTTACCTAAAATAGTCTAAGTAATAAATATTTAATTATAAGAGCTTTAGGTATTATAGCTAGTATATAATAGTCTTTATTAAATTAAAGTAAATTATTAAGATATCTTAAATATTCTTATATAGATTAAAATAAAAAAGTTTCTTATTCTTTTTATTCTCTACTTTTAATATTTTCTTATTATAAATAGTTATAATCTAGATAAGTTATTAATAGATATAGATATTAATAGGGTTATAGGGGATATACTCTATAAAGTAAGGATAATATAGGGGGTAATAGTTATAAAATATATTTATATATTTTTACTATTCCTATTCCTTATAGCTATTATCTTAAATATTAACTAGATAACTAATATTAAATACTTTAATATTATAATATACTATATTTTATAGATAGTAGATATATAGGATCTAGAGGGATAATATTAAGAAAGTTATATAATTAGTTTTAGTAGTTAGATTCTATAAGATATATAATATAGCTATATACTTACTATTTTATAATTACTTAAAGTATAGAGATAGTATCTTAGTACTAGTTTAATATATTATAGTACTAGCTTATATAGGACTTTCTAACCTTATAAGTAACTATTAGTATCCTAAAGTATCCTAAAGTTAAATTAATTAAATAGAAGGCTTAGATAACTAATAGTAACTAAGTTTAAAAATCTTATTAGTTAAATTTAAAAGAATAACTAGGGGAGCTATGGTTAATAGATAGATAGGTAAAGAAATTTAAAGTATTATATATAGGTAATAAGACTATAGTATAGAGAGCCTAAGATAAAAAGGATAATAAGGACTTAGAGTGGTAGAAATAATATTAGTAGCTAGAACTTAAAGAGGGAAGGAATTTAAATATAAACTTTAAGTTAAAGTAAAGTATATAAGTAATTAGATAATAATATAAAGAGGTCTATATAGGCTAAAGTGTCTTTAGGAGTCTAAGTTAGTTACTAATTAATCTTAAAGCTTTTTTCTACTAATATTTTTTCTATCTCTTTATCTACTATCTATAGACTATTTAAGCTTAACTATAGTTTACTAGTTATTAATAATACTAACCTAAGATAAATATCTTATTATTCTATTTACTAATAGTAATACTATAACTTATTAGTATCTTTTTTTATACTATAATATTAATCCTTTACTAGATTAAATTATATAGATTTATAATATAATATCCTACTAGCCCTACTCTATATCTTTTATCTTATATACTAGATATAAATCTAAATTAGAGGCTTCTATATTTATCTATATATACTATAAATATCTTTTTATTATATATAGTTTATAAGGTAAAAAGCTATTTACCTATAGCTTAGAAAGCTTCTTTAAATTAATATTAATATAGTTATAATATATATAACCTATTTAGGTTAAGAGCTAGATTATAAGTTAGGGGTTAGCTACTAATAAATTAGAAGCCTATAACTTTCTTTATATTAGTTACCTATTTAATACTATTATTTCCTATTAATCTAAAGTATTAGATATTAAGATTATAAGTAATATTACTAACTATACCCTTATAGGAGTTAACCCTAGATTTACTAGTAATACTATTTAATATACTACTTATTTAGGTTTTAGGTATAATTAAATATATTACCTAATCTATTTAGATATTAATACTAATTACCTAAGGGAGATATTTTATAGAATTATAATTAAGAGAAATAATAACTATTCTTTTACACTTTTAGTTTAGGAAAGGTTTAATCTAATTTTATAGCTTATAGAATAATATTATTTTCTAGATATAGCTTAGGCTAAAGTAGGTTATTACTATCTCTAAGTCTAGCTTAAAGATATAGAGAGAAATCTTAAAAGAACTTTTACTAGGATCTTCTAGTAATAATTTATCCTTTAAAACTTATTAAATTTAATATAAGTTTATCTTAAAATCTTAAGTTTAGCTAAGACTCTAATATAAGGTTAGATAATTAAATATATTCCTTAAGACTTAGAATAAAGCTTAATTCTTTTACTATTAATATAAGTATTTAATCTTAACTTAAATTTATCTTAGATCTTTTCTAGATACTTCTAATCCTTAACTTAAACTTAAATTTAGCTTATACTATTTAGAGTCTTACTATAACCTAAGTAGAACCTAAACTAATCTTAAATTTAAGGTAAGTAAACCCTAAGATAAAGATAAACTCCTATTAGAGCTTAAGACTTAAAGTTATATACTAATACTCTATTTATACTAGTAGATATAATTTATTAAGTCCTTTACTAGTAAATCTAAACCTAGTATCTATAGCTTAAAGAATTAGTATCTATACTAGTAAAATAGTATTAGATTTTAGAGATTTTAAATCTTTTAGATTCTCTAGTTATATAATTAAGGACTCTTTCTTCTATACTACTCTTTTTTCTCCTATAAGATATTTTATACTAGAATCTTATACTAAGTTTAAAACTATCTTTAATATCTTTAGCTACTAGTTCTATTAATAAAATATAGACTATCTATTTAATAGATTAAAAGGCTATCTATATCTCTAATATCTTAATAAAGCTTTTAGTATTATTATATATTATAATAAGATTCCTTTTTCTAAATATATATATAAGTTAGTAGACTATTTATATATTTATTTTAATAAATATATAAATCTAGATCTAAATAAATATAAGGTAGATAAGTATAGTAAATATTAGTTATATATATCTAGCTTTAAGCTATTAATAGTAGCTAAGCCTTTAAGTTAAATTATTACTATTAGTTAATCTATTATTTATTAATATATTAGTTCTATTATTTATAAATATACCCTATCTAAGCTAAGATATAATTAATATCTATATCTCTATTTAAAATAATATAATAAGATACTATATAATAACTATATAAATAGAAGAGGACTATCAGTTAGATAGTATAATAATATACCCTATTAATCTATCTTAATATCTAAAGTTCTAAGCTTTATTATTATACTAATACTATACTGATATAGTATATAGGGGTAGAATTAGAGTAATGATCTTAAGACTAGGATGGTTAATTAGCTTATAGTACTATATAGGTTACTAGTAAACTAATCTCTAAACTTCCTATAGGGTCTATAGAAAGTTTCTTTATCCTATATCCTATTCTTAGTCTTATAATCTTATATATATATTATCTTCTATATACCCTATATAGGTCCTATAGGGTAAGTTAGTATATCCTCTTTTATATCTATTATAGTATTCTATAATATTATCTCTCTTTTTTTAAGGCTTTTATTTATAAAGTCTTTAGGGTAGTCTTTTATATAGTACTTTATCTATTCTTTATATTAAGGTTATCTTATAGTTATATAGTAAGGTATTTTTTTAATTACTTTATAGTATTCTATATTTAGTAGGTCTTTTATTATCTATCCTATCTTTTAGTATAGTAGTGTTACGAACTGGCCGTCAAGCAACGTGAGTAGACACTGGTCCGTTAGTGTACTTACCGCAAGCCGTTATCCTGCAACTGTACCGTCGCCGTCGCGGGGCCTCACACGGGCTAAGTCTTTAGGGATCCTTGCACGGTAATGCTTGAACAGGGAGTCGCTAGCAAGTCAGTCACGAGTGAGGTTATCACGAGTGAGCTCCCAAGCTAGTTGAGGTTTGTCTTCAAGGGTTCGATTGTGATTAACAAGATGTCGGTCTGATTCGCACTGTAGGTCTCAATAACAATGTAGGAATAATCGCGAAGAGCTAAATACATGATGGTAATGACCGTCCCTATATATCCAGTCCTCCTAGTCATCCTGTCCTCTCAAGAGGTCAGGTCCGTTCCTGCCGTCAGGTCAGGTCCGTTCCGTTCGAACGGACAGGATCTATTGTTGGAATAGTCCTTGGTCACGTGCTGCCCACGTGCACCCTTGGTCGTAGTTGTAATCGGGTACAACTATGTGTTATGCCGGGGAGGCCAGAAGTAGCCTCCTGTGAACCGTTGCTTTGTTAAATATAGTATTCCATCAGACGGCAAGTTGTATACCGAATATGGCTCCTTATTAATGCCTGAGGCTGGTCGTCCAGTCTGGGTCCGACCGCCAACTGATTGGTTCGCAATTGCTCCTGGGAGATCCCTCCGTAGTGGGTCCGTAACACCATCCCCCTCTTTCAGGTCTTTGGTCCCCAAACGACCTTTGATTTGTTTTTAAACGTTGAACCCCCCTCAGGTAGGTGAGGTCCTCACTTTTCTGTATTTTCCCATGATTGCTGATCATGTCTTCCTCTGGAGTGTCCAGTCGTAAACTCCATCAATTAATCGAGGACGAAGGCTTCGAATCCCTGATTCCGTGTCTTCGTTGCACTCGTCTCCACCACGTTTGTATCCGTTCTGATCGTTCAAAGAGTTGTTCTTGTTGTGTTCGCGCCGGTCGTGGCACCAGGTGTGAGATGCCCGAAAAGTCTTTCACTGATTCCGAATGGCGCCGCCTCCTAAAGTCGCAGTCCGCCCTTAGAAACCAAGAGGAGGAGCTTCTTGAGGCCCAGGCCGAAATCATCGCTAAACTTCGTCGCATCCGGAAACAAGAGAATCTGTTGAGAAAGCGTGCTGGTGATTTCATTGCTCGTGAATATGAGGAAATAGCTCAACTCGAAGAGCTTGAGCGTCGTGAAAAAGAAGAGATCGAGCGTCTCGAAAAGGAACGTGTCGAGGCCGATCGTCAAAATGAATGTGTAGCAGAGTCTTCCAGTGCCGCGACTGGGTCCGATAAAACTGCTTTTCCGGTCGCCAATGACCAGGTTCTTGCGGCGACTTGTGCTGGTGATGATCCTACTCTGACGCAGATGATTGCGTCGATGGATCCTTTGCCTTCCGATTTTTGGGACGGATTGGACGCCTTCGTGTCTTGTGCGCCGAAATCCCCTTCACCTGCTGGTGGAACTGTAGAACCCGCTGGCGGCAGCCCGTCAGGTTCTCAATAGGTTCCCATGTGTTTTCTGAGGTATCGTATCCTTGCCACTTCACTAGGTAGTGAGGCTTGCCGTTGACTCTTTCGTAGGCTAGGATTTCCTCTACTTCGTATTCGTTTTCTGTTTCTTCCGCGATTTCCACGTTGGTAGCGATTTGTGCATTTGTTGGTGCTGGTTCCAATAATGAGACATGAAATACTGGATGAACTCGCTTCATGCTTTCCGGTAGTCGTAGTCGGTAGTTCACCGGTCCTAATTTTTCTTCGATCGTGAATGGTCCCAGTCTCTTATGGTCCAGTTTCTCGCTTGGTCGCTTTGTCTTGATGTTTCGTCGCAACAAGTAGACTTTCGTCCCTTGTTCCATGGCTGGTCCGGCGATGCGTCCCCTGTCGACGTACATCTTCATTCGGTGGTTGAAGAATTCGATGTCTCTGACCATCTGTTGGTGCAGGTTTTTGATGTTTTCTACTTGTATCTGTGCCCCTGGCGCCACCGCGTGATCCCCGATGGGTTCACCGATGAGTGTTGGGTTTCTCCCGTAGTTGGCGTAAAATGGTGACACTCCTGTTGTTGCGTGCATGGCGTTGTTGTATGCAAACTGTGCAACTGGCAAAAGTTCTGCCCAGTTGTCTTGCTGGTAGTTCACATAGTGTCGTAGGTATTGTTCCAATGTTTGGTTAACCCGTTCTGTCTGCCCATCAGTTTGTGGATGGTAGGCTGTTGAAAGTCTATGATCAATGCCCAGCTGATCCGCAACTGATTGCCAAAATTTCGATGTGAACAACTTGTCTCGATCCGAGGTGATCTTCCTCGGTGTCCCGTGGTTGGTGAAAATGTATCGTATCAACACTTTCGCGATTCCTTCCGCCGTCATGGTTTCCGACGCGGGTATCATGTATGCGTATTTGGTGAGGCGGTCAACGATGACGATGATCATGTCATGTTTTCCCTCTGCTTCCGGTAGTTTGGTGATGAAGTCCATCGTGATCCATTCCCATGGTTGTGTGGGTATTTCCTTGTTTTGCATTTCACCGTATGGTAGGTGTCGAGTGGGTTTGTTTCGTGAACACGTGTCGCAATTTTTGATGTAATTCCTAACCTTTCGATACACGTTCGGTAGGTAGTAATTCCGCGAGATGTGTTCAACCGTTTTTTCGATACCTAGGTGTCCGTGCGTTGGTAGATCGTGGTGCTTCCAGATGACTTCCTTCTGTAGTTCCTTTGGAATGTATATGAGTCCGTGGATCCACACGAGTCCGTCTTTCTTTGTTCGTTCGTCTTCGGCCGACTGCATGATGTTCTGCAGTTGTTCGTCTTTTTCCGTTGCAGTTTTGACTTTGTCGAGCCATTCGTCGTCGATGCTGTATGTTGTTGCTGCGAGTGTCTGATGGTTGTAAACGAGGTTTCCTTCCCCGTCCTTTTTCAGGATAGCTGGCACAGCTTCCTTGGTGCCTTCTTCGTAGTCAGGTCGTCTGCTGAGTGCGTCTGCTGTCACGTTTTCCACTCCCTTAGTGTGTTCGATCCTGTAATCGATTTGTGACAACGTTTCCGTCCATCTCACTTGTCGTCGTGTGAGGGTCTTTGTTGTTGTGAAATATGTGAGGTTCTTGTGATCTGATTTGACCAGGACCTGATGCTTTGCTCCTTCCAGGTATGGTCTCCAGATTTTGAATGCACACACTATTGCAAGCAGTTCCTTGTCGTGTACGTCGTAATTCATTTCCGCCGGTATCATTTTTCTTGACCAGAATGCGATAACACGTCGCTGTCTCTTTTTCTCGTTGATCGGTCGGTGTTGTATGAGTCGTGCTCCGAGTGCATAGTCTGATGCATCGGTTTCAACCGTGATTGGTTCTTCGGGGTCGAATCTCCCCATGATTGGTCGTCGTTTGAAGCTTTCCTTCAGCTCATCAAAGGCTTCTTGTGCCTTTTCGTTCCATTCCCACATTTTGTCCTTCTGTGTCAGTTTCGTTAGGGGTCCTGTAATTTTCCCGAAGCCGTCTATGCTTCTTCGGTAGTAATTGCAGAGTCCTAAGAACCGTTGGACATCTTTGACACAGGTGGGTGTAGGCCATTCCATGATGCTTCTGACCTTTTCTTCTTCCATGCTGAATCCTTCCCTGGTGATCACGTATCCCAGGAAGCCTGTTTCCTCAGTGTGGAATTCGCACTTCTTCAACTTGAGGGTCACTTTAGCTTCTCGAAGTCGTTGTAGTACGAGTCTGTTGTGTTCCACATGTTCCTCCATCGTCTTGGAGTAAACCAAAATGTCGTCCAGGTACACTACCACGAACACATCCAAGTATCCTTCCAATGCTGAGTTTATGAATCGTTGGAATGATGCCGGTGCGTTGGTTAGCCCGAAAGGCATCACCACGTATTCGAAGTGTCCTAAGTTCGTCCGGAATGCTGTTTTCCATTCGTCCCCTTCCTTGATCCTCAATCGGTTGTATGCGTTTGTGATGTCGTATTTCGTGAAGTATACCGCTCCCGTGAGTCGGTCTTGGATTTCTTGGATCAAAGGCAATGGGTGTCGATCTTTGATGGTGATCGAGTTTAGGTGTCGATAGTCCACGCAAAGTCGAAGTTCTCCTCCCTTCTTGGGTGCAAACAAGACAGGGTATCCTGCTGATGATGTCGATTTTCTGATGTATCCTTTTCGTAGATTTTCTTCGATGTATTCCTTGAGTACTCCTCGCTCTTTTTCCGATAATTGGTAAATCGGTCTATGTGTCGGTTTGCAGCCTTCTTCAATTTTGATCTCGTGGTCGAAAGGTCCGTGCTCTGGTAGCTGGCCTTCTGGTGGTGGTGTGAACACATCCTCGAAGTCTCGGTACTCTTCGGGTATCTGCGGTGTTCCTTCCTCTGTCGCGCAGAGGGTCTTCTCTTCATGTGTTATCACGACGTATTCCTTGAGTTCGTCATCCGTCATATCAGGTCGCTGTTCCACTGTAGCGATGACGCTCACGTCCGTGATCTGGTGGGCCTTGCCTCGTGGCCGAGTAACTACATCGGAGTTCCCTGTCCGAGTGTTCTCATAGGTACCTACTCCCGGGTCAGGTCCTTTCTGTTCTGTTCCTGTTATCGTGGTCCGTGCACAGGTGCAGTTTCTAAAACTGATTTCTCCTGTCTTCCACTCGATCAGTGGGTTATGCGTTTTTAGCCATGGCATCCCGAGGACGATGTCGTACGTGCCCAGCTCGGTGATGTCGAATTCGATGCTTTCTCTGTGTTCGCCCATGATCATTTCCACTGGTTCGGTTTCTAGGGTGATTCCTTTGCTTAGGCGTTCTCCGTTGAGTCCGATGACTGGTTGTGGGCGCGCTTTTTCTTTCACCCAAAGTTGTAATCTCTGGTTGCATTGTGGGTTCATGAAGTTTCCACAAGCTCCAGAATCGACTAGAACTTTAACCTGTCGTCCAGTAATCGTGGCGGTGACCCTGAGGTGTGCCCCCCATTTGGTCGCTGCTATTTGCTGGTCTCTGATTCTGATGTTTCCGCACCAAGTTCCACGGTACTCTTTAGTCCATAGTGGTGTTTTCAGCCAGTTTGGTTTCCTTGGTTGGATTCCGTAATTCAGTTTCCCTTGGTAGTGGGTCATGCAGTCGTGGTCGTAGCATCCCACTATTGCCATGTCCGAGTGTCTTGGATGTCGGGCATACCCACTGCACGAGCAGTTTGGTTCGCTGCATGGGCATGTTGCTCTAAATTTCCCGATAAAGTCTCCTTGAAACTCCTTTTTCCACTGAGGTTTCTCGTGTTCTCGGCTGCTTGGTCGGTATCCTTTCTGTGCCTTCTGCGCCGCATGTTGCTCGCAGGTGTCGTCAACACAGTATCTTGCTGTCTGTAGCTTGTGATGTGGGTGCCGTTCGTATCCCATGCATCCACAGCTAATCCTGAAACAAGGGCAGGTCCCTTCGTTTCCTTCGCTGTCCGTCGCGGTATCGTTGGGAGATTTTTGAGGCAATTCCAGGAGTTCTGGTGGGTTTTCCGGAACCACTTCTGTTCCTAGGATCCCGCGGCCCGAGTTTGCGGATCCTTCCCACAGTTCCTGGGAGTCGATGGGTCTGTTCCAGGGACCATACTGGGTCCATCCTTGACTCTCAATTTCATTTCCTAGGACGTCGATATCCTCTTCCTGGTCGTTCCATTCGATCTCAGGGAATTCTTCGGTGTCGATGATTCGGTGACTGTTCGCGTCTCGTGCTCGATTGATCTCGTCCTCCGTAAGGTTCGTGAGAAATCGAAACGCGTCGTCAGCTGTCATTAGCCGGTCTAGCCTTGCGAGCTCACCCTCCCGGGTTGCTTGCTCCGCAGGTTCGTTTTCTTTGTTGCTGTTTGATGGCTCGTCCCAGTCCCATCCGGACTGGTGTCGTGTGGGCTCACCGCGCGGGGTTGCTTGCTCCACAGGTCTTTCTTTCTGGATTGTCCAAAGTTCGTCCCACCCCTCATACTCGTGAGGTTGCTTGGTGGCTCGGAGCTGTTGCCCCCTGTTCTCCGGCTGCGTCGCTCGGATTTGCTGTTGTTGTCTGTTCTGCCCGCCGCTGCGGCAGTCTCGTGAGATATGTCCTGGCTTTCCACATTTAAAGCACAGTCTGTTTTCGCGTCGTCGTTTCTGTTCTTCGTCGGGGAGTCTAGCCGCGTCTAGCTCCATTGGTCGTGGTCCATACGGGTCGTCCCGTTGGCCGTCTCGTCTTCTTCCTTGGTTGGCGCCGTGTCTAGGCCCAAATCGCTGTCCTTGGTTGTGGCCTGGTCGACGGTCTTGTCGCCAGTGCTCCACTTGCTTCTTTTCCATTTGTCGATCCCAGAATCGATTGTCGATGCGAACCACAATGTCGACTAGCTCGCTCATGGTTTCTGGTCGATCCATTCGTGCCAACTCGTCCTTGAGGTTGGGCTTGAGTCCGTAGACAAAAGGTGGTATCAAGGCATAGTCGTCCCATCCGAGAGTTGCTGCAATTTGCATGTACTCGGAGACGTACTTGGATGCCGATCCGGTTTGTCTGATTTGCTGCAGTTTTCTTTCTGCCGTTCGTTTCACGTCGATGTCGCCGAAAGTGCGTTCCAGGTGTTTGCGTAGATTTGCGTAACTGGCAAAGATCGTCGTAGTGGTGTCGGACCAGCTTTCTCGATCTTTCTCGTAGTATTCGCGCACATAAGGTTCGAGCCATTCCCAAGCTTGTCCGCGTAGATAGGTGGACACGAAGATGATTTTGCTTTCTTCGGTTGGAAGCTGGGTTCGGTTGGCGTCGAGGTGCATGTCCATCTGAGTGAGGAAGCCTCGGAGCTTCGCTCTGGTTCCATCGAAATTGTCTGCCTTGGGTAGCTTTGGCATGGTTGTTCGTGTCGGTTCCCGAGGGTCGCCTCGGTTCAATTGTTCAGCGATGCTTTGGAATTGTTCCTGGGTCGCGTTACCCAGCTGGCTGGTACTTGCTTCCATGGCGTCCATGTTTTTCTTCAATTCCAGAATTTGTCGTCGGAGTTGTTGAATCTCCTGATCGCGCTCGTCGTCTGAGTCGATGTCCATCTTGGACTGTGTTGCGGGTGGCACAGGTGCTGCCTTACCCTTCGAGGTACTGCCTTGGTTCGACATGATGCTGTAATCACAATCGTAATAGACAGGGCGATTATTGTGTTACGAACTGGCCGTCAAGCAACGTGAGTAGACACTGGTCCGTTAGTGTACTTACCGCAAGCCGTTATCCTGCAACTGTACCGTCGCCGTCGCGGGGCCTCACACGGGCTAAGTCTTTAGGGATCCTTGCACGGTAATGCTTGAACAGGGAGTCGCTAGCAAGTCAGTCACGAGTGAGGTTATCACGAGTGAGCTCCCAAGCTAGTTGAGGTTTGTCTTCAAGGGTTCGATTGTGATTAACAAGATGTCGGTCTGATTCGCACTGTAGGTCTCAATAACAATGTAGGAATAATCGCGAAGAGCTAAATACATGATGGTAATGACCGTCCCTATATATCCAGTCCTCCTAGTCATCCTGTCCTCTCAAGAGGTCAGGTCCGTTCCTGCCGTCAGGTCAGGTCCGTTCCGTTCGAACGGACAGGATCTATTGTTGGAATAGTCCTTGGTCACGTGCTGCCCACGTGCACCCTTGGTCGTAGTTGTAATCGGGTACAACTATGTGTTATGCCGGGGAGGCCAGAAGTAGCCTCCTGTGAACCGTTGCTTTGTTAAATATAGTATTCCATCAGACGGCAAGTTGTATACCGAATATGGCTCCTTATTAATGCCTGAGGCTGGTCGTCCAGTCTGGGTCCGACCGCCAACTGATTGGTTCGCAATTGCTCCTGGGAGATCCCTCCGTAGTGGGTCCGTAACAAGTAGTTTTTCTTTTAAGATAGTTTTTTTTTTTTATTCTTTTTACTTTTACTATATTATATCTTATTATTATTTTTATTATATATTATTATTTTAGTTATTTTTTCTAGATCTATACTTTTATAATAGTTACTTTTAGTTAGTCTAATAGTTTAAGTATTATATTTAGTTCTTTAAACTTTATAGTATTATTTATTAGTTTTTCTATATATTATAGTTAGTATATATATTATATATATAGTATTAATTATATTATTATTCTTTATATTACTATAGGTAGGATTAAGTATAGTTATTATACTATAGATAGAAATTAGTATTTTTATTATATAGTAGATTCTTATTTAGATTATTTAGTTATCCTAGTAATTAATATATAGTATTAATCCCCTAAGAGAGCTATTAATATCCTAGTTATTATATTAGTAAAGGTCTTTCTTATTATATAAAAGACTTATAAGATTACTTAGGGTAATTTTATTTAATAGGGTAATTCTTTTTTATCTATATATATAAGAGTTACTAATATATTTTTAGTTTATCTTACTATTTTTTTTAGGGTAGTAATAATTAGTTCTAGGTTTTTTATAGTAATTCTTACTATTTCTATAGGGGGTATTTTTTTCTTAGGGGTTCTTACTATATATAGAGATCTATTACTATCTATAGTATTATTTAGATTAATCTTAGGTACTAATAATATCTTAATATATCCTTCTATAATTACTTTAGTCTTTTCTATAAATCTAATATCTATCTTTTCTATCTAGAAAGGGTTTTTACTAATTACTAGATTATTTTTTTTTTAGTTATAGTCCTTTATTATCTAGGGTATTTCTTAGATAGCTTTCTCTATCTTATAAGATACTTTTTAGGTAGCTTTTTCTATTTTATAAGATACTTTCTAGATAGCCTTCTCTATCTTATAGAGTATTTCCTAGATTATTTTTTTTCTAAATATCTTTAGGAGTAGATATCTTCTTATAGCTATTAGTATTATAGTAGATTTAGATTTTTTTACTTTTATTTTTCTTTTTTTTAAGGGTTTTTTACCTATAGTAGTTTAGGATCTTACCCTTTAGATTCTAATTCTATAGGTTATTTTTAGGCTTTTCTTTTAGGTCTTATTTATTATACTATATTATTTTAGAATATCTTATTTCTTTAAGTCTTTTTTTTAGCCTATACTATCTTTCTATCTATAGTTAGTTTTTTAGTTTATACTATCTATACTTTATCTCCTTTTTTATTTTTTCTATCTTTTCTTAATATTTATACTAATACTATTTATTCTTATTATATTTAAAGATTTTGATCTTAGTACTAAGAAGGATATTATTATAGTCCTACCCTAGTAGATTAGTATATAGATTCTTTACTAGTTAACCCTAGTTAAACTTTTACTATACTATTTTAAGGTTTTTTTTTTATACTAGACTAAGTATCTATTACTTTTTTTATATTTACTTATAGATTTTTTTATTATTTATAGATAGTAAGAGTTTCTATCTTTACTATATTATATCTTTTCTATATATAAGATTCTATCCTAGGATAGTCCTCTAATCTAAGATTATATCCTAAGCTTATTTATTTTTTTAGTATATACTTTTTTTACTAAAAACCTTTTAATTTAATTACTTATCTATTTATTAATATATCTTAAATATATTTATCTTTATTATTTTTTCTTTACTTATAGTATCTTCTTAAAGATTTCTAGTACTTCTATATTTTTTAAATTTAATCTTAGTTCCTATATCTTTTTATTATAGTCTTTCTATTTAATTAATAGTCTTTTCCTATCTCTTAATTACTTATAGATATACTCTACCTTTTATTCCTCCTAGCTATTTATCTCTATAGGATTAGGTCTTTTATCTTATTTTTATTTATCTATATATAGTTTTAGTAGAGATATATATTAGATTATATATATATTATAGTATAAAGGGGTTATAATTAACTAATAAATCTATTTTTTTACTTTTACTATTACTTAAAAAGGTTCTATATAATAGTAATCTAACTTTTTCTTTAGTCTATCTATCTATATATATTTATTATAGATTAATATTTAGTCTTTTACTTAGAATTCTTAGTATTAATACTTTTAGTTATAGGCTTTTTTTATTACTTTTTTTACTTTCTCTAATCTCTCCTAAAGATAACTAAAGTCTTATTTTACTTTTTCTAACTATTATTCTATAATATATTATAGAGTTAGAGATTTTTTTTTTAGTTATAGGTTAGGGAGAAATCTCTTAGTAGTATCCTATAGAGATATCTTAGTTATACTATAAGATATACTATTATATATATATTATACTAATAATAGCTATTAGACCTAATTATTTTAATTTTAATTTATATAGTAATAGAGATATACTTTTAGAATTTAGTTCTATCTCTTTATCTAACTATTATTTTATAGATAGAATATAATAAATAGTCTATATCTTATAGATAGAAGGTAGTATAGGGTTAATTAATATATACTAGTAAAAAAAGATTCTTAATTATTTACTATATTTTCTAGTATACCCTATATTAATAGTACTTTCTTAAAAAATAATATAGTAAATTCTTTTATTATAATATTTTTATTATATAGGATATATAGGATATATTTAGTTAGTATATATATTATTATTAGATAAATATTATATATTTAACTATTTTATTCTAATAGAGATAGATCTATAATAAAATCTAGATTAATCTATTAGTCTAGATACTTTAGGATTAGTAATAATTTTAATAGTTTACAGGGTCTATATTAGTATAGAGTATTATACTAATAGTTTTTATACTTAGATATATATATCTTAATATAGTTCTATATATCTTTCTAGTAGAACTTACTTTATATATATTCTAAGATATATTATTTCTAATAGTAATCTATTATTAGGTTATTATAATTTATTTTTATAATCTCTATAATTAGTAGAATATTATTTAGAATATATACTTTTCTTTTAAAGTAGATTAGGTTTTTTTAAACTATCTAGGGGATATCCTAGAGCTACTTTTATTATATTTTCTTTAGGATAGCTTATCTTTTACTATCTTTTTATTATATTTACTTAAAATATATTTTTAGATTATCTAAGATTATTAGGTTTATAGGGTTCTCTTTTTTATATATTTTTATAGTCTATATTCTAGATATTACTACCTTAAGATTAATTTTAATTAGTATTTTTTTCTTTATAGTTAGGTTTTTTTCTAACTATTTTAGTAGATTAGATTATTAATATAATTTAATAGTTAGTTACTATTTAGTATAGTTTAGCTAGTAGTTTAGGGTATCTACTAGATTTTTATTCTTTAGTTAATAAAAGATAACTATATTAAATACTATTAGTTTCTTTATCTAATATATTTAATATTTACTAAACTATTTAGTAGATAGAAAAACCCTAAGATTTATATAATTAGTATATATCTATATCTTAGACTAGTTTTTTTTAAAATATTATTACTATTACTTAAAATATTTTATAATAGTTAGTATCTTTTAGTTATAAATCTTATAGTAGGTTTTAGTATCTATTATTTTCTAAGAATAAAATATAATAGATTACTATATATTATTTAGTCTATCCTATTATTTTTAGGATATAATATTACTAATAGTAAACCCTAATATATTTATTTTTAATATAGTTTCTTTTTTTAGATTAAAATATATTAGGAGGGATATTAATTTAAAATAGTTCTTTATATTCTTAAAGGTTTATCTTACTATTTCTATAAATATAAACCTTACTTTCTTTTTATTTATTCTTTTTTTTTAAGTATCTAATCCCTTAATTAAGTTATTTAAAGATTATATAATCTTAAAGTATTATTTAATAAATCTATAGTAAAAATTTATAAAGTTTATAAATTATTAGATATTAAA
Organism: Penicillium herquei; assembly: GCA_039634405.1. Lineage (NCBI taxonomy): Eukaryota > Fungi > Ascomycota > Eurotiomycetes > Eurotiales > Aspergillaceae > Penicillium > Penicillium herquei. The sequence continues at coordinate 19,514 of CP098387.1, read as the reverse complement.
GATACTTTTTAGTTTAGGTTAGTCTATAATAGTTTATATCTTATTAGTATCTATAGTAATCCTTTAGAGAGATATAATAAAGTTAAGGAATTCTATTTTTTATATATAGAATATATATTTAGATATTTTTATAAATAGTTTATATTACTATAGATATCTTAATATAGTTTATATATAATTAATATATAAATATATATCTTTAGAAAAGATTAAGATATTATTTAGATAGACTATAAGGAATATATTAAGTAGTCTTATTAGTATCCTATTAATATAGGCTTAAAATATTATAGATATATTAGCTAGACTAAATAGTATTATATTATACTAAAAGTATCTATATCTTATTTAAAATACTATCTTCTACTTATCTCCCTTTTTTATATAGATCTAATAATAAATATTATATAGATTTAGTTTTATAAAGTATTTAGCTTTTACTAGATAGTCTAGTAACTTATTAATAAATAGTAAAAGATATTTATTTTTAATTATAATTATATTTAATTTTCTATAGTCTATATATAGATATAGGGACCTATTCTTTTTTAGGATAAATAGGATTAGTACTCTTACTAGGCTTTTACTAAAGAAGATCTAATCTTTCTTTAGGTTTTTATTAAGATATTTATATAGGATCTTTAGTTTTATCTCTAATAGTAGATAGATAGACTAGTTTAGTAGTTTTTTATTATTTATTAGATTAATTATATAGTTATACCCTATATAGTCTAATAGTATAGTTATTTTACTTATATTAAATATATTATAATAGTTAGAATATTCTATTAGTAGATCTATTTTAGACCCTATTATTTTTAGTTTATTTTCTATTTTATAATAGTATATCTCTATAGCTAATAGAGATATTACTATATAGTATAGTTTATCTTTCCTAGATATTATCTATAAGATAATTATATTTAGTTTAATATACTTAGTTCTTATTAATATATCTATTTCTATATCTTTATAAAAGATTTCCTTTATTTTATAGATTATAGATTAAGATTAATAATACTAAGATCTTATTTTTTAGGAGATCTTAGGGTTTATTTAGTATAATTAGTCTATATTTAGGATTATATTATATCTAAAGATCTTAATTACTTTTAAGATTTATTATTACTTTCTATTATCCTTATTATTATCTATAATATTTAGGATTAGGGTATAACTATTATAGGATATTATCTTTAACTATCTACTACCCTAACTATATAGATTAATTCTTAGGGTATAAAAAGATATATTTTTATCTAGTTTTAGTTTATAAAGTTAATATCTACTCTATAATCTAAAAGTATTTTTACTTTTTTACTATTTTTATTTTATTTAATACTAATCTTATAGTCTAATAATCTTTTATATAGTAATATATCTTTCTTAGGGTATTCTATATCTAGTATTATTACTATTTTTACTATTAGTTATTAGAGTTTTTTAATAGTTAATAATTAAAGAAATCTACTAAAGTCTTTTTTAGGGCTAGGTTCTTATATAGATCTTTATCTATTATTTTTTTTATATAGTATTTTTCTTTTTTATACCTAAGATATTTATATTAGTAATAGACTATTTTAGATTTACTACTATTATTATTTTTTATACTACCCTTTTACTTTAAGAGTTTTCTCTTAAATCCTAAGTTTCTACTATTACCCTATCTAGGGTATAGTCTTTATATAGTATATTTAAAGATCTTCTATTAATCTTTCTTAGTAAGGTCTTTTTTTTTTTAGTATAATTTTTAAAGTTTTTCTAACTTTATTTATTAGATAGTTATATATTTCTTTTAGTTTACTAATATCTATATCTATTTATCTAGATTAATATATTTTTTATCTAACTAGGGATTTAGATATTTAGTTTCTTTTCTAATATTATCTATAATATAGGTAATTAGCTTATAGATCTAGTTCTTTATAGATAGGGTTTTAGTTATATAGTTTATAATTATTTCTAGTTACTATATATATTTATATACTATCTAATAGAGCTTTTAGTAATAAAAGAACTATTCTTTATAAACTAATATATCTTCTTCTAATAGATCTATAACTTACTCTTAATACTATACTTTAAAATAGATTTAGTTTCTTTTAGTAGTTAGATCTCTATTAATATAGTAATCCTAATAGTAGTATAATTTAGACTTTAGGCTTATTATAGTATAATTTACCCTATTAGCTTTTTTACTAAAATATTCTATATAGAGTTACTAGAATAATTATATACTAATTAAGAATTATTCCTATTCTATAAGATTTTTTATTAAAAAGATAGGTAGGTTTTAAGGGTATACTAGTAATCTAATTTAGGCTATAGTAATTATTACTAGGTAGTAATAGCTTAATTAGTTTTAGTATAAACTATTTTTATTAGTAAATTTAGCTTTATCTTTATTAGTTATTAGGATATAGATAGTAAAGTTAAGGGAGATAGTCTTATATATTTCTTTAATTATATTTATTAGATATAAAGTAAGGTTCTAAAGGTTATCTAAGGGATTCTAAACTTTTACTTTAAGGATAAAGTCTCTAAGTCTTATTCTTTTTTTTTCTTAGATTAGTAGTATTTCTAGGTTTTCTAGATTATTAGGAAGATCCTTTACTAGGTCTATAGTAGTACTAGCTTTTATTAGATTAGGTATTCTCTCTAGGGGTCTTTTGTTGGTTTCTATATTATTAGTAGTATACCCTTAGGGGTCTATTATAAGGTTCTATAAATCCTAGGGTGTATTATCTATATTTATAATACTATAAGTAGTTTTACTTAGATTTATTAGTCTAATCTTAATTAATAGAGAGATTAGAATATTATACTAATACTATACTAATATAGTATATAGAGATAGAATTAGAGTAATAATCTTAAGACTAAGATAGTTAATTAGTTTATAGTATTATATAGGTTACTAATAAACTAATCTTTAAATTTCCTATAGGGTCTATAGGAAGTTCCTCTATTCTATATCCTATCCTTAGTCTTATAACCTTATATATATACTACCCTCTATATACCCTATATAGGTCCTATAGGGTAAGTTAGTATATCCTCTTCTATATCTGTTATAGTATCCTATAATATTTATACTAGATCTTCTTCTAATAGCCTTAATAAATATAAATTATTAGAGTATAATTAGTTTCCTTAATAAGTCCCTATCTATCTTACTTATCTACTATAACTTTAAATAAAAAAGAGGCTTATAGTATCTCTATAAGTATTTTAAGATAGTTATATTCTATAAAGACCTAATAGGTCTCTCTTACCCTTAGACTAAGTTTAATATATCTCCCTTAGTCTATACTAGACCCTTTAAGTTATATATAAATAATTAATCTAGTTTAATTACTCTAGTTAGATTCTAAGTCTTACTATCTTCTAGTAGCTTAGATTAAAGAACTTAATAATTAAACTATTATTTATATAAATATCTTATTAACCTTATATCTAAGTTAAAGTTAAACCTATTTATAAATAAAAACTTATTATTAAACTAATATTATAGATATTAATAATCTAAGTCCTTAGTTAAATTTAATTTAAATAGCTATATTAAATTTATATAAGTAATAGCTATATTAAGTAAATATATTATAATTATTATAACTTAAATATATTATATCTAAATCTAAGTCTATTAACCTAAGGAATTAATAACTTAAATTATCTTATTCTTAAATATTATAATTATAATATAGTATATCCCTAGGTAAAAGTTTATTATTTAAGTTATTACTATATTAGTTATAGTTAAACTAATCTTCTTTAAACTCTTTATTAAAATAGTTAATCTCTTTTTACTAAAGATACTTAATCTCTTTTTACTAAAACTCTTTAGGTTCTAAGTCCTCTATATCCTCTCCTAATTCTTATTCTAATTTATCTATCTTAGTATTTAATTTAGAATCTTTAATATTTCTAACTTAGATTTAAGTTTTATCTAGTTCTATTAATTTTTTAGACTATAGGTATTTTTAAGATATTTCTAAACTATATATAGTATATAGTTTAAGATAAGTTTACATTTAGGTTTAGCTACTACTTTATATTTCTTTTAGGATAGAAAGAGATTATATACTATAAAGTTATTAATTATAATAATATTAAAGCCTAGATTCTTAATTAGTATATCTTAGTTTATAATAATAATATCTTAGTTATTAGACTACTCTAAGCTTTTTCCTATTTTTTTAAGGTTAATATTCTTTTTTAGTATTATAGTAAGATTAGACTATATAGCTATAGAGGAGTTTAGGGTTAGATATTAGGTAGATCTAGAATAATAAAAGAACTAGGGGAAGTTATAGTAGAAATAACTTACTTTTTAGAAACTACTTCTAAGCTTAGTATATTAATTAAAGTTAAGGGAGATAGCCTAGATAAACTATTAAATATTAAAAAAATCCTTATAATTAAAATTTTTAAAAAACTATAATTAAAGAGTAACTATATTTATAATATTATAAAGTAAAGATACTTTAGGGTTATTTAGGTTTTTTTTATTATAATCTATATATCACTTAACCTAGAGTTATATAATTACTAAAATATTATACTTCTAGATCTTATTAAGCTATTAAACCTAATATCTAGTCTATTAATAACTAGTAATAAACTCTCTTCTAATTTCTATCTTAATTTTTTTTATTATAGGTAGGGGAGTAAATCTTAAAATAAGATATACTATATCTTTATAACTTAGATATCTTAGAAAATAAAATTAGAAGTACTATATTAATAAACTCTCCTATCTAGTAACTTTTAATACTATATTATTCTCTTTTTACTACTACTTTATTTATACTTTCTTTGTTTAGGGTATTTATATATTTAACTTTAATAGAATATTAATATAAACTAGGCTTTAACTTTTAGTTACTATCTTAGGTTAATCTAAAGGTTAATCTATAGTTTTAGGCTTCTTTGGATACTTTTTACTAGTCTATATATTATCTTTAGTCCCCTAAGTAAAGCTTTTTAAAGTATATTTAGTAAGTCTAGCTCTTATACTATAACTAATTCTTATAAAGACTTTATTAGAGACTAGTTAGTAGTCTTTTCTTAAACTTCTATAACTAATAAAATTAAATATTCTTAACTAATAGTTTCCTTAGGAGGTAGAGTTTAAAGGATATATATACTATATATCCTAACTAACTTTAGTATTAATATAGTGTTAACCTATAGTAATAGCCTTTAAAGTATAGCTATTACTAGCTTATTAATAGATACCCTAGGAATATAAATCTTAACTTTCTATAGTATTAATATTAATATAATACTATCCCTTAGAAATAAACTATAGGGTATAGTTATTACTACTAGTAGCTTAATAATAGGTATCCTATAAGTATAAGGATTGACTACTAGTTATATTAGAATTAATATAATACTATCTCTTAGAAATAAACTATAGGGTATAGTTATTACTACTAGTAGCTTAATAATAGGTATCCTATAAGTATAAGGATTGACTACTAGTTATATTAGAATTAATATAATACTATCTCTTAGAAATAGACTTTAAGATATAGTTATTATTATTAGTAGCTTAATAATAGGTATCCTATAAGTATAAGAATTAACTACTAATTATACAAAATTAATATAACACTATCTCTTAGAAATAGATTTTAAGATATAGTTATTATTACTAGTAGCTTAATAATAGATATCCTATAAGTATAAGGATTAATTACTAGTTATACTAGAATTAATATAATACTATCTCTTAAAAATAGACTTTAAGATATAGTTATTATTACTATTAGTACTAGCTCTATAAGTAATCTTTTTTAAGATCTTTTAAACTTTAGAGTTAGTTACTTTTCTATATAGGGTATTAGGGAATAAACTAAAACTATATTATTCTATATTTATATTAAGATAACTCTCTATAATTTCTATATAGCTTTCTAAGAGGCTCTAGTTATAATAAAGGCTTTTATCTAAGGTATCTACTATAGGGTTTAAAGAAAATAACCCTTCTAATTAAAATTTAGTATCTATATAGTTACTAAGATTATTAAAGTCCTAGGGTATAGGGACTTTTAATAAAAAGATAGTATTTATAATTCTAAGTTTTTTTTTAATAATATTACTTTATTATTAATAGAAATTACTATAATCCTTAAGTTTATAGCTAATCTAGTTATACTAAATTTTAGGTTTATAATTAGTTTAGGAAATCTTATAAATAGATTATAGAGCTTATAACTATACTACTATCTAGTCTTAATTAATAAGTTATAAATTAGTTAGCTACTTAATATCTTAAATAGTTAACTAAATATTAAGAAGATAGTCTATAATATTAATTATATAAATAGATAGATTAGTAGGCTTTAAGTTTTATTTTAAATATTAAATAAAAGGGTTATTAGTATCTAAAGAGTTAGTCTAGGAGATAGACTAATAATCTAATATCTTATAAAGATCTAGGCTAGTTAGATAAGAAAAATATTCTAAACTAATTATAGGAAAGTTATAAGAAAAGAGTATTAAAATATAAAAAGGGGTTAGAGATTAAAGATAGTAGAGAAAAAAGAAAAAGAAAAAAAAAAAAATAGTCTTCTAATCTTTAAATAAGTAAATAAAGGAACTTACTAGGTACCTATAGAAACTTCTATCTAGGTAACTTAGTTATACTATATACTATTTCTAAGACTTACTAAATAGTATTTAGATATCTATCTAATAAATAGCTTTTTTAATAGTTTAATTATTTAAGTTTAGGCTTAAACTACTTTCTAATCTTAGGAATTTTAATTATATATAAAGAATTTATCTTCCCTACTAATCTAGTATATATAGCCTAAAGATAAATATAACTCTACTTTTAAGTTCTAGGTTTTTAAATCTTATAAAGATAAGATTACTTTAAATTTTATTATTTTAACCTTATATTATTAATATCCCTATTCTAGAACCTTTATTTATCTTTTACTATAATTATAACCCTTATTACACTCTTAAAGTTATTAATTTTAATAAGATATCAATACTATAATATAAAGATTTATAGTTTATAAAACTTAAATATATCTTTAACTTAAATAATAGCTTAAAGCCTATTTCTTCTAATAGCTCCCTAGCTAGAAAACCTCTTCTACTAATAGTATATAAATAAATATTAATCTTAACTAAAAAATTAATATAGAAGTTAATAGCCTAGACTATATATCTAATACCAAAGACCTATATAAATATAAATTATAGTAATCTTTTTATTTTAATAAGTCTTAATACCTCTCTCTTAACTTTAATAAGTAAAACTTCTTACCTCCTAAAGGGACTATTAATCTATTATAATATTTTTAAGACTTAGATAGAATAATATTAATATAGTTAACTATCTTAGATCTATATATCCCTACTAAGATTCTATTTACTAATATTATATATTAAAACTAGTAGAATATCCTTTCTTAGATCTAGAGAATAATATATTCTTTAATACTATAAACACTACCAATTACTATATAGAGATTTCTTATATGAAATTAAAAATCTAATTAAAAAACTATAATAGTAAAAATATTTAAAAACCTTAATCTTACTAAATTAAAATAATTTCTAGAGACTAAAAATATTATTAATATTAAATTAGTTAATAGACTTTCTTTAGACTTTATACTACTAGCTATCTAAGCCCTCTTACTAATAACTAATACCCCTATACTAAGATCTTCTCTATAAGTCTTTTTATATTATACTACTAAAAAGAATACTATTACTTTAAATTATCTAAAGATCCTAAGGAATAAATACTAGATATTATTTACTAAATAAAGCTTTACTATTAGACTATCTTATAGACTATCTTTTATAATAAATATTAAAATCTTATAAAGCTCTTATAGTTATTAGAAATTAAGCTAAGACCTCTTAAGAGTATCCTATCTAATATAGGGTCTTTAAAAAAAACCATTTATAACTAGTTTAACCTACTCTCTATCTACTTCTATAAGATTCCTATCCTTTTACTATAAATACTAATATTAACCCTAGCTAAGTATAATTAGATATAAGAAATAATAATAAACTACTATTTTATTAATCCTATCTTATTAATTAAATATTTAATTCTTTTATCTATTTTCTAAGAGAAAATATATACTAATCTTACTAAACTTATTAAATACCTATCTAAACTTTATTACTCCTAGATATAGATATTATCTATTAGATTAACTTCTAGTATCTTTACTAAATATAAAGATAGTAACCTAATCTTTCCTTTTAATATTATACTTTATTAATATTATAGAGAATATTACTCTAGATATAAGATAAAAAAATATCTTAGCTATATCTTTTATATCTAGAAGAAATATAAAGATTAAGGATTAGGTTTAAATAAGATATATAAAATAATTATTAAGATATAGTAACTTCTTTATCTAAAAAAGCTTAGTAAGGACTAAATATCTTTTATTAAGAAAAAAAGTTATTCTATAGTTAAACCCTATAAACTAATTACTTTAGATAGTTATAACTTTTAAGATTTTATTTATAAATAAGATATCTTTATATACTTATAGAAAATAGTTTTTAACTATTAGTTTACTACTAAAAAAATACTATACTACTAAGTTATAAATTTAATTATTATATAATTATATATATTCTCTATTAACTAAAATATAGGAAAAATCTTATTCTTTTAATCTTTTAAATAGTTCTATCTTAGGGTAAGCTTAAAATTATATATTATAGCTAAAAATAACTCCTAGAGAGATATATTAGGCCTAGATATATTTATTCCCTTACTAACTCTTTATTAATAGGTTTAGTCTTTACCAAAATATATATTATAGTCTAATAGGGGTTTATATATTTCCTAGCTATCTAACTATATCTAAAAAAGAAAATAATTAAATACCTTTATAATTATACTTAGTCTATATAAAACCAACTTCCTAGATATTATTAAAACCCTCTAACCCTTTTTTAAAAGCTTAAGATTAGTATAATTTTAATTAGAAATAATAGTTAGGAGATTTAACTAACTATATTCTATCTTATCTTTCTTAGAGATATACTATAGTAATAATTAGGTACTAGATTTAAAAAGCCTAATACTAATTATAGTTATTAGAAATATCTTATAAGAGATATATAATATATTAATCTAAATTTTAATCTAATTAAGTATAGCTAAATATACTATTAAGATTAAAGACTATAATAACTTACTTCTTATAAAAGATTATATATAGTAAAGGAAAGGTTTTTTAAATATTATAGAATAAATTCCTCTATATTATTTTATATAAAATTACCCCTTATCTTAATACTATTATTTACTTTCTAAATAATATAGTATATTTAGAGTTTTAGAGTCTTTCTAGTTTTATATATAAACTTCTTTTTAAGGAAATTCTTTTATTAACTACCCTAAAATAAAGTAGTAAACTAAGTAAAGAAGAGGTTTTTACTAAAATCCTCTAAAGGTTTTTATTTTTATAAGAATAGATATATTTATAGTCTTCTATTATATATCTTAAAAGCTATTAATCTTAGAATATATAAAAGGTAGTATAATATTTATCTTAATTTTAAGTTAGTTCCTAGAAAAAATAATAATTAGATCTTAGTTTTACTAGGTAATAATTAATCTAAGTTATAAGGATTACTATAATTTAGATTAGAGTTACTAAAATAATTCTAGTGATAGAAAATCTTTTATTAATACTATTATTAAGGTTTATATTATAATAGCTTAAAGTAACTCTATCCTTATATAGTCTTTAATAAATACTAAAGATTAAAATAGGATAGGTTAATTAATTTATAAAGTATAATTATGGTTATAGGGCTTTTTCTAATATATTATCTAAGTAAGAATATAACCTAGTCTTTAGTCTAACTCTAAGATCTAACTAAAAACCTAACTAAAGAGTTAATAAATATTTTTGGGTAATAGCTATACTAGATTAATAAAAAGATAAATCTAATAGTCTAAAAGCTTATAGCTAATGTTTTAAGAGCCTAAGATAGATTTAATTACTTTAGTTAGTTTACTAGATAACTTTAATAATAATTCTAATAGTAATAGTAATAATAATAGTGATAGTAATAGTAATAGTGATAATAATAGTAATAACTTTAATAATAATAGTAATAATTCTAATAGTAATGTTAATAGTAATAATAATAGTAATAGTAATAATAATAATTTTAATAGTAATAGTAATATTAATAATAATATTAATAATAATAGTAATAGTAATAGTAATAATTTAGATGGTAATAGTAATAAAAAGAGTACTAAAGGCTTAAGATATTAAAAAAGAGCTATATAATATCTAAATATATATATTAGGTTATACTATAAGGAAGAAGCTACTTAATATACTATATCTTAGAATAATAATATTCTTATAGGGGAAAGTATATATTAGTAAGATTTTACTAACTTAAAGATTAAGAAGGAAAAAAATTAAATAGATATTATATCTATACTAATATTTAATACTAATTTAGATATTTTAAGTAATAGATAATAAAGTCTAATTTATATAAAGTTATAAAGAATCTTTTTCTTAAGGAAAACTTCTATACCACTATCTAGCTCTACCTAGAAAGTACCTATAAGGTTTTAGATAAATCTAATACTACTTAAATATAAGATAATATACTTAGCTATCTAACTATCTTTAGAAAGTTTATTAAGGTACTAGTTATCTTTTCTTAACTCTTAATATACTATAATACTAGACTCTATTATAATATAAAAGCTTAGTTACTATTATATAGTTCCTAATTTAGGGTCCTATCCTAGCTAGAAGGCTTAGATAAGACTAATTCCTTTAAAAGCCTATTATATATATTTTATATTATAGACTTTAGAAAGGGTTATAGTATAGATCTAGAAAATTATTTTTTATATTAGTTTTAATTAATAATATTCTAATATAAGTATATCCTATTTAAACCCCTTTTATAATATCTAATAATATATTAAATTTTACTAACCTAAACTAAACTTTTTTATTAGTGATAAGATAAAGTATTCTTATATTTTAAGAATAACTTTATAGTATACTATAATACTTAATTAAGACCTTACTATAAAGAGGTTACTAGTTTCTTTATATATAAGTTAATAAGATTAGAGGTATAAGTATTCTTATATATTTACTATATAGAGCTATACTCTAAAGGAAATAAACCTAATCTAGATCTTTCTTAGATAATAGTTAAAAATAATAACTATATTATTATAAGATTACTAAACCTATTCTCTAGTAGATATATTAAGTATATAGTTAAAGATACTAGGGAGAATAAGAGGATACTAATAGGATACTAGATTTTAATATACTATATATAGTATATTATATTTTTTTAATATAATAATCTATTAGTACTAGTAGCTATTACTAATATTAATTTAAGTTCTAGTTTAATATATATTAATATACTATATAAATTTAAAGTTATTATAATATAGTAGTAATAGTAGTAGTAGTACTAATTAGTAGTATATAACTACTACTAGTACTCTAAGTTATAGTTAGACCTAGCTAGTTACTACTATTAGTATTATATATATAGTACTAGTACTATATAGTAGTACTATACTAGTAGTATAGTATTATGATTATATTAGTTAGGGTCTACTATAATATATATAATTATTATTATAATACTAGTACTACTAATAGTTTAACTTAAAGTTTATCCTAATAATAGTACTAAGATTAACTTATTATTATAATTATAATAACTTAGATAGTTATTACTAATATAGCTAGACCACTTAGACTTTAACTTAAAGTTAGATAAAAGCTTTTATCTAAATCTTAACTTTAAGTTTAAGTAAAACTACTACTATAAATCTAATCATCCTAGGCTATTAATATATTTAAGTTTACTAGCACTACTAGTACTAGTAGTAGGTTTAACTTAAAGTTTAAACATAATTATTATAATTATAATATCTCTTCTACTTTAAGTTAAAGTTAAAATTAAAGTTATATTTAATATACTAGTTAATAATAATCATATCTTTTAAATTCTAGTATTCCCCTTATATTTAACTTAAATCCATAATAATACTCTTATATCTTTCTAGTATCACCCTCTAGTAACTTATTCTTTATACTTAGGCTATAGCCTTATATTTAATCTATAACAACACTCTTACATCTTTCTAGTATCCCCCTCTAGTGACTTATCTTTCTTACTATAGCCTTATATTCAATCTATAATAATACTCTTACATCTTTCTAATATCCTTCTTATATTTAATCTATAACAATACTATTATATCTTTCTAATATCCCCCTCTAGTAACTTATCTTTCTTACTATAGCCTTATATTTAATCTATAATAATACTCTTATATCTTCCTTACTATAGCCTTATATTTAATCTATAACAATACTATTATATCTTTCTAGTATCCCCCTTATATTTAATCTATAACAATACTATTATATCTTTCTAGTATCCCCTTATACCCCTTCTAATCTATATTAACTCTACTAATATTATATTTACTACAGTCCTAACACTTAATTACCTTCCTAAAGACTACACTACTTATATCTTTAATCTATAACAACACTATTATATCTTTAAGTTACTAATATCCCCCTTTACTTATCCTTTTTATAGCCTTATATTTAATCTATAATAATACTATATCATCTTACAAATATATCCTTAATCCTTACTAATCTTTATATCATAGACTAGTCAACAACTACTTCAACTTTTAATATATATAAGATATAGGCCTATCCCTACCTCTATTCACCTTACTAATCTTTATATCACAGACCAGTTAATAACTACTTTAACTTTTAATATATATAAGGTATAGGCCTATCCCTACCTCTATTTACCTTACTAATCTTTATATTACAGACTAGTTAACAACTACTTTAACTTTCAACATACACAAGATACGACCCATCCCTACCTCTATTTACCTTACTAATCTTCATATTATAGACCAATTAATAACTACTTTAACTTTTAATATATATAAGGTATAGGCCTATCCCTACCTCTATTTACCTTACTAATCTTTATATCATAGACTAGTTAATAACTACTTTAACTTTTAATATATATAAGGTATAGGCCCATCCCTACCTCTATTTACCTTACTGATCTTTATATCACAGACCAGTTAACAACTACTTCAACTTTCAATATACATAAGATACAGACCTATCCCTACCTCTATTCACCTTACTAATCTTCATATTATAGACTAGTTAATAACTACTTTAACTTTTAACATACATAAGGTACAGGCCTATCCCTACCTCTATTTACCTTACTAATCTTTATATCATAGACCAATCAATAACTACTTTAACTTTTAATATACATAAGGTATAGACCTATCCCTACCTCTATTTACCTTACTAATCTTTATATCACAGACCAGTTAATAACTACTTTAACTTTTAACATATATAAGGTACAGACCCATCCCTACCTCTATTCACCTTACTAATCTTTATATCATAGACTAGTCAATAACTACTTCAACTTTTAATATATATAAGGTATAGGCCCATCCCTACTTCTATCCATCTTACTAATCTTTATATCATAGACCCAGACCACTACTAGTAAATAACTACTTATTTACCTTACTAATCTTTATATCATAGATTAGTTAATAACTACTTTAACCTATATAAGGTATAGGCCTATCCCTACCTCTATCCATCTTACTAATCTTTATATCATAGACCTAGACTACTACTAATTAATAACTACTTTAATTTATATAAGATATAGACCTATCCCTACCTCTAATTACCTTACTAATCTTTATATCACAAACCTAGACCACTACTAGTCAATAACTACTTTAATTTACATAAGATACAGACCTATCCCTACCTTTATCTATCTTACTAATCTTTATATCACAGACCTAGACCACTACTAGTTAATAACTACTTTAATTTATATAAGGTATAGGCCTATCCCTACCTCTATCCATCTTACTAATCTTTATATCACAGACCCAGACCACTACTAGTCAACAACTACTTTAATTTATATAAGATATAGACCTATCCCTACCTCTATCTACCTTACTAATCTTTATATCACAGACCAGTTAATAACTACTTTAACCTATATAAGATATAGATCCTCTATCCTTTACTATCTTTATCTTTAAAGATTTAGTTATTTTAATTAAATTATACTAATTACTACTTATAGTAACCATTCTTTAGCTACCACTTTAATCTTACTAAACCCCCTAATATATTTTATTACAGTATAACTAATAATACCTACCTAGATACCCTTCCTTTATTATTAACTCTCTTAAACTACTTAGACCCTTAGGTTACCTAGATCTAGACAACATCCCTTATAGCCTACCTAATAATAAGATAAATTATAGTTTAAATATAGTATAAACAATATTACTTACTTATATAGTCTATTTTAATATAGTACAAATATAATCTAGTCTTTAGGATATAAGATCACCTTATACTAATATATATAACTTCTATAGCCTTCACTTATATTATTATTAGCTTAACCCTTAATTCTTTTAGTTCCCTATTTATTACCATAGGGCTATATTCTCCTAATAATCCCTACTAGTACTAATAATACTAATAGGGACTACCAGAATATAGTCCTATAGTAATAAATAGAGTACTATAAGATACCCAGATACCTACATAAATACTAAGTACTAATAACATACCTAGATAGTATTAGAATTAATTATAAACTTTTAAAACCTAATACTATAACTAAGTATATAATATAATATATCAGGATTTAGTAATCACTACCTAGTAATAGCTTTTAAAAACCTAGATAGGACTACTAGTATTTTCTAACTCTTTTTATACTAAAAGTTATCTCAAACCCTTCAATAGCTCTCATAGACCCCTAACTATCACCTACTTATACTATAATTAGAACCATTAGAAATTTATATCTATAAGAATACTCTTAGAAACTTATAGCTAATATAATACCATTATAACTTTTATATAGATAAAATACTATCAGTAATTTCTAATAATTATAATACTAATATTCCATCCAAACTCTTTTTATATTATTAGGGATTCTAAACAGTTAAGAACTTATTTATAAAATACAGCAGTTAGTATACTATTATAAGTTTATAATCACTATAATCTAGTTCCATATTTAGAAGAGTATTATAACTATTAGTAATTTAAACTAGCTATCTTACCATATATAATATTTAGCAGATAGTATATTAGTAATATTACAAAACAGATTTCATACAATCGGGAATCTAAAACCAGCCTACAACCCTTATAAATCCAGAACCGTTCCACAACCCTTATAAATCCAGAGCCGTTCCACAACCCCTTTAAATACAGGACCTGTTTCCTCCCACTTAGTCTTCAGAATAGTATAAATCCTTCTACTACTTTCTTTTCCTAATGGCTCAATATTTATCTACGTATATATGTGGTTCGCAAACTTTACTTATTTGAAAAAGAAAATTGTCCTTAGACAATCACTCTACAGTAATAGAAAAACCGGATCCCCGGCTAGGTAGCGACATGCATAGCTCAGTTCTGTTGGTATGGAATTCTTCAACCTCCGGCGATATGCCGGATCTGCAGATGTATCAAGGTCACAGAAATTTTCCTTGAGCCTGCTGACCATGATCTGTATACACCTCCCTGCTAAAAGGCCATGTGCTTCTTTCTCGTCAACAGTTACCCCAAATCATTCCATCTCTGTATATTGAGAAAGTCGTCGAGTGAAAGACCGAGTGGGCGGAGATTGGAGAGAATATTTTCTATGCTGCTTCTGGGCTTTGCAATCATTTCGGCCAAGGCAGAAATTGGAAGTGGAGCGAAGAGGACGAGACTAGTACTCAAAACCTCTCGTAGTGTGGATTCAAGTGCAGCTCTCTATTCTTCATTGTGACAGAATCTGCGACAGTCCCTCAGAATCAAGGTGAGTGTCTCTCTTTGTGCCCCAGTGGGGATCATCCTGTCCAGCGGCAGAGGCGGGTAACCTTCATAACTTAAAGGCACAATGTCCATAAAGTTGTCATCAAGGGTAAAACTATCATAATGCGTCACACTTATGTTGTGGAATGCAGTTTGTATTGGATTCAACGATTGGCTGGTAATGAAGAATCGCAGACGTATATCATTCAGGCGGAGCTTGGTGGAACTTGTACTGCTCAAACAATGAATCAGTTCTTGTATATCATGGTATTCTCCCTCGCACTCATTCAAGCTGTCAATTATTATGACCATCAGGGGCTGGTCGTTTTTCGACTTTTTTCCTAAGTGATATATTCCCCCCATGATAAGATTGTCCCATTGGTAGCGCCAATTTCTACTCGAAAGTTGAAGGCCATTCTCCTGCAGCATACGCTTATTGATCGAATATCTAATATCGTCAGACCATTCAGCCAGTTGGGCCGCAATGCTGGTAACAAAGTTACCAAGGTGGCCCGCGTCCCGGTCGCCGCGAGAAAAGAAGAAACTCGCTGCTAGACATCCTTTATCGTGGAATTCCCGGGCAACTGTGCGAGAAATGGTAGTCTTCCCGCTTTTCGGCCCGCCAGATAGCCAGAAAATGTGTGTTTCATCACGCCTGTGCGCCCATCTTTGTATGTCTTGGAACAGATGGGTCGAGTTGTCAGAAAGGAGGGAAACGTCTGGGCTTTCGGAAGCATTGAATGTTGCTTGTGGAATAGAAAGAAGGCCGGAAGACGGATCTGAAGGGACTCGGACAAATTATTTAGTGATTATCTTAAACCATTTGGAGCCATAGTCCTAGCTTGAATGCAGCTTGTTGTTGGAATAACTAGAAACAACTTTGCCTTGGGTGCTTACCCTTGTAGTGTTTTCTTCCCACAATCATGTTTGAACCCTCATCATCGGTGACTTGAGGAACTTTGCTCGCGAATTTGCTTACAAAGAAAGTCTTCTCTGGGGGATCCAAGAAATATCTCCACATTATGAGAATTAATGCAGCTTGTAAGGTTGAAAGACGTGGATTGATTTCCAGTGCTATGGAGGAATCTTGTCTTGAGATACACTGGGTGGTAGAGGATAGACTGGTGGCACTAAGCGGTATTCATACCAGTTGCCTTGATCATATTTTGAATTGATCTACTATCATCGATCAAAATAGTACTGCACATATAATCCCTATGTGCAAATAATGCAATTTTTGCCGTTCATTCAAAGCGTTTAACTGGCTGGTTTTCATGCCACATGATTAGCGTCTCTAACAGTCATCCACTTGGATCTTACCGGACCTAGCAGGTGCATGTGGCTTACGACCGGGCGCTAAGCGAGCTTCAGCGCTGAAATGATTCTGTATCGACTCTTCTGTCATCTTCTACTGCCCCGTTCTCATACCATTCAAACGGTCCTCTAGCGCTTCCTTGAAACGTACAGGGCACAGGTAACAGCTCTACCACCGAGACAAAAGCACTCGGCTCTTTACTGAAAGCTTTAC
This sequence comes from Penicillium herquei, assembly GCA_039634405.1. Lineage (NCBI taxonomy): Eukaryota > Fungi > Ascomycota > Eurotiomycetes > Eurotiales > Aspergillaceae > Penicillium > Penicillium herquei. The sequence continues at coordinate 2,027 of CP098387.1, read as the reverse complement.
AATGGAGCATCCAAAGCATCTTGCATTTCCTGATGAAGGTATCTCCAAATGGCAAGACGGATCCCCTTACATGGTCATTTACAAAAGCCCTGTTTCATTCTCCACTGATTTGATCCCGGATCCAAGACGCAAAGCCGAGATACATTCGCCAGGCTCAATTTTGTCGATTGATTCCAGCATTTTCTGGTTTCCGCGAGGTGATAAGTCTGCTCGTGGAGTTTGAAAAGGGAAATGAGGAACTACTGATCAAGGAAAGACATAGATGGTTTAAACGATCCGAACTCCATTGAACCAGATGACTACGATCCTCGGAGCGAAAGATATCACAGACGCGACTGGACGGCATATAAAGACACGCAAAATCAAACACATGAAGTCTATGAGCCAGAGCCGAAAATGAATAGCAATATCAATGAGAGCCATACCAGCGTTTTCGTCTGTGAAAAGGGGCTGCCATTTAATGCCGCTGCTCGTGGACTTTGCGACAACTGCTCCAAGTATAACTGGAAATGCTTACTAGAAGTGGAATGTGCTCTCCAGCTTGAGAGCTATTATTTCAGTTACTCTTATGGACTACGAAAGTCAAACAAAGTCAAACTTAGTAATGTTGAGAAATCTCAGGCATCTTGCACACTCTGCAATTTTGTCTTCAGGTTAGCAAAGACTTCGCCTAAGTATGACCCAGATTCCCTACAGGATGGGGTCTTTGATGCAGTCTGTTCTCTCAAAAAGCTGCCCAATTACCTTTCACTTTCATTTCAGTTTGGCCCATTCGAGTCCGGTGAACGTGAGAATCCGCTCAAGTGCGGTGTTTTGAGTCATGAGGTTCTTGACTATTATCGATCGGCGTGGGCACCCATGGCAGATATTTCCGTCCTAAAAGGATTCTGGAATGAATGCAGATCATCTCATCCAGAGTGCCATTCTGAAACACAGCAATACTTTTCATCGTTATATGGAGATCCAACCTTACGATTTAGGGTCATTGATGTTGTTACAGATCGTGTTATCCTGGCGCCGTTGAACTGCAGGTATGCATTTTTACGGATGATATGTTTTAATGCTAAGCTGACTTATTTGAAGTTATGTGGCTCTTTCTTACGTCTGGGGCAGCAACCGCTCAAGGGGTCTCCAGCGAGATGACTTTTTAGGATCTCTCAGGGATGGAGCCTTGCCATCGGATACATATGTTCAGCTTAATCGCAGCTCCCTTCCTTTAACCATTTCCGATGCTATGCAATTCGTGAAATCAATGGGCCTGCAATATCTTTGGGTTGACCAGCTATGCATTGTGCAGGATGACCGGAAGAGCTTCTATACACCATAAAAGCTATGAACAAGATCTATGGCGCTTCAGCATTCACTATTATTGCGTCAGGCAAAGACGCTGGTTCAGGCCTTCCAGGTGTGAACAATAATCCACGACACCTGGACCCAATAATAGGATCTGCAGACAAAATCACCCTTTTTCATGCTCCACCCGACCCAGCGACGAAGGGGCTTCATCCTCTCGGCACAAGCACGTGGATGTCTCGAGGATGGACATATCAAGAATTATATTTCTCCCAAAAACAGTTCATTTTCGCTGCAGATAGAGTCTACTACAACTGTCGAAGCCTTTTGAAAGTGGAGACCAGTCCTGGAAATCGGTTCTCTTCGATGAAGCGCTTCTCCCAGCCAATCACTGACTCTGATCCGTTTAAGCAATATGTCGCACACGTTAAGGATTACAGCAGGAGGTCATTGACGTACCCGATGATGTTCTCAATGCATTTAGTGGCATTATGTCGGATATGAGTGAAAAAACACGGCATCAAACCATACTATGGTCTCCCATTGAGTTCAGGAGGAAGAGGTCTCGAATGGATATCGAGAAGGCGACTACAACGCCGTCCAACATTTCCCAGCTGGTCTTGGGCAGGCTGGATCGGTCCTGTGAATTATCCAACTTACTTCCACTCTACCGTGTGTGGCGATGAATATTACTATCATATCCGACCTCTGGATGAGAACTGGGGTGCAGCCTC